>JAVTVJ010000180.1:0-2400000 GCA_034509425.1 Eopsaltria australis
CTTCCCTTCCCTTCCCTTCCCTTCCCTTCCCTTCCCTTCTCCCCTTCCCTTCTCTTTTTTGTTTCTCTGTCTGGGTTTTGTTTGTTTGTTTGTCTGTTTTTTAAAAAAAATCTAAAGTTCGGTTAAAAAATCTCCTGGCAGAGAAAGGAAAAATGCCTTTTCCCCAACAAAATGACCAAGTAAATCCATTTCACATTCCCAGCTAATCTCAATTGCTTCCCACATCTCCAAAAACTAAAGCTATTGCTATTTGGACTAAAGTTGTGTATCAAGTCCAGAGATCAGCAGCTCACTAGGCCATGGGTTTATGCCTTTATCCCCTGTCACCTAGTAAGATGATAAGAAATTCAAGATCCAACAGACAAATCCAAGGAGGTGGAAAGAAGAGACATTTATTTCAGTGCCACAGGAGGGAAACAGAGTCACAGAGGCAGTGAACTGCATTCCATAGCAGAGAAAAATGGTCGAGCTCCTAAATTCTGGTGCTTCAATCATGTTGTCATCTGCTTTCTCTGTCTCTTGGTTACTCCAGGCATGATGATGATGATGATGATGATGATGATGATAAGTGAGGACATCCATAGGTCGCCTCTGATTGCTTTCAGCTCCATGCAGCTGTGCTGTCCTGCACAGGGCTCTCTGGTGTATCCAAGATCAGGATAGCAATGTCTTTAGGGCACCATCTTTTCCATCTTGCTCTACCCTGCTCTCAGTGCTCTTCTAGTTGCCTCGGGGTCCCTCAGTGAGACCTGTGCCTTTATCCCTGTATCTCCATGGCTGGACCTGCCTTACTTTCCTGGAGTAAGTAAGGACAACAGCAAACCCTCAGCATCAGAGATGTCAGGGGAGAAGAGCAGCTCACACAAGCATTTGAAGGCATGGAGTGGCACTGTGCAATGGAGAGAAGGCACTCAGTCAATGTTGGTCTCAGTATCTACAAGTGATTTAGTAATGGTGGGATTCTTCTACAGTCAGTGGGGAGAAGAAAAGCTCTCAAGGGTGTGATTCATGTGACCTACTTTAGGCATCTACTTTGGAATGAGATGAATTACACCTCTGGCTCCATTGACTGTATATTGATGAGATGTCTGTCTACTGTACAAAAGGAGCTCTGGGTGACTAGCTTAAACTTAGAAGCCTGGATTTAATCAGATTAATTCACCCTATACGTCTACACATGCTCCAGTTCTCTCTCTTGTTACTGTGTAGACATGAAAGCAAGAGCCTTTTTTTTCTTTGTGAGACTGCAAATAATCAGATTCAGAAAGCACTCAAGAAAGAGCAGCAATGTGAGATAGGGCTAGCGTGTGCAGGAAACTGGGAAGGCAAAGGTATTAGCTTCTATTCTCTGTCTTTGGAACAAATTCACAGGAATCAAGGGAAATAAATGTGATTTTGTGCCTAAAAATAAATATATATTGGTGAAGTGAGGTTTCCTGGAGTCTTCTGGCAATTTGCCACAGGAAGGAAAAAGGTCCTCCCCTCCCTACAGAGATATTCTGTCTTGAAGGTTTGGACAATTACTGCACTTTACCTTTTCCACCACAGCGTGGATGCTTTCTTCTTTTTATCAGTTGGTCTATGAGCATTTTAGCTTCAGCTTAATAAGAGAGGATTGATGTTTGCACTCCGTGGAAAGGTTGTATAGGGTGGTGTTTCTGCTTGTTGCAGTAAGAAGACTTATTGAAAAAGATGCCTTAGACAAGTGGGTGGGAGGGATAATAATAAAAAGTAGCATGTCCTCTTCCTCCACTACAAAAAAAAAACCCAACCCAATCCCCCCCAAACAATCCCCCCTCTCCCCTTCAAAAAACCCCAAACTCGCAACCAGTTGTAAAGAGAGGCTAAAAAATACTGGTGGTATAAAATGATTGTCATCATGAAGATCGAAGGCCTACCAAAACAGAATGATAATGCTTTATGTTCAACCCTCCCACTGGGAATAAAAAGGAATTCTCACCTATTTGCCCCATGACTTTGACAAAAGTGACTTGAGTGCTTCAATCAAGATCTATAAAAGAGTGTCTTGTTCCATTTATTTATTTCAAGTACCCACCTCCCTGGGCAGATCTGAGCTCCTGGAAGATTTCATATACCACCTTGAGGAAGTACAATAACTGAGAAATAATAAAGTAAATTTCAAAGGACGCGGTCACAAAACTGTTTCTTTTATTATCACAGTGCTGCTTTGCAACTGCACAGCAAAGAGCACCGTGGGAGCCTGACATCGAGACAGCATTGCCCTACAGGGCCCTGCGGAATGGCTGGCAGAAGAAGGGCTGACAGGGACAGTGTCTGATCAGCTTCCCATATACCGTAGGTTTCCTTCCATGCAAAGTGAACATTGTCACTTCTTTAGACAAATATTGCCACTTCCCACCTTTCAGATTCAACCACTGATCATCAAGAGACAAATTTCTCTTCTGTTGTCCTATGGGAACCCACAATGGGACAAATGAGCTTTTCTCCACCAAAGTGATGGACTTGATTTTGGTCCTGTTCCCTGAGACTTCATTAGAAATTGCAAGGCTAGGGTCGCACAGAGCAATAGCCTTGGGCTATGCCAACCCTCTCTTAAACTCTGAACACCATCCCAGATCTCTTCAAGCTGTCGACACAGAGAGGCCTCAGAGTTTAAGGCCAGTGGTTTTGTCCCTGGAGACGGCGACTCCAGACTCGCTTTCCACTGAATTCTATGGGGATATAAAAGGCGGCCAGGTTGCAAGTCAGGAACATGAGTGTCTCTCCTAATCATCCCTTGCCCATGAAAAAGTCACTCCTGGCTGAAATACCATTTCATTTCTCCCTGTCAGTGGATTAAACTGGACCTTCTCTGATTTATCTTGGTGTGCAGGGTCACAAAAGGCAGGGAGTGAAAATGCAGGGTTGGTTTTTTTTTTAGCAGCAGACTTTTATGCCAGAAGAATCCACATTCTGCAAAAGCATGGGGTCTGCTTTTTAATGGCTTTTTTCTTTGTATCTATTTTTATATATTTGATCTCTTTCACTTTGAAAAATATCAGCAGCAAAATACACCAGGGCTGGCTGCATAGTGAAATGGGTGGAGGGCTGCAGAGATGGATTGCTAGTGCCAGAGATCTGCCTGATAAGATGGGTAACTGCCAGATAAGACAGAAGGTTTGAACACAGATCTGCAAATCTCAGATGCAGAAATTCAGCTCTTTCACTTTTAGTCAAGCCTGTATAGGTGAACCTGGTCAAAAAAGGATTGTTTCCAAGGACCTTTGTGAGTGTGACATCCCCTGTCTACATGAATTACTTTTCATCAGTCAGCTTTGATATTCTAAACGACTCCTCAAGGCCATGGACAGCTCCCTTTAAGGCTTTCTGCAGATTATTAAATGTAATGTACCTATAATTTTAATGTCACATCCTGCTCAGAACTCATTAGAGCTCAAAAAGGGCATAAGTAGCAGTGAAACTCTTGTTCTCATCTTAAACCAGGCAGTAGAATTAAATGATTTAGGTGTAAGATTACCTTCTAGCAAACCAAAACAAAAACTGGAGAACTGCCCATCCCCATCACTTGGAGAGGGAAGGGGACTACAGGGACCCATGAAAGACACTGCCACATCTGCTGAAGGACGAGCCAATGCCCAGGACTAGCCTTCCAGGCTTGCTGCTCCACTGTCAATCCTCAGTGGCTCCATCACTGTGATGACGTTGTTCCTGATTGATACCCCTTGTCATGGACATGAGAATCTGCTCCCTCTACACTTTATGAGAAGCCAGGTAAAATAATTCCACCATGCCTTCCTTTTTATGAAAATGGAGCAAAGCATGGCACACAGACATTCAATCTCCCGTTGGAGATAAAGTGCCTTCATTTACTAGCTCGGAAAATCAATACCTGTGATTTGATATGAGCATTTATTTTCACTTAACTCCTTTCTATCACTGAGCCGTTGGGGGAAGGCAGGAAAGCTTCATTTAGTGCAGCAGGATTTGCAGCGAATGCTGCCGAGTGAATTGTATTTTTCTGTGCGTACACATTCATCTGTCTTTCTGATATTCATCTTATGTGTCTCTGCCACTCCCAGTGGGATCAGAGAAAGGTTGTGTCCAGAGAAGGGGCAAACCATGGACCTTGGGCAAGTCTCTTGTGCTGTGGCACTACTGCCCAGCAGCTCTTTCAGCATGAGCCTGTGTGACCATCCCCCTGAGCTGGCAGGGGACAGGAGGGCTCTCAGGAGCTCTTGGGTCATTCCTGGAGTCATGGACTGTGATCCCCAGAGGAGACACTCACATATTTAATTTAAGAGGAACAGTGTAAGAAATTCTATGTGGAAACTGCATGGGAGAAGGCACGAAGAATAAGAGAATCTCAATCAAGTGCTTTCCATGTAAGGGGAGCAGAAGCCAGGGATGTCTGTCACTGGTGTGTACTGCCTGTTGTAGCCTCTGGCTGTGGCAGGAAGGCTGTAGCAGCTGTGTGCCCCATCAGGAACAGTCCCTTTCAGTCACTTCATGGGAACCAGACTGGTTTCCAAAGCTGTCTGTGGCCATTTCCAAACACCAGAGGAGTTCTCCCAGTGCAGTAGTCATGTCCCTACACAGGAGTGATAACTAGCACTGGCTGCTGCTCCTGGTGTCGGTGTGGAGGCATGTAAGTGGATGAGGAAATAAATAATAAACAAAAAAGTCAGCTTGTCAGTATGTGAGGATGGAAATGAAGAGCACTGACCAGCGATGACCTTTTGTTTACATTTCCCTCCAAAAGGGAGAAATAATTGCAGTTTCCATGTGAGGCTGCCTTCAAATTACACCCTCTCTCCCTGCTCTATTCAAGACCAGCCAGTGATGACATTAGAGTCTTGAATCAAACTAAGTGGTTACTATGGTGTCAGGCTGAAATTACGAATCTCAGAGACCGCCAGCTTGGAGAAGGAGCAGTGGCGGACACATAATTAAAACTGGGAGAGAGAATGGAAGCCACATTGTATCTGAATAGTAGCGAGATTGCACTTTGAGGCACAGTTATCACAAAAAAAAAAAAAAAAAAAGTGCTTAGCGATGCAGTTAAATGCATAATCAGGGACCAGGAACAATGCAGTCTGCTGGTATTTTATTACTGGCTGTACCTCTGCTCCTCTCTCTCCAGTGTCTCCAGTGCCTGCCTAGAGCCACCCCTGGCATCCAGCAGCCCCCTCACAGTGAAAAAAGGCACAATATCAACAACCTCAGCACTCTGCACCCAGAAGAACACCTTTGCATGGCAAAGTAACGTGGATGTGGAGCCTGACACCAAAGTTTCCCCTTGAGCAGGGCCACAAGCAGAGCACTGATTGATGAGGGGCACGGAGGGAAGGGCAGGGTGTTGCGAAGCAGGACTGATTTGGTAATTTCTGCGGTCATTAACGGAGCTCATTGTGAGTTTGATAGATCTGTGCTGCTTTGTTACAGTTAAGTGGACTGATTGTGAAACACAGAAACGTTTTTAGTGACATGACAGCTAATTTAGAAAGGAGGGAGTGGTGGGAAAAGAACATGCATTATTCCATAATTATATCTCAGTCTGTCCCAGCCCCATGACTGACTCCCCTGAGAACATAACTCTGGTTTCTCTAATACAAGGGTGAGTTATCAGGCTTCTTCCTTTGGACTGCTGCACATTGGGTCCCAGCCTGCTTGTGGCCTTTCATGCATTATGCCACTGCTGTACTTGTTAAACACCAGCATTGTCCCACTGCCATACTTGCTAAACACTACTGAAAGCACGATTCAGCAAACCCTCACTGCCCAGGCATCAGGGCGATGAATCCTTAACACAATGCACATGATTTTGTTCTTATCTCCCATCTGATGCTGGAGGCTGCCCCTTCATCCACATTTGTGGTGTCTGATGTGGGTTAGAGGAAGATGTGAGCAGGGAGAGCAACTCACCCCACAGCTGGTAATGACCCATTTTATTTAGAGTTAGAGCATTCCTGCCAGAGCCCTGGGGTGGAGCAGGGTACTCCACCTTCTCTTCCAGGCACTCCCTGTTGTGCTGGTTCTAAGGGGAGGTGTACAAATAACAGGTGATAAAAAGTTAGAGTGGGCTGCATCATTAAACACAGAGTTGAACCAGCAGAAGTTGGTGCTGAGGTTTATCAGCCCTGTCAAGAACATCATTTACCACATACAGATGCTCTAAAGAAGATTTATGAATTCATCTTTTATGTATGGTGTGACCATTGGGCCAAGCTGGGGCCCTTGATCAATGAAGTGCTTATAGCTGTGCCTGGTCATTCTGCTCCTGTGGAATTCAGGAGATCAGAGCCTTAATGATCTTGCAGCAGAGAGCACTGGGAAAAACATGCAAAAGGGGGTTATTTTTTATCACTAGGCTCAAAATACCTGAGCTAAATGCTCTCAGGGACAGATCAGCTGAAAGAATAGATGCTCTTTCCACACTCTCCCAGTCCTGGCTCCACTGATAGATAATTAAAGGCTTTCAGAGTTGGATCCCAACACTGCAAAAGAAAAATACCACATTTTTTTAATTGACTGCCTGTGTAAGTAATATAAAGAAAACGAGACTATGATCAGTAGGCAGCACAAAAATTGTCTTCTATCTTTCTTCTTTCAGATCTTTGAGTCTGCATTTAAGGAGAGAGAAGGAAAAATAATTGAAATGCAAAGCAGAGGGGTGGGGAGTTGGCAGGAAAGCTGGGGAGGCGGTCCTGAGAGCTCTGCATTGGGAAAAGTCCTCAGATGCAGCTGCTGCTTCATGAGAGCAGTGGGCTATTTTTAATGTGCTGTGGCTGTATTTGCACTTTCAATTGCTGTCATTAAGAAGGCAATACCCATTCTTGTACTCACTACGTCAGTGGGGGTCACTGGAGTCAGCCAACGCCTCATTTTCAACACCTGCTGGATGTCTTGCTGTGCTGTAGTGCTCAGGTGAGATTGTTCCAGTTGTGCCAGTCTGACAGTGTTACTGGGGCTCGCACATGCCCACCTAACTACAGATGTGCTTTGGATGGAGATCTTTATGGCCCAAGGACGGCAGAAGTTCAACAAGCCAGACTGAACTTCTCCAAGCAAGAGCTAAGGAAAGTTTCTTGGCCATGTGGAGCATCTCTTCACAAATCTGCCTTTGGTGTGAACATGCCCATGACATGAATGTTCCCTCAATGGGAAATAAAGGAGGAGTCCTACAGGAGTGTCCTTAATCAGGAAACTAAAGGAATTCTGTCTCTGGAGTCATTCAGGGTTCACTGGTGACAGTCCTCACATTTTTGCCTTAGCTAAGGCAACCCATGGGATGCTATTTACCCTTCCTGTTGTGATGGATGCAGTTCTTAAGCAAGGGAGATGGTTTGCTTAATGATGATCAGGGATTGTCAGCTTGAAGGCTCCTGGGCAAACTTAGGAGGTGGTGCAGCTTCTTGCAGTTACAGTTTTCTTGACATCTTTGGTTTTTAAGAAATAGCAGAAATACATCTGTCAGGATAGACGAAAGTTAATCCTGTCTTGAGGCAGAGGGGAATTTTTCCTTGTTCCACCTCATTTTTTCTTCAGGTTAGAAAGATTTTAATAAATTCACTTCTCCTCAATGTTAGTCTATTTATTCTTCTTTCAAGTTCTCATGGTCAGACAAAGTGCTCCAGGCCTTATTTGCTACCAGAATCCCTGTTTTATCAGAATATGAATTATATGATTAAGAAAAATATTTGGAAAATAGAAATATTTGGCCAACTCGGTTAAGCTTTAATTAAAATTAATATAATACTTTATTGGAGCTGAAATTCTGAAGCATCACATGTAACTGAATATATTTAACCAATTAACTAAGTCAAACAAGGCTGTCTAAACTTAATCACAGACCTCTCCATTCCCCTATTACGTCAAGTGCTACTAATGCTGTTATACTTTTGACAAGTGGCCCCTGGCAAATGAGCAAATCAATAATGTATTTGAGCTAGGAACTGAGCACATTTGCATTTCTACAGTGCCTTTTGCTGAGGGTCTCAAAGCACTGTGGGAACTTTCAGTTTGTTAAACTTCCAGCAATGTGGGGATGCAGAACCAGGTGGTTGGAGGAATCACAGACGAGGTGGAGGGATAAAGGTCTAGATCTGGGAAGGGCTTGAGATGCCATGCTAGACCCTTAGATTGGGGCAGACTTCCCTGCCCCTCCCACAAGATAGGGACCTCAGTTCACCCCTTACTGGGGTCTCTTATGGGATGCTGAATTCCATCTGTTTCCAGTTTGTGGTTTCCTGAAAGTGCTGAAAGTCTGTCTCCAGGACTGCACAGACCAAACTTTGGCTGCTTGAAGACTCAGCTCCACAATTACCCTGCTACTGCCTGCACTTCCTTGGCTTTCACGGTCATCTCGTACTGGTGATGATCTCCCGAGCTCCCTCCATCATCTGAGCTGCACAGCATGTTTTATGGCCCATTCAGGCTGACATGAAAATGCAACACAGCTTGGTTGGCCATCCCTGTTCTCTTGGAGAAGAACAATGCCTTCCAAAATTTTGGAACTAGTGAAGTTTAAAATGCTCTGGAAGAACCAACATACACTTTTCATTTGGGACCTTTTCGCAATAACAGTTAATCTCATTGCTAAAAGTCTGCCCTTGATATTCATCCTACATTTTTCTATTATTAAAACAGAAGTCTAGGGCCATAGTCAAAATATCCCTGGTACAATAAGTAAAATAAGTATTTATATAGTCACAACACTTGACTGTTTAGCCTGAAATTTGAAAGACCTTTCCAAACACTAAGGCAATAACCCAGATGTGGAGAGCAAACATTTTTAGACACACTGTACAGGAGAAAATAGAGGCCATGAGAAATCCATGCATGATTTGTGTACTGTGATATATTGGGTCTGTGGCTGAGCTGAGCTGAACTGAGCAGAGAGTTTGTGAGATTCATTCCCCAAACCCTAGACACCTTTCCTGTAATTTTTTAAAAATAAATGCTACATGTATATGGGTTTTGTTCTTTTTTTCTCCTGGGAAAAATATATCTACAAAATGGGTTTCCAATAATGGATTATTTATGCTATATCACAGTGTGATTAATGGATCTTTACATCCCCAGAGGGGAGCAGGCTAGTGACACTGCTGCCACAGCACCTCTTCTGGAGTCAGGAGCTCAGTTCCAGTTTTGGCAGCTGTGGGATGAACTAGAGCAGTTTCCTTGACTTCACTGGAATCTCTCAGGACCTGTCCTGATCTGGAGCCTGTGGTGGCTGACATCCAGGAGGGCTTAAGCCCCACCATGTAGTAACAGGAGGGTAAAGAGCTGCGATTGCACGCAAAGCGAACAGGCAGCTAGAGGAATGAAAGGCAAAGATGACTCGTCCCCTGGAAAGCAGCAACGTCAAAGGAAGAAAGTTTCAATAATAGTAGATAAAACTGTTACACATGAAAGGAAACTTTTGACTACACTGATGCTGTGAAGTTGTGTTTAGGGGCTCGCAGGCTTGGGAAGAGAATTGAAATTAATACCAAGAAAACGTGGGTGAGGGAATTTCTATTATTAAAGAAGGAAAGAGGCCCCGAATGGAGGCAGAAAGGACAGTGAAGGCAAACGCTCCACGAGTTCCTGAATTTTCAGGGTGGGGAGTTGGAGCAACTTTGTCAAGCTGCTGAAAATCCCCGAGTCCCTTGGGCAACACCTTTTGTGCTCTGCCTCTGCGGGAAGACGACTTTATGAGATAATGATGTTATTTCAGCACAAACTCTTTCATTCCTGCAGCAAATTAAAAGAGGAAAAAGAAGGGGGGATATCTGGGGGGGAAGAAACCAATGTTATTTACTCCTCTGCAGCTGACATTAAAGGCTTCTTTAAGGGCCAGTGGGTTATTAACTTCCTGTCGCCTGCCACAATGATATGCTGTGACATATTGTCACCGCATTCCAGCGAAGCCTTAAACATTAATTGGGAAGTAAGATGAGTGAAGCGGCTTTAATGAGATACCTTGTTGTAACTTCCAACTTTACACATTATTTACAGTGATTCCACTAATGGTTCCATCCGTCAGAGGCAGGGAGAGGGATTGGGGATGAGAGCAGGGGAAGGAGGGGTGAAAAGAAGGAGATAGATATCGCAAGTTGAGTGAGGGATGCAGGGAGTAGGGTAGGAATAAGATACAAGGTGCAGGACAGAGAGAAGTTACATTCTTCTGGTGTTTCTCACCTTGAATTTAATTCCTTCAGTCATTTTCCAACTACAGCAATTCTGCAGCAAGAAGATGGGAAGAGAGTATATTCCCTAATACAGTCCCACTGCTTAGCCTGGCTTTGCCATGCCTTTATTGCTCCTCCCTTCCCTCATAAATCTTTTCTGCTTCCTTCCCTTGGATTCTAGCTGAAGTTGCACAAAATTCACCTTAGTTTTCCAGGATGGACAGAAAGGCCACCCTGTCTGGATGGACAGCTGGAAGCACATTCACAAGGTAGTTGTTAAAAACTATGGGACAGGTGTTTAACAAGGTTGTAGGGAGAGGAACAAGCCAAGCAAGTCCTGTGAAGGCCGTGTAAGGATCACTGGAGTGAGTTTGTTTAAAATTTTGCTTGAAAACTAACTTAAGAACCAGATTGTCAGCATCACCCCAGATAGGATGGTGTGGCTGTCAAATCTAGTGGCTGTTATTAATGCTGTATAACTTAAACCTGCAGACAGCAGGTAAAATCACTGAGAGATCAAAAGTTGTGGCAGATGCAGATTTAGAAGGCGAGATCTGGGGAGGCTGCATTCTCCAACCTGGGCTGCCTGGTGTGATATCCAAACTTGCAGTTATGTGATAGCACAGAAACCCTATGTCAGGACAGCCCTTCCCATCAGCAATACAGCTCTGCTCACCTCTGCAGGACCAGCACCAGCCCTAAGACTGAGAGCAGATCACAGCCTGACACCACATGTGACCTTCAATTACAGCCCTAAACCAATGACAGGAAAAATGCTGGACTGGCATCCTCAGAGGCCCAAAATCCTTGGAAGAAGGGTGTGAGGCCATGCTAGATCCTATTAACATGATTGTCCTCCATTCAGCATTGGGGTCAAAGCTGAGCAGAAAGCAGTTTCCATGCTCCCATTATTCCCTAGAAGAATCAGCTGGTCTTGTGATTCAGGTGGGTCAATCCTGTAAGGAGAAAGATTTGACCCTCTTTTAATTAGAAGGAGCAGAATGAGCTGGGGGAAGATCATGATTATAATAACATGGTCTGGCAGGAAAGTGCCCAGGGCACCAGGCATTCATTCCTAGCTAGAAGGCATGTGGATTACATGGTTTCAGGATGCTCTGTGCACCAGCAGGTTTATTCTCCCTGTTCTGTTTTCCATTATATCATTTCTATCCTTGTTAACAGCAAAGTCCCACAGCAGCACACGCAATCACAGCTAATGGATTCCAGTTTTACTCCTAGATTTAAAGTACATTTCTTCTCACAATACTGAGCTGGATGGCTGTTGAAATGGAGCAGACAAAGAGACAATTAATTGCAAGTATGGGTGTATAAAAAGCACCTGGGGATAGATCAGCTGGGGGAAACACATGGAGTTTAAGAGCACGTGTGCATGCCAACAGCCCCTTTTCCCATGAAAAGATGAAATTTCCACTCATAGCTACCTGTCAAGGTTGGCGTGCCTTTAATTATAATGTCTGCATGCTTCTTTAGGCACCATTTAATTCTCTCTGACAGCCACCGATTTAAAAATAAAGGCAAACACTCAGAACTTAGTGGCAGATCGGAGCCAGGCAAGGGATGTGCTAATTGCCAGATGTTGTTCATTTGACTCTGACCCATTACCAAAATTAAAGAAGAGAGAAATGGAAGTAGGAAAAGGAAAAAACCTGCCCCGCCTCCCCTCCACTGAGCTGTCTGTAGGTTTGACTTGCTGATGTTGGTGAACTTCACTGAGCAGAGCACATTGGGGTATTTCTGCATTAACACCATCACAGACCAAGTCACTTTATGCAACGGACTGTGGAGCATCTCTCCTGGGGTCCAGGGCTCAGTGGCTTCCAGGGCTAGCAGGGAAATATTTCCCTACCATGCAGCCAGCTGTAGCCTCTCTCTGACATTTCCAGCAGCTAATCTGCTTTATCAGAGATGAAAGATTTCCGTGGCTGGTGACTCAGGAGGACAGGAGGAGAAGTCAAAAACTCAGCCTGGATTTGAAGTAACTCTTCCCTTGAATGGTTGCTAACACCTATTCCTGGCACCTCTTGTGCTATTTAGTTTGGGAAAAAGGATTGTTAAGTGCCAAGGGAAAGGTAACAAGGTCAAGGATGAAGACATACAGCTTAGATTTACTCCTAAGGCAAATCTGAGCTGGATTTGGACTTAGCCCAGTAGGTTCCCCAATGCATTTTGCCTTTGTGAATCCTAAGGGGAGATTCATTTATGCATTTCTCCATGGTTGATTCTTGAGATGAGGCTCAGGTGCCAAAAGTAGGCATTTAAAGCCAGTTAAGACAAAGGGATCTCTCAGAGGGATCCACAGACAGCTTTCAAGACAGAGAAGCTAAGGGAAACTGTACTTTTTGGTGAGTTTATCTCCTTCCAAGAGGTCACTGCATGAAGTGGGGTCCCTGGAGGGCAGGAATTTGATAGTCAGCAAGCAGTAGGGCCATCATTCCTTTCTGGAGCTCCTGAGGCAGTCAGTCATGGTGGGATGTCTGTCCTGCCTCTCACAGCTGCAGGTTGATGAGATGGAGCGCATTTCTTTGTAGCAGAAAATGCTGTGGAAGTCTGGGCTGCACAATACTGAGCACTCATGGAGACTTTTCCATTTGGGAATTTTTCAGCATTTGTTGTAGCTCTCACTCCACATCACTGCCTTCAGGATGTCTTCTGCACAGCCTGGCTGGATGGGCAGCTCAGGGAGCAGGGCTGGGTACAAGCACCCAGCACCATCCCATGGCTGCCTCTAGAGACACAGCCACAGAGGGCTTCAGTTTTGTTTTAAGATGAAAGGGCTTCTCTTTCAACTGCCAGGTGGACCAGTTCATTGAATAAAACCCAAAAAATTGCCTGACTCTTGTTCCTTACAAACTGCTTGGGGTTAGCCATCAGGCTGAATATTTATTGTGAGCAGAGGTCAGCTGTGAAATGCTCCATGTGCAGAGCTTCAATATCCACTTTCAAAATAAAATCAAAGAAAGAATGACTGAAAATTGGGATTTCAGCTTATTACCCTCTGAAAGGTGGCTGACACCCCATGCAGTCCAAATGGCATCCTCTTGGATGATCTCTCCCTTTCTTCTTTTCTGTGGTGTAGCAGATAATCCACTGAGCCTTCTTTTCCCAGCAGTTCCTAAATCTCCTGTCAACATGCCAGGCTTAATGCAGGAGTGAATCAGAAAAGGGGTAAAACTCCAAAAATGTCCCTTCAGAATAGGACATGGCCCAGTACAGGAAAGGGCATATAATTTCATTTTGAGCCATCTCTCTTCCCTCCAAGTCAAAGCTTTCCTGATACATTCACAGAATTATATATGCACCTAAAATATGTAATTAGGCTCCTGGTTCACATACAGTCACTGAGCCTGAAAGAACCAGAGCATCCATAAATATTGGAAAGTTTTTTTGAATTACTCATTCCTTTAAAAGTAAAAAGTAGGACAGGTGAGCTGTGAAGGGGGGAAACAAAGCAAAATTAGTCTTCTGTCATTTTTGGCTGCTGTAATCCACATGAAAAAGGTTCTGAACAGCAGTGTTTGGGTTTTCCTCCCTCAGTGGGGTAAATGCAGGGAATTCATTAAACAGACAACCTGGCTGTGCCTAAATCCTTCATCTATCATAGGGATTTGTTTTAGAAAGCTCCGCTCTTGCATGAGATATATTTGGATTTGGAGTACAAAGAGTATCTCCATTTAATAGCCCTCCATTCTCATCAGGCTGGCCTTCCTTGGGGCTGTCCTTTCAGTTGTCTGGGAGTTTATTCTCATAACAGGCTCATCTATTCTTTTGTCAGATATTCTTTCAAAATGACCCCTGTACAATAAATTGACTGAATTTGGGAAAATTCCTCCTTTTAGCTAGTCCATATGGACAAGCAAAATCCACTATTAACTGTATAGCAATAAAGTTTTACAAGGATATTTCTGGCTTTTTACCTGCTACAAATTCAGTTTAATTTTGACAACATTTTTAACCAGGTTGCAGGATGTCTTGTCCATACTTTGCTAAAGAGGTCAGCTACCCTGTACGTGCCCCCATTTACAGTCCTCCCATGTTTCTGATCTCCAAATACCATACATAGACCACCTGGAGTGGGCAACCTCCTGTTGCCAGCCTGCAGCTGGTGGAAAGCATCTTTTCTTTGGTTTTTTTGGGTTTTTTTGGTTGTTTTTTAATATGTGAGCTATCTGTATGGGTGAGCTCACTGCTGCAGCACCACTCTGCTTTGGGACCCACCAAATGGAGCATGTGGAGCTGGAGGAGTTTGATCACTTGGACCCAGAGGGAAAGGGCAGTGCTGTGTTTCAAATATCTGAAATCCTGAGTGCTGCAGAGGCAGAGCTCAAATGTGAGGCAGGTGACAGGTTGCTGCTTGTGCAGTGCAGAAGTGACCCCGACAGGCTTCTTTCTTTATCACCTGGGCATTGCTATCTCAGCACCATCTTCCTTCACTCATATGATACTACTTGCTGCACTTTGCACCAGAAGTCGAGGGTTATCCTAAGGGCTTTTAGATGTGATGAGTCCTTTTGCAAGCAGGCTGCAGCAGCCCATTGAAATGCTCCTTACATGAGCTCTGGATGAAATGCAGGGTGAGTGGAGGGGAGAGAGGGAACTATATTATCTTTTTTCCCTAATAAGAAGTGATACATAAAGAGAATACAGTATACAGTTCACTTAACTGATTTTCTAACCAGCAGTCATTGCAATGTTCTCTCTAGGATCAGAAGGAACAAGGCAAGAGGCAGAATGATAAATCCAGACTGCCTTTTTGCAATCTACAACCATAGGAAGGAGTTTACTGACATCCACTCTGGGGAGAAAAAATTAAAAACAGAGGCCACTTCAGCCCACCCCAGGCAACATGATTAATTAAAATGAAATTCAATAAAAAAAAAAACCTTTCTGATGCCATCTGAATAAAATCTGCCATTTAAATAGTGTTCTCTGCAGACATAAGGCTATCTGCATTGGTGAACTGATTTGAATGGGAAGATGCATCATCTTGGGATGCAATATATCCCTTTCCCACCTGCCACTGCTGCCTGCCATGTCAGCCCACATTTGCAGTCAACACACTCCTCCTATCCTGAGAGACGTGGGCTCTGAGGAAACACGCTGTGCTGTGCAAGGTGGAAAGCAGGGTGAAGGCTGGGCACAGCTGCACCCAGCCCAGCTCCTGGCACACCCTCCAGCTTTGGCCAGTTCTGCTCCTTGCTGAGTTACTGAAGGGTGTATGTCAGGCCTGCTTTAGCTTGAAGCAAGTGAATGTCACAGCGCTGTCTCATTTCTGCGTGACATTGCACCAGGAACAGCATGTGCACACACTGGGTTGGGAAGGTGGTTCTGGTGTGTTGTGCTGGCCATGGCATGGCTCCACCATGGAGAGGCACCTGCCTGCTGCAACCCTGCTCTCAGCCTGCCCTGCTCACCCCACGGCTGCCAGCCCTTCCCCAGAGCACAGCCTGCCCTGATGGGAAGGCAGCAGCTTAATCCTTTCACAGCTCTGCTGGGCAATCTCCCTCCAAAGTGGCATGAGAGCACTGATGGAAAGTTAGTCACCATTCAAAAGAAATATCAGCTGTTTTTTTGTTTGCTTTATTTTTATTTTTTTTTCTTCTTTTAGGGGACTTTTAATTCATTTCTGTAGTGTTCATTTTCACACAATTCCCAGGGGATGAGAGGAGACCCCCAGATGTTTCAGGTTATAGTGCCTCCTTATTAGATTAGACAGCATCAACTTCCCCCAGGCCACAACCCCAAGGACAGGGAATTACATGAGATTTCCATATCTCCCTTCCTGATATAATCAATAGTAAAAAAGTGAATTGCCAATAGAGGAGGAGAGTTATGTCCCAGGTGGCACATCCCCACTCCAGAGCACTTGATCCTCTTTGGTTGCTTATAGTAACTCAGACTTTTATCTCTCCTGGTTCCAGTCCTGCAGATGTGTGGTGTCATCTCTCAGAAAAAATCCTGAGGGAGTAAATCACTATCTCAGAGGTTTGCCTCCCATAAATCAGTATTACTCTTCTGTCCACACTGGGCCTGCCTCAGTTTCCAGTCAATCAGTGAGAGCTGAGACAGGATTGCTGATTTTTACCCACCAGAACAGAGAGTTGCCACTTGCATATCTCTCACCACCAGTTTACTGTGCAACTGCATAATTATTTAGTGATGTCAAATATGCATCTAACATTAGAGGAGACGAAGCTGTGAATGTCTTTGAAGTGATGCTTAGGAAAGGCTTGCTATGATACAGATACACCTGAAGGCATGGAGGAGATGAGGAAGCTTTTCTTTTAGACAGGGTCTCCAGAGGCTTTTTAGCCAAGAAAATGCAGTGGCATTATTAAAAATGATAATAGTGTAATGAAAAATTAAATGGCAGGTGGCAAGCAGAGTTTAGGATGGAACAGGGGAGATGTGGATTGTTTTACTGCAGCTTGTGGATAGTAAGGCATTTAGAGAGTGGTCCAAGAACAGTTAACTGGCATTTTCTCACTAACTTCAGGGGGAGCTGGATCAGGCCTTAAAAATCAGGAGGGTGCTGAGTTCAACCTCCTGGAGCTAATCCTGATTTACACTAATATGCAGGGGATCAGCTCAGATCTGTTTCCTGAAAATGCCTAGACTTACCTATCTGTATGATTCTGCAGGACAGAGAAAACTCAACCCTTGCATTAATATTCCTCTACCTGTTTTTTAAGGGACCAGAAATATCTCTGGATCTTCAGCTTTGCATGATGCCTCAGGACACAATCCTCTGAAGGACCTGCCACCTTTGTCCAGACTGGCCTCAAGGCACAGCTGACCTCCTTGCACTATCCTTCATCTCCTCACTCTGCCAAGGCTCTTCCATACAATGGACTGGCTGCTTCATCCCCAGTGCCCTCCTGCTTCCCTTCGAGCCTCCACGGATTCATTTTATTCCTGGTATGAGATAGGCTGGGAGGCAGGGCTGTTGAGGTAAGAGCTGTTGCAGTAAGAGCTGTAGAGGCTAAACTGCTTTTAAAAGCCACTTAATAAAGCTCAGCAGAAAATCTAAAATGAGTTAAAGGAAACTAATGTGAATCTCAATTTTTAAAATTCATAACATTTATCAGTGTCCATGTGAGGCAGCACAACAGAAGTAAACATCGAACTCCCATTGACTCCACTGGCTCCCCGCCTGCACTGCTGACAGCAGAATCCTTCCCTCTCTCTGTCGCTGGTGTTACTGTCTCAGGGCATGGTAGATGGATGTCTGAGCTACCTCAGCCAGGATCTTTTCTCTTGTAACAGGCAAAGATCCTCCACAGTCTAAAGGAGGATAGAGGCATGTTCCAGTGCTCTGGGAAAGAGCTTTTGCTGGAGATCTTTTACATGCTGTACATCTCTGACATTCCCTGCAAGTTGCACGGCTCCTGAAGCTGCCAGGAGGGGAGGGATAATCACCTCTGTGCTCCAGTCCTTCCTCCAAGCAAAACGTTTCTAAAATTGGCAGTGTAGAGGTGCCAATTGCATTTGAAACGTGTCTTGAAATGCTGGTGAGGGTCAGAGAAATTACTCTGGAAATGGTCACTTGTTATTGCACATACTTGGTTTGTAGGCAAATTCCTCCCTGAGACAAACCTGTCAGGCTGGCTGGCAAATAAAGCAGCCCCAAGTGGACAGAGTGCTGGTGCCTGCTGAGAGTCCCAGCTTGCAGGACTGTCCTGGTACTCCAGCCCCAATGCCCAGTGGTGACCCTAAGGCTTCTGCACTACCCCCCGCAGAGGCACAGACCCTTCTTATCTCTGTGCTGCTCACCCCAGAGAACTCCATGGCTGCTCCTGAAGGCTTTGCAGCTCCATGCATGGTGCCCAGCACATGGGCAACCCATTCTCCAGGACTGGTGCCTGGTGACTCCATGTACCACCAAGCCCAATGCTGGCTGATTCCAGGGAGTGTACAAAGTTATGACCCCCTCAGCCTTGGGTAATGACCCTTGTGACTTGTCTCTGATCATCCCTCTAAAAACATGCCACTGAATTTTTGTTTTCTGAGCCCTTTTCCTCTGTAACATCCATCAGACCACTGTCTTTTTATTCCTTCCTTCTCTCACAAAGTCTCCGCTCCAATTCGCTCCTCCAGATGAGACCCAAAGCTGCTAGCATTTATCACTGTCACCAAAGTATCCCTTTCTTCTGTTTGCTGACACTTCACCCACCGATCCCAATTACTGGCTGTCTTTTCTTCCATTCATACAAATTCCCCATGCAACTTTGGATCATCAATTTTCAGCAAATCGGCTGTTGGTGAGTGCCAGGCCCTGCCTCATCCTCCTTGGCTGACTAGTTGCTTCCGACACATGGTGTCCCTACTGCTCCCAGGCCAGATGAATCAAACTTTGTCAGGAGAACAGTGAATGAAGAAGACAGACCTTGTTTCCCTTCCCACATTCCTCCTCTATTCACAGGAATTCAGCTCTTGGTCAAAAGCATCAGGTGAGGTATCACAAAAGTCCCAGATCCAGCACCTGGTGAAGCACTGGCACTTAGGTGGAGACCACATGTAATGAAGCCCAAATTGCCAAAAGAAATGAGAGTGGCCCTGTGAACCCTGAGAAGGAGTGCAGGATGCACGTTTATGTGGCCAGAATGGCATAGCTCCTGGTCACATAGACCTCACCAACAGGTCAAAGGGGGACTTCAGTGCAATCCTTCCCGTGCTGAAAGACAAACATTTATTTAACCCTTTGGGAGACCAGGCTAATCGTTCTCCTCCCCAGCCTGCTGGGGGATTGCTCTGGAGTGTCTGGGAGCCCTGTGGAGATGGTCCCAGCTAAACACTTGTCTGTTTGCATGTGTCTGCAGTGTGTTCTTGCCTCAGTGTGGGCTGCACTGTGGCATTTCCAGTTAAGAGCTGAAATCAAATGAATAGCTTCTCCACAGCCCTTTGCACCTTCCACTGCATCCATGTGTCACTCCTCCATGTCCCTGGCTTATGGAATTGGTCGTAGGTGAGGAGGGAGAAATTTGGATGGGATTCCCTTTTTAAAACCCTGAAAGCAGGCACGTTGGGATGCTAGTAATAATCCTTCTGTTTCTTAGCATATGATAACTGCCTCCTAAAATATTAATCAAATCATGTAATGTGATCCTAAAAATAGGCTTTCCAGTTCCACTCTGTTCTCTCCT
The DNA here is from genome assembly GCA_034509425.1 of Eopsaltria australis. Taxonomy (NCBI): domain Eukaryota; kingdom Metazoa; phylum Chordata; class Aves; order Passeriformes; family Petroicidae; genus Eopsaltria; species Eopsaltria australis. Next base: position 19,316 of record JAVTVJ010000180.1, read on the forward strand.
TAAGGTTTCTTGTCTGTTGTGATTTAACCTTTTCTGGCATTTCACTTGTAGCAACTGCTTTTCCAGAGTATTGCAAAACCTTGTGCCCTTTCCCAGTGTGTACTCACCAATGTACATTCCTCACACACCACTCACCTTTCCCATCATTTTGGCACAAGAATCTCCTCACCAGTATGTCCATCCATTAAACCAAGGACATCAGAGAAATTCGTTCTAAAACACAGTGCTGCATAATCCCAACATCTTTTTAGCTCAATCACCACCTCAACTATCCTGGCCCCTCCAGGACAAGTCAGAAGATCCACACAAGCCTCAAGATTTTGGGGAAGCCGATCAGCATGTGTGTCCCTGGCAGGTCTTGGAGCACCCGGACTTCATTGCTTCCTTTCTGCTGCTGCAATGCTAATGGAAGAAGTTCTATAAATATTTGATTGACCTGTCACTGCCATGCTGCTCTCATTTATCACTTGCTCAAGTCGGATCTGAATTACTTTGGAATATTTTGTGCTGTCTCTACAGAATGTTCAATTCTTCTTCTGCCAACTCCACTGCTGCTTTCTCCATGCCACCTCCAAAACAGCACAGAACAGCTCCTGAAAACAGCCCTTCCTGTGCCAGGAAATAAAACAGAGCCAAGTGCTTGGGGCAGTGGGACAGAGAAAGTGAATCTAAAAAGATGCAGAAATTACTCAGACAGGGCAGGGTGATGTCCATAGGGTGAACCCACCCTCAGTATGAGGGAGTACATACCACAATGTATGAGATCAACAGCTCCTCTCTGCCATTTCCATAGTGCTGTGTCCCAAAAGAGGATCACAGATTTACAAGAAATTCAGGTAATTTGCTCGTCGTGTTACCCATAGGAAGTGAGTAATTCTCTTCGCTCACCACTCTAATCAGAGCCTGGGTATTTTACTAGCAAGGGCTCAGGAATAAATTAGGATATATAGTCCATACAATCAAATTCTATTCTGTTCATTTTCACTCCTGTCTTCTTTAGATTTTTACATTTGGGATGAAATCAGCAGATTTTAGGGCTTGTGGAGATTGAAATGACTGTGTTTAGTGATGCAGCCCCTGCTCACGCAGAGACCAGCGCTGCTCTGCTCATGGTAATGAGCCCCCCAGGGTGCTCGTAGCTGCCCTGGGCTGACACAAAGGCCTTTGCCTTGATCCCCCTACAAACCCTCACTACATCTGCTCCAGCACTTCCAGGGCCAGTTCAGCCCCACTGATGCCACACAGCTTTTTACCGTGGCTCTACCTGCAAAATCCCAGGGCTGAGCCAGCTCTGGAAGCTGGCAAGGACTTGTGTTGGAAGTGGTGTATAAATCCCGTGGGCTGAGTTGCTCTGCACAAATAAATCCTTCTCTCAGCCTTCAAAAAACAAAAGCCTGACACATTGAACTACTTCTATCATTAGAATTACCCCTCTCATTATCTCTCCCCCTCTGCCTCCTCCCATCCACGTGTCAGCAATATGCCGATCCATCCTGCTTACACCAGCTCTTACCTACACTCCAATTACCTTCTCATCTCCCCCACTGGCTGTTTTCAATACTATTATCTGCTGCATTTGCTGGATCCGGCTTTCAAGCATTTGACTGATGCCTGATTCCTGTAACCAGAACATGTCTGTTGATTGGACTGTCAATGGATTTCTTGGCAGAAAGGGCACTGGGCCTTGCAAATGTGAAACTGTATTTCAATCTCATTTAGAAGGAAAGAGAAAGGAGAAAGAAAAATACCCAAAAGCTACATTTTCACTTGCTCTCTTTGAACAAGTGCTGTAAGTAAACAAGCATTTTACCTTTTTTTAATAAGGTCATTTGTGACATCACTTTCGTATCAGAAAAAGGAACATTTTATGTTTTGTATTTTCAGCACAGGAATGCCCATCTTTATTTTTCAGCAAGTGGCTTATTGCAGATTCTTCTGTGGGGAGGAAAAGAGTGGGAAGTGGGGAGGGAGGTGTACATCCAATCCTGTCTCCAGGCTGCCCGCAGTGACACCTGGCTGTAACAGGAGAGAGCAAAGCCATCTCTGGTGAGCCCTGCCCACCCCTGCTCGAAGCCAGAGCCTCTCTGGAAGAATGCACCTTTGACTTTCCTAAATAACAATGCAATTACCTTCGAAAGCTGGCAGCCAAAGTACGTGCTGAGAGATGGCTACCATTAAGAAGAAATTATCTGCTCTCAGGGAATGGCCAATTTGTTAACTTGTGAAGGAGGAGAAAGATCCCAGTTACAGACCACAAGGGAGGGAGAATTACTGCTTCACCTGGCAGAATCTCTTGGGGATTGAAGGAGGGGTCCTGGGTGAATTAGGTCTGGTGCACTTTGCTGTCTGTGCTGTGCAGGTGCAAATCAGCAGGTCCACACCATGCAGTTCGCCTCCATGCACAGGGCAGGAATCCTGCAGAGTCATTCCATACATGGAAGCCACTCATGTGGAAACAGCTAAATGGTCCTGTTTCTGGAGACCTGAGCTCAAACACACCTGACCTGTCACCTGCCCATAGTTGAAGGAGGCTGCCAGAATTGCTGGTATCACCTGAAGTTCCTAAAGCCTCAGGGTAAGGAGCTGCATTTGCAAAACAAAAGCAGGGCAAAGACAATTTTTGAGACAGGGAAGACTGAGGCATGAATAAATTACTTGATACTTATATAAAACACTTGAGGTTGGCTTCCACGGAACTGTATATTTAAGACTGGACAGATGAGCTCTCACAGATGAAATATTTTTTCCCACTGCCTTATCAAGGGCTCTTTGATGGATAAAACCAGGATAACTGATCTGTGCAGAAAGACTCACATTCTGCTGAATGTTGGCATAACCTTTGATATTGCACCAAACTGCACAGAGCACCATGTGGCATTTTCATATCTAAATGCAGCTCCAAGAAGCCTACCAGTGAGTTAGCTGGGAAAACAGCTGAAATCACTGGTGTTGATAGGACTGTCTGAAAATATCAGCATGTTCAAACTCAGAGGTTTGCTTGAGACCTTTCTGGAAGACAAAAACAATCTTTGATTGCTCAGAAATGCATCTGGTGGGCTTAGAGTGCTAAATAAAGAACAGCAGAATCAGTGAGCTTTGAAGATGACAAGATTTTCTAGGTCACGTTGTCTTTTCTTTCCCCCTTGGCCAATACAGGCTGTTTTGTAGATTGTAGCCTTGAGACCTCCTTCCAAACCAACCCTAAATATTACAAGCAATGCAGTTTGACAACTGCTTTGTGGATACACACAGGCATCAGCTTTGTAGGTGCTGAAACTGTTAGGGTACAGCTGGTAATCTAAGCAAGTATGTTTTGAATATTTATTACCTTTCTAAGAGGAATAAGCTGGGGAAAAAAATAGTCTGGAAGAGGGCTGTGCAGAAAACCACTCCCTGAAAAGGGATGAATAATCACTTTCTTCCTTCCCAACACATCTGATCTACTGCTGCCATCTCTCCCCCTTGCCATGGCTAGGGTGAAGCAGCCCAGATGTGGAGGAGGGGATGGACATGAAACTAGTGCCTTTTCAAACCTGGAAAAACAGGTAAAACTGGACTTTGCTGCCTAAAAGCCAGAGCAGAGGCAGAGCCAGACCTGCCATGGGAGATGGAGGAAGGAGAGGGTTATCAGTGGAGGGCAGAGTGTGCTGCTGGGATTTCTGGAGAGTTAGGTCCATTTCTTCTTGTAGAGAGAATGAATCTTCTTTTTGATCTCTCTCCTGACTTTTCCAGCAGAGACATTGCACAATCACTGGTGCCTGTAGTGAGGAAAATGTAAATATGACAGGAAACACTGACTTAGTGTATCATCTGTCATCCCCTCCAGGTCAAGTGATGTCTCAAAGGATGGGTCATCATGCAGTGAACTCAAAGAGGGTGAAGCAAGCACATCTGCCAGGAGACAGTCAATTCCTATAGAGCTGGCCAGGAAACCTGGGCTTTCAGCTCAAAAATCCCATTCTGGGGAAGTGAAATAGGCTCAGGAGAAGCTTCTTGGCTTCTCCAGTAAGATTTGAAGGAAAGGCTTGACTTCACCAGAACTGATTTGTAAAAATCCAGACTATTTCAGTCCTGGTGCTGGACTTATGCATTTTACAGATGTTTATGTCCCAGCCAGAACTTTGTTTCTCACAGCCACATTCAAAACAGCTTCAGGCAAACCCACACTGAGGCTCCCTCACTGAGCCCTGAGGAAAAGGGGATGGGACAGGAGGCAGTTTTGGGTGCTATGGACTTGCTGCTATGAAACAGGGACTCCAGGCTCGGTGCTGGGAGCCAGGGAAGCTCAGTGCCTGCTGCAGTGGTGACCACAGGTAACACCTCGTTGCACTGCTGGCCTGCCTGTTGCATGATGCTGGAGGAAAGCACAATCAGGAAAATACTGACAGAAAGGAGGGAGAGCAAAGACCACAGCAGTCTGAAAAGCAGCATTAGCAGCAGGCCAAGAGGAGTTTATTCCCCTGATATATCTCCTATTCCCACTCCCCATCATGCCAGCTGCCTCTTTAGCTTTGCACAGAGGTTGTGAGGATTCATTAGTTAATGTTTGTGAAGCACTGTATAGATGGAGAGAGCTATGTAAGTGCTAAGTATTATTATTATTACAGAGAGTCGCTGTTAAGGCAATGGATATGCTCTTAAGTGTCATTTCATATTTAATTAACGTACAATAATTGTCTTCCTAAACCTGCAGGTAAATCTTTATTTCTGACACTTCCTTTAAAGAGACATTGCAGCAGAGCTGCTGCTAATGGGCCTCCTCCCTGCTGGTCTGCTAGGGAGGAGTGGGAATAGCTGGGAGCAGGGGAAGAAGAGCAGGAGGGGAGAGAAAGGCAGCCAAGGCTTTTTGTTCTCTCCACCACACTTGTGTGCACATACAGGAGCCCCACAGTGAACTGATCTGACCTGAAAGGTTTGCTTGGCCAGCCTCAAGGGAGGTGGATGCGGTCTCCCAGGCGGAGGGCAGAGCTCCTGGGTTTTCCCTGAGGTCAGGTTCCTGGCAGCATCAGCTGAGCACTGCACGTGTCTTCTGAGTAACTAAACACAGCTGTAGCTGTGCACCTTGTCATTATCAGCAGAACTAAAGAAATTTGCAAAAAAAAAAGGATAGAGAAGCTTAAAAGTACAGAACTGGGAATTTCCCTGCAATTTTCCAGGGACATCTTTGCCAAGAAATGGTATTCTCAGAGCTAAGCTATGTATCTTTTACTGACAGAGGGAAGCAAGGAGAAATCATCTGTGGGACCATCTGCTCCTCCAGCAAACGGGAAGGGGAAGCCACTTCTCCCACCTCCCAGTGATGTTTGCATTTTCAAGAGAGACAGGGGAAGTAAAAAAAGAAGCAGTCCATCATTAGCTCAGAAGTAACACGCCTACAGGAGACACAGGAAGATGCCTGGGCCCTCTGTGTCAGTTTTTCTTACCCAAACACCTCTTTCTTCTAAAATTTGTTGACAGATCAGTGCCCTCTATGGGCATATCCCCAAAAAGCCCAAAGGACAATTTTCCTGTGGTTGCTCCTGGGGTGCTCAGGGGGAGTCACAGATGCTGTGGAGGGAATACCAAGCACTGCACCTTCACCTTTGTGATCTCCTTCCTGGTGACAGGCAGCTGCCCCCCACCCCACATTGCTCTCCCCTTACTCCCAGCACATACATGCCCTTCCAGGTCCCACAACAACCCTAATGTGATTGCTCCTCATCAGCACTAAGTGCTTTGGAGGTCACAGGTGATAAAGTTCCTGCCACTGCCAAGGATGAGGCTTTGCCCCAGCTCCAGCCCTAGCATCACCCTCCCTTTCTCTCCCCATGGCCTCAAAGGCAGCTGAAGTGACAGAACCCTGGGAGCTCCCTCCTTGACTCCCCATCCAACCTCCCCCTTTCTTCCTTTGCTCTCATCTATTGCATTTGCAAGACTTTCCTCTGGCTTTCTACATCAGCTTGGGAGGGGGAGAGGAGAGCATGGAGGGGAGGGCAGGTAAGGGAAGAGGGTTACTAACAAGGTAGAGAACCTGGGAAACCCCTGAGAGCAAGGGTGTGTGGGCAAGAGGGGCTGCAAAATGCAGGGGAGACAGCGGCCACAGAACAGCTGTGCAGGAGTTGCAGGGAGAGGGAGGATGTCAGCTGGCAGCTCATGGTGAGATTTAAAAATGTAAACTCAGATGTAAGGTCAGACTGGGGGTTACAGGAAAATCGGTCCATTTTTTAGTCTGATTTCAGGTGTAACCTCTCGTGGTTCAGAACATAACAGAGGTCAGTGAATTGGCAAAGTGCTGTCAAGCCCTCAGGATGCTCTCGTGGCATCTCAGGCTACCACAATTGACTGTTTAATTGCCAGGTCGGGAGGAAGCGGCCAATGTGTGCTCAGGGAGGGACAGAACTGGAAGGGCTGGGGCAAGGGCCAGACTGCTGCCTGAAAGGGATATTGGTGAAATTCATCCTCGGTGCAGGCATCACATTCCTGTGATTTGTGGCTAAAGGAAAAGCACCTCTGTAACAACACTTCTCACTTTCTCTGCAACTCACGCACTTTGCAGTTTTTCCTGGATTCCCAAATGGCTTCACTTGCCAGAAATACCTTTCACCAACTATCCATCCTAGCAGACACAAGATTTGCACTCATCACCTCCTGCTGCCCTTCCTTTGACTGTGTCAGCACCCCTTGCCATGCAGAAGCTTTTGTACCAGCCATTGGGTCAGTCCAGACTGCCATAGCCCTAGTGCTTTCCACAGCACAAAACCTCACAAATGCAATCTCAGGTATCTTTTCAGACCCTGTAATTCACAGACATGGCTCGTGATGTCCCTGGCACTTCCCTCCTTAAGGAATCAGACTGATGTCTTCTTACTATCCAAAAGCCTATTTCCATGACTTCTTGCAATGTATGTGTCTTCAGCAGATCTTTGAGGAGATGGTTTGCAGGGTCTGTCCACTTTTATTTCCTTCACAGTGGCTATAAGGAACCCTACAGTTAACACCACAACTTCTTCTGGGTTGGTTTTATTCTTTTTACTTGGCTGCAGTCTAGAAAACAGAAGCATTGGACATGTACTTGAGGAAGGAGAGACCCGAAGAGACACTTCAAGTTACCATATAAAATCAAAACCTAAAACCATTGAAAGTCCCAATAAATGGGTGACAAGTAATGTATATACTTCCTGCTGACATGGTCTCCTATCTGACATACTGACTAATGGCATGAATTTTTAATCCATCTTTGGGGCAGAGATCGAACTCTCTCTAGAAATATATCTCATACATTTTGGATATTGCTATTAGTATTATCAATGCTCTCTTTCCCCCAAAGAGCTTTCTTCAGTCGTCATCACCCTGCATTGCAGGTTATCCAATAGAAAATTGGAGCAATGATCAAGAATAAGAGAAGAGAGAAGGAAAGAAGGGAAGAAGGAAAGAAGGAAAGAAGGAAAGCAAGCAAGCAAGCAAGCAAGAAAGCTGGAAAGCTTTATGCTTACATCACAGCAGATCTTAAGAGCAGATGGAAGATAATGTCATCATCAGTTTTAAAGGAGAATACAAAAAAATATCATTAAGGAGCCGGTATTTCAACATATTGTCCAGAAAGTGTTCTAGTGTCCAAAAATACAATAATACTCAGAACAATCTAGCATTTTCAGGATTCAAGCGTGTTTCTACCTGTTAAAGGGAAAGGCAAGATAAAGAATCCAGTTGCTATGGAAATCAGGCCATCTCCATGGGAATTCAGAAAGTAGAGTATCCTCTTGGCCAGTAATTCAGTCACTGAGCAGCCATTACTTGGCCATGGCATTGAACAAATTTGAGCTGCTCCCAGGATAGATAATTTCCCCACCATTACTGCCCTGGCTCAATGTCAACTAATTTCATGAAGAATTGGGTTTTTACTGAAGTAAAGAACTTGTTTTGTGCGTTGCTTTTATGAAGGTGTGTCTTCAGCTCCTGGTATTGGGATGCAGATTTATGTGGGTGCAAAAAATAGATTTTCTTTGGCTTGCAGCTCAGTAAATGGTTTTGCTTTCACATTTGTTGCTGTGGAATAAAAAAGGGTCAGGTAGTTAAGCAGGGAATAAAACAAAATAAGGCCACATTAAAGAACAACAATAGGAAAAGTGTTGTGCAAATCCAAGACTTGTTCAGGGCTCCTCCCTTTGACTAAAGAATATTGATGGTTTAGCTGGGGAATCCCATCCCTTGGCCCTAGGCAGGTGTCACTGGCTCTGCTGTTCCTGGGCACAGGTGATTTCTCAGAAACTGTGACCCCACAGGGGACCTCATGTATGGGTCTCCCTGAAGACCACTGGTCCCCATCTCTGGTTTTGCTCTGGTGTCACAGTATAGAGGAAGTCAAGACAAGAAGTGTCACAGGATGCTTTGCTGCAGAGCTCTTCTCTTTGTATTTAATGAGTAAAATTTGGTCACTTAGTCAGGGCATTTGGTCCCTAGAGCCCAGGAGACTGGAAATTGCCTGCTGAAGTCGAAGGAAGCACTGACATGGCTGATAGGAAGCAGGTGATGGATTCACAGTGCTGAAAGCCCTGCTTTGCCTGCTATGCAAACACCATATATTATATCTCTAAGTCCTGTATAAGCCAAGAAGATTAAAAAACACCTTGTTGGAAAGATCCTTGGTTGGATATGCCTTTGTTCAGAGGAATGGCTGCATTATGGTACAAATGCATGGATGTCATTCAGCACCAGGGACATTAATGGGGCTTTATTTGAATACATCTCAGTGGTAAGTGAGGCTCACAGACAGAAATGTCTATCTGGTGTACGTGTGTCAGAGAACACTGCCTGACAGGGATGGAAAGCTGTTCGATGTAGTTTCATCTTTCAATACATTTAGATTTTTACAGTTCAGGCTAAGTTGCCCAACTTAATTTGCAATCATTTAAAGTAAGGGTTAAGTGAAGGTCACAGGCTACTCTCGTTTAGAGTGAAACCTCTGCAATACTTGCATGCTTTGACCTTTTCAGTGTTTTCTGATTCCACTGACCAGCTGCACTCTTTATAGCACTGTTAACCTGTGAGCAGTATGAGGATTGGTCATCTCCCATAGTAATGCAGAAAATTTAAAAAGGTTAAAACAGTGGAAAATATTCCTGGCAAGAGCATGTACCAAATCCCTAGGAACAGATTTTGTGTATGTGTAGCAGGAATATCCTGCTCTGCAAGGTTTGCAATAGAAGTAAATCGAAGAGAATGCAAAACAGGGCTGTACACAGATGGAACCAGGTCACGTAAGTTCAGACAGCTCTGACTGCAGGTTATCTCAGCAATCAGCTCAGTGGAGAGAGAGATTTAATACAAATAGGGATCCATGCTGTCTCAGGGCTCTAAAAATAATACTAAAATAAATTCTAATAATAATGCAAAGCTAAGGACTCGTGTCTTTTCCAAACATCACAGGCATAACCTCAGGAAATCTGAGGCTTCTACACAACTGGAGTTAATGGCAATGAGCACTGGGTGTGTAGGGGATGGGACGTGCTCTCTCACTTCAGCAGTGTCCAAAAAGTAAACTCCTGGTGATCCCCCATCTCTTTTATGCTCTACTTTTTTCTCCCCAGGTTTATGATCCAGTTCCTAGTTTTGCAACTCTCCCCTCTACCTTTCATTAAGAGAAATGGAAAAATTTTAAACCTAGACTGCCACAGTAAGTCAAGTTTCTTGTCTTCCCAGTACTGTGTTTTCCATGGCAGTGGCTGGTCCCAGATGCCTCCTAATCACAAACTATTTCTCCTACACACAGCTTTTCAGTTTTTCCCAACGTCACAAATACCTGGAGAAGTGAAAAGCAGATAGTTCATTCTGACCACTGAGAGGGGCTTTATTTCATTATCATACACTCCAAATATACAGAAAGGGTCAAAAGTCTCAGCTTTTGCCCTTGGAGTTCTGACTGCCGCAGGCAAAGCCTCTAACTCTGAGATCTGTGTAAGAGAGCAGTGGGAAATCACTCCTCATTAAAAATTCAAGTTGCCCAATACATTGGTCAAGGTCTGACAGAGTTTTCAGTCTGCAGCTCTGAGAAAAAAAAGAACAGAGTGGGAGGTAGAGATCCCCCCCTCCCCTCCTCTTCCTCCTCCTCCTCCTCCTCCTCCTCCTGATCATGCCCGTGAAGGGACACAGGCTGCTCCAGCTTTCTCCATCCTGACACAGCCAGGAAGAGCACGAAAGTATCATTTCCCTTTCCAGACCCCCTTTCAGCGTGGCAGGGAAAGGGCTGGTGCTGCAGGCGCTGATAGCGATGGTACGTGATCCACAGTCAGCATTTTGCTGCAATCAGAGCTTCTGCTGAGCACGTCTAAAGCCTGCCCCTTTCCCGTTAATTGAATGTAAGCCCTTTGGTACTTCTGTGTCTTTGATCTCACTTCCAGCGAGGCTATTAAGGCAGAGGAATGGGGTGAGCACAATGCTGGCAGTAATCTGTGTCAGGATGAAGGCACGTTACGCAAGAGACGAGGAATGAGATGGAGCATAATTTTTTCCCCCCTTTTTCAGATCCAATCCCAATGGGTGCTTTTTAATATTCACTGGATGTCAACTACAAAGTGCTACAAGTGATGGACATGATGGGGAAAAAAATCATACAACAAACACATGTAAAAAATCCCGTTTGCACCAGAACACCCCTAAAGCATCTCTAAAGCAAAGACTACCTGCTCACCATGGGATATAAATGACTCTTTGAAATAAATGCACATTACTGCACTCATCAGGCAGCGTTATTGCAGGATTTGAACACTACGAAACACAGTGCTACAGAGAATTGCTGATCATATTGAAAGCAAAACAATAAAAACATATGAAATAAAAATATTTGGAGTTAATTTCTTCAATTCATTTTGTGCCTGGAGCAGTTACTGTTTGGACTAGGGATGACTTGTAGGTCTAATAGTTAGGTTTGTGATAGCAAAACCAGACACAATTTTAAAAGTTAAAATGTCACTGTTAAGCATCATTAAAATAAAAACTCACCTCCCTATCTTTGTTCTGCATTTTATCCCAGGATTTATCCCAGTGGGTGCTTACATAACATACTCCATATTTCAAAACAAATTAAAAAATTAGCTAGTAAATGCACATAATGCCTATTTGAAGGGCTGGAGGTGAATGTACTGCACCTTTCAGGCAGTGTCAGGCTTACTGTAACATGCTTTTCAGATTTAGGGACCTAAAATTATGAAGACAATCTCTGTTTTTGAGATCTGTGAAAATTTTTAGTTTAAAACTGAAAGGACATAAAAGTTGGTTATTATTTGATTATTAAAGTTCATTGAGATTTTTCTGAAATATATTCCTAAAAAATGGAAACAAAAACTGGAGAAAGTAGAAGACAACCTAAAACAACACTTTGGTCTGATTTTGTCTGGTTAAAAATCAAACAAGAAAAATTTGTGCTGAACAGTTAAAAAAAAAAACAACCAAATCTTGCAATAACAGAAGGGCATTTTTAGCCAGCTCAGACCGGAGCAGAGGATATACAGAAAACAGTGGCAATTCCCATGTGCTACATATCCTCATACTCAATAAAAATCTGACAATGAATTTTAGCATCTGCAATCACTGGTTTGCCCTTTTTTATGTTTGTCCACTCTGTCCACTCAGAGAAGCTGGATGATCTGTGGTTATGCTACAGCTTATTTCATATTCAGCAGCCTCTGCAGGGACCCAGGTCTCTGGTGGCACTTTTTAGGCAGGAAAATGTGTTTCTGAAGGTGCTTTGAGAGGAATGAGCTCTGCCCCAAGGCAGGAAACCCTTGTTCATCGGCAGCCACCCTCCTTCTGCAGCTCTGTGGTGCAATGTCTCTCCTTGGCTGTCTGTGGACAGTCTGGATCCAGGGCCAGGCCCCCCAGGAACTCTGTCCTATTGCTGCTGACAGACAACAGCAAAACCTCCTCACCTGTGGCAGGAACATCCATCAAGCTCACACCATCAATGTGTTTGGCTTCATAGACTCTCCTGCCAGCCCAGTCATCTCCTCCTTGCTGATAATGGCAAAACCTACCTGCAGCAGCAAGTCCTGAGCCTTTCTTTAGGAGACAAAGGTTCCTGATGGATAGCTTGATTGTCTGTTTTCAAAATATAGTCACGTGCATGTGAAAAATAGGATCAAACTGACTTGCTTCCTATGAAAACAAATTCCGGTGCTTGGAAACTGAACATAATTTTAAACGTTATCATCCAACTAATCATGTTTTACCTCTGTTGGTATTCCATTTTTCTGGTATGAACCTGGGTCAACTTTGCATATGTCCAATCTATTTTATATATACATGTTCACTCTATTTGCACACTCAGATGGGAGACATATGCCTCTTCTCATTTGGGCAGGCCATAGTGTTATTAAAATGGAAATGTGCAGGCTTTGGGATCCAACTGCAACATATGTTTAAAAATGAAAGATAATTCTTTACTTGTAACTACCAGAAGAACTCAGAGCTTTTGACTCCATGTATAATTACCATGAGACCTTAACAGTTTAATTCACTAGGTAATTACATGGTTATTTTTTGTTCTATAAAAGGTAAAGAGGTAACATTTAATTTACAGGATGCTGCATAATCCTGTAATTACTCAGTAATTTCCATGTCGTCATACAATAAAAGCAGGGGCCTTTCCATGGCCCAGATATGACATGAAGGAAAGTCAAACTGAACTCAGCACTGTCAGGAAAATCGGGGGATTTCTTGGCCTCCTTCAGTTATGAAACTGAGAGAATGAGAGGTTGAGAAAGTGAAAGAGATGGGCTTTAAGTGCAGTGACAGCCGTTTGCAAATAAGGAAATTCCCTCTTGGATCAGTGCAATCTCTTTCCCTCTAGGATTTTGGAGAATCAGCACTGCCATGGGTTCAGGCCTTCCATGGCCCTCTTTTCTTGTTCCATGCCTTTGCAGCCCTTCTATTAGAGCTAATGCCTAGAAGGGCCTGTGACATGGGTTTTGTTTCTATAACTGACTGATTATTGTTTCTATTGCCCAATAACTAGTTTGGCTGTGAGGATAAGCTCTCCAACAGAATGGAGCAGCAGTGATTACAAGAAAGATGGCAATTTCTGCCAGAAATAAACTCAGAGCTCTTGTTAAGAGCCCTTCTCCCGGTCCTCCGAGTTGCTTGACTTGGAAGTGACTGCATTGCTTAAACAACAGGTAGGACATTTCCAACACTACAATGTCATGCATGTTCTCCTTGCTTCTGCCACACAGGTCTCAGGATCCTCCTTCTTCCCCTGCTCCCCCAGCACAGTAGTCAGGCCTTCATTCAGGGTGTCTGAACATGTTATACTGCCCTTTTCACTTCTCTGCAGATTTAACCATGATATCCTGTCAAACGAGGCTCTGGCAAACATGTGCATCCTATTTACCTAGAAAAGACCAGCCAAAATCTTGTTACATCTGCATCACTTTCCTCTGCAAAGTGTGACTTTCCTGTGCAAAGAGTTCAAAAAGGCCCTTGAAAATGACAGGACCTGTACCTTGATCAGCACTGGGCACCTGCAGATTCCATCACCTTCAAAGGCTCTGGGGACACCCCCCACACTCGTGTTCCAGCCTGTGGTGTGACATTTGCTCTCAGGCAGAGAGGCAGCGTGAGAAAGTTTCCCTCCCCAAAGTCCCATGGGGGGATTCATCCTGGGCTGAGCCCACAGTGAGGAGAGCAGTGCACATTTATATAAATAAAAGCAGCACCTGCAGTTCCTAACAATAAAATAAAGAGCCTATTAATCTTCATGTTTCAGGACATTGGTGGCTAGTGCCAGGAAATAATCTCCCCACAGCCTGGGATAGCAACGTACAATTGCCTGGCTATAATCACCAGGATCTCTTCCTTTCCCTGGACTGTCCCTTTTCCTCTCTGGCAGTGTAATTTTTTCCATGCTGTCCTCTGAGCTGCAGTGAGATCCCATTTGCTGAAAGAAAGTATGAGAGGGCAGTAAACACGATTTCTAAGGTGCAGCACTCACAGTGCACACCACAGCGCTGGTTAAAAAAAATCCTTGTTCTGCCAATGTACTTTAGGCATCCACTCCCCTTCGCTCTTGACACAATAACCCATAAAAACTGTGGTCTAATGCATTAATAATCTGCGAGTAAAGGTCCCAAAGTGGCCATTGACATTATAGCCATTAAGGTGCAGTGTGTCAATAACAATGCACAGCATGAGAGCAGACACTCTGCCTGTGTGTGTGAGCACACATCCCCTCTGCTGTTTAATCCTACGCAGTGATTTCCAAGTCACATCAGCTCCTCTCTGATCTTGGGGGACTAACACGACAAGAATCCCCTACAATTGTTATCCTGTGCATTTAGCAAGAGCTGTTTCAGCCCAGGAAGGATGGAGAGATTCTGAGCTTGCCTCCTCTCACACGTACAATAATTTATTGGGCTGACAGAGCCTGACCACAACAGTGTTCTTGCACTGTTAATTTCCATGGCATTTTCTGTTAACATGAACAGAGCAGTGCCCTCCTCTGGGATGCCAACACTCCATAGATCTAGGTGTCTTCCTCAGAGATGGAGATATTCCGTGTAGGCCTATAAAAAGGAAAATTTATTGTGCCTACACACCCACATACTTTCTTAAAATATCACTAATATTTTACATTTCTCCAGAGGCTTTTATCCTAGAAGTTTAGGAAGCACTTTGAAACCTTAAGTCTACAGATAGCACCCCTACTCCCTTAAAAAAGAGCTCTCTGTGCTGTGCAAGGCAGCAGCTGCTTGGCAGCATCTCAGAGCCACCAGCAGGTCAGGACAGGATGTGAAGATGTCTGCTCATCTCTTAAAGAGCAGCTGATGAGCAGAAGGCAATTTAAAAGAAGCAATATAAAGGATCAGCTCCTACCGTATTATAAGGCCATTCAAAAAGAAGGCATTTTGGAAAGGAGCAGCTTTCTGTCATATCTCTAGACTGTCCCAGTGTGCAGAAGAACTGCAGGGTGACTGGGCTAGCTGTGCCATGTACCAGGAACTCAGCAGAGCACACTAGATCCCTGGGTCATTAGGGGATCAGGATCCACAAATCCATAATTTGGAGTGTTGTTACTACTCCCCTTACTTTTTCTAACCTTCTACATACCCTTGGATTTAAGTCCTGGGCTCACCCATTCTCCAGGTGGGCTTACAGATATTAGCCTAAATACAGTTATAAGTTACAGGGGTCTTCTCCTCTTCCCTCCTTGAAGGTGGGGAAGCATCTCCTGTGAGCACTCCTACGAACTTATTGGTTAGGGCATCTGGTTCAGTGCTGCTTGCCCACACCAGACACCCACACCTTAGGACACTCCTGAATTCCCCCTCACCTGGCACATTGTGCACCTCCTGAAGGTGCAGGGAAGGGCCTGGAGCCAGGACAGCCAGCATGGCTGCTCCCCCACTGATGCCAGGGGCTGCAGGAGTGCAGAGCAATGTGAGCAGTGACCAGAGGCTGCCAGTAACATGCAGACACCAGCTAATTTATCCAAGCACTGTGCATGCTCCCATCAAGGCTTCCTTGCTTTATGTAGGCTTTAAGCAAAATGTAGATGCTGGCAGTGAAAGGCAACAGGCAATGATGCCCTCCTGAATGCGACATGAGCTGGCTTGGAGAATAAATAACAACTTCAAAGTCATTCCTAAAACTTGTAGGAAGACTTACAGGCTGCCCATCTAAGCATGAGTGAACACTGCTCCTTACTGAGAATGGGAGCTGACTGTTGGAAGGAATGAGAAGGACCAGGAATCAGACTGGGGCAGAAGAAATCAGAACAGGCCAACAAAGGGGAAAACTGTAAGTGCAGCTGTAAGTGAATGCCAGAGACAGGAGGGGATAGCCCTGCCAAACGTAGTCGAAAACTATCTTTTACAGGGTAATCAATCTTCCCAGAGGGACTCTCACTGGGGAAAAGAGACAAACATCTCAGACTAGAGGCATCAATGGCACTTGTGTACGGCCCATCTCAAGCCTCAGTGACTCCCTCTGGGATGCAGGAGCTCAGTGAAGCTACCATTTGTTTCTTACTGTGCCAGAAACTGCCAGGACAGCTCTGGCTGCAGACAGGCAGGCTTTGGTCACCACTGAAATGGGGATGGTGCAGAAAGAAACTCTCTTTTGCCCCTCTGAGAAGGCACATGCAGCTGGTGACGAGCCACAGCAGTGCTTTGGATCTTGCTGGTTGACTTCCCCTCACCTGGTGTTGGAGCAAAGGGAAAACTGAGCTGACTTCCTGAAAGGGCCAGAGCAAATTACAGCTTTCTGCTCTGCCCTGAAGTAGCAAGGAAGGAGAGGCACATCATGTTGCTGACCTACAGCAGAATAGACTGACAGTGAAAGAAGGGTCTGTCTGGCTGCCCCACGACACTGAATTTAAAAAAGAAAGATTTCTCAGCCCAACCAAGCGGGAAATCTTCTGCATTTTCCCAGAATATATTTTCATGACTTGGTTAACCCTGTGATTAACCCTCGGCCAGACATCAGAAACACTGCTCACCAGAGAAGGAGGAATGTGAAATGTTGCTTATTTCATTCTGATACAGAGAAAAGGCCAAGCTAAAGGCATACGGACATGATCAGCCCGCTCTTAAATTTTAGGGGAATAATGGTGCACTGTAGAAAGCCTGAATCAGACTTCCAGAAGTTGCAGAAAGGTTAGCAGAAAGCAAGAAAAATGCTTAGCATAAAACATCCCAGTTTCATCCACACAGGCTGCCAAAAAAGAGGAGGAAGAGGGAGAGCAGGGGTTTGAATCTGAGGTTATCACTTTGTGGGAAGCAGGAATTATCAGCATCTGGCCCACACTCTGCCCTCTCAGTGCAGCCAGTGGTATTTTAAGCAGATTGACATAGATGTAATCAGGATCAGGAGTGGGCAATGTGCATATTTGCTATAGGGAAGGCAGTCAAACACTTGTTCTGCACATCAGGGGAATCAGTGACTCCCACAAGTGGAACATCCTCCACAAAGTATTGCTATTTTGAACTTCGTGGGTTGCAGCTCATCACTTCTGGACTTAGTGAGGTTTTATAAAAACTCCAAGGATATTGAAAATATTCTGCTCCTGAAAAAAGCAGTAACAGTAAAAAGCTGAAGGCTTGTGATTCACTCTGAAGAACTAGAAACAGAGATTTCAGCTGGGTCAGCCCCTGGCATGAGATACGTAAAACTGAGCCAAGCTGAGGAATGGGACACTATAGAACTTGTTGTGTGGAATCAAATGCAAGTGCTGGAAGTGAAAGGCAGCGTGTTTTTGAAGTGTATTTCCAGGCAAGTAGGGCACAAGTAGTAATGCAGCTCTAAAAAATGCTAAGCAGGTGTTTCACGGCCTTGATGTCCTCCTCGATACCGAGTTCACTGTGCTGCTTGCTGGGGCTAACTGAAGTGAGTTGGTTTGCCTTTGCAAGGTTTCTTGTTTTAATTCTTGCACAGATGCCAGTGCTTGATGATGCTTGCTTTGAGATCACACCAGAGGGTAAAATCACTCCTTGTGTTACACACAGGGGACTTCCAAGGGGATTTTGGTAAAAATTCTACAGAGCTGCAATTTTTTTCAATTTGTGGTGACAAGCACATTTGACTCACACCTCCTACCCCAATTCTGTGAACAAACCTCATGTGAACTTTGAGTTAATTGCCCAGACACAGCTGGTCTGGCTTGCATTGCCACTGTGCATACTTCAAATGGCAGTAATTTCTAAAGGAGGAAAGGGAAGCTGGATTTTGCTGAACATGACATTTTTTGCCAGCTCGCTCGATCCCAACATCACCATTTATGAGAAGCTCTTGCTAGAAGAGTTTGGCACATTGACACTTATCTGGTCACAATACCAAAGGACCTTGGACAACCTGTGACTGCTGAAATACTGCCCAAGTACACATCCTCCCTGCCCCCAAGGCTGCGGCTGTTTAGAAAGCATTCACCCACTGAGAGGGTGCAACTGGCTTCAGCTACGCTCAATCTGTGCCAACAAGGGCCACTTTTGTGGTTTGTTCTACACACTTCAAGGCCTGCTTAATATTTCTCTTTCACCTGCTTTCATGGATCATGGGAAGGTCTCTGTGTAAGTGAATCCCTGCTCTCTCAGGAAGCACAGCAGGTGTGCTTTGGTCTGAGGTCTGAGTGTGTTCACACGGAGTTTGAGCCACATGCTCTGTTTGGTGCCACATGGCAAAGGTTACAGGTGCAGTCCTAGCATCAGAAATGCACACAAAAATATTGGAGACAGGAAGGACCTTTAGATGCTTTGATCACCTTTATATTCCATATCCTAACATGTGCAGAAGGCATAGTGAGATTCTTTGATACAAGACCTCAGCTCTTTGTCACAATCTTTCAATTTTGGAAGAAATTTCCAGATCAAATAATAAATACTAGTCCAGAACTATCCTTACTGAGGCAAAGATAAGACAAGATAGAAGAAAGAATATGGGATATCACAAGCTTTGACCCTAGACTATCCTGCTTAGAGCTATCTAGTTACAGAGGGACAAAGGAGAAGGGAGGCAGCAGCATGGTCAGCCCTGAATAACTTGGCTTCCCCCATCTCTTTTAGAACCCTTCCCATTATTTATTTTCATGTCAATTTTGTTGATTAATTATAAATGATGCAATCAAGGCCCATTCCATTTATGTGTGTTCCAATAACAGAGGTCACTGGTCACTGCCCAGAGGACCCTGACTCCTGCCAGCCCACGTGTACCTCTGACAGATTTCACCCAAAACGATGGGCTGCAGCCACGCAGCTCTGCAGACCCTGCCAAGAGGAGTGCCTTTCCCACCTCCCACCAGCACAACACTTCAGGGAAGGGGGAAAGCACAATATGAGGCTGCTGAGAAATGACCATGCCAAACGGGATTTCCCAAAGTGAAGTTCCACTGGCAGAGAGCCTTTCATTTGTGAAGTGTCCCCCATCGCTAGGGATTATATCCATGAGGAGTGAGAGAGCAGCTCAGATGGCTGACTCCCTCGCTATGGAGAGCTGGCAGACTGCTTAGTTCAACTATTTGCTGCTATTTCTGCATGGCACACGACTGGGCACATGGAAATCTTTCTCCTCTGTGGCTGCCTGACAGACCTTTTAAAATAACAGTGCAAACCAAACAATCACGCAACCAACAAAGCAGGAAAGAAAATGCTTTCCAGAATGAATAGAATAAACTGTGCTTTTTTTCCCCCCTGTTTTGTGAATACCGAAGGACCATTGAAGTTCAGCAAAACAGCTTGGAGCAGTTTAATGGCATTTGTGCCACTGTGGTGACCCTGGGCCCCACACAAGAGGAAGGCTAAGTGTTGTGTAAAGCACTACTCCCTCCCTGCCAGCTCCTGGCTCAACATGCAGGATGAGGCCATGGAAGGTGCAGTGGGATGCTCCCTCTACCTGCACTCTGTCCTGAGTTCTTTCCTGCAGGTCCCATTCTCTGTCCCTCTGCACCGGTGGGGAGGATGTAGAGAGATTAAGCCCTGGAAGAAGGGAGAGGTGGGTGAAATGTGTTTTAAGATTTGGTTTTGTTTCTCATTATCCTACTGTGATCTGATTGATAGTAAGTTAAATTATTTTCCCCAAGTTGAGTCTGTCATGCCCATGATGGCAGCTGGAGAGTGATCTCTTCCTGTCCTTATCCCAGCCCATGGGCCTTCCATTATATTTTCTCTCCCCTCTTCTGAGGAAGGGAGTGACAGAACAACTTTGTTGGGCACTTGGTGTCCAGCTAGAGTCAGCTCACTACAGTCTCCAATCATTTTCATGACCTGTTGGTGCATTGTATGAGCAGATGTGCTCCGGCAGACTCTGACAGGTGTGGCTGTAGGTCAGGTTGTGAAAACCAGGCACGTTTTATCACCAAAATTTTTATTTGGATGAGGTGGAATGAAGACACTGGACTACCTGGGTTTATGATAAGGTAGACCAGGAGTTGCTTGCAAACTAGGTGCCTTTGGGAAGAGATACCAATGTGTTTAGAAGGACATGGGAAAAGTCAAGGAAGGAGGCTGGCACACCGGAGCAGACAGGGTTGATGACAAAATCACAGACCACAGCTGGTAACTGGAGCTGTGGTAGTGCTGTCTTGTAGTGCTAAGGAGATTAGAGACTCAGGCAAACGGGATCAAAGGTAGGGAATTTTGAAGGCAACAAGCTGATTGGACCTGAGCAAGGATTTATTAATGAAGACCTGGAAATCAGAACAAAACTGAACAGCTTTTCCATTACCCTTCTAGCTCCCAGCGGTGTCTCATGACTCTGCAGAAAGCAAGTTTAGAGCACTTGTGCCAGCCTCAGTGTATTAATGGGGACTGACAAAGGTCAGTGACACAATAACCAGATGGCTTCACCCAGACTGGGAAAGGAGGTGACCTTAAACCTGAGCAGGACTTAATCCTCTGTCTGACAGCAGAAGCAATGCAGTCATCATAGACAGTGCTCAGGATCTGGGTGACTTCACATCTCTGATGTGAAGGATGATCAGATTCAGAGACGAGGTTTGGCCAGCTCTGGCAAACTGGGATTTGGCCCTGCATTCTCCTGGGATTTTCCTGGGTTTACAGACCATGCTTTTGGTGTGTTCATAGCATGCAATGGGGAGGGCAAATTGATAAAACTACATGGCAACCTGAGCTCTTAGCTTATACACATCAAATCTGTTAACACTCACTTAAAAATTGCCAACCCTCAAGAAAATAACCTGATACTCTGCAGAATTTTCAGAGTTTTCAGCACAGCAAAGTCAGAGCTCTGGTCTAAGACCAGATTATAACAAGTGTTGAGCTCGACAGGCGGAGAGGGGCTTCATTCTGACAGGCAGCCTCTGGCAGAACTCTCCGTAACAGGCTACCAACCCAGCTGTCTCCCTGCCCCTCTGCCTGGGATAAGCACTCACTGCCTCTGTGTTAACTTATTCTGTCAGTGTGGAGTCTGATGATAAATCACTGTCTGGGGAATGGAGAGCATCACAGTGCAGACAGAAACACCTTACCCACATCTCAGCCTCGGGGGTCACATCCTTTGGCAGGGGAGCTGTGGGCACCTTTGATTGCTGCAGCAGGTTGGAGCAGTAAACATAAGGGCCAGAGCTCAGATAATGCCCTTTTATTTTCCAGCACAAACCTCCCTCTCTTTGTGCAACATATACCATTAAGGTGAATCACCTGATCTATGTACTTCATTTTATTGAAAGAAGAGAAAA
The DNA here is from genome assembly GCA_034509425.1 of Eopsaltria australis. Lineage (NCBI taxonomy): Eukaryota > Metazoa > Chordata > Aves > Passeriformes > Petroicidae > Eopsaltria > Eopsaltria australis. The sequence continues at coordinate 40,473 of JAVTVJ010000180.1, forward strand.
AAGAAGATGGCTGTGGCTTTCTTAGAGGGGGAAGGAAAGGGCCAACTACCCACCTTCCCTTCTGAACAAAATTGCAGAGCAAAAGCACTCACATTCCCCTTGCTATGAGACCACCCAGCCTGCACTTGCACAGGTATTTTGCAGCCTGGGACCTCCAGCCCAGTGCTGTGCCAGGTCCCTTTGCAGGCAGGCTGGGTTCTCACAGCTCACCTCCCTCCTCCAGCAGTCTCTCTGCAGTGGGAACAAAAGCCCACAGGTCTAGACAATTAAATCGAATTGAGGAGGTGAGTGTGCTCCCACGTCCCTATTAAAATGTATTACCATCACCCGAGGGGGCTGGAAGACAATAGGCTTGGAGGAGTAATCCTGATGGGGAAGGAAGATTGTGTCTTATTTGAGAGGGATGGAACTGAGCAGATGTGGTCAGTCAATGCAAAGGGTTTAATTTCAGACAATCATTATTGTTGTCATCATCATCACTATCAACCCCAAACTTCAGGGTTTCTTAGCTGAAAAATGATGCAGCTCATTTGGTGTCAATAAATCTAGCTCCTGAGTGAAAAAAAGAACCTTAAATATTTCAACATTTTGGGGCTGACTCATGCTGAGCTTGAAATTCAGAGGTTTGCAGGAAGAACTCCAGCTATGCTTGAGCTTAATGAAAAAGTATACAGGCAGTATCCTTAGAGCTAAACTGGCTTCTGCAGCCAGCAGGCTGGATTTCCAGCATTGCCACAAACTTTATTTTCTCTGCTACAAACCAGAAAGTACTCCCCACCACCTCTCATGAAGACATGAAGTTCTGAAGCTTCAAGGCTTCAGTGTTTTTGTTTAGGGGCTCACTGATCCAGGGGATGAAAGCAGGAGCTTGTACACACTTAAACAGCACCTAAACAACATCCCTGCCCCTGAAGGTCCCTTCTGTCTGGGAGGATTGCATTGCATGTGCTCAACTTTTGCACTGGAGTGTGCTGAGCAGTGTGAAAAGTGATTGGAGACTGTGAAGATGAGGTATAAGATCCTGCAGAGGAATGATGAGAAAAGAGATTCTCAAACAGTCCATAGAAGGCAAGGACATGGGGGGAGCTCACCATGAAACCCATCATGATGGAAGATAAATGGGGAGCAAGTCAGCCAGGATGCTGTGGCTGGATCTAAGGACAGTGTTCAAAGGAGGGATCCCAAATTTGACAATGGAACTTTGCTCAGTAGTGACAGGGCATTGTGTGAGCCAGACCCTCCCTGAGAGGCTAGCAACAAGGCAGCCAGCAGTTCCCTCAGAAGAAAGCACACACCAAAGGGAAGGGAATGTCTGGCTCCAACAGGCATTTCCCATTTGTAGGAAGTGTCTTCTCCCCATGAAACATGGGAGCTTTCTCCACCATAAAACTGACATGCTGTAGAGGATGTTCAGCCCTGCCTTAATGGTATCCTGTTGTTCTGCAGGTTAGATGTGGGGGAGAATCATGGGATAAGTTCCCTTGGTTTCTATTTGCCCATGTTTTTACAAGCTGACTTCTCAGATGCAACAGGGGAAAGCAATAGGGATAAGGGTCCAGCAGGTGAATCCAATGCAGACATGGATCACCTCAAACACATCGAGGTCCCAGGGAGTATTTGGAGCTGTTATCATTGACCAGGCTTGTGGTAATGAATTTTTTACTCTAGGGATCAGATGTTCCCCTCAGTTATATTAAATTGATTTCTCCTCTTGATAAAGCTGAACTTTTCTTTCCCTGAGTCAGAAGTTTGGCTGGGGGATAGACAGGGACCAGAGAGAGGGTCTGGTACTTCAAGCCAGGCTGGAAAGGAGGCAGTAGAAATCTGGATGGGGCTGATACCTCAGATGATACTAAATGGGACAAAGAAACAGTGGAATCAACAACAATAGGATTTGTAAAACTGCATTTTCCCTACATTTCCTCTCATTTAGCCCTTCCCTCCTTGAAAGCTGGGGACAGAATAAAAAATACAAAAAAGAAAAAAAAAGTTAGGTCCTTGCAGCAAGAATACAAATAAAAGAGAGGGAAGGAAAGAAAGGGAGGGCCTGTTGGAGAGCATCTCTTTCCTTTGGGCACTGAAGTGTTCCGACATCAAACCTTGTGTCCTCATTAAGAAGCCCTGTGTCTACCGTTGTGACATCTTTATTCACACACCCCAGCACTTCAAAGACTTCAGGAGATTTCCTTGGTGGATTTAACAAAAAAATATCAGGAGATGAAACAGAGGAAAAGGCAGCCTAGTGCATTCTTGTTTTAATTAGACCTTGGGTGGAGGAAGGGGGGTGAGGGAGGAACAGAATCACTGAGATGCACATTAAGGTGTGAATGCAAACACACACACACACACACACACACACACACACAAAATCTTGATCATTGGCACTCAACTTCTCTTCTTTCACAAGCATTTGGAATAGCAAACAGACCCTGAATCTCAGAGTAATGATTTCTTCCAGCTTCTAAAACAGATCCACATTCACCTCAGGAATACGGAAGTGCTGCATGTAAAATACATGTTTCTGTTGCCTGAAAAAAAGCTTCAAGTGTAACTAAAGCAAAATTAAGAATAGGGACAACAAAAAAGGCATTGAGAGTTTAGGAGAGATGATCTAAGCATTCATTAACAACGAAGCGTGGGTCTACAGAGAACCATTCCTGTTTTGCTAGTGAGTTGTCTGTTTTTTTCCCCTTTTATTAAATATACTATATTCTAGTGAATTTCCAAGCCACTTGTTTGACCTATGAGTCATTGGTGCTACTTGCAATCTGCAGTGTGCCCCTTTAGGCTTGACTATGTAGGTGTTACCACATGTTTCTTGGCTCCAGCAGGATGGCACTAACTCTTCATGCTCTACTCTGATCACCACCGAAACTGCCTGTAATTTCAAAGTGAGAAACTTGAGGGGGTAAGGGGTGGCTTGGAAAATATCCTCAACGCTTCCATGAAATTTTGTCTTTTTTGGTTACTGCCTCACCTAGCAAAACTTCTTCCCTTGAATGTTCGTGGGAAGCAAAAACCACAATGAATTGCTGTGGAATTAATTTAGAGCAGTTTTAAATGCATATTTATGAGTCTTTCTTATCAGTATCTAACCAGTTCTAGGACCAAGACAGCTTCTTCTAGCAAAGAGAAAATATCAAATAATAATTAAAAATGTAACTAAAGGAAATAAAAGTCAACCTCTCTTCAGCTGAGATGGTTCTCGGGCCATCTCTAGTAAGAGACAGGGAAACTCCCAGCTTCTGATTCCTACTTTTCAAAAGCCCAAATTTCACAGGATGTCTTTAACTGACACCAGCACTGTTTTCAGCCCTCAGGACACAATGTTCCCCCGGGGCCAGATGGATAGGAATGGGGACACTGCTCTCATCTTAGATATATTAGGCATTTTCCATAGGTATTCCGTTATGGAAACACCCACAGAACCAGGACTGCACTGGGGGCTGTCCCCACAGAGGGCACACAGAATTCTGGCACGTGAACAAGATGACTGCCACCTGCAAAATCTAAGCAGCATTTCATAAACAGCTAAACACAGCTAAAAACAAAGAGAGAAGAAAATCTCTCCACAGCTCTGCTCCTGTGTCAGGGCCTGATAATCTACTCTCAATTAGAGCATTATTAACTGAGCCCTACACCTGGCCCTACTCGTTTGCAGCTATTCCTGTTGACAATGGCACTGATTAGCTGGTACAGCCATGAACTGGGTTTATCCCTCCAGTATCTACCACCCTCCTACAGTTCACATTGCACAGGCAGTGCTGGTTTGGAGGAGGGAGGGAGCAAGGTTTGTGCAGAATCAAGATGAGATTCAGGAGACACCAGCAGCAGGAGAAAGCTGCCCCCCCTGTGCAGACAAAATCCATCCAAGGACAGGGTAATAACTCCCCCAGCAGGTCTGAATTCCAGTTAATTACAGAACCAGCTGATGGCTGACAAAAACAAGGCAGATCCACACCTCTGCTCTCACTTAGTAGCCTGTGGCTGCCAGCCAGTGAGAAAAGTGTAGGTATTGATTTGATTATCTTGTTTGTCCACCTAGACCTGCTAGTTGCATCTGCTCTTCCCAGTTCAAATGAAGTGTTTTCTACTGATTAATTAATTTTAATTTGTTTTTGCTTCAAGTGCAAGATTTGGTTTTTATTGACAACTGAGTGCCCATATTCTGAAGCTGCCAGAAGTTAAGAGACACCCCTGTGCTGCTCAGAGCTGAAGTTCTCCCATTTTGCTAAAAAGTACTTTCTGTATTGACTGAAACCTCTCCTTTTTGCCTGTGTGGTTTCTAGAAAAAACAAAACTGCATCATTCAAAATCTCATCTCCCAGATGGAGGCTGCCTGGAGTGCTATGGGAGTCCTTTTGTGCCAGACCCTGGGGTTTCCTCACCCCCTTTCCCCAGGTTCTCTGGTGCAGGTCCAGCCATGCTGCTTTTATTACCAAGGAGGGGGATTGATCCCCCAGCATGTGAGCCCTTGGCTCCTGCAAACGCAGGCCACCACTCCCAGTAACACACCCGCAGCCCCAGCCCTGGGGCAGTGAAAGGGGGCAGGTTCCACTCCTTTCCCTTCAATTAGTGCCACCAACACTTTTGCTTCAGCCCAGTTCATTAGCTCGTAGCCCTGTGTTCTGTCGTTAAGGCCAGAGAAATATGAATAATAAAATGCCTGGCTATCAGTATTTTGCCTAATGCTCCTAAAATACATGAACAAGTTCTAAATGCCAGCAGTGCCAGGAGACTGGTAGTGAGAGGGAATTTATGGGATAGCAACACCCATGTCTGGCTTGCTCCTGTGGAGGGGAACAAGCTTTGTCAGTGCCAGGAGGCAGCTGTAAAAACCTGAGCCCTCCCTGCACATTAGCAGGGTTTTACACAGGATTTGCAAAGGAAGGAAATAATATTTACCTTTCTGGCAATAGAGGGAAACTGGGGGAGGAGGACATTTTGGGAAACTCCGAATGCAGACCAGGATCAAAGGCAGGACAGGAATGCAGCCCAGCAGCCCGCAGCTCTTCTGCAACCCATGGCACAGTGAGAGACATCAGTGAATAATGAACACTCCCTCAATTTTCCTGTTTACCTAGAAACGTGCAAATATGGCCAACAGTCTGTTTTGGCCTGCTACCTTTTCCCCAGTGTCGTCCCTTGGGCAAGGGAGCTGTGGTTTGTATCCTGCCTCCTCAAACAGTGATGACAGATGTTGCTGTGATGTTGCCTGAAAACACTGTGCTGCCCAAAACTTTTCATCCCACTGATGAATTAGCTGCTCAGTGGAAATTAATTGAGCCAGAAAGAGATCTCAGCCAGGCACAGATATCATCAGCTCAAGATACCATCAGTCAAGCAGGGATTGCTGGCCAGGTATATCTCAGGATTATCTCTTTACCAGGGATTTCTAAATTGCCCCAGGATATCCATGCAAATAAGGCCATCTGGGCTAGATGTCTCTTTAGAGGAATGGTGACACTGCTGATGGGCCAGGATGCTGCTGGGGTCTTGAGTGATGCTCAGTTGGGACATCCCCCTGACCTTGGTCTGATCCATCCAAGGCTCCCACCAGCAACTAAGCTTATGGATGTGTTTGTGGGTGCAAGGGATGGGCCAAGTGAATTGGGAAGTTAGAAGATGAGGTGAACAGTAGGGCACAGAAAAAGACAGGAAGATTAATGGCAGGGACACAATCAAAAACAAAAGTTAAAATGGAAATGTTAATCATTTAAAAGAGGGTCTCAGTGGAATTACTTGCTTTATGGCTCAGAATAAAAAATAGAAAGGGGAAAAGAAGGAGGAGAAGTCCCACTAAGAATAATTTAGTGCTTTGTGTAATGAGCTGCCTTTCTTTTCGGTAGTTCCCTCTGGTGTCTTATCACTTACCCTGTGATTGACTGAGTCCTCTCTTTGCCTGCTCCTGCTAAATGGTGATTTGCCATCTGGTAGTCATAATTTCTTTTCTTTTATTTTTTCTCCTATCCTATATTCTTTTGTAATTAGAAAATAAATTACTTTCTTTTTTTTTTTTTTAACTGAAAAAGAAACATGTCTAGCATATTACTTACAGATGACAGTTGGTGTGAGCTCAGCAGCGAGGCAGAGGGAAGGGACTTGACTCCTGTCTCGTTTGGATAGATCCCAGCTGACATGCCAATGGATGTGTCAGCTTTTCTGCTGAGAGCACTTGGTGCTGAGAGAAGAGCTGGATCAAGCAAGCAGTGGCCAATGACTTTAGTGAGATGAGAAAGCTCGTACCTGAGGAGGAATAGGAAAGATGAAGGCTCTTATGGGCTGGTGCAGCAGGATGGCCTGAACCTGCTGCTCCGTGCAGCTCTGCACAGGACCTGTGTCAGACTTGAGCTTTGCTCTCTGTCTCTGTTGCCACTGGCTATGAGGGAACCTTGAGTTTGCCAGATGCTGAGCAGCCTGTCTGAAATCAGGGTGCAGGATCTTTCCCCCAGGGCCAGCAGATGAACACTGCAAATGCCTAATTGCAACCCCATTTCTCTTCAGCTTGTTGCCAGCCTCCTCTCTGCAGCCTGTGTGCTCACCCTGACTGCCACACTCCTATTATACCTTTGTACAGCAGCAGCTCACTCTGCTCTCATTTCAGTTGCCTCCTCAAGGTGCTCCAGTAATTCAAGTGATAAATAATAACAATAATAACCCAGAAGTTGGTTGAATTGAGCTTGATTACTCCGTGACTGAGTTTGGGCTTGATTGACTGGAAGCAGCACACATCCCCCCGGTTGTTACCCTGAGAGCCTCATTTTCTCAGTGCGATGTTGCTTCTTGTAGCCTCAAACCCATTGGGCCTTGAGGCCTCTGCCAACATGCAACCCCATCATTTCCAGAAAGACCCCACTCCAAGGTACTATTTGAATTTACATTTTTGGCACATCATACAATGAGGCAAGAAAATGACAGGGAAAACATCCCATTTCTGTACAATGCCAAGAGAGATGCATTTTCCCTTGTTTTCTAGACAAGCTCAATGTTTTCTGGGAGGGATGGCATTGGTTTGTTGTGGCTTCAGAAGGCAGTTTTTTCCTGGTTAAACTGGATGCATCCACACATTCCTGAGTATTTGAACAAGGCCCTGCCTGGTTTTATGACATGTGCCTGATGGGTTATGTATTTGTGTGTATTAATTTGAAGGGAAAGGAACACGATCTCTAAAGCAGGAAAAGATGTAGTGGACATGTGTTCAACTGTTGGATACCAATCTTTGCCCCAACATTATTCCAGCAGGAGTCATGAGTGGTCAGTTGTTGATCTGCCTGGTCTCCCTCCATCCAAAACTGGAGGCAAAGCTGATCCACAGGGACAGCCTTGTCTTCTAGGGACAGCCTTGTTTTTTTCCTTCTCCTTTTACACTAACTACGCTGTGCTCTGGTGCTTGCATCTGTCCCTGGTGGGGATCTGTGTTGTGTTTTCAAGGAAGATGCTGGTATCAGAAGTGGGTGGGTCATTTGGTAACATCTTTGGTTGATCCCAAGAAAGACAAGGAAGACATTATCTGTGTGAAATGGAAGGTGTGGAGGTTTTTGCTTAATATGGATGAATGATGAAAAAGGAGGGAAAAAAAACAGCTCGTTTTTACTCATTCTCTAAGCAGCAGCCACTGTAGTGCTATAGCCAGGAGCATCTGAGAGACAGAAGGAATCTGAGTAACAAGAAAATGCCATTGTACAGACCTAATTATAGTGATTGCACCTGTTAGAGAAAACAATAAGCAGTAAAATGAATAAACCTTCCTGGGACTCATTTTATCAATGAAGCGTGACCATGTGAAAACTCCACAGAGAAAATCTACAAGGAAGGCGTAGTGTACTCAGACTTCCTCCTCTCTGACCTCCCATCCTGTAATCAGATGAACAAGGTAACCAGAGTATGGCTCGTGTTCATCTACTGGCTGCATGTGGCTGTGTGCAGATGCAGACGTCCTGTTAATGGGATACCTTCTCTGTTTTAGTAATATCTTCCCACCCAGGGCATTTACAGACACGTGTCTGCAATCTTCTGGTGCTTAGGACAGAGCTGTGCACAGGTCCTCAAAACCCTGTAAAATCTGAAAGTTATCCTGAGGGTGGTGGGGAACTCTTTTGATTCTCCACAGAATCAGTAGATCGGTCAGGGATGCTGTTAAAAAACAGTTCCATCTGTGGTGATAACAAGCTCTTGGGTACAATCCCAGAGTCACTAGGAGTGGTGTGGAAAGGACTATGTTTAACATGTTTTAAATCTGTTAACAAATCACTCTTTATGGAACACCATGAACAATTGCTCCCGCTCCACTGCCTTCCCACCTCCTGTTGTCCCATAGACCTCATCACATCCCTCCCTCAGGATCCACAGGATCCTACTTGGTGTCTCCTCCTACTGAAGCAGTTCCCTGCTCCGGGCTGCCTTTGTCCCTTCTCCCCCGTACCTTTCCGAGCTCCCAATTATAGCTGCTCTGCACTGCAGAAGCACATCTAACACTGAGCTTTGCATGCTTCTGTTGTTAAAGCAGACAAAGAGGATTAGCCTTTTTAAAGAGTTAATACTGGGTTTTTGCATCCAAAGATCTTAAAGCAGGGGAAGTGTCATTAGCAGTGTCTTGTGGATGGCAAAATTGAAGCATGAGGAGATGAAATGAATTTGCTTATTCGATGATTATTCCCTTGCCCCATTTGCCTCACATCTCACAGCCCACGTCCTGGGCCAAAGCCCTATTATATGACATACAGAGAGGGGCAAAGCCAAAGAAACAAGGAATCCTGTGATACTAAATCTCATTTCTTCTTTTCTTTTTCCAAGAACGCTGGCATGTACAAAAGGACAAAGAAACATCCCCATTTTGTAAAATGTCTGAGTGACAGCCCTGGTGTCTGCTGTCCTTCGGGCACTTTCTGAATGTGCTGAACAATGACGCCTCCAAAATATTGACCCAACAGTGTGCCTCGGCCCTGACTCGGGGGGAAAGAGATGAATACTCTCTTTGATAACTGTCACCATTGAAAATCAGCCTCTGCTATTGTCAGCTGGAACAAGAGAGCTTGTAAGAGTCACCTGGTGACGCGAGCTTTGAGTTACCAGCTTCTGGGAGCTGCCTTCAAATCACTGCTGAAGATAATGGCTTTTTCCACTTCTCAACCAAGTCTGCCCTAGTAGGTAAAGGTGTCCATAACTAATTAGCAGTAACTTTGACCAGATCTAAAGGAAACTGGACAAATAATTCATGATGAATAATTTATTGGATTAATTTTGCCTCTTCTACTATTTGTGAATTTTCTGTGCTTGCAGTGTTGATTTCTCCAGCTAATTGGTTGTTTGAAATTGTTTGCTGATGCAAATACTTCTTGGTCTGCTCTTTTCTTCAGGAGAGGCTCATTAAGAGTATCCCCAAACCAAAAGGAATTGACTAATTTTAATTGGTCACAGAAGCCACGTGGCATAAATGCATTTTGGGGGATGAATATATTTTTTTTCAATTCACTGACTGAAAGTATTCCCTCTGACTGTTGTTTCCATTCAAATAGGTCTCTGTGAGCATCCTTTCTAGACAACATGCCCGCTGGCTATTCCTGCTGAAGAAACTAGAACAGATTCCAGCACATGGTCCAAAGATACTCAACAAACAAAGAACCCAGAAAAGACGTTTGAATGGAACTGGATGTGAAGTTAACTGTGTGTAGAAATGCTTGTATTTGTGTACCTGCACAAGCACAGATATTGCTCTTTTATTCAAATTAGTTTAAAAGATACTTGCATTTGCTTACAGTAAAAAGATAAACAGATACCCAGAATTAAAAACATTTAACTAAACTCTGCCTCTCTTCTAGGTGATGCTGTATTATTATCACTGCTTCTGGCCCAGGCAGCATCAGTATGTGCTCCAAGACATGTACCAGCCACCACAACATTGTTTTGTTGTCCTAAGGACTTCAGAAGGGCTGCCTTAAAGAAAAACTGAACCTATGGCCTCTTCCACTAGCATGAAACTCTAAGCTCCCATCTTGTATCACAACATCTATAACATACAGCAAGCAGCAAAGAGGTTCAGACATGGAGCAGGGAAGGTGAAAACAAGCCACCCAACCTGATAATGAAAAGCAAGCACTTGGCCTTGGTGTGGAGCATCTCAGATAAGTAGTTTAATTGGCAAGCTCTGGTGCTGGAGGGAGGGAAATCGAAGCTAAATTAAAAGATTAAAAAGATATTTTTTCATCAAGTGGTAAAATGGAAGAAGTGGACAAGTCTGCTCAGGAGAAAATGAACAGAAAGGAACTGTGAATGTTGTGAAAATATATCCATTAGACCTGCCTTATCGAAACGTGCTTTTGCCAAGCATCCAGCCCTGCATCTCCATGGCAACATGGCCTCGTCAACAGAGAAGAAAGTGTTTTTGTCAGGATGGGCCCAAACACGTAAAAGCCATTTCGATTTGGGGGCAACACGATCTTCTTCAATCAATACTGCACACATAGTAATGACTCCTGCCACTTTTTTCATAAATCTCCACTTTCTGCTTTCATTTCCTGTGGTTTGACATCACTGTGAACTGGAACTAGGTTTAAATTTCCTACGGTTTTCAGCCCACTTTGCCCTCATCTGCAACACATGGAGCCTCATGCAGCAGCTTCCTCCTTTGTGACACACTTGACACACAGTGTACTCACAGGTGGGATTAGCCTGGTCTGAAATAGGAGACAGGCTTTGAGGAATGCCCTTGTGGCACAATCCATGGATGTAACAGCTGGAATTCTGGTCATGGCTGAGATGAGGGGCCTGGCAGAGGATGGGGACTCTTTCTCTCTAGCAATTACCTCTAATTGGATGAAAATTTAATGCTCTGAGCATCTTGACTCTCCAAGAAATTGTGGTGTCCCTTCTAGGCATGGCTGATAGGTCTTCTCTCCACACTCTGTGAGTAAAAATGAGGTTTCTTCTCCATTTTTTCCCTTCGTTTCCAGTTTGAGATCTCATTCTTCTTGACTGCCAGTTGAATGCATTGGTCTTTCCAAACAATCAGCTCAGCAGTACAACCACAACGTGGCCAAAGGGATTTCTGTGTGCATGCAATAGCCTGCAAGAGTGTGTGCTGGGAAGGGAGAGATGGAATATGTAGGAGATGTAAATGCCTATCTATATTTTTCATTTATATTAGTGGGTCTTAAGCGTATGATCCAACATATTGCTTTTAAAATCTCAGCAATAGGCTGCTAAATGCTTTACTGTGGAATTTACTAAAGAAATGTAAAATATCTTTTTCCATAATAACTGCAATCTAGCTAGACTTAAAGCAATGCCCTTTTTGTTGTTTTATATTCTATTTTGCCATTTGTAGAGGGATTTCTGAACGTATCTCCAATTGAGAGAGAACATATTTAAACCCCATTGAGAACTGCGATTTGGCGAAAACAGAGTCAAAGACACATTTGTGTATTTTAGCCAATGCAGACAGAGGGAAGTTCTTTCTCCAGACAGGGTGTTGTTGCTTCTGAATGTCACATGAGGGTCAGTGATTTGGATCCTGCCTGTTCCCTGGAGGCCTTTGGGTTTAGAAGAGAGGGCATTCGATGATTGACATGTTTGATTCCCAGATGAATTTCCCAGCCTTGTAAGCACACTCTGCATGTTGGTGTGGCACCCTTCAGTGCTGTGGCCAGAGCCTGGAAGAAAGGAACTTAGGGAGGTGTGTTTAAGTTATATTAATGCTACTAAATTAATGACTTGAGTTAAGAAAGAGGCTGTCATTGCTGAACCCCACACTGTTTACAAACGGGTTTATAAACTCTGGGCTTGAGTCATCCCCAGGCAAGGCAGGAGATTTCTCTATAAAGGGTCTGTCATCAGTGTAGCCCTACCCAACCTGTGTCATTGTCTACAACAGCCAGGCCTCAAATCAACTGCACTTGCTTTATGTACCTGGCATAGGGAGTAGAAACCCCTCTGGAATGAGTGATGGCATCTCACTGCAGGCAATGATACACACTGGATGGGGTGCAAATAAAGATCTGTGTATTCTCTGTTTGTCTGGCCATCTGTCTGTCTAACCACTCATCATGGGCTGAGTGGTGGTGTCACCTGGAAGCTGTCAGTGCCTGGCAGGTTGTGTCCTGAGCAAGGAGACACTTAGAAAACACAAACCAGAATTGCTATTTTGGTTCCTTCATTCCTGAGTAGAAATTTTCATGGTCTGGATGACTTTCCTCATTGGTGGCTGCAGTAATTGGTAAGAGAATTGAGAAGGATTTGAGCAGAGTCAGTTTTTATGAGCATCTGGTGTTGACATGGGCTCATCTTTTCTGACCACTGACAGAACAGTCCAGGAAATGGTTCATGGACTGGAAATCATGAGGTGATCATGTTTTGATAGTGGTTTTTCAGAATTGTTCCAGACTGAGTTTTTGGTGAAGGTGAATCTCTTACCACCCTTCTAAAATGAAATTCATTTACTGGAAATTAGTTTGAAGTACCACCTGAAGGTAACACCAGGGAAAAAAAGAGACCATTTTCCTCTTAACTTCTCTTGGAACAGGAAAGATAGTGACAGTCTTCAGCAAGAGAGCTTTTCTTTTCTCACACCTTGTTTTCTGCTCTTTCCTCTTCCAGAGTAACACCTTTTGTTTATTTGGTGTCCTGGGGTTTGAAGAGGGACTTTCTCTTACAAAAACCAAATTAGGACTAGCAAAATGAAGAAAAAAAACACATTTAACTTCTTTCCCCAATTTAGTGACTTCTCTCATTCAGCCCTGCTTTTGAATTCTTCTGAAATTGGAGAGTTCAAGTGAGACCAGGAGCTGCCACTCTACAACTTTTCAATTTCAGTCCATCAACTAAATAAATCTCTTAAGAGGTGATTTATGCTATGTCCCCTCCCAGTCCTTCTTCATCTGCTCTGGGCAGGGGTAGCCCTTTTCCACCAATGTTTGGGATAGGCTTTAGACTATCAAAATCTGAATCTGTTGAGTCCTGCAATCAAAAATGTCATTACAGCACAGTATGGAGGAGGAATTAGGGTTAATGTTTGGGTAAAAGCTGGCTCAAAAGCAGCACATCACAGGGTTTACTCTGTTCAGGGAAAATCCAGGACTTGTGCAGGATGCAGCAGATTGAGTTCAGTCTTTTTGTCTTTGAACTGATTCCTTCCAGTCCCCCAACACAGATGGGCTTCACAGGGCTGGTGGAAAATACACCCTAAAATCACTGGAATCTGGAGGAAGGTTTCTTCCTGCCTGCAATCAAGTCCAGAGATATTAATTAGATGCTATGCATATGCCTGGTTCATTGAGACAAAAGTTAAGGCAACCTTTCTTCAGCAGTGAAAGCCATCCCACTGGAATACTGATTAAAAAGAAGCGGGGTTGATAGGAGTAGATTAAAAGAAGGTGAGTGTATGAGGTGGACCAGTGAGCTGGGAACCAAGATGACAGGGTTTATTTCTGCTGTTAATTCTTTCTGCAGCCTGCAGAAAATTTGCAAACCTGTCAGTGTCTCCATCTCTAAAATGAGAACCACTCCAAAGTTTTGGTGGTGTTGTCATATTTCTTTTTCTTTAGTGAGAATTAATTAATGTATAAAAAGCACTTTAGGATCCCAGAATGAAAGGAGCAAAACAAATGCAAAGCATTCTATTGTTTTAATATATCTCTCCCATAGACCAGGATGGAGGCACCTTGCCACTCACACAATTACCTTCCTGCAGCTGCAGCCTCTTAGGCAGTTAATATATGCTACATCTCTACATCTAGATATGGAGAAAGACCCAGGCTCTCCCACCCATCATTTACTCCCCCTTTCCTCATCCTTCCCCTCCCTTGCTCTCTGTTCTATTAATAGCAGAGATGGCATTAAAGTAACTTTATCTCTTTGGTGCACACATATACAAACTCAATGGCTGGCAGTGTTATGAGGCTTATTGCTGAGTGCGTAATGACGGCTGCTTTTTTGGATGAATGAATTCAGTGGGTGACAGGTATGTAATTCATGGCTTTGTAAAAAGCTTTGAGAGGAAGTGTATGAAATGTACTATATAAATGTCAATACACTGCACACTTTAAAGCCTGTGGGTTGAGTCATAGGGAGGGTAGATTTAAGGGGGAGATCATAAATAGCAGAAGAACAGCTGGTTTCCCTGGGTAATGATGACTGAAGAGCTGAGTGGTGACTGCTTAAACATACCCGCTCGGTGGAGGTTCTTGCATAGACCTCTCTTCCACAGGCTCCAAGCACCTCACACTCTGCAGTGCATTTATTCTCCAAACAGGGTGGGTATCATCCCCCTGGAGTTTGGGTGTCTCTGTGGGGAGGAAAATAGGACTGACAGAGAGGGACTACAACCCTCCCCAGCCCTCCAAACCCTAAGCATTGTGCCTCCAGACATGGTTCCTGTGGCACTGCTGCCTAAGCTGAGCACAAATGGGAGCTTTCGTGGGATCCTGTGCCCACACCAAACCCTCTCTGCACTCCCAGCACTGGCAGTGTCCTGTGCCTCCCCTTACACAGAGGAAGAGCCTGGTCTTCAAGAGATGGGGACACTGGCCCGTCTGCTTCAGGGGCAGCAAGTATTGACCAGCCCCTGTGCAAGGAAGCTCTACTTACTTATCTTAAACCCTGGAAAATAAGGGCTGACAAGGAAACCTTCACTGGACTCAAAATTATGCCTGTAGGGCCAAGGCCTGATAAGAGGTTCATATTTTTGTGGCCATGAACTTCCTGCTGCAGCCAGCTCTGCCATTAATTGTTTCCCTGTAGTATTTTTGTTATATATATGGAGTAATGCCTGAGGGAGCTACATAGAAGAGCCTTTGGGGCTCTTGATTCTCTTGTCTAACTTGTCTACTTCAGCTCCAGTATTTATCCCCAATTAATGTCTTTGAATGGCTGATACTTGTAAAGTGTTTTCTTGGCTGAACACTGTTTTGTCCAGAAATAGGATGGAGATAAATGCGAAAGCTACCAGCATAGGCAGCAAGATACCGTACATCAGCAGATGATGCAAAAATATGAAGTATTTCAAGGTAGCTTGCTGCTTTTCTTACCTCTCTCCCTGCAGATTACACTGTTAATTACACTGCCACATGAGAGAGAGATTGCACATCCCTTTCTTCAAACATCGTGTGAGAAAAGACACTGAAAACCTCCAGTTTTTTTTTCATTAAGGTGTGTAAATCTACTTGGGTCTAATCTGGAGAGAGGATTCCTTGTCATGCTGGTTTAACTTATCTCCACCCTTTGCTTGTACCTCTGTAGAGAGCTCAGCACAGCGAGTGCCAGCACAGCCCAGGATGCCTATGGGCTCCTGCAAGGCATCCAGCTGCAGGATTAACCCTGCCCATGGCTTCCTGCTCTGTGATCATGCTCTGCTGTAACCTGAGTGAATGCCTGCAATTAAACCTGGAGAAATAGTGTACTGCCTTTCATGAACAGCTCCACAAGCAGCAAAAGGTATTGATGAAGAGGATTTATTTATTTTCTCGAGGAGCTGGATATGTTAAATGTTATGACTTTTTAAGGCTCGCTGCAACAGAGGCCATAAACAATGTGTAGTCGTAGAAACGAACAAAACAAAAGTCTCTAAATCCCAGCAATATGAATGAGAGCTCAGGACTGCTTCTTGGCAAGTTGATATGTTCTTTCCAGGGTAAAAGGTGAAAAACACAACTTGTTCTGCCAAAACCTCTGCTCCTCCTGCTGGACAGCAGATGCTTCAGGTACCACTGTGTGGCGTGGATATGGACTCCCTGCTACAGGTGAGCACTGGGAGACCCTGCAGGGCAGACTTATTTGCACCAGAGGGGACTAAGGCACAGAAACTCTGTCATTGACTTCTTTAGGAGCATTTAGACCTCTGAGTCTTGCATCTTGGGCATTGGGCCTGGGAGACCAAACCAAAACCACATGTGATTTTTACTTTCTTTGCACAGTACTCACCTCTAATATGGAGGTGCCCACCTGCACCTTTCCTGACACCTCCAGTTTGCAGGTGAGATACTATTCCCTTGGGGAGAACTCAGACTAAAGTTTTTTTTTCCCCTGAAATGTTTGCTTTGTGGCCTAGTGACTTATTTACTGCTGTGTGCATCCTGCACTTAGTACCAGTTATAAATTTTCTCATGGACTTTTTCCTACGGTGATCCTCACCTTAGTGCCTCTCGAAGATGAAATTATCTTCCTACGTTTGCTCAGGTTCATAGCAGAGCTGCAGGAAGAGGTCCCAGTGTGGGATTCATCCATGGTAAGGCTGAACAACACTTTCTTCTCCCTTACTTAGATATGCTGAGTAATGCAGGGAATCAGAGGCATTGCATTTTCTGCTCTCTCTGTACTCAGCATCCTACTTGGCAATGAATGAATATACAATTTTGGGGGTAAAAGAGTGCAATCTTGTTTCATGAATCTTTATTCTCCGCTATTCTTTATAAATCTTTATTCTGCCCTACTTTCACTTCCTTTGACTTCCTTTTTTTTTTAATATGGCTTTCTTTCTTGTCCTCCTGGTTTTTTTTTTCCCCCATCTTTTTTTGTCTTTATCTTTCTTTTCTTCTGCTGCCCTCCCAGCTTTTCATTACTGTCATCTTTTTTCCCAGCCACTGAACCCTTGATGTTGTTCTAATTGACAGACGGGGTTTAAAAGCACATTCGAAAGCGCCTGTCTTTTTAAATAGACTCCTGTCTCACCAAAAGATGTACAGCAACATTCCATTAGAGCACATCATTTGAAAATAGATTGGGCTTTTAGCAACTGCACTCATATTTTTATAGTTAGGCTGTTCTGCTGGGATCGTCCCTCCCTCTCGCCAGCCCCCACCATCTCCTCTTATGGGGAGGGAAAGGGGAAAAGATACATTAAAGACAGATTAATTAATGTTTTGTTTCATTTTGTTTGGGTTTTCTCCTCTCTATGGCTCTTGGGTGCTTGTTCTGTGTTTTTATTTCTCATGGCCACAGCACTGAAAGTTTTGGAATGAAAAGGGGGATGCAAAATGCATGGATGCTGATGTAAATGGAGACATGGCTAAAGGACAGGAAAAAAATGGCTCTTTTTGCACTGTATTGTCTGATATTTAATGAATGGGGATTCAGACAAGGCTTTCTCAACCAGTTTGTGTACAGGGAGTTCAGATCCTACTCTGCAGTAAGGCAGACAAGGAACTGGTCACTGAGAGGTGGCTTTGCCTCACAGCCATGTCCATGCAAGCTTTTAAACAAGATCTCTTGGATACCAAAAACACAGAAACTGTTGGAGCTGAAGAGGCTGTGGGGGAAAAGAAGACTTCTGGAAAAAATCTGGTGCTGAAAAAGCCCTGAACCCATGTTGACCTTTGTCAGTTGAAAGCCAAGCTGGCCACAGCTGCTGTGGCCTTTGAATTGTGTGGGGGTGGAAAGGGACGATCAGAACTACCAGTGAGCCCAGGCTTTGAGCCTTGTCACATGTGTGATGTTGCTCAGTGTCCCTGTCCCTAAGCATCCACTTCAGCAGCTGTGATCCTGAGCTGGGTGTGGCAGCAAGTAGGAAGAATTTAGGTGTCCTAACAGAAGAGAGTGAAACATCTGAAGGAATTGGGAGCCTGGGTAGGTACAGAAACTCTGGGTATCTCCTGGTGGGACAGAGAACTGAGCCAAGTCTACACTATCCTCCCATTTTCTTCTGGGCATCTGTGAACATCTGCTACAATGTGCATTTTTCCTTATTGCTTGGAGTGATGGTTCTGCTCAGTTTTTATATTTAGAACATCAAAGAAGATGAAGATGGAAAAGGTCTTGCAAAGGTCTATTAGATTATGTAGTTCCTTCCGTTACCTCTACAACCCCTCCAAATATTGTGTAATGAAAATTATTGTGTTCCTGAAATTGCTGAAGTTTAATTACCATCTACTTGGTAATCATATTGAGATGCACCAATATACTTTACGAGGTCATCATTTATGAACTACAGTTCCTTGCTGTTCAACATCAGGGCTACTTCTGTCACCACCAGCACAACACAGCAATTGCTCTTGCCTGAGCCTGAAGGCCAGTACTACTTTACCTTCAGAAGAAAACTGATCAAGGCTTGGAAGCTGGATCCAATTTTAACTTTAAATCTGCTGGAAGTACTTAGACCTGGGCACCTAGTGTGTGCCAAGAAACAAAGACAAGATTCCCTTTCTGGAGTCAGAGGGCTTTTGTCCAGAGCCAGGAGCATTCAGAGGGCATGGCACCCATCCCTGCACCGTGTGCAGCAACTGTTTGCACCCAGTTATTGGCATTTTCCATTACATACTCCATCCTCTTAAAACCCTGCTGAGGGAAAGAGGAATGGCCAGTTCTGACTTGCACAGGAGATGGGTGTGCAGTGTATTTATTTACTAATTTTTCCCAGTCCTGAAGATCTGCCTTCATAGACGCTGTCCCTGCAGTCACAAGCCAGTCTGTTCACAGCTCCTCAGTGCTTCACCCAGATGTGTCAGTGGAAAACATTATTTATCTTGGGGGCTAAGCTTTCCTTCCCAAGCATAGGTAGTCAAAAGCTATTCCTGTTCTAAACCCAGCACTGATCAATATCTGGAACTTAATGAGCCCCTCTCTCCATACCCCTCCCCAAGTTCTTTACTCTTGCTATACCACTATTAAGTCTGGCAGGTACAGAAGCAGTAGGTACAATTTTCAGTCCCCACAAATTAGGAGCTCAATGCTTCCCTTTTGCTTTCCACGTCCCTGTTTCATGTGTAGTAATGATAATCTCTGTGGCTTTGTTGGATCCTCACAATAAACGGCTTCTCAGATTGATTAAAACCTCCACGCTTGGCTCTGGCTGTGCATTGATTTCAGCTGCTATTTGTTTTGTGTACAGCACATCATAGAAATCAGAGGTGGAAAAGACCCATTAGGTATCAACTTAAATGTCTGAGTCTCCCCACCCCCCTCAGTCATCTGTGATCTGGCAGGAGATTATTCATGGCAATGGATTTGTGGCAACTTTTCCCAATCCCTTCAGAAAGGGCCCAGGAACCGTCCTTCACACACAAGACCCAGCCTCCCCTAACTACAGGGCTGGCATGAGCAGGGAAGCTGGTTCCTGGCCTGTTGCTCCTCTGTACTCAGTACAGAATGTCTCTCTGGAGCCTTCTAAAGATAGATGCTTCCTTGGGGCTCTCTTCTCTCAAAGGAAGACACAAACAACCCAGGCTTTGAAGCTAATGGGCATTTCTGTTACCCTCAAACAGGATGCTTAGGTTCATACAAAGAGCATCCCCACCCTCCCTTTCCTTTTACACCAGCCTTCTGAGAACCGATTTTCCTGCACAGGTAAGTAAGTTGGTTCAGAGGATTTATCCTTGTTGAAGATGGGAACTGTTGCCACTGATCCACCCTCCAAGTTTTGATTTCTCCAGAGCAATTCCTCTCTGATGCTGTCTGATTACCAGGATTTCCATTATCTGAATACTTGGTCAAAAGTTAGACTCCATCCTGGAGGCCTTTTGCAACCTTAATGATTCTATACTTGGGAGACTGAAAACTTTTAAGCCACTGGTTTAAAGGCTGTTCCATTTTCTGCCTTCCAATATGACTCTCAGCCACTTCAGTAGGACAGACCTCTCAGAGGAGCTGTGGAGGGGAGCAGGGTGGTTGGTGCTTCTGTGCTGACCACATCTTATCACACACACACAGATCAGAGACCACCTGCAGCCTATTGATTTATGGGGCGGAAAAATTTCCAGCAGAGTGCAATAGAAGCAACCCTGCAGAAGTGAATAACTGCTTGTTTACCTCCCCAAGGCAGCTCATGGGAGAGTCAGCTCTATGCAGAGGAGAGGACTGTACTGCATGGCTGAGAGCAGGAGATGCAGGTGAGGCATCCAGTTGTTGGCTGCACAATAAATCCCATCATTTGGCTAAAAAGCAGGAAGAAGGCATAAGGCAGCTGGCAGACAACTTTTACACCTCCCTATTCCCAAAAGTTTTGAACAGCTCTTGGTTTGGATGAGAATATTTTCCATTTGTATTACCAGTAATGTGCAAAACAATGGAGAATCATCCCTTGTTTTCTGTGTCTCTTCTGAAAATAAAAAGAGTTTCTGTGGACATATTAAGTGGGCTGGATGCAGCCAGCATAAATTCCACCCAAGCGCCCATTATCTCCTGTTTCTCAGTGTTTGGCTCTAAGCCTGCAGAGGCACCCAGCCAAGAGGAAACAGGCCCTGGATGTGTCCACTATGGGAGGGACAGGTATCTCCTGCAGTGAGACCTTCATCCCTGAGCATCTGCTTTGGAGACCTACAGAAGAAACTGGGGCTCCTGCACAGCCTACCACCCTGGTTTCCTTCTTAAGAACAGTGTGGTGCAGGGATGAGGGAAGCACCGGGGTGGTTTTGGATGTGGATTCAGGAGGTGTCTGATGTCTGCCCTGGACATCAGGCCCCCGAAGAGCACTGCAGAACTACAGGGACTGGGATGGACATGGGACAGAGAGGGAAAACAAGTTCAGTGGTGTAACCAGTCTGTAGGAGGAGCACCAATTCTCTAGAGAAGCAAGGGGCTGTGGTTGGAGAGATAGAGGCAAGCAGTTTCCCAAGGCTATTTGTTCATCTTATTTCCAGGCTAATACCCAGACCTTCATGCTTGCTGTGATTGCTGCCTTTCTGAAGCCAGCTCTATTAACATCACTGCTTGTGTGTCTTGAAATAGAAAAGGCAGGGAGTGGGGGAGGGGAACGGTCACATTTATTTGTGGACATGCCATGCTTCACCATCCCTCACTGCCCTTCCTTTTGCAACCCATCCCTCTCAAAGCCTGCCACTAAGCTGCTCAAAGCCCTAGGCACCACCACCAATCCATCCACATGAAAACTATACTGACCCCCACAAAGGTGGGAGACCTGAATGAATGCAGAAATGAACAGACACCATTCTCCCCTTTACCAGGGCCAGCTGCCAAACCCACTTCAACCACTTTTAAACCTCTTTGGAGGCTCTGAGAAGGGAGTTTTCGGGCAGTAATGATCCCCTCCTTCAGCTTCTCTGTGCTGATGAGCTGCACACAAAACCGACATGAACCCAGGAATATTGTGGGTTTAGCAAGAGACTTCAGAAGAATTCCCGGCCATTCGCTCTGGAATGCGAACATAAGAGCAAAACTTTTATCTCACTGTGCATGGGTTTACATGTGTGCTGTAAATCTGTGTTATCACTTAAAAAGTTTGAAGAAGCTTGGTAAAATTCCCTCAAGCCTTTCTTTCAAGCCGTGTCGACATGGCTTAACTAGAAATTGGAAACTCTTGGCTGGTAACTTGTTTACTGATGATAGTTTCCACAAATAACTATGTATTTTATAAGTTTTCTTATCATTTCAGAAACACCCTGTTCCCCAATAAATATTTCAACCTCTAGCTACAGAAAGGGCTGATATGATCCTTAGCACAATGTAGGGCAGTGAAATCACTGGTGAGAAGAGAGGACTGAGCCAACCAGGATATGCAAGGTGGAAATGAGAGAGACTTTGGGGAAAATCAGCCATTGACAAAATAGGTTGGATATTTCTGGTAGGTGGTAGGGCCTGGAATCATTTTTGCTCGCTGTTCTTTCTTCTCATTAGCAGCAGTCTACACCCACATGAGGAAAATCAATAAATTAGACTGCTTCTGGGAGGCAGCAGGCTTGGTATCTCTGCCAGTCACTGGCTGGCTGTGTGACCCGAGGCACTCAGCCATAACAAATTTCTCTTCTGCTTTCCTATAAGAAAGGAGGCAGAGGGAGGCTATAAAGCATGCTGGAAACTGCAGATGAAAAACATTAGCAGATCAGAGCTGGACTTGGTCTCTCTGATAATACATCAAGAATGATTATAGTTACTTCAAAAGGTTTTGCACTGGTTCACAGACAATCTTAATTTTTGTTTGCCTCTCTTTTTGGCATTTGTCCAAAGTAACTTTCTTTTAGATAGTTGTTTCCACTCAAGTCATTTTCTAGCTTTATGTTTTCTTAAGCGGTCTCACAAAACAAACAAAAAAATAAACCCAAAATAAACCAAAAACAAATAAACAGAAGAATAGCCTACCTGGCAAACTGGGAGAGTTGTAGAGTTTAGATTGCCTCCACAGATGTCATAGCCTAGCTATTGACAGCAGTAGGGTTATCATCTTTACTGGGAGCCTCTGCTGCCACTTCTGTTCTGTTTCTATCAAAGTTTCCTTGAATGGTTTTAGGCTCCTTTTCTGCCACCCAGATCCTCAATGGCTCTGCTATCCTTTTCCCCCATCCCTGTCCTCCCTTCTACAGTCTCAGGGTCATGGCACTAAGGCCCACTCAAACCCTAATTTTAGCTGTTTTAGCAGCTGAGCTTCAAGGTATTCCCACCAAGGGTTTGCACACTGAGGCTTCTCTGGGATTTTTCCCCATGTGTGTGGACTTTCATCAGACCATAACCTCCTGTCAAAATTTGAGATTTGTCCTCCAGGAGGGTGAGGGATTAGAGCCTGGGTTTAGGTTTGCACCAAAATCCACAAACAAGGCCCAGTTTTCTCTGTGCCAACAGAGAACACGTGTGCTGGTGAGGTGAGGCCCCTTCCTAGGACTGAAGAGCATTAATAAACCTTTATGTCTCTGAGACCTTCAGGTGGGCCACAATTCATAAAGTGAGAAGCCTTGTCCCAGCAGATAGTGCTGACACTTCAAGTAAGAGAAAAGGAAGGTCTGTGTTTGATCTTCAGTAATAAGTACAGAAAAGGACTTTGCCCCTTGCTGGACCTTGTGCTACTTTAATGAAATTCTTTTCATTACAGTTTAAATATGAAGACCTACTGGAAGATCAAATTTTGCATATAATGCCCTAGACTGACAGCAATGTGTTTGCCATATAGTTAAACCAAAAGATTAAAGAAAAGCTCCAATTTTCAGGTAACTATACAAGCATAAATATAATAATTAGGTGGGTTTAGACAGGGTATTTTTTTCCTTTTCATTCACTTGGCTCTAAAGTTATCTCATCTTAAGAAATTAAATTTGACAGGCGATTAGTCCATAATGTGGTGCAATCACTTCTGGTGTTGGAAGGAAAAATTGAAAACAGACTAGATGTTGAACTTTGAAATGTCTGCTTCAGATGTTATGGGCAGGAACTTTAGTTTTTTGCACAAGTGCAGGTGACTTGCAGAACAAGCTGATCTCATGCCCCGAGGCAAGACAGGCTAGGTGAGGCTAGCTGTGATATACAGTGGTAACCAGCATGAGTTTGCTTTTACCTACTGGGAAGTTTATTGCTGCTTCACTCTGTGGTAAGTGAACTCACATTCTTCAGAACAGATTATAAAGTCCAAGTCTCCTGCTTTTATTATTCTGCAGTAAGTTGTTTTCTGCCCCAAATGCTTCTTTTACAGCAACAGAGTCTGAAATGGGCACTTGGGGAACTAGATCCTGAATTGCAGCTTATATCGGTGTTCCCAACCTGCTCCATTACCAGTATGAAGTTTGCATCTGCACTCTTGTGCCTACGAACTGAAAAGGGAAGTGAGGGAGGTAGCTATGACATTATTTCAGACTCACATTCCAAGCAAGGGTCCTGCTGCTTTGGATTATTGCTCCTCTGGCTGCGAAATGTCCTCACGGCAATGCGGAATTGTCACCACAGGCTGCACAGAGCCATTCCTAGCACAGACCAGTCCCTTTTCCCACTGTGTCTTGCCTTCATGGGCAAATGACTTATGCACTCTGTTTCTTGATAACTGTAATTTATAGAGAAATTCCCTGGCACTATATGTGTTTGTGAACTGGGAAACAAGGTGTGCTGCGCATGATGAGGAAGACAGGATGATGAAGTAAACAGGATGTTTCCTGGCACAGGGTCTGAACAAAGTGCAGTGAAACACTCACAGAGTAGGGGCAACAAAGAGACCCCATAGCACTCAGCTCTCCTGCCACACCCCTGGGCTGTTTTCGGAGCCTCAGCTATGGATTTTGAAGGCCTCAACCCTCAGTGTAGGAATTCATCATTCAGATGTCAGATAAATCTTCCCAGACAAATCAGACGAATGTATATTCATGGGTAGGGGCCAGTTATCTTCACAAAGCATCAGTTGGCCGGCTGGGAAGAGTGGTCAGCGCTTTCCCCTGAGAAAATTTTCCATGAAGAATTATGAAGCTGCTTTCAATGTACAGTCATTCTTCAGCAGCATTTCCAGGACAGTTTGCGATAGGGAATCATCAAATGTCAACCAGCACATGTGACCCTCTTCACCAGAAGGATGAAGAGAGCCCAATAGCATCAACACCCCGTATCTTTTAAATGAGTAGAGCTTTTCTGTCTTTGGACATTCAGGCCAAGTAGAAGCTGGACAGTCTTCACTTTTCAGAGTTTTCCATGTTTCTTCTCTTTTGTGAGGAAAACATCCAGGAAAGGAGACAAGAGTTTTTCACTGTACTGGCACCAAATCCAGCTACCAGTAACGGGGACTATTTTATTGCTTTCAGTCAAAAATCCTCCCTCCCTGCTCTGCTCTCCATGCAACAGGCTAAAAACAGCCTGCAGCCTCCAGTGCCCTTCTGGAGTGAATGCATGGCTGTGCATGGAAATATTCTCCATCTACGGCATGAGTTCCTCACTGTATAGGAAAGATAATTTTTAATGTCTGGTATAAACTGTTAACTTAGTGACAATCTGGATGTAGTTAACAGCCTGGGATAAGTCAGGGGTTTTTTCCTCCCATGCCAGCTTTCCCTTGCAAACACTGGTAACACTAAGAGCCTTTCTTATCATTCATATTTTGACAAAACCATTTTGTATGCTCCTCAAATGCCACTGCCATGCTGCTAACTCAGGCAGTTGATGCAACAACAGGAAAGAAAGATAAATATACTGATACTCACTGCAGACCCTTCTTGTCCCCTCATCTCCAGTCCTTTCCAAGCACCAGTTTTTACCTCCAGCCACCTTTACTCAGATGGCTGCAGAAGCAACCCGGCTGCAGAGCATACAAGAGCACATGCAGGATGCAAACTTAGAGGTCTTCTTCTGAGGAGAAGCTCCAAGAGAGAGGAAACCTTTGCTCTCAGCAGTCATAGTAGGATGAGACAGTCAAAGCCTTATTCCTAATTAGGAAGTGAGAAGGAGGTACAAGCTTGGCTTTTCCTCGTCATGGTTACAAAGACCAGCTCTAAATTCTCTCTGTACCTCACCTGTGAGGGTGAGGAGAGGCAGGACCTGACAGAGTTTGCCTGCAGTTCCCAAGGTACCCATCCAACACGTGAGTCCCAACCACCTCAACCAGAAAGCATAAGTTAACCTCACATGGCAGCTGTGCCTGTCCTAAGGTGCCCTTGAAAGGGATATTCCACCTCCAGCAGATTGATGCTCCTGTTAGACAGATGGGAAGTGAGAGGGCAGCCTGATGAGCTCTTTAACTTTTACTGGCTTCCCTCTGCCAATCCCTTAGCTATTTTAATTCCCCTTTGAAGGCAAATAAGGGGAAAACTTTTAGTTCACCAGGCTCATCTGAAATCCCAGGCAAGTGACTGAAACTCTATCTTAATATTGTCTGTGACTGCTAATTCTGGCTAGATCCTGACTTTCATGGTTTTTGGGTTTCTTTCTTTTTAGTAAATATGTGTGCTTGTTTCTCCTCCAGCACAACAGACAGACAGATGGCTGTGATGATTTTGCTAGGCCAGAGCACTCTTGGCTGGATTCTGCAAATGAGTAATGTGGTGGTAACTTTGTGGTGTTTCCTCGGTACTCCAGTGCTAAGCAGGGAGGAAAATGAGAGGGATTTATCAAGGGGTAGAGGAAGGGGAAAGTCAGATAATGACAAAGTTGTGGAAATAATAACAGCATGGAAGATTTTTGACAGAGTTTTTCCTTGACTAACCTCAGCTGGGCTCATCCTAACTTCTGGAAAATTCTAAAACAATACTAGGAGGTGAGGGGAAACAACAGCTTGGCAGATAAATGTGTCCAAAATTTTTCTTTTTTTTTACAGATGCCATTAAAAATTGGGACTGAAAAAGCAGCTTAGAGATGACATTTCAAAGGGGGTTGGGGGTGGAGAGAAATTGCAAGGTAAACAGGACATTTTCTATCTTTCCCCTACCTCCAGCCTGTGTGCAAGGAAAGATAACAGCAGCAGGAGGAAGCAAAGTCTGCCATGGAATTTAGCTCTTCTTTTTTTTCTTGTAACAGGGAGAGAGGGAGAGACCACATGTGCTTCTGAGGCATCTCTGTCTGCTTTGAACCTTATCAACAGGGACTGTGCAATGCAGTTTCTCTTTCTCCCTCTCTTCTAACTTTTGAAGCAAAACACTTACGTGCAAGGAATGTCAGAGCATCTGACAGCCAGGAAGACAGGGGAGAAAGCCAAGGAGTAGGGAGGAGGGGGCTATTGGTTCCCCTTCCTCCTCCTTGTTTTTTTTTCCTTCCCCCCCACCTCCCATTTTGTTTCTTTGATTAAAGAAAGCAGGAAAGAAGAGAGCAATGTAGAGATGTCTATCCCACCCCTCCCTTAACAAGTCTCAAGAGCATGGCCTGTGTTGAGTCAAGCAGATTGTTAAGGGAGAATGGCTGTCAATGGGATCTCACAGATGCAATTCTTTTTTCGGGAATAAAGGAAAGAGAAAAGGTCTCTTGTCACAGCTGCTCACTGTTTATGAAATGTTTTGCCTCTGTGAGACCTACAGGGAATCTGGGAGTGTGCTGAATCTGTTGATCTTCCACATTTGCTTTGGAAGGGATCCCTTGCCACATACCTTTGCAAGTAGAGACAGTTCGTATATGCATCACTACTCACTGTTTTTCAGGTTTATATACTCTATTAAAATGCATTCAGAGAGGCTCCTTACTGTGGCAGATAGGTGTAAAATAGGCAAAGAGGGAGAAGCTGTGATATGCAGGGGAGCCATAGGATGGTGGGCACACCTGAAAGGCAGGCCAGAATTAGGGTTTTGGAGTAGGAGCTGAGCTCAGCTTGGATCCAAGAAAGGATTCTTGGTATCTTACTCCATGCTTTCATTGTGCCCTGGCACAGCTTGAATGAGTTAGGCAGAGGTTCAAATTAAAATCCTAAACCTGGACTTGGTAGAAGCCTGGAGCCAGATCTGAGCTTTTGCAGATGGTCCCTTTATATATAATGAGGTCAATCAAAACATCTGATCTCAATACCTTTGAACTTCTGGAGCAGGGCATGAATTTGAGCCCAGGCATATGGGATCATCTGGACTGTGCAGTGGTGTCTGCCAAGTGCTTTTCTTTCCTGGCAGGCTGTCTAGGTCCCAGTACTGTTGAGTTTCTTTAGATGCTTCAGGTATAAACCTAAAGAAAAGGAGCCTTCCTGGAGAGTCTGTTCCCCCAGGTACTTTGTAATTCCTGTCTCCTTTCAGGAGAGGAGCTAAAGATGAAAGGAAGGGATGACTTGTTAGGTATCTCTTGTTTCAAGAGAAGCCTTGAAAGGATTGTCCTTTCTTGAAGCCTGGTTTCCACACGTGTGAAACTGGGCAATGGAAAGGGCAACTCTTCTGAGTATAGGAAGGCTCAGGGTAACCAAAAATGCCAAACACCTGCTTTTGTTGCCATTTTAACAGGACAGCTTACTCTGCTCAGGAATTGCTACACAGTAATAATGAGGAAGGTGTAAAAAGTCTCAGGGTTAAATGAGGACTGTGCTTGTGTGCCCGGGGTCCTGCAGGTCTGCTGCTCCATGATGGGACTGAACATCCAATCTAATTTATCAGCTATCTCCTGAAAGATGACAAAATCTGCTACTGGGCTTGCACTACTGTTATTAGAGAGCAGCATGTGTGTAGAATAGATAAACCAAGCTAGGAGGAGTTTGGAAGATGGAGAGTATTGCTTCCAGTGAAACAAACAAACCCTGGAGGATTTTAGACCCCTCCAGTGACACAGCAGGGAAGGGAGGTGAAAGCACATCCAAGATGCAGAGGGCAGTGCTGTCTGTCACCAGGTTAGCAGAGAAGATATGGACATGGCACGAGTCTCAGGGGCTTGAATGTGGGTAGAAGGGAAGCTTTGGAGAGCAAGGGAAAGGGAATGGGGAGGTCATTGAAGAGAACCCTATGAGGCAGCGATTGCTGCAGGCATGCGAGAGCAGGTGGCTTCTTTTTTTCTGTGTGAAGAAGTGAGAAAAGTGGTTTTGATCTTTCAGGGGTACCAGGATCCTGTTGGGTCATTTGAAGTCTATTTATGGTATTGTTTACACTACATCATAGCTTTCAGTCAATCTGTGTCCCCAACGGCTGCTCATGCAAAAAGAAGAATTCAGGAGAAGGGGGGAGGGTGTGGATTGCATGCTGTGTTCAGCTGTGAGACAGCTAAAAGTGGAGAGGTGGGAATTGGGGAGGGGAAGGACCAAGTCAAGTGAAGGTATGTGAGGAGACCAGCTGTTAGATGCAAACACAGGGGAGAGAATGCTCTGAGTGCCATCCAGAAGTTCATCTCAGGTCAGGTTTCAAGGGGACCCCATTTCTCCTTCCTGCTTTCTCAGAGGGCTCTGCTGCCCTGTGCAGGTCTGTGGTCGCTGCTGTTTCCTCCAGCTGTTTGGGCTCATGCATTTGGACTTGGCCTTTGCTGACAGTGCTTTGCAGTAGCACGGGTGGCTCCCACTTAAACTGGGACCAGTCTAGCTGATGCCTCTCTCAGCTGCTGTCCCAAGGCACTGCCTTGAGGTGCACAACTCTTCCCTGCATCCAAAACATCCTCCTTAGAACAGCAACCATCTGAGAGCCAGGGTGATCTGACATCCCTGCAGTCGCCCTGATTTTTGTAGAGTGCTGTGTTATACTTAATAACAAAGGTTCTCATGGATTTTATGTAAACACAGTCCATGTTTGTCTAACTGGCCAAAGATTGTTTTGTACATTGAATATTGTTTTTCATTCCTTTCCCAAAGGCGGAGAAGGTTGATGGACTGTGTTTCTCACCTATGGAATTGGAGAGGTGGCAACCTCATTGTCTAATCCATGATTGTCTGTAAAAAGATACATAAATGAAAGAATAAAGAGAGGTTGGGCTCTTCTTCTCTCTGCCTGGCCTTGGTGGCTCTTGACCTGACCTGAGTGCCTGATTCTTTTGTGTTCGACTGTGCGACACCATGCTTGCTCAGTTGCTCCAGGAATGCTCTCTCCTCCAGTCAGCACCTCTGTTTCCATCTGTGAAAGAAAGAAGGGTAAAATCTCTCCCTATTAGTCCCAGACTTCCCATTACAATCTGTTCACTCAGCTGCTCTTCTTGCAGGAGAGGTAAAAGAGGTCTGAGAGATAAACACCAGAATGGGGATCAACAGACTTGAGTAAAGGAATATGCAAGTGCTAGAAATGTCTTTTAAATAGGAAAAAGGGTACCAAGCTCCCCATAGGTAAATTAAGGGTGGCAATTAAGATGTTTTCAACATTAGATCCACCATGTTATGTCATCACCTCCTCTTCAGAAGGGAGAGTGAGGCCAAAGTTGAGCTGAATGAAATGGTGCTGGCAGTAACAGAGGCTGGGACTCAATAATTTAGGAAGCCCTTTCCAACTGAAATACTCTGAAAATTAGCAGCGTGCTAGAAAGGTCTGAGGAAGTGAATGGGAATTCCTTTGGATCACATGAATTCCAGGTGGCCTTAGGATGCAACACACCTTGCAGGGCCTTTCCCAGGGAGCCTCCATGGAAGCAGCCACTGGGTAAATGCTACAATTTAACATCATTGGAGGAGACCTGGCTGTGAGCCAAGCTGGCTTTTACCTGGACACAAGCTGGGGGCAGAGCACACCATGCCCATTTAAGGTGCACTTGGTATGTTTGCTAGCACAGCAGCTGTGTCCTGCAGTCACTGTACCTAAAATATAAGACTTCTAAAGCCAGACATTCTGTGTATTGTAAATTCAGCAGCACTCCAGGTGCATCTAGGCAGGGTGCATCTGTTAAGCCTAGTGCAGCAATTTTAAAAGATCACTGGATTTTGCTTGTGCTAAATCCCATGTGTTCTTTTGCATTTTCTTTTTCCAGTAAGCCAAGTGTAAACAGAAATAATTCTCAGGATCTTCTAATTGCTGTAATGTGTAATCTGTGTGCAAAAGTACTCTTTGCGACAGATTTTCTCAGGAAGTGAAAGGTAAAGTACAAAGTCACCCCTGAAATGATTCAGTTCTAGGTGAGAAATTGAAACACGAAATTAACATGACATCAGGCACTTCAGAATGGCTATGGATCTAGTACAGAAAACAAATAGGGTAAAATTCCTGTAGGACCAATAGAGACCAAACATACCAGATCCAAGTGTTGCCCAGGACTCTGCATAACCTAGCTAATATTTACTTTGCTAGCAGCCATGTGTGAAATCAGATATTTTCACAAGCATTTCAGAATTTGATCCTGGCTGATACCTTGGCATTTGCAGTGAAAACCGCTGTTTACTAAGAAAAATGTCCCCAGGACTGCAACAGGGATACAAGTTTTCTGTCTGCAGGAAGTGTTGAAACAAGATACAGAAGCAAACACCAGGGACACTATTCACTACAGAAACAAGCTCTCCTTCCAGCACCTTTGAAAGATGTGGGAGAAGGAACATGTGGCAACATGACTCATAATAATATTGCTTACTATGGTGCTTCTCATTGGGAAAATAAAATGAACATGTTATATGTTTATTTTACTCTTTATATCAAATTATCTGTTGTTACTTGACTGTTCTGAGCTGCACCAAAGACAAAATAATTCTTTATATGGCGCAAATAGTGAAGTACCTGCCATAATCAAATAGTTTCTTACCTGCCCATGAAGTTTGGGTACAGAGTCAGGTGAGGAAACAAGAAGGGGCTGCCAGAGGAGGGGACCCAGGCACAGTTACAGCGACGGAGACACGGGAAGGCTGTAGAGGCTTAGCCATGAGCGATGCTGTGAACTACCCTACCTCTCTCTGCTCCTCTGCTCTCTCCAAAATTGGTGACAAGAAACAGTGCAGTCCTACTGAATGGGTCAAATGAGCTTTTGAATTCTCTCCCTTTCTACTAAATCAGTGAATCTGCTGTGTGGGTAATTAGTCTGCCAGTCTCATCTGGTAGAACTGCCTTCGAGTGTGACATATTCAAAGAGGTCGTGAGCTCATTGTTTCCCCCACCCTCCCTTTACTCTTTTTTTATGTCACAAATCTTCTGGTTTTTTAATGATGCCCTCCTCCAGCACAAATTGACTCAGGCAGCAATTTTTCATGTCATCTTCAGTAAAATTTTGAACAAAATTGTGGAAGATTCATGGAGGAGCAAAAGCACCACATCTTTTATGCATTTCAGATGGTAAAATATAAATCAAAAAGTCCAGGGACCTGTTTGCAGGAAGACAACAAGAAAAAGAAAAAAAGTAAACCATAGTGAGTAAAGTTAGACTGTATCTGTGTCTGATCCTGCACTGACCAGTCTGGGATTTAATTTTTAATTGTTCAGTGGCACATTGTCTTTATGTCAGGGTGGATACAGTGGATGAAAGAGATCTGAGAGTGACCCAGCCTGCACTCTTCCTTGCCTTTAAAAGCAGGGTGAAAGTTAAACCCTAAGGGACACAGGTAAAAGGCTTCCTGCTGAGGGAAAGGACCTCAGGGTTAGGACCTGATGTTATAACTGCTTTAAGGGGTTGGCCATTCTTAACCCTAGAGAAAAAGGACCTTTCTCAGATGATTTTGGCCTTGGGTAAATTTAGCTTCAAAAATCTTCTGCATGTCTCTTTAGTGGGAATGATTCCCCTGCTCAGACTTGAAGGTCTGAAACCATTTAAAACTGAGCACTTAAATCCCATCAGAAGTGAATGGGAACTGACTAAGCAGTTTCTTACAAATCACCTTTGCAGTCTGAGGGTGTAGCCTCTCCCTCCAAACCAGAGCTGATTCCCACCTTCCCAATGTCATTTGCCCTGTTGGTTTTGAGAGCAAAAGCTTTGGGAAGGGGGATTTCATCATCCCTGTTTCCCGAGCAGCCTCCAGCCCCTGTGGCCTCAATGTGTGGTTACAGGGAGAACAACATTAATGAGATGTGAAGGGATGGGGAGGGCTGGCTGCATGCAGCTGCTGGGATGTTCAGCAGGTGGATCTGCATGGATTGCCTGCCTGGATATCCATACCTGCATTGCCTGTTCCACACAGCTCGAGGAATTGATAGGCCAGCTGTTTCTGCCTCTGATCAATCCCCTACTCCACTCCAGCTGATGCTGCAGGCACAAACCTCCTCACATAGACTCCTTTATTTTTTTTTTCCCCTAAATGCATGATCGATCCATTTTAAAAGTACACACAGCTATATGGTAGGGGAGATTAAACAGCAGCATAGAAAAAGATTTCCTGTGGGGAAATCTGATTATACCCTTTTAGGAGGGTTTTCTTGTTGAGAGTCAGCCTGCATATTTCCACACTGTATTTGAAGGTCACTCATTGTCTTATACTGCTTCCTACAACAAAATTGAGAGGAGTAAGATGAGATCTCATAGTCACCAGAGAGCTCATTTGTTCAGCAAATCCAGCCATGACCCTTTCTAATGTTTTCTTTCCATCCTTTCCCTCACTTCTGCTGGCTTGTTTTTAGCTGAATGCTTCAACTAAAACCTCCCTATCAATATTCAGCGACGATTTCTGAAGCTGGATAAAGTCTATCAAATCTAGCAGAGACCAAAGTGTCAAGCATATTTTTAGAGTCTAAACAGTTATCAGAGTCTACAGGATCAAAGTCTTTGGTCACTTCTGCTTCTTCTTTGGTGGAAGAGGTATCATTATGAACTCTTTATTTCACCAAGTGCATTTGAATGTGGTAGTAGCCCATGTGTGAAGCTCAGACTGGGTCAAGCTGTGCAAGTGCTGGCACTGCAAACTTTTTTGCAGGAGGTGGGAGCAGCCCACAGGGAAAATGAGCATACTGTGTTGTTGCCTGAATTTGGTCCTGTTGTTGGTTCTGGTGTTTGTGGAGAACAGACCCTGTGGCCAACTGGAAGTACTCTGTTTCCTTTTGAGTCTCTTCCCCATGTGAAAGGCAGAACTAAAGCCCTTCAGTGTAAGAAACATTGGATCTATGGACATGGAATCTGTCTGCCTATGAATATGTCAGCCTCTGAACACTGAAAAACTGTTAGAAGTTTGGAAAGGAAAGACTTTAAACTCAGGGATTTGTAATCTTCCGTGGTTGCTCTCCAAGCAATATTTCCGTCTGCCTTCTGCTTAATGAATTAGCAAAGCTAAGAGAGTAGCATGAACTTTCAGAAGATATCCTTCAGTGCCCCTTATGGCTGATCTGGAAATGATGCTCATTATAGCACTGTGTGAGCAGGATAGGTAACCCAAAGATGTCAGGAAGGGCTGCAGGCTAAAAAGCTTAATTTTAGACATTTTATTCCTTCCAGGGATGGCATTAATAGCACCATTAATTTTGTAGTTTTATTTAATTTCCAGGGATTGTGCCAAATCAGAGTTTTCAGTGAAAACAGTATCAGCCCACTCCAAGATCCATCAAGATGCCCAGGAATGACAAATGGGAGCAAAGGCTGGGTCAGGAGTTTTGCCTCTCCAGTCTGGGATGAGCAGAGTTCTGGGCCCCACTGGTGCCTGAGCTATAGCAGAGGTCACTCCTGCCCATGGCACCAGGAGAGGGAAGGGAAGCCTCAGCTGGGACAGGAGCTTTCCAGGGAGGGGCATGAACCTTTTCCATTCCTTGAGGTCACCCACACTCATTGCCCATTGTGCACTTGCCCAAGAAGCACGTGAAGGGTGGGCACAGACAGCCAAGCCAGCGGGTGCCGCACTAAGGGAGAGCTGTTATCACCAGGTAATACACAGTGTGTCTAATTATCTAAATATATTTACTGGAGATGAGGGGAATGAGGGTGCCAGGAAGCGGCGGATGGGTGGGAAAAGTTCTTTCAGTAATTGCAATGAAGTGATCAAAAAATTTCAGGAAACCGGAACCCTACTCAGCCCTGTCTCCCTCCCTCTCCCCCCCACCCTGGTTTCATTAGTTTTTACAAAGGAGCACTGGGGAGATTACTTGTCTTTGATCATTCTGGGATCAATCTGCAAATGTACAAGCTCACTTCAAACCTGTGTTTGCTAACTGTTAAGCTCCACGTTACACCCTGGTTTTTAAAGGCCTCAGGAAGATGTAAACTGGAGACAAAGAAGAGATGGATGACTCCAGTGAGGCATTTCAGGAATTGTTTGAAGACAGCAGCTGCCCCCCATCCTGATTAGCTGCACAGCACTCTGCCAGCTTGATTTCAAAAGCAGGTAGGGGTGCAGGAAAGGGGTAGAGAGAATGAGTGGAGAAGGGAGCCAGCCAGCAGCAGCAGCAATGCTGATTTTCTCATCCTGTTAATTCAGATGGCTTGTTAGAGATTGTTTTATTCCTGGTGCTGTTTCACACCTTATTTAATACTTTTCCATATTTTTGCACCCTTCCTAATTCCAAGGGTTCAAGATGGTTGTTTTCCACAGCCAGCTAATACCTTCAGAGCGGATAATCTGGGGATTCTCTGTTTGATATACTTACCACACTGCAGCTCAACTCCCATGCTGTGCCTCAAATATTTATTTAAAACAAAAAAAAAAGAAAAAAAACCCCAAACCTTCTCTAGGCTGTTTCCTCCACAGCTTTTGCTGTTGAAGCTTCCCATGTCACTTTCCATGGGGAGCTTGCAGGATGCTGATCTTTTTGTTTATTCATTTATTTTTGGCAGCATGACTAGCTGCCTCCAAAGAAGGGGGTGAAGGCGTTTGAGAAGACAATTTGTAAACATTTATCAAGGCTCTGCCCAGGTGGGCAGGCACAGTCCTCACTCTGGAGCCACGTGTGCAGTGTGGGTGATGAAGTGCCCTGTCCCAACCCCAGAGCTGGCTGCACAATGGCCACCCAGCTACAATCCGCATTTTACTTGCCTGGGGCTGCTCGTGTTTTTGCAGAAGACAGGGCAAAGATTCACTTTCAACAAAGGCTTTTTAAAGTGAGTGTGAGGAGCCAATTGAGTTATGTTATGCCTCAACAATGGTTGTCACAGGCACATGGGGCTGGGGTTTCACATGTGCCATGTCCAGGAGGCAGCTCCGAGAAGATGGAGGAAAGCCTTGTCTATGGAGAGGCTTTGCCTGGCAACCATTTCATGTCTCACATGGGACAGGCAGTCAGCAGGGGAACACTGAGGTCACTGTACCACAGAGACATGCTTCAATCAATGGCAAAAGGTCTCTTCCACTGCACTGCAGTGGGACACGGGACTGGGCCAGTGCTCTCCTGTCAGCAGACAGACTCTGGGAGGAGCCAGGGGCATCAAAAGTAACTGCTCCACAAGCCGTGGGGCTTTTGGGTTTGGTCTGTCCTTTGCTTTTTGTCCTTTTGGGAGTCTTATGCTTTTGCCCTGGCCCCAGCCTGCCTTTTGGCTCTCCTGCCCTCGCTGGCTCTTGCTCATCCTCATGCCTGTCCCGCCTCCCTGTGTCCCTGACATGCCCTGCCTGCTCCATCTCTGCATCCCTGCCTGAGCCACCTGTGTCCAGCCCTGCCTGCCACTCATCCTCGCCGTGACCCTGTCCAGGCTCCTGGACCTCCGGCCCAAGTGTCCCTCACCTGGTGTCCAGCCGCCTGTCACCATCAGTGCTGTCCCCAGGCAGGCAGCGAGCCCAGCCCCGCCTCGGGGGCATCGCCAGCGCTCCCCAACCTCTGCTGGTAATGCTCTCTTTCTGTCTCCTCTCTCCCTTCCATTTTCCTTCCTCTTGCTCTGTCTTCTATAGCCCTCTTAAGTAGGGTAACTCCTTTTTATTTTGTCTTTTTATTACCAATAAATGGTTCTCAGATACGTGTGTCTCGTTTGACTTAATTTCGTTCCTGGCCATCTGTTTTTAAAAGAACTCCTTGTGGTTTTCCATAGTGGAATGTGGCAGTGAGACTCATAAAAGTGTGCCAGGAGCTCAGTTTCCTTACGTTCAACCAAGGTAGAGAAAAGTGAGGAAAATGGCTCTGTGTTTGAATTGCTGCTTTTTAGGGGTTTTGTTGTTGTTGTTGCTGTTTTTTCCCATGAATTACTACATATTAAGCTCCAAAAGGTTATAATTAGAGCAATTTTCTTTTCCAAGATTTGGAATTTTCCTTACTGACTGCCTGTAAAGTGTGCTTAAAAATTAGACGTAATACCATGTGTCTTCCGTGGCCAGGACAGTTCTGGGAAGCAGACCATTTTCCAGAATAGGAAGGAAGTCTTCAGGACACTATGCCATCCCAGATTTTAGGAATGGCATATGAGACAAGGAACTGTGTATCTCTTGCCAGGGACACTGTATTTTCCCTGTCCCATTCCTTCTAAGACACAGCTCCTGGTAGAATGCTGGCTCCTAGATCATGGGCAGAAAACAGGCTTCTGGCCCCAAAGAGTGTGGACATTGATATGTGACCCAGTACAAAATCATGATTCTTGTTCCCTAGAGGGGATGAGGCCACTTCTAGATTTATTAGCCTGGATATTTTTTCCTGGATAGGTTTGCTTGCTCTCCCTCCTGCACTAGCTGTTGGAAAGCATTGTTTTCCAAACAGTGACTCTTAGACCTGCAGAGCTTCTCAAG
Organism: Eopsaltria australis; assembly: GCA_034509425.1. Lineage (NCBI taxonomy): Eukaryota > Metazoa > Chordata > Aves > Passeriformes > Petroicidae > Eopsaltria > Eopsaltria australis. The sequence continues at coordinate 76,990 of JAVTVJ010000180.1, forward strand.
GCTGGTGTGGGCAGCACACAACCTCTGCTCAGAGAGGCTCCTCTGTGGTGGTTTAAACCCTCTTTGCACTGTTCTGCCAACCCTCATTGCTTTTTCTTGATGGTCTGCAAGATTAAAAAGCCTCTACAGAACCACTGCTGCAGGCAACAGGGACCCTGTGGTTTCCATCAGCTGGTGGTGATGTTGATGATATATACAGAAAAGGAAATTATATTTAACAAAAGAGGAATATTTGTCCTCTGCATGGGACTTTCTGCCTCCCTTCACTCCCCTTCTGTTTACTGCTGCAGGGAGGTAGTGACTGGCTGGGCAGGACTGAGCTTCCCTCTGCTGTCTGGCTCCTGCTTGGGGCTGGAGCGGCTGAAGCTTCCATGGGGTTGGAGCTGCTTTGGGGCTGGAGCTGCCATGGGGCTGGAGCTGCCATGGGACTGGAGCTGCCATGGAGCTGGAGCTGCTGTGGGGCTGGAGCTGCTGTAGGGCTGGAGCTGCCATGGGGCTGGAACTGCCATGGGACTGGAGCTGCTGTAGGGCTGGAGCTGCCATGGGGCTGGAGCTGCTGTAGGGCTGGAGCTGCTGTGGGGCTGAAGCTGCAGTGGGGCTGTCTCTTCTTCCCCTGTGATGAGAGAAGGAAAGCTCCACTGAAGGCGCCTTTGTGTCAAAGCCCTGCAAGAGGGCAACCTCTGCTCCTGAGTGGATGGGTAAATTTTATCTCTAGACTCTACAAGAACATCGGGGCATCTGCCAGAGATTTTCAGCTGCTCTCTGCATTCCTGTTACAATGTTATTACTTTTTTCCCATTTTTTTTTCCTTTCTTTATCCTAACTCATTTCAGCGGCACTCTTACCAGCATTTCCTACATTTTTTGAGATGTGATAGTCTGGCTTTCTGATGACCTATCGCAAGACAAAGTTGGGCTACTTATCAGTGAAAGGTACCTTGTCAACTGACTTAGTAACAGTGTTATATTTAAAGAGAAGCAGATGAAAAGCCATGGGGAATAGAAACCACTGCTGCAAAGGTATTAAAGAAGATGCTGTTGTGTGAACAGGGATATGGGGGGAGGTGAAGTTGGAGGCTTTGGAGTTTGCTGTGGGCTCAGTGAATAACTTATTCTGTCTAACACTTGCCATGAAATATCCTAACAATACTCAGGCACTAGTGGTAGCAGAGATATTATCACTTGGGGAGACAACAGAAATGGCCTTATCATTTTGACAATGGCTTTTTTCCCTTATTATCGCTAAGTAACAATATCTCTATTTCACTGCCACTACTGAGCCATTGTTTTTTTGATAAATAGAGTTCTCTCTGTGATTTCTTTTCCCCCACTTGTATTTTATCCTTTGTGCATGTGAGCAGATTTTAAAAAAAGATGTTCCACCCTATGGTGCAATATTAAAGACTACATCTCTTAAAAACAGAAGAAGCTGTCAGAGGGGATATCTACACAAATGTGTGGCTTACCTGGTGTTTCAGGGACTTGTGGTGCCCCTAGGCTCAAAGAAACTCCATTCTACCTGGGTCCCCACACCTCAGAATGAAAAATGGGAGTGCATAAGAACTGGAGTAAAGGAGATGTTAGTGCCCACTGGTCAGCAGCGATGTCATATTGCATCCAGAAATGCCTGTTACAAAATCTGCATGCTTTGGTGTCTGGTTTGCTCTCAGATGCTCACATAAAGACACCATCTCCAGCCTGGATACAACTGATACAAATGCAATGCTCTGTGTTCTCCTCAGTGTGTTCCCAAAATGCTTCAACATTTAAGGCCACACCCCAGCTTTCCTCCAGGCTGGTCCCACAGCTGGAAAACCTGAATGGACCAAGCAAAAGTTAAACTGAGGGTAAATAGCTCTTTTAGGTATGGTATATAGTGATACCTGGGTGTATTTACGTTTGAGTCAGCTGAACAATCATCCTCATTTATCCCCTGTTCCCTTTCCATTCCTTTCCCATGCCCATCCCCATGGTGTCTGAGCACTGCAGTCTACCTGACTTACCCCCAGTGGTAGGGATTGCCATCTGCCTGGGCTGTGAGTGTCTCTCCCATTATCCCCTCATCATCCACAGTGGCCCTCTCTGGGTACTCCTCTCTGCTGATACCATCAGCTGCCACTGTCTGGTCTATGCACAAGAGAGAACTCTCCACCAGAGCCATTGCTATGGTTACAGGCATCCTGCGGGCAGTGGGGCCAACAGGAGCTGGAAATGAAGGTACTACTGCAGTATTTGCATAAAGACTCCCTACCTGCTGTGGAACAGCCACGTCCTCCAAAATCACTCCCATGAGTTTCTGTCACTGCCTTTGTAAATCAGCATAGATGGGACATTGGGACACAATTTACACTTTCTTACCTTGGACTCATAGTGAGAACACTTTCCATAGAGGAGGAGATAAAATGACAGTACTCAGCTCCCTTGAATGTGAAATAATAAGAAGGAAGATCAGTTTTTACCCTCTCCCCACCTTTGCATGCCCTGCTTTGCAGAGAGCCTCAGAGTGCTTGAACCAGCAACGTGGTAAGATACTTGTTAGCCCCAAAAGCCCAAGCAGCAGGGAAAGGAGTCATCTATCATACCCATGCTCCATCACTTCCACTGCAGTACTAAATGATGCGCTCAAAACCTGCCACTAAATGGAGGGAAAACGCGACCAGCCTAACTGCTATCAGAAAGTTAAATGCTTAAAATAATGTCACTAGAGGATCGCAGAGAAAGGACAGGAGGTGAAGTAGGCTATTTTCCTTGTCTGTGTTACTTTTTCCCCCAAACAGAGGAGGTGCATAGTGAAATTAACCTCTACTCCTTTGATTTCCTCCCCTCTGCTCTTGTGTGCACACACACACACACACACACACGTTCTCTCTCTCTGTCTTTTAAAGCTTATATATTATGATCCAATGCAGCAGGATTTTTCATTAGAAGATATGAATAAGACTGTAATACAAATCAGTCCAGAGAGTCTTTTGACAGGATTTTTAAATAGTGCCCCTTGGCTCCCTGATGCAGCCACACACTATCTTGTTCCCATGCTGACCTCTGTCTTTCCTCATTAAAGAACTGGTTCAGGCTGCTGAGCCCTCTCTCTTTTTGGAGATTTTCACTGCTTTGTCTCACGTACAGGCACTCCTGCTGCTGACCGACAGCTCCTCATCCCCAGTAATTTCTGCACTGCATTAATTTCTCATTAATCTGCATCATGATTTATGAGTCTTAAATGATGGAAGACTTCTAGAGGAGTTCTTCTCATTTGGCCTGCTGGCTTTTCTGCCTTGCTCCTTCACCCTCCTTCTTCAAAAGCAAATAGACCTCTTCTACACAAGCTGTCTGCAGAGCATCGTCTCTGTGGATGGTGCAAGTGGGGAGAAGCAGGTTAAGCATGATTCTTTCTAGCTGCTTTCCTTGTAAATGATTTGAATAAATAAATGCTAGGGAGAAAAGGAACCCCCTTTGCTTTTCTAAAGAACTTTCGTAGCTGCTCTCCAAGTCTGTGAGGGTGCAGTGGCTTTGGCAGCCCTCAGGAATTCTACCAAAGTCTTTTAGGAGTTTGGAGAGGTTTCAGCAAGGAAATTTTAAATGATCCTACAGGGATCAGTCACATTAGCAAGAAGAATGGTGAGTCCTGACTGGGCAGGGAGCTCAACCTTCATGCCAGGGGTGGATGAACCACTGGACCTATTGCTGTAAGGCTGTGTTAGTCTGGCTCAGGGCAGTGGGGAAAGAGAAGATCTGTGCACTACCTGTACTGATTTCATGGGCCTATGCTGTATCACTGCATTAAAATTATATTTTCTTCCATTTTCAGGAGTATGTATAAAAGAGAATGGAAAATTATTCAGCTTTAGTTACCCACCAGCACTTTTTGTGCTTCTGTAGAACTCCTCAATTCATAGAGCTTGAGGCTATAAATAGTGATGGGATTTACTCTTCTCTTCTGGCTATTGCTACATGGCTCTGGTCCTCGGGAGAGTCAGAAAACACAAAGAGGTGGGAAATGTTTTGTTTGGAAGACAAGAGAAGAAAATGCTGAATGCACCAGCCAGGACTGAATAAAAGCAGCATAGAGTTATGGCAGCAGTGGGAAAGTGAATAGCAGAGTCAGGAGAGACGAAAGAAGCAATGGGTGGAGGTTGATTACAAAACTCTTTGTGCTCTGCCCTGACTCCACTGGTCCACAGCTCAGTGAAGCCAATGGAAATATTGTTGTTGACTTCCTGTCAATGCATTCAAATTTCAGACAATTAATACATGCTAAATTTCAGGCAGAAATACTCCTCATGACTCAATAGCTCATGAATCATGAGCATGATTGTCCCACCAAGAAAAAGAGAAGGAAAACTACCTGAACTTTTCCTTTGCAGGAAGATATTTGATTTCAGGTGAGTTTAGGAAAAGAGGATTTGTCTCAAATCTTTTTTTTCCTGGTTTCTTCACAAATTATGATATTCACAAATTGATTCAGATCTTCTCACATACAGTGTGTGAAGCTGGTTCTAGCTCTCAGGCTGCCAAACTGCCAGAGAGACAGTTTAGAAAAGCAGTGGTGACCAGGACCAGCAATAAAGCTTAGTTGTTACTGCATGAATATGTAGATGAATATATAGTTACTCAGACAGCAACAGGGGAAAGCTGTTTCTTTGGGGGCTGGAACTAGAAGGGGAAAATTGCTCAGTTTTTTAGCCAATATTTTAAATTGATATTTAGGAGAGCAATTTCTGTGTAGCTTGGAAAAGAGGAGTGAGAGAGAAAATCTTCATGCAATAGTCTTTATGATTCCACTTTGTTAATACTTTAAATCTTTGGAATTTGGGTAGCGTGACTCAAAAGGGAAAATCAGAAATTGTCTCTATGTTAATAGAGCTTTTACAGAGAGCACAAAAGCTTGGGGTGGGAAGAGTGTAAAAATATTTTAATAGGTAACCTTTTATTCGGCAAAATGTGTGTTACTTCCTATTATGATAAACAGTTTGCATATTTGAGATGAAAATGTTTATACATATACATTACAATTACATATTCATTTGACTTTATATTGCATACGCAACTCAATTTGAATAGATGGCTGAAGCCAAAGGAATAAATTAGTATTGGTGCTGAGTTCTTTCTTTGCCCTTCTCCATTGTGTTTGCAAGATTTGCATTTTATAGTTGCACATTAACAAATATGCATATTTCATTATGGTTTTGGATTAAAAGGTTATCATCTCTGTTACCCATTAGTAATAAACAAACACAGACTTTCCATGTGAATTTATCCCTGGCTCAGCTGTTTGCTGATTAGGTTGTTGTCTCTGGGTTTCCTTGTTTTATCCTTGTGGAGAATCCCTAAAGCGGTTTCTGAAGTGCTCACTGTCCTCTGGGGAGCAGTGAATGAGAAAGGGAGGCAGGCAAAGAGGAGCCAGAGGCATACTAAGCTGGTGGAAAGATGGGAAGGTAGAGTCAGGTCTGGGAGCCAGGTTGGGAGCCTTGTTTGGGTAGGTGGCCCCCAAAGTCCAGGCCTTGAGGTAGAAAAAGATCCTTTGGAAAACCTTGTTGAAGGCTGGGCAGGGTCAGAGGGGCAGAAAGCTGATGATGAGCAGAAAGCAGTGTGATTACTCCAGTATGCAAAAACATGACAGTTTCAAATCAAGATGTTCCTCCTATGCCAAGGTGATCCAAATTCCTGAATCTGCAGGCAGGGAGACCTTGGATCTGGACAACTCAGAATCTGGCATCAGCTGGGAGGGGGGAAGAAGACATCACAGTTTTACTGGGTACCCACTGGTGTGAGCCCCAATGGAGCTGTGCAGGATGCACATTCCTGGAGGAAACTGGACTAAACCAAGCAGCTTGCAGTAACGTCAGCTCTTATTCCTTGATATCATCTGAGTCCAACCTCTTTTGCCAAAAAGACCCCTCCTTCATCAGTTCTGTGTCTGCAGGCACTTGTAGGGTGCAGGTAGGGAAGGATCAGGGCTGAAGAATCCCTGATTGCCTGAGCTGGGGCTCAGGCATTTTCTACCACTCTGGAGTGAACAGCACAGGTTCTGGCAGAGATAATCTAGAGTAGCTGAATTTTGAGGAGAGTCAGCATCCAAAAATAACAAGAACCTGTTTCTCCAGGTAGCACTTACAGGAGGCTGCCCTGTGAAGTCAGCATGGGCAGAGGGCTGTCACTGCCAGAAGAGAAAGTCTCTGTTCTAAAACCAGGTGTTATTTACCAAGCTGATGTGGGGCTGGACCCGTGTCCTCTTGTAACAGAGCTGCGCATGCCATAGGGTTATAGACTTTGGCTCTAACTGCTTACCTTCTGCAAATAAGCTCCATGTGTAAAAACCAATAGAATTTCAATGGATTTTTATTTTTACTTTATTGAATTTTCCTTTCCTTGTCTTTTTAATTCTTGCTAAATTCAGTGGGTATAAATGCATCAAAAGAAGCCTTTTCAACTTATTTTTCCTCTTCTTCATGGGAAAGGAAAATCCAAAGATTAGGTGCATCTTCAGCAGAAGAAATAAAAACAGAGAATCCCAGGGTGGGTATCTACACAACTCCTAGGATGCTACTTTGGGCTGATCTGATGTGCCAAAAGTTGTCAACTTGCTGCTGCTGCCCTCTGTTTACTCCATAACCCTGTCTGAAATTCCTTTGCTATCCCAGACCATTTTTCCAGATGACACCATGAGTGTTACTGCCCAAAGTTGTTCCCTGCTTAGGCCAGGTCTGGACACTCTCTACCAATGTCCTTGAGGATCCATTTCCAAGTGCTAGAACAATGTTTTCCAAGTTTTCTGCTCTGTTCCCTGAGAAGAGAGAATGATCTCCGTAGAGATGGGGCAACACTCCATTCATGTTTTGCCTAATCATTCAACCCCATCTTGGCTGTTTGCCTGAAATGCAGACTTTTATTTCCTTAAGGCAAAAACACTAGATCAGTTTTCTTTCCATTCTTTCTGTTCCTCCCTGTATCCATCACAAGGATACATTGCTTCCTTCCAGCTCCCTATTTAGGTGGCATCTCCAAATGGGAATAACCTCTGGGACAGTAAATGTTTCTCTCCTGATGCAGAACCTGCTGGTCTTTCTCAGAGGTGATGCTGTGATGAGCTGCCTGCTCTTCCATCCATCCCTGCCATCCTACCTGGAAGCAGCTCTGGGATGGTAAGCCAATCAAGTGAAGGAGTACTAAAGGTCAAGGTGATAGTAATGCATGTTAATAAAATTTACTCACTGAAATGGGACATTCTAATAATTCTGATGCACAGAACAGAAGCTGCAAGGGAGGTTGGAAATACCACAGTGGGAGACTCAATTGCCCCAGCAATTTAAATGGCATAAAGATCTTTCCCCATTCAACTCCCTAAATAATTTCCAAATTGACAGTACCTGCCATCCATCAGCACTGGAGGGTGTTTAAGGTGGCCTGTGGGACCCTATCCCTCACATTGGACCCCCATCACAGAAATTGTCTCCCACGTGCCTTTTGCATGTGGAGCCCTGGCAGAGAGATCATGCTTGAGCTGCCAGTCCTTGCAGGCTGTTTTCAGCTGCTGCACTGCCAAGCCATTTGTGATGGTGATGTGATGTCTGTGGTAAGTACCCAGCAGCCTCCTACAAAAGAGTCTGGAGGTGGCAATTCAGTTCACCTCGACCACCAAGAAACCATCAGATAATTGTGAATTTGGAGTGGAACTAAATAAGCAGTGCATAGCTGCAAGGCTTCATTTCCAGCTACTAATCCTCTTAAATTATTGAGTCACTCTGTAAACTATTAGCTAAGTATTTTGAACAAGAGTCTCTGCTGTGTGTAGCCTCATGTAACTACAGATTTCCAGTAGAATCTAACTCAGTATAGCAATAAATTGATATACTCACATGACATCAAAATTTTAAGTGCATGTTTGAAAGTCGGACACCCTGAGCAATGCACTGCTGCAGAACTGCAAAGCCAGGAGCTTTCATGGACCTGGAAAAGCTCAGTGGTTTGCACAAATACATTATGTCTTTGGACAGGTGCCTTCTACAGATACTGTCTCTACTTCATGAACATTGAAGGCAGCTCTGATCCATAGCCATAAGAAATGTGTAGTCATTTTCTGCAGGCCATTGAGAAAAGATTTTCAGAGCTTTTGCACATGAATACCATCATGTTGAAGTTGGTCAAATTATCCACTGAAAATGATTTCTGCAAATGATTTAGCTCCTTTAGCAGTTTTCTCCTTGCCAGACTATCTGCAAGCAGATTATGAGTTTTATTAAAGTGTTGATTACTTGCAGTTTCACAACTGATCAAACTATAGTCAGCACAGCCAAATTCAAATGCTGCTCCATCTATGAATGGCTCTTACTCACAATGAGTAGGACTTGTTTCTGATTTACTGCTCGTGTAAGTGGCCATCCAGGTTGTACAGTCTTGTTTCTACTGCTGGGATGGATGGGAGGGACCTGTTAAAAGGAAAGGAACCCCTTTATTCAAAAATTGTTTGGAAGTGCTCTGCTAATCCATTGTGTGAGTAATAAATAGGAGCCATTGAAAAAATCTTGAAGCACACTTCCAGGAGGAATACCCCAGCTACTTAACAGCACCAGTATCTCTGAAGCTCATTTATCCCCACTAATATTCTTGAAATAAACACTCAAGTGTTCATGGATAAACGTATCCTTTCTGACTGATGTGAATCCATTTGTGGCTATACATTATTCCGAATGAATACTGTAATTCACTCTAATTTATACAAGAAAGGGGAAATTGATGGAGGAAATAATGAGGTTTGGGGTAATGTAAGCTCATCTCCATAGTCTCATGAAAGACTGTTGTAACATCTTCAGGCTGTAAGCTGTTTTCTGAAGCTGAGCTGCTCCTGGCTGACACAAGGCTGAAGACACAGTGGTGTTTGTGTCAGAGGTTGTTACTGCTTATAGACTTAGATGGTGGTGGTGAACCAACCTGGTGGCAGCCAAGCTGGGCAACAGGAGGTGGCATCTCAGTGCCATATATTTCTGGGGACACCTTCACATCCCTCCAGGAGCAGTGGATGCCTACAGGTGGGATAATACAGCTTCTTTTGTGGTATTCAGTAAGCATTCAGTGTCAAGTCTGGCAGTAGCCTGCTGCTTTCCTGTTCCACGTGAGGTGAAGGGAACCCCACTGAGGCAAAATGGCAACGTAAAATCACCTGGTTTGTTCTTCTTACAGAGACTGTCGCACTAAGAACTCTTTTTTCTGACTCTCCATCAGATGCTTTGAATAAATCAGATTTTCAAAAGAATTAAATGCTTTGATTTAGGAATTACAAGAGGAGAGAGATATGAAACTATCTCAGTAGTGCCAGCTACTGAACAGCCTAAATCTGACCCTTGGACTTTACCCTAAAGTGAAGCTCACTTCTTTTTGCTGCTTGAGCTCCATATGTGGCAATTGACAAAAAAAGACACTTTCTATCCATCAGAACCAGAAACCTGAAAGTGCAAAATATAATAGCTAGGCCAACAAACACTTTCCTGCATGGTTGGAAATGCAGTCAGGCTAGGTAAGATAAAAAGGAAGGTAAAGAGTGGATAAGCATCAGTCTAATGATAACAATACAATGTTCTCAGATAATAGAAAGATATGACAGCAAACAGTGAAAGGATGAGCAAGATAGTTTGGAGAAGGTGCAGTAATATACGGAGGATAATATGTCAGGAAAACATCTGGGAAGACAGGAGCTATTTCTGGGCCACATAAAGTCAACAGGCTGCTCTGTAACCAGGATTTTCTTTGGGCATTTCAAAATGTTTTGCACTTTCTTATAGTAACTCTGAATGTTTTTTCTCCCTTGCTCAATCACAGGAAATCAAGTTGAAAACAGAAGAGACACACAATTGCCCCGTTTCTGTGCCACAGCATCCCTGTCACATTAATTGTCTTGCCACTGGAAGGGTGTCAGCTGTGGCTTTACTTTGAGGTTTCAGCAGGGCTCCAATCTTGGCAGTGCTGTGTGAGGACAGTGCTGGCCAAAAAACCAGCAGAAGCTGTGAGCTCCACTGGGCAGCTCCCAGTAAATTCACAGTAAAGGATGTACTAGAATTGGCTTTTCCCTTTTTCCCATGTGTGGTTTGTTCGTTCAAGGTATTTCTCTTCAGTTTTTGCATATGTGTGAAACTCTACCAGGAACTTCAGCTCAGTGAATATTCTGTTGGTACCGTGCAAATCTCTGTGGGGTGAGGAAGCAATAGACAGGGGAGGATGTAGGAGTCAAAAGAAGTTACTGAGAGTGAAGTGGATCATCAATTCCAGGACCCACTCTGCCAAATTGATCCATCTTTGGGTTCATGTTGTTCTTCACTGTGGCTGTTTCTGAGCACCTTTGAATGGAACTTAATAACAAAAGTACAGAAGCATTTAGGCTGCATGGATTTTTTGCATCTTCCAGGGCACAAATCTCTGTTAGGGGTAAGGTTTATATGTTTTTAAGGATGTATTTAATTTTTTTCTGCCTTTCAGGTACCCAGGCTGTGGGAATAATATGTGTGTCAGGTAGGAATCAGTACACCAAAAATCATTCTTGTACTGGAAAAACATTTTTCTTCCCTTCCAATCTCCATTTTTTCTCCATCTTCCAATCTCCAATTTAAAAAAAACAACATTGAATTGTAACATGAACTTGTACAAGCTGTGATGGGGCAATGCTAATTTCCCAATTTCCACCATGTAGGGAGAGACAGGGGGGATTGCAATTTCACGCACACGTTAAAATGCTAAGGCATAGGCCTGGCAGCTAGACCTGAAAACCACATGGGGAAGGAGCAGGGGAGAAAAGAAGCAGCTGTTGACAGGCTCATGTCCTGCTTTCACTGCTTTTTATTTTTGGAGTACATTGGGACAGCCTTCATGTTTGCTCTGCTGACACATGTTGGCTGCCCAGGGTAGCTGTAATAGGCCCCTGTGGGAGGTGTATAATTGAGATATACAGGCATTCTGCATATTAACACTAAGCACTTGTCCTGCTTTGAAAAAAGGCCAAAATAATCCCTCTTCCCTTGCTCTTCCTTTTCTGCCTCTTGCCTCTGGGCAACCACAGGGACTGATTTGCTGCAAGGCAGCTGGAGGTTGGGGCAAGTGGCACAGAGCTGCTGGGGTGACACAGTCTGGTGCCTAAAGGGGCAGTAGGACACTGGAGGGAACTAAGAGAATGATAAAAGCATCCAGTGGCTGGAATGACAGTTTATTATCATATGCCAGTTAATGCCATACTTACAGGAATTTTACAATTTGATGGAAGAAGATCCCAAACCCTGAAGGTGGTTTTTCTTCCCTCTTTTTCACTAACCTGCTTTTTCTACTGACTGAAGACTTGTGTCATCTTTCTCCATCACCCAGTGAAGCCCCTCCTTTTTTATCCACTCACTTCCTAACTTGTTGTTCTTCCCTGCTCTCATCTCATTCTCCACACCTGGGCTGTACTTCCAGGGCAGAGTCAAAATTTTCCTGAGCTTTGACCTGTATATGCTGTCCAGGTTCCTCACTCCTACAAGTGCTAATCCTTCTGGACAAGAAGATCTCATATTAACAAGACATCATTGCTGTTGCAAGCCCAGCTGGGAGATGGAGAGGAGCAGAAAATACAGAACAGCTGCATGGAGACAGGGCAGTGAGGAGGAATTTATGCCATAAGTAGATGCCTTGGAATCAGCATTTTGAGTTGAAGCTTCAAGTTTAGGTGGAGGTTTGCAAAACTTTAGTCAACATCAGCTTATCCATGGTTTTGTCAAAAGCTGGATGCTACCTTGCCAGTGCCTGTCTCCTGTCCAGTAATATTTCAGTAATCTTTTGATCAAGTAGTGTGCTCTAGGGCATCACAGCTTCTCTGGGCACAGGGCTTTGCTGAGGATTGGTGTTCTCACATTGGAATTATTCAAACTATGGAACCCAGGAGTCCCCCCCAGTTCCCCAGGAAGCTCAGTTTATAAAGGTATATGGACAAGGAGGAAACCAACACTGTGTGCTCCAAACAGTCCTGTCTGGATGAGTGAGAAGTTGGGACTGGAGTTCAGTGTCCATCCCAATGGCATGAACACACTGCTTGCTGTCAGACTCAAATATTCAGCTCTTTGTCCTCCAAATTCTCTTTTTGTCTGCTTTCTAGAGAACTGGCTTCCAGTCCAAATTGCTTTTGACATTTCCTTCATAATTTCCATCTTCTGTCAAGCCAGACTAGAATTGTTTTACACACTGTTTTGAATGTCTCAGAGTCCAAGATGAGCTTAAATCTGTAGCTGCATTAAGCTGGTGTCTTTGTGGGGTTTTTTGACTGTATTTGCCAACCTCCATGCTTCCTTGTATGTAGGGATTGGTACCAAACCAAGCCTCCTTCCAAACCCACTCTGATTTCATATCTGAGCAATGAGGTCCAAATCAGGATCCAGTCTCCAACATCTGTTGGGTTTCCAGAAGAGATTGCCCAAACTGCCAGGCTGGGTAAAATCTGTATTCCAGCATTGCATCTGAATCCAGTCTCAAGGGAGAACAAAACAAAGCAAAGCAACATCTTGTTTCTTGTAAAAATCCCTTGCAAGGATTAAAAACAGTGATGCCTTCCAGGTACCCTAAAACTATTTCTGCTCAGCAATGGTTCTCTGTTGCAGCCTTTCATTTAATATCACAGCTCCTGCCTTACTTCCTTCACCAGCCTGATTCACCCTGACTCATCTATGAAATTACAGTGCATGTTTTTATGCCCACCTTGTGTTTTCTAAGATCTGCCCAGGGTGCTTAAAAACAGTCCTGACTCCTGTGCTCAGCCTCTTCTCCCAGTTCTAATGAGCAGCTGCAGTGATGGTGGGGTCCTCCTGTGGTCTGGATGCTCTTGCCTTGCCTGTTCAGAGAACTCTCTGGCTTGGCAGAGCTTTTGCCAGGAATGAAAGTGCACAAAGAAGATGAGCAGCTTGGTGAGGTAATTTCTGATTGGGTTCTGCCTGCTGCTACAGCGGCTGCTGCTGCTTTCAACACAGCCTGACAGAATCCTTTGGCTCCTGTACTGCTTCCTGCTCCTGTAATCTGCAAATTAAAACAGGAAAGTCTTGCAAGAGGGTGAGCAAGGACCTTCAAAGAAATTGAGGGAGCTTTGGGTGTGCTTGGCTATGCAGAGTACTTTGTCCCCATCCAAGGGGCTGAAGGGTGTCCCTTTGCTATTGGCACTTCATGCCTGCCATGGTGTTTGATGTTTTAAAGAGCTACAGAGCCTTCAAGGCAGTGCTGCCTCTTTGTTCTGTGGGGCTGCTGGGTCTCTCTGGGCATGTGGTGGTGACACAGTTGGGCTGTTTAAATGTAGTCTTGTCTCTTCCCACTCACCCAGCAGGCTACCTTTGCCCAGCCTTGGACCAAACCATTCTTTATATTCACCCCTCTGGAGTCTGGAGATGTTTGTTCTCACACTCTTCCCAAGGCCTCTCTCTCCTCTTTGAAATCCTTGCTTCTGCTTTCTGTATTTTTGAGCACAGCAGCATCTCCCTGGGGTGCTGCTCCCACAGCCCTTTAGCAGACATCCAGGAAGCTTAGGGAAACACCCAGCTTTCACTCACCTTGCCAGAAGTGCACAGCAAAGGCCCTTGAACAGCTTCTTCCAGAGCAATTCCCCTGGGAGGCAAAGGATCAGTTACTAGCCTTGTCCCTCGGGATGCCACAGTGTGTGGAAGATGGGCTCTATTAGAATTTTGCTTTAGCCACCAGGACCCTCCTGTTAGACTGGGTACTGTGAACCCACATATCACATCACGGTGCTGCAAGAGCCTTGCTGAAAAGCTCTGTGTGTTGTGTCTGCAGCCACCTGACTCCCCCTAACCACCTGCACTAGCTCTTGGAGAGCAGCTGGCTTTCCCTGCTTTCTGGGGTGAAAGCAACTCCTTGACCATAAAGTGGAAAGAACACCAATTTTACTGAGAGACTGAGGCTTCCTTCCAAATGCACTGTCTTTGCTGCTTAGGAGTGTTCCTGCTCCTCAAGGGCTCTCGGTGCTCACTGATAGCTGCTTACCAACTTCCTTGGACTCTGACAGCTCCCAGCTCAGCCTTAGATAAGCACCTGCTTCTTCTGGATTCCAGCCCCAGTCTGGGGATTGTCAGAACAGGTATTCCTCCAGGGTCTTCCCATCCAAATTAGGCCTAAATATGCTTAAGTCTCTCCCATGGTATTCCTGTTCTTTACTCTCAGTCGTTACCTCCTTAGAATGCCTGCCAATATCTTCAGGCTTCTCCTCATGTTCTGAGAAGCTCTGGCTCTGAGCCATGCTGTAGGCTAGCCTGGCAACCCTTCCAGCAAGGTGGCTTCTTATCCTTGATTATGATGAGCAGCCCCATCTTGCCCAGGCCCATTCCCTGCCTCCCTGTCCACCCCATCATTTTTGGGATAGGACAGAACCTGCTTAAAGGTGTGGCTGTAGAGAGCTGAGTCCATCTCATGGTCCCTGCTTTGTGCTGCTTTTCTTGCTCTCTGAGCTTTTCCTTGCTTCTCACCCCTCTCTCCTCCATGTGTTCTGGCTTCTTCAGCAGCTGATGGGGAGTGACAAGGGGCTACAAAGCTGTCAGTGGCATGAAGAGAGTGGGAGGGATCACTCCCTCCCATGAATGCTTAATATCCTTGAGACTATCAAATGGAGCTAACAGGAGCCAGGGTCTAAACCAGCAAAAAAGGGGTGTATTCTTCATACAACAGGTTGTTTGACAGTGAAGCTCATTGTTAAGGGATGTTGTGGATGCTATCAGCAACATGGGCTTCAGAAGAATAAGGGCACAATAGAGATATTGCATCTAGCTGAGGATAACCCCTGGGTGAGAATGGCTGGGGCACCCTTAAAGGGGCAGGTAACCTGTACTTATTGCTCCTTAAGTATCCCCTTATTGCCACTACTATAAGATCAGGTGTTGGTCTAAGGGGAATGGAGCCACCACAGCCATTCCTAGGCATCATCTCAGCACCCTGAAATGCTGCAGGTACTGCCACTGTTACAGCACACCTTTACTAAGTGGTAATTCTGCAAAAGCAACCTGCACTGTAGATACTGAGTATAATCTAAGAATAATAGTCTTTTTACTTGCCCTGGAACAGACTTGTCCAAATGCAACCTGCAGAGAGTCCCCAGTTCCAATCTGCCCCACTGTCACCCAGTTTCCAACAGCAGCTTGTGCTCAGGGAGCTGTGAGCAGTCCAGGGAGCACTGGACTTTGAGCAGTCAAACAGCAATGTAGTACAGCAATGCAGCATTTCTCCTAGAAAAAGACACATTTGAACACTAAGAAGAAAGAAAACCCTGTAAGTCTAAATGTAGCAGTGCCATCTGCTGACCTATGCAACAGCAGGAACACAAGCCTCGACAAGTCAGTACCTAGGGAAGGAGTGTATCCACCCCTTTCTTTGTACCTAGTGTGCAAAGCCTAATCCTTGCAAAATACCCATGGATTTGGGGTTGTGGCTCCAGGAGCTCTCTCGTCAGGGCATAAGAAGGGTCACAACCTCAGCTGGTGGAGAATGCAGGGGTCTCTTGAAAGAGCATGTAACTTATGGCAGACTATGCTGTGCTCCCCTGAACATGTAGCTGTGGCCCTACATGCTGCAGCACTGAAAAAATCCCTGTCAGCTCTGTGATATTAAAAAGTGGAGGGACTTACATCCTGAGACCTGTCCTGGGAATCTTGTGCTGTTTAATTTAGGGATTGCATTATCTTTGTGTTTTTCTTTGGATAGACCAAGGTTTTCTTTCTTTGTTGTTGCTGGATGTCAGTGTTTTAAGACTGATGCTGAAAGGAGGTGCCAGCAAGATCTGGCTTGTGAGCACAGAGCAGCTTCTGACACCACCCATTACATATTAAGCAGTGTGGAGCAGAAATACAACCTGCAGCATCCCTCTGCCCATCTTCAAAGGAGGCAAAAAGCCTCCCTTGGGCTGGAGATGGATGAGAAATCTGTCAGCTGTCAGTGAGGGCTGTATCTGCCATCTCTCCAACGGCCAGTGGTGATCCCCAATTTCTCAGGGCCTTGCAAACCCTTTAACTGGCGCAAAAACTGAGCAAGACCTTGGCTCTCTCTTCAATTCCATCAGATGAGCAGATCTTTCCATGCTACCAGATCTTTCCATGGTAATTTCCCCCCTGCTTGAATGATTCTTTTGCTTTGTTTTTCAGAAGAGGTTCACTTTTGTGGGCAGAAGTTCAGGTGATAACTCTGAGTCAGGGAGAAGGATCTGCCCTCCTGCTCCCAAACTCTGAGTGTTTTATTGCTTTGAGTTGATGTTGTGGACAACAGGAGTGGAAGACAGCTGGCTTACTTCCATTTCTATGACATGCTCATTATTTTAGGTCCATCAGGAAAGCAGAGACAGGTGCAGACAAAACTGACACCTGCCAATCATTTGCTCTTCCTTTAATGAATCATGCAAAGACTGTCACTGAGTGTATTCCAGCTGTTTTATGGATTCTTTGCTCCAGGAATCTCTGGCTGTGCAGGAGAACTGCTGTGACACAGGAGAGAGTACCATGGCTAGGTGTCTTGCCAGAACAATGAGACACCAAACAACGCCGAAAGAAGCACTTTTTAGGGCTCCCCAGGCCAAACCTCTTGTTCTGGGTAAACTCATCATCTCCTGCATAAAGCAGAGGCCAAGACTGCTGTGAAGATGTCCTTGTTCTATCTCTTACTGCCATGCTAAAGATGGGCAAATTCAGACTAACTTGTGATCACAGAATTAAAGAATTAACTAGATTGGATTAGGTAGGTCCAACCTATGAGATTGGTAGATTCCTGACTTTGGGCTCCTCTTCAGCCTCCTATCACCAACCTCTGCCTTTCCTGAGCCCCAGTACTGGCAGACTGGAGTGTATTCAATGGAACACAACAAATATGGAGCCCTACAGCCTCTGCTCCCCATTTACACATCTGGGCTGATGTTGACAACCCTTCCTTTCCCCCTGCCCATGGGCACAGCACTATTTGCCTGTGAATGGACACTTCCCTGAGATGGTGGCTTTGTCCTGCTGCCTTTTCCATTAAAAAGATGTTTGGACAGCTTTTCATGAAAAGCCCTTTATAAATTATCACAGAGATGCCCACAACAGACTGATCACATCAATGTTCTTCCCTACACTAACCTAGCCATAAAAAATCAGAGACTCCACTAGAGGTAACAAAGCTTTGTTCCCTTGCTCTCATAAAAGAGGCCTACGACCACTTCATTTACCATAGCAATGAGTAACTTTTCCTTGTGGGTCTGAGGGCTGCAGATAAGGCAGGAGAGAAACTCCCTGCACACCTCCCCACGGCCCCAAGCTCTGTTCATGCTGCCTGCCTGCTTTGATGGAGAATGCTGATGCTTCCTCTGCTGGAATGGTGGCCCTGCTTCCCGGGAGCTGGGAACAGCGCTGCTGGAGCGTCAGCTTTGATTTTCATTGCCTGTCTGGTTCATTACTGATTGGGTAATGACTGACAATAGGCCAATCAGATCTCCAATATCACTATGTCAGCTTCATAATTAATAGTACTGCAAAGTAAGCTTATTGTGATTTAATTAGTAATGCTGTAATAATGCTACCGCCTGGGCTTAAGGTTACTAATTTATATAAATAGCTATGTTAATGTTTTGAAGCACCAAGTATTAATTGCATCAGTCTTGGTGTTAGACTTCGGTTGCCTAATGGCATCTGCAACACTCAACAACTCTTAGTGTTGTGAGGGGAAAAAATTGTTTTTGATCTTTTGCCTGTTGTTTTTAACTAGGCAAGAGGCAACCATGGACAAGGCTGGAGGGATTTGGGTAATATGGGCCAGGGAGCAGTGTTTGAGATTCAAATCCCTTTTTGCTTGGATCTGTCATTTTTCTTTTTCCTTTCCACCACGAGCATCTCCCCCTCCCTTTCCCTCTCCTCCCTCCTTCCTCTTAAATATATAAATAAATCTGAGCTGCTTGCATCGACAGTTCCAATTTGCCACAATTGGAAGTTGCACACATGAGAGATCTCTGTGCAGCCAGCTCGCATTTTATTTTCAAATCTAGAATTAAAAGGAAAGAAGGGGGAAAAAAAGGGCCATGGGAGCACAAGGAGGATTTGCATACATCAGAACTCTACATGAGCTAGGGACAAAGCTCTTTCTCTGGGCTTGAATAAACTACTAGAAGGAAAAGGGAACAAGAAAAAAGGAAAATCGAGTGACAAAAATCCTGACCCTTTCTATGGCTTGATGGAGGCTCCTCTGTCTGCAGTGGGACTGGTGACAGGTCACTCAGATGGACTAGCAAGAAATATCTGAGGTGGGATGAAGATATGGGGGTTTATCGAAACACAGGCTCCCAGGCCAGCATGATCACCTCCAAAGGGGGTGACTCGTTTGTCCCATTTGCAAAACAAGTGACAGAGATCCTGAAAAATCCTAGAACTGGCAGATGAGCAAAATCTACAGCAAATACAACTGCTAAGTAGTCTGAGGTAACTGAAATGAACTGCACTTCTAATCATGCTCCAGCTATGACTGTGCTCTAAGAAGCAGAGTCTGTGATAAATATAACTTGGCTGAATGCAAAAATTTAGATCTTGCATTAGATATTGAATTCATTACCTCTATGTGTGTCTATATCCAGAGGCTCTATGTGCCCTTATCTCATCTATATCCAAAAAGCTCTTAATTTCATTGATGCTGACAATTAACTCTTGAAATACTTCTCCTTTTGAAGGAGATCAATGAGTGAGCCAAGCCATGCAGGAACATCACAAAGATGTGACGATGTTAGGAATAGGACCCCCTTTGGGGAAAATTAGTTTGCATAAGTCATGAAATACAGATTTATTCATTTTTAATGCATTTTTCTTGCTTTTTTCTCCTTGCAAAATTCAGGCCAGGTGGTGGGATTGACAGTAATGACTCCCAGTGAGCTGGACTCTAATCAGCTCAGCTGGAATAGACTGAAGGACTTTTGGAAATCTAAACCACTCCAGCAAAATGGATTTATCTTCTCAATTAGTCACAGATGCTAGTGGGATCCACCAGGTGCACTACCGAACAGCCCCATGTGGCATGGCCTGTAGCAATCTTCCATTTCTGCAGCCCAGTCATGACTTCTGTCTTCTCCAGAAAAATTTATTCAGAAATGAGGAAGACAATACATATTTTCAGGTTTTCAGTGAAGTGAGTGATTAGAATTCCTTTTGCTAGTTCACACTGGTCAGGGTTTGAAATCCCCACCTGTGTGAGCAGGTCGTCAAATGCCTTGGCCAACGCAACCAACTCAGCACTTCATACTGACCTTCATTACCCAGATTAGAAAGGAAACTAGCACACCATATGCCAGACATAAAAGTCTCCAGCAATTCTCTTTTCAGCACTACACTCCTGTGTTTGGATCCCAGCCAGAGAGTGCTCTTTGAAACTTATAAATTGCTTTCATCTCCCAGACAAGGTAAAATCAAATTGGTGTAAGCGATGTCGCATTGTTGATGAAGATGCAGACGCAGAGTTAACTCCAGCACAGACTTAGCACACCAGATGAGAAACATCTTAATAGGCACAGATGCTTTTTTTTTTGGTTGGCCTTGGGGAAAGAAAATCCAAACAAAAAACCACTGCAGTTTCTGAAAGCTACAGTAACATTAAAGGAAAAGGGTCTTTCTTCATAAAGCGTCTAGGCCTGAGTTGTACAGCCTTCCTGGCATGCCCATGAATGGTGAGGTATGAATTGGGACACATGGCAGTTTATAAGTGGTAGTGCTATGCATGTGTCTTAAAGTCCTTTGCTTTTGATGTATTTATGGCCACGAATCTCTGGCTGCAATCCCTGCCCAAGCTTTATTTCAATCCCCTGTCCATACAGGACTCATTTTATCAGGTTTTCCCATCTGTAGTTTAAATGATAATTGACTGTTACAAGTCTGTTGGCTCTGGAATTCAGTCCTTGAATGGAGACTGAGATGGGTTAGCTGAAAGCAGTTTGATTTGCTTTCCTCATTACACTTTTAGTAGACTGAATGGCAGTGTTTTCTTCATTTCAGGTTTTTGTGATGCTGTACCTGTAGGATTTACTTTTTCAGCCCTTTCTGAAGAGCCTAGGGTGTTCCCTGGAGTTCATTATTCTGTACAGCAATGTGTTTGTCCCAAATGACACCTGGTAAACCCTGTCCCTCCCCTTCCCCTGCCCTACCCTCTCCTCTTTCTGGAGACCCAGAGTTCCCCTGGGGTTCAGAAATATTTCTATCCAGCATCCATACCTGGGGTGTTTCCAGGTGCTGACATCATACAGGGTGATCCTTCCCTGCACAGAGACCTTCTGTGCAGCCCTCATGGACTGCTCCCTTCAGTGGGGGGCTGTGCTCTCTGCTCAACATGGCACCAACACTGTAAATCCAGCAAGAACTTCATACCACTCAAAATTCTGTCTGTCTGTCAAGTCTGATTGAAATTGGACAACTGGTTCAAAACTTATTAAAGAGGAACTGAAAGACAGAATGATAGCTGAGGAAATCAGGCTGAAAATATTAACTTCCTGAGATAGCAACCTTGTTCTTTCATAATTATCAGCATAAATTACATGTATTACCACAGTCTTCCTCCTACCTTTTCATTGCTGCTTTTCCTTCCCTTGTGCTGCTGTCTTTTAGAAACCATCCCTCTCTCTGCTGAGCTCCAAAACCTCAGCAGGCTTTGCAGACTGGAGGGAGGGATCTGTGTTTTGTATCTCAAAAAGAAGGGGAAATTACCAGGCTATCCTAGCACTTGTACCAAGGGTATTTGTTCATCCATTCCGTGTGGGGAATGGAAATTTGCATCACCCAGTGAAACAGAAGAACAATATCCCTTCCCTCTCATAGCTTACATTTTCACAATGAGATGGGAAAAGACTCAAAGTGCACCTGGCCTTGCTGCTGTGGGAAATAATCTGAACTAATGACTAAGGGACACGTGTCTCCCAGCTGGAGGCAGTTTGTGGCGCAGCATGTTTCACCAAGGAGGATGAAGAACCAAGAGGCCGGGACTCCGTGCCCTACCACATGTCCATTGCATTGGTCAGTGTAGTTTGGGGCACAAGGGACACCAGGAGAGGAGGGGGCAGGCCATGCATTGCCCTCCTTCCCTCCATCAGCACCAATCCCAATTTTCACAACCTTTTTTTGAACATATTTTTCCAGCAGAATCATTCTGTGGACAGTAGAAATGCCATCTGGGGGGGAGGGCACGTGGAGGGGCTGGTGGGGCTGGAGAACATGGGGACAGCAGGAAGAGGAGGAAAGAGGGAGGGATGGAGAGAGAGCACATACAGAGAAAGAAACCCTGTAAAAAGCAGTAAGTTCCTCTTCATATTGGCACAGCAATGTTTGCAGCATGGCTTAGCATGCCTCCTCCTGTTAAATAAATATTGTGACAGTTCTAATCCTAGTGAGCAGGGACGTAACCAGAACTTGGATTTTCACTGAGGGCAAACAGTAATGGGTAAACTTTAAGTATTTCAAATAAGGCTCTAATTTAGATCTACAAAGACAGCACTGTTTGTTAAATAAATATCAAGCTCATCTGGTACCAGGCCAGTTGTTGTGCTTAAGCAAGACATATCTAGCTAGTGGTTATTTCACTGAATGATGGGTGAATAAACCCATTCAGGATGCAAAATGTTTTCTAATTGGCAGAGAGAAAGAGTGAGAGGAGAAAAAATGGAAGGGGGTGAATAGAAAAAGAAAAAAGAAAAGGAAAAGAAAAAAGAAAAAGAAAAAAGAAAAAGAAAAAGAAAAAGAAGAAAAAGAAAAAGAAAAAGAAAAAGAAAAAGAAAAAGAAAAAGAAAAAGAAAAAGAAAAAGAAAAAGAAAAAGAAAAAGAAAAAGAAAAAGAAAGAAAAAGAAAGAAATAGAAAAAGAGCGGCAAAACAGGAACCTTTTTACCTTTTGAATGTGTCCTCTCTAGAAACTTTGAAAGCTATCAAAGGAGACAGCTCCAGCCTGCCAAGGGAATTGGATATCATTTAATTGCTCTAAAAAGAAAATGACAAATGTTGGTTCATAACTAACAAGCTACAACCATCTTATGAAATGTTAATTGGAATACGTTACACTTCCCATATACCTTTAATGAATTAATGGGGATGCCACTCTCTATTTATAGGCGAGTTAAATTCCTCAGCAGCTCCATTTATTTCTTCTATATATTATTAAACTTCAGATGGCAGTTACATAATCAATATGCTGGTCCTTTCATAAATCTAAATGAAGAAAATCCTGGGGGTCCTCTGGAAAAGCACAGAACAGCTCGTATAGACTTTTCTCTGTCAAAATTTCAAAGTCCTTCATGTGTGCAATCTCAGTACTTTGGATTTTGAGATTTGGTGATTCCTTTTTTTTTTTTTTTTTTTTTTTTTAAATAAGAAAAACATATGAAGGGATGAGATCTGTTATAGGGAAATGTCTGAAAAAAACCAAACAACCAGATGGCTTGACTCCATAAAAATAAGTAATTGAATCACATGGCATGTTGTATTAATTCCTTACTGGGTCTGGTTCCATGGGATTTTCTTATGACTGAGTTGGGCAAGTTTGTTTCTAAGCAGGTTTTACATTTCTGGAAAGATCTTTGGAGTCATGTTGGGATCCTGCTGGGATGTAACACCACTTGTATTAGCCATGTCACCTGGAAAAAACAGTGGTGCCTTTAGGATCAAGAAAACTATAAAAGACTGTTAATATATACTACAGGATTAAAAATTTGCATCTTCTTATATGAAGAAATAAGGGCATTGGGGTACTAGGAATGGTGTGGCTTCACAGTACAAGAATTTGGTTGGACTGTGAGGCTTTTACCCTCTATGTATCTTACTACATCCACCAGCAGTGGCTTTTGCTTAGAGGCCAAGCAGAGCTCTAGCATACGTGCCATTGCAGATGCTCTTTGGCCTGTGTCTAATGAACTGCTGGCCTTTGTGGAGCTTCCAGCACGGAGCTGCCCATTCCATCCCAGCCAGCAGCACTCACACTGCCTGGCAGCACAGCTGGAAGCCTGCAGAGGCCAAGGACCGCACGGGATGCAAAAGGTGAACCCTTCTCACCGCTGAAATGTGCTACAGAGGAGCGAGGCAGGAAGCTCACCTCACCCCTGCACCTTTCCTTCATAGATGGCTCTCCTCCTGGGCTTCCAATTGAACGGTCTTGTGTGTTCGGAGGAGACCTGGTTGGAAATTTCACCAAAATTCCCCTCACTTCTGGTCCTGTAGAGTCTGGTATCAAGTTACTGCTCTGCAAGCCAACTTCTGCCTCCAGTGGATTGTCCAGCAGCTCTACCATGCAGGTAGCCCACATTCATGCACTGCTTGTGCTTCACACCATTTCCTCACCCCACATCCCATCCTCACAAGCAGCAGAATATCCTTCCAACAGTGAGGGTCCTGAAGAGAATATTCTTCATTCATCTCTGGTTTCAAGGCCTCCAGGATGACACAGACATCAAAGATGGTGGTGACTCAGTGTATGTGGGGATAACCCAAATATCTGTCTGATTTTTAAAGAAAGAGATATGGCCCATCCTCCTTTCCAGCTCATGCAGCTCTTGCACTTTGCCTGCTCCTGTTCAGAGAAATTCCTAGCAGCATGTTCCTCCATGGATCTCTCCAAGAGATGGTCTTGACAGCAGCCAAAATGTCCCTTGGTCACCCTGGAAAAATGAATATTCCCTAACCATCTCCCACACCTAGGCACTATAAATCTCTCTCCCTTCAATACCTTGGGACACTGACAGGAAACCCACATTTAGTTGCACCATGTGCTCTTCTGTTCATCCACTGATCTTCCCATGTCATCTCCTGTACCATGTGCTGCCCCAATACCTGTTTTCTCTCTTTTTGAGGAAAATTGATTTCTAACCTGAGAGCTTCTGCTTCCTGTGCCCACAGCTTATAAACAGTCTGGCACCATTGCTGGGGATGATCTTCAGCTTTCATTCAACCTTTTAGAGCCTTCCCATAAACAAGGGCAAAGCCTTTCCAATCCCTCTTGTTCTTCCCCTCTTCAAAAAAGGATAAGAATTAAACCTGCATCTGCTAAACTGACCAGTAGCACATGTCAGTAATACAAATGTCCTGATCCTTTGCAGGTAATGAAGAAAGATATAATGATGTAAATAATTCTCCTGCGACTGCTGCTGGGGGTTTGTTTACATCCATCTATCTCTAGCTTGTCATGTTGCCATTAATGTTGTTCATAATACAGATGTTAACAAGGGCTAAAGGGCAACCTGTGGGTCTCCTGGAGTCCCCTGTGAAGCCATCAGCCAGCAAGGTAGCTGTCAGATGGAGTTTACTCCAGGGATAGTGACCAGTCTGGCATGTTAAGGGGGGTGGTTAAGGAGGAAAAATGTGAGGACACAAGCTCAAGGAAGTGAGATTTTACCATGCCTGCACCAAGGTGTTCCGTGTTTTCTTTTGCCTGTCGTGTATTTGCTTCAGTGAGGGGCTTATGGTGGATCATTCAGCCTACAACACAACCAAATGGTGCTGAGTCAAACTTCACATGGCAGCTTGGGATGGAGCTAGTGCTGTCTAAACACCATGATGATTATGGCAGCGCAAGGATCAGCTCTTCCCATCTGCACGCCCCACTTAGATCTCTCAGAAGTGAGGAGAAGGGGACATGGATGGCAGGGTTGTCCCAGAACCCCCAACACAGTCCACAATTTCTGGAACAGAGGCAATGCATGTGGTAACCTCAGTGACACCTCCATAAGTCAATGACCCAGCACAGGCTGATGGCACCAATGCCACCAGTTTGCCCAGGAAGTCTGCAAAGCTCAGTCCAGCTTGGACCCCTCTCCACAACAGGGAGCATTATGGATGTGTTGTCATCTCCTGGACATGAACCACGTATCAGACTCTCTTTTCCTTGCCTTTCCAGTGTTCATGGTGTCTGTCCTGCATGCCTGTGCTATCTGGATACTTGGGACATGACATAGAGGGTTGACTCTGGACATCTTAAAATAAACCATTATGAAATCTTTCATTTGGAGTTGGAACTGAAAAAAGGACAATTGGGACACGGCCTAGAATTTCCCAAAAGTGTTTGCATCCTGTCTTTTTGTTTAACAAGCTGAAAAGGAAGCCCAGGTTTTTGTTTTGAATGCATTATGCCGTAGTCAATTTTATTTTTGTTTTACCTCTGTCAACAAAGCTTAGTACAAATGATCCCAGTTGCCTGCTGGAAATGACAGGAAGGGAAAGGGGTGTGGGAACACACAAAGATATGGACATAATGGAGCAGAGCATGGTGCTGAGTGAGAAATTTCACCTTTCACTGTGGGGAGAGGGGAGGAGGGAAACTCTGCTCCACAAGCAGAGGATGTGCCTGTTCTCACTATGCAAATACAGAACTTACTTTTGGTGAGAGGAAAACTAAACAATTATCCCAAGTTTGGATTGTGCTGGAAGTACACATCACACTTCCCTTGAAATGGGTGCACTGATGTGTTTGACAGACACACACAGACAGTCCTTTGATAATTGTCTAGTGTACTAGACCTTGCATGAAAATCCTGGCAGAAGTCACAGGCAAAAATGAATTTGCTCAACTTACCATAGTCATTAGTCCATGCCAATTCTGGCAGCAAGTACAAGTGAAAATGAATCTACAGTTGTCCTGCTCATCATTTCTCCATACCAGCAAACTTCTGAGCCGTTTGGAGCAATTTATTGTGATTGGTATCCATTGCTTCAAAACTACTCAGAGGAGAAGCAGTAAAGGATATTGTGGATGATGGTTCTGAGGGTCTTGGGTGCTGAGATACCTACACGTGTTCTTGAAGTGAGACACAGTCACAAGTGACTCCATTAAAAAGAAAAGCTGGTCAAAACAGGGCGGAGGCTTAGTAAGAATGATGCCAAAAGAACAAAATAGTGTTGCAGAAGATGCCAGGTGTATGAGAGAGCTCTGCTTCGGTCAGCACCTTAGGGAAAAAGCATTTGCAGCATCTGGCTTTGCTGTGCATGTTCTGGGGTTGCACATTCTTTGATTTTAATGAGCCTCTCACCTACCTACTGAACAGTCACCTGATGTCACCTGAATCTGTCAGGAGTGGCACTGGATTTTGCACAAGCAGAGCACTGAGGCAGCACATCTGAGGTGAGGCAGAGTCCAGAATCACACGGCCTGGCTGCAGGATGCCCTTTTGCAAATGGCAGAGGAAATCAGCCCTCGCAAACAACCCCCTTCCAAGCCTGCTGTTCACTTGGCTCCAGCGTTTGCTATTGCTTGGCTGTAGATTACAGGTTCAGCAGCATGCTAAACAGCCAACATTTTGTTTCTGCCAAGGAACAAGGCTCCCGACTACTGAAAACTCCCAGGGGCCCACTGGAGCTGTTGCTAAGCACAAGGGAAACCTGGTTAGCAAAGTCAACTCCATGCTTTTCCGAGTGTGCCTCGAATTTTCTGCTCCACTAGTCCCTCTGCTTTTGGACACCAGCCTTACAATGCAGAAGGCGCTTTCTAACAGGCACAAGGATGCCAGGCCAAGTCTATCTCAGCAAACAATGGCCTTTATGAAGTGCTGCTGCTTTTGGATGCTGTTGGAGCACGTATCTGCGAGGATTTTAAGAAACTGGGTCAAAGTTTCTCCTTTTTCCCTGTCAACTATTTGGAGACCCAGGGAAATACTGGACAATGGAGTCTCATCTGATGCATGGTCTGAGTAAGCCCCCGCTGACTGAATGTTGGATACATACAACATATCTCCCTGACCACACAACAACATGTTGGGAAAAGACACGTCCTAGACGAAAAAGACTGGAATTTGTGTTGAAGTCCTTCATGACTTGCAATATCACATAGTACAGAAGAGGCATCAGAGGCAGCCTCTGAAGGGATAACTGTGCATAAACCTGTCAGGAAAATTAAAGGGCTGTAGACCCCTGCACCAATATATAAGCCATTGTAGTTTTATTATGGAAAGCCTTAAATAAAGGCATTTTTTTTAGCTACTTTCTTTTCTGAATTGCATCTGGCCCTGCTGTATTTAAACTATTATATATGGATGTGTTGTTTAAGGAACAGGATTTATGGCAGAAGACTGCCAGTGTTTTGAGCCTTGCTTTCCAGGCAATGTTCTGGTTTCCTTAATCACTGAGGGCTGATGTGACTGTCCATAAAAGAGAGTTTAGGATTTTTTTCTGGTTTAGCTTTGCTGCTAAAAAGCTAACAAAAAATGTGTTCAGGCTGCAATCCAAGGCCATAGTGAGCTCTCTCTCAGACAGAAATCCCCAGTGAATTACAGTATTCCTTGAGTGTCTTTGGTGACACCTCTAGAAGATATGAAATCCTTAGAGAGCAGCAGAATCACGATTACCATTAATTAAAGCTCATTGGAACAAAGTCTTGATTTTCTAGAGCAGAGTCTTGAAAATTTTCCAGATAAATGTGACCAGGAGCAATTTCAACTTCATTCTCATGCAAACTCAACTGGAAATGATTACAGCCAAATAATAGCATTAAAGTGGAAGGAAATTACTGCATTGATTGCTTGACCTGAGGAACAATAATGGTCCTCGTCTATTACAACTGATTTTCCATAACATTAGTGTTACACAGAAAAGTTCAGATTAAATTCAGGAAGCTGCAAGTAAGACTGAGAATTAGCACACTGCCATGGTGAGGGCTCCAGTCCCTTTGCACAAGAACAATCCATGTGGGCAAGGGTGACCATGTCTTTGCAAAAAGCAGAAATGTTATCTACATTCCTCCAAACAAGTGTGTGTGTGAGTTCAACAGATAAAATCTTAGGCCACTTGCCAGGACAGGTGGGAGGAAAAGGTCCCCTGCAAGGAAGCCAACCATCAACTGTGAAAGATGCTGCTGAAGAAAATCAAAATCTTCTGTCCCTCCAGAACAACCGCAATAATCACCTCAAGTTTTGTTCCTGGAAGACAGGCATTTTAGAAGGAGTTGCTCTACATAGGAACTGCCCCATGCAAGGTCTTGGTTTGCATTTTCTTGTGACCTGCACAGATGTAATCCCCTGCGATATGTCCCATGGTGTTATTCCTAGATTAGCCCAGACCTTCATTCAGGGAAATGTGCCCCAACTGGAATGGGTTTCAAGGAAGTTAGGAGCAAGAGAACTCAGCTCCCAACTGAAATGTAAATGTTGCCACTTCCCCCTCCCCCATATTTTTCATTGAGTGCTGATAATTCAAATACTCCATGTCCCAACAGCTGGCAAAGATATACTACTTCAGTCCTTGCCTCCCCTAATACTGGCATTGTTTTCCCCTCCTGCCTCCTTTCTCCTCAGAGGAAATTGTGTAAATGGCCACTTTTAGCCTCTTAACTGCTTAAAAATCACTACTAAGCAACAGTACTGCTCATTTGTATTAATGAAGGGTAGGGCAGTGTTGGTCATATCCCAAAGTCTAAGCAGAACTGCTTGGTGCCCTAAAGGGAAACAAATTGTTGATTAAAATCCAGTTCCTGTTTGGCAGGCAGGAACCACAAACACAATGATAAGGACAACTCCTGGGTGACAGTCTCAGCCAAGGAGAGAGTCTCCAATACAGACTTTTTTTATCACTGGTAGAATATTGGCATACCATTGGCTTGACTTTTTTTTATTACTAGTAGAAATATTGGCATACCATTGGCTTGATAGCTTTGCCATGTGTATTGAATGTAAGATTTTTTAGCCTCAGAAGACCTGTCCCACAGTGAAGATGATGCTGGGCTTGTTGGGTGGCCAACTCCTCAGTTTAATCTTAGAGTGTACAGCTCTTTCCCTGCTTGGACTTTCCTCTCCAATTCGTCATCTACAATGTTCCTTATCTAACGAGGAGTTAAAGGATAAAAACACTGAAGGAGTCCATCAGTGCCAGGTTGTCTGAGCGTGTCTGCTGCAGATGCCCCACAGTCCCACTGGAGTGTGCCTTGTCAGGGCATTAACCTCCAGCTTGCCCACTGTTGTACCCACAAGCATGGGTTGACCACAGCTACCATCAAACTGCAGTGCAGCAGCAGCAAATGTTCTGTGGGACAGCCCTTTGCTGTGCCCTATAGCTGCTGGTATCTGAGACTGCTTTTCAACCATGGACTGTGGCTCTGCAGAGAAAACACACTGTCTACGGGCTTGTACATCAGCTGGGGGTCTGGGGGGAGATGCTTTGAAACAGAAAGTATTCAAGGAGCAAGAAGATATGCAGGTTTCCAGCCCCTGCTTGGGAGGGCAGTGGGGGAAAGCAATTTCTGTGGTGCTCAGAAGCTGTTTGTGGTGTGCTGCCTCTCTCCATATTTGCTCTTGACTTGCAGAAAATAAAGGGTGGGCACTCAGAACTGCACTGGCACACGGGCTTGGAGAAATCATTAATAACAAGCTCATGAACTTTGGGTAAATAATTTTTGCTGCTACCGTGGGTTTCATTCCTCCCTTTGCAAAGCCCTTGTCTGATTTGCTGTGTGCACCAGCAGATTGCAGGGGTGGGTCCCGGCAGCTGGCGAGATTCAGATCTCCCGTGCCAACTGCACGCCCCAGTCCCCACGTGCCACCAGCCACCTCCTTCCTGGTGAATCTGCTGCCGACCCGCGCTCGAGCTGTGGTTTGTGCCTTCAGTGCACAGCTGGTCGGGTTTGAACAGAGGGGTGGGAGGGAAGGATGGAAGGGGCAGAGTAGCAGCAGAGCAGGCAGTCCATCACTCCTCCAGAATGCACTGCCTGAGTGAAAACAGGGAAATTAAACAGACATACAGTGTGGAGAGCTGCTCCTTTTTATCTGGGCACTGTTTGTCACAGGAAGCATCTTCTTGCCAGCCTCTCATGGGCAGTTCATAGCACAAATCCTGCAGTCCGGAAGTTTTATTCTTCACCCATGCCAGCGTGACAAGGCCACATGTGCTGGGATGAATGCAACTGGATTTCAGGTCCCTAAGGACAAATTGTGCAATTTCAAGAACTGACTGGAGCTTTTGTCAGGCAAATGCAACACATGGTGGGTGGGGAGGCTTTGGATTCGCAACAGTGACCCACGTCCATGCCTCTCTCCTCTACCTCCTTGAGAAGGCTTGCATGAAGGGTGCAGCAGAATGGTAGTTGCATCCAAATGTGGGTACCCAGAATCCTCTCTCGTGCTGGGACGTGTTCAGCTTTTGGAAAACGAAGTTTTGTTTCTACAGATAAAATAAATATCATGAGACTTCATTGACCAGTAACACACCGTGAATTACAAGACAGCTGTATCCTCAGGGTAGCCCATAAGCTGAAATATGCTTCCATAAAATGCTCATCCTTTACAATTAAAGCACAAAATAGTACAAGCCAAATGACTATCCACAAGCAATTTGTGAACACATATGCACAAATGCTTAATGATTTATTACAGAAACAAGTGAAAAACAGAAGAAGTAAGCAAGCCCCCCAGAAAAAGCCAAAATCAACACTTTTTGTTCAGTTTTAAGTTTTCTTGACAGCATGATTTCCCCATTATAGCAACCTCCCTCTTCTGTGCTGAGCTCCCATGAATGCTGGCTGATCCTTTCGTGCCACCCCCTCTATCTCTCAGAGGTTCTGTAAAGCTGCTGCATTTGTGTGGGGTCCCAAACTAGTGCTCACAAAACTCGGGGAAAAAACGGGCTGGAGGAATACATTGAACACTTGAGGGGCTGCTGGATTCTACACCAGAGCACATAAACAACAATTTTGGAGTCAACAATGGTCTTCTCCAAGCCCATGAAACTGGAACTGCTCTCAGTGTCATCTCATGGGTGAGATCTTCAGTGTGGAATGTAACCAAAAGGCAGAAATTTCTGCCCTTACCTGCAGCAGCACTTGGGAAGAAAGAGACCACTGGGAGAGAAAGAGAGAAGCAAGGCAGGATGAACAAGCAAAAGGGTAGAAGTGGACAGGAAGTGGCCTAGGACTTGGTTAATGGGACTGATCACTGATATTACTGAACACTCTGACTGTGAAAGACTGCCAGCTGACAATCACACATGTATAGTCTCTGTCCATGAAGCAGATGACAAACATTCCCACCAGCCCTGGTGCTATGTCCCTGCAGATACCAAGGAGCAGTGGTACCACCACGCACGAACTGCTCCCTCTGTGCAGCTGCTGCACCAGAAAAAACCACCCATCCCTCCAAGTTCCTGCCTCACTTGGATGATGTGTTGGCACACACAGGTCTTGTCTACTTTGAGACATTTTTCCTTGCAAAGGTCTTGGGGCAGGAGACCTTTGGAAAAAGAAAGCAGAGCCTGTGAAAATTTGCCATCATCTGCATCCTTATGTAATGGTTGCTTGCAATGATGGGTAACGGAGGTCTCTCCTCCACTTGTCACCCCAGGCAGGCAGGAGATTGATGGCTGTGTTTGAGTTTGCTGTTTCTGCCCTATTCCCCCCCCCCCCACACCTCAGTAACTCTCCTTATTTTTATACTAAAATGTTGGCAAATCCATAAATATCTCCTGTCAGCAGGAAGCCGTGTCCATTTGGTTCTGTCTGCAGACTCTGCTCTCCCTTCCTTATCCCCTGCCAGGAGTTGCTTTCCTGGGTCCTGGGGGAGGAGCCGGGAGTCACAACTCATAAATTTCCATCATGTCAAGCAAATGCTTTCACATCATTCAAAAAGAAAATCTCCTTCCCCAAAATATATAGCTGGATGTAAAGAGTGGGTAAGACAACGGGGACAGTGATAAATCATTGTGCATAGGAAATCAGGCTGGGGGATTTGGAAACTCTGGATTGGTTCCTAAAGGAGGCAACCCAGATAAGTTCATACACAAGGGAACAGCAACACTCTTCTGCCTTTCCCACTCCCAACAGCCAAAGTCTTTACTGAAAATGTATGTGTGGCCAGTGAGAAGAGTGATGGCATAAAATACAGGATTCAGTGGGAGGTGAGGAATGAGAGGTTTGGAAGGGACATGGCTTTGAAGGGACACAGAGTGTCTTGATAGAGAGCTGGCATGAACATCTGCTTCCAATGTGCCAAGTTTAGCACACGGACTAGTGAGTGTATAACCATCACTGTCATGAGTTATTGAGGGGTTTACAGTTTTGACAAAAGCTTTGCCCATCACCACAGATAGTACATCTCCCAGATTTGGTCATATCTTTCTGATCATATTTACTACTGCTTCTTACACTCCTGCTCTTATTTCTTCACCTCCAGCCCATTTTTTCTTAGCTAGATGAGCTGATGGCAGTGTTAGAAATATGACTGTTTTCTCACAGTGTGGGGAGATACCAGCCAGCCATGTAGGTCCGACCTGACACAGTGTCATTGTGCAGAAAGGCTATGGAAAATCCAGTCCCTGAGAGGGAGAGAAGGAGTAAGAGGTGGTCTCCCAACTTCAGAGGGAAACAGGATGACCATCTGGGCTTGGTAGTTGGGAGCAATGAGAACTGGGAGCTCTGTAAGCCTCAACCACGTCTAGTTATTTTTGACAAGAGTGGATAAAAGCCTTATAAGGTGGGCTGGGCATTTCTCTGTGAAGAGGACTTGAATCCACTTCCATTCTTTCTTTCTCCCTCCTCTTCTATTGCAGCACTTAAAAGAGGACCCTGGATAGAAAACTGTGTGTTACAAAGCAACCTCATGTATTGCCTAAAGCAATCAGCCAGCAGCTTCCCTTTGTGTGGAGAAAAGTGGGCTTTTTCTTTTTCTCCCACATGTAATCATCCCTTTCAGTGCTTTCTTTTCCATTTTGAGCTGTCCCCTTTCTTGCCTCCCAAAGCAGCAGAAGCCTCAAGTAATGGAGAGGGAAGGGTGAAAGTCCTCTGTTCCCATTTAGGAGCAGGAGAGTGGGGAGGCAGGGCTGGCATGCTCCACTTCATGGTGCTTTGCACGGAAGGAGTTAAGGCCCATCCTTAAGTACCCTTTTGCTTTAGCAGGAAAAACAATCTTGGGAATAACCCACTAGTTTTAACTCCCTATTCTCAGCGGCTCCTCCTTCTTGCAGTCTGACTCTGGTTTTGCTCCTTGCAGAGCTGCTGCTTCTCTTGACGTTTGTCCTGTGGGTGTACTCTGACGCTGGAACCGGGATTTAAGGCCCCCACAGTCTTAAGCACAGAACAGGTAGAGCAAAGAAAACTGCCTCTGCCCCGGGGATTTTAGCACTTGGAGCTGAATTATGGCTGGCAGTGGGGAACTCCAGCTGCCCTACCAGCATTACCCCACAGGAAACCATTCTCCATCATTCAGGTGCTGGAAGATGATGCCTGAGATGAGTGAAAGGAGAAGAACAGTATTTCTTCCTCCCAACAAACCCTTGTATATGCCAACCCTTCAGCAAAGTTGGATGGTGGACATGCTTCCCTTCCTCAGGAATAACACTGCAGCCATCACCTCTCCCTTTGGGATTTCCAGGCCTCGATCAGCCCACTTCCCAAGGCCACAAGCAATCCCAGGGGGCTTCTTCTGTCATGTGCAGGGGTCACACATTCCCAGAGACAAGCAGACAGTAGCTTTTGTTGTGTGTGTGATCCTACACATGGGCACTAACAAAGTGAATGTGAGCATGGGTTTTTGAGACTTCAGAAAAATAAACCCAGATGGCATTAGATAAACTGTGGAGGGAGGTTAAGCATGACTTATCTGCACTCCCTACAGTGAGCAGTGGGAGGACCCTAAACAAAGCCCAGGAATCTTGCTCCCTCTTCATGTCTCTCATTTTATTAGTAGCATTTCTGCCTTGTTTGTGGATGTCTTTCCTCAGCCCCACCATGGGGAAGTCAGGAAGAAATACATTTGTTATATTAAGAATCCCTTTGTCTTGAGCAGGAGATTAGAGACAGGAGTATCCCTGAGCAGTGTGTATGCTATTTCTCTGTCTGCTTTTGTGGGGGGACTTAGGGATGGGGAACTGAGAGGAGGAGATGAGAATATTGTTCTATTTTTCAAGCAAGCTTAGGGGGTGTGGTGAAAAAAGGACTATTCCCTCCTTCATTGAGAAATTTGGTCATGGAGGGCTGACTGCCCTTGTTTCCTAAATGTATATGGTGCCCTCAGGGAGTGTCTGGTTTTGATTAGATAGTGTCTTGTGTAGGTTCTTGATTTGGGACTACATGACTGTGAAAGGAAAGTGTGTGACTCCTTCCCTCCCCTGTGAACCGTGAATGAATAGCACCTCTGCCCAGGCAGGAAAGAAGGGCCCTCAGGCCAGCTGGGAATGTGCATTTATTATAAAGCAATGAAGTAGCAATGATGCCAGGAGACAGAAAGGATTCTCTGTTTTGTTTTGCTTTTTCAATTCTGCGACTCACCCCTTAAAATGGAAGAATATTGCATGTCCATGGAAGCCTCCCAGAGCAGTAGGTTCTCTAGGAAGAGATCCTTCCTGGAGAGAGTATTGTGCATGAGGGTTCAGTTTGGGGCTGCAGGAGACTGCTGAGTCCTAGGGAAGGAAACCTGCCTTTCCCATTCCCATTCATGGCCCCGTCTCAGATGCAGGGTGTCGTAGTTTGAAAGCAAGTCAGTGAGAGACTCAAAGTCAGAACTACAATTTAATAGAAAAACTAAAATAAATGCAATAGTACAAAAACACTGACAGAGTCAGAATACAGCCTGACACCCTGTCGGTCAGGGTGTTGGTAACAGTTCAATTAGATGGTGGCTGCAGTCCTCTGGGAGTGGTAGATGTGGTTCTGTTGAAGCAGTGATCCTGTGAAAGGTGTAGCTCTCCTCTGAAGGTCCAGGGGTGATGTAGGAGGGTCTGATTTTCCTCTGGGAATCCAGTGGAAAAGCTGCCTTGTGGTGCTTCAAATTCCAGGTTATATCCAGATGGGGATGCTCGGTTCCTCCCCCTGGGCGGAGCATCTCACAATGGGATGGTGTAATTTTATCAGTGGGGCTCAATGGCCCATTAACAAAAGATATCCGCTGGAGTTATCAGGGAGTACTGCCCCACTTGGTTTCAACAGCTTATGAAGATGGTGATAGAATACATACTATTGTAACCTAAGACACAGGGGGAGACCTGCTGCTCTGAGACTGGGGGTCCTGCAAACAATGCCAAAGGAAACCCCCCAGCAGGGATTGCATCCTCAGCCTCATTCCAGCCACTTGCAGAACTAAAAAAGTCAAGCCCTGGGCTGGCAGAGCATCTCCCAAGAGTGGTCACTGGAAACTCTGCTTGGGACTGGAGAAAATCAAGCTCTGCTTTTTCCATGCCTTGCACTATCAGCAGAGGTTGTGCAGTTGGAGAGATAGCAGGATCCCTCGCCTTTGCATTCTGTGCAGCTTAGGTGATGAGTAAACACTTGTTTTTACTGGGAATAGAAAGCAAACACAACTGAGAAATAAGAGGGAATTTGCATGTGCAGTTAGATGCCGTATTTAACAAGGTCATGTTATTAATTAAGATGGTGTTTCAGTAGTGCCTTTGCTACGTGTTGATAAACAAGCCTCCATTTGTTGACCTAGAGACACTGTTTCAATACTGGCCCCTTTTATTCAAGGAATTCAAGCTTGTAAGGAAGATGGGGGAATGAAGGACAAGGAAGGGTGCTTTCCTATACACAGACACACTCACCCTTTTTTTTCTTCTGTAGGAAACAAAGATTTCCTCTGTGTGGCTTCATATCTATGTATGCTCCTATGAGATTCATTCGCCTTGAGGAGTTTTTGCACAAAGCAGCACTGGCACTCATTAGCTGAGTGGGTGAGTCAAGGAGTTATTTCTCCAGGGACACCCTGAGGCAGGACAGGCTCTCTCTAAAGTGATGTTCTGCTCTTTTTGAGGATTTTTGCAAGAGCTAGTTAAACACCTGAAGGCCTGGTTGACTCCTGCACAGAGACTGCACAATAGACACTGCAGCTGAAGCGATGTTAATTCATCAACAGGGAGGAATCTAATTGTTTGTTGCTCTGCTGACTGTCAGGATGACTATGCAAACATGTTTTCCCCTTGCTCTCCCCAGGTTCTGTGCCCTTTGATTGTCCCTAAGGACTTTTCTGATTTAAGTTCAGCTGCTCTTCATTTGCATGAGTCATCTCACTGGATGACAAGGTGAGAGAAAAGGAGTGTGAGAGCACAATCTGTCAGGCAAAAACAGAGGCCTCAGCCCTCTGAACAGGGCTTGTTTCTGAACCGCTCACCAAGCAAGATCCTTCCTGGGAGATCTGCTGCAGATGAGATGCTGCCCAGTAATTTCCCTCAACATGTGTCTCAGCCTGTTGCAAGATGCATGAGGGCTTGGTGGGTCTCCCAGATTCTGCTGCCAGATGGAGAGGTTTTCCCAGTGAACTCTGCAAACCAGGGGGACCAAGTGCTCCCCGTTTTTCCCAGAAGGAAAAAGGAAGCACCAAATGAGGTGGGCACCCAGCAGACACAGAGTGAGCACAAGGGTGTTGTTCTCAGCCCAGTGTGTGGATTATGGAAATCCTTTTTCCATGGGAAATTCTGGATACTTATAGTGTAGGTTCGGGGAAGAAAAAACCATTCTCACTGGAGAGGAGTCCACCTGTGTTAATAACTAGGAAGACATTACATCTCTGGCTCAGTGCAACCCTGAATCATGAAGAGATGGAGGATGGGAGATGATTTGGATATGTATCACTGTATCCCTGCCCAACTCTTTTATTTATCTCTACATTGCCCTTGAAGGTTGAAAGCAGTGAACAAGCTTAGCATCACAGAAAAATGCTCAGCATTGTCAGGATTGAGCTCAAAACTGAAAATGCTTCAAGTCTGGGCTAGTTAGCCATGGGAATCTTCCGCTTCATAAAATCTGAGTTTTGGGACTTATGAATGGACAGAAGAGGTATTTGCAAATACCCAGAGCCTTTATGTGATAAATATTACCTCAAATTACTTGGCCAGATTAAAGAAGACGTAGATAGATAGCTGATATTACCCCTGAATGTAGCAGGCAGAGCTGGGATCATTAAAATAAATGTCCTCCCAAGATTCCAGCTTTATTTATTATTATCATTATCAGTATTATTATGGGATCTAAATGTATCCTGGGCTCCAGGGCACCACAGAGAATGATAACCTTGGCAAAATGGTCATCCATACTCCTGGCTGGAAACAGATAGGGCGGAGAGGAGTTGCAGTGAGCAGAGAGAGCTGGCTGCAAGGGACCCCCTGATGCCAGTGCTAAAATAAGCACTGCTGTTCCCCAGGTGGATGTGAGTCACAGGTTGCACCTGCCAGCATTCAATGGGAGCTGCAGTGTCCATACCTTCAGAAGGATGTCCTGGTGTCCTGGGACTTCTACCAGTTTGTGCAGCCTCTTACTGCAAGGAAGAAGTACAGGCTGTGCAGCCTGGCGTACCTTAGTGCACACATGCCTGGGCTAAAAGACATCTCAAATTCAGCTCCAATTAAGGATTTGCCCTCTTTTGTGGGGTGTCCTCTCTTGTCAGAGCACTAATGTAAAATAAAAGGGAAAGGGGTAGTATGGGGAGTCTCACAACTTCCATCTGTGTTCTCTGCGACACAGAGTGAAGCAGGTGTTACAGAAAAAGATGCTTTCCAATTTAGTTATAATAATGTTGTGTCAATCACCAAAATGCTAAGCTGTGTGTAATGATTTCCATATGAAAAACATATCCTTTATAATGTATACTTGTGTACCTACTTGTTAATATGCACTTCTATTGATCTATATATATAATTATGTTAGTACAAAACCCTTAAACGTATGTCTGCAATCTTATTAAAATAAAGAAACAGACTTGGGAACTGAGCTAATTCAACCTGAAATAGGTGGAGAGGGAAAGAAGAGTCCCACCCTCCAGTCCCTTTAATTGTCTTTGAAAGATCAAAAATTGCCCAAACTACTAAAAGCTAAGTAGAAAAATGTGGCAAAATGGGAAGAATTGTTTTACAGCATATTTGTTCACTCTTTTCCAGTAAACATTGGCTGATATTAAAGCACATTTGATGGTACCTGAAAAATTCTGCAAAGCTTTCTCCTTAATCCCTGAGCTTCTTCTGGATAGTCTGTCTTCTACAGTGCTCCTGCTTTATTAATAAGACTTTCACAATTACAGAGCTGGCTGCAGATTTCCCCAGGGTCTTTCTGAGCAGATCTCTCCCAGCAAACCCTGGATGTTTCTCTCTCTCCCCGAGGTGCCACTACCTGGTTCTCAGTCTCTCACTCCTACAGTGCATTCTAATTTTGTCACACTTGCCCATTCACAGTTTGTTTTAGCATAGGAGTGAGCCATTGAATCAGAAGAAAAGGAGGTGGAATGAATTACAAGTTTTAAATATGTGTCTATCAAGTCTAGACTGTGGCCATTTCCATCAGTTACTTGGTTGTGCTGAGCTGCACTTGAGGTGCTGTCCTCGGGGTTGGTCTGTCTTTCTTGCACATCCTTTTACCTCACCCTCACTCAGATGCTCTTTCAAGACAGCCACCACCTCTGGCTATAGTTGCTGCTGGCTCCAGGTATCTGACTGGCTGAGCAGGGCTGGGTGTAGACATCAAAAGGAGTGGCTCCTTCATCATCTCTCGAGCAGCTGCAGAGACTTTCTGCATTCATGGCTTACTTCCTGGATGAAATTCCAAACAGTCCTTACTGAGCTAATGTAGTGTGTGCATATTACCAATATTACATGCACAGACAAGTTACACACCTCACAAATCCTCTCCCTGCAGGAATTTTGTGGAGTGAAAAGTTTCAGTGAACTTCAGGAGGAATTTCTATTGAATGCTGATTTTCTACAGCAGGTATTTCAAGGAAAATTGATGGGAGTTTTACCGTTATAGCCACTGGCCTTTCTTGGAGGTGCCTGTGAGTTTATTACTGATTTAAATGTTGTTCTCTCAGCTTGCAAGAGAGTTAAATATTGAACACCTCTCCCATGCTTCCCAATGCTCCACCTATGGCTTCAGGTCATAAAAGAATTACCTTCATAAGGGACTGTAATTACACATTTTTCAGGTATTTACAACAGATTTTAAATGATCTCAAGACTTCATCCAAGATAGCCATAAATACCATGGGCTTTGAATTAATGCCCTTCTGATGAAGGTGCAGCAATTGGCTGCTTCTGTTCTTTGTAACCAGGAGCAATTAGGAATCCTCCTGTTGCATTATAACTTTCCTTACTGCTGGTTGCCTGCTTGTAGCCACTACCCACAGAAAAGTAAAGAGGGAAACAGCTAAATAAGAACCTTCTTTAACTTTATTTTTTATCTTGATTCATCTTAGCCTTTATAAATTTCAGAAGTGCTTTTTATTAAAATAAGAAGGCTAATGAAAGATGTCTGAGTTGGTCAATTAACCCCAGCCTGAGCAGGTCATTAGAAACAATGGAGGATTGTACAGGCAGTCACACC
The DNA here is from genome assembly GCA_034509425.1 of Eopsaltria australis. Classification (NCBI taxonomy): domain Eukaryota; kingdom Metazoa; phylum Chordata; class Aves; order Passeriformes; family Petroicidae; genus Eopsaltria; species Eopsaltria australis. The sequence goes on from JAVTVJ010000180.1 coordinate 116,221, forward strand.
TGACAAGCATGGACACTGGCCTAACAAATCAGATAAAGAGATTGATGATTTTAAAACAAATATAATTTGCTTGATTTGTTTTCTTCTCCCTCTCTAATAGCAAAATTGCTTTGAAGACAAATAGTGGACCCTGTCCATGGTCTTACATTTACAATAGTCATTGCCTTATAATCCTTAGTCTGCTAAGCACTGTGTGCTGTCAGTGTGTGTGCAAATGGCATGGGACAACCACATTAGTCTGGGCTGATATTTTGGGGAAAACTCTGCTCACGTTGTGTGCAGTTAGAGGTATCAATTGTGCCTTGAACTTCTGAGCTATTAATTTGACTGGATATGATTCTCTTCTAATTTAGACCACCAAGCTGCCTGCTCTAGGCTGCAAGGTCTTCCCTATGGGTCCTCACACTACCCAGAGACTCAGCAGGATTACAGACTCCTTTCTCTACACCTGTCCTTTTTGATCTCTTTAACCACAGGAGGAAGCTTCTCTGTATTAGAGTTCAGTTTGCAGCTGCCAGCAAATCCCACAGCAATTAAGCCCACTGCAAAGCTTGCTGAGTCCCTCTCCAAGTGCCAGATGGGTCCCTTCTACCCACTTCCTGCCCTATTACCATGAAGGCACTCGAACACTAAAAAAGGACTCCCTAATAAAAGTGCTGGCTCTACAGGGGTTTCTCTCCTTGGAGAGAGGAACCTGTGGCAGATGCTAGTCCTAGCAAAGAAGGTGCCGGTGGGAGAAGGTGAGGAGGACAAGGGGGTTGTGCAGACTTTTTTTGGGCCATTCTGAAGACAGGTATGCTCACCTATGCCCCTGTGAGCCTGTGGCCTGTCCAGAGCCCTCCTCAAATCACCCTGGCTTATATTAGCATGCCTTGGGGCACATTCAGGTGTGCTGCCCACACACTGCCAGCAAGATGTCTCTGTGGACAGGATGCTTGCAGGAGGCAAAATGCAGTCTGCTTTCAGCCTTTGTAAAGGCTGCTCTTTCACAGAACAACAGACAGCCTGCAGGAACCCTTGGAGAACAGAGTAGAACAGATATGACAACGGAAAAATTTGGGGATGCAACTCTAAAACAACAGTTTCATTTTTTAATCTACCTTTCATGGCTTACCAAGGGAAAGCAAAGAGCCTATCAAGGACAAACAGCCAGCCTCTCTCTCTCTCTCTTTCACTGCCAAATTTGCTGCCTCATTTGGGGTTTAGAAACAAGTAATTTTTTTTTTTTTTTTTCTTCTAAATGAATTAAGCTATCTGGGGATGGATGATGGATTCAGGAGATACAGGGTCGGTTACGAGCATGCTCTGTTGCTTCCCTGTGGGACACCTGAACTCATGAATCTGCAGACATTGACCCAATTACTAAGCCAGCACCTGGATACAAACTCCCTGTGACCACGTCTCCAACTTGCTGTATTCACTGCATTTTGTTCAGGGACTTTTGCGTTTCAGTGCCTTTTTATGCTAAGCTGGCAGATGTAAGTGAACTCCATTTTCTGAGCAATTCGCTTCATCCTTTGAGATGTCCTTGTTTTTCTTTTAGTCATTTGAAGCAGGTCCCCTCCTCTCCCTCCTCCTCCTCCCCACATCTCCCAGGATGACCTGCTAATTTAAATGAAAAGAGATTGCAGCAACATTCTCTTTGTCACTGTAAACTCAGGAAGGCTTTGTCCCTTCATTGAGGACAAAAATTCAGGGCAAAAAGCTTTATTTACTCATTCTGTCCTCCTCTCTCACCACAGGCTTCTCCCTCAGTTTTCTCCAGCCTAGGTTTAAATTTCCTTTCTCCTTCTTTCTGTGGACAGACATCTCCAGTTTCATAAAATTGTTACATAGTATTTTCAGATATCCAGGCTAAATTTTCCTCTGAGTTAGTGTCCATAGTCTTAAATCAGACTTCTCATTAATTTTCTCTGTGAAATTATACTCATTGCTTAAATTTTATGAAGCTTTTCTACATTTGACCCACTTGACGAGATAAACATGGAGCACAGGGTAACAATCATTTATTGTGGGAGCAAAAGGATTTAGCCCAAGCTCTACAAAGGTATTTATGGTGCTATCTTCTATTTAGATGGCTAATTTGCTATAGATTTTTACTTCTTAATTAGAAATTGAGAGTGCTAATAGCTTTCTGCCTCTAATCTTAAATGTCTGTCCTAGCCACTAGGTACATTTTCAGAATTACAGGCTTGTGAAACGGGATAAGGACAATACTCTGTCAGAAACTCTTCAGGTTATCAGTAAAACCCAGTTTCTGAGTAAATTCTGGGTAAAATTTGCGTTGTAGGGATTCTTAAGAGGAGGTAACTTTAATCCAAGTAGCTAGGAGTACCTTCTTGGAGCTGCCTAGGTCCTGAATTCCACTGGCTGTACTGGAAGCTAAGGTTTTCAGAAGCCTGAGCCTTCCTGTCTTTTTGAGAAAACCCTGTTGACCTAAACATGGTCCCAGCAGACTTGATGGAGACCCAGTAGCTGCAGGTGTGCACTAACAAACAGTTGTGCTTCTCTGCAGCCTTGAAGGGAAGAGAAGGAAAATACACCAACTGTGGACTCTCTTTCTCTGCATGAGAGATCCCCAGATTAGTAATCACATTAGGAAGGACAAAAATTCCTCTAGGAGTTGAAACACTCTCAGTATAGGACACAAGGGCAAAAGGTCTTTATTGGAGAAGAAAATATCTCATGCACTTGGGCTGCTGGTTTTATGTGATGTCTAGAAAAGACGACAGTAAAATTGGCACCTCCTTGCTCAAGAGGTCCCCAGTGAACATTCAAGACATATCTTGTTTGCAAACACAAATGGATTTTTACTCCTGTTTTCCCTGAGGAGATTGCAGAGCTATGGCAGAGTGAGCTGTGTTCTCTTCTGGCTCGTGCATCATCATCAAATCTGTCGGCTAATTTCCATTTGAAGAATCGTTATTGCCAGTGAGGAGGCAAGAGCCAGACTGAATTCTCCTCCGATCAGGGTAGAGTCGGATGAGTTGGCGTTTAGAAAGATCATCTTTCTGAGTGGTGAGCAGAGACCCTTGGAAGTGGAAAAAATATTGGATCCATCGGAGGTCACCACTAGAAAGCTGCCTTTCTGTCTATTGCTGTGCTTTAATCTTGTGGAAAGGGATTGCTTCATGTTTCTTTTTTTAGTATGTCTGCTGGTTTGCTTCCATCTTGCCGTCCAAAGCCATGGAAGCCCTCAAATGCTCGTTAGTATGTGGCACCTGAGACTCAATATGTATAATTTTTTCAGCTGTTCTAAAAGAAGCAGCACAAAAAGGAGAAAAAGAGGCCTTTCTCCTTTGGGTCTGCCTCTGAATCTCTGGAAGAGGTTTTATTTCCAAGGGCTGCCAGACAGCCTTGCTACCTGAGAAACACCACCAATGAATTCCTGAGAAGTGAGTAGGATAAGAAATCAGAAGCTATTTGCAATGTCCTGTGAGAACAGACCCAAAATTGGCCCTCAGTCCCAAAAGGATGCAACATTCTCACCCATACTTACCTGGATGATGATGATGATGATGATTTTTTAAAATTTTGTTTCTCAGTCTTGTCTTCCCTTCCTGTGCAATACAGGATTTCTCTTCATCTTCCTTGTTTTCCTCCTATTAATTTCTCTTTTTCTCTTACTGACCCTACATCATCCAAAGAGGAAGAAAATCATGAAGCTCAACAAAAGCTTTTGAAACACTCTCCTTCAAGGAGAAAAACAAGCAATTTTAAAGCCTATTATAGAGATAGGATTTCAAACAACATGATCTGTTCTATTCCCATTTTCCACTTTTTATTCTAAAGTTTGTAGTGAGAGCAAAGCTGACACCAAATATTAATGCCTGAGATGAGGAATTGATCTTATACTGGTCACTCAAGAGGGGCCTTTCACACATCTTTAAAATGGCTTGGAGCTCAGCTTTCCAGGGGTTCAAAGAGACATTTCGCTACCTGGAATTACCCCCTCCCTGCTTTGGGTCCAGTGCCTGTGGCCTGACCAAGGTTCAGATATTCCCTTGTTGTGCAGGTCCTGCCCGCATGCACTGGACCTGCCACTCTGCTCTGCTTGGGAGATGCACCACACTGACAACTTCTCGATGGGTGGAGGGTCCATTTTTGGCCATCCTCACTCACCCTTGGCTCTGCTGTGAAGCTCAGGAACAGCTAGATCATGCCTGAACCCACTCTCTTGTCTGCAGAGGAGACCCAGGGCTCTACCCTGTGGCAAAATGAGCACCACAGCTGCATGAAAAGACTCCTTTGCAAACGTTTCTTCTAAGATCAAGCACAGTTTATCGGTTCAGGATTAGAATCATCCTCTCCCAGGAGGGCTATGCCCTTCCTCAGCACTGAAAGGGCAACCCCCTATCATCTAACAGGCCATTTTCATCACTGTGTGTGCATTTGACAGATCTGGTCGAATTACGAAGCCCTTTCTTTGTGAGAAAGTGTATAACAATCGCAGATAATGGGAATTGTGCACACTTAAATCCCTGCTTATGCTAAAGGATTGCCCCGGGAAGGGAAAACGTCTGACCCACTTTCATTACAGCCCTTTGAAAGACGCTGCTGTGCCTCCTGCAGCCAGGAACTTTGCAGTGCCAATAATGGGCAGTTTGTGCACAGTACGTGTGAGTAAACAGAGTGACATCTCATCTGCTGTGTGTGTGCTCCAGCAAAGCCTCGCTGTGCTCTCAGAGCTTTTGGCCACTGGTGCTGCTGCTGAAAAACTGCACCGGCATGTGGAGCATCGACCTGCCCGCCTGGGAACCTCCCCAGACACAGCCAGGCTCCAGATGAAGGTACTGCAAGGTCCTGTGCACCCACTTGTATCTTAAGCACCACATCAGAATGAGCAGCTCTGAAGATTTTATTTGGCAGTAACTCCAGTTTCATTCTGTGAAAGGAGTGGGGTGAAAAAATCCAAAGATGCCCAGGAATAGTCCCTTGCAAGCATTAAGAGTCCTCTTTAGCAACATGCAGAGGAGATGGAACTCTTCTGACTGCACTCAGGTTGAGCTGATTGCCACTGGTTCTGAATCTAGTCCTGGAATTTTGGTTATTTCTAGTAGTTTCAAGGAGGTAGCCAAGTATGCATGGAGGCTATTTAACTGCATGGAGAGAGGAAATACCACAGCGCTTGTGGAAAATGGGCCAATTCCGTGGTATTTTGTCTCTGTGCAGAGCAAGATGGCTCAGGGGAAGGTGTTAGTCAATTAAAGATAACCTAATTAAAAACAGAACATAAAATCCAACCCAGCATTTGCTCCTGCCTGCTCTTCCTCCAGAGAAAGGAGGCACTGAAAGAGGCAAGGATGCTTTTCCTGCTGTCACAGTGGATAGAGACAGAGGGGATGTTTAAATGAGTATTTCCTCAGTCCCCATCAATACCAGAGTCCTTTGAGTTCATTTTTGAGTATGAAAAGCCCAGGTTAAAAAGAAATCTCCTCCTCTGCAACCTGGTTGCAACTGGTAATATCCCCCAGATTCCCTCTGTTCCTCACTGAGGCTTTTAGTACCTCTTGTTACCAGATGGCAGCAGGCTGGCATTTGTCTAGTTAAAATGGATGCTGGAAGCAGCATCGAAAAGCACATTGTTTGAGACTGTCATTATTTGCATTTCTGGCTTGGCAGGTACCCAGTTGGACCAATCTGACACAGGCACCTTGCACTGAGGTACCCACACAGAGGCATCAGCCTTCGGATATGAGATGAAGAGGAGGTAGCTGATTTTCCAAGAACCCCTCTAGATCATGGCAAAACATGCTCTGCTTCCCTCTTCCTGGCAGACCTGGCTCCCCAAGACCCCTGGAATAGGCGAGTATCCACCAAAGGGAGCTCATGGTGGTGGTGCTGGCAGGGGGATGTTCCCTGAACGCCTGGGTTGGAGCTTGTGAGGCTGTCGGGTGTCAGGGCACTGACACTGTGAGGTGTCAGTGAGCAGGAGATCACCCTGAATGAAGGGGGTAGATGCAAAGCTAAAGCTGGGGTGGTGGTGGGGAATAAATGATAACTTAATATTTGAGAGGTAAGTGTTGGTAATTAGTCTGCAACACTTTGATCATTAATGCATGCAATCAAATTATCATCAAGAACGCTTTCCCACCAGCCGTCCCCGTCCCCCACCTCCCCCTTTCCCCCGCTTCTCTCTCTTTATTTTAAGGGCTGGCACACTGCAAAAGTTGACAGCACCAGCCCCATCGTGCAGCCAGGATGCTTTCAAAGGAAGCTGCTGCTCCCTAGTGTTTGCAGGATTCAGAGCTGGAGCCAAAAACTCAGGCAAGAAAGAGCAAATTCCCAAAGAAAGGCTGGGCAATAAACTAATGGGCCCAGGCAGTTTTCTATCCTGAGCAGCAGTTCTTTGTTATCTGCTTGACTATTGATTGCAATCCCCATGGATACAGCTCAGGTTTTCCTGCTTTGAGTTCTTAAGTGAAATTAAAAGCATGCGGTTCATTACTCAGTGCTCTCCTCTCTTCCTCTGATCTTCTGGCTCCCATCCAGGCACTGCTGGCCAATTACACCACCGGGAATAACCTGCCTTTTTCCCCTTCACATTTCTACATACTCTGCATCTTCAGCAAATGGGGGAAGAGATCACACCGGGCACTCTGTGAGCTCTACCTTTCAACAATGCCGTGAATGAGAACTGATCAGTGTTCCTGCTCTGCAGCCACGACTGGGGATTAATACCAGCTTTTTGTGAATTCTGCACGGATATCTACCCATCTGCATGCACTGTATGCATATGTGAACATGTGTGTGCTCGTGTGGCAGCTCTGCAGGCGCTCAGAATTTGGCAGAAATAGTTGGAGGATATTTTTCTTGGGTAAATTCCAGTTCAGCAAAATTACCTTTTTTAAAATCTGTTTTTATGGAAGTTCACCAGCTTTGGTACTGGGAATTTGTAAGATGGGGAAAGAGGAAGATGGGGTAAGAGCTGGTAAGGTTTTAAAAGGGAAATATGTTTTCACTCCAATATTGTGGTTTTTAGCTGAAGCAGAAAGTGCCAATGCCCAGTAAATTGAGCAGTGGCTGATACCCCAAACCTGTTCTTGGGTTGCCGTGGGGAAGTGTGAGAAGGAAGAGGTCAGTAGCACAGTGTACTTTCCCAAAGTCAGAGAAAATCTTCCCCTGGACTGTGCCACCTAAAACATCCCAGGTCAACCTGAATCTCGCCAGAACTGTTGGTGATACAATCTCCTTTGACAGTCACATCTTAAAGAAAGGGCAAATGAATGCATTAAGATCTCCCTGGATATTTTATCCAGCCATCTATCAGGATCTCCTGAATAGTAGTGTGTCTGCAGAGTTTAACATCAAAGGCATGGAAAGTCAATGGGTTGACTTCCTTTTTATTCCCAGAATTAGAGGTCAAATCATGCTTGATAACAATGTAAGTCTATACATACACTGTTGATAGGCATAATAACTGGTAGGTGACAGGAAATGCTGGTGAAGGGTGCACTGAAATTCAGGCCACTTATCTAGGCTTTCAGCACGGCCTGAAGCAGGACCTACATTTAAGATTTTTGGCAAGCCCGAAATACTTCTTTTCATTACATGATTGGCCTGTAACTCTAATGATGATAGCAGAGCTGCTCCAGATTTATACTAATGTAACTGACAGCAGATTTTTGGCTCAGAGTCTGTAAGAAAAAGCTTGCCATAAATTCAGTATTCAGACTGTCCTTTGTAGTTTCTCCCTTTTCTCAGGGAGGAAGCAAGTGATTCTCACTTTTCAGATTTAGTTCCTTTCTGTAATATATTCTTATGGTTACTGGGGGTTTGGTGTCATTCAGCTGACCTATTTAAGGTAGGTGAGCATGAGTGGAGGCCACATTTGTCCCCTATATAAAAATGGAGATGTTCCACATGCACTGTTCCCAGAATAGCTCCCCCCCAAAATTACTAGTGTCGGCTTGTTTTATGGGCTATGCTACAGAGGCTAAAATTGACTCAAGTTTGAAGAATATCTATTTAAGTATCTTTAAATTGTGAATGTTTAAAAGAGAGGATTTTTGAGCGCGAGCCTGGGGATTTTTTAGTTTAACATTACATTTAATGGTGTCTTTGGCATTTAATGTGAGGGGGTGTACGTGGTATATCTGTGTGTGTATGTTTATATCTAGAGAGAGATAACTCATGTGGAATGAAAATCCATTTAGCAGAAAAATGAGATCTCTTGAGTGTTTGTATTTTCTGCTGCAACTAGAAAACACTAGTACTATAAAAAAATAAGACACAGAATGATCTAAACCAATAAGATATGATTTTATGCCAAGATGTGAGAATGGATCTATATCTTTATCAGGTTTCTCTCACTCGAGAGATTAAAATCACATGGAAGCTTGTTAGAAATTCACTCTATACAGTATATCTTTCAGAAATACATTGTAATGATGTCTGACAGCTTCAAAAGTGAATTACAGACTCGGGGGTAACTTCCACCTCCTCCCATGTACAAATCCCACAGCCCAGCCAGGTTCACCCACAGTGTGCACAGGCATGCACAGAGGCACCCCAACAGGATGCCTCCAGACCTCTGGGCAGATGCAAGATGCAGGATCAGGGTCACTCAAGCTTTTCCCTAATTCAGAAGTGATTGCTGGGAGCTCAGCTCTGCATTGGGCTGTTTTCATTGAATCATAGGTCAATTTGGGTTGGAAGGAACCTTAAAGATTATCCAGTTCCAACCCCCTGCCCAGGGCAGGGGCATTTTCCTCTAGACTAGGTTGCTCAGAGCTCCATCCAGCCTGGTCTGGTTTTCTACCTTTTAAACTCAGACTTGAAAATGCAATGAAGTGACTGTTGAAGGGGAACCCTACAGGGGGGCCAGGATCCAGTGCAGAGCTGTCCTCGTCCAAGTGGTGTGTTTGCTGCTGGCTGCTTGTCCCATGGACAAATGCACATTAACTAATCCTCCTTCGGACACCTGCATTCAGCAGGGAGGAAAAAAGCCCAGAGTACCTTCAGCTGGTAAAATTTATTCCTCTTATACTCAATGCCAGGAAAGCTGCCACCTCTGTTTCTTGATTTTCCTTCTCCTTTTTTTTCCCATCTCACTTACTGTGCCTTGGGTGGATGTGTTTGCTATTATAAAGTCTATTGAAACATAAACATATACTTTTAAAATAGCATTTCACTCTGACAATACTCCTGGAGAGAGCTGAGTATATTATGGTGGAGATAATGTACTCCAGACAATAAGAGAAGACAGGAGCGGGAAGCTTATCTGCTAGAACCCCTATTGCCTATTTCAACAATAATCCCCTTCAAAATGATGTTTTTCTGTGTACGCTTAAAATGCATGATATTCAGCCTGTTCGTGTGGCTTTTAATAGCCTGGATAATTTTCCATACAATTAATTCCCCGAATATATTCTGTTTTGCTTCTGCAATTTTTAATGTGGGTTGTTTCTCTGTGGGTGCAGGAGAACCCCTCTTGGAGCAGCACTCCAGATCCAGGCACGGACCACCGTGGAGGAGCTCAGTGAGGATGCTCGAGATGGGTGGGTGGCTCTGAGCAGCCTGGTGCAGCTGCAGTTCCTGTTCTGAAGACAGATTTTAAGGTTTTATTTTTCTTGCCTGCTTTGATTTCTGTGGTAGTAGAATCACAAGGATTTTGTCTCTGAAAGAAATGCTAAGCCCAGATATGGAAAGAAAGGGCTAAGTGACAACTGATGAGGAGCTGGGAAAGGTGGGGGGGATGCCCTGCATTGCAGGGCTGTGCTGTGATGCTCCGGAAGCTCTGAAGAGCCAGAGTTGCTGCCATGAGCCAGGAGAGTGTTCTCCAAGGGAGAAAGGTGTGGGAGCCTGACTCCCTCCATCTCCCAAAGAGCTCCAGGGCAGGGGGGTTGCCAGGCTGGAAATAAGGGATGGTATGGACAGATTATTTCCACTGCTGAATTTTATTTCTTCCAGGCAGCCTAAAATGACCTTTAAAACAAGGACTGTGCTCACTCCCACTGATAGGCACAGGGAAAGTGGATTATTTCCCACTTACTCCAGACACATGCACGTCCATAGTCATGGAAAAACACTTTTGCCCACTTCCCTAGGGGCCACTGGACCACTGTGGGAGCAGGAGCTTAGTGTTACAGGACAGGAAGGGCTGGCAAGGCAGATCTTCACCCGGGTGTAAATCAGCCTTATCTCTTCCAGGGAGGAAAATGCCAGCTCAGTTTACACCCGCTGAGGATCTAATTGGCATTTGGCTCTGGCTGCAAAATCAGGATTGCTTCATCATTGTGCTTCTGATCCTGTATCATGGGAATCAATGAGGAATTTGATTACAGGCTCCTATTTGGATTCTCAGCCCCACTTGGGGACGTTAATCATCAAAGTTGGGACTGAGGGGTATAGAGAATTGGCTGGAAAATTTAGATCACCTTTCAAAAGGAAAATGGAAGCCAAGTCTATGTGGTCTGGAAGAGTTTAATAACAGCTGAAATTTAACTTGGAAAAGAAAATGATCCCAAGGGTTGATGCTGTTCTGTCATTGACTTGTGTTCAAGCTTGCCTCCTCTCCTCTTTTCAGCTATGATATGGGTACAGTGAACATAACTGGCCCCTGGAAGAGAATAGAGATGCTGGTGTGATTATTCAGCTTCTGGCATGTTGTGGCTTTAGACACAGTGGAATCTCATCTGCCCTTGCCTGAGAAAATGCAGATACATCACAACAGTAGCTAATCCCACTTTTCTACCATCTCTCCTTCCATCCTGCCCTGGTCAACGCACAGAAGGAATATAAACTGTATGAACCATTAACTTCAGCCAGGCTTGAGCTGGGCATGATCTTGCACCTGCTGGTGCTGCAGGGCATGAGAAGGCACTGCCTGCCTTCCACAGCAGCTGGGGCTGGCCTGCTCTCAGTGCAGGAATCTCCTGCAGGGGAGGGGAGTGTGGGACAGGGATTGCACCCTACAGCCCTCTCCCAGCTGGCATCTATGTTTCAACCCACCCATTAGGCTCAGATGAGTTACTAAAAGCTCACTTTGCATTGCAAGACCATGACACAGATGAACACTGATGTTGGGTCATGACCCATTGATGATAGAAGTGAATCAACGCACCACAGTCGGACAAAAGAGAGATTATTAACTCAGTGCTTAATGCAGAGTGCCAAAAATCAGGATTTCCCTCTGGCTCTAGACTGATTAATGTGTGACCTCAGGAAAATCTCATGATATATCAGAGCCTCAGTTTCCTCACCTGCAATATAGTGATAAGGCCCATCACAACTTTTCACAGATGATAAAAAGCTGATTTTACAGGACTTGAAGCACACAAGCCAAAACCCTCCCTCAGACCCAGTGGGGATAAGCAAGGTCATATGATCTACGAATGCAAAATCCCTAAGAGTGGATGGTTTTGTTTGTTTTCTTCATTTTAATGAACAACTCTTCCACCTATTTCCAAGCTCATAAGGCACATTCTACTGCTATGAAAACAAAAAACGTATTTCTCTGTGCCAGCAGCAGACTCATAAGCAGACTAGCAAATAAGGTATGTGCTGCTAAGGACTGTCTCATGGATATACATGAGTTACATCCTTTTCCATCATTTTGCTGATTAATAGGCATAATATCGTGTCTGATCACTGCAGTAAGTATACTGTGAAAGATAACCACTGAAGACATCTAATTGTTTTCCCTTTGGGTTTTTTTGGGGGGGTAATGCTTTAAAATAATGGCCCTAATCATTATTAATTCCTTTAGTGTTCACTGGAATAGCATCAATCACAACTAACTCCTTTGCTATTAATGTGGATGTCACAGATACTTCTGTAGGGTTTCTTTCTGCTAGGATTTGGTGTTCATTAGCTGCAGCAGGTTTTTTTCCCCATGATTCCTGAAGGGTTTGAGAAATCTCTTGCTGGGGGGAGCCAGCAGGCTGTATGCTCAGCTCATCTGGTGTGAAAAAGGATAGGTCTGCTTTTAAATGCAATGACCCTTGGTTTCCCTCTCTGCCACAGAACTGACTCTTCTTACTCATCCACTCTGCATATGCTGCTCCAGTCATCAAAGACAGATTCCCACACTCTCTGAAACTGTCAGGAGACCCCCAGTTTTCCTTCACACACTCTCCAACTTGGCATATAGAAGAGAGTAAAAAAACCGAAGTTTTAATTTGCTGTGCTGACAAGCCCAGGATTTTAAGATTAAGCTGTGTGTCTAATGATGCTAATTAAGGAAATCTCTGAAGAACTAGCTGTGATCATAATAAATAACAATAAGGTCCTCAGTTTTCCTCTGAAAAAGTCATTGTGAAAGGAAAGAAATAAATTTCTGGGGCAGTTGCAGCTATTGCAAGATTTACAGCAATGGAAATGCTCTGTTGATTCTCCAGTTCCTACTGTTCACCTTGCCATTGTGCAATTTTATATTAAATGTTTTGGTTTTTTTCTGGATGGTATCAGCTGCAGGCTAGACTTTGGCCTGCCTTCTCTTTCTGGGAGTCCTGTTGAAGGGGATGTGTCAGGAGCAAAGCATGTCCTTGCTGGTGCTTTCCAGCAACCCAGAGCACTGCCTGCTGAGGGCATGGAGATCCCCACAGCATTTTTGAGCTGTCTGGTGAGCAATGTAGGTTTCAAAACACAGGGGCATTTCAAAGACCTTCAGGCATTCCACCTTGCCTCCAGCTGCTGAGAGCTCCCAATATCACTTCCACCCACACTGCCAGGCATCTCTGACCTCATGTGCTGTCCATGATGTCTGTGTGCAGGCACCTGAATAGCTCTTGAGTCTGGCAGTGCCTTTGCCAGGTCTCCTCTAAAGTCTCAGAGCATAAATTTTTCACTTTAACTGCCCTAAACCAGTGGTGACACCACTCTAATGACATTTTGTCAAGTAAAGAGCTTGTCTCTGGCTCTCTTTGGGAGAGTGTTGGTGAAGAAGCTACAGCATTTCTGCTAACCACAGCTCTTCCTTCACATAGCTCAAAAGGCAGTTTCAAAGCCAAGAAACTTGAGGTGCAATCACTCCTTTGGCCACGTGCATGCTTTCTCATTAGTGGGCTGGTTTGCTGCAAAATGCTGAGGATTTCACACGCCTGTTGATATTGTCCTCTGATGAATTCAGGAAAATGCTGGTGGAGCGTCTTGTCCCATCTTTCAGTTCCATTCAACTCAGTATTCTGTATTCTTCACTAAACTAAAGCACCTCCCCGTGGCCATACCCTTGTGAGCAGCCCTACACAGATAAAAGGTGTGCTTGTGCATGCGTGTGTCCTCAGTCCCAACTCCCCCTTCATGCCATAGAGCAAGGCTTAGTGAGTGGTGCAAAGCCAAAGGCAGAAGAAGGGACTGGCTCAGCATTCCCCAGGCATCCTTTCCAAATTCATTGCTGTTAGTTTGCCTGTGTTGCAAAACTCAATGAGTTTGTCATAGCTCACAGTAACATCTCCTTTCAGCAGCAAGGATAACCCTGCTGTTGTAATAGCTGCTAAGAGAGACTTCCAGCCGGGAGACACTTCCACTCAGCTCCTCCTGCCTCATCTGGAGTAAGCTGCTTTGTGGATCATCCAGAATATCCTCATTTCAGCACTGCCTTGGGAAACGAGTTCTCCCAGCTGTCCTGCAAATGGAGAGCTCCCAGGGGTGAAGAGCACAGCAATGTCTCCTAAATCCAGGGAAAATAGCAGGAACAAACCTGATATAAAATTTCCTGTGTTTATCTTGAGAATAAGAGTCAAGATCAAAGTCCTTGGAAAGGAGAAAGAAATAGTGATGGGAAGGGAAGTTTACATTCTATGTTAGGAAAAAATGGTGTCAAACATTGGAAAAGCCTGCTCAGGGAAGTGGTGGAGTTACCATCTCTGGGGGGATTTAAAAGCCATGTAGATGTGGCACTGAGGGACACGGGCTAGTGTTGGACTGGGCAGTGCTGGGTTAATGGTTGGGCTCAATGACCTTAAATGGTCTTTTCCAATCTAAATGATTCTATGATTCTGTAAGAACATAAAACTGGGGAGATGCATTTCTCCCAATCCTTCCTTGGTTTTGCAATACACAACCCAGGTATCTTTAGCAACTCAGTCTACTCCCCAGTTACACTTTTGCAACCCCCTGGGGATTACAACTCAGGATTTTACCTCTCCTGACATGTGTGAGTGCTGGACTGCTTCTTCATCCCACCCCATTCCTTCCCAGGTGATCCCTGTGTACACTCACAGCCCTGATATCCACTGTGACTGGGACACTGGGAATTAGCCCTGGGGGCAGGGCAGGCTTCTCCTGGGGTAAGGTTACCTGCAAGGAGGTGGTTTACTCATGCTGATCCTGGTCCTGCTGATCCTGACTGCCTTGACCTTCACACCATCTGTTTTCCACAGTTTGAATCTGGTCGAATATCAAACCCTGGTGGGATGCTGGCACTGCTGAGCTGACCCTCCTGAATCCCTGACCTGGTGCTTTCTTTTAACCCATCTGTGCTTCCTGCAGGCAAACAAGGTCACATCAGGCTTTGTGATGCCTTCTCCAACCTTTCTATAGTTAAACTTCTAGAAGATTCATGTCTTTATTTAAGCCATTGTAGGCTACCTGTCACTATGGGCTGCAAATGTTGATTTGGGATTGGAGCTGCTTAGAAACTCTTGCCAATATGGTTTCCCATTCAAAACCACTATTCAGTTAAAACCAAAATTTCTTGGTTTCCATGAAATTTCAGCATCTTCTTCCAGGCAAAATCTGAATTGTGGTGAAAGAAAAAATTTATTTGGGAAATTTTTAAGTTTTGAAATTTTTGGTCCTTGCAACACATGTGGGAGTTTTTATTCCTATTGTTTTTTCTGTAAATTTCATATCTGCATGCCTTCTATATTCCCATATAGAAATGCATAAAGAAAAACTAGAATAATAACCTATGCCAATAGACCCTGTTTCCACAGATGTGCTGCTGGAAATATTCTGCCATTCTTTTTTGCATCCCATCAGTGAAATCCCAGGAGTAGATGCTGCTTAGCACTAATAGAAAAATGTCTTTATTTTTTTGGCACAATGTTTCCTCTTAATATTGTAATATAAAATTTAACAAAAAAAAAAATTGGCTGGGCATTCTGCTTGGTGGACAGCTAGGAAATCAGATGTTTTCCGGTTCTGCATTGGATTAAAACCAATTTTTCTAACATCTTTTTTCACTATGATGTAAATGTTCTATCTACAGTGTTTCCTAATCTCTGCAGCAGGGATCTATGGGAGTTCATGGACTATTTCTAATGGATCTGCAAGACACCACTGAGAAAAACAGGTTTGTTGTGCAGTTAGATGTGCTGCTCAGGGCTTCCCTCCTCTGCCAGAAAACACTTGAGGTAGAGAATGTTTTAAAATTGCTCTTTCACACACTGCAATGGAAAAATATGCCACATCACCCACTGTAATTAAAATTCTCAAATTCCCATAAAAGCATTGATAAAATTTTTCTGGTTTCATTTATACACACTTCCCTGTACTCTGGGCATGTCATTTACCTTTCCTATGCCTCACTTTCCTTTCTGGAAAAACAAGATTTTCTGTTAATCACAGGAAAATTTTGGAAGAGGCAGTTCATATTTACAAAGTGCACTGAACGGGAAAATGACTTGCTAGGGGAAATTTCTCATTGCAGTAATTAATCTGGTTCATCCAGGGCAAATAAGGGTGTCACTGCACAATGTTTCCTTGTGTAGCCTGAGGAGAGGGCTGTGGAACAGGGAAGGCTGACAGCCTGTCTGCATTCCCGGAGCCTCCCCCATCCCCTGGGCAAGGGGCTGGCGGAGTCACAGCCACAAGGCACTTGCAGATGGGGCTTGATGCAGATGGGTGCCCTGTGCTGCTCCAGGTGCCAGGCTGAGTGGCACCACAGGCATCAGAGCTGGGAAGAAATCCTCTGCAGTGTTTTGTGCCTTTCTGTGCTGTACTTTTAGCAGCAGGGAAAGGGCCAAGGAACCCTCATAGTTACTGAGCTGTAGTTAATAGTATAGTTAGTATTGTCTGCTCACTCATCTACTTGGCTGCCAAGGGCCATACAAATCACACATGTTGAGAGGATTGAGGTGGTGAGAAATGGGTAGAGAAGTCTCTGCAGTCAACAAGCTTTTCTTTAAGCCTGAAGGACCTGATTTTTTCCCCAGTGCTAGACCCTGAGGATGCATGGCAGGCGCTGGGAGGACTTGCAACTGCCAGGAAGGCACCAGTGAAGATGCCCCAAGATATCCCTGCTTGGCATGTTCCCCAGACTCTGCTTTCCCTCAGGTCAGAGCTGAGTCTGAAGAGCCTGTTTGTATGCAGAGACCAGACCTCATACTCTGATCTGGCTCACAGGCCAGTGACCGCTTGCTTCTATCTCTTGCCTAATGTTTGCATGCATTAAATGAAATAATTTTTTATTTCCAAGGACAGTGATTAATCCACCAAGCCCTTCTGCTATTGCTCAAAATGTATTAGCTGCTTAGTCCAGAAGAGAAGTAAAAGAATCTGCGCTTTATGGCAAACAATGGGGTTTAAATACATCCCATCTCCTTTAACATCTCCCGCTAATTAGAGACAAAGGCCCTCCTGCTCAAGTACAGCAAATATTTAACACCCACCTCCATTAGCCTGAAATTTATTTACCACCTTGTCCTCTGGCAGACATGGGAGCCATTGCCACAGCCAGCAACCCTTCCAAGGGATTTCCAGCCCCTCAGATGTGAGACAGCTCCCAGACAGCCCTGGCAAGGGAAGCGCTCTCCTCATCTCCTGCTTTAGTTTTGCTTGGAATAAGACAGCAAATGTCTGCAGTGTGAACCACCACTCCAAAACACTTGTGGGATTAGTGAGGGTGAAGCATCCTAAGGGACATCTAATGTAAAAAGCAGTGTTAAATGCCTAGAAGACAAGAAAAACTGTGCCACTGTCCTGGGGACCCCCAAGCAACCTGATGGGGAGGATGGTCTGCAAAAGTATTCCTCCTGACTTCTCCCATTCCTGCCCTCGTCAGTGGCAGTTGTTTTGAGCAAACAGCAAAATCACACTTTGCTTTTTCCACCCATGGGTAGAAGTGGCAGAGCTCAATTTTTTCTCTCCTGGGGCACTGGTGCAGGGGTGGGAAGGAGGAGTGACTCTCTTCTGGCACCCAAGCCTGTAAGGCATGTTCAGGCATCCTCATGATGCATGGTGAGAATCATCTTCTCCAGGCAGGCAAGCGATGGAGCCATTAGCAAAACAGATGATGGGGCAGCCTGTGAGCACAGTGCTCTGCTCCTCTCCCAGCATTTATCTGGAACATGGCAGACACAGATTCCTGCTGATAAAGCACTTTAACACCAGCAACGAAAACACTGTGTTTTATTTCAAAATAATTAGTTCCTGGATTTGACAGACCTGTAGTCCAAACACTCCTTCTGTTCACTTAGTGCCTGCTGCCTGGATAAGCAGAACACAGCAGGACCTTCACCCATGATCAGAGGGGGTGTTGGATCATCCTTGCACTGTGAAGGATTTTGGGGTCCCTCTCACAGCCTCTCATCCTATATTTGCACTGTGGCCTCCCTCAGCAGCTCCAGAGAGAGCACATCAGTGGTCTGGGGGTACTCTTTGCCTGATGCTGAGCCCATTGCAAAATCACAGTCCTCTTTCTGGAATTCCTCCCCCTGTCACAGTGCAGGTGACTTTAGATAAGGAAGAAAAATGCCAGGCAGTCTCCAGAGTCCCCATCACTGGGGGTCTTCTAAAAGAGGTGTGACAAACACCCATAAAGAGTGATGTAGGCTGAGCCTGCCTGCACCATTCTAAGCTTCCTGTAGCAGCAGTGACAGTGCCATCACACTGTGCACGAACAAAAGTGTGCCCTTTCCAGACAGAACCAGGCCAAAGTCTTATTCATCCCCAGACTTTCAATCCAATTACTCTTCCACACAAATCATTTGCTATCAAATAGTGTGTGAATTTCCAGTCCACACCTCCCTGCGTCCTAGGGTAAACTTGTGCTTCAGAGCTTCCCAACTTCGCTGTCCAAATCAGAGAGGGGCCTGAGTTTTTATGTGGAAGACTTGTCCTTACATGGTGATCTGGGTGAAATTGTTTTTCTGTTGCACCTTGCAACAAGACCTAGAAGAGAGGTCCTAAGAGCAAGCCTGTTGGGATGTCTGCCTGTCACTTCAAGGTGTTTTAATTTAGATTGCTTGAATCACCAAAGTACCACAATTCCTGCCCAAGGGCACACAGAAGCTAAGACTTTTCACTGAAGCAGCATTCAATTCCCTTCCTCCTACAAATGAGCTTGAGCTGTCCTGATAATTAGTACTTTATCTTGGATGGCACAAAAAGGAAAGAAAGGGTGGGGGGAGGAAGTCCTCAGCCTTCACTGCTGGGCAGCCTCACAGTTTCTTCTTATTAGCTGTGATAATGATGGGAGAGAATAAAAGGCCCAGAGCTGCTTCAGTCACCTCATTTCATCTGGTCTGAGATTCGAGTCACTCGAGTGTCAAGAGAGCTTTTTAATTTCCAATATCACTACTGCCAGAAATTAAAAATAAACTGGGAGCAAAACCATCAGATTAGCCAATCACACTGGAATTGCCTTTATTGTTATTGTTACTGTTGTTATTATTATTATTTGATCAGCTTTGGGAGAATTATAGCTATTCAGCAAATCAAAATATGTCTTGGGTTTGAATGGACTGATATTAACAATTCTATAGTCTGTATTAGTGATGGGCTAATAGCCTGAAGCATCAAGGCGTGCTCTGCTGGAATCAAGTTTAAATTAATGCTACCAGTTCATAAAATTTGCTTGTGTCTATATAACCTTCGTTGTGGTATCTTAAAACATTTAATTAGATAAAGAAACTGTGTGGAAAACCCCAGATGTGATAGAGTCAACATCTTGACAGTACTGAAAAATTCCAGGGAAATAAGATGAAGGCACCAGGATCCATGGGCTTGGAGGATTCACTCCAGGTTTTACTCCTGCACATGCTGTCATGTGGGTGTCCACTTGCCCCTGAGCCTGGTCAGGACTGATGGAGACATTTTGGCTGCACTTACAGATGAGACCTTTGACATCAGCTCAGGGGCAAAAGACAAAGCAGCAGAAGAAAAAAGATGTACTGAAAAAAATGCTTTAGAACAGCTGTTCTAGTCTCATTCCCTCTACTGCCATGAGAAAAACCTTTTAAGAGTGGCAAAGCACAAAGAGGGATAGGGGTTGCTATCCTTACACAAATACACACAGCCCTGCTCACAGTCCTGGTAGTCTCTCAGACAAGACCACTCATCCATACTGAAATTATTCCTTACAGTTTGGGCTGCAGATGTGGAGTGAGAAAAGCGGGGCTGAATGCTGCAGCAAAGAGGAGGAAAGGGATGCTATCCAAATTCCAATATCCAATATCACAGACTCTGTACGTGCTTACAGCCATTCTGCTGTGTTAATGTGCTACAAAAGTCAATGCAGAAATGCACTTTTGCAGTAGAAAAGAGTCTGCTGTTTGTGAAGAGTATCCTGGGAAAATATCAACAATGCTGCTGAGGTTTTGTTGTACACAGGGGGGCATAGCCTTGCCCTCCTTGCAGTGGATGAAGTCTTACAAACTTTGGATCTTTCGACAGGAAAGTCCTGGTTGCTATTCCTGACTCCTCATTGCTGGCCTGTGCCTCCATCTCTCCAGTCATCAATAATTTTGTTACTTAAACTGGATTTTCCACATTATATTTTTGGCTCTCAAAAACTCATTCCATTTTGATTGGGAATTTCAATTTGACATGTGCTTGATCTATTTCCCTTTACTCTCCTGGCACAATTTATTTCTCAGGCTTCAGTAGCATGAGTGCTTTGAGGAAGGAAACAGCAGATTACATCAGAGTGAAGTTTCATCAGATCTCTTTGAACAAGGTGGGACAGATGCAGCAGTAGTGGCTTTAAGTTTTGGGTCCCCCATCATATGAAGGTTCAGGAAGGCTCTAGCCTCATCCCCTTCTCCCATATGGCTGCAGACACTCTACATGTCATCCCCCCTGGGCACTCTGAGGGATGTGTGACCACACACTGGTACTGCCTGAACTACACTTTGTCATTTCCTCTCACATAAGGATAAAGCACCTTCTTCCTTAGATAGTAGATCTAAATTTTTTTACAGAAGAGAAACTTATAATTACACATTTGGTTATTAAATAGTTGATTCTAAATTCACAGTCATCCCTTGCTGATCTCATGGCTTTTGTAATTAGTCAGGAAACAGCAGTAAACATGCAGGATTCCTCTCTTCTTCCTTCTAGTTGCAAGTTTTAAACTATTTGCAAGCAAAGTATTATTGACAAAATGGTGAGTCATTGTGTATTATAAATAGATTTAATGATCTCTGTAGACAATCACAAACAAGAAGAAAAATTCATTGCATAAATGATTACTTATTAATTATTTGCTCCATTCCAGTACTTGCTGTTGCCTCATGGGAATTTTGAGGATCAGTTAATTAAGGTTCAGATAGGATCTTGAATAATGTTTCAGGGATCTAAGATACCAGGCTGCTTCTGTGAATTTTTCTTATTTAAGTGGACTTTGTTAGATCTTAACAGTCCTTTTCAGAACTCACCATTAACTTTGGATTTATAATTATTTGCTATGCAAATCTCTAAATATTTAATGTCACCTTCATTTCACATGCTAATCAGCTGTCTGCTTCACTCTGATTTGTGTGTATAATTTTGACTTTAATGAAGATTTGATTGTTTATATGAATAAACATTTGAGAGAATAAATTTAGTGTCCAGTCTCACATGTAGCATATATTAAAGCCGGAAGAGACTATTTGTATAAAATATGTGTAAAACAGACCATTTTATGCCTTCCCAGAAGTTCTTGCAGTGACAGGAATGAATTTTTTCCGCCACACAGGTGAGTGCTATTGAGTTCAATAACGTCTTGTTGAGCAAGAGCATATCTTTTAGAGCACATCCAGTCTCTATGAAAAGACTCCAGGTGATGATAAATGCATCCCTTTCCTTGACAAAGTGTGCTAATGGTTGTTCTCCACTGGTGCAAAGTGAAGGTATAGTTCCTATTGAAAGAGGTTTTCAGTTATCATTATTAGTTAGCTTTTCATAGCAAAAAAAAAAAAAAAAAAAAAGGAAATCAAAAGAATGCTCCTTTTAGCTCTCCATGACATTCACAGCTCCCACAGCAGACGGTCTAGTGAGTAAATATAAAGTAACAGACTTTCTAACCACACTATTTACTTGGTTCTTTGCAATGGCTCTGAATGAGCCATTAAGGACTGTTGTGTAAATATGGGATTATGGGCTCTTTAAACACATGCTATTCACTTGCTCTGCCATTATGGGGATCTCTCACTCCCAGGCTCCTACTGACAGACTCTTTGTTAGTCCTTCTCTCAGAGGAAAGACAGCACAGGCCCTGCTCCTCACTTTGCCATCCACCTGTGTAGCCCAAAGAGTGTCCATGGGACAGTGCTGTCCCTTTGCCTGAGCACACTCAGAATTCATGGTCCTCCTGGCATTAAAATGGTCATGGCACAAGGGTTACATCTTGGCATCCCAATAATGTGACATCACGAAGCTTAAACAAGATCTTCATGTGTCTCTCCAGCCTATTCTGAGGATACTTACGGATTTTTCTATGGGTGTGTGTAAGAACAAGGGTCATTGTTTCTGATCACCAGGATACAGTAATTATCTGACTTAGGAAGGATCCTTGCTACGTTGAGTTCACACACCAAAACTCACTACAGACTCCAAAACAGCACACACCACCTTTGAGAAAACTCAAGACTGATGGTAAAAGACCAAAGAGCTATGGATAGACCCTACCAGTGCAGTGGTCAAAGTTATAAGCAGCAGTCCAGACTGAGTTTTCTAGGATGCTACATTTCTTCAGTCAGTTAGATCAAGCCATATCAACAAAAGCTAATAAAAAGGAAATCTTGGAAACGCATATGGACTCTGTAATCTGCTATTATTATGTATTCTGCAAAATATTACATTTTGATGAGGTGTGCTTCCATTTGGCCTAGATCTACTGCGTTTTACATCCTACCAGCAGCAGTGGGAAACCACAGAGGTGACAAACTGAGTGGCAATGAAGAACAGCTACAAGCATCAGTGAGTACTGGGAGAGTTTCAGTCATTAGGTACAGGAAACACCATGTACCCCCAAACAGTGTGAGGCATTCTGGTGTCTGACATTTGGCTTGCCAGTCCCTTCCCATGGTGGGAGGTGGTGGAGACTGAGAAAGGAGGTGGCTGAGGAGTTTTCTTATCTGCTTCCTACTCCTTCAGGTAACTCCCTAGGTCAAGCCAAGCTACACACAGTGTTAAGAGAGGGATGTAAAAACAGCTTCCATCACCTGATGCCATTGATTCCCTTATGCCTTGTGTAGTCTAAATAATGAGGCAGAGTGGAGGATGCTCCAACACCACAGTTCAGAGCAAGTGCAAAGTGTTTGAAGGATATGCACAACATGAGAGTTTATCCTAACCAAGGTCCCAGAAAATGGCAAGTTCCCTTGTGCAGCTTGCCCAGGGAAATGCAGGCTATGTGATACCATGTTAAAACATCTTCAGGCACTCTAGTACATCACTTCCATATCTTCCCTGTGTTCCTGGAGCAGTGCTGATTTTCTGAGCATAGGGCAATATGCAGCCCAAACAATCCAGTTTTTCCTCCTTTCACTGCTTCAAGTCTCATTTTGACAGGAATCCTAAGGCTCCTGCTTCACAGGAAGCCTCTCACATCTTAATAAAAATCAGATACTGAGCTTTCAAAAAGACATGCTAAATCTGAGCCTGGGGCTGGCTCCAAAATCTGCTAAACTCGAATGAAATATTAACAGTGATTTGGATTAGACTCTTTACAGTTTGACAGACAAGAGAGAGAGGGGCTGATTGCTCCTTGCACTCCTATGGATGTAAATCATCTGAAAGAAAAAGAGAGGATAAAGCCTTGATTTTCCTACTTGCTGCATGAGTCCTTTGACCTGGTAAGTCACAGCATCACCTGCTCCCCGGGACAGCTGGGGAAGCTTGTGCCTCACATGGGGGTGTGTCCTGATTTGCCAAAATAGGGAGGGAAGCACAGGACTCAGGGCTTTTTATCTGTAATATGCTGAAGGACCGTGAACTAAGTAGTAACCCTTGGTATTACACCTGATTTTACCTGTGTCTAGAGAGGCCAATTTCTTTTATGGCTCTAATTTACCGAGTCTACAAATGTCAAGCCACAAAAGGTCCTAATACTACAGACAGCTTTGCTTAAAAGGTAGCAATTAATAATCCCACTGCTTTTCCAATTTTCTGTTTAAGTTTTAATGTCCTTTATTGTGAGTCCTTGGCAGACATTTTAAGGCTTTTGTCTTACAAGTCGTGAGCTGCTTAGTGGTTTGAGATCTCTGTGGCATGAAAATATTTAAAACCACAAACTCAGAAATGACACATGCCTTGTTAGTTAGTGGCTGCATAATTAATGTCATCTGCACTTCTTTCTTTATTGCAAGCATGTGTGGAGGGTGGAGTACTTGAGCTAATGCCTCCAGCCAGCAGAACCTGGCAATATCTATCTTTAGTTGCTTTGGACAACCTATCCAGGACTGATGATGTTGCTGCATGTTCTGCCCATGGCCTTTTCTAGACCTCTATAAATAATTGAATCTCTCCTTTGGGGAGAAGCAGACATAAAATTAAAATTATGAAATTTGAATTCAGATTAGGTGACATAAAATTGTTGCTTTCATGATACCTGCTAGGAGACTTTTAACAGCAAAACATGCTCAGGGTGTAACTTCTACATCATAGCCTAGAGTGAGCAAGGCCAGATGTTTTGGACAGCTACCAGTCTGCTGTACCTACCTCAAGCTCAGAAGAATTCCTCACAAGACATGGACACTGCAGTTGCCTTCAGTGCCAGTTGCCTTTTGGAGCTCCGTGGAGAACTTGCTGGGAAGATACTGAATTCTGCCACTAATGCACTGGTTTGTTTAAAACTTTCATCCTGCCTTTGTAAGCCTGTTTGCTAGTGTTCCCCAAAAAGACTTAGAGTGGATGTTAAGTCAGGATGGATGTTTCAGCCCAATGACACCTGGTAAGGATAGGGATAGGGTAGTGGTTAGGGGAGTGGTTATAATAGTGCTTAGGGGTAGTGGCTGGGGTTAGGGTTAAGTTTAGGCTTAGGGTTAGGCTTGGGGTTAGGCTCTAGACAGTCCAAAAGCCTACAGCTCCAGGAACAGTGTGGCTGGAAAGGTATACCAAGGCCATTCTTAGAAGTCCCCAACATGGCTGGTCCTACATCTTTCTGAGCTGCAAAACCCATGCATGTGGGTCTGGGTTAGGGTAAGGCTTAGGCTTGACCTTAGGCCTGTGGTTGGGTTCTAGACAGTCCAAAAGCCTAAAGCTCCAGGAACATGGTAGGAAAAGGCATGTCAAGGCCAATCCAGCAAGGCCTCAACATGGCTGCTCCTACATCTTTCTGAATGGGAAAACATATCCTAGTGCGTCTGGGTTAGGGTGAGGCTTAGGCTTAGGCTTAGGCTTAGTTTTACAACTAGGCCTATGGTTGGGTCCTAGAGAGTCAAAGACCCTACAGCTCGAGGAACACGGTGGCTGGAAAAGACGTGCCAAGGCCATTCCAGCGAGGCCCCAACACAGCTGCTCCTGCATCTTCCTGAGCAAACCGCGGCGACGCCGTCGGGGCACGCTCCAGGAGGATTCTCTCTAATCAGGCCAGTGACTGCACCCTTTTGTCACATGGAATCGTAACAACACCGCAGCAATCAACAATATCTGCAGAGCTACGCTGAAGTTCCATCACAGAATCTAATCAAGCTCTTGAAAACAGCTCGTAATTTTACAAGGTATGAACAGCTGGAGTTGGCATGGGGGAGTGCTGTTGTTTTGGCTTGCAGATACAATAATTCCCTAGTATTAAAATACATAAATAAATAAATAAATAAACAAATCTGCTACACACATGCTAGTCTTATGAAAGTATTTCTATTGTTGTTTTTTTTTTTACTTTTTTTCTTCCCATATAATTTTTGTGGGTGTTTTGAGTTTGGGTGATAATTTTGGAACTTAAAATATTTTCAGTGGTTTCATTTAAAAAGCAAAAGGGAAAGAAAAGGTGATTTCTTTTTCTCCATTGTGTTCTAAATAATTTCTGACCTAAGAAACAAAGCAGAAACAAAAAAATACCACATGAAAGCTTTGATCGACGGAAAAAGAAAACTGATTGATATTTAAAGAAGCAGCAAAATAAGGAAAGCTCTTTCTCTAAACACGTTACTGATCAGAAAATAACATCTTCTGTCATTCTGACTGCTGTGTTTGGAGCCTTAGGAACAGAGCTGTCTTTATAATTATGAAAAGCAAGAACCTACCTTTTAATAGGAAGAAGTTAGAGGTGGCAAAACAGCCAGTTTGAAATACCATATACATTTTTTGAAGACACTAAATCTTAGAGAGTAATTTTGAACTTTACTAGGAAGAAAAGAAATTGAAAAGAATGCATAACAAAATAAATTGACCACACTCAGGATATAGTTCCATAGGCCTTATCTGGAGGATCCTCTAACCCATGGAAAAGTCAGGGAGCCACTACACAGGCACAGGGACCTGCCTGCCAAAGGTAGATCTTGCCTTGCATTCAGAGTTTCTCCAATCAGTGTGTCCTGAGACAAAGGTTCCAAGTCACTCAGGTTATGGTATGAAACATGGTCCATCTGGGCCACCAAACAGGCTGCCTGGCCTGGCACTTGCTGAGATGCTCAATGTGAGCCCATCATCCCACCTCTGGTGCTGATGCTGTGAGAACTGGACAGAGGACACAGAATTACCCTCCCTCAAACACTGCACCATATTTTTTGTTGTTCAGGGAGTTTCTGAGCCCAAGGTGGCACCTCTGTACTTAACAGCTCTTGGGGCATTTTGCTTCTGTGGATTTCTCCAGATGGTCTTTTGCGTCCATATAAACTTCCACCGTCCTCAGTATCCATGTTATGCAGCTCAGCTCCATGCGAACTGGATAACCATTTCACTGTTTTTCTGCAAAATATGCAACTTGATAGTCTTGTACTAGACAAGAACTATTGACCCCTACTCACCTCCTTCAGGTCACTGGGGATTCGGTCAATCAAATGTGGGATTCTTTGCTTCTAGAGAAACTGAATTTTCACACACAATATAAAACCAGAAATCTGTCCCAGGTGATTTAAAAGTAAACTGAGACATTTCAGGAAGCCTTTGTAGGGCTGCTGGGGTTGAGTTGCTATTGTGTCCTGTTGTAGCAAATGCTTCTGAAGCTCTCCCACACAACGAGAGTGCAGGTCCTGCCCAGAGGAATACACGGTGTAGTTTGGATTGGACAAGGTAGAATGCACTAAAGCAGACCAAGACTGAAGAGTGATGGACCCTCGATTTTTGTGGGCAAGAGAAGGAGATCTGAGAAGGAGATGGGGCTGTTTATGACTCATGGAAAGGGATGAGCAGCTCTCCATATTGAGGGACAGGACAGTCCAATGGAAAGGGCTTCCGTCTGGGGCTCCAGGATGCCTGGGGTCTCATCCCTGCAGTAACCCTGTCCAGCTGGATTGTATTGGCTTTCATATTGTTTCCCTGGGTGAAAAAAAAGGGAGGCTGATACTGATTCAACTCCAGAAAGTGCTGGGAAAGCTATAGATGAAAAGTGCAGAGGAAAAGTTAAGCAATATTAATGATTATGAATCCACAACGTTCTCCAAATAGAAGATGCTAAAAAGTACAAAGGGCTATTATATTTTTATTAAAGATGTTATAGCCAGCTACTGTCCTCCCTTTCATTGAATACACCCGACTTCCTTCCTCACTGATGGAAATTGAATTACTTGCAGTGTTTTGTACAGAAATCTTTTATTATGTTAAAAAAAAAAAGATACCAATAATATAGATCCAATAATTAAATTGCCACCAGAAGGTGATAAGTCATGAATGGAACAAACAAAGAGAATAAAAGGGAAGAGGAATACAAAGAAATGTATTATATGACCAGCATATGGAATATTAAAAGGAATAGAGAAAACATAACCCTGACAATAAAGTCTGAGTAATGACTTTGACAGTTTATGTTCAAGGCACCATCTGGGCAAAGAAATGTTTTTTCAAATTGCTGGCGTAACTCTTGCCCTCCTGAACTTCAGGACAGGATTTTCCTCTGAGCTGCATTTTCAGAAGTTCCTGCTTCACCATGGCAATCTACTGTTCCTGCAGGTTTGTATCAAAAATGTCAAGGAATTCTGCCTGGGTGTCTTTTGCTTCATCCTGTTTTTCTTCAGACTTTGTAGGAGAAGAGCAGAGGAGGAAGGGCTAAGAACAGGTGGGATGCCCCCAGCTGTGTTCAGTGAGCTTTCAGGCCCTGCTGCAGATGATAAAAGGGAAAGGCAGGAAGGCAGGGTGCTGGTCTGGATCGTGGGTGTATCTTACCATTACTCCTTGTGGAAAAGAAAGGTGGTTCTATTTGGGCTCATATTTCAGAGTCAGATCCTTTCCTCTGGGCTTACAGTAGAGACAGTTGACTTTGGGGTACTTTGTTATCTTTCACGGGTCTGCTGGGACAGGGAAAGCAAGGCCTGTTCCACAGCATATATTACAGCAACTTCAGGATAGTGCTAATCTCCCTGGCTGGAACTCGGATGGGGTTCTGCCCTACAAGCTGAGGCAGTAGGATACGATGGTTTTGCTCCCTCTTGCTGCCTCCTGTCTGGGAGCAATCCCTTTGTGCCTTGAGACAGAGCAGCCAATATTGCAAAGCTCATTTTCCAGCTCTCAGTCCTTTGCAGATGTTCCCATTAAGTTTGCATCCTTAGCTGACTGCTTTAGGGCATGTTTCTTGCTACTTTAGACTTCTTAATCTTACTACTTTAGGCTTCTTAACCGCAGCAGAAATCAAGCAGGGAGAGGGAGCTGGTATTAAGGATTATTCAGATAACCACAAGCTGCATAAAGTCCCATTCATTGAGATGTTTTCATCTACAGGTTTTCATCTGGGAGCTTATGGAAGTGGCTGGAAGTAACCATTCAAATGCATGCTGTTTCTCAGATAAGCTCTGTAACTCACTCAGGATTGTAAACTACATCAGCAGTGATGAGCAAACTTCAGGTTTTCTGGATCCATTAGGATATTGTTCCTTTGCTTGATGCATGAATGAGAGGGATGGGGTCCCTTTCAGCTGAGAGAGTGCAAGGCTTATGAGGCAAGTCAGACCCCGATTTTCCTGAGGCCTGTTGAAAGCCGCAAGCTGGGAAGCCAATGTGAAGCAGCAGTGTAGAGCAGCCTCCTCTCCATGACAGCTGGGTTAATGCTACAATTTGGTGTTTGGCTTCAGGGGAGATGAGCCAGCAGTGATGCATCAGGCTGTCCCATGCTCTGCAACTGGCTCCGTGAAGTGAAGGAGCAGCTGCCCCTTTGGCCTGGCTGTGGGACCTGCCAGCTGTGGCTGGGAACATTATGCAGGAAGTTTTCCTTTCTTTCAGTTTCTGCTTGAGGTTTGAGGATAAAAGCCAGCAGGAGACTTATCCATGACAGAAACCACAGGAGAGCCTGCAATGGCAGGTCCCCTTAGCTGAACCCATCAGCAAGGCTGGTGTTTGGTTGTGGGGAACTGATGTAGGTTTTTCTGATGTGACAGACAGTAAGTGCTGCAAGTGGCTGTTTGCTGAGACAGAACTTAAAAATAACAATCATTTCCAAGTGTTTCTCCTTCTATTTCTACTTGTGCTAAGATGTTATTTTTCCAACATATGAGAAAGGCACAAAGTGTTCAGACTAGATGATTTTAGGACCACAGTTTCTCTTGGCCTTCATCCTGACCTGAACAATGCAGAAAGCTGTGAAATTCTGGATGGCAAAGGAGACAATAGCAAGGCAGAAAGAGGAAAAAAGCCTTCCCTAAAGTGCCCTGTGAGAGATTTGGTCCTTTGAAAATCATCTACTGGGAGGGAGCTATAGCTGGGAGGGAGGGGGTGAATCTATTTGTGCCTGTACACTGTGCCAAACATCCCGAAACTTGGACACAGGAGGAGGTGAAATTGTTTATATGTATATAACAATTGCAAGCCTCAAAACACCATTTGTTTTCCTCATTACTGAGACCTCTGAGAGGAACAGAGGTCCTGGTACAGTTTTTGTAGCACACCATGTGCTGTCTCGCTCTGCCTCTCTCAAGCTGGGTCTAGAATTTGAGTGGGGAGCTGGAGGTGGGATGAATTTGGATCACCTGGCAGGAGGAGTGATACCAGCTGCTGGGTGACTGCTGCCTCCAGATGCCCACATACTCCTTCCATTGTGCTGCCTGAGGTGCACCATTCACCACAGGGCACACAGGTGACCTTGAGATTTCTTGAGAAATCTTGAAATATCAAGGCCATGCACCATCCAAGGAAGGGAAAGGTAAGCCATAAGTCCCCTATACGTAGGTCCCACCTCAGAGTCCATTTGCAAAGAGTGTAGCACAGTAGGAGATGCAGAGAGGGAGTCAGGGAGCTGGTGCTGCTCAGGGGCTGGGCAGAGGGCACGGAGCCTCTGCAGCCTCCCCCTGCCAGCAGCGCTCCCGGCAGCAGGTGGCAACTGCTCTGCTGAGTTATAATAAATGCTGCTTTTGATTAAACTCAGAGCAATTTCCCTTTAAGAGAATTCCCTTTAAAAAGAATAATAACCCTTTTTTGAGACCTGAATGTTAGCAGAAGAAGCTGGTCTTGTTTTCACATTTTAGCTGTGAAACAGTATCGGGCGGCACCATCTGATTCCTTTTCTTACAGTTCTTTTGTGTCTTCCCTTTTGTAAGCAAAAATTAGTACATTTAGGCATGAGAGAGAGAAGTGAAATCAGATTGTATTGCATTTCTTTGGCATATATGGTGCAATGCAAGACTTTTTTTCTTCTCTTAACTCCTGAAATTTGAGATAGCCTGAGAAAAATACCAGCATGGACAAAAATGAGGAATCAGCTTTCCATCTAAATGCTATTTTAAAAGATTCCATAAATGTAAGTAGCCTTTTTGCACAGTTAATTTTTTATTTTATTATTCCTCAGCTCTGTTTTCAGGTCTTCTCTTCTATGCACTTTCAGATGAGCCCATGTCTCATGAAAGTGATGTTTTGTTAATGGAGATCATCAGCAGTTTTAACAGCAGGAACAAAACTGAGTATTTCCTTCTCCAAAACAGCTCTGCTTATATACTTCAGACTAAAGCAAAACTGAAAAGATATTCTTTCAGTAAATTGTAAATTCATGCCAAAAAGCAAAACTTCAAGGGAGCTAAAGCTGCTCAGGTTACACTGAGAAAATGATTTAGGCTTAATAAAAAGGTCAGGGCAAAGCTGTAGGCAAGTGTGACACACTGCATTTCAACTCCTTAAAAGGGAAACAAATATTTGGAAATGTTGCAGTGTTTCATTTTGAAGTTATTTTTTGAGGGAAACTTTATTGTTTTAAAATGGCATTCTTCATTTAGAAATTAGTCAAATTCAAAGAGAGTTTTAAAGAAATCAGGGCTAAACATTCTAAATTATTTTTTTCAGTGCAAATGTGAAATTTCAAGTTACCCCCTGAATTGTGGTTTTTCTCAGGGATTAGAATCCTTCCTCCTGCAAATGCTCTGGTTTAATTGACACATGCATATTTTTCTCTCATGAAATTTTAGGTTTTGCAGCATAACAGAATAACTCCTTTTTATCCCTCCACCTGCCAAAGCCTCGGTTATCCAGCCCTCACACATGCACACCACTTCTAGCAGATGCTGAAGCCTGGCCAAAATAATTCTCTGCTTCTCCATTCCCCAGCACTCCAGAGAGCTTTGCCAGCATGGCACAATGCCAGCCTGTGCTCCACTCTTTTCCCATTTCCCAGTCCCTTGGGAAGCTGTTCCAGGAACCTCCTTCCTGCAGCCCATTCCCCCACTCCCAATGCCCTGTCCCAGCACATCACCTGCAGCATCACTCCACCCTGCAGATGTGGCTCCCCAAGCTCAGGCCCATGCTCTCCTCACTGTACCAAAAAGTGAATGTTGCCCAAACAACCTCACTGCTACCACAGCTGAACTGTGACATGTTTGGGATTGGGTGGTTTTGCAGAATGAGGTTAAGATCAGACCCTTACGAGGACAAGGTCCATTTGAATTTCAGCTTTAAATGGGATCTCTGGGGTTTATCACAACTGTTGGACTCATTGTGTCACTGGAACACTGCCCTTCCTCTGCTCCAGAGGCACCAAGCTGCACCTCTTCACCCCAGCCAAAAGCACCATCACTGTCCCAGTGTCTGCCAGGGCTGGGCACATCTCAGGAGGGGGCAATAGGCAGCTCAGCTGCACCTGCTTAGACCTGGCTCAGAGCTGGCCTGACAAACCCTGGCTGGCAGATCCATCCTTAGCAGGATGAAGGGTGGGGATGAGAAAGCTGATTAGTCATTCTAATCATAGATTAGGAGCTGCTTTTAGGATCTGGGACAACACCAGCATTTTATCCATCCTCAAGCTGAAGTAAAACTGGCCCTTTCTAAAGCATTTCTGTGCTGTAGCAGCAGAAGTGGCTTTTTCTCCCGTTTCCCCCCATTCATTCTGAGCAGATATCTGGTATTTTATCCTCTCATCAGTGAAAGTGTGGGGATTTCACAGAGAGCCTGAAGTAATTTTCAAGCTGTAGAAGTTTTACAGGCAACTTTCTCCTTTCTTAGTAGAAAAACACTGTATTTTTCCAACATAAAAAGAAGTTGCTCTCAGCCTGGGAGGTACCTCCTAAGAGCCACTTCTCAAGTTTTTCCCATCTCTGATTACACAGTCTTGACAGGAATCAGCCCAGCAGAACTTTCCACAGCACAGCCTCACTCGAGGTGGCAAAGGGCAGTACATTAACTTCAGCACTGGTGGAAGTTTAAGGGCAATGGTTTTAAGCAAGCACATTAACAAGTGAGGAGGGCTGCTCTGCCAGGCACTGGGATAAAGGGTTATTTCTGAAGGCATTGGAGTTAACAGCCACGCTGCAGTTTTTTGCTGTTATCTAGCCTCCCTCACCTGCCTGCCCACAAGCAGCTAAAAACTCCCAAGTTTTGGGTTTTCAGGTCTGGGAAAATACAGGAAAATACAACATTTTGTCAGATCACCCCAGCCAAGTCATGTCATTGCTCTGTGCCTCAGTTTCTCCAAGGAGAAAAAAGAATATAAAGAGATCAGTACAGTCTGATGAAATGTTAAAAACAGCTGAAGAAGTATCCAAATGAAAAATCAGTAAGAAAAAATTAAAATTATTCTGAAACTCTATTGCTAAGTGCTCTTGCCCTTATGCTAATTATTGAGTGTGCTGTGCATATGAAATACCAGACTCTGTACACCTCACAGCCTCCCTTTCCCCAGCTGCTATTTGGGTGATTTTGGTGCTCTGAGAGTAACTGTCTGCCCTTCTGATCCAGTTTCTTCAATCTGGTCTTTGACTCCTTCTCACCATGAGAGGACGAGCTCCCCAGCCCTCAGCTGTAACACAACTCACATCATCCAGGAGCTGATGCTGTGAGATGCTACCCAAGAGGAAAGAAATCTCACACGAATGAACAAATCTGAGAGACTTCTGCAGCACAAGGCAAAGCCCCAGAAATATTTGGGGACTGCAATGAAACAAAGCTGCCCTTCTTGTCCTGCTCCCCCATCAGTAAAACCCAGCTTTGCTAGCCTGGCTCTGATCCTGTGGTGCTTCTGCTTGACAGTATCTGCACTCACACCACTGCCACAGAAAGCTTGGATGTGAGTTAACAGAAGTACTGGGTGTACTTGATGAGCTTAATGGACATTTGCAAAACCTGCCATGTGCCTTCACACCCTCCTTCAGAAAGGCAAGTTTTCTCTGCTTCACAGAAGTGGAGAAGAAAGAACATGGAGGGAACAATCTTCCCCAGCTGTCCCATGTTCCTGAACAACAAAGGGCTAAAGAGAAATCTCTCCTTTTTATTACCAGTGGGAACAAGGCTCAGTCCAGGACAGAGCAGAGCTGTTCCCACTCCCTCCCAAACACTGTGGTCTTGCTACTCATGCAGTGCTCGGTGTCCAAAATACCAAGGGGCTGGCAAGGGCTGCTGGAGCCACCTTCTGTGCAGGGCTCAGCAGCAGCAGAGCTTGAAGGAAGGGCAGCCTGTGCCAGCCAATGAGGCAGAATGTGCCAAACACCCTGACAGTGCCCTCCCTACACATCCTGGACACCCCAACAGTGCCCTCCCTGCTGTACTCACCGCACCAGGGGATGAGGGAATTTTGGCAGGTGCTCAGAGGGGAATGTGAAGGCTGTATCTGCCTCCTGTCTCCTGCATGCCTCACTTGGGGCAGGGGGTGAGAGCACTACACTGCTGGCAAAGAGGGGCTGATGATTGCTGCTGATCTGGGAATGCTACTTACTGGTTTTCCTGGGATGCCTCCATCCTGGAGGAGGACATTGTGCAAGCAATGGTTTAATTGCATGTGTGTGTAGATTCACTGGCCATCCTGGAGAGCTGCTAATGAAAAATGTGTTCGGACAGACTGACTACAGGTAT
Source organism: Eopsaltria australis (assembly GCA_034509425.1). NCBI lineage: Eukaryota > Metazoa > Chordata > Aves > Passeriformes > Petroicidae > Eopsaltria > Eopsaltria australis. Next base: position 149,725 of record JAVTVJ010000180.1, read on the forward strand.
GCAGCAGGACTGGAATAAATAAATAAATTATATTGACATGACCAAGAGTCCTAGACATTTGTGGATTTAAAAGACTTTCCCTTAATTTAGCCCAGCAGTCAGTCCAGGTGCATGTCCAAATACAGCTGATCAGGTACTTGTCTAACTAATCTCTGGAGTGACAGTGTCTGCTTACAAACCAAGGGTGCCTTGTGCATCTGCTTGGTAGATGGATTTGCACAGCTCTAGTGCCACACCTGTGTTTCAGTTCCTGAGAACACATGCAAAGGAAGGTGATGTCTTCTGCCATCACCCACAAGCCCAGCACTCAAAATAAACTCCAGGAGCCCCAGGATGGTGAGGCTCTGCTCTAAATTCTGTGTTGGCCTGTACCACACATATTGGCACCTGTAATTCTGTGGATGTCCATGTCTGCATGTGGATGTCTGTCTCTTGTGCTTTTTAAAGAGCTGAATAAAATGAATGCAGTGAATTGGGGTGGAAATCTGCCAGCTTTGGTCTAATCAAGTCTGTGACTGCATCTGCAAGTGGTACAGGCAAAGGGCATCCTTTCACCCATCCTGAAGTGCAGCCACCCCAGGTCTGGGCTGAAAAAAGGTTTTTCCATGCATTACAGTCCTGCAGAAAAGTTAAGAACATGAAATGAAGGATGGACCAATTTATGAACACATTATGTTACAAGAAGTATAGCCATGGTAGATGCTGAAGTGATGAGCTGATACATAGTGGGAACTGAATTAACTTCAGGAAACAGCCAAAGGATGTCAAAAGGTGCAGGCTTCACCCAAACCTTATTTCAAAATATAAACTTGAATCAAATATTCTCCCAGTTATTTTCCACATTCACAAGTTTTCATTCCCTGTGTCTTTACTCCAAGTGCTCTCTGAAGCACAAAGAAAAAAGCAGTGAAAGCCAGTGAACACGACTGCCAGGAGCTGTGTCTTTCCAGCTTCCTGACAAAATCTTTTGAAAAACCTCAGCAGAATGGTCCTCAGCAAACCCTTTGCAAATGCGACTCGACTCCAAGCCCGCTGGGGTAGGCTGGAGGACTTTAATAAATGCCACAGGGATATGCAGTTCAGGAGGAACCAAACTCCCAGGCTGTGGACATCTTCCTCAGCACTGCAGTGGTTTGATTAAATCCTTCCAAGCAAGATAATAACACCATGAACAGAACTTCCTAATTTCATTTCCTAGCACCATGGAGCAGTTATGTTTCCATGCACAGGTGCAAGACCTTTGTTCACTGGCGTTAATAATTAGTAGAGATAAAGGCAGAGCTTACCCTACGTGTCACTGAAAATTGAGGAGCTGAATTTAAGAGACACCAAATCCCTCTTACTGATGTTTCTGCAGTGGCATGGAGAGCAGGCTGGTGGGCTCTGAGAATGATTGATGGTGCTGCTGACCAAATGGAGAATGGTGATTTATGGACAAGCACGGTCCAAGCCATGCATGCTATTCTGGAGAAAAATAAATGGATTCAGTTTCAGACCTCTTGGAAGGTGCTGGCCAAAGGCTTTCATTAAGTTAGCCTCTTGGATGTGGGCTGTCAAAATATTTTAACATCTGCCTGTGACCTCCAAGCATTTTCCTTTCCCTTCACTGCCTGCTCCAGCCCCAGACCTCCCTTGCAGTCAAAACTGACAGCATTAGCCATTAGAATCACTCTTGAATTAATTACCCAGAAATACGCTTTCAAATCTTCCACTCCATGTAACAGCAAATTAAAGGGCAGCCTGGGTGGGGTTTTACACATCCTGCTTTGGCTGCCCCTTTCCAGCTAATGTGGCCATTAGCACCCTGGCTGCAGTGCCGGCCTCTGCTCTCCCTTCCCTGCCCCCTGCTTGCTGAGGAAAAAAAAAAAAGGCAAAAAGGGCTCTTATTTACTTTTAAAGAAAATTCAACACGTTGATGGAAAGACTAGAGGGGTGATTCAGGAGACAAAGGTCCCTGAGGAAGCAGTGCCTGGCATTGTGCCTGGGTTGAGACCCTGGGGTATTCCTGTATTGGCTTGGCAGTTCAGTTTCCTGATTCTCCATTCCTCACTGCCCTGCAACTCTGCTTTTACCAGCAAAAAGCACGTCAGGCTGGTACTCAGGCTGGGCAAGGGGGATTGCACAGGCAGTGTGAGTGATCCCATGGCAGCACTGAGGCATCTCCTTCTCCTCCTTTTCTGCAAGCTCTCCAAGGGGACACGCAGAGCACAAGGACAACTCGTACCATGGGTACCCCCATGCTGATGACTGATGTTTGTTGCTCAAAGTCTGAGTGTCTCTAGAGCAAAGCTCTGAACTTCTTCAAATCATTCCTGTCCCTTCAGCAAGCAATTTTTTCTCAGATCCTGTCTGGAGGTACTAACAAGATGATCCCCCAAAAATGCAGACAAGTAGTGCCCAGGTATGTGTGTATGCCATTTAATCTGCCTTTTGCCCATTATGAGGATCAAAGAAGAAGCCTGGAAAATAGCTTTCATCACTTATTCTGAAGCTTTATGAAGTATTTTTCAGGTATTTAATTTTTTTTAAGATGAGTGTTAAAAATTCAGACTCACCCTAATTTGTATAAAGAATTACCACAGAATTACCACAGTTTAATCCAGACATGTTTCTGCCCACAAAATTGGCAAATATCCCTTCTAAGGCAAATAACCTGATGTGCTTTTCCTCTTGGTGTTTTCTTGAGCTGCTGAGATCGGTTGCACTCTGCTGATGGTTTAGATACAAGCAGCCCCTTGCCTGAGAGCAGCAATTAGTTTTTTCTCAGTGGGTAACTCTCCCCCCACGCCCTGCCTGACAGCCCCTATTCCCACACGGCCCCAGTGAAGCCAGCGAGCTGTCTCTGCCTCAGCAAGGGGCTCCAGACAGCTGCCCCCGGGGGTGGAGAGGGACAGACAGGCACCTCCTAGGATGAGGTGGCCTCAGGGAGCTAGAGGAAGCCTGTGGGAATGACACCTGCAGCTGCATCAGCCCAAGAGGAATAAATAAAGGGCATTGTTTCTGCCAGTCCTGAGAGGTGATACAACTGCTAGAAATGGTTAAAATAATTTTCACCCACTGTCTTCTTCCCTGCACTCCCTTCACCCTTGATTTTTGTCTTTCCCAGGCAGCCTCTCGCAAACACTCCCTCTGCAAACACTTCCTTATGCAGAGCTGACAGAAGGGAGCAGGGCCCCCTCAAGCAGGAGAAGAGAAATCAAAGGGCTTGGGGAGAGAAGGGAAAATAAATAAATAAAAGGGCTTGTTTATCTTTTTATTAATAGCAGAGTAGTGTTCCCAAGGGGATAGGCCAACTGTGACTTTAATCCAGTCATGCAAAGCTGCATCTCTGACTGGTTTCTGTTTCTTTTTTTCTCTTCTCTTTTCCAGGGTTAATTACTGGGAAAGAGAAGTGAGACATTTAATTCTCGCCTCCCCAGTGAACCTCACGGAACCTGAGTGCTTGCCCTCAGACCACAGAGCCCAGGCTGAGCTGTCCCAGTTGCTGCCACATCCATGCGGCCTCGGTGACACTCCCAGGCTGTGCCGGGATGAGGACAGGGACAAATCCTCCACAAGGCACAGCAGGTCGGTTACTGACAACAGGGGGTGGTTTTAATTTGTGTTTTTGTGAAGAAACATTCAGCTGGGTCAGCGACACTGCTCTGCCCTTACCCAGGGAAAATGAGCATAACCTACACACTGCCTGGCAGCGGGATGGCCTCCTGACATGTCTTGAAAGGGAAGCAGGAGGAGGTAGCTGTGATGGGCAGATAGGCTTTGAAACACGTCCCAGGGAAGGAAACATAAGAGCTATAGATATTCATGTGAGAAGTGTCCCTGTCCTGCTGTATCTGCAATAGCAGTGCAGAAAGCTGGCCAGTTTAATGACATCCTGATTCAGGGATGTCCACCAAGGACTTGCTCGCTACTCCCAAAGCCCTGCTACAGCAGAATCCTCTATGCTGAAGTTTCTGAAGTGTATTTTGTGCTTGGTCTCTGGTCTGGAAGCTGGAGACTTTTATTTTAGGATATGTGAGAGAGGATTTTCAAAGGCATATCTCATCAAAAGTCAAAGAGAATGAAGAACCTGACCTTGTGTGCAGCTTGGCCTCTCTCCCCAAGCTGCTCTGGCTTCCCTTTCAGGACAGCAAAGCCTTATCCATCCTGCTTGGCAATTAATCCAGTTTGTTGCCATCAGGGGTTTTCTTGAAAGAAGCAGTGGCAGTGGTCACCTGTGATGTCCATGCCCACCTTTAACTGTGACACAGCTTGAAGCTGCAGCAAAGTTGGTGTGGCAGAGACAAGGTCAGCACTGAGATGTGTCACAGCAGTTCTGTTAATAAAATGAAGTATCAGTAATTTTGCCAGGGTCTCGCAGGCTTCTCCACCCTACCTTTCCAGTGACCAGTCTCGTCACCAAACCCTGTGGCTTCCTGAGCAGGTTATCAGCATCTGACCTTCTGCACAACAGCAGATGGCAAGTGATTTTGTATGAGTATCCACAAATACACAGTGTGAAGAACAATTTCCCAGAAATCATGGTGGAGGGAGAGGAAAGGTCTGATCTGAAGTGTTTTTTTCTAAAGCTTCTAATGGGGGGAAGGAGAAAAACAAGAAATGTAAGTGTTTGGGTGGGGGAAGAGGAAAGGAAAACTGCCTCTTAGGGCCTGGGATATGGCACATCTCTGAAACTGCTGAGAGGGATGTAGCCATCTCTGCAAATCAAGATGAGCTGGCTGGCCAATGAAGCATGCCCGGCATTTTATTTCTCATATTGTTTGGAGATAGGGATTCAGCTGAGTGCATTCAGCAAATAAAGATCAAATAACCTGCTGTGAATAATGTTTTAAACCTGGGTTCCTATCAGGATCTAGTTATAAGCCCATATACTCTGTTGGATAAAAAATAAGTTACACATGGCTGGAGGCAGTATTACTTTCTAAGGAAGATGAAATCTGTTTTGAAATAGAAAATGTTTAGTAATTCCCCCTCCTCTTTTTATTTCTTTGGATGGGCTAAACCACATCAAGCTGCCTGATGGAGAGGGTAGAGGAGGGTCCACCAATATTTCACCCACTGCCTCTGGGTCCAGAGCTAAGGATTTCTGCTGAAAGAGGGGGTGATTCCCAGGAGGGGAGGTGAGGAGGGTTGGCCGTTCTGCCTGGAACCCAGCTAACCTCTATTGCACTAAGCTCCTTATCCGTGCAGACAAACAAGCTCCTGACGGGCTGATCCTTTCCTGGAGTGATGACAATCAGCACCTTGGCTGCCAGCCACGGGGGAAGCACCAGTTGCTGCTGTTCCTGTCTGGGTGTGCACACCTGGGCCAGCGCAGGGCTCTGCAGCACCGGGGGTTCCTGCGGAGCCGCCTGCGCCAGGCGCACACACTGAGGTTTGCTTCTCAAAGGCACCGCCCTGCGCAAATTGTCCGGGTGATTTTAGTGAAGAGCTGGTGGAGAAAGGTGCCTTTCCAAAGCAGTGTGGCAATGCAGCCCTTTCTCTTTCCAAGGAGAGTCAGCAATACCCCATGCTGCATGTGGAAAAACACGCTGGAATTATAGAAAATGGCTACTGAAAGTTTTCATTGTTATTTCAGAACTACTTTGACTGTGGCATTTCACTTGACCCTCTTGTTTTGCTTTCCCTTCTTTGTCCTTCACCTTTTCTCACATGAGTCAAAGCTTCTGGTTTTTAATGAGTCTCAAAGAGTTGCAAAAAAATCTACATAAACCCTTAGTATTCCCTCTTCAGTAGTCCTTCAGTCAGACAGATGGTTGAAAATTTTCCCTCTAATCTGCTTTTTTTTTTTTGAAAAAAGACATGTTTATTGTGTGAAGTATCTGCTTCACAGCAAAAACTTCAATTATTCCTCAGAAAAACAAATATTAAAAAGTGAAAACATTTTGACTGAAACCCTAAATACTTCAGCCAAAAAAAACCCAATCCCCAATGTATGTGGTTTTGTCTCTATTAAAATACTTTGATTTGAAAATGCTGCCACACAGGGGATTTTGTCAGAGCGAGTCTCATTCTCGTTCCCCTCCATGGACTGAATGCCCTAAATCTGCTGTCTCCTTGGTGGTGGGCATGGCAGAGGTCCTGGGGACACTGCCTCCCCTCTTCAGGGAGGAAATCCTCAGAGAAGGAGTGTGAGCAGGAGGTCTCACCTACAAAGAGAGAGGGAGCCTGAAGTAGTTGAAATCTGACTAGTATGAGATACCACAGGGACATTATTATATGAAATATCTCTGCTTGTGAATGTGATATTTCCAGGTTCGTATTTACTTTAAAATACCAAATTTAGAAAAAAAGCCACACTTTTTGTACTTTTGTTACTGACTTTTGCCGGGAGTTGCACATTGCTCAACCAGCTTTAGTCACCATGAGGCGTGGTTAAATCTTTACCAAGCCAGTCATCTCAGGTCCCTTTCCAGTGCAAGCCTGGAGATTCACACATGGGCAACCAGGATATGTTTCCTTTTTCCCATGAGTGGTGAGGGATGCCTGACCTCTAACCCTGCCATACTGCTCTGCAGCTATTGAGACTCCTGGAGCATTAAGCTGGATGCTGAGGAGATGGGGAGGAAATTCCTGCTCATAACAAAGTGCTCATATTTGCTTATGCATTAATATCAAACTGTTCTGCAGAGCATAAATGGAAAGATGGACAGTTTTCAAATCTGCTGGCAAGAATATGAGAAAGGCAGACATTTCTTCACTCCCTCCAGAATGAGTGAGTGGTGGGAAGGAGAAAAGAGCTGCAGGTACACCCAGCCAGGTTTGTTGTGCCCACTCTCCAGGCTGACCAGCACACACTGCAGTACCATGGCGTGGAGCCCAAGCAGCTAAACAAACCCAGGCTGTCAGCATGGTGTATTAGCTCTGGCCCAGAGCCATCCTGATGTGGTCATCAGATTTCTGGTCAGCTCAGCACCTTGTCAGCACTAGCTCGTGTCTCCTTAGTGGACCCAAGGCAGTCATCTTTCATGGCTCTCTCCTCTTCTCTCAGCCCACCAGGGTTTCATCTGCATATTTACAAGACAAACTGACTTTCCTGATTTACCATGAAAATAAATTTCATGATGAATTAAGGGAAGGTGTCTTGAAAATTTAAGAAGCCTCCAAGTATTTCTCCTGATGCAGCTTAGGCCTAAAATGTTCCTGTTGGGATAAGTGGAAATGTATGCTTGTTTCAGTCTGCAACTTAAAAAGCAACCCCCAATTTTCCAGCAATAGAGAGAGCTATGAGGCCTGGAGAAGTATCACACTCTTGATTACAGCTTTGCTGAAAAACATTGTTCTGATGTGTCTGGAGACGAGATAATAGGCAGTGTTTTAGTTTAAAATAAGAGGCATTTCATGAACAAAGATCCCAGTGTGCAGAGACAGGGGAATATTGAAACTGTCTGTTGGTGCTCTCTAGATTTGCCTGTCTGGATTGTACTGCCATTAAGTTTTCCCAGAAGTCCCACTTTTGGAGAAGCTCCTTGCAGTGGATCCAGAGAGTCAGTAGTGCCAGCTGAGAGAAACTTAAGTACATGGAGAAGGAAAGAGACTTTGTAGATCTGATCCTTGTGTTCCTGGATACAGTAGCTTTTTCTTGCTTTCTTCACCTGCCACTGTGTTGTGCAGTTAGACATTGTAAACAATAATTTTTATTTGCATTTTGTCTTCCCTGAGCTTGAGCTTAGTCTGTTTTCAGCATGGGTTGTTTGTTATTCAGGCACGTTTTACTGCAGTAATATAGTTATTCCTAAAAGTATGGTAGTGGAATATCTTTAAATACCCAGCTTCCTTTTGAATTACTGCAGATCACCCAGCCTTGCAGGAAACATGACCTTCATGGCATAGTCTGAGATCTGGTGTTGCAGAGGTCTAGAGAAGGTGTGTTTCCGAGTGACCACTCAGTGAAAGGGAAGGCTTTTCCTGTCATGGAAGGAATGTCTGATTGTACTGAGCTTCCACCCAAACTCAGGAGAATAAAACAGATTAAGAAGCCACTCAGTCTCTGAGGGCAGAAGTTGCCTCTTTAGGTGAATCAGCAGCCTTGGAGACAGCAAAAAGCAGATACAATGGAAGTTTTGTATCACCAGCCTCAGCCAGAACTGCTCCATCACCGTTTGTGTTGCGTTGGTTTTGCTGCATGGGGATCACTGAAACAGACCTTGAAATCTGCTAGCAACCAATGGCATTTGAACAGTTTGGATTTAATAATGAATATCTTCTGCTTTTCATTAGGGATGTGCAGCTTCCAGGCTTCCTGATATGAATCCAGAGGAGCTGGCAATAAAGGGAAACCAACAGCCCATGCATAATGGAGCTGGGTTTTATGCCGACACAGCTCTCTCTTTTGTCTGAAACCTTTGTGAGTGGATATGGAACTCCCAGGGGAGTAATTGTGTGGGATGGCATGTTCTGTGCAAGGTTCAGGCCACTTCCCCATGCATTTCCCATCTCACCAGTGTCAGCATCTGCAGTTTCAGTTCTTGGTGTTCCACCTCAGGGATCCACTTCAGTGTGCCTTCATCCACCTGAATTGCTCACCGCACAATTTGCTCTCCTCTGACACAAACTTCTGCCCTCTGACTCTGAACACCTTTCAGAGTGTTCCAGTGTACAGAGTGGCCAAGCTGCTCCTTTACCTCACATGTGATCTTTCCCCAGGCCTCCTCCATGACATTTCTCCTGTCTCTGCTCTGCTGGTACCTTGCTGTCTTTCAGAGTTGAGGTAAGTGTGATCACTTAGGCTTTGGCATAAAGGGCATGATCTTGACTTACTGACCTGGGGAGGGGTTGAAAAATACCTCATTGACACTGCTTTCTGAAACAATCCACTTAAACTGAGAAGTCTCCCAAGTGTGTGTTTTCCAAGGAAAAAAATGCATGTGCTTTGTTTTGAACGTGAAGTTTCATGCTCAGTTCAAATGACCGTGGTTTAACACCTCACCCACAAACAATGACTGTGGCATTGTAGTTTCTTTCCAATGAGTTTCCCCATAGATTTTACTTGCCAGAGTCTTCTGTTCCTCCTCCCAGCTCAGCTACAAGCACATCACTGCCTGGTCTGGACAGACATCACAGTCTAAAGGTCAGAAGTTGAGGCCTTCTCCCAGCTCTGCTGCTTACTGGATTGAAAGAACATTACCCTTCCATGGGCCATGCCTTCCTCCCTCTTTATAAGAGACTTCAGATCTTCTTTCCCAAGAGCTGGAGGAGTGACAAAAGGGCACAGCACCCACGTCAGCCATGAGGAGACCTGTTAGCCCATGGCAGGCAGCCAGACAGGCACAATGACCATGTGCTTGGAAAGAGAGTCCTGAAACACCATGGAGAAAAACAAAGACACCTGCCTAGAAAAATGCTGAGAAACTCAGATTAGGACCATCCTAAAAGGATTGTCTATCTTGGAGAGGAAAGCAAAAATATAACCCTCAGTTCTTTATGCAAGGAGTTGGATTCATCTCACTTCTTCAAGGCAGACATTACCATTTGAGTTGGGCACCCCAGGCTCCAATTATAGCCAAGGACAGACACAGGCAGCCATCCTAATGTCTATAATAGCATGAGATGAACTGAAGTTTAAAAAGCCTAATATTCTTTCAAGCCTGTAAAATAAACCTAAAATGAATGGATTAGTTCTCCAAATAAGAATATGAAATTAATCCCATTCCTGATTTCTGGGTATCTCAGTGCAGAATTCTCCACCCTCCTACAGTTTGATACTAGTTTGGCCACAAAAAGACTCCACAGTTTCCACAAACTGTATTCTTGAGTGCAGCTTCTGGAGTTTTTAACCAGACCAGGCAGCAGGTGGTATAAAATACCTGTGGATTAAGGCTATTTGAACATTTCCAGAACTGTCAATCTTGTTTGCTTGTCTGTCCTGCAACAAACAACAAGCTGTTTCCTATGTCAGGTAATACTAAATTATACCTCAGTTTTATAAACTCCTTTACATCTTGAGATAATGGTCATTATGGGTTACAGCAATTGAGATGGACTACTGGAGGCTAATTTATTGCAGCCTAAGGTATGTATCAGACCAAATAAGCATTCCTTAGCAGGAGTGAAACAAAGTGTGAGCCACAGGGCACCCATCTCTGTCCTTGGTCCATGTGGCAAGCCAATTCTGGAATCAAATAATGCTTTTGGGGACATTTTTAAGTTCTATGGACTTTCTGACCCCAGGAGTCTGCAGATTGGAGGCTGAAGCCCATCATGTCAGACTAACAGACATCTTTTCTCAGTGCCTTTTTCAGTTTGAACTATTTTGTCTTAACTGTAAGTAGCCATAAACTGTACAAAATATCCCAAACATATACTACTGCCTTGTACAATGGCATCAGTTCTTCCCTTTTGTCATGAAAACACTGTTCTGATGACATTTCTTCTGTTATGGATGACTAATAAATGAGTCTTTCAACAGAAAGATTTACAAAGGACAGGGCTCCTCCTTTCCCTCCCTAGCTGTGCCATAATAATTCTTACTTATGTAGCACCCAAGTGCATGACTTTTCAATGTTATATTTCCTTCAGATTTCCATCTACTTCCAATGGCATTTCCCCTTCTCTGTGTGCAGCTGAACCCCATATCTGCTCATGCCCCTGTGCTGCCACAGAGCCCCCACTCACCAGCCTTCACCACCCCTGTGTCCTACCCCTCCAAAACCCAGCAGGGCCCAGCCTGCAGCCACCGATTTAATTGGAGGCAGCAACAATGCTGGAGTTAATTAATCCCACCAAGCCAACAGCAGGACCTTCCTGATTTCTCATTGCTGCCCTCAGCATGTCTGATGAAATGCTCTCACCAGAACAGGACCTCATCCTGGCCAGCTGAGGCCAGTGCTGGGGAATTCACCCACCCCTGTGCACAGCTGACATTTAAGCCCAGCCTCCTCTCTGCTCTCTTGCACAGCTCCAAAGATCAAGGGTAAGAAGGTTTCATTAAACCTCCCCCTGTAACCAACCACACACACCTCTCACAGCTGAGCCCCCATGCCCTCAGACTCACTGGCACTGTGTCAGACCTTGTAACACTTCTCATCCCCCGGAAATTCACTCCTCCCACCTGAAAATCAGTAAGAGCACTGTCCCTGCTGGAAAGTCTGCTGCTGATGCTGTCTGCATCCTCAACTGCCAGTAAGCTGCAAGACTTCGGTGCATTTGGATTTTAGCCTCTGTGCATCTGTATGCCCTGAGGATAATCAATCCCAGCTGAACTGCAGAGACCAGGAGGCTGCTCCTGTGAACCATCTTCTCCTGAAACTGACCTCAAAAACCACCAAGAAAGGGTGCTGTATTTAAATCTGGGAGCAAGGGAGTCAGGACTGGGACCACAGCAGGGAAAGGAAAGTGCAAGAAAATAGTCACAGTGCTGCTCCTCCATCTGTGCCCCAGTTTTGGGGCACTGGAAATACAACCTTGCTCTGAATTACCCCTACCTCAGGTTCCTGAATCCAGTTTCATGCCATAAAAACTAGGCTTGTCCCCAGCTGTTTGTTCCAGATTTACAAAGTTCCCTTCACTGCACCTGCTTTCCAGCAGGTTTATTACCAGCAGCTGCTAACAAGCACTGCTGGCTTGGTGGCTCACCACAATTCCTCTGTTTATTTGCTTGGGATTTTAGTAGGGTTGCCATGTTGTTGGCACTGAAAAATCTTGGTTCAACCGATTGGTTTGAGTCCCTGGCAAAGAAGAATAGAGTGATGATGCATAAATTGTCTTGGAAAACAGAAATACTTATGGTGGAAAAAATGAAGTATTCCAGTTTTTAACCCAGGCAGAGTGTCACTGTAAGTCACTGAGATCCAAGCAGAGCACTGGACCCCATTCATGCAGCCCTTTTGGTGAATTTAGGCTCTTTGGAAGGAACCATTAACATTTGTTTAGTTATTTTCAAGTGGAAGTTGGCAATCTTTAATCTGTGAAATTTCCCATAATTTATTGACACTTACACATCTTTCTTTTCTGCAGAAACACTGCTGGTTTTAATTAGCACAAATTAATCAATAGCAGGGGGGCCACGCTGCGTTCCAGTGAAAGGCAGGTGAGGAGTGCTGGCTGCATGTTAAACATAGAGATATGTAAAAGTGACAACTGGAGATGTGCTGTGGAGCTGAGCAGCGGGGCAGGGAGCAGGGGGAGCTGCACAGCTCCAGGGCTGCAGCACAGCATGTGCTGCGTGATGGAAATGCCTGCTTTTAATTACGGTTTCAGAACTTCCCTAAGAGTGTGTGTGTGTGTGTGCATTGCAAACCTCCCCTTGTGCCTGCTCTACAGATGATGAGAGATGGTTCAGCTCCTGCTTGCCACGGCGTGGGATCATGCAGAGGGTTTTTATCTCAAGCTGGAACGCTCAGGTTTTGCTGTGTTTGTCGGTCAGAGAGGGGCTGTATCAGTTACACCTGCACACAGTTAGTGGCACATGAATCTGCCTGGGGCTCTGTATGTGTCCCTGGTCTCAGCTTCCTCTTACATCCCTGCTCCTGTGCTCACTGCTGCAGGCACTGCCAGAATCAGATGCCCCGGGCCCTTGGGCATCTGACTCCCCCAGAAAGCTGTGGAGTTTTGGCATTTTCAAAGCACAGCCCTGATGCTCGCTGCCGTATCTAAGGTGGTGGTCAGACCACCATTCTAGAGGTCTCAGTGGAGACAATCACAGAGAGTGAGAGTGAAAAGACATAAGTTGTTTCAATTAACACAGGGATTGTGTGCTTTTAGTTGGATAGTCAGATACAACTCCTGATTTTCTCCACTGGTCACAGAGCAATCTGACAGCTCTGATCAGGACCAGCCTATCACAGAATCCCAGAATGGTTTGGGTTGGAAGGGATCTTAAAGATTATCCAGTTCCAAGCCTCTTGCTATGGGTAGAGACATTTTCCATTAGACCAGCTTGCTCAAAGCCCATCCAACCTGACCTTGAACACTTCCAGGCATGGGGCATCCACATATTTTCTGGGCAACCTGTTCCAGTGCCTCACCACCCCCACAGTAAATATTTTCTACTTAATATCCAATCTAAACCTACTCCCTTTCAGTTTGAAGCCTAGCTACTCTTTTACTGCTTTGCTTTCCTCTCTGTGTTGTGTGCAGGCAGGGCTTTTCCTACTGCAGCTCTTCCAGCTCCTCTGTGCTGATGGTTTTCTGTATGTCTCTATCAGGCCACAGGAGCATCTGCAGCCTCAGCACAGACACCCTTAGACCTTGCCCACATGATGCTCTCACTGGATATCACAAGCCACACTGCACCTTCTTTCTTCCCTAGATCTGCAGGATCAAATCGTTGCAAACTCATGTGTTTCTCTCTTTGTCTTTCTTCCTGCCATGTCCCAGGCAGCAGCAGCAATAGTCATTCCAGGATCAAAACCTACTTTCTAATATCCAGCTTTGGTTGATGATGATATATGAAGCTGAGAGAAAAGAGACAGCTTGATTTTCATAGGCTAGGTGTTGACCCTGCTGGGCTTAGTGTAGCATGAAACTAGTTTTGACTAGTAAACTGAATAAATATACCAGGGAATCTGTAGAGGGGCAATATATATGCAACACTAAGGTGCCATTTTTGCAAAATGACTTTGATTCATCAGAAGGATAAGCTGATGCCCAGTGCATTAGAAATCCTGTGAACAGAAGCTCGGTGAAATATTTAAATTCATAATCTGTTTGCAGGAAACAGCTCCCTCTTCTACTTCAAAATGTGAAGCCATTTGGCAGAGCAGCTCAGGGCAAAACCCATGGGATGTGGTGCTGCCAGGCAGCCCAAGGGGTGCAGCAAGGAGTTGGACAAAGGCTTCCCTGCTGCACTGCCAGGTCTGCAAAAGCCAAGAGAGTCCCCTGCATGACAATGCAGTAGAAGGAGCAAGAGCAGGTTTGTTAGCAGAAGAGTTACGTGTCCTGTGAAATTCCATTGAGGCAGAAGCAGTAAAGTAAATGGTTGGGAGCTAGTCTCTTTGCAGTAGAGAACTTGACAGAAGGATGATAAAAATAAGGGTTATTTCAGCTCACAGAAACTCTTCCCAGGCAAAGCCCCATGGTTCTGGCATGTCCTCCAGTGCTCAGTGCTCTGGCAAGAGGCCCGTGTCTCTGGATCTGCACCACAGCACCGTCCATGGCAGAGGACTAAAATGTTGACAGATTTAAATTTCAGGTATGTCACAAAGCAAGAGGTATTTCTGCTAGGATCCAGACATCTGAAACATCCTCAGCTTCCCCAAACTCAAGCGTGGCTGTGCCCATGACTTCAGTCTGAGTCTCCTCAAAGGGCAAATCTTGTTCTTTGTTCCCATGGAAGGGGTGCTGGGAATAACTCCTTACATTACCAGGATTTTGATGGATGCACTATGAAAGAAGCACAGACTCAGCAGACATCCTACTGAATTTACTTTTGAAGCTGTATCTTCCCTGGCAGGAGACAAGATGGCCAATCTCTCTGTGTGCTCCAAACTGGTCAGATGTAATCCCAATCCAGCATAAAGGCCATACAGTCATCTTAGCAGGATGTTGCTCTCTCCTTAGAGTGAAAACATTACCTTAAAGGATTCTAGCATGTCTTAACAAATTGTGGAACACTTCCCTTTAATTCCTGCAGCAGCAGGCACTAATAACAAAATAGCTGCATCTGTTGTCTTCATTTACACTCCAGTGCCTGATTGTGATTTTTAGGGTTGCCCTTGAATACATGGACTGGGAATTCTCCTGTCCAAAACTACCGCCCCTGCATGGTGAGGGTTCCCCTCACCAAGCTGGGTTAGTCTGAGGTAAAGGAGCCACCTTATTTGTGCACAACATGGCACATGCCTGCTCATAATCAAAGAAAATCAGGGCTCTTACCATTGCTCTCTTGTGGTAGGACAATAAATAGCTGGATTGAGGTCACTGGATTTTGTGGACAAGAGGACACTCTATATATATTTTTCCCTCTGGGCAACAATGGCTTCCACAGAGGAAAGAGCAAATATAATAAAGAAAATCTTCTCATATTGAAATACATTTCTCTATTAAATATAGAGGTCAAAGGAGAAAAAGTGAGAGAGGAAGAGATCCTGGCAAAGGTTTATTTAATATAAGCTACTTTTTTTTTTTTTTTTTGAGTTACAGAGGATAAATTGAGCATTTTAATGTATTCCATAATGCTGCAGAAACATGACCTTGAAGTTAGCACAGAAATCTATTTCAGCTTTTATTTAGCAGCTGTGTAGCCTTTCAGAATATGAACTTTAATAGGAGTAGAGTTAACAACCAATTGTCTTCACTCAGGCATGATCATAATCTGATTCATGAACACATACTCTTCTCTATTGCTATTTGTTTAATTTTCCATCCTTTGAAATAAGTGCTCAAATCCCTATTCTGGCTCCTAGATCAAGACTTAGGGTCCCTGCATGTTTTATCTGCTTCTGTGAAGGAGAAGCACTTGGGAGAATAGAAGCACACTCCAATCACTCAAAGAGCTTTTGCTGCCCTGAGAAAACTTCCACAGCTCACAAGTTATTTCTTCCCAAACTGATCTATCTTGCAGTCATTTTCAAGAAAATAAAATCAGAATTTTCTTCCTCTGGAATTCGTTGAAGTGTTTCCACCTTCAAAGAAAAGTTTTCCGAAACAATTGTTTCAAGTTGCAAAATTCACTAGAATGAGTTTCTCTCCATGTCTTTCTCCCTCCCCTTCTCCCCCTTATTTTTAAGGGGAAGAAACAGGTTTTTGGTAGGAAAAAATACTGTGATGGGAGAAATCACACTGTGCAGAGTATGTTTTTGCCCAGCCCATGATATACCAGGATGACAGCAGCCACCTCTCATTAAAGCACACTTAACAAAAACAAGAACTTTGTAGCAGTAGATGAGCAACTTGCAAAAATACAAAGAATGAAGAACTAGCAATGAGCAAGCCCTGTTCCAGTCTACTTGCTGCCTTCTTGATTGATAGGCTGGAGGAAAGAAGCAGCATCTCTTGATAAGAAACATTTCACTGCTGGGTTCCTTTTCTGCCTGCCTGTCTGGAGGCAAGTGACGGCTGAGCGCAGAGCTCTGCACCTGCTCCATCAGATGTTGTTTGCTCAGCATCACCGCTATCACATCTGAAAGCCACATCCAGAGGTCTCCTGCACTGCCCCGTCCCAATCCCATCCTTTGAGGCTCATGAGGTCTGATCAAAGAGGCTGCCCTCTCTTTCACCTTCCAGTCACCTCTGGCAAAGGTAAGGTAAGGAAAGGGAGGGGAGGCAGAGGGGACGAAGGAAGTTGTAGTGAGTGGTGTAAATGAACAGAGAAGGAAAAAGTTATGCACCCTAAAAAACGTACGAAGAGTG
Source organism: Eopsaltria australis (assembly GCA_034509425.1). Taxonomy (NCBI): domain Eukaryota; kingdom Metazoa; phylum Chordata; class Aves; order Passeriformes; family Petroicidae; genus Eopsaltria; species Eopsaltria australis. The sequence goes on from JAVTVJ010000180.1 coordinate 166,015, forward strand.
AGTGTGGCTGACAAACTGTCACTGCTGGTGTCCTTCACTTCCCTTGCTGTCATTTGTAATTCATCAGAAGCAGACAGAGGACTCAGAATCATAACAGGGTGGCATCTTCCATCACAAGAAACTCCGTTCTTCTAATTAACTTTCCCACTGACCCGGAGACAAACGCTCTGTGTGTGTGTGCGGTGCGCAGAGAGAGTCGGAGAGGGGGATTGCACTCTGATGTCTCCACGTTTACAGCACTGCTGTTTGATTGGTTTGTGGGGAGAGGGGGGGATTAATTTGCGACTCTAAAGCATGCATGGATAGTCTTTAAATTTGCTTGAAACAGAGGTTTCCTTTGCCTGTTGTGATCTGCCCTTGTCTGAAGGGAAACGTGCTTACTGTGCAGCACAGCAAACAGCATGGAGAATCCATCCTTGATTCTGAAGGAGTTCTCTGAGTCCTTTTGTGTGAAAAACAGATTTCTGGGCCTCACTCCTCTGTTATGGGTGTTGATTTTACACAACTGTTACCAAACCCACCCCTCATCCCTCTTACAGACAAGCAGATGGAGGAACAAAGCTGTGCTCCAAGGAGGACCGTGCCAAATCAGACCAAAGATTCAGCTCACACCATCTCTTTTCTTAAACACTGGGCAATAATAGATATTTAGGGATCATTCTTAAAAACTGGGTGGGAAAATAGGCATAAACCTCTCACTTGCTTGGCCAGTGGTTTGTGGCACAAGGAGTGCCATAGATTTGGGAAAGGTGATGTTCTAATCTGCACAGGGATTGAGTTGGGCATGGGTCACAGGAATCCAGGTGCACAAAAACAAGGTTTCAAAAAGCTTCAAGGTTTCCAAAATGAGATTGCAAGGCTTTGAAAAAGATATGCTAAAACACAGTCAGTCAACCATGGCAGAAACCTTGGTCTTGAAGAACTGATTTATTATCGATGCCATGAGATGAAATAATTTTTTAATGTTCCTTTTGTAATTGAGCAGTAAGATCCTAATGGACTATAGCCAAGCTGAACCTAAATGTTACAGCAAGCTACCCTGAAAGCAGTAACTGCCTGATGTAACAGCCTGGAAATCTTGGGGTGACTTGACATAAATTAACAAGTAGAGGTTTATAATGCATTAAATATGACAATTAATCTTACAGTCAGTGAAGCGGCTTCTCTGTGAGTTATTTTGATGTCAAATTACATTTTACTTTATTCTCTCTGAATCCTTTGGTCTCACTCAAGATGTGATAAATTTTGTATTCACAACACCAATCAGTAGAGTAAAAACTGTTAAAGAAGAAGGTAAAAATGGAGTTGCTTATTTAGAAAATAGCTGGCTACAGCAACCTTATATAATCTATGTCTCTCAAAATCACTTATTACTTTCAAGGAGGTGGGATTAGTGGCCACACAGTTTACGTGAAGCCTGTCCAGGCTGCTGTTTCCTAGCGCTGCAAACAATTCCCTGTGGGACCCACATGCCATAATGTCAGATAAAGCTCAGTCAACAGTGCTGCCTCTACCATGAAGCACAAAACCTTACCACAGTTATTACATTCAATTAGTTTTCCTGTCTAGTTTGAGCAATTACATCTGAGGACTTTTTTTTTTTTTATGAAATATGCTCACAATACATCCTCCCTTCCAATTTCTCATTGCATGGATAAGATTATTTCTTTATACCATGTATGAGGAGATCAATGGCAAGCTAAGCACATTGCAGAACCCACCATGTGTCTGGAAGGCACTTTAAGAAGTTTATGAGGGCAGCAACTTGTCATTTGTCTGGTCATTTGCAAAAGATATATGAAACATAGTCAGGCAAGCAGAGGATGAAGCGTTGTTTATTGCAAGAAATTTGATGGGTCCTTCCATGGAGAGAGGTGTCAGAAGTAGAGTGACCTTGGGGCTCATTGGTCCTGCTGAAAACAGGCAGATGAGATTAAAATAGTTATCAATGTCTGTGCACATACAGCCAGAAGTACTGGGAAGAGCCAAGAGAATCCAGTGGGAGTTGGGATCAACTACAGAGATGGGTAAAGTGGATAGAGTGTGTTGATGAAGAAGGTGTTTGCATAAATTTGACTTTGGGGTTTGACTGACGTGATCAGTTGATTAGGAGCCATCCTTGAGAGCAGAGCCCTCAGACCCCTGCTATGGAAAGTCATGTCCTTTACCTAAAGCACTGGCCAATACTTCTGGAGGACCACCATTCAGGCTCTAGAATCTAAATGATCTTTTGGGTTTTCCAGGCTGTTTAATTCACTCAGCTAGAAATAATCCTGGTGTTCAGCAGGGCATGGAGGGATGTCTGCTGGGAGGTCATGGATTAATTTATTTAGTCTATAAAATAGGAAAAATACTGGTCTCAAATGTAAGCAAGACAGATGTTGAGGAGAGGATTGCAAGCCAAAAACCATTAGCAGGAGCTTGCACACTCTGTGTGTGTGTATTAGCCCTGGGGTCAGCAGAGTGGGGCCTGGAGCCTCCTGATCACTGATGTGAGATGAAAAGCTCTTCAACAAATGGGCCCCAATTTCACCTGCACTCAGCTACCAAGGGGGCTGTTTCTGAATGGCCAGGTGTGGCCCTCTGCCCCAAGCTTTGTCAACTTGCACATGGCTGAATGAATCTGCTAAAATGATCAGCTGGGAAATGGCTAATATCGTTAAATACCATTTAAGCTGTCATTTTTATGTGTAGAGTCAACACCCCTCATGATGAATGGGTCAGCTCTCACCTCAGGGAGTGATCATTGCAGGTGTGTTGCTGCCTTGGAAAAACATCAGGGTCTTGCTTTGCCCTGGCTTATATTTAAGCCCACAGCACAGTTTATGTAAAGGCAAGATTGGGCCCTGAGGAACCCTGTCTGTCACGAGGTGCATGAGAAAGAATAAAGGAAGAAGCCTGATGTCAGATTCTTGATTTTGCTGAAGTTTCAACACAGCACAAATTCCCAAAGCCCCAGGAAGGAGCACTGAAATTTTCTTTAGCAGGCTAATGATGTTTGAGGCTATTTTTCTTGTTGCAGACAACTGCACACCAATAGCAACAAAAAAAGAGCCTAATGAACCTGCAGAAATGTATGGCCCTAATGAAGATGAAAGCCTCTCTTGCAGCCACCTTGCCTAGAAACACACACAAAAAAGTAGAAAATTAAAAAAAGAAAAGACAAGGTGCCAGCTGCTTGGAGAGATTTCAGGCACACAACTGGGTCTGCAAAAAGGAGGAAAGGAAGAAAAGGAAGAAAAAGCTTTTTCCCTGAGGTTGTTCTACAGGATCATTCTTCATTGCAGCTGAGTTTGCATTAAATGGCACAGCTGGTTGGAGGAGGAAGGCTTCTGGGTGGAGGGAATACAGAGATATATATTTTTAATGGGCTCATAAGTTTCTGGAGAGAGAAATGAAGAGCTGTTAAGCTTCTTGAGCTGAATAGTTCTGATTCCAAGAGCCCTGAGTGTTGCATTGCCTCTGGTGATTGTCAGCTCTCTGCGATCTTCACTCCATTTGTTATTTTATTTGTGTGAGAACAAACAGCCTATCCCCTGATAAGATTTACAACTAATGCTGAGCAGGATTGTACAGAAAATACCAAAACTTGTACTGTAAGGCTTGTTGGTTTTTACTGAGATCTGTTCCAGGATAGGAGACATTAGTTTACCAGCTTTCTTCTCTGGAAGCTGCCTTCAAGGCTCAATTTTTAAATTTTTTTCCTGGTTATCTTTTATATCCAGCCCCTTGTGATCTCTTGGGGTGGCAGGAAGTGTCAGACATAGGGATCACTGACTGAGTTTTGTGGGTAGCCATGGCTGGACTGGCAGAAGATGCTTCCTGTCAGGTTTGAGGTGGGTTGGTGGAGCAGTGCTGCAGCCCCTGTCCACATCCTCACCAGAGCCACAACACAGAGCTGACATTTCTAAGAGCCAAGACTTCTCTCTCTGACAAAACATAGATTTAAAGACATATAAAAAATCAGTTTCTAATGAATATTGTTTCCAATGAAGGGGAATAAAACTTACCAGCAGCAGACTTAAGTTCTGCTTTCAGCCCTTCTGTGAAAAGGCTTGGGGTTGCCCTGAATTTAAGAGCTGAGTTTGAGACATTTTGTATAAGGTATATTTTGGAATAAGAAGAGCTCTTAAAAGGGATGATAATTTCTGCTCTGACTGTTCCTTGCATTGCAGTGTTGCCTTCAGATTTAATTTTCAGAGAGGGAGTACATGTGCCAAGTACTGTCCAGACTCAAAGCAGCACAGCCCAGGAGGATAATATATACCTTAGGAAAGAGCAGGAATGTCTGACTTGCTAATAACAATGAAAACAATTTTTCCAGGGACTCTATCTGCAAAATACACAAACAGGAGGAGGAAATGAAAAGGACAAAGCTCTAATGCTTAAAGATGTTTCAAAGGCACAATTTGAGCTGCAAAGGGGAAAAAAATGGGGAGGAGAGAAAAAGAAAAAATAAATCCTTGTCTCATGGGGCTGCTGCTACAGGGTCATTCTTCATTGCTGCTGCTGCTGATTCTGCATTAGAGGTGTAGCTGATTAAAGATTTGGTTTTGGGGAAGGTTAGGGGTGAGGTAATACATAGATATATATTTTTAATGGGCTTGTAAGTTATTAGAAGGTGAAATGAAGGGCTGCTCAACTTCTATGGATGAAAAGTTCTCAGAACCTTGAATGCTACAGATGTTTTACTAATTGCCTTTATGTCCTCAGTCTTTAGTCCTGTAACAATTTTTATTTGCTCACTGACCAACAGGAGCTGTCCTCTGTCAAGATTTGTGACAAGTGTTTTGTTGTTTGTCCCCAGCACAGACTGCACCACTGCTGATGATATCCATAAAACATCCTCTGGTTGGATACAGGTCACTTTGACATGGAACTGAAGACACGTAACCACTCCCCACCACAGCACAATAAACTCTTCCACCTCTGGTTTGATGAAACAACAAATCAATTTAAGCTTCCAGCACAGGACCAGGTATCTGGCAGCTGCATGAGGCAAAGCCCTGATTTGGGTGATTGCTGTGATAGTTCAGATTTGCTCAAAACCTACTGATGGGCTGACTGAACATCAGCTGGCTTTCTACAGGACCTGGTGCTACATCTGTTCATGCAGGCAGCCTAAAACCCAGAGAAACTTTACATTGCTCTCTCCAGCTGGTCACAGAGAAATACAGCCCTGTTTCCAGACCAAACTCAGTCCTTGAGACTGAGCTTAGTCTTAGGATCAAGGGCTTAAAGCATTGGCTTGTGAACTTATCTCTACCTGGAGTACATCACACCAGCATATTCCCTGCAATTCAAGCCTGTACAGCTACTTATCCTATCTGTGTCACATATTGTTGCTTTTTAAAGTCATCTAGTCAGTGTAAAATATATCTTGTAGCTGCATAATTCTTTTTCTCTTAAGCAGTAAGGTGTTTCTGGATAGGAGGGCTCATAAAGCCTCAGCTGCAGGTGTATTTTTTCCATTAAATATAAGAAAAAAAAGAAAAAAAAGAAAAAAAAGAAAAAGATGACACAGGTTTTCTTCCCACCTCTCTGGCTCAAGTGGTTTACTGAGATTTAAAATAAACAAAAATTGCTACACAGCCACCTCTTGCCCTCTTCCCTGAGAAACAGCCTTGGAGATGTGGAGCGTGGATAGAAGAATCATTAGAGTGTGATAAATAAACCTATCATGGGGATAACAGAAGTCCTGGACTACACGTATCAGGTAGATGGAAAGAGAAAGAGGTCACACCAGTGAGGTGAAAGGGCAGGGTGGCATGCAGGTAGTGTTTAAAAAGGAATTAGTTAAAAAAAAACAAAACAAAACAGAAAAAAAAAAACCCAGAATGAAAATAATCCCAAGAGGTGGACAAGGGGAGAGAGGACAAGAAAAGACATTTATTCGAAGCCAAAGTTATGGGGCTAATTACAGTGAGCAAGGGTAGGAGGAATGTAGGAGAATAAAAAAAGGCAAAAATCTAAACCACAAAACCAAAACATGCTGTTGGTATCTTCAGGGAGAATCTTACCAGAATGGCTTCCTGATGTCTGGCCAGCTTTGGTGAAATCCTGCTTTACTCTTCATTTTATTAATTGAGGTTGTGAAGATATTTGACTGTAAAACAGAATTTCTGGCTATTGTTTTCTTTTTAAATTGAATCTTTTTTATGTTTTAATGAACAATAGAGACAGGAACACCTTGTTTTCATTATTTTTCCTTTCTTTTAGCATTAGTAATGTACAACAAAAAGAAAGGAGATGAGATAGGATTTGCTATTCTTAGCACCTAATGCAGATGCTTGTGAATGCTGGAATAAAGATATGTGGGCTCAGATTGTCTTTCCCTCACTTACACATTTCTCTTGATAGAAATTATAAATTCATCTTTGCCTCTGCTTGGATTCCTGTATTTTTCATTTAATTTTCAATGTGTTGAGTGTTTTTTTGTGCTACTTTGTGTTTCAGACCCAGCATCTCTCTGTTTCTATTGACTCTGACACTGCCTTCCTTTTGTGGGTCAGGATCATCACTGGGGCACTGCTCAATGGGTCTTTCAGGCTGTTCCTCCTGTGGTCACTCCTCTTCCAAACACTGGGTGTGGACTTGTGATGTTGTGGTTCACAGCATCACTGCATCAGTAGCAAAAATCTGAAACAATCAGCCCTGTCCATGAGAGGATGAAGCATGTGATGATCTGTAGTCTCAGTATGTGTAGAGTCTCCTGTTGGTCCATTCAAGTGGGTCAGCAGCTCCATGAGCCTCTTCTGCAAGTGTTCTCTGCAAGGTCAGGGGATGTGTGATGACAGAATAGGACAAAATCCAAGCAAAAATGGATTAAACCAATGTCTGAGGCATTAAGTGGGCTTTGGATTAGGTCCAGAAGAAGGCTGTGATGTGGGGGTATTCCTTTGGAGCAAGAAGGAGTGGCTTCCTTCTCCCCACTACATCCTGAAAATTCATGAGGCATTGTGAATTTACTTTTATTTTCATCTCTTTGGGGAAAGTGGAAAGCTGAGTTTCAGGAAAATGGAAGTTTTGCTAACCACAAGCTTTCAGAGACCATTTTCACAGCATGTCAAAAGGGAGATCAGTTGGTCTTTAGGGCTGGCATATTTGTAAAGAGATACCCAGAGCCATTTCAGAGATTAGTGCCTGCTTGGACAACCTGTTCTTCAATAGAGAAGCATAAAAAGTCCCCATGGATTTCTCTTGCCAGGTGTCTTTGAAACCCACCACAGTTTGAATGAATCTCACCATCTAGCACTCACTGCATGTTGTTGCCCCCCAGATGTGACCACTACCCTTTATTGTTACAAAGCCGTGGGCAAAACACCGAAGAAAATGTCCTCCAAATCTTTGTTAATGAGTGGTTTTTGAGATTCGCAGTATTTTGCTTTGTGGTTGCTGGGTCTCTGTGCTTAGAGGTTGTCATCATCTGCCCTAGATAGAACATGATTAATAAAGAACTGTTTTAATGTAATTTTTGCTGCTGACCTTAATTGCACAGGTCAGAAATGAAAGCAGCTCACCATATGCCAGACATTAAGGTCTTGAGCAATTCCCCAGCAAACGTTACACTCTCTGGATTGGATTGGAGCCCAGCCAGTCTGCCCTCATTGAAATTTATAAATTGCCTTTATCTTGCTGGCAATGTAAAATTAAATTGGTATAAGAGATATTGCATTGTTGATGAAGATGTACAAGGCAGAGTTAACTCCAACACAGTGAACTTATCACGGGATATGAAAAATATCTAAATTGGCTCAGCATCTTCCTTGCATGGCCTTGAAGAAACCCAGTGTTCCTGAAAACTGCAGTAAAATTAAAGAAAGTAGTCTTTGTTCATTCTCCTTGTGTGTTTGAATTGTACAGCTTTTCCTATGCTGCTCATGAACAGTGGAGCACAAAACAGGATGTTCAGTAGTTTGGATGATGCTCTAGCAAGCCATGGTTGTATTTAAAAAGTGTGATCTATTTATGGCCTGCAATCCCTCCCTTGCTACAATTCTTTCCCCAGCTCTACTTCTGTCCAGTGTCCATAGAGAACTCCTTTTATCAAGTTTTCTCATCTCTAGCTATAATGACAATTGCATGATGTAAATGTAGCAGCCACAGGGAATCATTGGCTAGAGATGAAGTCTGGTGAACATTAACCCTTCTGGGCTCTCTTAACATTTAACCCCAAAATTTAGAAGTAAATGACAATGAGAATCCTCCCAGTAATTTTCTCTTTTCATGAACTCAGTCAAAGAAATTAAAATCATCCAAGATGTTTTGGGTCAGTGTGTCCTGCTTCCCTTGAGCCATAGTCCTTGTGGTCTGTTACTTGTCTTTGAGAGAAGATTGGGAAGTTATTGTATTACTCTCTTGTTACAATCCCTCTAGAATTATAACCACATTAATGTAATTGTGCCAAACTGAGGCAGACATTTTCCAGAGAGGGGGAGTGAGCAAGGCAGGATTTGTACTCACAGGGGTTTGTATTCCCAAAAAGCACAGCTGCATAGAGACTGCTGAGCCCCAAAGCAGTGGGACCTGACTGCTCAGCTGGGAGGGAGCACGTAGCACACTAGAAAAGCCATCAAAAATCCCAAGGGTCCTTCCCACTCCTGTGATGGATGTGCATGTAGTCATTATGTTACACACACACAGGAGATGGCATTGCCAGCAATTCCTTGCATGCCTGATCCCCAAACCAGGATGCTGTATCCTGCTATGAGCTGTGGGGCAGTGAGCCCTGGGGTCTTTGTGGAAAAGGGCACAGGCAGCTACACCTGCAAAGGGAAAAATAGGTTGGATGCATGAGTGAGAGACTGGAAAGTGAGCTCTGAAACTCCATCAGTCTGCTGTCCTTGACCCTGGGTGGTGTGTGTAACTGGCCAGACCTTCTGGGTGCTCCATGACAGAATCATTAAGGGATTTATGCCTTCAGCTGCCACACTCAGACACTTGCCCACTGTCCTTGACATGAGATCCAAGCTCTCATAAGGTGTAAGGGTGGCTGAATATTTCTCACGTGACCCTAGAGATGGTTTCAGCACTCGAAGACAGATGCTGCCTCCAGCACTTAACCTGGAATGAGGTCAGCACACCTTGCACACCTCTTCACTCACATTTATATCAGTCAGGATGGACCATATTCAATTTTGGAGGGTTCCCACAGGAGCCTGATTGTGAGTTTGGGGCTATCTGAAAATTGGCAGTCCTCAAAGTGCCAACAGTAAGCTCTGGTGCAGGGTCGGGGAGGAGGGGGTACCCCACGAGCCATCCACCTGGATGCAGGAGGAATCAATATCTTGTGGCCCCTAGGTGTTAGGGTGACAAGCACTAATAAATGCAGCAGATGGGGATCTGGTAGAGTCTCTTTAGTAGGCTGGCTGAGTGCCTGACAAACCACAGGGAGAAAATCACAGTATTAAAAGAAGCCCCACACAGAAATGCACTGAAACACTGCCAGCAAAATATCTGACCAGCTCCTCAAAGGGCTTCCTGCACAGCAGAAGTCAAACCTGCTGCCTCCTGCATCCCCTTCTTCGTTTTTTCACAGTCTTGATGCCGTGAAAGAGCCTTGGTGAGCATCTCACCAAGCATCCATCTCCCACCCTGCCTCTCATGTTCTCCTAGACCCTGAGGGATGAACAAGCAGTATCTAGGTTGTACATGGGCCATGTCTGGAAGTTTTTGAAAAGACACAGAGAGAGAGAGAGAAATATTTCATCAGAACATATCTGTTAACTGGCTTCTTCACCTAATTAGCTGTGGAAAAGTCACCAGATGGACACAGATTTTAATGATGGCTTCATTCAGAGTCTTGGAGGAGTGGGTTGGATATGAGAGATAATTATCTTGACTTTTAGATGTAAAAGGATTCTATTTTATTCTGCTTTTTCCCCCCTCTAGTTCATTTTTAATGAAAGAAAGAACAGCGAAATTCAAAACATCAAATAAAAAAAGGGAAGTTGACAATCCATCGTTTAATCTCTGCTTAGTGCCAGTCTGGAGTGACATTTCTAAGGATTGGTTTGATGGGAAGCTTGTTTGTTCATAAATTGCCACAAAAAGCATTCTGAGTTTAGCCAGGGACTTTCCCTCTCCCCCTGTGTGCTGGGAAGAAAGTTAAAGCCATATGATCAAATACTACAGGGGATGGAAGTGTGTTTTCATGACACAGAAATATGGATAGGAAATGCTACTTTCACAACTATTCTCCTTGCTAGCCTTCATGCCCCTCGGATCCTACACTGTGGACAATAAGAAACATCAACAAGAGATCACGAGAGCATATCCACTGGTGTATAGCTGCATCAAAAGGTGATAAAGACCCCAGAGGAGCCACTGGGACCCTCCTTTAGCACAGAGAACAGAGCCTGTGCCTGCAGGACAGGAGAGCTGCTGCTGCTGGTGAGTGGGTGAGGGAGGGTGGAGATGAAGGCAGCAAATAGAAGATCTGGATGAAACTGGGAGGTGACAAAGGATAACTCTTCCTCGTGGTACAAGAGACAAAAATTCATTTCTCTACATGCCACCTGGCCTCCTCCAGCCTGCTTCCATCTGGCTGTGGAAAGGAAAAAGTCCATAAGCAGCCCAGAGCACTGAGCAGCTGCAGGCATGAGGAGTGAGTTTTCAGGAGTTAGGACTAAGGAGAAGTGAGTTTTACCAAATCAGCAGCATGCCAGTGAGAATGTGCTTTAAATGAATGCTGTGCTTAGGTCTGAGGTATGCCCCAAGTAGCATCCACAGCCTGCCTCTGATCATACTGATCTGGGTCCAGTTGGAGTCTTATAGCTGGTGGCTGGAAGTGGATTTTAATTCAAACCTTATTAGCAGCATGGACACTTAGACCTGAAAAGGGTGGATGCTCATACACATCTCAGGGACCAGCCTTTTCTGCCCCCTGATCTGAGTTTGATGGGAATCTGTTTTTTTGACAGCAAGTCCCCCCCAACTCCATCAGTGCTCCCCAAACATCTGATAGAAAAGGAAGAACACAAACTAGATTTAGAATACAACAAATTGCCACATTTCTTTTGAAACTACTCTGATGGCTGAGAACTTGCAGTATATGGCTACCAAATTTGGCTGTTGTCATTGAAATTGAGTGCAGTTTCTAGGCACAAACTTTGCTCTCCTGTATCATAGTGAAGAGCCTGATAGTAGAGCACGCTGAGGGAAATGCAGTATATGTAAAAGAATGAAGAAACAAAAGACAAAAAAGCCTCCAGTTTTTGGGAGCTTATACAGGCATCTGGATAAGTGGATCTTGTTATCCATGATTGAAATAACTGGGACCTCTGAAGTCCAGAAAATGAGGAAACAACTTGAGAACAACATTGTTGGAGAGGCTTTAGCATTCACTCTGCCAGGGTAGCCCATGAGACCAGTCTTTCACACAGTGTTCCAGCCCTCTCTGTGCAGCTGATGTGCAGAGGAAAATTTGCAGAAATAGAAGTTGATGGGAAAATTCAAAGTAGGTCATTCAGAGCTCTTGCAGTGCCTTCCTTTCCAATCACAATTTCAGCAAAGGAGGAAAGGATAAATGGGAAAACATTATAGTTATTGTTACTATTATTGTTGTTACCATTATTTTACCATCATTTTCTGAAATTGTCATCAGTCTTGCACAGATTATGGCTCTATGAAATATTCAGGTGTAAACCCTTTCCCCAAGACTTTGCATTAACTTCAGCTGACAGCCTTCCCAGCCTGAGAGGAAAGGATTTGGGACAAATGATCATGTGTCCATAGGAAAAAGTGGCACAGCCCCTCATCACAACATTGCAAATCACAAGAGAGGTCCTGGACCAGCTGTGGCTGTAACTGGAACTATATTGATAGGTAGAGGTAGATATGGGCATATCCATATACACTTGTATATAAAGCTGCTGCATAGGTGCTAGAAGGCATTATTATTGCTTTAGAATGTCCAAGAAAGGGGAGAAAAGAAAAAAAGCCTACCCTTTAACCAAAATTATGTTAAGGTGTAATTAAGGATAAGAGTAGAATGAACAAGTCTGGAACTAAGCAAGGAACCTTGGGCTTGAAGAGTTTATCCAATAAAAAGTGCCACGTTGAGCCCCACGAGCTGGTAGCCTGGGTGTGCCTTCCACAGAATGCTGGGTCTTTCACCAGAGACTCTTTCCTGGTGATTTACTGAGGACCTTGTTTAACATTGAGATCAGACATCATTTCCAAACCCATTAAATTGTTTTTGGCTTAGCAATGTGGCTAGATTTTTCATTCTAGTTTTCCTAGGGGCTTTATTAAAGTGTGAAGCTGCTTTCTGTGTTTCAGATAGAAGCAAGTGTGGTATTCATCATTTTGAGCTGCTGGTATTGAACAGCTGCCTTCGCTTTTGGTGCACCCTGGAATTTCAGCTTGTTCCTGTATTTAACTAACTGATTAAAAATAGGTGGAAAAGTCTCTGTGTTGCAAAGTCATTCAATATTTGGAGAGAATCTTAAAGAGAAAAAAAAGTCTGCTGCAGAACATAAATGGCTTCAAGCTTTGGAAAGGGGAAGTGCTCAGAGGTTGGTGTGGGGTCTTTTCTGTTAAGCACTGAGCATTGTCTGGATTAATTCCCTGAAGTATCAATACAGCCAGAGGAACTGTGCTGAGAACTTCCCTAGCAGTGCCCAGGATCTCACAGGATCTGATCACACATTAGAAATGCCATGGCCAGGCCAGGGTGACCAAACCATCATGAGGTTAAAGCTGTATCATTACTGATGTTACTTAGAGCAGGTGATGACCTGAGTACTTTCTTGTTTTAGGTGTGCTGTAATAATGCTCTTTTTTTCTCCCATTCCCTATTTATTTGCATGGAATGAGGCCATCAGAGTGACAAGTTAAGTTAACAAGATGGTTCATCATTTCCTCTTTTTGTAATTTTAATTCAGCAGATTGTTGCCTTGCATCTGCACGTGTGTTGGTGCATCTCACACTCCTCTGACACATCACCTTTCCAGGGCTATAATTTTTCATCTAATATTATGGACAGGCATTGGAAAGTGGCCTCAACCAGTGAGGCGAGGCAAATTTGGATCATTTTTATGAACCAAGGGGTAGAGTGATGCATAAAATATATGTCAAATTAGAACCAACGCTTCACTGTAAGAAAAACACCAATTAATGGGTTCTGTGGGTTTGGGTTTAATAGAGCAGAAGATTTACCAGCCTTTAAAAGCTTAATACCAACACCATTTTTTGGGTGAAATCATTTGTCAGTGGCTTAGAGCTTCCTCACTTCCCTGACTTGCCTTTGCAAACAGCACAGAGACTGACAGTGCTATGGTGCTCCTTGCTAAAAGTGTTTCCTAATCCTTTTCATGGATGAAACTTAAGTGAACAACAGGATGCATTTTATATAGGAATATTAATAAATAAAATGAACACAGATAAGAATCTCTCTCAGCAGCTGTGACTGCCTCTGGCCAGCATCAGCAATGTGATGAATACCAGGTTATTTGCCTGGCTTTGTCAAGTGCCTCCTCCTCTTCCTTTTTTTCAGAAATCTTTTCTTCAAGGTTACCTGCTCTTGGTCTTCATAGTTTAAGATGAGACACAACCACCAGTCTTAGTGCAAAGTTACCACAGGATCACAGAATGGTTTGGGTGGGAAGGGACCTTAAAGACCATCTAGTTCTTCCCCCTGCCATGGGCAGGGACACCTTGCACCAGACCAGTTTGCTCAAAGCCCCCTCCAACTTGGCCTTGAACACTTTCATCTCTTGTGAGATAGGGAAACTCAAATGATGGTTCAAAACACAAGAAAACCAGGGTTTTCTTGTGGGAACCCTATAAAATCTGATAGGATTTGTGTTAGAAACCATCATATCTACAGGTAGATTCTTCAACTCATCATGACTTTGATTTGTCAATAGGAAAAGAGGTTATGCCCAGGTGGCACAGGATTTATTCAAATTTATACAAAGAATCTTTTTTCCTTGGGTGTTTTCAAGACTAAGAACAACTTACAGTGAGTCCATGAATATGTCTTTAAAATCACCAAGACAATGAGCTTAAAAAATTATCATGTGTTCTTTAATCCTCATAAACAAAGGGATTTGCCGTGCAAGATTATTTTAAGAGCATTCTTAAATTACTCGTTATTCCTTAACCATGTTGTGTTTGTGAAAAGCATGACTATGTGGTTTCTCAGATATTATTCCAACATAAGAATGCAAAGAACTTAAAAAAAAAAAAAAGCAAACAAGCAAATGGAATGTAAATAAAGGAGAAAAGCAAAATATTTGGACTTCTGAAGTTCCTCCAGGGTTGTTTTATGTATTTGAGAATGGTTTGCATTTCCTTTGCAAAATTTCCCTTGCAAACAAAGGAAAAAGAGAATTGTCAAGGATCTGAGGCTACATAAGAGTTTGAGCAAAGAAAATCGTGGTCATGAAAACACTGTTTGTGTTTTGCAGTGATATACGACTCGAGAAGAGCCTTTCTTGCATCTTTCCTTCAAGTGAGAGCTCTCGTTACCATAACACTTCCAGACCAGATATCACAGAAGAGATCAAATGCTAATTCAGATCACAGGAAAAGGTTATTCAAGTAAATTTCTGAGGTCCTTGAAAGTACAAATTCACAACACTTGAACAAGAGATAATGCAGGATGTTTGCATAGCCAATAAACTTTGTTTGCAGCAGATTCTAAAAAACGTACCCAGGCTGTCTTCACTAGCAAGACATTTTGGTGCAAAAAGAGAAGAGCTTAAGGTACCTCTGAATCTGCTCTTTTACCCAGGAGAGGCCTTTGAGGAAGATGAATCTTGTTGAATTTCATACATATATTTGTGTAAGCCCCACTGATGAATAGGAGAATGATGTCTCCTCTCGAGAGGACTCAAGAGCTGAATACAATGTTCAACATTGTGTTCCTCGAAGAACTGTAGAAAATCAGTGTAGTAATCTAATGAATTTGAGAAGATGCCTCCTGAAGGGGTAAATTACCATGCAGAATGTGTTCTTTATTGTAAAGCTGTAATCTTATTTTATTGTTCTACTAATGATGTACAGCGAGCAGTGACTAGGGGAGCCCCAAGAAACATAATGATTATTGTTTGTTACAGCAATATTTAATATATTTCATTAATAGAGAGATGTTTTCACTGAGGACAGTGGAAATTCTATTGTAGGGCAAGATAAGAAGACATATCTATGCTATGCTAAAATATGCACCAATTATTTCTTCTTGCTTTTTCGAAATCAGCCTTGATCCCAACAGTTGGTTGATCTCCTCAGTAATCAAAGAGGACTCTGAAACATTCTCTCAAAGGTTTGTTCTTGATTGGACCAAAATATAGCTTACTAAAGCAGAAAAGAAAGTTTGACTTTTTGAGGAGCCGGTGTCAAGAAGCCTTTCAGTGAGGCTGATGGCTTTCAGTGGGCAGGGTTTGATGCTGAAGGATAAGGATGCTTTTGAGAGCTGCCTGGTGGCACAGTACCATGTGGTCCTTCCATTTGACTTCATCTCCTGATGAGTGGATTGCTCTCAGGGAAGCTCACTCTGTGCCATGCTCTGCAGGAACGAGGATGCTCATGAATGGCTGCTGCACTGTTCTTTGTGCTTTCCCCTAAAGCCCTGCTCAGACTGAAACCAAGACCAATCCTATTTGCTGATCACTTGAGGAGAGAAGTGAAATAGGGAATGGAAAAGCAGCAAGGGATGGGGCCAGCTCAGCCAGGCCATCAACCCCACAGGTCAGCTCTTCCTTCCAGCATTCCCAGCTCTGCTCCAGCAGTTCTGCCATAGAGGAGGTCTTGCTGTAACAGATCTCCTGTGGCTGTGGCACTGCTACTGTCCAGACTTTCCAGTCCCCTTCATCTGTCCACCTGTTCTTTCCCTTCCCCCGTGGACAGCAGAGTTCAGATTAAGAATTGCTGGGCTGGGAGGGTATTCTGCTTGTGGGAAGAGGATTCTGGATGGGTTGAGAGCAGCCTATTCATTCCTTTTGAAGGAATGGGAGGACTGTTGGAAAAGTGGTGGCATCCACAGTTGTGCCCACAACTCCACAGTGGAAGGAAGAAATAGCACTGGCACCTTGCAAGAAGGGGTGATGCTGGAGTGGAGTGAACAGCAAGTGCTCTTAATAATAACAGCCACCTGTTTCATTAGCCATAGCTTCAAACAGAAAGGATGTGGGTTGCAAATTACCATGCAAAGCAGGCTGGCAAGGACCAGATAGGGGCAGGGAGTTGCCAAAGGCTCTGATAGCAGCTGAAGCAACAGATGTGTTGCACCAAAGAGTGCCAGGAAGGGAACAAATGGCTGTGGCTGCACTTTCCCTTGGGCAAAGCAGAACGGTGACGTTGCCATTTGGCAATATTTCGGACAGGTCTTTATATGGGTAGTTGACCTTGATTTGCAAGGCTGATACTTTTAGTGTCCTCCAGTTGGCACTTGCTGTATTAGCCACCTAAAGACATGTCAGCATGAAACCCAGACATAAAAATTTATCCCAGCCTAATTCATGGAAGGGACAGGAACTTATGGTGCACTAGCATGCTACTTGCATAAATTGCATCTCATTGCTTTTTATAGCTTACATATACACTATAAATTTTGTAAGAAGAGAGAGAAAGGGAGCTAAATAAGATTGAATACATGCAGAAAGAGAAGTTCCTTTTCCTTCTAGTTTCCAGAAAAGCAGTTGCTTCCCTGTCTGGAGGTGTGAGATGTAAGGATGAGCAGTGGATGAATTTCAAAAAATTCAAAGCCTTGGCTTGACTCAGATATGGCATCCTGAGCCGAATTGGCCAAGAACACAGGCAGAAGCCAGGCTGGCTCAATATTGAACACCCCTGGAGCTCAGCTCTTAGTGAATGTGAACCAAGTGTTGAAGGAATGTAGGATGAGACTTGACTGAACTTCTGCCAAGATCCGTCAAAGGCAGAGATTTGAAGAAGGATAGCCCTTTGAGATTAAGAAGAGCTAGGCTGTGTTTCTGGCTCTGTCTCATACTCCTGGGGTGACCCTGGGCAAGGCGTTTAATCATGCAAAGAGGAATACCAGCTGTATCCTCACTTTACAGGGCTGCAGGGGTGTTGAAAGGACAGATTAATTAAAGTTTAGGAGAGACTCAAACAGAACAATGACAAGTCCTACATAAATAGCTTGTTGCTAGAGTTAATGGGAAATGCAAGCTGCATCCCCATGTGAATTTCTGACATTACAACATTTGGTTATGAGCGGGTTGATACAAAATAGACAACTTAGGAAAAATAATAAGGTCGCTAATTTCTGTAAGGAAGTACCAGCATGTTTCATTTTGGCTTATTTCAGGTACTTTCTGGCTTTTGAACTCCTTTTCCCAACACAATCTGTCATGCCAGGGCTCTCAGGATGCCTTGTGGCTCTGTAGTCAGAGGAGAAATTCCATCTCATCCTGACAGAGGTAGTTTGGCTCTGTACCTCTGTAATAATATGCAAATCTCCCTAACACCATCTTTTTCAAATCACCACAGAAGTTCAGGCAAGAATCTGCTGCTTGTGAGATCAATCTAAAATTCAGATTTGATTCAGCAGATCATAATATTTGAGTTGATGTCCACCACCCTATCTCCTACAGGTTTTTCACTCTGAGTTTCCCATCTCAGAAAAATCAATGTATATTTAAGGATGGATTTTTTTGGAAACCATATGTTGCTTCTACAAGAACACACTGATATCTTCTTGCTTGTTGGCTATATGTGGTATGTAGTGACTACTTCCATTTTCCAATTCAGGCTAAAGCCCTTTATGCTGCTCTATGAGTATATTAGAGCAGAAAATCATAGGATTCCTTATGAACTTAAGATGATTTATGATACACATAAAAGGTGAAATAGGAGGGGGATTCTGCTTTTCACCATAAAGCAGGCAAAAACTGTTAATTCAGCCAAATATTCCACTGTCTCTGAAAATAAATCCAAATCCCTCAATATAAAATGAAATGGATAGGTTGTTAATCCATTAGAAATAAAATAATTGTCTTTTTTTTTTTTTTTTTGTATCCCTGACAAAAGTCTGAGGTTAGATAGATGCATGTGAGTAGTATTGTAGGAACTATTTTGCTCATCTGTATGCAAGTAGGTTGGGTAAAGTGTGGTTAAAAAAAAGTGCAAAGAAAAATAAAAGAGATTTGTGGGAAGATCAGGAAAGCAATGTTTCACATGGGAAAAAAAAGGGTTTTGTTCTACATTTGACAGTGACTTACAAATTACTCTTTCCTTTGCCATGATAAAATTACTCAATTTCTTCCCCCCACTAAAAAAAAAATTCTAATCATTTTTCAAAGGTAATTTACTATCCCATTAAAAAAAAAAAACAACAAAAACCTAATAAAATCACATTGTTAGGACTTTCTTGGGGGAAAAAAATTTTTTTTGTTTGGACTGTCATCAAAATGCATAATTTCAGGGAATATGTAACATAAGAAATCAAAGAACTGGAAGTTTTGAGTAAAAGGAACTTTATGAAATTTTTCATGCAGTGACACTGAGTCCCTGTGAGCCGCCCATTTCCTCATCCATCCAGTCTGAGTTTCCTGTAACAAAGTAGCAGGTTTTGGAGCTGCAGTGTTTATTAAGTTAACCTCTGCTGCATAGTCTGGCAGAAAAGGTGCTCTTTGTGGGAGAAGCGTGTTAAATTTTGTATGTGCTACCTGCATCACCCTTGAGAAGGGTTGGGCAGAGCTGGTAAAATTCCCAGAGCAAAAGCAAATCTGTTTTTATGGTATTTCATGATGTTTGATGGTTTAATCTTGCCCACATGTGGATCAGTACTTGGATGTGTATTAAGGGAAGGTTCCCAAGGATCCTCCATCCCTTGACTCCTCTCTAGGAGCTACCATGAGCACGCCAGGTGTGTGAAGGTTATTTCAGCACTCCTGAGTGGGTGCAGACTCCTGTGTTTCTCGGGGAAGGATTTCCTGTGTGACTGCTGGGGATGGGAGCATGGAACCACACCCGGCTGATCCCTGCCAAACATGCTCTCACTTTAGTGAGGCTGTTAGACCAAAAGGGCAAACAAGCCTCTTTTTGCTGGAGGTGATGGTAAAATTCATAGTGAGTTTAATAGGACTGAATTTTCACCCCGCAAAAGTTTTAGGGATTAAAATCTCCTCCTGCGTGTGTCAATTTTTTCCCCACTAAAACTCTTAATCCAGATTTCTCCTGTGAGGCCACTGGCTCCTACATTAGACTCCTTCTGAATCATAATCTCCAAATCCTATTCTGACTTCAGACAGCATCTCATTTTTTGGCTGAGGATTGAGGGAAGCCTCCTTCTCCCCATATGCAGGGACACAGGGATCCTTTCATGGTTTCTGCTAAACTGTGCTGCTCCCAAGACAAGAGACAACAGCATCATTTGCAGGCTCCAAGTGATAAGGTGAGTCATTAGAAATCACAGTGGATTTTTGTTTTCTGAACCGAAAAGCCAGAACTCAACAAACAGACCTTGGCAATGGACTCCCAGAGTGGTGGGAATAAAATTACGTGGCCCCCCAGTCCCACCTTCATCAGCACATATGGCAATCCTGCCACAAAGGCACAGCACCTTCCACCAGCCTGGAAGACAGGAGTGAGGAGGCAGCCTGTCCTTCCACTGTGCCTGTGCCATAAGTGATTTTGGTGCTGCTGATGGTTATCACATCTGCGCCTCCACAGCTGATGCTCGACTCCTCCAATTCCACCCAGCTTCCCCCCTTCCCAGCTCAAATTCATCAGGAGAGGGGAGGGAAGGTGCTTGAAAATTCCCTTTGAAATCTTGCCTGTGAGGCATGGATTTATCAAAGCAAAGAAGTTGTGTGTGTGAGCACCAGCCCTGCCATCACATCAAAGGGAAGAACAAGAAGGAGTTTCAAAGGGATGCCCTTGTTCCCCCTCCCCATTTCCACACGCACACACGTGTGCACACACAGACACACACGCATTTCCCTGCCTTTAGAAACCACAGAGCTTCTGCTAGGGCTCCTCCTTAAACTCAGCACTGATGGGGGGATTCACAACCCCTCACTACAGACATTCAGGGATTAACCAGCTAAAGCACTGCATCATTCCTGCCCTCAACCCGCAGGCAGATGCAGCTGAACCAGTGGCTCAGAAATGGCTCCTTTAAAGGTCAGGATTACCCACAAAAGCACATCAGCTCCTTTGCCAGAAGACAAGAGGCTGTTGTCTTTAGTACAGGTGACAGCTGATAAAACAGCCTTTCCCATGTGTTCAATAAAAACAACAGGCTCAGAGCCCCTCTCAACACCTTTATCCTGGCTGTCACTTACGAAGCCTCCTGATACCTATAAGACACAAGTCAGGACAAAGATAGCCCTGTTTTCTGAGGGGTGAAGCAGGGGCATATGCAGTGAACTAAATTGAAGCCACAGTGATGGAACAAACATGAAGCAGAGTGAGGAGCAGGGCTCGTCTGAGTTTCAGACTCAGGGAGACAGAGATGTCTGGCCTAATTTATGGGCTCCGATTCTCTCCACAGCTGGGATGAGGTGAACTCTGGGCTCAGTTCTTCTACAGGGTGATCTGGTCCTGTTGTTTCATGGGTGGTGACTGGCATATCTGCAGATGTCTAGACAGAGCAAGGCTGAAAAGCAGCAGCCAGTGTGGCTAAAGCTGTCACTGCCAGAAGACAGTGGCCAGGACCTTCTTTGGCTCTGTGCTGTGGCCTCTTGCTGCTGCTTGCTCTGTTCTCTGACCTTTTCAAAGTTTTGCACTTGGCTCATTAACTGGACATGGTGAAGTGTGTCTGGAACTGGTTTAATGTAGAAAAGAACTTTGTGTGTCAATGTTCACACAGAGATCAGGATGAGAGCCTTGGGAAGCAACCTCATAGCAATGAGCATGTTTTCTTGAGGATGCAATGGTTTCATCCTCTCTAGGGTTCATCATCGCATCTTATTCAGTTTCTGCCATGCCCATTATCTTCAAAAGACATGTATTTCTGTGAATACCCATCTTCTCCTCAACCCTCATTTTTCTTCCCAGGCACGGTCATCATCCCTTGAACTTCAAGCACTTCTCCTCAGACTTCAGTTTCCTAACTAAGATTATTTATTGATAGCCTCTTTCTTTTCTTTTTTCTTTTTTTTCCCTTTTGGCTCCATAGCTCATCAATTAACTGGAGAGGGTATTGATCAGTAATTGTGTCAGTTTTCCCAGAGGTTTCTGGGAAATGCAGCTGCTGCTGCTGCTTCAGATGATTGCATATGCTCTGTCTTTGATTCACAGAGCACAGCCAGGGAGTATTCTCACTCAATGTGACTTAAACGAGCAATGAGCTCACAATTTACCCTTAGGAGGGTATTATTTGCAGCTCTTGCTGGGTGGGTGTTTGACATTAAAAAGAAAACAGAAGAAGTCAGAACCCAACAATTAATTCCCACTGTGCCAAATGGAAACTTTAAATTGGGGGTCTATGGCAGTCTGACATACATTAATTTACAGCACTAAGCTACCTGGCTGGAAGGATATTTGTGCCTGGCAAACTAAACTTACAGTAGTAACATGATTTGTACCACAGTCCAATTTTACCCTTCTCCTTCTAAAGGCTCAGTAAATTAAGTTGATGTTGGTGGCATTCTGTGCTGTAAAACTGCTGCTGTAATCCCTGCTGGGGATTACACTGGGTCTCCCACTGCTAGCACAGATCCTAAATTTGGAAATTATTTGCTTAAAGAGATCAGCTATTGATTAATAAGGGATTTTTTTTCTGAGACTTCATCTGCTTCTCTATATGCAGGATAATTCTGACCTGGCAAGCCTGTAATTCCCAAGCCTAGCACTGTGTTGGCATTTTCAATGTGTCCATGTGCAGGTGCTCACCTCTTTTCCATGCCAAAGCCCTATTGATTGCAGCTGAGGAGAAAACAACATGACATTGCCTTTGATTCTGGGACGATTCATGTGGCCTTACAGAGCCAATATGCCTCTGGCCTCAAAGACTCTGTATCTGTCTCACTGGCAAATGTCAGAGGGTGTTCAAAAGCAGTTAAAGGTGGGTGGGTAGAAAACTGACCTATCCACAAATAGCCTGGGAAAGAGCTGCTTTGTACGTCTTCATATGGCAGATATTTTAGCAGTGGCTCCTTTGCACTGTTGTGGTGATCAGCTCCCTCTTGCTCACTACTAGGTCAGGGAGTCCAGCTGGGTGCTGTGTTGAGCCCCTCAGCAGGGAGGGGCTCCAGGGAGGGCTGGGCCCCCCAGACTATCACAGGAGGTCTGGGACATTGTAGAGTCATGGTGGCTCATTGCTAAAATAGTCCCTTCCCCCAGACAGTCTGGAGTTCCTGCTGTCTCTGGCTGGAAGGTGACATGATGTTGCAGAAGGGGGCTGAGGGGAAGAGGCAATTTTTTGAGTGTCAGTATTTTGGCAGGTAGAAGAGGAATTTCTCTGTATGCTCCTTTGCAGTCTTCTTTCTGCCCATAGGAGAGCTTTTGGAAATGTCTCCTCACTCCTGTTCCTCACTAAACATCTCCTGTGTATCCCCAAAGCTGACCACAAATTAGTGTGAGGGAAACCATTCCTGCTGACAGGATGTGATTTTGTCATGCAGTCCTGTGTCTAAGACCAAGATTCTTGCTCTTCAGGAAGCCACTCAACAAGAGGGATTATTCAAGCTACTCAGACTTGGGTCCTGAGCCCCTGACATAAAACTTCAGGAAGCATCTGATTGAAATAAGCTGTTGACAACCCCTTGTGGGATGCTACCACCCTGAAGGGTAAGAAAAGAGGAAAGGCAAAGGACTTCAGGGCGGGCTGGAGGGTTTGGAGGGTCTCAGCTACAGTGAAAGCAGAGAGACTGATATTTTGCTCATTCTATCCCAAACCAGCTCTCCATTCACCTGTGTTTCTGGTATTGCCTCCTAGGGCTATTCAGTGGAAAGTGAATAATTTCCTGGGTCCAGGCCTATTTTCATACTTCAATGGGAGTGATAAAAAGCTTGTCAGACGAAGCTTGTTTTCACAAGCTTCACCTCCTGCAAGTGCACATCCAGCCCAGGCAGACACAAACACAAAGGCTTTCTCATTATTCCCAGCTTTGTACTGTCCAATTCCACCATGGTTTTTTTCTCTGTTTGGACCCTGACCTGTATTGAATGCAGCATCCCTGCGTGTGTTGTGCTTCCCACAGGAACCGATGCACTCATGTTCCCATACGGATTGCGTACGCACCAGATCCTCACAATTCCCTTGTGGCACCTGGCACAAGTTCAAATGAGTTGAATTGGAAAGTGATGGCTTTTCCCCCTCTTATCACTACATGTAGATCTTCATTGGGTTGGTGACTTTCCAGCATATCACACCCACTGTTTGTGTTTTGTTTTGTCAGTCTATTAGCTCAGCAGATAATAAATCAGTCTTAGAAAGAATTAGCACTTTGATGATGCCTTTCTGCCTCACAGAGGATTTTTTTTTTATTGAGGTGAGTGGTAATTCTTTCCATGAAGAGGCAGCATGTGAATTTTCTAGCCACCAGCAGAGCATCTTCTGTAATTCCACACACTGAGCATCTTCACCAGGCTGTCAGCTGCTGCTTCTGACTGCTTCTCTTGTGCTACGGACTTTCACACTGCTCTGGGAAAGCTTCACAGCCCAAAGACGCCACCTGCTTCCTTGTGAACTGCTCCAAAAATGCTTTGAGCCCACCCTGTAGGATGAGTGGCTATTGTGGGAGATGAACCAACAAAGAGAGCTTGAGTTAAGGGTGCCCATGGAATGAGGAGTCCCCTGATGAGGTGGGTTTGATTGGGCTGTTCCAACCATGAAGGTTAACCCCTGGTTTTCAGCCCTGATACTGTGTTCAGCTATTATTTCCCAAAGTTCAGAGCTGCTGTCAGCAGGTTGAAAGGTGGTTTGAACAAAGGACTGAGTTCCAGCAAGAAGGGGTCAAACTCAGCCCACGTGAAAATTTAGTCCCTAATTTTAAAACAAAACCAGAATCACATTAAGAAGCTAAGTTGAAATAGCAGCTTTATTTCTTCAGAGCATTCTCGTATATATGCTGTAATTTATTCCTTCCCCATCAATCACAGTAAAGAGCATATTTTCTTAAAGTAATTGTGAATGAAAGAGATGTGATGAAATCACTGCCAATGGTCAGGCTGGGAATTCATCAACATGTCTACTGATCCTCTTAAAAAGGTATCATTGCCTTTTGAATTGTGGAGCCTAATGGAAGCAAAATTAATCGACAAAGTTAGGTTTATTTTTCCAGAGTTATAGACTTGATCGCATTTCCAATTCCCTGCTAAACAAAGATATGAGACTACCTTTTGTTCAATTTGAAACATTTAATGACTTCATAAAAAAGGAAAAACCCAGGCTGTTGAAATTTATATCCATAAGAAGTTGTCATCTTTGCCTTATTTTCAATTTTCCCGTGAAGTCATTAAAACATTATGTGATCGTAATATATTTATGGGGAGGGGAAATGAGGTGTAACTCTGACTGAGGAACAATGATTTGCTAAGAACTGTAAAGCATCAAGGGCTACAAACTTGTACAGAGGAAGATGTGTGTGTGTCTATACAGCGAGTGGAGTTTTGAGTACATATATTCCATACTTGTTGCATGGAGTTTCTGTTCTTCCAACCCACATAAATATTAATGAGGCTCAGAGGTATCAAACTCTGCTCAACAAGTTGAACTTGGACTCCCTCCTGCCTTTGAATTTCTTTGCCTTTTTCTTCTGTATATTGCATGACAGAGGATAGGAGTTTCGGAGCAAACTTGATGGTAGTGTTTTGCAGCTAACAAGCACAGAGCCCATTATTATTCCCCATGCCTTTATTCACAGGGGAGAAAAAAGAAAGCTATTAATGAACATAAGTAGCTTTCTAGGTTTCTGTTCTTCTCTGTCTTCTGTTCCTGCACCTTCCCTCTGGTATCTGAACTTCTGGCCTATTTTGACAGCTGGGTGCAGAGCCAAACTTACCTTTGTGAGTAGGATGCTGAGCACGTTGACTGTAACGGCTCTGGACAAGGATTTTCTTTCTGCTGAGTATCAGCCAGTGTTTTGTGAAGGATTAGGACTCCTATAGCTGATTAGAGCTCCTAGTACAGCACCAAAGACAGACTTACAATTTGGAGAGACTTTTGCTCTCAGTCTCTAGGCCTCATCTCCATGGGAAGAAGTCCCTGTAATGTCCAAGCTGAACACAGCAGGCAGGTCTAAAAGATGTGTGTATTGAAATTAAAAGATACCCCTGATTTTCTGACCAAAAATGCTCTCTTTTCCCTCCAGTGTGCCACTGTTCTGAACATATTCATCATTTGGGGGAAAAGCTGGACTTGATATAAATAAGAGTAACTCATTCTCTGGAGCAGTGCTACTCCAGCCTCCAGCGGTTGAGAAATGGTCCAAGCAAACTGATGGATGTCAGTATGAGTGATAGGAGGCGTATGTTTCTGTGTGCTAAAAGCAGCACAACACATTGCAAGGGAGGGGAAACTGGAGCAGTTCCGACAGAGCCACATATGGCTTCACATATATAATGTGCAAATTCATCAGTCAAAAATATCGGAGCACTTCATAAGGGTAAAGCTCTGCTCCTACAAGGACTGCAATCCCACAGACTTAAGGGGAGCAGAGTGGAATCAGTGCCAAGCACTTGCAAATCCTCCCACAGTACTGTTTTCCAGGGTGGTCACATGCAAGCAACTTTCATCTTTGGAGACCAGGATTCTTGTCTGGCTTTAACCATATCCAGCTGAGAGATTTCTCCCACCTTCCTCTGTCACTTGCATCTCTTCAGTTATCCTGGACTGGGAGAAGCTGTCCATGCCCAAGAAGACCTGCAATAGCAAAGGAGGCTGCAAGACAAGTGCCTCACCCTCTGTTTGCTGGAAGATGAAGAGAGGGGGCTTCATCCTCATAGTGATAAGGGTTGGTGGGCTACAGCATCCTGCTGGTCAGGAGAGAGGTCTTTTGGCAGGGTGCTCCAGAGGTGATGTCAAAGGTTGCTGAAAGCAAGCAAAGGGACTATAGACAGAGTCAGGCTTCTGTGCTCAGGAATGAAGAGCCTTGGCAGAGCTGTGTGGGGAATCCAGCAAGGTATCTGCCCTCAGGATTCCTGTCTCCAATCTGCACTAATATTTGGCTCTTGGCTACACCCACTCCTTAAAAAGAAAATGCAAGAAAATATATGCAGGAATTTTCCCCTTCAAGGTGTATCCCAGCACCAGTAAGTTTCATGTTTTCACATCCAAACAGCTCTCCAGCAGCAAGAAATGAGTGTCTGGGCCCACTAAAAGCATATATTTGTCTTTCTGGGACCAGCACATTCCCCCTGCTTGGTAAGGTTATTTCCATAGCTAATTTTGGGCTGACAAGATGCATGGGGCTCCAGAGTGAAGCTTACTGTGCAGACTGTGCTGAACTGACAGGACAGATACATGGGGCCATTTGCTGGCACATGAAAGAAAAAACAAAAAATATTAACTACATTCGAACTATATAAGATAACCCAGAGAGTCCTTCTTACAGCCAGCTCTGCTCCTGCTGCTACTAACTGCATAATGCCTGAGCAGAAAGCCAGGCCCAGCATGGCTGCTGGGAGAGGAGTTTAATTATTTTCATTCTCCATTTTCATTTCAGCCTTCCTAGTAATTTGTGTTGCCTTTGTTGCCAGAACAAGGGAGACAAAAGATATTTGCCTTGTAGATTCCTTTAAGAAGCAGTTCTTTGTGCTGGTGAGAGCAGCCTGCCTGACAAGCTGCTGAGAGTGAAACCACAAATCCACACAGGTTCAGCCTGGAGCACACAGCCAGAGAGACTCCTCACAGCCACAAACCTCCAAGGGCAAGAAAGGGGTGCAGTCTTCTGGACTGGTCTATTTGACAGGGTTTCCAAAAGGAAGGTCAATGCAAGCCTGGCTTCAGGCATGTACTATTTGTTGTTACAGACTATTCCCTGGCAGGACCTGAGCTGGACCACTAAGCTCTTCCCTCTTGATCACCAAAGATGCTTTTGATGGTGTTAGCTCATGGTGACAGCCACAGATGCTGGTTTTGAGGCAGGAGTTGAGGAGGGAATAACTTTGTCCTGCTACTGAGCCTTGGTGCTTGATGAAACTGTGTCTGTGTGTTGAAAAAGAAAGAAAATCACTAGCACAAATGAAAGTGTGGATTGTTTGAGACAGTTCCAGATATCCAGGAGTTCATTGTGTTTTCCTACTGGAGTTAAACTGATGGGTGTTGTTCCAGACTACACACATGGAAATGCTTTTTATTTTCATTTCCAGCTCAGAAAACTTGCAGCCACCATTTTCTCATTGAGAAATCACATTGTTTTCTGTACCTGCTTATCATAAAATAAGAGCCTGATTGCCCAGCATAGCTTTCATTCCAAACTGCTCGTAAATTTAGGAGTGGCAATGGCAAAACTCTATGGTATGTCAGTGTCAACACCCAGAAATATGTGTGTCCTTTTTGCTTGTCCTCCAAGCTGGCCAGAAACACACAGGCTTTTTTTCAGGCAACCATATAAACAAGGAATTCTTCCTTCAAAGATAGTGGAGCACAAGTCACCAGGCCTTTCTCAGAGATATGGCTAGGTCTGAAGGGGGAGGAAGATATGTCTTTGTCATTAGCTGTCCAAACTGGGGCAGGGGAAGCTGAGCATTGGTGTAAGAGGTCATATAAAAATCCATGTGCGTGTAGGTGAATTTACCTGTACTAAAAAAAAAAAAAAAGGAGCTCCCTCAGAACTGTACAGAGAGGGATCTCTTTTATTATACAATATGAGGGGTTTAAAGCAATTACAGCATTAATCTGCTGCTGGAGACAAAATATGGCTGTATGCATTAAAAGTATTGAAAATGGCTGGCTAGTGCACAGATACACACAGCTGATGTAGTCAATACATTCATTATTCTGGAAACACAGGCAGATCTTGTGCTTTGCTGCAATTTGCTGATGCTCTGCTTTTCATTCCATTTGAACCTGTTTCCCTTCATGTTAAATATTTTTTGAGCAGAGTTGGCTCTGGTGTTTCTAATGCCCTTGGCAGAGTTTGGAGGTCACTGTAGCAGAGCAATTGGTGAAGACAGAATTCCAGCAGCAGTTGAGCTGCTTCCATGATCTGCTCTTCATTGTGTCCTCTGGACATCTGTCGTGCTTCCTTAATGGGGACTGTTGGCTTTGCTCTTCAGGAGCCAAGTAAAATACTCTCAAGTTCAAACATACTCTGAAGTGCTGGTTAATTCAGATCTAAATACAGACAAAAACACAAGCAAAAAAATAGCTTGTAATGCTTTGCAGCACTTAACGTGAGAGTGTACCTGAACCATTGAAAAGGGAACTTCACTGATCCTTGACTGAAATTCCTTTTGCACTTCTTAAACAGTGTGAGCCATGTCACATGAGATGAGCCAGGACCTTTGTGTTTCTTGATGGAATGGAAACAGGGCAGGAACACAGCCCAGGGATTTTGCTCAGTGTCTTCTGTACATACCTGGAGCTAGGAAGGAGGTTGTTTCTGGGGAAAGGAGAATACTAAAGTGCTTTCCAGAAATTTCCAGCAGCTCTTTGAGAGAGTGAGTTGGTCTTCCACAGGAATTTTCTGCTTGAAAATGTTAGATGGTTTTTCCTACACTGTGCTGCAGGCTCCTGCACGTTATGTTGTCATACTTGGCAGGAGGGCGAGGGGTAAAGAAGTGTTAAGTTATAATGTAAATTGAGTTTATTGCTGTCTGGCAGAATATTTTGGCAGCCTTTTGTGACAAAGCCTCTGCCACAAACACTTTTTAGCTCTTGGAACCAGGTCAAATCATTAATCTGGATGTCTGCAGGGACTTGGACAATGCTACAGCAGCTCCTACTGTCAGAAGATGGATGCATCCCTGGCTTCCCACTGCACACACTCACTTCTGACAATGTTAGTCAACAGGTTTTCCTAGCAAGAAATATTATTGGGGCAGGAGGAAATGACTGATTCAAAAGGGTCTGCAATTAAACAGCTTTTCAAACCATAATGTTTCCAGTTTCTCAGTGGCTCAGGACACACACCACATCTTTCTTGAGGCCATCAAAACTTAGCACAGGTCATTACTAATCTGCCAATCCGCCAGCTCCAAAGCAAGGAAAGTAATCTATCCCAGTCTGGCCCTCAGTATTTCACATTCCATATTCCTGTTGCCAGAAGTCAGATTTTTTTGTCACAGACCCTCACAGAACTCTTAATGAGCCCTAATGATGTGATACCTGCAGGGCACAAGGAGGAGTTGGCCAGTGGGTCTAGCAAGAGGAAAGGCTCATCCCACACATCCTCCTAGAAGGATCCTCCAGTTCACTGTGTCTCGGTGGTAAGATGTGAAAATGTCCATTGGGTTATATGGAGTGTTTCTGTCAGGATCCATTCTCCATCATTTCAGATGAGGAAGGGAGGGAGAGAATGATTGCAGACAACTGCACTTCTTTACTTTCTCTAGCCCCATGATAGCACCAGTTAAAATTAATGGGGCCACTGTGCATGCAGAAGCCTAGCAGAGGATTTATTTGACAGAGCTGCAGATAGAAGGGTTAACTACAGGCTTAAAATGGCTTCACTGCTCAAATATATTCTTGAAAAGCTTTGAAATGGTATGCTTTTATAGTTTGTTTTTTTGGGTTTTTTTAAAATTAACATTGATCATTGACTGTACCAATTAATGCAATTACGTGGTCCAAAATAAAACACCCTATCAGATCTGTATAATATGCTAGTCCTCGCAGGAAAACAATTTGGCCACGGCAGAGTGAAGCAGTGGATTAACCAAAGAAACCATTTCTGTTAAAAGAAACTATCATTTGGGGTCTGTATTTTGGAAGAAATGATACATTGCCTGCATGTAGAGTCATAACCCATTTCCTTTTCAATAGGAACTAAGTATGTTTAATTACTGGGCTGTCACATTAACTATCCATTATTTTTATTTAAAAACATGAAATAAGCATCAAAATTTAGGAAAATGTCTCAATATTGACATTTTCTCTTGGGATGGAGGTAAGATTTGAAGTTTCAGTAACTTTGGAAGGTGGGAGTTCAGCCATGCATTCATATCTGATTTTTCCAGTTAATTTCAGTGACCAGAGAAGTTTACAGGAGCTGTTATTTTCCCAGTTCTGCATCCAACAGATACATTGGAAAACAGAGACATGACCTGAGCATAACCTCCCACTGATCTATAAGCTGTATTATTATGACTGTGGGTGGTAAGGACTTGTATACTTGAATCCAACTCTTTTTTTTTTCCTCTAAAGTGTTAATCCTTTACTTGGAACCCACATATAAAAGACTTGGCTTTTCAGGACCAGATCATGTGTTTTCCAGGCTGGTGGGCACCTCACAGATCCACTGGTGGGAATTTGTTACCATCAAACCTGAAATGAGAGCTTAATTCTGGATTTGCCTGAGGGCCAAACCTTTTTCACAGTTACAATTCACATCTAACTACCAGCACTTTGATCTTCCCTGCTTCATGGACTCCACTCTTTTATCCTTAAAAGAGAATCAGCCAGATTTGTAGTGGAGATTACACCTCATCTCTTTGTGCCTCTGCTTGCAGGAACACCAAACCCCACCTTTTCCAACCTGTTCCCTCTCGCTGGGTGCTGGGGTGGGAGGGTGTTCCCAGACTGTCCTGGCAGGGTGTTCCATCCCAGCCATGTGAGACAGCGCCCTTCAGACAAACTCAGAGAAACACAAAAAAGTGGGCAGAGAGAAGACCTCCAGCTTCATTTTCCACCCAACAATTCCCAGGCTCTGGAGAACTCCAATGCCATTTCTCACGCATTGATGTAGTTGCACCTGCAGCCAGCTGAAGAAGCCCAGCAAAAATTTTCAGACCCACACAGTGGTTTTCAGCCCAGAGGGGCACATCAGGTCAAGTGAAACACTTTGCAGATAGGTGGGGAGAAATCAATTAATAAATAAAAGTAGTTCCTTCTTTCTCAGAACACTGATTTAAAAAAGAAAACTTCTGGGGTTTATATGTTTTATATACTTTTTACTGGTTTCAAAGTATTAAACAAAGCTGAAAAACCAAAGTGAAATATCATTTTGCCTGTTAACTTTTCTATTCACCAAAGCTGCTATGAGAAGAAGGAGGATTGGGCTGTATCTCCCGCACCTGTTCTATACATATTTTTTAGTATTGCCAGTGAGCTGAAACATTATTTTTCAGTCATCCTTAAAAAGCACCTGAGTGATCCATGCCCTGAGCTCTGGCATGGGACATAAAAGGATGGGTCTGAGGGGTTACCTGCGGTTTCTTTTCTAGGTCACTCATCTGGGGCATGAGGCACAGAGGAGTTTGACTTCTGGCAAACACACGTTTGAATTGAAAGAGAGAGATCACAGTGCACAGAAAAGAGGCGGACTTTGTGCTGTGGGGCATTTGCAAGATGAATGGTGCCAAACCTAGAGGACACAAAATCAGGACATGCACTTGGCAGAAGGACTGCAACACAGAAAGCAAATGGCACCGGTTCAGCTGGAAATCTCTGGGGCCGTGAGGAGTCTCAGGCTGCTGGGTGAATCCTCCAGCATCCAGCGGCTGGGAGCTAGGACCTTCAAGAGAATCAAAATGAATTAGGGGTCAAAACCAGTGGAAATTCATTGTGAAACAGGGTCCTTTAGGGCTGCCTGCAGGCTACACGAGGTCTGGATTTAATGGCTGGGAAGTCCCCGGAGCGCTGCCCGGGCAGGGCCGTGTTGGAGCCGGGCTCTCCTCGGGCAGCAGCCGCCGGCAGCGGCTCCGAGCGCCGCGCCAAGAGCGCCTTTGAAAGTAGGTCACAGCTCACTGTGATGCAAACTCTTTCTTCTCAGGTGCATCAAGGTGCTCTTTCATGTGCTACTGAGGCAGGAGCAGCAATTCCTGAGCACGCCGAGCCGCCGTGATCCATCTCCCGCAGTGTCTGCCCTGGGGACGCTGGAGAGCTGGAGGCTGCAGGCTCTGGCAGCAATGGGAGGACAGCAGCAGGTGCCTCATGTCACGGCACACAGAGCTTGGGTGATGGCCCGTGGCAGCAGATATCTCAGCTTTCAGGTCTTAGGATGCCTTTCCATGCTTCTTATCAGTGTCTGGTGCTGCTGTGATGTCCTGTGGCTCAAAGAGCAACCCTGTGCTGCTTTACTTTCCATGTCCTGGCTGCACTTTTATCTCTCTGCCCTCATCAGGTGCTTCCTGGTGCAAGCACATGTGTTTTCCCGTGGGAAAATGCACTTTTTCTTAGTGACAAAGGCAAAGCTTGAGATAAACCATCTCAGTACAGCAAGATTAACAGAGGTTGAGAGAAAATAAATGTGTGGTCATCACCTAATGTCAGAAGCTTCGAACAGATAGGAAGCTGAATGCCCCATTCACCATTTTTCTAGACAAGAGGCAAAAAACCCAGAAGAAATTACAGTTGTGTGTTACTAGAACAGAGTGCTTCACCTCATCCCTTCCCACCTGCAGGGAATGGATGTTAAGACTGGGAGCTTCCCCTTCATCTCTAGATTAAAGACCCACTCACAAGTGGTTTTGTTTTGAATATCACCAGGGCTACTGCTCTTTGTGATTCCCAAATTTCTACCCCAAGGATATGGAGATTTGACTGTCACCTACATTGCTTTCCTCTACAGTAATAGCCGAGGGCTGAAACAAGCAGACCATGAATGAGAGATGGCATCACGAAAGCTCACCAGGAGAGAAGGTAAATTTACCTGTTCTCCACACAGCGAAAGAATGGAGACAATGTGAACATTTTCTATTGAAACTGGGTTTTGGAAACAAACAGTTAGCATCTAAATAAGTCTATTCACAGGAAATACCCGTGCCTCACAGAAAATGTCAGTTTTTCAGATAGAGAAATGCATTAAAATGTCATATGTCAAAATATATCAAAGATATTTTGTCTGAACTAAAGCTGAGGTGGGGTTGTTTGCAAAAATTCAAGCAGGGAGGAGTTCGACTTCTCTGACTGAATAATTACTACAGCTGGCTTCATCCACAGTGCAGTGTAACTGTGGCCTTTCTACGTACAGGAAAAAACCAGAGATATCTGAGTGAGGAAATTAAGGAAGAAACAGGGCATTGAGTGTTCTGGATAAAGTTGTTATCATTCCATCGGCTCTCTGAGAGCCTTCAGCCCCAGTGAGGTCAGCTGGCATTTCTTTCTCGCCCTACAATCAGCACTGGAGGCATCAGGATTATCTCACGGAAGAGACACCTTTATTGGGCACGCTGCTCAGTGTAAATCTAGCAAGTGTTGCCCTTTTGTTATTCCCAGGTATTGTCACGCACTGATCATCCGCCAGCTGCTGGTGCTGTGTGTGTTGGTGTGGGGGCAGACAGAGCTCGAAACAGGAGCTCCTGTGTGATGCTGCACCAAAGGCTGCTTCTCTCCCCGTCCCTGGCAGGGCTGCAGGGCGGGGCTGTGCCCACCACCACCCCCAACCTCGGCTCCCTCCGAGACGGGGACAGACCGCAGGGCTGCTCTGGGTCTCCCCAGGAAACCTGCCAAATTGCACAGGACGAACGCAATCTGGAAAAATCTGTTTACTGTGATGTGCTCGTACAGCTGGAAGGATTTAGCTGCTATTTCAAGCAGACCTTCCTGTAAATGTAAAGGGGGATCTTGAAATGCATTTCAAACACAGAAATGAGGGGCTCTGCTCTGGCTCATTTTCACCTGCGATGTGTCATCTCTTAAGTGGCCCCAATTTACCAGACACCACCAGGGAATTCAGTTTGTGAATGCCACTCCTGCAGTTGCATATTCCAGTTATCCACACCGTGGCCAGCAGTCTGCTTTAAATTCACTGGGGTGTAAGCCTGACCCTGACTAACAGCAATAACAAAAGCTGTCCTGGATACCATCTCAGTGATTGCTGTGCACAGGACTCTCAGTCTGAGGCAGGGTGAGCTGTGACACAGTAGGTTCATCACAGCTATAGAAATCCTCCCCAAAACAGTGAGTTGTTTGCATCCTTTATACACATAGGAAATAAACTTACACTGAAGTCCCAGTAGTTTATCTGGGGTTCCCTTCTTAATATCTCTGCTATAAAACACCTGACAAGAGCTTCCCAAGTGTCTGCCTACCCTGAAAAGAGAGGAGACATGAGCAAGGGCATACCAAGAGTTCCACAGATGGATACTTGGATGCAGCCCTGAAGATTAGAGCAATAGCATCATCCATAGTCAACTAGACTTTCTCTTTTACAGGCAATAAATATTGGATTATTTATTTTGCATCATGACTGCCTTCTCCTCTCCTCTCCTTTCTATTTTTCCCTATGTATGGTAAGGAAAGAGCATATGATGAGTGTAGTATATTATAACTGAATATTAATCTCTTCTATTCAGTCAGTGCATGCATTCATTTATATGGATGATTTGCTAGTTTTGTTTGAATACACACACGCATATTTAACAGCGAGGTTTATTATGAAAAATGCCCTCGAATTAACTCTTCTAAAAGATGCCAATATTATTGGCAAGAATTGCATTTTATTTTCTTTGTAAATGTGCTGCTTCCTTAAACATTCATTTCTTTGGAAATCCAGTACTTTCCCAAATGCAAAGGCAGTGGTGATGAGCAACTGTCATTCCCACATTAAAAAGCAAAACCAAGCCTTGATCTTTCTACAGCAGATTAGGGAAAGAGATAAGAATGAGATGAAAGCCTCAAATGTCTGTTCCACTAGGTTTGAGGCATTCTTTTTGTTTTAGTTCCGCACTCTGCCTCTTTAATTCCCCCTGGCTCAAATGCCAATTTTCTGCTATGTTGGCATGACTGCCGAAGAATTGCTTCTGTTAATAAACTGCACAAAATAGCTGAGCAATTAGGCAATTAAACTGTTTTAAATTTAATTTAAAACCCTGGCATTTTGCTAAGAGTACTTTTTTTTTCTTTAATCCCATCTTTTTTGTGTGGTGGGAGGTAAAGGACGAGTTGGAAGGGTGGGAAGGCAGCACAGTGATGAGGGAGGGGTCTGGCGTGATCGGAGTTGACTCAGGCAGATAAGTATAAGGGCTGTCCACTTTGGGGAGCACATTCCAGCCCTTGTCCCTTATTAGAACAAGCAATTTTTTCCCTAACATTTAACACACAAACAAGCTTAATCTGATTTCCATCCTGATCCCAGATGGGTATCAGGGCTTGTAAGCAAATGATTTCAGGAGCTGCCTACCTGCTCTTGGATGCTAATTCAAAATAAAAAGGAGCAATGGAGAAAACACAGGAATTACTGTGCCTGAGGGTGAGCAACCTGTTCTGTTCATCACTGCGTGCTCCCACTGCATTCAAGGGCACTTCTCCAAGTTACCTGAACTGTAGGAAAGTTTGTCCCTTGGGCTTATTTGACCTGTACTTACAGAGACTTTTTTTCGGTATGGATCAAGTTTTCATTTTGCTAAAGGCTCTCTCACTGACTTGCCATGGGTGGTGGCGCTGGGATTTACCCTTCCTGGAGATGGGGCCCAAGGGAATGGTGAGAGGGCTTATTCCATCATGCCGCAGGTGCATCCCCAAGCCCATCATCCCCTGCCGTGCCCCACTGCCAGCCAAAGCCCCTCCTGTGCCACTCACACCATGTGGGCCAAGCTCTGGTAGCCCACCCCCATTGTGCTACATCCCTTCCCAACCCAATCATCTTCCCCAGGCCACCATCTAAAATCTGTGCATGGTCCCCTGTTCCAATTAACACTTCCAATCCATCCCATTCATACACCCAAGCAAAGTTCTGTCAATAACCACAAACCCTCAGCTGCCCAGTCCCATCCCTGTCCACTGCTCTTGCACCCTCACTGCTTCACACCCTGCACCTCAGCTGACCCACAACCTTAGCATTGCCAGGTTTTTCAGAGCAACCTGTCTTCTTTACTTCTCAGTGCATTAAATCTCTTTTCTTATCATGATGGCTGGAAGAAACAAAACATTCTCTCTATTCTGCTAATAGGAACACACCACATTTTTCAAGCCCTTTTTCACTACCCGTATTTGGATGAATGACGCCACAGCTAAGCAAAACACCCTGTTGTAAACCCTGCAGTGCTGACTGTCTTCTCAAGAAAAGCTTTTATCTCCATGGTCACATCATGGCTATTTTTAGTGAACCAGTCATTCCTGTTATTATCTTAGTCTTTGAAATTAAAAATAATGGAAAGAGAATTAAAAGGATTCTTCTAAATGTTGTGGTAGCTGCATGCTCTTTGCAAAATTCTAGGTGAAACTCCACCCTCCCCTCCTGAGGTAATGGGGATATGAACATTAACAATATTCACGTCATCGCTGCAGTCAGACTCACATTATCATTTCCACTTAATGCACCATTGGGACCAATCCTGTGGTAGCTGGGGAAATGTATTATAAGTTAATTCATTATTTCTGATATGATTCTATGCATAATTGAGATCTCCTGTTCTGCACAATGAACCCACTTGTTGCCCTGAGAACAGAGTCAGTCCCAGAAAGTTCCTCTCTCTGAGCCTAAACATCTCCACTGTGGGTGCTGCAGAGGAGCTGTTGGCAATGCAGGCTGTGCCAGGGTGCAAACAGAGATCCAAGAGCTGCAAGTGCTGCATGACCTGGGGATGTGAGGCATGCCAGAGTAACAGGATGTCCTAGGCAGTGTTTTAGAGTGAAGCATTGAGGCAGCAGTGAGACATTAATTTTCTGTATTTTGGACTTCTCAGAGCACCATTGCAAAACCTTTTTTCTCCCTATGTGTTAGCACAGATTGCAATATTAATTTCTCCTCTCCTCCTTTCTGACATTGACTTTCCACCACAAGCCCTTTGGCTGTCCAGTCCAGTTTGACAGCAGGGCAGGATCTCTGTCTCTGTGTTTATACAGTGCCCAGCATGAAGGGAAACTGGTCTTTGCTGGACCTTTAGCTGCTGGTGTAATGCATATAATAATATTACATCCTTGAACTCTCTGTCCCGTTTCAATGCATCTGAAAACCTTCTTAGAAAAAAAGCAGTATGTGTTATACAGATGTGAACAGGCTCTAACATCAAGTGGACAGCCCATAATTCCAGATCATCTTCTGGCTGTAACAAAACCCCACACTGTCACAGGGATGATATAGGGAAGGATAATTAAGATAATGGGTTGGTCTTTATGTTTGTACATTGCTTAGCAGCCATCAACAAAATTACAGCTCCAGGCAGACCTCAGAACACTCCTCAGCCTCCTTGGTAGCAACACACAGTCAGAACTTCAGAATAAGAAAGTCCAGGCTTTGCCTTTGTACATTTACAAGATTTTCAGGCACCGTAACTCTTAGAAGAGAAGCATCAACTTTCCTGATCCTACAGGCTGCAAACTCAAATCTCAGGCCAACAGCACTGACAGAGAACTGCTCTGGTGGTGACCCACAGGTGGGAGGTGACAGCAGCTCCCCATGAGGTACCAGCTCCTTGCTGGGTTGTGCTGAACAACAGCTACACCCCTGGGCAAGATGATGCCATTTCAGTGACTGGTGCTGCTTTCTTTCTACCAGGTCCAGCATTATCCAGCAAGGCCTTTCTTTTGGCCAAGGGGCTCAGTTCAGATGTGCTTCAAGAACCACACGTTGGTCACCAACCACTCCTTGGAAACTTCTGCTTGATTTTGCAAGACAGGGATTAAAGGATGTCCCAGGAATTAGTTTGTTTATTGTAGTTCCTACAAATGCCAGCAGAGGTTGTATTGAAATGTGAGATAAACACGTATGCAAATAATACATTGACTCTGATTCAGTCATGATGACTTTGCCAATAAATATCCAATCACTTTATAATACATTACATTTGTATATTTTAAACGACCTAATTTATAGGAGCATGAAAGCATTAAATTACCATATAGCAAGACTACTATACCACACTAGACATCTATTAGCATACTACATGTCAATCAGTGTTTTACCAATTAATGGCTATCTAATTATCTTGCTATAATGAGCTTGTTAAATGCCAATTAAATGGCAAGATGTTTGAATGCATTAATAAGAATGTAATTACACAGTTATTGGTGACATAATTTTCACATCATTAACTAGTAACTTATCCTTATTAAGTTTAATAAGTATATTCTTTTAACTTCCCATTGATCCCAAATTAGGATACAATCGCCAGTCGGTTAAGACTGAGTGAGATGGCTATAATTATCAGGATCATTATTGGAAAAGTTTAATGTCTCTGATGTTATAAATAAGCAATAACTGAAGAATGCACTGGGGGAAAAGCCAACAGAAAGTGCAACTACACTCTGCACACAGATTCTAACTTGGGATGGAGAGTCATCCTCCAGACAAGAAATGTACCTCTCGTAAGAGACCAGCTTTCAAACCTGGAAACTGTAGTTGGTTTGCAGAGCAGAAGGTGAAAATTCCCTTATCAAGCTTTCCTACCAGAGTGCTCTAAAAGAAAAGGAAGTGGTGAGAAAGGCTGAGTCCTTACCTGGTGTGTCCTCCCCTGGTGAGGACACTCTGGGACACTCCAGGAGCTGATGGTCTGGGGTGATGCTCATCTTGCTTACTCAGTATTGCTCCTGG
This sequence comes from Eopsaltria australis, assembly GCA_034509425.1. Taxonomy (NCBI): domain Eukaryota; kingdom Metazoa; phylum Chordata; class Aves; order Passeriformes; family Petroicidae; genus Eopsaltria; species Eopsaltria australis. The sequence continues at coordinate 204,513 of JAVTVJ010000180.1, forward strand.
GGAAATAATTTCTGCTGACTTTTTGTTTAGCTGAGATGGATGAGGTGCAATGATGATAAGTCCACATAAGTGTGCTCCTACCTGGAGAAGGGCAGTAGAACCTGGTGGGGACAGCACTCTGCTAGGACTGTAGAGACTTTGAAATCATTCTGAGTTATACCTCATACTTACCCTGAAGTTTGGACAGGTAACTTAATCCATTTTATCTTTCCATTTACTGGGACTTGTGAGAGTAAAATAATCACTAATGATGCTGAGGTATCCAAAACCTCCAAGTCAGGGACTGCAGAAACAGTGATGTCAACAGCAGCTCCCCACAGAGCAGGTATCAGAGCAACCACAGGAAGCTGAACTCAGATCTCTGCTTCAGCCGTTAGAATGTCATAGTTTGTATAGCAGAAAATAGCCAATCTTCCATCCCAAATCTTTTATTTATGAAAGGGAAATAAATCACCCTGTGCATTTCCACACCAGGAAAAGATATTTAACCAATTGAGTATGTGTGAGCCATGGCGAATGCACAAATAGTTTTGCATTAATCTTTTCCTGCACCCTCTCGTCCCATTTTTGCAAAATATTGGTTCATACCATGCCTACTGTATCTAAAATGAAGAAAGTGATTGAGAGCTATTTACTGAATTAGGCACTGTACTGACAGATACGTGTGTAACAAAATCAGCCCTCGGCCTCAGTGCCTTAATTAGCCACTCCACCTTGATGAGTGCCACAGATCCCAGCACAGCCCTGTGTGTGTCCTGCATTCCTAGCCTAGGTGCACTGCACATCTCCAGTGGAGCTTGACCAGTGTTTCCAGACACCAGGAGGCAAGAAGATGCTCAGTGGTCCATCACAGCTCAGCAGAGAATTGCAGCCTGCATGTTAAAGGATTTTTCTGAACGGTGGCCACTGGAAGTACCTCATCTTTCCCAAGGATGTAACCTAACCCTCTTCTAATGTTTTTCCTTTTTCTTTTCATCTGTCTTTCTGACTCCTTCAGGATTTTATTAAGAGAACTGGGGAGGTCTGTTGAATTCCTCTGTCTCCTGAGATATATTTAACAGGAATGTGTTGTTCCTATCTTGGACACGTAGGATGGGCAAATGCGTACACAGACATCACAGTAACTCGTCTGCTATTGATCTCTGCTGATACAGGCACAGATGTGTATTGTGGATGTGTTTTGCTGCTTTAAAGAATTGTTTTCAGTGGATACTTTTCAGGTTCTTTCCATCCCGCAATTTCATCTTCTTATAAGAGCGAAAATTTTGTGTGAAAACACAGAGGTCCTCTCCTTTTTCCCAACAAAACAAAAATAAAGAAAGGGAAGAGGGGGATGGGGAGATAAACCCTTCCAACTCTTCACAGCATTTTTGTTTTTCTCCCCAAAAGCAATATGAAATCGCACTGAGCAGGTATGGTAATAATCAGCATTGAGTGGAGTAATGATGTGTCTCCTGCACTGAAGCTCCTGACAGGAAAATCATGACCTGCTCCCCACAGGTATCAAAGTCGCTAATTACCCATCACGCACTCGAGATCGGCATTCATTAGAGGAACCGACACTGTGTTACTCAGTCACGGGGAGTCTCTTTCAAGTCCGGGCACTTTTCCCTTTGATAGAAAGAGACTGCATCAGCACAGGCAGCACGTTTGCCTTCTGTCGCTTGCTGGCTGCTGTGCTGCACATGAGACTCGAACCCAAGGATGCAGTGAGTTCAGCTAAAGGAGCAGCTCAGCGCTGCTTGGAAAATGTTTAGTAACAGACCATGGAGGAGCACATTTCCAAGATCTGCTGCTGCTGCTGCCCACCTGGCCTAAGTCTCTTCTCAGCAATATCCCCAGTGCTGCCATCTAGATCCAGTTGTTCCCTGTGCCTCTCAGATGAATAGATGAGCTAAAGAAAATGGGTTGTTCCTGCTTTTTTTTCATGGCTAGGCTAATCAAGGTAGTTCTGCTATAATTGTATTCACAGACTAATGAGATGATAGGTAGAGTCCACCTTACTAAATCCAAATCTAAATGTCCTTGGTGTCTGCACAGACCAGATTTGCCTGGAGCCCTGTTTTCAGACTCAGCTGTAACAGGATTTATACTTCTGCCTCCTAACTCTTTCCTTGTTAGAGCCTTTCTCCCTATCTTCCAATTTTTTTTTCCTAGGTTGTTATTTGCTTTTACTCCATGTCTTTGAAACTGAAAATGGTACTTAACAATTAAGATTTTTTTTTTTAATATTATCTCTACAGTGACACTCACTAGAAGAAAACAATAAGGAGTCAGCAGTGGTAAAGTTACACAATTTATAGGTTACCTAGTTCAGAGAGACACTGGAGCCTTTCTGTGCACTGAAACATCCAGCACTGATCACTGTTATGGCCACAGTACCTTGCTTGGGTGAACCATTAGTGTATTGTAGCATAGAAACCCCTATAGTGGCTATAAAACATATTTATATATCTATAAAACCAGGATGCTCTGGTCTACTGAAAGCACTTAGATACTTGGATAAAGAACAATGTGTGGAAGCTAGATGTACAGGGGAAAGAAAGAAGCCACACTCAGGTTTTGAGATTAGCATTTATTTTCAGGCATCTGCAAGGAAAGCCCATCAGTTCGATGATTATCTGAACATATGTGGAACATTTGTAAAAAGCTGGGAGAATTCCATTATGTATAAGCTGCTTAAAAAGTGGCTCACTTAAGGTTATTACATTGCTGCTCTGGGTTATTTTTGTTTAATTCAAACTCTGCGGTGGGTGAGACTCAATTTCAGTTTAAACAATCACTTCAGTACCTTATCTTTCTCATCATCTTCTGTACCTACAAAATTTGCAGTGTGGGATTCAGATAAATAAATACATGATTACACACACACTTGCTCATCATTTTCTCCATGACATTCCGTTTTCTGTGAATAAAGAAAATGGCTTTCAGGGTGCTTTTTTCCTTCTCCTTCTAAGCGAATGATTTCCAAAGGGCCTGTCTGTCCAGAAGAGATTAACGCTCTTGCCTTAGAATGAGGCCAAAGCACAATTTTAGTGTCAGAAAATCAGTTTTGAATCCACAAAAGTTTCCATTCAGAAGTCTATTTAAGAATGTACTTATAAATTGTCCTCTCTAACCTGCTCCATCTGAGGAAAGAATTAAAATATTTATCCACTGACCCAAGAAAATGTTTCAAATGAGCTGCCCTGTTGAAAAAAATGAGTAAGATAATGTGGATTAGGATTTTGCCCCATAAGAAAATGCTTATTTGACAGCTTTTGAATTAGCTGTGCCTCAGTCTGGGTCCCCAGTGAAAAGTCTGCATGATGTTTCTGAATGCAAACTTTGAGCATCCAAAGCAAACACTGCAACATTCTCTCTGGAAAGACCTTTCCATCCCAAAAAGACTCCCAACCACATAACACCAAACCAATAGTAATCAAAGAGGTGAACAGAGAAAAAACTTTCACAACCAATATTCTTTTAAAGGTACTGAAAATGCAGCATTAAAAGACATGAAAAAAACCCAGTCTTCCCCTCAGGAGAGCCTTCATGGAGGAATCTACTTCAGGGAGTATCTTTCTTTCACCATTCTACTTTCATACTCATATTCTTAAGATTTCTCAAGTCTATGTAAGAAGAAAGGCACATTTTCTGTAGATCTCTTTCAAACAGCAGCTCTGCTATCAGTCCTGTGAACTCCCCCTTTCCACAGGGCCAAACAGGCACCTGGTGATTAAAATTCAGCCCAAGCCACCCAATTCTGCAATGTCACGGCAAAAGTTTCCAGCCACTGTGCACTTTTCCTCTCTCCATGGTACTTCTTTCCATATGGGGGTGGCAAATGGCTGAGGTCTGTGAAACAACACAAAATTGTTCTCTCAGGCATATTCTTTATTCCCCAAATTAAAGGGAAGTGCAAAACTTCAATTGTGCTTCCCTCTGCGTTCCTCCTCATGGAGTGGTAAATAGGGGTAAACTGTGAATGCACTTTAATTCTGCTTATCACAAGTCTGGTAGCTTGTTACACCCTCTGCTTTTTCTCCTCAGATGCTATAGAAATACAACAGTGTAACTAACACTTCTCCTCATTTAGAGCCGCAGGTGGTGGGAGTACGTGTGATTTCATTGTCTTTACTTGGTAATTACAGGTCTGTTCCTATTCCCACTGTCTCAGTGGGATGCTTGTATGGTACACGTATTTAAGTCCTTTCAGGTGTTCTCAAGGTGGATTAGCATGAAATATTGCATCAGTGCAGAATGGTGCCTGCTCTGGTGTGCCTGTGACCGCTGGCTGTGGCAGGGCTGCTGGCACACAGGCTGCTCTGACTGCTTGTGTTGCCATGAGGGTGGTGGAAAGCCTGGCTCAGACAAAAGTCATGCCAGGAGGGAGAGGAGAGCTGGGACTTGGGTAGTCTTCCTGGCAGAGTGTGTCTCCACATCCATGAACACGGTGCCTCTGCAGAGGGTGCACAGTGCAGTGAGCCCCGGCTACTGCCGAGGCCCCAGGCTGCACATGCACTTTGGATCATCCCAGGAGCCTTCCTGTGGGATACATCTTCCCTCCTTTCCCTCCCTAAAGGTGTCTGAGAATGTGAGATGGGATTGGCCACGGGGCAGTGGCAGCAAGATTGACACAGCCTCTGATTCAATTCACGTGGCAGGTCCATTTAAAAATGTAGGTATTATTATCCTTTGATTTCAGCTTCTGATTCCTCCAGATGTTTGTGGTTGATAAATCAGGCTCCCTTCAGGTTTTGCCACCTTCCATCAGTGCACAATATGCTTATCACAGACAGAAATCCATGTGCAATGGGAAGGCACGTTGCATATACATCCAGTGAATGTGTCTGTATGGTAACTATGTTTTAATACACCACATTCGTGGTATACTTTGAAAAACACAGTAGCTGGAGCCAACACTGCTGAAAGAGCAGATTCTTTCTCAACTTCTCTTTGAATTCCCTATTTCTCTTTAAATTGGGATATTTGCATGAAGGCTGGAAGCCCCATCTTTCTTCTATTAGAGCACTGGTGATCTTTGCCTTTTCTCCATAGAAATAGGCTTGTGAGTTCAAGGACTGAATTCAGAGTTCATAAGCATATGCATAAATTGATAGGATTAAACCCTGGGTAAGGCAGTGAAGCTTGGAGCACATGTTCATCCTTCAGCACAGGCTCAGGTTCTGTGCTGAGTAAGGACTGCAGGACATTTGAAGCAACCCAAAACCCTTCTTCCCTGGAGTCCTTCTCCTCTGCTGCTGCCTCGTGGTTAAATAAAGCCAAAAGTTCCTGTGCAGCACACGAAGGAATGTCAGGATGTAGAAGTGCAGACACCCAGGTGTCTCCAAGGAACTTCTGGAAGTACACAAAGCTATTCTGAGCCATCTGGAAATGATGAGAACTTTGTTTTCCACTCTTGTATGGAAAGAGAGAGAAAACCCAGAGTTGTATAGACCAAATTAGGATCCCCAAAATTATATGTTTCCAACAAGTTGCTTACAGAAAAGACTGGACATGTGGAGTGTCAAGGGGCTGCAATATTTTTATCAGTACATTAAATGTGACAGATGGTCAGAAGCCAGAATCCAAAGTGCAGATACTTTTGTTCTTTGAGAGCACTTGAAATCTGAACCCCTCCACGTGCTTTGGACAAAGCTCATCCCATTCAAACTTCAGGAGTCAAGTAAGAAAGAAATAACAGCTATGTTTTTTACTTGCTGTTCCCCAAATGCCTAAAAAGCAGTCAAAACCAGAGGTAACTCATGGAAAATTGCCCCATTAGCAATGGTAGAAGTTTGTCTTTAGTAATAACTTTTATTTCTCTCACTATAAAGCCAATTGCCTCAACCATCTTTGGCATCCGTCTGTATGAGCTCAGTTGTACTTCAATGGAGATCTCAAAAGCCTTCTGCTCTCAAAAAATGCTTAAAATCCAGTGACAATTGTCCTACCTCTTTCCATCTGAAAGGTAACTAGCTAGGAAGATGCCTGGGTGGCAGTCTCACCACAACAGATCCCCAAGAGATCAAGGACCAGGGGATTCAGTTCTGCTTTTGCTGTTGGATCTCTTGGCCCTCGTCAGGGCATGTGCATGATGCTGGTGAGAGCTGCAGCCTGATAGAGCATCACTCTCTGCAGAGCTGCCCAGCCTCTACTCATGTTTAAAGGTGGCTGAATACCTGAGGAGGAGCTTTGACCCTCCACCTGTCTTCTGTTTGCAGTGCAGGACCCAAATGAAAAGACCAATTTTTTTCCCAGGGAAATATAAGAAATATTGTGTATTTCTAAAACTTCACAGCCCTCTCTCCATCAATAACAAGGTCCAGCAAATTCCAGCCCCCTCATAGTCCCCTCCTGAGTTTTCATTTTTCTCCTATATTTTCTGTATTGTTGCCATATATTTGCTTATAAATATTACCATTTAAGAAGGGAAAACTTGAGGGATATTCACCTGAGGTCTGAAATTATATTTTTTTTATTATGAGTATTGGAGAAGGATGCACAAGGCATCAGCAGAATGTTGCAGCATGGGTAATAGATTGCTGCTCAGCAGTTGGTGGGTTGGCTATTTCTTTTAATTGCTGATCCTGTATTTTCAGACAGTGCTGATCTTATGACAAATCTTTTTTGCCTACTTTTCTGCAATTAAGCAATTTAGCTTATAGTTGAAAAAGTTTTTTCATAAAATAAATACTCCATTGTACAAATACACGTCTGTACATGTATTGATGTGCACATGTGTGTGTGCACATGCACAGAGACATGGAACTCTTCTTTCACAGCAGTTCTGACAGGGACATTTCCTTTCCCATAATTCTAAATCTTTTCTTGTGCTAACTGGAGAACTCAGAATTTTGCTTTCCCAGACAATTCTTGTCTTTAATGAGGTCTTTTACAGTATTTTCTTTTAGTTCAAAAGCCAAAATATCCAGTGAAAAGCTGTTTCAGTGACAACTGTGTGTGCGTGTTTGTGTCACTTTCAACCTCAATGTGCATGTCCCATTTTCAGCTCCTGAACTCTGAATAAACTGGGCTCACCTCCAAGAGTTACAGCTTTAAGGAATATAGGTAGTTGCACCATTACCTTTTTTATTTGTTTAATTTCTTTTTCCTTCAGTCTGCTCTGTTAGTTTATCATACATGTGGTCTAATTAAAGTTTTCTGCAGGACATTTCATCCAGAATAAAAAAATGACATTGCTCAGAAGGGCTTTAGTTACATTTTTTTTCCTTCCAACTGTGCTGAAAGGGAAGTTGCTGTCTAAAAAATCTGTGCCCGGGTGGAAGAGACAGTTTTATAATTGCATTTCCAGTCTTCTTTGTATTCTTTTGTGTTATATGCTTGTACAAGAAGAAACTGGACAGGCCTGTTGGATAGCAGCCAGGCAGAATTGTCAGAGAAAGAGAGACCAGATTGAAAATGAAATAGAAAGGGGGAAGAGAAATAAAAAATATCAGGATGATCTCTCAGAACAATGACTTAAGAAAGTGAAGCTGGAGGAGAAAATAGCAATTTTGTTTTGTGTCAGCTTCAGAGGTTTTAAAATTGTCTTTTGCTTTCTGTTTGGTGGTTTTTTTCTCCAGTTGTGACAGGGAAAAGTCAAAGTATGGGGATGTGTTTCAGAAATGGAACTGGGACAAAACATTTGTTTTCTGACTAAGAGTCAAGCACTGAGAAATCTGAGTGCACTCAGAAGGAAGAAAAGGCAGTGTCTTGAAAGTTGAGGCTCTGGCAGTCTCAAGGTCATATTCCTACTCTGGGTGAGATCAGCATTCCTTGGTTGGCATTCTATAAATTAATTAATTCATTAATTAATCAATCAGTAAGTACATATTCTCTATCACTGTGAAGCAAGCAGAGACAGGATTAGCATACTCAAACCCATGGACCTTCTTGTGTCTGAGTATGAAGGGGTCTTCTGATTTTCCTTCCACTTCTCATCTTTCCCAAGTCCCTGCAGGTTTCAGTTTCTCAGGCTGATATACTAGAGAGTTGGTAGCAAACAGGTCAGCTCTGCTTTGAGGAAAGGTGGTGAAGGTGGCCTCCAGAAATCCCATCTAACCTGACTTTTTCTGTGATTCTGTTTAAGTCAGTCACGAAAGCATCCATCCACCAGCACCAGCAGCTGTACTCTTTGTTCCAGAAAGTCCACAAGTCATGGTCAGACTCTGTGACTGGTAAACAAAGAAAAAAAAAAGAATGAAAGGGAGGCAAAAAAAACTTCTTTGAGCCTTGGGATGTGATTATTTGTGCAGGGGCAGATTGAGAGCAACTGAAATGAAAGGAGAAAAGTAAATGGGGGCCTGTGAGAAGCTGAATGGTGAGCACGTCTCTTCCACACTTTCCTTGAAGGCACAGCGTGTGGATGTACTTTATTCATAATGACAATATGATGTGATTCATAGCAATTGCTTCTTCACAGTAAATTATTCTAAGATGCGTTGTTGTGCCACGTTGCAATGGCACAAATGAATGATGTTAAAATACTGAGCAGACAAAATGATAACACCTGTTACAGAGCCACTTATAAACCGGAGTGCACGGAGGCATTTGTACCTGTCTCTATCACACATTGTGAGCTACACATCTTAGGATGGTTTATGAAGGAGAAGGCAATTTCTGCTATTCTGTATTAAAACATTCCTCAGAATTCCCTTAATTTACAGACATCCTCTCTCTGTTTACTTGACATCAGCTCTTGCTCTCTGCCAGGCAGTGTAGGAGAGAATTCACAACTGGCTCAGCACTCAGATTTCCTACCCAGGTCAGGTGTGGGAGGAAGAGAGTAACAATATCTCCACATGTACATTTAATCCTGCCCTGTGGTAGCACAGAATTACCCAGACTGAAGAGAGGCAGGGAGCTGTGCCCCCTCCCAATGCACTGGGAGGCAGCTGAGGCTAACTGGCACAAGCAGCCAGGGCAGTGCCTCCTGAGGGTGATGATGTCCTGAATTTCCATGGATTTTCACAGGTGCTCAGCACCTATGTGGGAGTCAGGCAGGTCAATGCCTCTGTGCATCTGCCTCTAAAAACTTAATGCAATGATTCCTTGAGCCAGTGGAGAAGTGGGGATGGCTTTTGCCATCCCTGGGTAGGGCACTATACCTTCTGCTAGCTGTCACCAACAGTCTCAAAACTCTGATGTGATTCAGAGTAGAGCAGCCAGGACCCAGCCCATGATGGCACATGACTTTCCTTGAGGGATTGACATGAGCTCCCAGGCCCCTGACATCCATGGAGACCTCTGGGCAGGTTCTCTGTGAACTCTGAATTCACAGTGGTGGGCAGAGCATGGAGCTATCATGAGAGAGGAAATGCAGGATGATCCCTTTGTACTCTACTGAGAACATCTACCTCCAACAACAAAGCCAAGAGCACTGTCAGATTTTATTTTATTTTATTTTCAGGGATAGGGGAGAGGTAGAACAGCTTTTCTCTGATTTCTAAGGAAACTGGTTTCATTGCTGGCCAGATACCTCCTGTCAGATGTCTCCCATGGAAATGGAGCCCTAGCCCAGCCAGCTCTACTGGCATTTTTGTTCCAGCTTCTAGCCTTGCAAGTGAGACACTAAGCTTAATTCCTTCTTTTAATTTTCTTCTTCTCCTTGTTTTTTACCCTGATGCAGTATGCTGTCTTCATTAAGATGCTGTCTACAGGATTCTCTCCTAATACTCACAAGTGCCTCTTCCATCCACAGGCAGCTGGAGAAATTGCTTCTCTAAGCACCAGACAATGAACAATGGGATGAACTCTCCAGTTTGCTTTCCTTCTCACTCATTTGTCCTCTTTCATGCTGTCTGGTGCAGTGAGAAAGCATGTACCAAGGTCTTGACCAAACACGTTGAACTGCAATCATCTTGGGATACCCAAGTGAGATAATTACCAGCTTTGTTTCTCTCTCCCTTGCCCCTTCTTCCCTCTGATGACAGGCAGATGAAGTGGATACTCAGCTCAGACAGAAATGCCCTCATTTCCCTCTCTCTTTTCCTGCTAAGGGGTCCCCTGTGAGATACTCTGTGCCCTTTGATGACAGTGCTGACGTCTCTCCTCTTAACTAGTCTAGTCCCTCTGGGAAGCACTGGGGAAGTAATTTGTCTCCCACCAAACTTTGAAGCTCAGGTTCTTTCAGGAAAGTTTGTCAGAATGGAGACAAACAGTAGGGCCTCTGGGTCAGGTATTTTACTTTGCCATGGAAAAAGACAAAGCAAGAAGCTTTAAAAACCAAAAATTGCTGTGCTGTGTCCCAGCACTCCCTGCTTCCTACAGCTGGAGCTGCAGCATCTGTAGGGAGCTATGCCATGGGGGTGTAGTGGACCAGTGCAGGAGGGCAAGGGAAATGCATAAACCATCCTGAAAGACAACCACTGCCTCTTTTATTATGATAATTTCTGTTTTAAGATACCGACATTGCTGTTTATCATCAAACCTATCTCACTTTCCCAATTACCAGTGGGCAGTAAGGAGTTCCTCATTTTTATGGAAGGTGAAGGGTAATTAATTCCTTAACATTAGCAGGGACAATTGCTGCCTGAGGGATTCCCACCCTGCTCAGCATCATCCATGGTTGGTTTGATCTTAGTGGAGCAGGAGGATGAGGTGTGACTCAGACCTGGGCAGGTAATAGCTGAAGGAAGTCCCCAGGAAGGCAGACTGCTGGGGTGGGCAGGCAATGAGTCCCTCACAGGCACTCCTGTAGGGGCTGAGCAGGACCTCAAGAGGGCTTTCTGCCCCAGGGGAAAGCAGTGAGGAGAGGATCTCCCCAGGTCAATGCTGAATGGGGCTGTGGAAGCAGGGAACAAAAAAGGCAGGAGAAACCAGGCTTTTAGTGAGAGCTGAGAAGGTCCAGTCTGGCCAGTACAAGGATGGTGAACAGCCCTGGAACTTTTCTTATGGCTCTTTCTGCTTATCTTAAATACCACATAACCACGAGCAATCACAGCTCCTTCACACCCATGTGTGCTTGGGACACTGCTGGGTACCAGCTTGCAACAGTTTGTGTGGGGTTGGCATTCACATTACAGGGACCAGAAAGTCCTGCTACAGCTCCTCCAGCATCACTTCTGAACCAGACTCACTGTATGCAAGTTCTGCAGCCCCCAAAAAGCTTTGGCTATTTCCAAAGGTGTAGCAAACCTGCTTTGTGACCTGGACAGTGAGGTCTTTAGCACACATTTCAGCTTAATTGCAAACACTTCCTACAAAGCTGGATAAGAGGACAGGTTCAGCTCTGTAATCCAGCCAGCTAAGGCCCTGTTTGACAACGTGTCCTGACTCTTCCTTTTTTTACCTGCACATCTCTGTACAACAGTGTAAAGCCTAGTTAAACTAAGCCCTGACATGTTTAAAGCTCTGTGCAAATATTTGCTAATCAGCCCTCAAAAATCCCTTGTCTGCACTGAACAAGTAAATGTTGCTGGGCCTGATTCAGTCTTAGAGTGTATCACAGCCTCACTGATCCCAGGTGGGATCAGGTCAAACAGGAGCAAGCACACAAAAGCACCAGCTCAGAGGAGAAAGGCTTTCCAGCATCCTCCCAACCACTTCCACTGCCTAAAATAACTGTTGGCACAATGTTGCTTTCAACTTGTGTGCCTAGACTGTTTTGCCCCAGGCACTGAATTGCCCTGGAATCCAGCATCCAAGGTCTGCCTTTTCCAGATTTGTTTGAGACCTGACCCTTTCCTCTCTTAACTTTGCCACAGCCACCATCTGACTTTACAAGCTGGTTCCTTGGATTCCAGTTATCTCTCTTTCTTCTCTGGATTTTGACTGTGCCCTTGCCTTGCCCTTTGGAGTGGCACATCTCTGTCTTTGCTTGGTTTCTACTCAAAGGAGCTGATTCCTGTATTAATCTGCCTCTCTCTACTCCTTGGGCCTATAATTCAGTCCAGCCTAGCCAGGCGCATCTTTGCAAGGCATTTCCCTGTATTTCTTTAGCACCTCAGCGATGCCATGAAGCTGAAGTATTTGGACAGGGTCCTGGGACCCCAGTGATCCCTTCCCAGGAGGTGCCTGATGGCTGTGGCGGAGCCCCAGGCTCAGCTGGGGAGGAATGGACTAATAGCCCCCTCCTCATACTCTGCATTCATTGCCCTGAACATATTTGAGATGTGTCTTCTGAGAAAGCTCAAACCCCCTTTTTTTACCTTGTGCACTGAAGATTCACATATCCTTAAATCAGTGCCCTGGATCTGTTCCTGCCTCCTGCCTGTGGTAGGTCTGCTTTTGCCATCATTGTCTATTCCCCTGTGTGGCTGTTCTCCTCCATGTGGCTGCAATCCCTGCAAACAGCATTGTCCCTGCTGGAGGGAATCTGGTATTAACAAGTGTGCATTTGCAGACTCTTCAGTCCCAGCAGGCTGGGCTGTGTGTGCTGTGAGGAGGATTGAGGGAGATCTCAGTACCCCACTTAGGTAAACAGCACAGCCCTCGACTTCTGCATGATCTCTCTGCAGCAGTGCACTTTGTACACAGATCTTTTTGGACTCTGCATTAGAAATGCTTATTGATGCCAGCTGTATCAACAGCTGGGCTCCTCATCTGCAGTGTTTTGTATAGCCTGAAGTCTTTAGGTTTGCCTTCATGGACCAGATATCATTAGCAGTGAGAATCCTTCAAATGTTGACTTGGCTAATTTGTCTGTCAATGGGGTCTGTATTGCAATGTAATATGAAGCTGAGAATATAAAAGAGAGTGAGTTGCACTATCCCATAGGGATGACCTTGTAGCTGGTTCTGAAAGGAGGAGTTTTGCTGTTCAGAACAACTGAGCCTCATCATGCCACCAAGCTCTGGGTGAAGCCAGGACAGTGTCCCACACTCTCCTGAGAGGCTGGCTGCATTCAAAGCTTAGAAAATCACTTGTTGGTTGGCTGCTCCCTTGTTACACACAAGCTGGGCAGGAAGAAAGTATCAAGATCTGAAGGAAGCTCATGGGTTTCTTGTGTCTGAACACCAGACTCCTTTCTCTGCAGAAAATGAAGGTGGCCATGAGCACTGGCCAAGAACAATTTGCATCAGTGGGTGTTGCAGCTTTGGTTCAGCATTTTATCTCATTTACTCAGCCTACAGCAGAGCTAGGCAAGGACTGCAAAAAAAGGACAGGAAAACAAATCTCCCCTCCAGCATCTGCTCATATGCAGAAGTAAATTCTGTTTATGCTTCTCCATTCCTGAAAGCTCAGAGTGAAAGAACAGTAGTGCTGCTGGCTTGGCCATCTGTCTGGGGCTGGGAACTGAGGGTGCTCCCCAGTCCTCCCACAGATTTCTTGCTCTGCCTCAAATTAAACAAATAAATTATTTTTTTGTCTCAGCTTTTAACATGTAAAATGGGGATAACATTTCTCTGTACCCCAGGGATACTTTCCTGCAGCCAGCATGGGAGCTGCTTTCCTGGTACGCCCAAATAAATGCTGCTAAATGTGCCCAGCCACCCTGGCATGAAGAGAGGCACTCCTGCCAAGGTCACCTCACTCAGACTCTGCTGAGACAAGTGCTAGGATGTGGCTCTGTTGTTTGCAAACTACTTTTTCATGCAGTCCACAGACCTGCTGAAACTGAAGCAATCAAGATGTCCAGCAAAAGCATGACAAGTAATTTACCACCCTGGCTAGTTGCATGTTGAAAAAAAAACAAGGCACATTTCTTGGCATTCACTTTAAGGCTTCTTGAACTATAACTAATTTTTTTGGCCTTTCTTTCTGTATTATTTTCTTCTGCTTCTCCTGATATCATGTGCATTATTATGTAAAATAAATAAGTGCATGAAATTGAGTAAAAAAATTATGGAAAAGGGTTTGTTGCAGAAGTTCCCCCTTAAAGCCTCCATCTCCTCCTACAGATTCCACATAAAAGCCTCTTGAGGAAGATAATAGAATAACAAGCCAGGCTACTGAAGTAGGGAACAATCAGGAATCAAGTGAGATGGAAAGTCAAAAAAATAGTAATAATAAAAACAAGAATGAAAATGATATTTCAACAGTATTGGTGTTGAACAGATCATAGTTTTTAAGCCCGAAGTGTGGTTTGAAAATTATAATAAAAATAATTAACTTCAAGATTCTTCCTTATTCTTCCACCCTTTGCTCCCACCTATAGAATCTCACAGGATTCTTTGACAAAAAAGCAAATTTTATTATGTTGTTTTTATTCTCAGCAGTTTAGAACACCGGTTTCAAGCCCTGGGCTGTGGATTTCATGAATGGGTGGTTAGTTTGGCTGAGGATAAGGCTCTATGGGGATCTTTCTTTCCCTCCATTCTCTTCACAAAGGCTTGTTGAAAAAATCTATATTTTGAAATATGACCCTTTAGCTTGTGCAATGCAGCACAGTAATTCCAGGTCTCTACTTCTTGTTGTTTGATACCAGGGAAGAGGATGGGTTTGGTCCAGCTTTGCTCCTGACTAGAAGATGAGAAGTGCTTTTTTTTATAAAGATTATTAATTTCAAATAAATCAGCCTGTTTAATCCTCCCCTTTGTGTCTGCCACAAGTTCTATCCACCAGGGACAACTGGGAAGCACATTTCACAGGGACTTGCTATCAGCATCTCTCTCGTGAGGTGCTGGGAGCCTTGCACACGAGCCAGGATTGGTCATGGCAGGTGTGAAGGATCAAGGCTCTCAAACATAGTGCAGCAATGGGATTTTGAGGGAAAAGCTTTAAAGGAGAGCCTTCAGAAGGAGCACAGTCTCCTCTTCTCTGCTGTTGGAATGTGTGTCCAAAGCAGGAAGGCTGAGGTCTAAATTTTTGGATGGATGATTGCTTGGGCTTAAAATTGGTGAGTTCGACAGACAGGCAATAGCTGGCCTGGCGTGGTTGTATTATTGCTGTGCTTTGGTCCAAGAAGTGACCAATAATCCATCTCTTGGGAACTGTTTCTTTTGGAGATTTTGACAATGGAGCCAGGTGTTTCTTTGACAAACACCTTTATTTCTGTACAAAGTGTGGTTGAAAACATGATTCCCAGAACGTGGCCAGCATTGAGGAGCTTCCTCACTTACAGCTCCCCAAACTGCCTTTTCCAGAGAGCCCATTGCCCCAAAGAACACTTGCTCTTTCACACCCCACGTGGCATCCACTCACTTCCTGGTGTTCTCCCCAACAGGCCCTACTGCCAAGTCTCTCACCAAGGCTTTGCAAGCTCAGTTGGTCTCCCAAAAAATGGCTCAGTCAGCTATGACTTGTACCAGGCCATACCTTTAGTCAGTGTCTTCTACAGTTCTAGGCCTCTTGCTCCTCCTGGTTACTCAGAACTATGCTAGAATTTTAGGCAAGATCTCTGGTGACACATCTACTGGCATTCACCTTTGAACACGACTTGCAATGACTCAGCTAAGTGCTGCAGCCACCTCGCTGATTTGAAAAAATAAATTATGAATAGGTTGGTTTTCCTAAAATATCCAATCTGCCTTTGTCACTATCCTTAATGCATCACTGAACTAGCAAGCAGCAGGATTACTGATGTGTGAGCAGGAGTCTGTGTCTTGCACGTAGCCCTTGGAGTCTGGGGGATCGATTCCCTACCTGGGAGGAAAGTGCCTGGTTCTAAAGGCCGAGCTCTGAGAGGGATGGGGAGGGGAGGGAGAGGTGGGTGGAAGGGGGAGTTATCTGCTTCCTTCCTCCTGACTGAATTCGGCAGAGCATGTCCAGGGAGTGGAGCTGGGATTTCACAGCTCAGTGGCAAACACTGCCAGGCTGGCAGCGTTTCTGCTCCCGGTGCAGTCAGGTGGAGCTCGCAATGCACGCTGTTCTTTGGGGCTGCTGATTTTTGAATGCCTCTACCTCAAGTGCTCCCCAGACACCCTTTTCCATAACAGAGGTTCCCTCTGCAGAACCTTCAGCCCCATGCAAATGGGGCACTGTACCTAAGCAGGGGACAGAGCAAAGGGCTCATCCTCTTGGCTGCCTTAGTGAGTCAAACATGGTGAGACTTAGAGGGACAAGAGATCTGTGTGACCCAGGCATGGGGCTATTTGCCTACCCAGACTTCCTCAGGGCTCCCTTCCACCACTGAAACTAAAAAAAGAACAGTAAAATTTGATAATGTGTTTGATTTTCTCACTCAGCTGAGCTCACAATCAGCATAGGCTGCCAGTTCCTTGTTACAGAAAAATACCCAACTGGCTTGGCCCTGTTTACACCATCATACATGTTTGGCACAGCTGGAGGATGGCTGTGTCACCCTCAAAACAAAATTTTTTGGCACGACCCTTGAATGCTTTTGCTTGGTATTTTGCCTTTAAAACAGAGAGAGGATTAAAAAAAAAAAAGTACTTTTCCCTGGGGCGCCATCAGATGCTAATAAAATCTTTAATTAATTCAGATTCGGATGGGCTCACATTTCTCTCGCTAGCTCACAACTTCAATCAAGTTTTTTTCTTTTTGTGACGCTGCTTTCATGCCACTTTTCACTGCATTTCTGATTTATCTGGAATTGTGCTATACGGGCATATTGGCAGGAAAGGCTGGGATAAAAGAGGACTAGGATGAGAGAAATCATTAGCACAGGATGTATTTTCTGGGGTTTTTCAGAAGAAACCTCTTTTAGAAGAAAACCCAAAAGGTCCTGTTGCTGTTATGAATCCCACAGGAACTCTTTAATACAGACAATTTGCTTGATTGGACTGCACTGGTCTTAAGCATTAGAGAGAGACAAATCACTCCTAAGAAATATTAAATCAAATAAGATAGAGAGAAATCTTGATGATGTGAAATGAATTCTGTAAAATTAAAACATCTGCTGAATGTTCACTTCATAATAAAGCGATAATCTCTCTGAAATGGAGCCTGTCTCATTACCAGTTTAACAACTGGTGTGGATGGTCTGATCTAATACTGGTTAACTGAAAAGAACTATGTGATACATATTCTTTACTGGCTGCAGTAAGAAAGAAAAGCCTCTCTCTGCTGTGCTGTCAGTCCTTCCAGGGTCAATCTCCCCATTCACTTGCAATCCTGTGGATAAAAGATTTACTGTACAGGGTACAGAAATTGTTCCAACACTGTAAGAGGGAAGAATTTCAGACACCCTCCTCCAAAGACAAGTAGAGGATTTTTCCTGGGAGCTAATAGTCTAAAGATGGAGGCAGGGAATAGATGCATTCCAGCCAGGGAGAGGCTGCACAACCAAAGACCACATTCCCAGTGCTCCCAGCCCCAGCTCTGCTGGCCAGAGGCTCCCTGGGTGCTGGTGAGTAGAACAGGCTGCTGGCCGGATGGACACTGCATGCAAGGTGAAGGAAGGCACTCAGGAAGGGCTAATTTAATTTACAGACTTTCACATCACTTCCTGCTTCAGCATCTTGCAGGAACAGCCTTGGAGGATAACCTGACCTGGAGTCTCTTCTCCTACTCTTAAATGGTTGATCAATAAGCTCAGGAAGGAAATAAAACAACATGTGGTTGAATTTCCTTAAAATATACATGTAGCCATGCTCGGCAGGCAGGGATTGAATTCAGTGCTCAGGAGGCTGAGCAGTGTTTCCATCTGCTTCCCTCCCACGGCGCTGCCTCTGCCCCCTGCCCCTGAGCTGCCCTGCCTCTGGGATGCTGCACTTCTGCAGGGAATTGCAGTCTTTCTTCCAGGCTCTGGACACAACTCCATGGAAAACAGGGATTCAGTTGCAGGAGAAATGCCCTTCTCCCCTGATGCTTTTGGGATCATGCCTCTGAATGCACCTTCACTTGATTTGCTGTGGGTGACCACGAGGTGATCTACCCTGCTCATGTCTTGCAGTCCTGCTGCAGACCACAGAGCATTGCCTGCTGCATAAACAACGTGCCATGGCCTGGGGCAATATTATAATTGAATAGATATAACAGATTATTATCCGTTTGATGTGCAGCATGGAGCTGCAGCACTCCCTATCCTATTCCAGCAGAGCGAGGCCAGGGACTCTTTCTAAGCATCCATACAACCAGGAAATGTAAGCAAAAGGCTCTTGAAATAGTAATAATAACACAACATATCTCTAGGGCTGACAAGTGTGTGGAGTGCTGCAGTTTCACCCGTAATCTGTCATAAAGTCAGACAGTTCTATCAATGGGGAAATAAACAGTCGGGATAATAAAAGGTGAGTGCTGAATAGCAACCCTTCAGCTCCCTCCAGGCTTTATTAGGATAATTGATTTTGGAACATTAATAAGGATATTGATTAGCTTTAAGGAATTGGAACTCGGGGTGAGGGAGGGAGCTGGGGAGGAGGGAGCTGTTGCTCTTGGCCACAGATCCGTGGTGGATCAGGAGCCCTGGTGTGAAGGGTCGATCAGCTGTGCCGAGGGATTAACTTTTATCTTTGACATGAATTAGGACAGTGATTTCTGCAAGTGTGCCACCCACATCATGAGGACCTGAGAAATTACAGAGCAAGAGTACTTCCAATGCCACAAAGCTTGTCTTATCAGTGGGACCCTCACAGGCAGTTTCCATCTCGTGATTCAGCACTTCAGCAGAGTGATGGTTCAGCCACAATGGGGCTGGGGGGAAGGAAAGTCAAGCGGGAGGTCTGTGTGGAGGAGGCTTCCATGCAGCAAGGAACTGATTAGATCAGGAGTGTAATCAGCTCCCTGAACCTGCAGAGTGAGGTTTCACTGATCAGTGAATTTCTAGGCTGAGAGAGAACTCTCATAAATATGGAATTTCACTTTCTTTCTTTTCAAGATCAAATGGTTCGCGTGATTATTTTTTTCTTGCAAAGTTAAAGCCCTGACTTTCTGATACATTATAGAAGAAGAAGATTGTTTTCAGCCATTGAGTGAACAAAGTCATGGGCATCATGTTCACTCTCCCAGTAAAATAATGGCCTTGAGTAATGCTACAGCATGTGGCAAAATCAGAGCGAGCTTGCATTTTACATATTGTTATGACTTAACAGAAGTGTCAGGTGGCTTCTCAGGCTCTTGTTTTGATTGATTTAAAGATGAACCTGGACGTGAACATGACTGCTGACCAGGTTGCCTGTATCATATCTTGAACTTGCAAGTTGGTACATTAAATACCCTATAAAAACATATGCACGTTTAAATCAGTTTCATAGCACTGGAGACAACGTGGAATGAAATAAATTCAGATGTAGAAGCTGCCAGGACCAGCTTTGAGTCTCAAAATCTTCTAAACCTGTGTGCACACCAGAATTTGAACATCTTCTTTGATGGGTCTCCTGAGACTGCAAGATACTAATTTTTAGCATGAACCTTTCAGTAGTTTCTTATTGATGCACAAGTAATCTACATGGTCACCCTGGCACAACCAATGACTCTAACAGAATCCTACCAGAGAAAAAAAGATCTCCTATTAACCTCAGGTATATCTGGACCCAAGAGCTTGTTAGGAAATGCCTAACAAATTATGAAATGCAAAGACAGCAAAGAGCTGCAGCCAAAGGTGCCTGTTTCTGAATTAAAATATTGTGTTTTCACCTTTTAGCCAATCTTCTCACCACCTGGGATGAACAGACCAAAGTTAATGGGAGTTATGCTCCAGCTTCAGTCTTTTGGGGAGTTATTTCAGGACTTTCAGCATTTCCTCCCAGAGCTCCACCTTCAATACCCAGCACAGCTGTGGGTGACCCCTGCGCTCTCTGACCATTCACAAGGAGTGAGATCTGAAGCTTTTTCTTGCTCCACCATTCCCTTTATGCCCCAGGGATGAAGGAGCTACTTTTGTCCTGCTGCTGCATGTGGGCACAGAGAGCATCACTGGCACAGGAGAGGCTTGTGACTCGTGGCTTGGCTGCTTTGTCTCTGCTTCTGAACGGCAGTCACGTCCAGGCAGCACACACAAAGAGTAACTGATGTCCACATTCTTTTTTCTTCCCTCAGCTTGTCTTGTATCTTGGTCCCCAAAAGTAGATAGAGAGTAGAATATTTGGAAGAATGAGGCCACGGATAAAGATTATAATAGACAGGTAATTATAATAAAGAAAGAATTATTAGATAACTGGGTAGATAACCGGATGGATAGATGTGGATAGAGATCTGATAGGGTTTTTTCTCTTTTGCAAAAGCCCTAAAATAAAGGAACTCTTGCACATACATAAATCATCTAGCTCTGGGATAGGAGCAAAGACAAGTTCCCATAGCAACAAGATCTATGCTGTAAAGCTGCGCTGCCCTTTGTTATGTATCATTGTGATATTTCTCTCAGACATGTCATTGGCAATTACCCACAGAAGGAGAGCTCAAATTGTGCAGGAGCCCAGCAGATCCACCTTACATTATTTTTCTGTAATTAATGAGATTATTGAATTTCCACACTAATAAAGCATGGCAGGGACTCTGAAAACAACTCCTCTCTGAGCCAATTCCGGGAGATTCCTCAGTGCAGCACTCCCACCCTGCACACACACACACACCTCTGCACAGACCTTGGTGCGGAAGAAAAAGGAGAGCAGGAGCCTTCTGTAGAGCTCTCCTGCTCTGCTATGAGTCAGCCCCAGCATCATTGACGTTTCTGTGTTGCCAGAAGGTGAAACCCTGTGTAAACGCTCCTAAAAGCAGTTTTCAAGCTATTCATCTTTGATAACATTGTTTCTTTATGAATGCTTGGGCTTCACTTAGCTGCCTATGCATCACATTCTGACAGGTCTCCATCTATTCAGCTGCTGCCTGCATGCAGAAAGCTTCCTTTCAACACAAAGAAGAGACACTTGCTAGAGTTCCCTCAGAAGCTTATTTTCCTGAAGTCTCCTTTCCAGAGGGCCCCATCCTGCCCTGGATGCCAGCAGACTGTCCCCTCACAGAGTGGGGCAGGGAAGGAGCAGGATGTGACAGCCCTGCCTGGCTGTGCTGCACTGGGAGAGCCAGCTCAGGTCCTGCACAAATCAGGATGTCATCTGTGCATCGAGCCGTAGTGATTCTGTACTTGCTGTTCAGCTCTTGAGGGACTGGGCTTCCCCATCATCTCTCCTCCACCCCCAGCCTTTCCCTGCTCTTATCTTTTGCCTTTAATTATTTTTTAATACCTGAGGAGAAAGAATCATGTGGCAGGAGACAATTTCAGAGTAGTACCCAGGAGAGGACTCTCAGGGAAAAAACTCACAGTGGGGTCTCGTTCCTTTGTAATTGAGTGCACAGAGAAGGATGACCTTTGCCTTGTCGTGCCTCCTCTGGAAAGAGAGGTCAGCATCCCCACAGGGCCAGCAGACCAACCCTGCATCCACTTGTAAACACTTTAGGATCTTCTAATGCTACATTGATAGATAGTGAGATGAAACACAGAGGACTTGTGCCAGCATATTGGAGAGTATTGAAGAGTCATTACCTCATTTTGCAGCTGGTTTTTCTGCAGTAATGCCGTTGTGGGTCTTTTAGAGATGCTTCCTGCTATTCATCTCCGTCAAAGGTTTCCAACGTGCATCTGCCTTCTCAGCTCCTGGAAGCATTTTGAAATTCTCCCACAACATGTGCTTTTTGGAGGCAGAATGTTGCTAGGATCATTGAAAAGCCTTTTCCCTGCCTGTTCCCTTCCTTGCAATAACAATAATTTATTGGGAAGGTGCTTGCCAGGCCTTCGATCTCATGTGGGAGATGCAGGGAGATGAGGCCCCGAGGACTTGACATTCTCCACAGACAGCAGCAGTTCAGGCAGAAAGTGCAATGGACATCTGGGGCATGATCCATCTTGGAGCACAACAACTTATCTTCCCACGGTGAGCCTGCCATGGCAGCTCCCCACTGCTCTCCCTCCACATGAGTTACTGTGCTGGGCTCTCAGAGAGCAGTTTCACAAAGAAATATTTTGCCTGTTTGCCTGTGGAGTGCTCCCTTCCCCTAAATGTGCTCGGCATCATCGTCACAGAACACTGTGGGGCTGAGCAACACAGCCAGCACGTCCTGATCCTGCTCCTAATTCCAGCACTGCCCTTTAAGGCAAACATTTTTCTCTTCCTGCCTTTGTAGCTCTTCTTGAAGAGAAAACCCTGATTTTTTTTGATTTTTTTTTTTAATGCTCTGAGTTCTAACAGAGGAAAGCCCTGTAATGGCATTTACACCCACCTTTTATTTCACTAGCCTAATTTCTCTCCTGCTTCTGTTCAGGTTCCTTTCTATTCCTTTCTCTCTACCTACTCACCTACCCACCTACTGAGACTGTCTAATCTCTCCATGGCAATTCTCTCCATCTTTCCAAGACCAAAGTGGTTATGTTCTCACGTTCAAATGTATTCTCTGTTCAAACTCAATTGCAAACCTGTCATTATTTCTCACAAGTTTTCCAGCTACCTGTACTCCTGATAATGATCAGATAAATATAGATGCTCAACATCTCACCACTCCTCTTGGTGCAGTTTGCTAACTAATTGAAGAGCATCCTGTTTCCATGTGAATATGTATTGAAAAGCTCGGCGAGTAACATAGCCAGGAGCGAACTGCTGTATCTATGGTTTGGTTAAGCCTGCTTTTCCTGATTTATTGGCAAGTATTAGGATCAGAAGAACCAATGCTTCTTTCTTTAAAGCTGAAAGGAAGCATCAAATTGTGCTGCTTAAGAGCTGCATAATGTTGAATTTCTGCTGATATGACACAATATCCTGGGAAATTTCGTAAAACATCTTAGAAACACAGAGTACAGCTTCCATTCACAGGGAACACCATCATGATGAACTGACAAGTCATATCCCCAAGTTCACTGAAAGCAGATCTTCTTAAGGCTTCTCTCTAATTTCTAAGATTAATTGTTACCTTGCCCCATGCACGTGCCTTTGTCAAACATGAGCACAAATAGCCCTGCTTGCAGACCCTCAGGAAATGCTGCCTGACCAAAGAAAACATTTTCCGGAGCATCTCACTGCAAATCTAGGCTTAAGACATCTGTATTAGGAGGAAACTCTGTACAGCAAGAAGAGTTTAGAGCTTGACTACAGATTTAAGGCAGGTTAAGTATCAAACACATCCCAAAGAGAAAAATGGGAGCACTAGTTTCCCCCGCCTACAATGAAATCTACTTCATAAACTCTGAGAGAGAGAGATGTAGCTCAGCACGAAGGATCACTAAGAAATTCTGTTACTTCAGAAATAGTTTTTGTGTTTGTTATGTTCCTCACATTTGAGGCCTGGGAGGGAGCACGATCTGCTGGGCTTGGAGATGGCAGCAGCCTTGTGGGCTGTGACCCAGCCTCCCTGCCCTCTTCTGCCTCTGCCCCAGAAAGGAAAGAGAAGCTGCTGCAGCTCACTATTGCTCCCACCTTCATGTTCAGACTAAGGGGTCTGGTGTCAATCTTGGGAATGCTCTGCACACACAGCAGCAGCGTGCTGAGGCTGCCCAAACTGCTCCTCCTCAGCACACAAATCCTCAGAGTCCAGTAGAATGTCTACATTAGCTGATGGCTTTCCATTCCATCCCAATTTTTAGATAATGTACAAAACAATGAAACAAGACTTAGAGGATCAGAGAACTATGAAATGGTTTGGTTTGGAAGATACCTTAAAAATTATCTCACTCCAATCCCTCTGCCATGGGTAAGGACACCTTCCACCAGACCAGGTTTCATGGAGCCCTGTCCAACCTGGCTTTGAAATTCCTAAAGGGCTCATTGCCAGGCTGAGTTCACATGATAGGAAAAATCATTCTATCCAGAAATTGGTTTTTAGCTCCCTACCCTGAAAAAATCCATTCTATTAGCTGCTGCTGGGACTGAATGCTACGCTAGGAAGACCTCTGATCTGATCAGTACAACAAACATTATGTTAAACAAAACATAAATCAAAATTAAAACAAGCCCTTTGACATGAGAGTCGTTTGCTCTTGAGGCTAGACTGGAGGGGAGCTCAGACCCAGCAGCTGCTCCTCCTGTCTTGCTCCACACAGAGACCATCACTGGACAAATAATGGAAACTGAGCTTTGCCCAACACCATCTTTTTCTGGCTTTGTTTCCAGTCTGGCTTAAAACCAAACATGGAAAACTACACCATTCTTTGCAAAAGAAAACATTCCACAGGAATTCCTTTAGGATTAACTTAAACTTTCTAGATCAGCACTGTTTGTTTTGAAATTCATTGTTATTTTATGGACAACCTATTAGTTCATTTCACCTAGAAAAACTGATCTAATTGAAAATTCATTTGGAGAAGAAAAATAAAAACCTGTTATTCCCAATGTTAGCACACATCCCTTCCTCTTTTCTTTGCTCCACCACTTAAACCGGGTGAAAATTTGCATAATTCAGGAATGTGTCTCAATCTTGACAAATCTGCATTCTCAGTTTTGAGTGGTTTTGTCAAAGTTTTTCCAAACAGTTCCATCTTCAATTTACCTCTGGCCTTTACTGTTTTACCTCCTCCCTTGGCTCCTGCAAACTATTACTTCAAAAAGAAAACACAAACAGATGACAATTTTCTGTGAACCTTTCTGTTCAGACCTTCTATTAACCTTTCCCTTTGTACATAAAAACACCAATAAAATATAATCTTCCCCTGGGATCCTGCAGAGATTTGTTCCTTTTTGACCTAATACACAGATTTTAGCCCAAATGTGTTTCGCTTACTGTTTACCTTTCTTTTCTTTTCTCTCTTCTCACAAGGCTGGGCAGAAAAACCCTGAAGATTTGTCCAAATTATAAACACTTTTTGGCATATTTTGCCAACAGTCTTGTTAGTGTGTTTAGGCTGTTGTGTGAGGAGAAGGGAGCAAGAGCATCCGAAAGAAAGAGCATGGTGAAATATTAGGCTGATAAGTGATAATGTTCCCTCCAGGTACTGCAAGTGTAGAGATATTCTGACACACAGCACTTCCTGCTCCTTGTTAATAAAGTTGGCTTCCTGCTGAGCCTGGCTGAGTGTCTCTGACACAGCCTCTCCTCAGCCAGGAGCTTAATGGGGCCATTTTCATGGGTAATCAGGCGGGCTCCCGGCTGGCCAAGCAGGATTTTAAGTGGGAAGGGGAGAGAAGCTGTGCTAATGCAGTGGCAGCGATGAACAAGGCTGGGAAGGGGTCCCACAGGCTTGTGTGTGTTTGCTTCAGCACAGTGGAAGACAGGGAGGGCAATCAGAAATCAGCATTCGGGGAAAAAGTGAGAAACAAAATGCACCAAGCCCAGAGCTCCCTCCTGTGCTGCTCCCAGGGGCCTCCTGCCCAAAGGGTCCATCCAGCCCTCCCGGGCCAGGGTTGGGCATGCAATAAAGAGACCTGATCCCAGAACCTGCCATGTGATGGTATTTATGTAGTTCACAAGTATTTCACAAAAAATCATTCTGGATGTGTCATCCAAAACAAGCTCTGACCCTGAAAGCCAAGAAGCACTAACATTTGTTTATTTTTACTGCTTGACACAACACTAAGCCATGAAGTGAGCAAAGTTCTGCTGCCAAGTGTAAGGGCTCTCTAATCTCTGGGTTTGAAAATTTTGCCATATACTGAAGATGCAGCTCAAACACTGTTACAGCAATCTGCCCTGATTTTGTGTTAATGAAGAAATTCATGGTGTGCCACCAAGTGTGGCATCATTCAACATCACTGTCCTTATCACACCAATCTTCTGCTCACGATGACATGGGAACAATGCAAAACTTCCCAAACTTTTTGTGTTGCTTTGCAACCCAGATTACAGGAGGGTGAGAATCTGCTCTTAGATGTGCATTAGAAAATATTCATTGAATTGCAGGTGTTTTTCAACAAGGAACCCACAAATTGCATGCTTCTTCATTTACTCTACTTGTAATTTATCTTGTGTAGCTGGCTACTCATGGCCTATTGTTTCTGCTCTCTGGTGGCCTGGCTAAATAAAGGTGTTTTGGGAGAGCAGCCAACTCAGTGCTGCCCTGTATCCCACCTAAACCTGATTGTGAAATGAATGTATGAGATGGGCTAAAATACATGAAGCTTTGGGGAGGATTTGCAAGTAACATCCAGGTATTTGCAAATAGCAAATAATCTGATCCTGAGAATTGAAATAAACCATCTCAGACCTTTCTTTTTTAGAATCATGCTCCATACCACAGGAGCAGCAGACTAATAATTTGATGATAGATTTTTTTTTTCCAACCCAACTGGCTATCATCTTTTGCATCCCACAGGTCTTTTTTTCCCCCCTCTTCTCCTTCTCTTTCTGATCCAGTATGGGTCAGAACAGCTTTCTAAAATGTAAAATGCTTTTTAGCCATAATTCTTTCCATACAATTTCATATTTTAGAGATTAAGCCAGCATGTCCAATATGATTTCAGCCTCAAGTCTGATTGCCACATTTCTATTCCCAGCATGTTGAGAGAGGCCTCATGGTAACTGTGAGCTTTTTATTCTGGACACCTCGTCTTCGATCTTCACAGCACAAAGCATGAAGAGCAGCTCAGATAAGTTCATGGAAAAACTGCTGAGCAGGACAGGGTGCATGGGGAAATGTGAGCCATGGTGGTGCCAGCTCTGCTGTGGGACCACCAGCTGCCTCCTGCTCAGCAGTGACTGGGAGAAGGAACTGAACAATTACAAGGGCAGGCAAACCCCCACAGTGTCCCTGTTACCTAGAGAATCCTTGATTTTCCATAGTTTGGAGGTGGAAAGAGGACAGATTTTGAAGCCACTGCTTCCAGCAGAAAACTGCACGGTGAGAATCATCTTTTTGGCTTTTTCATGGTCTCTGCTCCCACCCTTCCTCTCCTAGCTGTGCAAGATCTCTGAAGGATCACAACCTTTTAAAAATAGTCCTGAAAGAAGATAATACTCAAGTATTTTGAATACCAGCCTTCAGACAGCAGTCAGCATTCTGCCTGAGCCTGGAGAAGGGGATAAATCTGTGCCTATGTGCCCAACCCATGCAATGGCTTGGTATTGTCTCACGTCCCTTCAGGGCCATTGTAGTGACAGTGTCTATTAATGACCACTGAGCTCCCAGATTCCACGGTAAGGGAACCTGGCCACTACAAGGCAGAGATAAGGGAGCAGAGTGAATCTTGACAGTTTCATTTCAGTTCAAACACACCATGTTAAACAGAAGGATGGCTGGAGGAACATGGGCAACACAGTCAGGAATGCAAGTTTAAAGTAGGGTGTTTATATGGGTGAGGTGAGACCTCTGATAAAATTACATATCTGGTATTGTCCTTCCACAGTATCAGCACAGGTTTAAGGAAGCAGTGGCCTCTTAGATGACAAAGCACTGGGAGTAGGAGCTGTGCACAGGGGGTGCCTTATGCCCTGAAGTGATGACGTATTTTTGTATGAATTTTCTAGAGGACCACCAAAAAGATGAGCAAAGTCCTTCAGAGCATCTGCGATTTCCCTTAATCCAGGTCTTCATTCACAACTTCTATAGGGATAACTTTGACCTTGAGAGAGAGAGTTTTTCTAGTCAAAGCTTGGAAGATGACAGAGAGGTCCATTACATTTGCATGAGCTTGATTCTGAGTAAACAAACCACATGGGTTTACATACCTTGTTCTGTTTAACCACAGCTGAGGACCCTTCAGTGGTGATGTTGGATCACTTCAAGTATTTGGTATCATCTTAATCTCTCCTGCCTCCCCTTGCGCTATGTCTTTGTCGATGTTCAGTCCTAAGAGCAGATAGCTCAACTGCAAAGACTTTTATTGCACCCTTGAATCCCACATTTCCCCTCCTTTTACTGCATGGCACCTGTGTTTTGTTTTCATTTCCTCAGAATAAGCAATAAAACCTTAATTTCATTTAAGGGAGGGGAGCTCCTGACACTGAGCTCCAAGTTTTCTGGCAGAAGCCACAGAGGGAACAGAGGCAGCCTGGGTGAATGCAATCCCTTCACTCCATGCAGGTGGGACAAGAATCCATATGAGGTTTGTCTGCTGATGTATACTGTGTGTTTTCCACCCTCTGAAAGCTGTCATCAGTTCTGGGTGGCTTTTATGGAGTGATCCTTTAGTTCTGGGGTGTTGAGCTGCAGTTTATGTATCTTGGAGTGGGGAGGAAGAGCCTGAAGACCTCTGCTTGAAAAGTAATCAGGATCCCCAAAGCAAGAATGGCTGAAAAATCATTGTCTATTTAAATCACAAATTATGGTCTGGCACTCGAAAGAAATCCTTTGGTCATGCCAGTCCCCATCATAAAACAATTGCATTTCCAAAATAGTGTAATTGGTTAACAATCTGAGGCAGTGTCACTAGTCTGAGAAAATGCTGATCCTCCATGTGGAAACTGTGGACTTTTATTTTCAGTTGCACTTCTCTCTTGCTTAGCAAAGAAAGGAGCAGCACTTCAGAGCCACCTGACAGCTTCTGTGAAGAGAAAGTCCTGGAGAGTTTGAGTTACTAAAGAAAGGCAAGAAAAAATAGCCATAACCTAAATTCCAGGCAAGGAAGGTTTCCACAGACATGGAAAAGTTGCAATGAAAAGTCCCTTTGCTCACTTTGCAGGGAAGCAGCCCAGTGTAGAGGACAAAAAGGGCTCTTGCACAAAACCCCAACTGATACCTGATGGTTCAGACAACGTGAGGGCTTTGCCTCCTCTGCTGCAGCAGCTCCTACCCCAAGGGCTGTGCTGGGCTCAGGGGTGTGGGATCCATGGTGTACACACCCTCCAGGCTGTCCTGAGGACTCGTGGCTGGGGATGCTGCTTGATGTGCTCAGTTTCCCCCAATACCCTCTCAAGGCACATTGAAGTTTTCATCCCCGTGTTCTCTCGTACTCCCAGTGCCACACCAGAACGTGTCTCTTGACAATTGGAATTACTCTGGGGATTTATTAGGCTTGAGAAGACATACAGTGAGAAGATTAAGGTATATATGCATCCTATAGAGAAGGACCTGGAGATGCATAAGTGGGGAATACTGTGACTCCAGGTGAGGAGAACTGCCAAAATAACTTCCCAACTAGGAGCCAAATCCAAACAGGTTGTGACATGGAGGGGCTGTGCCAGTATTGCAAAAGCGCGTGAGAGATTTCCACCACCCTGCTGCAAACTCACACCTTGATCAGCCTTGGCTTTTAATGAGCCAGGCCAGTAACACATATAACCTTTTTTGTCTTAAACATTCCTTCAGTGCCTTTTAAATGAGGGTATTTACTGGGCTCCTGAGCTCCAAACATGCAAACAGGGGCCACTTGATTAACTGTCTGTCCTCCCAACACCTCGTACAAATGTGATGGCATTGGGCTATGTTTCAGTATTTTTAAAGGCTGCAGACTATCACCGAGGGCAAGTGACACTGATTGCCAGCAATACACTCCACCACATTCAAGCAGCTTTCCAGCAGCTTTTCCAGTTTCCTAGCAACAAGGCCAGACCTAAAAGTCTTTCTTAACAAGCTGTTTGTCCAGAATATGCACTTATCGCTGCATTGCAAACAGCGAATGATCTCCCAGGCCAGCTGATTATTAATAGAGGGAAATGCAATGGAAAAGCATATTTCAGCATGGACTATCCCTGCAAATTAGTTAGGTAATCAAATATTTGTCAGTGCGGAGAGGGCCATGTGGATTAGAGGGGGATATAGATGCCCTAATTTGAAAGCTTGGTGTTTCTCTATTCTGCTGGGTTTTTCTAACAAGGTTCAGGGTCATTCTCGTGGAGTTTTCCAGGGTCACTGCATGGTCTCAGGTGAGATGCTGTGTCCTCTGACTCCCCCGGAGTTTGGAGTGTAGCACAAGAACACAGCAAGTGAGGAACTTGTGCATTATTAAACACATACATGTGAGAGCAAGGAAGCAGCCTTGGGATTTAAAGTGCATCCGAGCATTAACTGCTTTATTTCTCTATTTACTTTTTCGGAGCTGACTTACACAGCTAATTAGCTCCTTTTCCTCCTCCTTCTCCTCCTCCTCCTTTTTTTCAGAAGCCCAACTGCCATATTTTTTTTCCTGGCAAATGGATGTGTTGAAAGACAGCCCTCCTCCACACAGATACTTTTTTTTTTCACTACATCCACCTAACCATGATACACTCTGGATGATATATGTAGCTCTGCCCCTCAAGCAATCATTTCCTTTTATGGCTCTGAAGGGACAAAACCAGGTGACAGGCTGAGAAAGTTAAGTGCTGAAAGTTTCCAAGGCATATTCTGGAGAACTTGTGCCAACAATCAGAAACATACAGAAGTAGAAAAGAGAGGGCTAGAGAGTGACACTTGACCATCTGCTGGTATTGGGAAAGAACAAACTGAGAAAGTTAAGTGCTGAAAGTTTCCAAGGCATATTCTGGAGAACTTGTGCCAACAATCAGAAACATACAGAAGTAGAAAAGAGAGGGCTAGAGAGTGACACTTGACCATCTGCTGGTATTGGGAAAGAACAAACACTGAGTAGATATAATAGGAACATTTTCAGATGCTCTGAGAGGGCACAAGTGGCAGCAGCATGCCAGAGCAAAGAGCTGTACACACTGGCTGAGGAGTGGGACATGCTTCTGGCTGGCAGCCCTAATCCTGAATTCCCTGTACCCCATTCCCCCACTGCTGAAGTGTGCAGTGCTGCAAGTCAGAAAGGATTAAAGCCATTAGGATTCACCCATATAAGAAGATATAATGCCTGGACAGCAGACAGAGATGTATTAGAAGGAGTTGGCTTGCACTGCTTTTGTACTGCTTAGCACTGGAATAACTCTTTTCACTTTAATGCACTTATTACCATTGATTTATTCAGGCCTGGGAGGGGTTGAGCCTCCGAAGCTCAAGTAGATCTTTTAGACTGTATGGTCCTGCCAGGAAAAGTGGTAGAATCTCTCATATCTACAGGAATATCTAGATCTAGATCTATATTTGTGTGTGTGTGTGTGTGTGTGTGTACCTGTCAATGTGCATTCAATTTTGTTGTTTAAGGATATCCATGTTGTCCTTCTTGGGTACCCTCTTAGAAAGGAGTAGCACTTTGAGGTGTTCTCTGTTGACTGAAGGAGTGTGATTGTGTCAAGATTAGGTCCAGACAGGTAACTTTTAGCTGAATCACACAGAACAAGGCAAAGTCCTCCTGTGGTTGCATGCTTGCATTTTGTTTCCTGAAAAACTTACCCAGCTGCCCAGTAGTGGGAAAACAGCCAGCTACTCTAAGTGAAGGTGGTACAATGCAGAGCCCTTTGTTACTCACTAAAGCCAGCAGAAGAGAATTCCCCCACTTTCTGGCTTTTCCACTAGTTTTCTGTAATTCTAGGTGTGGACTCTACTCTGCAGGTGCTCGTTTCTCTCCCCTGACAGGAGGAGAGGCTGAGGAGGCATTTCTAGGCTGCTTGGGGGATTATGACTTTTAAAATTAAAACAAGAAGCAGAAAAGCACTTAATGAGATTTAACCAGAACAAGCAGGGAGGAGAAAGACAAAATCTTCCTTACCTCAGATGTGAATTTCTTTTTCCTTGAAATAAAAGAGCAGGATGTTCTGAGGAAGTTTACATCCCAGAACTCAAGTCTGGACAGTCCTTGAACAGCAAGTGATGGCAGAGTCAAGATCCAAAGGCAGCTGTGTTTTGAGCTTGTCTCAGTACTTTGAAACATCTGCATTCTTTATCAACATCCATAACCAGTAAAAAGATGAAGCAGTATTTCTGCAGCTGCAGTAGAGTGATGTAACTAGCATATATTGAATTTTATTTCAAGTTTTGGCTACCTCTCATGCAAGGGCAGAGGGGGATATTGTGGATGGCTAACACACAAAAGATACTCAGGGTTTGTGGAGTGGGGACAACTGAGGTTTTCATATTACACTTGACAGAGACAGTAAAGAGACTGAGAAAAAGAAAGCCCCTCATGTAGGTACCCATCTGCAGTGGGAACTCATCCCCGAGGTTCAGTGGTAAAGAGTAAAGAATGAGGCTGTTGGTGTATGTGTGGAGCAGAGGAACTCTTGAGCGTCTACTCCAGCTAAAATTAGAACAAACCCAAATACTGTGTCTAAACTTGATCTATGACTGATTGCTGTGATCAGAAAATACACGATTGAGCATTAAGTGTCTGCTTGATTTTCAAACAGTCAGGTGTGGGTTGTCTATGCTGAAATACTAATAGGAGGGTTTGATCCCATGCTATTTCCTGCCTTGAGGCCAGGGAGATAGCCATACCACATGCTATGCTCTTCTAAGCCATTAACCTTTTTGAAGTTTGGCCATGCTGATTTATCTCTCCATCACAAAAAAAAAAGAAGCTAGAAACACCCTAGTACCTGGCACTCCAGTGATCCCCTTGATGAAGACAATTTCTCATTTTATGAAGGCATTTATTTAGGTGTCTGCTAATACAAAGATGGGACAATCATCTCTATATTGTGAATTGCTTTGATGAGACTTTAAAGGACTTCTCTAAGCTCTCCAAAGACCAATTGTAATGAATATTACAGTCCAATTCAGTATGAGATTTCTCCACCAGCAGCCAGAAAAATAAGCTTTGCCCAGTTTATCAGACAGACAGAAGGCTCATTTGAGTAGTAATTAGCCAGCACTGCTCCTTTACTTTTCAGGGCAGGATGGCTTAAACTATTATGGGCATGTCTTTGAGGAGGGAGAAACGTAGCACAGGACCAAACACAGGTGTGGTTCCTGTGTCTGAGAGTGCAGGTCAGATCACTGGCTCTGCACGCTGCTATCGAGGCACACAGGAGTATTCCCCCACAGCCAGGTGCCACTGTGGTGCTCATGGCGTGCCAAAGCCCAGCAGCTGCTGCTGAGCTCTGCACCCACGTGTCCCCTTAATGCCAGGGCACTTTACACATCTGAACAGCCACCATGGAGGGACATGAACCTGCAGTGCTGCCTCCTGCCCTGCCAGCCTCACACACTGCTGCAGGTGGGAGCACAGCCCTGTGCCTCTCCTCATCCCCGAGGGTGCTGCTCTGCCCCTGCTCATCCCCGAGGGTGCTGCTCTGGCCTCTCTCATCCCCGAGGGTGCTGCTCTGCCCCTGCTCATCCCCGAGGGTGCTGCTCTGCCTCTCCTCATCCCCGAGGGTGATGCTGTGCCTCTCCTCATCCCCGAGGGTGCTGCTGTGCCTCTCCTTATCCCCGAGGGTGCTGCTCTGCCTCTCCTCATCCCCGAGGGTGCTGCTCTGCCTCTCCTCCCCAGACCCTGCTGCAGCGCCAGGGCTTTAGGTCCTGGGAAGACAATTCAGTCGGGAGTGAGAGAACTCCCCAGCCTAACTCCGATGTTCTGGGAAGATGTATGTGTGCTTATTTTCAGAGGTTCACTACTCGAATGGCAAATCAGGTCTGATCTAGACTCTGGTGCGCTGCAGCTCCTGATAGGACTTTGCAAAGTAATACAGAAGAGCCCACGCTGCCCATTGATTGAATTGCAGTCTGACCTCTCCTGCCTCTTTCCCGGCAAGACTTTTGTTCTTCTTTTTGTGTTCAGTATTAGCCTCCTCTGATAGCCCCCGTTCCAGTCTGCCAGCAGTATTTATTACCTTTTCCACAGTATGGCTGTTTTCAGTTTTCTTACATTTCCAATTATACTGCACAGTTTCCATTGATCTGTTTTCTGTTAGCATGAAAATCAGAGCTGTGATCTATATAATTTAAGACTCTGCCTTCATTAACCTTCCTTTTGTTTTTAAGGCAGACTATTTAAATTGATCTTTATTAAATAAAATTACAGGAGCTATCAATCCTCATGCTTCACGGTATAAGTTGATCAGTGGCTAACTCAGGAAGTAATTGCCAGAGCACCTCTTTGTTAGGATACTGGACAATTAGATGTGTTTCAGCAGTTTTATTCTTTCCAAGGATTTTATGGCCTCCATAAGGGATAGTATTCTGCATTCACAGAATTGCTGGTAGATTTTGATGTAGAATAGGAGAGCAACTGGATGGGATGGACTCTTGCCATAGCAGCTCATCTCTCAGCTGCCACAGTGGTTAACACCTCTCTGCTGATGCACTTTCAGGGCCAGATCCTTTGCTGATATGCAGCAGCACAGATCCACTGACCTTATGTGATACAAAGATCCTCAGCTTGTGTAATTCAGCACAATTTGAATAGTGACTACCTGTTATTTTGCCCGCTCCTGTGCCACATAGAGATGGGGGTGTGAATGATGAGCTTATTTATGAAAAGTACCATTCTCATCCCATCTCTCCAATTGCAAACTGCAGCTTCTGACTTTTGTGGTGATACTTCAGTTTTTCACCAACTCAGAATCCCATACTATCCAGGGAAGCTCAAAAGCTTAAGTATGGGATGTCTGCACTGTCTCAGATATCTCCTCCCTTGCTGTGGTTCTATGTATCCTAGCTTCTTAAATTGACTTTTCACATTGTCTAAACATATTTAGACACAAGATTTTACAATTACAGGAAAGTTGCTTTCAACATCCTCCTACTCTCACCCAGATCCTTTCTCTTTTGCTCTCATGTTCTTATCATATTTAAGAATTCTGCGCAAATGAGCATTAATGAACCAATTTAAAATTATTTTTCTATGAGCAATTTCAGCTGCAAGACACTTGATTACATGAATCCAAATGATGTGGGTGGGGGGAGGGAGAGCACAGAACGTGTCTACACTGCAGCAAGCCGTGAGCAGTTTCAGCAGGAGCAGGTATGTGCAGCAGGGCTGAGCTGCCACCTGAATGCTGTCTGCACAGCACTGCGTGGAGAGGAGACGGTGCAGGGCTGCCAGGGAAACACACAATCACATTCGGGCAGGGCAAACAAAATCTCAGCCTCCTTGTGTCTCTCTCCTGAAGCCCCACCCTGCACTGCCTCTGCAGGACCCTGGTATCCGTCTCCCTCCATTGGCAGGGAAAGCAGCGAGCACAGTGACCTGCTGGCAGGAAAACCTGCACTGAGGGGTTTGTGGGGTGGGGTCCCTCTGGAGGAAAAGGTGGAGGCATAGGAAGGATGGGTGTATTTGTGTCACCACACACAAGGTGCTTCAATCCAGGGTGGGAGGAGATTTAACAGGCGTGTCTGTAAGGCACAGTAGCATGTAGGGACTGATGATATCTTAAAACCTTGTGTGCAGCAGCTGTGTGCACTAATATATTGGTTTTCAATCCCAGGTACATTCTTATACTTTAGCTCTATAAATTTTAAAGTTAATTCAGAAAGGAGTTATTCAGTATTGCAATGAAATGTGACAGCTTTGTTCTTTTCTTTCTTCCTGAAGCATAAGCAGGGAAGAGAAACTGGTCTGGTGCAGAAACCAATAACCACAAGTTAAACCACAGGAGCTCCAAGGGCTCGCTCTGCCTCCTGTGGAAGTTGGGCACCAAATGGAATTCAACCCACAGCAGCCGAATCATGGCTCCAAACACCTCTGAGAAGGAAGGTCTCAGGTTCTTTCCTAGTGTGGGGTGGTTTCCACTTTGCATTCCAGCTCAAGGACAGGTTTTAGTAAAGTGGGCATTACTGACTTTGGGTTTTAATCACTCTGCAAGGGAAGGCTGTCTGGTGGGTGCAGAAAAGGCACTGGTTTCAAAACTCCAGGTTTTTTTCCTCCAGCTCTACTATTGACTTTCTCTCTGACCTTGGGCACATCAATTCTTCCACTGAAGTAAGTGGGAACTCAATTGCATTTTACGTTTCTTTATGAGTCAGATTCTCTTTCTGCAAAATGAGGATCATAAGACTTAACTACCTCTCAGAAGTGCTCTGAGGCCTAACAACAAATTAATGTTGGATCTTTTTAAAGAAAATTCCAGTGAAAAATGTCAATTTGTTGGAACTGAAAAGTTCTGCAGATGAGGATTGTTTTCAATGCATTTCTTAGCTTGAGAAAAAAAAAAAAGATTTAAAGCATAGTTTTGAAATGGATGAAATGCCCTATTTCAGCATTTTGAAAGTGAAACATTTTTGGTTTTCATTTTGAAATTACTTTCCATTTATTTTTTTCATTATATTATGTGCTATAAATATGACACAAAATCAAGGAAAATTGAGGCATGACATCTCTGTTTGTTAAAAGGGAACTGCTTTGAACTACCTGAGAGGGTATTACTTTTTAAATTTCCACTCTGACATCTTGTGTATTTGCTCTGACTATCTGGCACAATTTCAAAATCCACTAGAAAATGGGATTTTTGTCCTCCTCAGAACACATGAGGGCATAAAGTCTGTGACACTGCCCCCAATGTCACATGGGGCTGCTGTCCTGAGGAACTTTTCTGCTAAAGCAAAAATATCAAATCAGAGAGCTGCAAGGCCTGGGGAAGAAGATAAAGCCATGGTCCGAAGATGCCCAGTCAAATGTAGTTGTGCCCACCAGACGCCATTTCCATAAACCTGCAGGTGCTTAAGCATTGGAGTGGGTGACCTTCAACTCCTGCTGAGTCTCTGTTGTGGGAAAATTTTAAATTCTGTCAGATGTTTGTAAGAAAAGCATAAGTAAAGCTGACCCTGCATTAACAGGGTGAGCACGGGTGAACAACACAAGTCCTCCTTCAGCCCTGCAGGCTGATGCCATTGCTTGCTCAGACAATGTGATGCTGATACCAGAAGGTCCCTGGGAAGGCAGAGGGACCACAGTCAGGAGAAAGGCAGGGAGAGAGAGGGGAAACTGAGTTTCAAAATGACACATACAACAATGAAAGAGAAGCAGAAGGGGAGCTGGACTCACAAGGCTTATCAGCCAAGGGAGAAAGGACATGACTCCTGAGGGGTCCAAACAGAGCAAATACTAAAAGCAAAACTAAATTCTGCTGAAACATTTGACCATAATGGGCCTTGCACATTGCATGTATAATAAATTCTAAGATAAATCAACTACAAAGAGTTATGCTTCTCACAATTAGAGTTTGTTCTTGAGTGCTTTGCTTTCTACCCAAGCTAAAACATCACAATTCTTACTCGTTCATATCCCAAGCACAGTTTTGATTTGGCTCCCCTTCTGTGTTCTTTTGCTTCCCCTCCTGTTGCAGCAGCAGAGCTGCCCTGAGTGCTCACCAGGCAGGATCAGCCCGGGGCTGTGGGTGTGTGCCTGAGCTGGGAGCTCCCCAGGCGGGACACAGGATGCTCACCGGTGGTCCAGCAGAGTTCAGGGGAGCTGGACAAGGGCCAAGCTGCAAATTAGGCCTCACCTTTTGTGACATCAGCTACCAAACGCCTTAATGGCAAGCATTCCACTTTATCCTCGATTGCAAGAGATCCAAAACCTTTCCTGAGAGATGTGGTGTAAGGTGGAAAAGGTGCAGCTCCAGCTCTCCTGTCCCAGCCCTCCTCTGTGTGTTGTATCAAACGCTGCACACAAGTGCTGTGGCCACAGCCGTGTGACAATGGATCCTTGTAGTGTAAAGATCACTGGGTACCTGAAAACTGATTTCATTGGGATGAAATGTATCTTGTGACTGCACTGGGGTGTTTTCCAGCGCCCACACAGAGCCAGCACTGTAGTCAGGAGGACAGAATGCCTGTGTCACCACTGCCCTCTCACCCCAAGGACAGCATGTCTCCGTGCCCTGCGACCTTCCTTACTATGACTCTCCTGGAGATCAGATTAAAGGGAACAAGGTGATCTGAGCCCTATCTCTGCTGACACTCTGAATTCCTACTATTTATCAGCTTCTCTTTAAAAGGATTTCAGATTGCATTTCCATATCCAGCATACGGAGACTTTCATTTATGTGACAGGTTGATTCTTTTATCAGGCGTTTATAAGGATTTACAATACCAGTGCACTCCTCGTGCAGCGCACGATTTCTCAGAACAAACACTGGCAGAGGGACGGGATGTCCTCAGAGCAGTTTTTCCTTCTCTTTCCTATCCCACCTTTCCTAGGCTTTGCAGAGGCAGGTCAGTACAAAAAAGGCTGTGAAAACACTAATGCCCTTCCCAGGCATTTTCTGCAGGGATGAGTGGTGATGGATGCAGGTCCATTAAAAGAGCCGAGTACATGAGGCTCTTCTGTCCTCGTGAGATGGGGATACAGGCAGCCAGAAATCCCCTGCCAGCAGGTGAACAGTGATAGGCAAAGCAAGAGGAGAAAGGCGCTGAACCCTGCAGGAGATCTGCGGAGAGGAGACAGATACTGGATTTGCAAAATAAAATCCTCCAGGACAGAGCCTGCAGGGCAGGGATTTCTCCTTTTTGACAGCCTACAGTGAATGAAGCACAAAATAGCCTGCTGTCTCTGCAGACAGCAAGGATATTTGGAGATGTCAAACTGTAGTACAGAGGATGCACAAGAGGAATGGAGACACAGCTAACTACCTCCCAGGCTTCTCATTTCTTGTTCCAAGTGGGAGATCCTGAAATCATGCAAGCTTTTCTTGCATTCCTGCTGGAATCAAAAATATCGCTTTCTTTCTGCTTTGGGATAGCAGATGGAAATAAAGCTTATTTGGTCTTTGTTATCTGTCCTTGGTTCAGATTCAAAATTGCCTGGATTTTCAGTTCTAGCAAGTACAGGGGAATATCAGTGGACACAGCCAGGCATAAAGTCCAGTTTCCCATTTCTGAACTCCACTAGAAGCAGTTTCTCAGATTCTTTCAGAGGTTTATAAGGACAGGCTATTTCTGCTGCATAGTTGATGATTTGCCTAATATATCTCCAGTCTCATACTGAGATTTGCTTTCTGATTTGACTTTGATTTGACAGTTGCATTTGGTAGTCTACAATGATCAATAACATGTTAGCTTTGGTAATTCAGTTTCTTGATTTTCAGTTCGAGTTGGTTAAATGGCTTGATAGAATCTGTAAAGTGCCCAGAGGCACATTAGGCTCAGTTAGGACCCTGGGAGCAGCACTTCAAGTAGAGGCTAATCTAAAACTGCCCTGCTCCTTGCCCAGCTGACCACCTGGGGAGAACAGGGTGCTGCTTCTTGGCAGCAAACCCTGCCACAGTCCTGCCCTTTCTAAGTTCACGAGTCTGTCCTTGTGCAGGCACTCAGTGAACTGGTTAAGAAAAGCAAGTCACCAGAAACAAAAATCAAAAGAAATGCTTTTGTGCCAGTTTATGTCACCAAACTGGCTGAGAGCATCAGGCATGCTGGTTCCAGGGGCAGATCAGCATCAAAGCTAGGAGGATGTAGAGAATCAGCTACAGTACTCTACCAGTAGAGAAAGTTCCTCCAGGAAAATTACAATGCTGCACTATCTATTTGGCTTTTCTCATTAAACATTAAAAGTGTCTTCAGCTGTTTTACCATCACCTGATATTGCCACTTCAATTGTGAATGGCCACATCTACTTGGAGCTTAATGAGGTTTAATTAATTTATAGCCCCACCTTACTTCTCTGGTATTAATTTGCCTGCAGATGCATGTGTTGTCTGTGGTCTCTCCTTCAGCTCGAAGGGGCAAAAGGTACTTTGAAGTGATAAATAAGAGTCTCAGCAAAGCTGGGTTTGGGATGAGGGGGAGAGATTATACAGTAGGGGCTTGGTCACAGCACCCACTAGAACTAGCACTAACTTGACAGAGCAAGCAGCAAATGACTTGCAAAGAAGGGTCTCATCTTTGGTCTGCACAGGGCAGAGCAATACAGAGAGGGGAGCTGATGCTGCCTGCACAGAGCCTCTTCTGACTCTGCAAACTGAAGAGATCTGTGCTCTTGAAAGAGAATGGTCTGAGCCTCCTGCTCTATCCAAGTACTGCCAAACAGACAGGAAAACAAAGGGGGAACAGGGCAATGTTAGAGAAGGAGCAGCATAGGAAAGGCTATGAAGAGTTTGGTTTAAACTCACTAGCATTGAAAAAACTTGCAGCCTAGTGCCAGCCATCCAATATGCAGGCACAGTTGGATAATGTTAAGGGTGATGGCTAGCTGCAGATTCTGGGTGCCTGTTATTTTGCTGAGAATTTCCATGCTTTTTGGAGAGTTTAAATCAGAACTTTAATGGGTTTTTGATGTTGTTTTAGTTTGGTGAATAGTTTCCCGTTGTATCTGCTTATTCAGTGAAATAGCGAGGAAGCGCTGTTACAGTGGAAGATGACAAGAGACTATAGAAGCCTATCTCAGCTGCATTTGCACAGCAGAAGCCTTTAAAAATCACTGTGCTATGAACAAGACATTTCCATATTTCACGGCTATTTTTGCTGGATGCCTGAAGTTGATGATACAGCAAAAAAAATCTGAATGAAGGGAAAAGGGAAAAAAGTCCTTCTGCTGTTCCTTTCTTTCCCACAATTTGCATCTCAGCCATGTTGCTTGGCAAAGCCAACAAAGCAAAGTATGTTGTGGCTGTAAAATGATAAGCACATGGGCTATGCTGAGGATGATTTCTCCCCAGTATTTGATTAGGAAAATAGGGATTCATTTTGAAG
Source organism: Eopsaltria australis (assembly GCA_034509425.1). Lineage (NCBI taxonomy): Eukaryota > Metazoa > Chordata > Aves > Passeriformes > Petroicidae > Eopsaltria > Eopsaltria australis. Next base: position 244,573 of record JAVTVJ010000180.1, read on the forward strand.
TTGAACATTGGACTTTTTTTTTTCTTTATTTGCTGCTCTTTTTTTTTCCCCAAAAACTTAAAAGAGCAGCTATGTCTTTTGGGAAAAGAAGGTCAAATGGATTCAGGGACATTGATTTTTAATGTGTGCTCCCACTTAAACATATGGTAACAGAGAAATGAACCCTCTGTATGCCTGGATAGCCACCACCACCAGTACTCTGCTTACTTGTCCAAGGTTGCAGAGATCTACCAGGCTCTATAGTTTTCATGGGTAAGAAAGCATGCACAGAAAAAGTCAATAATAGGCAGGGGCAATTCTACTAAGTGCTGCTTGGTGAGTCTCTAGGACATGGTACTAGACTGAGAAAGCTAAAAATAAGAAAAGGAAAACAGAAAATGGAACTTCAAGGAAAGTTTCCTGATGTATTATTCTGTGTTTCCAGAGAGGCTGCTCAGGACTCTGGGATATTATGCCCTTGTGTGATGCTGTGCCCAAAATTATTGGTTTATTTTCAAAGCTCCTAGAGACTGGGGTTTTTTTGGTTCTGTATCATTTATGCTAATTATCATCTGTGACCATTTCTTGGGCCCCTTCCATGTGTTTGACAGTCTCTGTCCCACTGTGAAAGACACAGTGTATACTGAAATGCTCTAATAAAATTGCATGTTCCTCTGCAATTAGTTCAGTTTTTATGGCATCACTAAACAAGACAGGATTGGGGTATTTTTTTTCCCAATGAAGCATTTGAAAAGACCTCGTGGACTGCAAATAGGAGACCAGCTTGTGAATGATGGAAAAAGATCCCATCCGTGCCCAGGACCAATGGAGACTCCCACTGTGCTGGGTGTTTTGAGCTTGCCCCGGCCATTTGGCACATAGCCCAATAGCCCAAAGGCCTTCCTTGTGCACCACAAAGTGCAAATGCCACTTAAAAGGTCTTTTTAACCCAGACGTAGTGAAGCATCTTGTCCTTGACCTACCTTCGGCAGCCATCAAGGCAATGAGGTTTTTCCTTTAGATCTGCAGACCAAAAAAAAGCAGAGACCTGCAGTTTTCTTTCACTAAAAGGTTGAAGTTTCTCTAGTCTGACATTATTACAGTGACCACAGGCAGCCCTGGGCTGGATAAGGGGCTGCCAGTGGGGACATAGGTTTAAACAGCAGGTTGAGATGTCAGAATAAGGAAAGCTGTTTCATCCAAAACTTTGGACTCTGGGGCTCAAGCATGTCTCACACACCCCATGGAGGAACTGAGGTGGAGACCACAGCTCAGGGCTGGCAGTCAGAAAGTCAGCCAGATTGTCCCAAGGAACATCTCGATTGCTCACTCTCTCCTTCCATAAAACAGGATTATAACACTTGTCTCAGATGGGTGTGTGAGGATCTGTGGCTGCAGTAAACCTTGTGGCTGTTGGCTAGAATACACCATACCAACACTCACTGTTGTTACTAGGGAATAATTCTTTGCATATGACCCAAACAAACTGAAAAGGATTTTAGAAGGTGGCTCCGTGCCATAGAAATTACGGTGATGCTGGCTCCGGATAAGCAAATGGTTTGAACAAGTCTATCCTCTGCTGAAGGCTGAAACACAGAAAAAGCCCATTTGATTGGTTTTTAATAGTGGGAAGATCACACAATTTTTTTTCTTCATATGCTTTTGGCTCTGGGAGCAGTGAAAAAGCATTAGAAGTACTCAAAACACTGGAAAAGCAAAGAGAACAGCTAACATTAATCTGACCCTCAACAGAACAGTGCAAACGAAGGCTGCTTTCATCATATTTCTACTGTGTTCATAGGAGAACTGGGAGCAATTCTAGAAATAAAATCCAAAATATGGGATCTGCTGCAGATTGCATTTGCTGAAATACCTGCAGGAGTCAGCAACTCCTCCTGCAGACTGGGGTTTGTGGAAACAACTAAAACTTTCCAACAAGTAAAACTTTCCTGGCTTTGACTCTGTTTAGGTCAAAATTTGGGGAATTACTAGAGTTTCCCCAGGCTAATAGCAAAAATCAAGGGATGTAAAACCCATATGAAACACAACTACAAATAGGGTCATACTCCAACACAGACGTGTCTGACACCAGAAGAGAATCCAAACCCAGCAAAACCGCTGAATCTTTCCCTTCCCTTCACAATTCCTGTTTTGATTCAAGTCTCTCACGAGGCTAAAAGAGGAGAAATTTAAAATTAGGTCAGAGCTCTGAACTCCCGTTAGAGACACTGAGGTTGCTGTGGTTGTTACCAGAACAAAGTCCTGAGCTGCAATCATTGCTTACTCCAAGAGGAGCTGAGCCCCTGTGCTCCAGCAAGGATTCACTGCCCCAGGATGGCCGTGGTATAAGGTTTAATCAGGTTTGCTGGGTTTTCTCTCTTGATTTCACAGCCTCCATTCAGCCCACCAGATTATAAACTTTCAACGTGTAATTGAACCTGACTCAAGGAGCCAATTGTGTTACAGTGAGCTCTAAAAGGGGGAATGGCAAGGGCTAAAGTTTTCATTCAATGAATGCAATTTCTATGCGCAGAAATCAATTCAATTGACATCAGTTGAGCTTTAATGCTGAATTAAAGAGCTGCCAGGTTTCCCCCATGGGGCTTTTACAGTCCGGGTTTTATGAATTCATTAAAATGCACACACAAACTTTTAGGGAAATAGCATTACACTGTAATAAGAGCTACAAATCGACCATATTCCTCTGAGAGAGAAGTCTAATTTGAGTTGCCTAGTTGGCAAAATTGTTTTCCTTCACTTTGCATTTATTAACAGAGGGTGTCATATTTTCCCTTGTTTCCATTTTGGTTTCTAGCTGTTTGCTTAGCAGGGCAAAGCATCATGTTTAGAAATATCAAGGGGAGATGAAGTTTTTCAAAAGCAGGTGCCCACTTGGGAAGCTGTAGTGCAGCTGAGGCAAACCAGGCTTCAGGACAGCCAGGATGGTTGGGCTGGAAGTCTGAATGACTCAGTGGACACTTCTGGATGGATGGTCTCTGCCAATGGGAAGTTGGAGCCCCTCAGGCTAGGATGGAGATCAGCAGGATGTCCACAAAGGCATCTGTGCTGAAGGAGAAACCAGCTTCAGTGAGAGCTGAAACTCGATCTCAGGCCAGTGGAGAAGTGAGAGACTCAGATATTTTAGAAGAATGTCTGGAGTTTCACTGACCAGGTAAAGTTCACTGAAATTAATCTCACCAAAAAGAAGTAGCCTTGCAGCAGCCCACAGCTCCCATTTTCTCTGCATTAACTGCAGGCACAATTAAACTCACAAATTTCACCTTCCTCTGATTTACTGACAATGGCTGGGAAGCTGCAGGGGCAGCCACAGAAATCATGCCCACGGAAAAGTCCTTTGAACAGGTCAGCATCACTGGGCTGCCTCTGTGTCTGTGTTGTTGCCCTTCTCCTGTGGCACACATTGCAGCACTTGCTGATAATGAGCATTCACAGGGTTTCGTTAAGTACACTCTCTAATTGGATTGATGACCCTGGTGATTGGAGGTCTTGACCTATCCATAAAACAAGTGGGACTTAGAAAGCACAATTTCCTCGTCCTGCTGTTTTCCTAGCATGACTTGGCTCCAGCTTTTGATGGATGAGGGAGTCTCTAGGGCTAATTCAGCTCCTGCAGGGAAGGCACAGTTGATGTCATTTGGGATGGTGAATTTTGCAATAGGGACACACATGCCTGTGGAAGAAGACTCTAGAGACAGATCTGACAGGCAGCCAACCCTCTGTCGAGTGGTAATAGATAACAGCCACTGCCAACTCTCATTTCCAGGCTAACTTAGTGATGTGGAATGACTCCATATGCTCCAAACAGATCTGATCTCCCACTCTGATGGGTCAGGAGGACCTAGAGACGCAAGGGAAAGGGGCACAGAGTCACTGAGGACAGGACTCTTTGCTCCCAAGGCTGAAGATATCTCAGTGCTGGATGCATACGTGGGACTCCCTCCAAGCAAACAAAACTAAATGGCACCTGAATGCCTAGTGACAAATCATCCAGAGGCATGGCACAGAACACTCACACAAAGTCTGTTGGCTTCCTCTGCTCCATTCCTGAGATGCCAAAGTAGCCAACAGATCACAGTGTTACAGCTGTGGGGTGTGCAGTGTACAAAGGAACTATTTGTGTCACTTCTTCAGTGTTTTGCACAGACTAAGCTTCTTATCTGTGCATTCATGAAGGGTTGTGAAGAGGAACCTACAAAAAGATGAATTCAAAGGTTGTACCTTCGAATATCTATGAATTGTTGGGCAGGTATTACTTTTAAAGAGCAGATATTTTCTTTTTTCTTCAAATCTATGGGGTTTTTTTCCCCAACAGGGATTTGAATAACACCAGGAAAAGAAATTCACTGCGAATTTGCTGATGAGCCAGTTAAGATATTAGAGGGGGAGGGGGAGGAGTCCTCTCCGCCTCCTTTTTTCTTTTCAGTGGATCATGCTGAGTCTTTCCAGACGAAAAGAAGGCTCTTTACACTTAGAGAACTCACAGGAGAAAAGGGGGAACAAGAGGTAACTAGGCCAAGCACTCTTACAGTGAACCCTGGCGATCTGCATACCAAGAAGAAAATGTCCTTTACCCATATGCCCAAATATTGTGAGTATCCAGGTGGAAAGGTCCAGCCAAGCTGTCTAGAGACCCATCAGCAGCAGGACTGGGACCCTTCTTTTTAACCTGTAAATTGACACAAATGGGCAAATTATAGACTCAGCAGGCGAGATTATGCCTGAGGCAGACAAGATGTGATTCATGCAGCAAAAGCATCAAGAAGGGGAAAGCTCAGTGCCTCCATTCCTTGCCCAATCCCTTTTCCCAGGTCAAGAAACAAAGCTCGTTGGAAATCGTTGTTGCCTCAGCAGGACAGAAATCCTGCTGCTGGCCAAGTCCTGCAGGCAGTGACAGAAGCCACGTGCTGAATCAGCTTTCCTGAGGCCACCTGGCTCACATGCCCCAAGCTGCCAACTCCAAATGGAAGGCTTTCTAGCCTGGAAAATCTCAGACACTTGTCAGTGCGATTGTATATGCAGAAAATGTCTGTGACAGATAGACTGCTAGATAGATCTTAATAAGAATTGTTCTTAAAACCAAATGTTCCAAGAACCTGGTCCAAAAGAGAAAAATCCTGTGAGTCTAAGAAAAATAAATCCCATTAAAAGAAATTTGGAAACAAACCCTAAAGACAGTTTTAAATAAGCAAGCATTAATAGTGCAGGTTATTGCAAATCTGTATTTATTTGATCCCCCTCTCCTTCACTCTCCTACCCAGCCCTCTCTAGACCTGCTTGTGTCTGCACTGGACCATGATAATTCATTCCCTGGGAGACTTTCTCTGAAAAGAGAAGGAACGGGCAGATTGGAAACTTCGGCTGCATCCTGGATATCAAAAGAGATGTGCAAATGGACGGCGATTCCCGACGAGCAGCACCAAGGTTTCTATTTTCTTGTTCCGGAGTGTAACTCGGAGCCTTTCGCACGCCCTTTCCCCCGCCGTGCCCCGGGAGGGGCTCGGGGAGTGCCGGGGATGCTTCACTCGTGGGGTGCGAGTGACACCCTGTGGTCACCTCTCCCCGGGCTCCTCCCGGACCGCCAGGGCTCGCAAGGGGCAGGGGATGGGAGCGGGATGGTTTCAGCCCCCAGCCAGGCATTCCTCTCCTCTCGGGACTGCAAAGCGGCGATTCTTCGAGCCGGAAGGATGAAGAGGAGTCACCGTTTGACTCAAAAGGTAAATGGCTCTCTGAGCCTCCTGCAGCTTCAGCCAAATCCGAGGCTTGGAGTGAAATCAGAGGTTTTCTGTCCCCATGTGGCTGAGTCCTTTTAACCTGCTGCTCTCCCGCCCAAAAGTTTGCCTGGCACTGCAGAGCTCAGCAGTGCTGTGATCCCGGGATCATCCCATGGCTCTGGCTGGGGGACTCGGCTGTGCGGGGGTAATAGTTGGACATGGTGATCTTAGTAATCTTTTGCAACCTAAATGATTCTATGATTCTAAGGATATCTTTGCCTGTGAGATTGCCAGTTGTGCTCAGAAAACTGTGGAGAGTTCAATAGTTTGGGCAAAAGTTGGAGAATCACTTAAGCAAACGCAAAGTACAGCAGAGAATCGCTCATCTTTAATCCAGATCCAGACTCTCAGAGCTGTTCAGGCACACACAGTGAAAGCAGCATGATGGAGATGCAGGACCATAAATACAAAGTGCTCCCAGGCTCACCAGTAGCCAGATCTGGATGCATTCATGGTTTAAATAGAGGTTTGCTCAGCTCAGACCCAAGCCCCACCTCTGCAAATGCTTCTTTTCATGGATAATTGAGTATTTGGATTGTAAGGGTTTTTAGCTTTTTACATGGCATGAAAAAATGAAGACATTCCCAACACATATACAGAATCACCCAATCCACCACTGGGTAATTATGAGAGTGCAGAACATTCTGGTTTGCTGTTGAGAGAAGAGGGGAAAAATATCTCTTACAGGAGGAAGAAGAACCCAACACTGCAATCACATTGTTGCTGTATGACTTGTCTGGATCAAGTATTGTTTTGTTCAAATGTCAAATTCTGGATGTCTGTGTTTCAGCAATCCAGATAGTAGTTAGCTTGAAAATCATCCTTCTGTTACTGAATTTCCAAATTACAGAGAAAAAAAAGGTGAGTGGAAGGAACTCTGTAGGTTGGCAACCTCTTCCAATTCAGCAACGGACCATGTTTGCATGTGAATTCACTGCCCCCAGCACAATTATTTGTTTATGATTTGAGGTTTTCCTGCTGTAGGAGGGAGAAATTATTAATCTCTTTATTAGGGATGGATGGGAGGAGAGATTTCAGTGAACATCCATATCTACTGAATCTCCAGACTTCGTGGTACCTGCCCCTCCTGACTCTTTTACAGCATTCCTCTCAATTGGATAATTTTAGATCTTTGCATACCTGCTCATATCCTCTGCAAAAGAAGGTGGGGGGAAAGTAGATTGCAAATTTGCATGCATTTGCATACATTTGCATACATTTAAGCACATTCCCTCAGACATACATGCCCTCCCACTACGAAGTGATTGTCCACCAAACTCTAACGTGAAAGTGCTACTACTTTCCTGTGTTCATCCATGAACAGAGGCAACATGGGAGAGTCACAAATACCTACAGCTTAAACACTCCATTTCCACAGCTCAACATCTCTGTGATGGAGCAGATCAGCCTGGAACACAGGTTATGAAATAATTTCATATCAATGCTCTTATCTGTCCTAAAACACATACCAAAGGCAAAGCCCTGCTGCGGGTTTTGGCCCACATAAGCACTTGCAATTCTGCCCCTACAGGCTGCCTGTCCACAAACCCATCTGAAATTTATGGGGTTTTCACCAAACTACCACAACTCCAGTCCTCCTTCCACAGGTGTGAAAACACGGAGAAAAAAGCTGCCAGGCTTGTAGGCTCCAGCAACCACAAATAAGCACAATCAGTCCAGAAATCCCAGAGGCTTTGGTTCTGCCAGGTATTTTCCAGTACAAGAGCTCAATTCAATCATTCTCCATCTTGAGAGATATTATGGTGAACCATTTCCATGGTTCTGTAGTTCAGTGGTGTTCCTGGAGGTTGGTGCATCAGGTTCCCAGGAATCAGAAGACTTGGCTTTCACTGGAAATCGAAATGCAACAGAAAACCAGCCCACCTGCATCACCATCTTCTAACCCTTCAGCTTGTGCAAATCATCTTCCTAATGTAAATAGCTTCAAATAATTAGGATTGTTGAATATACACTACTAAGGAATGTGCAGTTCATTATTCTTTCAATGAGAACATATTAAATTATGCTTTTTGATATCTCTTTTTGAAATGTGGATTATGAAATTTTTATGTGCTTGGATGTGTGTGCTGACTCTGTCCATACATAGCAAATGCACTTTAAATACTAACATTTCCTTGTAATAGCTTGATTGATGAGATTTTGCTTTAAAAAGAGGAGGAGAGGGAAATCAGATAAATGAAGCTGGCTTGGGGGATTTTGATAGGAATATTTGTAAATCATGATTCACCCAACTATCAAATGATCCAGGAAATGATTGAGCCCCTTCTGAGCAATCAAGGAATAAAATTGGTTGCTGTGGATCCTCACCTGCTGCAAAGGGCTATAATTGCTGCTGCTTGAATGAAACCACTGCTTACAGCAGGTGACCTTTCATCCCCAAAATGCAGAAATACAGGAAAACCACTCTGCTTTGTCCCAGCTACAGCCTGTGTGGTGTGGTCACTCCTCCAGCAGCTCTGTCTCTGAAAGCATCAGGTCTCAGGTTCAGCCTACACTGAGTTTTTGCAAGTAATGAGCAGAGGAGATGGGACATCCACACAGGATGTTATTCTTCACACAGAATCACTGTCCTTAGATAAAAACATACCACACCTGTCAGGTTTCCCTCCGTTTGTAGGAAGGACCAAATACAAGGGTTCAACCTTGGAAATGTGAGGTCTCCTGTCTTAGAGTTGCCCTGGCTGCTAAACAGATGGTGCATTTTGAAGGAACTGAAGCTCCAGTAATTCCCCTCATGCTGCAGCCTCAGATCCATCATCCTTTAGCTTTTAACAGCCAGAGGGAGACAGGCAGAACTGTGCTTCAGAATAGGGGCTGGAACATTAGTCAAGCCAACCCAAATATAAATCCAGCACTATTAGGTCTTTCCCTGCAGCTATGTACTGTCTCCCATGTGATTTTTAGGCAACATTTTCCAATCTACTTTCTGATAGCCATCGTCAAGTAGCACTCAGGACATTATCTCAATATTAACACACACACAAAACCCCTCTTCCTGCAATCAAGTATTTCCTTCCACCATGAGAGCCACCAGGTTGTGGGCACATCTGTTGGCTTGTTTATACTTTAATGTCATCCAAATAATAAGAGCATCAGGAAAAAGAAAACAAAACACAGAAAACCCTCTAGTGAGGCTGGTGCTGCTGTATGTACCTATGGTAACTACTGTGAGCATTAAGATGAAGCACTTCAAGCATGAATAATAATAAATAAAAAAAATCTAGAAGATAGATTAAAGCACCACAGCACTTTGTAATAGTATTTGTAATGCAGATAAAGCATTTGTACTCTAATTTCCAGCACCACCAACAAAACAAGTAAGTGTGCTTGGATTGCATTTTTCTTTCAAAAATGGTTCAAAAATTATTCATAGTGAAGGAAAACAACTTAAACTGGATTTAGAAACACAATGCAAGCGGGAAAGTTGCTCGCTGTTATCAGCATGACAAGAGCAACCTGTTCCTTTGATAAATGGTGCTTGAAGAAAGACACAAAGCTCATCTGCTTTGTGTTTTAAGTTTAATTAAGTAGTGAATTAATGTTTGCAAAATGCTTTGAGATCCTTCATCAGACAGAGCGCGTACAAGTGCAAAGTGCTTTCAGCATGAAACACATTTCCAGGAGTTGTACTAACCTATTTGTGTCTTTCTGACAGCCTGATCTGCAGCCTGAAGTGGTCAGGAATAAGATCCCCACTGACTTCAAGGTGTATCAGATCAAGCCTGCAGGACATGAGTCTTGATTTAGTAGGCAAGTCCCCCAGAAGAGAGCTGGAATACTTCCACACTTAGAGTCAGGCACGTATTTAAGTAGCTTGCTTTAGAGAGTATATTTTTATATGCATGCTGTTCACTGAGTCATAGAGCTCAGGGCCAGAAAAGGCCATTAGCACAGCTAAGACGACCTCCTGTTTATTTCAGGCCATTACATTTTACCCAATGTCCCCGTGCAAGTGTAACAATCTGTGTCTGCTGAAACAGATCTTCCAGAAGGTGATTCCAGGCTCGCTTTAAGGCCAGGTGAATATAAGGAATCTACCACTTTCTTTGGACTAGTGCTCAATCAACTTCACTGCTTAAAATGCGAACCTTATTTCCTTATGCGTCCTTGGAATTTATCTGGCTTCAACTCCTGGCCATTAGTTCCCAGCTCTACCTTTCTGCCCTGGAGAGAAGAGCCCTTTAGCAGACAGGAATTTGCTGCAGAAACATTTGCTAAGGTAGCATTACAAAGACTACCTTAATGCTCGGGAGTGGAAGATCACTGCTCATGATAAGAAAGGAGTTGAAAGAATTAACTTTAGTCTGTAGGGTGGTAGATCTGATAGGGAGACATCTGTGCTCCAAAGAGCCATAGCCTAAAAGGACAAAAACAGTCAAATGAGGGAAAAGTAAGGCCAGGAATATGACTGCCATTTGGAAAATCATCTTCTTAGCTCTGTTTTATTGCCAGTCATTTGCATTGAGAAGGCTGGAGGTGTTACCAAAAATCAGTAAAAAACCAAACTCCTTAACAGAAGTATTCAATAGCCTCCTTTTCTGGACAGTTACAGCCTGTGTCTTGGCAGCACTTGGTTCCCAGGAGCAGCAGCACTGAAGCAAACCTGGAACCCAGAAGGGCTGAAATCCCACCACATTTCCATGACAGCATCTAAATTCTGGGGGATGTGGGTAACTCTGGGCCCAGCTTTGCAATATTGCTCGTGCTACAGGAACACATATTCAGAGTACACAGGAACTGCATTTGGCCCATCACTCTGGCAGGCAGATGAAGCACCGTGATGGGGACCTGCTGGAAGTTAGAAGCTGGATACCAGCTCAAACCTTTAAACCAAACACATTTGGAAAGCCATATGCTGCCAGCCCAGGCAGTGAGGAGAAACCGTCTGCTTGCTCAGAGCCCGGTGCAACTCCCACACATGGCAACAGAGACGGAGCTGGATGGGCCCCCTGGAAAGTACCTCTCCTTTCTTACTTTGTTATTATCTTTAGGCTCTCCTCCTAAAACCTCCAGCGCATGCAGGTGAAGAATTTGTGAATAGACAGGGGACATTGTATAAACATCCAGTGTTTCCAGGTCCAGATACCTGACGGCTCTGTGATCTCCCTGCCAGCACTTTTGAACCACAGCAAGTGAATATCATTAGCAGCATCTCCCAGCCCCAGCACAAGAGCTTCGTTTGCTTTACTGTTGGCTTGGTAACAGCTGCTGTTGCTGTTTGAGGTGGCAGGAGGGCAAAAAAGTGCTTATTCTTTCAGAGTTCTTCAGGAAAGCCTTGTAGCATCCTTGGCAGGGTTTAACTGAGACCAGGCACTCTCTGGAGCAATGGCCAGTGATGCTCTCAGATAGTGCTCTTTGCTGCTGTAGCAGTGTCCCCATTTCCTCCACACCAGGCCAGGCCAGGGGCAGAGCCCAGGGCTGGGCTGAGGTATCTGGAGCAGCAAAGGAGCAGCTGGGAGCAGCCACTGGACACAGACATATTTCCTGTAAGTAACAGGGCAATGATGTACAGCTCTGCCCCATCCTGACCCAGGAACACAGAGGGTGAAACAGGTGTTCAGGCAGTTCCTGAAGCAGAGACTCATGACTGTTTCATATTCAGTGGGGCAGGTGATAGGAGACCCATCCAAGATGCCACTTGCCTCCCTGTCTCAGTGCATCAGCCAAGACATCTGGAAGGAAAACTTGTGTCTCAGTTCACATTTCACCAACAGCTCTCTGTAATGCAGCATGTAATGTAATTACCACCCACCTTTAATATGCTTTAATACAGCAGGCTGCATGAAATCCAGGTCTAGGTCCCATTTTTAGTATGGTTTGGGTTTCTCTTCAGTGACAAGCACACATGGATGCAAGAGCTGCCACTGAACATCACCTTTCTGCCCATGATGGCAGGAGGAGATGAAGCTGTGACTTCATCCTCAGCTTAAAGCCTTGAACTTCAGCCTTGCAAAACCACATTAGGTTCAGGTGACACAAATGCTTTGGAGAGAGAGGAAGAGGCTTTTTCTGGGTGATTTTTTGTTATGCCTTTACTCTTCTGCTTCCATCTGATTACAGCCAGGATATTGCCAAGTTTTCCAGACCACTATTTTTAATTCTCTCTCCCCTGCAACTCTCTGACTCCCTTGACCTGCTACCATAATGGGCTTGCAGGGAAAAGCAATTGTGGGAACTCTGGGCCTTTCTGCTTTGTGAAGGACAGGACTATCTCCGGGCTGCCATTCATCCCATCAGCCAGAGCCCAGGGAAAGCACAATTTGCTGCAAGCAGATAGCAGCACGCTGACACTTAGCAGGATGGGAACGTGCTCCAGCCTGACAAGGAACAATCACACATTGCATTAAAGGGAGAAAGGGGACAGGGAGGAGAGAGGGAAAGAGGTAGAGAAGGGGAGAAAAAGAAGAAAGAGAAGGAATGGTTAGCTATTCAGAAAATGCCCTGTAATTTGGGTGTCAGTACTAAAGTGTTAGGTCAGATGTTTTGATTGAATGTCAGTAGGAATTGTACGCTGGAGAGTCATGCTTCCCATTTTACTGACAGAGCAAACTAATGGGACAATATTCCAAAGTGACTGATTTTTGAGCCAAGACTCTTTTACTGATATCTCAAAGTAGCAAAGGAAATGCCACTGCATGAATAAATACATTTTTCTGATGTTATTTAAATAAGTAAATAAATAAATAAATACTTAAAAAAATTGAAAGTAAATGCAAACTCAGCTGGAAGAACAGCTGAGTCCCTGCAGCCCACCAGCCAGAGATGGCAAGTCCATAAAATAAGCCAGCATCTTTTTTATTCTTTTTCATTTTTTGGTGCTTTTTTTCACTCTCCCAGTGAGATCAACTTGATGATCTTCCCTCTACAGTCCACGTCTCTTTGGAAGAACGGTGCTGTTAATTTGCTCTCTCCCATGACTGGATGTAATACACTTCTATAACCTTTTAACATTTTGCTGCTTGCATAGCATACCTGTGTCTTACTTATTGCTCATCAAATTATGCAGGGAACTCAGAGCCCTGCTTAGATGTCTTAAATACATCTGCATCAAAAATATGATTCTGTAATCCAGGCAGCACAAAATCATTATCACAGCCTCATCTGCATATTAGGATTCATCCTCCCAGCCTGGGAATGCAGCACTGAAATAGCCAAGCATAAAAGAGATGGAGAATTTTCCTCAGGTGGTGCCTCATAAATCATCAGTTTCCTATTTACAGATATTTTTTTCCTCTGAATTTCCATCTATTTATTTATTTATCACTTTCCAAAATACAGAGTAATTAATATTATCTTCTCTGCAGACAGGAAAAAAATAAGAAAGGGAAAAAGAAGCTATGTTGCCTGAGGTCATTTACCAAGTCCTCTCCATTTGAGCTTGTGTGGATAGGGATGCTGTGCAGCAGGAAGAGAGTGGTTTAGGTTTTGGCCAAGAAGTTCTGAGTTCTGGACATGGCTCCTACCTCTGCTCTGAGTGCTCTGGGCGACCTTGAGCAAATTCATCAAACCATCAGGACAGCTCAGATGTCTCTGATTTTCAGTGGGACACACTCCTCAGTTCAGGCACTGGCTCCTAAATGCAGATGGCTGGTTTAGAAGTCCTTACCTTTTATCTCTCTGTGCTGTCCCCGCTAACCCTGAGACTGTGTAAGTGTGCTCTGGGCTTTGTGCTGTTCAGGGCAGACTTTTTCCCACTGAATGCCTGTAAGGTGCTTAGGAGGACAGGCTCTCCATTAGCACCAGCCAGCTTCACTGTACTCATAAAAGCAGGAGACACGGCATCCTCAAGTGATTCATAGCTGGAAACAAAAATAAATATTTCCTCAACCTGCTGGTGGTTTCCAGTGGTCCAATCTGAGAAAAGTTACGGTGACCTGATTTAGGGACAGTAGATTTTCAGCACTTTTGGTAAAGCTGAATGGCAGAAAATTTTCTACTGGTGATTGAAATTTTAAGCCAAAGCTTTTTACTTGCAAATCTCCAGTTCAATTCTGGCTCAGGCAAGCAGGCACTGGGAGTTGTTCCTGTCTGACAGTTGCATCAGTGGCATCTGGAAAATGAGCTGCTAAGTTTCAGCTTAATTTCTAGTGAATACATTACTAAAAACCCATTCAGTGTGTACATCCTGGTACCTACCAACTGCAATTGCCTATGAATCATCAGGGATGTGTTTGTACAAACGATGCTACCACAAAAACAAAGGTAGTGATTGCATCATTCTTGCCTCAGCACAGAAATCAGACACTAAATCATAAAACCCATTTTGTTTCTTGAGGCCAAGAGCACAGAAGGAGAGGAAACAGGCCCAGATTTCGGAATCCACAACTGGATAGGTTTATCAAGCCTATGAGCTTCTTCTGAAATACTGCTGAGAAATGCTTTGTGGACTGACAGAGGCAATGGCCTCAAGGGAAGGCAAGGAGAGCAAATTAATTATAATGTTGAAGTTAAACTGGAACAAAAGCAAGTGGAGGCAGAGCCAACTGTGAGTCCAATGAACCTCTCTAAAGAAGGAATTTTGCAGCAATTTATAGGGACTGTACCCTGATAAAGGTTACCTTGTCACTGCTAACACTGTGATTTTCCCCAATACCCATATCTATATCATTTGTCAGGAATGAACTTTAATAAGATTAGACTGTCAGAACTCATCATCATTGACCACACACATGGTACAGTAGATGCAGTGCAAAGATCTGCTTTGATTTTCTCCTCTGAGGTGCCAAACTAGTTTCAAATATGCATTAGAGCCACTGGCACCAAGACAAGTCACGCAACGCCATGGCAGGGCTCCCCTCAGCAGCCTTCACTCAGAACAGGAAGGAGAGGTGTAAAGACAGGCTGGTAAGAGGTGAGATACACAGATTCTAGTCCCAGCTCTGCTAACAGCTTTTGAAAACTGTCAGGCTGGCAGGGTCATGATTTTTCCAATAGTGCAGTTTCATGTATGAAAATGCCTAAACAACTGGATGCTCAGCTTGGCCAAAAGTTGCAGTGGTGGAGCATAGTGAGGTGGGGCATCCCTATCAAGCCTACACCTGCACTGGGGTGTGCAACCTAGCTAAAAAATTACGCATCTACATTTGGAGACATAAATGATCACATGAATGAATGAATCTTGTACCTTTTATCTCCCTGAGTCTTCATCCAGTCCTTTTCCATCCCCATCTTTCTACACATATTTAGAAAATGGACAGGATTCTTAGCTACTTCACCAGATTACCTTTGAAAATGAATCAGTGCTTGTAAAGAGCTCTGTGATTCTTGGATGGAAGGCGCCATAGGCACAGAGATTATAATTAAACTGCTAAACAGTGCAGCTGGATTTACTTAGAGTGCTGCCAACAACTGTGTGCTGTGCTTTCAAGCAGAGCAACACACACTTCCAACCAAAGGGACAGACATGACCCACATTTATGCCCTCAAGGCTGTTTGGGAAAAAGCAACCAGCAACCAGCAAACTTCATCAGGTTTTGGAGGCTGTTTGAGGAAACAGAAAACTCTTTAGTAGTTCTTTGGGACCATGAGAGCATTGAAAGCCACCTCCCATGACCCATCACAAAAATATTAAGGAGAGATGAATATTGTTGTTTTATTCAGCACAGGAGACTGAACTGAATCCTCACTCTGCTCTGTGATGGAAGAGCTCAGTGAAGCCATTCTAGCTTGTATGAGACTCTGGATAGGCTGGCTCTGTTCTACCTTCCAGACATGATTTTTCATGAGGTCTCCTCCACCAGGCTGGGGGAGAGGTGCCAGTTGCAAGTCTTCAGAATTGCATCCTGACTCTCAGACATCCAAAGTAATTTTGGCTGCTGTGGAAAGGTGCAGTCACAAATGTTTGCAGCGCTGACCTACCACCCCCAAATAACAATACGAGAATGTATGAGGTCAAGTGGCCACCAAAGCATTAAGCAAATCATCTGCCTGAAGTTCTTTCTACAGTCAGTTACTCATGATGTTGAGCACATTATTATGATCTGAATTAATGTTTGGATCTGTGCAGAGGTAAAGCCTGAAAATACCTTTAGTGTGACCACTTTAACTCAAGGGAAGTTCATTACAGCCTGCAACAGCCCAAGGTGAAGAGTGTAATGTGAACAGCCACAGTGACAGTCATGGCATTGGCATGACAAGCCTGCTCTGATGCTCACTCCTTCTCCTCTACTCTAACCAGACTCCTAAGAAATGCTCCAAATTTTTCCTCCAGGTATTCTTAGCTCCTATAGGAAGGAAAGGAGCACTGTTGGGTGCTCAGCATTTACTGGCACTGAGGCTTTAGATGAGACAGGGATATAGAAACAATAGGAGCCTCCAAAGCATTCATGCATTGCAGTGGTAATATGAGGTGGAGGAAGTGATAATATCTGTCAGACTCATGTTTATTAACCATTTTATAATCACAATACATGCAATTACAGGTTGACAAGACACTGCCAATGTGAACAACATCTGGAAGTGTACTGGGGTCCTCAGAATGAGTACAGTTTCATTTCCATTATTTGCTTCTGCTAAGAGTGGCAGTAAACTGTAGTTAATAAAGGACAGCCAGCTTTTATGGGATAGAAAGACAGTAAATATATGCAAAATGGTTTGTTGAATCTAGCAGTGGGGTGCCATAAGAGGCTTCATAAAGCAGGGATAGAGTTTAGCATCATTCTTTTAGGGCTGGGAGTGATGCAGAATAAATCTCTCCTGAGTCTACTTACTGACAGCCCCAGTTCAGATGGTGTATACACAGGCAGTGCTTTCTCTGCAGAGTTTCTGTTAATCACTGTTAATGCCAGTCATCAGATCACTAATCATTTGAAACAAGAAGCTGCAGATATTAAGACAGAGATTCAGAACAAGATAAATAGCACAGATCTCTCCAGGGGCAGGAAGAAGGTCTGAGCCCACTGATGCTGCCTGATACAGCATGAGGCTGTTTGCCTTCCTAATCTTTATTAGGACAGGAGCTACTCTACCCTGGCACAGAGAAGGAGGCAGGAAGCTTGAGAAACCTTCCACAGACTCATGGAGCCAGGGGTAGATGTGGCCAGACCCTGACCATGCCTGTCTGCAGAGGATGGGAAGAGCACAATAAACCTCCCCCATGGCTATGCCCTACCAGACCCAAAGTCCACGTGTTTTGCAGTAGTTTGTCTATTGAGATGCAAATGCCCATAGCTTCACATAGAATCACCTCAGCAGCCTTGATGGGAAACCAGGATTTCCTAAGTCCCACATCACTCTTCTGGCCCAACCTGATTCTTTCTGTTGACTACACAAACCCGAGAGCTGAAGCAACACCATTTTCTCTTGCCGCTGGGGAGGGTTTACGAGCAGCTGCATGGGCAGAAACTGTGGTTCTGCTGATGGCCACTTGTGTCTCAGTTTATCACTTGTGGTCCTGGAAACATGTCCTGAGTTGTCTGAAACAATTCCTTTTTCTGCTCAGAGCAAAGGCAGTGAAAAGGTTATGCCACTGCAGTGCAAATTTTCCTTGTAAATCAGACCCAGAAGTCAATGCCTGGCAGCTACCTTCCCTGACACTGTTAAAATCCTGAACCTGCAGCATCTGCATGTGCCTACAGATGTCAACATGTGGATTTACATGGCAGTTTGGGATGTGGGTCTCTGGCTGAATTTGCAAGTACTACCAATGTCAGCTTCATTTCATCTGACGATGGCATTTGGTGTCCTTGGCACGAGGCATTATGTGCTACAGGATCTGCCATTTGAACACAGGCTCACCTCGGAGGGGCTGGAAGGGGGGAGACAGCAGCACAAATGCAGGACCCAGGGCCTCTCAAAGGCAGGACTTGACAAGGTAACAAGCAACAAAACTGGATGTGCAGGGCAGGAGGAGGGGAGGAGGCAGAATAGACTCGTGGCTTGATTTTGCCCAGAGCTGATTTCAACAGGCTCCACGGGAGCCAGGACTATTCTGTACTTAACAGTGGGAGTTCAGGTAATTGTGAGATTGAACCTTACAGGAGACCATGACTTGCTGAAGGGGAAGTCAAATAACATCAAAGCAATCAAAGGAATTCTTCAGGAATTACTGGATGAAATTCTACGGCTCAAAGAGGACTTTGGGCTAGATTAGTTACAATTGGTGCCTGTAGATCTAAAATCTGCTCACAAGTAATGTCCATTTCTAATTTGTTCTTGCTCCCAAGATTTTGTCTTGAAATCTAGATCTGACTGAAGCAAAATGGGGAAGAAAACAATGAGCAGCAGTGCCATGTGATGTCTTTAGAAGAAAGTCTATCTAGAGACACATTGTGAATACCTTTGGAGCAGATGGGTGAAGGCAAAGTTCTGCTTGCCTTCAGTGAATAAATGGAGACAGAGCCAAGCAGGCTGATGAGATGGCCCCACAAAGCCTGGGTGTAAACAAGCCTAGGGATACCTGCATAAACAGATTCTGTCTTGCTAAATTCCTTAGCACAGCCCAGAGACCCAACACAACCACCAGTAGGGCTGGTTCCAGATCACTCTGCTGAACACCACAGTACAGACCAACATCACAGCCATTATCTCACCAATCACAGAACAACTGTGGCCCCCCAGGTCTCCCCATCAGATTACATCCAAGCAGAAGGCAGTTGTGAAATCCTGCAGCTCTGCAAACACTCATTTAATGAGTGATGAAGGACAAGGTGTGCACACCAGCACTCCTCAGACAAAAGCACAATTCAGATCTTGCCTTCAAGACCACTTTTCAGCATAGCCCTGCACCTTTCAAGTCTTGTCTGAGCTGAGGTATCTCCACTGTTATTCTGAGGATCTCTTTGGGGCTGTGATGGTAAATGCTTCATTGGATTGGCAGTGATTCAATTAATTGTTTGATCTTTCTCGATCAATTCACAGAGAAAGGATGAAGAGAGGAATTTTTTTTAATCTCCTTTTTCTCTAAGCTTCTTTATGAGTGAGTTCCCTCCTCTCTTCCCTCTTCCAGCACTCAGCTGCACTCTCATGTACACACTCACCCTGCACCTCAACACCAGCTTCCTGTGGTACAGACTGGGTGCTCGATCACTGCTGGTGAATAACATCTCTGAACAAAAATATCAGGCAGATGGTGACCCTTTCTAGAGCAAACAAGTGATTTGCTCTCATTTTGGGTAAAGTGGAAGCCAGTGAGTTTCTATGTTAACTTTAGGAGCTCGAGTTCCTTCATATCTTCCTCAACTGCCTACCAAAAAAACCATGCAAAGCATTTGCATAATATCAAGGTTGCTTCTCCAGATGGCTAAAGCAGTCCTGCATGTTTATTTCTTAAAATTCCCAACTGTTGCTGTCCATTTCCTAACACCATGCTGCAGAACAGCATGTAAACCTCAGCCCCTCTGAAGATAAAAGTTTTGCTCTGTGTTGGGTGCAGTTTATACACATTTGCATCATCCTGATGAAGTTAATATCCACAGCTTGTATGTCTGCAGCTTGCTGGGAACATCCTTCTCAATTAAATCCTTATGCAGGCAAATAAGAAATTCTGCATTTCACCATTTCAAAAGCAGAAGGTGAAGCAAGCCCTCAAAGCCTTGCTCAGGAGCCTCATGAAGTGGTCTGACTTCCAGGAGGGGCTGAGTACCTGGCAAGTCTGATGCAATATCAAGGGCTGGGAATCACGAAATTCTGCTGAAGCATGGTTTGTATTAGACCTACAGAGAGCTCTCTTCAGCCTGTCAGCACAATGGGGAAGCCAAGTTTGTATTCCAAGACAGTGTATAAATCTTCCATCTGCCAAAATTCAGTAGTATTGGATCCAGAGTCTAGGTTTAGCTTTATTCCAGAATACACACACAAATGGAACATCAGTAGGTAAATAAAACAGCCTGATGGGAAAATACTCATCATAATTTACCCTTCTAGGGGAGCAAAGAATGAATTTTTCTTCACTCTGAGCTATTAGAAAATTGGCTTAATGATACTACTAATGAAGCTAGTCTTCTTCCTCTGAATCATCAGCTACATTGTAATTTCTACCAGACAAAAGGGTCCCATGGTTCATCTGGTGAGGCCAGAGAAAGGATATTGAAAATTATCGTTGTTATTTTATGACAACCTCTATTCTCCATGCTGTTTGACCCCTTCCTGTGTAGTTTCCCTGATTCCCTCCTGCATTCCTAAGGTTGGAAGTTATGGCTTTATAGCATGGGTCTGGTCTTAAAGCTGTTTTCTAAATGGGAAAGATATATAAGTAAAATAAAACATCCAAAAACTAGGAACTATTTTTACTAGAAGTACCAGATCCATCATTATAGGTGTTATTCTGGTTTACTTACACTATATATGTCCTCCTAATAGTTTCCCTCAGGTGAAGTAGCAATGATTCCTTACGTCCCCTCCCAGAGATATTTAGGATATTTATGATGAATGAGCTTCCAAGAGCTCAGATATTTAATTTGCAGCTACCATGGTTAGTGATGATTAAGATCCCTTTGTTTTTACAGTGTTTCTTAAATAAAGTGCAAACACATCCTGTCCAACTCCATTAAAGAGTGAGACACATGGGAATGCTAATGGGATTGCTGAGAAAGATACTGAAACTGGCCAGGCACAGAGTAAATACACATGATCACACATATATAGACCTATGCATGTGTTTGTGCATGTGCAAACAATGCACCCTTACACAGATATAGATATATAGATGTATAGATGTATAGATGTATAGTTATATGTACTCCGTCAGTCTGGCCTTGACTGCCAGTTGTCTTAATGTCTGGGGATTTCCACTAAAATACCAGCTTGATTTCCCACCAGGAAACATGGGAAAATTTAATCAACCTGTCTGGGTACTCAATGAATATAATTCCCTATTCACAAATGATGAATCAAACAGATAGGCCTAACCAAACAGTACCTGCTGGGAAGTCACATGAGAGCAGGAAGAAGAACAGAGTAATTGTCAAGAAGAAAGCCCAGTTCACAAATAGTCCCTTCCCAGCATAAGCCCCCCTGAAGGACCAGCTGGGTTTTTTCCTCCTGTGATTGCACCACACAGAAGTTCACGGAGTTAAATGGGGGTTTTAGGGAAGATTATTGCACTGCAGCTTGAAGCAAAAGAAGATTTCACATTCATACATGGGAATCCAGCCCATCAGGCACTTCTTTTAGCTCCTTCCCCCAACTTCCACTCCTATGGGATCCTATAACAATGCCTATCAGAAATCCCAGAAGTTTATTCAAAGCTCTGTTTTTCCTCATTTCTTGGCTCACCGCTTCTGTTCTCTGTCTGCAAGCTGCAGATCACATGAAGATTCCCTGGGCTTTTCATAACACAATTTTATATTCTGTATTTCCTTTTATATTCTGTACAATATAGCTGACTTCAGCAGAAATTGCCCCAAAATGTTGCAGACTACGAAATGTGAATTTTCCCTGTGAAGTGACTGTCTAGTCAATCTCCTCACTTGTCACCAGATATCAAGGCAATACTTTTATCCTTCTTGTTTTCTGCTCCTCAAGTGCCCTCCAGATGCAGCTGATCTTTCCTCCTAAGCTTCAGTCCACCAGGCAAATATCTATATACATTACACACATCCATACATCTATATTCAGCTGTAAGAATTAGCAAATAACTAAATAAACAAACAGAAAAACCTGTTACACACTACAACTGCTTCGTGAGTTTATAACATATGGTGGCAAGCACTATAAAAACTGTAAACTATAAAGAGGGTTACACAGCCCCATTCATTTATCATGTTACAATGAGTAATTTGTGCACCAGGCAGGAAAGAGAAAACCCACACAGTTGGAGTGTGCATATGTATTTCTGAGGCTCACACTAGAGAGCCTTTTATAAAACACACACAATTTGAATTCCAAAGCAAAAGCACTGAAAGGCAGTGCATGGGCTAATATTGTTATAATGGTGTATGCAGAGCTTAGGAAGAATGGGCACTAGCTGACCTCCTTTACTGATAAGAGTACTTCCAAACATTCCATGTTTCTGCACAGTTCAGGGTCTGTCCATTTAGAAGTTCAGCTCCAGCCTACAGCTATAAAACTTCTCCTTGGTGATGTTACAGAAATGGCAAGATGGTGCTGAAAGAAGAAACTGTGGCTGGGTGCTCCTTCTGCTGATTACGATCAGGTTTCACTCATTTTTGCCTCCCTTCACTTGCTGGTGGGGCTTATGTTGAACTGTATTCCCAGACAGGTCCATGTACTCGGGGTCCAAGCTGTGTTTTATACTCAAATCCACATATTCTGTACAGACAAAATAAGACTGGTGAAGTTAAGCACTGCATTTGCCTAGAGGGCTTCTGACCACTGCAGTGTTTCACAACAAATCCCCTAGATTCTCCAGATAGCACAGGGCCCTGTAATTCACATCTACCTGCTCCTGATTTGACATTTCATATTTTTCATTTCCAGCTGGCAAAGAGCTTTTACAAAACACATAACACATGCCACATGCTCTGTCCTGGATATGGATTAGTTTTCCCAGTGGAGCCAGCAAATGATGTAGGCTGTGTCCCAGTTGTCATGTCCCAGTGCAAATGGTTAAGATCTTCTTTTTGTCTCAGCAAATGCCCCATGGAAGCTTGAGCTGGGTTTGGGCCCTTGGGTCATTGCTAAGCAGTTTCTCTTTCATCCTTTTCAGCACCAGCAGACACAGCTTGAAACATGTATACAAGATGCGGCTTTACAGCATCCCTTATTCACTGGTACCTTGGAGACTCCAGTTCATTGAAAGTAATAAAACCAGATCATCAAAAAGAATTCTTTTGAACAGGCTTTGGGCTCTGCTGTGCTACTTGGTTACGGATATTCATCTTCCTGGAAACTGTGCTGTTTGATACAGCACCGGCACGGCACGAAAGCCTCAGCTGCCTCCCTGGTGCATTAACCCCTCGAGTGTTGAAATCACAGTCCTTGAATAGCAAAATAGTTATCACTTATAATTGCTTGAGGGTAGAAGCAGATTTTATTCTCCCAGGTGCACCAAGGGTGCACACTGGGGTCAATGGGTTGCCCTATCCTCATTCTGCTCCAGTGATGCAATGAGCAGTGCACAAAAGGGAAGAGGGAGCAAAAAGATGCAGCCTCTGTTGGTTACAGCTACAGGCAGGCTGTAAGGTGACTCCTGCATCAAAGGGTGCCATAGCACTTAATCCAAACTGAAAACACAGGCATTCTGATACATGGGGCTTTAACTTTCTGTTAACCTTACATACCTTGTGATCCTGTGTATCTCACAGAGCCCTGACGTCAAGGCTTTAACCCAAACCCCTTTGATTTGGCAGGGGGAGCATTGTCGCTGTTGTCAGAATTGCCAGAGTTCCGGTGCTTTTTGATTGCATTCAAACCCTCCCTTTTTTCATCTTTCTCAACTAGAAAGAAGAGAAGGTCAACACTGGCACCATGAGTATAGATGTACAGCCCCTGGGTTTCATTTCTCTAAATGTGGAAAGAGCAAGGATTGCGCAGCTGGGCTGATTCTGTCTGAGTGACTGGCAGACTTAACTGCAGATTATTTGCATCTTTGCTTGCAGCTCCAGGAGGATCAAAGTCTGAACTGCTGCTCTGGCTCCTCTAGGGCTGTGTGTGCTTCTGCCCTCAAACCTCTTTGTTGAGCTCCATCTTAACCCTGGTGCAGCAAACCCAGTTTGTTTGCAAAATTCCTTCAGCAGAACATATGCTGGGTTCCAAGACTGTCCCTTGGACTGCAGCTTGTCAGCTGCTGGGGAGGAGATTCAGAAGAGACCACTCTATCCATTTGGCCTCTTTCTTATTTTCTTTTTCCAGACTCCACCACCATCCCCCATTACTGGCTGACACCAGGGATCTGGGTTATTTGATACCCCTTGTGCTCTGTCTCTCAGACTGCACTGGTGAAACTCCAGTGCTGAAGATGAGTGAAGAGACCTTCACCTTCCTAGCTCCCTCTTTATTTCATACCACTTCCCTCATAAGCTTTCATGTCAGGAAAACATATGGTCCCTTTTTACTCATGGCTTCCAAATAGGTGCAAAAAGAGAGAATGTTTAAATGCCCCCTTTGAGCCTCCCTCTCATTTCCCTGCCTGAAGCTGAGCCGCATCTGCCCAGCTGCACTCTTGGCACCAAGAAAGACTGAGACTTCAGATCCAGATCACACACCAGAGGCAGTGCATCCTTCTTTTCCCAGAACAGGCTCTGCCAGGGACAGTGTTGGAAGGAAAATGGCTGAAGTTTCAGATCAGCTGAGAATAAATCAATGCAGGATCCCCAGGAGGTCTTCTTTACACAATCACTCTGCACTAGAAGAGCAAGTAGAGGAGCAGGAGAGTAGTAGCTGGAATTGATCACACCTGATTACTTATGAAAGTTTGTAAGGAAAGACGTTGGAGGAGAAAAACAGCAGGAGCACTGTTTATGACTAGTCTAGAAGGGGTTTGGGGGAAAGGGTGAGGAAAATAGCTCAAAACAGATTCCTGCAATGTTCTCTTACATTATGACCCCATATTTTTCTCTAGATTTCATCACTAGTACATGCATTCTGGGGCGAAGCTGAAACCAACACTTGAGAGGGATCTGAGTTAGGATACTGACAATAATACATGCACAACTACTACATCAACAGATATTATAAAGAGGCCTCAACTGAACTGCACGTATGAGTTAGTTTCTGCACATCTCTGTATAGACACATGCCTGGGAGGACATGTAGTTCCCTCTCTGCATGTACAAGCTTGTGTTTGCATGTATACATAAATCTGACATCGGAAGATAAAGATCTTTTTCCATGTGGCAGTGGCAGTGCATGTCATGCACATGTCTGAATACAGCCCCCCCAAAACTACTGGGGTTCATGCAGAGAGCCTAAAGCAAGTGGGTCCTAAGTAGAACAGCTCCTAAGCTACTGCAGTGTTAGTTAAGAAAGCAACAGCCCTTCATAAAACTTAAAATAAGCCCTACATCAAAAACAGTACAAAACAACTCTAAACCCTCAGGCTACTGCAGGATTATACTGTTGTGAAATACATTATCCAGCCTTTAAAGACGTCTTTGACTATCTGCCTGGGGTCATCCAGACAGCCCAGACTCTCAGCTACCTAATACCAAAAAAACAGTTGAGCTTGCAGATGTTCCTGGGAAGGCACTACACCGAGGTCCAACCTCTTCCTGCAGGGAGAAACCAATGGGATTATATTTGAATTTTTTGTTTTCTATAATAATGGTTCAGCAGAGAATTAGCTCCAACATAACCTGCTGTTGGAGGGAGATCTACTGTATTTGGTGTCAGGAAGAGAAAAACCAAAGAGTTACTGGACTCCTGTGAATGAGTCATTGCATCAGAGGCCTGGAAGCAGATAGGCTATTCCTTAGCAATAAAGAACCGAGACACAGTAGTTTCCAATAGAAGGATTTGCAGGTAGAATTTTCTATTTCATCCACAGCAGGTACACCAACTTCAGCTTCCAGCTGCTGTTTCTGGTTAGCCAGTCAAGCTTCTAATTGGATCTCCTGTTGGACATTATCTGTGGGACACACCAGGGTGGGAACAAGGGGCCAGGCTGCTGCCTTGCCAACAGAGCCGAGCCCTGACAGCACCCTGCAGTGAGATCCAGGCACAGAGGGGCTACGTGGAAAAATTCAGTCAATGCACCAGAGAGTCCCCAGTCCACAAGGAGCTGCTTATCCCTCCATCCCAGGGCAGCAACAGACCCAGCCAGCATAACCCTCCTATTTTGGCCAGCCCATGCTGGTTTTACACATGGGCACTCTGGACTGTCCATCCCCAGCCCAAACTCTTTTGTGCTTCTAAATAAGCCCAGGAGAGGGCTGGGATCTCCAGGGAAGATGAAGTGGTGTGAATTAGCTTGTCAGAGGCTTAACTGAAAGACAAGCCAAACCAATGCTATCAGCACAGCTAAATCCAGCTTCACTTCAAGAGGCAGCTGCACACTTCAACTGCAAGAAGGTAAGTGTCCTGGGCAGCTCTGCAACAGTTCTTTGCCCGACATTAGGAATTTTCAGACAGGAAGTCCATGTGTTCTGGACCTCAGACACCAAGAATGAAGGTGTTGAGCTGTTCCCAGCATCCAGACTGGATCTTCAAAGCAGCAAGAGGAAGTATGAGATGAAGAAAGGATGTTTTTCTGTGGACAACAATGATAAGTGCAGAGGATTTTATTGTTCACTCCAATGACTGAGATGGCACTTTTCTTCTGTTGATTGTAAAACACATTTGCCAACTCCTTTCCTTGATTACCAGCTACTGCAATGGTACATTTTGAAATTCTTACTGGGAAAATTGGCACAACTTCTATTTTCACATAAGAACAGTAAACACTAAAAAGAGCTCAAAATCAAATTTGTATTAAAGCAAAGGCCACCTCAGGATCAGACAGGTGGCTCCACTCCTGTTTAACAGCCCAGTGCCAGAATGCCTTATCCAGTCAGTCCTGACAGGGGTTTCCTAGCAATCTCTCCTTGGCCTGGCATCACTACTAACCTGAAGACAGATTTCTGTAATGTGGGAACTGAGGAGCACAACTGCTTCTTAAGAAGTGATGAAGTCCCTGGCCATGTACATGTCACTGCTGTTCCTTACAGGGTACAGCTGTGAAAGTGCTTGCACTCAATTTATCCTTCTGTTGCTGGAGATTTACAGGAAAAAAAACACAGTCTGTGCTTACCAAGGAGCAGTGGGGGTTGTCCTGTGAGCTGTGTGTTCCTAGAGCTGCAGACACTTGTGTCCCCGTGCCTGTGCCTGTGTGTGCAGCTGGCCACTGCAGAGTCCCTGTGTTGTGACCCTGGGTTCAGCCTAACCAATGAGCCAGTTAATCAGTTTGTGTTAACACGAGCAGAGGCAGTGGTAGTCAGAAAAGACATCTGAAATCAAACCTGAGGAAAGGAATTAGGGGGAAAGAATTCATTAATTTCTTCTTTGCAATGGCAAATACTTTCTGCTCACTCTTTTAAAATGATATTTTACCTGCTATTAGTTTACTGTGAGTATCTCTGGCGCTGCCTTTCCTCCCCACAGTCGATTCCCTGAAGAGCAAAATTAAATTTAAGCTACTAAAGTTGGACCTTTCTGAAGTAAAAAGAATCTTTAAAAATGGATTTTTTTAAAGGTCATTTTGAACTTTATCTGAGCACACATGGAGATGCAGGCCATTCAGCTAAATAATGCCACCTGACCACCTCCTGTCACCATTACTAGAATAAGAACATCATTTATGTGATGGAGAGAGTAGAAGGCTTTCTGCTCATTCCTTTTATTCCTCTTTTAATTTTTAGAGATTTTAATGCTGTCCATTTTTATAACTGCTTCTTTAATTCCCACTTTTTTTAATAACCTATAGGAGAGTCATAAACTTACGCCGACATCCTGATTTTGACCCCAAACACGACAGACTGCACTTCCTGCTCTCATGGGATCAAGCTGCATTCTCTAGGGCTCCATCTGCTCCTCATGCTTAGCATGTCCTGCCACACTGGCTCTCCCTTGACAGGATGGTGTCAGAGCTGTCCATCCTTCTCTGTGGTATCTGGCTCTCTTCCAGAAATCCAGCTTTAGAAATTAAATAAATAGAGCCCATTACTATGTTTCTAAGCAGATGATTAACTTCAAGCACAAGAACAATCATGAGCTTCTTTTGTGAGTTCATGCTTCACTGTGAATTGGTACAGTCTGTGACACCAAAGCCCTGCTCCAGAGGGAGCTCAGGGATGTACAGTATTTATCCCAGCAGTGTCCCAATCTGCCAGAAAAACCTTTACCACTGACCTGAGGATCCAGAAATAATTAACTTAACATTATCTTCAACATTATCTTGACAGCAAAGGCTGGCATGGGGAGATGGCTTTGCACTGCCAGGCTCCATTCTGAACAAACACAGACTCTTTAAAGCATGAATTTCATTTCCAGACATGTCAGATCCACCTCCCTACTGTCAGCTGAAGGTAAGGGGGGTTGCACACAGCTTGCTGTGTGATGAGCCCTGCAGCAGTGCTCTGAAAACACTGCATGTTATTTACTGTACCCAGTTCTCTCCAATCATGACTCAAACGAGGCCATATATATTGAAGAGACACTTTAAAATATCCCATTGCATGCTTTGTGTGAATGGGGACTTCCCTCAAATGGAATTTCAGCACTCCACCTCTTCCTGCAGTGGCATCCATGTCCCACTTCACAGCTGCCCGGTCTCTTTGAACAAGCTTCCCTTTAACAACGTTCAAATATTTAATTTGCCAAGTGCTGTGGGAATCCCAAAGGTTTGGAAGAGCCATCTATTATAAACGACAAAACATGACATTATTATAGGTAGCCTGCCTACTCAATGTCATCTGTGTTCTATGCTGCTCCTTTAATGAGGCTGTCTTTCAAATCCTGCACAGAATAGAAAAAGATCCTGATGCCAGCACTTCCCAGGTACTCTAAAAATTAAAACAGCCAAGTCCTTACAATATAAAAAGTCTGCTTTCTAAATCCTAAAACCCTCATGTTCAGAGGAATTGCTTTTAATATTCTGTTATTTAGTTGTACAGGCATTCAGGAGGAGGTTGCTCCCAGCCACCCAGTGCAATTCAATAAGTGTTCCCCTGAAACCTAACCACACAGTGCCCTCTGCTGCAGTTTTCTCTGACATATTAAAAGAAGGAAAAAAGAGTGAAACAAGAAAAAAGAAAACCAACCCAGCCACGCTTTGCAGCTTGTCCTCTGGCTCAAATTGAGATAAGCAGATGGTTTGTTAGTACTTATCAATGACTCAGTAACATCCAAAGTACTACATAAAACACTTTACCCAGAGAAAAGTCAAAATAACAAAATTAATTCCACACGAGGGACAGTGACAGCAATTGAAAAATCAGGCAGGGAATGCAGCAGCTCTAGCAGCTCCCTGCCTTAGCCTGGCTGGCCCTACTCTCCAAGCAGAACTCCAAACCCACTGATTTAAACTGAATCACTAGTTCCTATAGTCTCACTGCTTTGTTCCTCCCACCACCCTACACCCCATCCACCACATCCTCCAAACACTCACAAGAGCTGTGTGAACAAGCCAAGGACATGCAAGAGGCAAGACCAAAGCCGACACTGCCTTCACAGTCCTGATGCCAGGTAACCCACACCAGATGGAGCTGGCTGCCAGCAGCACCCTCTCAGGAGAGAAGGATGGGCTGGGAATAAGTAATTTGTTATCTTACTCTTGATTTTGATAGCAGTGCTAGCAGTTGACATTCCAGGGGACAGGGATCTTTGTGGAATAGCACAGAAAAGAAGGACAAACACAAGACAGCCTTGGGAAACTCAAGGCCAACAAGGCACTTCAGCAATTCTCACTTTGAGCTACTATCACTTCGGGCTCAGTTAATTAAAATCAATAACTGCATTTGTCTTGGTTTGGAGTTTAGGCCTTCACTGAACAGTACTAAGGCTTTCATTCACAGATTCACCAATTATAAAGTCAATAATTTTAAATTAGCTAGACATACTGTGAATATTGTCTTGGCAATGTAAGGCACCTCTGAACACAGGGATTAAGGGAATTCACAGGCATTAGGATTTTAAAGCAGCACCTTGCTAGTGCTGCAGATGAAGAACAAAAACATTTCAGATATTCCATAAGACTATGTTCAGACCTCATCACAGGTCCAAACACCAGTGTTTGGGAACATTTCATTTTGATTTCTGGGTTAACCTGGCAGAAGAATAGGGTCCACCTGAAAACTGTATCAAGAGTCAATGAGATGACAATCTCTAAAGACCCGAGGGTTGAGTCTTGCCACCAAAGCCTACAAAAATCAACTGGCTCTAAAACTGTACTATTAAGAAATGTTGAGTTTGTTTCACAGTTGGTCTGATATTCAAGGTTGTCAGACCCATGTTTCCAAACTATTGTTTGCACAAGCAGCTTAAAAAGATGGTAAAGTTTCTCTCCCCATCACTCACTTTAGCAAAACACAAGAATTGAGAGACTTAAAATCATGAGATTTGACAGCAGCCTGGATTTGTGCATGAGATGTGCTGGTGTTCAGCAAGGTCAAGAAATCTATTTGAGAACAAATACACGTTTATTTGAACCTTCCCTGAAATTTGAGTTTCATCCATCTCTAAACCTTTAGAAAACACCAGTCTGTTAAGTCTTCTTCTTTCCGCAATACCTTCTCCTGTGCTTCTTGCATCTTCCTGGGTCCCAGCCAGGCCTGGAAGCACCAAATAACCACAAGGAAGATTGTTCCTTGAGATCACCACCCAGGAGCAGAAAAATATTGTGAGCTTCTTGGGCGGGCCTGTTTTTACTGAAGGAACCACCTTACTGAGCAGATGTGAAACCTTAAATAAAGCCAAAAATTCAAGCAACAGCTTATCAGCACCAGTTACTGTGAAAATCACCTAATTCCACTGAAGCAGCAAAAATCCTAAAAGGATGGGTTCTTTTGACCCATGGAGTCAGCAACATTATTCCGATCAGCAGAGAGCAGAGCTTATGTGAACTAAAATGCACAAAGAGCAGAGTTCTCAGCTCCTAAGATTCAAAGATGTCCAGCCTGCTTGTCCACAGAATGGAAGACGAAACTGAGGAGGAGACTACAAACTGGGTGGAAATCTTGATACACAGAAAGATCTCTCTGACACAGCTACCCCAAGGGTGAAAAGCTGGAAGAATCCCTATTCAGCACAGTATTTAATTACCTAAAGGAAAAAGCATGTAAATAGACTTTAAGAGACACACTTGATAATAAATCTATGACAAAAGGCAATGTAGAAGTCTGTGCTCTTGAATTTATTATCTGACCTTCCTGCTGAGCATTCCCGTGCAGCTGCAGGATAAAATAAATAGCACTAGCTAAAGAAACTGTAGGAAACATTTGAATATTCCCTGTTCTGAAATATTAACCTGTGCTACTTTTTACCATCTCCCTCTCAAGTGGAGAATGGCACAGTGGACAGATCAAGACACTAGCAATTTCACTGGAAGAGAGGACTGCAAAAGGGAGTATACCCCAGCCAAGACCCCTGCATTGGAAGTGGAAGAGTTGTCTTGCTAAAACTGATTAGAATTAAAAAAACCCAAACCACAAAACAACCTTTATTAAAAAACTCTTCTGGGAAATGTGCAGCATATGAATACTTAAAGGAACTGGTTTTGCTTAGAAATACAGCCAAGTTTCCATATTTCTGAAAGATTAAGGACTTTTCTATCCTTTATGTCTGCATTTCTTTTCTTTTCCTTTCCCTTGTAAAAAGCCTCCATAAGAATCCCAGAAAGGAAAGGTGACTTGGGTGCACAGCAGATGGACACCATGCTATTCATTAAAGCAGATAAATAAAGGACTCATCCCATAAAGCAGCTGAGCACCAGCACATTTTCTGTCAGCTCTAGAAAGGCTTCTGGCTTGCAGCACTTAACACAACTGAACTGTGGAGGCCATTATTCCACAGGTTTAGATCCAGTCTGAGTCTCTCTCACTTCATTAATGCTTCAACTGGGCAAAGGGAGACCCTGATGTGCACAAACCCTTGGAGCCTCCTCACTGCTTTCCGTCACACTGCAGCCACCCAAGGAAGAAGGCCTGGCAGTCTCTATAATACTATTTATTGTAAAATAACATCTTCTTGACAATGGAATACCATCAGCAAACCCTGTGCCCTATGCCTATAGGAGGACACATTCTCTAAGTGTTGGCAATCTAATTAAGGCACATTCAGAAAATCGCATGCTAACCTCAGGACTAGACTGAGAATATGACAGGTAAGATTAGATGAAACACATTCAGCAGACCACCAGAGCCAAATTTTGAAACAGAGGACTACCAATATCAAGTTTGCAGAAAAGCAGATACACAGTCATGGCTCACGTGCAGGCACAAACTAGCAGATGGTTTGCAAAACCAGGAAAGTGAACTTGAAGTACCCACTCTGTCTTTTACAACTTAACAAGCATGGGGTTTGCATGGAAAAATTACATGCATACATCATTAGCAGATGCAGGTCCTAACTCTACCACTTTGATTATTTCCTTTTAACTGCCTTGATTCTGATGCCTTTTTAAAAGGAGCTCAACCACTTCTCACTATTTATTCAAGATCTTGAAGAAAAAATATTCCTGGTGGGTCTTGAGCTCCCCCCATTGACTTCTCAGAGGCTGCTAACATCCAGACCTCAGTCCTACACTCCGCGCTGTCCAGACAAGCTTTTCTGGGTGGGATGTTGAATTTCTACAACAATGAAGATGTGATTGCCCTCTGCTGTGTGTATGCTTGCTGTATTTTAGTTGCACCACTGCTAACAGAAGTTATTGCTCTGCCAGGCCCTTCCTGGAGAGTGCCGCTACTCAGCTGAAGAGCTCATTTTCCTACCTCTTTAGATTTCTCCCTAGGTTCTTCCTCCTTGCTCCCTGGACAAAGTGTTGTATGATCTGAGACACTGTCCTTATCTCAGCCTGGAGCCCAGGGTTATAACACACTTTGGATTATGTTCACCACCAGCAGCCCAACAAGCTGTCTTAATGTACTTAATGATGCCAGAATTTCTGAATGTGCCAGAAGACTTTTGATATGATTTGCCATGAACACTAATCCATAAAGTCTGAGCTGCAGGCCATTCACATGTCACCCAAAAGGCTGGCAAACAAATCAGGTTGTCAACAGCCTCCAGCGTGGCTCAGGCTCCACTGACTCTCCATTGTTGGTGTTGACGAAGGGCGTAGCCATGCTTGTGGCTAAGGACTTTGGCTGTCTCCTGGCTTATGGCCAATTTCTACAATAATCCAATGAATGACACTTGCTACTTTTTTCTGAGTAAATAACCAGGATCTCTTTTCTTCCTTCTACCCATTAAATACTTACGGCTTTGGGGAGATCTGGAGCTCCTTCTCCTAAACAGGAAATGCAGTTCTAATATGCAGCACCCTTATGCCCCTCCTAATGCAGACAGGCTAAGTTCCCAGAAGACCAGCAAAGGCACTGGAATAATGTGAGAAAGACTGAGGCCACAGTTTAGGTCTTTTGTCACCTTGCTCTTTAAGGTACATTCTCTTCTCTTATCTATGTACACGTTCTGGATATATAAAACAGGGAAGGAGCAACTTTAGAGAATACCACTTCATAGACAGATCCTCAATGGAATACAAAGATGCAGATAGGTCATGCTCTTTCTTTTCCTGTCCTGTGGCATGAGGCTGTGTCAGGGAACAAAGGGATATGGCAGGAGGGAGCTCTCTGATTATTCTCCACTGTTAAATTGACTGCCTTCAGCAGCATCAAGGCTCATGGCTATCTGACTGCACATAAGGAATGGGAGCAAGCCCAGGTGACAAATGAATTTGGTTTTAGATGAAAGAATGGCTAAAGATTTTCACAGTTATGTTTAATGCGCTTCCCTGGTTCTTTTCTACAAGCCATTTGCTCTTTCCTCCAAATACCTTCTTGCAAACAACTTCATTTAGAAATGCTTCCAACATCTGCTGTCTGTATGGACTTGTCTACTGGAGCACTTCCTTTATGGCAGAGATTGTCTAACTGCATGTTTTTCAGAATGGTGTGTAGCTTTACTCTTTCAAATATGAGATCAGACCTTTATAATGCCAAGAGCCCTCTAGTCCTGTGCAAGAGCTGAGGAAATTATGCATATTCTATTCTATTCTATTCTATTCTATTCATAAACCTTCCCTACCAGTTTCAATGCCCTCCCATAGCACACAATGATACATTATTAAGAATTATTTTATGTGGTTGGTTTATTACTAATCCTCAGACTAAGCTGAGTAATGCCTAGGAGAGAACTGTCTTAATGAGACAGTTTATATTACAAAAAGCAGACCAAGGCCTTTCATGTGGAAGGTGGGGAAGCTCACCATCATCCTGTAAGTACTTTGTACAACTGCTGACTGGCCTGCAGGGAGCCACAGTTCAAGCAAGCATGTTTAAACCTTTATTAAACAAGTCTTTCCCATTCCTATCCTTAAAACAACTTCCTGATCCTTTCCACATGCCACTCGCCCCTTCTTCAAAATCTGTTCTTACAAACCAATTAATTTATGAATGTTACACTTCTGCTGTTTCAAATATTTTGCCATAATCTCCTAGTGAGTGGAATAGTTGCCCAAAATGCTGTAGAACCTCTTACGTCTCTCCCCAGTACACGTGAAGAGTAAGATCCTGAGAGCTGAGTATGACCTGGTATTCTGTGTGAGAAAAAACCGTCAGAACAGAAGACAGATTCAGGCTGTCATCTGTTAATGAAAATCAGAGCCATTATTGGGGTACACAGACAGTACACCAATGGGGCAGTCCATCTCTAGAAGTGAGAGATCATTTCTCTCTTTTTCTTCAGAGTTCAATCCTTTCGTTTTCTGTCAACCACCTACAGTCACTGAAAGCAAAGCTAAACAAGATACTGCCATCATAGTGTTTCCAGACCACCCCTTTGTGTTGCAAGTCGACATTGTCCCCCTCATCCATTCTCCATGGAATAATATAATTACAGAATGGTTTAGGTTGGAAGGGACCTTTAAAGATCATCTACTCCAACCTGCAGTGAGCAGGGACATCTTTAACTAGGTCAGGTTAATCAGAGGCCCATCCAACCTGGACTAGAATGTTTTCAGGGATGGGGCATCTACCACTTCTCTGGGCAACCTGGTCCAATGTTTCACCACCCTCATTGTAAAAAAATTCTTCTTTATATCTAATCTGAATCTACCCTTTTTTAGTTTAAAACCACTACCCCATTCTTGCTCTAAGGCAACAGGGGTAATAGCTACCAACAGCAGAGTGCGCAGAGCGGAAAATAAACCCTCAAGTGACTTAATTTGCCTTGGACATTTATTCCTCATGGGACTTGGCACACTGCCATCAGTGTTGAGCATGCCAACAGAGAAAGATCTTTTGAATATTTATTCCTTTCTCTGACCTTCCTGGAGCTGATGGATGTTTATATTGGAGAAAACAGACCAAGCTTAATATGAAAACCTAACAACCTTCAAACAGTGGCACAAACCTTTGAGCTTGGGATATTAATTCCTGTAACAATACTAAAGGCAGCACTGTTTCTCACAAGGTAAAAGGAGTCTGAGAAAGAGAGAGAACAATCAGCCAAAGCTAGGAACCAAACAAACAGTTTTGGCTGGACTATGAACAATGTACAGTGGGTGGTTCTGGCCCATGTGTGTTATGTCAAACCTCAGTAGCTGCAGGTACTGTATCCACTTTCCTACATGCTGATACTGAAATAAAAGGCTGCAAAACTTAGATTTGTTTTTCTCTGTGGGGAGTGTAGAAAGTCTTAGTCTAGAACTCCTTCATTGCCAACATCCAAATAAATGCAATATACATTTTTTCAAGCTCACTGGGCAGTGAACATCATAGGTACACGTGATCCAAAAAGGAATTAAGCAAGTTAATTCAGTAGTCTCCCACCAGGCCCATTTTCATCACTGGTGGCATTACAGCTATTACATGTGGTTATTTTTAGCATTAGTAAATAGCAGTAGGACTGGTCTGTGGCAGGTGTGGGAGGGAGCAATGGACTTCATTACTTGCGTTGTTAAAAACTCCTTATTGAATCTTATGAAATCACTCTGTGCTTTCGTCACCTACAGAAAGTAACTCCTGTCACTCGGACGCTCGCGGGGTTTGATTTAGCGAAGTTCTGAGATGTTAAACCATGTTACGATTGCTCACAGAAAGCTGTTGCTGCAAAGGGCAAGCACCGGGCTGCTCTGTGGGGAGCTGACCGAGCTCTCGGGGCCTTGGCTCGCCTCCCCCAGGGCCCGGCCAAAGCCCTCGGGCACCGGGCAGGGCTGGCCCTGCTCCCTGCCCTCCCTGGGGCTCTTCCCGTGCCTCTGCCCTGGACAGCGGCCCCTTCCACCCTTCAGCCCTGGCCATTGCTGGGGTTCGTGGAAGAGTAGTCCATCTCATCAGAGATGTACGTAATAAGCAGTACCAGATGATTCAGCATGCCCTTCCTTTAACCACGGAATGTGTAAGAAAATGAAACTTTTTCTGCTCTCTTGGCTAATAACCCATTTTATTATAGGAGACGCTCCACCTGTACCCGTTCTCCTCCCTGTGCAGGAGACCCAAGGGGCAAGTGGACGCAGATGGAAGCCGCTTGCCTCCCATACTTCGCCCTAACTTAGGGGGCACCGAGGCAGGTCAAAGCCGGCCGCCTCGGCACATGGGCCGATCGCTCCAGGC
Organism: Eopsaltria australis; assembly: GCA_034509425.1. Classification (NCBI taxonomy): domain Eukaryota; kingdom Metazoa; phylum Chordata; class Aves; order Passeriformes; family Petroicidae; genus Eopsaltria; species Eopsaltria australis. The sequence continues at coordinate 280,505 of JAVTVJ010000180.1, forward strand.
CGGCGCAATCGCCGCCAGCTCGGGGCCGGGCGGTCCCTGAGTGGGCAAAGAGCAACCCCCACAGCTCCGGCTGCCCGGCACAGCACTATCCGCCCTCCCAGCCCCGGCCGGGCGGGCGCGCGCTGAGGCGGCACCGCCCGGCACCGCCCCGCGCCCCGCCCGGCACCGCCCTCCCGCCGCTCATGCGCGCTCTCGCCGCCCTCCTGTTGGCTCACTTCACGCCCCCTCGCAGAGGGGAGAGAGGCTTACACAACGCAAGTTTATCCTTCTCTACGTAGCCTTTAGGCGAATAATGACACTTTCTCCTATGTCATGAAAGGTTTTTAATTATTTTACACCGATTCATAGTGCTTGTGACTGAAATGCAGGGTGGAGAGCCCTCCTTGGCATGTTGCCCCCCCCCGCTCTGTCCGAATAGGTCGGCCCGGCTTGTCACGCTGCCCGCTGCGGAAGGGGCGGGCGCGGCCGAGGGTCAGCGCGGCCGCCGCGGGGAAGGCAGCGGTCCCGCCATGGCGCCACCGCCGGGACAGACCCGGCTCCCGGACTGGGACGGGCTGAAGCTCCGCGTGCAGACCCTCATCGCCTCCCACCGCGTCATGATCTTCAGCAAGAGCTACTGCCCCTACTGCAACAAGGTGAGGCGGCGGCGGCCGTGGGAGCCCGCTCGGCGCGGTCCCCCGCGGGCCCTCCCCTCAGGGGACACATGGGCAGAGCTGTGCCCCCAGGGCGCCGCTCGGCCCGGGCAGGGCGCAGGGGAGCGGGGCTGAGGGAGGGCGGTGTGGGGATGCGGCTGCTGCCGGCGGCGGCTCCTGCGGGGTTTGAAGCGTGCAGAAGTGGCTCCGTCCCGCTCGAGCACCACGTGCCAGCCCTGGAAAACCACTCACCAGGCTTGCAAGCAGGCGGAAATCCTTGGCGTTCGTGGTAGTTCTTTTCCTTTGCTATGCTGGGAGATAGATGTGTGGCGAGTTCTGTAGTGTGCTTGCTCCTCAGCTATACAGCTGCCCGAAGCTCAGGGTGTTGGCTGTGCTTCTTCTCACTGGAAATTTGGGTACCACATTGGTGTTCAGCTTACACAAAGCTGCTCTCCACGGGAGGGATAAGTGAAATTTTCTGCTCTTTCTAAATTTGAGGAAGGTTGATTCTATAGCAAGTGTGTAAGTTCTAAATCCTGGTCGCAATGTGTGTTTAAAAGAAGAGGAAAGCACTCTTGATTAATTGTGATGTTTAGAGGAAAATATTTTTAGCCGTGATTGCGCATTAATGTCATAGGTGGCTATAACAAGTAAGCCAAAGTCATTAGAAAGACTTAGGGCCTTCATTAGAATTTTATGATACCAACACTCTGGTCATAGTCCACACAGGATCTGAGGGTTTGTAGGCCTTGGGTTTCTTGGGTGTTCACAAAAAGTATGTTATGAAATTTTATTTAAACCTCATACTACTATATTTGATATGGCCGTGGTGGAAGAACGTAATTGGAACTGTTGGATCAAGTCCTGGTGTTCCTTAATAGAACTGATAACCAGGAACATACTGAGAAGCCTCACTCCCACTTCTAGGTTAGGTTTAGTTCTGGGAAGTCTGGGAGGGGAAGAGATATTATGACTTCCTTGCAGAAAAAACTGAGTATGTCCTATCTCGCTTGCAACTTAATTGAGGTTTTGAGAAAGGAAATGTCTGTGTTTGGGGGAATCAACCAAACCAATGCCTTCTGTCTAAGAACATTCTGGCAGATAGTATGTAGCTCAAATGCTTCTTAACAACTTCCTCGAAGTTTCAGTAAATGGAGAGTTGGAGTCTTGGTTTAGTCTAGTCCAGTTGACAAAAGTGTTATCTTCTGCTGCGGAGACATAATTTCTTGAGGACTTCAGAGTTGCCCATTGAGAAATACTTAGTCGTGCCTGTCAGTATTGCCCTGTGTGCTTTTAGTGATTGTGATTGTAAATGTCGATGCTCATGGCACTCAGTTCAGTGTGTTTGAGATCACATGATGGCACAGTAACTTTTTAAAACTTGTGCCTTTTTCCTTCATCTGTTTGTGGTGTTTCGGAGGCTCTAGACAAAGACAAGAAGCTTGAGGGGAGAAAAGACTTGATTATATTCCAGTAATTAAATTCCAGATTGTTCTTTCCTGCATTTTTTCATAGCTTCTCCATTAGGCAGATTGCTTGCTTCAGGGAAGCAATCAGATATGAGGAATATTATCCTTATTGTCTTGCAAAGGAATGAATACGGGGAGTAGGAGTACCCTCTGTCATGGCTGTTTCTATGAGGGGAAGTTGAAAAACCTGCATGAATTTTTGTGAAGGAACAGGTGATAAATAAGGCCAGGGAAAGAAGAGCTGATTTCCTTGGCTTATTTTCCTGCTTGGAACAGAACAGAAAGGTAAAATAACAAAGAAAATGAGGAGACGGGGTATAGATTGCAGACAGAGGATTAGAAGAAAGTTTATGAAAGAAGGAAGCCTCACATGAAACATCAAGTGATGAAACAGGGGACTATCTGTGACACTAAGGGTATTAACAACCCCTCCTACCAAAGACTTAGAAATTAGTGAAAGGAATGGGGAAACAATGTGTAATGCAGGAGTCTTGCTAGCTGATCTAGTCTATAGAATTAATGAAGTGGATATAATTTGAAAGAGTAGTTACAGCTTGGGTACTTAGCCTGTAATCACATAGTTCTGAGTTCTTAGACAGATATGAATAGTGTGCATTGTGTTGTCTTTTACTCTGGATGGTTGTTAGCAATGTGCTTTTGGTAGGATTAATTGAAAAACTAAAGATGTTTAATGCTCATGCTCTGAAAGGACCTAATTTGGGGGTGGAAGGAATTCTGTTTCAAGTGGAGGTAGCCATGCTAGAAGAAAATTAAAACTGCACTTTTCTTCAGAAACAGAACTGAAAATAAATTCCCTAAGTGAATTAAGTAGATGATTGTATTCAGGTTAGCTAATAGCATGACTTGGCAATTGTGCTGTTGTTCTTCTGCAAATGCAGTTTGTTGTTCAACTGCTTTAACAGGGCAGTGGTGGAGAGGGGGTGGTGGTAGAATTACTTCCTTGTCATGGCTTAACTTGGCTGCTTCTTCAATTTCTTAGCACTCACAAAAGATAAGTAAGATAGAAATGCATAAAGAAAACACAGTTTTTTAGCATGAAAAAATGGCAAGGCTGAACACTGTGATATGTTGAAATTTTAAGAGCAACAGCTGTGATTGCATAGAAGTTACTGATTATTTTAGTTATATTTTGTGCTATTACAGATTACATTCTCTATCCTCAGGGGGTTCTGGCCAATTCAGCTGTAGCTATTATGGAATGCTAGCTGATATTTGAAAAAGCAGACCTAGGACATACCATTATTATTTTATGGTACGAAGTTTATTTCAAACCTGCTTAGCTACCCTAGCAACAGGAAGAGTCTCTGGGAAGAATTTTCTAAATTCTTGGTTTCAGAGAAATTATCTATTGTTTAATAATATTTGGGAGTGTTTCTAGTCTATGACTTTTTCTGAAAACTGAGTTTAGTAGGTCACTGAGGCCATTGCATTGGTGAGAAGGGAGGTGAATGGTTGTATCAGTGACCATGCAACCTTGTATCCCATCCCAGACATATGGAGAAATTACAGTTTTGGCTTTGGGCTATAAGGAAGAAAATCTCCCAGTGCGCTGCTGAAGTTTCCAGTCCTGTGGTGTGACACAGGAATTTCTTGACCTGAGTTTGTATTAGTTTTATTGAGTTCAGAGTTTTCAGTGGATCTTCTTTTTCATTAGTTGGTCTAATAAGCCCTTAGATCTCATTTTAATTTTGACTTTTACAGTGCCGGATAGCAGTAAGTTCTGTGGTTGTGTTCCCTAGGGAGGTTTACTTCCTTTTCATTTCAAAATTATTTTCTGGTAAATGCAATTATTGCTGTGTGCTCCAGTGAGTATTTCTGAGAAATCATTTCCTGTTCATCTTATCTAGATATTACTCATGATTAGTGTGTTATCTTTCTACTCCTCCTAATCATTTCCTTCTCCAAACCAAAGTAATCTATTATCTCTTGCCTGCATTGAAGATTTTGTAATTGTTCATGTGCTTGCTATGATCCTTCTTTCAGTTTCATTAGCACAACACAAGTATGTTCTGTTCATAAGTGTAAAGTGCAATAGTTACCTCTAATTAGGATGCTGACATTTGTCTGACTTTTTTTTCTCTCTACTCAGTATCTTCAGGAGAGAATAAAGGTGGCCTAAATGCCTCAAATCTATCCTTTCTTGAGTGTAATCTTTCTTAGTTTAGTAATGATCTGTCCTGTCCTCTCTCCTGCCAGCTGCTGTTGCAATCTTTTGGCAGAGTTTTTTAAAAAAGAAAACAAGAACTAATGAACGCTTACCTGTTACTCTGCTACTTTGCTGCTAACTTAACCAGCAGCCAAGCAGCTAATTTTGTGACTTGCCTTCACATTCTAAACACTTCCTAGTAGCAATCACTTTAAGCTTTGCTTTTTAGATCTTGCATGGCATTTAGCATGGGATTTGTAACAGCAGATGCAGAGCAGGTGATCTGGGGTGGTTCCACTGCTGTTTCTCTTTCATTCTGCCTGTATCCATAATCATTCCAGGAAGCAAGCCTGAAGGTAATGGTTAGGACAAACATTTTCAAGGGTCGTGTAGCGGGTTAGAGGACTGGAGTGTCACACACACTGGATGTGTGAAGGAGGAGCTCAGTTTGTTGAACCTTGATAAGGCTGAGCAGGGGTTTTAGTTGCTGCCTTCAGCTGACAAGTGGGAAGACAACCAGACTGTTCTTCGAGTAGCAGAGTGAAAGGAGAAGAACCAACAAACAGAAGTTACAATAACAGACACTCCAAAGGGATAAAATGGAAGTTCTTTACTGTCAGGATGGTCAAACACTGAGCCAGCCCAGGGAAGTTCTGGTGTCTCTGTCCTTGCTGATGTTCAAGTGAGAGGACAGTGCTTGAGCAATGTCATCAGCCTTCTCAATTGGCTCTGCTTTGAGCAGGGAGTTCGTGCAGATGGCCTGAAAAGGTCCCTTAAAGCTTCCATTGTTCTATAACTGCAGGACTAATATAATAATTACAGAGGCAAAGCTTTTTTTTTGTATGTTACAGTTGATATATGATGTGGTAAGAAACTTAATTTGTAGTTGGTACAGAATACAAAATCTTCCTGTTTGTCTGCATAAAGCTGAAACTTTATCAGAAAACACTGGAGTACTCAGTATTCAGCATAGTAACAGTGTGAATCTCAACAATATTAAAAACATTTTATTCTTCATGTGTAGACATCTTTAAACTTATTAGATGTGACTCAACATACTCTTAGTGAAGCTCTGTCAGTAAATTTGAAGTTAGTCAGAAAGCTGGTTGAAAAATGTTCAGACTCCATGCTGGCAAGTGGGTCCATCCCACAGGCATTCAGTAATTCTTGCTAGAGCTGTTTCCACATGCCAGCTTAACAAAAAATGTTACTGTAAAAATCTCATTTCTAAAATGCTGCCTGCTTTGAATCAGGTAATGGTACATTCTGTCCATCCAGAACTGAGGTTAGAAAAACACCCAACTGAGTGCTGAGTACATTTGGAAAGTATTACTTCCTTCTGCAGCTTTATATAATAGCCTTTTTTTTTTTTTTGTTTCCTTGACAGTGTTTTGTTTTGCATATTGTCCTCTACTCCCTTTTTTCCTTTTGTTTTTTTTCCTTACTATTAGCAGGGAATCTTGCTGCTGCTTTAGCTCTCTTTGTTTTTATTTTTTATATGGCAGTCACTTCCATGGCTTTTGCTATGTCATGGGTGGACAAGTCAGCAGCTAAGCAAATTGTGTGTAGAAACTTTTTCTTAAGGTAATGGGACTTGTATTGGAAGGTTAAATGCTCTGGCTTTAAGTGAGGAACATGCAAAACATAGAGGTGCCACAGTACCAAAGCTGTGTAGAGCCTGTGCCTCAGAGCACAGTAGCTGAGCCTTAGAGGTCACCTGTGTGTATTTTACCCTGAGCTGAGAACCCTTTGCACTGCCATGGTGTCTGTTCCTGTTGCAGGTGAAGGAACTCTTCCGCTCCATGCGTGTGGAGTACTATGCTCTGGAACTGGATGTAACTGGTGAGTAAGAGAAAAAAAATGTATCATGTGCTGCTGCCTAATGTAATTAAAAATGAGTGACTCTGCATGATTCTTAAGCTGTATTGAACTAATTGGGGGATATGTGAAACAAGTAAAATATATTTTAATATATGCAGAGATAAAAGCAATTAGGCTTCAATGTGGATTTTATACAGAATGTGTTTTTAGAAGGCTTTGACTCTGTAAAAATCATCAGGTGATAGAGAATGTGAGATATGATTTCTCTTCAAGGAGCTATGACTTCAGCTTTTCTGGGGAAAAAAGCTATGATTTGTTTTCCTACTCCTGGTTCTCTTGTGGCTTCAGATGAATTGTTAATGTTTGACTTGATACGTGAGTGACCTTCTTTGGGAAAGGTGCTGAGTCACTGGAAGGAAGGGTAAATTCCAGTAACTTGGCTGCTGCTAGTTTCAAGTTGGTTTTTTTTCTTAAAGTCCAAGCTGCTTTAGTTTTAGATCATGTGCAGTGTGCATGGTCATGTCCTTATGTGTATATGGATATAATGCATGTAGCTTTTAATGTAGTTTTAGGAACAAATAGTTTCTTACGTGGTTCTTAGTAAGCTTTTAAATGCACTTTTGGTAAGCTGCTGAGTGTCTTTTATTCATTTTTTTCTGTACAAAACTTAAGTTCCCAATGCTTTTATAAAGTTCTAATGCCTTTTTGAAGTTTTTTTTGCCTAAGCAATGTTTGGGAGTAAATGTAGCTATTTATTTGTCTCTTCTTAGTTACTTTTACTTCTTACTCAAGTTGTCATACTGTGAATTAATTATAGCCCAAGATATGTAAAATACAATACACAGCCTTTTTTTTCTTGCAATTACTTCTAATTAATAATGTATTTCCCTTGCAGTTGCTCTGATTACTGATGCTAAATAGATACAATCTTGGAATAAAAAGATTTTAGTCAAAGTGTTTATTATAAATTCCTGTTCCCACATTTACTGCTGAGAGATCCAAATTCAGCCTGTGTGTAGGTGCGGTTATTCAGATGACGTGTCGGGTCAAGCAATGATAATTTTAAAACTAGAAAGTTTCTGACAGTGTGGTGGGTAGAAAAAGTAGGAAGGTAGCTTTAGGGTAAGTAGAAAAGCATGTTCATACTTCCCTTACCCATCATCTCATAATACAAAGCTGCTGGGCAAAATTATGTGCAAAATTATGTGTTTATGTTCTATGCCTGTGTGCAGAACATACTCTAAAATAAGACAGTTCTCATGAAAGAAAAGGTGTATATATGATCTTTAGTTGGAAAAGAATTTTTGTGTAGTATCAAGTGTGACACTGTCAGAGACAGATAAAAATCCATGAAATACAAGAACTAAACTCTTACTACTTCAGCGATACTCCATTCTGTAGAATTGTGGCTTGAAATACTAATTTAATTTCTGTATTCCAACCTGCTCCTTTGAGAAGTAGTTTCTGAAGACTTCCTTATGTCCAGGAAACCTGCAAATGGAATGTTTATAATAAAATTGTCTTGGCATGCCTACAGTGTATCACAGTCCAAACTTTTAATACTTCAGGTTGTTCTAAAAGCTCTCCTTCTGAAATTTGTTTGTAATGTGCACGTTTCTTTTATTCCTAGATGATGGAGCCAGTATTCAGCAAGTGTTGGCAGAGCTGACTAATCAGAGGACAGTGCCTAATGTGTTTGTGAATGGAACTCACATTGGTGGCTGTGATGCAACGTATCAGGTAACTTGGCTTTAAAAATCAGCTGGAAGTAGACAAGACTGGGTGAATTTGCTGTTTGATCATAGTTAAATTTAGTGTGGCACAGACTGGGTGATGTAGCTCAGAGGAGGCAATGTTGCCAGTTGTTCACTCAGAAATGTGTGCTAATTTGGTTATTGTTTTCTTTTTCTTTCCTAGGCTTATCAGGATGGATCACTGCAGAAACTCCTTGGGGACAACCAAATTGCAGAACCCTATGAATATGATCTCATTATTATTGGTGGTGGCTCAGGTGGACTTGCATGTTCTAAGGTATGATTTGAAAATGGCATTAAAGAACAGGTGGTATGTAAACTTTCTTCAAAAGTTAATATCTGTATTGATTACGTTGGTATAAAACAGTATATTTTGATGGGTATTACTGTTCAACTTGTTAATTAATGAACCAGTAGTGGCCTATTAATGTGCTCACTCGGGAGATAATGGTTTAAGGGACCAGGTCCTAGCCAATGTCTATTCAGGTCTTGATCTTAATAATACATTTTAGTTTTCTGACTAAAGGTGGAACCACATATTTTTTTAACTATCTCTTCTGTATGAGTAATACACAAGCACTTCCAAACAGTAATCTAGAAAACTTAGGGGCTGATCTTGAAGAGTTTTGGCAGTTTAGGATTCAGTATCACCAGTCATCTAAAATGAAGTGCTTCCAGTAGTTCCCTTCAAGGAGCTGCTTCACACTTTAGTTCCCTTTTTAGCTGCTTTCTCAGGGTAACTGAGATTGTGTAGCCCTTACACAATTAGCTGTTGTTCAGAGTGTCTCAGGACCAAAGATCTGGTTTCAGTTTTCTCTGCTACACGAGGGATTTGGACACACACCCCATCTCTCAGCTAGGTATCCTAAACAGTCAGTATATTTTGGACAGGGTGAGGCTGTTCTTGACTGTCTTGACAATTGCTGGACAATACAGCCAAGCATGCAACCTTCATTAGAAAATAAAAAGCAGGCAGGAGAAGCTAACAGTGGAATTCTTCAGTTGGCCAATTTTGTATTTTCAGAATGTTCAGATCTTTCCTCACAGTGAGGAGACATCAGTTGTAAACTTGGTGCTAATTGCCAAATTGTTCAGAGGAGTATTCACAAAATACAAGACAGCCAGCTAAACCTTGTTTGAGCCAGGATTGCTGTGCAGGAGTTCTTAAACAGATTTGAGGCGCCTAAAGATTTGATTGAAGTGCATGAAAAGTCAGTGTGTACCTGATAATTCCTTGGATGGAGGAATAGGCTTATTCAGGTTGGAATGGACATTAGAGGAATGTAAGTTCCTTGCTCCAAGCAGGGTCAACTGTGATATCACACAGGATTATGCAGGAATTCATTCATTTGGCTCTTGAAGTAAACCAGGGGTGGAGATGGCACAGCCTTTCTGGGAAACCTGTTTGATTGTCCTCATGGTGTGAAACTTCCTTATATCCAGTCTGATACTGGCCAACTGTTTTTTGTCCCTTTGCTGCTTGGCCACTGTGAAGATCCTGGCACAGTCATCTTAATGTACTTCTCATAGGTGCTGGAAAGTTGCTCTTGAGTCCCCTCCAAATTCAGTTGTTCTTCAGGTTGAATGTGTCAAATTTCCTTGGCCTTCTTATAGGAGGTGTGCTCCAGCCTCCTGAACATCACGGTGGTGCTCCATTGGACTGTCTCCAGTTTGTCACCTTCTTTTACATCCATGAATATGCCAAGTCAGCTCTGGCCTTCTGAAAGAAAAGGAGAGCTAACAGCATAAATATTTCTTTAGGTGAGGTAGAAGAGAATCATAGGCTGCTGAGGCCATCTTATACCTTTTTTAGATCATGGCTTTTGACAGCATAGGATGATCTGGATGCAGCATTGGACATGCAAGCATCCATTCAAAGTCTGGAAAAAAGTCACCTCTTGAGGGATTTCAATTTTTGTCTAGGGAAGGAGATGGAAGAGCTATATATAATAATGACTAACTAGTGAAGGTAGTAAAGAAGCCTTCTGTTAGTGCTAGGTGTATCATGACAATAAATGAGTGGACAGGCTTGCTTGGTTCAGTAATGCTGACTGGTCTTCATCTTTTATAGGAAGCTGCTGCCTTGGGAAAAAAAGTAATGGTATTAGATTATGTTGTTCCAACACCTCTTGGAACCTCATGGGGTAAGCTTTTTTTATCTTGTATTTGATGATGTTTGAATATCAGGGATACATACTGAGATGTTACATACTATGGATTTGTGCTCTTAGGAATTGAGGCTGAATTCTTGTAATTCTGGTACACAGATAACAAGAGTTGCTTTCCTGGCATGCCTGCTGCTTTTCTAGCTGGTTATTTCTGTTTCGGGCATTGCTAACTGCTCTTTGTCAGAAGTTTTTCTAGTTCTGACCACTTTCAAATCTTGTCTGGGTAGTGTGTGCGTGCATGTTCCCATTCTAATGTTTGTGTGGTTATTTTGCCTTTTAGTTCATCCAGTTCTATTTTGTAGACAACTGATAGGCTCCCTTTAGACTGCATGGCTATGTATGTCTCACCTTTCCCTAACTGAGGACAGCTGCTGGCTGACCTCATTAGTGATACTGGTAGCTGAGAATGAGTAAGGAACTTCATTGAAACTTATATTGAGTGGAGGAATTAATGTGCTCTTGTAGACAGTGTTTCAAACACAGGCAAAGTTCAAACTCCACATAATAGGTGGTGCTAAATTGTAGGAACTCTGGGCTTTTTGCCTTGCTTACTTCACAACCTGACTAGAATCTGAAGCCTTGTGGAGTAAGTAACCGGGGTCTGTGTTTGACATGCTGTACCTGTCTTGGGTCAGTGGGTCTAATAACCTCTTAAACCAAATACAAGCTTAGTGTGTTCATTGTATTTTATAATGCCCCTTGCAACAGAAATTTCATGTTACTGGTGTGACTGTAGCAAACCTCCCTCAGTGATGAGTGATTATACAAAGTATGTGATAGGGAAAGTATAAATCCTGTTCATGGAAGCAATAACATGATTCTTTCCATCTTAGGACTTGGTGGCACATGTGTAAATGTAGGTTGCATTCCTAAGAAGCTGATGCACCAAGCAGCACTTCTGGGTCAGGCACTCCAAGATTCAAGGAAGTATGGGTGGCAGTATGAAGAACAAGGTTGGTAAGAACAGAGAGGGTAGACCAAGAATGTTCTTGTACTTTGGACTTAATAAATTAGAGGCAGAGTTCAGTACTTTTCTCAGTTGAATCAGAAGGTGTCCTCCTTCCTGAGTCATAGAAACCTTAGGGGTTGAAAGTTAGTTGTGTTTTGTTCCCTGTATTAACTGAAATAAATGACAGAACTTCTAGAATGGACTTAGTTCAAGTAGTAGCAAGTCACATAACTATTAACATAGTAGAACAAGACCTTAATATGTATTCTTATTACTGATAGTGATGTTTTCTTAGCATGATGTACAATGAATAAGTTTTTCTTAAGTGGTACCTTGCACTTTTATTTCCTTAAATATAAAATTAGTGTCTTGTTTCAGTTAAACACAACTGGGAGATCATGGTAGAAGCAATTCAGAACTATATTGGTTCTTTAAACTGGGGCTATCGAGTGTCCTTGAGAGAGAAGTCTGTGACATACCTCAATTCTTACGGAGAATTCGTGGAACCACACAAAATTAAGGTATACTCTGCATTTAAAATACTTAGATGGGAGGGAAAACTTGTGTTCTAGAACTGCCTTATAAAATTCAACACAAGAAAGGCTTCATCTTAACCTTGCCAAGTTAGGTCAACTGAAGTTGAAAACTCATTTGTGAAATTACTGATTAAAAGAATTATTGTACTTTAGTACCTGCCACAGTGTTTGCAGATCTAGTTATGTAGGAGTGATGTGGGTATGTGTATATCTGTGTCTTGTAAGAATGGAGGAAGGTGGTCTCAGTTTCTGCCTTCATGACTGACTTCAGCAGCCTGAGTGAGGAGGGGGGGAAAGAAGGAAACTCTAGCTGTATGATTTTACAACTTGGAAAATCTTCATACTAAAGCATAAAAACTATTGAAATTAAATTTAGATTAAACACTTGCGTAAGAGCACTGCTAGAACCTTGTGCTGTATCAGCATACAAATTAAAGTGTCAGTTTTGCAAGACAAAGCTTGTTCTGGTAATCTTGCTGTAAGTGATCAGACTGAAGCAAGGTTAACCTAGAAGTGCATATTGAAGGCAGCTGTTGCATTCAGTGGGTGTGATTGTCTGTTTTCAATATTGAGGCTGAACTACTTGTGCTTTAAACCAAGAAACCGACACTGAAAGATAGTAGTAAATTCAATTTACCTCGTGTACCACCTGTTCAAGTGTCCAGGCATGCAGGTCATCCACTTCAGTGTCCCTAATAAATAAATGAAGTAGAACAGGGAGACTTCCCAGCAGGAGGCTGGACTAGATGACCTCCTGAGATCCCTTCCAACCTGAATTACCTGTTGACTTGATGGGGAGAAAGTTTCCCTTCATCTGTGTTGGAAAATTAATAAAGAGCAAGAATGAAGGTCGGATTTTGGAAGAGATGAAATTGCCAAAGACCAAGGGTCTCTAGAGGTCAAATTAGTTACAATTCACTCAAGGTTGGGTCTTAGGCCCTCTGAACTAAAATAATTTAACTAGTTACCTTTCTTTTTTTTTTTTTTGTTTTTTTTTGGTTTACATTAGCCTAAGAACTTATTCATGTTATGCTGTCTCTAGCATTGTGTTGGCCTTTTATTGGGGGAATAAGGGGGCTGTCTTAATTTGTGGCTTTTTATAACTTGGAAGTCAAGTTGTTGTGAATAATCCAATCTAAATTAGCAGTTAAAATGGGCAGGATTCAAAGAGTAAGTGATTTTAAGTGCTCTAATGGGAGAAAAGCCTGATAGCCTGTTGTTTAATTCTGTTGTTCTTCAGTGACTTGCATGACATCTCTAAATACATTAGTTCTTGTTTCAAACTGCTTATTCTTGATTTTCAAACTTACCTACAATAATTAAGGAAAGGATTTCATAAATTTTTATCTCAAAGCATATGAAAATGTCTGTCTTAACTGTGTCTTCATCAACAGGCAACTAACAGAAAAGGACAAGTAACATATCACACAGCAGAGACTTTTGTCCTGGCGACAGGAGAAAGGCCAAGATATCTGGGTATCCCTGGAGATAAAGAATTCTGCATTACAAGGTGAGATGAAAAGGCACAAAAGACTGAACTTGGTCTGCTCTAGTGTGTGCCAGGACAAACAAGCTTGTGTTGGAAGAACCTTGTAACTTACTCTTCTTCTCTTTTCAGTGATGACCTCTTCTCCCTGCCTTACTGCCCTGGCAAGACTCTGGTTGTGGGTGCTTCTTACGTGGCTCTGGAGTGTGCAGGGTTTCTGGCTGGCCTGGGTCTGGATGTCACGGTGATGGTGCGCTCCATTCTTCTGCGAGGCTTTGACCAAGAAATGGCAGAAAAAATCGGTGCCTACATGGAAACACACGGTGTGAAATTCATCAGGAAGTTTGTACCTGTTCAGGCAAGTGCTTCCTTCAGCTTTCTTCTCTTAACACAACATCACTTAAACAGCACATGTAAAATGCAGGTGTTGTCTGGGAAGGCTTTGGCTCTGTGCAGAAATAAATGTTTTATAAGACTGAGCTTTTTTTACTGCTGAATGATAGTGGAAGGCTTGAATGACAGTGGAAGTGAGATCTGCTGCTTCGGGTCATTCTAAGCTTACAAAAATTTGCACAGGTTGAGCAGCTGGAGCAAGGAATGCCAGGAAGACTGAAAGTGACAGCAAAGTCTACTGAGGGATCGGAAATCCTTCAAGAAGAATATAACACCGTAAGCATTTCTGGATTTGAAATAAATAGCTATACATGCACATGAAAAGTATTAAAATACTTTTTCTTGAATAACTAGAAGGGAAATACTCCTTAAAAAGTTTTTCACTGGCAGGAAAATTTCAGTATTTATCTTTAGCCAAAGCCTGTCAGCAGAATGAGTGAAACTTTGTGCCTGGAATTTAGTTCATGTAGGCAGTGTAGTTGCTTCTATTTTTGTTTCATTTTTCTGTTTGTTGCATCTCTAAAACAAGTTGCACATGGAAGAGACTGAGTTGTTGGTGGCTCTTTCAAATTTTGGAAAAAAAATTTGGAAGTAGTTTTATTCATATGCTTTAATTTTTTCACTAGAAGACCAAGGGAAATCTTCTGTTACACTTCTCTTGCATAAAGTTACTGCATTTAATTTTGGTGGTTTTTTAGGTTTTGATAGCCATTGGTCGTGATGCATGTACCAGGAATATTGGTTTACAGACAATTGGTGTCGAAATCAATGAGAAGTGAGTATTGCTGAATTCCCTAAAACCACTGCATGCAAGAAATGTTTTTTTTTACATCTGTAAAAATCCCTCATGATGCTGATGTTTTTTAATTCCCACTCTTATATATGGCAATTATGTGAACCTTTGAAACCTTTTCTGTCCTGGATTTGAGTACTGTTGTCCACTAACTGAATTTCTCTAGTATGTACTTTGTAAAACAGCTGTTCTGAGTTAATACCTGCTAGTTGGTCATTGTGCTGAAAGCATAGACCTGTGTAAAAATCAGGTGAAGGATTGCGAGTGCTAAGACACCTGAGTAGCTTGACTGTCATCAGCCAGGCACTGTTTTTCATGTCAGAACTGGCCTACTGAATACAGACTTCAGCCATGTGTCAGAGTTGGAGGTGATTGATGCTCTGAAGAGTTTACAGTTGAAGTAAAAAAGGCATAAGTATATTTAATGAAATGAGCTCAGTAGTTAGAATAGAGTTTCTCCCCTCTGTTCTTTGCAGAGATCTGACAAAAGTTGCGATGCTGAATTCTGTGGTCTTCTGTTTGTTTTAAAGGAATGGGAAAGTCCCTGTAAATGATCAAGAACAAACCAATGTGCCTTATGTTTATGCTATTGGGGATATCTTGGATGGAAAGCTTGAACTGACTCCAGTTGCCATTCAGGCAGGGAGACTGCTGGCCCAAAGGCTGTATGGTGGTAGTTCCAGAAAGGTAAAGCTATAAGTGTACAATTTCAACTTATTTCTATGCTTTTTGCCTGAAAATTGCAGTAAGATAAGTTAATTTATCCACTTGTCTGTGGGCTCTGCAAGTCTTCTGTAAAAAAGAAGAAAAGTGCTAATGTAACTTTCTCTGTTATGTACTCTATAGAACTTGCCTAGTCTGATTTTATTTTTTTTTTATTTTTAGTGTGACTATATCAATGTACCAACAACAGTGTTTACCCCTTTAGAGTATGGCTGCTGTGGGTATCCTGAGGAGAGAGCCGTAGATGAATATGGAAAGCAAAACTTGGAGGTAAGAACATCCAAGAGTCAGTCAATTAACCTGTAGGTTGAAGATGTTTTTCTTGGGCCTTGCTGCTTTATTCTTAAGGCACAGTGTTAACAAGATTAGAAGTTTAGATGGGTAGAGCTGCAGTGGCTGTGTTTTCATCTGGCCAGCAAGGTACTGGACTCACAGAAATCCATAACTGGACTTCATGCCATTAGAATTGTGCATAATTATTTGTAGGTGGCTGAGAAGCATTTGACTTTGAGGCCAGACTTTGGTTGCAGAGCTGTAGGGGTGTTTTTTGTTATCATGAATTCAAGGCTTTTATTGCCAAAGTGTACCAGACTCCTGGGATGAACTGTTTTCTGCTGGTTCACTGTACTTGAATTGTGAATTAATTTTTGGCTGACCTTACCATATGTCTGTAGAAGTATTGGGAATAACTTCCCATTTTATGGTAATTTCTGACTTCTGCACAACTCTGAGGAGTTATGTTGAAGCTGCTTTGCATGCCTTGTGTTTAATTCCTTACATCTTTCAAAATCACTTGACATTATTGAGCTTCTGCTGTTAACTGTTTTGCATAATAGGTTTAAACTTATAGTAACTGGATATTAATTTTGCATTTCTCTTTCTGAAAGTTTGATTTGCAACTACTGTATATTGTAGTTGTTGCTGTTTTTATGAAGTATTTAAATCAGAGCTATGTGGTTTGAGTCAGGTCTTCCTCTGCTGAGTTTTGGAGGATGGACTCTGTGGGCTGAGTGGAAAAAATTACTCTTGTCTAGTTTGTTATAGACAAGAACATAGTGGGTTAAATGTCAAACCACCTACTTATAAAGATACTAGAAAGTAGAAATGTGCCTGACTGAATCAATGATATTCTAATGCTCTTTTTCTTGTTTTCCTCACAGGTTTATCACACTCTGTTCTGGCCACTTGAATGGACAGTGCCTGGCAGAGATAACAATACCTGTTATGCAAAGATTATCTGCAATAAACAGGACAATGTAAGTACCAAGCTGGGATGGATATGCTGAGGGTGTTCTTGAAATGGAAAGAACTGCAGAGCTGCTTTATTTGAAATAATTAATTTTTTCTTAGAGATTCTGCTGTTGACCTGCTTGCATTAACATTTTTAGTGTAGTGGAGTTACACACTAGAGCTTTTGTCAAACTTTGCCTGGTACCCACTCGTGTTTCTCTCTCATCTGTTCTAAAGAACCGTGTGATAGGACTGCATGTTCTTGGACCTAATGCTGGTGAAGTTACCCAAGGTTTTGCTGCTGCAATCAAATGTGGTCTCACCAAAGAATTACTTGATGAAACAATTGGTATCCATCCTACTTGTGCAGAGGTAAGAAAGGGGGAAGGCACAGCCTGATTTAAAACCTGCTCTTGAAGACAGTTTTACCAAGAGGAGATCAGTAGCCATGTGGATGATGATGCAGGCAACAGTAAATAAGCTCTTCTTTTGGTCTCTTACAGGTGTTCACTACAATGGATATTACCAAATCTTCTGGACAGGACATCACTCAGAAGGGCTGCTGAGGTTAAACCTGCTGTTTTACATGTTTCCATGTTGTGCACTCTTGGTCCTGTGGAAGCTCTAATACATCCAACTGCTTTGCAGCAAAGTAAACGTTTGCATCAGTACCACTGTATGTGCTGCAGCTGGGAGTGGTGCCTTCGAGAGGCTTCCTCAGTGTGAGTTGTGTTGCACATGGGAACAGTAATGCAGCAGGGAAATCTCAGACTGTAAATCCTGACTTTGCTTGGAATTAGCACTGCGGTGCTTTTTTGACGTTGTAGCTCGGAACCTTCTTGTGAGGTGAGCTACGACTGATGGCTCCAGGCAAGGCTGGGAGATTCTTGTCTAGTCAGATGACTGAACTCCTCCTGAAGGAAATTCTTAAATTGCACAAATTAAAGCTAATGCTTCTAGTTCCAGTGTCTTGTACAAATGCTTGAAATAGAAGACAAATATATAATTTGATTCTTGCCAACAGTTTACAGTTGACTGATTTATCTTTTTGATGCATTTTGTTATACTTAATTGTATGTTCAGTTGAGGCAATATGGCATAAAATAGGATGTAGTGTTGAGCAGTGCAGTTCAAGCACTAGACTCCCATCCCAACCAGTCTAAAACTTCAGAGTAACCTAAGACACCACTGTTGTTCACATTCACAATTCTTTGACCTCAGGTGACATCATGTCTTTAAAATAAAAATTTGAGTTGTAGGCATCTTGTGTGTCGAGGCTAAAGAGCATAAGTGCAAGACCACGTCAGTTTGCTTAAATCTGGTTTCAGCTCTGTAATTTAAAACCTCACAGAATCCAGAATTATGTCTGTGCTGTTAGGTGGAATGCTGAAGTCCTGGAGAAGCAGACCGTGTAGGTGCCTGCCCATTGAGGCAGAAGGTGTTGTACAGAGCTGCAGCTCTGTATCGTGGCAATGACCTGCTGTGCTTTGTGTAGTGTTGTGTACTGTCAGTACTTTGAAGCTCTCTTCCACCCCTAGCATTCTGTCCTGGGGGAGTTGTGCTTGAATCTGGCTCTTAGTTTTGTCCAAAGAACTGTTTTGAAGGACTGTTCTGAACATTGTATGATAATAACCAGTTTTTAACTATTTAATCTGTGACCTACCGTGGAATTTGAAGTTCAATAAACAATGCATACAACACTCTGTGGTGTCTGACCTCGTGGTTTATGTTGCCTGAGATTTTATTTGGCTTCAGTTATGTTGTTTATCTCATATAGTACTAAAACCTCTCTGGAATTATGCATGTTGTAATCTTTTAAATGGGGAAACAAGTTGTCTTGTCACCCCTGGGGACTTGCTCAGGAAATCAAACGTGCTTCTGTTTGGGCATGCAGAATTGAACTTAGGTGAGTTCAAACTGAAAGAACAGTTTTATACCATTTCTGTATATTCCAGAAGATTCTGAATACCTTAAAGTTGTACTGTTTAGCTGCAACACAGCTCGAAGATGCTCAGTAGAATCTAGTTAGTGTTAGCAGCAAATCTAGCTGGTCAAGTTTGGTAACTCTTGGATGTTGTGGTGGTTCGGAACCAGAGGACTTCTGGACAGGTTCCACGGACAGAGGGTTTCCCCCCAAAGCTCCCAGGGGCAGCAGTTGGACCACCAATCCATGGACCCCAAGCTCCTGCTATTGGTTACTGGACTTGTCTGTTATGTATTCCCGCTCTGGGAAATTCCCTGTCACTCCATAGTTCATTCATTGTTCTCTCTGTTCCCCTCCCTAAACCCCATTTGATCATGCACCCCAGCCCCTCCCCTGTATTGTCCCCTGCCCTCATCCTATTGGGTGTTGTTCCTCCCTTAAATACCGCTGTAATAAGCTGCTCTTGGCTCTTGGTCCATGTGCTCCCTTTGGAGGCAATAAACCTACCGAAATCACATACCAAGAGACCTCCTTCTCTGGTAGTTCTTTGCTGTTTCACCACGCTCCGGGGGCAACACCTCCCCGGACCGAACGCGGACCAGCTGTGCCTGAATTAGGCACTCCGAGGAAGTCTTCCAGATCGCAAACGACTTCCTAGGGTAGCGCTGGGACTCTGCTGCCAGTACCAGGGTGGGACCGAAGCAGGGAACGCAACACTTGGAGACTTTGGGATTTTGCTCAGTGCCCAGTAGCACTTCAAAATACACTCACTTGGCGGGGGAGGTGCTTGTTGAGCTGCAGGTGCTGCTTTACTGCAGAGCTCTGGGAAGTTACTTCTTCTGGTCCCATAGAAATGATGGCAAACTGACTGGGAATAGCAAAGTTTACCTGGTGTAGCCCTGTTGGGAGAGGAAGTGAAGGAAGAAGCTGAGTCAATGAGTGCTTATTCCTGAATTTGCTATTAGTAAGCACTAATTGAGTTTTATTTCAAATTAAGATTTGATTTGCAGGTTCATGTTAATTGATCAATAATTACCACTTGACTATCTGTAACAGTGTTCTAATTACAGATGTTCCTCATGTCAGGCTTGCCCCAGCTGTCAGCTCTAGGTGATACATTGAGCTGATGGCACTGAGACCTTTGTATAAAAGTTACTCTTTTAAGCTTTCAACTCTCCAGTTAAAATACACAGTAAATAGCTAATAGCTGGAGAAAGTGAACATGTCACGTGTGTTTCAGTAGGCTCACATGGAAAACAAAATGTGCTGTGCAACAAGACCTAGATCAAAGCCAAGTTTTAAGCTGGACAGTAGGTGTTAGAGAAAAAGGAAAGATCTGAGAAGTGGAACCTATAACAGTCAAATAAATACCCTGAGTTTGGGTAGTTAAAGACACTCCAGCAGCAGCATTAAAGGCAAATTGGTGTTTACGTTTCTGTTGTTATAAATGTTCAACCAATTCTGAAGAGCTGTTCTATATTCCTAAAACACTCGTGTTTATTCATGCTCTAATACCAGGAACCTTTTATAAACTGGAGTTGAAAATGCTCAGTTGTGACTGAATCTGTGCTTAGCTGCTTGTCTAGATCAGCGATAATTATAGCACTCTGTGTCTGGACTGGAGCTCTTGAAACAGTGGATGAACAGCAAAGCTGTGTGGTTTTTTTTTTAACTTACTGGTGAAATTTATCCATTTGGAGTCCGGAAGTGGTTATGATTATAGTTATTGTAAACATGGAAGACACTTAATCATCAAATTAGTAGATGGCTTTCCACATAGCATAAGTTTTAATTATATCTTGAGCACTAATTTGTGCTGAGTAACACAAGCAGCTAAAGTTGGCCTGTGCAAGAGCTGTGGAGACAAGTCAGAGACAAAAGGGGGAGCAGAATATTCTGTAATAAGCCTTGAAATGCTTCAATTAGACACAAAAGACTTTTCCTGGGTAACTGAACTGTTTAAAGCTTCTGATTCTCACAATTCCCCTTGGAGCTGCTTTTGACAAAGACTTGAAGTGTTTACCCTTTTTCAGCACATCTCATACTGGAAGAAAATTGAAAAATAGGGTTGTTTTTTTTTCCTTAGCTCTAAACTGGAGTTAAAAGTACATGTTTAAATCCTGTGCTTGTCAAGACTTCCCTGAATATTGGCAAGGGAAAAATTCCTGGATGTGCCGTAGAAGAGTTAGGAACAACAGAGGAAGGAAGGATCAAGCATTTTAACTAAAAATAGTAGTGGATCTATTGAATGTCATGTGCTTTGTGGCCCTTGCTCTGTAAGTGGAGAAATTACCAAAATCAGCTGTGAAAGTGTCTGTAGCAGGGAGATCTGAATAGGGAAGAAAAATGTCTCTTATCTAAAGGTTCAAGTAGAGATAGCCAAGTTTGGAGGTTTTTTGACCTATAGTTTTTTTACTAGCTTTTCTTGAAATAATTTGCCACTCTTATAATGTATACAGTTCAAACATTATAATGATGAAAATCTAAAAACTTCTAGTTTCTACATAGAAAAAGTTGTCTTAAAAAAAAGACTTTTTGGAAGATTTATTTGTAAGGTTTGCAACCACTTAGCAGCTTTGTGGTTTTGACCACTGAGAGGACAGAAGTGTTATTTCTTTAGTTAACTTGGTTAAAAATAACTACTGCACACTTCTCTTTTCTGAAATACAAGAGTTGGGGGTTCTGTGTCTACCATGGCCTGTAATGAATTTGGTTTGTTTCCCTTTCCCACTACACCCTGCCCTGCTGGAATGGATTTGCCCTGTTGGTGCTGCTGCTCTGTGTCTGCCCCTGCAGGTGCACCTGAGCTGTAACTGATGGACTGAGAACACAGTGAACCCGAGAGCCTGGGCAAGAACTCCCCTTGAGCAGCACTTGCACTGTGGTGGCTGTTGGCTTTTCGCAGAGGCTGTGGCTGTGGGTAGATGCTGGCAGGGCTCACCACCACTTTGCCTTGTAAAAATGTGACTCTGGGAAACCTGGCACTGACTCCCTTATGTAACCTTCCCTTGGACATGCTCTGACTTGGGGCTTGCAGGGTGTGTGGGCGAGGGCAGTTCAGAGCAGGGATGGGGTCTGGGCTATGGCAGCTGTGATGAACTGGAAGTCATGGGGCTGGCATTGTGCACTTAGGAGGGCTGGGGGCCCACGCTGGCACAGGTTGGGCAGAAGAGAAAAAAATTGGTGGAAGGGGAAGGATTAGTTCCATCTGGGATTTTTTACTCACCTTTTCCTCCCTTGCCTCAAGCAGGATGAAAAATCATGGTACAGCCTATACCAGCCTGTGGTAAAAATGCTTTGCTGTGGCTGTATCAGCCAGGTTTGTTGGTGCATCATCCATTTTTTCTGGGTGTAGGTAGAGTCCAGTGAGGGGACTGGGAAACAGACTTGACCATGCACAGTTCCATCCCTTTGCAGGAAGAACTTCCCTTGTTTGATTAGTTCTGTTCGTCTGTTCATCTGTCCCTCTTGACAAGATTATTGCCTCCCCTGTGGGATGTGAGATCTTCCTACTCTCTTTCCCAAAAACAGAGGCCCTACACTTTTTCTGGAGCAAACACCCCTGCTTTAATTCTCTTCCCCTCCTCTGGCACTTTCCAGGCTTTCAATTACAGCCCGATTGCATTTCTATTGCTCTTGAATGTTAATTTTATTGACCTTTGCCAATCCCTTCCCTCCTCCCAGCTGAGGGACAAGCTTGAAAAGGATTATTCCTCTCGAAGGTGATGAAAAGTGCTCCTTGATTGCCAGATTGGCATCTCCATAACATTCAAGGTCTCTGCTGGGCCAGGGAGGTGGAGGAAAAAAGCTTGGGAACCAGGCCAGCTGCCTCCCACGTTGGATGAAGCATCATTAAACAGCCCCTTCCCTCCAGGCTCCGGTTTGTCTCTCCCTCTTATTAAAGGAGCTGAGTTTCTAAATTAGGAAGCCTAAGATTCTGCTGTTGAGATGTTCACATTAATTTATCTTGCACTCCACAGGGGCTGAAGTTCATCTCGCTGATCCTGACCTCAATCAGCAGGAAATGCAGACTTTTTAAATGTGTTTGTGCCTTGTTCTCAGGTTTGCTAATGTGGGCTGTGACAGCAGAGGTTAAAGCTTTGCTTTGTCTTGCATCTGTGGTGTGACTGGGTTGGTTACTTAACATCTCTGAGGATAAGCTTATATCGCATGAATGAAAGGATTAGTTGGTGTTTGCACAGCATTTTAGAGTTCTGAAGTGAGATGTGTTAAGGGCAGTGTCACCTACAGGATCTATTTGACACAGAACTGTTTCTGGCTGCAGGCCTGAAGTTATGTCAGGTCTTGTTGGGGGCCCTGAGAAGCTGAATTCCTGGACTTCCCTATGCAAATTCTTCAAGAAAGGTGCGGTGGGTTAACCTTGGATGGCATCAGGTGCCCACCAAGCTGCTCTCTCATTCTGCCTCCTCCAGACAGGGAAATAAAACACAAAGAGAAAGCTTTTGGGTGGAGATGAGGCACCACTCACCAGTTACTGTCATGGGGAAAACAGACTCAACTTGGGAAAAAATAATTTAACTAACTGCAAATCAATGCTGGAGTAAGACAGTGAGAAATAAAAACTAGACCAACCTTCTTGCCTGGCTCAGCTTCACTCTCAACTCTTCCACCTCCTCCTCAGGGGCACAGGGAGGTGGGGAATGGAGCATTGTGGTCAGGTTGTAACACTTTAACACTTCCTCTCCACTGCTCCTTCCTCACACCGCGCCCCTGCTCTAGTTTGGGGTCCTTCCCAGGGAAAACAGGCCACAAACTTCCCCATGTGTCTTTCCCACAGACACGGGTTTACATCACTGCCTTCAATCCCTTTTAGAATATCAAGCACACTTAATGCTTTTGGGATGGGATTTTATGGCTTGGCACTTTTCCTGTGGTCCTTCTGCTGTTCACAAAATACCATGAATAGGGCAGAGCTGTTGTGTTTAGTATCACACCATCTGTGCATTGCTCCAGTATTCCAAGAGTCTGTACTTGTAATCAAGGATTAAACTATCTTTGCAATTCATCCTAGTGGCATATGATAGCAAGCATAGATTGCTCCTAAATATTGCAGAAGATTGTTGAGCTTTGAGTTACTTTCTTGCAGTGTGATAGGAAAGACAGCTGTATTTGTCAGACATTGAGAAAGAAATACATTTCAAAATTCAGAAAGTTCTAAAGATAAGATGAGTTCCCGAATTTGGGCACACTTCCCTTACATGGTTTTTTTCTTCTGTTCTAAAGGAAAAAAAGTATATTAGTTTCAACACATGTTATTGCTAATAATTTATTTGTTAGTGCTTTTTATGTATAAGAAAATACAAGATAAACATTTTATCATCTCTAATCCTAGCATAAATAAATGAGATTAGCTATTCACTCTTGTGGGTCCCTTTATAAATATCTGCTACATTTTTTCACTTGGGACTTGGAGGAGGTTGTTTGTTTTTGGGGTTTTTTTGGTTTTGTTTTTTTTTTTTAGATTTAATAGCTCAAGGAAAGGGAGACAAGGAGGGGAAAGCATAAGAACGGATCTAAATGTAGCTGTCCCCCAAAATCTGATTTGTGTCAGGAAGGGGGAATACAATCTGCAGTTGATGGGATATGGTAACCTCTGACTTTGGCCAACTCTGGCCTTTTTCCATGCCTTACTGGAGACATCACTGCTTCCTCTGGCAGAGGTGCCTTGGTGGGCTACACCGTGGAGGGCTCACCTTGCTGCCTTTCATTGCTGCTGTGCTGTAAGCAGATGGTTAATACCTGGAAGATCAAAATAATTTTTTCAGCTAGTCTTAGTATGCATTTAAAAAATTATTTTCAAAGTGAAATATAAAAATGTCAGGGTGATTCTTACACTAAATTGTTGGAGTCTTTTTATTCTTATGGTTTCCAAAGTCATCCTTTACTAGAATGATGGTACTTTAAATGTATTCATTAATTATTACAACTTGAAAGATTTTAGCCTTTAGTTTGCTGAGTACTTACCTACTGTGAAGGAAACTAAGTGATAGTCTAATACTCTTTATCACTGATTTGTGTTACATTAAAATTAGGATGCCAGTAGCTGGAACAAAGATAAAGTATTGTATGGACCCTTTTTCAGCCTCAGTTGCTGCTTTGCTTCTTAGGTGTTTGTTTTCTTAGGTGAGCTCAAGTAGCCAGCTTGCAAAAGTGCTGTTTCCAGAGGTCATCCAGGATTCATTTTCTGGGACAGCAGCAAGTCACAAAGCTCAGGCAGTGCCTGCTCACCAGGCTGAACTCTAACTCAGATATGTTTGTATTTTTCAATTATCTTCTCAACTGCTCATAAAAGGGGTGTCAGTGTTTTTAATTGCCTGTCATTCCCTAAGAATCTCTCCCTTAAACTTCTGCCCTTACACTTGTGAGGGAAGTGCTCATGATAAACTTGTTCTTAGGCTGGCCCTGACTTTGCATGTGCTAATAAGCAGGAACATCTGGTTGTTGCTGTCAAAGCCAATGCTAAACACTGGAAAAACGTCAAGACTATATAATTTTGTAGTGAAGTTCATCAGGAAAAAGGGTCTTAGGCTTTTAAAGCTTGGGATTTTAAAGCTTCTTTAGAGGTTTAAAAAGCCCTCTGGCTAAGAGCCAACTTTGGCTTCTTTTTTTTTTTTTTTTCATCATTACAAAAATTAATTTTTCCTTTATTCTGTTTTCTCGTAGCATTCTCAGCAAACAATTGGACAGAATTATTGGTTATCTTCCTGGGGATTAATCTCGTGTGATCTGATAGTTTTTTATTAAAAACAGCAGAATGCTGGAGTAAAAAGGTTTGTTTGCACATGTCACACACATACCTAGGCTGTCACAAAACTCCTTGGTCAATCAAATATTTCATTTTTTTAAAATCTTTGAATTCTTGTAGGGAGCAATGAGATTATATCAATGGACACAAAGCAGAGGTTTTGCAAGTATTGGTGAGTGATAAGACATTTGGTTGAATTTCAAGTGACAGGAGGTGGTCCCTTAAGGAAGAATATTTACATAAAAACTTGTGAATTTCAGCATTAAAGGCAGATTTTTGAGGTGCCATATATTCCCTGCTCACTACAGGTTAAAAATGCCAACATAAGATTCCCTGTTCAACTCCTGCAGTCAGGTTTGGGACAGCCTCTATGTATCCTCAGCTCACAAGATAAAGATCTTTGGAACATTTCTTCTGCTTTTAATTTTCAGGTGGGTTTTTATTGGACTGTGACCCCCTCAGGGCTGGGTGTTGTGCTGCCAGTAGGGTCTGCTGCCCTTCAGGAAGGATTTTACTGAACTTGAGCCTTTTTCCCAACTCTTGTGCTTTTGAAACTTTGGGGCTTGTGCTGTCGGTGTGCTCTGCTCTGGGAGTCTCTCTCATTTCTGAAACAGAAGGAATAAATCTTATATTGACCAGATAAAACTGAAATTTTCAGTAAAACTGCTCCTGTTTCAAATCTGGGTAAGAAAAAGATCTTTATGTAGACAAATAGAGCTCATTTACTTGAAGTGTCATCAGAGCAAAACAGTGTTGTGTAAACAGAGACGATGGAAAGAAATCTGACTGTTTCCTATGACATGCACAGTTAGACTCTGCAGTCTTGCAAGATTAATACAGTATCCTGCTACATGGCAAAGACTCAAGGCTTCTCCCACCCATGGATTCTGGCAGAAATGTTCTTTGGTGGGAGTAGGCAACAATGCCAAAACTCCTCTCCATCATTTAGTCATTACTACTGCTTTATTTACACGAAGGTTCAGCATGAATAGGATCCCTTCCCATTATAAGACCTCTCCAGTGATGTGTTACTGTTTGTGCTGAAGCACAGATATGCATTGGACTTTTAATTCACAGCAGCAACAAGAAAATGAAGTAGAGGCTTGTATCTTATTTGCAGTGTATCTTCCTGCCAGTAAAAAAAAAAACCAAAAAAACAAAAAAAACACCAACTCCCTTTCTGAAGCATATGTAACTCATAAAATCTGAAAATTGCTTTGAAGCATTGGCCTTGTACAGAGCTACACTGTGTAATTGGCTTTTTCAAGAAACCTCTGCATCATATGCTTTAAGGTATGTACTAAGTGATTTAATGGGGTATGTCATTTTTAATTACTGTGGAAGAGCATTCATAAGTATAAAAATGCAAGTCATGTCCTCTTGGCATTACTGCTTCTAAAAGCATTTTTATGTAACCTGCAGGAACCAGCACAGTATTTTCTTTATCCTCTAAGTGCATGATAGTTTTACATTTTTGTGATCTGCAGGATGAGTTCAGTGGATGATTCGAGGTAAATTAGCCTTAACTGAGCTCTCAGAAAAACTGCTGCCAATTTCTGAGTTTAAATGGTCTAAAATTAGCTCATCCAGCTTTACAATACATCACTGTCTTAGAAGCATTCCAGTTTTCTCCACCCTCTCAATGCCATCTAATGCAGCATAATCTCTACTAACAGGAGGGAAAAAGCCATGTCATTGTGATTGCCCCATCCGTGCCACAGCTGCCTCGGAGTCCAGTGGCCATCTGTGGAAAATAATTGATTTTTTTCTTTTTCTCTTGATATTGAGTTCTCAGCAAATCATTAGAATTTAAAAATGACATAAAGCCTCTTTATAGGAGAAGGTGATTTGCTTTGAGAAAGTGTCGTGTGCAATTTAACCTGCAGTGTATTGTAATTGATGTTGGCTGCCTTTGACAGTTATTTCATGATTTTCTTCTCTGTGCCTGTGCTCTGGCCCTGCATGCTAAAAGGAAGTTGATGCCTGACAAAGGAGAAGCTGCTGTGCTGTTCTCACTGCAGCTTCCAAGCATTTGAATGGTTTTATCCATTTCTGAGTTTGTCACTAATCCAGACCATGAAATGCAGGTGAGAAATCCAACAGAGCAGTGGTGCTGGGAGCTGACAGCAGGTTTGTGGATTTAGTGGGAATCTCAAAACACTGAGACATTGTATTCCAAAAACAAGCCTAACACAGGAGCAGCTGGGTAAAGCTCTGAAGTTTTGGATAAGTAACAGATTTGTCAAAAAAATAAAATGTGGGAAAGGTCCCAACCAACGCAGTAACCTCTTAGCACGTACAGGTAGAAGGACATCTTGCAACAAGGCTGGAGCTGGACATCTCCAACTAGAGCAGGTCTTTCATAATCTGCAACATTTCTAACAATATTTGAAAGTTTCCAATAATTTCTATGGTTTAAAAATGTATGAAGTATATGCTGCCACCCATTTAATTGTGTCAGTGGGGGACAACTTTTAGCATGAAGTGAAGCTGTGGAAACACTCTTGGAAACAACAAGGCCTGTTGCTCAGCAGAGGACTAGTGGAATGGAAGCTCTTTAGCATTGAGTTAGGTAATCCTTTTCCTTTAATGAAAAATTAGCTTTCATTTATAATTTTCCCTTTTTGTTTATTTTTTTCTTTTCTGCAGCTAAGATTAAAGTGCTTCCTCTGCCCCCAGACAAGATGGGATAGCTCTGTCTGTGTCCTTGCTCCAGCCAGCCATGAACCTGCTGTCCAAACACCCCAGTGGAACAATTCACCTCTGGGGGACATCAGACATTGCACAGCAAGGTCCTGGCATTGCTTTTGCCCTTTCCCTTGCTCAAAATGCTGCTTGTCCCAACTTCTGCCCTTGGTTGCTGAGGAGTCCTGTCCCATATCTCTTACTTTCTTGGCAGAGGAAAAATTACAAATACAGTTTTCTAGCTGAAATCAGATGAGATGATGGTGAGGGGGTGTGTATATATGAGTATAGATAACAAGATACACCTATGTTGGTGCCTTATGCATTTCAGTAGCTTCTGGTTGCAATGTCAATATTGGCTTTCTTCCTTCCACAGGAATAAACACTAGAGAAGCCACAGAAAACAAAACAGAAAGAGACTCTGAAGTTCATTCAATGCATTTACTTCATTTAAGGTAGACCAAAGTCTCCTGAAAATGATCTTGCCTGAGCTATGGTAATCCTTGAAATGTCCCTGCTTCTATTGTTGTTTGTATTTACACATGTATTGTGGGAAAGAGGATAGAAAATGCTGCTAAGGAGAAAGGAGTGGGAAGTTTGAAGCCATACAAGCAGCATGTGGTGAAACTGGAGAAAGGATTGCACTGTCCTCACTATTTGATGGTAGCCTGTGAAGTCTGGATGAGACACACAGCAACCCTTTCATCTTACCTGGACCAGATGAGTGTAAAGAGAAGGAGCATGGGTGAGTGCTTGATCAGGTAAGAATTGTTGGTTTGCTGCTGCTGTTTTCTGTAAGCTTTGGCTACTTGAACCTGTTTATGGCAAATGATGTGTTGAAAGTCTCACATTAACCGAATGCTTTCACATCCCTTTTTTATGAACCTCACATTATAGATGTTGTTATTCTGCAAAAGCTGTGACATGATTATAAAGGAAGTTGTGCTGTTGTAACCTGATGTTTCCTTTCCTAATACTATTAAAAATACCCAGGCTTTTATGCCTTAATATAAGCTTTCACCTTGCTAATACTGCTTATTCTTGTAGACTGAATAGGAAACTACAAATGCTGAATTGTAACCTCACTGAAGATGAGGGAAACTGAGAAAAAAAATTTGATAGAAGAATAGGAGTCAGAAAATTCATTTCCATTTTAATGGGATTTTAGTTGTGTTCTGAATATGCTTCAAGTTTAAATCCAGCACTTAGAAAGCTCATATTACAAATGGGTCATATTTTCAGCGAAGGAATATGTGTGTCGTCTCCTGAAGAACCTGGTATAATGCATGCAGAGAGGATTGAGTGTGTAATTGTTTATTTACATAGGTGTCTGTGGGATTTAGAAGCACCACAATATGTTCAGAGTCCATTTATATTGTAGAGAGTTTGTTTGGGGTTATGTGAAGGCACGATAAATGAAGAAAACAAAAAGAACCTGTGAGGATGCTACTAATCAGGGAGTTGAATTTACATAATCTGTAGTCACAGCCATCCAGTGGTCTTATCTGCTGCAAATAATCAAGCAAACTTATTAGTTTTATTTCCATTCTATCTCCAGTCTATATTTATAATTTCTCTCACAAATGAAGTAATAAGAGAGAGAGCTTGAGGTTTTGCTTAAAAAGAAAAAACAGAAAAAAAGAAAAAGCAATACTTATTTCTCTTCAGCTCCCTTAAAATATTGTCTCTCCTAAGTAACAAAGAAAACACCAAGTCAGATAACCACTGGATTTTAAAATAGGTAGCATCTCCAAATAGACTCTGTTTTACTGTCTAATAAAATAATTCTAATCTTGCTGAATTGTTTCCTGTGTAATATAATAGTGACTCTTGGGTATTTTCATTGGCTTTGCAGTGGAGCTGATTATCAAAGGCTGTTCTAATGTGTTTCTAGGGGATCACCAAGTGACCCAGAGCAAAAATTCTATTACCTCCTGTGTATCTCAAACAGCAAAAAAACACAAAAAGGAACGCATTTAAGATACAGAATGTAGACCAAATTGTTACAAAACTCACAGTACGGGCCACTGTTTCTGCTGTCACTTTCTGTAACATTAGGTTCTCATGCCCCTTTCCAACAGCAAAGCTGCTGCATTCCTGCTCTCCTTCTGGCCAGGAGAGCATTGCTTCTGCAGCTGTGCTCAGTGAGTTGCAAAATTCCAGTTAAAGCATCAGCACAACAGTTAATAGGTGTCATTCATCCATAATGCCCAGGATTAACTTGGATTAGTGCTCCACTGAGTTTCTCTCTGGCGAGGGTGCCCTGGACAGCCAGGTGCAAACAGTTTAAGCAGACAGGAAGGTTGGGGATGGTGAAGTGACCTGCTCTGGTGCTTGTCCCTGCACCAGTGTGTGGGGTCTCCCCTCTTTTTACAGTATCAGACTTACAGATCAAGAGCTGGAGCACTGAGAATGAGGCTGTCTCTCACAGACCAGTTTTTATTTCACTAAGCTGTTATTCTGGTCCTTTGGTGAGGCTTATTCAGGAGTGTTGTGGAGCAGGTGGAAAATAAGCAAATGTGTTATGGATTATCTGACATGTCCAGCTGCATTTTTCATTCCCAAGGAACAAAAGTCATTCTACAAGTACAGAAACTTCTTTTAATTAACCATAAAGTGGTAAGGAAGCCTCCACCTCCTGCCCAGAAGCTAAGTTGTCAAATCAAACCAGGGCTGGTTGATCTGCTCTCTCTGGTTCTGATAGTTCTGTTCTCGTGGCTCTGGTACAGATCTGTGGGTGGTGAAATAAGAATCAAATCTCTTTTCCATTGATTCAAAGCAGGCATTGGAACCAGGAACTTGAAGAAGAAAACCTTCATCACTGCATTTCACAGTAATGTGGGGCGTGGATTTCTCTGTCTCTAGATAGAATGATCTCTCTTTTCTACTTTTCTGTTGCTTCCATTCTCTACTTTATTGCAGAATACTCACATAGCTATCACACCAGAATTAATGAAATGGCTTCTAAGATAGACATTAGGAATCAGGAAGCCTGACTCCATTCTTGGCTAGATTTATAATGTTAGTCTTTCCACTTGTATTTAAAAACAAATCTGAGCCTCCCCCCACTAACAAAATGCAAGTGTGCTGTCTCAGGCCAAATACCATATAGAAGCCTGTTTAGGAGGCTATCCCAAATCCTTGCTGCATGTGGGGTCTGTCACTAAGAGATATAAAGGATTTAAACTGAAGGAGAGTAGGTTTAAATTAGATGTTACGGAGAAATTCATCCTTGTGAGGGTCATGAGGTTCTGGAACACATTTCTCAGAGAAGCTGTGGATGTCCCTTCCCTGGAAGGGTTCAAGGCCATGCTGGACAAGGCTCTGGGCAACCTGGGTTAGTGGAAGATGTCTCTGCCCATGGCAGATACACTGGAACTCAATAGTCCTTAATTCCTTTCTAACCAAAACCAGTCTGTGATTCTGTGATGATTTCAATGAAATACAGGCAGGAGAGGGTGTGCCACATGAAGTTCTGGTGGCCTGTGTGTCCTTCACGAATTTTAGTAAGCTACTATTCTTCTGAGGTTAAGATGTTAAAATCTAATGTGACTCTAGGGAAAGCTAAGGATGAAAAAATAATGCAGCTTCTCAAATAGAATAAATCCAAGGTGAAAACTGATAGCTTTGCCTTAGGAATAAAGTAAGTGAAAGCTGGTTTACAATGGCATTTTAGTTTCATTCTCGAACTTCTTTGGTAAATTAACGAAGTGTTATTAGCATGTGGCTGTTATGATGTGCCATTAGTGAGATGTGTGTTTACCCCTCAGTAACTACTTTATCTGTTAGATTTATTAATAAAAAGTCATCCACACAGTTAGGGCTTGTTAAATCTGACCAGCACGGCTTAGGGTGCATTGAGCACTAAGGGAAAATCTGGCTAGACAAATTCCAGGGCAGTTCTCACTGCAATTTGTACTCTGCCCTTAGTAAGAATTTGGCAACACCTGAAGACTCAGAGGGTGTGTGCAGGTGTATCAGAGGGCAGTGGAGATCAGCTCTGCATCTGAAAGCTGCTTAAGGATTGTACTGACTGGATGTGAGGAATTACAAAATACAAACTGGATTCTCTAGGAGCTGCAATGCTGTTTATAAGAGAATGTTATTAAATCATCTGTTTTCACTAAAGCAAGAACGTAGAAGTGGATTGCAAGTATGGATCTATGTGATTGCTTGTCACTGCTCTTTAGCAGTGGTTAATTTCAAAATGCTCTGCACAAGCCTCTGCCTGTGGATTTAATCTTCAGACACACCATTGATTTAAATATTTTCTCCCAGAAAACGGTGAGAGATATGTAGCAACAGGAAAAAACCAATCCTCCTTCCTTCTTATACACATATACACAACACTCAAACAGCCAGAGGTGTAATGATCCCTATTTAGCTGCCAGAGCTGGTGGGAGAGTGGTGGTGGCCCCAGGCAGAGATTAAGGGGCAAGTACAGGGAATGACTCCTTGTGTTATCTAACACAGCTTTGTTGGGGCTCTGTGGAGCCCGAAGTAATTGTTATCTGACCCTTCCCTTTGCTAGAGCCAGCTTTAAATCCCAAATCAATAAAAGGGAGTTGCACTATGGCTTTGAATAAATAATGCAGCAATTTTGCAGCACCGTGTAGCTATTGAAAGGCAGCAGTTTTTTTACGATTCAGGGGTGATCAGACTCTCACGCTGCTCTCACAGGTCTGGGTATGTGCACAGCTGAAGTTCACAGGAGTTTGCTACATCTTCATGACGAGCTGAATGTGGGGAAGGTTATTATTCTGCTGACTTATCCGTGGCTCTGGATGAATGGGTGTGTCCCTGCTGGGATGTTAAAGGTTCTGGGAGTCACGTTGTGTTGTGCAACCTGCAGGATTGCTGCATATGGAAAAGCTTTTTACAGTACTCAGTCCAAGAACACAGAGTGAACAGAGCTGATCTCTCCCGGCAGCTTTCTTGTCCTGAGCACTCCTGAGCTTTATTGCAGTTCCAATCTGAGATGTGGAGATAAAGATATGAGTTACAGTCACAGTTACGGAACTCCATTTCCTGGAAAAGTTTTTGGGGAGGGAAAATCACAGCATCATGCAACACCATGGGTATGCAAGATATGAAGTGACTGCCCCAAAGTTATGGTAGTGGCAGGGCAAAAAATCAAAACACTGAGGTAGAACTAAGGAGATTTTCACTAGACCAAGATGAACATTTTGCACTAGGTTAGCAGTCAGTAGAAGATGTGGACGTGTCAAAACCTCAGTGTTTCCTAGAAGCACACCAGCTGTGCTGAAATTAGTGTTAGAAAAGATCCAAGAGACCAGGATGGATTTTTTGTTATTTTGTCCTGAGCAAGAAATTGTCCCAGTGGCCAAGATTTAATCTAGGAGCTGTAGAGTGGAAGTTCACATTTTTGCTCTTTCCCATTCAGTCTGGGTGCTTGAATCTGTGTTTCTCTCATCCCAAACAGTTGGGAATTTTGACCTTTCACTGTTTCCAGGCACTGGCTTCATCAGCATTCCTTGTTAAATGGACATGGAAGTATCATTGGAGTCATTAGAGTTTAAAAGGGTGAAAAATCCCTGCTTTAAAATTTTAAATCCTGTAAGTACATAAATAGATGAGTTGAACTGTGTGTGCTGCTTTTACTAGGAGAAAAATGCTTATGCTTTGAAGGTTAAAAACCATCTGTAATTAAGGATAAATCAGTCATGGTGAATTTATCAGATGGGGTTTTTTTGTGAGACTATTGTCTTTTAGATTTTCTTTCCTCTCTCTGGTGTGTTGATCCTGGCATTGCTGCTATATGTTGCTATTAATGGCAATAATATATAACAACAGTTCACACATAGTATGAGAAGACAGCAGTGTGAAACCAGAACACATCAAGCCAAGAAGTGTTTCAAGCATTTCCCCAGCCCTTTGTGGTTGTTCTGTGTTTTCCTGTGTGCTGTTGTGTTTTGGTTTTTGTTTTTAAGCACTGAATGTGCCAGGGCTTGCAGTTTGTCTGCAGAGCCCATTCCTGATGCAGCACCCAATAGGCTGGGTGGTGATTTATGTTGGGGAAAATACCTAACATAATGATAGATCACTGAATCCCTCCATTTGTGCCTTATCTTGTATCTCTGGAAATGTACAGACTCTGGCCTTCCCTAATGAGTAAAGCACGAGAATCTCTTTTCCTGAGATGACATTCAGCTATTTCACTCAAAAACAACCACAAAAAATACACTTAGATTGCATGCAAAACAGAAAGCTTTAAGTTGTTATGCAACCTCATCCTCTAGAACTGACCTGAAGGATCCTCTGGAAGGTTTTGCTGCACAAGTCCAGTTTACCAGGTGATCAGCAGCCATGTATAAAGAGGGAGAAATTGTGCCACCAGATTTCTGGGGCTTTCAGCTGTCTGGAAAAATTACTTCTGTTGCAGCAGAAGTAAATGAAAATCTGGGGATCTGAGAATACTATCATAGTAATGTTCCCATACTCACATGGGCTTGAAAAGCCCAAGTTTCCTGGGCAGCTGCCAAATGCAGGTAATGAAAGGTTGTTTAGCACTTGGGAAGTGTACAAAGCAAATGCTAAACACCAGTTACATTCTGCTGTCCGAGTCACAAGACTGCCTAGAGAACTGTTGGTGATAAATGTTCACAATTATGGTATAGAAATACCATCAGGAATTTAGGGTGGAACAAGGCAGGGCCACCCTGGAGTGGATTCAAAGAGAGGAGAAGCTTCCTTGAGAGAGAAGTTTTGAAGCAGACACATTTGAGCAGAGAAATGCTGACTGTGTAGTAAGGAATACTTTCATATAAGCCTGCAGGGGAGTAAACTTACCAATTCCAGCTTGGAAAGTGTGCTGGATCATTCACAGAGCCACTGCATCTGAGGGCCAAATGTGCTGCTTCTGACTGGGAACTGAAACCACCTCTCACTGACGTTTTTGCTCTCTGCAGTACTTTGCTTAAGTCACTTAAGCATCTGCAAGAAGTTTAGTGGTGCATGAGATGAGGAAAGGTTCAATATGCATGAATAGGTCTAACTGTGCTTCCAAGCCAGATTTTTTCCATGTACAACAGCACCACAATTGGGTAACAGCCAGAATGTTACACTAATTCCTTTTATTTGTCCTCCTTATTGCTTTATTAGCAATTCCAGGATAATATGTTGTTTCAGACTAATTTTACTCTCATTTTGCAGGATTAGTGATGGAACCATTGTAACAATCAGCTAAGGACACTGAAACACTTGAGGTCTGATCTCCATTTGTACCTGGGGAGTGGATGTACCCTGTCTGTACAGAAACTGCACAGGCTGTAGATAAAATATAGCAACATCTGAACAGAAGGCATTCCTTATCTTCATGAGTTCCCTTAATTAGCTTGGCATAGAATTAAACTGCCTTCCCTGAGGAATACAAGTTTCTGCTCATTTATTCTTTGTTTTCTGTATATTGCTGAAGTCTTACCATTTATATAAATGTGGAGTTTCTTTCCCCAAAGTGTCTTGAAGTGTTAAAGCTTAATGCAGGATGAGAGACAGGTCAATGAGTTAGGAGACTGTTCCTGGGGAGAGGGAAGATCCTTTCTAGGCTGTGACAGCACAAATTCTGTAGAGTATTTTGTAAGAAAGCAGAAAAGCTAAAGAAGGAGGTGAGGGATGATTGAAGAGAGAGATGTGAACGAAGGTATCACAATTAGGAGAGAAGAGGGAGCAAGGTGATACATGAGGCCACAGAAACAAGGTGCAGGAGCTAAATCTGAACTGGTGAAAAGGAAGTCAGACACACAAATTTATGTCCTTGCTGGGACAGTAAACTGGATGCTGTCATGTTGGTGCAACAGAGCAGCTCTAAACCCTCACAAGCAGGATTACACTGGGGAATTGGCCAAAGCAGGGGCTGCTGCTGAGGGTGGAAAACCACAGAACCTGCAGAGGAAAAGACAGAACTTGTGTTGAGATGCTCGTATTTGTGTTAGCAATTCAGTTGCTTATCTCTTATGAAGTCACTTTAGAGCCACCTGTAAGTCCTTTGAATATGATTGACAATTACTGTGACTATTTGCTTTTCCTTCTTGGGGATTGTGAAATTTTAATCAAAATTACCTCAATATAATAAGTTTGCAAAAGCTGAATTCCTAATGTTTTTTTCCCCAACATTTTAACAATCTGATCAATCTTTAATAATGAGACTGAGCTGAAAAAAAACCACAATTTTCTGCTCAGACAATGCAATTTCATCAGAAATGAATCATCGTAAGTGAATACATTGATTTAGATTAAATTTGATGGGAAAATACCAAAATGAATAATTTAACCTTATTTCTTTCTGGCAACATTGAAATATTTTATATTGGCATTTTATTAATTTCAACTTCTATGATATTTACATTATTTTGATATTCCTATGCTACTGCATATAAGAGTTTCAGTGATTCAAACCGTGTATGTTTGTTATTTGCACTGAAAATAAATGTCAAAATGTTGGAATTTCCCATGGGATCAGAATTTCACTTTCTATTTACAATAAAATGTGTAAAGAAATACAGTACTCCAGAGTAAGTCTGACCTTAGTACTTCTCAGCTCTGGAATGCCAGGCAATCTAATATATGGATCAGGATTATGTAATAAGATTTCTGAATGATTTATGCCAATCACATTTTCATTATTTCCTCACCAATACTGGCAGTGGTAATTCCTTGCATACTAATGCATCTTTTCCATCCAGCTAGATACAACCTATGTGAAATAAACTGCCAAGAGTCTCCTTGGAGCATGGCTTCCTGCTTTAAGGATTGTTCAGGTATTTCATCTTTTTTTGCTGAATTAGGTCCAATGCTGCTCAATTTATGGTTTCAATCCCCAGTATTATCATTGATACTTATTTTACAAAATGTTCTGCAGTGTTGATGAGTTTCAATCCATGAAGAGATAATGGCAGCTGTCCTCCTGTGCTTGCTCATAAAATTGATCTGAAAGCAATCAGTGAGATGGTGAAACTTTTCTTAAAACACCAGAATGGCACTTAAAATATTAGAAGGGGAGTTTTTTTTTAATTAAGTACATAACCAATCTTCATATAAAACAAGATGGCTTCAGCTTGTGGTGAGAAAGTAATTAACACATCAGGTGAAAGTTCACCTTTACAAATGGTGTTCCTGAAGGTAAAGGAAACAGAATACATTCTAAGTTTGTTCTTTTGAAAGATACCTGTATAAAAATTGATTGATTTGATACTTTCCTGACACAATTACGGTTGCCATTTCCATTTATTGCATAAACTATTTCATCAGCTTGTCTATTGGACAAAGACTTATCCAAACCCTATGCAGGAGCCACTCTGAAATTTAGTACAGGTAAACTTCTTGATTAAAAAGTTTGAATTTGGCAGTCTTAACTCAGGTCAGATTACCCTGTCCTAAAGATGTAGGTTTTGATCTCTTAATAAGCTGTTTCCTCTCAAAACATTGACAAAGAGCTCAGATAATAGTACTGAGTTTTCTTCTGTGCCATCAGCCTCACTGGAGTCTCTTATCCACCTGCTCTCCTCCTTACAGGAAATACTTGAAAACTCAGTGCAATAAATGTAAGGAGGCTTACACAAAGGAGAGATGGCAACCAGAGTTCCCTAACAGGCTGTATTGAGCCCTCTAAACCTAAAGCCATACACAGAGTAAATTATTTTCTTATCAACCAAATCTGCTGGTGACCTGAAAAACAGCATTTTTGTACTTAGTTTTTCAAATGCAAACTTAAGATGCATTTGCTGATGCCTGCTGAAAATTTCCAGAGCCCCTTGTGCATCCTACTCCACCTGTTTGTAGAAACCCTGAGGGGCAAATGCTGTTCAAAACTTCTGAAATTTTGTCAGTAACAATGCAAAATGTCAGCACAAATGATATCAGCATAATTTTTTTTTTTTTTTTTTTTTTTTCTGTTTCTGTCATCTAGTAAATCCAATGTAAAAATCTTGAATGTATCTGGTTTTATCTAATCAGAGTATTCTTACCCTGTTTTGGTCTGCAGGGTAGCTGGTCTCTCTTCCAAGACAGAAATATTTCTCTGAAAAAAAGTGTTTCTGGCCTTCTCTAGACTCAAGTTTTGTGCTCTACTTTCTATTTATTTCAGAATTATTCTGCTGACCAGGGACATCACAAGACTTCCTTTACATCGAACAACTCCAACAACTCCTTGAACAGCCCTCTCCCCTCCTTGGTTCTTTTCTGCTGAGTGTCTGCTGGGCTGAGCTGGTTCATGGTCATGGCTGGGTAAGAGTGAGTCCATTCTGCCTTAGAGAATGGCTGTTTTGTGAAATCCTGCTCCTGAAAAATGTATTTACTGGATTAGAAACACGTTACCTTAGATTCTGTGCAATCTGACAGACTGATCTCGTGGCAACAACACTTCAGGAATGTGGCATGGTAAAGATTTTGTGTTGTCAGCTTTTAATAGCATCCTTAGTATTTTTAATTTATTTTTGGAGCAAAATATGGAAATATATGTTGCTATGTTTCAGATGTAATATTTGAAAATGTTTCTAAGAAAATAAAAAAAAAAGCACCATCTCTCTAAAAACAACTTGCCTCTAAATTCAGGCTGTGCACTTTGTTCCACATGGAGCACACTTTTACAGCCTACACAGCACATTTCCTTGCCACTGGTTGTTTGCCAAACTAAACCAACCATTCCACATCTACAGACTATCCACATTTGACCTGGGGTTTCTGGATATCCCTTTGGGTTCTGTAAACAAGGAGTCAGCCAGTTGTTTCAACGTTGTTTTCTTTGTCAAGAAGAGTTTAAACCCCATCCTCAGCTGGCAAGTTTCCTCCTAATTGGAGCAAAGTGGTGCTGCCGATGTCATTGTGAAGTGGCTGATAGTGGCAGTGTTTTAAATGACAAGGCACAGAAGAAAAGCCCCTGCTCTCTGGAACCTGCTGTAGGAACAGATAAATGCATGTTAAGTGTATAATTAGTGAGGCAGATCTTGCAGAGGAATCATTCGTGGCCTTTACAGAAAGGATCTGTCTTGTAGGGCTGATTGAATAAAAGGCGAGGGGGTGGGGGATGCACTTAATAAAGGCAAAACCAGAGCTGAGGTTGGACTGACAAGCACAAAGAGGGGAACAGATGAATTCTGAGAAATTCTGGGTCAGAAAGTGAGGATAAATGAAATAAAAGATACATAGACACTGGGAGGGCAGAGACATAAAGGCCTGGGGTTTGTGAGAAGGGGAGAATGATGCGGGTATGATTGCTACTGGGTACAGAGTGTGGGGGGAAATTGCAGCTGTGGGATGAGGTTTGCTGGAGAAGTTGTCAAAAATCAAAACAGCCAAAGGACAGACAAATATTTTAGCCACCAATTTCTGAAGGAAGATCTTGTACTTTAAAAAAAAACCCCACAATTGTAGTGGAGAAAAAAAACAAAGGAAGTCTGTGCTAAGGGCAGTGTGGATATGCCACAGGGATGATTCCAAAGTCCTGAGAGTGTATTGAGACAGGGAACCTCAATGACAGGATAAATGCTTTATTTTTCTCATGCAAGCTGTCAGAAATAATTACACTTAATTTATAGCTTTCATTTGAAGATATATGCAGTAGTTCTCAAAAGACACTCCTATGTCCAAAAGCACATTCCAGAAGCTCCTGCCCCTCCGCTAGAAGTAATTGTTCTCTTTTGTAACTTATGAGAGGAGGCCAAACGTGTTTTTATATCTGCCTTTGGTACACAAGCTTAGCAGATGCAGACATTCCCGTGCTGTTTGTTCCAGCAAGGTGAATTATGATTATAACACCACGGGTGAGCGTCTGACGTTGACAAGGTTTTTCTGCAAGTCACTGTGAGGTAACGAGAAATGTCTGCTTTAATGATCTTTGCTGTTTAAATTTTTATTGTATTCAGCTGGATTTTTTTATAGCCTTTGATTAAAGTTCAGAGGGAAGATGAATTTAAAAGTCTTCAGGTTTGTTAGATGTGCTACAGCTTGCCAGTCACCCTGCCAAAATTTTCCACTGTGTACTTCTTATAGTTCTGCGTGGTCTAAATTTAATTGACTGCAGATGAGAAGCATTATTACAGATCTGTCATTGCAGCCACTCTTCGTATGTTTCACTAGCTGGAATGAGCAGTCACTGGGTTTGTTTCTGACCTAATTCATAAAGATGTAAAGCAGCAGTGATTTCACAGAAGAGGAAACAGATTTAGCTGGTGAGAAGGGCAGAACTGGGCTCAGTGCTGCACCAGTAGTGCTCATTTACAGGTGAGTGAAAGAGTAAAGTCCATTGTTAAAACACTAAATTTCAATTTTGTGGGAACAGAGGTACATTTTATAAACTGTTCACTTGAGACAACAATATAATTCATCATTTTATTTCACTGACTCTATTAAGACAATGCAAAAAAAGAGACAATAATCTGGGCTTTCCAGCCTAGCACCTCCTTAGGATATTGAATAGTATCAATAGAAACAAAGCTCTAAAGATCAAAGAATGACAGAGATGTATTTAACATGCCAACTTATATTAACTGGTAATGTTATTTTGGTATATTGAAGCATTATCATTCCAGCAGCCTCATTTTAGTAAGTTAATGTAAACTAATTTATATCTGGATGTCTGGATTTGTCTGCACATTGCTTTATCAAGTATATTTGTTTATTAAATCCCCCTTACTGATAACAAACAATTATTACCTCAGATAATTGATTTAAAACATGGGGGAGACCATTGCCAGCTGATCCTGTGCCAAGAGTTAAAGTAGAAATTAATACAGACCAGGAGTCTACGTGCCTTGTATTTGCTCCACCAGACCAATACATGGAGTAAGACTGGCACCCACCAGGATTGTTAACAGGATCTTTAGCAGGATCTTCTCTGGAATACAGATGTCCAGCACATGGTTGGTGGGATCTTTTTTTTTTTTTTTTCTGCATATAATTTGTATTAATAGCTGAGTTTGGGAGAACAGAAGGCGCTGTGATCTTAGTGGGAGCACGGAGGGAGAAGCTGAGACTGTGATCCTGCCTCTATTAAAACTGATGGATTTGGTCTCTCTCTGATCTGGGACAATCTCAAAAATTCTTGAGGGTCTTCCTGTGAAATGCAAAAGTGATGTTGAAATGGGAAGCCTTGTGTGCACAGCCATCACCAGTATTTTTAGGTGTGTAAGATGGGAAGAGACAGAAGGTAAGATGGACAGAGAGACCTTAAAACCAAGCCCTCATCAGAGCAGAAATGTCCAGCTTCCTGTCAACACCAGCAGTTAAATAACTCAGGAGCTTTTCAAACAATTGCTTGGGCTGGAGACAGGAGCTCTGACATCTGTGCTGTCAATTAAAGCTCCATGAAGTCACTGGAGAAGGATGAGAACAAACACTTGTTAACAGGGTATTGAATATGAATAATCGTCCTCTGCCCTCACACACTGAAAGTGGTGGGTAGTGATTTACTGCTGAGGAAGAGAGGCAGTCATGGCATGACATGGAATATTGCTTTTCCAAATCAGATTTTCAATGTTATTGTATAAGTATTATTAAATTAATCACTGAAAGTAAAGGGTCAAATTAAGGTTTGGAGTTTTCTTCCCTAATTACTTAGTTTCTTCCCTAGTTGCATCAATAGCTTTTACCTGACCGAGGACAGCAAAAAGTTTAATTGTATTTATAGGGTTTTTTCATCCAGAATAATGAAACATCTCAACTTTATTTCAGAATTTGGGCTTATTTCAATGGTCTATACATCATATCTTCCTGCAGTGTTGTTTCTCCTACTTGTACTATTTCCATTTGACAGAGAAAATCTATACTAGATTTGCAAATCGGGATTTTCAAAATTTTGTCCAAATTCAGAAAACAGGACTCAGACTTGTCTTTTGACAGAATTTGTACCTTGGGACTCCTTTTACTTTCTGAAGGACAGGCCAGTTCTCAAACATTTCCAGCAATAAAAATTTTCAGTTTGCTTTAGATTTTTTGGCCTTTAAAAATGTGTTTTCTACCATTTCTTGTACTAATGATTTGTTGTTTTTTCACAAGAGTGCTCACAGACGGCAAAGTTTAACTAATAAACATGCAAATGTGTTCACAGGAAGGTTTGTGCCAGAAATTTTTATGGGTCGCTGTTCTGCTCCTGATTGAGTAAATCATGGTGGCTGCTCTAACTTTCTTCCTCTTCTCAAATTTGGTAAGCAATGACAGAGCAGGAAAGGGCTGGGTGAGAAGATTGTCAGTCCAACATCTACAGATGGAAACATTAAGATAAAAGCCCCTCTGACTTTTGGCCAACTAGAAATCTACACAACATGAATTTTGTTGACAATTTTAAATAACGAATTGAAAGAAATTTGACTCATGAGTTATTAATATGCAAGTAATTTGGGATTTTTTAGAAAAATGTTATTTTGGAGGGGTTTTGTGCAAGGAAGTTTCTTTCAGTTCTTTTAATAGAAAGAAATTAGGGAGCAAAGTGTGTAATAGTGAAGTTTTATGGTAATGTGCTTCTCTGTTTCAGGTTCAGGGATCTTAGATGCTTCTCACTTCTCTCAATTCAGTTTCTTTCGTTGCCTCTTTCTCTTCTCCCTCTTGGTCTTCGAAAAACATAATACCTCTAAACCAGAATGTTTTTACATGTAAAATAGTC
This sequence comes from Eopsaltria australis, assembly GCA_034509425.1. NCBI lineage: Eukaryota > Metazoa > Chordata > Aves > Passeriformes > Petroicidae > Eopsaltria > Eopsaltria australis. The sequence continues at coordinate 322,615 of JAVTVJ010000180.1, forward strand.
CCACTTACTTGTAGACTTCGAGTAATAAGAAAAGAAATTTCAAAGATGCATTCGAAGAATAAGAAAAAGAATTTGAATTGTGTTGCTTTCCTCTGTTCACCTTCCACTGGCAACGTTCAGCATTGATTTGAAAGGCTCAGGGTGTGGGTTTTATAAGCCAGGGCCAGCCCCAGTGTCACCTCCCCTGTCCTCAGTCACCTGCTCCCACTTCCCTTCGTGTTCTGTGTCATATGTCACCTGTGTGGGCATTGCTTTCAGAGCCTAAACCTGGCTCATGGACTGGGGCAAACCTCCCTCATTTGTCCTGCTATGAAGACTGAGAGCTTAAGCTTAGTTCTTACGTTTCTGTTATGCCAGAGACAGAAATAAAGCATATTTCAGAGTTAGTCAGCTGGGGGAATATTGAGATTGGTGACTTCAACCCGTGTAATATCATCTACTATAAACAAAGACTTTCCCTCCCTCAAAATAAAATGAGTCTTAAAATCTGCATTGTCAAACATGAAATTATCCTGCAAAGAGCTTGAATGTTAGGTGTGTGTCCCTATTCAAGAAATTTGGGTAAAATTCAACATGACAAATCTAAATGTCATTGGGAAGATCTAGTTAGATTTTATACTTTTGTAAAGCATCTTTTAATTCTGAAAAAGCACATGGCTACTATTACTTCTCTCAGCAGTTGTGTTCACAGCAAAGAAATGTTCAGTTTTTATATGATATGGAAACAATGAAGAAATCAAAATATTTAAGAGCTATTTAGACTGCAATCAAAATATTTAAGAGCTATTTAGACAGGCCAAATGGAAAGATATCATTGCTGTAACTGACCTACAGAGGAGTTTTTGATAAAGAAAAATTGGTGTGCTGATGCTTATTCTGTCAAACGATAAAGCACAAACAGAAAACAAGGCTGAAACCCCTTTTGGTAAATACACAACTAAATGCCTCCCAGACCTGCCTCAAGCATCCACTTTTGCTGCCTTGGGATTTGGTAGGGCTGTCTATAGATCCAGCTTGCTCAGAGATTTTTCATTTAAGTGTCAGTTGCTGTGGTAACAGCATGAAGAGCAGATCAGATGGATGCCAGGACCAGATGGGGTTCTCTAAGAACTCCACATACATGGACAGTTGGTGGTGACCCAATTCCAGAAGGTTACCCACACAGATTTTGCAGCTGACTTTCTGTTGCCTTCTCCAGGGGTCTGGACCTTCTCTCTGAACCCCAGGGCTTCTCTTGAATTTGCAGCCCTCGGCTTTCATCAGAAGCTCATGGACTTCCCACAGAGGAAATACTGGTGGATTAACAGAAATGACAGAGTTTCATACCCTGATGTTTATGCTGCTTTCTCATTGTCAAGGGCTGGGCTGAGCCCAGTCTTGAGCTCTGTCAAAATGTTGAGTAATTATTACATGATAATCACACACTGCAGTTTCTCCCAGGCTTAATCTGATTTCTGCACCGTAGCTGCTTACATCCCACCTAAATTCCACCCACGTGTAGTTTAACCAATGTAACTGATTAGATTCAATTTTCTATGGTCAGAGCTGTGTTACGTACAAGGTGTATCAGCAAATATTTGACCTTTGCTGAGGTCTTCTTGGTTGGTTCTCTTGCACTTAAAACTGAATGAATGTTCTCAAGAATAGTTCAGTTGAAATCATAGTAATGGTCTGGTGTTTACTGTTAGGTAAAAGTTTTCCTTCCCGTTTGGAAGGTTGGGGTTTCTGTTTGTTTTTTGTTTTCCTGAGAAATGTGTGAAGGGAGTGTGCGTGTCGTGGTTCAGACACAATTACGTGGGCTGGGCCAGTCAGCGTTCCAGCTTTATCTGGAAAGGGGATGGAAGGCAACTCCTTAAACAATGCTCATTTCCCTTCCTCTGCTACCTCCAAAATACGTTCTAACATGTTGGTTTCTTCAATCTTGATCCAATCTCAAGCTATTGAGGGTTTTCAGAGATGTAATGCTACGTCACAGACCTGGGGGAATTAGGGAATGCTCCCAAAACAAGGTCCTGCCTGTTCTGTGTGCATGATGTGTGCCCCTCACCTGGCTGTGTTGGCAGATCCGCAGCAGTGCAGCTGGGTAGATAAGAAAGTGTGGAACCTGACTTTAAAGCTTTTAAAAATACATTTGATGTTTGATAAAAATACATTAGAAGGCATTTGCAGAATTGAGAAAAGTTCTGTTTTCTGCTTTTCATTGCTGCAGATTCAGTTCTTCGGGGTACTGTGTTAGACTTTGCTGTGTAGATGCCAAATTGTCCTCTGATCTTCAAGCCTCTTGCTCCATGACCTCACCAGAAGGTGTTCAGCCCACGCAAATGGCAGGTGATTTTGGACTCCTGACATTTTTTTTTCCCTACTCAGCAAGCACAGTTCTAAAAATGTCTGTCAGAAGGCTGGGAGTAAGGCTCCACATCAGTTGGATTCTGTCAGCTTTGCCAGGCACTCAAAGCAGTGAGATCTGAGAACGGGCTGGCTCAATTTATGTGGAGTGCATTCTTTCTTCCTGCCCCTTGGTCAGATGTTTGAGATTGTGCTGCAGCTGGAGATGCACCACTGGCACCAGAGAGCACTCTGTGCCCCTGGCAGGAGCTCCAGGCACTTTGTGGAGGGCAGCCTCCCAGTTTCTCTGGTCACAGCTCAGCAGATAAGTCTGCCCATGGTGCTGAAATGAGCCACAGACTACTGGTCCTCCCAGGCTGTGCTCATCCACACAGAGAAGCCTCAAAGTGATTAATTTCTGCATTTTCAGCTCTGTGCTTTGAACACAGAGATGAAGAGAAAATACTTGGCAATAGAAACCCAGAGAGGAACAGATCAAAAGAAAGCAGAAGAGCTCAGAAATATCTGCAGTAGCAAATGGGGAGACGAGTCTTTCTGGGACAAGGCCTCTGAGTAAGGAGGTAAAAAGTCCACTGGAATACTTCTGGCTTTGGACCAGAATGCAGCAGCCTGGGAGGTGTTGATACACAGGACTCTAAGTGTTAAAATGTCCCCACCTTCTGCTGGAAATGGTAAGAGATCAGCTCAAGTTTAGCATTTCCAGAGGGACAGAGCCCAGCCTGGGATGTTTTAGACAAGCTTGTGCTGGCTCAGGATGCTCTGCACTGGTGTTTGTCTGTAGGCTCAGCTGGCTGTGCACGTGTTTAAGTCCCCACGATAAAATGGTGCCTGATCCCAACTGAGATGGGCTTTGCTTTCCTAAGGTTAATTTGGTTGTTGTCTGCTGAAGTTGCTCAGTGCCTCACAAGTGGAACAAAATTACCAGATGATGGATTCTTCCTGTGGCAACATGGCAAAAAATTATTCCCCAGAGAGGAATCGACACGCAGTGTCTGCATCACTTAAAGTTCTGTTCATGACCTGTTTTGGGGAGCTGATGGGTCTCAGGTCTCCTGAGCCTCATCTAGCCTGGGTTGAGTTGTATTCACAGGCAATTTTTAAATCAGCTTTAAGATTGTTTCATAGATGGTCTTGATTCCTTTATCTTCCAGTGTAAGCTGTTCAATAAAGCTCTAGGTTATTTAGCAGAATTTGCTGTCTGAGAGCCTTCTTGATAACACTCCAGCGTTGTTTCCTCACTGCTTTTGAAGGTACCTTAGAAGCTTTTAAAAATGATCTTTATAGCTTGCTGTGCAGTTAATGCTCTAAGTTTCTCACTGGCATGTACAGATGTTTCTTGGATATTGGTAACTGCTAGAAAATGGGAATGTGTTTAAAAACCTTTAACCTCATGGATCTTTCCTTTTCTTCAGGTTTTTTCTGTCTGTTTCCATCACCTGCAAAATAAACTGCACTGTTCCATCAGAGAGCAGGACTGGATCAAAATGTATCCCTTGAAGAAAATCAACAAGATCCAAGCCTAGCTTTTTGAATTAATTTTGCCATTTCACAGTGTCCTGTGAATTGGAATAAGTGCCTAAATAAATTAACATGCAAGGTTAATTCTGTGTAAAAGGCAAAGAAGCAGGGCTCATAATTTAGATCCAAACCTAAGCTGGAAAAAAATCCTTCTAATTCTTATATAAATTTAAATGTTTTATTGGGTTACTTATATTTAGAAAAAAAAATTGTTTTTACTTTTCTGAAGTGCTTGCTGTCTGTACACAATAGCACTGGGCTATTTAGTGTGGAGAACCCAAAATAAATAACACTCCTTTGACTTCTGCATTGAATGAGCTGCTGAAAAAAGAAAATAACAGCATCATTTGGAGGAAAAATAAAGCAGGAATGGGGCAGAGTTCCTAGTGGGCAAGCTTGATTTGGAACTCTGCAAGCATATTCATATGTAGATAAATGAGGTTTTAAACTTAATAATGTCCAGTTTTACTATGCTCATAAAATATTACTCTTTTTATATCCTTACCACGTTCATCCATCTTTGAAAACCCATTTTTAAACACCAAAAGGGAGAAAAAGCTGCTGTGCCTGGGGTTACTGCCATCAATTCCCACCTGGAATGTTTCTTGATGAGAATGTAAGGTATGAAGAGCCATAATGAGCCAGACCAGAGGTCTACAGAGCCCAATAGAGAGTCCAATAGAAAGGAAATTAAAAGAACAGGAAAACATCCCATGACAGCCCTCCAGTACATCTTCACAGTGTTCAGTGCACTGTAGTATTGCTGCTACTTGAGCTTTAACTGGGACATCTCATGGATTTTTCTGCCTTGGGTTTGCCTGATTGATTTTTGAACCTGTAAAAAATTTAGTTGAACTTGCACTGCTGTGAAAAACGAGGAATTGAATTCTGAATGAGCTGCTGCATTCAGAAACGTAAGAATCAGTTCAGAGTGAAGAAGAACTGATCCCAGCAGCTAAGCCTGCCACCATGTGCTAAATATACTTCAGAACAATCCTTTGTGGCAGATCTCTGGAGGTGCATTGTTGGGAGTGAAAGGCAGGAAGAAAGGAACCTTTTCTGAAATCCAGAGCCAGGGCACAAGTCCTGCAAGAATTGCTATTATTCTGGCCAAAACCTGGAAGACTTCCCACCCTGCTTTAGTAAAGAGTTGCTTCCAAAGCAGAGATTGCTGCCCATTGAAAAAAAAAATAAACTTTTCATAATAAAAATGCACACAAAATGCTTCTATCAAATGAGACTGTGCAAACAGACTGGCTTTTGAATAGGGGGTTTCTTTATATGATGCAGGTTGGGTTTCTGAAAAGAATTTTGTTACAAAGACTAGGCACATTAGCACTTACTTATTTCTCCCCCATTCTCCTTCCAGCTATTTCCCTGGTACTCTGCACCTTCTACATTCCACTCACTAAACACACAAAACTAAATTTGTGGGTTTTTTGTGAAAATTCTCTGCTTGTTTCTGTTTTTGTCATAGATCTTCCATTTTTAAAAAAGAATCCATATTTGAAGCTGTTCATTGAAGCCTAAATTTTGATGAAGATATTAAAGAGACATTTTTGTGGAAGCAAATACCTTTTGATCAATTATATCTTTGAGGTTTCACTTACTTGTCACAGCCCCTGTTTATTTTTCCCAAGAATTACAGAAGAAAATCCTTACATAGTACCAGATACAAGTAACCAAGGTCTAGCAAAATAAAAGATTCAGAATACTTTTTCAGAAGGATGCTGTGGGTGAAAGCAGTACCCAAGATGAAATATGTATCTCTCCTGGTAGGTAGGGAGCTTGAAAGCCTGGAGATTTACCTTTGCATTTTTAGACTGAAACTTTTTTTTTCATGTTCTGATGTAAAAAGGCATAACACAACATATCCATTAGATTATTTAGTACAGCTGATGGTCTTTCTTGTGTAGCATTTATGTCTCACCTAAACTTCATATTTGAATTTTACTCACAGATGGAGAAAATATTTTTTTCAGTGAGATTTTTGCTGCCATGAGTGGGTTTTTGGTACGTGCAAATAGAGGTGAAGGTGTGCAGGCTGGATTCTCATGTTTTTGGGTGCAGGTGGGGGTGGGTTTCAAAGGCATTTAGAGTTGTTTTACAACCACCTTTCCTGTAGGAATGTTGATTTTTAATCATCCCGAAATTCCCTATTGCCGCTGCACAGCCCGAGCAGTGCTTTGTCAACATCCACCACCATGGTGAGCCTGGACTCTGCTCACAGCAGCAAAGTGTAAAATCAACTCGGGGATTACCTTCTCCTTATCCAGATGAATGATTGTGACAGTCAATTTGAATAATCACCGGGGCCAAGGGTTGCAGGTGACAGGGATTTGGAAACTCCTATGTTTGGAATCTCCCCGCATCCTTCCTTCGCCAAGGTGTGTTTGGAGGCGCAGCCTGAGGAACAGGTTTGCATGAAACCATCGTGCAGGCTGTGCAGAGTGCAGCCGTGTGTCACCGTGTCTCCCCCAGCCCTGAGCCCACTGGGGCACAAGGCAGAAATGCTGATGAATCATCTGTGCTTTGGCAACCTCCTCCTCGGGTTCCTTCCCACACCTCTGCTGGGAGCCGGGCGCCTTTCGGCACCCAGGTGGGAATAACCGGGATTCTCCAGGGCTTCACCAGGCATTTCCCTGCTCCGAGTGACATCTACCGGTGGAACGATCTATGTGTTGGCAGGAGGGAGCTTGCAAATATACATGAAGTTTAATACGTGCACCTAAATCCAACGCAGAATTTATTAGCGTAAACGTTTCAGTATTTGTTTGGGTTATTCTGTGAGCAAAGGGAGGCAGATTTGTGGCAGGAAGGCAGGGTTCTTGGCAATATTGAAATGAGAGCAGAATAAATCACTGCAGAGGGTTTTACAGGCAGCACTTCAGCTGAGCTATGAATAAGTGGGATTATGCTGTCGCTGCCTCCAAGGCTTTTCTGTGGTTTTGTTTAGTTTGCTTGTTCTGCTCTCCCTATACAAAGGAGCTGTTGGTAGGAAGTGTCACACTGTCAGAGGATTCTGAAAGCCAGGTTCACTGTGGGAATCTGAGATGGCACCTTTTTGTTTATAATCAATGCTTTCTGGCCCTGGCATATCACAGGCTGTTGGTTTAGGAAACAAGTGTAAAGCAGGCTTTTCTTCCTGCTAGTGGCTTGTCTTATATGCTTTTTTTTAGGTTACTGACACTGAAAATTAATCCCCTGTTAGTGACACCTTCAGAATACATCAAGCAAAGGACAAGAACTTAGAAGTGAAGAAAGAGCCAAAACAGATCTCTGGGTTTTTTTAAAGCCCTTTTGGCAGACAGAAAATTCTACTTGGAAAAGGCCCAGGGTTCATAAAAAAATAGATATTGGGATTTAAAGATGATATCCCTGTCCACATTCTTAGTGTAAATATGTTTACTTTGGCCTATTAATTCAGAAGTAAAATGCACTGTAACTGCAATGGTTTAGTTTTGGGGGGTTTAATTCTCTTCATTTTCCTGCAACTGATTTGGCTTTGCCCAGAATTAAGTCCCCTGCTTGTCCATTTCTCATCTTTCCTGTGTAAACTTCCTCAAGGCACTGTATGGCTCAGTCAGTGTTTGTGAGATCCTTGAGGAAGGGAAAGCACTTTTCTGCTGACATCAAAGTACTCGATTGAAGACTTTGCAATGAGAAGACATAAAAAATCAGCACAGATTTGGATTTTTGAGAACCCACGGGATGTACAGACCTCTTGGATTCTGCTTGGTGTCTTTTATAACATTGAGTAATTTAGATATGATTCTATAAATATGTACTCTAGAGCTGTATTCCTGGCTGTTAAGCCGGATGTTGCTGCGCTCACAGTGTCACTTCATTATACAAGAAATGCTTAAACTTGTCTTTTAATTATGGCTTAGAGGATTATTTCAGGGAAGTTTACTAAACCAGGTCCCAGAAAGACGCAAACACCAAAACAAGGAGGAGTGTCCCCTGGCGACGCAGACACCAGGCACTCACTGCTGTAAGTGCAGATGCTTTCCACAGCAGCGTTCTCTGTTTGCTGCTGTGTGGGATGGGAAAGAGCCCCTGGTGCCCTCAGACTACAGCTGGACAATGAAAGAATGTTACTGCTGAAGAAAACTCCTGAATGATGATGAAACAGAGAAACTCTCCTCAAACTGCTCCTTTCCTAGGATGTGTCTCTAGGAATGAAGTCACACTGGAAAGGACTTTGAAAGATTTGATTTTATAGCTCTTGAACAAAAGTAGTGTTTGTGTACGTTTTGGGAGGTTTTTTGTGTGTTGTGGATTTGGTTTTTTTAATGTTAAAAGCAAGTCCTACAGATTTCCTGAAGTTGTCCATACTGAGAGAATACAAAAAATAAGAAACTCCTGAGAAATGCTTGTGATAAGAAGAAATTTCCAAATGGACTATTCTATCCTAGAATAGGTACTTTCCACAATTGTTACTCACTCAGTATAACTTACAGGGAATGACACATTAGTCAGAGTGCTGGGACTCTAATGACCCATAGCAGGATAAATTATGCTGTGTGCTCACACAATGGTTTCCCTGAAATATGTTTATTTTTCTGTGAGTGCAGGCTGGGATCACAGGATGGTTAGAGGCATCAAGACTGTCTTGTAAGCATGTTTAGCTATTCCTGCAGGCAAGGTCAGCTGTCTTTGTCAAATTTACACACAAATTAGTAGAGGTAAGAATTCATTTTCTCATTTCAATTTGTGAGAAAGCTAATGAATCATGTCCTGGTAGGTCTTTTAAATGTGAACAAGAAAACTTCTATAATTAACTCACTACAGAGCCTGTCTACACTGAAGGTCCTAAAATCTAGGAAAGTTGTAGACCTGGGAAGATGGGCACTGGTTGGTGTTGTGTGATGGGCAATTCTGAATATTTGTTTGTGCATTACATCACTTGTGTTCCTTGTCCTCTTTCCCTGCCACAAATATTTACCTTACTCTTCCTTCCTTTCATTTCTATGGGTAATTCCTTGGCATCTCCTTCCACTTCCTGCCAGTTTCTCTACAGAGCTCTTTCCCAATGTCACCTCATGCTGAGAGGATCAGGTACCCCACATCAGGAGAATGTGAGCTTCCTCTCCACTTGTGACACTTTCTGATGACAGCATCACGCTGAGGTACCTTGAAAACCAACTTATAAATAAAATGTAGAAAATAAAGAGTGCTGCAGATTTGTTAAATTTTGGAACAACAAACATTTTCCTGCAACACTGATCTTTGCAGAGGATTCTGCTCTGCATGTGTGTATATATTTTTATATTTACATATTTTCTATACATACTTTTTAATTTGTATTCGTATGTTAAAAATACATCAATAAATACATTGTGTATGCAATATCTATATATGCATAACTCTATATTCTCTTTAGCCACTTTTTACTTCTCCACTCGAGAAAGGTCAGTATTTTGTAAAGTCACAGCAGTTGAGACTCAGTTTAGCTGAGGTCCCGGCTTTTCCAGGGGCTCAGGCGGCTGGAGCCCGCAGTGCTGTCCTGCAGCCGGGAGATGGGGCACGGGATTTGCTGCTTCCTGCTGGTGGCAGCGACGCGACCGATGCCGAACAGCGATCTTAAGGTTTATCAGTGAAGATAAAGAAGCAATAAATTGCAGATTAAAATTGCGTAAGTGAAAAAGCAGGAAGTGAGAGTTTTTATTACCACTCTCAAAACTGAAGCTGGTTGGCAATGAGGTCTCTTGGAACTGTTGGAAATGTTGGCAAATCCAGGTGGCAGAGGTAAGGAACAGGCAAAAATAGAAGAGTAGGAAATTGAACTAAGGGAAATATCATGTAGCTTTATTTGCCACTGTTTCTGAAACTGCTTGGGGCAGTAATTAGCTGAGAATACTGACTGTACAGATTTCAGCTTAAAATAGATGTATTTTTCTATGTTCACAGCAAGGACCAGGCAAAATCCAATATAAAAGTTGAGTTTGAATATAAGACAGAACTTGTTCATTTACATTGAGGTAAATTTAGATCAAACTCACAGAATTTCCCTAGCAGAGTTGCTGTGAGTTTATTCTGCTGTAATTGTGAGCAGAGACATCTCCAGTCTCTGGACAAGCTGTGAGAAACTCAGCCTGAGCTTCATCACATACAGGAGTCACAGCAGTACTTGGCAGCTTGCAGGAGCCTTTAGTTCTAGGTTGATAAGCACATAATTGTGATTCAATTAAACTCAGAACAACACTGCATTGATACCCACAAAGAGTTTTTTCCTTCCCTAAGCTGGTTCCAGATTTGGTGCAGTCAGTGCACATCCCTGTTTAAGAGCACATAGAAAAAAGGTGCATTCAGATGTTTGGAAAATTCCATAACTGCCCAGAAACAGCTGCTCTGAGACAGCATTGCTATTAATTTATCAAGCACATTTATCCACTCTGAATGGACTGAAAGTGCTTATTTTGCAGTTCATTGAGTTACATCCTCTGGATGTACTCCTCAAAATACTCTGCAGGTAAAGGTGTGTGTTAGCACATGTGGTTAGAACCTTGTCCTAAATAACAATGGACTTGGACTCTTCCCCAGAGGAAGAACTCGACCCCCACCTGGATACAACCTTCCTTCAGGGAGTTGTAGGAGCCAAAACATCCCCCTTGAACCTCCTTTTCTCCAGGCTAAACAACCCCAATTCTCTCAGCTGTTCTCATCAGACTTGTGCTCCAGCCCCTTCCCCAGCTCTGCTGCCCTTCTCTGGGCACACTCCAGCACCTCAATATCTTTTGTGCAGTGAGGGGCCCAAAACTGAACCCAGGATTTGAGCTGTGGCCTCAACAGTGCCCAGTACAGGGGGACAATCCCTGCCACACTATGGTCCTGCTGGCCACACTGTTGCTGATACAGCCAGGATGCCACTGGCCTTCTTGGCCACCTGGGCACACCTGGGCTCGTATTCAGCCACTGTCAAGCAGCACTGCCAGGTCCTTTGCCACCAGGCTGCTTTCCAGTCACTCATTCCCAAGCCTGTAGTGCTGCATGGGGTTAGTACATAAATACATTGCACAACTCATAATCTGTTGATAATTTACACAACACTTGCCATAATTAGGTCCTATTAAAATTACTCATGCCCCAGAAACTGTCATCTTCCTTCCCCCCTCCCATTTTTCTGGTGAAGAAGAGAATGAACATCCCATGTGCAGTTACCTGTGCCATGGCACTAAGTCCTGACATTGCTGCTGGTGCTATCAAAGCAGGTCAGTCTCCCTCAGCTCTGAGAGCCTCATCTTTGGGAAGACTGAGTAAAAGCACTCCCCTAAGTCAGGTAAGGTCCTTCCTTCTCAGTGCACTGATAATTATAATTGCTACCATCTTCCTTCTTTGTGAGGACTGCGGATGCAGTTGGGGATCTGGCGAGCCATCTCTGACAATATCAGATGTTCTCAGAACTCTTAATCGAAGGCAGCCCATGAAAGCACCCTGGGGAGTGCTTTATTCTCTGTGTTTAAAAGGACATGAAAGTACAATAGTTCTCTTTATATGGGTACAAAGCAGCCAATTGATCTTGTCAGTTTAATAAATAATACAATTGCTTCCATCAGACACTGTTAATAGACTCCTGTCTGGACTAATGTTGTACAGAATTGTACAAGTGCAGAAATGTTATCTTCCTTGGTCTGCCTTGGATTAACCATCTCCCCCTTTATCACCTAGAGGCAAAGCTTCCAGCAGTAGTTCCTGAAGGGCATCAGGTCCCCTGATCTTCATCTCTTTCTTTAATGTGTGCTCTTGGAAGAGATGAACTAATTTCCTGATGCATCTGTTGTCTGACTGGTTCCTAGCACTTGTTTGGATTCAAAGAAGCTTGAGAATGTAAAATATGCAGCAGATTTAGGGGGTTTCTTTTTGCTTATTTCTAAACCATTCACTGTCTATAGGGTCCCAAGATTCAAAATTTGGATCATGCTCTTCAAACACTGCAAAGGTGCAGGGAAAAACTTCAGCTTCACACCTGGGGCATGATGATCACAAGGACCAGGCATCAGCAAAACTGATACAAGGCTTTGGTTCAAGAAGCTCATAGCTCAGAGGTTTGGGATGTTTCTTGTTCAGTGTCAGCATAACCAGCTCATGCCCTTCTGTAGATGCCCCACTCAGCATTTTAAGCAGGCCCTGAGTTTTGCATTATCAGCACTGCTTTTTAGGTGAGCTTTAGGTGGAATGCATACACTAGTGTTCACCAAGAAAGTGCTGGTAGCATTAGAAAAGGTAGCTTTAAAATTTCTCCTTGTCTTTGACTTTAAATCTTTAACCAACTTATTTTCTTTTCTCTACCATGACACAGAGTGGTTCTGGGTTTTGCAACTCAGGGATGTGCTAAACAGGGAAAAAGAGAAAGTATTTGTCAGAGAGAATAGGTTTTCAGGGGTTTTGGGATATTTTGTTTTGAAGATAGTTAATTTTACAGCAGTTATGGATTTTTACATAGTTCTGCCAAATACATGCCTAAATATATATTTATATATACATAGAAGGTTTGTAAACATGAAACTATAAAGATATAGGTGTGGTTTATATATATATGTGTACATATGTAAATGTATGAATCCAGTGTTTGCTGTCAGAGTCCCCACAGGTGTTTTCCCCAGATGATGATGATGGTGTTTTCTCCTCATGCCTCCCTTACAGTATCAAAAGTGATATTATGGTGAGTAAAACAATGGCTGAACCCTTTCTGTGTGTTTGTAAGAAAAATAGTTCTGGTTTTAATGCTGGAATCAGTTGTTCAGTTGTTAATAGCATTTTGTTTCTCTACAATAACCTGAGTGAATAATGCAGTGACCAATGACTAAAAATAACTGCTGTTGACCAGGTATTTAGATTCCCTCTGCTTTGTTTTTCCCTGCTGTAAAAGGTTGGTAGCAGCAGTGCCAGAATTCAAAGGGGCATTAGGAGGATAAATACATGATTTACATTGAGCTGTTCAGGTGTTCCAGGTGCTGGGACAATAGATGAAGGCAAGGGATTTGTAGCTAAACAGAAAGATATGCAGGTTAAGCAATGAGGTCCTACTGCATAAGGAGAAGTCAACAGACCTGGGATTCTTATGGATCAGTGGGAAAAGTAATTTCTGGGAATTGAATGCTTCATCCCAAAAGTCTTTTTCTCTGGATCCCTGTGGGATCAAGTCTGTGCTTGCAACAGTATTGCTTTCGAATTGTTACACTGCTTGCAGAGAAAACACATTGCTGCCCTCCTACTTAAAGATGAGTTCAAATGTTTTTACTTCAAATTAAAAATCTAATCAAGATTTGGATTCCTTGGCTAATTTTAGATATAACCTCAGAAAAAAAAGAAAACTAGTTCTTCAAATAATAAAATGCTCGTGTTGAAAATGAGGTTTTTTTATTCCCACATCCATTTTGAACTGAGGTTGCTGTGTTTGAAGGGTGAGATGCAATAACGCTTCTGAAGTCACAATGGGTATTTGAAAGGCAGCTCTGTGCCCTTCTTTGAGTGCTATTGATGCTTTCAGCTGGGGCATGAAAGACCTAGAACTCTGATCTCTGGTTTTGGCAAGTCAAGTCATTCAATTCAATTTCAGAACCGTGCAGCTGTGAAGCTTTACGGTTTTTGATGTTTAAAAAGGTAAGGATTATTTCTGTTCTCTGTGATTTCTGAGAACTGCTGCTTCTGTTAGCAAACCCAGGAAGAAACCTGTCTGTCTGATGTGCACGGACCGTAAACTGATACCTGGCAAACACCTGAGCAGATATTACACATCTGGCTGGCATCTCAGAGATCAAAGCATTCCCTGATGCTCTGCTGCCCTTTGTACAGCTTTTAATTGGCCATAAGCCCGCACTTTAGGACCTGGGACTGAGCTTTGCCTCCTTGGGTCACTAGATGAATCCAGTTTAGGTCTGCAGGAAACTGGTTGATGTTCTCAGCCTCCTTTCTAGTGGAGAGAGGGCCATGTGCTCCGGTTCTCTCACCTGCTGAGTTTGCAGCCCCTGCTCTCCCTTCTGGGGCTTCTGCAGCTTGGCTAAAGCACATTTGCACGGACTTTTGGGTGGGGATACCCTTGGTGTCCTCTGCAGAGATTTCAGGCAGGTTTGGCTGGCCTTCCTGAGGTTACAAGGCTTGTGCCAAACCCCTCAAAACCCCATTTCCTGCAGAGCAGAGAAGAGGTTACAAGGGACAAATGCAGCAGGTCCAAGGTCAAACGATGAGTGCATGGCAGGGAAGCAGCACATGGTGATGGCTCCTGCTGCTCACCCTGCTCAGGCCCACCTTGCTCATGCAAGGTCCCATGCCCTCATGGGGACCCCAAACCCAATTGTCAGAGCCCCAGGACCCTGGTGTGGGCCTGGGGGAGGCCAGCACTGCCCCTTCTGCCCGCTGTGACCCCTTGGCCCTGTCCCACAGCCCTTATTGAGCACCCACTGACCCCCAATGACAATGGATGGGTGGCTGTTTCCCCAATCATGATCAACTTGTTCTGCCCCTCAGGGACCCTCAGCTGCCCCCCCTTTGTGGCATGGCCTCTGGTCCCATCCCACGCCATTTAGGGACTTGTGCTTGGCTGTGCCAGCAGCTGTGACTCTCTTTCTGGGATGCTCTAAAGAGTTAAAACATGCTTTTGTGCAGAAACTTTATTTCATGGAATCCATCTCTTTCCTCTTTGGTATTTGGGGAGGCAAGGAAAAGCAGTGGAAATGCCTTTCCTCTGGAATTGGGCAGAGCGCTGGCCGTGTTATTTTCACTCTTTTCCAGAAAAAAAGGATCTGGCACTCTAGAGAGGGGCACACCAGGTGTTCTGAGTGGGAAAAATAGGATGTCTGCACTCTACCCCCACATGATGGACTTACCAGCTGACTGGGGTATGGTGTGTGCACTGTCAGTGAGCAGCTCTCTGTGACTCGTGACAAGGACACTGTGCTGAGGACTACGTGGTGCAAAAAGGGTCCTTCATAGATACATCCAGCATCCAGGTCTCTCCCATGATGATTTCCCAGCTGGGACAGGTGCTGGATGGATGCCTGGCAGGGAGGTGGGGGCAGTCAGAGCAGCCTGAACTGGTGATGGTGTCAGGATGCTGGCAGCACTTCCTCACTCCACTGGTGAACAGGTGAGGGGGAGAGTGTGGGACATGGGCAGATGTGCCCTGGGGAAAGGAGACATCCAAGTCATCCTGCAGGATGTTTCTTCTGGGCAGAGGACTCTACCAGTGCTCAGCTCTGTGCAGCACTCCTGCTGTGTGCAGCCAAGTCCAAAAGCACTGAGGATACCAGTGCCTTGCAAGATTAAGCTCTTTGATTCCAATCTCTTCAGCTACAAAGCATGTTGTTTCATCTAATGCTTGTACCTGTCTGTTTTAGGCTGTGGTGCCTGCTGAGAAAAGGTATGCATAATGAAATGATTAAATCATGCGTTTTCAAATAATCAAAGTCATGCTGTTTCAGCTATGCAGAAATCCTGTTCCTCTTATGAGACATCTAGCCAGATTCAGAATTTGTTTTGGATTTTTCATTTCTTAGAAGGACTCAGAATGAAAAAGAGAATCTGTTTAAGGCCAGTTCTGCATTCCTGTATGCCCAGGGCCAGAGATGATGACATTCATATTCTTCTTGTGTCGCTGCAGAGAGAAAATAACTTTGCAGTCTGATTTTATGCTCTAAAGAAAATCATTCACACTGTGACAGCACTTCAAAATATTTCAATCCTTATTCTGTATATGCTGCTGGCTATGACTGCAGTGCAGAATAAAAACGCTTCACTGAATCAGTACTTATGGGAAGGGGTAAAGTTTCCAAATCACTCCTTTCCATCTTAATTTTGTAACTAATCCTTCATCCCTGCTGTATCTCCAGTTTGAGATGTCTTCCCTGTAACTCTGCACAGCTCCCAGCTTTGGCATCCCTGACAGAGTTGGTTGCTCAACACTGCTTGAACATTGTGCAGGGTAAGGTCAGATGGTGCATTGTGGGCTGCTGCATAAGGAATCACCTCCTGGCTGCTGGGAATCTCCCCAGGGAAATGTGCCCTGGAGTGGGTGGTGAAGGAAGTGAATCAGAAAGACACTTATGGTACAAGTCCAGTGCATCCTACCCATCCATCAAAGTAAGGGTTTTTTTAAAAAAAAGATGCTGTTCAGGCTTTTTTACCTAAAATGAAACTTTGTGTGCTTTTTTGAGTGATGCTCATATGTGTTCCCATGTTAAACTGTTAGGGGTCACTTAGAGGAGCACGTGAGAAAGCAGCTGAAAACAAACAGGAAAGTTGTAAGGAGGACATTGACTTGCCAAGGCCATGGAAGTGACTGGACTGATGGATATTAATAGGCTTATTTTAACAAAAAACCTAATTTACAGGGGAGCTGGCACAGCACATATAAAGCAGCTGCACCATAAGACTCACTTACAGGTTAATTTTTGCAGATCCTAAATAGAGCCTCAGGGAAAAGAGCAGTGAACAAGTCCCTCCCTCCCTCAGTGTGCCACATTTATGAAATTGAGTAACAACTGCAGTCTCTCTAAGAAGGCACAAATATTTAATTAAAAAGCAAAATATCAGATATACACTTCAAACAGAGAAATGGTATTTTTTGGGCCAAGAATAGCTTAGTTTTGACAAAAGAAGTAGTAAGAACTCATCTGCTTTAGCATAATGAAAACTGCCACCACCAGTCTCGTTTTTATTACAGAAATGTTGTCCTAAAAGACTCCAGATCCACATGTACAATTCTCCATCTGAAAATCGAAACATCTCAGACCAAATTTCACCTGCAATTCCAGTGAAAGAGTCAGTGACTACATGGCTGAACTACTGGGATGCAACCTTTGCTCTGCAGCTCAGATGATGGGAACAGCATGGTGATAAGACAGAAGGCATTACTCCAGCAGAAAGTGTTAATCGGGGACAATGGAAATGCCAGAATAGCTGCATGCAGACAGCAGATGGAGATGGAAGAAAAGGAAATAATCAAACTGTGAATTAAGACAGAGCTTGCTTAGATGTCTGTTTACATTTGCACTCATCTTGTGAGATGAATTTGCTATTTTCCTCTAGATATAGATTTGCTCAGATGACAAAATCTTTAAAAAGGGCAGAACTCCCAGCTTAGCAGCAGTGCAGAACAAACTCAGCATTTGAAAAGCAAAGAGCAATTTCTTCTCCCTGAAAGAGCAAAGCTGGATGGTTATGCTGGTTGCCTTCAGCTTTACAATGCTGCTGCAGAGTAAAGCCTGACAATATTTCCTTTGCTCTGCCTGTGGTGCTCTCTGATGCTGCCATGGAGAAACCCACCTGGACAGAAGAGTCTGGCAGATATTCACAGACCTTCACATGGAGCTTAAAGATTTCCCCAACTAGGAGCTAATGTCAACAGTGCCCATATTCAGCCTTTCCTTTACAGAGTTCTGCCTCATCCTCTTGGCTGTTTACACCCTACTTGAACCTAAAACTTCAACCAGCAGCCAAGAGAAGAGCTGTGTGGGGGTTTCTAAGTCTTCAGTGCAATCTATTTGAAAAATGTCTGTCACTAAATGGTGTAAAGCCTTTAGCAGTCAAGAGTAGAACAACTTTTTGTCAAAAACAAATTATACCAGTCCATATTGATTTTTCTTGTCTGAGCAAATCCCAGATCAAACGTGCTCTTTCTACAAGTCAAAG
Source organism: Eopsaltria australis (assembly GCA_034509425.1). Taxonomy (NCBI): domain Eukaryota; kingdom Metazoa; phylum Chordata; class Aves; order Passeriformes; family Petroicidae; genus Eopsaltria; species Eopsaltria australis. Next base: position 340,111 of record JAVTVJ010000180.1, read on the forward strand.
GGTGATATTTCTAACAGCAGTCATTACAAACTCTGAAGAACTAAAGCCCCAAGTTTTTCTTCCTGTGCTCCATCATTATTGTAAATAAAAACTTTACAGTGAAGACTCACCTTACCATTTTGTTGCTGATCCATAAAGCTTACTTTTTAAACAAGGAAAAATCTTCCCAGCTCCGTAAACTGGACATGGCCATGAAGAGCAATTGCACATAAAACACACAGGTGTGTGCGACTTTTATGCTCCCAAGCACCCCAAGTGCTCTGATGTATCCTGTCCCCTGGTCTCATAGTCTGACCTACAGCTTCAGCTTCCAGAGGACAGGAGTAATTGGAGTCTGTGCTCTTCTCACCAGGCTCCCTCTGCTTGAATCCAACAGTAGCAACTCGTGCACACAACAGGGACAAGAAAGAGCAGAGTGAAGCAAGAGATGAAAACACCCAAGCTCTTGGCATCAGATGAGATTGGTACCTCTGTTCCTTGTGTTTAGATTGAACTCCCCTCCTCCTCCTTGAGGTTTGCCAAGGGCATTCTGCTTCTGCCAAGTTATCAGTGATGCTGATGTTTGAGATCTGCTGGCAGAGCTGACAGCAGCAATATCTTCAGCTCTGTACAGAGGTGCTGGCTGAGAGCAGACCTGGAGTGAGCCCCACACAAACCTGCAGTAGTGTCACCCCAAGTAATATTATACAACCAAGATGATTAATTTTAGGAAAAGAACAAATCAGTATTTATTTATGAGTGGACACTGGGAGGATTCTTAAAATCTATTTCACTAACAACAACAATAAGATTTGCATTTCAAAAACCAGAAAATATATCAAATACCAAAAGTACATCCTATTGAGGGAGAGGAAATCAAGTTGATTTGACTCCAGAAATGAAACCTGAATACTTTGAATATTTCTCTCTGTACAACTGATACAATGCCTTTTATTTTTTCCAAACAAAAACTATCCTTCCATAATTTTTTTCTTTTTTTTAAGTAAGCATCAATCCAATATATTTGTCATGAAGGTGGAATGAATGGTGCTGGCTTTCATTCTTGGACCCTCCTGAAGAAAGAAACTTATCAACAAAGAGGTGATGGTGACCAGATCCAGACCAACACAGCTCTCAAAACTTATAACACATTGTTTGAACCTATGTCAGAGCCCAGCCCACCTTTCTCTCTGACCTTAGCCTCAAGCCCCTGTCCTAAGCACAGAGTTCTGTGCTCCCCAGGCTGCAACCAACAGCAGAGTTGTTGATACACCTCAAGTGTCCAGGCCCCAGAGTAGAATAATCCTGAAGCCCTTCACTGGGAATGAAAGCCCTTTTGAGCAATCCCTCCATTAAAAGTACACTTAACAGCTCTGTGAGCTTTTTTTGGTGTGTGGCACAGGCCTTTTTTCCCCTCCCAAGGTTCCCTCCTTCAGTCTTCTCCTGTTCCAGGTCTCCCAGCCTTTCTGCACATACACTTCTCCTTTGATCTCCTTCCTTCCAAGAAGGAACTGGCAGGGCTTGCATCCTTTATTTCCTTATTATTGTCAGTATGAGAGATGTCCTAAATACCAGGTTAAAGCTGAATACCAGACATTTTCCATCTGCAGGAGAAAGGGCACTGCACGGTTATTTCTCATCACCATTAAGTGTGCGGTGCCCTCCGCATTCAAACAGAGCACTCGATCTTTCTTAGACAATTTATCTCTCTCATTCTTTTCTCTTATAGTCTCCCACAGCAAGGTTCCCAAAGTTATCTAATAAACATGGATGTTATGACATCCTCCCACAATAATTCTAAATATCATACAGGAAACATCGCCTAATAAATGGCATAATTACTGTGAAGAAGGAAACCAGCACTCCTGAAAATACACTGTGAGTTGCTCTTTATCTTGTTGTAGAAATTGTTTCCATTTCTTTTCCTGAGTGTGTTCTTTTGTCCTGCTTTGCTTTTCAAGCTCTTTGTTTGACTCAAGGCTTGTGATCACGTGCAAGAAATGTATATCTCCAGGCACAGAAATATAAAGTGCAGTCATTCTGAACTGGCACGGGATTGCAGGTCCACCCAGTTAATTTTTTCCCATTGTACTGGGTGGAGTGGCTCTGTAGAACCACTCATATCCACACCCTTTCTTTTTTGGTATTGTTAATTATTTTAAACTGCTCTTCAGGTTGGTAGCATAGCTTATTACTATAGAAAATGGGCAGTTTCTCTCCTTCTGTGGTGACTTGAAAGTTATGAAAAGCTTTTTAGCTTGATTTATTCCGAATTCTGCCACGTCTTGCTGATTTATCTATTATGTTCTAAAATAAGGCCAATTAAGCCCAGCAGTTAAGCCAGACAAAGAGAAAGACATGCATTTCCCTACCCAAAAGGTACTTTTGAAACAAAAAGCCAGTGCTTTAAGCCAGTAAATGGTATCTTTTGCTTTGAACTAAGGACAGCACCATAGGATTATCACTGACTCTGTTGTCATGGGCACCTCACATTATTACTCCACTTTGCTTTGTTACCACATTCAGTCAAAGCAGCGACACACAAAGGAGAAGGCAGCGCTGTCAAGTGCTCCAAGGACGGGATTGCTGAACGCTGTGTTTTAATAATCTGACTTGTTCACATGAGCAGAGCCAGCCTCAGCCAGCGCAGGAGCTGTTGTTGGCCAACCAAAACACAGCTGCTGTAGCTCATTTTGAAGTCTACCAGCCTTTCTGCTGTCCCCTTTCAGAGATTAAACTTAATCTTCTGTATGCAAGGCTTATGTCACCTTATTCAGGAAGGGTTTCACTGACAGCCTTGGTGTTTTTTTCCTCTTCGCCTCATCCTTTGTGGTTCTGGCAGGGAAAAAGGTTTAATAGAAACATACCCAGGCTAAAAGCAAAACAGTGTGAATGCCGTATGGTTCTGCCTCACAGCCAGCCCATGGCAGTGCAAGGGCCCAGGGAAACACAAGGTTTTTGGGAGAAGTGTGAGCTGTATTTTGGAATGTTCTCCATACTGGGGGAAGTCGACCCACTGGTGTGGCTTAAGCCAGTGGGCATATGTCCAAAACAGAAGCTGTGTTTTAAGCTGAGTTTTATTTTGGGGTGTTTTGTTGGGTTTTTTTGGTTTTTTTTTTTTTTAGCTTTCCCTGAAACCCAAGTGAAATTAAAGTGTGGGAGGGGAGGCAGTTGTCTAATCTGTATGGATCAAAATTTCATAAAATCCTAAGTGAGTAGCAGCAAAAGAAAGCATCTGAGCCTCCCCAGCCGGCCGGCCTCTCCCCATGGCCTCATCTGTGCTGTGCAAAAGCCAAATCACAGCTATAAGTAACTCTGCTCCACTGCCAAGGACTCATCACATTGGTTTATCCACAAGGGCTTCTGCACCAAAGATAGCCTCAGGCATGTGGGTTACATTTCAGGTCTGCTTTTAGAAGAGGGCTGTTCCCAGGGAAGCTGAATTCAGGCCTATGATTGTTGTAAAAGTGCAGATTTGAGCTTTTTTTACTGCCTGGTGTCACAGTGCTCCTCTAATGACCACTGGTTTTTGCCACAGTTGAATAAGTTTCCCAGATTAACAGCAAAAAGAGAAACCCTCCACCCTCGGTTCTTTTTCATTTTATAATTATCTGCTGTTTCTCTACACTTGCTCTTTTATCCTTTACGTTTTGCTCCTGCCTGGAAGTGCCCAGTGCCTTGCAATTAAAACGAAGCTGCTCTATATAGTTCACAGTCTAAGATCACATGCTGCCAACCCTTGCTCATTAGAGCAATCCCAGCAGAGAGAATAAGGCTGTTTCACATCAGGTCTGCTGGCTTGGTGAAGTTTAGTAGGTTCTGACCTTAAGTTACGTATTTTAAAACATCAGCAAAACATTCTCTGACTCACTGCTAATAATATAGCTGCTAATGGGATGAATCTCTAAAAAACACATCCAAATATTTTTATATAATAATCAGAAAACTTTCATTCCCAAAGGGAAGGAACAGTTGCACTTTCAACATCACTTGTGTTTTGGCCTGGAGGTGTCCTACATGCTGTGCCAAAAAGAAATAATTAAAGGGACACAGTCAACATAAAACTAAGTTTATTGAAATTCCTAACCTGTGCTCCTTGGCAATGCAGTACGGTGTTCAGAGTGAAGAGTTTTTTAATATAAGTTTGTTTTGCACCACTCAGACTCTTTGTTCTTTCTGCAGTGCTCAGTTTTAAGTATAAAATCTGTTTTTTCTGGTTTCGCTTCTAGTTTGTGTTCGATCACTCAGTGTTTCTGTGCTGTATGTGTCCTGAATTTAAAAGACATCTGCTTCACTTCAGCTGGATCCCCTACTGTCAGTCTTTGCTTCCTCCTGTTATGTGCATGTTAAAATATCATTGGCATGAATATGCAAGGAAACTAAATGCAAAGCCAGCACCACAAATAATTGCTGATCCTTTTAAAGTGTCCAAGCCTCTCACGAGGTCTTTGATGCAGGGGCTGTTAAGCAAGACAAAGATTTTGACTGCTCTCTCTGCAAGCAACAAGAGTGAGCATCTGCAATTACTTTATGAAAGCAACGACTGGTGAGAATTACAAATCAATACAGTGCAATGTGCTTGGTGTATTTTATTTTAATGAAACCCTGCTTCACACAGTGTTTGGAGTTTCTCAGCTGCCTTGTTCAACCCTGGCATCCAGGCAGGGTGATAAAGCAGTGAGCCACCTCCTCCCCAGCTGGGGTCATGTGGCAGATGCTACAAGAGACCCCACAAACTTTCCTGATTTCTTTTTTTGGTGGGGTTTCCCCTGATTGGATGGTGTTACAAGTAATTCACTGTAAATCACAATTCACTTGGTTGCCAAGAGTTTGCAAGTAAAATTGCAAGATATTCAAGTTAAAAGAAAAAAAGAAGTAAAAAAATGCATAACTCTGAGTCGGCAGGCGGGCGTGACCCTCCTGCCTGTGTCAGAATCAGCCGTGCCAAGCAGATGTACCCCAGCCAGATGCTGGCACCATTCCCTGCCCAGGGAGTCTTGGATGGAGAGTGGGGAGTCAGCTCCCACCCCTGGGTTTGAGTGTGGGGGCTCTGCCCCCCATGCCAGGCTCAGGGCCTCGCTCGTGCAGCCCCACAGCTTCTGGCCAGGAGCCACCTGCATCTGGCCAGCAAAACCTGAGCCAGAGGAATTTATGTCCATCTGCACCCATGGCCCATTCCTGCTCAGGGGGCAGTTGGAGGTTAAAGCTAAACCAATCTTGCTTCTAGGAACAGTGCCCTGAGCAAGGCCTGTCTGATCCAGAAGATTTGATGTTCTCAAGATGAAAAAAAAAAAAACAAAAACCAAAGAGAACAAGCAACTTTACTGCAAAGCTGTGGCATTATTCCCCCAGTTACAGGAGTCAGAACAAAAGGGTCTGGTGGTCTTACAGGGACAATCACAGGCCAAAGGCTGTGGAATAGCCTGCTCTGCCAGTGACTCCTTGTAACACATCCAGAGAGGGAGAAAAAGCCAAAAACAAAAATGCTATCAGAAAGTGTAATGGATAGACTTGAGAAATGCATAGGCTGCCAATCAGGATTGCTCAAGATGGAATGGAGGATCTGGACACCATATCGATCTTTGCCAGGAAGAGCCAGCCCTTCCTCTGCAGCGGCAGCAACAGTGAGGAGATGACCCAAACAAGAGACCGTGCACATTTCCAAAGATGGAAGAGAGCACTGGGAAAAAAATACTATAAATATTTAGGTTGTGTGAATGCTCAGACAGGTCAAAAAGCCAAGGGGAAGATGAGAGAGGCTCCTGGCAAAGCAGCACTGCTGGGGACAAACCCTCTTCCTCCCAAGGACTCAGGGCTTTGCTGTAGCTGTAGCTGCTCCTCTTTGGAATTTCATTGAATTCAAATCTCTTTCAGCCTCCATTTGTAAATCTTCATGAAAACTGGTTGTTGTTTTTTACTTCAAGGGCTCTGTAGCCACTTGGCTCCTTTCCAGCAGATGCTCCCCATGCACAGCCAGGGCTGTGTGCTCCTCTGTACTGCAGCTTTTATTTATATATTCCCTCCCTTGAATGCAATGAAGAGGGGTTTGTCTGCACAGCACCGTGGAGGGGTGAGGGGGGAGCCTGCAGAGCCCACAGGGTTCAAGGGTGAGTTTAGACAGAATTAGAGCCACGTGCAGGGGCTGCTCCCGGAGCACGTGGGGCCTTTGTGGATGTGAGCAGCCTTGGCAGCTCCGCGTGGCATCGGCTCAGCTGCTGGGGGCTCGGCCCCTGATGCAGGACTCCTGGAAGGCTCCTGCTGCTCCTGGGGGCCAGGGCACTGCACAGCACACTCTGCTCTTGGCTGCTCCTGAAAGAGCACCATCACCTCTCTGCACATAGAGCTTGTCTTTGGACTGGGAATGACATCATTCCCTCTGTCCTTTTGCAGCATCCTGAGCACGTTTGGGTGTAAACACCCAGGCTGAACAGCCTGGCATTGATCTGCACTCAGCTTGGCCCCCTGCTGCCTTGGGCACCCTGCAGAACGTGTGCCTTTTGGGCTTCCAGTGTTCCCAGGATGGGCAGAAAGCTCAGTGCACCCCTTCAAAATGCCCCAGCTCTCCTGGTGAGGCTGTGGCTCCCAGGGAGAAATGCCTCATTTGCTGAAATTCAGCTGATTTCTCTGCCACATTGCATTTGGGATGTCCAAATCCTATCCAGAGAGGCTGGCCAGTGTGCTGCAGTGGAGAACTAAATCCCTGTGAGAGCTTCTTTGGACTGAGTTGTGCATGTGCACAAGGGAGAACCTGCAGAAATGATAAAAACCCAGGCTGTGTCCCCGTGCTGGTGTTTGGCTGCACTGATAATAGAACAATTCCTGGGGCAAGTTGGAGCAGAGTGACAGGTTTACCCTTTCCTCTGGAAGTGAACTGAAAGTGAACTTATACTCCGAATGTGTAAGTAAAAGAACTTGAAAGGAACAAAGAAAACACTGGATTAGTCGTTAAAGGTGTCTTGCAGGAGATAAGTTGGCAGGAGTGAAGCTGACTTAACATTAACACCCAGAACGAATAAGAGGCAGTAAGTTAACCTTGAGGGATCATTAACTTCCATCTCCTTTCAACCTATGGAAAATTATTTTCTTCCCATTCTCTTGTTTTTTCCCCCTTTGAAGGTGATCAAATGCAACTCGGCTTTTCAGTTCAGTGAAACCTTTTAATCCTGCCTGCTCAGGAAACGCTTCATACCATAGTGTGGCACTTGACAGTAAATTAAATAAACTCTTCTTTATACTCCTGCACTGTGAGAGACCTTCAATAAATAAAGTAAATCTGCAAATAAAGAGAATTTAGTAGAAGGCTGAATGTTTTCCATTCCCCTCAGAGACGTGGAGATCAGTGTTACCCTTACGTGCCCGTGTACCTGTGTTAGTTCAGTCAGACACCTGCTTTCTGTGCGCCTCTTGCTCTTCTTTTCCTTCTGAGTAAAACCTGCTGTCTTCTGAAAACAACCAGGGACAACAAGCACAGTCTGCTTGGCTGCTCCAGGCAGTCTTGCAGCCCTTCCCATCCGTGCATTGTACTGCAGGAGGAATCCTCACCCTCTCCAGGCTCTTTTGCAGATCTGCAGAAGAGCCAGAAAACCCCTTCATGCCCTTGATACGCACAGGGAGTGGCTGTTCAGTATCAGCCACGAGCCACCTGTTTTTGTGTAAGGCCTGGTGAATAACAGATACACCTGAGAAATCCATGGGCTATCTCTCAGGATTGCTCAAGCTGGAAGAGGATCTGGATACCATGTTGGCTGCTGCCAGGAGAGCCAGCCTTTCCTCTGCAGCAGCAGCAGTGAGGAGATGACCCAAACAAGCACAATGAACACTTCCAAATATCTAAGAGAGCGCTGGGAAATAAATACCAAAATTGTTTATGTTGTGTGAATGCTCGGCCAGGTCAAAGGCCAAAGAAGTGTGCTGCAAGAGCCAGGCCAGCCCGCCCAGTGTAGCTGGCAGTCACAGGCTCTGTAACCCAGGGATTAATGACCTCCAGAGGAACATCCCCCATGGATGATTTACTGCTGGCTGCTTTCAGCTGCACACCTTCAGATGTGGCTCCTCTGAGCTGCCTGGGAATGATGGCCGGTGCAAGGCACCGGGACATTGATGGGAATTCATGACAGCCTCGATCCTCATGAGGCTGGGAGAGGCTCCTGGCAAAGCAGCACTGCTGGGGACAAACCCTCTTCCTCCCAAGGACTCAGGGCTTTGCTGTAGCTGTGCTGCTCCTCTTTGGAATTTCATTGAATTCAAATCTCTTTCAGCCTCCATTTGTAAATCTTCATGAAAACTGGTTGTTGTTTTTTACTTCAAGGGCTCTGTAGCCACTTGGCTCCTTTCCAGCAGATGCTCCCCATGCACAGCCAGGGCTGTGTGCTCCTCTGTACTGCAGCTTTTATTTATATATTCCCTCCCTTGAATGCAATGAAGAGGGGTTTGTCTGCACAGCACCGTGGAGGGGTGAGGGGGGAGCCTGCAGAGCCCACAGGGTTCAAGGGTGAGTTTAGACAGAATTAGAGCCACGTGCAGGGGCTGCTCCCGGAGCACGTGGGGCCTTTGTGGATGTGAGCAGCCTTGGCAGCTCCGCGTGGCATCGGCTCAGCTGCTGGGGGCTCGGCCCCTCCGCATGCACAGGCACTCCCTGGGACAGGCTCCTGCTGCTCCTGGGGGCCAGGGCACTGCACAGCACACTCTGCTCTTGGCTGCTCCTGAAAGAGCACCATCACCTCTCTGCACATAGAGCTTGTCTTTGGACTGGGAATGACATCATTCCCTCTGTCCTTTTGCAGCATCCTGAGCACGTTTGGGTATAAACACCCAGGCTGAACAGCCTGGCATTGATCTGCACTCAGCTTGGCCCCCTGCTGCCTTGGGCACCCTGCAGAACATGTGCCTTTTGGGCTTCCAGTGTTCCCAGGTTTGGGCAGAAAGCTCAGTGCACCCCTTCAAAATGCCCCAGCTCTCCTGGTGAGGCTGTGGCTCCCAGGGAGAAATGCCTCATTTGCTGAAATTCAGCTGATTTCTCTGCCACATTGCATTTGGGATGTCCAAATCCTATCCAGAGAGGCTGGCCCGTGTGCTGCGGTGGAGAACTAAATCCCTGTGAGAGCTTGTTTGGACTGAGTTGTGCATGTGCACAAGGGAGAACCTGCAGAAATGATAAAAACCCAGGCTGTGTCCCCATGCTGGTGTCTGGCTGCACTGATAATAGAACAATTCCTGGGGCAAGTTGGAGCAGAGTGACAGGTTTACCCTTTCCTCTGGAAGTGAACTGAAAGTGAACTTATACTCTGAATGTGTAAGTAAAAAACTTGAACAAGAAAAACCTTGTATTACTACTGAAAGGTTAGCAAAACAGCCAGAAGAACCCTCCAGGTCCCTGATATTCACATGATGTGGATGTTCAGTACAAGAGAAGAGCCCTTTGCTTTTGATGGCATCATTCCAGCCTGGGGCATGGGGATTTCTCCAAGGGTTCTGTTTTGGGGGGATCCTCTGTCACAACATGGGCTGCTTTAGTACCAAGTGTTTGAAACCTTTTGTCTTTGTGCAGCAGGTGGCCACTGGTGCCCTAAAAGGGTGCAGGACAAGCAAGGATCACTTGACAATGCTTAACTCCCTCAAGAAGTGATACCTCCTTTTCCTCAGACACCTTCAGCACTGAGCACATGCCCTGCTGCACCACCAGCCTTCACAGAGGCAGGAGAGGGAGGGTGGTGTATAATAAACCAGGATGTCCCTCAGAGAAACTCCTTTAGATGTTCATTAGGAGGGATTAACTTTTTGGAGTAAACTACTATTAATTAAGTTACCTCAGTTCTGTTTTGCTCTGCCATTGACTCGTTCCTCCATCATAGGCAAGTCACTTCATCTTGATATAAGGATTGCAGGAACATGCATCCAGGGGAAATCTGTTCCATGCTTTTCTGGTAATGGCTGTGCTCACTTGCTACTTTGTCCATGTTCAGTTGATCTGGAGATACGCCTTTAAAGTTTGAAAGAGAGTAGTATGGTTAGAAGTCCTTGTTAAAGAATCAAACATGCAACAGACTAAAATCATAGTGAAGGTGTAATTGGTTAGAGTGAGTTAAATGGAAAGGACCCTGTGGTTGTAGGGCATAGAGCTCCATGTTCTCATCCCATCAGCCCACAGAAATGATTATGGGGCTACTACAAAGCTTTCAAGATTCATTGTATACTTGGCTGCCTGCTTTTTGCCAGGAAGAGCTATAAATGTGTCAAGCTCCCCATGGCATTAACTTGTCTGGCAACAGAGCCTCTTCTGAACCAAGTATTTCTATAGTGGCACCACAAAAACAGTGTTGCAGCTTGCCATGAGTCATTGTGTATCCCCCTTCCAGAGCAGAAATGTCGGGTGGGAAACTGCTGACACCCCTGGGCCTGTGGACTTTCCTTCTGCCTGTGCCAGCTTTGGGAAGTTCTGCAGAGCGTGCGAGCAGAATTCTGCATTCCCCATCTGCTTCCCATTGCTTTTACACAGGACACATGCAGGGTGGTAAACTGGGAACAGAGCCTGTCTTTGGGTGTGGTTTTTGAGGACTACTTGATGAGACACTTGTGCTCTTTTGCACATCTTTTTATGTGCTTTAGTACAATTCTGATCCTAAAGGATATTTCCCAGCAAGCATTCTGACCCCAGTGAGTCTTTGGGGTTCTTTGTGTTTGAAGTTACTTTGACAATTCACCTGTCTTGCTTAGGCAATAGCAAAAATATTCCCCTAGAATCTGGTTGAAGAATTTAAATTCAAGACCCAGGATGCTGTCATAGGATTGATCTCTTCTTATGCAACTGTCAATGCTGCTCATAGACTGGTGCACCCACTGTGTGCTCCTTCTGCACCTCTTACCATCACCTCCTTCTTCATCCTCACTCTCCTACACAGTTCAGTCCACATCTTACACAAACTGCCACATTTTCACCCCCAAGCCTCTATTGTAGAGAAGACACAGCACCTGTGTACGGGGTCCAGCAGTATCCTCTGTTGTTCCCATTCCTGGCCTCTGTGTTGGAATGGATAATAAAATGCTTCTCATTTCATCTTTATTAGGCTTTCCAAAAGGCTTTGGAAAATGTCTGTCTGGGGGGGTCTCAAAATTCACAGGCTCAGTAAACTGCATGGACTAGAATGGAGGGCTGGAGGGCTTTTTTTTTTATTTTTTGACCTGTGAAAATTTAAATTCAGCAACCAATGTTTTCTCTGCAAGAGAGGGTGAAATTACCACCTCCTAACTCCAAGGAAAAAGTTGCTTTCCCTGGTTTCCTTACAATGGTTTAGGTGTTAGTGATTAACAGTGTCAGCCTTCCTTTCTGTCCTTGCAATACTGAATTTTGTGCATATGGCAAGTGATGCAGGTACACCACCTATTGCTAAAATGGACCAGCACTTCCAGCACCAATATTTCATTTCAGCTGCTCACAGTTTTGCCAAATTGCAACTATTTGGGTTGAAATTTCCTAAGCAGAGAGTGTCTGCTTCATGCTGATTAATTTGCTGTAAATATCAGCAAAAATGTTTCAGCTGTTCTTTGGCTAAGGTTAAAGACATGCAATATTGGGCATTGTTCTTACTACTTACTTTGTTTATGATGGAGGTTTTTATCCCTTTCATAGAATAAGTTCTACCACTCACATGTGTTGTACTCTAAGCTTGCCATTTCTTGACTGAGCTTCGTGGTGTCAGGCAGGGCTGTCCTGAGAGCCTCTATGAAACAAATGGTAAAATCACAGCCCATTTCATTGCCTCCTGTTACAGTCTGTTTCCTGGAAATCTTGCTTTCCCTGCTCCTGTCCTCAATCCCACCATGCAAGCCGAGTAGCTTTCTGCTGTCCTCTCTTCAATCAAATACACCTGGGGTTTCACGTCTCCTGTCCCTCGGTGTGGCAGAGCTGGTCCTTACAAATCCATCCCAGGTGCTCAGATGTACATTTTTGCCCTCCCTGAAGTCATCAAATGGGCTGATTTTAGTTGGTTGCATGAGGCTGGACATTTTGAATACTTCCCACTTGATAAAACCTCTCTGCACTTTCTGCACCTGGAGAGGGCATGGACACTGAACTCCTGGGAAATGTTTGTGTTATGTGAGTTTCTTCTGGTTTCTTCAGATTGTTGATAGATGTTACAGCCGATATTCTTATGGGCAGGTGGGTAGAAGAGGTTTTTTGGACAAGGAAAATACCATATACCTGAAGCTAGTTAAGAAAAGATTTCTCCTCCTCTCACCCCCCACTTAGTTAATATGATATTTACTTACTATCACTTAATATGATTTAAAGTTGGCAAGAAAGACTTACTGCAGGAAAACAGAAATATTCGCATCTGTCACTGTAACTAATGGAGACTTTCTCTGAGCACAGCCCAGAAAGTCAAGTGCTTTTGTTTTCATTGCTGTTGGATCTTTCACCAAAAGCATTTGGCTTCCCAGCAGGATTTCCTACTCTGGCTTCCATGAGATTAATTGCTTCAAACGCTGGAGTGGATGGAAAGTTCTGATGGCTAAGTCCATATAGAGCTAGCACTAATTCTCCATGCAGGAAAAGCTGATATTTTCAGCAACGCCATGTGTTTCTGTGCAGTCAAATATTTCATTCAGCTGTTACATATTTTTACTTTATTCAGCCATTATTTAACACATTAAGGAAGGACATGAAGAGATTTCATTCTGCTGTTTTTCGATATCTTTTCCTTTATTGTCTTCTCACAGCAATTTTTTAAGTTTCATTGTCACACTCACAAACATCAGCACTCAGTCACAAATCAGACTTCTTCAAACCCAGGGCAGGTGCTTGAGGCACTGCAATCAAAAGGAGGAGATTTTGCTTTGCATCATTGTCTTGGGTTACAATGTAAGATGTAACCAGAAGTATGTATTCTATCACGATCTGTTAAAACCAGATGGGGCAGTGTTCTTTATCTCTTCCATGACCCATCCTTCCTTCAGGGGATATCTTCTGCCAATGGGCCTGAGTCTCATTGCAGGACTGATAAAATTCCATCAGCCCATTGTGAGATGCTCCGCCCAGGGGGAGGAACCGAGCATTCCCACCTGGATATAACCTGAGGTTCGGAACACCACAAGTGGCCTCATTTACTGCATTCCCAGAGGAAGATCAGACCCTTCTACACCACCACTGGACCTTAAGGGGAAGATCAGACCCTTCTACACGATCACTGCTTCAACAGAACCACATCTGTCACTCCCAGAGGACTGCAGCCACCATCGAATCAGACTGCTACCAACACCCTGACCAACAGGGTGTCAGGTTGTATTCTGACTCTGTCAGTGTTTTTGTACTATTGCATTTATTTTAATTTTCTTGTTAAATTGTAGTTCTGACTTGGGATCTCCCACTGGTTTGCTTTCAAACTAGTACAGTCATTCACTGCTACTCCTAACTGTGGGCATAAAGAGTGGGATTTGGGACTAAGTTTCTCTCTGCAGTCCTGACTGATTGCAGAATACATTTGAGAGACTTCAGCTGAGAATGGTTTTCTTTTCTTGGCTTCTGCATTGTCCAGTGAAGATTTCATTGGAAAACTAATTAAGGATATCTCTTCTTCAGCTGAAGCTGTGGCAACCACATAGCTATAAATTCCTGTGTAGCCAGACAGTGGCTCACGAGATCCATGGAGTCATGCCCACTTTGTCAAGCTCTGGACATCCTGAGAGGAGACTCTGGAAAGTTAACATTTGCCTTGACTACATGCTTGGCTGGTTTAACACCATGAGTCTCTGCTGGGCTCTGCAGGGATAGTTTGGCTGCCTCCAAAGCAATGACCAGAGAAGTACAGTTAAGGGAACAGACTAGGAGAAGACAGTAGTAGTGGTTTAATGCAGCAGGCAGTAAAACACCACACAGCTGCTTGACAGACTCTCAGATACACACACACACACAACTGGGGAGAGAACTGGGAACAAAAAGTACAGGACAACAGTAAAGTCATACATACTGCACTGAGGTGCAGATGATAATTGTCAGAACAGCAGACCTTTACTACATTTTTCCCCCTAATTCCTAATCTTTTCCTAGTATGGAGCCAGAGTTTATATTCTGGGCCAGCCCCATTTTCAATGTTTAACCATGATTCCCTCTCACTGATTGCCTTACAGCTCAGTTTCAGCTGCTTTGCTGGGCAGCATGAAGCTTTTCCACAAGATCTGTGGACATCATTAAAATGTGACATGAGCCTGGTGCTTTCAGCCAGAGGGATTTGACCTCCCTTCAGCAGAGGGCTGAGGCCCAGCAGCAGCCCCTGGCTCTCCCCAGCCTCCTGGTGCAAAGAGGAACTCTGCACAGGGAGCCTCAGCCTGTACACTCCATGCAAGCTTGGATGAGATCCATGTTGCAGTACAGTACAGATTCATAGCTCATTCAGAGCATGTCCCTCTCTGCCACCCCTGCAAATTGAGCAGCAGGTTTTTATTTCCTTACTAATTATTAGGTATTCCCAATAATTTGCTTTGTTCAAAGCAGGAGGTTGGAGGTGGCTGAAGTCCCCCATCCTGCATTTGGGAGAGCCCTCTGGAGGACTGCAGGACAGAATTGTTGGCCAGGGGCATTTCAGGGCATAAACCACAGAGAGGCTGACTGAGGCACTTTGTTCAAGCTCCTTCAGTCCATTAGCTCCAGGATGCCAAATGGAAATAAAACAGAGCAAGCTTTAGTGCAGTTGTCATTGCTTCAGGTTTTAAACACTGCAATATATGCTTGAGCTACCTTGTACTGTGTCCAGCTGGTGCTTTCTGGACATGCCCTCCTTGAAAGAGATAATAGAGTTTTGTTTGAATTAATTTCTGAAGTTTAAAAGCCCATTTGTATCTGCCCAGTTCACTGAATTGAACCTCTGCACAGTAGCATATTCAGTTTCTGCTGTAACCTGCTACTGCTGCTTTTAGCTGTAGCTGTAACCGCAGAAATAGCAGCCAAAAAAAAAAAAAAAAACCAAACCACCAACACTTTACTCACTTCATTTTTTTCCTTCTTTTTTTTTTTTCCCAATGACACTGGCTGCACTGTTCATTGGAAAGAGGTTTTGGGCAGGGCATATAACCGTGCTGTCTTCCTCAGCTGAGACAGGAACTGAAATGCTCTCTGGCTTTGCTGAAATCACTCTGCTGCTGAGAACATCTATAGAAATATCTCACCGATGGCAAACTTCAGAGAAGGTCAGGCTCATGGGTGTTTCTGTGGATTATTTTCATGACACTGAAAAGGGTAGAGACTGTCTCACTGGAACCAGCTAGCACCAACCTTTTCAAATAGTACGTGAGTTAGCTGCCATCAATATATAGATTTGGTAGCAGTCAGACTGTTCTTCAGCATTGTCAGCAGTACTAACACAACAAGACAAGTGCTCTGAGAGGAGGTCTGGCCATGCCCTGAGCAGTGCAGAGCACCAGTGACTCAGGCAGCCACACTATCTGTCCTTGAATGCTGGTGCCTCCTGTAGGGTGACCCACAGTAGGGAATAGGCTGCAACTGAGAGCATTTGGAAACTGAGAGTGGGACTCACAGGCTTGAGTTTCTGGGAGCCCATGATGCAGAAGCTCATGAATCATCTCTCCATGGCCAACCTAAGAAGAGGCCAAGGCACGACCTGCAAACCTTTGATCTGAGGGATTTGGCATGCAATCTGCAGGACTACTTGGGCTGTTTCTCCTGAATTGATTGTGGTAATAATAAAAGCTCCAGCTGCAAATCCAGTGCCCTGTTCCCTTCTGTCTGTGGACACTGGGCTGAAGTGCTTGTTTGAAAGATTTCTTTAGGAAAGAGAGAAGCCAGCTGGCTTGACTTTCTTTGCAGTGGCTGAGAGACTTTGAATGGGCTTTCTCCACACCATACTAAGCTGATCTGGTACCTCTCCAGGACTAAACTTCTTGCAAAAGACACCTCTGGATATAGTTTCTGGCAGAGGCAGACACCATGCCTCCTTCATAGACCTCCTAGACATTATGGGTCGGTGGCTGTCTGATTTTAGCAGTGCTGGAATTTTCTAATGCAGACATAACTCAATTAGGGCACCCAGAGGACTGGAGAAAAGCCTTTATTATTTTTAATCTAAATAAAAATAGTATCTCAGGCTTCCTAGAATAGTGAAAACACAGAGTATCATGAACAAGAGCTGGACTAAGAATATTTATATTCCTTTTCAGCCAGGGTTTCCATGAAATAGAAGCTGTTTGAGTTGGATTTGACCAGCCTTGTCATGTTCAGACATATGCAATTACTTCTCTATGTTTAAAATTGCAGTAACAAACCAGAGTTTCACTTTGTGGCAGTATGTAGCGGGTACAGCCTTACTAATGGTATTTAGTTGATGATGATTATTTTAACTGCACCTCCTTCAGTAAACAAGAAGCTCTGTTTTTAGTCATGAGGGAATGTATCAGCAGTACTAAAGGGATTTAGGAACCTACAACCCCAACTAGCCATGGTCAGAGAGGACAGTGCCTAAGTCACACAGGTTTCTTTGAATATGTCATTCCATACTGTCATCTTTGTTCATTTTCCTCTTTCCCCAGGGCCAGGCTGCCTCGTTGTTGAAAGATTCAGCAATGTCAGTATTTCAGGATGGTCTGGTTACGCTGTCAGGACATGGGGTGCTGAGGGGAGAAAGAACAGACCTGCTCAAGCTTCCCTGATGTGAGAGGGACAAGAATAAAAGGGACCTCTGTCCCTGCCTATAGCACAGGGTTTTAAGGAGAAAAAGAAGTTTCTCAGCATGTTCATCCTGTGGTTGAGGAGATTTCTGCAGTACTGTTCTGAGCACTGATGGCAATCTACCTTCTTGTTATTTACAGTGTGGGTTTTTTCCCCTTCCCTTTGGAGCCAGTTCAGATGGATGTGTGCATTGTAGCAGCAATGTGAATGCTGTGGGGAAGAGAGCTCTCTCCAGCAACGCCCTGCCAGGCTGGGATGATGTTTCCCTTGGCCACAAGCATTTATCCCCACAAACCACCCCCACACTCTGCTCTCAGGGACAAATCTGCCTTTACTCAGGCCTGGGGAGTTATAGAATGCAACACCCCAGGTCACAATCTTGTGCTCAGTGCTGCTGTGCTAAGAAAGGACTCTCCAGACAAGGTACTAAAACTAAGGTGTCTCTTGTGCTGTTTCTGGGCTGTGGCTAGTTGGATGCAGAAGATCCCAAGACCAGACCATTTGGTCTCAGGATTCTCGTCATGAATAGTCAATGTAAAGAAACTGAAGTCCAGGAAACAGGACTTTCCACAGAGATTTCTGAGCAGTCTTTGCTACCTGCTCTGCTCTTAAGATACCAAGCTTGTCTGTGCTGCTGAGTTATGTGCTTTCAAGCAAATAACGCCCAGTTTAGGATAATCTGGTTTATAACTTTTGTGAAGGTATAAAAGCATGCTGTTGAAAAATTTCTATCAAATGCACGTATCCTGGATGTGGTCCCTCAGCAGGGATAAAAATGAATACAGTCTCTGAGCAAATGCTTAGAGCAGCCAAAGATCTGGCCTTTTCATTACAGGCTTCAATCTAATAATCCTGGGTTGCAAATCCATCACAAAGGCAGTGTGTCTGCATGGGCAAGCACTGCCTTTTGCTTCCCTATCACCAGCTTCAGCCAAATGGTTGAGAGCACGGTGCTCAAATTGCCCTGGAATATGGAGAGGTTTCTCAATGGCATCTCCAAGCCCCTCTGTCCCTATTTCAGGAATATTTCAAATGCAAACTGTGCCTCCAAGGAGAGAATTTCTTGTTCTGATATGCTGGAACTGTAGTAGCAAGGTCAGCATGTGGTGCAGGTGACTTGTGCCCATCTCACCTGGCTTGCTGGGGAGGTCCAAGAGTGTCTGAATGCAGACAGAGACTTAGCAGAGCTGCCAACACTGGATTCCCAAACACCCTAACCAGGTCATGGTGAATTTCTGTGAGGTTTAGGACTACCCAGGAATGCAGATCCTGCAGTGTGCTCCCCCCCAGATATAGAAAGTAGTCAAATGAAATATTTCTTTGGGGAAGACTGGCCATGACCTGTTTTTAACCCCAAATTTTGGCAGTAGCGCAGCTCTCATAACCCCCCCAGGGATTTAAATATTGCTGTGTCACACTGTGAGGTGATGCAGCAAGGCACAGGATGCAGTCAGGCTTTTCCACTGATTCAAAAATTACAGGCTTGGGCCCTTGAGAGAGCATCCTGCCCTGAGGGATTTGGGTATATAACTATAGGAATATTTTTATTTTTCTTCCCCTAAGACAGGATTTGGTGTTATTTCTTGGGATTTGCAGTACAAGGTATGAATAAGACAGAAGATATTTTTATTAAATAGTGACTATTCAGTGGCCACAAATACTGAGAAACATGCAAGAGAAGGTAATTTGGGTCCTATAAAACCTCTGACAATGTACCTGGTCTGACTTAGGTGCTTGTGAGCCAGGCAGAATTCTGTGGGTCTTGTTTCTGGAGTTTTCACCCTTCACTTCAGAGCCCTTGTGATATTGCAGATACAATTCTTCCTTGAAGGGAGCAACAGCTTAAGGAATGAGAGGGAAAAATCCCCACCTCTAGAGGAAACTTGAAATGCATGGGGTTTCGTTTGTGCTTGAAATGCTCTAATTCCTCTTTCTCAGGCACCATAATCAGGCTGTAAGAACAAGCACCAAGTGTGAGAGCCCCTGCTCCGTGCAAAGCCTCGCTCGCAGGAGATCTGTGTGACACAGCAGAAAAATTCCCTCCCTCCGTGTTCTCCCTCTGAGCTGTGCTCCCTTGCAAGCCAGAGCAGCTGTGCATTGAGCTGCTGAGCCCTGCCACAGGATGGCCACGACCCTGGTGGGGTTTGGCTGCAGAGGTTTCCTGAGTTCCCTTGGGGTACAAGGTCCCTGGCTGGTTCCCATCTCTTTGTACAGCCCTGACCACAGCTGCTACAGAGGTGCAGGGCAGAGCCAGACAGTTGCTTTGGGCAGCAGGGAGAAATGCTGTGGCTTTCTGCCCTGAGTGTGCAAGAAACAGCAGAGCAGGAGGCAAACCCTGGCTGAGCTTCTCGTGGGAGGCTTGACAAGTTTGCTGCTCTTGCTGTCGAAGGAACTGCACAACTCTCACTGTTGTGCCAAGGCCAGTTGGCTCTCCAGTGTGTATCTGTAAATCACATCCCTTCCTCAGGCGAGCCTCTCAATCAGACAACAGCAGAAAGCAAGCCCTGAACTGGGAGCAGTATATAAACTAAAGAAATATAAATGCCTGGTACAAAAGATAATACAGTCCCTAGTTGCCACCACTGAATAAAAAGGTTGATGGGAGTTTCCATCCTACCTACAGCATTTCCAGTAGGTGCAGGCAGAGAGTTGTCCTTAGAGCCTGTAATTTGGTTTGCTTCCATCACCAGTGGTGCTTTAAAAAGAAAACAGCTGCTGTTTTTTGTTTTATTTTATTTTATTTTTAAATTCTGGCAGAAAGAAAGTTAAAGGAATGCTTCCTTGAAATATATTTTGACGGAGGCCAGCATGTCAAACTGAGAAGGGGCAGCCCAGTTTTTAGTTCCTTGGTGTTAAGGAAGATTTCTGAGGTGATCAGTAGATAATTGTAAAAGGATCCATGGGAAGTCATTAGCATTTTCTTTTTTATGTGGTGATGGAGTAACAGAAAGGTATATACGCTGTGGAATTAGCTAGGTTACAATATTCATTACTCAGAACCAGATGCTATGTGCACTGTTCTAACCCTTAGTACTTTTTTCTGATAAGGCATAAATACCTCATTAATTTGAGGCAATGTTACACTCTCATACCCACCAAATCAGTGGGATTCCTCAGGGTGTGGAATGTCTTTGGGATTGCCTGCTGTTGTTTCCCTGCCCTGTCCTGAGACCAAGGAGATCCCTCAAGGTATCAGTGCTACTTTGTATGGACAAGTGGCAAAATCTGACCTTAGATTTTAAAAAGATACATGAAACATCTTATTTTATGTGAATAGTAATCCTCCAGTTACCTCTCCAGAGGTATTTAATGTCATTTCTACCTTTTATCCAACCTGTGTCTTTTATATGCTGTTGGTCAATATTTAGTCCAGCACTCAGTGATGAAAAGCCTATCCCAGCATGGTTCTCTGTGGCTGTGAAGTAAGGCTCTAGCATATCAGTGCAAAGTGAGCATAAACACTACATCATTTACCAAATAATATTTGAAAAGTCACATTCTGCAGCAGCAGTGACCTTTCCTTCTAAAACAAAAACATGACAGAACCTGGCACTCTGCTTATCCTTCAGGGCAAATTGTCATGGGTCTCAGTTTAGACAAGGATACTTCAGATAAGGCGTTAGGAAAATTTTTTGAGGGTTTTTAAATCTGGAAAGGACTGCTTGGCAAGATCTTAGGTGTCCTTCCTGGGGAAAATTCCAGAACAAGCTCAAGCAGGGGATGGGCTGGGGCTTTGCAAGGTCTCTCTTCAGCCAGCACATTATGGTGATGCTATAAAATTTCAAACACAGCACTGAGTATCAGGATACACTGGGGCCCATGGAAATCCCAGAGGCAGGTTGATGTCTAGTGCAGTTCTTAGGAAACAGAAAGGAGACGAGCCATGGCCATCCCTGAAGCACCTCCCAGCTGCTGGTCTCTGAGGAAAGCCTGTGCTGCACCAGGGTCATTCCCTACATCTCTGCCCACGCCTTTGCTCGATGGCACCGGGGCAGTGGCAGCACAGTCAGTGCTCCGCGGCCACCAGCAGATGGGAGTGTCACCGGCAGGAGGCCAGAGAAAACTGCTTCTGCAGATCCAGAATTAAACAACTGAGTGTAAAGTCAAAATGTCCCCTAGAAAGGCTCTTTTACACAGTGGCTGGACAACCAGGCCTCGGGGAGCAGCACAACAGATTCCTCAGTTTCCAGCAGAAACTAGACGCTGTTTAATTTCTATTCAACATGGTCATCAGACCAAAGCTCGGGGTTAATCTCACTCAGTGGCACCAAGGTCCTGGGAAAAAGCAAAGCATGTGGGAGAAACCTGCTGAGAAGACAGTAACGAGCACTACTAATGAGCAGGGAGGGAATCAAGCATCAAAGGCACAGCACCATTCTGCAGACAAACAGTACTTCCTCTTCACCTACAAGTCAGCTGCAGTTCAGACCTTGGCAGTAATAAATAATTTCCCTCCGCAGCATGTTTTAGTACCTTTTGGTCATTATTTTTGATTGTCAGTACTGTTTCACCAGTCATAAAAAGCTCCAGCCATGGTCTGAACCCCACAGTGGGAAGCACTGTGCAGATGGAGCAGGGTGGCCCTTCCACGAGGAGTTCACAGCCCGTCAGGGAAGGAGCCATTACCATTCTACAGCAAATACTCATTTCACAGTTCTTCCAATTAACCTGGCAAAGCAACAGATTAAGACAGCAGGGATCAGTGCTTGCCACGCTGCTGAGCAGTTGTGTTTTCATGTGTGCTTTGTGCATCTGCTGTTCTCCAGCCACCAGTGATGTCTGGGGAGGGAGAGAAGGGCTTCTCCAAAGCAGACTGAATCTGATGATTCCATTAGAAATAGGCTTGGGATCATAATCTGAGACTGACAGCTTCATCTTGTGCCCTTCTACATATCTGGGGTGACCTTTCTTCTCAAGTAAGCACTGGTCACTGTTGTCTGCCTAAACAGGCTGGGATTGCTCTTTTCTGAATGGTGGGGCTGCAGGGGAAGGGGGATGGTAAGAGAGAGCAGCCTGTGTGACCAGGGAGGTCTGTCACACACCCAGGAACAGGCAACAGCAAAGGCCTGACCTCCCAGCAGCTGCTGCCATTGCCAGCAGTCAGCTCTTAGCATAATGTACCTCTTCCCCCTGGAAAACGTGTTTGTCCTTCTAAAAGGGGTTTGTCCTTTGAAAAAGGGAGCACTTGCAGCTGTATCCACATAGGAATTCTATGAAATCCTCATGATGTGCTTCCGTTTTTAGCCCCGTGGATCTGAGCAGCACGTTCACCTCGGGCTGCTGAAGACCAGCCTTGCATATGTGATGTGCTCACAGATGGCCCTGGTCCTGCCCCCGGGGATGAAATACAGGCAGCAGGACTCAACAGGTCAGTGCCTGAGTTTCTACTGGGATGTTTTACTGTATTTTCTTTAAAGGGAATTTCCAACTATGGGTGAAGTTTGGCTATTTCTACAGTTTTTCTTCCTCCCGCTGAACCCAGGGAAGCTGGGCTGAAGGG
Organism: Eopsaltria australis; assembly: GCA_034509425.1. Classification (NCBI taxonomy): domain Eukaryota; kingdom Metazoa; phylum Chordata; class Aves; order Passeriformes; family Petroicidae; genus Eopsaltria; species Eopsaltria australis. The sequence continues at coordinate 362,265 of JAVTVJ010000180.1, forward strand.
ATGATTATTTTCCTTAGCTCCCCTTGGAGCCTTGGGCTAGATTTTCTGGTGTTTCAGTACTGGGAGATGCAAATAATGAAAAATTCACCAACAGTACATCTTCCAGCTCCGGAAAAGGTACTCCAAGGGGCTTCCCACTGCATGGGCTGAACATGCCTTCAGTCTTTGAACTCTCTCTGGTTCAAAGACAGCAGTACCAGACATCCCTTTTACTGCCCCTGAGGTCTATTGCCCATCTTTACATGTCAGGCAGACTCCAAGTGTTTCCACACTCATCAAGGGGCCAAAATTACTGCACCATTTGCAAGAGAGAGCAGGCTGCACCTGCAGAGGCATTGCCAGCCAGCAGCACTCCCCTAGCACTATCTCTTGCTCCCCAGTGGTTGGGGTCACAGTCCCTCCCTGCCCATATCAAACAGGCACAGGGCTCTGATGCCAAGGTTCTTCCCAGCTGGTTACTGCACACTGCTGTGCCCTTGCAAGGAGGGGTATCAGGGTCTCAGTTGTGGTCTCATTTCTATTGCCCCTCTCTAGACCATCCAACAGGGGCTTCAAAGAGTTGTGTGATTGTATGGTCATAGCCCAACACAGTCTGCAAAATGCTGTGTGTATTCTTACTTCATTTCAGCTTCCTTCATGACAATGACATTCTCCTCCTGGTTTCCTCTGCCCTAAATGAAGGCGGAATGAAGCCCAGCATGTGCACATACCCAGGCTTTCTTCGTCATTCCCAGTGGCTCCTCCTTGAGCTGTTCTCTTTTTCTTAAGACTAAGCGTGTTGGGGCTGAAGAGAAGCAGTGAACGAGTGTTGTCAGTGGAATCCAGCTCTCGGCCTGGCTAATTTGGCAGGTGGCCTTTGAGTAGATCTCGAGTGTTTTACAGAGTTGGGTGAAAAGCATTGCTCCTATTTCCAAACTGGGGCAACAGAAGCTCTGGGCTGGTTCTGCCTGTGATTAAGGAGCCTGGGGCATAGAGGATGCAGTAAAAAGAGAACTTTGTGCTCTCACTTCCCAAAAGCATGCCGAGAGTAATAGAAAATTACGTCCTCCTTCTACAGAAATTTATTGCTTGAGGTGGAATTAGTCAGAAGCATTATTGCTTTCACTAAAGACTGCAGGGCCGGGGGTAGCCAAAGGAATATTAAAAAAAAAAAAAAAAAAAAGGTGTATTTTAAGGCCACATGTATTTTAAGGCCACAAAACTTTGTGATGCTTCCGAAGTACAGACCGTGCAGAGGAAAGTCATCAGGAAACTCCCGATCCTGCCACCACATCAGCGACTCCCTTTTCCCCTCGGGGAGTCCCAAAGCTGTGACGGGAGCTGGGCAGGGAAGTGCGCACTCCCGAGCGCTGGCAGGGCGCGGACCCGGCACCGGGCGAGGAAACCCCCCCGGCCCCGCGCCCCGGCCCCCGCCCCGCGGCGGGGCTGGCCCGGCCGAGCCGCTGCCGGCGCCGCGGGGCTCTCGGGGGGCGAAGTTCCCGTAGCGGCGGCTGAGCCGCCCCGTGTCACTTCCTGCGGGCGGGCGCGGGGCCGCGGGCGCGGGGCGGGGCGGCGGCGGCGCCCGGCGGGGCTCGGCGGGCCGGGGCCGGGGCCGGGGCCGCGGGCGCTGCGCTGCGCCGCCAGCCGCGGCCGAGGATGCGGCGGAGCCGGGCGCCGCGGCTGGCGCTGGCCGCCGGCCTCGGCTCGTTCCTGCTCGTCCTTTTCTACTTCCAGAGCAGCCTCAGCCCAGGTGGGTCTGCGGGCGCCGCGCTCCCGGAGGGTCCTCCGGCGGTCGCGGTCGCGGGCGGGTGAAGCAGGGAGCCGGGCACGGGGGGCAGCCCCTTCCTTGCTCCTGGAGCCCCTCGGGTGTCGGCCGGTCTCCGGCGAGCTGAAGTTGTGTCTGCCGGTGAACTCGCACATCCCTGGGCTGAGCCCATTGAACTTCGGCGCTGCGCTCGCCCGCGGTGCGAGCGGCGTGACCGTCCCGGCGCCGCTGTTCCGCAGTGGGACCCGTGTCTCCTTTCGAAAGCCACCTTCTCTCGGGTCGCTGTCCCGTTCGGTGTCCCTGCGGGACATGACACCCTGGTCAGCTCTGTGCGATCGGGGAATTGTGCACAGTTTCGTGCAGCCTTCCCGAGGCTGTGCCGGGGTCGGGACGGGAAAGAGGAGCTGCACTGTGCCGCAAGTGCCGATTTACACCCGCGGTCACTAAAATTCCTGGAAGCCTGTTTGAATGGCTCAAGGGACTACTCTAGTATGTGCTCTTAGAAATTTCTTTCAAGTTGGGAAACAATTCTGAACAAAAATCGAAACCGTTTTGTACCGGGGGGAGGGGGTAGTATGTTTCCCTGCCTTTTTCTGTTCCTTTGGGGAAATTAGTTCCTCTTTCCTAAGAGACGTTATTGGGTAATTCCTGCCTTTTTAACAATATACTAATGTTTTCTGAGAACAGCAGCAATCCATCAATGGAGCCTTTAGAGTTACATCTTAAAATTCAGAAGACTGACTTGACTGAAACGTTAACGGAATTTTATCTGCGGACTAAATGAAATGTGATTTTCCTTTTATAGGGGCTGCTCCATCACTTTAGTGTGTTTTTTTCATAAAAATAAAAAAGGCATAACTTGTTGGCTGAGTAAGATTGAGAAGGAGTTGGGTTTCAGCAAGCTTTTGTTATTTCTAGACGAGCATGTGAAGCTTGTCAGATGAATTCAGAAATCCCAGAAGACCATAATCAGTATTGTATTCTTTAGTAACTTTTTCTTTTCTTAAGGAAATGATTTATGCATCGTGTTTTAGTATTGGCACTGCTCAGTAAAAAGTGCAGCACTGAATCAGCTTTAATCTCCAGGGATGCTAATGAAGAGACGATTGTGTTTTACACTGGATATGCTTTCTAGCATTTGACTGAAAAACATATCTCTTTTCAGGGCTCAGGTTTTCAAAAAAGAGATTCTGCTGGTCTGAGTCAGCAAAACTTTCTATGCTTAGTTGACTTTAATTCCTTACCTGATCTCAACCCAGTTTCACACAGAGTTCCCGTGAGGTCGGAGCAAGCCAAGTGATGGTAATGGTGGTGGTGTCTCACAAGGTGCTGGAGGGAATTTGGGTCTGGAATTTGGTACCTTGAATGGTCAGCTGAGGCTTTGGGAAATGCAGTGCCCTGCAAATCTATTCTTTCACATGGGGCAAGTGTGATTTTTGGAAGTTTCCATAGATGGTGATAGGCCTGAGGTAGGGATTGCCAACTACTGGAACCAAGTAATGTTTGTCACTCAGTGGGAACCCATTTGTGAGTGTGTGGATGCCCTCTGCAGATTTGCCCCTTTAGGTTCAAAAACGGGGTGAGTTAAAGTAATGTTCATGTTCTCTAACATCAGCTTATCTTCTAGCCACACAGTTGTGCTAGAAGTGTTTTGGGTCCAGCCTTATTTTTTGTGCCATTTCTTTCTCTTATTATTTTTCAGTTTACAGTTTTTCCTTTCCTCTTCAGATGAGTGAGAAGCTCACACTAGCAGAGGAAAGGTCATTGCGATATACAGAAAAGAAGCAAGCTAAAGATTGCTTCATTTTTTATCCCAAAGGAAAACAAACCAAAGCAAATTACTTGAATTTTAGAAGTTACAAGTTACAATAATAGGTAAACAATTTGCAAACGAAAATGTCATCTTTAAAGTGATGGCTGCCTAGGGGTTATTTGGAGTTCCAATTGTCTTGTGTAATTTGGTTTTTATATAATAATGAAGAAAAATGCTAGAAAAAAAATGCAGCAGTGCAATGAGTTTCCCCCAGGAGAAGTCAGATCCTTTCTCCATCGTTAGCAGGATTGAGCAGGTTGCCTTCCCAGGGCCACCCACAGTCCATTACATGGAACATGCTGAATTAATCCTTGCTAATAGCACATAGAGACCAAGCCTTCTTGTGACCAGGACAAGGAATAGAACATGGGAAGAAAGATGATATAACCAGAGACCTTTAAGCTTGAGAGTGCTAAAGGCTCACTCATCTCAGGGAGCAGGAATTAACTGCTCTGCTTGCATTGCCCACTTACAGCACCATCCGGACAGTTGTGCGCCGGAGTGGTTTGCGCTGAGCTCCATGGCTGTGCTGGAATAAGGCTTTCTTGTTCTGCCTCAGGAACACCCACACACCAGCCTGTGCTGAAATAACTCTGCTCCTAAATGCCGCTGAGTTGGTTATTTTGGTGGTGGGCTGAATTTGTTTGTACTGAAGTCAGTGGCAGAATTCCCCTTTGTACCTCCTGGAGGCAGGAGTGGGCTTGGGGTGTTTGCCGGAGGGGTGGGACAGGTCTTGGTGCTCCACAGGGAGGTGGGCTTGTGTGCTTGAGCGTGCCTTGACTTCATGGCCCTGATTGTTTTTTGTTGCCTTTCTTTCCTGCTGGCTGTACCAGCAAGCAGACACGAGGGCTGTAGTCCCAGCTTTCCCCTGGCCCTGGGTGCAGCAGTGCTATGGACTGTCCCCTGCTTGCTTCAAGTCAGTGGTGACCTGTCTGTCCCGTTGGCCATCGGCTGTCCCACTCCAGGCTCACAGATACATGGCCAAGGCCAGGATGTCTGCATTGCAGGAAGGCGAAGTGGTGCTGAGCACACTGGCCACTGGACCTTCCAAACCCTGCCACAGTGGGTAGTTCTGGGGTTTACCTGGAGCAGTCACCATTCCTGCACCTGGGCTGGTGGCATAGGCAGGTGCACTCAGCTCCCAGACAAACCTCAACTCATCTCAGCTGGGCTCAGGGAGTGATGAGGGCCACCAGGAATCCTTGTTTGTACTGATGTCACCCCACAGCCATCCAGGGGATCCTGTCTGGCCTTGGCATGATTGTCATCTGTCTTCTGAGCTGATGTTCCTCTGCTGTTCCCGGCAGGAATAGTGCACCATTAGCTGAGCTGATTTGTGCACGCTGTACATTTTCTGCACAGAGGTGAGAATACGCAGCAGGGGCTCCCAGGCTGGTATTTCATCTCACTCTGCTGGCAGCACATCTAGGCTGGCACAGCAGGAGATACTGAAGGCTGCCATTCCTTGTCTACATCAGAGCTTTGGTCACTGCTGTTCTCAGGGGGACCACACTGATTTTAGCAACAGTGAGGGAGGTGGGATGACTCTGGTAGTACAGATGTGGGATAGAGGGAAGAGGGAACATGTGAAGGAGGTAGAGGGAGGTGAGTGGCAGGTCCTAAGGCTCTGTGTTCATCTGGTCTGAGATTTCTGCAGGCCAGTGCTATGGGGGCACCCCAATGGTTTGTCTTTGGGGCAACTGTGAGTAGGCAAACTGTATTGACATCTGGCAAGCTGACAGATTTTCTCCAACAAGAAAGAAGGAAAAGCTCTCAATCTCAAAGTGCTCCTTTATTTCTGCTCTGGTTCTGTCCGTTTGCAGCATCCAGCTGTTGTTTCTTAGGTCTTTTTAGCAGCACTTGCTCAATTCTGGCTTCTGCACTCCCCGTGTTGTTTCATAACTTGCTGTCAACACGAGCTGTTGGACCTCACGGGGCTTTGCAGGTGAGATGTACTCAGCCTTTGGTCTGACTCTTTCTCAACGAGAGATACCAGAAGTGTCAGGGTTGTGATACTATTCCAGAATGCTTTCCAAGTGAGAAAGCAGCAAGAGCCCTCTCTCCATCCTTATCTGCTCCTGTATCAACCAGGTGGATCTCCTCTGGGCTCTGATAGAGCAAAGCCTTCTCCAACCCCTTCACCAGTCTGAGAGAGAAGGGTTGAGGTGTTGTAGGAGGATGAGCAGCAATGCCAGAAGCCACATCAACACATGTAGCAGATATCATGGGTAGGAAAATGCCTCACCATTTGTGTGTTCCTTAGCTCCCTGATGTGCCAACGTAGATGTGAAAGACACCACTGCCACCACTCTTTGCCAGTTCTCCAGTGGTTTTGGTTGCCCAGCCCTACACCCCTCAGGACCAGCAGGTCTTGGAGAAACTCTGGCTTCTCATTGTTCCAAATTTATTGATCTCAGTCAGCTCCATCTCTGTGCCTAAAGATTTGTCCCTTCAGGGGAATACAAATTATTGCAGAAATTATAGAGTTGATAAGTGATTTGACCCACAGAGCTCTAGTCTCTGAGCCTACAGTTACAACTAGACCTGGTGTGAATGGAGATAAATACACATTTCAATACTAGCAGACCTTTGAAAACCAGGGATTTTTTTTCAGGACAGGAAAGAGCCTATTTTAGGCCTCAGTTCCTCCCCATTGTTTGAAGGTATTTGGAGGCTGAAATTCAGCCGCTGCCTTGGGACGTGCGCACGGTTCGGCCAGCAAATGCTCTGAGCCTGGGTCGTGCCTGCAGCTGGCTGACACATGTCCTCAGCCTTCCAGATAAGGAGGGTGATGCTGCTTTTACCCTGGCTAAGGCTGCAAGTGCAGGCAGGGATGACAAATCTAAGCCACTCTCAGATGGTGTTGATTTTTCTTTTCTTTTTTTTGTTTTGGTCATGGGGCAGTTTTGCCCAGCTCATTTTCCCAGTCATAGTGTCTTGATTCCCGGTTTGCAGCCCTTTCCTGTTGAGAAGCCAATACTCAAAGTACAGCAACATTTGTCAGCCAAGATGTTGGCAAACACAGGCTGGAAGCCCTCAGATCTGCCGTGTTTGGAAAAGACATGAAATGCTCTATCTGTGACCTGTCAGGGTAGAAGAATCCACTCAGTCCGGTGCTGAGAGCAGGACAGTAATGAAGCCCATCTGCTCCCGAGGGCCAGGCTTTTCATGAGGAATGCTTTCTCTAGTCCTTCTTGGCTTTATACAGTTTCCTGAGAATCTCTGATACGTGCAAGAGGTTTTGGAGGGGAAAGGAGTGGGCTTAACACACCCGGAGTTAACTCTGTCCCTGCAGGGGAAATTCATGTCCTGGTGGCTCTACCGGCTGGATCCAGCCTCTCCTGGCCCTGCATTCCTCTGGCATCTCAGCCTGGCTGTTTCTCTCTGGCAGCACAATGCACCTGCATTTTGTCCCCACTCACAAAACTCCAATATCCTACAAGAAGAACTCCACAAAAACATCACCAGTAAGACTTTTGCCTGTGTTGGTGCAGGTCAGTGAGGTCCCAAGCTGGGAGATGAGTGCTCATACAGTGGCCAGGGCTCTCCTGGAGGTGCTGGGATTTGTTATGTGCTGGATTTTCTTTCTTGGTCCTTGGTTCCTGCGAGCATGACAAACCCTCCATCTTCATTCCAGTGCAAACACAGCTGTCTTTCCCAGAACTCTGTATCAGAAGTCAAGAAACTACAAAGGCATTAGGTACTTAACTCCCAGTACTCCCCCTTGGAGCTGAGTACCCAAAGAAGAGCTTAACTCCCCAAATACTTCTGAGGGGCCAAGGGGGGATGTTTCACTTTGAGCCTTTGAGGCACAGCTGGGCAAAAGCCCAAAACTTCCCTTGTTCAAAGACAGTTAAGGACTACTAGCAGTCTGACAAAGGGGAAACATCCCACTGAGTAGCTCTGTTAGCCTGAAAGGCCTGGGTTTAACACCATTGTGCCTCAGTCCTGCCTGCACAGCACAGCTTGCACTGAGAGTGAAAACAGGGACAATTGGGTCTACCTGAGGAACTGGAGGCACTTTATTCCTCCAGTAAAATTCATCATGGCTGGAGGGGAGTGACTGGTGTCAATGGGGAGTTGAACCCCGTGTTTCCAGGCTCTGCTGTCCAGTTCAGAGCAGTCTGCTCTCTCCCATACATGCACCTGCAGAGCTTGCAGTGCTGTAAACTGGGACACCCTGTCTCTGTGTCCTGTCTGGAGCTGCAGGTATGGAACAGGTCTGTATTCAACCAGAAGCTCTCTGCAATTTCCCCACTGATTCACATAGATATTTTAATTTTTCTCTACTTCAAATGGAACTCCTCCCTTGGCAGTAAAATCCTCCCAGCAGGGCTGGATGGTGGGAGATATTGCAAAATGCCCCCTGTTTATGCTGCTGCCCTGTGAGGTTGTCCCCCATCCCTGATGCTCATTTCCAGATACGGGGTCCTTGCTTCATGGCTTGCTGTTGGGATTTATTCCGGGTATGCCGGTTTTTGCTGTTGCAGGTTTGTACCCCATGTCATTCTAGTAAATTACCCATTAACATCAGTTGTAGAGATCTGATAGGTAGGGTTCAACCCCTAAATGTCTCTTCTTGCTCTGTTCTGCATTTCCCAATTGCCTGTGGCTTCCACTGAGAAGCCAAAATTTCAGTCCAAGTCAAAGCCCAACGTGGGAAGAAGGAGTTTCTCTGTATCCCCAGAAGCTGAGTGGCCACTGCTTGGATAAACTCTTCCTGTATGACCTTCACTGGAGATAACCCAGTGCATGAGATAGCACTGGGCCATGAGGCTTGTTTGGTTTCTATTTAATGAGCTGGGGAGCACAGATGATCATTCATTCATTGTGCTGGAAGGAGAGTGTGATGCTCTGAGGGACACCCAGTGTGTCCCTCGTGGGAACAGGGAAGGGAAGGGGAGCCAGAGGACACAGTGTGAGAAATGGCTCTGTGTGACTTGGATCCTGTACACAAATGATACCAACATTGCCGCTGCGAGGCTCGTGCTGTCAGGAGCCGTGGGGTGCTGGCTGCTCGGCAAACGGGGGCTGCAGCAGCAGCAGCCAGGCACTGGGACCTCTGCAGGAGGCAGCACGGATGCTTCCAGCAGCCATCAGTGCCAGTTCCCCTCTGCATGGAGCTGAGCAAACCCAGGACACCCAGCAGCCAGAGCAGCCTGCAGTGGCTGACATCCTGAGCTGTCACCCCTCCACTTCACAGCCCACAAATCTCTGTTCCCCTCTTGCTAGGCTGAACCTGTCAGAGCTCAGTAGTGCCCTGAGTGTGTTTTCAGTCTGAGCCCCTCAGACAGGACAGTGATTGCAAAAAGCAAACACACACACTGCCCCGTGCACACACGCTCCCTTGCCATTGGCAGATTGGTCTCTGCATCAGCCCCACACATTGCTGTGACTTGCCCTGGGCAGCTGGATAAAATATGGATTTTCAGTCTGAAAAGCTGATGAAAGGCTGTGTGTGGGCACCACATGGGATCAGGGCCACATCCATGCCGTCGGAGCTCCATCTTGGACCTGATGCTGTCCTTCTGACCTGCCAGCTTGTGGGTGTGGGGACATTTTTATGCTGATTTCTGGTTTCTGGTGGACAGGAAGAGAGAAAGTGGGAGGGAAGCTGAGCTCTCTTCCAGCATTTCTTTTGATTGCTATTGAGCAAGTTTCATTTTTTCCCCAGACCCTTTGTAGCAGTGCTTACTGGGGTCTGTAGGCTCTTGAAGGTCCTTGCCTTGTAACCTTTACCACCTCCCACTTTTGAAGTCTCAGAGGCAAAAATCTGTTTGAATTTCTAGACTTGGTGATCCTTGCCTCAGAGATTCTTGCACAAGTCCACTCCCTTTAGCTTGCTGGTGTGGCACTGAACATATTTAGCTTCAGGGCATGGAGGTGTCCAGCCTTGAAGCAGCCAGTGGGGAATTCCTGCAGCCTGTTGGAGGAACAGGCTGGCTGCTCTGCCTGCTCCTGTTTTCCCCATAGTGCCCCTGAGCTCTTAATATCTGGATGAGCTTTGACTAAATAAACAGTTGTAAATTTATGGGCAGGCAGACTGATGGGAATTTGGCTGGGAAGGGCTTGGAGTTGGTCTTTCCTGGGAGAAGAAAGCAGGGTTTCTCCTCGCTGGTTAGGACTGCAGCAGCTCCGCCACCCCTGGGTTCAGCAGCTACATCCTCAGCTGAGGTGGCTCGTCACTGTCTGCTGAGCAGGAAAGCCTGGCCACACAAGCCACATCCTCTGGCAACTCTGTGCTGAGAGGAGAATCACCGTTCAGTGTTGAAAATGGTTGAGAACCTGGTTTTGAGGGTGTGAGTGTGTGTGGATTCAGTGTCTGCTGATTTTTCTGTCCCAGTTGAACATGCTGTCCCGTGCCACCTCAGGTCCTTCCCTGTGAAGTGACAAGAGCTTCCTGACCTACAGCAGGGTTCTCCAAGCACCAGTCATCCCCAGCCCTGTAGGCAGCCCCAGCCTGGCTCTTTGGAGTCCTGGTTGTCTCCCTATGCGTTGGCATGTCCTGCCTCCCCTCCACCTTACCAGTGATCCCTTATACATTGGAGCAGTGGATGGCAAAGGTGTTCAGTGCTCCCAGCAGTGCTGCATCCCTTGTCACTGAGCCCTCGGGGTGGTGTCACACTGTGAAGCTGTTTTGGCAGCTGTGAGATGCTGCAAACCACAGTGCCCTGGGTCTGTGTGGGGTGTTGTGCTCGGGTGAGTCTGTTACGTGGCTGTGTACGCAAACCGGGCTGAGAACAGGTGCTGAGCCTGCTGTGCTAATGAAGCATCTGATTCTGGTGAGACCCAGCTTTTTCACAATTGGACTTAATTTTCATAGACTCCCTCAGAGCTGTATCCAACTGGACTTGAAGCTGTTTTCTCCCCAAAGAGTGTCTCTGAATGTGTTGCTGCCCCTGCAGTGGCTCGAGTGACACATGACTAGCCTGGGCATGGCAGATGGACAGGTGCTGGCATCTCTGCCCATGGTGCTCGTGCAAGGAGATGTGCTATTGAATGTTTTGGATCTTCACAGCAGTGCACAGGGCCTGTAGGTCCCTTTCCATCAGTTTGTCACCTGTGATATGGAGGGATGCTGAGGCCACGGGTCCTGGCCTCCAGTCACAACATGCTCACAACTTTTTCTTCTCCATGTAAATGCTATTTGATTTATAGCCCTCCATGTCCTGGCTGCTTTCCCAGCTCTTCCAGGGAGGGAGCAGCAGCAATTTTGAGCCATCCCTTGCAGTGCTCTCTCTCCCCATGAGTTTGCAGCCTCACTGCTAATGTGGAACCCAACCCAAGCCTGCTCTCTGGCCAGATGTTGCTTCACTGACCTCACAGGAGGATGGGTAATATCAACATGAGGTTCAAAGGTGATGTTTGTTTGGAGCTGCTGAGTGTTGGTGTCTCTGGGGCTGCCTTGCCTGTTCTAGAGGGCTTTCTTCAAAGCAGGGACCTGAGAAGTCAGCACAAACTAATTGGAGGTCAGAAGCTCCTCAGCAGTTCCCCACCCCATTTGTACTGTGTTACCCTGCAAGAGTGTGTCTCTGCCTGCCACAGGAGCGTCTCTGCACAGACAGTTCTCCCCATGGCAGGAGAAGGCAGCGAGTTCAGTCCTGCACATATCTACAGAGCCAGGCCCTTCCTTTTGGCAAGGGTGCAGAGGTAGCATATTCACAGCTGGGTCCCTTCCAAGTTTACTCCTGGCAGTATCAGGGAGATTGATTTCCCTTTAGCTTAATAGGATCAGCAGACACAGGCACTGTGAGACCCAAACAAGGCTGAATTGATGCTGGTGGAGTTTTGCATCAGCAGCCCAGAGCTGCTGCTGGGTGGTGTAGACACAAACCTCCCAGTTCCCTTCCTCCTGAGGTCCCATCAGAGCTTGCTCACTCCCGGTGAAAAGGAAAGGGATGTCCCCAGAGCCAACAGCCACTCTCAGGAAATCCAACAGCCACTCAGACACGCAGCCACCAGTGATGCTGGATCTGTTGTGCCTCAGAGCTGCAATGGCACTGGAGGTGTTTGTTTCCTCTGCTGGACATGCAGGAGATGCTGGACATGGGGAGACAGGGCTCTTCAGTGGCCTCAGGCAGTGGTCATTACTAAATGCAGCAGAAGTAGGCACAAGGGGCTGTGTGGTGGGACCATATGTGCTGGAGATGGTTCACAGAGATGGTTCTCCCTAGTCTCCAGCAGGCTGTAATTCCCTCCTCTGTGAGTTTATGCATCTCTTCAACTCTTTGTAAAGCCTCTTGTTGTGTATCTTGAGACAGAGAGTCTCACCAGCTAATGACCTGTGTCATTTAGAAAGGCAGGACCCAGCCCCCTGCTGGGAGCAGAGGGATGAGAGCCACGAAGCAAAGCCAGGGAGGGGTGGCTTCGTGCAAGTGCTGCACTGGGAAGAGTCTGCTGAGTGTGCGTTTTTTCTCAGGTCAGCTTGTTGAGCCTTTCATCAATCCCAGATGTACAGAGCTGAGAAGATGGCTTGAAACATACTCAGCAGGCAAGTTGAGCCATCTGACATTAGAGAGATTGCTCTTTTTTGTACCTATGCAGGTGGCCCGTGTGCAGAGGGCACGAACAGCATCTGCCCAAACCAGACCTGAGTGCGGGCAGGTTTTGAGCAAGCCCAGCCTGGTCCCCTGCACGCTGGCCTGCCGTGGCCTCAGCAGCTGAGCAGGAGGCAGCAGGCTGGTGCAGATGGTCTCTTGGCTTGGCAGCTCCGTGGTGCTGTGTGAGCAGCTGTGGGCTGTCTGAGCCTGCCTGGAGATGGGGGCCTGCAGGGGTACAGACACCACACCAGCGGGATTTTAGGGAGAAGTGGATCTCTGGTGTAGCCTCACCCAGGGAAAATCAGCCACTGTCCATCCCAGCAAGGATCCCAGCCTTGGCACTGCTTGTGCAAGCCCTTCTTTTGCAGTTCCTTCAGGCAGCAGGCTGCAAAGGAGGAGTTTATTGACAAGGAATGGAAATGCTGGCAGTTCAGGCTTGTATTCTAAATGCAAGCAGCCAACTGGGGCCAGGAGAATGACAGGCATAATGGAGAAGAGAAATTGCTCTTGGAAAGCTTCTAGCTTGGCTTATAAGAGGAATTAACCATTTGGAAACAGAAGATTGCATGGTACTTACACACAAATACTTTATTTGCTCACAGAGGCCATGTTCCTGCTGGATATTGTTAAATTTGTGTTTCCTATGAAGATCTTAATTGCAGTCCTTGTGACAGCAGAGACCTAGGGACATTGCCCCAGCAAAATACATCCCTCCAGCTAAAATGCCTGTGATCTTTCTATTAAACCTTCCTGGCATCTGCCTCAGGCTGGTACCAGGTGACCAGAGCCTCCTGCTGCTGAGGAGACATGAAGGTTTCGGGAGAACCACTGAATCAGGCAGAGTGTCCAGACCAGCTGCCATTGGCTCTGTTTCTAATATGATCCCCACAGACGATGCTGGGGCATTTGGCAAGCTCCTTGAAGCAGCTGTGGATTCCTTCTTTCCCTTTCTGCATGATTTATTGTGAGCTAATCCTATAACTGTCACCATTTTCCATCACTTGATTAGAGTTTCCCTGGCTGATCCTTGACCCAACTTAACCAAATGGGAATAAGAAAGCCTCCCTCGAAAAACAGAACCTGAGCCCATCCCCACCTCTAGGGCAGAGGGATCCACCCAGCCAAGGCCCAGCTGTGCCAGCCCCTGTGCTTGGGTATGGCTGGTGGCACTGTGATGGTCCAAGAGGTGTCATTGGTGAGAAATGAAGAAAAATTATCTTTAGAAACATAAAGGCAAAGTAAGCTGTGCAAGAAAGCAGGAGCCAAAAGGGGGCTTTCATGAAGCTTTATATCAAACAAGGAGGTTCTTTATGTAAGTTTAATATCTCTCTAATGGCAATGGCAGTAACTTCTTCCTAAGTAAACCTTCCAGAAACTTGAACATCAAGAGTAATGCACAAGTGGTTTTAAAGTATGTCCAGAAGCCAAATCTCTGAATCACAGTCACTTCTGGAGCCAGTGGCAGCCAGTCCCTGCACTAGCTTGGGTATAGCCAGCACTCCCTAAACAGTAGGCATCTGGCTGAAGCCTGGACAGACCAGGGATTTCAGATTTCAGAGGTCTCTTCCAGACAGTTAAATGCTGAGTGGCCTCCTGTTAGGGGGGAAAAAAAAAGGGAAGTCAAAAAAATAAAGTTAGAAAGATAATTATTTTCCTGCCCAATGTGTGTGACATGCAGTAGAAATCTAAACTAGTGCAGGATGTTCTGACCCCATCTCGCGTCAGGAGTTTAATGTTCTTTTTGTAGCAGCTTAAAAAAAACATCCATCTGATGACACCCCCTCAAACCTTGCAGCTACCTCTGTGGCTGCTGCCTGAGCTTTGTGTAGAGCAGAGGGAAGGCAGAGAGGCAGAGCTGGCTGCAAACGCCTCAGTGCTGGATCATCCCTCAGCCTGTGCAGAGTGCTGAGTGTGCACTGCAAATGTGAAGCTCTGTGGGCTGGGTTTGTCAGCCAGGCACGAGGAGCAAAACACACACAAGTCTATTGTCTCTTTTGCCAGGCAAGTGCTCCAGTAGCCTGCTGGGGAGTGCCCCTCCAAAGGGTGCTGCTGGGGGTTGCACGCAGGGTCACACTGGCTTTGCTCGTCTGGGAGTTCTTGCACGCCTTGGACGGTGAAAAGTCAGCTCCAAGCATTCCAGTTCCTGCGAAACCTGTAAAAGCATTAATAGAAATGGACAGTGGAGATTATACTGTCAGCAGTGCTTGCTGTGTTCTTTGGAGCACTTTCAGCAGAGATCCCTCTTTTTTAGTGGTTTGGAGAAAAACCCAAATAGCTCTGAACATTGGACTGCTGCCTCCCTCCTTCCCATCCCACATCCCACGTGGTGCTGAGTGGGACACGCAGGCTGTGGTGTGGCAGGGGCTGATCTCACCCAGTGTCCTGTTTCCAGCCATGAACTGTGCCAAAGGCACAGCAGATCCTGGGGAGTGGGAATGGAGAAATTGCCCCTTGCAGAGGCAGTTTCTGGATCCTTTCAGTGGAGGAGGGAGTGATGATGTGAAATAAGGCCTAGTTGTCACATTTCTGTAGTGATGGCAGTGTCAGCCCCATGTGTGACCTGTCAGAAGGCTCTCTTCAGGTGTGACTCCTGGCAAGGAGCATGGCTGGGACATGTTCAAGCTAAAAGAGAAGATACTGAATTTTGGTGGCAAGGGGGACAGCCCTGAGGAGCCTGTGGTTGGGAAGGGGTCAGGTCGGCTGCGGGGCTGCTGCCTGTCACACCACCCGCTCAGGAGGCGTCTGAGCTGTTCTTGGCACAGGGGCATTGCCTGCCCTACAAAGGTTGCCACAGCACTTGAGAGGCTGGGCTGAGGCATTTTCTGATGAAAGTCAGTGTGTCTGTGTTGAACTGGATCCAGATGGAGAAACCTGAAGTCTGGTGGCACTTGGTGCCAGCAGCACCTTATGCTGCTGGCCACTGGCCCATGTCGCTGTCTGTGGGTTTTTTGCATCTGGCATGAGTCACTGAGCATGGAAATGGTTGTGAGTAGGTGACAGTCATGAGCACGGGTCACTGCAACCCCAGACTGAGGAAGCAGGGAGCATCCATGTGCCTCCTGTGGACTGGAAACCACGTGAGTGCATTTAATGTGCCTGGGGCTTCTGGGCTGTCCCTGTGCCTGTCAGCCCCCAGATTTCTGTGTGAGAGCCCTGTGCTGTGAGTAATTTGCATTGTGTGGGTGGGATAAGTGCCCCAGTATCAGACAGAGAGGTGATGCAGCTCTGCTGCCTCTCCATCCCCCAATGCAGCATGCCAGAGGCACTCCAGTCCCATGAGCCCCATTTACAGGGAATGCTGCCTGCAGATGACTGTGCACAGGAATCAGGGATCTTGGGCACAAGTGGAGACAGGTGTGCTTGGCTTTTTGTTCCCACTTCAGTTCCCTGGGGCTGTGTGTTTCCACCCTCAGACATTCACCACAACCACTGCTGTTACTGGCAGGCCTGGCTGTTTTCTGTCTGGCTGGAATGAGAGCAGGACATGTACTCACCCCTCTGCGTGGCTCTTCCCATCCATCACTGCCCAGAGAGAACAGCGTAGAACCTTCTTCCACGCCCTGCATTAACATTTCCTGAAGGCAGCACACCCCTTGTCCCTCTCTTACCCAGCCGGCCACATCCCTGGAGGAGCGAATGACTTTTCCTGCTGAAGGCAGTGCAGTCCCTCGAGTTATCCCATGCAGGGCAGTGACTCATTGTCCGTCTTTGGAGTGTGTTTCTTGGCTGGAGGAGGGCTGTTGTCAGTGCCAGGGAGCCTGGCTGCCGTTACCACCCAGCTGTGCCACACAGCCCTGGCACTCTGGAGAAGCTGCAAGGGGGTGATTGCTGAAAACAAGGGTATTATTTTTAGGGGGTGACACCTCCTTTCATCTCCTTCCCAAAGGAAGCAATCTTGGACATCTTGCCCATGTGCACCTGGTTATGGTGAGGTCCAGGGATCCCCAGTACCTTCACATCTGTGTGTGTGTGTAGGAACTGTGTGGTTTGGGGCAGAAAATGCTGCAGAAGGGTTTGTCCCAGGGGATGGTAGCTGTGGAGCATATGCATTTGGTGGAAGGAGTTTGGAAAACACTCCTTCCCCTCTTGGCTAAGAGGCTCGTACTGCTGTGCCTCCTCAGAAGTGGAGCTGTGTCACCTCAGTTCAGTGCCTGTGGAGCCTCTTCTGAGGACTGTGTCTGGGAAGGGGATACTGGAGTGCTTCAGCACCAAAGACTTGGGATGAAAATGGGTCCTGGGGATGGGGTGCTCCCTTCAGGAGCCATCTGTGACTGCTTGGAGTTTGCCTTAAGTAGCTTCCCAGAAAAACAAGAGAGTTATTTGTGCAAAAAGGGGAGATTTCCAGGGAGGAAGGTCTGTGTGATAGAGACTGATAGGATCCCTTCATCGGCTCCACAGGAATGGCATGTGTTATAGCCAGGTACTGGAGAAGAGGAAGATGATGGACCAATGTGCATCCTTCATCCCTCTTCTGCACCCCACCCCTCATCTTGACCTGAAATGGTACTTTATCATTGTGGCTAAAACATCACTTCTAAGTGACCCCAGTGCCTGTGGAGATGCAAAACCACCCTCTCCCATATGCAAACATGTATGGGTTCACCCATCCAAGCTGATGGGAGAGATGATTTGTCATCCCCTGCTGCAGCTCATTGTACGTGGGCTGTTCTCTGTGGAAACCTACTCATGCGCACGTCCTGTCTTGCCCTGCTCAGGTTTGCCCTGAGCTGCTTTCCTTGTGGTTTTTCCCTTAGCTTTGTGAGTAACCTCCTCCCAATGCATCTCTATTTCCAAGTGCTGGGAGGTGAGGGGAGGCATGGGGATTTAATGACTTGGTTTGGCTGTTTCAAAAGGACTAGGAGAGATGGGAGAAAATGCGCAGCTCTGAGAAAAAAAGTCTGAGCTAAGCTTTCAAGCACCCCTGTGTTGCTGGGACTCATTTCTGGCTGACCCAGCCAAGTTCAAGTAACTTGGTTTAATTTCTGCTAGATGAAATGTCATTAAGTCAGGAGCCACTAAATGGAGCCCCTTTGCCATGGGGATAACCAGGCTGACAACATCCAGGCACTGGCTATGCTTCAAAATAGAGTTGTGTGGCCCAAAACCAAGCTACTTCAGGCAATTTCTGAGCCTGAGAGTTAGGGTGCAGTGCTGGTAAAAGACACTTACCCAATGGTTTCAGAGGGACAGTTGAGCTTCCTTGTGCCATGCCAATGCCTGAGGGTTGTGGCTCAACTGGTGACATGGAGGAATGTCACTGAATCATGTGATGGCTTTTCAGGGCACTGGGATGTGCCTGCCTGCTGATCTGCTCAGGGAAGCAGAATCACAAAGGTCCTGATACCCTGCATTAGCCTGGCTGGGTTATCTGGGAAGGACCTGCTCCAGGACCCTTGCAGGGGTACAACCTTGCAAGGGTACAACCATCCTGGCCCTTGGCTCTGCTCTAATGTCTGAAAATGCTCTGGAGCAAGCACGGGGAAGGTCCTGCTGCTCCCCAGGATGCTCCCAGTTGTCATCCTGCTGTAGGGAACAGGAGGGGAGCTGGTAGGGGGAGGTCTGATGGAGAATGATTCCCGTTCCCTAACAAGTGGCTGAGACAGACATCTCCAACAGACTCTCTGCCGCCTGTATCTCAGCAGAGAGACACGCAGGGCAACCAGCCCTTCCCAAGGCTTGGCCCACAGAGCTGAGGGAAGGCTGTTGGGAATAGCTTGGGTTATACATTGCTGGCTTGTTCACCAGCAAGGAAAACGCCGAAGGAGGCCAGTGGTGAGTCTGCCTGTCATCTGTGTCTGTGCAGAGCCTCTGCAAGAAGACGTGGTCATGAGGCAGAACAGCTGAACAAGGCATGACTGGGGAGGAAAGCACCATGAAAAGAGAAGCAATGGTGGGAAGGGCCACAGGGGCATTTCCTGAGCTACAGAGGATGTTGGTCTGGAACAAGAAATGCATGTTTGTATAGTAAATATTAGAGTTACAGAGTTTGCAAGTTGATGCCTGCTCCCCTCCATCATTCCCCACTCGCTGGCACAGCCCCAGGATGAACAGAAGAGCTCAAGTACAGCGTTTGCTCCACGGGGATATGTTCCATGTTCACTCCACATGGAATCTGTGCAAGGTGGGGGCTGTCGTGGGTTGTTATCTGAGCTCTCCTCCTCTCGGGAAGCAGTGCTGTGCTCTGCTGTTCCCTGGGAGAGGCCCAGGGAAAAGGCCAGAAATCATCGCTTCTGGTTGTTCTCCATGGGGTTGGTTGCTTTTTGCCATTGCTTGTGCTTGTCTGAATATTGCTGTGACATGGTCTCTCTCCCCAAAGTTCTTTCTTGTGTGTGTGCTCTGCTGCCATTCACCTGCCAGAATGGGGCACGGATGCTGCCCACTCACTCTGAGTGTTCTGGGTGCAGGCACCTGGATGAGCCCAGCCACTTATGCCTCCTTACACTTGCAGCTCCCCAGTAGAGGTGGTTCTGAATTCACAAAGCTGAAGGATGCATTTAAGCAAATCAATCATGTGACTCTACTAGATATGCTTTCCTTTCTTAAGCTTTTTAATTAAGCCTCTGTTGTCTATGTCCTTGACTTTCTAGATGCAGTAAAAATGAGCAGTCACAAGTATCTAAGGAGATTTGATTGCCTCTTTGAAGCCAAAAATTTGATTTGCTTTTGGAGCTAAAAAATTCCCATTCCCAAATCAAAACCTTTCAATAAGAATTAAAATAGGAATAATTCCCAAAGGTCCTCCCTTAGCTCTATGAACACCAGGATTACTACAGTTCTTCACAGCCAAGAGTATGATGTGAGAAAGCAAATGGTCACTTATTTGATCATCTTGTCCATCAGAGAGAGGTCGCTGCCTTCCACAACATTTGAGGCAGTTAGTGAGTCTGGAGTTCTCTGTGGGATTCTGGTGTTGGATTCTCACATCACCGTAGTTTTGAAAAATATCTGTCTTTTAAAAAAACCAAAACAACAATCAGCCTTTTTGCTTAGGCAGAAATTAAGGAAATGTGTTCTCCACCAGTAGGAGCCCAATTAAACTTCTTTCTGGAGACATCACTCTTTGACCCTGTAGTTCTGATCCTTCCAGGCAGGGCTCTTCACGTGGACCACTGAACACTGCCCAGGGGTTCAACTGATGCTTCCATGTGGGATTTCTTGGCCTCCATGTCCTGGACCATGTTCATGTGGTCTGTATGTCTAGCTGCAAGTCCCAGTCTTTGCCCTCAAATAGGAGGGGAAAACGAGCTCAGACTGCAAGAACTGTCTGGATGCATCACTGCTGCTGCCAAGCTCTATTTTCTTTTTCTCTTCTTTTTTTTTTTTTTTTTTTTTTGGTCCTGCTTGGATGTTAAAATCGAAAATTGGACAGATTTAGCAGGCAGTGGCTGCAGCTAGGGTTTGGCTTTGACTAGCACAGTCACAATATCCTCTCAGAAATTCTATGGCAGGATCTTTCTCTGTGTCTCTCGGGTGCATTATTTCATTAGTCAGGAGCCTGTCTTTGTGGAGCAGCATCTTTGCAGTCAGGGGTGAGTGAGCTGTCACTGCTGGGGCTGAAGCACTCACTCATTGCTCCTGGCAGGTCCTGGAGAGGAGTCAGCAAGGTCTGGAGAAGCTCATTGCTGTGCCCATGCAGAGATCCAGGTCCTGATTTCTGGCTTTTCCAGTGACTGACTTAAACCAAGTGCTAATCCCTGTGCACGGTGGAGCTCTGGGCATTGTTTACCCTTCTGGTAATATAGTTATTTGTTTCCCACTGTACACTCTTCCTTCTCCCATGAATGCAGTTCAGCTGCACACATGCCATTTGTATCAAGCAGACAGCTCCTGTCACTGGTCCTTTTTCCTTTGTTCAAGTCATAATCCATCAAAAATATCACCTTCAATTTCAGAACCTTTTCTTTGGTGTGAGAGAGAGCATCCTCTTCTGAGAGGGTCTGCCCTGAGATCTGACTTCCTACAGAACAAAGAAGCACCTCTTCCACTGACCTGCTGGCATTTGCAGGCTGTAATTTACACTGATCATTTCAGGCACCGCAATTATTTTTTTCTCTTTTTTTAGGTTTTGCACAGACACAACAGGAAGCAAAGCTGGGGCTGTGAGACGGCAGCAGGGAGGCAGTGGTGGGGTCAGGATTAGCTCCTCAGGGCCTCTGGGGTGCCTGCTCATGTGCAAGTACATACTGTCTCTTCACTTCCCTTGGCTGGAGACCGCTGGATCTCCTCCAGGTGTTAACCCTCTCCAGTGTTTTGTATTGGAGACCATATGTGGAGTTTTTGTCTCCTTGTGGCCCCAGGATCCAGCCTGGAAAATATCTGAGAGCTTCATCCTCCAGCCCAAAATAAGTAGGGATTCCTCCTGTTGCATCGCAGCCACTGTCTCCCACTGATCTGGGGTTTCCAAACCTCTTCCTATCTGGCACCTGAGCAAGTGGGTGGGAGGATGCCGTGCATGTGAAGCACCTCCCATCCCCTCTGCTGGCCTGTTCCCGAGGGGCGATTGCACCCCGGCTCAGTTCATGCACACATCCCGCCCGTGCAGCCTCCCATGGTGCAGCAAGTCCTGGGATTACCCAGAGCAGCCCTTCTCAGCAGCTCTGGGTCTGCCTGGGTCCCAGGAGAGCAGAGCTGTCAGTGCGTGCTGCAGGTGAGGGTCACCGATGCTGTGGATAATAGCATATGGATAATGCTTTTTTTTGCTGCCATGGCAAATACCTCACCTGATTTGTTTCAGGGCTTCATTTGCCTTTTTTATGACTGTCACACTGGCAGCTGATGGCCCAGAACTGATGCATCTGGGTCCTCCTGCAACTTCCAGCAGCAAAGAAGCAGAAACTGCTGAATCCCAGCATTGTGAAATTAAATCCTAATAAATTTTCACTCCCCTCATCCGGGATGAATTTCAGTTTCCCCGTTGGTGTTTGTCTCTCTGTGCTATGGCAGCCCTTCTCAAGTCTGTGTTCATCATCAGTATCTTTCTGGTTTTATGCCAACTTCTTCTCAAAGTATTAATCCCAAAACTAATCTGGGAGGTATTTTTCTAGAAATCTGCCCTCTCCCCAGTATTTCTCATTTAAGTGCCAGCTGCTTTCTCGTTGCTCATGACCTTTACAGTTCACCTTTTAAACTTCATCCTCGCTGACTGAAGGCCTTGTTTCCTGTGGAGTGTTGTCTCTCATGCACTGTGTGTATCTGGATCTACCACACAGTCTTGATCTATAGAAACAGCTTATTTTATTTACAGACAGGTTTGCATGGGTATGAGCTGTGTCTGGTAAATGCTGTGTTGATTTTCATTCTGAGTTATTTATTATCCAGTTGCACCCACATCTTTTTAATTGCCTTCTTTCCTTCAGACTGTTTTCTAAAGACTGGGTAATGCTGATGTCAGCCTAGCAGGCTTGTTGCTGCCTGAATCCTGTCTCCAAGCCAAACTCTTCAATTCGTGTACTGGATTTTCTGTTGTGGTTGCAGAGAGCCTCTCTCCCTTTTTAAGGGTCTCTGCAGCCAAAACTGCATATTCTTTCACTGCTGCTTCCAGAAGTCTGGAATAGGCATGATCCAGTCTTTCCCTCACCTCACACGTCTGGCTGTCTTTGCAATCAGACAGTACACCTAAATATTCACAGCTTTAAAATCTATTCCCTTTTCCAAGGACATCTGGCAAGACACCGAAGCCCCAGATCCTGCTATGGTGTTGATGTCACACTGCAAAAGAGTAGCTTCAGCTGTGATGGGACAGCACTGAAATCTGGAATACAGAAGGAAAGAAGAAAGTATGACACCTTTTTAAGCTCCAAAAGGAAGTCTGAAAGCCCTTGTAGAACAGAAGATTCAAAAATGTGCCTGAGCTTCCTTTCAGGTTCATCTTAATCAGTAATTTCTGGTCAGTGTCTCCACCTTAGCACAGAGGTTTTGGTCTCCTGTTCACATCCCTCCTATTCCCTTGCCTCATCATTTGAAGATTCAGAGGACAAATGTGATATTTCCTTCTGCCTGTGTCAGTGAAAAACACTGCAGGTGTGAGAAACACTTCAGATTTGGATCACACACATGCACTGTGTTGATACTTCTCACCCAAATAGTGATCCTGCAGTTGCCAAGGGTTGGTGTTTTTTCCCCTTTAGAAAGTTGATATGCCTTGGCTAAGAGATGTCCCTGCTTTCAGATGCAATTGTGGCAATGCTGAATTTCCAAGGATTACCACTGCATGTGGTGGAATCTGGGATCCTCAGTAACAAGCTATAAAGTCAGGAGAAAAGCCAAGATGTGAAGATCTTGGCAGCTCCTCTATGATGGAATATCCTGATGTACTCAGGGCCATGGTGCCAAAATGCAGCACAAACCATTAATTCACTCACGTTACTCCCTCCTCAACGCTGTCATTTATTTCAGCATTCCTTGGACTTCCCAAACTTTTTGGGAGTCCCAAGGGCATTCCAGAGATGGGTAAACCAATGGTACAGGGAATGGGATGCTTGACTGGCTCTCATCATGAATGAGTGGAATAGGAGGGAGGTGTAAATTTCAGCCAGCATTTGGCAACAGAGTGAGCTGGGACAGGCATGTGTGAGCAGTGATGCTGCAGGTGCTGGGGCTGAGGGATGATGAACAGGAGGTGGCCACAGCTTGGGCTCACAGGGCTGGGCTTTGTTGTACGTCAAAAGCTGATCTTAGTGGGGTGGACTCCATTGAATCACTGTCTACAGCCTGCTGCTGGCTCAAGCGGGTTGCAGCAGCCCTGGCCTGCCTGCCACTGTGATGGCCAGGTGATGACAGATGTTTTGGGGATGCTTTGGGTACAGCTGGGACTTGTCTCTGTTCTCACACCTGCGGCTGCTCTGACCCAGCCTTATGGAGAATGGACACTCCATCCCATGGGACACAGCAGATGCTGCCCTCCTCATGCCCTGGTGCCTCATGGAGCTGTGCAGGGCTGCAGTTGCATCTGCCCCTCTGCCACAGGGCTTAACCCTAGCTCCAAAAGTCACCATCACGGCCCAGCCGGGATCCCGGCTCGTTTTCTCCATGGGATGCAGTGTGTTGTTGGAGCAGACAGTTTCTGAGTGTGGAGGCTTCCTGCAGTGAGGCCTTGTAAAAACCAAAAACCTGCTGCCAGGCCAGGCCTTGCTCTGAAGGTTTGGCAGCGCCCGGGGCAAGGATGGTGTCATCGCTTTGGAGCGCACAGGCCACCAGGATGCAGCCAGTGCCGAGTGCTGCTGTCTTCCCCTGCCAGCTCAGCACTCCCAGCCTCCTCCAGCTGCACGGGAGCAGCCTGGCAGGGATTTTTTCCCATTTTTTTTTATCCTTTCCCCTTTTTTTCTGGAACCCTATACAGCAAGAGTATAGCAGGGATCCCAGGGGGTTTGCTGCTATGCAGAGAAGACGCCTTGTTCTCTGCCAGATCTTGCGCTGGGGAAGGGTTGGAGGAAATCCATTTTGCAACGTTTCTGCTGGGGCTGTTGGCAAGAGCCGTGCGAGGTACAGCAGCTGCTGGCCAGGCTGGTCCCTCTAAAAAAAAGAGGGCTGAAGAGGTCAGAGCATGGCTGTGACCTGCCTGACCTCTGCTCCCTCCCCACTTTACTGCAGATTTGCCTTTTGTTGAGCCCAAAGAGCCTCCTGCCGAGCCAGTGCTCCTCCAGGGCCATGACCTAATGCTGCACTGAAGCCTTTCCCTAGGACGTTTCCACACCACCCTGTGTAGCACCAGCACAAGCTATTTGCATTTCTAACAGCCTTAAGTCAGCCTGAACCACCCGGGAGTTGCTTCTGTGCCGGTGAGAAAGGTTCTGGTTGATGCACGTGTTAATCTTGAAAACAAACGCCTCCACATTGTTTTTACTAAATATAGGAGGAGTGTCTGCTGCAAGGTGCTGCTGGCAGCCCTCAGCAGGGTCACAGTCCTACATCCAGCAGCAGTTTATCAGCCCCAGCTAAAGGGGAAAGGGGCTCAAGTTTACTGCTCTCTGTTGGCAGATGTGAGCTGCAGTGGGTCGAGTTTTCAAGGTCGATCTCATTCCCTGTCATTTGCCGAGGGCTGAGCCTGGAAATGTGAAATGGGGCTCCTCTGGGATGAGCATCTCAGCCCAGTACTGTACGTTGGATTTTCTGCTTATCTCCCACTTGCACAAATGCCATTTCATCCTCCTGTGGGCTAACTGATATAGAGGATTGAGGAAGAAACTGTACCTTCTTATTGAGTCACATCTTGATCAATCCAGTGCTGCAGGAAGTGTCATTTCCCACGGATGCGCAAGCGTACAGGCACTGCTGATGAAATCTTGTGAGGTCAGGCAGTCATTTCCTCCTAATTACAGCTCCAGGAATGAATAATGGTTAGCTGAGACCCTGGTGACTTTGTGCTTTGGAACAGCTTTCATTTAAGCAAAATACAAGTATGTGAAAATGAACACAGGATCTGGATTTTTCCTTCTGGTTATTTTGGCTGTACAGATGCCATGTGAGACTTGTATAAGAAATTTGGGGTTGTTTGGTGATGGTCAGTGAATGAAAAGATCCAGAGCCCCGAACTGTCATGCAAAAAACTTCTGTTACAAACCTTCACATTGCCAGAAATCGCTTGTGGCAGTTGCTTTTTCCAGGAACTTGGAGGACTGGAAGAGCCTCCCAGGCCACAGTCTCCTGAACAATGTGTCCTATCTTCCCCTTCAGAAAAAACATAATTCTCCATTTTAAAACTCATGGTGTGATTCCTTCTGTGGAAGCCAACTCCAGGGCTGCACAACCCCCATGGTTTGCATGTAGAAACTGTCATGGCATCATCTGCCAATGGAGAGAGTCAGAGCCAAGAAGCAGAGGGTGGGTGAGAGGTGGCAGAGTTGCTTGGAGGTGTTGCTGCAAGCAAGAGCCTGTGCCCCTGCCATGGCTGGCTTCATGTGTTGGATTTGGGATATCCAGGCCACATGGTTCTGTCCCTACTTTGCTGGAAACAGGTTGCTGGGGCTGAGGAATGGCAGCTGAAGCAGATGCTTCCTAGCCTGGAAGGTGGTTGCATCCCTAAATAATTTATGAGCATGTGAACTTGAGCAGCTGTCAGTGATTGGGTTTCTGGTGCCACACTTACGGCTGGCCACATCCAGCCTTGGGTTTGGTGCTGCTGCAAATGGACCTCCAAAATTAAACAGCTGATCTGCAGGGCAGGGAGGGGGCAAGGACTGCCTGGGTGGCTGTCTTCAGTTTCAAACACCAGAGGAGATGCTGCTGGTTTAGAAGGGAAGAAAAGAAAAAAGCAAATAAGATCTTCAGTTGATTTAACAGTCAGACAAAGTACCTGACCAATTTGCGTGCTCTGTCTGTGTCTCTGAGCCTGGAAGTGCAAACTCTGAGCCTTTGGGGGCTCGGCACAGAGCTGCCAGTGTTGGATCTGCCCCTTGGCTCTGCCCAGCACAGGGGCCATCTCACCCCTCACAGGGCTGTGGCAGTGCTGGTCAGGCTCCTGTCTCCTCTGGGTCATTCCCTCAGACATACAGCCTGGACAAGTGGCATTTCCCAAAAGCATTTGGATCAAAATTTTCCTAGTTGCTCTTGAAATTGTAACAAGCTGTTACCTTTATTTATGATCTTTTATTTGTTAAAAAATAGGTCTGGACCTTTTGAATCCTAGCTGCAGATTTTGTTACAAAGTAAGGGGGAGGGAAGAGCATTGCTTGAGCATCCCTTCCAGAGCAAAATGGGTTTGTCTCTTCTTGGGAGATGTCTTATCAACTTGGGCATCTCAAGAGAAGGTGAGGGAAGCAGACCCTTTCAACCCCTCTGACTTTCCTCACTCCTTTTTCAGCCTCTGAAGATATGAGATCCACCTGGCAAGGCAAGGCTGGTCGCAGCCCACTCCAGGCCCTATATGAGAGTGACCAGGTAAGGGGACAGGGACAGAGAAGTGGTGGGGTGAAGATCGAGTGGAGCACTGAGTCCTGACCCTTTCTTCCACTCCTCTGGTGTATGGGACACTGTGCCACGTCCAGCCACCCCCAAGGTCCTTGTAGCTGAACTTCTGTCTGTGTTTAAAAGACAAGACCACACTGTTTGGGGGAGTAACTTGATAAAAACTACTTATGGTCCTTGCTTGGGCAAACATTTTAATTAGCAGTGGGCTGAGCCATAGCTGGGTAAACCTGGGAGATTTTGCCATCTGACCATTTCAAAGTCAACTCTGGGCCATCATAGCAGGGCAGGAGCACCATTGCTGCCCTTCCTGAGCTAATAATTGACAGATGTTTCTGTCTTAGCTGCTATATATATGCACACACATAGGTACATGCACATATATATGTTTACATAGATAAAGCTGGACTCAGCCATGGCAGATTTATAATCCTCGAACATCTCAGGCCTCTCCATCACTCTGAGCTGTGCCAGCTATACCTGCTGAAAAATGGGCATCCAGGCACAGCCTGGGCATAGAGTCACTCCCCTCCAGGTGGGCTTAGTGTGTCTCCCCCTGCGCAGGAATCAGGGAAGGTTGTCCCACTTGCCCTTCACAGTGGGGCTTCTGGTTGGAGCTGTAAAAAGTGTTTGTTTCTGCTGCATTTCCCCCTGGGCAGGCAGTTTTCCCCTCATGCAGCCACACTTGCCTTTGCAGAGGGATCTTCACCCACAACTTCCCTGCAGGAAGTCCTGCAGGAAACCACCCTCCAACAGGTGCCATGCCATGTGCCCCAGCCACCAAATGTGCCCTGCATGTCCCCGTGTCCATGGGGCTGTCATCTGCTGCAGCCCCAAGAGCAGAGGGCAATGCTGGTGCCATCCCTGCTGCCTCCCCACTGCCCGTGGGCAGTGCCCAATGCAGCCAGGGCCAGATCTTTCCATATGTTTTGCTTTGTGTTACTGTCTAGGTTGATGCTCTTATGTCTGTAAGCAGCCAAAATACATTTTGTCTCTGAATAATGGCAAATAATGGACTCTCTTGGCCATGATGCCAGCAGGCCGTGATGCTGCTGGAATGTCGTGGTGTTATTTCCTTAAAAGTGATACTTAATTTCCCTGGCTTTTAAAGAGAAGGAAATGAAGGGAGCAATTTTGCTCTGAAATAACTGCAAGACATGCATTTATTCCAGTGGGCGGCTGCTAAAAAGTAGTCACATTTATTTGTTGCCATGCCTGCAGACAGTGTCTGTCTGTCTGTCTATCTGGTCCAATAGTTTTGAATTATGCAAGTGCAGGGAAAAACACCTGAAAAAAATCACATTATTAAAATTACTCTTTTTCTAAGCCCTTGCAAAAAGGTTTTCCAATTCTAAAAGCTGACCAGGAGGCTTCAAACAGAAGAAATTTCTACTGAAATGTTTGCCTGTGTTGCAAGGCGGCATGAGAATACTTCTTCAGCTGTGGTTATCACCTCCCTAGGTGCTGTATTTTCTTTGTAGCCTAGTAGCCAACAATGTCAGAGTCATACCTTGATGGCAGTTAACATCTGTTCACCTGCATTTCCTTCGTTTTGGCATTTTTCCTTATCATCTCCCTGTTGGAAGGACCAAGGATGGGCTGCTTTCTCCTGTCCCTGTCTCAGATTACTTTCCATGCAGGTTCCTGGAGAAAGCAGTCACTAAGGTGACCTGGATGAGGTTATTTCTTTTGTGGAAAGGAGATCCAAAAGGGTCTGAGTGTGGTTCATCCCTTGCAGAAGGAGCTGTTTGCCCAGGTGTTTGTGTCTCTCTGAAGATGACAGGTCTGCTGGATCACCCACAGGATGGACAGTTTGTCTCAGTATCCCAACTCCTGGCAGGAGCTTTACAAGCCCTTACAGCACTGCCCCTTGAAACACCTCATTAGCCCCCAGGGAGCAGTGAGGGAGCACATGAAGCCTAGCAAAGGGTGTCCTAGGCAGTGACAGCTCTCTGCAGCCATGTAGACACCAAGGCCTTCCCTTGCCCTTCCTGGAGGTTGCCACATCTGTTTAACTGCAGAGCTGTTTGCTGTGGCACCCTCTGACACTGGGAGGACTGTCTTTACAACCCCAAAGTGAGAGCCACCATGGTGTTGGGACCGGGTGGTCACTGCATGGCATTAAAGCCACAGCCCTGCAGATTCAGGGCCATCCGGGGTTAGCAGGTGTTGGATGCAGCCATTCCCAGAAGAGGCTGTTGGATGTTCCCAGCAATGAGGAACACAAAACTTCCCAACCCTTGTGAGCAAAACAGGGACAGAATGGGCAGGAGGAGGAGGGGATATTCCCCTTCTGACTTCCTGGAAATCGTTTCCTTCCCCAGATGTTCTAATGACACTTCGGGCTTTTTGATGAAGACCATGACAGGAAAGGTCACGCCCCAGAACTGGAGGGGAGTTTCAACTGGGTCAGGGGTTAAGGGACTCTGGGCTTCTGGTAAGCCAGTGCAGCAGCTGCCAGTTCTTGATGCGAGGGTCAGAAGAGTTAAAGGACCATGTGTTAATTCCTCATCCCTGTGGCCAAAGGAAACTGTGACCAGAGCTGGGGTGTTGGACTAGCCTGTGTGGAAGAAGTGCCTTGGGAGAAGGAATCCAAAGCCCTCAGGAAGGGCCCCAGCACCACCTATTCAGTCCTTTGCTCCTCTCCATCATACCTGCCGCCCCACCTTATCTCCAGCTCCCCTCCTGCTGACCAGGGCTGGATTGTCAGTGTTAAAGACTATTTCCATTTGCATTTCCTTGGCAGGACACCCAGGCCGTTTCCATACAGAATGCCCAAATGTGTGTGCCACGTTTGTGCCCTTGGCTGGGTGTTCACAGCAAGCACATGTGTGAGGGTGTCAGTGTGAGAAAGCAATGCCCTATAGCAGCAGGAGGTGTGCAGGGCCCTGTGCCAGCAGACAAGCTGTGCTTTCTGTTCCTGGGGCCATGCCTCCCCCCTGGACTGGTGTAAGGGAGGGCAAGTTAGCCCAGTGTGTATGTGTGTGTCTGCTTTTAAAAAAATGCTCTGTTATTGATCTTCTGTGCACCAACTGTTCTTCTGTCACCCCCTTCGATTTTTCTCCTCATCCAGCTCCTCGTGACATTTTGTCCTTTCTTTTGATGCCAGCCTGTCCAAGGATTAAATGCACTGAATCAAGTTGTGTTCAAAGTCAATGCTGTCTCCAAAAATCCCACATGGGTGCCTGACCAACCCAGTGAAGGGGAGACAGTGGGGACAGTTGTGGGCCAAGTGTTGTGTGTAGAATCAGTCAGCTTGGGCGAGCTGGTGACCAGCTCTGTTGGGTTTTTTCTCCCCAGTTTGAGCAGTCGTCCCTGCAGGCAATTCATCAGCAGAGACGGGAGATGTTGAGCAACGTCTGCAGCCGTTACACCCGCAAGCGGCGTCTCCTGCAGCCGGATGACTTGCGGCACTTGGTGGTGGATGACACGCACGGGCTGCTCTACTGCTACGTACCCAAAGTGGCCTGCACTAACTGGAAGCGGGTGATGATGGTTCTGACAGGGCAAGGCAAGTACCAGGACCCACTGGAAATCCCTGCCCACGAGGCCCACGTCCCCTCCAACCTGCGCACCCTCTCCGAGTACAGCGTTCCCGAAATCAACTACCGCCTGCGCAGCTACCTCAAGTTCGTCTTTGTGCGGGAGCCCTTTGAGCGCCTGGTCTCGGCCTATCGCAACAAGTTCACCCTCAGCTACAACACGGCCTTCCACAAGCGCTACGGGACCAAGATCATCCGGCGGCACCGGCAGGAGCCCAGCGACCGGGCCCTGGAGCGCGGGGACGACGTGCGCTTCGAGGAGTTCGTGTACTACCTGCTGGATCCGCGGACGCAGCAGGAGGAGCCCTTCAATGAGCACTGGGAGCGGGTGCACTCGCTCTGCCACCCCTGCATCATCCACTACGACGTGGTGGGCAAGTATGAGACCTTGGCCGAAGATGCCAACTACATCCTGCAGCTGGTGGGGGCCGACACGAGCGTCAAGTTCCCGGCTTCATCCAAGACCACCAGGACGACAGACGGCATGACGGCCCAGTTCTTCCAGGACATTAGCCCCTTCTACCAAAGGAGACTCTTTAATTTATACAAAATGGACTACTTGCTCTTCAATTACTCCATCCCCTCATACCTCCGCATCCGATGAGGCAGGGGCTGGGGGGAAGAGGTGAGGGAGAGCTGGATAACTCTCATTTTGCCACAACTCCTCTCCTCCCACCTTGTGCTCAACTCTTGGTTGACTTCTTTCCTGTGCCCTTTTATTAGGGTCTGCTCCACCTCTTGATGCCTTGTTCATGCATGGTCTGGAGGAAGAACACTTCTCAAAACACTGGGGCTGGAGCTTTTCCTTCCCTTTCCCTCCCAGCCTTCAATATCTACAGGGAATGGTGGTGGGACTGGATGCTGCTTGCCTTGGCTGGGGACTTTCTTTTAACTAAGAGACTCCTCTGTAGATCCAAGCCTTGGGAAGGCTCCTTTTTTGGGCAGGATCCCTTCAGGTCTTTCTCCTCCTTACTGGGCTGTTTGAGGGCAGACATGGTCTCAGGGGTCAGAGTGGAGTGTATCAGAGACTTGCATAGAACCAGAAATAAAGCAATAATTTAATGTAACTTTTTCCTTTTATTTAAAATTGCTCCCATCTTTCCTTTTTGTCGTGTTCTCTGTCCTCATCCCACTTCCCACACCATACCCCACTGAGGGGTATGTAACACACAGAAGTATGTTACTCTGACCACATATTTATCCCTGGAGTGATTTTTTGTTTCTCTCCTTTCACATGCTCTCAGTTGGGGTGCAAAATACTCTAAAGATAGAGAGGAAAGGCTTGCAGCAGGTCCACAGTGCTTTCCCCTGAGCTACCACAGCAGAGTGCTCAGTGCCTGTGTGTTCATGTCTCTGGATTTCTGGTCAAATCCATTAAATACAGGCCCCACACCTCTCATTTTCTGAAAGCAGGTGATAACAGAGTTAAAGTCATATGTACAGCATGGGTGCAGATGTCTGCTCAGATGAAATCACATCATCCTCAGTGTCTTGCCCATGACCCCACTGGTCAGGCGAGGCCCTGCTGGCAACTCCTGTGTGCAGCCCCTTCATAAAAGTTATAAAGTGTTTTGGGGGAGCACTGGGCTGGGGTGTGGGAGATTGCTGTGGTAATGGAGAGGTAATGTTGGACTGGGAGACCAGAAAAGTCTGTGTGTGTGTGTGTGAGAGAGAGAGAGAGAGAGAAATTAAGAATAAAAATGGGGACACCTAGAGGGAAACAGTCCTTTGCCTGGTTGCCTTTGGGTAATCATTCCTTGAAGAAAAAATGGGGAGGAGGGGGTGAAACATGAAAGAAAATGACAAACCGAGCCCTAGGATTTTAAATTAAAACCAGTCCATATTTCAGTCTTTCCTCTTTTCTGTTTGGCTTTGGCTTGCTGGCTGCCTTTGTAAATAAATGCACTGGTAATAGATGCTGTAGAGTGTGTCTGCTGGCTCGGCTGCAAACACTTGACTTATTAGTGCAATACAATGGGAGGTTTTATAAAACCACAGTGCTCTCAGGCTCTGTAAAAAACGGTGTTTCCATCTAACAACTTTCAGCTGTTATATCTTAACCTTTTTCCTCTCTGCCTCTGACTGGCATCTATATCCTGACACTCCCTCCTTGCTTGCTCCACGTGGAGATTGGCTTTAGCAAAGAAATGGGAAAGAAAAGTAAATGAAGCTGCTGGTGATCCTGGCAGTGTGACTGATTCTCCCAATCCGCACTAGAGATCTTGCAGAAATGGCCTTTCTCATGCTATCTTGGTATCTCCCTGTCTAGCTGAAACACAGAGCACGAAAACAGATTATGTGATGCAACAAATTTCATCTGCAGCGTTCAGGCTTGGAGTGCATTCCTCCTGCTTTCTCAGGAGTCTCCTGTTCCTTGCTTAGAGCTGCCTCTGCTTGGAAAAATCATTGTTTGAATCACTGCAAGATCTTTTCATGGCTTTTTGTCGTGAATCATAATTTAGGGTCAGATGCAGGGACAGAAAGGGATGGATTTTTGGGTGGTTATTTGTTTTTATTTTTCCTAAATACTGTTCCTGCAGTTACCTCTAAAGAGCTGATGGCACAGTGAGTGGCAAGTTCAGATACACTCACTCCCAGCTGTGCTGTCTGTGGGTGTTTAGATAATATTTGGCTGGCTGGGAGCTGCTTTGGGCTTTCTTTGGTGTGAAAGTGAGGGAACAGAAACCGCTGGGCTTTGTTCTTCAGCCAGGTGGCTTCCAATCTCTCCTGCAACAGTGGCCATGGGGATGTGGTGGCAGCTGTGAATGGCTGTTTGTCTGGCAGCCTGTCCCTGCCATCCCCATCAGACCTGCCCCAGTCAACAGCCCAGCCACACACGAATGGAGCAAATGCAGCCCTGCAGCCTTGGCCATGAGATGCTGAAGGCAGTACCCTGTAAAGGTATCTTTTGGGTCATGTAGGAGCTTTAAAAATCCCCACCTCTGGGCTGTTTCTATAAAATCCCAACAGCCAGCATCCACAACCCACTCAGGTCACACCCTTGGCTTCCTCTCTGCCTAAATCCAGAGCTTTACAAAGGAAAACCTAACCATGCAAACAGAAAAGAGGCACTTCGTATTTCTGAAGTGAACACCTTCGACCTGGGCAGGAGCTTCCCATGCCAGGAATCGCTCAGCCCGTGCCAGAACCGAATTGCCCGGACCGGGATGCTCCGGGGTCAGCTCTGGCGTCGGGATGCTGTGGGACGAGGGTCGCGATGCTGCGGGGCCGAGATGCTGTGGGGCCGAGATGCTGTGGGGTCGGGATGCTCTGGGGTTGGGATGCTGTAGGGCCGGGATGCTGCGGGGCCGGGATGCTCTGGGGCCGGGATGCTGTGGAGTCGGGATGCTGTGGGTCCGGGATGCTCTGGGGTCGGGATGCTGTGGAGTCGGGATGCTGTGGGTCCGGGATGCTCTGGGGTCGGGATGCTGTAGAGTGGGGATGCTGTGGGGTCGGGATGCTGCGGGGCCGGGATGCTGTGGCGCCGGGATGCTGTGGGGTCTGTGGATGCTGTGGGGCTGTGGGGCCGGAGCCGGCGCTGGGCAGCCGCGGCCCTCGGCACAGGCACGGTGCGACCCTTCCCGGTCCGACCGAAAGCGCCGGAGGACGGGAGCAGGACGGAGCTAGGAGGACCCCGTGTGACCGGTGATCCCAACTACAGGCCGTGTAATTCCCTGTATGGGTGCTGGGAACAATTTCTCTGAGGGCTCCTGGTTGGTTGTGGCTTTTTAAACTGTTTCACTGCATCCCTTTTTCTTTTTTAGAGGAGAAAATATCAAGCAGGCCTGGGCCACCTCTAAAGTGTAACTGGATTGGATTTTCTCCTCTGCTTGGAAGTGGGAATGTGGCAGAGGCTGATGTGCAGCAAGGACATGAGCTACAAGGGAATGCCCGGGGTCTGCCCCCCAGGAGCAGGGCAGGGCAGGGCATCATCCCCTTGGCCCTGTCCAAGCACTCCTCTCTGAGCAGGGAATGTGACCAGGAGAAGGTGCCAGTCCTGGCCTCGCTGAAGAGAGGACTGTGGTACTAACGTCCCCCCAGTCCTCTGAAAGGTTCCCATCCTGGCCTCAAGCTGCAGAGCTTGGGGACAAGAGACTCCAAAGGAGTCAGGTTGGTCCTGGAGTTTGGCCCAAGGCTTGGGAGCTACTGGGGAGCTCTCAGAGCACCAGGGACACACACACAAAAAAGAACAGCCTCACTTTGGTATGTTCAGGTGTGCACAAATATACTATGAAAATAATGATTATATTATAATGTATAGTAGAATTACTGCTGAGTCAATCTACATGTTCTATATTGAGCAATTACATTTGTATATGGTTATAATACTTAATAGACTTTTGGCTTATGTATGTCTCCATATGTGTGCCTGTACACCATCCCATTTATTATATAAATACTCATATACCCCCCAGCATGAAAGAATGAGTGCCTTCCCTTGCTGCACTGTTGAGCTTTGCCACAGTTCAGCATGGCTCAGCAGTTAATGAAGAGCCAGCCCCTTCCTGCAAGTGCCTCCAACAGCTCCGGCCTTCCAAATGTGGTGGGCACTCTGCCTGTGCTGTGGGTTTTCCATGCTATGGAGCTGCTGGCCTCATCCTTCATAGTCTATGTGAAGCTGTTGAGTTTCTCGTCCAGTGGAATAAAACACAGCTTCAGTGATCAGGAGGTTTCCTTCCAGAGCTTCCTGTGCACCACAGATTGGGTTGTTTACCAGCTGGAGGATTAAATAGACTTTCATTGAAGGGGGGGGAAAAAAAAAAAGTGTGTTCAAGTGTGTCTTGGAAGCAGTGGCTCCCTTGAAGGAGGCTTTTCAGACTTACTGTGTTTGCTGGCACTTCACTTGTCCCTGGTAAGGAAGCTTCATCTCACTGAGAATTTATGGAAAATTACTGTGTTTGGATGGAGGCAGTGAGTGGAAGCAGTGGGGGGAGAAAAATGAATGGTTTGACTAGGCCTGAAAACAAACCCCTGTTCCCATCTGCATCTATGGATGGTGACAGCCACTTCTTTGCCTGCAAAGAAAATCCCGTAGGCACCCAGGAATGGGGGAACCCCTGACTGACCTTCCTCCCTAGTTCAGCTGGGATCTCCCCAAGGTCCCAGCAGCCACTCCAGCATCCCAACACATGTGGGGGTGCAGGACAGGCACCCACATCCTCCCCAACACCAGTGCTCTTCCTCAGCCCCCATCCCACAACACTGACACGAACCTGAGATGTATTTATTACATTTATTTATTTATTATTTATTCTATTATATAGAAATGTAGTGTATTGGGGGACAACTAGTGGCTGATGTCAGGAGTGAGCCTACCTGCACTGCTGATACAGTGGGAAATAAAACCATGGGACATTAAAAAAAATTACATTGTTTCCCTGCCCACTACTAGAGTCTAGATCAACTGGCTGATGGCTGCACAGGGCTCAAAAATAGCCAACCTCATTCTCTGCCAACACTTCACATTTTCCTTTATTCCCTCTAAAGATTGCAGCAAGGTAAGCTTTCTATTAGCATCTCACAGCATTGGGTGGTTTTCTCAGTCCAGGACCAGCACTGAGCCCAAAAGGGCAGGTCAGCAGCCAAGAACTAAAGAGCAGCAAGAAAGAAGCTCTCTTCCCCCACCTCCTCATTTTTAAAGGCTGTTGCTTATTTGGGAGCCATAAGGACTAAATACAAATAAAAGTCACTGTCGGCTGAAACTGAGGTGCTGGTGATTCTGGCAGGGTGGGTCCAGCCCAGTGAAAAGCTGGGCACAGGAATGACAGAAACACAGCAGCAGAGAAGCCAGGCCCACTGCTGGCAGGGACTTCCCTGCAGGGTTAGATTGTAGACAGAAATCACTATGAAATGTCCCCACCCTGTCTGGGCTCTGCTACCCACACAAGTCTGCTCTGAAACTGAAATTTGTGAGGAAAAGAGAGGCAAACAACCCCCTCCCCAAATCTCTTCCCTGACAAAATCACTCCAACACAACACCACAGGGAGCATAAAACCAGGTAGGGCCTGCTGCAATGTCCTGAAAGTCCTTAGAAGCTGAGGAGCCTGCAAGTATTTAAGGATCAAATTTCTGTTTTTAAGGGGAGGGAAGGGAGAGGGTGCCTGGACCACTCAGGGGCTTTTCACCCTGCTGGGACAGCTGGGACAACTGGTGCCAGGGGACAGAACAGTGCTGCCCACTTACTGGAAGGGCTGGGGTTGCTTTCTTAGAGGAGTAAGTTCAGATGGAGTTACAGGAATGCTGATCCAAGCTGTGCTCTGGGGTTACATAGAAGCTTTGTTAGCAAAGGCCCTTTCTCATTTGCACAGAGAAGAAAAAAAGAGGAAAGAGTAAACAGGCTGAGCAGCCAAATAACTAGCCTCTCACTGCCCTTAAAAAAAAAGGGGAAAAAATCCCCTTTTATTGAAACCATTTCCTTTGGTTATATCATTTCTCTTGAGGCTGGAAGCAATTTTAAGTCTTAAGTGCATTTCCTGCACTAAGTGCCCAGGCACGAGGCTGGTGCTTGGCAGCTCACCAAGGGGTGCCCTGGAGAGCAGCACGTCTTGCTGTGCCCTCTGTCATCTCCCCACATCACCTCTGAGCCCCAGTGCCTCCTGCAAAGGGGGAGCCCCAAGCCCAGCACAGGCAAGGTGCAGCATGAATCACCTTGGCGCAGCTGAGTCCCACAAGTAGGACACAGATGGCATCCATTACGTGTTCCCATCCCTGTCCTCTGTCAACACTGACAACCAGATTAAGCTGAGTTCTGCCCAGAAATCCCCCAATGAAGGGACATACCAGTGCCATGCCTTTGCTGCAAGCACATAGCAGAGAAGCAGCCATGAGTTGAGCACTGAGATTCGATGCTGGAGGAGTGTGACTGGGGTCCCTTGCACCAGCCACTGGCTCCAGTCTAGGTCTTTTGCAGGACTGGATGAAGCAGGGGCAAATCTATCTTATTAAGAGAAAAGCAGAAGGAGTTTCACATGATCAGGATGCTGTAGAGGGCCGGGGTGTCCCCAGCAGCTTGGCTTTAGCACCAGCCTTACCTGATTCACAGACCAGCGAAAGCACCAAGCTCCAGAGAGGATCTCCCTGAGGTGGTGGGGACAACACAGCAAGGAGGAGGAAACATGGTGTAGAGGCAGGAGGAGTTACTTGCTGTGAATGCTCAAGCCAGTGCCAAATTTGAGCTATTAAAGCTTTACAAAGTAAAGCACTAAGCTCAAGTTATTAAAATATATATGTACATATCCTCTAATGCAGCCCCTCAGGCTGGGACTGGCAGTCAGATGCTTTGCTTTCCCCACAGGCCCCTTGAGCTGCTGCTGCTGCTGCTGCTGCTGCAGTTCTCACCCAGGGTGCTGTGGCCGAGCAGAGCTGGCAGCAGTGATGCTGCAGTGGGAGATAAAGCAGCCAGACCCAAGCCAGGGCAGTGTGTGCCTCTCCTCTTGTGCTGACATCTCCCTGCCGGGGAGCTGCCATGCTCCAGCTCAGCAGCACCAGGCGATTTGTCCTTCATGGCAAAAAAAGGAAGAGGAAGCTTGGAGAAAGGGAAGGCAACAGCTCTTTTTTTTTTTCTTTTTTTTCAGGGAGTGCTTTTCCTCATGCCTGGCAGCCCAGAGCTGTTCAGCTTTTGCTGTTAGGGACCTTCAGCCATTTGTCAAAGCACGCAGGGGCCTCAGCTTTGCAGCAGCTCCGGGATACCAGAGCAGAATTGGGAACAAAGAAACACCCAAGGCCAGCAGGCACCCAACACAGCTGAGAGTTAAGTATTTTAGAGCTAGCAGGTCCTTGAATAAGGCATCTGTCTGCCAGCAGACTGGGGGACTTGATCTCTTCTTTTTCCTTCTCCAACAAGAAGACAGATAATTAATAAAGGTGAGGCCTAGCGACATTTTTCAAAGGTTTCATCCGTGTCCTCAGCTCCTGACTCTTCAGCATCTTATTATCTGGAGAACTCTATTTCTTCTTAAATTTCAGTGAAAATTGGCTGCTTTCAGCCCCAAAAGCCTCCCTGACATGTCCCTGGTAGCACCAGATTGCCACCCTGGAGCAAGGACCTGAGGAGTCACTGACCACAGCCTTGTGCCTGATCGTCACCAGACCAACACACGCAGCTTCTGGACTCATTCCAGAGCAATTGTTAATGACTGGATGGTGACTGTGGGAGAGGGAATGGGCTTTAATTCTAACCCAAAACATGTGGGTGGCAAAAAGTTCTTGATTAGGAAACACTGATTTTCCTGAAGCCCTATTAAAATTGTGTTGTCCAACCCTGAATGGATGAGAAAAAGGCAAAAAGTTCTACCTGACAAGTTAGTACTAGAAACAGGCAGAGTCATGGCAAGAAAAAAGCAACTTGCAAATCCACATTACTTTTTTTTTTTTACCCACTTTATTTGTGTGTTTTCTATAAACATTTTAACTACTGGACATTTCATAAACCGTAAAAACAAACCTTCCTGCCCCCAAAATGCAACCTAACCAGCTTTTTGGTCAGACACCAGCGATGCTGCCAGGGCAGGTAGGTGGTATCCCTAGATAACCTCCTGCTGGGCATGAGCCAGCAGCTCACTGCTTCAGATCCTGAGCCTTTGTGCAATGGAGAAGAGACAAGTTTAAAGACCTGGTTGCTCTGCTACTCCAGGGATTCAGCAGGAGAAAAGTGGGGTGAATCAAGAATTTCCCTTGATGGAAAGTCAGTCTGATGGAGGGGCAGGATCCACTTGCAGGATCAGATGCAGTGACCTCGGCAGGCTTTGGAGCAGCCTTGGGGCTGTGTCAGTGCTGGGGACTGAGACCATGGCCCAAATGCTCCATCCTTCCCAGTGGCCCAAATGCTCCTTGGTGCCTTGTTTGCCAGGTGCAGGTGTGAGCAGCGGGTGCTTCTTAAAACCGTCCTGCTCACTTGCAAGGGCACGAGTTTGTGGGTGCAGATTCCTCGGGGTGGGCGAGCCTGGCTTTAAGGCACGATGGGGAGGGCAGGTGGGGTGGCAGGGGAGGCCCAGCCCAGCCGAGTGACCCAGCGCTGATCGCCAGGTGCTCCGGTGTCCCGGAGGAAAGCACCGTATCACTGAGGGATGAGAGCAGCACACGGACTCTCAGTTCCCCAGGTTCATATCTGTGCCATGGATGAGCCAAACCAGGCGGAAACAGATGGCCAGGAATCCAGTGCCCAGGAGATCACCCAGGGCAGTGAGGTAGGGGATGGAGAAATTATCCGGGTCCAGAGCCTTCCTCCACATCAGGCGCACAATCAGGTCGGCCACGTAGAGCAGGATCCCCACCTGAGAGAGGCAAGACAGGCCCTGCTGTGAGGCAGTGGAAAGGAACAGACAAACCCTCGCCTCAAAGCCAAAGTGATGTGGGCAAGGCCAGGGTGTCAGAGCTAACAGGGGTCACTGAGCATTCACACCTTCCCCAGAGAGCCAGTGTTCCTCAGTGGGATGGGATGGGATGGGATGGGATGGGATGGGATGGGATGGGATGGGATGGGACGGGTGCAGTTGGCTCCTACCCTTTGGCATGACATAACCCACAGTGCCACAGCCCCCTGCTGCCAGCCACAAGTGTGGAGACCCTGCTTGAACTGCTGCTGCTCACCAGCACCACCTGCCCAAACCAGAGCCTGGCCACACCAAAAGCATCCCAAAGGTACGGTTCCTATTCCCATGCCTTGAATGGGAGTGCTCCCACTCATTCCACCAGATGAAGGGTTCCTGTGAATATGCAGGCAACCCCAAAGGACAAGTTCATAGCCAGACTTTTTGCTCTTCATTCTTCTTTTTTCCATTAAAAATTCAGATCATGTCTACTTTGTTTTTCCTAAAAGTCTCAATGGACAACTGGAGTTTGAGGCAGTTTTTACATCAAAGCTACCCCAAGCAGAACTGTCATGTTAAAAAAAAATCTTTTTTTAAAATCTCAACAGTTTAAAAATCTTTGTTGTGATTTCTTTTAATTCTTATTTCTTTCCCAATTCTGATAAACAGATGGAGGAAAAAAATACTTCGGTTAAAGATTAAAGACTGTCTAGTTAATTGAATTAAGAAGGGAGAGAGAATTTGCACCCCACATCTGTGGTCCCTCCATGGGAGACAACAGCACATCAGGAACCAAAGCCTGAGGCAGCATTTCTAAAGGTGAAAACTGCAAGCTGGGTTGGAAGAAAGGGAGGAGGAGAGATGGGGGAAGTAAATTAAATAACAGAATCACAGAAACTAAAGCTGGCTGGAGACTTGAGAGTTTTACCTAGATCATTCATGTTCCTCAATTCAGGATCAAATACATCCACATCTTTTCTGATGGAAAATTTGTTAAACTTGTGCTAAACAGCCCTCAGAGATGGAGATGTCACACTCTAAGCAATCAGCCCTGTGTTTGTTTTTTTTTTTCCCAAGGCCTAACATAAATCTGCCTTTTTCCATTTGAAATCCATGATTTCATGTTTCCTCACCCAGTGACCACATAGCAAATTTTATTCAGTCCCTCCCTACAGAAATTTGGTAATTTAAAGGCTATTAACCAGACTTTTCCCAAGCCTCTCTGCTTTGGAGTAGTTAAATCCAGTCCATTCCATCACTTCTCTGAGGCCTCTGATCTTGGGCTTCGTCCAACTGACCCAAACCTTCCCCCATCACCCTCTTTCTTTCTGTCTTTCTTTATAAAGTAGAACAGAGGAAAAAAGGGCCAGGCTGAGTGTATTTTCCTCCACTATCCTCCAAGGGAATCTTCCAGGGCCAGTGGTGTTTCTGGGATGCTGCTCTTTATGCTGTCATTTATTCTTCGTATTTTCATGCTTGGCTTTGGTTGAGGAGTTACCTCGATGCATAAAGAGAAGAATAAATATTTTCATTTACAACTATGGCTGTGCTGCTGGGCTTAGGGCTGTGCAAAGGTCAGGAAAAAACCTATTGTTTACAAACACAAGGAATTCACCCTCAGACACAAGGCTGCTTCTAAGGCAAAGTGAGAGTCAGCCACTTCACCATGCAAATTAATGAATCACTGATTTAAAAAGAAAAGTGAAATCATAGCCTCTGTGAGTTCAGGCAATAGCCACATGCATTTCTGAGTGAGAAAAATAAAGTTTACAGGGCAGGAAAAACAGCAAAAGGGAACAAGCAGGACAAATCAGATGATCTGCCCATTGCCTACCAGGAACTTTTACTTTTGAAGATGAACTGCTCAGGGCCTGGGCCTTCTCTTTGTTTTTTACCCACATGGCCCTGCCCAGAGGGATTCCCTAGGTCTTCACCATAATATATGACAATGGTTTCCAAAATGGGTAGGGAAACCTGTTGGCTAGAGTTCACTGCTTCTCACTTTCCCCTTGCTGGAGTGACTAGTGGCAGCCTGGAAATACTTGTAGCTTAGAGACTCAAGGAGTGACCATTTTAAAACAAGGTACTTCCTTCCTAAGTGTGTCTCTGCACACTTACGGCAGCTCAATGGATGTTGAGAACTTCTTCTCCTCTCATGCCTGATCCCTCACTCACCCTAAAGCACAGTTGTGCTCATGTGGGAAACCAGAGTCTGGCAACTTGGGTGAAGTATTACTGGACCTAGAGAAGGTACATGATGCTTGGTAGAAACACACCTGAAATGACAGGAAACAGAGGCTGCTGCGGGATGCTTTACTGTAGCTCCTTTTTAACCTGGAGAATGCTGGTTTTACATTATCTGATGGGTTCCTTTTGGATGAGAGTTTGGGGTTTACCTGCAGCAAAGCAGCGACCAGATACAACATCACAAAGGTGAAGGACAGGGATGTGTGGCCTCCCTGCAGCAGATGGATGGTGTAGAGGAACACGAGGTGCCCTGGGATAACCAGGAGGAACAGGACCCGGGCTGACTTGGAGTTCACCCCTGCAGAGCAGAGAGACAGGAACAGGGGTAACAGCAGCTGGAGAGGGCGAGGGGAGGACAGGACACTGCATATTTGAATGCATAAACCTGGGGCTGTCCCCTCCCACCAACCACATTGCTAATGCCTTCTCTAGATCACACAGACATAGGAAGCACCAGCCCAGCAGCTTTGTCGAGCACTGAAACTACATGCCAAAGGCTTTGTGCTCCATGCTGATCCACTCTGATTCTTGCACACTCCTCTCAGCTGCTCCCTGCCTCCCACAACTTCTGCTCTGCCTTGCTGCAACAGACTTTCTCAGTTTATAGTTTGATCTAGCACTAACTCTCAACTAAACAGGGAAAATCAAGAGGAACTCTATAAAGACAATAGACCCAAAACTGAGTTTTGCTGATGCTTAAGTATTTCCAGTGCTGAAGATGGAACAATTGCTGATTTTCAGCAAAATTATGGTCTATTCACAGCTCTGTCCACAGGTGATGGCTCTAGGCTGGTCATTAAAATGACTTTCTGTTAGATCAAATCTAAGATTCTTTTTCAATTACTTTCTTTAGTGCTCCCTGAAGGCCACTTTCTTTGCACGCTGGTGAGCAAATATGCCACAAGCCTTTTTTTCATACTACCCACTGCAAAGATGCTTCCTCTCTGATCTGAGTGTTCTCTGTGGAAGGGGAAAGTTCTGCTTTTGAAACCCACCTAGTCCTTCACCAACCAGGCTTGGGAAAGGAGCTGTCTGTGATGACAGGCCTTGAGACATAGACACCAAGGGTTCAGGGTCTACCTGATGAGAAGAATGTGGTGCATGGGTTGGGCCAATTCTGCCTCATCTTGTACGGCAAAACTCCAGGCATGCTCCAGAAGTGCAGGAATGTAGAAATT
Organism: Eopsaltria australis; assembly: GCA_034509425.1. Classification (NCBI taxonomy): domain Eukaryota; kingdom Metazoa; phylum Chordata; class Aves; order Passeriformes; family Petroicidae; genus Eopsaltria; species Eopsaltria australis. Next base: position 404,540 of record JAVTVJ010000180.1, read on the forward strand.
CGGCTGGCTTGGATGGCAACCAGATTCCCTCCAACACCTGGGAGGACAAAGCACAGAAAACCTATAAACCACCTACACCACAGCAGGAAACATCAGTGCAAAACCTAGCCTAAGGTGAGTGAATCTGCATTCACTGTGAGCAGCAGTGGGAGAAAGACAAAAACCTGATCCCTGCATCCCTGGTGGTGCTGCATGATTCACTTTGCAGAAACAGCTCCTAAAAATCAGGAAGGCTCCAGTAATTGTATCCTTCTGACTGCTGACTGAAAACATTTTCCCTTTCTCCCCAGCACTGGATGTAAATGCCAAATGGCCTCTGAAGATGATGTAATTGCACCTGGTTTGACACAGTCTGTGAGCAACACCTGGGGAAAGCAGTGCAGATGCTGCTCATGGCCACTCCTTGGATTTACTCACTCAGAGAACCATTATTGTTTAAAAGACAACAAAACATCACAGAGAGTGATTATAAGTCTGTCTGAAGGTACCTAACACACTTGTTAAATGAGAAGGAATCATGAGAATTAATTAGAATCCAAATATGTTAGCTAATTAAAGTAAATTAATTCCTTCCAGACTTATTAATTGTAGCAAATATGAAAAAGCAGCTATATTTTCCAGTAGAAAACAGAGGGATAATGATCTGTGGAGCAAACCTCCACCACCCTAAGTATTTTCAGGGTGGAAATGCCACAAAAAAGATAATGGTGAGCCAGATGCTACAGGCTTCTCATGTTTCCCCTTCCTTGGAGAAAAAATCACTATTAAATGTGAGATTTTCCAGATGGGAATCAAATTAAAAATACTCAGGATGTCTCACTGTAGCTCAAGATGGGACCTGAGCCGTGCACTGCCACACTTTACACAAGCAAAGTGAAGAGCTGACTGTGCAAAGACACAGAACCTGCACAGCTCTGCCACCAGCTCTGCCAAACGGGTCCCCTGTCCCCACGGAGCCATGGCTGGGTCTGTCACTGCTCAACTAAATGGCTGTTGAGTTTCCCAACCAGGCTCCTTGACTAACCATGCTGGAAAGGGTTTGTCAGCAAGATCTTTATGCAGATCCAGAAAGGTGGCACCCTCTGGCACTGCAACAGGACACCAGGATTTGAGGGTGGCATGAGGCCCTAGGAACCTGGGTTTCCATGGGGATGGGCCTGTCCTACAAGAATGTTATAATAGCAGAAAAATATCCAGTATCTCTTCAGGGATACCAGGATCCCCAGCAGTTTGTACTGATAGGTGTGTGTATAAAAGTGCTGTGAATATAAATATAAATATATATAAATATACACACTAAATATGTTGAGATATATATACAAAATCCAATTATATCCAATCCATACATATAATCTTTTAGATACATACACATATATAATCTTACTGTATTAATATTTATCAACAACCTGTATAGGGGATGATTGTTCAGCACAAATTACTGAGTGGAGGGAATGAAACAAGGGAAAATGGATTTATTGTGACATGCCAGTAGGTTTATGTTATGGAAAGTCCCAACGTAGCTCTCAGAAATGCTGTTAACCTTTTTGCACAGCTCTGTCCTCCCTGCTGTTTTGCTCCAGTGACACTTCAAAACATAAGCAGGGATGTGATGAGGACCAGTAGCTTCACTTCCACTCATGATGGGAGCAGGGACTTGAACACTGATATCTGTGTAGGGGCAACTGTGGATACCAGAGCCCGTGGGAGGAAGGGGAGGTATAAATAAAAGCATGCAGAGAACCCCATGCCCAGCGTACCATTAATCACAGGTGTGAAAACTGCCATGCCTTCAAAGTTTGGGTCAGTTACAGTTTTGTCCAGGATGAGCCCACCAATGCTGTTAAGAAAAGGACAGGAAATGAGGTTGGTTCAATCTTTTCCCAGGACAATTCGTACACTGTGAAAATAGCACACTGACATGGGTTACTGCATCTTCCCTGTTTCCAGGGCTAGGCTGTTCACCATGTGGTCCTTTTACAGCTCAGTCTTCACCAACAGAAAGCATTACAGATTTTGTTAATGGCATAATGAGTTCAGGAGGACCTCCTTGCCCACCCCCAGGTAAAACTGGTAGCAGTTAGGAAAGCTTTATCATCCTCCCACAAAGTTTTCTTCACTTCTATACTGGCCTTAGCAGTTTTTTAAAATTCACTTCCAGATCTCAGCTGGTTGTGAAAGATATAGCACAGGAGGAATGAACTACCTGGCTCTACATTTATAAGTCCTTTCTCTTTACAGCTGGATAAGAATGAGGTTGAAGCCTGACAATTTGTGATCATCATCATCTGTGCTTTCAGTTTCCTGGCTTTCACCCATGTGGGGCCTGGATGTCCAAGTGAGACTTAGAATGATTTGCTTTTTCCAGTCCTTTGGGGACTCCTTATCTCGCAGCCTGTCAGAGAGTCACCAACTGCTGAGAAGCTCTAGGCAAATCTCCTTCTGCTGTCCCTCCCAGTGTCACCTTTGATGGCCTTTGTGAGCCCTGGGTGTCTCTGCAGTGTGCATACAGGGCTGGGCTGGGAGCAGTGCCTCGTTTACCTGCTGATGCTCATGGCAACAATAACCGGCTGCCACCCAGATTTCAGGACTTCGGCCAGGGAAGGACTTTGCTTGGCAATAGCAACCCAGAGAGGGATCATGACAATGAAGACAGCACAGATCAGAGGAGAAAGGTACTTCACATCTGGCAAGGAAAAGAAATCTTGAATTAAATGCCTGTAGTTTCACTGGTTGCTAAGATCATATTGCACAAAGATGGGAAGAAAGGCAGCAGGACTCTGGCTCCAACCGAGTTACGTTAGAGGAAAAATCACATGAAGCATGGTAGTCCCCACAAAGCCACCTCATTCTATCACAGAAATCCATAATTAATCCCTGAAATTCACTGCTAGAGGATGCTGTTTGAAAATCAGCAGAATTCAAAGCAAGTTATATTTGAAGATGAACAACTCTCCAATTCCATCTCCAACTAAGAAAGACAAAAAGTTACAAAATTTAGCTTCAGGGTACAAATCAAACAGCAGGGCAAGGGGGAAACTCCTATGTGGAAGCTGTATCCCACTTAGGGCAGACACCTCACATCTTCACCTAAAACAAGAGGGAAGAAGTACTTTAGGAGGCAAGCTAGCAAAATTGCTGAGCAGCTGGTCTGCTCTATAGGAACAAATGTTCTCTGGCACATATAAGCCAGTTAAGATCTGGGGTTTCTTTTGTGCTAGCTTGCATGTGTTTCCAATAGGTGCTTTTTCCATTCAGCAGAGGCACAGCCTTGGAATGATCTTTAGAAGCAAAGAAATTAAAAAATAAGTAGATGTGCAGCACTAAAAGAAAATAAACATGACTCAGAAGCATGAGAAACACCTTTGAGCAATGGGGCTGATGCCAACCCTTTTGATACAAAAATGCTTCTTCAACAAAGCTCTCCATCTGGTCTCTGAGCTGGGGCCAGAGGCAGTGGGATGTAACACCGACTTTGCAAGTAATCTGGGAGATGAAGCAGCTCCAAGTGTGCATTTTTAAAAACATCATTGCCAGGGCCTTGGGCTACCTGGATGCGACAGCACTGACGTGATGGCACCTTCTGTGAATCAAAGGCTCTTACACAAACAGGTGCAACTCTTTATGAGTGGCTTCAGGGGGCACTGAAATGCAACTCCTTCTGGGAGTTAAGAGTTTTGTCAGTGCATTTTAACCCCTGGAGTCATCCAGGACAGGTGGGTTGCATGACAGATTTAACTGCTGGACTGGGTCTCTTACCCACACCACACCTTGTTTTGAGCAATTAATTCCTTCTTAAATAATGCAGACGCAGAGCACTGGAGTCTATCAAGCCTTATCAGAGCCCACAGAAAGACTCCTGGTAGGATGAATGGTCTTCAGGCTTCACGTTCCAGTTCTGCCACATTCTCTCACAGCAGCCCATAACCAAGCTGAAACCCTTTGGCACAGTTTGTCTCTCCTTTATGCAGGACTGAGAAGGACCACAGGTGATTTAAAGGAAAAAATGAGAATCTTCTCTGGCGATAGGATATTCTGCAGAAGATGGTGCTGCATCAGGTGGCACAGAGTACTTCAAACTTTACAGACTCATCAGTATTTTTGAAGGATACATATACATTTTGGTAGGACCCAGAAGTTTTTAGAGTGTGACCTGTACCTTATTACACACTGGGCAGGGAAATGGATTTGTTCAAGCACCATCAGCAGTGCCATCCTCCTACCTGCTTCACTTCATGCTCCCAATGACTTGGTGTCTGTGTGCTGACTATTTTCCATTTCAAGAGGCTCTTTAAACTACTCTGGAAACCCCAGACATGCTCTCTGGTCACAGCCATAGAGGTTATCATGTTGTTCTGCCCTGTGCTCCCTGGGAGATACTATCTAAGGCATAGCAACTGAAAGACAGATTAGCTTTACAGAGCCAGGTGGGATGGCATCATGGAAAAATCCTATTTAAAAAAAAGCACCTCTGAAGCTCAAGGAGGACTGGATGGAAGCAATTCATAGGCCTCTCCCTGCAGTGTGTGCTCCTTCACTCCCTCAATTGTGCTTGCACATGGAATGAGTTATGCAAACTGAGAACAGCTGCCTCAATGCTTCTGCTCACAGTCTGAAGCAACAGTTTCAAATGGTATTGAGTTTGCTAGGTCTTTTTATTTTCCCATTCCTGTTCTAGCTTAGGCTAAGTAAGTAGCCTAACACTTTAAAAGCAACAGTCAGACGTTTTGAGCTTCTGAGGGTCATCAGGTGCCCAAGTCTGGCAACCAGCAGCACAGCTAACCCCAGACCACAACTCCTACTCAGGCACAAAACGCTGCAGACTGCTTTTCTCTAACTGAATCTCTTGTTCATCCATGACTCTCCACGTGAGAGGATACAAGAATATTTTACAAGTGCCAAAACCTTGAAATTGCCCTGTGAAGAAGGACCTGCTCTTACCCATGCACAGGAAGCAGTTTTGCTTGGCTAGTGACAGATCAAGGAACAGAGTCTGTCACATACGTCAGCCTTCTGTTCCAAAGCTGCACCATACACGTTGGTCTTTTCTTTGACAAATTCCAGTTGTGTTTATTAGGCTCTGCCTTCTACTTTGTTAATAAAAGAGAGTCTGGAAAAAGCCTCTTTTGTAATTTTTCTACCCCAGTAGCACGACAGCCTCCACTCTGAAACACACCAGAAATGGTTAGGCAGCCTGCAAAAATTTCACAAGGATTTGTGAGCTCCCTTGCTGAGCTGCAATTCCCTGCTGAACACTGTACCTATGTATTTGAAGAGTGTACTGCTGATTCCTGCCAGGAGGGAAAGGGTTATCAAATCTCCAAGGCTTGCTGCTATGGGTGTGGCGACATTGTCTGGATTGATCCCAACTTTCCTTGCTCCGATGATCACACCAATCATCACCAGACCTAGAGAAGACACAGAGCAGGCATCAGAGAAAGCATTCTGCTGTGTTTCACCCCAGAGCTGCTGTTCTGGTCCCCAGAGGGACATGGAGGTCTAAGAGAAGCAAGAAGCACATTCCCCATAACAGCCCCATACAGCAGCAGATTGGACACCCCCAGGAGTCTGTCCTCTTGTTTTCACCAACCTGAAGGGCATGACTCTGTCCTTATGAACTGCACCAAGGGCCCAGAGGCACACAAGTAAATTCCAGGGATCAAAGGAGATACCAGCAGGCAGCCTAAATGTAGAAGCTCCCCTCCTGAGCAGCCTAATCTTTGCTGCCTTGAAGCAGGACCAGGCACGAAGCACACTCATAGATAAGCACACAGCAGGCATGCAGCAGCCTCCTGGTGCCATCCCCTCCTCTGGATTCCACAGAACAAAGATATTTTCCATATTAGACTGAAATTTCTCAAAGTTTGAATCACCAAGGAGCAATGAGCTTCCTTACAGTAGTGTGCATTAGTCTTTCAACCCAGCCATCAGACTGAGCCATCATGTCCCAGAGTCTTTAGAGCTGCTTTAATTTGTACTGGGTGGATATTGATGCTGCAAGCAGCTCCAGAGTCAAGGGGTTGTGGAGGGGACCCACATCTCTTCCCTTTTCCTCTGAGATGCACCTGGAATATTGAGCTGCTTTTCAGCATTGTTGGGGAGGAGGGAAGTTTTGCTTGCCCAGGTAAGTTTAGGAGCACAAACCCCAAACCCTGATGAACATGTGGGAATCCCTCAGCTATCAGATCTCTCACAGACCTGTGGAAGAAGCACCTGGAATAAGCCCTGCCTGGCCAGGCTCCACTACTACATAGCAAGGGCAGCCTTGAGACAAGACGTAAGACATCCCTTCAAAGTCCTTCTGTGGCTGACAGGCTGCACCAAAGGAAGCCCAAGAGATGGTGATTCCCTCATGCTCACCTCCTGTCTACACAGCCCCTCCAAAGCTGAGCATGCACTGGAGCATCAGCTCTACCCCAAGAAATGCCACACGTGCATCTTCCCTGCTACAACATCCCTTATACAAAAACACATCCTCACACAACATGACATTTCCACAGCAGCCCTCCCAGACACCCACGCTGCCCTTCCCACAGCACAGTTCATGCTGCTTCCCTCCCTGGCCATAAAAACAGCAGCTTCCCGTCGTGCACACCCACACACAGGCTGCCTGTGACCGTGTCCAGGGAAAAAACTAATGTCAGCAGTAAACCTGAGACAGTACAGCAGCAAAGCCTCTCTGTATCACACCACGCAGGGAGATTGTAGGGGAGAATAATGAAAGCTGAGCTGATGTTTTTTAACGACTGCCTCATCCCACGTTTTTCATCAAAAGCATCCACAATCACCTTTGACTCCAGCTTCGGGATATGCACTTGTTCTAACTTGTCCCTTTCCTTTAGAAAACTTGCTGTATCCTTTGTGCCAGCTGCCTCTATTCAGGGTATCATGCTGCCCTCCTATGGCAGACTTACAAACTGGAGATCCTCAGGCCACTCAGAACAGCTACTGTCCAACCCATCAGGTTTCTCTGGAAGAGGAAGAGCCAGGGGAGAGGACTGCCTGGCTCCCAGCTCCCAGCAGCCAAACCACAGGGCTGGCCACAACCCTGCTCAGGGTGTGGGGTGACCCAAGTCCATCTCCAGCATGGTCTGGATTTGTCTGCTAACAGACCCTCCATTCCCTGCGTGCCATTATTTCACCCTCTCCTGGGAAAGGGCCAGTGTGGATGGCTCATGTGGCACCCAAGAGCCAGGGAGTGGGGGGGTGCTTGTACATCCACACACAGCATGTGGCATTTTTCATGTGTCAGGGGAAGGACATTTTGATTGCTGCCTGTGCATGCTGAGGGCCCAGTGAAAAACAGATCATGGGGGAAGAGAAGCAAAGGCAGGATGCACAGAGGATGAAAGCAGCAGACACAGCTCCCTGCATCCCTCCTCCCTCTGCCAGACCAGAGGCACGCCAGCTGGGCATCCCTGGTGGAAGGGACAGTTCATTCTCCACCTGAGTGCTGCCTGTTTGATCTGAGGAACCAGAACCACTCACCAAGGGAAAGTGCAGCTATGAAGGCCGTGGTCACGCTGCTGGCACACAGCACAGCAGCCTGGCTCAGCTCCACAGAGCCCTTGGAGATGGCTCCCAGGATCACAGCAGCAACAGCAGCCAGAAGTCCCACCACAGTGGCCTGGACCTGGGGACCAAAGGACAGCTGGTGAGCACTCGCCCACACTGGCTCCCAGGCAGCCCTGGCTCCACACGACTGCAGCGCTGCCACACAGCTTGGAGGGCAAAGCCTGGTGCAGATGCTGATTGTTTGTGAACTTAAAGAACATCCCTGCAAACTTCCACTAGATCAAAAAAGAAATCCTGACAAAGTTTGGAGAAAAACTCTGGCGGCCTGCAAAGGGCAGATAACACTTCAGCAAAGGACAGCGAGTCCATCAGCAAAGGAATAGCCCTGGTCAACCCAAAAATGGGCTCCCCATCAGCACTGCACTCCTAGGAAGCTAGGAGCTGTGGAGGGAGATAAGGAAAAGCACACAAACATTAGTTGCCAGCCCTGGGGTCTTGCCATGTGCAAATTCTAGGCTGGTTCCTGGATTTTAGCAAGCAGAAGGAGCTACAAGAGGCAATTTCTCCCATCTCTCCCCTCCTGCCCTAGGCTGATTCCCAAACAGTGCCAGTAAATGACAGGCTTTATCCAGGGGCTGCTGTGAAACAGGGATTGTGCCACAGCTCCTGCTGCAAAAGGAGTTTTATTAGTTCAGTTTGTCCACAAAGGCAGTGAATGTCTAGATGTGTTTTACAGCTAAACTACAAGCTCTGGGGCCACACAGAGCTTTATTGGAGGTCAAGTCCTGGCTCTGCTTGGCTGTGTTGAGGATACCTGCCCCAAATCACCAGCTCTGCATTCAACACTGCTGGAACAGATGCTGCTGGTCTGCAGCATAGCAAGAAAAAAGGGACTTTTTAATCTCCCAGCTGAAGTGACTCACCTGGATAAGGGCTAAATTGCAGGTGGCCATTTTCCATTGCTTCTGGGCATCATCCATCTGTCCAGTGTTAGCCTAGGAGTCAAGACAGACACCATGAAAAGCTGATGAAGGCAGTTTCACCTGGTCCCTGGGGGAAAGGGTCTGTCAGAGAGAGTCAAATGCAGGTCACCATCTCCCAGCCTTCCCTGCACTTCCTTCGTGACACTTCTCCACCAGCCCAGTGTCCCAGGGGCATCAGAGGCTCACACTGGAAGTGCAGAGGTGTTGCAGGGCACCCAGCTAAAGGTGGACTGGGCATATCCACCACATCCCACACAGAAAAAAAGCCGAACAAATTAAACAATTTTTTGTCCTTTGTTCCCCCTAAATTGCTCTGGTAAGCTACAATTTCTCCTGATGCATAATAAAAAGAGGCCAAAGTAAACAAAATTGCTTAGGGAGATAGAAGAGATCAAATACAGAGTAGCAAAAGCTGCTGCAGGTTCCAAGAAGCCTCTGTCTGCTCCCCCTCCAAGGTAGGATTGCTGGGAAGCCCTCAAGGACCAATACCCACAGAAAAGCAATCCAGTACTGAAGCTGACAGCTGTGGAGCCCTGGCTTTGTCTCCTTCATGTGTCACAGGGCCCCAAATATCAGCAAGTGGCCACCCAGGGATTAATTCACCTTCAAAGTGCAGATGGAAATTCTCTGTTCCAGTTACAAAATGAGGGCAAACACATTATTTTAATGCTCACACCCCACTAGTTTCTACTTAGCAGAAAAGGACATCTCTCATACACAGTGTGATTATATAAATGAAGAATCTCCTGATGACTCCTGCTAATCACCCCTCTTCCCACACCCCCCACAGCTTGTTAATACTCACAGCAGTGGAGAGCCTGGATGCCAGAGTCATCTCCAGATTACCCTTCAGGCCAACCAAGGCAGGAACCAGGATAAACACTTCTGTAATTGTCCGAAACACATCCCAGTGCTGGAAGAAAACAAAGGCAACGACCTCAGTTTGTGATGCTGACCAGTCCAATGCCGTCGCACCCCAGGGCAGCAGGTTCTTGTCTCGCCACCTCCAGGTATCCTGTGAACATGGGGGCAGGTGCTGCCCTGATGCATTTTGGTTTTGCATTTTGGGAGTGAAGGAAGGAATTTTCAGCTTGCAGTATTCTTTCTCATCTCATGCACAACAAAGCACTACCCTAATGGGGAAGGATCTTCTTTCTGGGGGCAACAGAAGACTTTGGAAACCCACAAATTAAAATCTGCCTTTAGCATTATTCAAGAACAATGTTTAAAGTAATTAAGGTTCATGAGTCAAATGAAATGGAGCATGTTCTCCATCCTTTGCACTGACACTAGATACAGGAACCTCCATTGCTAACCAAACTCATAAGAAAAAAAACAAAGATCTGGAAAATGATCTCACAACAAGAAGTTGTGTCTGTCTTTTCTTACCGAACTTCTAGTCAAGCTTCTAAGACTGGCGGTGGGAGAGAATGAGATTTTTGCATCTCCTCTCCACACACAGTTCCTAAATCTTCCTGTTACCAAATACATTCCCAGTACAGCTGGAAAAAGGTTTTGAATTAAGATATCTCATAAGCCAACTGCCAGACCAATATCTTCACTGTTGTTGCTCCTCTGAAGCTGAACTGTACAAATCTGTTGAATCAGCTGTAACACCAGAGACAATCTGAAAACTTAAGAAATTTTGTTGACTGACATGTCTTCTCTAATTTTTGTATCATACAGTGCCTTGGAATATAATTCATTCCACCTCTGTGCATTCAAGGGTGTTGGCAAAGTCCTGCTGCAGCCAGAGAGGTTGAAATCAGGATGAAATCACAGAATGGGGCCACTCAGAACGAAGGAAATGTAACGAGCCCAACATCTATGAGCAGAATACAAGGAAAAAAGGGTGGCTGCAATGAGTCCCATCAAAGATCGATCTAACCCATCCTTAGCTCTGCCAATAATCCAATTCAGGTGTATAAAACAAGAATCTACAAAAATGACAGGTAAATGGGATAATTCTCCTGTGTATTTTCCAGACTATGATTATCTGCCACAGGGTACTGAGCTGGTGGGGGTTTTCTGCACACTTACCAGTGCTGAGAGGATTTATCTTTCAGGTCCTCATCCAAACTCCCCCCTCCAACCCATGTACCATCCTGTGGTAAAAATTCCCATAGTTTAGCTGCGTATCATGTGAAGGATCGAATTTGTTCATTATTTCCAACTTGTCACTGGCTAGTACCCATGGTGGTCCTGAATTCTGGCACTAGAGGACAAAACAAACTGCACATTCCCACCCACCTTTTCCACATCCACTGGGATTCTATAAACCTGAATACCCAGGCAGTTGGACAGACTCAATAAATGGTGACACATTCAGCTGCCAGCCTGTTAGGAAATATATACAGGGTGTAACAGCTCGGAGTGTTTCTCCGGCTGTGCCATGGGAAGCTGTGGGAAGCTGTGGGAAGGTGGTGGTGTCTGTCTGCTGGGAAGATCTCACAGCTTCCTTCTCAGTCAGGATGAATGAAATGGGGGCTGAGCCAGTCCTGAGCACGCGGTGCAAGGCACCTCAGAAGTGCAGATAAAGGCAAAACATTGTTATCAATATTAAAAAGGCACTTTTCCTGGCAGTGGTGCCCTGGAAACAGGCACATTTCAAAATGTTCAAGGTACGTTACTGTTGCGTAAACAACCAACAACACAAAAATTGTCCTCTTATTTGACACACTACAGTTTTGTTTAAATTTGTTAACATGGAACTTAAATACCTGAGAAAAGCTAGGGATGGACATCTCTTTTAAAGATTCATATCCCCCTTTCTCCTCTCTCTTTAATTAAGAATAAAGATCCAAACACATCTTTGACACCTTCAAAAGAAAGAGGAGAAAAAACAGATTTCATAGCACAATGTAAAAACCCCCAACATTTAAAGCACAGAGCCGTGCAGAAATTCATACTTAAGATCTTGCATATTTTGCACATCAAAAGACATAAATAGAAAGCGACAGAAAAACTCAACTTTTGTATTTTCTGTGCATGCCACCTTTGGGAAATATGACTTTGGTATATCTAGGTAAGCTCCAATCCTTGTGACATAACAGATTTTGCATGTCTCAAGCCATCAGAACAGAAGTTTCAGCATATGAGGTGTGATTTTTTGGGACACTGCCTTACATATAATTACACCTAAAAGCTCTGAACAACTAATAATCACACAACTGTACTAACAAAAATAGCCGATTTAATTGCCTCAATTTGAGTCTCATTAGTGACTCACCGAGAGAGCCTAAGGACAGATTCATAATGATTTATACCACAGCAGCCAGGATTCCATTGTGTTAGTGACTGCAGAAATACAGAATAAACAGATGATGCCTGTGCCATCAACTTGCAGGACTGTCAGCTGGAGGAGTGGCTGAGTGGGGCAGTTTAGAGCCATGCAGGCAAGGAACGACCTGAATGAAGACACCTGGACAAAGTCTAGGAAATGTCTCTGTCCCTTGAGTAGAAAACTGGCCTAGAAAGAACAAAAACATTCCATGCAGCATTGCAAACCCACACAGGGGGACACAGAGCCAGAAAGAAACTCTTTCCCACTTCACATTTTCATAATGGAGTTTCAGCCCTAAAACTCAGCTCTGAAGAAACTTGCTTAACCCTCCCTGTGTTCTACCCATGACAACTGGATCTGCTCGTGGGTCCCTCAGAGGAAGAGAGGTTATGATGGATACACTGAGCCAGCCTCCCCAGCCTCAGTGCAGCCCTGCTGGAGCTCCTCACACTGTCCTCACAGACGCAACCACACTCTGTTACCTCTCCAGGACAGCCATCTCCTATGGCAGCAGCTCAGAAGCCTCAGAGGTTTTCCATTGCTCTGAACAGAAAGATCAACAGAAAGATCAAAATATCCTGGAGTACAAAATGCACACCAATTCAAAATCCTTTCCAAATTTAATCATCTCATGGGCTTTTGTCAACAAAGGACAGAGATAACTTATGTCTGTGACTTTTATTTGTCCCACTCTGGTGGTGTGGAAAGGGAAAATGAAAGGGATGCTTTCCTCCTGAATTCTCTGGTCTGAAATCTGATCGTCCAGCTTCAATCTGATTCTTCACCTTACTGTAAAAATGTGGGCCAGACACTGGCAGAGCCCTGCAAGGTCTCCAGCAATGCCAACCAGCCCAGAATCCAGATGGGCCAGCTGGCCAAGGATCACTGGAGCAGAGGCAGAAATGTCCAGAAGAAAAAAACCTGTGCCGTGCTATCAGCCCTGCAGAGAAACTGCATCACCTCCACACACTGGAAGAGAAAATGGCAAACATCTACTTCTTTGGGCATCCTTTTCCTAAAGCATGGGAAACCCAGGTTTGAGCCTTAGAGTTAAATGGACTAGATAAATTCCTTTTTTGATTTTTCTTTTAAACAGTAATATGAACAGTTCTTAGTTTCATCCCAGAGCAGATCAGAAACTGCTAAAATCCTGACAAGTTTGATAGCATACAAATGAGCAATTTCTACTTTGTTCTCTTTACAGCAATATGAGCCCTGCAAAAGACAACATCAGCTGGACTTACAACACAGAACCAAGTTATTTCAAGATATTTTGTATGTAATAAAAGAAAGGCAGCAGGATTAAACTCAGTATTATCTATGCTCTAGATGGAGCATCCTTAAGCTTGCCCATCTATCTCCCTGTCCAAGGCAGACACAGTTTCCTAAGAATGTTTTGCAGTCACTACAAACAGGGCAAAACATTTCTCAGCCAGAAGAACCACTAGAAAATGGGCAAATCACAGACTCCTGAACTTGAAAAACCTGTAGTTTCAGTATGTGAACTTCCATGACTGGCAATATGAGTCTTCTGGTACCTGACCTCAAGCAAACAAACTTAGTGTCAGGTTTTAGTTGGACAGGACTGTGAGTTTCTAGCTCTCGCACTTGCAGGAAGTTGAAAATAAACAGCTCAAAGACAAAGAAGCACAGAAGACTATCCCAACCATTAAAGGCTAAGATCTCCGCATTTTCCCAGCTACTGGTTTTGTTTTCAGCTATGGGGCTGTTGATAACCATGGCAGCTCACCTCACTAACATCTCTCCTGTTCCAGTTACAACTCAATTCACTGGGCTCCCTCCTCTGGGAGCTGAACCCATGGACTGACGGCTTCTATTTCAACATAGTTCACCAAAATATACACTTCCTGTAGTTGTGGTTTACACCTGACCCCATTCCTAGGAGTCAAGTGAGCAAATACACAAACTAGATTGCACATTGTAACTTAAAGGACAGGTGCAATGTACGCATACATGGCTTGTGTTTCTCATCAGTTTGGATACAGTTACATTTTTGAACACAGCCCAGTTCTTAGCAAGTGAATTGATTTCTTCTACACAAAGACCTACTCACTCCAAGGTATGAAGTGGGTATGTGTTATGTCTTTCTCCTTTGAGACAACTGCTAAATATTAACATAACATCTTGGGTAGTTTGAGAACTTCTGTAATGCTGCAAGACAGGTCTGTGCCTAAGCACAGCATAAGGTGGAGATGACAAATGTCGCCCTGAATTTTTAGTGTGCTGTGTTGATTCTTAGTAGAAAAGGTTCTCATAGATTTTATGTAAACATAGGCAATGTTTTGCTAACTGGCCAAGGATTGTTTTTGTACCTTTGGTATTGTTTCTCATTCCTTTCCCAAGAGCGGGGAAGGTTGATGGACTGTGTTCCTTACCTATGGAATTGGAGAGGTGGTAACCTCATTGTCCAATCCATAGCTGTCTGTGACAAGATATATAAATGTAAGAATAAAGAGGGCTGGGCACTCTTCTGCTCTCCTGCCCAGCCTTGGTAGCTCTGATTTCTTCGTGTCCAACTGTGCAACAGACAAACACAGCACAGCAGCAGCCTCTGCCACTGCAGTTAACCCTTCTTTGATATTCATTGTGTTCCTTTTAGTTCGACTTCTCTGCCTTCTTTGTTTCTTCCAGTGCAAGAAAAAAACAAGCAAGGTATTGTCTTTCCAAACATTCAAGTATCCATATTTAGCTCCTCCTGTGGTATTAATGCCAGAGAATCCAATGTACTCCAGTGAGCTCAGAGTGCAGGATATATCCTTGGGAAACTCTGCCAGCCTTTTGATTTGTAAATCCACCGGCATGAGACGCCCAAACTAGATCAAATTTTGCATTTCTATTTGTGCCACTGGTACAAAGGAAAGATGGATGGGACAGATCCTGGTTGTGGACACAATGGTGTAAAAGCAGCAGCACTCCCTGGCAGTCAGTGGAAGTTATTCTAAATTTATACCCACCTCAGAAACTGCCCAAGAAGCACTCAGTTTGTAGAGAACGCTAATCATTTTATGGTGGCATGCCTCTCACCACAGTATCTAATGCTTTATAGAACAAAGATTACACTAGGTTGTCTACAAAGAACTGAAAGCATGAACTTGCCTCTAAGTAAAATGGGTAGTTAGTAACAACCCTGACCTAGATCTCCTTATCAGCAATTTTTGAAGGAAAGAAATGATATCATGCAACAGGGGAATATGCTGCAGTCTGATCCAGTTGCTTCACAGGAGTCTTTACCAAAGTGTTTAGCTTGATAGAGAAAAGGGAGCACCCAGTCTAAAGCACCCAGCACAGTGTCAGGCAGCCAGTCTGAAAACCAGTATCCCACGTTACAAGGAACCCAGCTACTGATCTAAAGGATCAGTGTGCCTCCAGCACAGCAAAAGCCCACAGCCATACTGCAGACTGGCTGCTAGGACCCCACTCACTAAAAACAAACAAGTGCAAACACTCAAGGTCAGAGCCTTAGCCCACCCTCTCACTACAAGTTGCCTAATCACAGGTACCTACTTGAACAACATCCATCAAGAGGCCAGCAGCTACCATTCCCAAGCCAGCAAGAAGGAACGGCACAAAAATCTGGGAGGCAATGGAGAATGAAGTCTCTGGGAGAAATCCACTGGCTGACCTGGTCAACTTGCAGGTGAAACCTCTCAGCTTCTTGCCGTGGAAGCACAGTTCCAGCTGTAACTGGGTGACCACCATGGTCACACACTGTTACCCCATGCTCAGCAGGAAAATGGAGGGAGATCAGGACATCACACAGATCCTCCTTACAGCTCTCTCCAGAGTCAGAAGGAATGTTTTTCCTCAAACTACAGCAACGATGCCAAATTCCTTTAGTTTCTTCTCCTCCTAGGAGCACGTCCAGACGATTGCAGCAAGGGTATCCTCCAAAATTGATTCAGCTGGGTTGAGCCCAGGTGGCACCAAACTTGATGGACACAATTTTTCTGATTTATATCCAGGGGGGAATTAAAAAAGAGAAGAGAAGATTGCGGAGATGCCTGTGGACGAGTAGAAATGAGCCCACACCCCATTCAGCTCCCACCACTTCGGTAAAAACCAGTAAGACCTGCTCAGGCTACAGCACTGAAAGAGTGACAGGTCATACAAGAATCCCTCAGCATGCTCAAACACACTGGTGTCCTTTCTCCTCAGGTTACATTTCTTGTCAGAGTGCGGCGCGCGTTTGATACGATGGTTTAATGTGTAAGCCTGCTGCAAACCAGCCCAGCTCTCTCGATCCCACCGCGAGCACTGCTGAACTTTCCTCCCTGTCCCGAGGCCGAGGAGGTGGGGAGTTACCAACGACGACCCATTCTGCACTCCTCCAAGGTGAAGAAAGGTCAAGGAAAGCAGGAGCCCACGTTTCTCTCAGCTGACGGCATTACGCAGGTCTCATCCCCGGGCAGGTGACACAGCTGAGCTGGCTGGTGACACAAGATCTGCCCTTCCAGACGCTGGCCCCTCATGTCCGCTCCATGGTCTCCGCGGGACAGAACAATCGGGCTATGCCAGCTGTACCTCTGAATGACTGGCTCTCAGGGGGAAAAAAAGTTCAGAGAACCAGCCAATAAGCTTCAAAAGCGAACACCCTTATCTGCTGTCATCACTTCAACTTTCTGCTAGTTTGCAAAGGCCAAGATAAGAGGCATAGCCGGAGCTTACTTAAGGTAGCTCCATAATCTCTCTGCACAGCAGGCAAGAGAGAGAAAGGGCACGCTGTGAGCTGCTCTCCCTTCCTGTTCTAAAGTGAAACACGCTGCTCCTGCATGCTCCCGGGAAGGCACTGTCTTTGGGAGAGGGGGTCTCACCCCAGAAGTTTCATAGTTAAGCAGCTGATACAATGTCAAAAACCAGAGCTGCACCATGGTTTCATACTGCCAAAAAAATTGTATCCTGCTCTGTAAAGGCTTCAGCTCAGAGTTAAGAATGTCGGGAAAAGAGTCATGGTATTATGCTGGATATCCTTTCTAATCATTAATTTGGGCAAACTAATTGAATCAAAGGGTCAAAAAGCTTTAAAAACCACAATTTAGGATGGATCAACTCCTTCCCTCAGACTCTCTGCAGAGAGAAAAAGGCTAATGGCTTGTGGATTCTGTCCTTGTGACAGGGTCCCCAGCATTGCGGGGGAGTTGGAGAGAATACGACATTCTTGCTGCTAAATTGGGAACTGAGGAAGCTCTCAGCCATTTAGACAGTGTTTCTTTAGCCTGAATTCACACAAACTGAGGTGACAGAGCAAATGTCCCTGGAAGCATGGCAGAGTGGAAAACAAACCCATGCTACAGAGGCTCTGTCCTTCGCTGTTTTCTAGGCTGTTATTTTGGTACAGCCCCTAAAACCTTCTCCACTCCCAGCTGCCTTGGTGTGTACACGTGTCTCCACCACCTAACAATAGTCCAGTTAGCTGAAAGGTACCCGGAGAGTACATTTCAGCTAATCTAACTGGAAAAAGTCCCACAATAGCTGGAAGAGGGAGGTTAATAAAAATCCTGTCATAACCATGCCCAACTTCTTTATACCAGCTGGGAACAGAGAAATGACAGTATGAAGGCCCAGTTCTGGTCAGTCATTCACAGAGACTTCAAAGAAATAAAAGACAGTTTCTGGACAACTACCATAGGTTTTCAAATTCTAATAATGTGCTTACCTAGTCCCATACGTCACTCTATCAGCCAACTGGATTGATGACAGGCAGAAACATTAATGTGAAGGAAATATCAATGAGCCTAAATGACTCAAATGACATTAAAAAACACAGCAGCAACACATCCTGTACTAAAGCGTCAGCCTGACAGGGTTTATGAATTTATCACGCTCCATCTCTCTCCTTCTAAGCAAGCACCATAAAAAGCCCTCAACCAATAAATCAGTATGCAGAGAAGGTAATTGGTTCAGGTGACCCATGTGTGTACACTGGGTCATTTTATTATGCATTTAAGGAGACTCTGATCAAGGGCCACACCATATTTGTCAGCAGAGAGATGCATTACATTTTCCTGGCAAAGAAATATACCTTATTTGTCCAGAAAAGATACATCAGGTTTGAGAAGAAAAGAGAGCATTGTTCAACAGTGGGAAAAAGATTGTAACTAGCTAGTGAAAAAACTACAAAAAAAACCCAACAGCTCAGGGCTGTACCACTCAAGATGGCAAAACCCAGGGAGGTGCAGTGCTGCCCTTCTCTGCACACAGAAACACCCTATCCCCATGTGGCCAACTAGTCAACAAGTAGCACTGCCCTGGAAGAGTCAAAGCAGAAACAGCCTCTTTGGTGAGTCCTGACCCTGAGCTAGAGCCTCCATCCACTGGCACAGTACAGAAAACAGAACAGAAAGATGGCAAGCGTCTGAGAGCACAGTTTCATATGTACCTTGCATTCCCTGCAAAGAAGAGACCAAAATGCCCATGAATGCTGTCACAACGTGGCAGTGTTAGCAACAGGCAGCACTATTCAACACCATGGGCTCATGGGAGGATGATGCTTTTCAGGGACTGCACATCCCAGTTGTTCCAGCACTACCACTCCTGACTCTGTGAGCTCTCTCTTACATCAGCAGTGCATTTTTGTTTCTAGCCTTGCTCTTCTCCTCCCCACTTCAGGAAAGGGCAGTGAAGAGAACTTTCCTGGAGAAATGGAAAGGAGGAAGATGGAGAGTGCCTGGGGCCCAAGGACTCTCAGGGATCCACTGCTGCCTCACAGAAACGACAGCAGCAGCCAAGCAAAGGCCAGGACTGGCTCAGGAAGGAAGGGCAGCAGCAAGGCCTTGATGAGATGTGCTCGAGCAGTCCATGGTCATGCACGAACAGCCACTGTGCTAATTGCCAAAAGCCATGTTTCCTACCAGATGTTGCATGGGTTGATTTCCCATACTTTAAGCACTAACATGATGGCTTTTAGAGAGCTCTTTATTTGCAAAAAACAGAAAACAGACTTTCGCAGTTTCAGATGAGAATGAGGTTTGCCTCACATTCTGTTCATATTAGTGGCTCAGTTTTCCTAGAAAAAAAAAAAAATCCCAGGGAAGAAACACTGAAGGGAAAGTCATCCTCCAACATCATAGACCCATCTGCAATCCATTTCACACTTTAATAACTCACAGTAGGAAAAAACCCACATTTAATGTCAGAGATCCATAGGAACAGGCAGGTCTAAAAAGTCTAAAAAATAAAAATGGAAGTCGCTGCTCAGAGTTCAAGACTCTAGGGAATAACATCTAAGCAGACAAAAAGCAGCTTGACACTGGGTCCTGGATTTGCCTGGTGTTCTGTGATCTGACATTCTGCTGGTTATCAAGTACATGCTAAGGTCAGTTAAGGATACCGTGTCACTCCTAAGCCTTTATAGCTCTTCTAGCTCAGGAAGATCAGCTCTGGGTTAATGACAAAGGAACACAGCTCCAGATTTGTGAAAGTTGTCAATGTAAACACAGTAGTTTCTGGGTCACTGTATCAGACAGGTCAGGGTAGTTTGACCTCACAGCTAGTTAGTCAAATAACAAGGTTAACAGAAAGGCATGCAGTGAGAGTAACCCAGCATGCAAAGGCATGGCAATTAATTAATCTGGAAATTAACTGCAGCTTTAAACTGTCTAAAATTAGGTGCTGTTCATTGCCTTAAAGGTCTGTAGTGCTGCACCACGGGAGGAAAGGTCTCCCTGACCATCAGAGACTCAGAAACGGGACTTAGAGAATTGAAGTCATCTGCTGTGAGGGCTTATAAAAGGATGTGGTGCACAGGCAGGGCTGAGCTGTTGTATGAAAGTGTTAACAGTGCTGGGCTGGCTGATGCCTTGTGCAAGGAAGCAGTGGGTGCAGGACTGGCCAGAGCTACATCCGTGAGTGATATCACCACTCTATCTGCTGCAGAAAAGCACTGTGCCAGCCCAGCCATGGGGCTGCACTCACCCACCCTCTTCCCAGGACCAAGGGGAGATCTCTGCGCAGGACTGCACGTTCCTAAACATCCTTCATGTACTCTTTCGTACCATGTTCTCTTTTTTATCCAGAGATGGAAAGGCACCAGAAAAGCACCACATCTCTTGAGAGCTGCACAGTACATAATAGCTGACTTTAAGGGACATGCCTAAGGGTATAGGAAACTGCTGCAAATCCTCCCTTACTATGCCATTCCCAGAGCAAATCCCCTGTGAAGAAAAGTCCCCCCCTTACCCCGTATCAGGTATGTCAGATGAGTTTCTTTCCCTTACCTGAACATAATCCAAAACCATGCCTGCCATGACCATGCCAAGCCCAGCTAGGAGGTATGGCAGAGCACTTGCAGGCAAATTGAGATGGCTGACTCTTCCTGTGACTTTGCCATGGCCGCTTTCTCCTCAGCCAACAGCTTCTGCTGCGCATGCAGAGAGACATCCTCTGCTTCCTGGCTGCCAAGCCGGCTCTCTCTGTGTTTACCCTTGCTCTTTCCTTTGTGCCTGGATCGCTCTCCATTCCTAGACCTGCCCTCTTTTCTCCTCTGCCGAACTTCCTCACCTTTCATGGTGGCTTTCTTGAATCAGTTTTTCTGAAAAATAAAGTCAGAAACAATGAGATAACTAAAAAGAAGTATCATGTAAGTGAGAGACAGGAAATCCTTCAGCATTGTGTGCACTCCATTAGCTTGAAGGCAAACTAGCACCTACTCCCCAAATCCAAGATACTCTGCTGGCCCAAATACTAGTACTTAGTTTACCTTCAATTTTGTATAGTGTCAAACCAATCTGCCTTTCTGTAGTTGCATCTCTTCCTAGGCCTGTGTTCAGGCTGTGCATCCTGGCTCTTCCCCTGAGAATGCCTAAAAGAATGCAGAAGATGCTGCACATGGCCTGAACCCTTGACCCACCAGCTCTCACACTGGGAGCCACAAGAATTTATGAGCCCAGCAGAATCCTACCCTTTTAAGCACCCAGCCCCTAGCCAAGAAATGGGAGCAGTTGACTTCCTTATATCCTAGCATCCCACAGTCCAGCAAAGGACTAGCATCCAGGTGTGTACTGTGCATACTGCCTAGCATAGCTGTCCACCAGTCCTCAATAACAACACAATTCTTTGATCTTCTTGCTAATCCAGATACTTTTCCTTCGTTTTGTGCCTTAGTTGACATGCATGCACGACATGACTCATCTATCCACAGGGAAGTTGCCATGACCCCACAGCATCTTACAACAAAAAAATCAACGTGCAAATTTCTAACCAGGAGCCCCTTTTGCTGCCATTAGATCTCATTTCTTCATAAAACTGTCATTCATACTGCTTGTCCCACTGCTGACCCAGGCAGTGACCCAAGTCTTTCACCCATCATCTTCTGCCAGCCCTCAGCTGGATTAACCTCTGCCAGATGTTCGCTGATGCTCTCATTTTTAGGATGGACCCCTAACACCCCGAGGCCCTGCGCTATCCCAGGTAGGACCAGCCCTGTTCTTGCCCCGACATCTGGAGAGCAGAGGAAACAGCCGGGAGGCCCCAATCACGGCTGGGGAGGGGAGGGCAGGGAGGAAGGACGGGCGAGACAAAGTCCCGCTCTGCGAGAGGAGGACCCGCGGCCCCGTCCCCGCGCGGCGCTTACCGGCTCCGTGCGCTGCCCGAGCCGGGGCTGTCCCCGCGGGCCCGCGGGCGCGGCCGGGCCGATGCGAGCGCGGGAGGCTCCCGCCACATCTGGGCGCGGCGGGGGCGGCTCGGCGCCCGCCCTGCGCGCCGGCCGCGGGTTCGAGCCCGGCCCCCGCCCGCGGAGGCGGAGGCGGCGCCGTGAGTGGCAGTCGCCGGTCCTGCCCCGGCGCCGTGCCCGTTCCGTAGCTGCCGCACGCCCCGCCACGCCGGCAGCGGCCTCAGCCCCCTCCCGGTACCCCCGGCCACAGCGGGGGCGCTCCCGGCAAGGACGGGTGCCGCTCCGGGGACAGCCCCCGGACGGCAGCGCTCGGGGGCCCGGAGCACCCCCCGCTCTCCCCCCGGCGCTCCCGGAGCCCGTGGAGGGTGGTAGGGAAAGGGTGACAGCTTCCAGCGTGGGCAGCGTAAACAGGAGGCTGCAATTAAGAGCTGCGGAAAGCCGTTTCCTCTGTTTGGGTTTGTCGGGGTATTTTTTGTTTGGTTGGTTGGTGGAGTTTTTTTCCTCCGCATTTTGGCATTTGCAAGAGCTCGTGTTGCAGGCTTCCTGTGCAAAAGCCTGCCTCCACCACCGGCACAGCAAAACTCCTGTTGATTTGGTTTTTCTCCCCTCCCGTTCTGAATAAGCGTGTTAGAAATGTGATTACAGCATCCATCACATTTAAGCATATAAATCTTATTAAGCACTGGAGTAACCATACCCATGCAAGTCTCCTGAATCATGCAGCTCAAATTTCCAGAACAATTGAGGATATTAAATCATACCTCAGTACCAGAGCAAACTTATATCCTGCTGAAGTCTCTCAGATGTCATGCTACACTAAAGGGCTCTTACAGATAAAATGGTGCCTCTGGCTCAAAGCAGGGCACACCAAAAGGAGTTGAAGGTTTTTGAACGTGGCAGTAATGAAACCCTGCAGCTGCTGCATGTCGAGGGTGTGCGGTGACTGTTGAACGTCACTCTGTAAGGGCAAGGCTTTAAATTTCAGCTCACTTGGTGTAATTTTACGTCTTACTTTGCAACTGATGCTTCCCTGAGTGTGGTCAGAAGACAGCGTCCTGGTGTGAGAAATAAGAGGGGAAGGAGCGCGGTTTTAAAAAGTAACAACGTTGCCAAGACAGTTTTATACCTGTTAAGTGTAGTCTCCTATCATTTTACCACTGAGCTTCAAGGAAAAATATCTACAGAGCAAGCACAAAGTCTCCCGGGGAACTTGATTGACAAGGGCATTTTGGTAATGCTCCCAGCTCAGGAGTGTAACTGTTCTACAAGGGATTTCACACCTGGGTCTGAGCAGCAGCCACAAGAGCTTCCTGCCGGGGCTCACTCTGGGTGCGGAAGACCTGTGTGGCTCAGGTAGCTGATGTACCAGGCTGCAGTCCCTGGAGCATCCCCAGTGGGTTTATATTTGAGTAGGCTGCCTTGCAGCAGCAGCACAATGCTGCCCTTTCTCGGAAGTGCAGCAGCACTGTTTGGATAGATCCTGGCTTTGATGTAAGGGAACAGTGGCTGGACTTTGCAGTCAGAGCTCCTTTAGATAGGATAGCTCAGCTGCTCCTTGCAGCCCGGGAAGTGCCTGTTGGCACAAAGCTGAGCAACCTCATGCTAAAATGTTTTATCTCCCTCTGAGATACAATTAATGTGTGCTGCTTTCCTCTGATCTCTCACAGATGTGCAGGTAGCACCAACAGTTGCAAGGTGAGGACTCATTTCACTCATTTCTGCTTCTCCACACAGTGCTTTTGAAAATTGTTTCCTAGCAGGAAAAAATAATAAGATTGGTATTCCCTTCATCTCCATGTTGTTTCACAACTTTCTTTCCAGCAATTATTTCCTCAGCCAAAAGAGTGGAATTTTACAACTTTTTCCAGTATTCTCTCTGAAGATGTGAATTTTTTTTTCCTTCCCAGTTTTCTCATATTAAATGTCATTTCTTAGGTGGGTAGGGACTACTGGAGACATTTCTCAAATTTAAATCTTGATTTATGACTTCATTAGCCCTGGTCACAGACTTAGTTGGACTGCAAGTTCCCATGTCACCACTGGGGCTGTGTTAAGGCTGCTGGAGATTGCTGCAGGGCTCACCAGGCTGCATTCCCATCATGGGACATGCCTCTGGACACTCACCCACTGCAGCTCAGGGATGCATAAAGGAATATACATTCTCTAGCCTTTCTCCTCTGTGAGACAGTGTTAGCTAGCATGGCTTAAAAGAATAATTTAGAGATATGTGCATAGACAGAAATAGGCAGTGCAAAACTGATCAATACTTTTTACACTATAAATCTGGGAGTTTAGAGACAGAAAACAGCAGGAACTTCTTGGACCTTGTAAAGGGGGAGAAGAAGACATCTCTTCTCTTTGGTTTTCCTTTAAGTAATATTTGAAGGAAAGTGAGCTTTATTGTTGACCAGGCCAGGCCAAATAATTTCTAGATAACTGCATTATTTTGTTCTAATCTCCACCTCGTTCTCCTTTTGATACAAAATTCTGGGAAGTCCAGATGTTTTGTGTGCACCAATGGCACTAAGAGAAATTAAAAGTGCCATCTCCTACCTTCTTTTTCTCCCTTTCTCCTCCCCTTGTTACAGGCACTCACCACTCAGTTGCCATTGCCCTTGGGGCAGTTGTTAAGCCAGGCCACAATCACAGACTTTCCCTCAGGTTTCCTGTATGGAAATAACAAGACCTGGTGTTTGTAGCAGCACACTTCTGTGTTGAGTTGCAGCACAGCAGTCCTTTGTCAAATTATTCTTTAGAGGAATAAAAGAAGCCTAAATCACCATGCTACCCCAGCACTCTGAGGAGAACTATCTGTGCAGGTCCTAACACCTACTAGAGTCCCAAGAGTGATATTTATGTTGCTTTCTATTGCTTGAGGCCGTTCCACTCTCCATCTGCCGTTAGATGGCAGCAACTGAATGCGAATGAGGCTCGGCAAGCCCTATTTATCCTGTGGCTTGTGCAGGGATTTCAAGCTTTTCGCTTCTAGGTCAATGGTTCAAATCTGGCCCAGGTCAGGAGGGGCCAGAGATCTTTGTAATCCGACAACTGCTCAGTGTCCTCTGTGAGAGCAGTTCGTGTACTTCTGCTTTTGATCTTGTGGACGAGTGCCCTTCTCATCACTGGCACTAATTGGCACCAGTGCTTGACACACCAACAAAGAGGCGGAAGATGCTCCAAAGAGACTGAATTCTCCTCCCTGAACTCCACATGATTGGACAAAGGGGAGCACTCATCCCTCTGCACAAGCCTGCCCTCGGTAATGATGCCAGAAAAATGTGCTGGCCCCATTCCTCCTCTAAGCGAGTAACTGCCCAAAATTATCTCATTCCGGACAGGAGGGTGACAGTTGGGGTCTTTCAGCAGATAAAATTAATTTGTTATTAATTTGAGATATGATATTCGGATAGAGTAGTGATGGCGCAATGAAATCCTGTCAAACATGTTGTAATACCTATGTTATTTACAGCCTCTATAACTGCGGGGACAAACTCCATCCAGAACTGCCTTACAAGGTGACCTAATTTGGAAGAGAAAACACATACACAATTTTCTCACATTAGAGGATACCTCACTGTGACTTCTTCCCTTACAAATTTAAAGCCCTGTGAAGGACTGGAGCAACTGATACTCTCCAGAGAAACGCATGAGATAAGAACTGAGCCTAGCAAGCATGTGATTGTGATACAGTTCAAGTCTGTGTGTGTATCACTCGGCTTGTTCTACAAAGATTTGAGAAGCATGTCACTACGTAAATCCCTCTGGGCAGCTGGGCTCCCCTCCAACACACAGATTTCTCTTGCTGCTAATGAATCAGCCTCTTTTGCTAACTTACCTCCAAAGCTCGTTTACTTGGAAACCAAGGGAGCTTAGGGAACAGGGTTCTCTCCATGCATAACAATGACCTATTTTAGATACTTCTCCTCACGAGGTCGCGGAGAAGGGGCAGCAAAAGAGTGCTTCTATCCAAAAGGCATCTGCTGGAATCAGTCCTAAACAATGCCAGCCATTTCCATTTTGAGACCTGACATTTCATGGTGCCAGTGCCACCACACAACAGAAAATGCCAGTGTGAGCCAGGAATGGGATCCAGCTGCCTCATTCCAAGGACACGCACCCAGGCCCGCTGCATACGTGGTTATTATTCTCCAAACAGCCCCCTTCCCACAGAAACTGGTAGCCCAGAATGGAAATGCTTCACAGCACTCCCAGAGCAGGATGGCAGATGAGGCCAAGGGCATGTTTCACACATCTGGGTATGTTTACATCACTGGGCTCTCTCAAATATCATGAGCAATACAGTAAGGAAAACACAGAAATTAATTAGGGAATCTGTCCTTCCTCACCAAGCTCTGAGGTGCTACCCATGCTGAACTAGCAGCACAGCTTACAGGACTGCAGGAAAGAGGTACCTGGTAGCCCAACAGGGAATGCTTGGAAACAGGAAAAGTTTAATGAGCCATCTTGCCTCTGAGATGTGGGCTACTGCCTGAGCTCAGGAAGAAGCCAAGCACTTTGTGATTTTCCCACAGTTAGTGTCCTGAAGCAAAATGGGAGGAACAAACAGATTATAATGTATTCATTTTGTATTTTATGTAACCGAAACCTCACCAATTTGATAACAAGGCTCAGATCCCAGGCTGAGCTCTAGGGTTTCAGCCCATCTCTGGTTGATATCCTGCAAGGCAAGAGAGCACCATTGTCCTGTGTGACTCAAAGGACACAACATGTCTTCAGATTAGCTCCTGGTTGAACTGGAGCATTTCTATTAGAAATTCTGTTAGAATTTCTTTATGAGGCTAAATCTGACCCATTTCCGCTTTCAGCCCCTGCATGCAGTTACATCTTTATGACTACACAAGCTCATTTCCAAGTTGCTCTTTCCCTTCATTCTCCTTGAGTCCCTCACATTAGGGCAATCAGATCAACTTCCACTCACTCATGTGGCTGTCCCCAAAACTTCCCCCAATTAACTAACAACTTTCCAATGATGTGCGTAACAACAGGGCCCAATATTGGCCCAGTAGTGCTGAATCCAGAGAGAATCAAATTATCTGCACCAGCAGCAGACTTTGTCAAACCAATGACCATTTTAGTCCTGCCAGACCTTTAAAAACTGGCACATTGGCCCATGGATTTTCATACCTAAAGTGCTGGTTGTTTGCTGTACAGCAGGAGACTGTCGGTGTGTTACAGTGTCACTTCAGCCAAACAATAATAGATCTCTGCCTGTAACTTGTCAGCCTAACAGGATTAATTTGAAGGAACCCGTTTTTCCTACATAAATGTTCACTGGTTTTAATTACCCAGTTATTTTCATTCATGAGTCACCTCTGAGCTCTTCCATTATTTTGACTAATAACACTGTCACAAGCAGTGACTCGCAGCACAGCCTTTTTCCCGTTCTCCTGGAGCATATCTGTGCTTTGCTGCCCCTGCAGGGTACATTTCTCACCACCACTGACAGCTCAGGCTACTGAGTAAGAGGGAGAGAAAAAAAAAATAAAATCAGTGTTTTCATAGAATCACAAAATGGTTTGAGTTGGAAGGAATCATTAAGACCATCTATTTCCAACCCCCTTGCCACAGGCAGAGTTTTTTTCTAGTTACCAATAGGTAGTTACTCAGTCTGCTTCATCTCCCAAGTTTGCTCATGGCAACACTAAGTATGCTCTGTTCAGTCAATGCTATTTTTAGTATTAAAAAGGGAATCATCTTCGTGACCCCTGAAAATTCAGTAAGATATCATGATGAATAATTATTCTTAGTCATCTCAGCATGTTTAATTTAGCATAACTGCACCTTTGCTAAGAAACAAGATGGCTGTATTTATGCTAAGCACTACAATTAGTTCCCTGTAGTTCACACCAGAGTACGAGGTAAAAACTGCACTCAGTATTTCTCAGGTTCCCAGTTTGCAGTGATCACTTCAAGCTACCTTGCAGAACCATTCAGGAACACTTACACTTGCAGTGCCCTGGTATAGGACACAGCCTCATAACAGGTTTTTTAGGTGCTCTGAGTATGATGGAGGTGGCAGTAGGAAATCTTTCTGCTGGGATGTAGCAGCTCCAAGTGTAGATAATTTCTTCCATTCGGTTCTGCCTGAAACTGATACCTTAAAGCAAGGCAGTGATCCTTCTACTCAATTTTTTTATAGCTCTTAAAATAAACCGTCTTTCAAAACCACTCAGTTTTGCAGAAACTTGGATACTATTGAATATATTTGGAGCTGTGTCATTGCCCCCAAGGAAGACAACAAAGCAACCTTTCCCTACAGATAAATGCCTCTTGCTTAAGAGGAATTAAATATAGACACTTATTCCTTAGGGCACAGCTGTACTGAAATGAATTTTATTAAGTGACTTACAAATCATCATTTTGAAATGTTGTTCTGGTTTGTTGGGATATTTCCTCAGGAAATGGTTTCATTCTTACCTTTTGCTGATCTGTATTATGAATTGTTGCCTTTGATTTCTTAGCTGTTTGCTGCTGCAAATAGCAACAAACTTTCCTCTCTGAACTCTTTTCAGAAAAGCTGAATCTTTCTTGAGGAAGGATCTGGGATCAATATTGTTTAACAAAACAAAATATGCACTGAAAGAGTCCCAAAGATCACCATAAGAAATGGCCTCAAGCTTGGTAGTCTTAGCAGAAAACTCAGGGTGTAAAGAGGACTATGAAGTCTGACCATGGACAATTCATTACCAAAAATAGACTTTTAAACAGCATAGTTTTAGCCATAGGCTTTCAGGGGCACCTTTTCAAAAGAATTGTCTAACAAGGCAGGTGCATTTTGTGTACCCTGTCTCAGGACTTGCCAAATGGATCTGTGAACTGCACATAGTTATTATCCAAATGTATTTTAATCCTCAGATACCTCAATGCAAAACTGCCAGAAGACAGCATTTAGACCTCTTGGAAACCATGGGAGGCACCAAGGTCTGGGCACACACCTCTGACAGCACCCTCAGACTGTGCTCTTTACTCAGCCAGCCCTTGGCCACCTGGGGGACCAGTGTCCTTCCACTGCCGTGGAACAGACACACACAAATGTCACAGATCACCTTTTAAGTGCAGAATTTGCTTGTGGGTAGGGTGGCAGGGAAGACATTTTAGCAGCATGAAAATAACAGAGTCATATTTCCACCAAGGATCCTTGAGCAGTTTACGAGCTTCCTCAAAAAGATTTATTTGTTGAGTAGTATTCTGAAAAAATGATAAATGCTACATAAATTTGCTGGTGCTACTGTTATTAGGCCCAAAAAAGCAGGTTATGGAACCAGACTCAGTCCCCTTCAAAGTGCAAATACTGAGGGTTTTTTCTCCCCATCAGCTACCATGCACTCACATGGTACTTCCCTGGCTGTAGGCCTGCACACCTGCAAACTCTTGCTCTAGTTATCATTTATTTGTGCAAGTCTTAATCTAACAAAGTCTTAATCTCTCCTCACCGAAAACCATCAGCAACAATTTTTTCAGCACTTTCAGTTCTATTTCAGTCATGATTTTCCTCCTTTTTCTCCCACACACCAAGCAAAGCACCCAGTTTCTTTTCCCCATCCATGTGTTCTCCACAGGCAGGAGAAAGGGATGTTGCTCATCCTTAGCCACTGCAGCCCTGTTCAGAGCATATCACCCACAGGCAGAGAGAAACAAGGGGGAAAACTTGTGTCCCTGCTCTGCAGCTGGGCTGTAGCCTGTCAGCCTGGTCACGTATTTAGTAGGTTTGCAGCTGCCTGTTACTCAGCTCCATGACAGAGGCTGATCAGGCTCACTGGGGCTGTGCCAGGCTCTCCTGAAAAAAAAAAAATAGGAAAAGGTATTTATTTATAACTGGCTTGTGAGATGGAAAAGTGGTTTCTATATTTAATAGAAAGTGTTCCCAGCAGATTAACCCTGGTAGTATTGGGTTTGGGGAGTTGTTGGGTTCTGTTTGCGCATTAGCTTCTATACTTACCATATTTCCAGGTCCAATCCTCCACAGAGTGGAGTCCCAGAGCATAATTGTTTACTGGCTAGAGAGGGGATAGTTTATTCTTAACCTGTCAGAAGATCCAGACTTAGAATTGTACAGTCAAAAGGATAGGAAGACAGTAATTTTCAAGGTTTTGCCAAATTCTTATTTTATATTTGAAAAATAGAATTGGTGTTTGAATACACTCAATGCTTTGTGCTGCAGCCATCAGTACCACGTGAGCCCTGTCCTGTGATACTGTAGTTGCCTTTTGAGGCCAAATTCAAGGGCATGTTTCCATCTAAACAGCAAGTTTAGAAACACTGCATGAGATCTTTTGGGGGGATGCACACTTCAAAGTAAGTTTGAGCATGTATTTCTCAGTAGCTCTATGCAGTGAGGTGATGCAGTAGCTGCAATGCCCATGTGCAGCAAACAGCTGGATGCAGGCAGACACTGCACTCACAGCTGCTTCTGCAGCTGCCCTGCCAACACCTCACAGCATCTCTGCTGACTCCTGCCACCATAGCACAAAGGCAAAAGACTCTGTGAGAGAAAGGCTGTCAAACATGGGTGCAAACTGAAGAAAAGAAGTTCCTTATGAAGATGATCTGTGAGTTCCAGCCTGGGTAGATTACATTCTTCAAATTTGCATCACCACTTCTTCTTCAAAGGTATGCAGTGCATGATCCCTCTACCCTGCTGTGAACTGCCGTGCCAGGCTGTGAAAAAAGAACTGCTGTAACATTCAGTCCCAGACATGGGTACATTCCAGGAGCAGGAGACACTATTTCTGTGTGTTTCCTTCTACCCAGACCAGCTGAGCTTGTTTTGAAACTGACTTTCTATTTGTGACAGACTTTGGGGATACTTGGCTAAAACATACATATAGATCTTCCTTTCCAACTTAGGCTGCATTTCTCTTGTGGTGCCTTAAGGAAACTGAGACACAAGGAGCTCTAATTAACTCACACAAAGCTATGGACGTATCTCTAGAAGACTCCAAGCAGAAAAAAAATCTGTATCCTCTAAATTGTATCACTTTTCATTATTCTCTAACCTCTTCTTCTCCAGTCCCTTCTCCCTAACAATGAGGAACATCTTTCCAGACTCAGACTCTAATCTGGAGTGTTCATATACCCCACCATGGAAAGAGATCTCATCCTGCTATGGCAAGCCCAGATACTCTGCCAAAGTAGCTTAGAACTCTGATTACATGCAAATGTTTATATATATAACATTACAACACCAGAGACAAACACAATTCTAGGAAATCTTGGGGTTTTCCTTTCATTTGCAGCCTGGACAAAGGGAAAAGGCTGCATGTTCTTTCTTGCATGCCACCACTCATTTGTTGCAGGGAAATTCTCAGTTCCTGAATGCAAGAAGTGCATGGTCAGAGAGGGGCCTGCCCATGGGTGCACAACCCACGTGCAGCCTCCAAGTCTCAAAGCAGCATGCTGAGAGTAGCCATCACATGCCCTGGCTTTTTAAGAACCAGTACCTCCAATATTGCTCAATCCCTACCCACCCCTGGCCATGGAGAACCATTGCTTGCCTGTATCAGCAGTGAGAGGTTTATATTAGATGCAGAGCCCTTCTGGTTCAGAAACAATGAGCAGCCATAGCACATGATAAATGTCAAGTAGCTCTTCAATCTGTTTACCAAAAGCTCTGATATGACTCTGAAGGATTTTGGCAGTGCTGGGCAGCACAGCCCAGCTGTTGAAAAAGCAGCTTTGGAGGAGGCAAAGCAAAACTTACATTTGCATGTGCTGCCAGTTTGAGCAGCATTTTAGTCTCCTGTGTCTCAGTCTTCTCATGTATGCTACCAGGATAAATACAGTTAACAACTGAGCACAGTCTGTGGTAAAGCTTTCTTAAACATTTGGGTGATAAAAGCTGCCGACAACATTTATGGATTTTCATTCCATTAGCAGTTAGCTTCTGCCACAAATAGGACCCAAACCAGCTTTGATATCTTAAGATGAGATCTATTTATGTATCTGTGTGCTAAGCAAAAAACCAGAGTCCTTGAAATGACAGACAGACAGGTTTCTCTGTGTGGAGAGCCAAGCTGCTAAGGAGAGCCAATCTGCTGAGCATCATGTGTTTAATGTTCTCCTGTGCCTCAAGAGACAGGCACTGGTGAATGGACACTGCCTTGCCCTGCCTGGAAGCTCTGACCTGGCAGCAAAGTGGTTTGAAGTAATGGGAGCCATAATAAGTATGTGAGCCCTGAGCTTTCCATATTTGTGGGGTGTGTGGAGCCTGTGGCAGCACTGTCCGTCACACATTACATCCCATGCCCTGCCCTATAATAGCAAGCCTGAATGGATGGTGACATTCAGATCAGGGGTAAATGTTTTGCAGTGTGCACTCTAGCACGAAGGTAAAAATTTAATGAGCTTTTGAAGAATTTGCACCCTTCCAGAAAACTCTGCCTGGGAATGAGCTTTGAAACAACTTCCTTCCCATCTATAACACCAAGGGACTATCACTCTAACTGAGCAAATACCACGCCACAAGTACCAGAGAGGGTCTGGTGTACAGGTTCAAAAAGGATCTTGCTGAAGCTCTCCTTACTTTTCAAATTGCTATATAATCAGATATACTTCATTAACTTCAACTGGAAGAGCCCTCAAAGTCACTTGCAGTTTTTCCAAGCAAAGTGACTTAAAAAAAGGTAAATGTACCAGCCTTCCACAAAGACTGCCTGAAACATCTCTTTAGTCACTACCTTCTCACTGTCAGAATCTACTTGTGTCTGCAGATGTACTGCAACCTCCCTTCTCCTCCCTTGTCCACTTAAACATCCTTTGGGATTTTTTGCTTTAGTTTGTTGTTCATTACTGCATTAGTTTAATTACCTATGTTGAAATGCTAAGAAGCACCCAGAAAGACATGGTAAATTGGGCTTCAGCTTAGTAAGAGCTTTCAGACTGCAGAGATAATGAAGCATTAGGCCAGCATGCCTCCAATAATTGAGATCTTTACAGGCATAAATATCTACACACAGGTAGCTGCAGCAGAGGATGGATGAGAAGGCTTTTAGAGTTGCCTTCCCACTCCACAGTCTGTTAATTAGCTATGATAAACATCAACTACCCACTTTCTGAAAGTAATGAAGTATAAGCAACTAGAGGTACATCCTTTGGTAGTTTATAAACTCAATTGAGTTGCTCTGGTTTACTGAGCTACTGCACATCAGCTGAGCTACATAAATCTTTGCTTTTCATAGATAAGGGGGAAAATGTAAGCTGTGAGCACTGTTAACCCAGATGAGTAATGCCTAAAGCCCCTGACTGCATATGTCAAAATTGAAACAGGCTGTATCATACCCATTAAACATTAGGAAGGCTAGAGAGCCAGAGAGCAAATCATCAAATCCATCTTAAACACGTCTCTTCAGATGGGACCCAGTAAAAGTGCTCCTTGTTCTCTGCTGGCTACAGAAGGAATCTGCCTTAAACACTGAATTTTAAAGTAAACAGACAACATGAGTCTTGGAAGAAATCTTCAGCATTAAACAAAGCCTAGCAACACTGCCCACTTCTCTGCTTGTACATGGATGTGTAGGTTTTGGTTTGAGAAGGACAAGGAGGAAGGTTTTTATCTCAGACTGCAGCGAACACAAGATTCAAGTGGCTTCAGGGTTCATGCCTGTGGACTGAGGTGGATTTCTTCTCATCTGGTTAACTACTCTTTTGACAGAACTGCTTATCTCAACCCTGCAGCTATGCAGGGAGGTTTGCATTCACAGGAACACCGTGAGAGCCTCTCAAGGGAAACCTGCCCAGCATTTTCCCACATTACAGCCTTAATCCTCAAAGTTCACACTAAGTGCCTCAGCTCACTGCATCTTTTGCACATAGCGATGGGTTCTGTGCAAGGAGACACTGAAATATGAGTGTTTAGCATTCCTTTCCTGATGTTGACAATGTGATCCTTTTAGAGCAAGGAAAAAGTAAAGCCCATGCAGAGATATACTGATATGGCTTGGTAGAGTTTCCCAGAGTGAAATACAGATCACTTACTCTTCCTTGTCCCACAGCTGTTTTGCTTGCTAGTATCTGCCCAATATCCTGCCCTGTCCAGGCAGCAGAAAGTTCACTGTCTACCTCTGCCTCCTGACAATCCATCCTCTCCACAAGTAGTACAGACACTTTCATAACATGTTCATTTTTCAGTGTGTTACTTCTCCTTTACCTGTGCCTAAAGAAATTAATTGTCAAGCTCAAAACTCATCAGAAGATTAAAGCCTTTGGAAATGAAGAGCAAAGTTGGAAAGGGCTCCACTAACATGGTTCAGTGTTGCAGAGAGCAGGCTGGATGTCAGAGCCCTGCGGTCACAACCAGCATTGTCACAGGGCGGGCACACAACGTGCCCCGGGCCAGCAGCTGCTCCACAGCTGGTGCAGGGCTGCCTTTGGCTCCCTGTGCTCCCAAGCACAGCCACTCAGAGTGTTTTGGCACCACATGTGGCTGACAGTCACTCAAGTTTGGCCACAGAGCAAGTGCAAAAGGAGCAGAGGTGGTTGCAAGAAGCAGCTCTTTCTTCTTTCCACCTCCAGCCTCTGTGTATTGACATGAAGAATAAAATCATCACCTTAATACAAGGGTCTTCAGACAGAGAAACCTGACCTGTCCCTAGGCACAGCAACATTGCCAGATTAGACTGACTACAGCCAGCTATAGACAACTCTGGTTCTGGCAGAGGTCCTCATAACACATTCCCATTAAGGACATCCACCCTCATCTCATTCATTTCCCAACAAGTGAAAGCCTGCTGTCAGAGGGACATTAATGGCTAAAGGGATAAATGTCCTTCAGAGCATAAAATTCATTACATTCTTCCAGAACTGATGGGCTAACCTGTTAAACCATTTGCAGTGAGAACATCTAATAATAGAGTTGTGTATCCCATAGGGGTGGAATATGGTGCACAAGGTCATAGCATTTCCTCCAAGGGCTGAGAACAAGACACTTAAGATAATATTTTTAATTAACTGGCTTCTACCTAGGTCCTGAGGAGAGGGTACAGACTGAGGAACACTGAGGTATCCCGTTTAAGGTACGATCAAGTTGTAAATACAATCCTAGCTTGAAATTCACAAGCCAGCACTCCTGTCTCCAAATCTAGCCATTGGCAAAAACCCCACTGATTCAAGTGAGGCCAGAGATTGACCCCAAGTTGGTCACAGCTGGGGTTTTTACCATGATAAAAATTTGCTAAACTTGGAATTCAGTTGTGGGTCAGTTTCCTAACACCACCCATGTTTGGGGTGGCTGGAGCTGGAGTTTAAGTGCTGGCACTTGTCCATGGAACTGAAAGCCAGAATTATGATAATAACAACAAAAATATTCAGCACTTCATCCTCAAAGGGTGGGGTGGATGGTTCAGTCAGTGCCTAGCTAATCAATGGCACAATATGAACCATGCCATCAATTATTCATACAACATCTTTGCAAGCTACGTATGAAAATATCCTGTGGGGTTGATAGGTATAATTAGATATATTTTTCTCTAGAGTTTCCACTATTGCTAGATTCCCCAAACCACAGTAGCAGCAATAACATTTTTTAAAGGGTGTTGTTATGATCTAGAGGCAAGCTGGAGGGGAGGTGTGAATGATTACTCCTAAAGTGATCACTTTTTACTTTGTGTGTGGCTTTCTGAGCAGTTCCTGTGTGTCTTTTTACCCTCCTGCTGAGGGGTTTGGCTGGAAACACCCTCATCAGCTGCACTGCCTCCTTGATTGTTGGAGGCATTTCCTTGGTGACCAGAAAGTGGCACAGAGGAGTAATTGAACGTGAACCCTTTAAAGGGCTGGCACAATCCCAGTAAACAAATGATCAGAAAAGCCATTCTTATGAGCAGCCTGAAAGGAAGGAGTATTTTGCAAAGCAACCAGACTGGGAACAGAGGCTCAGGTTTTTTAAGTAGGAAACTTCTTGTCCAGAGGATCAAAGTAGGTGCATAAAGAAATACAGAATGAGTGTCTCTGAGTGCAAGAGATGCCTGGAGAAGATGCTTCCTTTCCTTCTTGGCTCAGGAAGAGGAACTTTGCTTGACACACACCACAGTACTTTTATTAAGGAGCTGATCTTGCTATGTGCTCAAGAGCTTTGGCTTTCACACTCATCAGTGACTGGAGGCCACCCAGTATTTTGCAGAAACACATTCCATGGCAGGGTCAGGCTCTAAAGCATTTGATGTCCAATCCTTTCTTTGCTCTCCCTTGTTTAAAAAAGGATCAAGCTCACTCCAGGGCAAAACATCCTTAGGATTTTTCTCAGTGCAGAGAGCTGTGCTATGTGTTTACTCTCCAGTGCACTCCCATGGATCACATACACATTGTGGGCTGGAAAAACCTCACAATGCTCCTTGTGCTGTCTTCAGCTCAAGACCAACAGGCTCTACTACTTATATCAGAGCCCAGTTTAGATAACTTAAATAATCTCCTGAATCTCAGCAAAATCTGGCTTAATCAGTTTCATTTCCTTCCTTTCCATAGGCAGTTTGCATTGATTTCATGAGCTATAGTCAATTCACAGCCATCTCCTTCCTGAAACTCTGCTGGTTTTGCTTTGAACTTTTCTTGGAAGGGTGCAGTGTTAAATGATCATGTTGTGGTTGTCCCCTCAGCACTTTGGCTGGAGGCAGAAGGATATCATGGCTTCATGGCAATTACTACAGAGAGACTTTCCATCACTTGTGGTAATTTAAACTACGACCTTTCTTCTAAAACGTATCTTCTTAGCTCCCATATAAATAGAGGACTGCTCCAGGAGTTTTTGGATATGATTGTTTGGCCTATGTCATGGAGGTCAGAGGATTTGGCCATAATGGTCTCTTCTGGCCCTAACATCTATTAATATATGAATAATTTCATTTAGTCCTGTCATCTGTCTCCCTTAGGGCACTAGCTCTTTTCATAACAAAGCAAGTGGTCCATCATGTCTTGGAGAATGGAAGGAACAGAAAATTACAACAGGAACACCATGAAATAGTGAAGAGGCAGTCACAGGCCTGATTTCAAGTGCACCTCATTATCCAAAGGCAACTGGTGATTTTTTCCAGTGCTGGATGAAGTGGATTTCTTGAGCTCCAGTGTCAGTTTGTAGTTAATGCACCTTCCTGAAGAGCTGTGACCTTGCAGCACCATGGGGTTGTTCTGTCTGACCGACAGACCCAGAGGAAGCCTGTCACACCCACTGAGGCCTGCACCTCACGTGTATCAGTTATGTCAAATATGCCATAATTAACTCTCTGTGGGCACGGTCACGAGTTCTGTTGATGAATCCCAAGGAACAGGAGCTCACAGGAACTCAGCTTCACCGGATACTGAAGCTCTGTGGGGCTCCTTACACCTGAATGTGTGAAGCTTATCATGGGTTTATTTATTGAATCTCTCCCTCCAGCACCAATCACCAGAATTCTCCCTAGCTTTGTATCTGGAAGCTCTTTTAACAGGGTAATTTAATAAAGCAAAGTCATTCTCTGGGAGTCATTAATCCAGTCATTTCTTCAGTCATGGGAACCATGTCTTCCCTTATATTTTCTCATGGGCATGAAAATCTGGATTTGAAGCTGGAGTCATACACAGATGTTTCTAAACAGAAAGTCATGCTGACCATCCCCACACCAGGAAAACCACCTGCCTGGGGAGCTCATTTAATCCTGGAAGCCTCCTGGAGGGCTCCAAAACATTGTCAAATGTTGTGAAATGAAAAACTGAATAAAAACCCTGAATACTTACTGTTTGGGTTGCAACACAACTCCAGCGCAGCTCTAGGAAAGTCATGCTTTGCCAGCTCTACGGAGATATTTCAGAGATGCTTCTCTGGAGGCTCAGACACTAAGAAGCATGAAATAAGACACTTGAAAATGGCAACTCAATTCCATCTTCATCAGTAACAGGGAATTAACTGCTAATGGCTAATAGCTGACTGTAATTACATATTAAGTATAGTAATGAATGAAGATGAGAAACACGAGAGCCTTCATATGCAAAATTATCCAAATTACACAGTCCTTTCTGTTTCCCAAATAGTCAGCTAGCAACCTCATGGAAAAGGCTTGTAATAAAAGGGATTTCTGTATTTTATTGTTTCTATAGATATCCCAGGAAAAGCAGCACAGTTTCCCCAGAAGTCCAGGGCTGCATCTGAAGCCTAATTTATCTTCTTGCAGCTGAATCAGCAGTCTGGGCCAATAGCTGGGACAACATGTCATATCAAACAGTAATAAACCTGAAGTCTGATGGTAAAGCTGATTGATAAAGAACAAATTTGTTATTCTATGGATATGGCCAGAGTAAAAGCATCTCTCAGAAGAGAGATCCTCCTTCTGCTGTCTCCAGAGAGCTTCATGTGCCACTGAGAACAACCAACCTGCTTATTTCCTGGTCTATTCACCACCTCTTCTCAAAAGCTGTACTGGCAGGATGGCACCTTTCTGTAGATGTGGGAGCACAGGCTGGATATTCCCCTTTACTGGAGAGATTCAGAGGCCTGACACCAGCAAAGAGGACTGTGGGTACCACTAAATGTCACAGTGCAATTTGGGAATCTCTTCTCTGCAGGGTCAGCAATAAGCTCTTGACAACTCTTCCAGCACTGGTTCCCTAATAGTAAAACATAACATTAATCAGAATATTTCCCATGCTTATTTTCCATGACCAGCATTGTGGCCCAAAGCATGGTCTCATCCACACTCTCTAAGAATCGTTAGAAAATAACCCAATTGCTTAAAATACAGGCTGGATCATAGGGTGGTAAGAAAGGAATTGGATGGGTTGTTCCCAAGTTCCCAGACATCCCCTGGAGTTTGGGAACTAGCACCAAAAAAGGGACGCTCAGGATGTGGAGAGAAAGACAAGAACAAAGCCTGTGACTGTGTCCAGTAAGTTGCTGGAACTTGACGACTCTCATTGGTGCCACTGAAGGGAAAAGAAAGCCCCTGTGCACTCACACAAGTTTCTTCTTGTTGACACGACTTTCACATACCACGAGCTCCCTGGCTCACTTCAGGGGCTGGCTCACATCATTCCTCACAGGCTTGCTTGAGCCTGTGTCAGACATGCTCCCTCTCTCCATCCTCCTTTCACACCCACTCCTCCCTTTGCTTTTATGCCACCTCTCTGCCACCCTTTTTTGCAGCACCATCTGTCCAGAATGGATTTGCCTGTTTTTCCTCAAATCAAGCTCTTCATGAGAAGCAAGTACACAATTTGAGAGAGTCCAAAATCAAAAACCAGGCTAATGATAAAAGAAAACACATCTTTCTGACTGCCCCTCATTCAGAGTTCCCACCTGGCAGACATTCTCAACTCATTGCCAAAGGATTGTTTCATCTGCTGGATATGCACTTCATGTTTCCTCTGCTTGATATGCATTTCACTCCACAAGCCAGTTCTTCTCCAGGTGTCTTTCACGTGGAGTCTTCCATGCCAAGTGACAAAGTGCCACCTTTGTGTGAGATAGTGGCAGCAGTTCAGAGAGAACAAGCTTGGAAGAAGCAGGTTGGAAGGAAAAGAGCAGGAAAAGCTTTCAGATTGAAGGGGACTTGTTTGAATCCCTTCCATCAAACTCCAAATGCCTCCAGAGATGAAGGGGGGAAAGAAAAAAACCAAAAAAGATAAATACTCTGCATGCCAGAACTCCAGCCAGTGCAAGTCAGCACTGCTCCACTGCCATGTGGGTGACTTCAAATACAGACCCTCCCTCACCCCTTCCACAGGGAAAGTCCTACAAAGTGCAGATCCACAGACACACAGGACACCTCTATCCTAAATGCAGAGCAAAAGAGATCCCAGCTGCAAAAAATCAATGTATGGCTCCAGTGGGGCAATGTAAACTTGCATTAACAAGTATATGTTATATAAAGTAAGTCTCAATAAAGGGATTTTCAGAAACCAAAGTCAACCAAGTTACAGCCAGCTTCTCAATTCCCTCAGCACCCTTTCTTAGGCAGCTTTCCAATTAGTGTCAATGAAAGTTTTGCCTGAGTAGTGACAAAGTAAAAATAGACTCAGAATTATCAGGATTCGACCTAGAGCCTTTAATACACAGAAATAGACAGACCCACACACCAACACACACACAGAGGGCAAACCTCAGGAGTGATAATCACCTTTGATTTTTCATCAGCCACAAAAATATCAACTATGTGCCAGTACATTCCACAATAGGGCAATATTTATATTTGGTCCCTGCAGTGGTTTCACGCTGCATGTTACATAAGCCAGTCATTCCCCATACAGTAATGGAAACAGACAGCATTTGCCATGGTTTATTTTTTGCACCAGGCATTCTTTGCCAGGTACTCATGCAAAGCAAGATGGCAGGGGAATGGCACTAGATTTCCCCTGTGCAGACTCCAGGGAGGCCATGAACAAGCAGTGCAGGAGTTTCACTCTTTTTTTGGAACTCTTGCAGGAGCTTCTGGCTCATCTTTCCCCCTTTGCATACCTAGAAGGTATCATGTGCTACGAGAGTGTATTTGCTGACAGAGCAAATTTGGCCCCAGTGCCCAGAAAATACTGCTCTCTGCAGTGAGTGTCCCTCCTTCTACCTGTGTGAATGGGATTCAAACAATGCTTGGGGTTAGATCGCCCTTCCCACAAGTGCCATGATTTTCCTGGGATCTCTACTAGAAAAGCACTGCCCTGCAGAGAATGAGCTCAAAGGTAGGTTGACCCCTTCACTGAGCCCTAGGCCATGGGATAAATATCTAGGCAGAGTGAAATGAAAATTCAATGTCATGAAAAGGGACCATTTAATATTGACACCAGCATTAGCTACACAAAATAGCTACTTGGCAACCTTTTCTGAGTCCATCCACCACCATACTCAGGTTATATAAACATATGACTCTAAAAGAAAACTTGGAACTGAAGATGCCACTACAAACTTCAGCCCTGGACCCACTTCAGCCCTGTAGACCCACTACAGATTTGGGATCATCCAGCTACATTGCTTGTTCTCTAATTTTTTTTGAATCTGTGCTTCAGGGCAAGGTTTGGACAGATTATTTCCTGCTATTAGACATTCTTAGATGGTGAAAGCTGAACTATCAAGAACTTCACAGAGGTATAACATTGCTCTTTGAGTCCCTTGGAAACAGGCTGGAACAAAAGAAGCTGCCTAAGCCATCTCTCCCTCACTAAAGTAGTATCACTCAAGTCTGGAATAAAAACCATTCTTGTTATATCTGAACAAGCCACTCTGTGCACCAAGTACAGCATATCCTGAACCCCAGGGGCAGCACTGAGGAGCTGGGAGTGTTTAGCCTTTGACAGGCCCTGAGCTTGTGCTTACACAGAACAACACCTTTCCCTGTGTCTCAGCCCACGTGTGCACAGTGCTGAGGACCTTGCAGAGGGCTTGGCAGGCAGGTGCTCCACAATTTGCAAGCCGTGCCCAATGCTGCCTGGGCAGACTGCTAACATCTGACTGCAACAACAAGGCCAGGGAAAGAACTGGGATAGGAGAGCTCGGAACATGCTCCCCAATGAGCTGGAAAGGCCTGGGAGCAGCTCAAAGGTTTCGTTGTCAGGGATCAGAAGATAGCAATGGACTTTAAATCTGCCTATTCTCTGTAAACCGTGTAAGCTCTTTTTCTTGGTGTCTAATCGCTTACAAACTGTGAAGGGACACAAGGGCTGGAGTTTTATCGTGTCTTTTGCTTCCAGCAAACAGGCGCGATTATTTTTTGCATCCTGCTGGAAAGAACAGAGCAGACTGTACTCCAGGACTTTGTCACCTCAGGACATATGATCACCATTCGTATGTGTCACACTCAGGCTTACGCCAGCCTGTTAGCAGAGCTGGAATAGTAAAAGCAGTGAGAGACAAGTTGCATTTCCACAACCGTCCAGCTGTCAAGAGGAGCAGAGAC
Organism: Eopsaltria australis; assembly: GCA_034509425.1. NCBI lineage: Eukaryota > Metazoa > Chordata > Aves > Passeriformes > Petroicidae > Eopsaltria > Eopsaltria australis. The sequence goes on from JAVTVJ010000180.1 coordinate 445,808, forward strand.
TGACAGAAATAAGCTGCATAGAGGAGACAGGCCAAACCAGAAATAATCCATCATGTGCCACAGTTCCCAGATTCCTCAGGATCCTTTCTGAGGAATCTGATGTCAAGCATTGAGCATGTCAGCACTTTGGTGATTTTCCATCTGTAGCTGCTGTTTCTGATATTACACACAGGGTTACCACTGACATAGAACACTTTAGGAACAGCTGGAGGAGCAGTGGCTGTCCCTGCTTTGCATACTGAAAGTCTTGCACAGCCGAGACCCACAAGGCTCATTCTGCAAGGCTGGGAATATCTCAGAGAGGTAAGGACAGCAGCTTCACTGGGGTCTCACGGATCTAATGTGTGTTGGCACCAGGCTTAACATGCAGTGAAGGGTGTGAGGCTTAGCCCCCTCCTGGCTGACTTCCAGAGTGATCTGAAGTCCCAGAGAAGCCCCCAGAGCCCTGAGGACTCCACTGGTGGTGATGTGACATAGCCAGTGTGTGAGGAGCTGTACTTATGAGGCAGCTGTGGCTCCATAGCCACACAACCTGGCTAAGAAAGATCAGAGCATTAATGAGGGGAGCTAAGTAAACAGCCAGAGAGGCAGATTTGTAGTTCTTAGTCCAAGTGGAACATCTGGGCCATTTTTGAGGGGAGAGTAGCTTGGAGTTTTCAACATCTGGTTTGACCAGCAAAACAGATCTCAGAGAAAGCAAGAGCTAAAGAGAGCAAGGATGTTACAAAAACACCTCCCAACTTTCCCTGTTACAACTTTCTAAAGAGTCATTTAAGATGGGGCACCCATTATTTTTATCTTTCTCCCTCCTAGAAAATCTCTTTGTTAAAAAATTTGGAAGCAACAGAAGTCCAAAACCCACACAGGTTCCTTCACCAATAGACAGCACAGACAACATTTCTCTTCTGCCCCAAACCTGGCCACAAGTCTTGTCCTGCTCATTCCCTCTAAGGCAGATGCTAAATTCCTGCAGATCTTCCATGGGACCAAACTCTGCTGCCAGCCAGTTCTGGCCAGTCATGGAAAGGGAGCAGGAATCCAGGGCATGGCCCTGCCCTGGAGACACTAGCCAGCAAAACAATCCCACAGAAACTGAAGTCTGGATCACCCTGACTGCACACATGCACATTTCACCATCACTCCTCCACTCACTCTTCATCTCCATTCCTATCTATTCACAACCATGTTTGGCATTTCAACAAGTATGAGGAGAAAAGGATCCGTGAAAAGAAGGCAGTTTAAAAAAGAGGTAAATTGGTATGATTAGGATTGTTTTGGAAAGCAGAATGCCCTCAGGAAATAAGAGTACTCATGACTAGGCAGTTTTATCTCATTTCTCTTTGTTGTGGGGCTATAGCACCACAAGCATTAGAAAATATGGAAAGAAGCAACTCATGTTCAGGAGTAAAACACTCAAGGTCATCTGGATAGACACTGAACAATGCACTGAACAAGAAATTAAAAGGTACTCAAGAAATGCCAACATACTTAAGAAAACACAGTCACATTTCTCAGTCCCATGTCCCAGCAGCTGAACTTTCTGGCCCCTTCTGTCATTTAATCCCAGCTTTTCCCAAGTCATCAGAGTGCTTCAAAGGAAACTGTTCACCACACTGCCCAGAAGCTGCACAGCCCTCCTGTCTCAAATTTAACACCTCTTGAGCTACTGCCTTTCATACCATTTAAAGGGCCTTATGGGTATATTTTAGGCACTAAGTGATCTTTTGCACCGTTTGGTGCAACAAGCTCACCGATTCTCCCTTTCTTGCCTTTATCAGGGGAAGTTTGGTTTTCATTTTAAAATCTTCCTGTTCTGATTTTAAACAGCTTTTCTTCCCTAGCCCACTCCCTCAAGGATGTTTAGTGTTCTTCCACGAAGTCATGCTGCCTTATATGCCTCCCTTCTCGTTTGATTGTTGCAACTGAGTTGTTGCAATCTAGCCAACTAGACTGAATGGACAGATTCCTGCTCATGGCTCTCCTCATTCTCAGCCCTCTCCCTGCCCAAGTGCACTCCCTGTTCACACAAAGAGAATTAGGTCATCTGGTACACAACAAATGCTGCAGCAACAGATGTTATAGAACTGTGGGCTGTTCAGTGACGCAGTTTACCATGACCTGGTTTTGAGTCACCATCTATACCAGTGGTGTTCCAAAATGTAGGAGCTTGACTTAATAAAAATTCCACATGTATAGAAAGCTCTGTGGGTGGTTCTATGGCTGAAGTGCTCGTACAGCTGAAGAAAAGAGAGGAAAAAAGGTATTTGTGCAAAATAAGATGCACAGCTGCAGCTGCCAGCATTGCCCAAGCCATGATGTTGATGTTTGCCACATGAGGCTGGGCAGAGCTTCAGCACATGCTGCACTACAGCAAAAATCCACACCTAACTCAAGATTGGGGTAGCCAAGCATGCAATGGGATCATCACTGGTTTGTAGAGCTCAGTTCTACCACTGTGTGCTGGTTTTGGCTGGGACAGGGTTAATTTTCTTCACAGTAGCTGGTACAGGGCTGTGTTCTGGATTTGTGCTGAAAACTGTGTGGATAATACAGGGATGTCTTCATTAATGCTGAGCAGCGTTTGCACGTGAGCCAAGTCCTTTTCTGTCTCTCATCCCACCCCACCAGCAAGTCAGCTGGGGGTACACAGGAGTTTGGGAGGGGACAGCTGGCCCCAGCTGACTCAAGGGATATCCCCTACCATATGGCATCGTGCTCAATGCACACAACTCACAGAAGAAAAAGGAACAGGGGACATTGGGAGTGATGGTGCTTGTCTTGCCCAGTGACCATCACACACACAATGGAGCCCTGCTTTCCTGGGGATGGCTGAATGTCTGCCAGCCCATGGGAAGGGGTGAACGAATGCCTTCTTTTGCTTTGCTTGTGTGCACAGCTTTTGGGCTACTTATTAAACAACTTTATCTCAGCTCATGAGTTTTCTCACTTTTACTCTTCCAATCCTCTCCCCCATCCCTGCTCAATAGCACTGCCATGAGATGCCAGAGCTGGACAGTTCAGCCCTCCATATCTTCAGCTCGTTATTATCTCATAAGCCATCAACCAGCAGGGATGGTCACAAAAACATAATATTCTAGTAAAAATAAAGAATAACAAGCTATTCTATCTAGAGGAGTTTTTGGAAAGAATCCCTTCACTTGATCAGGAAACAACACCCTCTGAAGTCAACAGCATTGCCACTAATTCCCAGCTCAGGCAAAGGAGCTGAGGTTCATATTTCTAATCAACTCCACCACCAATGTTTGATTTTTCAGTGACTCACTTGGACCCCATAGGGAATCCCAGAGGAGAACCCAAGAATGGAGATCCCATAGCATCAGCATCCTTTTTTTCCCAAGTAATTTCATCTAACTTGCTTCCATCCAAATCTTTCCCCCTTTCAACAAAACTTTTCACTGGTCTAATTCTAGCTCCAAAGCCCTTTTCTTTCTCTTATGGGGCCCTCTCAAAAGTCTTGGACTCACCAGCAGTGGGGATTAGACTGTACATGGCTGTCCTAGCACAGAACAGAGAGAACATGATGTAATTTCCATTTTTCTCCCATTTGTGCTCTTTCAAAGCCCCAAACTACTTACGGTTTCCACGCCACGTATTCTTCTGCCCGTTGCCATGGTGCAGCCACTGGTTTGTCATTAATATTGTGGGTAACTTCAGATCCTTGACCTCAGGGCTTTCAGAGCTTTTCATGGTGTATTTTCCTCTTGATTGAATTGCTCTGCATTCCCAAGCACAGCTAAAACAAAAATAAAACACTGCTGCTTTTGAATGGTGAAAATTCATTTTACAAAGACAGGCTAGCAAAGGCTGGAAACCCATTGAAGAACAGCAGATTAAAAGGAAAACAGCCATTCTCTGCAGACGTAGCAACTGTGGCACAGATTTAAATTTACCTACAGCATCTGAGTCAAGCAATGGTCCCCAGGGCCCATGCATGAACTCAAGATCTGGCGTAGTTCCGATCCTAATAATATGCCACCCCACTGAAGAGGACCTCAAATCATTTCATAAATTCTCGTCCATGAAGTTTCACAACAGTTTTAAGAGTCACTTGTGCCCAGATCACAAACTGAAAGAGTGAGGTATAGAAACAGAAAGCTGAATGAAGGTGTAGCTCCTGGCTTCCCGTGCATTTGCCCTGCCTTGACCTGTGCTCTTGCCTTATGGCAATTTGCACACCCACTGCACTCACTCCCACTGTAGGCCTCTGCATATGATTTTGTGCCTGTGAATTTTGCCCAGTGGGGTTATTATTTAGACAGCAATTAGTAAATCAAATGCTGTCTGTCATTCTCTATGTTCAAGCCTTAAGTTTACTAGGAGTAGAATTTCATCTCAAGTATTCTTTAAGGCTAGTGATAATTCTCCCTTCAGAAAGCAGTCCTTTGCTAAAGTCTCTGAGAAATCAGCAAGTTTATATACACTAGACTGAGTCTGTGGTATCCCTGATTAACAGAAGTATGATGACTTTTTTTTTCCCAGCTTGAAGAAAATAGCCATTACCATGAAAAATGTATAAATTGTCATATGAACAGGAAATTGCCAAAGCTAAACTATCTTCAAGTGAAGAGATTTTAAAAACTGCACGTACTTAGAGATGGTGCTTTCACACAAGCTCCTTCTGTTAAATGGGATCCCAGAAACATGGATTTGCATTTAAAAGGCCTAAGCCATCACATTTCTGAAGGTCCAACCCTCCTACACAGCCTGGCAGTAGGTTTTTTTGGTGAGGGGCCCTTCAGCATATAAAACTCCAAGCAAACAGCAGCATTAGCATTTTCCTATTTTTCCTGGGGGGATTATTTGTTTAAAGGGAAAAAGGCATCTATTACCTGCTTGGGGAAGATGCTTCAGAAGATGCCAAAAACCCATCTGAATCTACAGGCAATGCAATACTTCATGTGCCAGCCAGGCAGTTTTAGGCACTTAAAAATGCCTAATAACAGGACTGGGAATGACACTAAGCACTTGATCATATCAGAAGCCATATAAACACCTGTCAGGAAAAATAAAGAGCAGCAAATGGACAGTAAGACACAAAGCCTGAGGGGTTTTCTGGAAATGCTGAGGGAGTGAGTACAAGCAAAGGAGGGAAGGATAAGGAACACAGTTATATCCATACTTCTCAGATTTGGGGTCTGGTTGAACTCGTGTTGCCACTGAAGCAATTTTAGGACCACTCTCCCTTCAAGAGTGTCTCCCCTAGCCCCCTTCCTGGGCAGGACAGCTCTGTCCCAGCCACAGAGCAAAGCCATATCACAAGTGCTTAGGGACAAAACCCTCCCCTGCCACCAGCATGTCCCTCTTGCCAGAGGCTGGGAGTAAAGCCAATCCCACAGCTTCTTCCCAGCAGAATAAGGACTCCCTTTAGGATTTGCTCAGTCAAGAGGACACTCCAGCTGGCTCCAGTCCCTCAGAAGCCTGTGCTCCTGTGTATCCCTCCTGCCAGGCTGGTTACAGCAGAGCCACTCTCACTCTTGCAGTGAGGGTGAGTTGGCTGTGAGATCCCCCAGGCAGCCCATTTGAAAGCCTTTCATTGGGAAGGCCAGTCACATTCCACTTTAGACAAAAATGCTGCCTGACAAACAGCCTTGTTCCTCAGATCCCTGGCTGGAATAAAGGGGGAAAAAAGGAAAAAGAGAAAATAGAAAAAGGAAAGAAAGAAAGAAAAAAAAAAAATGGCCATGAAATCCCAGATCTCCTCAGGGTAAAGTGTCTCTTTGTGGGTCAATGTGTCTGGACCTGACATTTATTCTCATAAAAGCAACTTAAAATGAAGTTTTTATTAAAAAAATCTTATGTTGAGGATTTATAGAAGCGTGGTAGAAATGATGAGAAATGCCAGATATCCCTTCCTAGGTTAAATCGTGTGAGATGGTGAACACTGTCACCTCCTTATGAATAAGGCAATTTAAACCCCAGGATCATAATTTAGTTTTCCTCATATTATCAGCCCCATGCTCACATTCAAGATGCCTGCTTTGGATTCAGGTACCAGCCTACTGCTTCCCCATATCAGAGGTGGTTTTTTTGGTTTGTGGGGATTTTTTAATATATTTATGAATAAAATAATGCTCTAAGTGGAACCACTGTCTACATATTGCAAAAAGCCACATCTGTTCCCACAGAGTGAACCATACAGGATTAGCCTAATAAATTCTGCTAAAAATTAGATTCACAGCATCTTACTACACCTAGGAAGAGAAAAATGCAGGGTACTTGCTGAAATAGAGCTGCCTGGCCTTTTCCAGGCCCAAATCTATCCACACATCCATCCATTGCTCCAGCACAGAGCAGAGCCAGTCCTACCATGAAGCACATAGAAACATAAAAAAATAAGAACTTAACGTGTATTTAATTTCCTTATTGTGTGCTATGTCACCCTCTCTGCTCCAGAGGGGTCAGAATTCAGTGTGGACATAAAACTGCACCTTCTTACCACAGAATAAAGAGATTAAAGAGCCTCAAAAAACAATTTTTCAGTTGAATGCATCTCATTAGACAAGGTTTCTCCCACATGGAGAACAGGATGCTGGAATGAAAATAGATTAACCCATTTTACAAATTGGCATGAATCAAGGTAAACAGCAGGCATTAAACAGGCTCCAGTCATGCTGTTTGCATGCTTCACTTACTGTATGATGATATAATTTCATCACTGTTGATTAACTAATTTTGTTAGCATCTTGAGTAGTCATCTATCAGGGCCTTGAGGTCTCCAATTATTTCTCTGCCAAAGTTATGACCTACTTATACATCATCCAATTACCTAACAGTGACAATAAAAATCACACCTGGTAGTTAAACTGCTACAGTGAAAGGCAAGAAATGGAATTTTGCCCCAGCTCTGTTACTCACTTGCTGTTTGTGGCCAGCTCAGGCCACAGTTTCTTCATATCCACTAATCAGGAAATTCCTGTTTCAGACAATCAAGATCTCTATCTGACATCAAGAGAAAATATAAATACTCAACAAATCAATCCTCAGTGCCTCCAAGTGAGCTCCCAAATGCAGTAGATAGTCCTACAATTCAACTCTGCAATGACTTTTTAGCCATTTAATCAGATATAACAAGCTTCATGCACCAGCTGATTCCTGCCTGATGTTCCCCCCAAAAGATGCCTGGAACAGCTGAAGTGTGGGTCCCTGTCTCCTGATGCAGCATCCCATGCATTAAATGCACTGTAGCAGCCACCCAGCTTTGTTTCTTTCGTGGAGACAAAACAAGGGGTCATATCTTTGCTTGGGGTTGGGCCACTTAACAGCTTTGAGGCCAGAGGAGCTGCAAAAAACACCATCTCCAGCTGCATTTGTATGGTGAGGAAACCCACAGCGTGCTGCATCATGGAATGGGGGGGAAAGAGCTCTGCAAAACAGGGGCAGTGTGTGTGTCTGCCTCGCACAGGCTGTGACAGACCCGAGGAGTACACACAGATTTTAGCTCCTTTATGGAAAAAGTGCTGCACAACTCTCCATTCTTGTGCTGCTCTCTCATGTAGCACATCAAGTTTTTACCGCTTGTTTTCAGCCCTGTAGCCTGGTTAAAAGGAAACACTGTTCCACTAAAGACGGAATGTGCTCTGGGCAGCTGAGCTAAAAGCAGAGCTTCGTGCTGAAGCTGGAACAAGGTGAATCCTTTACACCATGGCACCTACTCATGGTATAATGTGCAAGCATGGAAAATGAAACCAGCTGAGTTCTGCACAAAGCTTTTGTGTGTGTCTGTGTCTGATGTGCTCTGTGAATCTTTTGTCACAGCTCAAAGTGCTGTCCCCTGAGAGGGGCAATTTTTTCCCTTCTCTCAACTGTGTTTTATGGTTTTATTCTAATTTTCCAACCAGTCTGTGACAGCTGGTCACACCGTGTGTCTGGGTTGAATAAAGCCCAGGGACCCTTTGCCAAACTTCTACGCAATGTGCTGAGCTTAATGAAATGTGTCAGCTCCACTGTGAATCGTGCATTCATGGGGCTGAATGAATCCGAGTTTTCAAGGAAAACTTAAGGGATACATAACTGCACACAGCAGATCCAGGGGGGGTTGAGAGAGGAGAGGAGAGAAATCCCACAGAAACACTTAGCAGCTCTACTGTTAGCCAAATAGATCCTGATAGCTGGGATTTAATCAACCTGTTTGAGTAAAGATTTAAAATTATCAGCCACTGCTGAAGCCTCAGGGGACACCAAGCATGGTTCAGTGGCTGAGTTTAAATGCTCTGTCCCAGTGGTCAAGGATATAGTGCAGCTCTGCCACACACATCCAGCACAATCCCAAGAAACTCACATAATTTTGGGGCCTTTCTCTCCCATTTATATTACAGCAACAAAAGTGCTTCATTCTGGCTTGGGCTGCTTCTCTGATCTATTGAGGTTACCAGCCTGGCAGGACACTGACCACTCCTGACACACGACAGTGTCTAGTCAGTACTTGAAGCTATTTTCTTATTTGGGAGAGGACAGACATCTGAGAGATGCAAGGTACATGAAGCAAAGTGCATAATGCAAACTGGATTGTACTCTGGTAAACACGAAAAATGCTAATTTTGACAGATAAAGAGGATTTCAAAAGGTTTAAGGTTTTCCTGCATCGTGTCAATATGTGAAAGTCATGGTGCCATTGCATTTCTCATCCTTGTAGTTTCTTGCTAGAAATCAGTCTATCAGTAAACAAATTAGTGGCTTGATTCTCTGTTGGAAGGAAAAGGAAACAGGAGCGCTCAGCATCCCTGAAAATCATGCATGGTCTGGGAACTTTTCTGACTTAAGAGATTCACAGGGGAAATAGGTAAATTTTCACTTTTACCCACTGTGAAGGGGTATCTCAGTCTTCCTTTTCCTCAATGTTTTCAGTTGATTGTCAGCTAAACTGCACTAAAGCCAGACCTGTTGTGTCATACCAAACACTGCTGCAAAGTGGGAAGATCTGTAGGAAGGCACCTGGTGTCCATGGCTGGGCCCTGCTGCAGTTTGCTGTCAAAGTCAGTCTGACATTTCTGGATCAGACAAGAAGTTATCTGACCTTGACATGTCAAGGAAAACAGCAAACACACTTGCACAAACACTGTAAAACAGGAGGACAGATGTCAAAACGTGGATGTCCTTTAGGGTAGAGTTAAAAGTCAAAGACAGGACTCCTGGATGTGTTAACACTGCTTTCAAGGCTTTTCACCTCTCACCAGAAGCTTTTACCTTAGAAGTGCTTTACTGAAGAATTAAGCCTTAAAAGATCCTTTTAGATATTCTATTTTATGTTAGGGGAAACAGAAGATTAAATCACTCCTGCTAACTTTACACTTGTGTTGGAATCAGATATAAACCCCAGCTATCTTTGCTCCACTCCTTGGCTTCAGCCCAAGGCCATATTTTTTCACCTCTTAAAACAAGTCCTGCAGACATGTGCTCGAGAAGAGAAACTTCCTCTGCAACCAAGAGCCCTCGAGCTGTGATCATAGCCCTGAACTCTGCCAACCTGCCTCCTGCACTAACAATGAAAAAAAAAAGAAAATCCACAGCCTTTTGAGAAGACACTCTCAAAAGTGGCCCAGTTCCCACCATGCTGTCTCCAGCCACCTCCTTTTTGCACCTGAACCAACTGCACCATCTTTCCTTGTCCCTGAACTCTCCTTCTCCTTCCACATCTGTTGCCTGCAAATCTTCCTGTCACCACCTCCTTTTTTAAATGCCAAGATCTGGATTGCATCCCCATTCCTTCAGGCCTTGATCACTTCTGGCCATGGGGAACAGCAAACTCCACTCTTCCATGGAGCCTCCCCAGTTGCCCACAGCACTGACCTTACCAGGTGCAGTGTTTAATTTTCCACCACCTCACCCTACATGGAAGGGTGAGATGAGGGCCAGTCCCACCCCGATCAGAGCCTTGCAGATTCAACTGCATCAGGAGTATGGGATCCCACATGTAACAGGATGGAGTCTAGCACAGTGCTAGTGGGAGCCAGGCCAGCAGCCACAGCCCCCTGATTTCACCAGAAAGTCTTTGATACAAGACAAGCCTTGCCTGCAATGTCTTGCCCATATCCCATTGGTTCTGGGATCCAGTTCAAAATGGTCCTTTTGGATTTTCTACTTCTCTCTCTTCCATTGCTCCCTCTACTCCCTAATACTCTTCACGACACAAATGTACTGCTGGTGCAAGACCTTTCCATTCTACAGAAAGCCACAGGGTCTTCCTTTTCTGCTCTGGGAATGAGTTAATGAATACTCAAATATATTCCAAGTATTTTTAACCAAAGCTTTATGTAATTACTAGCATCAATCCTCACTATCCTGCACATCATTCTGGAGATGGTTTGGGAGTGAAACTGATTCTAGGCCATGGCAGTGTGCTCTGTGTTGAGCCTAATGAAAGCAGGAGGAAGGATTAATTTAAGTGTCCTGTATCTCAGCTATAGCAATACTTTAAATTCATATGTTTGTAGACAAGCCAACCTGTTCAATTCTAATGACCTGTCCAAGAAATACATTTTTCAAACAAATTCTCAGTAGGATACTTTTCTTTAGCTTCTCTGGCAAGAAGGAACTGAGGTGATTTACTTATGAATCTTACAACTTGCTCTGGAAGTACCCTTAATGATGGTTGGGTTCTGAGTTTGTAGAAGTGTTTTTAATTACTAGGAGAAGAAAAGAAAAAGAAGTCAAAGCTTAGCCATCTGCCAGAGCTTCCAGAGGACTGACTACATTCACAGATCTTGTAATCTTTTTATGTTCATTAGGAGGATACTACAAAAAAGAGGGCAATCAGATCTTGGCCAACAAATTAAATGCTTATTCAAAGATTAATTCACATCATCTGCACTCCATTAGATGTTCTCCTCTGCCAGGGAATAGAATGCAATATTTTCAGGGGGAATAGTTGCTGCCATTGCCAAAAGCTTGCAGTTTACTGGCTCTTGCAGCACTGACATGAGAGTCACTGGGCTATGGGCACTGCTAGAGCAGATAGTGGAGCAATAATCACTGTGAAACATATGGAGCAAATCTGCTTCATTCTGGTGTTAAAAGGTACTGATTATGACCCTGAGAAGCAGCCAAGTGACAAGGGGGAAGCAAACCCATAAACCAATAAAATTTTATCTTTCATTGTATCATGAAATGAACAATTTGTCACAGCTGGGTTTGGGCTCCCCCTCCCCCAGTTATAAATACATCAAGATTTCATTTGAAAATCACAATATATGGCTGAGGGGAGTGGGACTTAATTTCAGTGCATCTAACCTGGAACCTCCTGAGAGGGCAAACCTTCCAAGAATAAATGCATAGTACTGTAAAAGGCAGATAGGCCCAATAATAATTTAAAAACCAGCTTTCCTAATCAATTTGTGATTCCTTTCAGGACACACAGTGCCACAATGCAGTTCTCCTGTCCTGCCTGTTTATACATTTGCTAAACACAAAGATTTTACCTTTTGCTTCCCAACAACAAAGGCCAGCTCTGCAGTGCTTACTGTTGGCTAGATGTTAGATGGGTTCATGTACAACTGTGCAATTCATGAGAGCCACTATGCAGTGCAGAATTGCCTATGTTAGCCCACAGGAAATCATAAATACTTAATTTTTGTCCCTTAGGAAGCTGTAACTACTGGATTTAAATAGCTACAGGTATAATTACACAAGGCAAAGGTGTTTGCACATTTTACTTGACTTGGTTCCTGATCCCTTTTCTGGGCAAACTTTCTAAAGTCACAATAGCAATATTTATCCCCAATCCCTTAATTATAAAAAATTGTTAAAAAAATAGTTTTCATTATTTTTTTCTTTTGCATCCAGGGTCCCTAATACAGTGAACACAAAAATCTCAGAGAGGCAAGACTTTTGAGTAAAAACTGGCATCTAAATGACAAAGATGGCACTGCAAAAGCAAACAGAGAGCACACCCAGGAGAAGGAGTAGATAATTCCAGCCACTGAACTGATCCTGAGAATTCAACTGATAATGTGGAGGCTGACTCATACTGCACCTCTGATTTAGGTAGGCAGTTGTTGTCTGTGGAACACTTGGTTCTTTCCAGATGTTCTGTTGCATCTGTGTGGTTGAAAGAGATGAATTTACAGCTGTCACAGAATTTGCCTGCAGTTATTTTTTGTTTTTATTCTGCAGTATTTACAATAAACAAATCACCATGAAATCTAGATGCCACAGTGCCACATAATGTACCCCCTCATTTGATTTGTCTGCGGTTCAAATCAAAAACAAATTATGTCCTTCTATTGACTTCCCTGGGTACTGGAAAGGACCCTGCTTGCATTTGGCTCCCTGTGTAAGCCAGATGCTAAGAAGTGTCCATTTCAAATGGCTTAAGAGCAGAACTAAGTAACAGAAAGTTGTTTTTTTCTTTAGAAGCTATACAGCATCTGGGGTACCTAGCCTGGCTTTTAGATACAAAAGTAAATTTAATTCCCAAAACAGTTTTGTACAAATTGTTGCTTTCTGCCATGAAGATTTAATCTCTGCTCCCCACTATAATGCACACTGCCTGTTTCTCCCACTGGCCTCTCAGAAGTAAGGTAAATACAACTGCTCTGTTTAATGAGCTGCTATTATTCTTATTATGATGCCCAATAAAAATTAGGATTTATTTTCCTGAACTCTTTCCTTCAGGAAATGTCAGCCAAACATAACCCTGCAAAAGCAAACACCATGTTTGCCTTGGCTTCTTGGACATGCCATGTTCCCAGAACGAGGGCAGAACAAAATACTGGGGCCTAGGCACATTGCCTGGCTTGCAAATTGGGCACTGACTAAAGCTAGTTTGCAGATACTGGAAGCCAAACCTGTGTTCTGGGGCTTGCCAAGTCTGGTGCTTTTCCTCCACTTTCCCAAGCCCATGGTAGCCACATCAATATATGTATTTGAGAAAGGTTTGAGTGCATTTAAGGTGTTATGCAAATATCCTCTGTTGTGTCCTGCTGCAATACCTGTATTGGATAACACCTTGTAAAGGTTTTACAGACACCAGCATTTTTTGATTAATTACCAAGCAAAAGCCAGTCATTTTCCTGTGTTACTGTACATTAATATAACCAATTAGCAGAGTCTAGTTGTCAAGCAGCACCAAAAATAGGGTATCACGCCAGGTTTCTGAAAAACAGTTTGGACACCTTACTCTCTGGTTTTGGCCCATGCACTGTTAGAAAGAGAACACCCTTATTTCTTCAAATTTCCCTGATGGAATAGGTTCATACTATAAATCACTTCGACTTAAATTGTGATTTTATTTTCTGCATTAAAAATTCCAGAGCATGATTCATCCCCTTGTCACTGTATTTTCACATGACTACAACTCCTTCACTATCAGTGGAGCCAGACCAAACTGGGGTGCTAAAACAGGCTTTTAGGCAACTCTCTTTTTTCTAAGTCCATCTCTAACCAGTTTCTACTTTCATTGAGAGGACAAGACTGAACTACAAAACTTTTCCATTCCATGATGTTTATTATCAAAAATCTCACAATCCAAGCATGGATTCCTTGAACTAAACCCACACTCAAACCTAAGGTAACCACAAACAGGACATGAAGGTTAGCCAGTCTCCCTGTCCCAAGATCCTCAGCTGTGAATGCAGCCTGGAAATGAGGATGAGTTTCAGAACTGTGTTCCCAACCAGTTTTCTCAAGGGACAAGAAATCTTTGAAACCTGATCCTCAGATAAATAAATTTGGCTCAGTTTTCAGTCATATCTGTCAAAACCATCCATTCCTGCAAATGCAGGAGCTGTCAAAATAAGGGTACAGTTGCTGTTCTCAGGATATACAAGCGTAACCTGCTAATCCCTCTGTTTATCCCCATCTTGATTGGAATAGAAAAGTAGAAATGGATGTGATAGCAAAATGGATATAATTTCACACCCTTTTCCAAGGGACTCTGTTAGTCTCACCCCTATTAGTCTCTGCTCTATGGCCCATCATTAGTGTCCCTCCCCCAAGGTGGTGTCTGCAGAATCTTTCAGTAATTTGCATTGCATTTACAGATGCTGAGATTTAGGGTTCCTGAAAGCCACATGAACTTGTGCACTTCAAAAAATCAAGATCAGGTCAAGTTGTCAAGCTGCCACTTGGTGATTTCTGGGTGTATGTCCTGACATCTCTACACATCTCAGTGTTAGACCAGAAAACTTTCAGCAGAATTACTCCTTCCTAACAGGAGAAATTTCCAGTGTTGTGATATCAGACTGCATTTACCATATGCCAAATTTAAATGCAGATGTTATCATTGGCACAGCATTGATCTGAAACATGCTAGGCCTTTGGAAGGAAAACAGAGATAGAGAGAAAAAAAGAGAGGGGAAAACAACCTCATCCCTCTAACAAGTTACCTTACAAGCTTCCAGGATCCTGGCAGACTGTGACCTCTTCTAGAGAAGGGGATGCTGAGACCTGCATGTGAAATGCAGTCCATCACATGGCAAGGCTGTTTATCATTCATATTCCACTTCTGTATAGTTAGAAAAACCCAGAGATACTAAAGTTGCACTTTATCAGCATGTTTCTGTTCCTACACATGATCATCATCAAAGAGCTTTGCCAGCAGCTAAAGCAATGAACAAGAAAAAAACTTCCAATAATCCCAGGCTCTAGTTTTCTCTTAAACAGCTTTGACAGGACTTGTTGAACAGACAAAAGAACCCTGAAATTTTCAAGATGAAAGCAGAAATACAAGCAAAACTGTCAAACTTCATTTGAGTTAACACTCTAATAAATATTGTGACCAGAAATACTTTTCCAGAGAAATGCAGCCATGAGACTAAATACATAACTGAAAGACATTGGTCCTGGACTGTAACCTCAGCTCTGCCACTGACTTTTTCAGTGATTTCATTTGGATATTTAACTCCTGGTTACACCACCTCCCCTACTGGCAAATGAACATGAGGATATTGAACTTCCTGGGTGAAGCTAAGGTAAGTCTGTATGTTCTGACATCTGTTCCCAAGGCAAGTACTATACTTGCATAAAATAATCAATATGTTACCCACATGTGAATTCCTGTCTCCATTTTGCTAGTGCCAGTAACTCTGCTATTTATTTTAATTGAGAAACTTCATATTCCTTTTCCCATGGGTGCCCAAACTATACTATATCACATGGGAAGCTGCTTCTAATAAACATCTGTAAATCCATCTCATTCTTGATTTAAATCCTTACATCAAAGCAATTCTGCCACCCTAAAAGATGACAATGATGAGGCAAGCTCAAAAGCTGACACCTCCTCGTGTTATGCCAAAACCAGCTGTGACTGCACTCCAATGAAATCACGAACAGGAGGAGTCTGAACCAGCACCACTCCACACATGTGTGAGTCAGTGGATTTCTGTACAAAACCAGCAGGAGAAAGCAGCCTCAGTCAGAGTAAGCTGAGAGCAAGTTTGAGACAAACCAGAGGAAGAAGTTTTCCACACAATGCAAGCTGTGGAGCTTGTGACCACATGAGCTCAAAATGGGATTAAACACTTTCACAGGGTCACAGCCTATGAAAATCTCCAGCTCAGAAATGGGCTAACCTGCCAGTCAGTGTTCTGTTAGGGGATTGATGCCTTTTTCTGGTCTTAGGAAATAGAGGCTCAGACACAGTTAGAGGGTTGGGGTTCGTTTACCTCGGTATTTTAATAGGATCCCATTCCATGGCTTCTGCCGTCCAGGTAGAACGCGTCGCAAAAGCCCCATCCCCCCAGTCGAGTGTACAATTAAAGACTCTACACATTAGCAGATCTACCAGGAGGGCCCAATAAGGGGCCTGGGTGGGCTAACTTCTAGTTTACAGAATCTGTCCTACTAGGAGACCTTGAGGGCCCACGAAAACAGGGCGTTTGGTCTCTAGCTCTACGTGGTTTCAGGGGTGTTTAGTCTACTGACCTGCTAAACACCATGAAACTGGGCTAAACTATCACCTAAAGCATCACAAGTATGCATGCTGATACTTGTGAATATAGGGAACAGTGTAAGAAATATTCAGAAGAAAAGCAGAAAAATTCTTCAGGCATCAGGATAGACCACTGAGCACATGCACTGCTCTCTGATGCCTTCCTTCCAGCCTTCATTACCAGTCACTGTTAGAGAGAACATCAGTTCAGACAAACCTGTGCTCTCACCCAGTAACATATCCCTTATATTTTTAGGTAAGTTAGTAAGAATTGCTGTTTGGCAGAAGATTATTCCTTCTGGCACAATATAATGGTATATTGCTTCTAGCACCGTGGGAAGCTTTCAGGGAGCTCAGTACCCCTGCATGCTGTTTATGTTCCCGTGTTTCTTGTCCCCACTAACTTGCTGATATATTTTATTTAGCATGCACATTATAGGGAGCAGGACATTTGTTCTGTCCTATGTTTATTGAATGCTAAAGATGACATTGTATAAATATTAGACACTAAGGTGAGCTGTCAGAGAGCCCCTGTGGAGTAAACACACACAGGCCTGAGCTCCAGCCCCCTCAATCCATCACCCCAGGTTAGCTGATATGATAAACAACGTAAATAGAAACTACTTGTTCTGAGCAATAGCTGTTAAACCAATAAACATCCAAAACTTTAGAGAAAAAACACTGCTTTTCCTCATTTATCAAACAAGACTCTGTATCTATTTTTTTTCTCCCTCTTCTTAAACAAGTTCAGTTTGTAAAGATTGAAGGAAAACAAGATGTCCTTTCAAATCCCTCCTCTGGATCAAACCTCATTGGGTTTTGATGTCAATGGTGCATAGAAGGCTGACCACTGCCAGCACAAGTATTTGGCAGCCGGGCTGTTACATAATACAATCCTGTCTTTCACAGGAGAGAGATCCCTGTGCTACTCAATGTGCTAAAATTTAACCCACTGCTTTGCTCCATCCAGCCAAAACAACCTTGTACATTTTTCCATAGCACTAAACGATGGCTATTAAAAAAAAAAAAAAAAAAAAAAAAAAAAGGAAAGCTTCGGCTTGAAAAATAAAATTCTCAGGAATACTAAAACCACATATAGGTATTTATTTAAGGAAGTACACATTTCCTTTTCCCCACCTCTCACTGAAATCTGCTCTGAGAAGGGAGATGTTTATCCCAAAAAGCAAGAAAGGTATTTAAAAAACTTGTACACCTACTGCAAGAAATATACTAACAAAAATAAAAGAAGTGTGTTACTCTAAACTGTGTCACTGCCTCATGTAAATGTTGGGATTCAGAACTCTGGAAACACAAAATGTTTTCCAAGGCTGTTTACAGTAAGTTTGAGTTTTCAGCTCCCATGAGTAGGAAGAAAATGTCCAACTTTTTTTCCAGAATGGTTTTTCAGCTGTTCCTGTGTACCCTGTGATGCTAACAAAAAACAGTATCAGCTTTGAGTGGTGTAAATCAGGGGCACTTTTAGTCCCATTCGTAGTTTCTGCCAACAAACTGACACGGCAATTCACAGTGCCAGATACTGACAGGTGATATTCCCACTGAACCCAAGTTTTAAAAAACAAATTATCTTTTCTGAGCCCCAGTATAAAACAGCCCATATAATATCACCCAGCCATCCCTGGACCAGCACCAATATCTTGTGTTCAGCTCATGAATACCCTCCAGCAACAGTGGTATTAGCAAATCTGGGAAAGAGAAATCCCAGTTACTTACTGGAACTGGAAGAAAGGCCATCAGGATTTGCCCCATAGAGAATGAAATGGAAAGAGCCCAGGAGACCCAGCTTTTCACAGTCAGTTTACAGTCACCAATAAAGATTACCCAATGGGACTCTCTCAGGGAGCTGGAGAAATACCTTGGGGGTACAAATCCATACTCAAGCACAGAGTCAAGGGGAACTGTGGAGCAGAGCAGAGGGAAGAGACATCTACTCCACCCCACGCTGAAGACATGAAGCATGATGTGACCAGCCATCTTTCCACTCCATGGGTAGTGCCAGGCAGACAAAATCCTTCTCTTGGAAGGCCTGGTGCCAGCTGCTGCTGGAAGAAGAGTTTAGAGTCACAGGCAATCCTTTATGGAATGTGGACACAGGTAGCCACAGACATCCAACACACAGCACATATTGTATAATATCTATAATTGATGGCATCCCCTGTCCTGGGCTCCTACAACAGCAAAGAGTGAAGAATGGGAGATGTCCACTGAGGCATTTAAGGAAACTTCTATCCATAAGCCCTTCTCATATTAAAGTCGATATAGGATTTACTATAGTGATTTATATGGTCTGAATTATCCACTGAAGAAGGCTCTCCAACCACTGAGAGCAGAAGCCTCAGAGAAACCAGGGAGACCTGAGTCCCAGGAACTGAGCTCACCTCTGGGAGCACACCAGTCTGAATGCCCCGGCTCAGAAACTGGACAAGCAAAGGACAATCTCCCAATGGAGAGTGACCGAATTTGGCCTGTGTCACTGGAGCATTCCCATTCAGAGAGTGTGCTACCACGGTGTCCAGCAAAATCCTCCTCAGCACAACCTGAGGATCATCTCTTGGTGCTCCTCCAAAGAGCCCAGCATGTTTTTAATTGAGCTGTGTGTTTCATGAGTGGCCGTTTTATTGTACACAGTGAGGAGCACAACAGGGGAGAAAGTAGGTGGGAAGTGTTATTTATTTAGCTTTAGGGAAATTTAGTTTACTTAGGAATTTATCTTTTGTTTCCCTGAATCAGGAATCAATTAGCCCACATTACTGTCTTTGTTTAGATGTTGTGTGTTATGGGAAGTGGCCTAGAGCAATAAACAAACACTTGTGACGGCGCCTTGGAGCGTGATGGAAAACCTGGCGATACAAACCAGCCAAACAGAGACAGATCAGCCCCAAGCTGGTGAACGGGTATCACGCACGTCCAAACCCCTCAATGCTCCCCTTTCACACACCAAGGACCCCTCCACCAAGGTCCCAAATGACAGATCCTGCTCAGAGCACATTCCTGAGGCCCCGTGCTGCAAAGGCTGCCAGTGCAGGATTTGGGGAGAGGGCTGAGTCCCTCTCAGCTCCGGGAACTGAGCGGCCCCTGTGAGCCCCAGCCCTGGCCCTTCCTCCAGCCTGCCCAATCCCTTGGAGGGATGATACAGCAAAAACCTGGCTCCCACCAAGTGTTGTTACAGCCAGAGAGCTCAGAGGTTTCTCTTGGCTCACTGGCTGACTTGTGTAACCAGGGTGAGGTGGTGTGGGGAGCACGAAGGACGAGAGGCAGGATCTGCAGTACTAGGGGGAATGGAGGGGGGCTTAGCTGCACTTTACTGGGTGTGAGAAACATAATTAACAGTTTGGAGTCACTGTGGCTGTGCATGGACAGGAGCTGGGTTGTGCAGAAACAGTGACTGTACTGAGAGAGCTGTGGAACACCTCTGTGGGCAAGGGCATGAGGAAACCTCGAACCAACCTGTGCAGGTTCCATTCCTCTTCCTACTTCACTCAAAACCAGTATGTTTCTCCCCCATCTTCAACAATTTCTTTTGGTTTAAAATTCAACTCATTGCACAGATCCCCACTGGGGCATTACTGACATTTTGAATAACCACAATTTCAATGCCATCTGTATGTGATTCCCTGATACTCATGGGCAAGAACCAAATTGCTTTGATTTTTTAACAAGTAGGCATTTAAGTAGATCGATAGAGATAGGCAGTACTTACTCAGAGAAAGAACACTGCTCTCTTATGACATGACCATTCTAGAAACAACACTGCCTGCCAGAATTTGCCACATTTCTGCTGAAATCAGAATATTTATTGTCTTTTGATTATTACAAGTTTGCTTCATGCTCTCTTTTTGCAAATGACAGGTACTGAATAGCAATTTTATGAGAGTCCCTTGGTGCAAATAATACAGCAGAAACATAATTGCATGCCATTCATGCTTGGATATTATTAAACTTCTATCATCAAACAGAGTAAGTCTTTATGACTACACATCTAAATGGGGAACTATTTCAACTGCTCACAATATTTTATCATGCAAACACTACAGGCTACATGCATCACTCAAGGTAAAAGCATGCTGAAGAGTATTCAGAAGCTTTGGTGCCTAAATCACTCAGAATCACTTGATGAAGTATTTTAAATCTCACTGAGGTCTAACCTCTCTCAAACCCCCCTTTTTCCCTAATATCACATTATGCACTACTTCAGCCTACAGACTTGTTAGGCCTAAATTTTAAGTCACGTCAAGAACAACTCTGATCAACTTACAACATCTATGACCACATAAGAGGGTTTTTTGCATGTAGAATATTGTTTGTTGGCTGAACTTACCAACATCTAGAAACTTCGTGCCACCAACAGAGTCCTTACTTACCCATAAAATAGAAAATATGGCTTTGGACTGCATTTAAAAACCACATGACACCTTTGGTACTCACATCCCAATTTGGCTTCCTTGCCCTTGCCTGCCACCACACAAGAGGTTAAACTCAAGTCATTAATTTAAACCCTCTGTCTTCCCTTTAATTTGGGAAGAGCTGCACAATGCAACCCACAGGCTTGTTAGCTGAGCATGAAGGTACCATGCAAGCAATCATGTTCTTAGTACTACTTGGTACTTATATGTTTTCCAGACAAACAAGCAGATAGAAGTGATCAGACAAGAGCATTTTTAAACTGCCATTCCATTAAACCATCCAAATACTGCAGAAGGACTTTAATCAACTACTGGTTCATTCTTTACATCCTTGAATTTGGACTCTTTTCTAGACATGTTCCCTTATAATTATTAGATATGCCATGCTTCTTTGCAGATAGGATGTTCAGCTGTGTACACATCAAATAAAGAGCAATTAATATCTCAGAAAGTCTACCCAGAGACAGCCTTTGGCTCTAGCAGCTCCCTCAGAAGTTGGGAACCAGGCTTTCAGCTGGTCCACAGGCACCATAATTTATGAGCCACTAGTTACATGTACCTCAGGGAAAGGAAAGTCCTGCAAAATCATCCTCCTATTTTTTTTTCTAATGAAACTGTTTGATTTAGTCCTAGATTTGTGGGGAGAAAAAAAAATCACACCTAAATAAAGGTTAGCAATCAGGGCTTCAGGCTGGAAGCAGATTTGACCTGCACACGAGCAGACACTTCTGCAGAAATCTTCAGTGAAAAGACTGGTAAAACTTTCAGTTTGACCAATTTATGAGGGATCAAAGCAAGATCGTTGGAGCTTACATGATTTGTCACTAGAGCTCAAGCTGGAAGCTCAGTTTCTTTGAGCTTAACAGCCTCTAGAGACTGAGCAAAGATCTCTGTACTGCACACTCAGCACATGGAAGCGCTCCCCAATGCCCTGCACTGGGGACTGAAGGGGTGCCAGGACTCAGCCTCTCTTGCCCACACAGAGAATCCCCTGCTCCACCCTGAGAGAGAAAAAGATGTCTCAATAATTCATGAGTGCTAAAAATAAACTCAGAATTAAATAAACAGTTTATCAGGTTGGGACATTTTGTGCTACAACAAAATTTTTTTTTTTTTAAAGCTTCATTTGGCAGAGCAGCTCATTTCCCAACACGGCCCAGGCACCCTGGGTTACTTCAGAGACGATGTAAACAAGCCAGGTTTTTCAGATTTGCAAATTAGCTACTGCACATGTACATGTAGCATTTGCAGAACAATTTCCCAACACGTACATTTGTACCAAGAGCCTTAATGTCCCTGTGGTGCAGAGTGATTTATATCTGAGGCGTGTGTGCCTGATTCATGTTGCCCGCCCAAAGAGGCTGTGCTGTACACCATACATCAATTCTCAGGCTTGTTTTCTTCTCATTTTCTCTATTAAAAATCAAAGAAACTGAACCAGGGAATAAAGAAATGCAATTTGCCAGTCTCACAGATTTTTCTCAGTGATTTGAATAAATCAAATCATTATTATAAATGGGCCAAGATCAAGAATAACTATTGCATTAGAGAACATTGCTTTGAATCTGAAGCAACTAACAGAATAGCCTTGGGTCTTGAGTCTTTCCTTTGAATGCAAGCTATACAGGAGCAGCTTCAAGAAATTAGCTCAAGCAGGGAATTGTCTTCCTGAAAATAAATTAAGCATCAGCTTTTTTATATAACAGCTGGATGTTTAAAGCTTTGTAAAAGCACTACAGTGAGCCACACTGTCTCTGGCCCTGGCATGGGACAAGCACAGCTGGAAAAGGAAGACACAAGGAGGTGGCAACATTGTGCATCTTGTTCAAAATCTAAAGATGATCACAATTCTTCTGCAGAGGAATGTTAAAGCCAGCACTCTGCCTACATGGGATGTTCAAAATCAACTCATGTGCATGTACAAATGAGCATTGCATGTTCTCATCAAGGGGACGCCAGATTTAAACACTCCTGAGTTTTGGAAAAGTCTGGATGAAAAACCACATGGCCCAGGTCCACTTCTCACCGCAGCCAAGTGCCCAGTCCTGATCTCATTGAAAACAATGGCAAAACTCCTGGAGAACAATCCAGGTCATAACTAGCCAGCTGTCTATCATTTTTCTCACTACGTAAGCTCTTATTTTTTCTATTATACCTGACTAGACTCTCCAAGTTGTGGGTTTTTTCCCACCCCGATCTCACTTGAATGATGTCAGACAGGGAGGTAGGGAGACAAATACAGAAATGTGGTAAATGACAAAGCTGGAACCAGCATATCCAAGAAATAAATATAATAAGTAGATACCGTGCCAAGGCTGGAAGCAGCAGCTGAGGAAAAATGGGAAATGTAAAACTTTCTTGGCAAGGGCATATGGATTCATCCAGCTGAAAGAGGCACATTCCGGCCCACACCATTGTAAGCAATAATCCATGTCTCCCTTGAGAAAATACAGATGTTTTTAATTTTTTTGATTTTTTTTTTTTGACTGCTCAAATGAAACAACCTTGTTTTGAAAAATTCCTCTAGGACTTGGTATTGCAAATGTTACTTCTGTACAAACTGTAAACTGCTGATTCAAACCAAACACACAGTTACATACAGGACAGTTTTGAACTCCATTCTAATAATAAAAATGTACTTGAAGATTGACTGATGTCATTGAATTAAAAATTCATTCAGGCTAGATAAAATGCAGTTAATAATAACAATAATAAAGAGACTGCAATCAGATCTTTTTCTTGTCTGCAAGTGTCCTCCTCCTCTTCATCATCTATTTCAGAATTTTCTTTGCAGAAATGATATTCATGAATACTGAAAAAATATTATTATTCTCTTATTTTAATTGAGCTATACTTCAGTAACTTAATTGTCTTTTAACCAGATATTGCTGATTTACAGGAGTGTAAGTGGTTGAAGAGTACAGTCATCACATTCTTAGAGTGGCTTACTGAACTTGGCACCAAGTCCTGGCAACTCCCATGATCTCGGCCAGAGAAATATTTTAACTGAAAAGGCTCAATTCTCTGCTTTATTTACATAAAGCATATGGTAACTGTCAACTTGAGCCCTTCTGATTTTCACATTTTCCTGGGGATATGGACAGCTGTGTGCTGGGAAAATACTTCAACGTTCAGGTGAAAAACCTTCAATGCTCAAGTACATTTTATTACGCAACATTTCAGTTTTCGTAATTAATCTTTCTCTACATTGACCAGAAGCCTGATTTGATTGTTCTTCCCCTTTTTCCTTTCTGGCTTACAAGTGCCATAGCTTCAGTCAGACCCCTTGGCTGAAAATCAGCCTTAGCTTTTGTCTAGCTCTGGGGAAGAAGATGAATTGGGAGAGTTTAAAATGCTTCTTCACAGAAGGGCCCAAGAGTCACCACTCAACCTGTCACCGCTGAACCCCAAGGCAGTTGCTGGGGACAACTGTCAAATCTGCTGTCAATCTGCTGGAAATCCTCCTGCTGGATTTGTTGAACACTGACAATTCACACTAAATCCAGCCCACTATTTCAAAAATGCCCATCATTAACCTAGAACCCTTGGAGAAGGGTTAACCTCTGAGTCCCTGGAGATGAATGACACCTTCTACAGATCAGAGCACAACCATCAAGAATAACAACGTACCCCTTCCTGTAGGGGATCATCACCCAACACTGAAAGCACACAATCTTCTACAAATAGACTCCAGTCCTCTCTTTGAAGGGGCCCTTAGCAGGATAAGGTGCCAGGGAATTAGCCAGGTAGCTTATAGGAGCTTTGTGTAATCTTCTTTAGATATTCCGTGTTCTCTTTTACTTGCAGAAAGCAGCTTCTTAACAACAGCAAGACAGGAGGATGCAGGTGAACAGAGGTGGTTTTTCACAACACCCTTCATTATCTGCTTCAAGCAGGTTTTGGTGTTTAAGCTTTTTTTCCTGAACACTTCTCTGACAGTGACCTCCTTGGTAAACAATTCTGGTTTTTAATCGATCACAGAGTTAAAAGCTTCTCAAAATTTCTCACTTAAATCTTCTTGTGTTTAATTTCACAGTGTAAATCTTTACATACATCACCTATGTCTCTCTCAGACGTCATCTTCTCCTGGCTTTAGTTTTTTTTTCCACTCTCAGCTATTCATGTCTCAGTTTTCCTCCTAAGCCTTGTAGGGTATTAAAATTGTCAATTTAAGATGCACTGTAAAAATAAGACCACTCCTTCCTGCTAAGAGGACACATGGTTTATTGTTTTCTAAGCTCTGCTGTGTCAGCTCCTCCAACCAGCAATTATAAAATTGAAGCCGCCAAGGTTGGTAAAAGTTGCTTTCTTACTAGCATTTAATTATCTACCAGTAGATCTGGGTCCAGCCTTCAGTGCCATTGAACACGTATGATATTGGCTAGGGCAAGCAGAAAAGTTATGATTTCATTTTTAAGGAGTCTTGTGAATAGAAATGGAAAAAGAGTTGGAAAACTCAAGGAAAGCAATTAAAAACCTAATGCAAATTTTTGTATTGCCAGAACCCATCCCCTCCGATGCCTTTCACTCCACACGTCATCTGTTATGTCTAACAGACTCAACTTCCATGCAATGGGACATGCTGCAATGTCCCACTGCTGTAAGCCCTCTGAACTGAGAGTGCTCTTGATGTAGATCCACTCTTTTCTTCATCTGTAAAAGTGGAATCAGTGAGTTTCACACTATTTTCCTAACAACATCTCCCAAAATACCACTCTGACCTGACACAACAGATTTCTCTTCTCTCTGAAGAAGACAGGCAATTCAGGGGATGTGGTTGCTTGCACAACAGGTAACTGATCTGTGTGATTCCCTGGCAATGCAAGAAGTTTACAAAGGCTCAATAGAAATTATTTACTTGGGAAAGATACACTGAGGGTTACTAATTAGACTATCCACAGAAGGCTCGTGTCTCAGGGTAAACAGTTGTGTGTTAAAAGACTGCCCTGGGCAGAATATCATGTGTGTTTGTCCTGCTCCTGATCTTCCCTGAGTATGCACTTGGACACCATTAAAGATGGAGTATTTAGCTGGAGGCCCTTTGGCATGTTCTCAGCACAGCTATTTTTATGACTTTTAAAGTTAAGATGATATACTTAAGTGTATCAAATGCTGAGACAGCATACAGAAAACTGCACTGGGGTTTGTAGCAAGGATCTGCATGAGAACAGGCATGGGAGGTCCTTCCTGGTTCCAGTTTCCCCCCTAACCTGATAGAGCCGTGGTTTTCAAATAGGACAAATGGGACTACCTGGATATCATCACATAAGGGAACAACTCCAAATTCAGCACAAAAATGCTGCAGTTTCATTTACCTCTGGCATGTTTACTCAACCAAGGCTAGGAAACCCTGTCTGAGAAACCAGAATGACAGAACAGGGCCCCTCTGCACAAACAGGCTGACAAGCTTTGTTAGAAGCCTGAACTGGATGTCCTTACCTCTGGTTTTCTTCCACTGAGGAGTGTCAGAAAAAATAAAAGCTTCACAGAGTCTGTCCAAGGACCCTGCCCATCTGTGTACATGTTATCATTTTCTTTAAGGGCCGTTTCTGTCCCTTACCTGCAGCAACACCCCATGTTATTAATGGCTCTGTCACCTTAGTGCACCAGGAAAAGAGGGACTAACCCCAAATACTTTGAAGTTGATTAAAAGTCTTGTAAAGGAACTTTGAACAAAGTCCTTAGCCACCTTCAATAAGCTCTTACTAAGTTATACTATGCTGGTGGACCACTGTGAAGATTTCCTTCATGGATTTAAGATTTTCAGATCACAACTCAAGGGTTAAAATTAAGTACTAAAAAACTACTATTCAAGTAGATAGTGAAGCACCATAGAATCATAGAATGGAAAGGACTTTACAGGATGATCTAATTCCAACCTCCTGACATGGGCAGGGCTGCCTTTCACTAGATCAAGTGCTCAGAGCCCCATCCAGGCTGGCTTTGAGCAGTGATGGGGCACCTACAGATTCTCTGGGCAACTTGTGCCAGTGTTTCACTGCTCTTTGAGTAATGAATTTTTTTGTGACATTTAATCTAAATTTACCCTCTTTCAGTTTAAAACAATTTCCCCTTGTCCTGTCATTATCTACCCATATAAAAAAAAAAGTCTTTCTCCCTCCTATTTATAAGCTTCTTTAAAGTAATGAAAGGTTACAATGAGGTCTCCCTGGAGTTTTCTCCAGGCTGAACTAGCCCAGCTCTCTCAACTTGTTTTCATGGGAGAGGTGACCAAGCCCTCTGAGCAACTTTGTGGACCACTCTGGACCTGCTCCATCAGGTCCATGTCCTTCTCACCATGTGGGTCCCAGAGCTGAACACTCCAGGCAGTGAAGAGGCAGCATCACCTCCCTCTCCCTGCTGGCCACGCTCCTCCTGAGGCAACCCAGGATGCTGTTGGTCCTCTGGGCTGCAAGTGCACTGTGGTAATGGGTAAATTGGGGTATGTTGCTTCAAAGGTCAGTGCACAGTACACAAAACTGTGTTTCAGTAACTTGGATAAATTCACATGAAACAATGGTTTCTCAGTGTATTGAGAACTCAGTCATTTAACAAACAGGGTTGTTTTCTGTTATAACTAATGACTAGTGACTGTTAGGACCATTTTTTTCCTATCACCAATGGACTCAAGACATACAGTTTGGATCCAATTCCAAACAATCCCCAAATTCAGGGAGCTTGGATCTAAGATTTGATTTCAATTCAACCCCTTATTTTTTATTTCCTTATGTTTTGGCCTATCTTTAAGCCTTACTAGGGCCAGAACAACTATTTCCAGGATCCAATTCAAAAGGGAGCCCTCAAGCTGCTAAGAAAGGGATTTGCCATTAAATTACATCCTCATCTTCCAACTTTACTGCTGAATAAAATCTGGACAGCTGTTAGCAGCTTTTTCAGTCTTGATTTGTAGAGTTACAAACTGAACAACATGTAGCTTGTACATGACTGTTGTATCTGAATGCTTGTCAAACACGGTTCTTGATTCAACACTGTTAGCCATCAAAAACTAGAGAGAGACCTTCCTTCCTCAGCATGAGGAAACTTACTCTGCTTTTCTGAATTTGTTGCATCAAAAAGCCTGGCCAGCAATTGCACAAAGTTAACTCTCCAAGGATGGTGAAAATAATCTACTTATTACTTTGTAATTATCGGAAAGTTTTGGATGAAAATGCCTAGAGTCCGCTGTCCACATTTCATCCTGGCTGACAAAGCTGGCAGATGACCCAGCACCAAGAACAAAAGAGTAGGAAATTATTTGGAAACATGCTAAATCTGGAAGACAATCCTTTGAAACTGCAAAGGAGCCTCTGATTAAGTGATCACTCGGAGAATTTGTGATTGATTCAGAATAGAAGAAACGGAACAAAAAGCCAACTCAATTGGGACTTGGAGCTGAACTGAACCCAGGGAATTGTCCTCATCCTGAGGGTCTCTTAGCAAGGCTGGAGCTGTGAGGGAAAAGGGGAATAGGAAAGCCAAATATATAAAAGTTCCACTTTTCAAAGAGTAACAGGGGATTTAATCTTACTTTTTTAATTACATCCAGTTTATATCCTTGCACCTCTGGATTCAGGTCTCAGAACCACTGACCAATACAACTGCACAGGGGTTCACATTACTCACCCACAGTAACCCACTGAGAGCAGCATGTAGGTCTCTTGGATTTAAATTTGATTCAAGACCTTGACCCTAAAAAGTCCTTGATCATATCCTGGGGTTCACAGAGGAGGAACCAAGTCTTCCCTTCCTCTCCACTCCTGAATGAACTTTGCTCTCTCCTCTCTTTCAGATGACAGGGACAGCAACTTGTAAAGCAAGGAGCACTGTAAGTAATAATCTGGAATCTCCATCCCAGTTCCAGAGGCTGGGGTAGGATGCACAACATCCTTAGGAACATTGGGAACCAGACATCACACATACACAACAGCACATACTACACCATCTCATTTAAAGAAATGTTCACATTCTTTGCAACCAATTCAGGCATCTTATTAAATTAATTCAAACTGTTGCTAAGTTTTTAATAAACTGAGAGCAACTTAAGACTCTCAGGAATCTCAATTAAAAATAAAACCTAATTTCTGTCCCTAACTTACTTTCCTACTTCAGTAATAACCAAACCAGGGTTTAAAAAGACATTTTTCCTAAAGGAATAAGAGGTTTTTGGTTTGGTTTGGTTTTGGTGTCGTTTTTTGGGGTTGGTTTTATTTTTTGTTTTTGTTTTGCTTTTGTTTTTGTTTTGTTTTGTTTTGGTTTGGTTTTTTTGGGTTTTTGGTAAGGAAATAAATAAAAAATCCATCATTTTAGAATTTAATTGGCTGGTGTCTCCCCATGACAAAGTAGAAACACATTCATGACATGACATGCATTTATCTTTAAACCATTCACTTACAGTCAGTGCCATGGAATATGGATCTCATTGAGCAGGGTGGAAAACAACCCAAGGATCTGTTGGAAAGAATAATTTCATTACAATTACGGGTTTTCAAAAAGGCCTGAAATCTGATGATTTCTGAGCAACAGGGCACTAAAGCATTTCCCTCCAGGGAACTAGCTTTTGTTTAGGGACATTCCAGTAAAACAGTCTGGACAGATATATTCTGTTGACTGTAGCTTTTTTGCAGACTTGGTTCTGAATGCCATTAATTAACTGAAGAGGCCCCAAAAGAGAGCCTATTCCACATGAAAGCAGCAGCACACCAGAGGACTCAGAGCTCCATGAGGAAACTGCTTTTCTATTCTCTTCTGTTTTGCACCTTCCGTATCCACCAAATTTCACTGCTCTACAGGACAAGAGATCTTTCCTAAATGAAGTCAAACCTTGTATTTTGCTCTATTTTTGCTTCCTATTCAACCACTCTGAGTCAACCACCTCTCTGTAGCCTTTGGTAACCACATCCATCATAGGAGCTTCCTTCTACTCACACCACTTGTTTCTCAGAGGTTGTCTGCAAGGGAAAGTAAACAGTGCCTCAGACCTATTTTAGACCCAAGTGACCCTTCCAGAGAACCTCACTATTGAAAAAGGCCCTGGAAGCTGCAGCATCATTTCTTGCTTTTCAGTTTAACCAAAGCAAAATACCAGGACTAAAGCTGGAAGTTTCTTCCTTGCAGCCATTTAACCTAGTTACTGTACACAAGCCACTGATGCTGCTTATCTCTTCTATAGATTTACATTTCCTTCCCTATTTCTTTGAAACTCTAAGCACACAGCCATCAGTCACAGACTCACAGATGCAGATTACCAGTTCAAAGGAGACATCCCAGAAACAAAAGCAAAAAACCCCAACAAAGCAAAAAACGAATACCTGTACTGTTGGTCACAACCAAACCTCACTACCATTCCAAAATACAACTATCTTACTTCAAGATGTGTTAGTGAGCTGACCTAACTCATCATTAGCTGATTTATGGGCTGCATCTGCTCCAGCAGACCAAGAGCAAGTTTGCAAACACCAGTGTGCACCAGATTCCTGCTTTCCCTGGGCTGTGTTTCGTTTCACATGGCAGAGGTTTCTCTTTGACTGAGCAGCACAATGAGCTCTCTGTACAGCCAATGCACTCAGTTTTTCTGGAAATCGCCATGTCTCCAATAATTTGGGGGAGAAAAAAAGAGCAACAGCTGAAATCCAGATGACTTGAGTATTTTGCTAACAAAGAATGATTGTTGGAGGCTAAATGAGACTGATCCTTCCTAGAAAGAGGTCTGAACAAATAAGTACTGCATGGTTAAGTGCTAGATTAGGATACAAATGAGGATTTCTGCATAGATCATAAATCAAACCTTGCAGTGGAAGGAGTTCATAGAAAAGCAAAGCAGATGTGCAATCTCTGCCTAAGTGTTCTGTTATTTCCCTTCTAAGATAAGGGGTTTCTGGTTTAAGGGATAGAGTAAAATTTGGAGTTATTATTGAGATCCTGCCAGCTTTATGAAAGGCAGTGAACAGGAACATGGGGGATAACATCTTTGATTTACCCCTTTGTATTGGCTGCAGCCACTTCTTAGTCACAGTCTGCAGCCCCAACCTCCGCTTGCTCTGGGAAGTCCGGATGAATTCCGCCAGTGCACATTTGCCTGAATTTCGTTCATCTAACACCAATGTCAACCCCAAATGCACAGCCATGTGAGAGGGGTGCATGTCTGACCTGGAACAGATTCAAATCCACACATGAGCTCTCCATGGCAGAGGCACAGGCCTGGTGTTAGAGGATGATGTAAACAAGAGGCTGTAGCCTAAGGCTGCAGCCAGGGAACATGCATTAGGCCTCACCCACAAGTACATTTCTTGACAGTCTGGGCATAACAGCTAAAGTTAAAAGAGCTCATCAACCATCCTTTTTTTCCCTAGGTATGAGGAGCTTTGAGCCCAGGAGCAAGAGTTCCCAGTCTGCAGAAAACTATTCTGTTTCTTAGAGAGCAGTATGCAAATAAAGGTGAAAGAGAAATATAAAAATACATATATATGTGTGTATGCATGTGTATATATATATATAATGTTATAGATGTAAATATATAGATATATGAGCTGTTTGCTTGGTGTTTCTTTTTAACAAGATTTAATTACACAAATCCAGCATCACAATCTGTATATTAGACCTCAGTCTTCCCAAATCACAGGCCTCTGATGCAAAGTGAGCATGAGATGTCCCTCAGCTCTAGCAGTCCCAAGTTCTCCTCATTAGGCTTCCAGACTCAAGAGGGCATGTTTGTCCCACATACTTCAGCAGATCTCCATTCCAGCTGCCAGAGAACAGTGCTGGGATCAGGTACCAGTGCAGTCCCAGTGAGAGCTGACCTCAGATATGCACTTGCTGCACTAGATATGGAAAACATGAGCTTTCTGTGGTGTTCACCATGAGCTTTCTCCTATGTCCTGTGGAGTTACAGTATGTGGGCGACAGAGGAACAGGCCTTGAAAACTAGAGTGACCTCCATGTAAAACATGCCGGTCACCAGGGAATTGATAAAAGAGCATTGTGGGTTTGTGAACTGCTGAGCCTGTCAGAAGTGAGACTCACTGTTTGTCACCTTGTAAGGCATTGTTTACCTGTTACCATAAAAGGTAAAAACTGTAAAATAGCCCAGGTGATTGGAGAACACTGTGGTGATTTATTTCCTGTTTATGTAGTAGTAAGTAAAGAATTTTCGCTGTGCAATAAAGGTCTTTGCACACCTACACCTTGTGTGAAGTCCATGACCTCTGCTCAACCACTGCAATGTCCATCAATAAATAGGCGGGAGATTTTTTCATAACATTGTTATGCTGATGTGGCAAAGTTGCTTCTGTGAATCAAACCTGGTCACCTTGTGCATAAACAGAAGAAATGGGTCCCATGAACCCTTTTCTCAGGAGGCCTGTTTGCAGGGTATGACTGCAACCCAGCACCTTTCAGGCAATCAAGATTTTGGGAATGTCCTCCAGCTAGATCTTCCTTTTACTCATTAACTCTGAAACAGAGATCCCATCTCCTTTCTCCCTAGACCACATCAGTGAACAGGGAAGTTAAAGCATTTGTCCTCAGCTGATGTCCTTTTCACAGGGCCCCTTCATTTCCTGGCAACTGAAATCCAGCTGCAGACATGCCACAGCCCCTGCTGAGAGAAGGCACAGTGCTGCTGTAACATGGCAATACATCACCGACCCAGCCCAGGATGTGGGCACAGCTCGCCCGACTTCCAGCCAAAGCTCTTCTGGATGGAGTGTTCAAACTGCTATGTAAAAATTACAGCTCCTCAGTTTGGGGCTGTAACTGCTACGCCAGAGCCTTGAACTGACCAGTCTATAAAGTGAGGAACACACCAGCAGTGTCCATCCACAAACTGGGCTCAAATAACTTCCCCAGTGACAAGGAAGACCTTTGGGGGCAAGAGCTGGCATAGGCTCCAGCCCAGCAAGGTGCCACTCAGCTGCCTTCATCAGGACACCCTCCTGTATCATCTGCACCCCTTGGCCTGGTTTCATCTCACAATATACTCCTGTCTCTCTGCCCAACACAGGTTCTGCCCCAGAGAATAACCACCTTGTGTCTTGAAGCAGAGATCTTAGGAGATGTCAAGAAAGACAACTTAACAATGGAAGACTGTATGACATACTTATTCACAAAGTAGCCAAATTAACCTTTCCCAGCCTAAGGAGCAGATGCCCTTGCTTGAAACACTGTAATTTGTTCCACATTGCAGTCAGAAAAGTAAACACAGACATAAAAATAGGTAAAAATCATGTGCTTTAAGACAAGACTTTGAAAATCCATTCATAGAGTCCCTGCAGCGTGAGTTCGATGGGGTTTCCATTCTTTTTTTGTTGTTGTTTTTTTTTTGTTTTCTTCAAATAGCCACATATGCGGCTGCAACATTTCTGTGGAGACAAATACATCTTTATTTTAGTTACTGGAGTCCTCTCAAAAATGTGCCTATAAATCCTCCGGGAGCGAGGAGGAGTCACAATGGAAAGACTGATGGATCCGCAGCAGTGCCGCGGCTCGCACGGTTCAATTGCCATGACTGTTCCTTTGTGGCCTCAGCGTAGCTGTGTGTCACCAGGCCTTAAATACACATTTTGAACTGTCATATCCAATATAGTGGGCCCTGGTGGATAGTTAAAGGCACCAGAAAAAAAAAAAAAAATAGAGAAGCATGGAAATACGATGTGAAAAGACTCACTTCTTAAACAAGAGAATAGGAGCTGTTGTTGAACATGGTGCCTGGTGCCCAGTATATTCCACTGACTTTGAGGAGATAAAGGATTTAGTAACATAGCCCTTTATGGGCTTGCTTAGTTGTACACTCTGAATGAAGAGCCAACAGTATTTGAAGGCTCTCCTTGCTCCTTTATCTTTGTGTTCTCAAGACCAGAATATTCTCCAAGCAATGCAATTTCCAGCTGACCTATCCTGAGGCCAAATGGAAACAATAGAGAGAAATTAATGGCCCAGGAAACTTTGAAGAGAACAATGGCACAATCTTGGGATGAACTAGAACACGTGAAATGTAATAATCTTGGAGGGGGGAAGGCATTCTGCAAAGAGAAACCTTTTCCACGGCTTATTTAACAATGAGCGTAAAATGAAAACGTGCCTGACTGTTTTGATTTAAAATCTGTTGGCTATAAACAATGATTTTGAAATAACATGAGTCAATATTATTTTTCTTAAAATGTGACACAAGGTCTAAAAGCCAAGTTCTCCTCTGGGTGAGGCTGATACCAGTGTGATCAAAAGCAGAATTCATATTGATTGCATTTGGCACCTAGTGGTACTCACACATGAGACACAGTCAAGAAGAAAAACTCCATGAATGAATGGGTTTGATCTCAAAACAGTAACTGGTTGTTCCAAGAGGAAATGTGCTTTTATTATCAGTACAGAATGACTCCATGGTAAATAAATCATTTGTATTGCAACTGAAATATTACTCCATTATACATCAAGGATGTGTGCAACTTTTCCACCTTTTTTTTTTGTTTCATTTTGATGGGTTTTTTTCCAGCTTGTTAAGTAGCTCTCCAAGGACCTATGAACTAGCAACTAGAGGTTATAAAAAAAGCGAAACAAAAATATCCTAAGCAGTATTCATATTATACAGAAATATGTCCAAGCCACAATAAAACACACAAAAAGCTCTATAACTAATCAGCTTAAATTGTCTTTCAGACTCTGCCTTCTATTGCCTTATACAAAATTCAGCCTTACAAAGAATCTGTGAAGAAAGGTAATCTTTTCAGAAGGCAACTTAAATCTAAGCTCAGACTATCCAAGAAA
This sequence comes from Eopsaltria australis, assembly GCA_034509425.1. Lineage (NCBI taxonomy): Eukaryota > Metazoa > Chordata > Aves > Passeriformes > Petroicidae > Eopsaltria > Eopsaltria australis. The sequence goes on from JAVTVJ010000180.1 coordinate 479,873, forward strand.
TCAAACATTTTCAAGAGTCTGGCAAGCACTTTCATGACCTCTAGAACAAGTCCTGCACAGCTTTGTATGTCATTGAATCCTGATGGCAGATCACTTGGTGTCACTTAATCATTTATGACGCATAGCTTCTCTGGTATCTCTCACAAGATCTTCTCATGTGGCTTCTCTGACACCTTTTCAGAGATGCCACAGGCTTGCCTTTCTTTCTTTCTTTCTCAGAGCTGCTTTTCTGTGACGCAAGTAGAAAGACAACAAATTGATCTCCCTCTGTCCAGCAGAGCTGGAATCTACCAAGAGTTCCTAGCAGAAGAAAGAGGCCTGACACAAAGATCCTAAGTCACATTGCTTCAGAAAAGCATGCTTAAAAACAATATATAGGAGGTTGTAGGCAAGGATTTTCCACCGTGGACTATTACACTAAATGTGCAACAAGGAGTGAAAATCTCAAAGTAATTTTAAGTTCAGATTGAAAATACTTCTGAAAAGAGTTATCCTTCCACTGCTCCTGTTGTGTTTGCATGGTGGGGTGGAAGGCTTTTATGTACTTTCCTACCAGCCTTGTGTTTATGCTGAGAGACTCAAAGAGAGCCTTTAAGGAGTCAGTGGGTTGGACCGACAAATTATCTGTAAGAACTCACTAAGAACAGTGAGCTCCCAAACACAACTTCATTTCTACCATGGTGTCCTGGAGAGCCCTTTGTAGTCAACATATCAAAGCTCACTAACAGTCAAAATAAAAGGAGCACAATCATTATGAATTCCCAGGAGAAATTAGATGATCTGGTATCATCAGTGACATATATGCTTTGCCCAGCTGAAAAGGATTTAGAAAATTCCGAAGTGTCCCAGTTGCATCTGCTATTATTTTGATGACCTACTTCCTATTACCAAGCAAAGATGTAATGTGGATCAAAACAAAGGAATTTTCTATGTGTCACAGGCAGAGGATGTAATTCTTGTGTTTTCCCTTTTTTTAATCCAGTTTAAATCTCATGGCTTTTTTTGCTTCCTGTGCAAGAAAAAGGAGATCATATTTCCCTTCATGCATCCCAAAATACTTCCACATGCACAATCAGCCACTATAAGCAAAGAATGAAATACAAGTGGGGAAAAATTAATCCACCTTGTCAGAGGCATGCAAACAAAATTAACATGAACATCTACAACACATCTTGAATGCTTAAACATTCTTCTTACATTGGTATGCACTGCATGTAATAGACAGCTGTTGAGTCGAGTGATCTGTCCTCTGAAGAATGAACAAGCAGAGTCAGAAGCAAAGGAAATATCAGAAGTGTTAGCAATGTATCCTGCATTTGTCCACACCACCAAAAGCAGAGATTGTTAATCCACGTTAGATGTCAGCTGCATGGCAAGGCTGGAAGACATGGATTGGGAAAGAATCTACTCGGCAGCTGAAACCAATGTTCCAGTTTACAGTATTTCCAATTCATTAATACTTGGATAAGTTGCACAGTATGGATGAGCAGGCAGACCTCCTTTTACTTTAACACTTTTAAAGGATGGACAATACTCCCACTGTAGTACAACCCTTAAGGTTAACAAATTTCATACACTAGCTTCAAAGACAGGGAAGTTGATTTCATTCTCCTGTGTTACTTTTAGAACAGATTGTTCATAAAATGGTCCTTTGCAACCACCTCTTCTTTTTAAGGAGAAAAATGTAATGGAGGTTATTCCACAGGAAATTGAGATTTTACTTAACGACCAACTCAGACTAAAGAGCAGGAGAAACATATCTCTTAAGAAGGATAAGAGAACATGGGAAGTAATACAGCTGTGGTTTCTTTCCTCTTTCTTCATTTCTCATTTGCACCTTGCTTGTTTGAATAAGTCACAGGGATGAAGCCTCCTCGTGGAAAGATTTTACACTTTTCATACATCCCACCATTCACACAGAGCAAATGGGGCAGAGAAAGAAAGCAACAGCTAGGTTCCTTCAGCTCTCAAATCCCTGCCCAGTCAATGTGCTCACTTCATTAGCCCAGGACACATCAAAAAAGGAACACCTTTCACCAGTAACAGCATCTGAGCAGCCACCACAGAGATGCTGCAGCCCCTGACAATCCAGCCCTGGGCACTGGCTGTACTTTCAGGGTCTGGCACCAGTGGCAGCAAGTAAAAAGAAGCTGAATAACAGCAGACAGAGATCACTCTGCAGTTTTACAAGTACAGATCCAAAACACCCCAGAGAGCTGCTGAAGCAGGAGCCAGCACTAACCTTTCTTTGCGGCTTTGCTGAGGGTGGAGCTGTGACCATTAAATGGGTACTGCTTCAGTGCATGCCATGATGGAAGGGAAAGGCTGGAAGGGAAAGTGATGGAGGTGGCAACAGGAGTCCTTTTACAGTATGTGGGAAGGTGGACTTGACATTTACACTTTAGAAGAATTTAACCAGTTGGATGCACAGACAAGAAGTACACTGGGTGAAGCGCTAAGGGTACAAACTCGACATCTAGGCAAACTCCTTGTCTGATCTGTAGGCTGCCTTACCTGGGGGCTGCTCCCTGGACTGCAGAATGTTCCCAGCCCCACCCTGTGCAACAGGGCCTCAACTCAATCAACAAATGCCGGACATGAGCAGACACGAAGCCTCAGCTGCACACAGATCTTCAAGGAGGAACAGCACGATGTGGTTACCTCAACATACTTGGCATGAGAAGGAACTGGAGCTGAAGATGTTTGGTGGTTTTGGAGAAACACTTAAGGCCCTATTTCACCAAATACCTTTCTTTTTATTTTTGTTCATTCAATAGCAATTTTTCTTTTCCCACTTGGGAATGTTATGCCTGGAATGTACAGATTCCATTAAATCGTTCTCTTTTCTATTCCTTGAAATTTCTCCTCCAGCTTCTTTCTCCAACAGTGGACTTTGTAGACCAACTTTCTCTCCATATGCCTGGTTTTCTCAGTGAGTAAATTCATCTTCTGGCATTTTGTTTAGGAGAGATGCATGGTCCTTCCAACACCCACAGTTATACACACCAGGACAATTAAACCTACTTCTTTTCCAACCTTTTGTTGTGCACTCAACTTGGTAATTGATGCACTTACATGCTTGAAGATCAGCTCATCCATGCTGAATTTGGATCTCCTCTCCATGTGTGAAAAAAGTAATAAAGTTCAGTGACGATAGGACACTTGGCCAGAGCCAGAAGTTCTGCCTCTTCCATTCTATTCCAGCACAGAAAGCAGAAATAAAGGAACACTGACAAGTAAATTGGAAACTCTGGCTGCTTTGGAATGTGTGTTCCCTCCTCATTTCTTTATAGCACTTTGGCTTTCTGTTCTCTTTCATGTGAGCAGAGTCGAAGAGAGCCAGATCCTTCTTACTTGGACATTGATGGCCTACGTACCAGCATTGATCCAACTGCCTTCATGGCCCAAGAGCAACATTTTAGTCTCTTTTTTTGTCCCCTCAAGCTTCTTAAAGCTATAGGATAGATTGATACAGAACATATATGTTGATAGAACGTTTATATATGCCTTCACTCAAATCTTCCTTTTCTGAGGCTGCCACGAAGTTTGAACACAGTCCCAGTCCAACTGTTTCCACATCCAAGCATCCCGCCCTACTCTTACGTTTATACCACTTGCCCTGCTTACTTTGACTTTCTCCTGGCTGATTTCCCAGAATATCCTTTGCCTCTGGCAAGACAATTGCACAAGTGTAAAATACTGTCACCACAAAATTTAGTTATAATATATGCTGTTCTCAATACCCCCAAGGGATTGGAAGCCTGTGGGAGAGAAATGCTAGCTCCTGAAGAGTTAATTATCTTTCACGTTCCAGAAATCCAGAACAGTCCCTCCAAGTTTAGGGTTTAGGATTTTTTAAACCTGGGGTAAAATGTTCAGGTTCTATCTGCCAAGAGAGAAATAGTGAGTGGGGGTAAAGGGGATTGTTTTCTATCCACAAGTAAAAAAAAAAACTTTTAAGTAATGTGGGTATTTTCACACCTTTTATTTTATTCAATACTTAGTCATCTGCTGAAGCGCAAATGGAAAATTTGAAGCTGCTGTCTCAAAGTGTTTGATCCACTTTCACCACACTTTTCTTAACTATGCCCTTAATAGAACAAATGTTACCAGCCAAATGCCAGTCAATGACACAGCAGAGACTGAAACCTCAGGTCAGTGACCTTTCATGGGCACCATGAAAAAATCCAGCTTTCTTTCCAAAATTAAAGGGTGAGGATGATGACAGACAACACAGCCATGCTGGCAGGGCAGCACTCCAGCGCAGAAGTTTCAACCTTTCATGGAGGCAGTACATTACTATCAGCCACTCACCTCTCTGCTAGGTAGCAGCAGCCAGTTCCTGCTATTTTGTCTCACAGGGGCCAGGGACTCACCTCATTTCCCAAGTCTGCCCCAGTTCTCTGACTACTCAACATCTGCCCACTGCCCTCTTTAACAGAGTCTCTGTGATAAGGGACCACTGAATTACCCTCTCTAACGCTTCTTTGCAGGTAATTGCAAAGCATCCTTCCTATAGAAGTGTCATTTTCATCAAAAAGGCTGTTCCTTCCAATTTGTGTCCATTTCTGCTGTTTGATTCAGGTCATGTTGCACATCTTAGTGACACCAGTATTAGCACATAGTAATAAATGGATTTTTACCTTTACCATTAAGGGCAGACTGTAGTCTACCGTCTTCACTTTCACTGCTCTTGTTTTGCATGTGTGGTGGGAAAGAAAACGAAGGGTGGGTCTCTCTGTCAGCAAGGATCTCTGGCACTGGGGGAAATTTGAGGGTATTCCCACAAGGATTGTTTGTGTGATCGTGGGATTTGAAGCCAGATGCAGACATAATTGCAAGGACGACAGGCAAGGCAAGGTAAAAGTTTCAGGCTCCCAGCATTTGTTTTCCCTGTGCCACAGCCCTGGAAATCCACAGGACTGTCTGAGGGAGGGCGTAAGGCACCTAGAGCAGCAGGTCCTGAGAGCAGATAATGGGAGGGAAGCTTTGTGAGAACAGCAATTAGTGCCCTCAGACTCCTTCACTCTCAACTCCATGCATTTGTCATGTCTCTGTCATTGCAAGAACAGTCTGATCCTGTTCCCATTATGGTTTCCAACTCCACCTATAACCTAGAGAGCACTGTGCCAGGTCTGCCCACAACCTCAAGGATACTTAGGTATTTTGCCTTTCTTAAATGTGAAATGAGCTGGATCCTTTGAAAAATCTAGGTCTGAATAGCTCAGATCTTTGCTGGACTTTAGGATTTACTAGTTCTTCTGACATTCCCCCAAGTTCATGAGTTCCTCAAGATCTTTCTTACCACTCTGTGTGTTTGTGCCTCAGCTCAGTAAGGCATTCTTCAATGCTGACCTTCCTCCTGGCACACATATGCACACTCTGGTATTCAAAGGAAAGGATTTCACTTTCATAGCAGGGTAATTGCATTTAAAAAAAAACTAAAAAGTGCTTTGCTACAGCAGAAATCCTTACTTAGGAATAAAGAGGAACTTCTTATTCAAACAAAAGGTTAAACAAAGAACAGTGATTGCCACACTGCTCAGCAGCAAAAACACTGATCAAATGTGATTGAACTCAGTCCAGGATTATATTGATTATAATCACTTGGTATTCACTTTGATGAAATTAAAGAGATTGGATCCTACTCTCAATTACACCACAGGTTTCAGTGAAATCACTTTGAATTCATACTGTTGTCACAGGACAGGACACACCCCAAGTCTGTAATTCTTCCCTCCCTAGCTTGGTTCCTCTCACGTAATTCATGGCTGAATCGCCACTGGTGAGGTTTAACAAGTACTGAATGAAAAAGGCCATTCTTCAAATAAACATTCAGGAAAATGTTCATAAAGTAATAAAATGTCCAGCAAGTCAGAAGCCCAAGTTTTGCAGTGTGTCAGAGAAGCAAATTTTATTTGGAGCTTGGGAGGGGAAATTACAAAAAAAATCCATTGGTTGGTAGAAACCCAAGGAATGGTTTTACACACAAATTTTTGATGCCCAAATTCAGAATTGCAAATTACACTGAAGAGTCCATCATTGCTGTCTGGGCTGATCTAGGCAATAGAGGAGGAAAATGAAGTTTAAAAAGCCAACTTGCACACAAACCCTAACAACCCTTATCCTTATTTTACTCATCCACATGAGCAACCCAGTTGAGGAGAGTATTTCAACAATCTGTGTAATTTTATCTTTCCTATGTTCTTTGGATATTATGTGTCATCCCTGTTTGCACAATAGCCAAGTGCCTGATCCTGCTTTCTTTGCCAACCATACAGACCATAAATCAGAGAGCACAGCTCATAAATCATGTGCCACTGAATACTGAATCAAAGTGAAACACCCACTTGGTAGGAGCTGCAGGACTTCCAGGGGGCTGGGGGCAGCTGAAGTATCCCCTGAATACATGGGGATAGGCACAGGCCCAGTTGTCCTCAGCAGTAAATGTCCCTGTGAGGTGCCTTGGCCAAACTGTTCCCAGTCTGCTCCTTCTCCTTGGCCCATTCCAAGCCCACCTCTATTCCCATGCATGAATTGGACACTGCAACTTCTGCATCATGTCCCTGTGATCCAGTCTGTAAATATTCTGAGCGAGGGAGAAAAGACCACAAAACATTCAGACTTCAGTGGGTAACAATTTTGCTTTCAGTGACATGAAGGTTTCTTTCAAATCTTCTTCACGTGTACATCTAAGGGAACACAACCAGTCAGCAAACAGCCCAGTTGTGCTCAATGAGGCACTCCAGAAACATCCTTCTGAAGATGTAACATGGCCCTGAATGCACCACAGCTGCTCATAGCACCCAGCCAGCCAGGCTGCTCATACAAGGACTCCTCAATCCAGGCAAACATGAGCCAAGTCAGTTTGAACACCAGATCTTTACAATCCCATCACTTTCTATCCCTTCTTTATGCAATGCAGAATGGAGCACCTGCGTAGATGCTGTGCCACAGCTGAAAAGAACCATGCAAAATGCAGCTAAAAAATATCCATATGCAAGGATCATCAGAAATCAGAAAAAGGCTCAGCAGGCAGCCTGCACCCCTTCTCAGAGCTCTGCGCAGCAATACAACCCTGGGTGTGGGTGGGGTGAGGAACATTGCTTGTGCTTTGGGGAAGAGCAAGCTTGGAGTGACTCAGTGTTGTTTTTGGCTCTCTGTTTTTAGAGACATGGGGAGGAGAAGCTAACAACATCCCCAGTGAGCTGAGAAAGAGCCTACAGTGGAAACTTTCTCGTTGTGTGATTTCTATTGTCCCAAGTAGTGCTGAAATACATGAAAGGTCTCTTAGCAAGGTCCCAGACGATACTGGATGATAGGGGAACAAGAATGATAAAAACCTGGATGCATAGGAACAAAACCATGTGGAAGTGCCTCTTTCTTCACAGAAACATTTATCAAGCAATGAGTTACACCGCTCTCCTTCATGTGCTGGGCCATCTGTGCATAGGCAGCCTTCTACTTGTGCACTCAAGCAATGATCTCAAGAGAGCAAGGCAACTGCCCCAGTATATCATGGTCATAACTGTTCCTACTATTCCACCTTGCTCCTCTCCAGAACCTGAATTAAGTAATAAGGGGAAGTTTTAAAGACAGAAATGCGAGTGCTGTGCAGTGCCTGGATATGCACACACCCCCACCATGCTGCTGGGAACAGAGCTCACTTGCCCCAAATTTTCTAATGCCCTTCTCAAACTGCTCTAAGCCACACAGAAGAAAATTAAAACCAACAGACTAGAAGATAAAACAAGTGAAATTCCCTGCTAGTGGAGCCCAGTTGAAACCTGGGGAGTTATGCAACAGCCTTACAGCCCAAAATTGAATATAAATATTATCTCCATATATGAAGGCAAGATTATGTTCCCAGTAATCTTTAGTAGAATCCACAAAACAGAAAATCTGTGTTTGTGATTCCTTTTCTCCTCATCCCTGAGGTTCAGAAGAGTTTGGATCTCTGGGCTCGGCTCAGTTATGAACTCAGATTAAGAAAGGACTAACGTTATCTCACTGGCTACACTGGCTACCCACAGAAGTAAGACAGATGTGTAGATTATCCAGAGAAGGTTAATCTCCATTGATAAGGGAGTTAGGCTGAGGTAAAGGAATGAGTCTACCAGGAAAAGCTGCTGTCAAAACGTTTGGGACTTCGAGAATTTTTAAATCTTTTTTTTAAGGTTTATTACTTCTTTTCAGAGGCTGAATCAATCTCTGCTCTGCACCCATCTGTTGGTTACGCAAGGACTCATTTGTAGCTCTGAGGGCTTTGATTACTGGAACACAGACCTTCCCTCTGCTGAGGAAGGCTTCAAAACAAAAAGTCAGTAACCTCAGGACATGAAGAGACACGCACACTTCATCCAGTAGATTTCAGTATCAACGTTCAGAGCCCTGGAGCCCAGCTCCTGCTGGACACTCAAGAACAAGAACAATGTCCAGGAACCTCTTCTGAGTTAATGGCATTGCTAAAAAGACAGGCACAAGAGCAACCTTTGACCCTGTCCAGACCTTCCCTGAAATATAATCAGCTGTGGAGAACCACAGCACACTGATGCTCTGGCCTTTGTGGTAGTTCCAGAAAGAACCACACCGCTTAAAGACCTCTTGGAGCCCCCTCAGCATGCAGCAATCAAACTTATCTGGGCACTATTTTTGTCTGACTGACCTTCCCTGCACGGCATGGTTTCTCTGTTAGTAAACACACCACCTCCATCAGCTGTTTTAGCCCCTCTTCTAAATCCTCTTATAGGGTCCAGGCCTACCAGAAACTTGCTATACACTAAATCCCATTGAATTTATCAGGATATCATGTGGCAGAAACTGCATGGAAGCATAGCCAAGACACAGGGAGAGAACTTACTGAGATGAGAACTGTCCAGCTGATGTGCCAAGAAGTTGTACCCTCAATCCATTGGATACCTGGAAAGTCAGTCTCATGCTGACCTATCTGTTTGGTGGACTGGCCCACAGAACTGCAAGACCTAAATTCCAGCTTAGCAGAGCCCAGATCTCCATTTATGTCCCACCTAAACTTTGATGGAGTTTTGGAAGTCAAAGAAAAATAAAAACTTGATTTTTTTCCAAAACCCCAGTGAGTTGCATACCATTAACACAGCCATCTGTCACAAGCTGCTGGGGGATTACATTTGGATATTCTTCACCTTATGTAAGGAGACTTCATCTACAGCACATGAAAGTCACTGAACCAAGGTCATTTGTTTCCCCAAATGCAAGTTAGTAAAACTGAGGTGAAAATGTTGTTATGGTGGATTACAATTAAATGAAAACTGTATTTTAACCACAGTCCATGGATAATAAGTGAGACAACTGCAGTTTTTAGAGCACAGATAAGACCTTTCTAACTCTAGAAATCAAAACATAATACACCAAAGTACCACTAGTCTTTTGTTTCTGTCTCCCTAGTAATAGTACCAGGTACCATCATATTTTCATACCTACACTCTGCACTGCAAAAAAATTCCTTTAAGACAGATGTTTTTTCCATCTAGATAGCCACATCTCAGATAACCACCAGAAAATAGGTGACAGGGAGAAGGATGGACCTGAGGAACTTGGCTCCTGGAACAGATCAGTGTGGTTTGCAGGGTCAGAACAAAGGCAGCCAGTGGGAGGGAGCTGGAAAATGGAGATAAACTCTCAACCTGCATCTGCATCCACCTTGCTACTCAGTTACAAAGTTTTGCTTTAAACTGGTGATCTGTGGGTTGTGTCAAAGCAAACATAGAGTGCCTACAGCTACTCTGTAACTAGTTGCCACAAATACAGAGTAAACGCTTCAGGATGCACAGAAAAGAGATGCTTTTTTATTTCTCTTTCCTTTATGTTTCTTAAACTTTGGGTTATCTGCTTGCTAGCGAGAAAGAACTCTAAGAACAATCAGGAATACAGTGCCTTCCCACAACAGTATTCTGAAAATGACACTTGTAAACAGTTCCATCAAGCAGAGAACGATAATGCAATTTGGCAGAAAGAATCTTAGAAGCCAAGTTACACAGAGAAATTATGGTTAAAATTACATTAATCAAAACCAGTTAGGAAAAGATGAGAGGAAGACTCTGGCAGAACACATGTGGGATGTTACCAATTAAACTTGTTTTTCTTCCTAAAAGGCAACAGCATTCTTTTTAATTAGCCTCTGTCATTGTAATTCTAACAATAACCCACGGCGCAATTACTATTTGAGCTACTTGAAAACTTAAAGCATGTGCCCAGTTTCTTTAAAAGACTCCTTTGTGGACAACCAATGGGGCTGGGTAGAGAGAAATAAACAGTTTCCTTTTTCATTTCTGAATCTAAGTTGTACTACAAGATTTATTCAAATGCTGAGAAGTCATTCTGGGAATAGAAAAAAATGATCTGTAACAAATAAATCAACTAGCTAAGAGTCAGAAATAAGCAGAAAGGCATTTCTTTCCAGATTTAACTTTAATGTTCTCTGTGGAGCAACACACTGGCATTTATGAACCACCACAGAGTTCTGCACACACTACTGCATCTCATGAGCTCACAGCAGGCACAGCCTGGCATTTCTCCTGTTCCTGCTGCTGCCATTGGCACTGAAGAAGTTAATGCCTGTAGGCTGCAATGCTAACCCCAGTTTGGCTAATCCTCTGGCATTACTACACTTTGCAAAATAAATACTTGGCTGAAATGAGATTAGAAAATCTAAAGGCATTAGCAAAAGCTTGACCTATAAAAACTACTTAAAATGTAGAAGCACTGTATTTTTGAGGCTCTCTGCACTAAAACACAGGTTCTCCACTTCTCTGTGCTGATACAAGCTCAGAACCAGAAGTGCAATACTTCAGACCTTCCAACCTCTACACAAAAATCTGACTCTAACAAGGATGGTTCCTTAATAAGTTACATTTTGTCTCACAGAATTTGTGCTAGATTCTGGTCTTTGAAGCCCTTTTTCTTCCTCCACCACCAAGGATACGTCGCTTCATCTGCATCTCTGTGGTAAGAGTTATAGAAGATAATTATGGATGACAGGAAAGGTGACAGTTTGATAAAAGTTGCACCATGTGTCATGGGAAAAATCTCAGTTCAAAGACAACTGATTAGACTGCTCTAGAAACAAATATTAAAACAATTACACATTAAACTCATAAAATACACCTGTTGTTATCAATAATCTGTTTCCTATTCTGATTGTGACCCATTCACTGTGCTAAAATATCTTAGTTGAAACAAAATCTGCAATATATTCAAGTTATTTCTTTTCTGTGGAAATGTGTTATTGCTAAAAGGGTCACTGAACTCTTCATATCTTTACTAGAAAACAGAAGGCATTGCCAGAAGATGTATCTGCTTTCCAGCTTTTTCAGTGCTTTTCCTGCAGCAGCTCATACAAGTGGACAGTTTCCCCTTAGACAATGTGATTCTCTGAAATTGAGTCAAGATCTAAAGAAGGGCTTTGCAGTCAGCTCTGTATTATGAATGTTCATGGTGGTGGCCTTTTCTCCAAAAGTGTGAAATAGCCAGTTTCCATCTGGCCACTTTTAACTTCTTTCTATTGTTACAGGAGGACAAGACACAAAGCAAAGTCACGGGTCAGGAGAGCTGAAATGATGGAGATTATTTGTGCCTGCACAGAACATATCCCCTCCCTCCAACTGGTGGGGCATTCTCCCAACACACAGCACAGGATAAAAGTAAAACAAGCACTTTGAGATACACATTCAATGAAACACATTGAAGGCCTGAGAGAAGGATTCAACAGTTGTACAGATAATGAGAAAATATTCACTGTGATACTAAGTAGGATGTGAGATATCTGCCTTCAGGCTCCGGGATACCAGCCAAACATTAACTGCTGGGAATTCAGAGGAAGGTGTCTCTTAGTAATGATACCATATCATTATTTAATACAATTTTATACCATACTCTGAATAATCTGTTAAAGTATTGGATGGAATACCTGTTTTGACCAACTAATGTTAAAAAGAGTGGAAATACTCATATTTTGCCCTAAAAAAGAACAGCATACAACTCACAACAAAGACTATATCAACCATGCTTTACAACTTCACATATTCTTGTCATGTGCAGTTTCCATTAGAGGCTAATAGGTATTTTAAAAGCCTCTCAGCTCTTTTACAGAATAGAGTTTTAAAATAGCCCAGCATAAGACATGTGGTATGCTGGCAAACACTGCGTATATTGGCAGCCAGTCTGAGACCACTGCTGGCAAAAACAGGACTCCTGTTGTCAGTATTCTATCAAACATGACCATTTTAGCATTGGGAAAGTTTGGAACAGCTCCATGAAAACCTGTCTGAGGTCAAGTTAGCATCCCAGCCAAACAGCAACCCAACTGAATTTTCAAAGTGTCACCAATTGAAGTGACATGAAAATTTAGAGAGGCTCATGAGTGAAACACAGTGCATGTCAACCTGAAATATTTACTTGTATAAAAGACATATGCTAAAAATACTATTTGAAAGGCACACAAATGTTGTAAACAGGTATTTTTAGTGGAAGCCCAAATGAATGAAAAGGAATGACTAGAAATGCCTGGTGAAGCAGGCAGAAGAATGCTTTGAAAAAAAAGCCATGTCAGAGATTGAAGTCACTCTTGTTACTAATCTGGGAACTGATGAACAAACAAGAGGAATGGAATAGCCAGGATTCCACCAGCTAGGCTAGTTCTGCCCTTTCATGCTTTCCTTTGCGAGTGTCTTTTTTTGTATTTTCTTATTGGAAACAAGTGCCAAGAGTATTTGTCTGTATGAGTAAACATGATGTGAGCTTGAGAACAACTTGAGACTAAGGCCAACAGAAATGAACCTGTGAGATGCTCTGGAGAACACACACGTTTAGCAGAAGCATCTTGCATCAACTACAGCAGCAAGAGGGCATTTAGAGGAACATAGCTCAGTCAGAACAGAAATACACTGGGCACAACACTTTCTATTCCAAGGAATCCCAGAGATAGCACAGTTTATTTATAAAGCTACCCTGAGGCCAGCATTCAGACAACTTCCCTTTTCCAGCATGTGTATTGCTGCAAATTCAACTAAGGCTCTTCCAGAGAAAGCCTGAGAGAGGAGAACATCCGTGATTCAACACTAGTGGTTGCAAAATGCACCACCAATAATGTCACTCTAACCTACCATGTATGTGGCACTGCCCAAGCCTGCCAACTTTATTTCTAGCATCAGTTAGATCTGAGTTTGATTGATAAAACTCTGATTCTTACAGGTCATCAAACCCAAGAAGTCTCATCTAAGACTGAGGATACACTGAAGTACTCTTGAAAATCAGACCTGTAAAATCAGGAATCTCTCTCATAATGAGAACAGTAAGTTTTAGAGAATGCATGGAAAGGGGAGCAGCAGGAAAGAGAAAGTTACCTTATTCATGTTCCCAACAAAGCAAGGGCCTTGATAGCATGCCCGTGGCACAGCACAGATTATGTGATGGGAATAGTTGTGCTGCACAGCAGAAGCAGCTCTGATTCCTCCAGGCACTGGATGTCACAGGGTAGCAGCTTTGCTGCCATCAGCCTGAACAGATACCTTTTGGATAACATTCAGCTCCCAGATGAAGACTCAGCTTGAGAGGTGTAACCTGAGAATGACTTCACTCATCTCCACATTTATGCTGGCACAATCAAAAGCTGAAATCAGTGCCTTTGGAAAGGGATCAAGAGGAAATGGTGAGCCCAAGAGTAAGGCAGTTCCAGAACATGAAAGAAATGGATAGGCATCCAGCAAAACATAAAACCAAAAGACAATTACTTTCCCATGTATTCCTTTTGTCTCCTTTGTTACTATTAATTCAGTAGAACCTTAAGGTTCCAGAAAAGATCAACGTCTCTTTTAATCAAGCACCATATAAACACATAGGGTGAAATCTAGCCTCCAAAATCAAGTATGGTTTTGTTACTTAAATCAGCAGAGGCAGCATTTCTCCCACAGCAATAAGCCATCCCTGCCATGAGGTGTTTTTATCTAAATGAGCAAGATCAGGGAAAGAGGGAACAGAAAAAGATAAGCAGACAATGATAAAGTTCAAAATTCACAGACCAAATCATCAACAAGAGTGAGGAGAACCAGAACTCCAAACATTGCTTCATGTGCTATAGTCCATGAAAATACAGCAGCAAATCCTGCCAAGGTGCATGGTATCAGCTATGGATAACAGGAGAAAAACCATCCCTGCTCTTAAACAGTTACTTAATGTCCAAGAAAAATTGCAGAAATAATGTATTCAAGCCATAAGTAAGATTATGTTAATCCATCTAAGATGGTGAAGGTGGTACTAAATGGTAGAACGCATTTACACTGTGGGAACTTGCCAGCTCTCTCTCCGGACTTTGAGGTCCTTTGGGTAATACCAGGAGCAGCTACCAGACAAACCTTCAATTCTGCTGTTAAAGACCTGCCTGGAAAGGTCAGATAAGCCTCTGTGATTGCATTTCTTGACTTTTCTGTGTACACAAAGTCCACTTACTACCAAAAATGTCTGGGGTATTGACAGAGAAATCGTAGTGGATAACATTCAGTTAGTATGGCAAACAAAGCAGCAAGCTCAGAATCTCTCGGGTCAGTGTCAGCTCCAGTGCACATTTCCTAAACTACTTTGGACTTCCATTTGTTTACTATAAATGCAAGCAAGTTCAATAGTGGAAAATATCCAGAGAAGAAGGGCCAGAGACCAGAGCACAGCCCTAAATATGTGCAACCTGACCCTGCTATGATTTTCCTCCCTGGCAGCACTAATTTGCTGTGAGTAGCCCGCATTTGGATGCACAGCCTGGGGCATAAGGCCCCAAAGGGGTTCAGACAGCTGTCACCTCCTGGGTATGCATGGAAGTGCAGAGATCAGGTCCTCCACAACCCAAGAGGGTTTGCACAGGCTGCACTAAATGTCTGCACAAATATGGCAACACCTTTTCATTACGGATGCAGTGATAGCATTGGCCTCCACTGTTTTATAATTAACATCCTTTAACTATTCCATGCCCAGTGACTTCCACCAGGGCACTTTCCATGCAAACAGAGCCAGCAGTCATTTTGTACTGCACTATCTATCTGCATTCCCCCCCCCCCCCCCCCCTTTTTTTTTTTGGCTTATTCCTTAAGATCTGTCATATGATATAGTCAGGAAGAAGGCAGGGTTAATATTAAAAAACCCCAAAACCTACTGTTTCCTTTGGGTAGGAAAGATCACCACAATTTTCATGCACTTCTATCCATATCCATCCTAAAGTAGAGAGTCTCAGTCTAAGAGCCTGGAATGTGAACACTCTCAGAGCTGTTAAAGTGGGGGAAAGGAAAGGAAGGGCAGAAAGAGAAGCTGAAAGTCTCTTTCTTTTGCGGGTGTTGGTCTCAAGCACCTGACTTGATTCTGGCTTAATTTACACCAGGGGATTACTGTAACAAATGACTTTCATGTCTAAAGCAATGTAAGAGTGAGGTCAGAATGGGAGCTACAAGATTATTCCTTTGCAAAATTGTACAAGTTAGATCATTCTAGACAAGAAGATGCTACTTTATCCTGAGGATCATTTCAAGACGTTTTTTACATTAAGCAACGTCCCCCATCTATATTACACAAAATTGTGTGTTTGCTCATGAATTTCCCTCTCCATTGGCTGACCTGCACCTAAGAGGTTTTGTAGTGTCCTAGGGAATTAATCTAGAGAAGAGTCCCCTGCATTCAGTTTGGTACCAGCTTGAAGATGAAGGGACCATTTATGACTTGAATTTCTGGAGAAAAGTAACAACGGCTGCACCAAAATGACTCCAGGTTTATTCCAGGGTAACTGCAATCACAGTTTGTTACCAGTCCTGTAGGTTATGTAAATAGGCAGAGTAAATAACAGGTCTGCAGCAAACAAGCCATGTCCTGTCCTCTGACAGCACAGAGGAAGTCTGAGCACATCTCAATGAGGTTGTCCACAAGAGGAATGTGGAGTCAGGACTAACATGAAAGAAACACGAAGTATGTCTATGCCCTAATATCGTAATGACAAAGTAGAATTGGTGAAATTCCAGTGTTTTCCGAGTACAATGGCAGGTGGCTCCACTGATCCTACAAGTGCTTGCAATTCTGCTTCATCCCCAGTAGCATCTCCAGTGGGCACCCTCCCTGCAGCCAAGTCTCACCTGACTCCAGAAGTTGTGTCAGGACTCTCCAAACAATGAGTGTTGCAAGAGGGACTTAAACATGAGTTCTGTCCAAGTACCAGGGGAAAGATGAACGGGTGATTCTGCGGTACCTGAGTGTCTTTAGACCCTACACTGTCTCACCTCTGCATGGAACACCCCGAAGGTGTGGCTGACCACAAGGACATAATTTGAGAGAGAAGTTTGCCAGATTGGATCCAGAGATCATACAGCCCCTAATCAGCTGTCAGAATCCCTGATACTCAATAGCTTCTCCTGGTTTTTGCAAAATAGAGCCAAGCCTGCACCTCAGTTCCCTGAGCTGGACTCCCTAACAGATGTCTTAGGTTGATCAAGCCACCAGGACTATGGTGATATCATTTCAGATGACATCATTTTGCCTTTTATAACCTACTGATAGGACAGGATGCAAACTCTCTCATGTCTTTTAGTGCCAAGTTTGTTCCTGTTGCCCAAGAAAAATCACAATAGAACAAGTGGTAATGGTTTTAAACTAAAAGGAGGTTGATTCAGATTAGCTATGAGGAAGAAAGTTGTTCAATGAGGGGGGTGATACACTGGAACAGGTTGCCCAGAAAGGTGGTCAATATCCCATCCCTGGAAACATTCCAGGCCAGGCTGGACAGAGCTCCAAGGAACCTGGTGTGGTTGAAGATGTTCCTGCTCACTGCAGGGGCATTTGAGTAAACGGCTTGGAAAGGTCCTTTCAAAGCCAAACCATTCTGTGACTATGAACTGAGGCTCTCAGTCCTGAAGCCCCTCCATTCAGTCCTCAGACCACTTGGAAAGATGAAAAGCTCTGCAAATATATCTCATTTTCAAACATTTTTTACCGTCAATGCCTCCAAGAAAGCCAGTTGTAGTGCTTGCCAACTAGAAAAAAGACCATATGGAAGTGAAAGAATGACAATAGAGAAACTGAAACCTTGGGGAGGGAGTGGGAAGCAAGTGGGGAGGGAAGGAAACAAAATCAAACAAAATCCAACCAAAAAACCCAACTAATTAAATTATTAAATAGTAATAGTCTTGAACTCTGTCCTGCAATGCTCACAAACTTGTCTCTAAAACTATAGTGTATGAAATAAGGGAAATGGGCTGAGATTGTGAATATAGTATATATAGTATAAATAGTGTGTGTGTGTATATATTTATATGTGATGTTTTCTCCCCCACAACAGAGCTCTGTAATAATCTTAGGCTGTAAGGTCTTTGGGAAAGAGCATTTGCTGTGGTTGACAACAGCTGATTTCGGTCAACCTCTGGCTGACACAGCAGTACAACATCATTATTATCCTTTCTGTGAAAAGGATGTTTCACCAGGGTAATCTCTAACATTCTAGATTTACTCTTGAAGAACCAAATCTATTTTTGCTGAGTAACTTGAATCTGTAGTAAGGAATTCAAGGACACTCAATACATCTCACAGGAGGTACTGTGACTTTTATCTTTTGTTTTGGTTTGTGGGGACATTTTTAACTGTTCCCTGGTTTAACAAATATCACCAACATAACAAGAGTTGTTCTTGATTATTTTACTAGTATAAATAAATCTAATTAATACAAAACATACAAGGCCTGATTTACTTCTCACATGGGGTTATTAACAACAAGGCATGGCAGCCTTCCACAGTCACACTATTAACTCATTTCCTCTCTGGAATAGGCTGCTCACACCTATGGAGACTGGTGCCAAAGAGTACTGACTCCTGAACCATGCCAAGGGATTGTTTGGGAAAGTGCTGGATGACCAACAGCATGCCAGGGACAATTCCAATTATATAAAGGCACAGGTTATTTAGTTGCCATCTCTGAGAACATTTCTAACATGCTTTAGCATGGATAAAGGCTTAAGGGCTTAAGTGATTTTTCTCCTGCTTCTACTGTGTAAATGCTGATGCAAAAAACAGAGATAATATCCCCAGTATGGGTGTGTGTACACAAACACACACAAATATAATATTACAGATTCTCTGCCTTAAAAAGTCAGAAATACTGTAGAATAACTTGTTGCATTTGATAAATTTATGAATAAACACTGTACGTTAAAGACAAAACTGTTCAAAAGTAAAATCCTAAGGACTGCACATAGCTGGGAAGATTAAAGCTCTTAAATACACAGAAGCATACATTGCCCAGGGATATGTTAATCCACAGTCTATAATAAGGCAGTTACTGAAACATTCAGAAAGAGCTTTCACAGCTTTCATGGCATTCACCTGATACAGATAAAATGCTGGATTTTTTCACTTCTGTGCAAAAGGTGTTACCCATACAATTGTAGAAGATGTAGGAAGTCTTGGAACACCTCACCTGTGAGACCAGGTACCAAGTGACTCAAAATCTGTACTGAAGCACTTTGAAACTATGGATTTAGGACAGGACTCTTAAATCTTTACACTTAAAACTTATCCCCACGTCCTGCCCTTAAACTATTAATAAATACTAAAGGACAAAAGAACACAGTTTGGCTTCAGTCGACTGGTGAAAATCTGGAGCAACTCAGCTGAGGCCAGCGTAACTGAGATCAGAACCTGGCCCAGACTCAACAAACTAAGCCAAATTCATTACCACACTCTTTCCCTACATGTCTGCATATTAAAGAGCATGCTTTTTTTGGGGTTGTTTTTTTGTTTGGCTTTTTTTTTTTTAAGTACGCATTTCAGCCAGTCTAAAAGTACATTCTGTAATTGTGACAAAAACGCCAACTGACGTAAAGAAGCTCTACAGATTTAATAATATTTTGCTTGGAAATGGGTGTAGAAATGCATGCATTTTCTAATCCAGTGTGCCTTGGCTCTGAGCTGTAGGAAACACCTTTCTGAGAAGCAAGAAAAAGGAAACTTTCCTCCCACATGCAAAGCTTCAAAGATCTCAGCAATGACAGTTATTTTTATCAACTTGGACACTGTCTTTAATGCTTAGATGAAGCAAATTTAATCAAGGTAAATAAATTAAAGCAGCCAGAAATGCAACCAGAAGATTTTGGACACAATGTATGAGTCCAGTGTAAAAATCTTTCTTCTTGCCACCTTTTACTTTTATCAATTATATACTTTTTAAGCCCAGCTTGCCAAGTGTAAGAGCACTGAATAAAAAAAGGTAGTTACGTGTCTGCATCTCTGGTCTTCTTTCAAAAGATAAAACCTTGCCAAGTTCTGCCCCCACATAAGCAAGTTCTTTGCTAGTCAGTCTTGGTCCATATTCATGAATGTGGGCTTTGAAAAACCTGGGCACAGCTCTGAATCCCAATCCATCGAGGGGAAGGGGCCATGCACAGCAACAAGTGCAGCAGATAGAGAGCGAAAAGCAGAGGGGAAAGGGGAGGGATGTCTCATCCCTTGGCATCACCAGGTATATCCCTGTGCACCACACCACAACCAGACTTCTCCTACACTTTAAAGCACTAAGACAGAGCTGTACCAGACAGTTATTTTGGGTTCAGACAACAACTGAAATCATAATCCAGTTCCCACAGCAAACACAGTTTTCTCTGTAGAAGGAGAATCATCCAATTCACCTCTCCAAGAGGACAGAGTTTATGTCCTTGTCCTCTTGTGATACAGTGAATTCTGGAGAGGACAATTGGTACCTGCAGCACTGTCAGCTGAAGAGGCATCCTGGGGAACCTGAAAACAATTGGGTTTATGGTCAGTCTGTCTTTTCTACTCTATTCCTAGTTTCTTCCATTGCCTCAAGGACTCACCCTCCTTATGCAGACACCCTCAGAACCTACACTCCTAGGACATTCATATATCTCCCCTTTATGCATACTCTGTCCATGGAAGAGCTGTGGAGGGCTCCCCTGCTCCTCCCTTCCCACCATTAGCTCCCAGTCTGGACTCATGGCACTCATGGAATGGGAAAGAAGCCCTCTGCCAGAGTACCACGGAACACAGGTTTACTGACACCTTCAAGGTGTGGAGGAAATGGGTGGCAGGGGCACCAACCCTTCTACAGTTCTTCAGCCCCAGGTGCTGCAGAGGCAGGAGGATACGTACCATGTGCAGCAGGACTCTGTAATTCCTGCTTTGGCTGAGGCAAAGGAGTTCTCTCCTGCTCAGAGCAGCTCCTGAACCACCCATTACCAAAGCCAGCAGTCAGCCCTGCTGCCACACGTGGGACCAGCCCAGTCCATCTTCATGGAGAGTTGCCCTCACACAGCTGTGGCCTCAAAGTCAGCACTGGTGACTTCTACATTCACTTTAAGGCTGGTCCTCACTGCCAGATGTTCTCAAAGTTGCTGTGGAGTAAATTAAGTCTGGCCTTAATAAAGCCTATTGATGCTGTCTCATTTAGCAAAGCTCATGTTTATAGGGATTTATTAGGTACTTAACTGCATGACAGAGGAAAATATTTGCTTATAATTTCAATTGCTCTGTATGGCTCTCTGACTCAGTGGCTTCCAAAAGCACACAAATATTTTCCAATAAACAAAGAACTGGTTCAAACTGCTGCCCATTGAAAATGAGAGACTGGACACAAACACACTTGGTTCACAAGCTTTTTTCCCCCCCCAAAATCTGGAACAGGTACAGCTTTTTTTAAAAACTCTAGTGTGACTGAAGTTTTCAATTAGGATATCTACACAGGGCAGAGACTCCTTCAGACCTCAAGGAGTCACTGACTACATTAGGGAGTGAAACAGAGAGTTAGGATTGCCATTACATTAATCTCAGAAGTACAACAGCACATGGCCATCATTTTGACCCTTGTTACTATCCAGCTTCAGTGATTGAGACCAAAGCAGAGATTTCTTGCATGCAAACATCTTTCAAACTGAACCCCAGTGTGAAACTATCAGCGAGTAACTATCACCCACATGAACAGGACCCAAAGAACTTCCAATACCAGAAAACAAGTGGAAATCATAAAACCAAGCAATAACTAAATATCTGAGCCACAGATTTGATCTGATGAGTGCATCAGATTAGTGACTAGGCTGAATAGGCAAAAATCAGTGAAGACAAAGAAACTGGGCCAGTCTGCATCAAGAAAAAGTTGTTCCATTATCACTGAGGCTCCCTGTTTCTCTGTCAACAGTGGCAGTTTACCCAACAACTGCTATTTGTTTTAGCTTTTCAGGTTGTCAGAAAGCTTGTTAGAATGTTGTCAGCTGAGCTAATTTCTCATATTTATTATGCAAATAATTTTCTATTTGTTCTTGCTTTGTTGCTGGTTCTCTACATCTTCCTTCTGACTACAGAACAGACGAGGCACCAACCAAAACATCAAATTATTCGTAGTCTGGCATACTGAATTGTGCTTCCTCATCAAGTCCAAGAACTCTGTTTGAACTGGTATTTGTTGATATTCATACTGAACTGTGTCTTGCTCTCCACTCCCTCTATTTTTGCATGTTCTCCTCTCAATACACCTCAAAATTTTAATTTAAAGCCACTGAAGTTAGTCTAAGAAGAGACTCAGAAAGTCAGGCTCCATCATTCTTCCAAGGGAATCACTCTTAATAATCTGGGGGGATGGAGAGGTGGGTCATGCCTGGTTTATTTTTTCAAATAATCATTCATTTATTTTTTAAGGTTTATCAGACCTAAATAAAAAATCATTGCCCACAGATTTTACCCCTTTTTTCCAATCCTCCTCCCCATCCACCCAGCCTTCATGGTACTTAACTGACAGCTGGGATTGAACCACAACAGCACCTTCATAGGCCATCTTTCACTGCCAGAGTACAGTTCCTATACATGAAATATTCACAACAATTGATAGAATAAGCTGTTACAGTTAATCATATCAGTGGCTTTAAACATAAAAATCAGATTCAGAGAAATTCTTCATAATTTGATACTCTAGGAATGAAGAAACTAAAAACAAAACAATTACTAGCACTATGGCTTACAGGATATTTAGCAAGCCACACTAACACTGGCACAAGTGCCTGCTGAATTGACTCTGGTGTCCTTTTGGAATGGATTTCTGTATCTGTTTGCTCTTAACACCACAGGGCACCTGTCCAAATCTGTGTACTAGGAAGAGGCTGCACATTTGTGCATCTCCAAGAATTGTGACAAATCCTGTCTGTGTCAAACGTGTTCTTCCTGAACTATTTCTATCAATTGGCTCAATTTCTATTTATTTATTGGTTTCTTTTTATCAAAGGAATTTGAAACTTCGTTACAAACTTGCTCATCACATAACTGAGCTAAGTTGAATCTTTCTTCTCCCAGTTCTTCTCAACAAAAAACAGAGTCTCTAAATCAAATTTTGTGTGAAAAAGTTGCTCCTGAATTTTTTTAAGGAATCTTCTGGATCCAGTGCAAAACCAATTTTTTTTTTTGTCTCAGAAGACAAGATTTCCTCCTCCGAATGAAAAATTTTCAAAACTCACTGCAGCAACAACATCTTAACTCTGGATGGAGAGAGATCTTTTTTCTCTGGAAATACTTTTCTCAGAGGATGAGATGCTCAGAACAAAATGAGAAATTATACTGAGAAAGAAAAGAGTGGAGTTCTACATGCAGCTTCCCACTTCCATTTAAAACAAAGAAGAAAAGTTTCTTTTGTACAGTGGCCTTTTCTGTTGAGAAACACTACTTAGAGAAACAGAATCAGCTTCCCACCAAGCCACATACATTGAGCAATTTCAATACAGAGAGCACAAGAGAGGCTCAAATATGATCTGCTTGATGAGTGATGCACTTGTCCCTGCTCAGAGTTTCTTTATGTCCAGTTTCTTCCCATAACTGCTGGTTTTTCAGGCAGCACCATTATCTGGGAAGGAGAATGGCAGTGGGACACTTCAGGGACACTCCTCTGGATACCAGGAGCAGTATCAGCTCCCACCAAGAGAACACTTTCCTGTGTTCTCATCCTTTCTCACAGGAAAACCAATACCAGAAATGTTTAAACCTCTTCTTGGGTTGCCACATTGTTATTCTTAAGCCACTCCTTGAACTTCATAATCTCTAAGTATTTCATTTATTATAGATGAGCATATTAATATAAGATTTTTTGCATTGTTTTTGGCATGATGACAAGATTAAGCATCACACACAGCCTTGAGGGAAGACTGATACATGGAGCATAAGGCTGGCAAACCCCAAGTGTTTCACACATTGGCTTTTGGGTCTAGAGCACTGTCACCACAAGGAAAACTCATTCAGTTATGTAGCATTTGTCCCCTTTCAGAGATTACAACAAACATTGCTTTACCATGGACTATGAATCATATAAAGTTGTGCTACATTCTGGAAAGTCCTTGGTCTCATCTGGGTCCAGATCACACACTTGACTCCTAGTGTCAAATAAGGACAAAAGAAGTCTCTTCCACATCATTGCAAACATCATTATTTCATTTTGAAGCTTGTGATCAGCTCCATCTTGTGATTATCAGCAAGTTACAGATTCCACTTTAAAAGCCACTGTCTAATTTCAGCCTCCTTAGAGAACAACATAATCCCATGGTCCCCTTAAACCCCAAATGGTTCAAAGACTAAGCCATAGGATGCTCATTTAATTCTTTTTGGAGAAAAATACTTCTTTTCACTGCACTTTGGTGTTAAAATCCTCTATTATTTCTTTTTCTTCCTTGTGGAAAAAATACCTCCACCAAAAAAAAAAAAATTTATGTTAGTAAACATGTTTTGAAATATTGAAAGTGCCTCTGGATTCCAAAAGGTAATTTCGATTTTTTCTTACAGTTCCTCCATAGTTTTTCATTAATCAGTGTTCTGATAGTCAAGCCAGCAGTATTTAAGGAGGACTTATAACAACATTTAAAATTTTAACTACTACTCTCCCATATAAAAAATGGATGTGTTTTCAATTTTGCAACACACAATGTATTAGTGCTGAGTTTTGTGTAACTGAATTACAAACATATCTTAAATTAAGATCCGTAATACCTAGGAACCACAGCTTTTAGAAAATACATTGTTTTCTGTGGAAAAAACAGCCTAAGATTTTTTTTAAAAAGGCAGACTGATGTGCCAAATAGCATCTATTTCCTCTCCTTTTCCAATGCTTTGAACTGAAATAATTATTGTAAACTATACTTACATTTATTGGAATAGACTTACTCTTAATTGAGCAAATCTATCACTGTGGATTTTACTGACCAGGAATGGCAGGAGAAGCCTTGAACAGCATAACAATTGGGCTGCTTCTGCTTTGAGATCACATTGACTTAGAAATAATATTTTCATTTATTCCCATGGTTTTGAAGAACCAATATTCCCCTAGAGAACAACAAAAAAAAATTTAAATCTGTTTGATTCTTTGCATGATTCACCCTTATTTATCTTAATACAATTTTCTCTACAACAGTTCAGCAAAAGGGACTAGAGTCTTACACATACCATATGTTCCAAATTATCACTGTTTGAAGCTTAAGTGGCAGAAAGGATGAAATTAATTCCTCTTTTCCTTTAAAAAAGACACAAACTGACAGAAATAAGAGAATTTACTCCATCTGCTTCCAGCCTCAAGTCCACCTTGTTAAGTTCAGTACTTCAGATTCAGTTTGATACCACAATTGAAACATGGGAACAATAAAGGCACATAAAATCTTAATAAAAGTGAATTTTTTTTTAAAACTGTATTGTGCTAAATTAGACTGGAAAAAAATCAAGTCCTGAACGGGTCCAGATAAGACCAGAATTCCAGGCCTGATAAAAATACAGCATGAAACAAATTTTATATCAGACATCAGCAACAAGTAGTCTGGTCTCCAAACTAGTTCAGTGAGTGGCTCAGTCAAATGTTGTACAAAACTGTCAGGTTTATATTGCACAGATCTGTTGAAAAGCTTTTTATTTACAATAGTAGTTTGTATTCAGCTATGCCCTGACATTCTTTCCAGAGTGCTTTTGCAAGCCTCCCCCTTGCAGAAATTCCTTCTCTACCTTAAAAGCAATAAAGAGAAGATTGTTACCAGAAAGCAAAGAGTGCTCCAACCAGCTGAAAACACAGAGGGGAAGTAAATATGGGATTACGCAAATTACAATCTGGCCAGGGGTCTGGGATCAGGATAAAGCTCCAAATCTCCAACTCTGTATCTGCTGATCTCATCATTGCAATTCCTCCCACCTCCCTTAAGGTCTTGCATTAAAATCAAAAAAAGCAATAAAGAAGTCATAGCCAAAACACATGTTTATTTCAAAACTCTCATCGCAGCCTTTAGGTAAACAGTTCCTGTAGACACTACTGAAAATTCCTCTGTTACAATGAGGAAGGAAATGCAAATATTGGACTCTCCAGTATCACATAGAGTCATCCAGCAACTTCCAAGGTCCTCAAAATGTTTTCCCCAACTTCTTCTCAGGGCAGTCTTTCTTTCCACATCCTGTAAAGAGTGAGCAGGCATTTTGAGGTGTCCAAAAGAAGTAGTTCCAGCTCCTTAAGAACAAGCACCTTGTTTCAGGGAAGCTCCAAGGTAATTCACTCAGCTTTGGCAGAGTGGCAAGAAGATCCCTTAGATGCAAAGGAAGAGGTGGAAGGGAAAGGAGGGTTCAGACCAAGGCGGATGGGCCACCTACACTTAACCCGAAAAAGGAACCTACATAAACTGTATGTGTTTGATAAACAGCCCCATACCATCACAAAAGAAATGCAGCCATGGTGAAAGGTGAGAGGGGGAAACAGCTTCACTGCTCTAAAGAAAATGGCTGGGGTTTTTTTCCTGACTCATAGCCTAGTGTGAAAGGAATGCTGCTGTCCGACATCCTGATGTTCCTGTTTGTTTTTGCAACAGATAATTGTCCTTTTAAGCTCCACTACCTCCTTTGTGTTATTTGTACTGTCCAGGGTAATGCCCAAGGCTATCAAGACTGAAACTCAAACAGATCTTTTTTATAGCTACTCTGAGCTGCAATGCAGCAGCAGAGAGCACTGCAGCTCTACAGCCTACATCAAGTGTCCTCAAATCACCTACCACCAGTCTTCATTCTACCATCTGCCAGTCCTTCCCCAAGTTCAATTTTGCTGCACCTTCACCTTCCTGGAAGAAGGGGTTCCAACCAACCGCAGTGGAATTAACAGGAGAGAAGATTTTCTCATTTCATACGATCCTCTTCAGAGCTCTGTTCTGCCAGAAGCACCAATCTCATCACCAGAAAGACGACAAGTGAGTTGAATCTCCTAAGGAGATGGTGACAGTCCAATAATTCCCACCTTGAAAACTTGAGCAGTTGATCTTAGAGTTTGTGTCAGGACCCAGCACCTCTCTGCAGACTGTAACAAGAGGCAGTTGAAAATGCTTTTACATCCAGTCACAGAATAAACCCATAACAAGAAGTTCAATGGTTGCTGGTCCAGGAGTTCTAACTTAGCTTCAGTTTCAGATAAAACATCTCTCTTATAGGTAAGAAGCAGATTAAAAAAGGCATCTATTGATGGGTTCTGTGACTTGCAGTCAGTTTCTTGGAGCCTAGTTCTGGGCTCCTCACTTCAAGAAACTGTTGGAGAATGTACACAGAAGGGCTACAGAGCAGGTGAAGAGTTTAGAGAGTTAATCATACAACACATGGCAGAGGGAGCTGGGGGTGTTTAGCTTAGAGAAAAGGAGGCCCAGGGGAGACCTTATAACTCTCTACAACACCTGAAGGGAGGTGGGGGTTGGTCCCTTCTCCCATGTAACAAGTGACAGGACAGAAGGAAATGGCTTTAAGCTGTGCCAGGGGAGGTTCAGTCTGGACACATTCACTGGGAGGTGGTAAAACATTGGAATGGCTGTCCAGGGAAGTGGTGGAGTCACTGTCCCTGGATGTGTTCAAGAAACAACTGGTCCCTCAGTGCTATGGCTTAGTTGCCAAGATGGTGTTCAGTCAAAGGTTGGACTCATTGATCCTGGAGCTCGTTTCCAACCCCAGTGATTCCACGTGGGCCCCTTCTCAGGAACCAGCAGACCCTCCCAAAGAATGTCAAGTTTTAGTCAAACTGCCACTCAGTCTGTAACAGGGTTTTAGTTTTGTTCAGTTTTGGGTTCATATTACCAGAAACTTCAAAACAAGAGGTCAGACTCAGGCTGTAGTTTCACAGACATTTCCAGCCCACCTTCCCTCCACCACAATTGCTCCTCTGCTTCCCCAGGATCTGCTGCAGTATCTGTGGCACATCAAGAGGGATGAGGTGAGGGGGATCCACAAGCATTAGACACATCAGCATCACCATGACTTCCTCAGACTTTCCAAGATGCTGAGCAACGTGAAAATCAATCAAAACAGCATAGCTGTAAAAGACAATCTGTATCCAGGAGAAAACAGCTCTGTAGAGAAAACAGCTCTGTAGGACCACATGGCCTGAATCAGGCAACATTTTGATGGCATGAATTTATCAGCTGGGGAGAGCATGTATTACATACATTACATTTGTTTTTTGGTAGTTTTTTTAATACAACTGCTCCACCTCTCTCTGGTTTCGTGGGCCCTGTTGTTTACCCAGGACAGGTACAAGGAAGACCTGTGTCCTGAAGCCCAGAAGTACTGCACAGCACAGGAATTACCCACTGTCCAGGGAGGCTGCCTGAGCACACCACTGCTCCAGCTGCTTGGCAGAACAGATCTGAGCAGGAACATCAAGCTCCTGGCTGTTCTAGCCTGACCTGCAGGATGGACTTCATACCTTTCTCCACAAGTCTTTTTTTTGTGTAAGGGTTTCATTACAGCATCCTCAGGCATACCTCACATGACATAAAACTACTGTCAACACCTAGTTTCTGACACAACCATCTTTTGGAAGGGGGTTTGTTGGGTTATTTGTTTAGGGTTTTTTTATGTTGGCTGTTTTTTAGGTTTGGGGCTTTTTTTGTTTGTTTTGCTTTTAAAAAGGAGGGAAGAGATAAACAAAAGTCCTGCTCACACTGCAAATTTACTGCTCTGAAAGTTTTGGAAAATTTACCTCTCAATATTAAAGCAAGCAAGGTCATCCTTTTTAAACCTCTTACTTTGCATTATTTTCCTCCTGATCTAGCCTTTGTCAGACCAAGACAGAAAAAAAGAGTTTAAATTCTTAAGTTTTAAAGGGCAAGAATTATTTCTTATCACCATATGCTTGCCTCTATTTTTGCCCCTTTTTGTTTAGCTCTGTAGCTGCGCCTTAACCTGATCTAAACCATCCTTCCTTTCTCTGTCCCCATTCCCTTTTACAGCTAGTCCTGCATAAATCAGATTTCTCTCAAATAGTTTCTGTTATTTTGACAGCTCAGCAGGGACCAACCCCATCACTTCCTGCCTAAAGATAAATATCTGCTATAGCATAAAAACTGAATGAGAAGGAAGGGATTCTCTAGGTCAACAGCTATCTTTGTATCACAGAGGGGGTGGGGATGCAGGGGAAGAGTAAAAGCAGCTCAAACAGTATCTTTGCCACCAAAATAACAGCTCTGAGAGATGAAAAAATGATGAATCCTGTCTGCCTATCCACCACGCCACATCAGACCTGATGAATGTGGCTCACAGTTTCCATTAAAGGCCAGTGGGGATGTTCACTATTTAAACCTTTAAAATTTTTCTCACACTGACCATTATTACTCCCTTTTACACTCTCAGTAGCACATCCAGCCAGCTCTCATCACCTGAACAGTGGTGATCTCACAAGGTTACAAACCCTCCTGACAAGAGTCAACAGAGAAAACACGACCCAGTCTGCCCCACACATACATCCACTTCCAAGTCTAACAGAACAGTGACATATCCTCATTTCTTCCTCACTCCTCATTCTTGATGCACTTTTCAGTGACGGAGGCAGGAGGTGAGAAGAAGACAGGGTATTGTGGGAATTTCAGGATGGGTGTTTAATACCAGCTGCCTCATACCCTGTGTCACATCAGAGGTGCCACACAACTCACATTTAATCTCCTAAAATCGTCAGCATGTGGGTATCAAGAGAAAACAGAAGGAAGCCCAGATTTATTATGTTCAAATGATCACAACTTAAGGCACATCCAAGCCTGACACATGAATTAGGAATGACAGGAACAGATGCTGTAAAACACATTTAAAGAATAACACATAATTGTGATAGCTCATCACACCTTTCCTTCAAGTAGCTGAATTTGCTGTAAATCCTCCTGATTTTTCATTCCCCTGGCAATGGGAAGTCTCACTTTCCAGAGGAGTGTCTGCACCATCAGCCAGCCTCCACCAACCAGGCACCACTAATGAGAGCAATGCCTGGAATATTCCCCCATCAAGAAGCCCTGGAGGTGATTACTGATGTGTTTGCAGAAACACAAACTGACTCCAGAATCAAATAATAAAGCAGGAAGAGCAGCCAAAGCACTCAGGTCCACTGTGAGCACCTGGCTGGTCACTAGGCACACAGTGTGGCTGGGTTTGTTCCCTGATTTCAGCCTTTACTCTCTGTTCTTACACTCAAACCCACGCTGATACTGGCCTGGAGAGATGTGGGAGAAGCAAAAGAGCAACAAACAGCAAGAGTCCCAGGGTTGGGGTTGCTGGTTTACAAGCAAGTGCTGTCAGCTATCAAGACTTGCTGTCACACACAGACAGAGAAGGTGCCATTGATGACAGCTGAGCAGAGGTTCAAAGATTGAGGGACATCCAATTCCCACCACAGCAGCCTCCAGCAGATCCTGCCAGCCCACGGACACAGTTTGAGGCCAGTCCTCAAAATATGCATTTGCAAATGGCACACACTGGGAAAGACAGTGCCAACTTCAATTTTGGTTTGAGAACAAAGGAATCCAATCCTTGGTTTTTCACCTTGGAAAGATTTTAAAACTTGAGGTCATATCCTAGAGAAAATTAGCAGCACCTTCCATCACTAGAAAAGATGGTCAGAGTTTCGTTTCTGCTCAGCTGGTTGCAGCTCCAAGGAAGATGACTGTGAAATGATATAGTGACAAAAAATAGAGCCCCTGAGCTGGGCATTGAGAAAACAACACTGGGCTACAGGGGAAATGCTCACATTTTTTTGGTGGAAGACTGATGATTTTGGTGGCAGTTGAGCTGGTACATGACCATTCAAAGGGTATTTCAGCCTTGTTTTAGGCAAAAGTTCCTCCCATCCCACTATTTCTCCAAGAAATCACAAAAGACAACCTAATGCAGCAGCTTCCCAGAGAAATCAGGTGATTGCTGCCTGTGCATTCCTGTCTTTACTACAGAAAGGCTGCATTTTGAGTAACTTTCATGCTATCATGTCACCAATTACCAATATAAAAATATAGCAAGTTCCAGGTACTGGTTAATCCCCAAGTTAGCTTGGTCAGAAAATTTACTCCATATTTTCATCTGGGAAAAGCTGATGTGCCTTTGTTACTCAAGAGACAAAGCACATTAAAAATAGTCTCGAGTCTATGGTGAAGTTGATTAAGCACTCTTTACCACCCTGCTCCTTTGAGATCTCTCAGTTTAGGGTTGCATCAAATTTGGAGAATGAGAGATAAAGCAGCAATTCACCAGAGCTGACTCCTCCCTCTGCATTCAGCCCACTGCAGGAACACAGCACTAGGGATGTGATCCTTGGAAAAAAAATAAAATAAGAAAAAAATAAAATAAGAAAAAAAAGTCATGTTCAGTCTTCAGGAGAAAGATCCAAGTCAGCCCTCCAAAATGCAGCACTTAGACTCTGGAAAACTTCATTTGGCCCTAGATATGCATCTGGTTTAGTCAACTCCATTTTACCCCTTAGCAAAACACCAGCAATTGTCAAGAAGTTTCCTAACTGCCAAGAATTCCTTTCCTAGATATATATCCTTCATTGTCCATTGTTCTATTTATTTTTAACTAGCTACTTCAAGTTTTAGCCTTGATCTTGCTGTTCCTTGAGCAATTATTTTCCTCTGTCTGGATGCTAATACACTTTAGAGAGTCTGTAAATGGCTAATAAAAATTTCACCATCTCCCTGATCAGATTAAGGCAAGATATTACCTTTATCTGTTCTCTAACTGCTAAGGAGAAAGGCAGGATGGAAGGCTCTATGGAGAAATGAAGGAAAATGTTTTGTTGAAGGGGTCAAGACATGGGAATGGAGAATAATGAATGCAGTAGAAAGATCAGATTAGTGTAAGGCAGCACTACTTCTTGAGAGTAATTTTGCTTCACCAAGTTCAATTAGAAGCAGCTAGGAAGGTAAATTTGTTGTGTTTATTAAACTTCAGACCAAGAATCTGGAAAGGGAGAGAAGCACCAAACAAATGTCACAGTACACAAGCTATGACAACAAACTTATAGAGACCTCTGTGTCTCTTAAATACTTTGCACACAGTAGTTCAACAGGGCAAGCCCTACTTCTCAGTGGCTACAGAGGCTTTGCACATTGTAAGAACCTGAATGAATTCATGCATGATGGTGAATTAAAACCGCATCATGCAGGTTCATAACTAAAACCACCTCTGTATCCCAGGTCAGCACATTTTCCCCCTCCCTTGCACTGCCCTAGGCAGGGTAACCTCAGGAAGTTGCATATGCAACAGAAAATCACCCACTTCTCCCGTAATATGCTCTCATACCAGTTCCTATCCCAGTCCTCAGAGTTTCCCCACCTCTTCTGACTGTGGTGCACAAATCTTGCTTTGGTTATCAAGGAATTCAAAGGAACACTGGAGCAAGCCTCTTGGCCACTGCAAACAGGTCTAAATTACCCAGCAGAAACCAGGAGCTAAACAATTTGACCTGAAAAATATTCAGTTCAGGAGTGAATCAAGTCTGAGGCAGTGCCCCAAAACCTACAGGTTAAATGAACTCTAGGTGTAACTTCTCAGCTGTTGGTTACATGTCAGTGTTTGAATTAATTTGCCTGACAAAAGGCACTTACATAAAACAGTGATCAAGCAAGGTCACAATGACACCTGGCCCTCGCAGAGCAGCTCCTTGCTCCTCCAACAACTTTGCTCACTATGCTGTGCACAACAGCTTTGGCCTCAGCCACTTTGATAATCAGCTGAGCTACAGAGCTTCTGCATGGGAGCAGAACCTGGCCTCAGGCTTCTAAAATACACCTGCAGCAGACAGAATGCCAAACTCGAGCAACGACCGCTGCTGCAGCCTCCTTCCACCAAGACAAGCTGGAACATGCAATGACACAAGAGGCAAACTGAGATCCAACCACACATTGCAGCAGGGATCCTTCAGGGTACAACTGTGTAACTGTTGTCACAAGTGAACCAACACACACCAAAACAGTATAACAAAAACTTTCCTGTTTCACCCCCTAGCACAAACATTTCTTGAGAGTTTGAAATGGACTCCAAACCTCTCTGCAGTGAAGAGATACTTTGGCTTCCCTTTCTGAGGGCTGAGCCTTCACCAAATAGAATGAGGGATGGAGGGTTGTGAGCCAGGATACCCTGAGGTCAGGGGAACATCAGGGTGGTTGGTACCTCATCCAAGGCACACACACCTGAGCAGGACAGGGCCAGTTATGCAACCTCATTCTGCTGCTGGCAACTGCAGCATTAAAAACATAATAGTGGAGCTTTATGCATATGAACAAATGTTTCAATTGCTACTAATCCCATCTACACTTTCTCCTCCAAGAACTACACTTTCTCCTCCAAGGCTTTACCACGTTCTGGTTGCTTACAAATATCTCAGCTCATTAAGTCTAAAGAGTTAAAGTTTTGACCTTTGCACCATATTCAGAGACACTTTCCTATCATGTTAATATGAAGATCCTTCTTCCGCATGTTTTGACACATCTGCCTTGCTCAGAAATGGCAGAACACCTCTCCCATGAGACACCCTGGGAAGAGTCAACAGGAGAATTAACCAGAATACCTGCATGGGAAAGACAGATGTTTATATGGGAGAAGAGCTGCCACTAATTACAGCTATTACAGCACTGAAAGGTATCAGCACAAGTTCATGTTTAATGGAACAACATGTTTTGATACAAAGCATCCTACAAGGCCTGATCTGACCCAATTCCCAGAAGTTGTACTTTACTAACAAGTGTTATTAACTTCAGTGCAATTACTCAAACAGACAAAGGTATCTACAGACAAGTCCTGATTCAGTAACCTCTACAATGTGACTGAAGCTCTGGAATGTGGGTAGTCAGCATCACTCAGAATGACTCAGGTCAGTCTAAATATAAGCTGCCCACTTTGCCTTATAGCTTTAGTGGGTTTTAAACCATACATAAAATGATCTCATCATGTGCTGCTTTGCACCTTATTGCTCAATCAGGTGTTGCTAAATAGGAGCATTAAGTGATTTACTGTATAGTAGAGAGCACTCTATAGTACACACAGTACAGAGAATTCCACTCTAATTCCATCACCAGTTTGCTGTGTAATTTCTGGTACAGGCAATATATTACTGTATCCTGTATAGTAATTTATAAACCCTTAAAGGTTTATAAGGTCTGAAAAGGATGCATTACATAATGATAGATGCTACAAAGTAAGTAAGTCTGATTTTGAAAGAGTCAGAGAAGCTTCTGGTGCTCAGCACTCAAATAGCCTCTACAGAACCATCCCTCTATCATTTGAATTCTTTCTCTCTGTCACTTGGCAGTCACAGATCTGATAAAACTGAGGTACAGCAATGTGTAAATGGAGCAGGAGGAAGATGCATGCAAGCCTAAATTGGGTCACCATCAGTGGGTGGACTTGTGCCAATTTATACCAGCAAGGAGTTGGACTTGTAATTATGTACACTAAGTTTTACTCAGAATGTAATTCTCCACAGATTAAGAATTCAGTTCTGGTGTTAAAACCTTCTTGCCTTCAAGAGATCCCAGTTTCAATCTTCAGAATTTGGGGGGGGGGGGGGGGGGGGGGGGGCGGGTAGAGATAGAATTATAGCCCATGTATATTTTCCCTACTTCAGCTACCTTTTGTTGGTCTTTGTATTTTGTAGTTCATTCCCCCCTTGTCTGATTCCCTGTACTAAGGTGGAAGAGAGAAATCAGGATTCCTGTACTTCAGACACACAAATCTTTACTATAGCTGTGGCTATTTTGTGGGTATTAGTTTGAAACATCTTCTTTACCTAAAGCCAGGGAGTACAGCAGCTTAAAGAAAAGACCAGAAGAATTCACTATGAAAAGCAAATTCCCTGGAAAACATCTACACCTCCTGATGCATGCTCAAGTTCTGCATAAACTTGCCTGCTTGCCCTAGCTCCAGGGGAAACCCTTGGCTCTGAGCAGGGTGCCAGCACTGTGAGGAATCCAGCCCCTCACCTGGCCATGGAGGAGCCTGGCTCAGACTCCACAAGGAGACTTACCCAGGAGAGAACACACTGCTCTTGCCACCCACCTACTCCTACTTTGTAGTAGAGCAGGAAGGTCTTTAGTGAAGTGACATTAGTAGAAAGCCTTGAATTCCTTTCAGTTGTGCTCAGCAGGAAGGAGATATCACATTCACATCTCCCGTGGGAGACCACAAGTCCTTCCAGAAGAGACTTTAGCAGTTGGTATTTGTCACCTTTAAGAACCAGGGTGGGTTGAATCCACTCCCAGCTTCAAGTCTCATTACTCTGGCTAACAATCCACCCCTCGCAGCTGGATACGACACAGAATAAACTACTATAAAATAAAATAAAATAACGCAGGGTCTCCAAACAGTTCTACCTTCAAGTTGTGTGTGGCCATTTTGCTTCTGAAGCACAAAAATCATACAATATATTCCCTTCCCATCTCCATTTGAAATTTGCTCCTGTACTAAACCCAGCTCAAAACCTTCTGTCATTCAAAACTGGCCTGTGCTTCCAAGCAGTGCAAAGACTTCAGTAGCAAGTAGCAATATAAAGGGTTGCACCTAATGAATTAGGTCCAGCTCAGTTAGCAGTTCCCTGTGGACAAATTAGAAAAGCCATGAATAAAAGTCAAGGAGAGAGACAATTTTGGAAAAATCTTGCTGGATTTTGCTACAATTAGCAGGGAATTTGCTAATTTTATTTAGGAAAAAGAGCAGCAAGGGTTTATATGCACGAGGTGTTTGGAAAGAATGGGTGCACTGGAAGACAAGGCCATGCTGGGAGGCATTTTACCTGCAGAGCTGCACACAGGAATTCTGACAAAACACGATCACTGCAATGGTGCAGGCAGTAGCATGTAGATGAGTCTGTGCTGTCCCCTTACTGATCTGTCATCAGCTCTCTTGATCTGTCTTACCATGCTGGTGTTGCTGTCTAGTGCTGTATATAGCCCAAGTAAATCCAAGTAAACTTCACCCAGTGCCATATCCAGGAGAAATCAGAAAATTCCATCTACAGTGATATAAGGGGGACAGACCAAGGACAACATCTACCAGCTCTCTCTTTGCCTTGAAAGAAAACATTCCCCTTACCTGTCCCGCCAAGCACATGCTGTTCATATGCAATGGCCCTGTCATTTAGAGATGTGTACATAAAGGGCAGGGTACAGCACAGAGGCAGCTCAAGGGGTACAAGGGAAGCAAGCTGAAAAAACCCAGCCAAACACCTCACACCAATCATCACCCATTCCATGCTTTTGTGAAGATCTTTCATATCAGAAAGCTGCCAACCTTTTGAACAAACAAGTTTTAGCCGGAAGAGATGGCAGACCCTTTGTTGCCCTTTCTTTGTGGGTGGATGACATTATTTCTTCTCCACAGTTGAATGGCAACAGCATTTTGAAAAATTAATTATAAAGTGGGAAACACTTGTCTGAGCACAAATTGCTTTGTTTGCCTGAGAGGGAAGGTATTTATATGAAGAACAATCGCTCTTGTACAGGCACCTTTAGAGACAACACACATTCACAACCACAGTGGAGTTCCCACAGCAGCTCACCAGTGAGCCTGAGCACAAGTAGCTCATGCCTCCAGTGAGATTAATTGAGCTCTTTCTCAGTTCTCATCTCCACCCAGAAGCTGGCACTCTCAGGCCTGCAGTAAATGATCCACCACCAGCCATCTGTCTTGCTGTCGTCCCCATTAAATTAAACATGCTTTATTTCTTGCCATTTACCTCGCCTTGATGTGTCGCTGGAAAACAGAAGCCTGCAGTTTGGGAAAATCACTCCTCTTCATCATTTGAAGACTTGTGGTTTGATGTAACACATAAGGAAAACAGATCTGAAGATCAGTGCTCCTATAAGTATACCCCTCCATCACCCCAGGAGTTATTGGGGAGGGTAATTTGGCAATACAGGCTGGGCTTCTATGTTGGCATCTTTCACAGTCCTGCAGAGGGTCCCCTGACCCTTTCCTACAGCAGCTCTCCAGCTGTGGCAGCACACACCACACACTCTCAGTGCCAAGGTCTTGCACAATTTACTTGCAAGCCTTTAGACAGACTCTGCTGCCAGTTCTCGGCTCAGGCTGGAGAGAAAGGGAAAGGGAATGCTCCCATTTTAGCTTTGGATTATTTTGAACACATGATGACAGATGCTCTGCCGTGAGGAGGGTTCTGCAGCAGAAGACCACATAGGCACAAATGCCTGTGACTGCAGGAGATGGGGAGAAGGGCTCACATATGTTCTTTCCCAGCCAGGTAACTCTGCTGTATTCTCAGCAGCACTGATACAACCTGGGCTCCAAATTAGGTGTCTCCTATCTCCAGGTCATGTGTTTCTGCCATATGTTAAAAATCTCACATGAAACAAATCAATGTGAAAGCAACTGAAAGCTCACTCCTTGGTATTTGTTTCCATGCCCTCAGTCCAAATGCCTAGTATTGCCACAGCATAAAGACACTTTCTGCCAGACTTCAAGGAGGAGTAGTGGATGTTTTTGGTACAGGAAACTGTGTTGTCTTCTCTTCTGTGAACTGCTATAGCTCCATCTGAACTGGATGTAAATTCCTAAACATGGGGGAAGAAATATTTGAAAGCAGATTTAAGCATCACAGTCACTCCCTTTTTTTGGAGTGGCCTGAACTAACTTCATCACCTTTTTGACTGACAGTGCAATGCAGATCTGTCTTCAAGTCTCTGCAGCATCAACACTTTCCACAGGCCTTTAATTTCTCTAAAATCCAAGACAACACATTTTTTTCCTGTATTACTGGAAACAAGCAGCAAACAAATCCACTTAGACACCGAAGAGTTACATCATCTTCTATGAAACAAGTGGCACTCTTCAGCCTGGCACTGCATTAAAGAGGATTTCCCAGAGCTGGAGGATACTGTCATTTTAAGTCTATAGTCAGCTCTCTACCTGTTAGCACAGAGCACAGTTAGTCTCAAGAAACCTTGCTTGAAAAAGGACAAGGCTGGAGATCAGAGCAGAAACAGGACTCTCTGGAAAACAGGACTTCTGAAAAAGGCTTGGAGAGCACCAACCAAGATGTGCCCACTGGCAGCAAGCACTGATGAGAAGACAGATCTTTGTGGAGCACAGACCAGTCCCTGCCCCCTGCTAACTCAGAACTGTTCAACTGTTCCCCATTAGCTACAGAAAGAGCCAGACACATCCAGATCTTTTTTTACCAAAGGTTTTAGTACAGGCTGAATCATCCTGCAGGTATAGTCAGCCTTCATCAATGAGGAAGATCTGGTGAGTAACAGATAATCAAACTTCAGTAGCTAGAGGTGATGATTGTCATTCTTGCACCAGCTGTATCAAAGGCTTCAGTGACTTGGAAATCATGAAACCAAAGGGGAAAATGAGAATCCACAAAAATAAAGGAAAACGCTTATTTTTAAATTTTTTGGCATTTTTTAGATATGAATTTCACTGTGACTTATAATTCCACATGTGGTAACCTTTTTTTAAAAAAAATAACAAAACAGGTACTAAAAGATCAGGGCACTATCAACACAACCCTATAAACTTTCCAGTCCACAAAACTGTCTTCCATTTCAGAGCTTCATTCCAGATCCCA
This sequence comes from Eopsaltria australis, assembly GCA_034509425.1. Taxonomy (NCBI): domain Eukaryota; kingdom Metazoa; phylum Chordata; class Aves; order Passeriformes; family Petroicidae; genus Eopsaltria; species Eopsaltria australis. Next base: position 517,749 of record JAVTVJ010000180.1, read on the forward strand.
AAGCTTTCTTTCAGTCCTCTTTACAGCTCCAAGAACATTTTGATTTGTAGATCCTGAGCACAGAGAATCTCTCTCTACACCCATGAAATCCACTTGTCACCTACACAAGACAGCCATATGCATTTCTCAGAACCTCTCACACTGCAGAACGACACCAGTTCCTTGCCTTCCTAAATTCCCTTCAGACAGCACCTGGAGGTCCCTTTCATTAGACATCTGAGGTGACACTGATGCCTTTTTCTACTCTTAGGAAATAAAGGCTCAGACACAGTTAGAGGGTTGGGGGTCGTTTCCCTCGGTATTTTAATAGGATCCCGTTCGATGGCTTCTGCCATCCAGGTAGAACGCGTCGCAAAAGTCCCGTCCCCCAATCGAGTGTACAATTAAAGACTCTACACATTAGCATATCTACCAGGAGGGCCCAATAAGGGGCCTGGGTGGGCTAACTTCTAGTTTACAAAATCTGTCCTACTAGGAGACCTTGAGGGCTCACGAAAACAGGGTGTTTGGTCTCTAACTCTATGTGGTTTCAGGGGTGTTTGGTCTACCGGCCTGCTAAACACCATGAAACCAGGCTAAACTATCACCTAAAGCATCACAAGTATGCATGCTAATACATGTGAATGTAGGGAACAGTGTAAGAAGTATTCAGGAGAAAAGCAGAAAAATCCTTCAGGCATCACACTATCACACCCATAATTTTGCTGACACCGAAGATCTATGCCCATAAATCCCTTCACATTGAGAGAAGCTTGAACAAGACCCTGTGAGACAGAGGTGAGCACCTTGTCACATGAGAAATTGATCCCATTCCCTCTCAACCTATCACAATTTAAAATATTTCTGTTCTCCTTCCTTTTTTTCCTTGAAAAAGAACTCCCACTCAGATACAACAAAGTGGATGCATGTCAAGAACACATTTAAAGCACATACACATCAGAGGGTTACAAAGGAAAAAGCACACACTCTCTGGGACATTTTGCTTCAGTTCTCTCAGGTCCCAATTACACAAACACATAGGCCTGTACTTAACTTTAGTACAGAAACCAGCAAGTTTTGTAGCACAGTTGTGGAAACTAGAGTAGGGACACTCCCATCTGAAGAACCAGAGCCCAAGCCAAGGTCTCTTACTGGAGTGAGGACTGAGAAATATCCCCTCCACAAGACAGAAGTCAGCAAAGTAAGGTCACACAACTAGAGCAGAAACTGTAGGAAAAAAACCCAACAACCCTGTTGGTAAAGCCAACAGGATGGATGGATCTGCAGTACCTATTCAATTCGGTTCTTTAATCTGGGGGAAAGCTGCCAGTCTGAAGAGCTTTCGTTTCTACCCGCGTTCACATGCGGTGCTTAACAAGTATTCGAATATAGAGCATATTACAGCAAAAACGCCAAAGGGTTAAGCTCATAATCACACAAAAGAGGAACTAGGGGAACACAAGCATTCAGAGGGAGAGCACAAGCCTAGAGCATTCCTAATCCCAGCTCACATACAGGAGCAGCAATTTTAAGCAAGTGCTGTGGTCATCTCACTGTTGTCAGGCTGGAACTTATCCGGGTGCATCTTACCTCCCAGAAACTGCCTTGCAATAAAAAAAAAAAAAAAAAAAAATTGTTTTTTACAATCTGGGAGGCATCCACTCAGCAATAAATAGCATAGCACTCATTTAGCAATATCCCCTTTCCTCCACCCACTCAGCCTGGGCTAAGCTTTTAGCACCTCATAGTCTATTCATTCTTAAAAGCCAATCAGGATGCAAACAAGTACTCAGAGGGGATCAAGGATCTGTGCCTTCCTGTGTATGAATCATTACAGCAGACGCACCATGTTCAAGTGAGTCTCAGTAAAGGTACTTTCATGAGAGTTTCTCTCCAATAACTTGAATAGAACACTTGAGTAGAACATTCTAGTCTGCACAGGCTTTTGAAATGCAGCTGCCTCTCCTCAAGTGCCTGGCCCTGTGACATGTCCAGCAGCACCAGCAGGAGTCAGGGACTCGGCTGAACTGCTGCTGTCTCACTGCTCCCTTCCCCGATACCGAGGCTTCCACGGCAGGACTTTTTACAGCTTCACTCACAACTTGAAAGTTTCCTATCACAAACAATTATCTATTCAATGTTTTAGATAGTTTCACGATCTGAGTTGCATTGCTGGTCTTCCAGAAACTTGGCATAGCACATTGACAGATGGTCTATTTGGCATTTGAAGAGCTTTGCTTTTTTGCATTGGTCAGATTTAGGAATTTGGCCCGCCCCAGGTAGCAGCTTATTTCACTGGCTTTCTGTATTGATATAGAGATCAAGGATCTCAATCATAAGCAGTCCTGCTGAGCAGGAGCTGTACAAATGCTGAACAAAAAGACATCTCATGCTTTTTACTTCACTTTGAAATAGATATTTAGATGTGAGACAACAAGATCTTTCTTCCGCACAATAAGTACATGGAGCAGCATAAAGAGAGATGGCAAGCAGAATGAAAGTTCTTTCATGGAACTCCCCAGAGGAAGGGCTGAATAGATTGGTAAGCAGGCCTAGATATGAAACAGGCTTTGGGACATTTCTACAAAGCAGTGGTTCAGTGTGTTTTCTTTTCCCATCTCTTAAAATCACCCACACAAATACATACACACAGAGCACAGATTTCACTTATCATGTTCCCAACAATGTCTGGTTAATTTTCAAAATGTATCCATTCTTTGCTCATAAAAGCAGGCACACACACAAAATCCTGTGAATTTCAATCTTTCCTTTTGGGTGAGGATTTTACTGTTATTATTTCTACACACACACTCCCGACAACTCCGTAGTTTATTGCAATTCCCAAAAAAAAAGCCCAGAGAATGCTGACTAACCCTGTTTTTGAGGGAAAGAATAAGTGATGATGCAGACAGCTGTGAGACATAACCTGGTCAAAGTCTGAAATTGCAAGGCCATGGAAACAAAACCCCTGTACATGCCTATAGAGAGAGCTGTACACATGCTCTGGCACAATAGTTCTTACTCACTGTCACACACACACACTACTTTTACATCAGCTACTGCTGTGGACCTCAGATCTAAAGAGCTGCAGAGCCTATTAGATGCCTAATCACCCATGATTAATTCAAATGGAGCTTTCCCATTCACAGGAAGACTCCCCTGCTTCCGAACAAGAGCAGCAGTGTTCTCAATTGTGTCTCAACATGCTCTATAAAGTGTGATGAAAGAGGGCAAGAAATTTTCCTCGAGAAAGACAACAGTCTACTCGTGTTTTAATAAACTTGTACATTTAGTTCTTCATGAGTGCAGACTTTTATTACCTGTGGCAAGCCAAAACTGCTAAGCAACACACGCCTCTGGGATAGTCCCTTTAGAGCTCTCAGAGCCCACATTAACATTCCAAACACGATAAGGTTTACTTCTCTTTGTCCCTCTCACAGTCCCATCTGCTGTTTCCTTAAAGTGAGACCCAGTTTCAACAACACACACCACTCATATGGAGAAAGATACATTCTGGCAGGTTTGTAGCTACATCTGCTGTTCCTTGCATAAGACTGGTATATTTTAGAAATGGCAAGTCACGTCCTTGGCAGCCCATTCTCACCTGTGCACTACAGCAGACAAAACCTAAGTAGGTTTCTCTGAATCAGCCTCCAGCTTTAGGGTACATGTAGGTGGAACTATTTCCCGTAGGTAGTCTTTCTTACTCAAGGAAGAAGGTGGGTGCAAGGTAAAAAATTTTCAAAGACATCCATTATTCAGACAATTCACTTTTACAGCACCCGGAAGGGTGCACTAAGAAGGCACCATACACCTCACAGACAGGAGTGCACACCTACAGTGGAGAGAGGGAACAAGAGGGGGGGACACAGACAGGGCTGACACAAAAGACAAAACAAATAAAACCCCAAAAACATACACCAGATTCTATTAGAATTTTTTTTTTTTTTTACTTTTTTTTTCTTTTAACAACTGCAGAAGCCCCAGCCTTGGCTTGGGACATGCAGTTCCAATTGAAAATGCCCAGAAATTCTCTCCCAACCCTAAAATTTCATGTGGAAGAATCACACCAACTGCATCAGCCAAATTCTGCTTCTATAACCCCTGTGAAATGCAAAGAGATTCATAAACCAAACATGGAGAAAGAAAAGCTCCCCCAATACCGTGCTGAGGAAGCCAAGCTTTTCTCTTGCCATCAGTTGTACCAAACAAGCTCTTGGTACTTCAGTTCCAGGCAGACAACAATGTGAATGTTATCCTATGGAAAATGAGTTGCTGTAACAACAAAAGGAGGTGTTACAAGTTCCAGGGGAGACAAACAGGAAACTAAGATGAATAAAGCAAGTGCAATCGAATAGAACAACCTAACATCACAGCAATACATGCCAGGAGTTCCACACTCAGCTAGCCCAGTCCAGGTCTCCAAATATACCCAAAGTGAAACAAGATGCTCCCACACACACACACTGTGACCAGGGTCTGCACCAGCAAGATAACACGGAGATAAATGAACCAAGAAAGTACACAGAGCCTTCCTTACCTGCTGCCCTGGACTTTCCCCACCCGGCCGTGCCAGCTCCATGCAGGCAGGGCTCTCCTCCAGTGCCTTTTGGGATGAGGGGACAAGGACTGTGGTTCACTCTCCCACTCCCAGAGCAGCCAAGCTGCTCACTCCTACAGTAAAGACAATTTAACACAGTTGTTTTAAACACTCTGCAAACTGAGCCCATCCACCTCCATTGACCAGAGGGCTCACAGTCCTCCTGCCCAGCCTCAGTCCCCATCAGCTGAACTGGTGTCCCTGGGCACCTGGGTGCTTTCAGACAGTCACTGCCCCTGACAGCTTGCAGCCACCATCCCTCGGCTCTGATGAGGGAAGAAGGAAAGTGAGAAATTGCCAGAAAAGAGTCACCTTCCTCCCAGTGTCCTGCCCAGGGCTGTTCATTGACTCCATGCTGAGAGAAGTACAGCAGTCCCTCAGCACTTTTCACAAGCAGGCTCTGGAGCCTGTGGGGAAATGACAGCTTTGCCCTGGGCTGACATGGGGATGGGCAGAACTTCGGAAGCCCCTTTCTGCTCCTGGTAAACTGCAAAGTGTCTTGGGATCTGTTTTCAAATTAGCAGAGTACTTCAGGCATCCCAAGGCCTGTATTCTCACAGCACAGAAGAAGCCATGGGCTACTGTGAAATGGCCACCAGCTGAGTTACTGCATTGCTTTGAAAAGCGTGAGGTGATACCAGGCCAGAGCAACAGTTAATGCAGATTTTAGAAGACCTCTGCACAGCCACAAGTCACTGTATGATTTTACATCCTGCTCTGGCCATCCTGTAAAACTACCTCTACCTCTTCTTTGAGCTCACATCCATCTTTCCTGTGCGTATGAAGAATAAATGAAACTTTGTTCAACAGGGAGGTTAACCTGACTTCTCAAACCAAAGAAAATGCGTGGTTAGGGCTGTGAGTTTCCCTGATGCATCAGAATCATAGGTTCCATGGAAAGGACCACAGGGTTGACAGAAAGCTCTGACCTACTCAATTTCCCAGGAAGAAGCCTTGGTGTTGTAAACTCTGTCCTTCTCTGTTAAAAGAGGAAGATATAAGACTAAAACTTAGTTCATTCCTCCCACACATCACTCATTTAAAGTACCACACCACTGCCCTAGGTTGATGCAGCTTATTCAGTTTTCTTCATCATTCTCAGCTTGTCCTTAGAGTTGATGAAATCATTTCTCCTGTAACTTTATAGCAAAATTCACCTATAGAATGCACACAAGATCCCAACTGGCTGCCAGATGGCAAGAAAGCCATCTGATTTCTGTTAACTTCATTGGATTTGAACCTGGGAGCTGAAAAGCTCCACATCTCACAGCCAGTCCTTGGCTGAGTCCATTCCCTGCTGCTCTCCTTTCTTTGAAGGTTCAGATTCCATTCACACGAGTCTGGCCAAGCACCACCTCCAGTCCCAGTTAACTAAACCCAGCTACCCACGTGAATGATGAGCACAAACTTAACTATGCAAATCTTCGAAATACAGTGTCTGAGCAGAAACTTGGAGGTGATCTCTCCTACAAGTGTAGCCAAGCCACCTGCACCTGCATCTTCCAGAAAAGCACTTCAAATATAGTAATGATTTTAAATTCACAGTTAACTGTGACTGCTCACACCACATTGCAGTTTAAAAGCCATGAGGCAAAGGTATGCTAATCAACTCAGATCTATGTCAAAGCTTATAACAAAACCCAACTCTCTCTGCCTATAGTGTTAAACTGTAACTAGAAACACAATCTTCCTTTATATTCACACCTCCTCTGCCCAGTGTCATTGAGAATAATGAGATAAAAATTGCAGCAACATAACTTGAATGGAAATTAGCTGGAAGTCCTTGATAAGATTGTCTTCATTGCAAGGTGATACTGCTTTGTTAGTTCCAGCTGACACAAAGAGAACTGGCAATAGCTTTGTGGTCTTGTATGGAGCATGAAATGGATGCATTCCCACCTCTTCAGCTGAAAATTGAATGTCATGCATTGATTTTCTGCTCAGCCTAGAGGTGTCCTTTACGACCTGGGAGCTCAGGCAGTTGTCCTGAGAGCTCACCCTAGAACTGGAGATTTTGACAGGAAAGTTCTGTCAGATGTTACACCATAACTTTGTTTGAAGGGTGTGGAGGAAATGCTGTCCAACCTGTTAACTACGTAAAAGGCCCTTTGAACTGTAGTTACCTGTTGGCACAGGGCTCAGTTAGGCAATCTTAATTGTTTGCATTTGATTATACACATAAAGAAAATGTGGAGCTGTGTCACATTGAACTAAGATATTTTCAAAAAGACGTGGATGAACAGCTCAGGAACATGCTGCAGGAACACTTGGAAGTTTGCCAGGGGAAAAACAGAGGAGAGAGACTTCAGATCAACCTTTTTACATTCATTCGTCTGGTTGTTCATCTGTTCACAGTCACCCTCCTCCTCCTCCTCCTCCTCCTCCTTAAGTGCTACTGGGTTTTGGTAGAGCACAAAGAAGGAAAGTTTTGAGTGGACAAAACTCAAAACCAGTATCCTTTTGGTGGCCAGTCCTCATGTTTGGACTGGGTTCTCCCACAGCATCTACATTTTGGGAGAGTGAAGGTTCATGTTCCAGACCCACGTGCATACATGCAAAGGAACACAGCAATAGGCACTTATCATGGGGTTTTATGGGACTGGTGGTAGCCTAAAAACACACAGGAGAGCACAAAGTGTTCTGGTCACTCAGTGTACAGGCATCCCCCACTCCCTGTGGCCAGGCTCTCAGAGAGCATTTGTTGTATAGTGTGGGAGTTTTGGTAATGGGGAGAACACCAGAGATACAGAAAGGCAGCTGGTTTGGTTAACAGAGGATGCACTGTGACTGTTTTGTAGAGGAAAAATATAGTGATGACTAAGGGAGGAAAAACAGGAGAGGAAGAAGATATTTAATGTCAAAGGGCTCCAATGTACATCCTGATTTTTAGCATCAGCCTTTTTGGGTTGACACACATTTATATGGAATAATTCCAGGGTGGTGAGAAAGCAAATAAATGTAGTTCTGTAGGCTATATGTCAGAATGTTCCTGACAGCTGTAGATGATTTATAGCTTACCAGACACTGAGATCAGTGCTTGGACCACACTGGCTCTTTTCCTAAGACAAGGCAAAGGTCTATATAACACAGAGGGATTAGGGCCTATCTGTCCATCTGAGACACTCATGGGACATCAAGTTTCTGATGCCAGGGGGAAAAAAACATTTCCATTTACTGCCTCCTGGCTCTGCCCCATGAGCTGCAGCATGTCATGTGCACCACTAGTGTTTCAGCTGCTTTGTTTGCTTACAAAGCAGATGTTTGACAGGCACAGAAATAATTCCTTCAAGATCTGCAACAGCTGTGGCCAGCTCTTATTCAGATAAGAGGCCCTATATTTCTACAGCCACCCAGCCAAGGCCTTATGCAACTTGGTTAAATTGCCTTTTGAGACGCTGCCTTGCCAGCTCGAGTAAGTGGCAGATATCTCTCTATGGGAGAAGAAAATAAGTCTTTTGTTAGACATCAATTTGCTTTTCCTTTGGGCTCACATTTTGAAACACTTTATTTTTTCCTTGTTTTGGGAAGGTTTTCATAATGTGGAGTCTTCATGTATCAAAACATGTGCTGCTCCTGCCCCTGCCAGGCTTCTGTGCTTTGGTGTAAAGGCATGTCAGCTCTGTCTCTGTAGGAACACAGAGCTTCAGGTCCATTGTTGGACTCATTGGTGTTGAGTGGCCACTTTCATAACCCCAGACCTCCTCCTCTCTTGCTGATACTGTTCACTCTGTACAGGGTAGAGTCTACAGCTGACATGGGAAGTTTAAAAGATTCTCTTTCCGGAACTAAAATACCATTCTGTGACCATTCTCTGAGAAAGGGAAAAGAGAAACAAGGCTGAACTCATCAAAATCCTCCTCTTGACAAGCAAAAGAGAGTGCCAAGACATTTCTGCACACAAATGGGAAATGTAGGAACATATAATACAGAGGTACTCACCCTGTGTGGACACAAGCCATCCAGAGTAGCTTCACACTGACCTTGTATTGTACCCACTTGGTAAAGCAAGCTTAGCATCAGAGATTAGTGCGTGGTCTCAACAGCACCAGGTGCTGCAGACTCAGCTCTTGTTGGTTTAAATGGATTTTTCAATAGTCCCTATCTATGGTGTTATCACAACTTCTTGGTTCACTGAAATCACACCTGGTTCTGAATTTAAACACAGGACCTGTATACACGAGGCCACAGAAAGTCTACCTGGCACATTTCACATGGTTTTTTTTTTGATCCCAGAAGTAACAGGATATGTGCTGATGACATGGAAGAGCTGACACCAAAGCAGCCAGAATTAACCACAGATCTTTAATTAGGAACACCTTGGGAAAAATGCAGATAGAAGAAAAACTTCTGTATTTCCAACGAGAAGCTGAGAATAAAACTGAGCTTCATCAGTTCAGACATAAATTTCCTCCAGGTTGATTGGTCTGGGACCAGACATCACAAAGGCAGATCTAGGAAACAGAAAAAACATGAGTAAAGTTCAAAACAACAGCACATGACCAATCTTTGTAAAACAGGAGTCATAAAAACTCGAAGGAACTATTAACACTTCACCCTTCTATTGTACCTCCCTCTGTAGGATTTCACCTCACTATCTACATGACCCCATTTGATTTTATGGTTCGAAGCAGTAGCTGAAGTACAAAAGGATCAGACTCCTGCCCTAGCTGGTGCACAGTCAGACAGTTTAGGATTGATGAAAATGTTGAGTCAAAAATTACTGTTGCTTTCCCTTGGTTTTAGTTTTCATATTCAGAGTCCAATGCAGCCACAGTTACAAATACAGAAGTCTGATAATCAAGGTTCTTGTCAAGGAAAAATGGAAAACTACCTGAGGTGTTAAGCACTGCTCTCAGTGGTTGATACACTGCATATGCAATATTATTTACTGCACAAAAAGGTATGAAGGGCTCTGGCCTGCTCTTACACCAGATCATCCAGATTCAGATGAGGGACCAGCTTAGCTCCTCCTTGGAAAGGTCACTGAGGTCAGGCCCATTGAGGTAAGGGAAGGTGAATCAGGAGCCTGCTTTGTGCTACATTTCACCCTTGCTGAAAGAAAGGTCACCCACAATGGCAATTGCACAGTGAGTTAAGTGGTGATTCTGAGATCATCACAGCATGGCACAATCCTATTGTTGCTACAATGATCCTAATGAAAAAGTGTTCATGAAGCTTCTCTTGGGTGTGGCTGTCATTAATAAGCATTTCCTCTTGTAATTTTTCTCAGTTAAGTTAAATGATAAATCTAAGAAAGAATATCCATATAGCAATGGTATGCATGACATGATCCTGCAGGTAGCCAACATTCAAAAGAACTAAAAATATCTTAAATGTTTTTATAGACATGTCACAGTAGTAAGAAATTATATTTAGATGAGAGGGGATTAGAATAATTTTTTTCTGGCCTATATTGTGGGGGATTTCTGGGAAGTTGAAATCACATTGTGAATCCATTCTTCAAAGGAGAAAGAGATGGAGCAGAATTTCCTAGAGATTTTCTGTTGCTTCCTGTATTGGCTTGGCATGGTTTGGCATGGCCTGGTTTGTGGTAGCAGGGAGGTCACAAAGACGGCTCCTGTGAGAAGCTGCTGGAAGCTTCCACCATGTCCAGCAGAACAATCCTGGATGGATCTGGAGATGGACAGGCTGCTGGCCAAGGCTGGGCCAATGAGAGAGGTTGGAAACACCTCTGTGATGACATACTTAAGAAGAAAATCAAAACAAAGTCAAAAGGTTTTTTTGCTCTTAGCCAGGGAAGAGGAGGAGGTGAGAACGTGTGAGGGAAAACAACATGGAGACACCAAGGTCAGTGGAGAAGGAGGGGGGGAGATGCTCCAGGTGCTGGAGCCGAGATTCCTCTGCAGGCCACGGTGAAGCAGCTGTGCCCCTGCAGCCTGTGGGCATCCAGAGGGGATGCAGAGATCCACCCACAGCCCATGGGGATCCAGGGGATGCAGAGATCCACCCACAGCCCATGGGGATCCAGGGGATGCAGAGATCCACCCACAGCCCCTGGGGGATGCAGAGATTCACTTGCAGCCTGGGGGGAGCTGCTCACACTGGAGTGGGAGGATGCCTGGAGGAGGCTGTGATCCAGTGGGAGACAGAGGAGAGAGAGGGCCCTGCTCCCAGGCTGGAGCAGCCTGTCCTTGCAGGACTGCACTCCGTGGAAGAGTGACCCACACTGCAGGAGTTTTGGGAGGACTGTCTGCCCATGGGGGGAGTTAATGTTGCAGCAGTTTAGGCAGGACTGCTGCTCATGAGAGTGGAACCATGTTGGAGAAGTTCACGGAGAACTGTCTCCCATGAGAGGAACCCCACGGTCTCACAGGTGAAGGATTCCTCTCCCAGAGCAGCAGAAGAAAACCTCGGGTGATGAACTGACCAAACCCCCCTCCCTGTCCCCCTGTGCTCTCTGTGGGAAGGAGGGAGGGATTGGGAGAGGAAAAGGTGTTTTAAGGGCTTGTTTTACTTCTCATTGTTCTCCTCTGATTCTGTGAGTAACAAATTTCACTTTGCAACTTTAAGTTGAGCCTATTTTGCCCTTGAAATATTTGTTCTCCCCTTATCTCACTCATGAAGCCTATGTTAATTTGTTTTTTCCTTCTCTACCCAACTGGGGAAGGGAAGGGTGAGTGAACAGCTCTCATGGGTTCCTGGCTTTGGGCCAGTGTCAAACCACAACATTTCCTCAACTCCCAGGTGCAAATTGTGTTGATTCTTCCCTTTTGGCCTCCTCTGAATTTTGAGTGTTTAGAGAAAGTCCTCCTGAGATCCTGCCAGGTTTATTGAGGTAGGGACTGCTTGAATGTCCCCTGCCTGTACCTCCCCTTCACAGCCCAGGACTGGGGGTCCTCTGCTCTGCCATCATCAATCAACATCTCGGAATACTCATTAGAACCTTTCTGACTTCATGTCGTGTTCAGGTGTTGAAGTGCCCACTAATACCAGAGATGCTTCAGTGTGGGAATCAGACCAAATTAGACACTGTACCTTCATGTTTCAGCCAGTAGCCCACACTTAAAGTCAAAGCAAGCAGCTGAAATGCTGATGGAGGGCAATGCAGCCCTCTCATTCATCAATGGCACAGAGCAACTAAAATAACAGCTGCCCAAGATGAGGAAGAATGCTTTGAAGCACCAGTGCAGTGCTGGGAGCTATTTCACAGAAAAAAATCTTCATTACAGTGTTGCTCTTTAACCAAGTATTTCTATTTCTGGTTCTCATTGCTGGTATTTTAGCTTACAGAGGTTCTTTAGAAAGGGTAAGGTCTTCACTTCCCCTGTACTATTGCTCAACATGCTCACAATTTTGAGACAGTCCATATTAGTCAAGGGCAGAACTTGGACTACCATGCCAGAATTTGGCATTCGCAATTTTTCTGCAAGCATATTTTTTGGTTTAACCCTCAGGTCAGACATCTAGCTGATATATATAGAAATTACTTTCTGTGGACCCAACTCAAATGAATCTAAGTGTCCAAAGAGGGAATTGTTGTTTGCAAATGATTGCACTTAGAGTTGCAACACAGGGGAGAGTGGGTTTTTGCCTTTTTGCTTTTTCCCCCCTTGTCGCCTTTGGAAATTTCACAACCATCAGTTAGCCAGACTCTGAGTCTGAGCTGGAATCTTGCAACACTAGTTTATCAATGCCACTGAAAAACAAATCTGTACAGTGTCATAACTCTCATTGATCCACTAGGTTGGATCCAAGCTGATAGCAGATTGGATGAGATCTCAGGAAAAAACAAAAAGTCAGATCTCTTGATTCCATCTGACATGGAATTGCAGCCTGGCAGCACATCAGCCTTCTGGTTAGCACAGAGACACATGGCCCAAGGCTTCACCCAGGACAAACTCTGACACAGTGCAGTAAGTCAGGCGTGTCCCATCATGAAGAGGAGGATTCTCATGTCCTGGGACCTGTGGGGCACAGCTGGCAGAGGCACTACAGACATGTTACAGTGCAGGGTCTTCAAAGCCATAGCCCAGGCCTGAGACCCAGATGCCACTCATCCAAACAACCCCATATAATCAATGTTCACTAGTCCTGCTCTTGCCCAACAAGACAAGCTTAGAAATGCTCTCATTGATGCTTTTGGAAATGTGACCCAGGGACTGTTGGTTTTGTTTGCATTTTCCTCTTTATTTGCTCTCTGTTACTACGTTAATGTAGTTCTCCCTACATGCACTGTTGCCTGAATCTGTCCCATGATCTTGTTAGTGATGTCACAAGCAGGGCTATGACCCTTCAGAAGATAAGGAAGCCACTGGGAGGACTGACACCCTGGAGGCAGAAATCCCACTTCTATGTGAAAAGTCCCATGTCAGTAAACCTTTAAAGAGGGGGAGAAATGTGGGCTTCAAAGGAACTCTGCATCAAGCACTGGATTTTCCTTTAGATCTCATTCCAGGCTCAACAGAGAGACAAAAGATCAGGGACTTCATGTTAACTTCATCTCTTTCATTCTGTATTCTTGAAGGGGACAACTGAAAATGTGAGAACTGACCTTTCCTAGAACCCCTTCCGCTTTTCCTGGAAATCAGTCTTCAGTCACATGACAGGCTTTTGCTGCTCTTTAGGAATTCCAGATCCTGAATGAGGCAGACTGTAAACAAGGAAACCGGATACCTCAAGGACAGAAGGAGAGAACAAGATGTCCATAGACACACTGGAGTGTTTTCAAGCATTGCAATGTGTTCTGTGGTTTGTTTATAAATGTGCAGTCTCTGAGTGTACACACACATGAATACACACACTCCTACAGAGTACATACTATCATTTTTTCTTGCACATCACTGGGAGCAGAGAGAGTCTGTCATAAACAAAGTGACATTCTCCAGGACAGGCACTGCTCTTTCGGCCCAGTCCCAACCACAGCTTTGTGTCTGTAGTTCTGTGGTTTAAAACACAGCTATTTTCTAGCATAAGGCAGAGATTGCAGGACCTTGTTTGTGGATGCAAGCAGGTATATGAGTACCCACAAGCTACCACTCAATATCAGCCTCTCTTGACTAGCTGGTTACTAAAACCCTGTCTGGCTTTTAAGGAATGTATCTGACTTTGTGGCTGCTGGAGAAGAGATGTGGGGTGGGCAAACAGAGAATTTTTTTGGCAAATAAGCAGTGTGGTTAAAAAAGAGATGGCACAGATTCCTCAAAATGCACAAGGAGAAAAAAGAAACTTGGGGAATCAGGGTAGCAGCTGGATTGGTACTCCCCAAGGGAAAATGAGAACTGCAGGAGAAGCTGAACCTTTACAGCAGAGCATGTTCTTTCTCCTCCAAGTCAGATGCAGTTTGCAGTCCTGTGCCAAACATTCGCATTAACTACTAGGAGCTCCTTAATTCTAAGACATTTTTATTCTTAATGTTAAACATTTACCCTTTATCAGAAAACTAGACATAAACCTAGTACAGTTGGAACTCAGTCAGAAACAGGGTCAAAAATGGCTTCTTCACCTTCCATTTATAATAGACAACTTTCAGACAGTTGGAGACAAACATTTGCTATCAAGAACTTCCCAAGTGAGTTAATTTCTTGCCATTTGAAAAACGTTGCTTAAGGAGCCCTGTTTGCTCAAGTCTGTTTTGGAGGCACAGCTCTGAGTGGTACTGTGAGAGGAACACTCACAATCACAGCATCCAAGCCATTAATTAAAGCCTTATAAAATCCCAGTGGAAGTTACTGGAAGGATTCCCATTGATCCATTAGATTTTGGATAAGTCTTGAAATACAACAATTTAACTGATAAACGCAGAGACCTCTTCCCCCTCTAGCAAGATTTTTCCTGCTCTTTGAATCCTTGGCCTGTCAAATGCCGTCAGGATCAGTGGCCAAAATCTCTGCCAGAAAGAAAAGGTGGTTTGTTTTGCGTGTGGTCACTTCAGGATTGGTGTTAGGGCTAGGTTCTAGCTGCCAGGTGCTGTGTCTCCCCTTCTGCTGTGGGATCTCCAAGGTCTTGCAATCCCAACATAATTGTGCCTGTACTGGACAGAATAAGGAAAGAGCCCTCTGGCCAGTTTTGCCATTTCCCAGTGGAATGGTCTAAGCTCTACTTGTCAGTGTGAACAGTGACCTCTGGGTATTTATCTGAGCAACTTCACATAACAACATTGTTTGCTTACACTGCATGTGGAGCCACCATCCAGAGCCATCCACAGAATCTTTTCTTAGTCCTCTCCATTTTTATACTCTGCTTTAGCCAAGGAAGCACCAAGACCAAAATAGTGAAGAGATGTAAATCTGAAACTACTGGAAAGAAAAAGCCTCTGTCATCTCAAGGACTCTGGCAGTAAAGCTTCTTGCTTATGCAGCTGCTGGGGACTCATTTTGTTCTAGCCCTGAGCTAAGCACCTGCCAGGCCATTTTTCTGCTGCAGTTTTACTTTCTGTAAAAATAGAACTAATTATTAGATGTCACTAATATAATTTATACCCATCTTAAGAGGCCTAATAAATAGTGGTAAATTCATGAGGAAATATGCTTAGACTTGAAACACAATGTTAATACTAATCACATAACTGAAAAATTCAGCTCCCCTGGAAATCCAGTGGGGCTATGATGTTCCTGTTCTCTCCAAGCACAGCTACACAAACAACTCAATGTGACTTTGCCATCCTGCAACAAGCTGCCTGTCTGCAGTTGGATGCACCCTTGGATAAATGTCAGTGTGCTTCTTTGGCCACGAAAACATGGGAAGATGCTTTCTACCCTCTGCAGTGTCATAGTGGGCAGCTGGGCTCTTACTGAGACAAGCCAGAAATCAGCCCAAATTTATCTTGCTCATGCAGTCATAGCCTGGAGCTGCTGCAAACAAATCTGGTCACAGATTTTCATCATTGGATCCTCTGGAGATAGTTCTAATGGGCTGAAACATCTCAGAGAAAGATTAAAAAAACCCCAGCCAACAGCAATATCTTCAACCAATCAGCAAATTTTTTTCCCAACAATCCACCAGTGTGTGGATGCCTGATGGTTTATGTCCCTTCTGATATTTTCTCTCCTATCACTTATAACTGTGAATCCTCTCATTAGTCATACTGCATTCATTCCAGCACATCATTTAATCTTTCTGCATCAAAACACCATTTAGACAAAGATCATCTTATTTGAAATGTGGCTGCTGTCGTCACTTCCCTCTCTGCTGCATTTGTTCACTGCTCTATTCTTTTTTTAGGTAGTCATTCCAGGTAGCTTTGATGAGTAACACACTGTTCATCTGTTGCTGTCATGTAGCCAACAAAGCCCTAAAGATGCCATCAGAAGTAAAAATAAAGCCCATTGCATGATACTGAAATCATCTTTTCTGCATGAGAGTGTGAGCCCTTCCCCATCAGACAGCTCTTTTCCCTACCATTCTCTTAATCCCTCTCAAGGAAATATCCTGTTTATTTGCACAAAAAGAAAGCACAAATCCCCTAGAGTTCACTTGAAAGAAGCATTAAAAAACTAATTGCAGATAAAAGTTCCTAGAGGGTGCAGAATATTCCTGTTGTGGCTACAGCTGCTTAGAGAGGCAAATTGTCTGTATTTAGGTTAGTGTGAGCATGCCTGTTTCTTGGCTGAAAAGTCATGTATGCACCATGGATGTTTGCAAGCATAAGCTAATTTATGTTATTGATGAAAATGTGTTTGCAAGTGAAGTACTCAGCTTCAGAAATCTGCTGTGTTGCCTTGCCATGTAGAAGTGGCCAGCAGAATGCACTGTACGTGCAGCACAGATACAATCTGGATCATTGCTCAATGCCCACAGGGCCAGGGCTAATAAAGCAAAAGGGAACAGAGCACCGGAGCACTGTTGATATCTGTATGTGCACCAGAGACCATTTCATTGGCTTTGTGGAGGAGCTTTCTGTCATGTAATTGCTCAATATTCAAAGCAATACTTGATACTGCTTACCCAGAGGTCTGCAGTTCCAACCAGAAAAATATATGTACTGACAAAAAGGGCAGTGTTGGGAAAGTCATAGCAGGAGTTGCAATGAAAAAGCAACTAGCCAAAGAAAGAAATTCAGTAATCAAGCAATATGACATAAAGGTTGGTCTAGGATCTGTAAGGAAACTCAAACTTTGGATGTTTGGATAGCAAGCGTGTAATTCTGGAAGGAATTAAGGGATTCCCACTCTAATTTGAAGTGAGTTGCAAATTATTCCCATCACAAAGGTAGGAATGAAGGTTAAGGATCTGCCCAACATCTTGGGGTAGGGAATTAAGCAAATGTGGAGTTTGGTGATTACTGCATGTGAAACCAGTTCCTTTCACCAGGTACCTTCCCCTTGCCCAGAATAGCACATCAAATGCAATTTGTGAGGACACCCACGGAGGAAGAACTTGTGTTCAGGGGAAAGTTTTAAAAAGGAATAAGAAAGAAAATACAGACTGCTGTGTTTTGGTTATGGCAGAAATGGAGCTGGGGGTGCAGAAGGAGACAAGACTAGAGTGAGCAGGGCTGTCAAAACAGCACCCAACCATCTCTGGAGGGAAGGCCTGGGACACCCCCACATTCCCTTCTCTATCACACAGGGAGGCATTTGGGGATCTGAATTAGAGGGGGTAGGAGAAGGAGGAGGAAAGAAAGACACAAGATGTGAGCAGCATTGCCCCCCAAAGTCAGGTCCAGCTGGGGGAAGGAGGGAACCTGGCCAACCTGGGATGCAGCTGTAATTTTAGCAACCAGATGGCAGGCTCCATGCCCAGCCTGAGGGCAGGAGCCTGTAGGTTTTCCTCCAGCAGCTAGGTCACATTTTCATTTGTCACTCTGCACTGATAAACTTCACTTCAGCATGATGTGCTGTCACAAAGACACAGAGAAATCAAGCCAGACACTGCCAGATTAGAGAGCTTTGGGACAGCCACATGGTCACCCATGTTGGTGGAGGAGCAGTTTGAGTCAGTCTTTCACAAAGTGGCCTTCCAAGCCACAGAACAGTGGCTCACTCTCTCCTCTCTAGTACAGGCTCACAGAGGGTCTCAGCTGGCTGTCCTGGCTGGGCAGACTTCCTTGGGGAAGGGAAGGGCAGGACCTGACACAGTTTGTTTTGCACATGTTTTAATCAGCAGAGCAGAACTTCATGAGCACTCTTGAACATGCCAGAAACAACCCTCCTACACAGAGCTGTCAGTGATGTTAAACAGGGGGAGAAGGCAAGGCCCAACCTCATCTGGGCCAGAGCTGCTGTTTTCAGGGTCAGATCAAGAGCCTGAGGGCTGGACTCTGATTTAGGAGATTTTCCTCTCAGTTCTGTTGGACAGAATGAACAGGCTCTGCCCTGGCAGGGGGGCACAGGAACCCCCTGCAGAAGCTTTTTATGGCTTTTTACAACAGGCAGGTAAAGCTGGGGGCTTCCACAATTGCTTGAATGAACAAGTGCCTGTCTTTCCTTTGCTGAGTTTGTTTTTGTCCTTCTCAGCAATGTTAGATTGTTGTTCTACTACAGCCCAATGGCTGATGACCACAAGATAATGCAGAGTTTGGAGTGCTGGGAGCTTATAATTGCTTATTTGGAAAGTAATTTGAAGTATATGTGCATGTTCTCACACATATATATGCACACATATATACACATATTTGTGCTTACCTATTGAAACCGTGTACATCCTCTGTAACCAGCAGGGAGAGGAAAATAATATTTAAAGACACTGAATAATGAGTCAGAGATTGTAGGGGCTTAACCCCTCATGTTCCCACTAACAACAGAAGCACTTTTGCCCTCAGTGGGGTGATAAGCCCAGGTTGTTCTTTGGTACTGTGGGGGATCTGTGCCTGAAATGGTAAAAGATTCATAGATCCTTATTTGAGATGGCATTTTTATTTCTTTTATGCAAGAAATTATCTTTTTATTCCATCTGTAGTAATATAAAACTCCTTTTGAGCATTATAATAATTACCACTGGTAATAATTTCGGTAATGATGAGTAGCAAACTCCTCTGGCAACATACAACAAATACCTGCACTCTCCCCAAAACGATGGCAGGGAATTGCTCAGGGATACTATAATCACATTTTCCCATCCTTTACCACTTTGGAAGGAGGAAGAAATGACAGCAAAGCCAATGAGTTGGTTGTTCCCCAAGACCTGTACCCACCACCAAATCAGGACTGGGAATGCTGGTGCACAAATGGAGTCTGCCATGGGAAAAAATCTTCCTCCCAGCAGCTTCCTAGGATTGCTGTGGTGAGTGCAGGATTTCTCATCTGCAGGTCTAATCCCACCCAACACAAGCAGTTTAAGTACAGACTGCTAAAGATCCCCTCGCCTTCCACGGGCTCATGATCAAGTTGTAATTGCACAGCTATTGCATCTGTTTGCCCAATTAAAACCAGCTGTCTCTGTGTGAGCTCCCATCCAAGAAATAGCTGTGCAAATACATTTTTTACTGTTAATGTAAAGAACAAATTTGTGGTCTCTGCCCTAACTGGCCCTTCAAAAGCATCACTGGTGTTTTAATTCCTTTCAAAATCACACAAAAATATGATCCCCCAAAACAATTAGTTCCTGTCCTTTCCTACTATCCAGCACAAGGCCTGAGACATTTCCCATTTGTATGGATTTATTGCCTAGTAATTATAGATCATGAAATCCATTCACAGTAGAGTGTGTCCTGGATACTCCCACTCATCCTGGCAAATCAGATGTTTAACATCATGAGGGGTATAAAAATATAAGCAATCGTGTTTGAGTCACTTTTAGTATAACAGATTACTTTGCAGGGTCTGGCAGTGTTTATAGTATAAATCACACTTTAGAGATGGGAAAATATTCTGAGATTATCTAGTTCAGCTGGGTTTTTATGTAAGTATGTATTTTCTGCTGCCTTCATCAAAACCCAATTTGAGAAACATCTCCATGTACGAGATTTCCACCACTTCCATTTGGGATTATCCAACAACTTGACAGAAATCACTATTAGTAAATATACCCTGACGTTTAGATCTACAGTTTCCATTGCTCAGTTTAAGCTTTTTACTGCTTTTAGCATCCCATTCCCTTCCTTTCTTACATCCTTCAGTGTTCACAGCCTTCAGATCCTTGCAGCTGGTTCAAACATCCTGTCACTGTTCCTGTTTCTCCCAACTCACCTGTGTGCCAGTATACACAAGGACACTTCTCCAGCTCTGCTTCCCTTCAGGTCAGGAATCACCCCACAGCTCTTGAACACGGGTTTGTCAGCAGCAGAGAAAAAAAAAAAAGGGATTGCTAAGGACAGGTCAGTGGCCAAATCAAACAGTCATGCTCACATAAAGGAGCCACTTCCAGTACTTTGAATTATTTCATTTTTAATAGGTGTTTTTTCCCTCTGGTAATGGTTCAATCACCTTTCCCTTAGCTGAACCACTCCCCTGACAGGAAAACAGGAGCAACCAACCGAGACATGTTTGGAGCTAAAGGCAGCTGCTGTTTACTTGCGTATTTTGCTTTCTCACAGAAGTGCTCAGTACGTTGTGGCCTTGACGCTGAGCAAGGAGAGACTGTGTGCATGGGGCATGGAAAGGGCATATTCCCCTCCTTGGCAGGAGTCCCTTGGCAGCAGCAGCAGCTTAATGCACAGTTCAGCGCCCTGACTTCCTCCTCCTGACCCCCTGCTTTATTCTGCACTGGCCCCTCTGCTCGCTCAGTGCCCTTGTGGGCACAGGAGAGCTGGAGCCCTGGCCCTGGCTGAAGGCAGCTCAGAATTCTCACCAACTCCTCTGAGGCCAGGATTTCACTTTAAATGACTGTTCTCCAGAAGCAATGAAGGATTAAAACTGTGCCACATGAGTGCACTGGTTAAAATGGAAGACTTGCTAAGCAGTTGCAGGGTCCAAAAAGAGTTACAGAGGGTCAAGTTTCCAGTTCAGTGAACCCTGTCAGCTGTCCCAGGGCACTGCCTCACTTGGGACAACTGACACACACACCAGTGAGAGTTAGAGGCTGAGATTTCCAAAACTCAGGGCATTGGATACACAAAATCCATTTGCTTTTATGCTGATTGGGAATCAGATTCCTACCAGATCCAAGCGCAGAAAGGCACACACTCTCCTCCAAGTTCAGAATCAGGTTTTCTGGATCTGTCAGTGCCTGGCATTGCCACAGCACCTGCAGCAGCTCCACTCAACACCACAACCCACATAGCTCCTGGAAGAGGTGCCAGGTCTGCCAAGAGCCACACGCTGCTCCCAGAAGGGCCATGCTGGCAGGTGCAGTCACTGCTTTGGTGGCCACAGGGCTGCATTGCTCCCTCTGCATCACTGCTTTTCAGCACAAAGGAAGCTTACAGCAAAGACATCAGGGAGTGAATGACATTATTGGAAAGGGAAGCAATGAAGGAAAGAATCCAAGGCAAAGAGAAAATCTTTCCCTTTCAGACTGCCTGACCTCTTAGGAGGAGGGTACCTACATACTCATACCACTTGAATATAGAAAAAGGCAGCTTAAGGTGCACATCATGGAATTATCTGTGTTATTTTACATATGCAGAGATATCTTGCAGCAAGAACTAAACTGTTTCATTGCCAACAATTTAGGCATATTTTAAATAAGTGCAGAACAGAGTATCTCTTTTAAAATGTTTGAAACAAGCAGCTGGCCAAACTAGGCAGCTTGGTCCCTCTTTTACTGAGGGCAAAGCTCCTGATCATCGTACAACATGCTGTAACCTGCAGCTGGAACAATAAACCCCTTCTCATAGAGATGAAATGTTTATAAAACAGTGACCTGCAGCAATGGTAGAACAAACACAATAGAAAATATCAGGTTCAGCTACTTTTGTGCCCACTTTCCCTGTGCAGAAACGTCACCAGCTGGACAAGGCTGGCACACATCCAGAGAAGCACCTCAGCCCTTGGTACAAACTCCTGCTCCTGAGGAAGTTCTCTTCTTAGTCCCCAAAACTCCAAGGAGGAGTTTCCTCACCTTAGCACCTCTAAAAGGGCCCAGGTGAGGCAGGGTGTAAGAAGCAGTACAATCCAGAATGCCACAGAGCCAGTGTTGAGCTGAGCTCGTGCATACACTGCTCCTGCTGACAGCCTGCAGCACAGCTGCTCCTACCAGCACAGCACAAGCACAAGCACGGGTGTGTGCCAAAACCTCTATTTTGACAAAACAAGACCTATCTGTACAGAGCTCTACAGGGCCAAGAGGTCTTCCATGGTGCCAGCAAACCAAATGCCCTCAAATTACCTCCACTTCTGTCACAGGTTTAGTGCTCTGGTTGTTACTCTGAACAAGTACCACAAAATGCCTCTGCTGTGCTGGGATCCCAGTTGTGCAGGATGGAAAGCTCTTAAGATAAAAATTTCCAGGGCTTCAATGAAAACCATTTTGAATGCAAAGCTGAATTCCATTCAAGGTCAGAGGTTTTTTTGTTCAACATATCAGACCACAACATTATTTGTAGCATGAATATGTCAGTCAAAAAGTCTGCAGTTTTCTGACAAACCCTGGCCCATTGCAATGGGCATCTCTCTCCTGGGAGAGTGCAGTGTGGAGATCTACACAGTGTCCTGTCATCTCTGCAAGGTATTTCATCAGTCACCAGGCTGTTCTGCAATGTGCTTAACAGCAATATTGTGTAAGCTCAAAGAAAGTGAAGGCAAAGAGCAACTTTGGTAATCCCTGGACAGGCCAGTGAAGGTGATGAAGTCTGGGGATGGTCCTGCCGTTCAGTCACATTACAGGTGGTGATTAGATATTTGCCAAGGGTTTTGCAGGTGTTTGCTGTGCTGAAGCAAGGAAACAGAGGCTCTGAAAAGAGATAGATTTAAGTTCTTTTACTGCATCAAGCTGGTTGACTAACTACAGCCAAGAGCGTAAAGTTTCATGTCTATGCTTCTTCCCCTTGCTGGAGCTAATACCTCAAGATAAAATTGTGGTTTATAATACCTTTATAAAAAAATGGTAATCAGCAGTAATCGTAATCAATACTTTGCAAAAGAAGAGCCAAGGAGGGGAACTGGGCCCGAGGGAATGGATTTAATCAGCTTCATTGGCATTTGGCCTGGTTAATACAACTGGAACTGGTCTTCTGCCTTGTTTAAGGAAAAAAAGTCTTGCCAACTCAGCACCAGTAAACCCCAGACTATTCATGAGAACCAGTCTTAACATTAGATCAGGGAGGAGGAAAAAAACCAACAAACCACCAACACCAAACCACGTTTGTCTTGTGCTTCCACAAAGCTTTCTGCTGCTCTGAATGACACTGCAGGAGCTGACAGTGGCTTCCTCCTGCCCACAGGATTTTGGTTAAAAAACACCTCACTTTGCTCTCTGAAAATGGGTACATTAAGGTAGTTCACACTAGAACATGAGATGGGGGTCTTTGCAGCCTTGATCTTCCTTTCATTCCCCCACACACTGTGGGGTGTTTTTTCATGCTGATCTTCTAATTCGAGGGATAAACAGCAAAAGCTATAGTTTCCAGGAGCAGAGGCAATGCATCCAGACAGGAATCACTCCGTGCAGTCCACCTGGCAGAACACACATGCTGCCCTGGATGGGAACTTGGGATGCACCTGAATTTTTTTCACATGGTAAATGCACGTGAGGATTGTTCCAATGGAAGGTGCTGAAGTCCCATATTGATCTCCCTAACAGGCAAGAGCAGCACAACGTGCCCTGGCCCTGACCCCGAGGGTATCCACTCTGGCTGAGCACTGGGCCCCTCCAGGGCCAAAGCCAGCACAGGGGGCAGGTAATGCCACCACTCTGATGACCAGACAGAGGACATTTATCGACTGGGCATGTGAACTCATTCTCATTGGGAGGTAATTTTGTTTAACATTGCTAAACATCTCCAAAGGACTTCTTGTGGCTCATAATCAGGGACTGCAAACTAAGGACGAAATCTGTACAGTGGGTGCTTTTTATGGGAAGTTGGTGTTAGGGCTGGCCTCTGGCAATTCATGCAGCTGCATCCCACCTGCTCCAAGGATGCTGCAGAGGGCAATACCCACTTACTGATCATAGACAAGGATGCAAATAGTCCACAGAGAAACCTTACCTTTAATGAGAGTTAAAGCAAAAGCTGAATCAAACATTTTGTGCTGAGATACAAAGTCTTTTTGGCACTAGATAAATAGTGCTAATTATATAGATTTTATTTTATGATGATGCAAAGTCATGATAGCTCAGACAGTTCCTGGGTGAAATGAGCCCAGTTCAGCTCAGAGAGGGCTTCAGGCAATGAAAGCCCGAAAGCAGTTGCCTTTAGGCACAGCCCTGGCTTGTTACCTCAGCTTCAGGGCCAAGGCTTGGCAATCCTAAAACAAACGCTGGCTTTCAAAGATGATTCTTCCCTGTTGAGAAATGAACCATGCTTCTGCCATCCTCCCAACAGCACAGTGGTAAAAAGGTGTTTTACAGACAGTCTTGGAGACAAGATTCCCCACATTAAAGACTTACAGTCAAAATAAAAAGCCAAAGAAATAAGAGAACACAAAAGGGAAAAAAAGGGTAAAAATTAAAAAGGAACTGGAGTGGACTGATTGGGGTCCTTTGGGACACTCTGCCAGAGCAGTCCTGGGGACTGGCAGATAATCCCAGAGCTTTGACTCTGAAAACTTTTGCCAGCAGCATCCTTTGGTCCGAGTAACAAAATAGTCAAACACCTCAAAAGGGCTGCCAAAGGCATTTGGATTCCCTTGTGACTAATTATAGATCTTAAAGCTGTGGATGGAGCGGGTGTTTTCCCATTAATAAAAAAGTATAATTGTATGACTCCACACCCCCTTCCTTTCTAATGCAACGCACATAGGGAACCTCATACATCAACTACAAAGTGTGCATTGTTCTGTGTCAGCAGATAAATAATTTGCCAGCTGAAGACTTGGAAGCTGTTCTCTTCGTTCAGGATTATTGTTCCACTTGAAGCATGAAGTTGGCAGCTTTACTTTCTTCTTCTTCTCAAGAGAATTGGATCGCTCTAAGACTTGAGTGACTTCCAGGCTAATAACTCACCAAGATATTTGTGTGAGCACACACATGCATTCTCTGGAAGGAGTTAGGTGGAGAGGTGATTTCATTTGTCTTTTATAGTCATGCATTCTTAACTATATACTCTTTCAAGAAAAAAAACCTCTGTGGTGTTGAAACTGTTGCCTCTTGAATTTCTTTCAGTCATCCTTAAAATCTCTGATGCTCTATCAGCCAAAAGTTTCAAGGGAGGAGGAAAAGGATGTGCTGCTGTTTGAGGGTTTATTTTTGTTTTGCTTTAAATAAAAAGAAAAAAATGGTATGGGAGTGAATTTTTATTAATATACATCTGACCAGCATATCTCTTTGTGGTCATGTCTGTCCATTATGACAGCCTGCCCCTTGCTAGACTACTGCAGCAATCAAAGAAACACATGTTTTCTAGCAGGCGTGGACTAGTCTCATACCCCATTTTTCAAACCAAGGGGAAGTCCAGATCATTATCCAATAGCCCCATTCCTAATTTTCAGTAGTCCAGAAAAACAAAAATCAATATAAACCTCCATCAAGAAAGCAAATTTCTAATATGGATATGTTTTTATTCTGGTACTCTTAATAGTAATTACAGTTCTCTTGAAGAAGTATGTTTTTCGTTGACTTCAACGAGCTTTGGATGAGAAACAGGCTGGAGGTTTTTGACAAAATGTTATTTTGACAGAGAATGCAGACTCACTGAAATTGAAACAGTTCCTGGGAATAGCTTTCACAGTGACAGCTCAGTGAAAACACTGTTGTTATCTCAGGTCCACAATGTACTTTTCAGAACCAGAGTTGGAAGAGAAAACATGAAGTAGCAAAGTGCTGTTGGCCAGGCCATCCACCCTGAGGCAGCAGGCTCAGAGTCAGGTTCAGACTGTGGATTTAAACACCTCTCAACTTCTCCAAGAGAATCCAAATTACTGGGGCTTTAACTAGTTATAATGGGCTGCTTCTTCTCTCCAGCCTGGGAGCTGTCAGTCCATCTCAGCACGGAGCAGGATTTTTTGAAGGTTTCAAGTGTTCTTCAGGATAGGAAAAAGCGTTTTCTCCCAGCTGTACTTTAAATTGGGCCATAAAACTTTACATTTAAAAACAATTGTGAAACATGACTCAAACAAGATGCCCTTGGGGCTGTACACTAAAGACAACAGCAGCTCTGCCATCAGCTTTGATGAGCACTCAGCTGTACATTTGTAGACCCACATTTCATTAAAATATTTATACCTCTCTAAGAAAGAGTGGAGCATTCTACCTAGAAAGAAAAATGTGCATAGTGCTCACAATCTCATTCTGGACCTCTGCCTATATCAGGGATGGAGATGCAATTGCCCAGACAAAGAAAAATTTCATGACTTTGAAAATCAGAGAATTCAAACAACACTGTTAAGACAAACATTCAGAGAAGTAAACAGAGCTGAGGAGGTTTCTACTGCTGCAGAAACAAGTGGCCAAAACCTCATTAGTTCTTAAGTGGCATACTTGCTGGGAATTCAAGATGGTGATATTGATTTACACCTGCTTAGAAGTCATCACAAAAACAGTTTGTAAAATAGAACCAGCATTCAGGGAAAATATGAATGTTTCAAGTCTGGGAGAGGTCCAAGAAGAAAGGACCTTCTAGCCAGAAGTTGAATGTGAAAAGGAGAGAAAAGAAGCAAGCATGGGGCTGTGTCACACATGCTGAAAGGGGGGCACAGATGAGCTCTGTCCTTCCAGACGTCAGCCTGTGTCACACCTCAGACACTGCACCAGGACACAGCACACTGAGGGCAGAACCACAGCGTGTACAGAGAGAACTCTGCAAGAAGAACAAACCAGTCTGATTGCTTTCTTAAAACAACATCACAGAATGGCTTAGTGCATGTCAGAAGAGGGCACGAAATTTAAGGTTTGTTGGTTTGTTGTGCTGTTGGTTTTTTTAACAGCGCAAAAGAGCCCATGGCTTGGAATGGGGTTGTGCAAGGATTGCATTAAACTCTGTGGTACATTTCCAAGCCTTGTTTGTCTGAACAATTGACTCTGAGCACAGACACTTATCAATAGAAGCCTAAGCAAATTTCAGAACAAGCTTTATTTTCTTTTTTTTTTTTTTTTTTGCTGACTTGAACATCAAGGTCTTCCAGGGCTGCAGTTGCTGTAGCAACAGAAAGGAGCTCATTAAATGATCAGCCTGAAGGCCAAAGCTATCAGAGTTGAAATGACCAAAAGTTAAATATTAACTTAAATTCTCTTATTTGTTTAAAAACATGCATCTCACTTGTATTAGCAGCTGCCTCATGGACCTACTTCAAAAATAAATGTAGAACCATGAGATGACCAAAATTTTCCATGTCCCAAAATAATGTCCAATTCCTTAGTGGGGCAGGCTCTGAAAGCTGCTTTCCACCAGAAATCATGCAACAACACTCTTAGGTAGAGACCTGTTTCCTCTGATCTTTTCTATCTGACAGTCACTTAACATGAAAGTGTCTGAGCACGTCACTTTAATGATTTCCACAGCTTAATGGCATTATACATTATTTTGTTTTAAGAGCTAAAGAAAAGGACATGATCCTTTCTTGGCTTCATTAGATTCTGTCCTTTGGACAACCATTCCAGGGGCAAGTTATGCTTTGCCTTGGACCCAGCAGGCAGAACCAAATGGAAATAGATTGCTGTGGCACAATTATCTGACCCATCCCCTACTATTGCTTAAACACATCTAGCCTCCCTCACTGCTGTTTCAAGTGCCTGGCAGGCCACTCTTTGCACAACTTTCAGTGCAAGCTGCTGGTTTTCTTCAATGAAATAGCATCTGTGGACAGCCAGCAGGGACCTATTAAGTGGGGCTGCTTTAGGCTTGTCTACCAGCAGAGCAAGAACACATTAAAGATGGTCCTTACTTGGTCAGCTCCTACTTTAGGAACATACACATTTTCTTCAGTTCACAGATGCCAATGGACCTCAGCAGACCATTGCTTTCAGTGATTTCTTGTGGCTACATGGCCAGTCTAGGTCCCACATATCTCTGACAACACTCCCATCCCAACTGAACATAGCTTCTAATGAAAATACTAGGAGGAAAAAAATGCCTCTCTAATTCTTACTGGCAGTCCTGGGTCAAAGAAGGGTTCTGCCAGCCCTGGATGTATTCCCCTGCCTATAGTTTCTTTTTGGGAGATGTCATTTCAGGTAGCAGCTGCTGACACAAATAATTTGCACGCAACCAGAAATTAGTTGGACAGTAATGTTCAAGTCTGCCCTGTCCCAAGGTAAAGGCAGTTTCTCAGAACAGATAGGACATGGCAAGTCTACTTCATGGGATTTCTCCAGGCTATTCAAGGCTTTTAACATACAGAAGAAATGACAGATCACTGCCATTTGTGACCTGATTAAACATCAGTTTGTGATTCTGATCAAACAACAGACAATCCCAGGCAAAAAAATACAGGCCATGCAAGCAAGTGCAGTGACATACACATCACTGAATTACAGCACTTCCTAATACTTCTGATCCTCCTTCCCCTAGACGTCAAATCCAGAGGAAAGACCACACAAATAAATCCAACATTCAGGTTTTACACACTAATGGTCAGCAAAATCACCACATAAGTAAAGCTGTGAAGCTGATTATGTTATCCAACAGCTTCACAAAAACAACCTTTATTGCCACTGTTGATAAAGTGGGAGGACCCAAAGCTTTATAAACATGCTGAAGGAACCCAGCCCAGGTGCAACTGTCTGTCCTGGGCTCACACTATTTTCAGGTGTGAACCTGACATTGCCTTTGCACCAGGACAGCTGGAGGCAGTTGGGTGGGAGGCTTGGTCTTAATTCAGTGCAAGACTATTTGTTTAATTCTAGAGAGGCATCATCCTTAATTAAACTGTTGGGTCTCTTGCAGAGCTAGAAAACAGGGTAGAAAGACCCAAGACACCCACCCACACATCTTAACATGTCCCAGTTAGACAGTACCTTGCTTCAGTTTTTTCTTGTTATCCTTTTGCCCCTTGTTCAGCATGTTTGAGCTGACCCTGTGAGGGAGCAGAAATAGCAGTGCAGCTGGGAACATGGTACACTACAGCTTGCAAACAGGAATGGGAAGGAAGGAAAAGAGCCACCATGATGGATGCATCCATTTGGAGTTTTTTCAGCCACCCTGAGCTCACAGCACAGGAATGACACTTGTCATCATGAGACCCTGATCTTCCCTTCCCAGAGACCCTCTGCCAGGGCCTGGTGTGCCTTGGCCACACTCTTCCCTCAGCTTCCTCCTGTGTCTCCTTCCTCCTTTCCCCCTATATTCTGCTTTGACATAAATGACCAAGAAACCAACCAGGATAGGTTTGCTTGAGTCACCTTTACACTGAAAGGAGTGAAAGGAGTGCTCTGCAAGTCAACAGAAATATTTCCGCAAGGGTAAGGCATGCTCTGAGCCCCCTCAAGCAGTAAGCCCCAGAAAACAAATAAATAAAATAAAATAATAATTAAAAAACCTACTAATGATGAACAAAACAGAGCACAACAGCAAGGCTGAGCTTTGGTGGTGGTATCTCCTGGCTGCTTTCTCCAAGCTGCACACTCCAAGGAGGAAGTGCATTTGGACTTTACACAGGCACAGTCAGTATGGAGAGAGGCTGGGAAGGATTTCTTGCCTGTCCCATCTCTCAAATGCTCCCCTGTATGATCCAGTTGCAACCTGCACACCTGCAGCTGTCAGGGAGTCATCTCTCTCCCTGTGCTTGGTAAACTGAGGCTCTGCAGGCCAGCAGGAGCTGCTCCCCTCGCCTGCCTTCCTAAGGCAACACTTGCTCAGCAAACACAAATATGTTTACTGTGGAAACTTTGTACTTGCCCTGCTGCCATCGCTCTTTGCCAGGTGTTTTTCTTTTTATACCCACAGGAGATGCAGAGCCATGTTCTAATATAGAAATATAGGTTCATGTGCATGTGTTTATTAATAAACGGGTGGGCAAATCTATTTGCTGACTGCCTCATTTGAGTGATTTATTTAGTTATTTTTAGACTTGGTAGCTGTTCAGCCTCAAAGCAGCAACATCAAGGGATGACTATTGTAATATATTGAAGCTACACTCAAGACTGATTTTTCCAGAGAGAGAGAAGAAAAAAAACAAAAAAAAAAAAAAAAAAAAAAAAAAAAAAAAAACCAAAAAACCACCAAAAAACAAAACAAACAAAAAAATTAAAAAAAAAAAAAAAAAAACACCATAGCTGTAAGGGCAGCCAGCACGAATCAGCCCTGCTTCCGACTCCCTAATTTCAAGTTGCTGTCATTATTGTCTTTCCTAATGTGCCCTAGGATAAGCTGGAAAGAAATTCAGTGCCTAGGTATACCAGGACCCTCCTCAAAGGGCTGCAGTAGAGCATCATGTCTGGGCATCCTGACTGCATTGCTTAGAGCACCATCTTTCTGTACTGTCTGTGGGAATATATATACACACATGTAAGAGGCCATGGTTTTACCTTCTGCTGTTAAAAGGAGCTTGAGATGTGGCTTTCATACCCCCAGCTTCAGGGGACATCAGAAGCAGCCCATGAGAAAGGCACACAAAGCAGAATGGAAGGAGAAATCGGTGCCAATGTAAAACAAGGGGCTGCAGCCCCTGGTATCTCCCCTTCTCCCCTCACAAGGAATCTGAGAGATGCTGGGCATTCAACACAAGCAAATCCTTATCCCACTGAGACCTGGCTGCTTAGGGATTCTCCCAGCAATAAAAATACCCTTGAAAAACCCACTTGTGTTATATTCACAAATGAAAGGAGATAAAATGCAAAACCTCTTTTCCTGGGGTACTGCTTTCACTTCCTGAGGATGGAGTCCTACTCAGATCAGTGAGGACACACCACAAGGAGGGGGCCTAACACAGCACAGCCAGACAAGAAGCGCTGATGAGATGCAAGAGCTCCTGAATTGTTATGGGTCAGTCAGGGTCCCCCAAAAGCTTTTGTTTTGGCAAGATCATTCTTGCTGGTTCTTGGGCCCTGTCTCCCTCTGAAAATTGCACAGAGCCTCCCCAAGGTGTCTGCCCTGGGTTCTGGGTCCCTCTGGGGATGCAGACACAGCTGAACAGGCACTTTCACTGTTTCGAGCATCCTCCCGCTGCCCTGTCGCAACGAGCAGAGTTGATTGTCAACTCCAGCCAAATAAGCAAGCATAAATGCCAGTAAAAGAAAACATTGCATACATCCCTCATCTGGAAATTATTTTTGTTTGTATTTATGTTCCCACATGTTGTCAGGGTGATGTCTGGGCTCAATCCCACACGTGGAAAAATCTGGATTGTACCCTGTAGTAGGAAACTCTCTAGCTCAGAGGCAAAACTGTGTTTGCTCCTCCTTGCCTCACAAAAAACAGCCTGTGTGCTTGTCTTTGTGGTTCAGAGCACAGCCTCTTTTATCCAGAGAAGAAGAAAATAAAGAATTGAAAATAGGTTTATTTTTACACTAGGACACTGAAGAAGGAGGAAGCCTTCTCTTCTGTGCCAGAAAGGAGCATGATCCCCTGAGTCATGATTTGTGGCACAGCCTAGGCTCAGCCACCTGAGCTGAGCCAGGGACCTATCCTACAGCCTCGAGCAGAGCCAAACACAAACAGGACACTAAGCTCAAACACCTCACTGAGGGAGCACTACAACTTCCTGCCAGCCAAGCACAGTTCATCATTGCCTGGGTTTAAACACCAGAAAACAGGCTTTAGCCACCAGCCTCAAGCCTCTGTCACACCTGAATGGAACCCATTTCCTCAAAAAAACCCCAAAGGTTCAACCATGTCAATCTCAGCCTTCCCTACACAATACCTGCTGAAGGTTCATTCCTCAAAGCAACTCACTACACAGCCCAGCTGCTCCTTGCTGTAGTCTCCCTCCTTGATCACTCCCTGAAGATGTCTACAGCCAAACTACCTCCCTGGCCAGCCGTGAGCACCCCATCACCATCCCACCCCTTCACCTGAGCTCCTCAACTGGGACCTCTGATTACACCCAGGCCCAGGTCTAAGACCCAGGCTCCCAGTTCCCTCCCAGATCAGCCCAGCAAGCAGAGTCATTAGCCCTGGGAGGGAGGGTGCCTCAGGACAAACTGAGCATGAAGCCATGGCTCTGATAAATTCAGTGAGGCTTTTGCCTTCACTGACAGAGATAAGACTTCACCTGGGTGAGAGTTCTTTTTTTCTGGCTCTCTGTCCCAGAGCCTGAACAGGAGAGGCTCCAAATCCATGTGCTGCTGCTTATCAGGTGCCCACATTAAACACAAGGCAGGACATCAAAAGCTGCTCTTCCACCTTTAGCAAGGAGGTCCACCTCTGTCCTTGTGCCCATCCAAAAAATTAGGGGAGGAAATGCCTCTGCATTGCCCCAGCAATACAGCTGAGCAAACATAGCAAAGCATGGTGGAGAATGAGTGAGATTAGGAATGACTGGGAATATGACCTTGAATATTTAAATATCTCTCTCCAGAGTTTTCCTCTTTGCTAATGTAGTCTTAACTATAGCTTCATGAGGAGTCTTCAAGGACAAATTTAGAGAGATCTCACTCCTCATTTTCTCTGCACTGTTGTGTGACCACAGCAAGTCCCCAAACAGCAATTCACTTAAATAAACCCCCAGCTGCCTGCCATGTTTTGCACTAGAAATTTTTTTACCTTTAACATTAGCTCACTCATAGAGCCCTTCTGGCAAAATCACAACTTCTTCATTTCACCAGGGGAGCCTTAGTGGAAAGAAAATGAGGAAGAAGGAGGACCACCTCAAAACACCCAACATGGGCAGGTGTAGGTGTTGCATTGCCACAGTGAGGGACCAACAAACCAGCACAGCCAACATCCCCAGTGACTGCCTGCCACCATGTTACCAGTCCTGCTGTCTCTCTTGCCTCCCTCGCTCTTTGGGTGAACACTTCCATCTTTTTCCAATGAAAAACAATTCATTTCTTTTCTCAACAGCCCCAAATGTGCTTTGTAAGTCCTGTGCATCTTGTTAAACTGCCAGTTGACTCAGGCTATTAGCTTTGCAAATATACTGCAAAAAGACCCTACTTGCAAGGTTTCTCTGTGGGCTGCTAACAACTCCTTAGTCACCACAAGGTAGAAACCTCTCTCTTCCAACAGCACATCACTCCAGCTAGTGACTGGTTGTTTGTTGATCAAATAAACTGCCTTGGAAGCAATAATTAGAACTTATCACAACAAAGAGTATAGTTTATTAATTCCCACACAAATTATCTAGTTCCAGATGTTGAATAAAAGATCAGGATAAACAGCATAGATTACAGTGGACTAGTTCTTCTGTACTAACTTTCAAAATGGACACTCTTATGCAATCTAAAATGCTTGGGTTAATAGGTAACAGCTCGTGCATCAGCAGCAGGTCATTTTCTTTAGAACAAATGTGTTTGAGAAGAGTAGGGTGAAAGTATCAAAGTTAAGGAGGGAAGATTGTAGGTAGATGTTTAGGAAGTTGATGCAAGGTGCAAGTAGAATTTTAGTGCAAGGAAACTTCTGAGGGTGCTAATCAGCCTCCTCTGAGTCACGCTATAAGGGTGACAGCTTCAGCAGCATAGAAGTGCTTTTATGGGGTGATAAAGGCAAGAAAAAAAATTATCTGAATTTCTTGCTACTTACTGTGGGAGCCAACAAGTTTCCACAGAAGATTAAGAACATGACCCTGTCTTGCAGAGGTCGTGGAGGGCCATTGCAACAACTCAAAAAGTCACAAGCACATACAGCCAAGTTGTCCCCTAACTGCTCTCCAGGTCCTGCAGAAGCTGCAAGGGCCACACCTGCACCAACATCACTCCTGCTACATCAGCAAAATGAACACGTTTGTCATCCCTTG
Organism: Eopsaltria australis; assembly: GCA_034509425.1. Lineage (NCBI taxonomy): Eukaryota > Metazoa > Chordata > Aves > Passeriformes > Petroicidae > Eopsaltria > Eopsaltria australis. The sequence goes on from JAVTVJ010000180.1 coordinate 551,094, forward strand.
CACTTCACCTCATGCAAGTCTTAAGCCTATCCAGAGGGCTAAAAGGCATCCTTACTTCTCCCCCAGTGTGCATCAGCGTGTAGATGGCTCCAAATCACACCAAATCATTAAGCTGTGGTTAACATCTGGGTCTGAGGAGGAACCGGTACATTTGGACTTCCTCAACAGCTCTGACACAAGCTCCCCAAGGACTATTGGTCAAAGCTTTTAAATAATTTTTCTGACTTTGCACAGTGAAGGTGACAACTATTCTTCAAGGGGCAGGAAAGGCTTTATTTCCTATTGGGAAGTGTGTTCTGCTCCTCAGCTGGAAGATGCTAGAGAGCTGCCAAATACCATTATTAATTTAGAACATCTGATTTGATTCAATGAGATTGGCATGAAAATGCAGGAGCAAAGCTAGGAAGGTGGCTCCAGCTCTCCCTGGATTCATGGTCCCCCACCCACCAGGGATCAGTCACAGGGTATCAGGTAACTTGCATGAAGTCATCAGGACCAATTCTAATTTGCTAATCTCTCCTTTAGACATGACAGAGATTGATTTGCATTAAACTTTCATGGCTATTCCTGATCTCAAGCCTGGATTATCTACCAGGCTGTCGCAGGGACACTGAGTGAGGGGTTAGTGCGCAGGAGCTCAGGCAGGGCAGTGCTGGAGAAGGGCTATTGGAGTTACAGTACCAAACAAAATCCACCCAATGTCTTACTAATGTGTGTTTATTTATCAATTGTTGGAATACCAATACCCTGCAAGAAGACTAAAGGTCCTGGGTGGCAGGTAAATGAACACCCTCCAGTTGTGCCATTAATTCCTGAGGAGCAAGTGGGAGAGTTTACCAGCCAACTTGTCAGCTGTAACTAACTTGGTTTTCTGAGAGGGGACAGATTGCTAATCATCCTGTGCTCTCCTTCCAGCCAAAGTGGACCTGCCCCAGGGGAATCTGCCACTTCCAGCAGTGGTGAGCCCACACCAGAGGCCATTTCCACATCAACCAAGGCAGAGGTCTCATTAGAGCAAGGGGCTTCCCACATCAGCCCTGCCCCTGGATGCCCACATGCACTTCCAGTTCCATGGAGCCACAGAGTCCCAGTCAGAGCCAAGCACCAGCACAGGGGAGCTGAGGTTCAGCACGGGCAGGGGTCCATGGGGCCACTTGCTCCAGCACTGCCACCGTCAGCACAGCCCGGGTGTTATTCCAAGCCGTGCTGGCTGCAGGATCACTGTTCTGACATAACAAAATTTCCAAGCCCTTTGCCCTCCCTGATGCATTATCTGCCACCAGGGACACAGGATCTGAATGAATCTAGCTCCGGCCAGCTCTCTAAGGTCCAGAACATGTTGTCCATGGAAAAACAACACAGACCAGAGAAACAAAAAAAGAGTCAGAGACTACCTGGCTGCTGTTTATAGACTTCTCAGAAAAAGTCAGCAGTCAACAGCCAAACTCAAATATTCACATCACTCCCCCACTTATGGAAGGTGAGTTTATTAAATGCCTGGATGCTTTTCAGCCCAACAGCCCAATTCCTGTATTTGCAACCAAAATGTTGGAATAAGTAGCAGGGCTTATGCTGGGGCCCTCTGGACTCAGTAGGAAAGGCAGATGCCAGCATCTTTTTCAGATACATAACAGTAATTCTTTTTACTTCTCTTTTTGTGGGCTACTGGACTCCACCCTCAGTCACATACAAAACAATTCCTGGATAGATTTTTCTACTAAATGCCTTGGACTGCTTATGGAGGTTCCTGGTTTATGCGGATAAATAATATTTCTGCTTTGGAAAGTGCTAAGAATCCCTTGAGTCCCCTCCAAGAATCAGCTACAGATTGAGGAGAAAAGCAGTATCATACAAGGAAAGGACCTGAGGGACTGACAGCAAGCAATCCCAAACGCTTCTCTTTGTGACTGCCAATGGTACAAGGCACAACCCTCTCATTATTATTCACTAAGCCTCCTGAGGTAAAGCTGCTGTTGTTGCCCCAGAGCCCCAGAGCAGTGCACAGCAGCTGCTCTGACACTGGCTGCCAGCTCAGACCTTTCTCCTGCACAAGCAGAGCCCTTTCTGCAAGAGTCCATCACTCTCTTTTTACTGGAAAAGACAGAACAGTGCCTCTTACACCATAACTCGCTCCAGCTTCTGTTTTCCTTCCTCAGCTCCCTTACAGAAAACTATAGGCCACATTCACCTCGATTTTGTCTCCCTTTCAGGATGCTTTTGAATCAAACATGAGCAGGGCAAGGGTTACCAGATGCACACCAGTGTGAGCAAGAGGAGAGCTGGCTTTCCCAACAGTTACTTGTCACTCCTGTATTTCACTCCCATTCCACCTAATACCTTGTCTTGCTGCACTTGGGCAGAGATGCAAACATTGCCCTCTTCTCATGATGGCCCAAGCCCTTGTCAGGTGTTGCTCTTATCTTCAGGATGACTTCACAGCAGTCTGGGGCTCAGTGAGATGCTGGCCAAGGCACACATGCTCTGCAGGAAGGATGGGTGAGCTGATGAAAGCTCTCTGCAGTAGACTTCTCCAAGAGCTAAGAGGTTCCTCCAGCCTTATCTCTTTAGGAGATCAAGTACTTACATGGGCTTTCAGTCAGCCTAACCAGAAAACTATCAGAAAAGTAGAGCATAGTAGAGAACACGTCAAGAGATGAAGGATGTGCTCCAGCTCCAGCTGGAGGAAGACCTGCACTGATCTGGCAGAGCAGATGAAAGCTTAGACCTATGAAAGACTGAGCACTGAGGAGCTGCAAACCTCATGATCTGAATAATTTAACCAGAAGAGGCATTATGTCCCAATCATCTGAATATTCTTCAATACCTATCTTTCACACATCACACACCTTCAAACACCTCCCACCCAACCCACCTCCCCCCCACCAAAAAAAAAGGCAAGAACAAAACTAAAACTCATGGAATAAGAGATTAAAAGCCACAAAACCACAAATGTCCCAGAATGAATGAGCAAGGGAAGCCAAGGACCTGTTGGGATTTGCAGTTCCTGCCTTAGCTGGGAAATTTTTCCCCTGGATAAACCATGGCAGACACTGTCTTTGGCTTGTGCCGAAGCCAGTGAGAGCTTAGCACAACTCATTCTTTAAGAGCAACGTCTTGAATAACAAGCAAGCACAGCATGGCAATCACTGAACTGAGTGAATAACGGGTTTCATAGGTGCTGTCAAAAGGAAAATCCCAGCTGGCTCCAAAGAGCTTTCTATGTGTGTTGGCAGGTCCTTGGTATTTCTCCCAGACAGGGAGGGCAGGTCCGAGCCGAGCGCCGAGTACAGCACATCCAGGCTTACATAACCCAAGGGGCCCAGGGTAATCATTAACGCTGGATTATTGCCACTGGCTTTGTGCTGGAGTCACCTGGTTCTTTGGATTAAATGTATAGTGGCCATTTAGACAAGGAGAGGGCTCCTGGCACAAGGACTTCAGTGAAAACAACCCCCAGGGAGGGAGGCAAGCACAAGACTGTTGCAAATATTTCAGGATCTAAACTCAAGCACACCTCCAGGGAGCCAGAGTTGCCACCTTCCATCACAACACTCTGCTCGATGGGCTGCTTTGCTTTCCACAGGAGTGCAGCTCCCCTCAAAACTGCCAGGGTAAAAAGCCCCCACGTAACACAGGTCAGGGGGGCAGGATTCTTCCTAGGGAGCTTTACCTTGGTGACTCCCACATGTGGCACACCAGCAAGGAAGATCTCGTTCCTCTCCCTTTGGCATCCTTTCCAAAAGCACACGTTATCAGTGCAACCTGACTTTACCTATGTCCTGTCTTTATCTTTCTTTGCTTATCTGATGTCTCACGTGTCCTATTACTCTTTGCCTCCCGTGACCTGCTGTGTGTTACCAGCATGTGGTCTGTGCCACTGTCTGGGGCAGAGGAGGTTTGGGACATCTTGGTTCAGCTCCCATTTCCCCTCTGTGTTGCTCTGTGGTCTCGGACACATCACTCACTCCACTGCTCTATGTTTATCCCCAGGTCACAGAAGTCAGGTCACCTTACAGAGAGATCACTTTACTCCTATTCCTTCTGCTTAGTCCTTACCTCAAGTACAACCTCTCTAGCTGACAGCTCCTTACCTCTCCTAACACTACTCCTTCACCACTAGATCTGACAAAGGGACTAGAAACCTTTCAAAAACACACAAAGTTCTGGCAAGCATTAGGGACCAGATCACAACCATTTTGTGAAGGCTGAATCGCTGCACACAGATCCATTCACACCTCAGAAACCCAATTACAGAGGTTTGAAGTCAATGAGACTTAGGCATATGTATAACCATGCCATGCTGTGCTTTGCCATGCAGAGTTGCTGAAGCTGGGACAACTTATCCAGTTGTGGTATCAAAGCACTTAAATATGTATTTATCTTGACGTGGATAAAGTCAGGCTTAAGGCAAGGCCACATTTTTCTCATGAATCAGCAAAGCCCAGCCAGGCCAGTAATTCCACATAAAACAAACATCAAAATCTCTTTTGGAAATTTCTACTTTTTCAGGACAGAATTCTGGAAATGTCATTCATTTCATACAGAACTAACTCTGCTTTCACAGCAAACATGGCCCTAATCTTTCCAGTGAAATGTTGCAACTTTTACATAAACTTACATTTCCTTAGGTATTAACTAGAAAAACCCACACAATTCACACTCAAAACCTACACTTAAAACAGACAAGAGAGAAAGGAAAAAAAAAAACCAGAGAGAGAATATGCATTTCGTGGAAAATATTCCAGGCTAAAACATAACTTAGATTTCTGCCCTGCTGTGCTCCAACCGTAGGCATTTTGCATTACTCCACTTCAGCTTTAAGTATTACCTCTTGCAGAAAAATAATAACTTCTGCCCCAAAGGTCTTGCAGGGTGCATTGCCCAACTTTACAGCAATATCAGAACTCCAGGTGAGATGGGAAAGAGACTGAGATGCTGGCTAAAGTAAAGCAGCTGGTTTAATGGATGAAGTGGATAGGGTGAGAACAGAAGGGAATTGCAGATCCTCTTGGTGCAGGCTTGCTAATTAAAGCTTAAAACCACTGTCCTGAGCACTCTGGTCTTCAGGCTACACCTCAGAAGGTAACAACAACCTGGATTGCACAGAACTTAGTCTGCCTCATCCCTCCATCCTCTTGCCAGAGTCAAAGGGGTTCTCTGGGGAAAATAATCAGGGGTCTGGAGAGCCCTGGCTCATGAGCTGTTCTTCAGGGAGAAACTTTAATCCCTCAGTGCCTGTTAGTCTCAGAACGATTCTTGCTGGGAGAAGATCTGGACCCACTGCACCATTGCTCCCATGGAGACTCAGAAGTGACTTTAACACCAGTAATGTTGCTGGTTTCTTCTTCCAGTGGAGGCCAAAGCAAGCAAAAGCACAGTGCAAGAGATGTCCCGGCTTGCAGATCACAAGAGCACGGTGTTCATGCCCTTATTGTTACAAATGGAAGCAATGGCTGTTGCAGAACAGGGTGTCTTCTCCTCAGGCCTGAGGCAATGCTTCCTACCACAGCTCCTTCACATCACTCTTTCATGCGTGGGATTTACAGAAGAGCCAACTGAGGCGCCCGGGCACCAAGACTTCCGTCATGCCAGGCCTTTCTTTAACAATCTAATCCTGTGACTACTGGCCTTGTTGCTTGCTCCTTCCATCCAGGGATCACACAAACACAAATTAAGTCCCACGGTATCACTGTGATGTGTTATTATCCCCATTTTACAAGAAGGGAACTGCAGAACATGGCAATCGAGTCCTTTGTCTTGGGTCACACAGTGAGTCACCATCACAGTCTGAAGCAGACTTTGAAGCCCTTCCTCCTCCACACTAATCACTAAAGCTGGAATTCCCTCAAAACCTGCTTGCTCTACTTTATTAGCCACAGTTTTACTGCATCTGTAGACCTGTTCCACAGCAGTCAGGAGCCACGGAAGGCGTTTGTGTCCCAGCTTGGCTGCCAAGCAAGGCGTGAGGGCTCCAGTGGAGAGAGAGCTGAGACATCTCGCACCTCCCAAGAACTTTCTGAGATGAGAAGAACTGAAGATAACTTCAGAACTGTTCCATCATCTCCCTGTTACACAGCACCTGAAAAGTTACATCCAGGTGAATCAAAATTTCAAGTGCTATTGTCCTGATTACAGAGCTGGCTATAAAGGAAATTAATGAATAATTTCAAGGAGGGATTTAAAATTTCCATTTTCATTTTATTGTCAAAGTAAATATACTTTTTATGAAGAACAAAAGAAAATATACAGAATTGTAACTTATGTACACTGGCTTTATAGGTATTTTTGTTTCCAATTTACACAAATTTGATACGTTATTAAAAGATATTTTATATAGATATGCATCTATGTACAGTTTTATTTACATACATTCATAGGATGTGATATAAACCAGTCAATAGATGATAGTTCATTTATATTAATTTCTAGAGGACAAAAGGAATGCATTCACTTTAGCCAGACCTGCTGTTCTCACACAGCACGGGCTCCTGCTCTGCCTAGCACTAGGATCACACTTTCCTACTTCCCATCTTGCCAACAGAAAAGACAAACAGATGCCGTCTGCGAATGGAAAGGAAATGCAACATCCATTATAAAATCATTCCTAATTACTGAATACTATTTTCTTCTAAAGCTTCTTACAATCGCCAGAGTTCAAAAGGAAAAACAAAACAAGAAGAAACACAAATAAAATCACTTGCCTGCTACCATCTGATTGTTTAAATTCCCTTCTTAGCCAGCTATCACACAAATTTGTTTCTTTTGGCTATTGTTCTCACCCATTCGCCCACCCCAGCTGCATGGAGCTCTGACATGGCTGTCGGGAGGGAGAGGATTAGCACTGAGGATCACCCCTAGACCTCGATCTCACAGCACTGTCCCACCAGGCCATGGTTTCTCCCACCCTCCCTGGGCACAGGCACATCCTACAGACCCTGCCAGCAGACAGAGACTTAGCTCCAACCAGCCAGGCCTTGACTCACAGCAGATGTGGGGATGCCCAGTGCTCACCAGGCACCCCCAGGGCTGGGGCTTTGATTTCTCCCCCCAGGTCACACAAGAGGGCAGGAGCAGAGACAGGAACAGAGCTCAGAGGCTCTCACAAACATCTTCATGCTGCTTTGTGTGCAGACAACAGCTCTTCTCCTAAAGACTGTGGATGCTGCAAACCAGCCTCAAAGGAAAGCAGCGTCTTTTGGCACCTGGGCATCCTTTCACCCCTCAGCAGCACAGGGCAGAACACGCGCACAGTTCCAAAGGCTCCACTCCAAGCCATTCCATCCAGCCTGAGCTTCTGGGTTTGCCTGGGATGTGCCTTTGCTTAAATATATATATATATATATATGTATGTATGTAGGAATATGTATACATAAATACTTATATATAGCCCTAGCCAAGAGAAAGGTGAATGTGAGCTGGGAAAATCAGAGATGCATAGAGGCACATTCCAGTGCTCTCCAAGCCTTGTCTCCCCCTAACCCTGACTCCCACTGTTCCTCCTCCTATGGCCAGCCCCTACAAATCCTTGGCTCAGGCAACCCAAAAACAAAGGAGTTGTTTTCATTTCAAAAGGAATTTGCTGTTTCCAAACTGGACAAATAGAGCAGCTTAATAAAAACTCACAATGAATGGCCTGTACATGAGCAAAGCCCTCAGGAATGCCAGGGCTATAATTAACTAGCAGCAAGCAACTTTTACATTTTCCTGTGCAGCAGAAAACAGCTAAAAATAAAACACTGTAATTTCCAAAAGAAGCAGCAGCAAAGGAGAGACAGATAGAAGGAAAGGAAAATAATATCCTTAAAAGAAAAAAAAAAAAAAAAGAAGCACCCCACTCCCCTGACCCATAAAGAACTTCATTCTCAAATCATCTTTGAAGGACGTGGGGCACTCAGACATGGTGGTATCAAGTAACAGCATTGACTGTTCTGTGGAGACAAATAAATTATCACTACAAATATAGTGAGCAAAGTGCTGTCATTGGCTGTTGTAGGATGGCTGGGTGGGAAGGGGAAAGCAGCACCCATCAGTTCACGGAGCGGACGGAGCGGTTGCTTCGTGGGAACCGGTGCACCTTGACATGTTTGGACAAGTGGTCACTTCGAGCAAACTTCTTCTCGCAGACTGGACACTGGTAGGGTTTCACCCCTGAGTGGGAGCGCCTGTGCCGGGACAGCTCATCTGACCTGGAGAACCTGCAAGACAGGAGAAGCCTCTTCAGATACATGGGGGTTTATAATGCTAAATCTCTCACAGCAGTTTAAAAAGAGTCCCTTCAGGTCACTGGGAGATTCCAGGAGCTGAAAAGGACACACAGCAGGGCTGGGCTGGGCTGGGCTGGTCCCAGGCCGCAGGCAGCAGCAGTGATGGAAACGCACAACTACCAACCTCATCCCGTGTCAGCCCTGGACTCAGGGCTATGCACGGAGGCAACGTGTGTACCAGCCTCGCCCTGCACTCCATAACATGGGTATAGCTTGACAAAAACAGTGCTGCTCTCAATCTCCCAGCCAGGCCCCTCCAAAGCCACTCCCACCACCTCTCTCCTGCAAACCCAAGCACTGACTGCTTGAGCAGAGCCAACAACCACTGTCCTGCAGGTGAGATCTGTTTCAAGCTCCCACTGACACCAGCACAACAGACACCCCCTAACTGCACCCAGATGAATCCAGCCACAGCTACCTAGAAACCCCATGAATTATTAGATCCAGATGAAAAATTGGCTTCTGTGTGTGCTCCTGCAGGCTAAATGAAGAGTCATTAATAGTACCAGAGACGTTCAGCATCTCAACAGCTGAAATTCAGGTGGGCCCCAATGGCCATTAGCATAGTTATTTGCATAGTTAGCATGGGTAAATTAAATCAAGAATAAGCCTTTAATTACCAAAACTGTATTCCATAGTCTTTTGAACTTTAGATATTTTCCACCTTCGATCTCCACAGAAAAATTCCCAAATAGCCACCATGAATCCCACAGGCTTTATTGAACCTAAATGAGCTAATCCTTTGGTCTTAAGAGAAGGGCTGGCTCTGTTTCCACTTTGGACATTACTGGGAGACAGAGGGTTAATTAACCATGCCACACTAAAACAGCCCTGTCCAGATGGGTACAAAAAATTTGCTGCCTGACAAAGGGCAATTAAGTGTTTTGTTGCCAGAGCAGTAACAAAGAGCAGCACAGAAAGAGAGCTTGCAAGAAATGGTATCAGCTGTTTATTTACAATAAATAAGTGAAGTCATGGGCACTAGCTGAACAAATCGGGGAAAGAACAAGTAGAAAAATGTGCCCTTCTGGAGCAAAATATCACATCACCAACAGAGCAAATACACTATTTTTATGAAAGGGAGAAAACAGGACTGCTGGGTTCCTATGAATAAGTCCCTCATGCAAGAAAAGTAAGTTTCCACATAAAGGTTTTAATTAGCTCTGATCTCCTGCCAACAGCTGAGGACCAGGGCATAGGCACTGGGAAAGCTGGTAATGGTTTCCTCAGTTGCTGCAGTTCTTCAGTCTGGTCATGCTCCCCAGAGAGCACTCAGCCTGTGGAAAGCAGATGCAGGCACTCACCATGGGTAAGATATGGTGCAGACACATCTCTCCCAGGGGCATTGCCAGGGGAGATTCTTTCACCTATTCACTTGCTTTTCTTCCTTTCCTTGCTCTGGTATCCCCATGGTGAAAGAGTCAAATTCTCCATGACAAACAGGCAATTGTTATGGAACTGTCAACCTGTTCCTTGTCTGGGATGAGTCTTCTTCATAAAGGCTATGACAGAAGTTTCTCTTCATGACTTCTACTTCCATGTTTGCTTTCTGTAACACCTCTGCTCCTTTCAACCACAGCTTCCCAAAAACACAGTCTGGACCTGGGAGCAGCAGAGTCAGGGATTTCTCCCAAGGCCTTAGCAGTGAGCTAGTCCCAGTGCCAGAACCCTGCAGGGATGCTCTTGTAGGGCTATGGGTGAGTGGGCCTGGAGAGTGTAGGATGTTGTCTGTGCAGACTGGCTCGACAAGACTGAGTATTGGACAAGGAACAGACCTGTGCCACATCCAGGGAAAAGAGGGAGCAGAGAGGGAAAAGCACTTCTGCAAAGAGCCATCCTCTTATATACAGACTTCAAAAGAGTAAAACCAGATGTGGCTGGGTTGCCTTGTCCTATGTCCTGGGCCATTAAGGTCACCATCTGCAACAGAAGTGCAGTAGCACTTGGCTAATCCCGCACAAGAGCTTTACAAGTGCATTTCGAGGAGAATTGCATGGATGGTGGGGGAGAAAGAGGCGCATGTCAGGAACGAGCTTGGATGAGTTCATCCGATAAAAATACACTCTGCCTCATAACGATGTCCTTAGCTGAAGAGGCAGGAATGTTGCAATACTGTTCCCCAGCAGTGACGGAAAGATCAACTTACAGAGCCCACAGAAATAAACCTCAAGCTGTCTGTGTGTTTACAAAAAAACAACGCAAAGGTTAGGACAAGGAAGCCGGGAGGATCTGGCGGTCTGGCTCTGCAGTGAAATATCTGCAGCATGCTCTGGCACTGAGATCAACCCAAAAAAGTGAAAATAATCCACTGTGGAATGCAAATTATGAAAAAAAAAAAAAGAAAAAAAAAAAAAAAAAAAAAAAAAAGAAAAAAAAAAAAAGGAAGCATCAAGGAATACCTCACTATTCTATTCTGTCACTGTCATTTCCAGAAGGATTCCTCCTTCAAAAGAAAAAAGTGAAGGGATCTGGGAAATCCCACAGCAACTAAAAGAGCCTTCTTCATCCTTCTATCTGGCAGGACCCCAAGGGACTGTAACTACATATCCCTTGTAGAAAAATCCTAGCAGTCCCTGATGTGTAGGACGTGTCCTGTGTCTCCCAGCCATATGGGGACAACCCTACGTGGCTCATGGGGCAGGAAAGGACAACAGCTCCAGCCTGGTACTCCTGGCTGGTACTCAGCCATTGAGGCCAGCTCAGGCTGTACCTCTCCTCCACAGCAGGGGGGAGGCTCTAGATTGATTCTTCCTGCCCATCCCCAGAGCTTTGCTAAAAGGAAACAGCACAGCTTCTGTGCACCTGCCATCCCCTTGCACAGAAGTAACAAGAAAAGCCAATGCAAGATGCCTGCACTGCCCTATGTGTGGTACTGCCCATGGTCACTCAGGCCCAAGCACACTCCTGGCCACATGTGTCACAAGCCTTTATAACCTCCCTGCCAAACTAGGCAGAGCTTATGTCCCATGCTGTCACCTGTGGAGCCTCCTGCCAGAAGATGCAGTGGGGCATTTAAAGGTGATTGCTTCAACCCCAAACCTTGCAGCAACTGCAGCTTTGCATGATGTTGTTCCAGAGGGGGGAAGCAGGACCTTCTCCAGCTCTGTGCCATAACACAGCTGCTGGGCCCAGCCCACGCTGCTGTTCAGCTCTTTGGCCTGAACAGTGCTAACTAGAGGCTGGGGTGCCAAAGGTAGAAGGTGGCACGGCACGGATCAGTGCCCTGACCCACCCAGGGAACACAACAGGTCACTGGCCACTGCCAGATGAGCACCACTCTGCAACCTGACAAAAACAGCCCTTGCCCCATGCCTAGGAAAGGCACAAGTAGCAGGGTTCAGCCTCCATCAGGGAGGTGCTAGGGGTCTCCAGCCATCCTAGGGGTTAGCAAAAGTGTTTGCTGGGTGCACACTCCAAACCTGGTGAATTTAAAACATCATAGCAGGGCTGCACAGAGAGCTGAGGAAACTTTAACCCTCCCACTGAGCTCAGGCACTTTGTGCTAGGCAACAGTTTGTTTTGGTTTTGAAATTACTATCTCCAGTGAGATCAGATCTTAAGTGTCTTCAGTGAAAAAATAAATACACAAGCCCAAGAATGCAGGGGAAAGAAGGGGAAAGCAGAGCCCAGCAGTGTTTTAGTGCTTAAATTCATTTGAGATTGTATAGAGAGCAAACAGTGCGGCCAGATGCAATGGACTTAAGTCATGTGAGACTTAAGTCACAGCTCTCACTGAACTTCTGGAAAAGGTAAACATGGTTTATTGATGAAAGGGGACTGAGTAATTCAATGCTCAGTTGGGTCTGGCCTTTGATGTGGGAGCAGCACGGAGGGGATGTGCAGCAATCTCAGGCTGGTGCTAAGGATTGCTGTGAGCACAGGAGGCAGCTCCCCAAACACAGCCTCTCCTGCTGGCTATAAACTTCTCCTCTCGTAGCAGAGCCCTTCCAAAGTTTGGGGGTTTTGGGGATTGGGATTGCAGCCCAGGCTGTGAAATTCAACAAGACAAACAGCAACAGAGTTTGAAAAGCCCTTGCAGCAGCTGTTTGTGGACAAGACACATGTTCTTCATTATGAAGATGATTAATTTCTCATTCCTGTTGGGCTTATCTTTAAAAAGTTGTGGTGGCTGAAAGTTCAAGGTGCTCCAGGTTGTGGGACCTGCACTTCTTTTGGCCCACCAGCATCCTGCTTTTGATGCACACCATTCACCGCAACACTTTGAGAAGAGAGGCACTTGTTGTAAATTTAATCATCCTTTATCACTTAATATTTTTTCTAAACATTCCCCTTGGTTTTGTATCTCGGGGAACACCAGCTTTGTGATAAGACAGAGCTGGAGAAGGTCATCCACAGGCCACACTTCAGGCTCCTGATCTTGAGCTACAAAAGTCACTGGGAGCATTGGTACAAATCTCAGTGTGGATTAGACAAACCTCTCACATGCCACATTCATTTGTCACAAAAATGAGAGCTGTGCTCACATCCCAGCAGGGAAAGCCAATATGACACCCACAGGCACATCTGCTGCCTGTGCACACGTACTCTGGCAACCAAATAAAAAGCAGCAAGTTCCTGTACTGCAGGTCAGGAGCAACCAGCCCATGGTTTCTGGGACCAATCAGCCGAAAAACGCAGCTTTGGTGAGAGGGCACCCTGAGCAGCAAGAAACTGAGCTCATGAGAGGTGCCACCAAGTCAAAATGAAACAAATCACCACCAGTTTGTAGAGCCACCATAAACTGATCTCCTCAGCCGTTCTGAGAAGCAAACTTCAGATTAGTCCAGCTGGGGAACAGAGGGTTCAGCTCCTTTGTGACCTTTTCCCTCAAACCAACTCAGCCATCTCTAACTGCTGCATGTCTCACATACTTGCATTTTTACACAACACTCTCCTGTTACTTTTTACCTCATCTGTTGCCCATGATCACAACCCATTTTCTCATTAGACGTTGCTCACTGAAGCTCTGCAGCATATTATTTGCAAGAAATTCAGTTTAATTTAACATAAGGTAGTTAAGATTATATTTTCTCCTATCATTTGTGGTGCTGTACATTAGCATTTGCCAGCAGGCAAGCCAGTAATACAGCTAACTGGAAAGAGGGAGGAAGACATCAGTCAAAGTTTCCTTAAAACAAAAAGTTGATATTTTTTAAAAGACTAAGTTTTTCAATTCAAAAATAAAATAAAATAAATGAAATAAAATAAAATAAAATATCCCTCTGCCAAACATTTTCTCAATCAAACCTGTAATCTTTCATTCAAGCAATGCTTAACTCCACCTCAGCCTTCTGGTTATGTTGTTACATCTGACAGCTTTTTTGCAACTTTGAGTGGCACCCACGCATTTTTCTGAATCAAGACAGAGAATAAAACCCAGAGTATGCCAGAGTGTCACTGCCAGCATTTTCAGAAGGAGTGGGATGGAGTGCATTTTCTGTCAAAGTGCACAGAATACTGCTTTTAACCACACTTGCTTATCACAGCCCTTCAGTTTAGTCCTACACAGGGCTGTGCACAGCAATTCTGCCCTAAACCATGCAGTTCACTCAGCCTCAGCTGGTGCCAGCCACGGGTCTGCTGGGGCTGGTGTGCTGCAAGCCACACTAATGCAAACACCGGGTCTTACCTGTGGTAACAAGCTTAATTTGACCCTCTAGAATGAAACACAAATTATGACGGACTACTTTTGTATTTTTTAAGACACTAAAACTGCTGGTGCCAGCAGGTGATGCTGTGCTGTTTAATTTATCAAAACCCCTGAGTTACCTAACAGGAAGAAAAAAGGTCTTCTTTGTCAAACCAACCAAACAAGTTCTGGCAACAGAAACAGTTTATAAATCAGAGTACAAACCTACTCGCTTGGCAAGTTAGGTCAGGTGAGCAAGAAGGGGAAGGGGGATTGGACAGAAATGCACCCCAATACTGACCTCCATCCACAGCCCGGCCACGTGCACGCAAAGGGCTTTTCTCCTGTGTGCCTCCTCAGGTGGGCTTTCAAATGGCTGCTTTTCGTGTACATCTTGGTGCAACCAGGAAAAGAACATTTATGCATTTTAATGAGTTCGGCTGCAGGGTTCTTTTGAAATTTCTGACCCATGATGATTCCCGTCTGCCCCTGGATCATGCCTCCTGGCCCAATTGGCTTGGCGGCGATGGGGACGGGAGCAATGCGCACAAATTTAGAGGACAAGTTCAAATTGGACGACTGAACTATCTGAGGCACAAGGGCAAATGTCTGTCCTTGGATGTTGACCAGGAGCTGTGCAATTTTAATGTTCTCCTGTGCTGGTCCTTGGGAACTGGGGCTTGTGTTGGATTCCTGTTTGATCTGTACAGGCTGAATTTGGAGCATAACTGGTATCCCATTCTCCAGGGTCATTCCTCCATTTGAAGCTTGGCCACCTTCTGTTGAGCTCAATTGTTCATCTTTATTCTCTTTTAAACTAGCACTGGGTAACATATGGTCTTTTTGCTGCAGCGAAGCAACAGAAACCTGGCTGCAAGCTCTCAAGTCTTTTTAGGTCTTTCTTTGAGCTCCAAGTCCATGTTCTCCTCCAAAAATTCCTCAATTTCCTCAAGAGTGGGCTGAAATGGTCCTGAGTCTTCCATATCCACACCAAATTCAGGCAACCTAAAGTACTCCTCTTTCACCACGGGCTGAAGTCTCCTTTTGTCCCACCATGATGCAGTGGTGTTCCCCAAGGATGCCTGGGACAATAAATAGTCTAGGATACTGTCCTGACTTTCTGCACTGGATGTGCTTCCATAGCTGGAGCTGAGGACCTGGGAGTCAGGGCTGGAACAAGAACAAAAGCTGGACGAGTCGCTGTCATCTTCTGACAGGGGAGAGGGCAGCATTTGGTAGGACCTCACGCCTGCTGTCATGTCCCCAAAGTATCCAAGAGAAGATCTTGTGGATGAAAAGGATTCATCAGTAGGCAGCAAGTGATCCACCATTCCTGGATGATCTCTTAAGGATATCCCAACAGCATATACCAGGCAGCCAAAGTTCAGGTGAGAGCCTGAGCGCAGGAAAACAAAACAGCAACAGTCAGAAGTTGGTTTAATCATTTATCTCCATGAACTGAAGCTCGTAAAGCCCTCTAGCCCACAGGAA
This sequence comes from Eopsaltria australis, assembly GCA_034509425.1. Taxonomy (NCBI): domain Eukaryota; kingdom Metazoa; phylum Chordata; class Aves; order Passeriformes; family Petroicidae; genus Eopsaltria; species Eopsaltria australis. The sequence continues at coordinate 566,478 of JAVTVJ010000180.1, forward strand.
AGTCCAGAGCATCCAGCCTCCCTGGGTACACAGGCTGCTACAAGCTTTGATATGTCTGCACCACCCCCCAAGGACTGTCAGGGCTGAAGCGTTTTGCAGGATTGCACCACATATTTGCAAAAGAATTCTGTCAGAAATCATTTCCCAACCGTGTGCGCTCCAGATTTACAGCTCCCTTACAGATTATTACCGGCAAGAGAAAATAAATAACGAGCTTTCACCTAGCAGTGAAATCCAGCACCAAAGAAGGGAATGGGAAGAAAAAAATAAACTGTTGAAATTTTTACCACCAAAAAGAAACAAATAAAAAAAGTTTATTGTTGGTGGCCATAAAATGCAAATCCTTTCCCTATCTTGTAGCTTTCCACCAACCTTATTTTTAAACTTCCTCAGTTCTACAAATATAGGCTGTTCAGCATAATGCAAGGATCAATCTGGCAGCAGCCAAAAATATTTACTGTGCTTCAGCATTTACTAGGCGGATTTTCCCCTCCAGATGTAATGAATCAGTGTGCCAACGTCATCATCACCTGCACTGTCCTTAATAAGGTTGGCACTGCACTGAGCTAATTACCATGTCCTGCCAGCCAGCTGGTAGCTGGTTTCACCCCTCCGCTCCACGCTCCCCTCTCTCCGGGGCAGAGGCTGCGGTGAGCTGAGCCCCGTGGCAGCTGCTGGACCGGGAGGGCTGCTCGGAGCCCCGGCATCCCGACCTGCCGTGAGCGGCTGCGCTCCCGGAGCCCCCTGCCCGTGCTGAGGCAGCGAGCGGGCAGCATCCCACAAATCCCGGCTCACGTCAGCCCTAATCCCGCTACAACCCCACAACATCAAACCCCACCTTGCCCAGTGCAGCCCACCTCAGCGCTTGCTGACAGCGGCGACTGTCCTGCGCTTCGCCAGCTAAGACAAGAAAACTTCCTAGAAAGGCGCCTGGGGAGGGGGAGGCAGGAGGGACATCTGCGTGGTTTTTTTTATTCCTCACCTCCCCGAGGGAAAAAACAAAAATTCTTACGGACAGAGATTATGCCCCTTGGAGAGCAAACGCAGAGACCTCAGGATGGAGCGAACACTGGCCCTCAGTCATTCGCTCAAGGTGACTGATTGAAAACAGAGCTGTACATGTGCATAATAAAACAACTCTTTCTGTGGAAGGTATGTGGACTGCAGAGATAGAAGTCATTCGATCAGCCTATGAGGTTGGGTGTGTGTGTGTGAATTAGGAGGCATGTGACCCAGCGTGAAGGAAATGCCAGTCAATCTTGTTACACGCTGTCATTTTCCACAGGCTCTGCCGCTGCGCTTTGGACGCTTTGCCATGAATAGTCAATAGCTCCCAGTTCTGTGCAGGCGAGAGGATGGTTGTTACTGCTGTCGCAGAGCATCTTTGCTGCCTCACCTCCAAAATTTGCCCTGTCTTCCCTTCTCTGGAGAAAAATCAAAAGGTGTCTGTATGCTCAGCGCTGCAGTGAACACAGAGCGAGGTGTTTTACACAACACCCTTAAAGAGCTCTGTCCCATTGGCAGCATCTATTAATATTTCACAGGAAGGGGGGGGAAGCCATATTTCTTAAAGATATGGCTTCCTCCTTCATACACACATGAAGGAAACAGGGATGGGTTGAAAGAAAGACTTAAAAGTAAGACTGCACGTTTTCCTGGTCTGTGTGCCCTGTCAGTCAGCTATGCCTCTGAACCAGTAATGAAATACCCACATGTGCTGAACACGAGGAAGTTCAAACAGAGGTTAGTGGCTCTGTTTTGTGACCTTAGCCTATAATCATGTCTTATAGTAAAAGCGAAGAGTCAGAAGAGCTGAACTATTTTCTAACACATGGTTTTGTTTTTTTTTTTAAATCCCTGTGTGGATGGAAAGTTCCCCCAGAAGTCCCATAGCTGAGCTATTCCAGTTTTGAAACAGAAAGCACCACCTGCTTCTGACAAATCAGTATTGGCATCTGGTAAGAATTCACCCAAGCTGATTGTTTCTATCTTGCACCAAAAACTGGTGACTGCCTTGAGAAATACAGGGCAGAAAGGAAGACTTGCCCTCAGATGGTTTCTGATCCTTCCTTCAATGTCTGTATTATTCCAGCTTAAACTTCTGAAGAATGGGGCTGTGAGGGAAATCTGGACTGCAACATGTGCTTTTCTAAGAAAAGCTGACGTGCTATGCATGCACCAAAAGCAGTTGGTGAACTTCTTTTTTTAAAAAAATAAGATGTTCAAGTTTTCTTTAAATGCCTGCAAGAACTGGGAGGCCACTTATCAAAATACCCATGTATTTCCCAGGGAATAGAACTAAACTGTAACTCAAATAAGGACTTAAACGCGGGGAAAAAACCAACAATGAACCCCTAGCAACTGCTGTAGGCCAGTTACCTCAGCAGAAAACAGCCAGCAGGCTTGTTTCCCATCTCTTTTGACAAGGAACAATGTCACTCGATGGAACCAGAGGCTTTTCAAGAGGGGACTGTCAGAGGCAAATAGAGCCAGGCACATTACAGGCCAGTTCTGCTTTCTGTGCACTCTCAAAGCTTGCAGAACAGCCAAGAAGATTTTGGAGAATGCCTGGAATGCAGGATCAGGCTCTGGCTATATTTTTCTCCTAAAGGCAAGGCTAACAACCAAAAGGCTTTCATCCTTACTTTGCCTGAAGACACAGCCAAAACCAGATGATTAGAAAACAAAACCAAAAAAAGCCAGGGCTGTGAAGGCTATGAAAACTAATGATGCTGTTTCCATAACACACTTTCATCTCTAGGAACGTCAAAAACATGTTAGAAATGTAAGCACCTATAGTGAGACCACAGTGCCTGAGCCACTGGAAACAGCACTTCTGGAGTGAAATACAGCAGCTGTTTGGCAGCACGACCGTCTCCAACTTTTTTTAAGAGTTCCCTGGGTTGTTATGGTGTCCTTTCTGCAAAAAACATGTTGTTCTGTTTAAAACTTGTCCATCTAATCGCCAGCTAAAAAAAATAGTAACAACAGAAAGCAAACCAAAGACATATTTTGACACAGAGCAACATTAAAATGTAAAGTCCTGGGAACTTGCTGAAACACGGGGATGTATTTCCCAGCCTGTCATTTCTGGACAGTCAGCCCAGCACAACTGATCACACAGCAGATATGAGACGCTGACAGTCATTTCCTACGTTTACTGCCACAGCTTTTTCTAGTTTAACACTAATCTCTTCAGGGTTTTCTCTTGTTCCCTAGAAGGTTTTAAATATGTTCAGGCTGACTTCTGCTCCACAGACAGAGCCATAAACAAGGCAGTGAAGCAGGCCCAGAGTTTCTAAGAAATTAAAAGATAAATGCAGGGGGAAAGAAAAAAAAATTAGTAATAAATAATAAAAAGAAGCCGTGAGCCAGGAGTAAACCCATTTGCTCTCATCTCTTCGGCAAGGTGGCTGTGCTGCTCCCTGGACACAGTGGGGTGCTCAGGTTTGTTTTTTGTTCAGGTTTGTTTTCGCTCCTGGGGAGCTGCAGAAACATTCCCGGAGCTTTCTTTTCTGAAAAATGTCCCGCTCCAGCCCCAAACTTTGGCTTCCACAAGAGGAAGCACTTCACCCGCGGCAGGCACAGGCAGTGACCCGGCCGGAGCGCACCCCGCTGCCTCTGCACCCCGGCAGTGAAGGGTGCCCCGAAATACCGCGTGGCACCAGCCGCCTGGGCAGGGAAAGGGGTGCCGGTGGACACACACACACGGAATTCCCACTCCAGTACGAGCACACCCAGGCTTCCATGGCTGCAAAACATGTTTGTTTTGGGTTTTTTTTTAATCGTAGGGGTTTTGTTTGTTTGTCCGTTTGTAGAGGGTTGGTTTTTTTTTAATTATTATTTATTTTATTGTTTTTTCCTTCCATCCCCATTCAGGAGGCTTTGGGGGCCCAAGCTCCCTCGCTGCCCCCCACCAGAGTGGTCGCGATGATCGGGAATAGACCCACCCCCCCGGCCCAGCCGCCTGTCACTCCGTGGCACGGCACCGCTCCAGCCCGAAAACAGCCCCTCAGCCCTGGCCGCTGCCCGGCCGGGGATGGAATTCCATCTCCCACCTCCGCCGTGCGCGGCAGCAGGGGCGCAGCTCCCGGCTCCGCGCGGTGCTGCGGCCGCGGGCGCGGAGGCACCGCCGGCGGGACGCGGCCCCGCGCAGCCCCCGCGCCCCCCGCTCGCCCTTACCTGAACTCCTCTGCGAGCCGGGGGGCAGCAAAGGCCACGAACGACCAGAAGAACGCAACAACAACAACGAAAACGAGGGGAGGAAAAAACCCAAACACCACAACCAAGCCAAAAAAAAAAAAAAAAAAAAAAAAAAAAAAAAAAAAAATACTTATGGAAATAATAATAAAAAAATTAAAGAATAATTTAAAAAGCCACAAACGCACAATAAAAACGCAGGATTAAAACCAAGCAAACCCAAAGCAGCAGCCCGCAAAGGCAGGAGCGGCCGGGAGCGCGGAGCGGCAGGAGGCGGGCGCAGCTCCCCCGGGAGGCGGGTGCGCGGCTGCGGAGCGCGGCCCCGCTCCCGTAGTACTATATCCCCCTCACATGACGGGCGCCCGGCCGCGGCGGGGGAGGCCGGGGAGAGGCTCGACCGCGTCCGCCGCCCCCATTGGCCCCGCTGCGGCGGGGGCCGGCCCGGCACCGGCCTCAATGGGAGCCGCGCTCGGCCCCGGGGCGGCGCCGCGCGGGTCCGGCCGCGGGGAGGGCGCGGAACCCCCGGGGCTGCGCGGTCTGGGGAGCGCCCGGCGGGGCCGGCCGCCACAGGGCGAGGGGGAATGGGTTTAAACTGAAAGAAGGTTGGTTTGGATTCGGTGTAAGGCGGAATGTTTTACAATGAGGGTGATGAAACACCGAAACAGGTTGCTCGGAGAGCTGGTTGATGCCCCATCCCTGGAAACATTCCAGGTCAGGTTGGACAGGGCTCTGAGCAATTTGATCGGGTTGAAAACGTCACTGCTCCCTGCAGGGAGTTGGACTGGATGGCCTGTTAATGTCCCTTTCCAAGCCAAACCATTCTGTGATTCTGTAAGTGTGCAAACCTTTGGACATCTGGAGACGAGCGAGTCCCTGGGGAGGTGCGAGGAGTCCCATGTTCTCCCTCCTGCCCCACACCCGCACCCTCCTGCCCCTTTCCTGCCTGCCAAAGCGTGATGGGGGGACTTCCAGCACGCTAGAAAGTATTGGCATGTGTGTCCCACACACACACACACACACACACACACACACACACCAGTGTTACTACAGACATCACTTGTTTTTTCATATAAACATATGTAATAATTTGTATATATGCATATACATACATATATACACAAACACACTATAGCTATGCAATACTTGGTATGGATCAGGGTCCATGTTCAGCTCCTGCTGAGAAAGCTCACAGAGGGGCCAACTGCAGCAGCAGTCAGTTTTTTTGCTCAATCAAATTCAGTTTTTCCTTTTTTTCAGATTCTTGGGAAGGTGCAGCCTGGGATATCAGAATGCAGTCCTATAACAACAAGTCTGTGCACCATTTTTTGAGGGCACGTGGGAGAGCATGCCATTCCTACTCCCCACAGTAGGCCTTGCTGTCCTGCAGGGAAAATGAAGTATTATTCTCATTGTATGGGGAAACTGAGGCACAGAGGATCAAACAAAAGGTCTGTGGCAGAACCAAGATGCAGTCTCATCTCTTTTCAAATCCAGCTCAATTTAAGCTCGCAAAAATATCCTCCATCTGCATTTCTTTGGAATTGCCAGTAACACATCCCACAGCCTGGCAAACATGAACCAGACTCTTCCCAAAAGGATATTCAGCCTCAACATCATGGCTGGGCAGCAGCACAGGGGTGACCCTACAGGTGCTCCTTCATCCCGCTGGGGGCAATCAAAGGACCTGGGGGTGCTCAGAGCTCTGCTCTCATGCACAGACCTCGTTCTTCCTCTCCACATTTTCTCAATGAATAATGCATGAGTACATACTCATCAAAATCCTAGATACTATATTTGTACAAATACATCAGGGCCAAATTCTGCATTAGTGTAACTTCACTGACGTAAAAAAGGATTACGTTGGTAAAAATGTTGGCCTTAAATATTTTTACCCAAAATAGATGCTTGGCAAACCTTGCTTTACTGCTTTCTCTCAATTAAAACCCCCTTGTTTCCTGAGTAGGTGAAGTTCAGCGCGATTTAGCAACGCAAAGGACATGAAATTTAGATACAGCTAAAATCCAAGTCCTCAAGTCTGGGCTTAAATGGAATTTGAATTGTTGGCTGTACACATGTAAAATTCCCTTGTAAAATTCCCTTGCAATGTTTATTACATGAAAACAACCAAAAGTTGCGATCTTAATTTTATCATTACAATAACCCACCTAGGCACTGGGACACATTAGAGGTTTCTCTAACTTGCATTTTTCCACTTGTAAAAGGCAATGTCTTCATATTTTAGTCACAGTAGTTCTGAACTTTCTTTAAATTGCTAGAGATGCAGTGAAGTCCCATATTTACATTATGTGGAAATAAAATGGTGTTTTAAACGGAAATAAACCCAGTTCTGCTTTTCAAGTTTCATCTGTTTTACTGGGCCCACAATCTTTTCACTTCCCTAAAAGCACCACTGGAGGCTGGGTCCTTTGGCAGCTGTGCAGCTGCAGGGCTGTGCTGTTGGCTGTCTCTGAGGCTGGAGATAGGAAGAGGAGAAGTTTTCAGTGGGATCAAGCAGATCCAAACGTGCTGCTGTGGGAGGGGATGCACAGCCACTGTCCCTTGTGCCAGCACCTGCCCCTGTGTGGCTGCATGCCATGATGGAGGGGAGATCTGATACATTTTCACATCTGAAGAACCCTACTGAGCATCTCACCCTTTCAATACTGCTGTGAGGTGAAATGCAATGGAAAATATCAGGAAAGTGCAGCTAAGACATCTGTATTTCTCCCTGAGATTTCCCTATGGGAAGAAAAAAAGTATTAGAAATGCAGGCAGGCAGTGCAGAGCACCTGGGAAGCAAGTCCAGAGCGTGCAGGATGAACCCTGACCCAAACTCACTCACACACTGTGTGACGATTTCTGGATGCACCAAACCTTTTGCACATGTCCAGATCCCCTTTGCTGTGCACACAGAATCCACGGGAAACTTCAGCACAGCCCTTGTGTGTAGGCTCAGTGGCTGTGCCTTCAGCATTGCTGGGTGTCCAGAACTCTTGCAGAAATTGCTGCCCTGACCAGGCCACTGGACACCAGTATACCCTGGACAAATATCCAAAGTCTTTCTGCCCAGGCAGCATTTCTAGACAGAGACAAAGGACACGTTAAAACCAAACAAACAGGATATAGAACTGCACAAGTTCTGATGCCTCGCTATGGCACAAACCTGTCACCTTACAACAGAGAATAATGGGAAAATGCACAAAAGTCACTGCCTCCTTGAATGCCAGTCTGGGGCTGTCCCTGCTGAAATATCCCACAGCTTCATCCATTACAGAATCTTTTCTGAGCAATGATTTTATCAGAAAAGTTTCCTTTCTCAGCTAGACTATATTTTCTTATCCCACACTGCTGGGAGTGCCTCTGCTATTCGACCTGGTTTTGAGATCTGCAAGCACATTTTGGGACTTAAACCCAAAACTGAGGATTACAAGCCACAGTGGCAGGTGCCAGCCTCTGAGCCACTCAGGCACTTCTCCATCCCTCTGTGATCTCTGAATGCACTTCTCAAGCTGTGAACTGGTTAATTCTTCTGAGCCCCATGACAGTGAAAGCAAGCTGACACACATCTAAGTTTGCTCAAGGCTTTGGAAACTCTACAAACCTTTATTAACAGCAGGGGAAGTGCACAGATCTAGAGAAATATAATTACTTCTGATCCCTTTTTCCTGCCAATTTTTCATGAGAACCAGCAATGACTGTTGGGCTGGAATAAGATTTTGGGAATAAATTTTTGTGCATTTGTGACTGATGTCTCACATCAGCATCCTTCATTTGGTACTGCAGCACAACTGAGTCCTCATTCCATGCTATGAAATGCAGCTGAATTTTCCCAACCCATCCTTTTTGTGCATCACTAATAAGAGATTTCCTTCCTTCTCTTCGTATCTTCAACAACTCTTTTGAAAATCTATTGTTACTTCAGTCCCTTGGTATTACTTGGGCATTTTCTGTTCTCTCTTTTGCCGCCTTTCAGGAGAGAACTTCAATCACATTGGTTGCCCTGCTCAGACAGCCTTTCTGGCGTTGGCACAGCCCAGTCAAACACTGGGGATAACACAGAATTAAGGTCCTTTTAACTGGCTTTTGTCTGATGGCTGTGTGCTGGAGATCTAGTCAGGAAAGGCAGATAAACCTCAGCATCCAAGCTTTTAAAAATTTTCCTGAAAATAATAATTGCCCTGCTTTATAAAGTTAAAAAGGAGCCATGGGCTGAACTATTCATGAGTTGTTCTGTGCCACACAGCACCAAGCCATTAAAGGTGGGAAAGGCAGCAAAGGGCTCCTCCACGCCACACTCAGCAGTTTACACCTAAGAATTGTCTGGCTCTGCTCACACTTTGCCTTTCCACCCATGCTCTACGGAGGCTGACTTTTCCTGCCTCAGATTTTCTACTATTTTGTATGTTGGTTGCACAGTTCTGTGTCATAAATTACTTCTTGTTTTTGAGGGGATTTTAAGGAAAAGTGGTTGAACTTCATGGATGGGCAAAAAGAGGGATTGTGTTGCATTGGGTGAGTGTTTTGCTGTCTTTAGAGGTCACCTGTGGTATTTCTGCCCCGGCCCTTGCTATTTCCCATTTACTGCAGCAGCAAACTATTAGTAATCTGATGAGCCAACCAGCCACCTGGCAAAACAAGGGTTAGGCTGAATTGATTATTCACACATTTCCATGTGATTTACAAATCAAGGTTGCTCTTTTTCCAATGAAAGGAGCAAAAATAATCAAGCAGAGTAAAAAAAAAAAAATAAAAAGGAAATTCAAATTCTATTTCTTGGTTTTGTGTGTTGCTTGGGGTTTTTTTCAGTTTTTTAAAATTAGTCTCCTGCAGATGGATCCTTTCCATGTGCCGCAAAGCCCATGGTCACATCCAGCTGAGCTCTATTGGGCTTCGGCTTTCAGCACCAGAACAGTTACATGGGGACAGAGGGAACAAAAAAGCCTGTCAGACTCTCCAGTAATGTTGTGATCATGTTAACTTAGCAGTCCTTGACACTCACAGATAAGGACTGTAAGTTCTCTCGGTACTACAGAAATATTGACACAAAGAATATGTTTATCCCTGGCTGTGTCTCTGCAGGACAAGGTGGAAACAGCAACAGCAATCTCAGGACTTAATTTCTTTGGCCTTGCCAGGGCATCTGTGCTGCAGGGCCAACAGTTTATTGATTTTTGGGTTTTTTTCTTTCCTCCACTGGTCTGGAAATTATGTTGTCTTTTCAAGTCAGAGTCAGAGGTCCAGAGGGAGATAAGTTGGAAGAAACTCATTTTAGGATTTTTTATGCTATTATGCTTTCGACTGTTAAACACAGTGGGGTACCTGGGAGAGTTTCTGATTTTCTCCCAAACTTTCTGTTCATTAATATACTGAGAGATAAAATGTTAGCTGACCTTCTGGCTGCATTTCTCTAGGCCATCTTTAGCTGGGTCCAGCTCCAAACTCAGGTTTCCATGCACAACCCCTGCAGTTTAATCTGGCAAAAGCACCCTCGGAGCAGAGTTGTTCCTGCTGACATCATGAACATCCAAGGGATTCAGGCCACCCGCTGCAGGGACAGGGGTGTGCTGAGTGTGTGATACACAAGTTGTCCCATCACTGCCTCCCTTGGCTTGATGGTGAGGTGAAGCACAAGAGCTGGGGCTCGTCTCTTTAAACCCTGATCCTGAAGCCGCCCAGCAGCCGATGCCTTCAGTGGGACACACGAGGCTCATTGCAAGGGGTTCAGCCCAGTCCAACCCGCCCCTCCCGAAGGTGACTCAAGGACAGGCAGGTCTGAAAACGTGACAAAACCCACTGACTCACCTGGAGGAGATTCAGCACCCACCTCTGCTCATCCAAGTTTAGGAAAGCAAAATATACTGGAAGATCTGGGATAGGATGGACGTTGGCTCTGGTTCAGGAGCAGATCTGCGATAAACTGTATTCCCCTGCCCTCTCCTGGAAGGAATAAGCCAGGGCTGGGTGCGTTTGTGCAGGATCCTTATGCTGAGCACTGCGGGGAAGTGGCTCCAGCAGGAGGTGAGAGGAGATGGTGGTTTTGAAGACAGTGTTTACAGGACTGAACAACTATGAGCATGTTGTGTCCACCGTGCATTGCCAGCACCATGTCTGCCAGACACTGGCACACCTCTCGAGAATTTGGATGTCTTCAAGGAAGAGCTGCTTGCCTGTCTGGCCATTTACACTGAATTGGGAAACAGAGAGGGAACAACCGAGGGAATTCAGAGCCTCTCATTCACCTTAAATAGCAAACACAAAGCCTACATGCAAACACAGTAACCTTCACTCAGATCACAGCTGGAGCACCACCAGGTCAGAAATGCAGCACCACGGCACGAGCAGACAGAGCTCCTGTGGGTACCATTGCAGAACAGGCAGCTGGGACCCCAGCACTTGACCGGTGATATGGGGAGAGCGCAGCAGGGAGGTCGACTCAATCTCCTTGGAGGCTGTAGAGTACAGAAAGCATGAAAGTCCTCAAAATTAGGAAGATCCAGGTCTGGTGCCTGGTCCTGAACCTTCAGTTGTGCTGTTACTGTCACTGCTCCAGGCTCACAGTTCAGTGAATATGACCCATTTACATAGATTCATACCCAGATATATTAGGAGATTTTGCAAAGCTTCCTGCTTCTCCAGGGCCACTGAAATTACATTCTTCTTTTTTCTAAACATCAAACAGCCAAAGCAAAACTAGTCCTGTCCTACAAAGGACTGATTAGCAAATCACTGCTGTTGAGATAATAATGGGAGCAATGAACCACGAAACCCAAGTGCAGAAACTCTATAAATAAGCCTGTGGTTCAGTAGTCACAGTGCAGGACTATGCATCAGGAGCTCTGGAATGGCAACACCAACCACACGTGCACTAGATAACCTCACAAGTGTCTCCTATGCTTCAAGATTCCTTTGTAGTTGTGTTCCACCAAGTCTTTCTAAACCCAGTAAAGAGTTATGCAAAGAGGTATCCTCTGGCATGTCAGGTAGGTAAATCACCTCCCTCCAGCTGGGGTGCTCTCAGCCCAGAGGAAAATGAGACCACGCATTGTAGACAGGCTGTGAGCAAAGGCTGGTGGGGACATGATCTTTTAAATCTTGACTAACTGCTCTGTCATCATGATGGGGGAGCCTCTGAGAGCAAAACAGACCCCACCTAATATCTTGAGAAGTTCCACAACTGTTTTTTCCCTGCTCCACCCAAACATAAGTCCTGTTTGCTGGGTTTGCAGTATTTTCAGCACCTCTTTACCCTCCCCTTCACCTTCTTATCAAAGAGATGAACTTCAATAAAGTAGTTCCAGCTGTCTTTAAAAGCGAAGTTTGTATTTCCTGCTTCAATACAGGGTTAAAAACAATGTTTCTGTTCATCACAGAAATAAATGTTAAATGGAAGTTGAGTTATATCTCTCCTGTGACTAATGTTCTAGCTTGTTTTCCAAAGTTAATTCTTCATACGCTTTTTTCCCCCTCTTGTTCCTTTTTACATTTGTCCAGACTCCTGTGTTCCCATGGGACTAATTACCCACTCAGCAGTTACTCTGAAGTCCAATTGTAATATCTGGCAAAACTCTGCTCCTCTATGCAAGCTTTTAAAATATTTCCTCAATTTATTTCAAAAAGCAACACTCTCCAAAGCTTCTTCCCAATTTGTGTTGCCCTGGACTGAGATTTATTTTGCTGCTGTTGAGAGCTGACAGCTTTGTTTGTCCCAGGGCAGATATTCTCAGCAGAATAATTAATAATAATAAAAAAAACAGGCAAAAAACCCCAAACAACTAGATTGCTCATGTCAAAAATTATCCATTGTGATGCAATCTTCTATTTTCTCATCTAGTGGGTCCTTAGTAGCAACGTAAGCAATGAAAAAACACTGATTCAGACCTGGATTATTCTTCTTCAAAATACAGATGTGATCATAGTGTTTTCATTCACATCCACCTTAGACTTGTCTAAAAGTTTGGGGGAAGATTAATTACATATCCTGCAATCTACAGATGCCCATTTTCTTATTCTGTAGGTGTTTTTGAGCAAAATATTTACCCCTGCTGGTGTTACAAGCAATAATGGAGAGCTAAATTCAGATTACTGGCATATATTTTTTCCCCACAAACACTGCTTGAGAGGAAAATATGTCCCTTCCCAATTCTGCAACTATTTAAATGTCTATATGGCCAGAAGTGACTCACCTCATCTCCTTGCTCTGCGGTTTCACCTCCTCTTCCCTAAGGATAATAATCTTGGCAAAGTACCATACAGAACAAACTGATGTTCATAAAATGAATTTCAAGTGCCCAGTGAAGAAAATATAGGAAAAAGATTATGAGAAAACCTTTTTTTTCAGGACATCTGAATTGTGCTAGAGGCAGAGGGAATATGGCAGCTCCTATGAGAAAAGCCTGTTATCACTGAACTGGGGAGAACATCACATCTTATTGAGTGGTTTAATTCTTCAACAATCTCTACTTAACCACATGGTAATTCTTGTTTTCTCTAGGGAAAAGAGATCTCTAAAGCACTGCACATCACCCAGTTTTTGTCCAAGTGGACCTGGGCTCTGTCTGCTGCAGAGGCTGGCACAGCAACTGCCCTCAGCTCTAAAGCCAATTTGCCCCAATGATCAAGCCACATTTGGATGGCTTTGCACAAGCTTGCATTTGACGGTGACCATCCTGTGAGCTACTGCAGGCACTCGGGTTTCCCTGGATACCATTAGGGCTCCTGGCCATCAGCAAGCAGCACCTCTCCTACTACAGTGAGGCATTGATCATGCAAACCTGTCAGAGTCAGCTGAAGTTCACTCTGGTAGTTCCCTTTGGAACTCCTGTCTAAATATCACAGCCCCTAAGGTAAACACCAGCCGATTCCTGCCCTGCAAAATGTGAAGCATTGCCATGCCAGCCCTTCTCCTCACAGCCTTATTAACACAACCACTCAAGGAAACTGCTTTTGCGTTTACACCTAGGAATAAAATAGTTATCTCTATCAGAGCAGACAGAAAGGGTGTTTCTTTTGGAACGTCAAGTTGTTCACTTCTAGCATGCAAAGTCTGTTATAATCACAATAATTTGCAGATGGGATCCACAGCAAACCAACACAGCAGCACCAGTTCTAGCCAAGGGTTTCACTGGTGGGCACAGCAGAGGCTAATAAAATCAATTGCAAACTTTGGATCTTTTTAGCAAAATTGATTTGGTAATTAAATATCTAATTTCAAGACTTGTCTCAGTCATATTTCCAGCTCAAAATTACAGATTTTTAAAGATACTTTCCCTCTGCACCTATATGTTAAAAACCAATCTCCCACATTTTTGTAAGGCTAGCAATTTTTTAATAGTTTTCTACATCTTACAGTTATTTCATTTCATGAGCCAATAAAAATGTTCCTGCTAATGGCACAGACTCTTTTCTCACTTTCCCCAGGTCCTACTCTACATGTGGCCACATCCTGGGAGCAGCTACCACCAGAAGCCCTGAGCTGGCTAAAGGAGAGGGTGCTGTGCACAGCCACAGGCACGCTGGAACTCCTCCTGCTGGATTGACAACTTGGAAAACCTCAGTATTTCCAAAATCCCAAATTGGGAGCTGTTCTTAATCTGTCATCAGCTTTTTAAGAAGAATCTAAGAACTGTCTGGGCATTCATATAAAAATTGAAAATGTCAAGCACTCCTTCCTTCCCCCTGACCTTTGTGCAGAGCTGTCAAATGCACCATGGCTTGGGCCAGCATGCAGCTGACCGGACCAGGAGCAGCATTTCATCGAGCTCGGGCTGGATGCAGCTGGATGCTCCAGGCTGGGTCCAGGAGATGTGGAGTGTCAGCAGTGCCTCAGCAGTGGGCAGGGCTGGCAAGGTGCAGGCAGTGCTGGCAATGGTGCCAGGAGGTCTCTGTGAACCTGTCACAACCCCTGCCCTGCCACAGCCCCCAGGGAGTGCAGGGGCTGGGGTGCCCTGGGGGAGTCCTGCCCCAGGGATGTTCCCTGCAGCACTGGGAAACCTCCCCTGTGGAAAGGGGTCAGGTGCAGCAGCGTATGTCACCCCATGTCACCACGGCTTGTTGGGTACAAGCTGAGGCTGCTGTTGCCTTCAGCAGCCCTTCACACAAGCATCCAAAATAGCTGCACATAGATAACTCCTGTCCTCCTAATCAGTGCCATGGAGACGGGTGCCAAGTCACATCCAGGGATTTACTGATCCCCTCTGCTCTGCTGGCTGCTGCAGCTCCATGACAAATGACATTTGTTTGTGCCAGCCTGTGCCCCAAGCACGGGAAAGGCTGTGAGTTTGCTGGACTTTTATCTGCCCACAGGACAACAATGGAGGATGCTCCTTTTAAAATCAACTCCTGTTTACTTTCAGTCAGAGGTTTCTGGAGCAGCAAGGAAGACCTAGGCAGGTAAGCAGATCTCCACCATGCCAAGTGGCAGGGGCCACCTGTGCTGGCATTTGGTGACAGATTAATGCCACTGCACAGGCCGAGGTGGCAGCAGCCCCACGGGCTCACGTGTGGCAGCAGCAGCGCCTGGCCAGACCCTGCCAGTCCCGGGAAGAGGGACAGGATTGCAGCCTTTGACGTCATTCCAGCGGGATCAGGCTCAGACATCTGTCCCAGGCGGAGATTGCGCACGGCCCCTAGAGAACAGACACGTTGTGCAATGCCAGGACAGGCTCTGCTGAGGGATCAGGCACATCCCTGCCTCCAGCAACTCAGCACCACCAGGATCAGCCTGAGGTGGGTAGGAATAGCAAGAGTTTGGCAAAGAAATTGGTTTAAGTCTGCTCAAACAGCTGTTTAATGATTTGCCTCCAGGCAAAACCATTTTAAAATAGAGGGGATATCACCGTGGAGCAGCAAAATGATAGGAAAAAGACCTGTTTGCCCTCACAGGCAGGGTTGTTTGCATGGGACAGAGGAGAGGGTTTAATTGATCCTTGTTATTTTTCTTCTTTTGGGGGCACTGCCTAATACAAATGTGTTTGGTAAAGAGAAATAAAGGCTACAAATATCCCAGCACCCCATCAGTTGGCACGAGTGCGTGGAGATGTTTAGGCCTTGTCCAGGAAAGAGAATCAAAAGAAATTCACGGGGAAGCCAGAAGATGATGATGATGATTTTGGAGTTGGTGGGAGGGAAAAAATCAGAGCACACAGAAGGGCTCCAACTCAGCCAAAGGAACTGGACACAGGCAGGGACACAGAAAGCCCCAGGACACTCCCAGGATGCTTGGGGCAAATGGTTCAGTGCTGGACTCAGGTGTGGGATGTCACCTCCAAAGGAGGACGCTGGGGGCCAACGTTTCTGTCCAAGCAATAGAAGACAAGCAACAGAGGAACCACTGGACTCAAAGCTGGGCCAAAGAATCAAGGGAGTTTGAGGTTTTTCAGAAAAGGAATGAGAGTTCTGCTTTTCCCATAAGGGGCTGAGCAGAGCTGACAGAGCCGGACGAGGCGCAAGCATCCCGGGGGAGCTCAGCTGCGCCATGGCTCTGCTGGAAACCAGCAACGGGAAGGTGGCCCAGTCATCAGAGCCCAACGGGTGAGATGAATCCTCATAAAAATACAAGCCAGCAGAAAAACTTCAGCAATCCAAACAAGAGGTGCAAAAGGAATAAAAATGTTGAAAAAAAATCACCTTGAGCAGAGGCTCCTGGGCCACACTGGAAGGCAGCCCCTGCGTGGGACAGGGCCAGCACAAGGACTTGGCACTTCTCGACCCTCTTTTGAAGCCCATTGAGACCCAGACAGGAGACAAGAAAGTTTGTCAGCTCAATAACTGCTGCCTCCTCCTCCCTCACACCCACTTGCAGGAGGAAAATGTGCCAGGAGCCTTCTTTGGCTGCCTCTAAGCCTGAAGACCTGCTGAGGAGCCACGTGGGCTGCTTCAAGGGGCTGTCTTGAGCAGCCACACATTCATGGAGCTGCAGGATTTACTACCTGAAAAGAGAACAAGCCGTGACCCAGGATGAGCAGAGCATGAAATCCCAGGTCTAACCCAGTGTATGGAGAGTGGAAGGTAAATCAGGCAAACAGCTGCAGGTTTCACTGGGCTTGGCCCAGAGCAATGCTGCATATTCAAGCAGGGAAAGTCAGAACTTAAAAGACCTTCAGTTAGGAACTTCTGCTGTAACAAAACATAGATGTATTGTAGTGATAGAACTCCTTGATTCACCATTTAACAGTGTCAAAAGTAGAAAATTACTTACAAGATGCTAGAAGAAATGTCAATGAAATAAATAAGCGTCTTTTAACTAATCCCTTGAGCATGGTTTAGCCATAGACCTGGCTCAGAAAGCACTGAAAAGTCTACAGGAAACTAAGTACGAGGATAACAGAAGTCTAAACATTCTTTTTTTACAAGACCCTTTCCCACAGCCACTGCTGATCTGAACAGCCTGAATAAGCTCCGTTAGATTTTATCAGGGAGGCTTTAAAAGTGGGAACTGGCAAGAGGGCCTGCATCTGATGGACAGGAATCAGATGCTTTCCTTTCAGGGTACAGTCTAGGGAAATTTGGGTCAGTAAATGTAACACATACATGTGGCAGACCATTGGAGAGAGTCAGCCTTTTTTCCATACCTGGATGGTGTTCTGCTGCTGTATCAAAAAGGTTCAGAGTAAGACAGAGGCTGCCAATCTCAGCAGGAACCAAAGCTGTTCCAAACCCAGGTAATTTACCTTGGCCATGCTGCTGCTGACAGGGGAAAAGCCATGAGCAGGCAGGGAGCAGAGTCCCTGCTGAGTCAGCCAGTGCCCAGGGCCCCCCAGAGCTGCTCCTCTGATGCTGGGCTGACCAGGTTTGCCAGTCTTGCACAACCCTTGGGGAGATGGGGTGAGGAGAGGAACTATTGCAGTGGGTACCTGAAGGCATCAGAACCTTTCAGCAGCAGGAACGGCTCTTGTCTCTGCACCTGACTCAGCCTCCCAGTATTGCAAAATCCCTGCCCGTATCAATTGCAGGTGGTAGGATTTCTAATTTAGAAGCTGCTTTGGAACAGGAACAGAGAAGGCATTCAAGGCTGATGGCTTTACCTGGCACAAGTCTGCATTCAGCCAGGTGAGATCGTTGCCATGCCCCAAAGAAACTCCCATCGGAGGCTCTGAGAACCATTGCCCCCATTTTCCACAGGGGAAAGTCTGGGCTCAGGACACACCTTATGTCTCTGGGGCATGAAGGCAGAGTTAGCAGCCACAAAGAACAACTCCAGGAGCAATCATAAGCCTGCCTTCTGTCCCCATGCAGCAATGCTAATGCTCTCTCCAGACAGCTCAGCTGCAAACACGGCTCTGGGGCACCACAAGGGAGCGGCTGCCCCAGGGCAGAGCCAGACCCAGCACTGGGGAGAATCCTGCAGGAGCAGGATGGACTGCAGGGACACAGGCTGTGGAGGATGCATGGGAGTTTGTCTCCTGTTGGAAGAAAACAATCTGGCAGGGTCTAAACCTAAACATACCCAAGAGGGGAAACAGGACAGGCAGCATAGCACAGCACAGACTTGGAGGGCAGTGACATTGGGGTAGGTGCTGAGGGGGGAAGATGTGACAGAACATGGGAGGCAAAGACCAGGAAACAAGTTCCCATTTCATCTCCTAACCTCTAAATGTCTAAAAATCCACTATCAGTCTGAGTGTGAGCCATTCACCTGTGGCTGTCAGTAGTCATCCAGAAGGCAGACAGGCACCAAGAGCTCAGCAGGAGAACTGAGTCAGAGGGAGCTGCTTACCTGAGCCACTGGCCCCAGGAGATGCCTGCCTGCAGCTGAGCTAGGGGGAAAGAACGTTTTTCCTATAGGCTGAAGAGACCCATGGGAAACAGGTGTCATTTGGTAATGATAGCATTCCCACCTAGGACGAGAAAGCAGCCAAAAAAAAGCAAAATTACATTAAGAACAATATTAGCAGCATTGCTGAGAGACACAGCCCAGAGGCAGGAGAGTGTTTTTGGGGCAGAGTCCTGGCTATCCAACAAGGGAACAGGGACTGTGAGTATTTCAATGATGAACTCAGCATCATAGGAAAAAGATCTTTACCCTGCCTTGGGAAAGGAGATCATCTCTC
Source organism: Eopsaltria australis (assembly GCA_034509425.1). Classification (NCBI taxonomy): domain Eukaryota; kingdom Metazoa; phylum Chordata; class Aves; order Passeriformes; family Petroicidae; genus Eopsaltria; species Eopsaltria australis. The sequence continues at coordinate 584,726 of JAVTVJ010000180.1, forward strand.
AGAAATACCAACTGCCTCCACCAACAGCAGCTCTCAGGACCTAGTTCCTCCTGCAAGCAGTGATGGGGTAAGTGATCTGCAGGTTGTTTTCAGGCAAGAGGCCTTTGAGTTAACAGCAAATACAGGCCTGCTGTGTTAAATGAACTTTATTCCATTTACAAAACATCGTGAGCTCCTCATGCAGCCGCTGAGCTGGCTGCCGGCTGCATCTGCCGGGTCAAACTGTGTTAGAAGGATCTGATTCACTTCTTTCATCAGACCTGCAAGAATATGAGTCAGGAATAATCTTTAATATCTCAATCAGCCCGGTAATCCTCCATAGTTCTCCTGCCTAAATTCATCACTCCCTGGCAATCTCCTTGGAAGCTGAATTTGAGGCTCATTCTGTGCCAGTATAATGTGGGAAATGACACTAGTTATCACCCAAGAACGCAGCAAAAGAAAAAGGGGTTAAGGGATGTGCTCCTCATCCACTGGAAGCCAGAGAAGATTGTATTTAGATGGGAACACTGGTGCTCATGATAGCATGACAGGACACATTTCAACAAGGATTGCCAGACCTGTGATGGACTCAATGAGCCCATGGAGGAGATGGGATCCAGCCCTGAGGGAGAGGAAGGAAACAGGGTTTGGGAAAGAAGGGAGTAACAGGAGCCTGGGGTGGAGTGTGAGCAAAGTTGTAGAAAAAGTCCAGGGCTTGTCATTGTGCTGAGGGAGCCTCTGTCTGTTACAGGGAGCAGGGAGGGCAGGGAACAGTGGAAGAGCCTCATTGCTCAAACAATGCCCTTGCCTGATCTCTTAAGAACTGGAGATTAGGACAAAAGTAAGGAACTGCCAATCTGGAGCAGACCAGTGGTGCCTGCATTCAAGCACCCAGTTTCCAGCAGAGTCCAAATTTGGCTGCTTTAGAGGAAAATCTTCGATAGCATCCCATTTCCAGGAAGAGTGTGATACACCGAGTGCTTGCTCCCGTTGGGATGGCCACAGAACTGTAGCAGGGCAGAAAGACTATTTATAAGTGTATCAGATGTCAGCTGAGCTCTTTGCACTTTCTTTTCTTGATCATACATCAAGTCTAATGAGAAGAAATACAGGCTGAGGGGAACAAATGAGCCCAGGTTAATGAAGAGGTGTCTGTCTAATACAATACATACAGGGAAGAAGAGCAGCTGGCTCTGTGCCCAGCACTGCTACAAGGCCTCTGAAAACTGAGCAAGATCACTTTACTGACAGCACAGCAAGAGGGAAGGGTTGAGAGTGCTTTTTGTGATGATGGTTCTGCATTATTAGACAGAATTGTTTTCACCTGAAAAAAACCTGGATCCAAACCTATTCATAGACCTTTCATTATGCTCTCTTCTAAGGACATGCTGTGCCTAAAACAATAAAATAAACAACCTGTAGGGTTAACTGTCTCTCTCCAAACCTGGTATGAGAAAGTTAGAATACAGATTTAAGCACAGAGAAAAGTTGATAGCTGTTCCAATTAATGTTCCAGCTAGCATCTGCTCTTTTTAATTAGTTGAAGCCTGGTGTTGTCTGGAGAAAGAACTGCTGAGTGGAACTGCGCTGGATTCTTTTCTGCTTAGACAGCTATTCTGGTCCCTCTTGGTCCTTGGAACTTCTCCATTTCACAGAGGCCAGAGTCCATTGCGAGTGTGCTGATACATGGGCTGTGCCCTCAGACTGTGTTTCACTGCAACGCACTTCAAATCTGTTTCCCACTGGAGGGAAAACTGACAGAGGAAGAAGATACTTTACACATGTCCTCTCCCCCTCCCAGACACGTGTTTGTACATTGCTTCACTTATTGAAAACCCAGTTTTCATCTGCAAAAAGGCACTGCCATGAAACAGATGCAGGTGGATGGAGAAGGCTTCCCCAGGACATGCCAGCATTCCTGTTTTGCTGGAAGCTCACTGATCCTTCACCTCCCTCTTTGTAACATGACCTTTGCGGATCTGAGCGTTTCAATTACACACAGATGAATAATTTACAAGTCATGGCTGTTGCAATAAACAAGTCCTTCTGTTCTGTCCAAACATTCGACATCTTGTCTTAAATATCCCTCAATGTGAAAAAACCTCCAGGACTTAGGCAACATTCAAAAAACACTGGAGGAGCAACTGATGAGGGAAGAGCAGGGTGGCATTTCACAGCAGCAAACAGCACTGGCAGCAAGTATTCCTCTTATCTCCCAGCAGGGCATTGACCTGTTGTACAAACTCCAGGTAGGAAAGCCACTGGCAAAGCAACCCCAGAAGTAATATTTACCTAAGAGGAGACATTTCAGTGGAAAACAAGGATCTGCTGACATCCCAGTGGGGAGGAGAACAGCGGTCATTCACACTGGTACAGGCAAAAAGAATAGGAACGGGATCTGGAATTTCAGAGTATTTCTGCGTAATAAAGATGTTGTTGCGTGAGGAGCATGTTTGTGCTGTCCATGATTCCACTAAATAGACATAAAATGTGAATTTGGTACGAGTCCCACAGGAGATCCACTGCCCAGCATCAGCAGAGTCATTATGTTTCTATGTGCCCCAGTATTCCATACTCAAAATACAGATGCAAATAGGCAGATCCTGCAAGAAAACAACCAGGCTGGCAATAAACATTCCTGAACCACTGCAGCTGGTGCCCAGTGATGCCTCATTCTCTGGCAAGGGGAAGTGGATCCCATGAGCCACCCTGGAAATATGAACCACAGTTTTGAGTTACAGATAATAGTTCCTGTACGAGCTTCTCTGGAGAAGAAGATAGACAGGATCGAAACAGCTCAGGAGCAAAGCGTGTAACAGGGTTGTTTTTATCTTTAATCCATTCCACATGAGCAGAAAGAGCTTGGAGCCGTGAAACATGTGCTTCCTTTTGCAGTTCAACCCATAACTTTGGTTTATTAATCCTTTTTGCTCTGCTCCATAAGCCCCCGTTGAAGAAAATTTGTGTGTAGGACTTGCAGGATCAGCCCTTTTTACCAGCTGCAGTTTCACTATCTTCCTAAGTGATCAAAGCACAGACTCTCACTGAAAGGGGCAATTCCACCTTTCCCCAGCCCATGTGTCCCTCTTCCTCCAGCCATCACAGTGTTCATGATAAAAAAGGATCTTTACCTTAGGCAGGGTATTTTTCAGCTGGATCAGTTCCCATGCAGTGACAGCAGCTGAAGTTTTGCCACAAAGCAAGAGCCAGGAAAAAGGCTGGAACTGTGCCTCAAGAGCTTAATGCAAAATCATGAAGTTTCAGTCTCAGGTTCCTGGGTCATTTGTCCGTGCAAATAGTGTGGATTTATAGTCCGGCTTAAGAAAGTCTCCTTGGCTGCAGCTCTGTGGCTCTCTTTTGCACAATGGGCCAAATCCAGTCTCTAGTTCCCAAAAGTACTGAGGGAAGACTGGAACTAGTTACAGTTTTCATCTGGGGACCAGGTCTACGTGGTTATTCAGAACTGGCCTTGAAATTGCAACCATATTGTTTATTTATATCCCTACCAGAGCAAACCAGGGGGGGGTCACCCCACTGAACCCAGGCTCAGACTCTCAGATCTCACCCTCCATTGTCCAGAGACTTCATGAAATCTCCTTCCTTTGAGATTTTCAAAAGACCTGGGCAAAGCCTTGAGCAGCCTGATGTGACTTGGAAGTTATCTCTGCTTTGAGCAGGAGGCTGGACCAGAGACCTCCAGAGGTCCTTCCTAAATAGCATTATCCTGAGATTCTGTCATCTTCCACTGCATCTGCACGAGGCTCTGCTACAGCACCACCAAGCAGTCCCACACTGCCAGAGTCACACATCAGCAGCACAAGCCAACTAATTCTCCATGGCCTTGGCTACACTAGCTGGGAGCCAGAGCAAAGCACACACCTTATCTGTGTGCAGATGTCTCAGCACACACCAGAATAAGCTTTGCATTGCAAAAGAAATTTTCCCAGCTCTGGCCAGGATCCCAGACTGAAGACTGCAGGACATTTTCTCTTCAGCAGGAAGGAGCCTGCATCCTCAGCAAGAACAAGTGTGAAATACAAATCACTGAGCACCTGCTGCTCGTTGTCCAAATCATCACAGTACCCCTGAGTAGCCACAGTGAAAGGACGGATGACAGGAACTATCTTTTAATTGCCGTGTGGCCCTTCAGAAACCTCAGCAATTTTGATCCACCAGATTGAAATCTGAGCTCTTGAAAGAATTGTGCACATTCACTTTGGATGAGACATCCCATGAACACACTGGGGATCAGGAGGCGAGGATCTGAGCGGGTTCTGCTCCATCAGCTTGTTTGCAAAGATGGGAGCTGAGCTCACAGGTCTGCTTTCAGAGCCTTCCTCGGGGTCACTTCTCCTTCAGCCCAGAGGATGGAAGAGGGTTTCTCGGTGCTCTCAGAAGACGGCATCTGTAAGGTGAAAGGGGCATGGAGGAGCCGGAGTGGGAAAAGTAGGACAGAGTCAAATCCCAGCCTGGCAGTACAAGGCTGCTGCCATCTCGTGGCTGGCTCTGGCCATGCAAAGGTGACCGGGGACATTTTTCCAGCTGGAAAATCTTCCTTTGAGAAAAGAACCTTCCTGCAAGTACGCTTCAGTTGGGAGGAGCGAGGGCAACAATGCCAGTGGTTAGACCCCACCGGGCCCAGCACTCGGGTACCAGAGCTTTGCTGATGTTCCTGGGAGGTCTCCTGCTTTACCTTCTGCTAGAGCTGCTCCTCTGCTTTGGGATGGCTCCACCCCAAGCCATGGTAATCCTTTTTCCATCAGGCCAGCACCTCCCTGTGCCCTATATCCTAAGGAGGGATCCCTGATGCTGTTGAGAGGCCCTGGGTTTGCTGTGCCCATGCAGTGTGTGTTACCTTCACAAAGGTCTGGGGCTGGGAAGGGAGATGATCCATGGTGAAACAGAGACCTGTTGGGATCAGACAGGATGGATATGGTCTCCAGTACTGTTTCTTCTGGCATCTTTCATTGAGCTGTGGTGCTGATGCAGGGATTTATTCTGTGTCACACACACAGTCATTCTTTCACCCCCTTACAGCCTCACTACCAAGCTCAGGAGTGGGCACAGTAGTTGAAAGAAATGTGAGAGCAGCCATATATTCCCCATGGGATCTCCACAACCATCTGCTTGCCCACAGGCAGGGGAAAGGCAGGAGAACAGTGTCCCAAAGAGACCCACCAGCAGAACACTTCTGCTGATAGCTCACCAGAGACCCTACTAAAGCAGAGAGCTGCCTGCACTGCCTTCCACAGAGCTCTTGTAGGTCATGTCTTGTGGGCACTCACTCAAGGATACCTCCTCCTTCCTTGTCTCTAACTATGAGAATAGGCTCCAACTTCCCCTTCTTCCTCCTGGGACGCTCCAGGTTCTGCAGCTGCACAACTCACTGGAAAAGAGCAGAACAAGAGCTCCAGAGAAGGAAAAGCTCCCTGGTCATTTGGTATTTCCACAGTGTTCACTGGTTGCTGCCAGGCTGTTCTCTCTGTGTGGCACATTTTGGGGCTCACATCACTCAAACTAAAGTGGAATGCTGGAATAAATGAGTCCCCTGGAGAAGACTCCAGGCAATGGGGAGATGACTGCCCAGTGACTTGTGCAGCATCCTTGGGTACACAGGGACTTTCCCATAGTGATAAGAATACAGAGGAAGATTCATTTATCTAGATACTTATTCAGCTTTCATCTCTGTCAGCGTTTCCCAATCAGCCATTTCAAAATGTTTTGCCAACACTAATTAATCCCCACAGCACCTCTGTGGAGGGGATCAACATCCCTGTGTACCAACAGGGGGACTGAATGGAGAAGACAAGTATCCCCTTCGCAAAAACATGAAGGGAGCAAAGAAATCACAATATCCTGAAATCTCAATCCTGTATCCTAACAAAATCCCAAATCCCCAAATCTCAGAAATTCTGCTGGAAATATAAGCAGCCACCTGCCATTCTTGCCATGCCAACTGCCTGGCATTCTCAGCTGGGCACCAAACATTTCACAGTCCCAAAAACTGGGGTGCCCTGAAGCACTCTTACCCCCAAGGAGTTGCAGGCATGGTCAGCTGCACAGTCCGCTCCTTGCAGGCAGATTTTCCCATGATGTTGCACATGCTATTTATTCCATTCATTAACCAAGTTAATGGTGGCTAAGAATAGACCCCAGATGTCCTTCTGGCCTTAAAAACTTCTTTGCCCTCAAGGAAATGCAAAGCCTGAGTAGCTCATAGCATGTGTGGGACACAAATAATGAACCAAGCTATGAAGAGCTTGCACATTTCCAAGAATTCACAAACCACATCTCTGCTTTTGAATGTCCTCTGTTCTGCTTTTGGGAAATAAGTGGTTAGCAAGGATCATTCAGAACAGAGCAATGGATGTACAAATGTTTAATTCACTGATATAGAGATTGTGCCAGACAGAGCCAGAGCTGTTCAAATGTCTTCAGTTTCTGTTATTTATTTCTGTGATGTTTCCACTACGACAGATCCACAATTCTGTAATAAACTGGTGTTTCCGAACAAAGACCATTTCATATTAAGCCTTTAGAAAATATGCATCTTTAGTGCAATTTACTCCTGAAATTTCTTTCTGGTAATAGAAATTATTCTGTAGTGTCATTTTTTATACATACTCCTCAATACATTTGGGAAATATCCCAAAATATACTAAAGATAGCACTATGGTTTTCTGCATCACTGCTAAAAATCAAAGCATTCATGTGCAGAATAAAGAAGAATTTCTTTCTGTATAAGCATTTCTCTTCTGTTGCCAGAATCCAGTCTCTTGATAATCAGCAATTACAGAAAAGAATTATAACAATCAAATGGGAGTTTGCACTTTCAGAAATTCATGCTATTTATTGCATGAGTTATTCAGACAGAGAAAGCTGTTTGGAAATCTATCAGTAAATGAAAGAAACTGCTGTTTCTGAAAACTGAAATTGTATTAATAGAGATTCTAAAAGGTCAAAAGAGGAACATGATCCATTTGGAACCAATTTAGTCTTCTGAGAAACAGGAAAGGGTAAATAAGGGGATTTAAGGATCTTTTCCTCTATGAAAATATATTGCTTTTTACCAACTGATACCTTATCAAATCCTCTTTAAAATTATATGGTATTTCAGAACGTGGTATTTGGGGTTCTACAGCATTTTTGACTTGGGCAATTGCAGTTTGTTCACCCATCCCACCTGTACTCTCCAAACTGTGACTGTTCATACTTTACAAAAAGAAAGACCAAGGAAGAGATTAGGAAATGGTAAATTATGGTAATTCCACTGATGCCTTTTTCTGGTCTTAGGAAATAAAGGCTCAGACATGGTTAGAGGGTTGGGGGTTGTTTACCTCAGTATTTTAATAGGATCCCATTCCATGGCTTCTGCCGTCCAGGTAGAACACGCCGCAAAAGCCCCGTCCCCCAGTCGAGTGTACAATTAAAGACTCTACACATTAGCAGATCTACCAGGAGGGCCCAGTAAGGGGCCTGGGTGGGCTAACTTCTAGTTTACAAAATCTGTCCTACTAGGAGACCTTGAGGGCCCATGAAAACAGGGTGTTTGCTCTCTAACTCTACGTAGTTTCAGGGGTGTTCAGTCTACCGGCCTGCTAAACACCATGAAACCAGGCTAAACTATCACCTAAAGCATCACAAGTATGCATTGCTAATACTTGTGAATATAGGGAACACTGTAAGAAGTATTCAGGAGAAAAGCAGAAAAATCCTTCAGGCATCACCACAAACAGATGCCCCAGCTCCCATTTTCTCAACCCTCTCCTCACAGACATAGGATTAAATACCCAATTCCCAGGCCTGAAATAAGGGGGAATAAAATAATTAACAGAAAACCCAGCAAGGCAGGGACACCTCTCACACCAGAGCAGTTTCCTTCCTCTTTGGAGGAGATTCAAACCCACATCCCCTCGGAGCCTCAGCGCGCTGCCGGCTCGGGACACCTGCCCTGTCCCTGCCCTGTCCTGCAGCCGCGCATCCCGGCCGTGTCCGGGCCGGGCTGCACGGGGCTCGGAGGAGCCGGGGCTGCTGGGGGATGTCCCCGGAGCCGGCTGCCCTCCAGGAGCCCTCCCAAGCGCAGGGCCCGCGGTTCCACGCTCGCTCCCGCCCGGCGCCGTGCCCGCGCGTTTCCATGGCAGCGCAAACAGCGGCGGCTGCGCCCGCCCCGCTCCGAGCGCAGCATCCCGGCCAGCGGCCCGCAGGAACCGGCCCCGGTGAGACACCCGGCTCCGGGCGAGGAGGGCGTGCAGAGAGCTCTGCTGGGCACACCTGGGACACCCGCTGCTCTGGCAAAGGGCTGGATGGGTTTATTGCGCTGGTTTTTAGAACCGTCTGCATATTTACTTTGGCTTTGGGGAGGTTTTTATTGGTTTTTTGGGAGTTTTTTGGGGGGAAGGATTGTCTGTTTTGGTTTGGGGTTGTTTTGTTGGGTTGGTTTTTTTTGTTTGTTTGTTTTTTGTTTTTTGTTTTGCTTAGCAGCCTGATGCTAGGGAAAAGCACTGAATAAAAGGTTTCAGTGAATTAAAACCATGAATGCCTTATCTATTGATTCACATACTACTGGTATGCAGATACTGGAATTTAATGTCAGAGGCAGTGAAATATATGCCAAATGATTCTAGCAATGAAGCATTTTTTATTTGCATTATTGAGCTTAATAATTATAAATTAGCAGAGCTAGTGCTTCTGTAGCTTCTGGCATTATTTCCAAAGTGCTGTGTAAATAACCTATTAAAAAATCCCAGCAACCTCAAACCAAAAAATACCTTAATAAAATGAATATTTATAAGTTAATAATAGATACAGTTTCCTATACTTAGCTAAAATTATATTATAAAGCACTTTTTATCTCTGAGGGTTGCACTGACAATTATTTTCCATATGCCAGTGTCTAGTCCTGTTTTTCAGACTCATTGCCCATAGGAGGAATTTAAATCAACCAGAGCAACAAGAAAATTCATATGAGGAAGGTTTTAGGTTACAGAAATCAAGGTGTGCACTGAGGGCTGAAGCTCCAGGTGTTTGCTGCAACTGCTCTGTGGGGTTCACAAACTGTATTTAAGCATTCAGCAGCCTGCCTACCCCTGCCCTGATGGGGCTTTCCCCAAAACTCACATCAGCAGCAGGGGTGTTCCAGGACATAGATGAGAGACCCCTAGAGAAAAATATCCCCATACATTAAGCAAAGGTCAGAGAGGTTTGAAATCTAAGTAACCAGTCAAGGAGGTTATTGGTAAAAGGTACTTCAAGAATTGAAAAGGAGAGAGAAAATATTTGGGATATATTCCAACAGCCTCAAGTCTATCTCAGCCTCTGTCTCTCATCAGCAGTGAAAATTTGACACCCCCAAAGAATAAGACACTAATTGGGCAGCTGCAGAAAAAACACAAAGCACCAAGGACAGACATGGAAATTAGGCCAAATGAGTTAAGCTCAAAATACATAAAAAGTGGAGGCTGTTCAGGACAAAAACTGACACTCTAAAATAGCCCCAAAACTAGTGCAAGCAGAAGAGGATATTTTCTACAGCATCTTATAGCAGTGCAGATCAGGAATGGTGCCAACAGCAGAATTGCATCAATTGAACTAATACCTCACTGAGCCCAGCTTGCTGCCTTTGGTGATTAAAGGATAGCTTTAACAATGGTTTATCTGTTCTTTGTAAGTGAGATCATTCCAATTATGCCTTGTCCCTTAGGATCCACAGCAAAAACTACAAAAAGACTGGAGTCAGAGAAACAAAAAAATAACCTTCAACAGTTTGCCAACCTAAAATGAAAGGCAACAGAGTTCTGTAAAATGTATCTGTGCTGTCCAACAATCATTCAGGCTTATTGCAAGAAATCCACAATGTTGAAGCAATTACTGGGAAGAGCTTTAGTGAGTAAAAATGTAGCTTGTGAACTAGTGACAGGAGGATGAAAAAGCATGGGTGTGGATCAGAACTGGTGACTGGGTGGGAAAAGAGACAAGGGACTTGGGTTGCTTGCTATCTCCAAGTTTGTTTTGTTATTGCTTTCCCATCAGTTTGCATGTAAGGAGATCTATGCTTTACACAGCTTTCACATAAGCCAGGGATGAACATCTCCTTTTGGAGGTCAGAACATATGTGTTCTCCAGTTTAATGGAGCTTTTTGTTAATTGCTACAGACACTAAAGGCTCAGTGATTAAGATACAGAAAGCCCCTAGGCCTATCACTGCTGTAAAACTTATCACATCAGTTACTGGCAGATCCCAGCTGACTGATTTGTTTATGATTTTCTTTGGGCCAGGGTCAAAGACACCGTCCTGAAATACAGCATCATCATCAAAAAGTCTCTCTTCCAAACTTGAAATGGAAACCCACCTTAAGCTGTCAGGTAAGGACACAACGCTCCAGCAACGTTTCCTTGTCAGGCCAGAGGAGAGGCCTGAAGTCAGGTTCTTCTGCCCCAAAAACAGATGAAAGGGCTAAAGCAGCTACAGACTTAGAAAAATCCCTGGCTGAAATCCTGTTGTTGATCACCAGATACGGTCAAGTGACATAAACCATACAGAGGTCTCAGTTTTATCACTGGCTTCTCAGAAGCCCTATCCAGCTCCCTGCTCTTGATCCAGCATTGTTAGACATGTGCAGCTGGGAGCACTGCCCATGCTCCAGGTGTGACTCAGCACATCCCACTCCCTTTGCACGGGGTCCAGATATTCAGCTTCACATCTTCTACATCCTCATCCTGCCTTGTTTTTCCCCCCAGAAAGCACAGAAGAGGACGAAGAAAACCCAATGAAAAATCCATTTAAAGTTCCATCAGATCCTGAGCTTTTCTCAATGAGGGACAAGGAAATTCAGAAGGCACAGGTGGTATGTACACGTGCTTTAGGCTAAACTATATAACAAGCAGTTACTAAGGCAGGCACCCACCCAACAGAATATCAAAATTTAGTGCATGAGAGATCAAAAGACCTCCTCATGAGAAAGCTGGGGATGTTCAGCCTGGAGAAGAGAACACTCCAGGGAGACCTGACTGTGACCTTTCAATACTTAAAAGGTGCTTATAAAAAAGAACAACTTTTTATACAAGCAGATTGTGATAGAACAAGGGGGAGTGGCTTTAAACTAAAAGAGGAGAGATTTAGATTAAATGTTAGGAAGAAATTCTTTACTGTGAGGGCGGTGAGACACTGGCACAGGTTGCTCAAGCAAGGTACGGATGCCCCATCCCTGGAACTGTTCAAGGCCAGGTTGGACGAGGGTTTGAGCAACCTGGTCTGGGGGGGTATCCCTATTCATGGAAGGGGGGTGGAACTAAATGATCCCTAAGGTCCCAACCCAAACCTGTCTGTTATCTCTGAGAGGTCTGATTGTTGCACGGGGTTGCACAGCCTGGCATAGTGTGGAAGGAAGCAAGAGGTCTAAAGCAAGGCCTCCTCACCTCCCACCAGTGACTGATACAGTCTGGTTCCTGTTTGGGTTGAAGGTCACTATACAATTATGGGAACGAGCTTAGGAAGCAGTGCACTAAGGATGTCTGCTGAGTAATGTCCCCAGCATAAACCAGGCTCAAACTATGCAGACAGCACTGAATTACACTTCAGTCCATGTGAAGGCACTGAGCAGGAACACCTTTTACCCTCCAGAAGGTTCTGGAGTGAGTTTGAATAGATCCTTTCAATCTGAACATAATGGTTTAAATGTCTTTGTGAAAGCTGGACTGAGTTGATTAAGTGTGGGCTGTCCCCCTTTAACCAGGAGACTCAGAAAATTTCCATTTGCTCACAGGAATAACCCAGGAAGGAAAAATGAGGACACTGAGTGGGTACAAACTGGCACAGCTGGTGGATGGATGCAGAATACAAATCAAAAATGTAATGACAACAAGTGCTAAGAAATGTAGTGTTTCAGTTGCCTCGAGAGAGAATATTACTAGGATCAGTCAGATAAACTAGGCAAATATGCATCAACAGGGTATCACCACTCTGCAGATTTCTAGACTGTCAATAACTTACTCATGTCTTTAAAAACCACAGCAAACAAAGCACAGGATCAAACTGTCCACATATCTGACTTCTCACAGGAACACGAAAAGAAGAAGACAATGAAAGTCCATGAGAAAACTACTTACTCCACTAAAATGAAGGCAAAAAGTGGGTTGAGGAGAGCTTTGAAAAGGGAGGAAGAAGAGGAGAGCAGAAAAGAGGCAACATGTGAAGAGAGACTGAAAGTTCTTCAGGAGATGCTTTCACGGAAGTTAGCCATGAAAAAAGGTGGAGAAGTCTCTGTCTTTGCAGTGGTGCTGCTCAGCTGGGTAACAGCCTAAAGCAAAGGCCAAAGATTGGAGCAGCTGGCTCTGGCTGACTTTGGGGAGGTCATGCAGACAGACAGTTCTGTGCTCTGTCTTGCCAAACTCTGCATGGCTGAGCCATCTCCTGCTCAGGCATTCACGTACAGAGCATGGGCCACCCCCTCACAGTAACCTGGGTTCCTTGCAGCAGCTGAGGGTTTGCAGGATCTTGTGTTGTGGAAACCTTTCTACTAAGCCAACCTAAAGCTGGATTTTAATAGATACGGGCCTAGATTTTCTGCCTCTGACATGAGGAGTAGATTTGCCATTAATGTCTATAGGACAAGAACCAGATTCTCCACTCCATTCTACCTGGTTTTACTCCATGAAAATCCATATGAAACTGGTCCTAAACAAGGTTATAATTATAATACAAAAATCAGTATTGCTGACTCCAACACCAGCCAGATCCATGCTCATGGCAGTCTACATATTCACTGTGTTTTGCCTTGGCCATATTTCCCCCTCTCTAGTCTAAGTAAATTTATATTCTAATTTCAGATTATGCATTAGACAGAGAGACCTTCCATGGCTACCTACAGGACAGAAAACAGATCTTTTTTCTTGAGGTACTTGGCCTTCAGCATGTTACTTTCTGTTCATTTAATTACTCTTCCCTGTATTGCTTTGTTTTGATGTTTATTCTCCTGAGATCCACTGCCTAGAGATCTTTCCAAGGTGGCACACATCAGACCTCATGGACTGACTGTCCAAGTCCTGTTACAGTCACTCAGACTCTGTAGCCCAGTAATTTCCAGCCAAGAAATAAAAGAATGTAGGTCATTCTCATCATTCAGTAGCCACCATGAAACTTCCATTTCTGAGATGCACAGATACACTGACCTTTGGCTCCTGCTGTCCTATACATAAATTGTAGCCGGGAGCCATTCTGAACTCAAAATTAGGGAATAGAGTAACTGAGCTGGAACATTCCCATTAGTCATCTCTATTACTGTGCTGTAACACAACTGAATCAATCTTGTCAGCCAGGAGTTAATGCAGTGCTGGGACTTCTGAATTCTGTCATTTGATTCACTGCTGATTTGCTGTGCTCCTTCTGAAATAACTCCTGGCCTCCATGTACCTGGCTTGCACTAATTCACACACCTGGGTTTGAAACCTTTACCCTCTCTGCCCACAGATATCAGGTAATTTGGTAACTAGGTACCAAGCTAAACCAATGTACCTTTAAAACCAAGCAACTGATGTGACTGTGTTGCCTTTGGGCTTGGTTTCAGCATGCCATTGCAGTAAAGCGAGGGGAGATTGAAAAGATGGAGAACATAGCAAAGAACGAGGAAAAAAAACTGGAAAAGGCTGAGAGAAGGATGGAGAAGGACGCTGCCATGTTTGATGAGTTCCTGAGAGAGAACCATAATAGCTCTGTTGAAGCACTGAGAATGTAAGGAACGTTGAAGGAACCACCTGTGTGCTATTTCATTCTGGGCACAGGAGATTTGCTGCTTGACCTCCCCTACAGGGGTTTGGCTGAACACTCTGAGTTTCCCAGAGTTACAGTTCTGGTGGCACTTTCTTCCCACACATTCAATAAAAGAGAGGAAGGAGAACAACAGCCAGGGAATACCCTCATTGCAAAAGCCTTTGATCTGGTGGCAGCAAGGAACCTGCTGGTGGCTCCACCACTTCCATTCTTCTCACAACACCCTTACTGGAGGGAGATGCCTCCGCCCAACCCCTCACAGTGCCCTCAGTGAAGCAAATTGAGCACTTTGGCCAATTACAGGTATCACAAGGGCAGAGCTGCAACTGATGCTCAGCAGCAGCCAGATTAGGGAGGCCTGAACACTGGGATGCCATACTTTACCATGAGAAAGAGGGTCTTCAGGAAGGAGCCAAGCATCTCCTGGGATACATCTATCACACAGATTTCTAGGGCTCATATGACATTTTTTTCACTGTTTCATAGGCACCTCAATTCACTACTCACTACTAAATTGTTTAATGGCTTATGTTTATGCATCCTTTACTAGTGCCAAAAAAGAAACCTCAGCAAAGGCAAAGAAAATAACAGAGATCCAGGGAATCACTACCGAAATAAAGAAAATCCAGAGGTAAGATTGCTCATTACTCCTGCCTCACCTTTAACAGCCCCTACAGTGCTATAGCTTCACAGTCCTTGCAGGGGATAGAGTTCTAAAAATGTTCCATTTTAAAAGTCAAAATGTTTTGGCTTTTGTTTTCCAGATGCTGGCTTTGTTTCTAAAACAACTCATCTAGTTTTCTAATGACATTAAAAAAAAAAGTATAAATATTCCAAACCCAAAATTAAATGCCTAACATCAGATTAAAGTCCAAACAAAACTAAGTAATGCATTTTAATGGGGACCTAGGGAAAGACAAAAGAAATAACCATAATTACCATCATGAGTTGAGGTGGAAAATTTTCTCATTTCTTTTCAAGTAAAAATTTAAAAATTAGGAAGCTCAGTACCATAGTAAGGGTCTGGCCAGAGATATGACCAAGCAGTTTCCACATGAGAAACCACAGAGAGCACAGAGGGCAGGTTCCCCTTTGCCTTTGCATGTCCACAAAAACATGTGCCCTCTCTCCCCTTCTCTGGATGAAACTCAGTATCAAGAGTGAGAAAGAACCTGTTCAAAGAGGAGTTTCCCTCCCTGCTAACAAATTTTGTCCACTTCTCTCAATCCAGTGATATCTCCAGATTTGAGGACACTCTGCAGGAGTACAAAATGTACAGGGACATCCTCTACCAGCTATCTCCAAAAGAGTGGCAGGAGGAATACAGGAAAAGGCACAAAAAAGAAAAGGATATGAAAACAGAATCCAGAGTTAACGAAGGAAGTGCTCCACCTCCCCACACTGCAGAGCAGGGTGAGTGCCAGGAAAGTGCTGCTGCTCCTCCCTGGGACAGCCCAGGCTCTAAGTGGACACCTCCTCTTGTCCCCAGACCAGGGTCCGACAGCTGGGACGGACACTGCCCATGGCATCAGTTTTACAGATATGCCAAGTTCCCTGCTGTTCGCAGAAAGTTTGGATTTCAGGTCACGCGATGTCAGGCCACAGCTTAAACACTTCCTGAAGCCTCTTTTGTCAAGAGAACTGTAAGTACCAGACCATGCAAAGAACAGATTTAAGGACTATAAAGAGCACTCAGCTGACTGGGAGTCAGCACAGGGGAATTCTACTGCTCACCTTTGCTGGGCATTCCAACATCTGGGGCTTATTGGAACAAATTCAGATATCAGCAGAAAGCTGTCAGGTGTGCAAGTCAGTGCCTATATGCCTGCTCCAGGTGAGCTCTCTCCTCAAATCCTCTGCTGAGAGCCTGCCCCAAGTGGGGCTGTCACTAAGATGATGCAAAGAGAGGTTTTTAACCCTTCATGGCACACGGTGACAGGTACAAGTGAAAGTGATGAGCAGACTGAGCTGCCAACAGCAGCAAGGCATCACTTCCCCTCTTCCAGCTCTTGTGTAGAGGAAGAAGCATTAAACAAAGCCTCCCAGTGAGTTTAAAGGCACTTGGATCAACACCCTCAGTTTAGGTTCATGTGTCATGTTAAAGCCCCACTGGCCAGTACAGCCCAGAGCAGCACAAAAGGCAGCTTGCTCATGGACAAAAGTAGCTCCTGTGCTGCTTGTTTGTGTGACCCTCTAGACCCTACTGACCCCTAAATATCCCACAGCCACACAGAGGCAAAGGTGGGAACACACAAGGGACTGTTGAGGAGTAAGCAGCAACAGTGAACAGTAACAATGTTCATATGTCACTAACAAGATCTCTGAGCTGTCATTTCTCTAAGCACCTAACACACAAAATGCTTTTTCAGAAGTTCATTGGAGGATGCAGAGAGTGAAATCAGCTCAGATGAAGATGAGGTCAGAAACCTTATGTTGAAATGTTTGCATTTTCTGTTTGTCCTGTGTCATTTACCAATGTTACTAATTTTCCTCACTGTCTAACCATGGGTTACAGTAGTTACAAACTCTAAATGTATAATAAATGTTCATGTTTTGGCAACATGTCTTATAAATACCTTAGTTTAACTTTCCTCCTTCAGTTTCCAGAAACCTACCATCATCTCTAAGCTTGCCATCCTCCAGTGAGATATGACATCCTATAATGAAAGGTTTTTGAATTAGTGCAGTTACTGGCTTATGTCTGAAATTTAAGTTTTCCCACTCATGGATGTTTATAACACTTTTTACCCCCCAAAATGCAATTTGTTTTGGGGGTGAGCTGTTGAGGCAGAGTAAAGCTATACACATAGCAGGAAGGAAGGAGATGTTTGTACATGGACAAACATGGATTTCTCTAGATGGAAGAGTGTTTGAAGTGCCAGGGCTGGTGCAGATCAAACTCCAAGTAGTTCAGTGGAACACAAGCTAGAGGATGGAAAAAACTCATCACACGTGTTTTCCACTCTAGGAGCCTGAGCTCTATTTTACTGATCCCGAACAATTGCTGATCACTTTCATGGAGATGCTGGATGAGAACTTATCCTTCATCCTGAACTCCCAGGATATTGCGGAGAGCTGGAACAAGGTCCAACAGACTTTCATCACCACACGTGAAAGCATGTAAGTGTGATTCTGCAAGTGATGAGAAGGGGTCCCTGTGGTCCAGCTTTCAGATATAAGTGACCCCTCTGTCCCCACAGACACCTCACTGTCAGGCACACGCTGCAGAGCCCATGTAATGCTGCTCACACAGCAGGGTCCTTGTGAGCTCCCAGGACAGCGTCCCATCTGTGCTTAATTTAGGAGATAAGACGAGCTTGGGACTAATTCCTTAGTCCTCCAGGCATGGGCTAGGGAACTGATGCATTAAGCATCCTGGAGTGGATGTAAGTATAGTGTAATTCTCATGAAGGAAGACCAAAGGAAGAAACAATTCCTGGAGCGATCCAGAGCAGCACCAAAGCTGATTCAGTGCAAAACCTTCCTAGAGAGACAGCAGAGAACCCAAGTGTCATTGTAATCTACAATTTCAGTGGCAGGTAGACATATATATTATTCCCATTTAAAGTGTAGCTTATCTCCTTGTGGAAATTTTAAAGGTAATCTGGATCCCCCATTTACTTACTAAAAAACCTTGAATGTTAACTATGCTACTTCTTCCCCCACACCAGCACAGTAACTGCTTTTCTAGAAAAAAACCCCGAAGTTCCCTGTGCTCTTAGAGCTGTAGGGTCAAGTTCCCAGGGAAGGCTGAAGTGTTACCTCCATCTGCCGGCAGCAGGAGGGACCAGCCCAGGCTGCGGAGAGCAGAGCCGTGTGTTCCAGAGGTGCCCTTTCCAAATACGCCCTCTCTCTCCCTCTCCTCTAGGGAGGAGGAGTTGGCAGCGCTGAAAGAGCAGGTAAACACCCTCCGAGCCTCCGTTGCCAAGGAAGAAGAGAAAGTAGCCGATCTGAAGCTCAAAGTTCAACTCTTTTCCTCTGGAAAACACGAAGCTGATGAGCAGGTACACGCTGGGATCCAGGCAAGGAGGGTTCACACGTGCACAAGTGGTTCCTCTTCACCATCCCAGGAACAGAGCAGACAGGGGTCTGTTTCCCAGGAATGGAGCTACAGCAAGGCCAGTTTGGGGCACTGCTGAGGCAGGAAACTGGGGCAAATGTGTCTGCTCCGTGCAGCTGCTGCGAGGTGGGAGCAGGGCTTGCAGAGACAGCTGGGCAGCTGCCACCTGTCCCAGGTCACAGCCAAGCTGGGAAGATGAGACCAACAGGAGAATGGCTCAACTCAGCCATCTGTCCCTGCCATTGCCATTAGCAACCCAGGAAACAAACTACTGAGTCTTGTTAAGGGGATTAAAGTGCTTCGTTTACAGATTTCCTTCAGTTTTGGAGGGATATTAGGGTTCTACTTGGCATAACCCAGCTGTGCTACTCACTGTATCTCCTGTCACCTCTAGGACAAAATGCTCACAAGCCTGCACAAGAAGGTGCTAGAAGTCTATGTCCACTGCACTGGAGACAGTGAGACAAACCTGCCAACAGTAGATATGTTAAAGGTAATAGAAAAACAGCTCAATGATTTGCTGGACAGCGTGGAGAGAATCCCACCAGCAAAGATAGAAAAGGCTGTGAAAGTCATAAGAAAGCAACAGAGAGCAAGGTAAGGCAAGACTTTCTTCTGGAAAATGTCTCTTTTTAAGTGTTGACAGCTGAAAGAGCCAAGTCAACCCAAAAAACTGTAGCAGCAATCTGAAAGCTCATGTGACCAATCCATCCCATTTTACTTCTATAAGGGTTCTATATTCATAGAACTTGCATCTCCTTGTCAGTGAGCAGCAGCCCACAGCTACATTAAGAAGAGACCTGCAAACTACATTAGAAAAATCTAGAAGAATAAAAAATAAAACACTAAATCCACAAACAAAAACAGATTCTATGATGAGAATAGTAATTTTAAGAAAACAATTTACAGTAACAAAATTTAAACTGAATAAATAGCAAATTAAACTTCAAGTTAACACAGTCTGCCTTGCCCTTGTCAGACTTTAATATGTACATAAGGGTCAACAACTGGAGGTCAACAACTCCAGCTTTGAAATGTTTCTTCTACAAAACTTTCAACTTGTATTACTAGATTCAATAGTAGCAATTAACACAATCAGTGTAAGTCCCAAGATGAGACACATTCCTTTAGGCCCAATTACACAAAATTTCCCCTCACAAATAACAAAGATAACTGAACTGAATCAGACAGATTAGCATGAGGATTTAAAGCCAAAACAGTGACATTTCGCTTCTGCCTATTCTCTTTCTCTGCATCTTTGTGCAGCTGTGTAGTAGAGAAGGTGTGGTGCTTCTTCCTGACGTTCTGTGAATGGGTTTACACGCCTAAATTACAAAATACGTAAGACACATTTATTCTATGGTGGGGATGGAGGAGAATAATTCAGGAAAGATACCATACACCCTACCCCCAAATAAAAATGAAAACCAATCAAAACAAAATTAAAAAAAAAAAACAAAAAAAACCCCAAAAAAACCCAAAACAAAACCAAAAAAAACCCCAAACCACAACAAACCCTTCAAAGAGCATTAAACATTTTCCTCAAGAACACATGGTTAAGACTGCAGTTTTACTGCGCCAGTGTTCCATAGCTTGAGCCCATTTCTGTTCCAGCACTTCATTTCCATGGGGAACTGGTGCAACAGTATTGGCCTGCACTGTCCCCTTTGGGCCAAGTGTAGCTCCATAGGTGCAAGAGCCTGATGCTCACACCTGTGTGTTACAGGCCTGGTTGCACTGGTGAGATCTGGGGATACAATAAGCATCACCCCTCCCCACAGCTGGTGAGCATCCTGGTCAACTGCAGGGCATCAGTCACCTGCTGAAGGGGGTGCAGAGCACGTCTGTAACAGAGCAACTGCCCAACGTCTGTTTCAAAGCCTGACATGCTTTCTCCACCCATCACTCCAGAAAGAACAGGACCAACTGCAGGCAGTGCTTCCCTCTTACCCCCTTCACAGCAACCAACTCCAGCAGCAGCTGTACCCAAATCCCTGTGCTCCAATGGTTACATGTAAGGTGTGACAGAAAATGTAATGTTAGATGCTGATGCTGTGTCAAAAGCACATTTGGTGTAACTGTGTGCTGCATTTAACCTGTCCTTTATTCCCTCTCTTCAAAAGGCTCAGAGAGGAAAAGCAGAAACAATTGAAGCAGCAGCAGCAAGATTGAAAAGGGACATGGAAAGATCATAGGTACCTGAGGAAAAAAAGGTAAGTGCAGTGGTCTGTGGAAACACCTCACCTCAACAGCTCACTTTGGAGAAGCCAGGGATACCTGAATATCACGTGTTGAAGGGAAAAGTGTTATTAAGGGGCCCCTGCAGCTGTGTGGGGATGGACCCTACAGCCAGCTGTAGCCCAATTTACAGGAGTGATGTAGTTTAAGCCACTGCAGGGAAGTCAGTCACAGTGCACATTATTCCAGCTCAGTGTCCTTCCATCATCCTTCTCTTGACCACATGACCCCTTCCACTACTTGACAGTTCTCAGTAAGCTCATTTCAACTCATGAACTCGTTATATTATAAGCATGAAAATTGGCAAATGAGGAACTGGGCAGCAGCAGGATACTCCTGATAAGAGCCCTAGATCAGCTCAGCCGTACCATCAAACCATGTTCTGACGTGTTCCACATCCTGCCAAACTGAGCTCTGGCCCCTTGGGAAGCTCAGTGCAGAGCTTCTGCCATGGCTGCTGCTACACCTTCCCCAGGTCAACACAGCCGTGAGGACACCCCAGTTCTATCACAGTGACAGCACAGGTGACTTGAGAGCAGGGGCAATGAGTCCCTGCCCTTTTATCAAAAAGAGAGGGTTCTGTAGCCTCCCTCTGATACTTCTTTGGATCTCCAACTTCCCCTCCTCTTCCTGGCACAGTACTAATGAGGCTTTAGTCAGAAAGCAGTTGTAGGTACAACAGTGAGTTGTAGAAGCTGAAGCAGGAGCACACACACAGGTGTTTCACATTCACTTTCCAATACAGAAAGCACACTCAGCAGACATCCTGCAACCTGCCTGGAGCACAGGGCAAGGGCCACAGCCCCTCCCAGCCTGGCAGCACAGAGCAGCTTTAGCTGATGCAGCACATCTTCCTCCTCTGCAGAACTTCAAGACAATGGCCTGGCCTTCTAAACCAGCTGCCAGGAAGAACAGCCAAGGAAATAGATAAGCAGAAGGAAGAACAACTGTGTTATTTCTCTTGATGGCACAGCCTTAACCACAGCTCATAGGGCTGATGCTGCTCTAGAAGTCTTTTGTAGATCTACATTCTATCAGTCTTTGCTCAGCTGAACTTTAGTGCCCCTTGAAATTTCCTTTTTCTCCTACCCTAAGATTCCAGAGAAAATTTGCAACCCCTTTTCCCCTCCTTTGATATTTTGCCTAAGAAAATAAATAAAAATTCTCTTATTTTGCTTCTCAAGTTCCTGCTAAGCAGCGATGTTTTTCTCATTCAGTTTTTGATGCAAATAGCACTATCCCTACCAACAGATGAGATTGATGACAGTCCTAGGTGACAATCTTAGTTAAGACACAACTAAGCCAGGTACCTCATAGACATTTCTGATAATCACAGGTCTTTTGAAGGACTATGAAAACCAAGGGCTATGCTCCAATCCATAGCCACAATAGACTTCACCCCGCTACAGTAAAGACACTACCCAAGGAAAAACACAAGCTCTCTGCATAAATCAAGCTGCTAGTAATTAGCTTTGTGTCAGATGCATCCATGCAAAGAAAAATACCCAGTGACAAACTGACCATAAAAAAAAGCTTTATTAATCCTTTTGCACCAGCAGTTCTTCAGGTATCCATTGCCAGCAACGGAGCCCAAGCCAAGTGATCCAAGTTTCCGCCCTCAAGAGGTTAGCACTTTACATTCACTTACAAAGCTGAGTGAGGTACATTTTCAGAAGTAGAAAGATTTGGTTGCAAGTCCCATAAAAAGATGGAGTGTTCCTTGGCCATTTTAAGAGATTACAAACTGGTATGGTCCTTGAGAACAGAATAATGCAGGCATTGGGAGCTCGAGGTGTCTCACTTCCAGGGAGAGCATGGTGACCACTAGATCAAGACCCTTCAGCACAACTCCTCCTCAATCTTTCCACCTCTCAGGAGTGGACTCTGTGCTGCAGTCACAGCCACTGGGTAGATCTCATCTACCAACTGGTTTGGAAACCCAGCCTGAGAGGGTTCAGACTCTCTCTGGATGTAAGCTGTAAACTCAGAGTGAGAGGAACAGAGAGACCTCAATGCTCCGTTAGGCTAAAGATAGAAAAATAAAGCTGGTTCAACCAGAGATATAATACTGCCTACAAATCAGGAGCTGAAGCTCATTGTAACCTGTATGCTTTTTTCCTCCCCAAGTCTCCAATCAAAAAAGCATTTATATGGACACATACATATTTCAAAAGGCACAGGAAGTAAAAGCATTTCTGAACGACCTCATGTGAATTTAACATCAGTATAACTGTAAAATAAATAAATATGTGCAAGATTAAAAAGATCACAATGTTCTCCTCTGTGACGTATCTTACTTTGTAAAAAAAAAAAAAAAAAAAGAAAATACACATACGTGCATACACACACCTCACTGAGAATAAAAAAAAAGTACAAACAGCCTTTTATCAAACTCCTATACATACTTTTACAGGCATTCAGAACATCACCATAGGAAACATTTAAATTACTACCTTAAAACGTAACCAAAGGTGGTTTTTTCCCTATACAACCCTATACTTATTTAAGTGTCTGCAATCCAGATAAGTAGAGTACATACAACCTCTCCCCCCACCCCCAAGAGAAAATGCAGTTTTTCAGGGGGAAATCTTCCTAGGCAACAACTCTTTCCCCCTCACAAAATACTCTGATAACTGCATATTTTGTAAACCAGCCAGAAGCTCCACGAGCATGTGACACTCTGGGATAGCAAGAAAGAACACATGTTAACAGTGTTCAATTAACAAAACAAAAACACCAAACAACCCTAAACAAAAAGGTAGTGGTCAGTTCACAGGTAACTTGGCAGCGGTTTATAGATGAGATAAAAATCAAGGTGCTTAAATTTACATGACGGTCAACATTCCTCCCAAAAAAGGGAACACAAAGATAAAACAAACCTCTCTCAGATGCTGTTGGACTCTTAGCTAAATCACTTACAGTGAGTACAGTTCTATTGCAGTTTTCAAAACTTTTTCAAGTTTTGCTGGAAGAATTCAGCAAAGTATTTGGGATGCAGGAGCAAGGAAAGGGAGAAACTCAACATGAGCTACAAACTGATTCACAGCTAAGTTAACATTTAGGATCTAGCTTTCTAAAACAAAAATTTTAGAGCATCTCATTTTCATGGCATAGAACATTAATTTTGTCACATGTGATGCTTTATTCCAGTTTTCTGCCAAAACACAGGGCCGAAACAATCCTTTTTTGTTTGTGTGTGGAAAACACTTGCAAAATTTAGCTCTTAATTCCTTGATGCCACTGGCTCCAGGAGGAGACCAATGGAAGGAAAGTTTTAACTGTCATAGGCAGGATTATAAATTTGCACTTGTTAGCTGTAGAATACTTGCTTTCCTGTGAAAACAGTAACTATTACCTCAGTTTGAAGTGTAATAAAGTACTTCTCCCTGAAACAACACTGTACAGCAGTCTGCCTCAGCCTCCCAACCACCAGGCAGACAGGGTATCTTACACAGGCACATCAAGTGGGATTTACATTTTTAAAGAAAATCTTTCAGCTGCAGCTGTCTTTAGCAAATCACAGAGTGCAACCATAACTTCAGTTCTCCTGCTTTTCGTATTTTCCTTGGAGAAAGACCCACACAGTTATCTCACTCTGTCATGATTGCCCAATTTGTTTTCAAGTAACTGTTCTTAATAATCGTCATTCCAGATCCTGTAAATTTATTGTGCTTCCAGTGAACTGAGAGTTATCAGAACCGGCATCATCTTCAGTGGAATTGTGTGGTTCCTGTTAAAGCAAACAGACAGCATAAAGTACTTTCACCTCAAGATGGTTTCAGTGCTTATCAGCAAGATTATGCTGACATTTATCCAACACCAGAAAAATGCTTGGAATGGCTCAGAGGAAATCCAAAGCTTTCCCACTTCAGGGATCCACCCCGTGTTGCCACAGTTTTCCTATGAACACTTCAGATGAGCATTACTAATGCAAATAGATTTAAAATCACTTTTTCCTTCATTAGCTCTCTACCATGGCCAACAGTCCCACTCCTCTTGTACTTCTAGGTTTTGAGGAAGATGCTCCTCCTCAATAAAAAAGGTTTGTTTTCTATCCAGGAGAAGCACACTTGGCAGGAGTAGGTGCACTGCAATGTTTACCAAAAATTAGGTCCTCAAGCAGGCTTTTAAACATAACTGACACTCCCATAAGGGCTTCACTGTGAAATCTAGGCTCAAGATTCTATTTCCCACTTCCCACCCTTTCCTGCAGCCTGCAACATTCCAATTCTGATCTTCTTTCATGACCCACCTAGTATCTGCAGGATGGGATCAGGAAAACAAGGGTGTGGCATTTCAGAAAAATGAGTAACATTTAGTTATTCATTACTCAGTAACAGAGGAAAAAACCAACCACTTCTGATGAGTCAAAGGTGGGTACCAGACAACAGACACAAAATAAATCCTGCAGTGCAGCTCTCTGCTTACTACTCCTTGTGAGTGGAATGCAACTCCCAACGGAAAACAAGGTACTTTTGTCAGGCAGAACACGAGAGTGCTCACAGTAAACTGTCTTTACTTTCAAGCAAGGCAATAAAACCCAGTGGCTTGACATGCTGTACCTGAAGTATGTGAACAGGTAAATCCACTGTAAGCTGAGAATGTGACGAGGAAGACTGAGAGCTCAGCTGAAAGGGAAGATCTCCCTCTCCTGGGGAATCATCCTGTGAATGCAGAAACATGATGAAATTACACAACCTCCACGTATCTCAGCACAAAATGGCAAATCACACTCAGCCTCACAATTTTATAATATCTGATAAAGCCACTGCACTGTACCAGTAAAGCCTAGCTCCTCAAAGATGTGGAAAGCTAACTACAACTTAAATCTGAACCTAGCTCAGTGTACAACCTATTATCCTGTCCTCATCAACTTGGAACACTGGCAAGATCTGAACAGGAAAGAATGATTCCTCTTTCAACAAATGTAGGCTCAGAAAATGCAACAAGTTTCTCATGAAGCTGATAGTAAACATGAAACTTACAAACATGCACATCCATCATAAAAGAGACTCCAACTCTGCCCATAGGTCTCTCCATACCAGAGTTGTTAGGAATAAAGGAGGAACTTTACCCTCTCTCTGAATACTACACATATATACCTGGCAAAACACACATCACCTGCCATGCTCCACTAATCAGTCCCCACCAATTATTAGGTTGTTCTATTTTTTTTTAAATTTTAAGCTTTATTTCAACAGATTAGAGAAATAACAGTTTAGACTGAAACTTCTTTTTGCAGGAACATTTTCATGTCCATCTCATTTACTCTGAGGTAAATGAGAGGTGGAATAATTAAGAATACTGTAGGGTTCAAGACCCCATCCAGGAACAGTAGTACCTGAGTTCACAAACTCTCAAATTCTTTCATAAATGTGAGTGTGGATAACAGAGAAGCTGAGCATGTTTTTTTCTCATCAGCTCTTACCTGAAGAAGCTGAATTTGCACATACTGGGCTCCAGTGGCAGGGTCCCTTATTGTCAGCCCTCCATTTGGCAGAACTATGTTACCACCCAGTCGACTGCTAGGAGTAGATGAAGAAAAGTTGGTAGGGCTTACTTTACCACCCTTGTTTTTTCTCTGACCAGAGCCAGATGCCCCTAAAAGAAAGCAGTTTTGATATTTAGATGGTCAGGAAGAATTTGCCAGAGTTTTCTGCTATTATTTTTCAACTATTTGCAGCTGTTCATACCACACAGCAAACACCCACAACAGTGCAACGTAACATGCACCATCTGACAACTGCTAAAAGGCCAGAGAGCACTCAGCTGGTGAACTCCAGCTGCTGACTGAGCACCTTTTTACATTAACACCATTGAAAAATCACAAACTGCTAAGCTTAGGGCTTAGCCCTGTGGTAGCACAGAAATAACAGCGTGTTTATGGTGCTATAGAAAGGAATTAGGAAGTAGAATTGCATTTTCTATTTTTCATTTTGCAACTCATTTCCTGAGAAGTCATGTACATGATTTTTCAAAACTGTAAAAAAAGCACAGTGAAGATCTTTGTTTATAGAAAGATTTCAAGGACTGCTAGGTAGAACAGGCTACACAAGTACAACAATCACAACCTTAAGCTTTTTTCAGTTTAAAACAGGATAACCAGCTGCTGAAAACAAAACCCTAATCTAAACAAATGTAAGAATACAGTCCTGTCAGCTCTTCAGGTTTTTGTTTGGATTTTTAGAAAAATCTATAGGAAACAAAGGGCTTGGATAACCTATTTTTAAACACTGAACTTCCCTCTACGGTATTCACTCAATCTAGTTAAACCAATCAGAAATACAAGACTCTCTAGACCACTTTGAGAAGCACAGCATAGCATTAAGGCAACAGCTGGTGAAAAGTTGACTACTGGGAGTCTTGAGCAGGAACAGAAGCAGGAATTTTCTAAGGTCATCTTAGGAGACATGCAAAGTGCAATTATTTTTGTTAGACTAATGTCAAAAAGACACGTTTGATAATACAAAGCCCCTTAGAACTAGTTTCATCCTTCCATGTGATGATTTGCTGAACCAGACAGAATGTACACTGGTATACATTTTATAAATACACAAACACAACAGCTCTCAAATCACAACTCGTCTCTTAACTCACCTCTAAAATTATTGCCTTGATTTTCAGAGGAGGAAGGTCCAAGAGACAGCAAGGAAGCACTAAACTCACTCTATATATATGATATTGTTTTATCATAAACGTATGATCCTCCACCCCAGTCCCAAAGGCAGACACAACTCAAACACCTGAGCTCATGCAGGTCCAGTGAACCATGGCACATGTTTGATCTGACAAAGGAATGGTTATTACTCACTTCAAATGGCTTTGAGTCAAACTAAGAGGACTCAGCTGATCTAAACTCAGCTTGCACAAGAACCCTCTACAGGGCTAAAGTATAAGAAAGATTTGAGTATTTCTAGATAATCAAAAAATAAATTCCTTAACACTGTTACTAAGTGAAACACAGAAGCAAAATCCAGCTGGTATTTTCATTGTCTGTACTAAGTAAAAGAACCCCCTAGATAAGACCAAAAACAACAGAAAGCACAGTGACATCATTTTTTGTTTTAGTAAGAAAATAAGCAGATTAAGAGATGGACAGCTAGTGTCTTGTTAATAACCATGAAACATAGGACACAGCTTTCTTTGTAAACTTCCTGTGAATCTGATACTCCACAGCACGTGATTCTCCTGAATAACAGATGGTCCACCACATGCATAATTATTTTAACTATCAATAAACACGATAGGACATTTAAGAATGATACTCAGGACCCGCTCCCACAGCACAGCCAAAAATACTAAATATTTTTATTTAGTAAATTTAACAGAATTAGTGGCTTCTCACCTGTGCTGCTGCCATTCCCTTTCTGTTTCTTTTTCTTGGCCAGCTGAATGGCTCTGTAGTCTGTTCTTGCAGACCCACTGCTCTCCTAGTTAAAAAAAAAAAAAAGCCCAGAGATGCAACGTTTTTGGAATTAAGAACGAAACAAGACAATGAACAGAGACTAATGAGTTCTCAGATGCAGTTATCCTCTATGCTGCAAACACTGAATTCTAGTTTCCCCCAATCTTCTGATTAGAGTTTTCAATAAATTCCCTGTATCTATTCAACATCTGGAGTTCAATGCAAGAAGTGAGCTGCACGTTTATAAGCGTTCAGATTTTAAGCGCGTAAACATCTACTTTGTAACGCAAACAAAAGGTCAAGTCTGCAAGAGCACGGTGAAGCAGAAAGGGAAGAGTACTTAAAACAGGAATGAGGACTGGGATGAAAATGCTGCAGTTACTCTTGCAGCCCAAATCTTTCCCTGGAATGAAATGAACAAGATGTAACACTTATTCCTCATTATTCTTGAAAATTCAATTTCAGATGAACGGCCGCTTATTTTGAAAGGTTCTTCCTGAACTGTCACCACCAGAATTCCAGTATTTCTTAAAACTTGTCACCACACTGAATCTACCTGTGAAAACACACTGCTCAATACATCATTCTACATCTTTCATCAAAAGAGAGCCAAAATGCATGATCTGCAAAATCTGAAAGGTCTCCCTAGAAGGTGTGAGTAGCCAAGAACAACCCCAAAGTCAGGCTCTCATCTAGGGGTGCAGTGAATACAGTTCCTCCATACCAAAAACGAGCTGCCAGTCACTGTGCCAAGATCCATTTCCTTCTGTGCACTGTAACTCCCCGGAGGGTTGGAGAACACAAACTGTGTCACTACTTTGCTGCCCTCCTGCTGACCAACCACATCTGAGCTGGGAAGCAAATTCCGTTCAGCTTTAGTTGGTGTCAGTAACTCAGGCACATTGGTGCTGCCGAGGCTGCTGGAAGGAGTCAAAGTGGCTGTGTCTATTGTTAAATTATTGCTGGATGTCAACCCGTGCACATCCTGACTGGAATTCCTCACTGACAGAGATGCCAGCGAACCCAAGGCTTCAGCATTGACGGTCTGTACATCATCCAAATTTAAAGTGCTTTGCTGTAGAACTGTTGCACTGGTTCCCAGCAGGAGAGAACTGTCCAGGCTCTGGGGCATGTCGCTGCTCGCCACCAGGATCAAGGGATCAACTGCTTGGCTTAGGGAATTGTTACTGACAGGCAGGTTCCCTCCGAGTGTCGAGCCCACCGAAGCAACATCGATCGTGACGATTCCAGAGTTCACCAGTGCCATGTCCGTTGTAATTCCAGAATTGTTACTGGACACGTTGGAAAAGAGGGATACGAGGTCGATGTTGCTGAGATCGCTCTGCCCTGGACTAGTGAGTTCACTGCTGGGGGTGAGGGAACTGGTTGCTTCCAGCTGAGTTAGGAGATCTGGAAGAGAAGGGTATGGTTATAAGACCTGTATGGTCATGGACAACAGGAAGAAAAGGAAGCTTAAAATTCTCTTAAGAGTCTATATTCTCAGCCTAGTACAACAGTTCCCAACTTCCCTGAAACCAGATTTAAGGAAAAGCAGCCTACTGAAATAAGTTCATTCCTTTACTGAGAAGTGTGAGTTACAAAAGCACTTGCCAAAAAATAACACTACAGCAGTGCAGGCTAAGCACGGGTTGTAGAGGAGTGAAAAGAATGAAAAGAGAAATCCTTTTAGTCCTTGCTCATATTTTACAGATGGCATGGAAAAGGACAAGCTCTACTTCAATGCAAAATGCTGCAATTTCCCACACTTTCAGAGGTCAAGCTCAAGTATCACTTTCTGATACTCAGAGATGCCACTGAAAATTTTACAGGGTGAAACCAACTTCAGTCTCAGAGAAGATTCTGCCATTCATATCAATGGGACTCAGATTTCAACATCAGTAATTACACATTTTCCTTAATAAAACATTTAATTTTTCCACTGCACCCTCTGATAGCCAAACACTCTACCTGGGCTGAAGTTATGCTGCTTGACCATGTGCGTCTTCATACTGTGTTTGGAAGTGAACAGTTTATTACAGCTGGAAACAGGGCACCGAGTCTTTAACGAGTCCACATCCTGAAGATGTTTTTTGGAGTGAATATACAGACTACTTCGTGCTGAAAATTTTGCACAACAGCCTGAAAGAAGATATATAAGGCTTTGAAGTTTCAATTTCATGTTCATATTTAATGTCTTAACGGAGTATCCTCTCCTTGGTACTTTGCAGCACCTGTGCATACGCTCAGAGGAACCACAAGAAAGTAAACCTAACACAGGATAGGACAGCTCAACAACATGTTTTTGACAACATGAAACTCTAGAGTCATTTGGTGTAAAGCACAATCTTTTCATACCATGGCATCTGAAATTTTTCATTACAACTGCTGGAAACAACATAAAAGGGAGAAACAATCACCAAGTGGAGCTGCTTTATTTTAAAAAGCTGAATATTCCAGATCACACCCAAAAATCTTTGCTCCTGGAGTCCCACTGAAGTGGTAAGGGTGGTCAAGCTACAGTAGGGAACAGGGTTTGCTCTGTCATTCCTAACTCTGGGAATGATCACTTCTTCAGTTCCAATGTCTTCTGTTTAGTTTTACCTCTTCAAACCTTTTTAGAAGACTCACCCTAAATTGTTCCAGTCCCATACCAAGCACACAATATCTTTAGACAAAAACACACCAGTTACCAGGAAACACATACAAGAGTGGAGCAATACCTTCTACTGGACACTCAAATGGTTTTGTACCAAGGTGAGTTATACTGTGGCCTTTCAGGTGTTCTGCTCTTGTGAAGGACTTCCCACAGCCTTCTACTGGGCACATGAATCTCCTGTCATCTTCATGTTTCCTACAAGGGAAGGAAATTGCCATTGGCATGATTAAATCCACTACTGCTTAGCTACTGGACGAGAAACAAAGACAAGCAAACAGCCAGTGACTTAGGACAGTATACTCAGAAAAAGCTTCCTTTACCTTTTATGCCTCAGAAGCTTGGACATGCTGGTGAAAGACCAGCCGCAGCCTTCAAAGTCGCAGATAAAAGGTCTTTCACCTTAAAGAAAAAATGTTACACTAATAATCTAATGCAAAAAACCATACTGCTACTAGAAAATAGTAAAACCTGCTTCAGTTGAATTAATTCAAGACAAGACAAGTCAACCAGCCTCTCCTGCAATGCCCAGCAGAGTACTATGATGTCCCTTCCCCCCTCATACAATCTGGGCTTTCTTTAACTCCAGGCTATTGCATCAGAGAGCACAGGTATTTATCAATCCACCTCATATCTTGAAGGTGCTTCAATAACCAGTAACAGCATTACTCAAAGGAGAAACACAACTCAACTGTTTTTTCCTGTTTTCATGATCTGTCATTGTGTCTTGATTACAAGACTGTGAAGTATGTGAAATTGGTTTCCACCACACCTATGAACTTTAAAAACTTAAAAAAACCCCAAAACTGTAAAACCATGAAAACAGGAAAAGAGAGGACAGTAGAGGACACACCAATAACATGACAAAGCTGTATTTCAGCTTTGCAGTGGTCCCTGCGAGCCAGGAGTGGTTGCCAGAGCTTAAATTTATCTTCCTGCTGTTTCAAACCTTGGCACATACATTCCACATGTTCTGAGAGCTTTTTAGCTGTTTGTATCAAGACTAGAATTCATACTATGTTTCGAACATCTATGAAATTGGGAATAGAGCTGGGATAGCTTTTTCTGGACAGAGTACACAATGACAAAAGCCACAGCTTTGCATGTCCTTAACTACTTTGCATATGACAACTTGATTCAGTGGACTCCTACCCCCAGAAGGCCAAGAATCAAATGCTTTCACTGGCTCCAAATAACTAATGTCACC
This sequence comes from Eopsaltria australis, assembly GCA_034509425.1. NCBI lineage: Eukaryota > Metazoa > Chordata > Aves > Passeriformes > Petroicidae > Eopsaltria > Eopsaltria australis. The sequence continues at coordinate 616,036 of JAVTVJ010000180.1, forward strand.
CTTCCTTTCAGTTTTTCCAGCACACTGAAATCCACCTTCCACATACTATATCCCTTTTACTTCCCCACGTACAAGTCATCCCTGTGAATACCTGTGTGACTCCTCATGTGGATTTTCAGTCGGCAGGCCTTATCATACTGCTTGTTACAGCCAGGGAATGAGCAGGAGAACTGCTCTTGCTCTCTGAAGTGGGCTCGATTGTGGGAGAATAATGCACTCACTGTGATAAACGTTCTCTCACAGCCTGGGGAGAAAAGGGAAACAGCACATCTTATTGACTCAACTCTTTCAGAAAACTGCATTATTTTCTCCCTCCCAGCTTTCAGCGAGGTACTTTCATGATCGTTTCTCAGGACATTACATCGGGGAAAAGGAAAAAAAAAAACAAAACCAAACAGTGGAATCCTAAACATTATTCCCAGGATTTACAACTATTTTACCAAGATGGGCAATCAAGTATAGCCTGGGTTAAGGCGCACCCACTGAAAGCTGGCGCCGTGTCTTGCGGTGTTTCACTGCACCAGCACAAAGACGTAGAAGGAAAGGCACACCATCCTCCAGCTCCCCAACTTTTCGTCTTGATAACTGAGGTGGCGTGGAGGACCTTCCTTGACACTCTGGGGCACCACGGAGGGGAAGAAGAAGCGGGGGGCAGAAGAAGCGAGCCGAGCGCCGCACGGCCTCAGGGCAAGGAATCCCAGTTTCTGGAAGGGGAGGGAAGGGAGCCCAGCCCCAGAGGCGGCTTACCGGGGAAGTCGCAGCGGTAGGGCCGCTCGGGCTCCAGGTGGCTGCGGCGGCGGTGGGCGGCGAGGCGGGCGGCGCTGGGGAAGCGCTGCCCGCACGCCTCGCACTTGTGCGCCGCCTCCTGCTCGTGGGCGCGGCTGTGCGCCCGCAGGTTGTACACGGTGGTGAAGCGCTTGGCGCAGCCCGGCGCCGCGCAGGCGAACGGCCGCAGTTTGTCGTGCGAGTGCAGGTGCCGCCGCAGCTTGTAGGCCGTGGCGAAGGACCAGGCGCAGCCCGGCACGGGGCAGCCGAAGGGCCGCGCCGCCGCTCCCCGCCCGTCCTCGCCGCCGCCGTGCGCCGAGAGCCGGTGCAGCCGCAGCTGCTGCTTGCGGGGAAAGGCCTCTCCGCAGCGCGGCTCCGGGCAGGGGAAGGCCGGCGGCGAGCGCGGGCGCGGCCCGCCCGGCGGCTCGGCGGGGCTGGCGGCGGAGGGGGGCGCGGTGCCCGCGGGCTGCTCGGCGCCGGGCCCCAGCGTCAGGACGCCGTTCTCGATGCGCACCAGCAGGCTCTGGTTGTTGATGGTGATGGTCCCCGAGAAGGCGCCGTCCTCCGCCCCGCCGCCATCGCCGCCCGCGGGGGGCAGCGGTGCTGGCGGCGGGGGAGGAGGAGGAGGCGGCGGCGGCGGGGCCGAGCCGGGGGCCTCCTCCGGCGCCTCGGCGGGCGGCGGGCCGGGCTGGGCTCGCCCCGCTTCGCCGCCGCCCGCGCCGGGCTCGGCCGCGCCGCGCACCACGTTGAAGACGAGCAAGAGCCCGTCGCTGTCGGGCGCGGGCCCCGCCGGCGGCGCGCTGGGCGCAGGGCTGGCGCCGGGCTCCGGCTTCTCCTCCACCAGCAGCACCGGGAAGCTCACGTAGAGGCCCGGCGCGGCGGTGCTGGCGGCGGGGGAGGGGGTGGCGGCGGCGGGCGGTGAGTCCCAGCCGGGCGGCGGCGGCGCGGCGGGGCCGCCATGTTGCGCGGCGGGCCGGGCCCGGGCCGCCTCCGCGGCCGGCAGCCCCTGCGTTTCCATCTTGGGGGTCCCTGTAGCAGCGCCTGAAACCGGAGCCGCGGGGCGGGGCCAGCGCGGGCCGCAGCGGAAACGCGGAGCGCGGAATCCCGGAGCGGGCGCGGCGCGGGCGGCGCCGGGGAAACCCGGAGAGCGGAATTACGGACGGGACGGAACTGGGCCGCCGTGGGGGCAGAGTCGCCCAGGTGGGAATGGCACAGCGAGGAGTGGCCCACGCGACATCCAGCATGGCACCGCTGGAGTCATCTCAGATCCTGGGGGTTGTGCTGGTGTCCGTGTTAATGGCCAAGAAGAGTCCCAGAAGAATTGGGGTTGGAAGGGACGTCTGGAGGTAACCCAGTCCAACCCCCCTGCCAAGGCAGGGTCACCCCGAGCAGGTGACACAGGAGCGTGTCCAGGTGGGGTTTGAATGGCTCCAGAGGGACTCCACGACCTCCCTGGGCAGCTGTTCAGTGCTCAGCCACACTCAATGTAAAGAAGTTCTTCCTCAGGTTGAGGTGAAACTTCTCATGTTTTAGTGTATGGCCATTGCTCCTCATCTTGTTGCTGGGCACGACTGAAAAGATTCTGTGACCATCCTCTCGACACTTACCTTTGAGATATTTATATGGATTCATGAGATCAGCTCTCTCTTCTCTAGACAAACAAGCCCTATGCCTGCAGTCTTTCCTCTGTAGAGAGATGTTCCAGACCCCAAGTCATCTTTGTACCCCTCCAGTACCTGCATGTCTTTCTCGTACTGAGGAGCCCAGAACTGGACACAGCACCCCAGATGTGGCCTCACAAGTAGAGGGGGAGGATTGTGTCCCTGGATATGCTGTGCAGGAGCAATGCTAAGTATGCAGCCACGCTCAGAGAGCTGAGAGAGGGAAATGCTTTAGCAAAACACTCTGTGTGTGATTAGTGGAAATATGGAAACAGTACTACGGGCCAAACCTGGGCAATGCAGAGTCACTGTTCAAGCTTGACCAGGGCACAGCATCACTGAGACAGACCAGCACGAAAAAAAAATCCTACAAATTCAGCTAATGCATAAAATTTTACTCATTTTTTATTCTTGGGCAAAGCTTTCTATGGGAGACTGTTCAGCTGCCTTGTAGCTCTCCCACACTTAAGGGAAAGGTTAAATTATCCTGTATTTGCGATGGAAATTTACCAGTTCCCTCTGCCATGGGACTGGCGAGCAGTGCCAGCAGGTGGTGCTGCGATCCTTCTTCTGCTCAAGATTATTCCTCCTTTCTGAGCATCAAACTTCCTACAGCCAGGGTATGAACTCTGGCCAGGCACACTCAGCTCCCGGGAAGCTGGAGCTCTCGGTACCCCCAGAGCTCCACTGGGCTGAGTGCCGCTGGGTGTGGGTCTTCCCTGTCCTTGGTGGCCCCAGCCATCCCAATCTCCCTGTGGGGGTCTTTGCAGCACCTTCATTCTTGTTCCTGGGAAAAAATAGGCCTGCCCCCGACTTTATTGCTTAACACAAAGGTGCATCCCTGGTTGAAGGATGTAAAACCTGTCACCAAGCTCTTGCCGCTATCTGCAACCAGGCAACTGCTAAGGTGCTGAGATTCATAGGAAGAATGGTTCAGCCTGGCAAGCTTGGAACTTCACTGCACTGCAGAAATTCACTGATTGTGCGTCTGCTGCCCAGATCAGATCCGATGCAATGCCTACAGCTGGATGGATTTAAAACTGTTCTCCCTGTACTGGCTTTGTCCAGCAGTGAGGTCAGCTACCTAAAAATGACATCAGCACCCCCACACAACAATAGCCTCTTCACAGTCTCAGCTTCTCTGCAAACAAGTAGAGGTCAGATAAATGGAGGCTCAGCAGGGCTCAGAAAGGGAGTTTTGCACTGGGGTTGTTTATGGTTCCTTTGTGCTGGAAACCCCCTGCTATTTCATCCCTGACAGCAACAGGTTAGTGTTTCCCTGTGCCGTCCCTAATGTGTTGTAAACCTCAGCCAGTTCACGTTTGTTAAGTGCTTGAGATAAGCAGTTAAAAGATCAAAGTAGATTTAGGCATACACATATAACTACACACCACATCATTGAAATAAACACCATGAATAGTCCGATAAGAGCAGCTGCTCACCAGTCCACTGCCTTTCTATACCCCATTTTGCCTTAGATTTCATAATGAGAATTTCAACTTGTATTTCTTTATAGCACTCCTACATAGTGTGTCCCTACAGGCAGTCCTGAGTTATAAACTCCCAGGGTGATATTAAACATGGCTATACTGTTAAGGTTATGTCCTCTGGGCAATAAGGCTACTAGGACAAAAACAAGGTTGCTTTTGCGCCTGGGATGTGAAGGTGAACATGCTGACAGGTATCCCAGTACTAAATAATACAAATGTGAAGAATTTGTGATAAATATTTCTTCAACATTTTGTCTGTGCTGCATTTTCAACTCAGAATTAAGATGAGTCTATGGAACAGATCTACATTCCTTGGTACAAGAAAAGCCAGTGTATGTTCTAGTAGTTCCTTTTGACAAAGCAAGAACCACCAGTGTTTTTGGGCTATGAAGATTAGAGTGGTTTCACACAATACCAATACACTAACTTTGGACCCTGGCCACTGTGATTATTAATAAGGTAATTCCTAACATATGTCAAAGCAAAGGCTGTCAAATCTTCCTGACAGCTACTCCCATCTCAGTCATATAAATTGGCAATGTGGGCGGGTTTTTTCCATAATGTAAAGCAATTCCTATCAACTGCAGATTGCACTTCACAGAAGGCTCAGTTTCAAACAGATGCCAGACTCTCACTGTTCATCTGGAGATAGACACAGTATGTGAACAGAGTAAAGAACTAATTTGTGATTTAAAATAAGCACTTCCCTTTTCTTAGCAGCAGAGGCAATGCAGAGCTGCAGAGTGCTCACCTGTGGGTGCTGTAGGGTCTGAGAGGGATAGAGTTTCACAGTCCTGAGGACTGTGTGCTGTCCTGAGACTGCAGCTCATCACATCCCTCTGCAGCAGCACGGGCAGGTTTATGTGTGTAACACCCCTTTCCATTCCAAGAGGCTACGGATATGGTGCCAGGAGAGTGAGTGACATTCCAGAGCAAGTCCACTGGGGGAAGGGACTGCTGGCACTGTGTTCGTGTCAGAATGAAGCCCATGTGCTGTGCAAGGGCCATGCTTAGCATGAGACAGGATAGCTAAGAATTTCTTTTGTACACACATTCATTTATGAATTATCAGGAATAAGTGACTCTTTTGCTTTTTGGAGATTTTTTCCATTTAATTTTCAGGGACAAAATTCCCATTCCTTTCCTGTCACAAACAGTTTCTTATTGCAAACATTGTTCCAAATATGTTGGTGAAAACACTTCCTGGCAGACCTGTTACAAACACAAACAGATTTGCCCCATTAATAAGTTAGAGAGGAAAAAAAGAACTCACATGGAACGGGCATTTGCAAGGCTTTTATCATTTGGCCAGAGAGCAAAACAGAATATCAAGGAAGCAACTTCAAATATATCTGCAAGAGCAACATTGCACTTGGAATACCACTAACGTTTCACGGCTTGCTCCAAGATGTTCTCATCCACCACCTTGTGAGGGAGAGTCACCCTTAGTGTGCCATTTTCCTTCATTGCTTGGCAGATGGTTTCATAAGCAAAGGCATTCCCTGACCAGCAGCGCCTGGCGACCTGTGAGACCAGAACCAAGGGCTGTAAAACTCAGACGTTTCTCCTGCCACACCCACCTTGCACCGTATTTGCGCAAACGCTGGCACCCAACTCTTGACAATAAATCTTTCAACCCTCTGCCAGTTTTTAGTTTTCCTTCTGATTTTGCAAGTAATTTTTGTAATATTTCATTTTTATGAGTGGTGTTTGGGTAGACATGGTACTTTTCCATGCATAACATTGGACAGATAAACACTGGTAGAGCCAGGTACCTTATAAACTTACAAAATTCCCTCACCAAAAATAATTGTGCTCTGCATCCCAGTTCTGTAAAACTAGCACTAGCTTTAGATAACAGTATAATTTAAGCAGTCAATGCTTTTGTAGTGGGATAAATATTTAAAAAGGAAAATATCACTTCAGTGCATTCTCAACTAAGAATTCAGGGAGCCAAATTCTCTGCCAGCGTGTGAGGATGAAACTACCAACAGCTAGAGAAATCATAAACCCGTTTTCCATCAGCAAAACTCTGTGTTTTTATCTGTGTACAAGCAAGATTCCCCACATTAAAAAAAATTAATATTAAAGTATACATATATGATTATTGCTTACTCCATTGGAAACATCCCAGCTGAGCATCATCTTAGCTCGTTCTTCAGCTTCCTTGGACCCATCCAAAACCAGGCCAAATCCCCCATTGATCACTTCACCCCTAAAAAAATGTAAGAGAATGAAATAAAAATAATTCAAACCAATACCACAAATATTACAGGAGTTAATTTGTTCAGTTGTACTGCAAGAAGGATGAGAATACAGAAAGAGTTCTGAATAAGAGATTATCAGTGATGTTTTATACTTATGAAAAAAGAAAGAGTGTTTAACAGGCAAAGGCCTAATTTCCTGACCTGCAGCAAACCTAGTTCACCTTTCTTGTAATGCCTAGCTAGCAGTCAGGATCTGCTCCAAGCAGGGATACCAAAAATTAAGCTTGCTCATTATCTCCTGAGTCCTGCACTGTCTCTAAAAACAGGTGAAGAAAGGTGAACAGATCTGATGGGCCCGAGATTTACCTGTCTCAGGGTGTTTTTAAAGGTTCAGCACCTCATGTTTGGTACACTACAGCCTGCCATATAGGCAGGATCGTGAGGGTGACAGCGTACTTACAGCAGCAGGCAGATGGATCTATTTATATTCTCTTGGGACAAATGACAGAGCATAAGCATTTTATTAAAAAAGTGTTAACCACCACTTAATGCACATCTGCCCCAATCATTTCCAAAACAGTCATTCATTTTGTATGAGATACAGAGATGTTTAAAGACATCAGTGCCAACTTTTCAGGAAGCAGACTTATTGGCAGAAGAAGAACAGAAATATGTTAAAATGAACAGATTATTCTTGGGAGAAATAACAGTCTGGTTTTAAAGGACAGGGAAAACACGTAGAGCAAAACATCTTGTCTGACTTCAGAATCTGGCCTCCTCAAGCTCCCATTCCATGGCATATGGTGAATAGTGGTGCATGCAGCTGGGAGATTAATCTTGCTGTAAATCTGGGAGAGTTCTGGCATTAAAGCTCAGCATCAGCAATACCTGAGGGACCGGGCATATCATACTACAATACATGGTATGAGAGACTAATGGAAATCCCTGGAGGCAGGATTTTGTCCTCTGACTTTTATAGTTAATAAAAGTTTACGAAATCTACATAGAACAACATCAGACACGTCCATTAATCAGATAGGAGCTGAGAGTCTTCCAGTCCGGGAAGGAATTGTTTCTTAATGTGTATTTTCCAGCAGTAACTTGAGCTTCTGAGGAAATAGGGAACTGAGGCTAAACTGGAGCCTCACAGACCTGAGATCTACTTCCTGAAACTAGAACTCACGTTTTCTCAGTTTCAATGGAACGTTGTTACTCGTGTGATGTTGATTTCCTTTCTGCTACTTACATACAGCACCTGTGTGCTAAGTAGGACCCTGTCACAGAGCTGAGGAAGGCACTCAGGGCTCCAGATCTCACCATCACAGCACCATTCTCTGAATTCCCTCCACTTTTCCACGATCAGATATGTCACTATTACAAATGCATTTTCTGTTGAAAGGCACAGTTTTCTTGAGAGTGACAGTTCTCACAACAGAACATCGCTGAATGAATTAGGTTTTTTAACTGGAAAATTTGAAACAAAGTCATGTTTTCAATTGAGATGTTTGAATATTGTAAGATCTGACTCTTCAAAATAAAATTATTCTTTTTGATTGACACTGTCAACTCTTTTCAGATTGGAATTTAATTCCCAGGATGTTTTTACTGTGTGAAGTCTTTTCACTAGTTCTGCTCTTAGTCTCATCTAGGGATGAATACAAATAGCCAAACATCTGTATTTCTTGCAAACTCTACTTTTTGCCCTCTCCTAAAGAGGGGTCCAGACTGGATGACAACAAATGTAATTGTGCCAGGGCCAGTTACTCCACCATACTCTGCTGCTCCTGCATACACAGATCAAAGAATAGAGCACTACTCTTTACTGTCAGAGTTCAAAGCCACAGAAACCCAGACCTCTGGACCAGTGTTTTATAAAGATATTCTATATAGGAGGATGATGTTCTTTCAGTGGCAAAATTTCCCTCTGCCCACAGTATCCCAAAGAGCATCCTTTGAAGCTTAGGAGCATCTGATCCACTTGCAGTCGGTAAATTTAAAGCTTTTCCATTGACTTCCATGGAGTTACTCCAGTGCAAATCAGAATCACTCACCAGGATCTGTTCTACTGTCTAAAATCACTCCTACATTAAATGCCAGTGTTTGTTATGATGGATTTTCTAGCAAAACTTTTCACTTTTAAAGGGGAGCTCTCTGCCTTCATTAGCATTGGGTCACATTTTCAGGTAATTAAAGAAACATGTGGCATTTTGACCTAAGCTTCCTCCTATAATTTCCAGATGTCTCCTCCTAAGATGATCAAAGAAAACAAGGCCTCTCTCACAATCAAGATGTTGCACTGCTGACAGTGCAGATCGATTCTTAAATAGCTTCTGCCTTTTTATTACTGCAGGTTATCCAGGCTCTGTGCTAATATACATTCTCCTGCAAACAAACAGGCAGCAAAAAATGAATAACAATCATTTGCTGTAATAATAGTCAAGACTATGTTAATCTTAAGTCTCTCCAAGAGTACATGTGATGCAGATTCCAGCTAAATAAATATTAATCCCGCTTTTCCTGTTTGTCCCACAAGGCTGTAACAGAAAATAAAGTATGTAAAAGGCACTTGTGTAGTCTCAGAGGGAAGACACAGCAGATGTGTCAGCAGTTCCAGGCAAGCCCAGCCTCTGCAGGGAGGACTGACAGCTAAACACAGTGCAATTACCCATTTCTGAACTCCCGGGGCAGAGCCTTGCCAATGACAACTGGATGTCTTTCTAATCACATGTATTTTTGTTTATAAACATATATAAACTTGCACTTTCACATTTCCAAATCAGCTGATGACAAGTAGAGTTTATCAAGCATGTGGAGATTTCTTTATGGCCAAGTCAGGTGGATTTTTAGCGCTCCAGAGAAAAAGCAAAACAGGGTCAAAAACTCATGACCACCCCAGCTGAGCCTCAGCATGGTGGCTTGTTAAGGCTCTGCAGAGACACACCTGATTTTCAGGCCCTGCATTCTTCACTGAAGCACAGTAATTTAATCACAGAGGGCTATGGCTGCTGTGAGAGCAAGGTGAGCAGACACTGTTCTGCAATGACAAGCCCCCAGGCAGCCATAGGAAATGACAAAGAGGAGAACCAAACCCTGTTTTTCCAGAGATATTTTGATTTCAGTGAATAGCCATACACTCATTTTCTGATGCTTTACATAAATTACAGCATAAATCTGCTCTGCCTTGTGGCAAAGTTTCTTTTAATGATGTAACTCCACTTACAAAACAACTAAAACAGTATAATTGAAATTGCAGCGTGGTCAGGGCCGGTTTTCCAGAACTAAGGGCAGTCTCACCATTCAGCTAAGCTGTCTTTGAATGACACAGAGGGCTGAAAATGTTCTGGAAGGATTTGCTTTAGAGAGACCAGAGAGGAATAGGATCATTTGTATCCTATTCCTCTCTGGAGGAAGATGAAGATACAAATGAAGATGCTTATCCATAAGCATCTTCAATGCACAGAACATTAATGACATAAGCAATTATTTTAGCAATTCTAATAATTAAAATTATCACAAAAATATCCCAAATACTTTGCACAACATATTGTGAAAAGTGATCTTTTTTTGCTTGTATTTCATAAGCAGCTATTTTAAAAGGTTAAATTCAGCTGAGGAAATCTAGACAGAACTTATCTGCTGCTACCTCTGGAGCCTCAGACTGAGATGACCAGAGTAGGGAGACATTCTGGTATGTGTTTTCCATTCAGAATTATGGGAATTGTGAACAAAATCATGGCTGTGGGTCCTTATCACTGAAATCAGCAAGGGGAAACCTTCACTCCATGTGCTTAAGCCCTCAGAAAGCTTTCTTTTCCCATTGTTCAGTTTTGCTCCCTTGCACCCTTCTGTGCAGTAGTTATGTCACTGAAATCAAAGGAATTTAGAGTACAATGAGGGAGTTCTTCAGCTGACCTGGAGGGATATTTTCTAGATTCAGCTCATCCAGATGAGTTACAATTAATTATCATAAAGTGTCTCTGAGGATAACATCTGCTACAAGTTCTTTGGCTTGCTGTTTTTGGCATATTCCAGCACTGTTTGAAACAAGGAAGTATGAGGGTTCACCACAGTATTTAACAGAGGGTTGTGCCTCTTTCGACTGCTGATACCACCAAATGACTGTAAAATGGAAGAGGCTTTGCTGGAATATGCTGGAAAGAACAAGCCAGAACTAAGGACTGCAGTGTGGCCAGGCTTTCCTACTTCCTACACCTCTGCCAATCCTATGCCTTTTCAGTGGCATATGGAGGAGATTAGTTTCCATCTCCATAGAGAATATTTCTTTCATTCTGCTTTTCAGTTTAGGCATGTGCCTTAGTTCTGCATGTCATGTGAAGGAGGTGTTTAATTCAGTCCTTACTTGGCTGTGGTCTTCAATGCTACCAGGCATGAGCAGGGAGAAAAAGACCGGGGGATTTACTGGCACCTGAGCTGGTTTGTCTCAATAACCCCTCATTGCACTTCAGCACAGGGCCATTTATATTGGGGTCCTAAGGTCACAGGTTTAAATACAACTTAAGAGGAGACCTGAACATAATCCATCCACTGACACTCCAGCTGTGTGAAGCGTGAAGACGACGCTGGAAGCAGGATCTGTTCAGAAAGACCACAGCAGACTGTCCGTGTTCATCAAATTAAGTTCTTCGGACTGTGCTGTGGCCAGTGTTCAAAACACTTTTTCTGGACATATGAGCATTAATTAGAAGAATTTTCATACTACACCATACTTTTATAATTTGTCCTTTCAGTCCTTGGTTCCAAGCCCATCCTTCTCACCAACACTGCATTGTTCTCCTCTGGTACTACACGTCTTTTCAGCAGTTCCTGTCTCTCCTGCCCACGCACATACACAGCAGTAGGAACAGGATTCAGAGCCCAACTTTAGGAACACAAACAAGCTCTTACCAGCCAACTCCACCCCCGTTGTGCAGCGCAACCCAGGTGGCTCCTCGGAACGAGTCTCCCACGAAGTTCTGCACTGCCATGTCTGGGAGGAGAGCAAAGGCGTTACTGATGGGCCACGTTCGTTTTTGTGTTGTGCTGCTCCCTCCTTCCACTGACCCCTTCACTGGGGCTGTGGAAGGCAGGGTTGGAGGCAGCTTTTACCCACAGCTTCTCTCACAGATATACATGAACATATCATTCCTGGGAGGAACACACAAGAGAGATTTGTCTCCCACTCTCTGCCCTGACTTTGGAGGAAACAAATGCCAGTTTCACACTGTGGTTTATGAGGACACTGGTGATTCCTGCATTTGTGCTCCAAGCAGCTGAAGGACCTACCACTCTTCAGATCTGAGGTACTTATTCAGGGTGGAGAGAAATACAATGCACTCCTTTGGGATTCCTCAGTCATGGAAGAACAGGCTGGACACATCCATGTGTATGGATTCAAAATGGGCAGGACACCTGGAACACTACACACCTTGCAGTTCTCAGAAGCCTGAAATATTTTCAGATGAGAGTGCAGAGTTACTTCAGCCCTGTGCAGAAACCCATCCTAAAGGTAAGGAGTTGCATTCTGGGGACGAATTTGGGGTGAAAATTATATTCACCCCAATTCTCTGAACATTTGGGAATTTTACCCTGGACAAGAACTGCTGAAACCACTAAGAAGGTTTGTCTATAAAAACTCCAAAAGAAACATAATTTACCAAACAAACACAATTTGATTAATGCATGATTTCCACTGAGTTGTTCACTAGAATTTTGTATACTTACTGCAATTTGTGCTAAAGCATATACCCAGAGAGGTGGACGCAGAGGATAAGAGTAAAATTTACTGAAAACATCCAGATTTAATTCAGGAAAGATTCAATACATAATTTACCATATTTTTAACAGGAAAAATAAGAGAAAAACAACAATATCCCCACCAGTCACATATGGTTCACAGTTATGTGTCTGATGGAAAAATGAGTTTGAGTGCTAATCCATCTTAAACCCTTTCAAAAGCTCCATTATGGCATCTTTTATCTGACATTATGTCACTTTAATAACGCAATTATCATAATTACAGTGCTGTCAAGATTGAATGGGAGAGATCTAAATCACCATATTCTATAATGTACAGATTTTCTCCTCAATCACTGGCTTGATAAGAGTGGAGGTTGGACAAGGAGTGAACTAATAATGCAATAACTTGCTGCTCCTTGGCTTTGATAAAGGTCATTGGCTGCAAATGTCTGTGCTGAAATACACTTTGCAGAGCAGCAATGACCCATCAGGCTGAGGTACTTTATAACAAAATGAGACAAACAAACATTCTGGAAAAGTCCTAGGTGTTAAAGAGGAGCAAATTTCACCCAAACCAACTCAAAAGTTAAAACAGCAGGACAGAGGGGAGAGAGAAAGACCTAAGATGTTCTTGTATTGCCTCCAGAGGCTCATGTGATAGAACAGATTTAGGCCTTGTTTTAAAGCCCAGTGATATCAGTGGCCAACAGGCTTCAGATAAGCCCTTGAAGAAGGCAAATGGATCATGTAAATCACAAAATGCAAAGAAAACCACAAAGCATGATGAGCAATTGAGTTTAGCAATCCTTGTTTCTATTGCCCTCTTCTGGGGGCAGTGCCTGATGATTACTGTTGCTAAGATGGAAGCATTACTTTGGATTTCTGTTCTCTGTGCAGCTGCACCATTTTCTCTCAGCTTGTCAGAAACAAACATTATTCAAGGCATCTCTCCATTTGGCCTATTAGAACTAGCCAACACACTCAAAAAGTGTTGAAGTGGGGCTGATGGACACAGTTAAAAGCCTCATTTCACCAGGAAATCCAGTTAAGATAACAGGGAACTTTTCTCCTTAAATTGAGCCATAATTTAGTTCTATTGTGAATTCCCCTAATGGAATTAATTCAATATGCTCAGCTTCCTCTATCATAATTTCTCCTTCTACAGCAGCAGATCCCCCTGTCTCTCACCTCTTTATGATTGTCAGTTCATGACATACAGAAACACCACTGGGCTAAAGCTATTATCATAATTTCCACTTTACAGATGGAAAATTGAAGGAGATTTAGGGTTAAAAAGTGATCAGTATTTCATTCATTTTTCCAGGTCTCCAACCTGATATTTCTTGGATTTATTTCTCTAAAGAATTGTTTCATAAACTGAAAAGCAGAGTCTGGTTAGCTCAGGTCAGGTGTGCAGAATTAAAGGCTCCTTTTGTAGAGCAAATCTATATAATTTGCCCACAGTCACACTTTAAGTCACACCTTAAGCAAGCAGGAAGGCTTGGACTCTAATCCAGAAGGCCTGACTTTTATTCTTATGCCTTCACTATCAATGTTCCCTTATGACCAGAAAAGTTCCTTTCATAAACTCTAAACTGTTTTCTTGAGTCCTGGGACAATGGAATGAAAACAGCTGTGAACCTCTTTGCTTTAAGCAAAATACTATTATAGACCTGATTTGGATCTTGTGGATTCCAAGGAAATATGGCTGTAATCAGATCACCTGTTTGAAACAGTGAGATTCAAAATTAAAACCAAACAGAAGATACAATGCCCTGAGACTGCTCTCCATTTGCATTCTGGTGCATTTTCATGGAATTTCCAGCAGTGTTTAGGACCTCTCCTATGTAACCAGTTCCACATTCATGTCTGTGTCACTGTTAAATCCCACAAAGCTTCTCAGGAACTCTGATTAATTGGGATTAAAGGGTGTTCTTTAAACAAAAACATTTAAGAAATGTTGCATTAAAAAGCTATTTCTGTTTTAAAGCCATTTCCTTGCTGGCCCAGGCAGAGGAGCCTCAGCTGTTCCACTGACCTGCACAAAAGGCTGATCCGTCATAAATGTTTGAGGTTTCTCTGAAAGGGCTGTCAGTCCCACTCACATCATGGTGATCTCTGCTGAGGACTACTGGAGCCTGGAAAGAGCCAAGGACAAGACAGGGGAATCCTTCATGGATTTACTCTGCTACTGAGGACCATTATCTGCTCACTTCACTTCTGTCGTAAGCCTTAGTATTTGGGGCCATACTAAGGAGATACAGTCCCTGCTTTGTGCTCTCAGCAAATCACAGAGTGATATGTTGTGCTTGTAGGTGCCCAAACAGAAAATAAGGCAGTCTCATCATGAAACAAAATTTCAGAGTTTCTAAACCCACCTCTCTCCTGTGACAGAGCACAATACTGGTGACAGGACTGAGCTCTAACACAAATGTAAATGACAGGCTCTTCTGCTCTCACTGCTTGAAGCTTTCTCCTTTCCCACCTGCCACCCCAGACTCAGATATTGAACACAATTATCAGAGCATATCAAGACAAAAGAGACAAACCTTAATCTTTCCTTCAGAAATGGCTCGATTAATAGCCACGGCTATAGACACACGACCCTTCTGATCAGAATATAAGATTCTGGCTTGAGAGCCAACAACCTGGAAAAGAAAAAAAGACAGAGGGATAAGGTTCTCTGCAACTGGGTTATCTTCAGGTCCCAGATGAATGGAGTCACGGGAATGACCCCTTCCCTTCTATAGAATAAAGTGCAGATATTTCTTCACCAACATCCAGCTTCCAGAAAAAAAATTAAAATCCCTCTTTGAACTTAGTTTTATCTCCACTCACACAATCCATGAGATGTATTTCTGTATTCAGCTGCTACTGTCCAGGAAATTCCACTTCTTAACTTAACCTGATTGCTAGGCTATAATCCCCCTATCAACAAACCCCTTACCAACAGCTGAGAAGCAGAGGTTTGGAAGTGGTGATGGTGGGAGAAGAGAGGGAGAGGGAGAGGGAGAGGAATATGGCCAAGAACATCTGTCCTGCTCAGCTCTGCTGCGCTTCCAGATTAGGAGAGCACATATGAGCTCTACAGAATTACTTGTTGGCTTCCCAGGGAGAGCCTGCCCGAAAAGGAAAACAAAGGATGATCCACTGGTGTCCTGGTTCTCACAATGCAGAAGGATGGCAGCTCATCAGCCCTATCATCTGTTTTGGAAAGGGTTCTGGGAACTGCAGGTGCAAGGAGGTTGGTCCACAACAATGCCAAGAGGGATATTTTGAATAGCACTGTGAAAGAAAGGTGGTTACAACTGAGGTGGAGGGTGAATGGCAGATATGTTTCACTCTCAATACAAGAGTAGATATTGCAGATTATTTTAACATTTCCAGATGAGGAAGTGAAGGGAAGGAGCTGCTTCAGCTCAACCTAAAATCCTGCTGTGAAGAGAAAGGTTTCAATTGTCAGCCCTCAGAGCTACAGACTATGTTTTAATTCCCGTCCATTCCTGCTTTTCACCCCAGGACCAGGAGCAGCCACATCTGCTGCAGGAGGTTGTGCACTTACCAAGCTGTGCCTGCCGGCTTCCCGAATCCAGCGGATGTTGTCGTGGTACTGCTGCTTCACAGATGTGCTCACTTGCAAGAGAAAACAAGAAAAAATATGGTTTGAAAATTAATGCAGTATGTTCTAAATTTACTTTAATTCATCTGGCAGCACTAGGGAGTCACATTCTACTCTCAGATACAAGCACGCATATAGGAAATGCTGTATAGAGTCCTCTGTGCAGTTGAGGCAGTAACTGCATCATATATTTAGAGAAAGGTACAAGATGCCAGTCAGGGGACAGCTGGAATGGTAACTCCCATTTGGATCTTCAGCAAACTAAATTAAACCTTGAAATATGGTTTACATGTACAATCCATTTTTGGTCACCTGTTTCACTGCCTGCTAAATGCCAATCTATTACCAGGCCTTTGTTAAATTAGTGGTTTTATCAAACTCCATGAGATTGAGTACTGCAATCCAGTCTTGCACCACATAGTGAATAACTCCTTTGAGGTAGCCAGCAGAAATTCTCAAAAGCAGCTCACAATACACACTTGAGGATAAGTTACACCAATGGACACTGTATCTGGGACACAGATTTACAGCACTGCAGTGATTCTGTACTACATGGTCCTTGGATGTGTTCATACCAAGATAAAACTGAGATCTTTCATCCAACAAAGGGATTTTTTGCCTCACTTTTCTATGGAACAAACACTGCACAGTAAAATTTATGATGCAGTAGTTACTTTAGGTATAAATCCACCCTACACCTTTTTTAAATGTATGTTACCTAAGAAGACAATTATATATATAATAGGTTAGCATTCTCCAGCTTCTTTCATTTTTTTGTCTCGTTCCATCTCAATCAACCAAACTAAAAAGGAATAAAAATAAAGATATTTCAAGTGAAAGACAGTGAATTATGGCACATATCAGTCAGATACATGGTGATCTCAGCACAATCAGCTGCCTCCAAAGGCACAGCACCATCTGTAGTGAGTGAGTCACAAAAGGAAGAGGGGGTAAGGAATGGGACAGAAGTGTTGTTTTACTATCCTCATTTAGGGGGGTTTACAGCTCAGATGGGGTTAGAGTGGCTGAAGAAGTTACTGTCCATGAGCTCTTTCTCTATGGGTTGAGCTGTGTCATGTTACCTTGCCCTGAGAGTCACACCAGGGCTCAGCTGGCGTGTGACAGCAGGCTGGGCCACAGTGACCAGTGACCTGTTCATGCATTGGAGCCTCAAGTCAATCACCTCTACAGCTGCCAAGACAGGATGTTCTCTGTTACTTTCCAGCTCTCACCCCTTTTCATGGCAAATTATAATGTACAGATAACTTATGTTTCAAAGTCAAGCTGGAGAAACTGGACACTGCCAACTTGAAATTGTCCCTGAGAAGAGTGTTTGGACTACTGCTTCTGCACTAGGCAGTGTGACAGCAGTTGTGCAGGGTAAAACTAGAAGAAGGAAAGAGGAAAATGTAAGAAACTCATCTTGAACCGGTGTTAAACACATTGTTAAAGAGAACTGTCAAATATGCTCATTCCTGCAGAGGCAGGCCTTCCATACCAAGAGCTTTAATGATCCTAAAAAGACCTGTCAGTGCTTGAGGGGTTGGCTCCAAGTGATAGCTTCTAAACTCTGCAATGAGGATTAACATGTCAGCACTTCACTTTGCAGGGAGTGAAAGATGAAACAGCTGCTAGTGTTGTCCTAATAGGATTGTGCTGCCACTCAAAAGCTTTAAGGGAGCAGCCTCTAGAAGGTAATGGGTAGTGTTCACTTATGTTACTATAGATATGTAATGGCAGTTAATTGGAATATCTCTAAAAAAAACCAAAACAAAACAAAACAAAAAAAGAATTGGTTCCTTTCTATCAATTTTATAAGCTATATCAGAGAATATTATCATATTTTATACTTCACAGTGCACAGACTTACAGAAAAGATCTTGCTGTCCAAGTTCTACAGAATATATCCAGAAGAGAAACCAGAATACTGGCTACGGGGACCTATCTCAACACAGCACATCTGTCCCTTCCAGCCAGCTCCAGTAAACAGTTGGATTTCATCAGTTATCCCTGGGGAACTGAGGAATACTCCCTTTTGTTTAGTCTTATTTCCTGCAGTTGAAAAACATCTCACCATTTTTTTCTAGAAAGACTTTAACTTTAGAGTAACTCCGTGTATCTCATTTGCAAAACTGCTGCCTCCACCTTCCCATCCCAACAGGAATGTGTTTTGAAATCAGGAAAGCAACTGTATTGCTTCTGGTATTTGTACACACCTAGGGTTTAAAATATACTGGAAAGCATTGTGTACCCAGAGAAATTGTCCCAAGGAGCACAGAGACTGGCTCCCTTAGAGAGATTTACATTGTTATGCATCAGCTCAGCCTTCAAACTACCACTGAGGTCCTAAATCCAAGTTACACCCCAATTATCAGTGCTGCATCCCTCATGCAAAGACCCTCTTAAAAGCTCAGGTACCTTAGAAGTAGAAGCAGATAATAAAACTACGTAAACCTCACAAACTTTGAAAGAAATTCATCTTCACAGAAGAAGAATGGTTAACAATGGACTCAAGGCCAAGTTGAAAGTTTAGAAATGTGTGTGAGGCTGTCCAGACCCTAAAATGTAGTCCAAGCCCAGGCCTCATACAAAGTGGACTGCAAGTGGATTATTCAAGACTATGTATGCATGAATGGCTGTTTATTTTCTGACTAGATTCTCTTTCTCTTTGAATCAAATTCCCATTGTCCTGTCAAATTTAACAACAAATCGAATAATAGCCTTGCCCTTAAGCCTGTTTTCACCTGTTGGGATTTTTTATAGGTCTTTTTTATTATTATTCATTTAAATTAAGAATATACAAGCAATAGTTCAATGCTTTTGTTTGTGCAAGGGACTTCTCTCCCCAGCTTTACATTACATCTGTATAAACACCCACACACTCTTGTATGCACAGTAACTCATTCATTTCCCAGTCTTGCAATGCAAACCATCTAAAGGTCATACAATGGTTCAGTCCTGAGAGAAGATTTTTGGGGGCTGCAGTACATGGCAGAAAAATTACTGCAGATTTCTGAAGACAGATCCAGCAGTATAGTAATGGATTTCACCCTCCCTTCATGAAAGCCAAGGGACCAGGCTGAAAAACATGGAGGTTTCAATACCCACAGAGCAGAGTTGGCACTTCTGGGTTATTGCATTAAACACAACTCATGCTCCAGTGCTATTTCTTGAAATTTACTCCTTAGGAAAGATCAGGAGAATAGACAGAACCAAGGACCTTGCAGGGTCAGACCCACTGAACCAATAATTCACCTCTTGGGAGGAAAAGGAAGCCAGGACACCAGCCTTACATTATAGGAAGATTTACATTATAGGAGACTTACATTGTAGTCTCCAAATGAGAGACATCTGAACAAGGTATATCCTGTTCAGGAATACCACCCAGGATCCTCCCAGTGCTTATTGTTCCAGAACAAACAGGAGAATATTCAAATTTTTCACATTCCTATTTGTATTTCAATGTCATTCACGAAAAAAAGCAACAAATATTTCAATATTACCAGGGAAAAATTATTATGCTTTTGTTCTCAAAATATGGTTTGGATTTCTGATCAATTTCCTTTGATCTGGAGGAATCCCTCAGATTTCAAAGATTCCTTTGCTGGTTCTGGAAAGCACAAAGTTTGGCGCTCAAAACGGAAGAGCTGAGGACTTCAGTGCTTGGGGACAGTGACAAACCTTTGAGCCTGCTGTCTGGGAACTGCAAAGGTAGACAAAGAAAGGGAAAGGCATAGGACCTTCCTCTCCATCCTGGGAGATCAGAATTAATGTTTGCTGACACAAAATTAGCTTTGTCTCAGTTTCCGTTCGTAATCAGGGGATATCAATAATAACCCAGTTTCAGGGATGTGAAGAGCAGAAGAGTGCAATGCCTAGATCCTAGAGTAGCACAGAGCCATGCAGGTGTTCCAGACTGGTTCCACCAGTCAGTAGAAATAGCTGTCAATCAATTAACAAATGACAAAAAAGATCTCAAAATTGTAATCACAAAAAAATGACACTGGATGGAGCACCACACCCAGGAAACCCTGGTTTCCTGCCACTGATCTCTTTGCTAACCTCTTGAAAGCCTTCCTAGATTTTCATGCCTCATTCACCTGTGAGACAGGGGCAATTTGACTCCTTAAATTACTCTTGGAGACCTGATGGTGAAAGATACAGATTGCCCTAAAGTTTCAAGGTGACAAAGTTTAAAGACACCTGTAACAAATAAAAAGAAAGGCTCTTAGCCAAAATTGCTTCAGGATCAACATCCATGGTGTTTCTATGTTTTACCTACAGGCTCCACTCCTTACAAGAGTTTGGACAACAGCAAGACTTTCTGGCTACATGGAACACGGAAGAGCCTGCTTTCCATGTTTTCAGTCAAGAGCCAACACACATTTCAACTCTGGGTTTCCTTTTCTCTCCAAAAGGAAAGAGGGAGGGGGCAGGGGATGATGCCTTACCTCCCTGACGTATGGAGTCTTCCAGCACTGACATGGCAATGCAGTCAGTTGTAGCAAGGTCCTGTGGGTCACCTGAGGTACAAACCCAGCGGAATGGCCCAAATCCCAGGGAAAAAATGTCCCTGGGAAGAGAACATGTTTCATTAAGAGATAGTTGAAATTCTTTCCTTATTTATCCTGGCCGCTACCAGTGCTTTTCTTTCATTAGCTGGAGACAGAAGAATTTGAAACATTTTCAATGAACTAATCTAAACAAAAGCATCAAGGACCATTAATTGAGAAATTAAACAGTGCTGTTCCATGCAGCCATTCACTAGTATATGAAAGTATAGTCAGGCCAGAATTTTGATAGTCGTATTGGACAGATCAATCAAGTGCATCATCAGATGAATTGCAGCTCTTCTTCTGATTCATCAGATAAACTCTTCCTGCTGCCTGGTCTTTGTGTCCTTAACCCAGGCTAACCCTGAGTGATCTACACTGTCAGACTAGTGCAGGTTCTGACCGAGTGCCTGAGTCCAGACTCATTTGCTATCCACATTGTTTATGTACAATAGTGAGACATGCTTCACTTGAGGGCTGGAAGAAAAGATCTGATCTGGTTGGGGCCTTACTCTGTGTTCAGGCACTTATTCACACGGCATAAGCAAGCTAAACATGAGTCAGAGGAAAAATAAGTTATAAATCTTGTCCCTCAACAGCTATCCTGAGCTCAGCTGTTTCTACAAGCAACATGTACAGTGTGGGTAAGAGGCACAGCTGGTGACATGGGCAGAATAATGTCCTGTTTCCATCATACTGTTAACTTCAGGGCAGATATAAGGCTTGGATGATTTGGAATTGATCTCTACTGGTCTGAAGAGACAAGCTCTCAGCTTTTAGCATCTAGAAGTGAAGTTACCTCTAGTTACAGTTTGAGGCTATGGCCTGGCTCTTCTTGAGCAGAACTGCTTAAGGAAAATTCATGCAAAGACAAAATGCAGCTATTTATGTAAAGGAGTGAAGAGTGTTGATTTGACAATGGTTTAGCCCACACTAACTCTGGCATAACACCTATGAGAGCAATTTTCCTACTCCTGTTGCCTCCTTTTGATCATTTATAGTGCACTATCAATTTGCTCTAATCACTGTAGTACAGTCCCTCTGAACAGAGAGAATCACAAGGTACATCATAGTCCCAACACACAACATATTCCCAGCTCTGCCCAACATACCCCATGATGTGCTGAACATAGGAAGGATATCGAAATTCTGTTTTATTTGCTCCTTTTTTTGCAACATCAGCACCTATAAAAGAATTTTAAAAGTCACCTGATGGAGGAAAACTACAAAATGCAAAACCAAACTGCTCACAAGTTCCTATGAAGGCTGTACCTCAGCCAGGGAGGGTCAGGGGTCCCAAAGAACAAGAGAGAAAGTGGAAAAAAGAGTCAGAATTACAGTGGCCAATTCTATACTACTTAACGTACACAGCTGGGAAAATGCATGCAGGATTGTCCTTGTTTCCACCTGCAGCTTCAGGATCTACTCACCAGCTCTCTGAGCTTCCAAGAGAAAAGCATTGCCATAATCCCAGAAAAACATGCCCTTATCAGCTAGTTTGTTAATAGCAGCCACATGCCTCTTCAGACTGAAATAAAGAAGGAAACATAGTCTTGAGGTTGATGAAATATAAAAAATATAAAAAAGAATAATATCATTAACTAACCAAATGCATGGGAGTAGGAAGAGACAGAGGGAATGGAAAGACCCCAGATAAATTCAGACATAAACCCACAAGATATCAATTGAGATGCTTTCAGTCTCTATAGCACCTGTTATACTCAAATCTTGAAGTGATTTACAGTCATTGAGGAAACTTCACTAAATAGCAAAGAGGCGTCACATCTTTCAGCCAAGCAACGCAGCCAGCTCTGGGATGGAAGCTGAGAACAAACACCAGCATGCACAAAACTGCTGAACAGTTTAAGCAGTTCACAAAGTAAGCAGAGCAAAAACTGAAAAACAGAACATCACTGTTCTGGCCTCTCCCTTGGCCCAAACTGCCCAATTTACCCTTTCTTTCCAGTAGTGGCTTATACCCCGGGACTGCATCACTTGCAGAGCAACTAAACCCAAAAGTTAGGAAGATGTATTGTCAAAACCTTTACCTCTCTTGTACCAGTGTCCGGAATTTCCCTGGGTTGGAGGAGAGGAGCTGCTTTCCCTCCTCAAAGCCGAGCTGCACTGGGTAGTACCCCCCGTTGAATGGGTTGTGGCAGGAAGTTTGGTCAGAGCCCAGGTCAACCAGCAGCTCTCCTGTTGTGTCCAGCTCATGCACCAACCTCTCCCTAGGGAGGACAGCAAATGGAGCACAAGGGTGAAGATCCCCCTTTTGGCAGCACTTTTTCATGAGCATCTAGAGTAATGTACTCAGCACTATATTTAATGTCTCTTCCAAGTCTGGGAAGTAATTCCACATTGACCAAAAAGCCAGAGCATTAATGTACCAATTATCCATTCATACTACTTACCACAGATCTACCACATTCCCATGGTAACCCAAACTGAGGGCAATTTTATTCTTTCTTGCTTCTCTAGAAAAAAATAAAAAGATGGGTTGAAGAAAATGCACCTCATTCCATCTTGAAATGTACAGTTCACACACAGGATCAAACCCAGCAAAAAAAAAAAAGTCTGTGTGTTGTTTTCAACAGTTATCTCAGAAACAGATCTTTCAACATTTCCATAATTGTTAATCATGGATTCCACAAAGCTTGAGTGATGCTGCAAGTGTAACATTAGTTGTAATTACTCCATACATATTCATGTAACTAAATGAAGACACGTTTAACACATACAAATGATGTGAAGCATTAGTAGTCACTAATAAAGACTGCTGCAGCTTGGGAAGTTGGATTCACATTCCAAAGCAGACCTAGAATAAGAAGAGGTGTCCCTCAACCCCTCCTGTATGCAGACTACAATGGTACAGTGCAGAATGATGTGAACTGGGGGTTAGGAAGCTGAGATAAACTCACTGAGTTATGTTACAAGTCATACCTGAGGCGAGCAATGCAATGGTCCAGGTTGTTGGAGATTTCCATCAGCCATCCCTGCTTGTGGCGTTTCAGAAGTGCTGCTTCATCAACCTAAGACAAATAGCAGAGATCTTAAAACTCCTGTTTACCCCATGCAGTCATTTTTACCTTTAGTTTTGCAATTACTCTGCTGGAAAAAGTAACAAAAAGTAAAGGTAATAGCCCTACTATTACCTTGAGCTATACATATTTATACAGTAAAAATACAGATAATAAATATACATAACACATGTTCAAATGGTTATTTTTCACATCTGATGTTTTTAAGCTTTCTGTTCTCTTTTACTCCAGGCTCAAAGCAAGAGATAGACTTTTTGATACGTTACTTCCCAAAATATTTTATGAATCATAATTTATCATTAAAATTGTAAAAGAGGTAATATTTTTCTGCAAATTTTAGGTATTTCTATTGCTTCTTTTCATGGTTATGTTAAAAGGCCAAAATGTTTCAAATTTATTTTTCAAATCTGGCTATTTTTTGTGAAAATAATATTTTTAATAATTAAGAAAATATTTTCATTGATCAGCCCAGAGAGACATCTCTGCCAGGCTGCCTAAGATGAAGCTATGGTTTGCTGAATAAAATTTACCCTCACTTTTGTTCTTGGACTGCTGGTTGAAAATCTCAACCAAATATGGAAAGAAAAGAGGAAAGCATTTTCCTGTCCCAGCTGCCTAATGCCACTGAAAAATAGCACAGAGCAAAACAAAACTATGTCTTTAATTCCCTCTTGCTTGAACTTTGAAGCTCCAAACAAGCTCAATCCCAAATCTGTAGTCTCTTCTGCGCTCAGCTTCTGTGTGTGCCAGTGTGTGTGTGCCTGAGACAGCTGAATAAAAATATAAATGGATGGACAAACCATGGGGGCTTTGGCACAGGTTCCATATTAATGGTCCAATGTACAAGCTTGCACATCATTAATGTGTTTATAATGAGCTATCAGTGGCATAAGGCAAGTGCCAAAATTAATTTAAACCAATATTCTGTGGTAGCAACAGATTTAAA
The DNA here is from genome assembly GCA_034509425.1 of Eopsaltria australis. Lineage (NCBI taxonomy): Eukaryota > Metazoa > Chordata > Aves > Passeriformes > Petroicidae > Eopsaltria > Eopsaltria australis. The sequence goes on from JAVTVJ010000180.1 coordinate 640,051, forward strand.
CCCCTCACAGTGATGTGTGTGCATGAGAACACATAACCTGAATATCTTCTAGTGTTTGATTAAAGCATTTTTTGCTTCTCTATAATCTTTCCCCATCATTTTAATTCTTTCTCATTGAGAAAGTATTTATATGTAAATTAAATAAGTTCTGCATTCAGGAGTTGCTTGAACACCAGGAAACCTTTTTTTCCTAATTATTCTTAGCATGGGACACCATCCATCATTTTCCACATCAGTAATGAAGACTATCCTTCCCAAACCCCAGATTATGATAATAAAAGTGTCACTGCCAATGGAATTATTCAATAAAATCAGGTGCCATGGGGGACAGCTTCTTCTGAGATATTTAAATCAGTACAGGAGGAAAGATATTAAGTAGTCGGTATGAATTACAGGAATTGGATTCATTTAAATTCCCACATAACACAGATCTATTTAAATGTTACCACATCCTACATATTTTACTTTAGCTCCCTCTGACATTCTTAGTCTTTCATAGACTTGCTGGCTCAAGAAAACTAGCTTCCTTTGAACCACACTTTCAAAAATATGCTCCTTTTTGGATCAGCAACTCAGTAGTTTAAAAAATTGCATAAAGATGATGAGCTAATGTTGCCTCCAGTGTAACCCCAGAGAGACCAGTGCAGCTCAGAGGAGATATCTGGCCTTCCACACAATTATTTCATAAAATTACAGTCAGCTTCCTGTCAAACAGAAGAGGTAAAAGCTTCGCACACTAATCCCTTCTGTCGGAGCTTCGGAAGCCCTGGCTGACAAAATGATCTCTCTTGCACAATTCAATGCCATTTGCATAAATAGTTCCTTAAAGAAATAACATGTACATATATATAGCTATCCACATGTGCTCCTGAGACTCATTTCCGACAAGGATCATCTCACAGGAGATAAAAACCAGGCGATATTCAGCCTCCTGAACAAAATCATCTGCAGCCATAGAGATGAAAAGGACAAAGGATGGCTGTGAATGGCATTCACTGAAACTTTCCTTTGTATTCCAGCATTTGAAAGACCATGATGACAGAAGTCTGAATAAAGATAATTTATTAGTTCATAATTTATTCAATAATAAATTGAATACATTTATTTCATCTGCAGGGAGTACCTGATGAGATCTCAAATACATACAAAATCCGCATGCTAACTAAAGCATCTTTGTACTTTTATTGTAAAGCTGATGAAGCCCAAACCTTCCATGCAAAACCTGAGGTAGCCAGAGCAGTCAGGTTTACTGCACATGACGTGGGCAGTCTGACCCACTGTGTTTTGAAGTTTAATCATAACTAAAGTAGGTCAAACTGTGATATTCTTATTCTTTCCGCTGCAGTGTGACATGCCCACAGCAGAGGTTTCCCAGCTAACTGTCTATAAATGACTTTAGCTGAGAAGGCCAAGTTCCCACTACAGTCAGCTCTGACTGGAACTTAGTTCTCAAAAATCCCTTCTTCTGTGGAATAACAAGAGCCCATCACATGCAGATACTCAGAAGAGCTCAGTGCATTTCAGTCAGTCCTAGATCTGCTCATCAAAGAATGTTTCTCCAGTGTATTGAAATCAAAGACAGCCATGAGGAAAGAAATGCATGGAAATGTTTAATGTTTCTAACTAGTTAATATCACTACAAATTGTCGCTACCATTTTCACAGAATTGCAGAGCAATAATCTCTCTTAAAAGTTGTTGCAGCATTTGTGCAGTCCCTCCTTCCATCTGGTTGCAAGAACAGAATCCTATGATAAGCAAAAGAGCTGAAAAGGGCAGGTATTGGGAGAACATATATTTCACTGAAAACATGCAGGCATATTTACTTTGCCAAATGATGATGTTTGTGTTCTACATTAGATGATACTTAAGGACATCTGTGGATCCAGTGGATTCTATCATCCACTATTCTAATTGCATGGGCATTAGCAGTCTTTCAATCACAGATCCTTATTAGATTGTCTTTGTTTATGGGAAGAAATAACTGGGATATTTTAGCATATTAGGAACAGAGAAACTTTCCACAGGATGAAGGACTCTCTACAAAGATATACTGTGGGAGAGCTTTGGGAACAGGTAAAATGATACTACAGAACTTCTCCCCCATCAGCATTTTCTCTCAGCAGAACTTACCTTCATTGCCTACAAACTGGGATTCTCGTAAGTGCTTGTGATTAACCTCAGAAGTCAACTTTAAAAGTCCCATTGACTTCAGGGAATCACAACATCAGACAACTTCATTAGTTCTAATCTTGATGAGTGAACCATGCCAACATTTTTAATGGGTACTTCCTACTGCATCTGATAAGGGTGCTGGAGGCTTTAGAGGTTAATCAGAGTTAAATAACAAAACCAACATCTTCTTAACTTAGACTATTTTTGGCAATAGATAATGGAGTTCTCATGGGAATTGCCTGTGAAGGTTGTACTTTTTCACACATGAAATGAGGGTAGTTCAAACACTGGGAGTGGCTCATCTGACAGCATCATACTGCATCATTTGTGAAGCTATTCAAAGTCCATATCTTTGCAGTCTGGTCTGGTGAGTGAATGAATAGAGAGTGGAATAGCAGTGAAAACTACTCAGCAATGGAAAAAAAGCAACGTATCTTAGAAAATAGTGTCCTTTTTGAGTTTGTTTTGTCAGGGTTACTTCAGGAACCTGTCAGATCAGAAGAATGAGGGCTCTGACACAGCACGAAGAGGAAAGACAGAATGGCAGCAGCACTGCTCTCACCTCTGCAATGATCCCCACACAGCCAGCAATGACCGCAGCCTTCGCCTGAGCCCCGCTCATCCCTCCGAGGCCAGAGGTGACAAACACCTTCCCAGACAGGTCCTCTGCCTTCAGGTACCGACGGCCTGCATTGAGCACTGTGAGCTGCACACAACAAACACAGCCATCACCAGGAGCCATTTCCACTGGAGCCCTTAAATTTAAAGATCTTCCATCCCTTTATCAAATAGACTTTGAAACTCTGGGGTCATCAGCAAGCACCATGAAACACTTCAATCCTTTAAGAAGGAAATATGTTACAAAATGATGTTGTGAAACCATCTGTCCTCATTATGCTTGTTTCTCTCATAATGAGATAAATAATCAGTGGTTCCCAACATGCTGCTCTTGCAGTATAGAGGCTTAAGAGGCTGCAAAGGACAGCTAAGGAAAACAGCAAAGAATGGTTTTTTACAACACATTTGGTCAATTCGTACTTCACATATTGTTGCTAAATATGAGCTCAGATTGAGACTTTGATTGCAAATCCCTTCAAGTCTGAGTTCTGGATAAGACCTATCTAAGTGAATAGACATTAATTTTTTATGGAGTGGTCAATGAGAATTTCTTTCGTAGCCTGAAGATCCTCTCAGAGCAATCCAATCCACTCCCATCACCAGCCACTGTGGGAGAAAGCCTCCTCAGCAGGTACTGGCAGAGAGCTTTCCCCAGGTCCTTACCACAGTCCCATGGACTATTCCCTGAGGCCCAATGTAGCAGTAGCTCCCTGCAGTCATCTGTCCATACCTGGGGACAGCAAGGAACACAGTGAGACCACACATTGCTCAGGCTGCAGTGGCACTTGCACTTGTCCACTTGTGTTTCCAGTACAACAAAAACCCCTCTGTGCTTCAGTTTGTTGTTAAAGGTCTGCTGCTATCAAATTCTCAACTCAGAATTTTATCATCAGCAATGCACCAACATTTTTGGAGAAGCCTTTAGCTCATTTAATTGAGTTCAAAAATGCATGGATCAAAACCTGAGTGCAAACTTGTCTTGGCATTTAGCACAGTGACTGGGACAAAAGGACACTTTTTTTCATCTCATTGGAACCTCTGTGTCATTGGTTTGCAGTGGCACTCATGCTTCTCAGACACATAGCCACTTTGGAAGCTTTTAGCCCAAAAAGGTGACCACATCCATATTAATTTCCCACAGAAGTGGGACAGCTCTCTGGCTGTTTTAATTTATTCTCTCCTTGGTACACAAAAGAATGATTATCTTGTGCTCATCAACAGTAGAAGAGTATGTAAAAATCATTAAAAAAAGATCACTTTCTACTTCAAAGTTTCTCTTTGCATGAAAGAATGTTTTATAACTTGTGTTTTCCATAGACTGCAAAACAACCACTGAAAATTAGAACTAGCAAGTGCTTTAAGTGGGTTAGGATTAAGGCTTTAGGCTATTGTTCATCCAAGCCTCACACATAAACCTAATATTAATTCCTAACAGACCTTAATTACATCCTTATATATGTGGCTGAACATAACTCAAACTCCTAAGTAATTCCATTTAAGTGTGCATTAATGCTTTGCAGCATCAGTGCTTTATGCAGCACAGTTGAAACCCATCTGCATTAGAAATTTTACCCAGTCACTGCTTGATGTCTGAATTATCTTTTAGTCAAGTATTTGATATATTTTAATAGCAAGCTATCTTCTTACATTGTTACACCCAAAGCAAACATCTTCTCATATTCATCTCTGGAGGAGTAGTTGGGAATAACCTAAGAAAACAACCAAAATAAAATCCACATAAGCAAATTAGAGATTTAAGCAGGTCTTTTAAACAGCCCAAATTTCTTTAACTATGGTTACATACACAGGAAAACAGTAGAAACAGGAGGAGTAATCCAGGTGTTTTATTTCATGTATTGTACTATTAGAAAAAAAAGATGTCCAGTCCTCCTGGCACTGTGTCTGCCACACAAGTTTTAAGGAGAGCAGCTCCCCAGCCACAAAACTAACCTGCAGGGGAACAGATATTGAATGGCTCAAAAGACTGGCAATGAACCAGTATTTCTGCTTGTCCACCTTGCCTTCCAAGCAAAGCAGTTCAGATATCTGAGTCTCTGATTAATAATCATGTTTGCTTACTGAGGGCTTTTAAATCTTCCAGACTAAGCCTAGCTGAACTGTTTTGGGCAAGGAAGTGTCTCCGACTCAGTCAGAACAGAGGTTTTCTAATAAGGAGAAGGTTGTTTCCTCCATCACTGCAGATCAGCACACGTGAGGTGACAGCAGCTGTGCTGGAATAAATGCTGCAGAATTTGGACCCCACAGTCTCCTGTGTGTTGTAGTGAATTCAGACAGTATAAATCGTATTTTAACTCAGCCAACAGTTGAAAATGAAACAGAATAAGAGGAAAAAGAAAACAAGATGCTAATACCTACCATGCCATTGGTAATGATTAAACGGGGAGCACGCTGGTGGCTGGGGAAGAGCCCAGGGGATGCCCGCTGTACATCACTAGGGTTTGCTCTTCTGTCATCTCTGACAAATAGTGCATTACCAACCAGAACTGAAATGAAAAGCAAGGAAAAGAAGCACTTTGTTTGCATCTCACCTTTCTTGGTTTTTGTGAAGCTGCTAAATGTGGAGAATGAAGGCAGCTATAGAGATAATGAGGTGCATTCACTTATGGAATAACAGAGCTCTCAACACATTCTTGCTTTTAATAAAGTCCTGTAAGGGATATCACTCACCAGGAAACACAAATCATCAACTAACAAAAGTCTGACTAAGTTCCAGAATCATTTCTCCAGTACAAACCCCAGATATCCTTCACTTTTAAAGCCATTCTAATTTTTTCTTGAGATTAACCACTTGTATTTGGCACTTTTCTGGCAATCCTTCCAAAGCCAAACTGAAAAACTTTTCCTATAGAAATGATTAAATACTCATGCTTATTGTTGATCCTAATCTGAAATTCAGCATCTTTTAGTGCAATAAACGTTTTTTACAATGTGCACTTTAAAACTAAATAGCTTTTCTTCAAGGAAAAAAATCATCTTCCATTGTGGACACTGAAGAACATCCTTGATGCACCCTGGAGAACACAAATATATTTCAGCTTTATCTGCATAATTCAGTAGTTACTCTTGATGAATGCCAAAATGTACACTTTGACCATCTGAACTGACTTTAAATTTAATTTTAATCCATCACTGTCTATGACAAAACCCACTGAACTCCACAGGACTTCTTGTATGTGTCAACCAGGCCTGTGAGAAACTTCCCCGTGCAATATTGGAATTCAACAATTACTTGAAACTAGAGTTTCTGTATGGACACAAACAAAATTTTGAGGGAAAAAAAAACCCCAGTACTGCTGATCAAAGAGGCAGCAGTATCAGTGACAAATAAACATAGGCACTTAAGCTCTGAGGTCGTGGCTTTGATCTGAATTAAAAATGGCACAGATTTGAAGGCAGTCCCTTCTGACCCAGCCAATTCCACGAGTTCAGTTGAACACGAAGGAGTTAGTCAAGTTTCTGTCTTGCTTTTTACGTTTTGGTTTATCAAAAATGTTGAATAATTGAATTCATGCCATAGGACAGAACAGGTAACTAGCTGGACTCTCAACTCCTTAGCAGTCTGGGAAAAAGATCCTAATAAAACTAGAAGCCATAAGATAAATAGGTCTTTTTGCATTGAAAGGCATAACTAGCAAGGAGGAAGGAAAAGCCTTTCCTAGCTTAAAAAGCAGGTCCGTTGTCTGCAGACCTGTAAAGTCAGCTCAGAACATAGTCCTGATATTTGAAATTATCCAGAAGAAAGCACAGGTCTGCATGGATGATATAAACCAAATTGAATCTTTTCACCGTGAGTTTTGCAATGCTAGACTTTTTTTTAATGCTGTTTTCAAGCTACAAACAGAATAAAATGTTCTGTGGTAACTGAATCATTCATGTGATTGCTACTCTAAGTAAACAAAAATAAAAAGGTTTTGTTTGCTCTGCTGTGAAACAACTGCAGGTCATAGGACTGGCTTGGATGAGAACAAGAGAAAAGAATATTTCTGACTTTGGCAGCACTTCTACATCATCTTGTAGCCCAGCATCTGCCTAAGAATTGTCAGACCAGTAAAGGGCACTATATGAACTGCTGGCACTGCTCACCTCAGAAATGCTGTAACACTCAGCCAACAGGTAATAGTTAACTGGCATTTATTAATTAACACACAGAATAAAGAAATGGTGAGCATTGCCATGGTACCTCTCCTAGAAAAAAAAGTCAGAATAGTTTTGCCTAAAAATCTGCCTAAGGTTTCCATTTAACTGCTAGATTGAATTTACCAGATTAGGAAATTGAAACATTAATTTTCTTTTAATCACAAATGAGAAATCCCAGTTTGGGAAGAAACCCCAAGTCACTCAGTGCCATGCTACAGTGAGGAATCCATTCCTCTCCCCTGACTAGGAACTTCACTCACACATTAGTTTTGTTTGGATTCTTTAATAAGCAAGAGGCCAGATTCAGATAAAGCTAAACAAGGTGCATATGTGATTCTTTATGACAGAATCTGACTCCTTAGGTCAGCTTTTGCCAATTCCAGCTACAGTCAGAAATCAAGACCTTCCCAGCCTTCAGGAGTGACTCTGCTCTCCAGGGGATGTGCTGATTCTGTCCTGCACAGCAAACAGAATTCTATATATGTTGCTGTTTCCAGAGATCTCCTGAAAACATTTCCCACGTGCATTTTGCAGCACATAAAATAAAGTGAGTATATTTACTGATTTTTGAGAACAGAGATTATGCAAATCAATTTAAAACATTCTCTGATCTTAGAGAGGCTTTTAACCACCTGCCATTATTTTTAGAAGATAAGGGCTAATGTCCATAGAACAGTGCACCATGAACTGGCCAGCTAGCACTAATATTAACACTAATCTGATTTACATGGAAAAATACTCAGAATTGCACATTCTTCAATCGAAGCCTTTTTTTATCCCACTACTCGTGAAAAGTGTTGCAAAAGTACCACAAACAAATAGAGGATGCACTTTTTTGTTTCCTAGATTTAGATCCTAAAATTGTCTGTGCTAAATACACAGGCACATACATATGCATCAGAGAAAGACAAAGAACTGGCCTTTTATCATCCTACACAGCTTGGTGTGTTTATGGTATCATGTTTAGTGTTTCTGTTGGGCTGTCTGTGCTCTCCTTACTAAATAAAGCTCTCTCCATCTATGCAGTTCAAATGAGCATTCCCCTGTCCAAACAGGATGTTTTGGAGTATTTCAAGGCAATGACTGCCAAGAATTATCCCAAACTGCCTAAGCAGAATGTGTGTGGGGGAGGGTGAAACTGGCTCTGAAACGAACTGCAAAGCCAGCAATGTCCTACCTGTGCCCAGTTGCTGAAGACCTGCCCATTTCCTCCATAAGTGACGAGCTCCTGAGGAAACTAAAAAAGGCAATTCCACATTAAGACAAGCACTTTTCTCAAACCATTTACTGTATTTCTTGAGCTATTTTTGCCATCTCAATAACAAATCTTTTCTAGAGTTTATTGCATCAAAAGCCTCTGTCTTCTTGAAATCAGAAAGTGGCATTGTGGAAGTGATAAGAACAAAAAAATAATATTATTTTTCAAAATTAAGTGTTTGCTACTGTAACACTGTTATTGGGATGAGCTTGCAAAGACAGAGGAAGCATCAGCACTAATTTTTCAGCATAAGTTGTAGAAGCAATGTACCAAGAGATGAGCTCTATGTCTCAGGCAGTGACCAAGCTCCTGCATACAGTGCCTGTAAGCCTAAATTTTTCAGTATTTATGTGAGAACACATACAGGAGGTATCTTGCCAATTTGCTGCTGCCTACGAATCCAGATTCCTTTTACTGCACCTTACCTGAGCCACTGAGGGATCCAGATTATTCATGATCATCAGCATGATGGCAGCAGCTGATTTGGTCTTGCAAGGGTATTCTCCTATGGGGTATGCTCTGAAAGGGACAGCACAAAAATTTAGAAGGAAAACTCCAGCTCACAAGAGGAACCAGAAAAACACATCCCATGGGAATATCTCTGCACACCAGGAATACTCAGACTTGTCTGAGTTACAGGCTTTTATTGAGGGGGAAGAATAGAGAAAAACAGTACAGATCTGAAGTTACATATGTGCCTTAACAGGCAAATCAGGTTTTAACTATTATCAGAACTAAGCAAAACCAAGAGTTGCATTCAGCTTATCCTTTGCTGAATTATTTAATAGCAATTGATAAATATGGTGGCTAAGAAAGCTCATTGCTTTTTAATGGCCTTTTTTGGGGGGGTGGGGGGGGGTGGAAGTGGCCTCTGCATCACAGTTGCCAGGCCAAGCAGCCAAGTCCTGCAATGCCAAGGAAAACAGCATCACTGGAAGTTGCCTTCAGGCTCATCCACTGTTGTTATTTAAGACAGTATCTAAGAAAAAAACCACTCAGCTTGAGTTTCAGACTCCAAGAAGCTCTCAAAAACTGAACTAGTTAGGAGTGCGTTTTCACTAAAATGCACTTCATTCACCAGCTGGAAGGTGAGGTGTGGGAAATACTCACAAAGTTATCCCAGCTCCAGTCGCTTGGCACTAATGTCCTTAATGTCCTGCTATGATCATCTCATTGTTATCTTCTCCTCCACCACCTGTTTGTGTATCAAATTGCTCTAAAACTTCTATTCTTGGATTTGTACTGTGGCTGTTTAGGGCAGGGACAGTTCCTTTGCTGTGTTTGCACAAGTTTTGTACAGTTGTGCTGAGGCCTCTAAGGTATGACACCTAAAGGAAGCAGAACCACTGACCAAGTTTTACTCCTTCCTTTTCTGTAAGCAACACCACCATTACCAATGCTGAAAATTCCCAAAGAGGGATGGGATCTTCTGGCATGGTTTCTAAATGATCTTCCTTTTATTGGACCACAGATTTTCAGTGGCTGGACTCTTGCTTTGTGCAGGGAAAGTTACACTGAAAAGGTCAGGCTAAAGAGTGCCAACAACAAAAATTCATTGGACACCCACTGTCCAGCCCATGAGCCAAGATCTGGAATGCATATTCTACAGATTCAGCAGATGGGCTCCTCCCATGATCCCATGCACTTTATCCTGGCTTTTTACATCAGGATACTAAAACAAATGCCTTGTAGTCATTGCCAAACCAGGAGGGAAAGCCTTTGAGTTTTCCACAATGCTTTTTTATTAGGTATTTCTGCTTTTCTAAACTTGATAAAAGAGCATTTCTGTGGAATGTTACCAATTCATCAAGAGGAGATATTTACACTTAATATTGTTCAGAACATAAGAAACCCAATGTTCAGGTATCAGCTGAGTGCTCTGGCATAGGAACATGACTGTTAAATGAAGCTATGGTCCCTGGGACATACAAAACAAAAATCAAATACTGTCAGACTACAGAGATCAAAAGGCAATTTCTCATTTTGAGACTGCAATAATCTATTAGAAAATGATCACTGAAATGGTCACAAAATAAAAAATACTTGAAGCTATCAAAGAATCACTGATGCCAGTGATGGAAACAAGCTGCTGGACTGTCTCATCCAAGCCTACTTGAAAAGTGTCGTCATCTGTCGTTTAGTACAGGGTCCTCTGAAGTCCAGCTCTGCAAAATCTTTCAGATAGTCTTCCACTTGTCCACTCCTTAGCTGAATTCTGTGAGATCTGACCCCAGGCTAATATGAACAGCATAGAAACATGGTGGTCTGTAGAAATCAGAGTGCTTTCTATTGCTTTATTCGGATTTCTGCATGGACATTAACCAGGCCCCTGCTGATGCAAAAAGGAATCAATCAGTCTAAAAAAAGCAGCTAGCCCCTGGCAGCCCTCACTAAATCTGTTCTGCTTCACAAACATTAGCCCCAGCAGCCCTAGAATGAAGTGATGGTCCAAGACCAACAGGCACAGCTTATTACACACCAGGGTCACATAAATGTTCCAATGGAAAAAATGTACTGCCTTTCTTTTAAAGCCCAGAAAGCTTCCTCTGCTCTGAGAGCATGCTCAACCAACCAGCCACTCACCTGGTCTTACTTCTTGGTTCAGTTGGGACTTGACTTGCAGCAGCTCAGAACTACTGCAGGTTTTCTGTCAAGGTTGTCATTGGAGGTCTCTGAGTAATGTCTGGCCCCTGGAAACTAAACCCTGCCATGGGGCAGAGCATTTGGGATCCCTGTGTGTGGCAAAGCTGGCACTGTCACACACACAGCCTGGCTCAGTCCTTTCCCTGTGTTGCCTGAGCTTTCCAGCAGTGAGACTGCCCAGTCCCACCACAGCCTATCCAGAAGGGAACACAGTGCTTCCCTCCCTATCCCATGGAGCATCCCAAAACATGCAGTAGCCCTCCCTGGAAATGAAATCTCTGCAATACCCAGAACACCCAAATTATCAGATGATGAGCTTCGTTAATATGCTATGACAACCTCTACAAGAGGTAAATCAGGGTACAGCAATGCCACTCTTTAAAGGTCAGTTCCACAGGTGAAAGCTGGCAAGCAAATGGCAGCCAAATACAATGTGACCCATCCAGTCCTCACCTCATCTCAATATCTGGGCAGAATCTGTACATATAGATGTGGCCATACAGCCTGAGTTCTTCAGCAAATTCCAGTGCCAGCTTCTTTTGGATTTCAGGTGGGAAATAGCGCAAGGCATTGCGCAGAGCCAGCTGCCAAAAAACACACACAAAATAAACAAAAGAGGAAAAACAAGGTACAAGAGAAATGGAGGTAAGTGTGTGGCCCTGAACTTTAACCAGACTCTGCTGGAAGCCTGCCTAAGCTGTTACAAGGACAATGCAATTCAAAGGGCCAAGCTCACACCAGGGGAGCCTCATTCCTACTTCTCTGTTGAAGTGTTTCTACCTGCCTCTTTCCTTGTAGGTTCAATTGAGGTAAACATGGAACCATCCCCTTCTCACCTGCATCCCCAAATCTGCATGGAGAGGCCTTGGAGATTTGGGAAGTAGTGCTCAATCTTATCAATATCAGACACAGACAAATTCTCTCTCACAGTGCTGGGGCCACTGAACTACTGAGGAAACTGTTCAGAAATCCTTAAAATTAAGGCCATGAACTCCAAACCACTGAAGATCCTACTGTACTTTCCATTCAAAGAGGGACCTTAGCCCAGAGTTATGTGACATATTCCCAGATGAAGATGTTTGTGGGTTAAGTTTTATTGAAGATTCACTCCATTTATCATCCTAATGTATTGCAGAGGCTGTTGGGTTACATTATTTTATTGATGCTGTATGTATCACTTCCAAGTTAGCTGAAGTGATTACAAGGCACTCAGCTAAATCCTGCAGATGATACTACGTGGCTTACACTCCCTATTGCCTTCAAAGACATTAGCCATGGTTTGCAAAGTACAATATGTCCTTTTGGATGAAAGAATCCATAAATAAATCATTATCTTTAGTAACAGCCTGTTAAGTCATGTCTCTGTATTCTGTGTTTCATTTGATTAAAACCATAATGAGAACAAAGATTTTGTCATCTTTAAATAGCCAGTTTCATGCAAAGGTCTTATAAGTTTCCTGGCAAATGGCGACACCATCCAAAGGACTTTTTGATTAAAAGATTCACAAATCATATGGAATTTCATATCTTCCTTTGGCTGATTTTTAATGGCTGTGGAAAGGATAGAAAGGGATCAAGTTTACTTCCAAATCTGGTAACAGCTCAGTTTTTGGGAGGGCTGAGCAGAGATTTGTGACACCTGCCACTGGCAGTTCAGTTGTGAAAGCAAGTGCCTCCTGGAGGGGGTGGGTGGTGAGCTACAGTGCAGATATCCAGAGCAAAGGCACCTAGAAACAGCCAGTGTAACTATCATCCCCAACCACCCTGGCAAGCAGTGCTGGAAAGCTCCACAAAACCCTCAGCTCAGCAATAAAACTCCTCATTCAACCTGTCCATGGTCTGGCTCTGATAGTTGGAGCTCTCCAGCCTCTTCACCTGAGCACTCTGGTCTCACATCCCTTAGAGCACACTGAAGGAACATTAAATCTAAAGTGCCTCATACTGAGAGAGGCTTTTGTTGGCACACTTGCTCCTGAGCAGGCATACAGCTTCAAGATCAGTGAGGCTGTGCTGATTTACACCACCTGAGGATCACACCAGTAAAATCCTACAAATTACAATTGCCATTCCACACAAACCTATTTAACAGGTGAGAAAATGTAAATTCCATCTTCTAATACAACTTCATTCTTCTCCAGTTAGATAAGCAGTCATTTTTCAAGGGCATGTTATTAATAAACACAAAAATCCCAGCTATATCCACAAAATGACAAAATACACTGGGATTGCCAAGGTCAGTCTCAGAGGTGAGCAGCCACACAGTGGGTTCTAGATACAAGAAATTTGTAAAGCAAAAATAAAATCACCTGCACCCCTAAAACCAACAAAATCAAGAGGCAAACATTGGTATTTTGGCTGCCTATGAGAAATGCAGAGAACTATAAGGCTTCCATTGTGGCAAGGATCACCCACAGTCTCCAATCAATATATTATTTGTATTAAAATGGAACTGATGGCCAAATATTTTTTCTTCACCATTTAATTCAAGCAAGATAAATCTGTTTTGATTTTCAAATAAATTCACTTAGACCGAGCCTCTATCCTATTAACATTACACATTATCAGAAGCCTGAATTTTGATGATGCAAACATTAATGAAACATGAACCTGAATGTTACATGAAATGTGGGAAGGGCACCTTGCACAGACAATAGAGATCTTTTAAAAGAGAACTAAGACTATGGCTTGTTTAGCTTAACTGAACAGAGGTGATGTTTGATTGCTGTCTCACTGCAGGATAAATGTCAAAGCAGGAAGAAGCTTCAGGGAAATGCTGGAAAAGGAATGAATAGCTGTGAATTGCCTGTAAAAAAACGTAGTCTTGAAATTAGAAGAATTTAAATGTAAGAGATTGTGAAACAATCTCTCAATAAAAGAGTTGGAGTGCTCAAAATTGCTTAGATGAAGCCTGACTGATTTATGAAAGGGCAATGGCCATGTGCATTGGGAAAGATTTTACATATTTATTATTGAGACATAAACGGAATAGCCTGAGAAAGACACTCAAGGAGCAAATTCAAATAGGCTGATCATTATGCTTTTGTGGGAAAACAATACATTTGATTAAAGCACCACAAAACCATTATCCTAGCCTTTTAGAAGAATTTGTTTACCTCTTACACATTGTATTCTGAGTATTTTTTTATTTGATATTTAGGTGTTCTTCCTTTCCATAACTTCCACTGACAGAAACTTAAGCTGCACATGCTCAGTACCTCTGAAAAAGCAGGTCCAGAGTTCACTGGTGTCTTAGAAATATTATTTGCAGTAATAATTCTGAGTTTGATAGGCTGTTTTAAAAAATAATCTGCTCTGAATTTGCTGAGTTACTGATTTAATTCAACTCTGTGCAGTGTAAGCAAATGAAAAATCTTTCTCTTAAATCTGCCAGCTGGATCTAAAATTTGATTCTTGTGTTTAAACTCTAATCACTATTATGGTGTCTTTTTTTTTATACTCCCTAGAATTTATACATTATAACAGGATTCTGCTGCTATTTAATCAAGATATAGACCTCTCAATGCTAAATTATAGTCAAGAGAGCCCAAGTAATCCTGCTCCAATCAATCAGCTGTAAATTTCTTTGCTGGGGGATTCTCTTGAGAAATCAAGTAAACCAGCCTGTTTGTTAATTGGTATTTGTTGAAGAGCCAGAAGGAAGCCTCTTCAGAAGGAATGTCATTAATTTCCATTTTCTGAAATGAATCATCAGGACTTCCAATTTAAGACCCTTGAGACACTCAAGCAATAAGGTTTGCAGTCTCCCTGTTTACTGAGGCAAGGGGAAGCATGAGGAAAGGAAGTGACTGGCTTAACTCTATGATTTCATTCTTAGTTCTGCCTCTTTTCCAGCAGAGATGGTGCTCCCCTCCCACTTGTCATCTTCTGCCTGATGACATCCAGACCCAGAATCTTTGGTGGCACTATTCTCTAAGCAGCAAGCAAGATTGTTTCATTTATTACTCTGCCAGATAGGTCCCAATTTCAATCAGCTCAGTGGGAAGCAAACACAGAGATTTCTGACTGGCCATTGCCATAAATGGGTAATGAGCTGTGAAAGTTTAACCAAGTTCTTTATCATCCAGATGTCCCAAAACAGGAGCTACTATGTCAAGCTTCTCAAACCACATATAAACTTGCTAAAGTAGCCTCATTTCTGGATGTGCAAAGAAATCGTGAAGGTCAAACATTCCATTTCTTCACCAGAAGGCTGAAGAACAGCTTCAGGTGCTGAATGAGTTCTCAGGCTCTGGTTTTCAGCTCTTCATCCTGGCATGTCCCCAGGCAGGAGGTCCCAGCTGCTCCCTAAGGAATAGGGAGCCAAGCAGAGGCAACACAGCCAGGGCCCAGCCTTGTGCTACCTGAGGGAGGAGAGCAGGGCAGCCCAGGGATGGCAGCCAGGTTCCACCTGGAGTCCTGGTCATCAGGCAAGACTAGGCTGATGTACAGGTCCAGGACCAAGCTGGAAGTGTAAGTCAGAACCAGGTCTGGTGATGGTTGCCATGGAGAAATGGAGCACAGAGAGCCCCAGGGAGGTTCAGAGTGGCATGTCAGCCCCCAGGTGTGAGAGCAGACCCTGCAGGTCCATGGCTGAGCACACAGACACCCTGAACAGAACCAAAGACATCTCCAGCAGAGCTGGGATTAAAACCCCAAACCTCAGCCTAGAGGGAGCCCCTAAGCCTATGGGCAGAGGGTGTGTGAGGACACCTCAGGAGAGGCTCAGCAGGGTCATCAAGGCCCATTACTGACCTCAGTGCCCCCCAGAACCTAACCCTAACCCTAACCCTAACCCTAGCCCAGAAACACAAGATACTGCAATCAGGGAAGAGAGGATCCTGCTGGGTTGCAGGGGGACTGTAACATGACTTGGCTCTAAGATCCATAAGGGAATTGCAGCGTGGATGAAGCCATACCATTTTTTCTGATCCTGAGCAACACTGGGATGTGGCCATTCTTCCCAAGTTCCCAGCTTTACTGGAATGTGAGTACAGAGCATGCAACCTCCTTGTCCTGCAAAGCAGACACCACACCTAGATTTTAAGGGTAGTTTCTTTGAGGCATCTTTGCATTAAGATACAGATGCTGAGAAACAGAAAGCTAGAGTTTCCTGAGCTGCAGAGGGAGGGAAAGAGAGAGGATGTGGCTGTTTCAGGCCTCAGGCAAAGAATGCTGAAGGAAGAGAATTCAGGAAACATATAATCAGAATCAGTTCTGAGATACGGCTCAATTTATCCAAGAAGATTAAAGTTGGTATGATAGGAAGAATTAGATGGTTCTTCAGCAAGTCCCAAAACACACAGTTCTTTATAAACCTCACTTACAGGATTTCTATTATAACCACAAAAGGAGGCCCAAGAAAATAAAACATTGGCAGTGGTAAGGTTTATTATTGTAACAAGAACTAAAACTGGAATGAAGGCATATGAAAAGAGGAGAAATCCAGAGGAACTCAGCAGAGCATTATTAACTTCACTTCTGTCAAAGCTTCCTCTGAATATTTCAATTAGAAAGTGAACACAAAGTCAGACATAAAGACAAGTCTCATCATATGCTCAGCATTACACACTGTCAGTAAAATCTCGAAGTCTGTCTCAAGACTTAAAGAAACTTTGTAAATAGACAGTCTTTTGGCTTTTCTAAGCATGGAGCACCTCTTAAAAGAAGAGATTTGACCTTTCAGATATGAAGCAAATACCAGCTGAGCCTCTAATTCTGTTCAGAGTTTAAGGTGGAGGACTAACCACAAAGTAAATCATAAAGAAAGCCTTAAAATCTCTAATAGTCTAATGAAATATCCAACTAGCATGACCTCTTATCATGTGCAGTAGGTAAAATGGAGAGATGAGAAATAGGTGTTACACAGTCAGGTGGGGACAGAAAATCAGTCTACTGCTCCAAACCTTAAAGAAGGCAGGAAACTATTCCAGTTTCTATAAAGGGAGTGAAGATCTTGTCATTGCCTTCCCCTGCCCACGTTAGAGAGCAAGGTTTGGCATCCTTTTGAGAGATATCATCTCCTCTCCTGCAACACGGACTTCTTCCTGCTATATCAGACTTCTGGGGAAAAGTCATTTAGGAAAGGCAGGGAATAAAACAGAGATGATTGGCAATGTTCTGACATGCAGTGAAACTCACTCCCCCTCCTTTATCTCCACAGCCATCACCACAGCCCTTCTGCACACTTAGTAACCACATTTCCACGGGTCTGAGCTGTCCCAGGCACAGAAAGGATGCCTCAGCCATGAATGCTCCTGACATTGAAGTAAATCCTCTTAGGATATCTCACAGCTGTTCCTCTTTCTACCCTTCGACTAGACTCTCTACTGTTTGTGGAAGTGGCTTTGAAAGAATTTGACTGCTGATGCCAGTGGGGAACTCCCACAAAGGCAAGTAAGTTGTGTGCAAGTTGTTATTGGGGAAGGAACTTCTGTGTTCCGACCAGAATGTCTCAGTATAAGTGATGATACATGTGATGAAGCACAGACTTCCAGACTAAGGAACCCACCTTCTCCTCTCCCACACAAATTCCTAAGAATCTCCATCCATTGACCATTATTTTCTGCTGCTGATTTTTTTGGTCTTGAACATGAAATAATGCAACGATTACTTTGGTATGTACAAGTACTATTTAAACAGAAAGAGACAGGAAAATAATTACGCAACTAAAGAAAAATCATTAACTTAGCTCCCTACAAACTCACCTAAATTCCAGGATTCTGAGACTACTGGCTAAAATAAATCATCTCTGGATTTTTTAATCCAAATATACAGATGTGTAGCTGCTACCATGATGCTGAATCATCACCTTTGATGTTTATTGTATTGGTGGGGTTAGCTTTCACTTCCATACATATGCAATGGCTTTGCAACAGCATTCTGAATCTCACCTCTGAGAAACAATGCTGGATTGACAGCATTGAAGTCTAATGCCTCTTGTTTAGCCATTTAAAGATATGGATGGTGTTGTGCAGCAAATCTCCCTCATATCAACCCAATTATTCTGGAGGAGGAAGAAAGGAAGTGAGCAGAAGAGTTTCCAGTCCTTTGTCCCATCACACAATGAATTATAACACCAAAGAAATACATTTAACATGAAGTTAGTTTTCCATTCAGAAAAGCATGAGGTTATCAGGTTTGCTGCCCCAAGCTGCCTTCATCTGAGAGGAAGAGAAATGAGGCCCTGTGAAGCCCCACGTTACCTTTTTCTCCTGATCAGTGAGATTGGGTGTTCTCACAGGTGCATGGGGTATTCCTTTTCTCCGACCTTTGTTTTCAGGCAGAGGGTTTAGAGGAAGGCCACGACAGATTTCCTTCAGGCTGGTCATAGCTGCTGATGAAATAGGAGCAGGAAAGGCAAGGCAAACCGGAGAGGTACGAGGAAAGAGAGGTACAAGGAAGGGTGCAGGAAAGCAAGATGCTGCACGATTCAAATCACCACCACTCCAGGGTGATCTCCAAGAGGACAGGCTGTCCTCTGGCTTTTGCAACCAGGCCTGTCAGGCAAAGAGGGCAGGTGGTACAGGTGACACACCTCCTCACTCTGTGCCATGCCATTGGCTCTTCCCTCCTCGCCCAAAATGAATGATTCACAGTTTGGCCGACTATTCTCTGGGTGCTTTGTCAACTGGCGTTGTGCTAAGCCACCAGAGAAAACTCCTTCCAAATCACCTGATCCCCCAGTGTCCGAGTGAGAGTCATGGTCTGGAGCAGGAACATTGACTGAGACCTTAAGAATTGTACATTTATGTAACTATAGTTTAGGAACTAATGAGAGTTTAGAATTGTTCACATCACTGCTGATACACACTGTTCAGTTAAGATGGGCGTTCTCTGTTTGACATCCCTTGGTACGGGGGGGATCAGTTCCTCAGATCTCATCAATTCATCTTCTAGAAAACAGCAGTGGTCATCATAACAGCAAAATCCCCCTTAGGTGTTAGCTCCTCTCAGCTCACAGGCATGAATGGATTTTCATAGCATTGAACTGGAAATGTACTCATTATCACTGAGAGTGGATTTCTCAAGACAAGCAATAATTGGGAGGAATAATGAAGGCTTTCACTCCTATGTCACTTTTATACCCTACAGTCAATAACAACTAGAAAGTCTTGTGGTTCTGCCATCCAGGCATCACAGGTAAATGAATGTACTTAACTTTGATTTTCCACTTAACAGTGCAACGTGAACTTTGCTCTCCATTCTGGCTTGTTGTTTAAATTATACAGAAGCTTCTTGACCTTTATTACATCCATTGAATTACAAGTGCCACATTCTAAGCCTGATAAAATTAACTGGGCAAAGAATTTCAGTTAGAAATGAGCCTAAAACCTGCAAATGAAAAAATACAGCATTTCCCCACAACGGCAGCAATCAACAAGCAGTGACAACAAAGCACAATTATTAAATGACAGCCTGTCATTAATGTCAGATCTGCCTTACCTCTAGGTTATCTTGCACATCCCCAGCTCCCAGTGAAGATGCTCAAGTTGAAAGAACTCAGAGCATCCCAGGGGAGCAGAGCACACAGCAGACTCAGACCCTCTGAAGGATAATGTAATTTACAGCAGGAGAATTTTGTTTTGTAATTACACAGTATTTTAGCTTCTTTCAAACAAAAGGCAAAGACAAAAAGGAGACAGAAAAGCCTCTATATTTTAAAGTTTTCTACTGAGTTTTCATATTAAAAACATTAAAAAAAAAATTGAAGTCAGAAAATTCTACCTCAAAATCTAGCTAGATAACCCTGCCTTACATAAACATTCCCACCCCAAAGGGAAATAAATCTTTCCTTATTCTTCTTTGTACGACCTACATTCTTCAAATCCCTTTAAGGTCTGATCCTGCACACACAGGGGCACAAGAATAACCTTGTCTGCATTTGCACTCCCATCAGACCTGCTTCCCCCATGACATCAACAGAAGTTAATGGCTTTATACTGGTGAGAAACCTGAAGAAAGAGAGAATGAAAATGTGGGGAACTCACACCCTGAATTAGTTCTTTTTCTAGGGCTGGACACCTTCAGCCCCTGATTGCTACATGCTGGAGTCTCTCCGTGTCCCTGGGTTTGTGCCAGAGTTACCGAAACCGGCTCAGGGATCCTGCCAGCGCAGACACCCCAGCTCCGGACAGCCCCCAGTGCCCTCGCTGCCCGGCTGGCCCCAGCTGCTGCCTGTGGCCGTGGAGCGCCACCGGAGCGTGTGGCCGCGGGCACCGAGCGAGGCGCGGCCAGCCCGGCGTGCCCGCGGTGCCGGGGCAGGTGTCATGTGCCGGCCGGGCTGGCAGAGGGTGCTGCAGGGACAGACGGACGCGGGCGCGCCCCCGCCTGCGCGCACACACGGACACGCACAGGGACACACGCACGCACACCCAGCCCGGCTGCGGGAGGAGAGGATGCGGCTGGAAAACAACGCCCGCAGCTGAGCCCAGCCTGGACCAGCCCGGCCGAGAGGAGGTGCGGAACGGACCTTAAAAAAAATAAATAAAGACAGGGGAAAAAAAAGGCACGTATAAAGCCCTGGAAAAAGATCACATGTTTTAATAATCCCCTTTGCAGCCAGATAGGACCAGAGAGGAGGAGAACTGAGAAGTGCCCGGTTAGGACGGAGGGATGTGCTAGAGGCTGAAGGGAGCAGAGACAAAACTTGCTGATAACTAACCCGCCCTCGGGAGGGCAGGACCCCCGCCCTCAGCCCCGCTGTAGCAGGAGGGAGGAAGGATTCTCCAGCCCCCTCTCCCTTTCCCCGCTCTGGTCTGGGTGCTGGGCATTGCACTTCCATCCCGGGAGCGCGGCCCCTGCCCGCGCCTGCCCCGCCGGGGGCCGCAGCCGCGAGTGGCGGCCAGGAGCCGCTCCAGCAGCGCAGAGCGGGGATTGCCCGGGCACCGGCCCCGCAGAGCTGGCGCTCGGTTTGTTTTCCACTCCCCTGGCGCTCGCTGTGTGAAGCAAATCCCTTGGAGGTGGGGGAGAAGCGGCTTCCGTGACAGCGGAGGGAGGAGGGAAATAAAATAAAATAAAACAAAACAAACCAAAATAAAAAGAGAGAAGCGCCAAGAAAGCACTTGCTTCTCATCATCTCTCAGGGACCAAAGCCAACTCTGTTCTTCTTATGACCCCGTGCTGCAGGGAGCAAAGGGAGAGAAGGTACTGGGGGGCACCTCCTAACAAAGCCGGGCTCAGGCTGCCCGGACCCCCTCGCCACCCCGGCGAGCAGGAGGCTGCGGGAGGTGCGACGGGGTAGGGAAGGCTGCCAGGGCGAACCCGGGCACAGCCGAGCCGAAGCTCCTCCAAAAGCAAGGAGCAGAAATGAAAGTTTCGAAATAGCATCCAAACAAGCGCCAAGGACCGGAGCGAGCAGAGCTCTCCGCCTCGCATCAGCCCCCGATGGTGCATCCGAGGGGCTGCGTCAGAGATGTGAACGTCCCCTGCTCGCTGCATGGAGAGGGGTAAAGGCACAGAAACCCCTCGTTATTTATTTATTTATTGGAAGCAATGTACGGGTGACACCCAGAAGGTATCTGAGCCCTGAAAGAAACCCAACCACCTCCGAACCCAAAGGAGAGCAAGAAGAATGAGACAGCAGCCTTGACCCCTTCACTGAGAGGAGGGTGAGCAGAAAGAAAGAAAGGAAATACAGAAAAGCCATGCAAGCACCAAACCTGTAGATTACTGCAGGCCTTTTTTGCTTCACTGAGGACAAATATTTTACTGACAGCCATGCAGCATACAGGCATCATGCTGATTGTGTTCTTGGAATATTTTATTTCTGGACATGGGGAAGCAGGTAAGCAAAATAAATCAATTTTGCCATTCTGAAACAATTTATCCTAAATTTAGCAAGGGGAAACGGGATGGAAATCAGATCTGTTTGTGAAAAATAAATTGTGTCAACATCTTTATTTTAGATTGACTTTTACAAGGAATCTGTGTTAGTCAATATATACAAATGCTTCTCATTCCCTGCAATACCCAGCTTTATATTCAGTCTCTTTCCAAAGACTCATCATAGGATGTACAGGTTCATACACCCTTAAAAGAAAGAAGTGTGTAATTTTTGCAAACAAAAGTAAGAGAGAAAGAAAGAGGTAGATGGAGTGAGATATGCTGGATGTTTGTTTTTAGGATGAAGCACTGCCTTCCTAGGCAGGACAAGATTGAAATGACAACATCCTTGGAAAGCATCAGTGTAGGAATTTGAATTATATTCTGTTAAATTAATATTGCATCATTAAAAATCAGACACGCTGTTTAGGAAATCTTAACTGAATTATTAACATGCATAGGACAGGATTAAATTAGCATTAGAGAAAAAATGGCTTAAAATAGAAAGAGAAGCTGATTAGTTGTGTGTATATATGTGGGTGTACAAATAAACATATATTGGAATGGTACAGCTGTAATTGTATTTACATGGGGTTTCAAAAATACCTGGATTATGATAAAGACAAATTCCTAAAAGGAAAGGAAGCAAAGCATTGAATTTTTGTTCTTTCTGTTGTGGTTTGATACATCTTTAAGTTTAAAAAGTATTAATTACAAGAATCAGGTCAGAAAAATAAAAATAATTATTGATGAAACAAGAGTTCATCCTTGGTGACTTTTCCTTTGAGATACTGTCTTGGAATCTCTCTTCCTGTACAGGAAAGCATTTCAATGGTTTAAATTTCACCTGTGTGCTCAGAATATTAGGACAGGAACAACATTCTTCATGCAGTGATTTGAAAGCAATTGGAGGGCTCAGCTGTCCTGCAAGTTCCAGTGAAGGCAGAGGCAGATCAAGCAGATTCAGCTCAGATTATTCCCCAGCTGGAACCCCTCTGATAACAGACAGTAGATTTCCATAACTGCAAGGTTTATTTTCTTAAAAACTGAAAACAGCTCATAAATTTACCATCCTGTTGTATTATCCAGTAACTCATTTGGGGAAAAGGCTGTCTGTCCCAACATGACAGGGAATGAGGAGAGGGAGTACATGTGCCTCAATTCTCTCAGTGTCCTATCCTGGCCATTCACTGGTTGCCCAGGCCAGGATATCAGCTCCATATAGGACACACATGTCCACACCCAGCACAGAAAGGTTGCAGAGATCTCTTGTGAAGTTGCTGACACTGTCGCAGAAGGCATCCTGTTACAAATGGGCCTAAATTTGCTCTGCATCCAATTCACTAAAAAGAAAATGAATCTTCAAGGGAACATAGCTCCCAACTGACTGCTAAGAAAGTGAATTTGCAGGAAGGGAGTGTGTTCTGTTTGGAGCTAAACTCACTCAGAATAACAGTGTAGGACATAGTGAATAGCAGCAAAATAATTGGATATTGAAGGTGATGCTGCTAAAGATTCAATGACCCTTTAAATAAATATTTGGTGCTTGAATAAAAGGTTGCACAAACTATCAGCCTGTAAAAGCATAAGGGTTGCCTGTTAATTTTTTATTCCTTATTTAGAGCTGAGACATGTACAGAGAAGTATGTTTTTGGCATACTTCATTAGCCTACGGGGAGTACAAGGCACATAATATTTGCAGGGAGTACAATATTTGCCTTCTGCCATCTCTGTACAGAGAAGACAGCCTAGGTTGTAAAGACTGATCCCTTAGACCTTTTAACATAATGGGGAAAAAACCAGCCAAACAAAAAACCAAACACCTTATCTATTAGGCCGGAGCAGCCAGCTCGGGTTTATACTGTAAGATGTTACACTTGGACAACCCTGCCCCTTGTCTTATGCAGGTGGAGGGCATTATTCCCCTCAAATTGACTCTGCATTGATCTGAAAACTCTTGCATAAAGGACACTTAGTGGAGCTGATAACAGTTTGGGCTCTTGCTTCAGCCCCAGACCTCTCCATGCAAGCATTGCCCCAGGGAGCAGCACCTGGGCCAGCTCTCATCCCAGTGGGAGCCCTGAAAAAGAAGGTGTGATGTAGTCAAA
The DNA here is from genome assembly GCA_034509425.1 of Eopsaltria australis. Classification (NCBI taxonomy): domain Eukaryota; kingdom Metazoa; phylum Chordata; class Aves; order Passeriformes; family Petroicidae; genus Eopsaltria; species Eopsaltria australis. The sequence continues at coordinate 663,830 of JAVTVJ010000180.1, forward strand.
AATGGCCATTTCTACCATTTCTACCATCAAGCTTAAAATCAGTTGCAAGACCTGATTATTAGCAGGGCTTGGTTTCCTCTGGTCTGGAGCTGCTCAGCTTATCTGCCAAGGAAGCTGCAGGTGATGGAGCCCACTGCTGCTCCAGGAGGGATGTGGACAGGCAGACAGCAACTGGACACAATAGAAGAGAGCCCCAGTCTGGGATTTTATTCTTCTGTCCATGCCTTAAGTCATGGAGGCAGCTTGGTTTCACAGCACATTCTGAATTTCACCTCTGAGGTATTTTGGTGGCTGGATCATTAGCTCCAGTAATCAGGACTGTTTTAGTGCAGAAATACACCAGGCTTCTCATAAGGGGGTGAAGATCTGCCAAACCAAAATGCTGCACAGCTGTTGAAACTAATGTTAAAGGGTAAAATTCTAGGTCTGACTAAGAAAAACTTGAGCAACCACCAGTCCCCAGGGTGGTTAGATTTAGAATAACATTTATGAAGCTTTGGTTATTAAGAAAAAAGTTGAACAGATATATAACAAGTGAAATCCAGGTTGGACATACATGCTGAAATTGCTCCATTAAACACACAGCAGAAAATGCCCAAAAGTTTTGCTCTTTCTGAGATATGTGAAATTTACTGTCCTGACTCACTGCAGGAGATTTGAGCACACAAAATCATAGATCTGCATATGGAAAAGAAATAAAAATTCCAATTCAAATCACTCAGAAAATATTAGGCATCTTTCCAGTCAAACCAGCAGACTTTGGATGAGTTGCCATATGACCTTTGTTCTGCTGAGTATCCAATGGAAGGTGAAAAAAAATGAAGCAAAAAAATTGAAGCTCTTTTTAGTTAATGTCTACAGCATTTTAGTGCATTACAAGACTGTGAAGTAAGAGCTCTCCATTTGAAATGGTGTCCCAGGAATATCAATAGTATGACCTCCCTTGAACTGTATGATTCCCTAATCATCAGATAACACCATTGTTATAACACGTGCTGGCCATGTGCCATTGACCTGCCACTTTGTGGCACAGCTCTGAGGGACCAGAAAACAAACAAATAAATTAATCATACCATTTATGGAGCCAAGCACCCTCCATGGAGTAAAAGCTAATCAACCTCATAATAACATGCAGTGTCCATGCGTAATCAAACTGTTTAATTCTCTATGAATTATTCAGTGAGTCCTCCTGGCAGTAGGGGTAAGTTGTGTGTTTGCCTGGCTGCTCTTTCTCTCCTGCAGCAGTCTCCCCTTGCTGTCCAGACTCAACATTTCATGTTGTTTCCACAGAACCAGTGAGTGATGGACAGGCTGCACTAGCCTTGTGGCCAAGTAATGTTCTGCCAATTGATTTGTTTAAATACAAAGCTTTTAATCGACTGCAGATTTTGTTTTCCAATGTCTCTCCTTCTCTCAAACTCCCTTCTGCTAATTTGCACTTTGTTCTTCTCCCATTTTCCTAATGACACAGCAGTTCAGACAGGAACTGTTTATTGATGTTGCTGCATTAGCACAGAGCAGATAAACCTTCTTGTGACTGCTGTTCAGGAGAGCAAACATCTTTCTTTCTGTTCAAGGTTCAGAAAAAAACAGCTAAAAATTCAATAGAAAGTTAATAGCCCATTTATGGGAAATACAAAAAGCAGACATTCCCTTTAGAAAGTGTTTCCTTTTCTGCTTTCTCACATTCTTGTCTGCAAAGCTGCCCCTCATAAAACTTCCTTAGTTTAGAACTCCAGCATCCCATTTCTTCTATGAAAGCTTTAGTGACATAATCCATCAATAGAGATGGACTTTCTTTTAATTACATGGTATATTTATACAAAATCATCCATAATCCAATAGCATTTGTAACATGGATCCATTCTTAATCAAAACTAAGTAACCTGACTCTTAGAACTAATGCTTGTTCACGGCTCAGTTGTAAGACCAGTCCCACTGAAATTCTCTGGAGGCAAAGATGACACCTTTGTGCAGCACTGAGCAAAATCAATTAATACTGAATCTACTTTAAAAACAGAAATTGCCTTCCTTATTTCCAGTAATTTTTACCAAGCAGTTTGAACATGAACCTGAATGCCACTTGCAAAGATTTTCTTGAGGTGTGCACTTGTAGTTCCTTATATCTTTGCTTACTTCTGGTAATGCTAAGAACCACCTGCTCAGTTGAAGGTGGGAGCACAGAATGGAACTAATAGAGCCAAAAATCCCCACCTTCATTCCTCTCCAAATGGTTCTGCAGCTCCTCATGTTTGTGCTGGCACAGGGAGTGGTGGTGGGACTGGGGAAGGGCATTTCCATTCCTTTGATCTAAGGACTGTTAGGTGCAATTGCAATCCAGGCACTGCTGCCCTCTGAGCTCTGCCAGGCTCCTGGGACTGACTTCACTGCGGTACTAAAAGAAAATCATTGCCAACACACTTCAAATTACATTGAAGGTGGCTTCCACCTGTTTCTAAGAGCGGACAAGCACTTGTGGATGATCTCCTTCCTTGCTATCTGAAGTTTTAGACTACCTTACCCTGTATATGAGCTAAAATGGCACAAACCATTGGCCAATGGGATTCAGTAGACATGCAATAACTATTTTGCATCCTAACCCTGGAATGCAAAACACATGAGGTGTTTTTCAAAACAGTGTTCATGTCTGACTTTTTTTCCTGGCCTGTGCAGAGACATCACTGAGAAACTAAGGACAGAACTAACTCAGAAACGAAACCATGTAAGCTGGACACATTTTTTCACTTAAAACTTTCTTTTGGGAAAGAAGAATGTCCATTTCATTCAACAATATTTACAATCTGAGTACTTCCATAAGACTGATTTGAAGACCCCTTTCTTTGACCTAACTAACCTGAGGAAAGTCTGAATACAAACGGAGCAGGGATTTTAAAATTTGACCAAGAATGTTGAACTTATAGCTGACCTTTGAACTGCTCCTAGATTACCCAGGGTTTACGGTCATGCTATGTTTCATTGGAGGGGTCATTTCCTGTAGGACCTAAATCCAGTCATCTGACTTGTGACCTCTTGGATTAGATTTATGACCTTGCAAGGTCAGTCTTTAACTCCTCCTAGAGTGTTAAGTGGCAAAGAGAACGTTGTATGTCATTAGAAATGCAGTTTTCTCCAGCACAGTAATAAGGTTTTGTAATGACCTTTAATTCCAGTTCACAAGACACAACTGATTTTCAAACAACATTAAGGCTTTGTAGTTATCCCTACCTTTTCTTAATTTAGAAATAAGTAAATATATACATTGAAGACACCAAAAATTTGTCAGCATTTGCAAACTTGGCAAATAGAATGTAATCACCTACTGCCATGTCAAGGTGTTTAAACAAAACAGAGACTTGATTTTCAGCTCCTACAAATTAATAACTTCACCTGATCTTATTAGAAGCAGTAGAAACTCAAGACTCAGCTGTATAAATACAGGCTTTTTTCATGTGTTCCTATGAGCAATTAGTGTCTGTAACCTGTTGGGCAGGAATCCTCTCTTTTCTTAATGTATCTACAGTGTCCAGTCCAGTTTGACTTTGCTCTCTGACAACCATGAAAATAAAGGCATTGAATAGATTCAGTCCTTCAATATGGACCTTTACAAGAGTGAAAGTAAAAAACACAAGATTTCTCTGGTTAATAGTAAAATTCAATTGACTGCCACAACTGCATTTTCAATGGAAATCAAAGTTAAGCACCATAAGCATAAGATTTTCTAAAGATCAGTTTCTGAGTCAGGCACCAAACACAAGGACTAGATTTATTGAGAGACTATCCCAGAACTTTGTGTGAAAAGATGAAGCAGCTCTCCTTCAAAGGTGTCCTCTTGCATGCCAGCCCCCAGATGAGGACTCTGAATATTTGTATTGTCACCTGTGTTACACTCTGAGGACTACCTGAGAAAATCCACTTGTTGTGTTTCTTTTCCCCGTCCTTCAGATTCCACGAGGCCACGAGCCTTCCGCTGCAATGGCCGTGCCTGCAACCCTCCCGTGGGAAACCTGGCCACAGGAAGGACACCAGTGACCACCACCACGTGTGGCCAGAACAGCACAGAGCTCTACTGCTTCTACCCAGACCAGAACCTCCTGCACCACGTCTCCCCTGGCTGTGGGCAGCCCCGCTGCACCAAATGCAACGCCAACCAGCCTGATAACTCCCACCTCCCTGCTGACATGACAGATGATTTCTTTGCAAACCCCATCTCCTGGTGGCAGTCTGCCCAAGGGGTGCACAGGGAAGAAATCCAACTGGACTTTGAAACAGAATTCTATCTGACCCATGTCATTGCTGTGTTCAAGTCACCTCGCCCGGCTGCGATGGTGTTGGAAAGATCCCAGGATTATGGGCAGACTTGGAGGCCCTACAAGTATTTCTCTGTCAACTGTACAGCGACTTTTGGGCTCCAGGATGATCTCATTGAGGAAGGCTCCATGTGCACTTCCAGGTATTCAGATGCAGTGCCCTGCACCAGAGGAGAGGTAAGCAAAAATTGAGATTTGGACTAAGTTCAATGTCAAACAGCTCAAGACTGCCAGAAAACCAGAGAGTGTATGCTCAAAGAGATACTGTGCATACAAATTGAGAAAGGTAGCCCATCCATAAAGGCTTTGTGTTAAGCAAATAAAGGGGAAGAAGAAGAGAAATTATGTATTAATGGTAGAAATGCTTTAACAAATTTCTTTTATGAGAACTCACAGGATAATATTAGCATTGCCTAATTTTACACTGCAGATGCCCAAAACTGAACTAGAATTCTAACAAAGTAGATGTAGGGAAACACACATCTATAGAGTCTGATTTATCCAAACCATTTTCACTATAGGATGACATGAATTTCATGATCTTTCTTTTTCTTCTCCATATAAAAAGTCTTAGATGATTGGCTGACTTTTAAATATATCATTCCTCTAAGTTCAATGTTTTCTTGCTTTCACTTTTCTTGCTGGTGGTGACTATGGCTGATTGTATCAAGCCATAGGCTTCAGAAATTAAACTGCTTGGAAGCAGGAAGTGGGAGTGAGCAGACAGGCTTTACTATTCAACAGTGGGAAAAGCCCTCCCTTGGTATGAATATTCTGATTTGGTTAGCAAAGGAGTGTTTTTTAAATAAATGTACAATTGCTCTGATAAATTCCTCTGACAAGAACATTAACTACTGATTAGACTCATCATTCATCAATCTTGAAACATTTCAGATGGGAAAGACAATAAACAACATTGGTATCATTTTACAGAGAAGACAAAGGCACAAAGCAAGATTATAAGATCTTTCTATAGTCACAACAGAGGCTTGAGTCTTTTAATTTCTTTTCACTTCCTTCTGCCTTCCTCAGAGAAGTCACAGCCCTTTTGGTTTCCATGTCTGGAAGCAGTCAGCAGATTCAGCAGTAACACTTAGCGGCAATTTAAGCTTAGGTGTGAGGTGAATGGTCCAGATAGGCTTCAAAAAACCCAGTGTTTCAGCAGTGCACTTCAAAATACACATGAGAAGAAACTAAGGTACTTTACCTGAGGCAGGGGCACAGCAGTAGGGAGAGATTGAATTCATCTGTGTGTAAAAGGCTAAGAAACATCTTTGCATATTAGAAACCCAAAACAGGTAATCTGACTATTAAACTGTCTTATTTCTGGAGTAGTAATTCTACTGGTCAGTTATGACAATTCATTTAATGTCAAAGTCAGATGCAAGTCAAATACATCCAAATGTCTTCTGTAGAGAGGTTACAATTTGCCACGTCAAGAATCGCAGCAAGTAATATATTTTTCCACTCTTGTGTGCCTTCCAATCAAAAATCTGGAAGTACTTTGCAAGACCCAGCTAATGATCTTCAGCACACATTCAAGGGTTCTGTTGCTATTTCACAGATGGGAAGAGAGCAGCATAGGAAGGTGAAGTGTTTTGTGATAAAAGAGGACTATTCCGGTTGAATAAGGGACAAAATACAGGGCCTGAGGGAAATGCCTCAGCCTTAAATACAAAACAACTCTTCCTTCTCTAGTACACTATCCCCTGCACTTTGTTGGCTTTTGTGCTTACTTAACCTTGGGGAATATCATTAAGACCATGTGCTGCTGCTACAACAAATCTGAGAAGTGGATGGCAGAAAATCAAATAATGAAACATTCATCCAACACAAGACTTTGTGATTACAAGTGTCAAAGCGATTCTGTCAATTTGGGCAGCAGCTACACTGAAATGAGTATGTGCTTAATCAATCTTTGCCATGGTAGTAGATGTCAGAAAACAATAGTAATAGTAAGAACAGTTCTATATTTACAGGTTACCCTGTACCCTGTACCCATGAACGTGAATTGAACACGTGCAGAGGTCACTTCCTCCATGGGAAAAGTGCTGAAGCTTTAAAGCAGCACACAGAAATCTGTGTGGCAACTTAACAGAGGACAAGACAAATACTGCTTCACAGCACATTAACCCAAAAGGATTGTCAGGTTGTGGACAGACTTTACAGACACCTCTTAATCAATCCATGAAATGTCCCTATGGCAAGGGGAGAGAAGCACCAGGCTTTTCAGGTCAGCAGTATGACACAGCAGATTCTTTTGTGGATTGAGATAAAGGAAGGCAGAGTGTAGCTATTTAAAGTGATACCTGATCAGATTTGCCTGAGTGATATTGCTACTGTTACTACAGGTCTCACAGGAGCTTTGTCCACACAGCCCAGAACTGCAATTTTACCTTATTTTGAAGATGCCACAAATGTCACCAGAGCATCCCCTCAAGCACTGACTCAAGTGACTTTGAAGGCAGCTGACTGAATCCCCACCAGTAGTTTCTTCAGTGTTCTCTGTTTCTTTTTCACCTCCACTCTTATCTACCCAGTTATTGATTCTGGCTAAGCCTTGGAATGCTGAGGGGCTCACATCTCAAGCTGACAGCACTCCTGAAATGATCAAAACTGTTCCAACTTAAGTGCTAATTAATGCTCTGACATAAATGCCAGTTTTCTTTACTGAGGGGTTTGGAGTAATTTTCACCACATGACACTCAGGTTATTCTTGGGTCCTATTCATTTTGAGAACAGATACAAATTCCTTTTTTAACAGGGCACAAAAGGAATAAAAATAGAAAAATAAATAAATAAATAAATAAATAGGAAATGGCTTAGTGAAAACACTTAGGTTTAAAACCCATGTTGGGACACATCATGAAACAAGATTTTAGGTCAACTGGCTTCCAGAACTGAGAATGTAGGCATAAAAGGAGAAGGTGGTAGAGCTGCAGTAACCTACACATATCTGTAAACTGAGATGCATCTCAGTCAGCACATTCTAGCTTCCAAGACCAGTGAAACAGTTTCTTCCTAAAAGCAAGGTAAAAAAAAAATTCAGAAGAGAAAATTTTAGGAGACTATAATGGAGCAAAAGACATTTGGGTGAGTGACACGACAATGTCACAGCAGAACATAATGTTAGGGCATATCCCTTGTCTCTGGTAGATTGTCCCTTATTTTTCACCTCTGACAGGGTCACATATCTCCATTCCATCTCAGATAAGGTACATTTGAGACAGGAGGCATTGGGGAACACCTCATATAGAAATGCAAGAAGATTACTCTCTAAGACATCTTTTCCATTTTCTTTTACTCAAGCATTTGTTACATCCCTTACTCCCGTTCAGGTCCAGAGTACTTTAGTAGATAGAATCTATCTATCTATCTGAAATCCCAGGATCCTCATCATTAGTTCATGAACTAAAACCAACACCACATATTTAAGGACTGTTCATCATCTGTAAGCACATCTACAGGGAATATTGGCATGGAGTCTTATGAATCAACTGAGACCTTTTTTGCCCACTTGTCCATCCATCTGTTCTTCTAACTGAAAAACACTGTACTATATGGTCATGGAGCCTAAAATGAGCCTTCAGGTCAGCTAACACAAATCAAAACTCTGGCCCAAACAAAAGGAGAAAGTACCACAACATTGCATCAGACATTAATGTGAGTTGCAGTTCAAACATCATGTGAGGGAAAAAGGGACCGGAATGTTTGAACCTGCATCCTGACAGCACGTGCACTCAAGGATCTGGGAGATTAAGAGCATAGTTTTAATAAACTGGAATATCAGGAAATGAAAACAAATGTTCTCCTCCATTGAATATGATGTTTGGATGAAAGGAAGACATTAGCATGCAAAGTGGGATGGAACACTGACCACCAGGCCCAGAAGTAGACCCTTCCCCTACTGGGTCTAGATAGTGGAAGGGAGTTCTGAATCAAAGGCTGGTTCATTTATGTGAGTGTCTGTGTGACAGATGACACCAATGAAGTGTGATATATAATAAACCCATTACTGGAATTCACTGGGGGCTGGAAGAATTGTGTATGCCTGAATTAAGTAACCGGTTTCTATGGCAACATGTTAAGTGTGCCTTGCACAGAAGACCTGTTCATTCTCCGTTTTGTATCCTGTGGTGACCTCTTTAGGGACAGAAGTCCCCAGCAGTGCCTTTGTCAAAGATGAGTGGACCCTCTTTGTAGCTAAAAGACATTTAATCACTCTTCTAAACACACTCCACTCGGTGAATGCCAGACCAAGACAGGTTGTGATGGGTACAGTTCTGTCTGCTTCAAAAGCCACCAGGTTGTTCACAGAAAAGCCACAGTCAACCCTATGGAAGGTCTTTTCTTTTGCACTGACACTGAAGCCTCTGCTGCCTTTCTCCATCCACAGGGACATCCTGAGCAATAGCTGCAGCAGACAGGGACCACTTGCACCCAAGCACCAAACCAGGCCAGGGACGAGACTCTGTGTGGGATGTGTGTGATCCTGTTCCAAGGATCTACATTTTCCACTGTCTTTTCTCAAGTTTCTCTTTTATTGCATTCATGCCAAACCTTTTGATAAACAAAGAAGTATCTCCTGTGCACACACACACACCCCCACCCCTCATTAAATGGCAGCATCAATAATTCAGGAGGTCACCACTGAGGCTTTGGTGACTTCTTAGAGTTCTGATCTCATATGGCAGTGGGGTCACTGGAAAGAAACCTGCTCAGCACATCACAAGGTTGAATTCCCAATAGCTATGATTCAAAGACAGGGTCTTGCACTTCAGTGAATTATCCAACAGTCATCAGGACTGGCCTCTGAAAGTTGCATGATGCTCGGATTATTCCAACTTCCAGCTGGGTTATTCCAACTTCCATCTGGAAAGGATTCCAGGAGGGATTAGTCACTAGTGTAGGTAAGTGCCTGATTGTTATGACTAGGGCTGTCTGTTCAGCATTTCATTTAACTTGAGCTGCAGAGCAGATAGAATGCAGAGGCAAGTTGAGAGGAAGCAGTTAACACCAGCAGTGTAAACAAGCTGATAGCACTGCCAGGCCCTGCTTCCCTGGAGGAAGAATTAAGGGGCTCAAGGATTTGTCTCTGAAGGGAATTTGAACTAACTGAGACTAGTCCAGCAATCCCATCCCTGGCAAGTGGAGGAGGGCACCAAGTGTCCTACTCTGACCTGGTTTGTAATGAACCATTTCAGAAACATTTGGAACACTATAAACTTACCAGAAAGACACACCAGTGGGTTTTTTTAGCACTGCTTCTGCATTTTCTGAACATACATTTTCTTCTCACCCTTTTTAATAAAACTTTAGTGGAGTTGCAGCCATTGTTGGTTTTTTTTCCAGTTCTCAAGTCTGAAAAAAATTGTTGCCTAGAATGCTATGAAACTCAGTAATTTATTGCTGTAATTTTCAAATTCCAGGCAAAAGAACACTTAAATGTTTGCTCTACAGTTGTCCACACATCACTGTCATGGTGAGATTATACATTTAGCTAAATCTGTTCATGTGTAAGATTTCAGCCAAGCTCCACTTACAAGACATGGATGCTCTCCCATGAGAACACAGCTTGGTTGACATAGGTTGACACTGATGGTAATGGGTTGTTTTAACTTTCCCTGACAATCCAGCAAACAGTGAAATGAGTCTCCCTGTTCTCAATTCAGTTCCCAGTCAGGCTGTTGTTGCCACTCTTTGCCATTTCAGAGGAAGCACCATCCCTTATAATGAAAAAGGACACTGCACTTTGTGGGAGCATGGAAATGTTTTCACATCCCCACATAAGGTGCTGCTATGTAGAATGGAAGGAGTTTTGCCCATTCCCTGTATACAGACTGAAAGCTGAAGGGTTTTCTGATAGATAATCTAGATTTCGTGTTCCAACTACATCACCTGTCTGATAGAAGATACTGCTTCTCCCTACAAGCCTTGCCTTTCTACATGGATGTATATCTGCAGATAACCTGAACCTATAGAATACAATTTGTTTGAGGAAGAGAAAAAGTGGCTTGCATGGCTCTTACATTTGCTTAACTTCAATTATGCCATAATCACATTGGCAACAATGCCTAAATATTAATATTAAAATGTCACACCAACTGGATTACTGGAACAACCTCAGAGCAAGTGCAAACTGAAGGCACATCAATCCTTTCTGATTTGGAGAATATAGAATGAATTCAGGATTCTACTGTCTTGGTGGTAGCTGAGTTTACCCAGTTCAAAGAAATTTAAAAAATCAAAAGCACAATTATTTCTTTAACAAGCTACCATATTCCATACTGGTTTCTAAGCTTTGTTCTCTGGAAGAACAGAAAAGCAGTGGATCTTCACTAAAAAACACCATTCCATGAGTTGTCAGAATACACCTTCCAATGGCTGGGAAAAGAGTTCGATTTTCTCCGTGCTCCAAACAGTAAATCAGAAAAAAGACTACTTCTTAGTTAAAACACTGTACCACAACATGCAAGTCCATCAAATGAATCAGAGGATATGTGCCACTGGCTAGGAAAAATTCTGAGACAATTGTTTACTGTTCCTTTAAGAACAAAATCAACTCACATGAAAATCTCTTAATGAAGAGGATTTAGGAATGATGAGAGTTTTTATTGCAGCTTCCTTCTGATGGACCCAGTATAAGCACACAGACATTTCTGACCTCATTAACCTGATTGTGAGCAACACGATGAACACAGCTTAAGGATGATTTGTAATATCAAATTCTTGCTCTGCATAAGGATTTTCTTTTGTAGGCGGCCATGCATTGGCACTGCCCTCCATTTATGATTCATATTCCTTGACCTTAGGCTATGAGTTTGCAAGGGGGAACCTTTGTTGTGTCCACATCTCTTCTGACTAATACTGGCTGGAAGATCAGGTTAAGAAAACAGAATTAGATGCATCAGGAATGGAGAAGCAAAACCTATGGCAAGAAATCAAAAATCTGAGACACTGTCTCCAAAATGAAGATGATCTCTTGATTGGTGATAAAACAATGTGAGGCTGTGCCAACTTGTGTACAGCAAAACCAGTCATCTAACAGTGGCTGTCTTTTAGTTTTGCACACTTACAGCATTTTCCAGACTTCCTTGCTCTTAGGAAGGTCAGGAGAGGACAGGCTAGTGACCATCTTTTTGAGGCGCAGCCGATTGACTTTTGAGAATGAGAATGACAAATATGTGCTCGATAGCAGATATGCAGATAAGCATGAATGTCCTACTCAGCATTCAGCTCCAGTGCCAGCTCCTGATTATAAGAGAAACTCGTGACCTCGGATGTATTTCCATGATGGGTTAAATTATAGAGGTGCTGCACACCTTCAACATCCACCCAGTTCGATGGAAAGATTTCTAGGGTGTCCCTAAGCAGACTCAATCACCATCAGATTTTCTTCTGCAGCTGTGCCTATGCTACTTTTATGACAGCTGCACATTGATGCTTAGAGAAACAACTGAGAGATTTCACAGCAGTCCGTTACAGCAAAAGAAGAACAGAGTTTGCTACCTATTTCTATAGAGAAATAGTTTTACAGTGAAAATGGGAAGCCCTTTTCAAAACTTGCATCTTAATTAAAAGAAAACACTTCTTTTTTCATTATACTCTCTTCATACCTTTTACATTAATGTAATGGAAAACTGAAAATTCACACAGGATCTCTGGGAAATTAAAAAGAATAACCTTTCTGCCTTTCTGCAAAAAGCAGAAGTCAAATATCTGTCTATATAGAAGGATTTGTTTCATAGGCTTTAGAATTACAAACCTTGTGAACTGAAATAAAAGGAATAAATAACACAGTGGAAAGGTTGAATGTCTCTTCCTACAGCTCATGACTCTAGGAGTTCACTAATACTTATTCCATTTATAATCTAACCTTTAACACATTCATTGCCTGTAATTATTAAAATTGCATATATGAACATCCATCTCCAGGAATTCTTAGAGACTTTTCCAGATACAAGTTTATTAATATTCCTTCCATTGCACAAAGTACTTGAATACCAATATCTCATTTTTACAGGAAGAAAACAGTACATAAAACTGAGTTCCTACTGAAATCAATCCAGAGCAGCATGAGGCCCTAGTTACTTGCTGAGCATTACACTGAACAATTGTGCTGGGGCTATGACCAAATAGTTGCATTCATTCCCAACTCTTTATTTTTATCAAAGTGACACCTTCTCCTTTTTAAAAGAAATAAAATTCTTTCCTAAAGAATATAAAATTATCAACCCATATATACAGCCACCACTAATCTGTCTCCTAATTTAGGATCCATTTTCCCTTAGGGAACTATAAACCCAAACACATTCATTTAAAATATAATCATGCATTTATAATACAGGAAAAAAGTTTAGGGAGTTGGTTTTGTTGGGTTATTAATTTATTTGATTTTAGTTAAATTATGCATTTATGGAAAAATAATTCCTGGCATGTAAGGTGAGATACCAGTTCTTTTAAAAAATTTTATCCCAATTTAGAATTATTTGAACAAATACATATAGTAGACTAATGAGGAGAAATTATGGGTACTAACATCTTTTTCTTGACAGTAGGACAATCTATATGTTAAGGAACCACTTTCTGACAGGCACATTAATGTGAGATGAAACATTCAATCAAGTATCAAAAATGAGGCAAGATATGGTGATAACCTTATACGATTCCCTGTGCCCAAGGATTTTAACAACCAATGTTTCAAGGAGAATGGGACATCCAGAGGGAACAAGAGAGAGAAATTCCATTTTCCAGTTTTATGCATATGTGAAATAATAAACTGATTTTATTATCAAATAAAACTGCTACCTCTGTGCAAAATGTAGCTCACCTAAACCTACTTAAATTGGTGCAACATATCTGCTGATCAAAATGTCTTTGATTTTTACAAAGTTAAGGAAGGTTAATTCTTTACTGGAGGTTGAATCCTAGAAGAACATTTAAGTGCAGCTCCCAGAAGACCTCACTGGTGTTATGTCACCCAAATCAGATCTTTAACACTTAACAAGACTTGCCTTGGGAGAAATAAGGACAAGCAAGTCCAGTCTCACCAGTGAGTTTATTCCAGACAGAAATGTGTCATGAATTAATCATACAAGCAAACTCTTGTACCTCAGCTGGAATGGAATACTGCTTTTTCTTAAAAGGATGCCACAATCCCTATGGGACTTCCAAGCTATTTATGTCTCTACTCACAAATGATGTTCAGTGTTCTAATGGGATATGGAAAATGCCAAAGCAACTTCTCTCAAGAGAGGCAAGGCCAGAAATGAAAATATTTGCAAAACAATAAAGCCACAGGAAACCAAACCTTTTTCTAAGCTGTCAAGCAAAGAAACAAAACAGCTTGGTGAAAGCAAGTGGCCCTTTGCTGAGAGAAGAGCCCCTGACAGCTGCTCTTTGCCTAAAGAACTCAGTGCTCTCAGAATGCCAATTAAGACATGGGAAGGATGGATAATGGACTGGAGATCCCAAAAAATGAATCCATCTGTTTAAACTTGTCATACCATGTACAAAATAGGTTTCTAGTAATGCACAGGATTTTCTTCACACTTACCATAGCACAGTGCAAGACTATTGTTATCAGGATGGATAGTGTCAGAGAGTAAAAAGAAATATTTTGGCCATTGTCTGCTGATTTTTTTTCAGAGAGACCCAGTAAAAACTCTTGTTCTGCACCTCATTCATCCCTCTTCTCTATCTCCTGTGAGGAGTCCCATAGCTGCTCACAGCTGGGATCTCCTACACAGACATGAGGCCTCTTGCCCAGCTTTGTATAAGGAGGTCACTGGCAGGACCAGAGCAGATCTTGCAGAAACCAATGCTATATCAGTTACCTTTCAGATGTCTCTTTTCTGGAGCAAAGTACTTCTCAAGCCACTTGTCTGGTGGGTAACCCCTGGAGGAGGATTGTCTGAAAGGAGATGCTGTTTCTACTAAGATGTACATTAGAGAAACCATAGACAAGAATGCTAAGTGTGAGAACAAAGCTCATAAAAGCCAGTGACTAAATAGACTGCTTTACCCTCAATTCCTCTGGTTTATGCCAATTTAAACAGTTTCACAGGGACTTTTAACCATTCTTTGAGATCTCTGGGCTCAGCAGGCTCTGCAGAACTATCCCACCCAGTTCCCTGCCTTGGTCTTAATTTAGCTGACCACGTGGGAAGGAGATGTGTGTGACTGTACACAGCGAGGTGCTCAGGACTCTGAGAAGCCACTCCACCTCTGTGTGGTCCACAGGGGACTGGGAAAAGAAAGAGGGTTCATATAATGGTTTCCACTAAAAGATCAGACCATCCTGGATTAGGGGAACTGGACAGATTTGCAGTTTTGGTCTTTGTCCTGTGAATCCATCAGTAAGGGGAATGCTGGGCACCTGGACAAAACAAAATGAGCCACTTGCTTATGGTTCCATTGACCAGGGGAATGTAGACATAGGGGTGGAAACGCTCAGGCTATTTTGTCATGGCTTCATTGGTCAGTGGAATGTGGGCACCTGCATTGCACAGCCTGGGCAATCTGCCCACAGCTCTATCAAACAAGGAACTGTAGGCATCTCTGATCTCACCAAGCAAGGCTGTTTGCAGCTTTGTAAGTAGCTGACAACATAAGAGAAGAGAATTAAAAGAAAAGAAGAACAGAGTCAACCAAAGGGAAAACACTGTGGACAGGTGGGAGAAGTACCAGTGCCTTTGCTGAGCTCTGTGTGAAGCCTGACAGCTGATTCTGTCAAGGGGATTTGTCTCCCCATGTGCCATCAACATGCAACAGAACTATCTCCTAGGCATGTACCACAAGCTCTTTTGTGGCTTCTGCGAGCAAAAAAGGAGCAAAAGTATTTTACATGCTACAAGTATTTAAACTGATCAGCTCACTAGGAAGAAAGAAAAAGAAAAACTGGAAGAGAGAGAAAAAGAGGGAATCCCTATGAAAACAAAGATTTCACTCAGCTAATACTAACAGAGTGAGTCAGACAGATACTGTGACCACTTATAAAGCAGGGCCAAAGAATCCCAAGGGCAAGTCCCTCTGCCATGATGGGAAAGCTCAAGGCAGAGGAGAAAACAACTGTCAAATTTGAGTTAGCACATCTAAGCATGGGAACAGTGCTAACAGTTCTCTATTTCACTGGCAAGGACTGTGGTGCAGCCCTCTATTATCAACCTCTTCCAAAAGTAGCAGAAACAACCACACCCTGAGACAGAGAAGGGTAGTGTGGTGATGAGCTAAAATACTGCAGTCACTGTTAAACACCAAATCAGAACTGTGATGCTCAAAACCCAACTGTTGCTGCTCTGGAGAACTATCAAACAGCAAAATGCTGTGACAAAAGAATAACAAGCTACAGACAGCCAGCAGGAACCAAGCACCTTGGGCCCTGTGAACTCACTGCTCTGTAGCTGCTTTGAAGGATAAACCACCTGGCTTTGTGTGCACACAGGGTTCTCTCAATGCTCACTCGCCTTAAGCTAAGCTGTGTTTCCAGCACAGTTCAAATGACTAAGGAAAAAGTCTGATCACAGTTTCCACTTCTTTCACAGATGCCCTTAGTGCCTTTGTTTACCTGACTCTAGAACTCACGCTAAAGCCATGTTCCTAAAATGCTTCCAGAAATTGGAATGGCATTAACACTGCATTTACACCAATAAACCTTGGATTTCTCTGAGTAACACTGTTGTCACTTGGCTCGGAAATACAAGGAAGTACACTTATCTTGTCCCTTGACATATTGGCTGAACTACAAGAAGTGACAGGGCTCAGTAACCCCAGGGAGTGATGTTTAAACGAAGGCATTTCCCATCTCACACCTGAGATGGGATGAAAGCAGGGACTTGCTGTGGCTTGGCCAGCTGGTGGCAACTGAGCTGTGGTGCTCTGGGATCAGCCACAGCCCCACAACTGCTTATGCAGAGTCTTACTGCTTTTTCCTGAAGACCATCTTGGGATATTTGCTGTGTATGCAGAGTCTAATATCTCTTCTGGGATTTGAACCTTCTCTCTTGCAGGTGATTTATCGTGCCTTAAGTCCGGCCAACAAGATCGAGGACCCCTACAGTCCTGAGGCTCAGGATCTCCTGAAGCTCACCAACCTCCGCCTGCTTTTGTTAAAAAGACAGGAATGTCCATGCCATGGCTCAGGATTGGTAGAGAAACCCCAGAGATTCGCCCACTATGCTATTTATGACCTGATTGTCCGGGGAAGCTGCTTTTGCAATGGGCATGCAGAGGAATGTGAGCTTGCCAACAGGACGGGAGTCATGGAGAACATGGTGAGTTCCAGACATTTACCAGCTTGCTAGACTTGCTATTTGCTTCTGCTGCCTCAGTCTAAATGTATATTTTGTGTGTGATCCTGTCCCAGCCTCCCTAAGCCTATCCAAAACAAGGGCAGCATGGTCAATCCACATTAGTGAAACCTACACCATTTTCTATACTCCTTTCTACAGTTTCATGTATAATAATTGCATTGCTAAAAATCCTGGACTTCAATAGACCTATAAACTAAAAGGGGCCTTTATAATTGGAACAGAGATCCAACCCCAAATATAGTGAATGACATCTCCTACCTATATGCCTGCACAGAGCTGAACTAATATCTTTGATGCAAAGTCTGCCCTGAGCAGAATTTCAGCATGAGATCTCAGATTTTATGAGTTTGTGAGAAAGTTGTTTGAGCAGTTCTGTCATACTTAGGGTTTCAGACATCACTTTTAGATTTTCAGCCTTCTATGTTCTTGTTATTTCCCCAACTCAGACAGCAACGTTCAGGATGTGAAAATAATTTCCACTCCCCCAGTCTTTTACCCATGCATCTTTAAATAAGTTAGAATATTTTTTTAAAAATAGCTAAACCTTGTAGTAAAATTATTCTGCGGTACCGGGAGTGTCCCTTCCCTGTTCAGTCTTTTATCTGCATTTGACTCTGGATGTGCACAAGAGGAGCTGTGCTTGAATGCACACTCAGACATTGAAATTCAGAGGGAATGACTGATGACTCCTTTTTGATTTAGCTGCAAGCATTGTGTAAAGAACTAATAACAGTCATGGGGAGATTTAATTCAATCAAATATCCAGGTACATCTAGACACATACATCAGAGACAGAATTCAAGCCACTTTAAACTAGTCAATATCTCCCCTGGATCCAGAAGTCTCTGTCTCTATATTGGGTCTTGAAAACCCAAATAACCCTTAGGATTCTAGACCTTGGTGCACTCTGACATAAAAGACTCAAGAAAAAACATCCTAAGCTAATTTCTGTCCCTTCAGATATATGGTACACTTGACATTTTGGTTTACGTTTTTTTGGAATGTGTAGTCATTGTCTTCCTTTCAACTTTCCTAGGTTCAGAGGTAGATATTGTAAGATAATTGGGACTGTATGACTGTCAAATCATTTCTGAATCTGTTCCATCTGTGGTATAAATCCAAGATTCAGCTACACTGTGTGATACTATCAGATTCAAATAATATATATTCACTTAAATCATAACTGTGTGGAGAAAAGCTGTTTAAAGACTGCATCGTCCTTACTGCAAACTTTTAAACATACTCATAGTGAAATCAAATAGATGAATAACACACTAAGTGAATGCAGCTGGTAGAAAAATAAACATTCTGCCCATCAGAAAAGGAAAACACAATATTGTGTATATTACTGGCATAACCACTGTAAACTATGACTGGATATTTTTCCCACTGGTCACAAGGGAATAGAATCTTTTGGTGCCATCAATGACTTCATGAGGCAGAAGGTGAAATAGTTTTGATGAAATGCACTTCATGAGTGACTCATGTCCCAGGAGACAGAGGGTGGATGCAGCACATGATTCGCACAGATATTATCAAGTCTTTGTCTAAGCAAGGATTCAAACACAGCTGTGCAAAAAATAAGAAAAGCCTTCCATTGTTTTAACTGTCTCTAGAATTCTAGAGGAGGCATGGAAAAGACCACAAGTGGGCTGGTTTGTGTCCTCACAGAAAGGTGTGATCAAGCACACCTAAACCATTCACTAGTGAATGCTTGTTGAATGAGATTTTCCTGACAAAGAACATTAAAACCTTCAGTAGTTGCAGTTTTAACATTTTTAAAGCTCTTCTTTAGTGCCTGCCTAAATAATCTCTGCTGCCAATTAAGATGATTCCTTCTTGTCCCCTCTTCCCCAACAACCAAAGTGAGCAGTCAATCCTCCTTCTGCAGATACGAGTGGAAGGTTCTCACCGTATCCTTCCTTAGGTTCTATTTTTTTGTACTTACCAGAAAAGTGTGAAACCTGAGGTGGTAAAAACTTAGAATTCTACTCCAGGGTCACACAAACCTGGAATAATGATCATGCTATTGTACTCATCTTTTCTGTGCTTTAGACATTATAACCTAAGTCTTTCTCAAACACAAAAGAAAACCTACTCCTGGAAGATCCAGGTCCCTGGATCCTTTTGCATTTTGTGTAATACTTACCAGTGATGATCTTGTGGTGATGAGGGGAAGAGTTCCCATAGGTCAAGATCTCAGGGTTTGGTTTACACAGCCAGCATGAGGGAGTTTATGTAAGTGTATAACTTTTTGGCTTGCAACACAGTAATGTCCTTGCCTACAAGCAGGAGGAAGAGGCCTCTGTTGTTGAGGGTTGAACACCAGTGATAGAGTTCCTATCAGCCAAACTACACTGCAAAAGATCATTGCCATTTTGCAATTTCTTGGCAGAGGAAAGGTGCTCTGCTTTCAGTCACATGGTAACAGTGACCCACATAAAACAGGGTGTGGAAAAGATGTTACAAACACTGCACATCCAGAAATAATCTGATTCAATCCACAGGCTACATCTAATATTTAAGGTACACATGGGCAGAACAAGTGCCAGGACACACAGTTTTTAATGTGGCTGGTATGGATGATGTCACATCATCCACAGATTGAAGGCAGAGCAGCTTTATGTTTCCTGGGCTGCTCTAACGTAATTAAATAAAATGCTGCAAAAAATAAAGGCCTCCATAGAAAGTCCTAAGTAATATGAGTTTCAGCCTCTTAATTGTTTATAGTCCTCCTATGATGTATTTATGTTCTGTAGTTAACAAAAACAAAAGCACTTTAACATAGAAAATAACTGTAATTGTTTGATATGGGATAGACCCAAAATCTGAGATCATTCTGCACTTTGGTCTTAGAAAATGCATTATTGTGTTAAGTTGTAAGTCTGCTCTTCTTACTCTGATAGAAATCTCTTCCATTGGTAAACTTTCTTTCACTGCTAAACTGATACTACATGGAAGCTAAATAATGGAGAAAATTAAAGCAGATTTCTTGATACTTTTGAATCAATACTTTTCAACACCATTTTGGAGGGACTGGATGAGCTATGGCTGTTGGATGATCTATCAATGATCAGTTTACCTGTGGATATTTCACTTCAGTTTTGGCAACCCGTTCAGCTTCTGGCTTCTCCACTGAGGCTGCCAATAAGAAATGAAGCTCTGTGAGAAGCAGTGTCACAGATGCCACAGTGTCATAGCAACAAATGGATACAAGAAAACTGCAGACTGTAAACCCAACATCCAAATGGTGCATCATCCTCATAGCTTGAAATCCTACATAGTTTCATGCATATTTCTGGTCATAAGTTTGTGAAAATACAGCAAGATTCAAAATAGGCCCATAAGGTCCAATGAAAATATTGTCTGACTTCTTATTTTGGCAGCAAAACAGTAATAATTACTCTTTCTGTGGGGCCTTTTCTTTTTTTTTTTTTTAAACAAGCCATGTACCTACCTCAACACAATTTGTCTAGATGACATTTCCTGTATGAACTAGTGAGAATATTATGTTTAATAGGAGGAAAACTTTCACAAATGAAGATGGAAGCTGTAAATAGGCAAGAATCTTCAGGACAAACATATCTTGAATTAGGGGTTTGTTGCTATTGACAGTGATGTTTTCTTGGTTTCTATTTAGCTTTCCTCAGACTGAAAAATAAAAGGAGACACAGAGATGTCATTCCTCACCCAACATCAATAGCTTCTTATGGTAGCTAATGGCAAAATTCTCCTTACTGAATATCACAGCCTGCATTGTCCAAACTCTTAGAAATAGTTCCTCGGTCTTTTGTTTTGTTTTGGGGTTTATTTTTTGTTGTTTTTTGCTTGGGGTTCTTTTTAGTGGGGGGCATTAATACGCTGTTATAAGTGAAACAACTGCCAGGACCCAGCCAGCTGAATGCATCTAGTCTTGTCCTATGGTTGGATGCAGCAGAGCACAATCCTGTCCAAGGTATTGACACTGCAGGATGTACAAAGTTATGTGTGACTCTACAGAGCTGTCAGGTTTAGGATCTGCTTTGATGGCCCATTTTAGCTGAGTCCAGAGGTGCTTCCAGAACAAAGTTTACAAAGCAGAAAGTGCATATGGACAGAGCATAGAATCTAGACCAAAGTCCTTTTTGTTTGCCAAACATTTCACAATTCTCTTTCTAGCCCATGAGAAGCAAGTTCAGAAAGAGGAAAGCAAATGTGGATTAAAATGTTTTTGTATAAAGCATTTGGGTTTTTTTTTTTTTTACTTGTTAATTATTGGTACCTACACTGCCAGGAAATTCTTACAAGTGGCCTCGGATGTTTCTTTTGCTTCTTTATCCTGTTTACAGAGACAAACTAGACTCCCTGTGGGTCTGATCCTCCACAATTAAGCAGAGGGAAAGTTTTCCACATACTTCAAAGGGAGTAGGATCTGGTTGTAAGTAGGATTCCTTTTTTGGCATAATAGAGGTTACTTAAGGTAAAACTTGCTTTTTTACATCAATTTTCTAGGTGATCAGGCTGTCATAACCCTTGCAAATATTATCAACCTCCTCTTCAGATATCTTGTGCAGTTCTATTCATAATCCCCAGCTAAGTTTTCACATTATCTGATTCCAGTTGTGCCCAGAACTCAGAGATGCAAGAGGTGTCATTTACTTTCAGGACATTTGAACAGTGGTATTTATTCATTACGCTCTGATTCAGCATATTCAATTTTAAGAAATTCAATAATTTCTTAAAATACTGAGTTTCATTCCCCTTTCTACTTCCTCCATTCTTAAGACACTCACCAAGAGTTGGTGACCTGCTGTAACTCAGAGGCTGCATTTCAGCCTGACAGCTGTTAGTCCTGTGCAGTTTGTAACAGACTGATAATGGAGTTTCTGACACTGCAGGCAAAAATAAGGGGACAGCTTGCCCCCAAAATCAGTAATAATCAAGGTAGAATTCAAAGAAAGAAAACAATAAGAAAGCAGACTGAAATATGGACTGAGGGACAGCCAGGTGTGTGTGTGTGTAAAGCCTGAGGGAGGTGAATTCAGGCAGAGGGTGGAGTTGTGTCTGGAAAGTATCACAGGCTGAGTGATATCCCCTCACATGAAGCATGAATTTTGTACCCCTTCCAGTCTATTTATCTTGTTCTCTTGTTACTGTTCAAAAAGTTCTTAGTGATGTCAGTTTGAATATTCAGCTAAACACTATCACTGATTTGTCTCCACAATTACCAATTCATTGAATTTGGAACCAGCAGCAGCTCATTCACTCGCTCACTGCTATGGAGATCAAAGCCTTTACGGGCTCAGGTGGCTCTGTCACAAGTGTCCCAGCTCTACTTATCCCTGTCAAGGTCCCACAGACCTTAATTTACCAAAGTCACCAACTATGAGCCAGAAACTCAGAAAACACCCATATGTGTATTAGTTTTCAGACATATACACATACTAGACCTTTTCCAAGAAAGCAGTGAGTGACAGAGGAAAATTATGGCTTTGCTAATTCCTGACTGGAGCAGGAATTTAAACTGTGCAATTGCCCACAACAAGCACTGTAATCCGGGACTTCCTCCCAGATCATCCATTCTCTTTGCAACTTTGAAAAAGTTGAAGGAAATTTTGAGTTTGGCCTCTTGTAAGTTGTATGTGCGCTCCTTAGGACTTGGTATTCAAGGATTTCTTATAAATCTGCACAGATATGTCTTTTCATTTGGAGAGACCACAGAGCCCATTTGAACTGTAAGAGAAACAAAGCAGAATAGCAGACACTGTTGCATTTAACCATGCAAAATGACCCAGGAAGAGTCACTTTACTACAAGCAGGTAAGGGATAGCCTCTGATGTCATTGCAAACTGTGGTATCCCAAATTTCTCTGGTGACATGACAGAGTGAATACAGAGTCCAAAGGCAAACATTTTTTCTGAATCAGCAACAGTTGCTCTGACCTGGAAGGCATCCAAATTTAACCTTCATTCATCAGGAAAAAAAGCCCCCAAACAGACTGAGAGTAGCCCAGGAGAAAGAGGAACAACCACCAAGTTTACTAAAAGGACAACAGGCAAAGAAACTAAATGGGCAGAGAGAAAGCAAGAGGCTTCAGGTATTATACAAAGCTGAACAGAGTTTAGAAAAATTTTAAAACTGCAGGACAGAGAGGTGGAAAATTTTCACTCACTTTCTCAGCCGTGGATCAGAATTCAGGTGAAGCAGCTTTGTGCAGTCAAAGGTGACTACGTATCATGTAATTTCTGGGAACTGTTGTATGAAAACAAGATATAGCTCTACACTATGTGCTATAAACCACCAGAAGTTACAGAGCCTGATGGAAGAACTACTGGATGAAATTCATGGCTTAGTATAGCAGGTCAAGCTAAATGATTCTGAGAACTGATTCTTCTGGGATTAAAATCCACAAAGCTATAGCCTCCTCCATGTCCTGATTTTAAAGCTGCTCAGGTGGTTGATGTTCAAATCAAAGCCTTTGGCAGCAACACCAGACTTGTAACAGCATGACTGTACTGTGAGACAGATGAGGGAATTAATCCAGATTAAAAATACTAGTGCCAAGGGAAAAAAAAACCTTGGTTTAGCTTTTTCCCTAATATGGTTTAGTTTTACAGCCCAATTTATACATGACTCAGGGCATGATGTAGGTGACAGATAGAAATAGTAAGGAAATATCTCAAATTAAGATTATCCCAAAAAAGTTTACTCATGAAGCCACAGCCTGAGAACACAGCTGCTATACCAAAATACAAAAGTAGAACTCACTTTCACATGGCCATTAAAGCCAATACGATTGTGATTGAGTATAGCAAAACATTTGTGTTCCTTTCCTGGACTGATCATATCCTCTAAATTCAGGTATATCCATTTATAAACATCTACCCTTTGCAAAATTTATTAGAAATCTTGAAGCATGATGAAGCCACAATATAAGCATTTAAAGCAACAGTTTTCATCTTTCAAAGCTGACAGCCTACATTAGTGACAGGACCAATCTCAGCCAAATGAACATGGAGAGCAGGACTGTGAGAACACAAACTATTCCAGGTGATGCACATGGGACTTCAGACTGGTACTATGAAATGGGGAGGTTTATACAATCACATAGTCTGCCTGCCTGCATCTTTTACTCAGATCCATTCCCCACAGAAACTTTGGAAGGCACCATCCAGTTTCAGAAAAATTTGTGAGAGCAACTGAACTCTCGATAGAACGAATGGGAAAGAGCCTTGGAGACAATACAGTTATCAAAGTAAACAGGAAAAGCAGATGAAGTAAGGTGCCATAAAAATAAATTTCATAATGTTTCCAAAGTACTCAAACATTGCAGCAATGAGCACAGTGGAGAAGTCCACACAGGCCTAAACACTTTTGTATCTAAGGATCAGGACATGTCAAGTGATGCAGTGTTACATACTGAACAAATGATAAATGGAAATGGAGGTGAGACAGAAATCCCTTGGATCTCAATTTTTCATCTGCTGTACCAATACATTTATATGCATTCATATAAATCAGTGTCATAAACTACTCAGGCTTTAGCTAAAAACTGGCTGGTTTCCTAACTGGTGGCATGAATCTTGCCTCTGTTGCTCACACCTTGTTTTCAAGCTTCCTCCACCTGGATTTCCAGCTCCAGATGAAGAAAGCTGAAGTATATTTACCTCAGGTATTGTAAAGATTCCAATGATCTTAATCCAGAGGCAATCAAAGTATTATTATTAGTGTCCTGAAGGCACTAATAGAACTTTAACAGCCATGACCAGCCCCACTTGGGACTCTTACCTGTGCTCTCTGTCCATTGGCTTGGGGATTCTATTTAAGTCCAGCCTGGGCTCTCACTGCCTATTTGAGCTATGCTCTGGGTGCTCCTGTTTGCATCCCTGCCTCTGGCTGTGCCTCCTGGGGGGATGTTGGGGCTCTGCTGTAGGTCTGTACCTCCCTGACATGTGCTGTAGCTTGTTTCTCATTCTGCCCTCTGAATGGAGTTTGCATCTGTGTTGTGTCTTTCTTGGCCTGTGTCTTGCTGCTCCTGAATTATCCCAGTCTCTTTCCTTTTTATTTCTGGGCTGTCAATGGACTTTTCACCCTTTTGTCATCCTTCCACATGTATTTGGTAGCTGTTCCATAGCAGGAATCACAGGTAGGAAGCTTCTTTCCTGCTCACAACATGCCACAAACTACAGTTCACAACGAAACAGTGGGCGATGAGCAAACTTAACACATCTACTTCCCAAAGAATAACTCAGCCTTTCCTTTCCTCTCTCACTGAATTTTCCTGGTTATTTTTCTGAATAATTGTTCATGAGTGTTCACACCATCTGTGCTGTGCACTGTAAGTGCAGGGTTCTGTGGAATAATGAATATTTCATCATGTCATTCAAGGCTAAAATAAGATTGCATGGTTTAATTCTACCATTTCCCAACTGCACGGTCTCAGCATTTTTCGTATATTTTTTTAAATATAGTGAATACACAGCTTTTGTATGTATTTCTAGAAAATAAAATGGGCAAACTCAGACATTTTGCATAGAAATACATTTCGAGAAGTATTTCCTAAGAAAGTGAAGAGATCCAGGATTTTGTTCTGATCCATTTTAGAATGAGCTGCCAAGTGCAGGTGGAGTCTGAAGTTTGGAAATGTTCACATCTATAGTTCCGGGTCAGGTTCATTTTGCCTTTTCTCTCTTCTCTGGCTTCTGAAGAGCAGCCCCCGTGACCGCAGGGGAGAACTTCAAGCCTGAAATATCAAACCCAAACAAGGAAAAGCACGATGCTCTTGTATTAGTACTTTTGCCTTTGTCTCTGTCACCTTTCATCCTGTTTAGTGCCGTGAGGGTGGATGAGTTTCCTGTGCAGGGGTGTGAGAGGCCCCCGCGGGTGTCCGTGCCGTGTCCGGTGCGGGCTCTGCGGCCGCGCTCCGCCCGCTCCGTGCTCAGCGCGCCGAGAGGAGGCAGCGCCCTGCCAGCTGGCCATGGGGCCATGGCATCAGCTGCGCCGCTCCCCCTGCTTGCTGCATCACATTTCTGCTCGGGGAGGATTAAAAACCAGGGCAGCGGAGAGCAAATTGCTGCAGGCACATGAGTTTGGGGGCAGGGGAGCACAGCCGCACTACGGCTCTTTTGGACGAGTCTCTCCTGATCCCGAGCCACTTGCTCGGTCGGATGGGGAAGGGGGGGCTGCAGGGAGAGCCTGGCTTTCAGGAAAGACCATGGAAAAACGTAACTCACGGTAATGGTGAGATTAAAGGATTAAAGTCAATTCACGCCCCAGTCAAAATGAAATTTCAGCCTCTGGTTTTTTGATGTGTGCAATGGGGCAGAGCGGTGCTGAGCTCAGGATCCTCAGCAGCCCACGGAAGGACAAGGGTCTAATCCCAGATTTCTGTGCATTTCCTGCTCTAGTAAAAGTGTCTCCTGGCATAACAGAAGCTGCTCTTGTGATAAATGCAGGACATGACTTATGGTACCACCCTTCCCTTTCTGTCACACCCTATGCTTGATATTTCCTCAAAAAATTTTATCTGTGAAATCCTTTCCCTAAGGCATTGCAAACAGATATGGGAATACTGTAAAGAAACAGTAAAGAAAAAAAGAAACAATAACACACAGAAAAAAACCAAACACCAAACAAAACCGAGCAACAACATAAAAACCCTCCTGTAAGGCCATTCTTAATGGGGGTTGGTATTACAAAATCTCATGCACCAAGTCACAGTTTATTGTGGAAGTGGCTGCTTTATTCCTGGCGTGTGAAATTACTTGAGAGCAGAAGTAGACCCAATAGTAACTTTCTCTTTGAAGGCTGCACTAGCTCAGTTTCCAAGGTGTGGTTTCTGATGTGAATACCTGCTTCCAAATCTGATATATATTTGAATATTTCCATGATTAAAAATCATTATTGTGTTCCAGTGAAGGTAGGTGAGTACAGAGGAAGCAAGTTTGTTCTTCGAGTAATTTTTCAAGTCAGTAGTTACAGAGAGAACTATTCAGTCTTAGTCAAGACTTTTTGCACTTTGTTTGCCCATCAAATTTTATGTAAAATATTGTTTTCTAGCTTAGATGGGTTTATGTACTTCAGCCCCATTCTTCAGCCAGCTTTTGCTCACTTTTGTTGAACATCTCCTAATTCCTCATTTCTCTGCTAATAAGATGTTCAAAACTGAACACAGCATTGCAGGTACTATTTTCTGTCCACTTGGAATTACAGTGCTTTTAGTTCCATAGCCCAAAATTTTACTGAGCCTTTTCTACCAACCTAATTTATATATGGTCATATGTAAGCTGGTAGGCTGGTGCCTATTGTACCTAAGTTAAAACATCAGTGCTTTTCTCATAGAATGTCTGGTTTTGGGTTATTTTCTGTGGGAGTACTAGTTGGTATTTTTCCATTTATAATATTTTTGCTACATTTTTAACTGTGCTAGGATACCCAGGACTATTAGCTCATTCATCTAACAATTTATAATTTAGTAATTCATGGTAATTTCACTTCTCTATATTTACACTCTCTTCCAGATCACTGTGAATGTCAAATAAGATAGAGCCCAGCATCCTCTGTTAGCCTGTGCTCTCCTGTGACTCAACTCTGCTAGCCCAGTGTATTTCATACACTTTGTATGCTCTTGCCCTGAACTTACAAATCAAAATGAGACCTGTTAGCTCACCCTGTTTAGAGTCTAGAGGTTGCTCATCAATGCAATGCAGTAGTTAAAGAGCCAACTGAGAGTTAAACTGTCACTATGTGCATTTTGTAAAATACTGGAAAAATTCTACATCATTAATAATTGTGAAAAGAGAGAGCTACACGTTTTAGCCCTAGGCTCTGTGGGTTTCCTAAGAGAGACAGGCAGCTGTGTGGGAATTGTGCAGAAGTCCCAACTCCTCATGAGGCCGCTGGGGAGTCCACCTGTTCTTGTAGCTATTTGACTGTATCCTCTTTCCCTGGCAGGTCCATGGGAAGTGTGTGTGCAGACACAACACAGCAGGGGACCACTGTGAGAAATGTGCTCCGCTCTACAATGACCAGCCTTGGAAGCCAGGAGATGGGAAAACAGGGGCACCAAATGAATGCAGAAGTAAGTGGAAGGGAGTTTACTGACCCAGGCTCCAAGGGTGAGCCCTCGCCATGCCAGCAGGCAAAGCTCACCCACAAAGACTTCTGTGATTTAGGGTAATGGTGCCATTACAGAAACTGGGGATAAACTGCTGGTCATTGATGGAGAACTTCAGTGTGCAGGTCGTTTTCTGCACTGGAGCTACTGAGAAGTGGAATTTACAAGCCAGAAATCTGGTTTTCATGTAGCTGCACCCCCCCTCCACAATCCAGGTTCTAGCAGGGTTTAAAATACTGCCAGATTGGTTTGGAAAATGATACCACAATTACTGTGTCAGTTATGAAAGCCTGAAGGACATTCTCTTGTCCTCACCAGAGTGTCGCTGTCACAACCACGCCGAGAGCTGCCACTTTGATCTGAGCGTTTGGTTGGCCTCGGGGAAGCGCAGTGGGGGAGTCTGTGACAACTGCAAGCACAACACTGAGGGACATCGGTGCCAGAGGTGCAAACCAGGCTTTTACCGAGACAGAGGGAAGCCCATGTCTTCTCCAGAGGCCTGCAAGCGTAAGTGACCGTGTTACATGAGGTGAAACATGAATGGTGGAAGAATCATTAAAAGAATGAAATAGTTTCTGTCGAAGTAGTAACTCCTATAGGGGTAACTCATGAATATTAGTAATTTTCTTCGTATTCTTTTCCTAAACTACAGGGAGTTTTGATCAAAGGTGATCATCCTGATTTTTTGTGTCTATTTGTCCCCATGATATGGCACATTTTTTTGTGATAACTGATTCAGTTCTCCAAATGCATTGCCTCCTGGGGAAAGGCAGATTTTCTTGTGTTTGTTTTTTAATTAACATGGCTCCTTTTCTCTTGAAGCATGTCTTATTTACCTGGAGGTTTTTTTCTGTACCTCTGAAGACTGTGTAAGCCTATGTGCAAGCTATTGTTAAATTCCACTTGATTGTGCAGCATCTGTGCCCATAAATACATGTAATGGATGCAGAAGATACAGGAGGCCTGGAACCATGCATAGTCACTTGGGAACAAATACATCAGAACACAGCCAGACTTATCTCTGGACTCTACAGCTATGTTATGGGGGATTCTGCCCAAATTAATTGCATCATTAACACTTCAGCAGAATGTGTTAGGGTGTGTCTCAGGCACAGAGGCACTAATGGCTTCACACTGAGGATGTACAACCTCTGGATCAAGTTTGCACCATCAGTCTGGCAAATAGCCCAAACCTCCCTCACTTAAAGTAAACATTTCCTGAGTATCCTACCAGGCTTCACACATCTGATTCTATCTCACATCTGTTTGAGAGGTTGCTATTTCCAGCAATATACCTAATTTCATTTTTCTCTTTGGACAGTTTTCCTTCCCCATAGCTCAGACATCAGTTGCCAGCATAGAGAACTTCATCCTCTGTTATCTGACCTCTTGCCCACTGACATAATGAGCTTTTGAAGGTTTTCTGACCTTTTCAATGTTCTTCAACATGATTCCTCTTAAACACTTAGGTTACTCCTCTCCCTAGGACAGTGAGTCCTGTGATACTGCTTTAACTTTCTGTGCCCAACATATCCAATGTTTCTGCTCTTTTGTCTTCTTCCCACTGGAACTTGGTGACAGGAGGCTATTTCCACACAACTTTTTCTTCTCATTTTCACAATGTTCATCACAGAACATGGATCAGCAGATAGGCCAAAGGGTGAGCTTCTCTGGCTCACCCTGTATCCTGTAGTGTTCTGTGGTGGCCCCTTTCTAGTTCTGTTTCTACTCTGAGCAGATTTGCTACAGGGAAGTATTGTAATGAGAACAAATTGTTGTGCCAGAAGATTAGCTTTCCATCTCTTAGTACCTGAAAGAATCTGTGTATGAACTCTTGTACTGGGCAGCAGGGAGACAGTGCAGTAACCAGCATCATGTGTAATACTAGATAACTGCTAAAGTCAAGGAGCACTGGAGAGCAGCAAAGAGGAAAAAACAGTGTTTGAAAATACAGCCTATCTGTGTGGAAACCCTAGAACAGTTTGCCTAGATGAAATCAGACCTTGACTCTACTTCTGCCTCTCTTGTCTGGTCTGGTTACAGGTCTCTCAGTAAACTCTGCCAATACTCTGCAGAGCAAAAGAAAACTGTTCAGAAATTTACCTTGTTGAAAGAGCTTTATTCCTGTTGTGCCAGCCAAGCACAACAATGTCCTTTTCACCTGGGAAGGGGCTGCTGCCAGCAGAAGGCCCCCAAATGCAATTGTCGTCACTCAGAGTTGCATGCTCAGGTCTAGAGAGCTGCCATCCTGCTTTAGTCACTGAAAGTTATGTGTCTTTTCTAGGCTCCTTGTTCTGTCAGTGGAGAAACAGTGGGACCTCTGGGGAATTATTTATTGCAGTCTAAGGTAGATGTCTGAAACAGATGGACTGAATTGCCCTCTAAAGCATATCTATTTCCTGAAGAGGTACTCTGGATCACTAGCCTGCACTAGAGTTTCTCTTAGCTGAGATGAATCTAATGGGTTTCATTCAGCAGCAAAGGTAAGCACAACCCCACCTGTGAATGATTCAAGTCAATGGGACCTTTCCCAGGGGTGTAAAGGCATTCAAGAATGCTTGCCATACCGAGATAGAAGGAAAGGGCATTGCAGCCCACTTGGCTTTCACAGCAGCTGTGTGCACAATGCTTGGACCTCGGTAGGAATGGGAGGTACTCTGGAGTTCAGAGACAACTGGGAAGGAGGTGGTTAATCTGTGCCTTTTCCCTTTTATTTAAGGCAAAGAAGAGAATTCCTGCAATATGATTTGACAAATTACCATAGTAGGTAGTACTTTGTATGATGGAAGGCCTGATCCCCAAACACTTCCCCATGTGGATTTCAGGCAGTGTGTGTGTACTTCATGCTACGCTGCACCTCTGCAGAGAACTTCAGGGAACACTTCACTACTTTGGTTACTATCAGAGACAGCAAAACCAGAAACACCAATGGAGTCAGGTTTTGGTTAGAACAGACTCAGTTTGATAGAGGGAAGTTTTTTCCTCCAGGACCATCATCAGCTGATATTAAACTGAAAAGTCTCCTGCAGGATGTGCACGATAGAGCCCTCTTCTCTATCCTTTAGGTTGAAAACTTGCATTGTCAGTAAACCTCATCTGGTGCAGTTTAAGCTGTACAGGTTGTGTGACCCTAAAACCAACTCTGATTACTCAGTAAACAAAGTTTCTGTTTTGAGCATTGCTAATATATTAGACAATGAGACCACCAGATAAATTTTTTCATACCTCAGCCTCCTGATTATAAATTGAAGAGCTGCCACTTCTGGATTAGCATGTTTTTTAGGATTTAAGTGTACCAATTCCAAGGCATCACATCACTTTGAGAAATTCATGCAGACAGCGCCAGACTATCAACACTAAATGAAAAACCCACCCACTGAGCAAGTGTTGAAAAGCAGTAATAAACTGCAAACAGCAGACTGAATGGATGGGTTTGGTGAGAGCAACCTAGTGCCCATCTTCCCATTTTGAACTCGGAGGAAAAAAACCTTCAATGGGAGATGAAAACTTGACCCTTGTGTACAGTAGATACTGAGCTGGGAAAGGAAGTCTGATGAAAAAGCTGAATGAAATGCTGTGCTAATCCCTTTGAGAAAGCACGCTTGAAGAGTGCTCTGCCATCCAGAGCAAAGTCTAGGTTCAGCTGTGACATCCCCCTCAGGCTCCCAGAAAGTTAACAGGACACTGCTCAGGCCCAGAAACAGTCTTTAAGCATTAGTCATAATAATGAATAGCATTCTCTCTTAATCTGCTCTGAAAAAAAAAAGTTGTATAACAATTGGATCTCCTGGCACTATATAAACCACCCTTAGCTGACCCTCCAGCGCGAGACTGCAAAGACATTCTCTCAGAAAAAAAATCTGCTGAAATTTGATATGTAAGTGTGAATCTGCTATTCCTTTTTGTCTGCAGAGGTAGCCTGCCTCTGATCCCTTTGCATCTCCTGTTCCTACCACCTGGGATGAATGAGAGCCGGGTCATGGGCAGAGCCTTGTTTTGACACTGCTTAGATCTATATTAAAAAGAAAAAAAGGCATGAAAAGAGACCCAGAGCAAGGCACACACCTGCCTGTTATTGGGGGTGACAACACAGGATTAAGTAGTTTGGATATAGACTTGTATGGGAGCTTTGACTCAAAAGCCTAATTGTTTCCTAACCAATGGTTAGAAAAGCTGCTGTATCCTTGGCTCTTTCCTGTGGCTTATTCCAAGGCTTAAGGGATCCTTCTGAAATGGCACCATCTTTTGTACTCGCCCTTTGCTTAGCTTAAAAATAATGCAGGCATGTAGACCCATTAAAAAGGGTCTCCAGGAAAACAAGCTTTTTTACTCAAAGAACGAGCTAGAAAATTAAAATGTGCCCAGATGCACATGCACACACACATGGTCTGAAAGGCTCTGCTTCTCATCCATTTTCTTCTGAGCAGAGGGAGTGAACTTTTAATTCTAATATCACAAAGGCCCCATCACATCTTGGTTCAAAGTCCGTCTTAATCAGCCCTGACCACACACACAGCTGTCTATCTTACTTCCTTCATTTAAGAAACATCATTGGCAGAGTCAATCCCCACACCTGACATGCTTTAAAATTCAGACTGGTTTGATCATATACTCCCAAGATGCACACGTATATATTTCAGACTCAAAAGACTGTTTGATTTTTCATTTTGCCAGTTGTTTTTTTTAAATCAAATAGCCAGTCTGCTCACAGCTATGTCTTATGCAGTATTATTAGACAAAAGTTTAAGACAAGATACCTCAAAGGTTATTGACTTACTTGGAGCACTTGGTATTTTACTGGAAGGTGGGACCATATTGCTACAACCAATATTATATTTTACATCTGTGTCTAATTACATGGGGAAGACAGCTGTGCTGAGGGTAGACAGATTTATTATGGACTTGAGTGGGGTTGCAGTATGAATTATTCATTTTTCATTATTTCTTGTCTCCTCCCTTTTACAGTAGTGTCTGACAAAACAAACTTAGTATGGGAGTGAGACTAAAAGGCAAGAGGATGCTTCATAATACTCACTGACCAACAGTCAACTCTGAAGTAAAATGATGTTTTTCACTACACTACTGTCAAGGGGAGAACCCAAATAAACTGCCCAGCTCTGAGCCAGGACTGTCTGCACACCGTCCCTAACATAATTGATGATGCCTTTGACAAACAAGGCCATTGTCGCATCGGCTGCTGTTTTGTTAGACAGGGAGGTGGATGGAGAGAAAATGAGGGTTTGCCAAGAGAAAAGAAGCAAAAATCAGTGAGAAAGGGTTATCAAATACTGGTAAATGTTAAAGGGTAAGGTTTTGGAAACTTGCTTTTATGTATCTTTAATTGTGAGGTTTATTTGCAAATCCATGGTACTGTTAAACAGATAAAAACCCAGTCATCCACAGCTGCCCCTTCAGCATGTGACATGTGGGCTCTTATTTTAGGAGTTACCTTAGATGCACAACTGGGATTTTGGCTGTAATACTTTGGAAGCCAGACAATGTACCCACCCAAGCTGAAAGGCTAAATAAACACAGACTGAGTAAAGCGTTTGCAAGCCACTTGTATAACTCATCTGAAAGTGTTGTACATGTATTGATTCAGCTTGCTTTCTGATCCACCAGAAGCTGTCCCAGTTTCTAACTGGAGAATATGTCCCACAGTTCATCTGGGAACATTATTTTTACTGAACCGTAGCCTCAACATAAAAATAAATAAAAACAAAAAGGCACTTTTGTTTTCTGCTTCCTCATCAGCTTTCACCAGTGCTGTCAGTCACTGTGCTGTAATATTTTCCCTCAGGAATAGGGCAGGAGAAGTTCTCATCTTCCTGAATCAGGTTGCAGTCTCAGCTGGGGATAGGTAGTCTAATGATGTGAGTTACCCATCTGTTAAGTGACTCTAACTGATGAAACCTGAAAACTAGAAATAAGGGGGATAAAGACAGACCCAGAGGCTGCAGAAGTCTAAGGCATTTTAAGTGAAAACTCCACAGGTAGATCCTACATATAGTAATATTACAGTGAAAACAAACCTGGATTCAAGTAAACCCTAATGCTGGCAAACTCTTACTCCTTGTGTCTCAGACCAGTCTGCAGTAAAGGAAGTGTGTGTCCCCTCCTTATCCCCAAATCTATGACATCCATTTTTTACAGTGACTGAAATGAAGAGTCTCTTTTTTAGGGTGACGTAGTCAGCCCTGCAAAAATTGGGGGAAGGGGGACAAAATCAAGTATAGCAGCAAAAATTCAGACCTTGCCTTTGAACCTGTCAGGGCTAATGAGCACTTCAGTGTTACACCTGCTCTCCAGAGCTGACAGCACAAGCCGTGGGTTTGCTCCCAAAGTCGAGGCTGCTTTGTGGCAAACAGGCGAGGCTGCTGCCCTCCGCCAGCCCGCCCATTGTGCTGAGCACATTGCCCATGACAGCACGTGGCCTTTCTGTCCCTAGGCTGTTGTGCTAGTGTCCCCTGAACACAACGGGCCCAGATCCATCCATAGCAGTATAATAATATTATTAAAATTATTGGCATAAAGAACACAGGGCTTGGGGAAAAAAAATAACTATATGGTAAGCAGATCATAAGAGAAATGCCCTTTAAACAAAATTGCTTGCCCTTTTTTTTGTACTATTTTCAAAAGATATTTTCTTTTCCTGAGTTTCAAATATGAGGTTGCAGATGAAAGTGAATCTGTCCCTGCTACATTTTAAACTGTCTTTAGTCATGTATTTGCTCCTTTCCCCTTGGAAAGTGATGTGTGGGATCAGAGTGTTCATTTGGTCTCTTATCTGTGAGCTCATGAAGAAAAGTGGCTTGATCAGAAACAATGATGGGCAAACTTCAAAAGCTTTGGAGATCATGTTTGGTTCAAATAAGCATCCAAAAAAGGCTGGCCTCTAATCCAAGCTATCTAAACACCTTGGGTGTCCAACATTTAACTGAAAATCTCTGTAAAAGCAGGCCTTAGCCACAAGATTTTTATTTCTGCCCTCTTCCAGATGGATGAAGTAGTGATGCATTACCTTTTCAGTCTGCTACAAGTAAGAGTCAAGGCATGCTGTTTTGTTAATACAAAAAAGAGCTGAAATATGAAGGCCTGGAGTTCAGCTCAGTTCTCATTTTGATCAAACTTGTCTGAACATCAGAAAAGAGTGGGTTTGTTTACTGCTTATATTTTACTTCTGCAGAGCTGTTGGCATGAGGCTGGACCATCTCAGCCAGGTTCTGCCCTGATGGAGAGGAGTCAACTGTGCTGGCTTGCAGCTCTCTGTGTATCCCTCCTTGATGCTGTCACATCAGGAACATACCAGTGATGTGGGATTATGACAATTTATTGTCTGTGCAGGAAGAGTTGCCCACAGGAGCTGTAACTATTTGTTTTCCTGCCAAATTGCCTTGAGTTGCTAGGCTGGTATCAAACTAGAAACAGCATTTAAAAGATTTGGAGGTTTTTCTTCCTGTTTGTTCATCTTCAGCTACATGTAAAATAAATCTAGGGAGTTTAGAGGCCTTCCATTCTGCTTGCCTTCCTTGAAAAAATCTGCTCATGTATTTATAAAAAAAAATCATCAGCTTCTTTATACACTTACAGTACTGCATGGTGAGATGTTTAGCACTTTAGAAGGGAACTGAAGGAAATTCGTGCACTTTGGAGGCAGAAATTGAAAATACGTTTCAGGTCACCTGAACCACCTGTATGAGCTGCATCTACCCCAGAGGAAACAGCTGTTTTGTGATCTCTGTCTTTACAGGAAAGGCAATGTAGGCAATAGCTATAATTCTTTACCTTGTCCTTGCTAGTGAAACTTTCTGCAAAAAACTTAAAGTGAATCACCTTCAAACCCCTTTAAAAATAAACACACAGAGGAGTATCACTGGTATCACTTGAAAACCCTGCATGGTCATGATTTGTGTAGCAAGGAAGAGCTGACTTTCATGCACAAATGCTCACAGTTGTACATGTTTTGCTTTGTCTAACAAATTGAAAGGGAAAAATCGCAAATGTGGGCTGAAATGCAACGTTTATTAGTTCTGACTTAAAACTCCTGATCATGAGGAAGAAGGTACAAGTTTATCAGCCTTGCAAAAATGTCACTTAATCAGCTGATCCCACGGCACACAGTTTGAATTGCCTCTTGCCGTGTGTCCATAGCCTGTGCCTGCCAGCCCATGGGTTCAGCCAACACCACGTTCAGCAGCAGCTGGAGATGCCATCCCCGGACAGGATTCTGCTACTGCAAGCCAGGAGTGGCGGGGCCCAACTGCGACAGGTGCCTCGTGGGCTACTGGGGCTTCGGAGAGAACGGCTGCCAGCCCTGTGACTGCGCCAGAGACTGCGACCAGCGCTCCGGGACCTGCTTCAATGGGTAAAGGAGCCCTGCTCTGGGCTCACTTTGGGATGGGACTCTGTGAAATGAAACAAAGACTATCAAATACTGCACCAATATTAATAACTGGAGGGTGCACAATCATTTGAAAAGGTGGCTGTAAGTCATGAAAGGTTTTTTAGGTGACATTTACACTTTTAAGTCCATTGCGTTATCCAAGGCAATCTTGAACAGATGACTCTGCAGTAATAATAGGCATTTCCACAACCCCACAGAAATATGTGCAGGGTCTTTAAACAAACTTTTGCTTTAGAAATAG
Source organism: Eopsaltria australis (assembly GCA_034509425.1). NCBI lineage: Eukaryota > Metazoa > Chordata > Aves > Passeriformes > Petroicidae > Eopsaltria > Eopsaltria australis. The sequence goes on from JAVTVJ010000180.1 coordinate 700,188, forward strand.
AAGGAAGAGTCTGAACAGCCTGCCTCTCATCTGTGCCCAGGGTAAAATGAACAATAATCTCCCTCTTGTTTCTAGAGGGCCAGGCATCTGTATCCCAGACAGGTATTAGTACAGAAACCTTGTGATTTGCTGAGCAATTGCAGTTCTACAGGTCCTGCAGCTGTCCTCAGGTCCCAGTGACATCAACAAGTGGTCACTAAGTTACATAAAACAAACAAATGTAAGCAAAAAAGGCCCAATTTACAGGTACTTTAAAAAATGCTAAGTCAGCAGTGGGAGGCCTAAATAAAAGCCTGGCTCTTGTGATCTCTATCTGGCATGAAGTCTTCCTCATATTTGCACTCCCAATCTGAAGAAAGCAAGCTCATCAGTCTGGGTACAGCCAAAGCCAGCTGTTTCCCACCCCTGTGGTGCCCTAACTAAGTGTTGTGGTTTACGTGTCCCCCAGCTATGACAGTGAGCCCTTCTTTAACATCCCCATCGGGGGGCGAATCCCCGACCTCGTCCAAACGCCGACAAACGAGAGTGAAGAGGAGTGGAAATGGAATGACCATGAGCAGGGATTTTCTGCCCTGAGGCACCCAGGTACAGCCCTGTTTGAGAATATTTAGCTGCCAGTTCTTTCAACCCTCCACCCTGACTGGGTCTGCCCCACTCATCTCCAGCTTGTCTGTAGTATTTAAATAGTTCTCAGTTTCCCTGCCCTGTAAAGACTGGCACTTGCCTTCACCATTGGCTTGGCAGAGGTAACAGTGCCACTTACTGCATGGTTTAACTTTTCTGAGATGGGTATTGCCCTAATACCAGGAAGGATCAGCATTTCTTAGGTTACGGGATCAAACAAAAGTCTCATTACTTACATGATTTACAGCTGGATCTGATTCTACAAATCTCTTCATTAGGATCAGTTTATTAACTGTACAATAGACCTCATGTGGGCTGCATTTCACTTGACAGTGCTGATCAGATTTCAGAGTAATTATTTTATCATATAACAAGAAACACATTTGCTCACTCAACTTATTCTTAAGGTCCATATAGATTATGGCAACTACAGATATCTAATTTTATGACTGATGATCATTTGCTCTTCTTTTCTCTCTCATGTTCTGGCTCTTCTCCAACCTTTTGTGTTCTGGGGTTTCCCTGCTAGAGAAGTGTGTGTGCAAAGAAAAGGTGCTCGGAAGTGTCAGTGACTTCTGCCAAATGAAATATTCCTACGGTAAGTGGCTAACATGCCCCCAAGGTATGATCATTTCACAGTGTTCCCACTATGCATATTGTTAGCTGACAGCTATGAAAAATAATAGGATTGGTTAAGTCCCAAGAGGTAGGATTCCTTCTGCCTTTTTTGTCTAGTGACATGTCCAACTTCTGATCAGAACTTAAAAGCATTTTTCATGCAAAGCTCTGTGGTGTCTCCTTCCCACCCAGTTGATTTCCCTCTTTACAGCAGGAGGGGTGCTAGAATAATACTCAGTGGAATGACTGGCCTCTACATCAAGAAAAAATGATAAGAAACCTCACATGTAAAATGCCATTGCTTTTGCAGTCATTATGCAGGTTCCAATAGCCATGCTCATTTACCAAGAATGTATTTAATACTGTTGTTTATGAACACCTGGTTCATGCCATCACATGAAACAAGAAAGGAGGCTTGATGTGCTTGTGCCAGGACACAACAAAGCCTGCTTGAGGGGCTGATCTACATGAGCCTGTCATGCCAAAAAGTTATGGGATCCTACTAAATTAAAAGCAACAGAAATTTATCCAACCAGATTGTTGGACCACAAAACAAAAATACTACTTCTGGTTTGTTGTGCAATCATGGAATTTTAGTCATGTGACATGCCTGATGGGAAACTTCCTGACTTCCTTCCCTTAGACAGTCCCTTCTCACAGAACTGAATTTTTGAGAGGCCAGTGTTAAAGCAAAACACTAAAGTTTTCAGACTGGAAATATAAAGTGTAGAATCAGTGCACTTGAAATCAGACTGGTAGCTGCTGGTCAGGGTTTTTCACCCTTCCTTTTGTATACATACAAGTGCTTTCCTAGAATTTCCAAGTGTTTGACATCAGCCCATAAAAATAGTTGCTAAATAATATGGTGAAAGGATGAGTTAACTACTTCAAAAGAAAAATTCCAGTTTTTCCTTCTCCAGATCTATTTAAAAGATCCATCAGTGGAGTGGACAAGCATTATTTCTGTACAACTGTACTTTGGGATTTTTTTGTGTCTTCTTTCAAGGTGCTAAAATTCTATCTTTTAGCAGCATAAACCAAAATTCATTTAGAAATTCATTGTTGGTCTCTATCTGGATGTGTTTTCTGGCAGTAATAAAAGCAAGAATCCTATCTGCTCATGACAAAGGGACCCATGCAGAAGTTGCTGTTAAAGTGAAGAAGGTCCTGAAATCAGGAAAAGTGAAAATTGCTCGGAGCAACAGAAGCATTTACCCAGAATCCTGGACCAACAGGGGCTGTACATGTCCCATTCTCAATCCTGGTAAGAACAAAATACTCACCAGGGGTTTTGCTTCCCCTGTAAACAGTGCTTAGGAATATCAGCTGTATCAGCCTTTCTGGGGCATCCTTTGATTCATCCTCACCAAAGCACATTTGCTTTTCAGCTCACAGTTCTCAAGGAGGGTGGTAATGGCAGGAGTGGGGCAAAGGCATAAGCAGCAGCTGTCACATCCCAGCAGATCTGTGTGCAGAACCTCACTGGAACTAAATCAATTTGTAGCTGTAACCCCCTGAACACAGTCCTGGCACAGTGAATCTGTGTGCCCAGGAGCCAGCACATGGATGTATACACATAAGATGGTACATGCATAAACTGGATGAAATTGGCAAAGGTGCTGTATGCCAGATCCATATGAAAAAGGGAAATTCTGCATTGGGTTCTTCCTTATTCTGTTTTCTAACTAAGCATTTTCCCTCTTTTTTTTCCTTTTTAAACTAGGTACTGACTATCTTATAGCAGGCCAGGAGGACTCTAGGACTGGCAAACTCCTTGTGAACATGAACAGCCTGGTGAAACCCTGGAAGGCATATTTGGGAAAACAAGTATCAGATATTCTTCGAACTGGATGCAAATAATTTCTGCTTCAGAAATAACAGTGCCGGACTTTGCCTTTTAGTAACACTGCAGTGAAAGGTGTAGTTAGTTCATGCATTCCCATTCAACATACTCCTAGCTGAAGTGAGGAAAGCACACTTGCCATCCCTTCTTTCATGTGCTTAAACAGGAAACTCGGGATATGATTACTTTTTTTTAAAAAATGCACAGCCTTATCATACAAAATTATCTAGTGCATCATATATAGATCACAAGTCAGTTCTTCACGTGAGCCTGCTTCCATCCAGAATCATTTTACAAAGCAAAACTAAAGATATGGATTAGTGTTTCCATACTTCAGGTCAGAGTCTGATATTAATATGCATAAACTGCTTTCATAATACATTCATTACTGAGGAGTAATTTTCTTTATAAGTGACTACTAAAAGGCAGCAATTTCTTTCAGCTTTACAAGTGGCATAAGACTAAATAAGCATATAAGAGAGCTCAAACTGATTTACCATCAGACTGCAATTATGCCAATATAATGGGCTGCTTTCTAGAAGACAATTATTATCCCATTGCTGACCAGAAACAAACATGTGGCTTATCTTGGGACAGTGTCCTTTAGAGATGTGCAATCATCAATGCTTAGTGCTGAGCTCTGCTGCAGAAACAACCTTGGCTCAAACTCCATTCCAAATCCAGCTCTTAGCTGTAGTATTTAGTAACACCACAAAGGTTTCATAGCAATAACTGCAAATAAGCCTTAATTATAGGAAGAAGCCAAAGTGTGAGGAACTAGCAGCTGCTCTAATGTTGAGATTGTGACACTACAAAAGCTACAAAGCAGAAACAGGAGGTAAATGGATTGGCTGGAGCATGTATCAAATGAGGTAAGCTGTAGCTCTGGGAGAGCAACCTGGCTATTCCAACTGTGCTCAAGACCACTGGCCATGGATTGCACTTAGTGCTTTCATTGTGCTTTATGTCTCTTGGTCACATTTCTGATGCTGAAGCTCTGCTTCCGTTTCATAGTGCCTGAGGATTATTTCTCCCTCTGCAAAAGTACAGGAGTACATCTGCACTCCAGGTAAAATTAGTTCTGCTCTGCAAAAGCATTCTTTCTAAATCAGTTTTACCCTATAGTAATCAAGAGGTAGCTGCTTAAATCCTTCCCTAACACAGAATTTTGAGGAAATTGTGGTTTGAGACCTGTGTCCCCTCTAAGGACTCACGACCAAATGAAGCTGGTTGGAGCACCCTCTCTTCAACAAAGCAGAAACTACAATGAATTAATCTATATTCTTTCAGGGGGTTACAGAGAAAGAGCAAGGGCACATGCTACTTTTGCATATTTTGATTCCATGTCTAGTTTTTAATGCTCCTAGGGAAGAGGAGATGTTTTAATTTAGCACTGTCTGACTGGTAACTGAGATACCTAGAAAACCCTAATACTAATGCAGAACGATGGAAGTCCCAACCTACAGCTTAGGCCATCAATTTGTTCTCTTTACCACTGAGAACGTAAAAATTCCGTTTCTTTCATTCTATTTACCACTGTTTTACTTTGAATTTCACATTGATTAAACAGCAGAAAAATCCTCAGCTCATTTGGAAATGGATGACAGGCAGACCTTTTAAAAAAAACAGCTCCAATTTCTTTCCCAACAGGGTATAAACTGTTTCTTCTTCCCTCCTTTTCAGGAAATTTCCCTTTCTCCATTGCTTTCCCCCTTTCACTTCATTATTTATTTGTTGTTACCTAAAGTGGTATCCAACAATGTGGCATCTGCAACAAGTTATTTAATTAATGCAATAAAACACTTTTTAACCAAGGCATTTGGCAGAATTTGAAATGTCAACCTTATGAAATTAGGAGCCCAGCAACTGCTTTCTTTACTGTCTCCAGAAATCGTCTCACAACAAAAAGATTAACTAGTTCTCTTTCAAAAATCAATAAAGACCTGTACATGAATTTACAGTCTGATCTCAAAGGGCCTCTCACAAGAAATTAAATTCAAGTATGGGTTTAGAATTAAACTAAGGAACACACTTTTCAACAGAGGCCATTCTACCTGCAGGGGATCTTATTCAATGACAATGAGGATATTCCATGTTGGTTTATAGTCAGCACCATATTAAAGCAAACACCTCTATTCCACTTTTTGTGCCAGATTGGTGGTTTTGTGGGGAGGGTAAACATCTGCATAGTTCTCTTCTGTGAATGAAAGTTATTTTTTGACATGGTCATTTACTAGCATTACTAGCTACTGCTAGTAGAAATACAGCTTGGAACAAGAATATTGATACCCTGGTGTTTTCTCTTGGGGCCTAAGACAGTGATTAATGACTACCAAATGAAACACTGTGGTATGCAAACAAGACAATCAATACATCATACACTTCAGAAATCTCAAAAGTATCTGATAGATACCCATATCTTTCTCTAAAATTGAAGGCAATTTGGCTTTTTATTGGTATCACTGCTTCTTCTGCTCAGGCATCTGAGTTCACAGAGAAGAAAAATGAAAGAATAAAGTTTCAACTCACACAGAGCTACCCTGTGCAGTCTTTGTTCTGCAGTGCTACAATCCAGGTAGCCTGCCTGAAAATAAGAACCTAAATAGAAATGGACTGCACAGATCACATTAGAACAGCTAGTGATAATGGGAAAGTTTAAATTGATCACTACGAGACTTCAGAAAGGAAAAAACGTTATTTTCTTGTGCAGCATATGTGAAACGAAGATGAGCATGAGACAGTGCAAGATGAGAACTGACCTCCTGGTAAAAGCTGTTGCATATTTGTCAGAACAAGCAAGTAGGTCGTACACAGTAAATTAAAAGAGCTACCACAGAAGGCATGGTATTCCCATACCAAAAAAGAACTGCGTTTTTTGGGCCTTTGTACAATATCATTGCAACCCTCCCTGTGACTGTATGTCTTAGGTGACACAGTAAGACAAAGAATACCAGCGTGGAAAAAAGGATGAATTTGTCCAATGCAGAGTGGCAGAGCAGCTTCTTTTAGTAACTGTAAACTGGAGCCTGTCTTTAGGAAGGCCATATAAACACTCTACAGCACCCAAACAGGCAAAGTGGCTCACAAACAGTAGCAACCCCCTACCAAAGAGCAATGATGTTATCACTCAGAAGTCCCCAATAAGGATAAAATAAGAGCCTTTACACACAAGAAAAGAAGTCTGGAAAGCTGTGGAAAATTTCTAATAGAGCAAGTGAGAGTTTGAAGCACTAGATGTACCTCTCCAAAAAGCAGCAAATTCAGAATTGCTGGAGGTCACTGCAGCTCTTGGTAACAGCTGTGCAGCCTGATATCCAGGAGCAGGTGATCCTTCTGTCAATGTGGATCCTTACAGCATCAAACAGTTCATTAAATGGTCATTGAGTGCTGAGCCCTAACTCCAATATACTGACATAGTGCTAATAATGCTTCTCCAGATTCTGCTCCCAGCAAGTAATGAAGAGGGAAAATGTACTTACACAGACTTTGTGCACTGTTCTTCTGAGAGGGGCTCCTGCATAAAGACTAAGTTTTCTCTCTAGCATCTATCATGTCTCATAAGTTTTCCACACTGCTTGATGTAAGCTTTGAATTGATATAATTCACATGATGGATGCTCTCAAGTCCACCAAACATGGAAAAGCCAGTGTTACTTGTTATGTGTTGTAGCATTTTTATTTTTTAATTAAAAATGCTCCGAAAGTTCTATTGATGTGAGGTTTGGGATCTATTTTTAAAATTTTAAACCATGCAATCCTCAAACCACATGCACATTAATTCTTTTTTAGTTATTAAACCACAAATATTCCAAACATCAGGGTCTTCATTTGGTAGGAGTTAGCACAGTGTCAGGCAAATGGAGGAGAGCATTTAGCTTATAAGGCAACCATGATACATTATTTTTCCCCTAAGCAACTTACTAAAAAACATATATCTGGTATAAGAATATGCACAGATGAGAAACACAAAACAGGCAGTTAATCCTCATAAATGGTATGTTGATTCAGTAACTATTCAAACCCCAATCCTGCAAAATTTCACATGTGGGCATCACAGATACTTAATTCCCATTAGAAATACACACATGAACTTGTACTGGTTTGATATCTAATGAGGCTCCTTTACACAGAGTTGTCTTGTGGGATACAAGACATGGAAATAGGACTGCATGACAGGTAGGTGGGAAATGCCCAGTTTATAAATGTTCAGAATTTAGGCAGACAGAAGTTTGCTAGTGGCAAGTCTCCATTCCTAAAATCAGGCCAGTTATTACAGAGATTTACCCTTGCCACTCTCACTATAATTGCATGTACACCTCAGGGATCTGTGTGTTCTCACCTTACCTCTGTATTTCTACTGAGAAAGCTCTACCTCTACGATGGAGTCCTCACTCTTCACACAGTATTGACCTAATAAACAATGTCATCATTCTTTTATCTTGTGGCTTAGTGATGAGAAACATTCTGATATCCCGCTTTTGTATGCACAGGTCTGAGTCTTCAAAGAGAATCCTGATGCAGGAGTCTGTCCCTTTATATTGGTACTAGGGACAATGTATAGGACACAGCTCTGGTAGCCCAGATTCTCTGGCTCTTCTGCATTTGAAAAATCACAAGTCTAGCTCTGAGAATATTAAGTCCAATTCTTTTGTAACATGGCCTTTATGAGAAGAATGACAAACACTATCAGCTGGATCCAACCTAGTTCATCAGTTTTGGTTCTTTAGGAGAGGACAAGGAGAATGAAGAGATGGCTGCTTGAGCCAAGGAAGGGAACAGAGCCAGTAACTGTAAGGAGGAATGTGATGGGCTGTAGGGGAAAGAAAGCAATGCAGTCTTTGAGGATGCATGAGAAGGGGGCAAAACAGAAAGCAAAAGAAACAGGGTAGAGGCAACAGCACTCATAACAGTAGGAAAAAGGTCAGGAACCACAGATTTAGAAATCCAACACCCATTTTCCATACGGCATCATATGAAGGGAATGAGTGCATTGTGAGGGGATGCTTTAACTTTCTTAGGAGGTATAAGGAACCTATAACATTCAGAAACAAATAATCATTCAGATCATTCAGATCTGGTACAACAAATCTATGTCCACCTACCCTTCACACCATTGTTGTGTCATCTGGGTTAATCTGCACTGTGGAATCACTACAGATCCTCTTGTACTCCTTGTTTTGGCATTCCTGAGCTGTCTGCTCACAGATCATCAATATCAATTTGCAGTAAGCCACTTTAAAAAACCAACACTAGTGTTATAATCATCGCTGCACTTCTCTACTCGTCCTCTGTTGGGTGTGTCTTCTCTCAGTTCTACCATCACCAACAAAACATCAGCTCCAGAGGGGTTAAAAGCAGTTGAAAAACAACTGCAGACTCCTGTTCAACAAAATTAAATCATGTCCAGTGAAGAAAGCTGACTAAGAATAAACGACAAACTGCTGGTAGCTTCTCTACACTGTCCCACACTTACACTGATAGAATTTTAATGAGGTAAAACAAGAGTCTAGAAGCATATAAATTCCTTTTTCTATTTCCCTAGGAATAAGTAGGTTCATTGATGTGTGATCAGATCAGTGCTTCAGATAAACAGGAGACATTGCTGCCAGGTTTAACAAGGACACTCTCAGTCAGACCTGCATAGGATATAGATCTTGTTTCCAAAACAGCCCTGCCAGATCCCCAGATCTAATGATCCCTACAATGGCCTGCAAGATAAACGTCTCCTTCTAGCCACCATTTTGTTCATCATCCCTTTTGCAGGGAGGAAGGAAAAAAAAAAGATTCTTTTTGCAGCTGAAGCAAGGTCATACCTCTAGGAAAGTTACTACATGTAAGTTGAAGTCAGGTCTCTGCAATGGCCTCAAGCTGCACTGCAGAGAAGAGCAGAAAAAACTACTGAGTAACTTTTAATTCTGAAAATGCAACTTCATCCAATTTTAACTACTTTTCAGTACATTTTTATATTTTAGAATATATTTTATGTTACATGATCACCTAAAAAAGACAAGTTTTAGAGGCAATCTTTATCCACATCAGGATATGTGAAATGCGCACCACTGATTCAAGTTCAAGTGGACTGCAGGAACAATCCCATCCTAACAAGCAAGTTTTTACAAGTTATATATGAATTTGTGACCTGCATCACACAGGAATTGCAGCCAGCTGCTAACAGTCCTACCCAGCTTTCAAAACCAGAGATTGTTTCACCACTGCACCAGGACAAGGGTGTGCAAAAACTGTAGAATGGTTAAAACTGAAAATGTGAAGTATTACACAGCAATATGGTACAAGGGAGTATTTTGTAAGCAATGATAAGTCTGTAAGGTGAATACACTTAAAACCACGTATTTTTATTCTAAAAACTAAACAGAGAAAATTCAATCTACATGTAACTGTTTGGGTTAAGTAACTTGTATTAGAAACACATTCTAATACATCTAGAAGTGCTTCATGTATTGTTAACAGCTTCTTTTAGCTAAACTTCTATAAACATTTAATCACAGTCAGCACATCAGCTTTTATAGGACAACGATCAACTAAAGACACAGAATCAGAGAACAATTCTTTAATAATAAAAGCTTTCTTTATCCCCCCAATGACTACTTTTACTTGACATAGCAGCACCTGTGACTTGACAAAAGCACCTGATAACATAAAATCATTATGAAATTACTCTAAACACAATTGCTCAAACCCATATGAATCTACTACTCTTTCTCCAAGAATCAGTAGCTCAATGCTGGCAGACAGAGAACCAAGACATTATTTATAAAATAAGAAACACATTAAAACAAGACTGAAATATGCAGCTCTAAGTTTTGTATCCACACAATAAAAATGCAACTTATCATCTGCTTATTACACAAGCTTGTCACATATTGCCAAGGATCATTTTATCGTCTTTATTATATATTAAAATAACCACTGATTGATTTTAGATTTAAAATTGGGGCATGTAACTGTAAGAGGAAAATCACAACAATGAAGCAATGCTGGGAAACAGAAAAAAGGAGTTATATTATCTATGCATTCACAGCTCTATGAGTTTACATAGCAAAAAAAATTTCCACCAAGAACTATTTAGGATTAAAGCTAAAACTTCCTTTCTCAAAACACTTCAAACACATTACACGGTACTTTTCAGTTTCTGGCACGAGATTCTTACACATATTTCATATTTGTACTGGATGCAGCACAAGTTACCAAGCCACAACAGTCAGAAAGAAGCAAATCCATCCTAAACACACCTTCAAACATGTCAGATTATGCTCCAAGTTCCCTGTCAGTATTAGGTGCACATCCCTACCTACTGTAGACCTTCAAGATTCTCACATTTTATGTTTTGTACACAGATGCTACGTATACAGTCGCAAAGGATAAATCTAAACTCTTTAGAGCACAAAGGCAATGTGGGAAAGTACAGAAAAAAAAAAAAGAGGCAACTTGTTAGAACAGAGCACCCCTTCACAAATAGTTCTTGCTTCTCACAGAGAATGCAATGGATTTCCATTTGAACAACCAAAAGCTTGGGTGCATGAGATTTTTTTTAAATTTGGTGCCTGGTGTTTATCTATTGCCTAAGATTTCATTTGCATGGTCCAGCTGCCTAAGTGCCAAAGTTTATCTCTGCTGCTTTTGAGCTTGTTTACTCAGGTTAACTTGGCACTTGGCTTCTTATGCCTTAAAGAGTCAGAGTTTTGTGTCACATTGTTTCTGATGCCGAGAGTCCCTGCTACCACTGCCCTCAGCACAGAGTAGCTGTCAGCCACTTAACTGCCTATAAATTTTTGCTGAGGATCCAACAGCTGCTCTGAAATAGAAGCACCTCAAACACACTGTAAAACTTGACAGAAATTCCCCTCAAACATTCAGAAACATCAGTAGCACCAAGTTCACTTACACAAACACGACACCGAAGTGCTCTATGGAATTAATGCTGCTGAGAACTCCAGCGTGCTGCCCACAGAGAAAGGCAGGTGTTTAAATGCTGCTGGACTTTTTGGGCTGCATTACTGACACTACACCTATTTATGCTTTGGGTGAAGTAACCAACACATAAGGAAAGAAAAAAAAACAAACCAACCTGCAATGAAGTTACTGAAGCCACAGCCACACTTTCTTTTGTAAAAAAAATTCTCACAGCCTATCTTTTGCTCAGAAAGACAAACAATGTAGTATTCCCTTATCTATAGCTCTTAAACTATAGTGAACTATTATTTGTACTTCTTAAGTAATTTTCAAATATTTTAATAGCTGTTCAGGTTTATTTGCTGGTTCATGATCCAGTCTACTACAGCTACAGGTTTTTTATGCCTTCCTGCCTGGGCTGGGGAGAAAAGAGTAAGACAAGAATAAAAATCTGACAAGCTGGAGCAATTGATCTTCACAAATCACAAACTGATTCAAGGTCTGCTTACAGCACAGAACAGTTCTCAAATCCAATCAGTGTTAACAAAAAAAACAACCAAACAAAACACCACACCACAAAGACACAGGAGCTTCCAGTGAGGGTAAAAAGTATTTGCTCTTTAATATGCACTTAAGTCACAGTATCTGTTTTGAGATCATTACACCAGGTAACAATTTATTGTATCTCAAAGTATTTTACAAGTGCCCATCTATACATTGAAGGAGAAGGTAATAACCAGGGAACCCAAAAGCTGTATTTTCAGAGCAAAAATAAAACCAGTGACCAACATTGTTTACATTCACCTTAATCATCAGTTGCCCAAGACACCATTTTTAGAAATGCAAAAGCCATCACAGTAAGTAAATGAAATCAAAGAAGATGTGCATTTCAACATTTTCCTGGCAGTCCTGATCTCATGCCAGTAGTAAAATGCAACCATAATCTAATAAGACCATTTGAAATTATTTTAGAAATTCTAGATCTAGGCCATTTTCAATATTTTGCATCACTTTGGCAAAAAAAAAAAAAATCTTTCAGGAGAAACAATCATTTAATGCAATTTCTACTGATAGAACAGAATACATTAAAAAAAAGCAGCTACTGATCAGAATATACTGAAATGAAGACAGACCTGGTGTGCCAGTGGAATTTTAGTTGAAAGCTATGTACTTCAAGACATTATTCAAGTCAAAACTCAAGGAAAACTTGAGGGTAAAGAACAGCTGTTTAAGTTTTAACTGTGTCCAAAAGCAGGTTACACAGTACACACATACACACACTCACTCTTTTTGCAGTATTAATTTGCAAGGCTGTAGCTCTGAGATTTCTCCTTCAGCAATAAATTATTTATTATGATACAGTGCACAGAACATGGTGAAACATTTCCTCACTACTCAGAAGACAGACACATTGCTAAGTCCATGTCTCTGAAAATGAGAAATGGAGACGACAGCCTCCTTGCATCTTCATTAGCTGGATCCCTTCTCTTCTTTGGCAGCAGAGGCCTCCATAGAGGCAGCTTCCAAATCTTTGCTGGACTTCTCATCATTTTCATCCTCTTGAGGGTAAAGATCTGGGTATTTTTGCATGCATTCCTGCATGGCACGGAATTGGTCCACACAGTCTGATCCCTTTATTTCTTCTGTGCTATAGTGGAAACAAGAAAAGGCTGACTTGAACTGCTCCCCACAGGGACCACTAGCCATTCCACCCAGACATGGGCAATTCCAATTGATATCTCCATTGGGCAATATCAATCCTGAACAAACAAGAGAGAAGAAAAGTTAATGCTCCTTCTAAACATTGATTTCACTCAGTGACAGCTGCTGGGCTGCAGGTGTGAACTCAAGCACTAACAATGCCATCTTAGTTCTGTAGCTTCAAGGATGATAAACACCTTTCACTTCCCAGCCAGTCTGTTTCTCCCTTGGATCTGTATAATCCTTTAATGGGCACAAGTGAGATTAGTTCTCTATCCATCTCTGAATTAAGTCCTTCTCCCTGGACTACAGACCACTGAGAATATTCTAAGGGAACTGCAAAACAGATAGAAGTCAAGTCAATTGATTTGCCAGACTCTGTCAGGGGAACAAGTGAGGATTAAAATCATGCCATACAAATAACAAGAATTTAAATCCAGTATTAAGACTAGAAATCTTTTAAATCAAATTGAATTGATGCATTTTTCTTCTTGTTTTAAATAAACTCTGAAATAATAACCCACAACTTTCCCCCTTCAAATTTGAACTGGAAGACCAGAATTGCAATAACAAAAATCGGAGTATTTGTAAAGCATAGATTAAGTCACATGCCACAGAACATAAGGAACAGTGAGAGCAAGCTTGCCTGTCTGGTTGCCAGAAACCACACTGTACTTCAGAACACAACTGAAAGGAGTTAAGTATCACTTCAGACTCTAAACTGGAACAGTTGGAAACCTCTGCTCTGGAACAGTTAAAGTCATGAACAGAAATACTTCACTGATTTACTGGGGCAAGATGAAGATTAAAGGGCATATGTTCCTCTACACGGCAACTGATTTACACAATGAAGGTCAAACCGCAAGCTGAAGAACTCCTTTTCTCGGATTTTAGAAATTCAATACAACAGACTTGGTCCTGTGGGCTTCTAGAGTCTCTAAAGCATTTCTCTAAAGCAATAAATACATCTCCATTTCCTTTCTCTAGCTGATAAGAACATACAGAGTTCATCTATGAAGAACAAGAGAGCTACTGTGCTATGATCCAAGCTGGTTTCCTCTCCACTTGAACAGTTTGCTCTCCTCCTCTTCAGCAGACTTTTCTAACTTCATCTCCAGGCTGAGTTCCTGCAGAAGCTGACAGCATGTGCATAAACCTTGTATTTAAGCACTTTCCCTTCAGAAGGGGGTATGAAAATACCACTGGCAGACAAAAAAAAGTTGAATTAATTCTGATTCAAATATGAAATTATATTTAGGACCTGATACAACTTGACATTATCTAAAATACTGTCACTGAACTAAATAAAATTATTTCTTGTCTTTGTCCTGTGGATTAACAAAGTTCCAGACATATATTTCACTCCCAGGTGCAGTTTCTTGGACACCAGGCTGCAATATCATGAATCTTGACTGGTACAGCAAAAGCAGCTCAATCATTTATTGCTATATTAAAAGGAATATTTTACTGTGATTTGTGATTCGTCAGTGATGTGCTCTAACTCAGCCAATGCAGTTCAGCAGAAAATTACACTGAGTCAGTCAAATCTCAGCATTGATCAGACTCTTTCTCATTACAGAAAGTAACAGTGTCCTTAGCATGATTCACTCAACTGCAGGAATACTGTCATTTTCCATGGACCATGCTTTATTTGGTGAGATGGTTTTGCAACATATCTGTAATATTCACTGTACTGATGAGATTCACCTAGTCCAGTGCATCACAGCATCTCCAGCTGCCTGGAGGAGAAGCAGGACTTCTGAGACAAGAAAATGGGTGGCTGGTGCCAGATTCCTTATTGCCAAGGATGACATAAAGCAGAAAGATGTTAATCATATGGTGTAGAAGAAATACAATTTGCTTTGTAAACTAGATTTTGAAGTCCTATATTCCTCCTCACTAACATCTACCAGTCATTTTAAGGTAATTTTTCTAGCACTTTGAAAAGAAAAAAAACACATTTTGAAATGTTCCTGAAGACACTCCAGCAATAAAATTACTTATAAAATAATTCTCTTAAAATACATTGCTCCTTTTAGAACCAAACCTGCCTTCTACACATGCAAATCTTAATATCAGTGTGACTTATCCCATAAACAATACATACTATGGTATCACAAGATCATTGACCTACATCTATTTTATCACTGAAATAGCATCAGTTTCAGATGTTCTGTGCACAGAAACCATGCTTTAGAAAAACAAAATAAAAATACAGATTAATAAAGCAAGCATTTCCTCATTCATAATCACAGAATTCACAGATCAATGAGTAAGTCCATCAGCAAGCTCAGAACACAATCAAATAGGAAACAGATTTCATCCATTGCTCTTCCTGTGTTGCAAGCTTGCAATAGATGGGATTACTATTTTTAATTAAAATTAAATTAAAACTTCTTTCAAATGCAGCCTGAACCTCACTGATCTAGTGAGACATAACCTCCTTGAACCTGCACTTGTGGTAGAAAAAACAACCCTGTTTACATCATAGCAGATCAAGACTTGTGTGAACAATTGACTGCTGACATCACACAACCTAATGTCTCGTGGCCCATGGAATCTGTTCATGTCAGGGACAAAGGCAGGCCCATCTGCATCTGTGTCAACACTTGTCTTTGGACTCACTGTTATGAAGTCCCACTGTTGTTTGGAGAAGAGTTTCTTCCCAGTTACATGACAAACATCCCAATAACAAGTATATCTGCCAGGGATTCTCAGTGTAAGATGACAGGAAGCAGGATTGAAAGGGACATCATCAGTCATAGAAACAGTCCTGTACATCTGATCATTCATCAAGTTCTTTCTTAAAAGAATGTGGGGCTTTGCTTCATCAGTCCCCTGTAGAAACCACTTTAAAACTGTCTCTGAAATAAGATGACAAGAACAACTCTGGAAAAACAGAAGGGAAAGACCAGCAACAATTTGTGTTTGAGGTCCAATCCCGTAAGTACTTTTATCCAACTTTCCCATCACAGCTGTAACACTAATAAAAATCATTTTGCACGCATAAAACTCATCAATGCCTTCTTCATGTAAGTTTAATAAAATAAAAAACTATTCTAACTGATGGCAGCCAAGATGTCAGTGAAAACCAGGAATCTTTCATGTTTAAATTCCACCATCTGCAACACATAGGACTAGAAAGAAGCTTTACAGTAACAATACCGTTTCAAAACAGCTGCAAATGAATTCTTAATTTGTTTCCATCAGCCACAGCTGTCAAAAGGCACAGTGAACTGTGATCTTCTCTGCAGTATGAAATCCTAACCTGAACTTACTCCAGTTTGTCTGTCTTTCCATTTCACATGGCTTTTCTTTCAATGTTTTTAGCTTAAAGTGAGTCATTAACATTCTGCCTATCAAAATCTCGCAGTTGATAGAAGATACAACAAGAAAATATTGACAGAAATAAGAACAGTATACAGCTGGTTTTTATACCAAGGGAAACCGAACACAAGTTTTCCTGAACAATCTACTGACTCAAGCAGACTGCTCAAAGACTAATGTCTGTTAATGTCTGGGACAAAATAAACTATCAGAAAGTACTAAATACCAAACTAGATGTTTATCGCAAGTATGAAAAAGACCCCTACAAAAAACCAAAACCTCAAACACAAGTTTCACATGAATTAAAAAACAATGCAGATTATGGTAAGTCTATATAATGCATCTATTCTTTCCCAGATATGACTGGTCTCTTTGGAACAGCAGAAAAGATTGAAAGATCCTTATAGTTAATTATACAATAGAATTTGAACACTTGAAACAAAGTCTTCTATTCTAAGCAGAAGCTAAATTAGAAAAGCCTGCATGTTACATTAGGTACAGCAAAACCCTTCCTAATTTTCTTTTAGATAAAAGCCATGCAAGCCAGAGCTTCAGCATTTCAACATACTCCAAACCATTTTATCCATGTCCTTCCTGCCCATAACCTTCACTCCCATTAGATGCAGCTACATTCTGTGGTATGTCCATTTTCTCTGTTCTGATCTAATGCACTGTAGTCCTGGGTCATTCAAGTGGTTTCTCAGACTTCAAAACATGGCAGTAACTTACCACATACTTAAGAGGAAAACCCAACAAACTAACAAAGAAAACCACACAAGAATCCCCCACCCAAACTTACCTGACAGTATTTAAACACAGTTTCTAGAGTTTCTCATTTTGAATCCCACAGACACACAACTGTCACTTTAGGGTGACATAAAAAGCTCCTGGCTTTCCTCCCTTCTTCTGTGATCTACGGTTGAGGAGGAAAGTGACCTAACATTCTGTAAATGCAGGATTGCCAGGAAACCAACTCCATCACCCTGCCCTGTCACCACAGCCTTTCCCTATCCAGCAAAATACACATAACAGCAATCAACTGATATAGTATTTAAAAAAAAACAAAGTGGTTCTTTTAATTTTGACTAGTTTATTACCCAAATGTGTGTCACAGACTTATCAGTGCCAGTGAGCAAAGCTTTCATATATGTAACTGACTACGTACAGTCATAATGAAACCAAAATAGGCAGATAAATGCAGTAACATTTCAACACAAATCCATGTCCGAAATAAAGTTATATAGAAAGGTGTGGTTCAAATTACATTACACACCATATCAGCTAACAAAGAGACCCTATGAGCTCCAGCTGCTAAACTGCTTAAATGCTGCCCTCTAAAGGTCTCAGAACCACTTTAGAAAGCATAACTTTCTAACTAAATTTCAAAGAGTCTGAAGAATTTACTTCAATCTCAGTTGAGCTAAAACCAATGAAATCACACAAAGCAAAGAGGCCAAAAGACCTGTAAACATAGAGGCAATTAGAAAAAAATTAACCTAAACTCACATTTTCATGATAATTATTAACCCAGGGCAAAATTTATTAAATCATCATGATTGGAAGATTGTTTCATTTACCCATTAGAAACAATTTAAAATATGCTCTGTGCAACCAGAACATTTTAAGTCTTGGTCTCAGAAATATTCTGCTCTCTTAAATCTCTATTTGAAGGTTAGATATACTTCATACAAGAACTGTAATCTTCATGACAACTTTCATCTTTTCACGGCAAGATGATTACAGTTGGAAACTCAATAATTTTAACTGAAACTCAATAATTTTAACTTTCCTGTCATGTGCCACTGAAAGATACTGATTATATTGCTACCAGTATAGTATAGATTAGCCAAACATTAATTTATATTAAATCAGATATTCAGAGATCACCAAATCAGGCAATTTCAGATGCACACAGCCAGGTGAGCAACTCGCATCAATGACAGTGATAAGTAACTCACTCCAGCTTCTCTGAAAATTGCATGCTGTTACTTAAAACAGAGAAAAAACAACCATAATTTTCACTTGATTAGGCTCTAACTTTATTAATAGAAGGAAAAGGTATCCCCGCATATCCCTGGCTACTAACCAAAACTAAGTCATCAACTGATTATTTGAACAGGTCACTAAGAAAAATCATTAAAAGTGTAGAAAAAGAAAAACTGGAAGCAAGCATGTCATTAGTGATGTCCTAATCTGGCAGTTAAAACTGCCAAGAGTTTGGGTATTTACTGTATAACTAGCTGCCCTCAGTCTTTAAATATGCTTAAGTTTTTCTAATTCATATAGGGTTTGTTTTCTGTTGGATTTATGTATGATGTAACACCCCTCACTTCCATTCTTCTGGTCACTACTGACCTTGTTCTTCATAAGGGTCATCTGGGTCATCTGCAACCAGCTCAGCACTGCTCGGTGTCTCATGGTCCTCCTTGGTTGCAAATATTATTCTGTCTTTTCCTACCATGGAGGAGACAAGAAGCAAAAGTTCAGAGAAATCTGAGGCAGAAAGAATCATTTACAAAACTGCTGAACGCCACAATGTAATGAGATACTCAATGTGATGCACTAATGTTAATAGAGAATGAACGCTGTATTTAACAACCACCTTCAATAAGAACAGTTACTAGTTCAGAGGAACACATACACACTGAAATTGTGTTATTCTAAAGTTCCAATTTTCATAGCAAAGTCCTGTAACAGCTGCAGATCACAGTACAGCTCATTGACCTGCTAAGTTAAAAAGCTGTTTCAAAACAAACCCAAATTACTCCAGTACCAGGACTAAGAGCGATGAAGGGTTTAGACTTTAAAAAAAAGGAACAGTGAAAGAAAAACTATAATAAATAACACTAAAGTGTTTAATAAGAACTTAGTAACAGTGCTCTTTGCTAAAGACTAGTGTAATATTTTACACTAATCATCTGAATCAACAACTGAAGAGAATTGTCACCATACAGAGATAACTACAATGAAAGGTGCTGTGAACATTACAAGGGATGGAAATCCAACGGAGCAAACTTCCTGGTCTTGATTTAACTAAAACGTTCAGTAGCTGGGTCAGGGGAGGCTTGGCAGGAAACTTCAGTAGTTTCAGTTTTCTAACAAGCACTCTGAGGCAGGCACAAGCAGAGAAAAGGTAGCTGAAATTCTTCTGAACACTTAACTAAGTATTCTGTGAGTGGAAAAATGGTAAATTCCCCAGGAATTCTCCAAATTCATAAAGACCACCACAGTGACTTAGCATATTAGAAATCAGAATCCTCTGGCCCCTCAGCGTAACCTCAGCCAGCAGATGTTCCATAACCGAACTTTGCTCAGTAACCATGCATTTAAACATGTCTGAAAAACAGATAAACCTAACACTTTAAAAAAAAAGGAAACCGTTTTCTGACAACTCTGTATTGTACTCCAGCAAACTTTACAATGTGGAACGTTCAGCCATTTCTTAAATAAAAAGAGCTAGAAACACATGAACTCTAACCCCCTGTCACTGCAATTCTGTAGGGTTGCATAAGGCAACTTACAGATCTTGCAAAATTAAACAAAGTACAGCATAAAGCACGAAAGAGGTCCATAGGTCATGACTACCTCAATACAGCTTATGAGCAGCAGTCTATGCCCAAGTTCATAAATTAAAAATGGCATTTAGAACTACTGGTGCTTTGTTTCCAGTCTTAAACTTTACATTCAGCCACTCCACATTACTTAAGAGGGCATAGAAATTTATTTCTATATATATAGATATACATCTAGATATTTATTTATATGTTTCCCACTTTTAGAAGTGGACAAGCCCCATAAATATCACCACCTGCACAACGTGATACATATACAGCAGAGTAAAGCCCGCACTCTACCCTCCATGTCCATCGGCCTTAAAAAGACAAAACCCCACACCTCTGGCCGCTCAGCTAGGCTGGGATAAATTTAACTCCTGCGGGCAGAAGCCGCCCCGTGGCCGGGATCTGCCCTGCCCACACGCCTCAGCCGCTCCGCAGCCAAACACGGTCCCTGCGGGGCAGCCCCGGCCCGTTCCGGCCGCTCCCGGCCCCCGCGGGGCCGCCTGTGCCCACACGCCCGGGGCCGCGCTGCCGCCTCATGGCCCCGCCGCCCTTCCCGCCCTCCGCGCGGAGAAAGGTCGGCGGCGGGAGGCGAGGCAGCGCTGCCGCCGCCACACACGGACCGCGGGCGGCTGCCGCCCCTCTTCTCCACTCCGGCTGCGCCTTCCCCTCACGGGCTGCGGGGTGCTGGCGGTCACCTCGCGGCGCACCCACCCCCGGCCGCCTCCCGGCGAGCCCACCCGGCGGGGTGACATTGCGAGGACACCCGGGCGCACCTTCCTGCCTGCAGTAGGACATGGCGGAGCCGGCCGGTGCCTTCCCCCGCAGCGCGCCGCACACGGGCCCCGCCGCTCCGCTCCTGCCGTCCCGCCAGCACCGCTCCGGGCAGCGCCGCGCCGCTGCTCCACGCCGCGACCTCCCGCCTCCGGAAGCGCCTTCCCGGGCCTGAGGCGGCCGCTGACGCACCTCCTGTCCGCCGTACGGCTCCGCCAGGCCCGGCCCCGCCGCACTACAGCTCCCGCCTGCCCCGCGCCCGGCCGCGGGGGGGGAGAGAGTGAGGCAGGAAGGGAAAGAGGAAGGAAGGGCTTCCCAGCCGCGGCGGGAACTACGCGTCCCGGCGTGCGCCGCTGCGGGCGGGGAGCGGCTCGGGGGCGGGGGAGCCCTGAGGCGGAGGAGGGCGCGGCTGGCGGTGCGCGGTTCTGGCGGCCCCTGAGTTGCGGTTCCCGGCGGGAGTGAGAGGCTCAGGATGTCGAGGAACGTAAGTGCTGCTCGCTCTGGCCCCGCTGCTGCTCCGCGCTCCGTGTTGCGGCCGCCCGGATTGCCCCGTTCGCCCCCGAGGTGCCCGGACTGTGGCCAGGGTCCTGTGCCGACACAGCCCGCCGGGCATCTCCAGATGAGCTAGATGAGAGTGAAGATGTGTGCTAATGCCTTTACAAATAATTTGATGGGTGAAGGTATGGGTGTTAATGTCTTTGAAATGGCTCTTAATGTCTCTACTGACTTTGGGCAGCAGGTTTCTTGCAGAGCCCAGACAGCCTGACTCCTGAAACAGAAAATGAGTCTTCACAAGCCTGAACTTCAGGACTTTGGGGTACAGTGACAGGTTCAAGGGGGGATATGGGGGAGGCGGTTCAGGAAGGCTGTACCTTCCTATACCTGAGCCAATGGGGAAAGGAAGAACGCACCTTGCGGGCGGGGGTTTAGGATGAAAGGAGGCTGTGCCCTCCGAAACCGAGAGAGAGAGAGAGAGAGAAAACCCCGCGGGTGTGTACCCCAGTGGACCATCTCCCGTTATTCGAATAACGTGGCAGGACTCTTCTGTGTCCTTTATGGACGCTGGCTTTTCATAGCGTGAATTTTCGTACACAGAGAAGCGTCATGCCCTGCCTTGGCTGTGTGCGTGTGCTGAAGTTGGATTTGGTAACTCCCCTCAACCCACGTACGCAGATAAACCCCTGGGCGCTCATGTTTGTCCTGTGCCTTGTTTAAAGTTATTGTTACCCTGGATATAATTATTTTAGAGTGTGCGGGCACTCTTCTTACTGGTGAGGTGAATCATAATTTGTTATTTATAGCGGTGTTTTAGCTGGGCAGGAATTCAGGCCTATTACTCAATGTGTCATGGCCTTAATGCAGGGTGTGGACACTAAATACAGAACCTGGAGACAGACCGAAGAAAGCTTGAACATATACAACCACTATAATAGAAATTGGGGTTTTTTTTCTATCAGGCTGGAGTTTTGTTTATTGAATGTGTTTCTAGTATCAAAAGTGTGACGAGGCATTTAGTAAGTGTGGGGAAGTTTTGGTCCAAGGCAAGAGGTTCTGCTCTGTAGAGCAGCAGTACTAACAAAGCTAAAAGACTTGTTTTGAAACTGAATGCTTTCCCCTTTCACACCGATATTGCACTTTTGGTTTATTTCCAACAGTTCTCTGACACAGGCAGCAGAAAAGAGCATGTTAAAATCACAAGCGAGCCCAAACCAGGGTTCCTGGAGCGGCTCAGTGAGACTTCTGGAGGCATGTTGATGGGACTTGTGACATTTCTCCTGGCTTTCTACCTTCTTTTTACCAATGAAGTAAGTGCAATACTGTCAGTGTTTGTACACAGCTTTATTACGTGATCCATGAGAAGAGGAGGTTTTGTCTGAGGACCTGGTGCTTCTGCTTGGGATATAACAGCACAGTGAAATCACAGGCCACAGGTAGTATTTCTCTGGAATCAGGTGTAGTAGAGACAGTAGCAGTATGTGATGAGAGATAAGATCCTAAACTTGTAAACTGATGAAGGAACAGTCTGTGGTAAGAGGGTTGCATGAGCCAGCCATGTTCCAGCCTTCTCTTTTTTTCTTGAGATAACAAAAGGTCCTCATTTTCAGTGTTGTTATAGTTACATTGAAGAAATTTGTACCCCATGTTGCAAAATTGGGAGTGTTATTTATTAATTTTTTCACAGTATTATTTTATTTCTTGGTTTTCAATTTTAAAAAATTTCAGAAAAAGTAAGCCAAGAATCTGTCGTGGTTTTAGTTCGCTTATTCAGGTTTGTGGCTAAATGCCAGCACACTTACCTAAATTTACTTGATTGCTTGTTGTGAGATAAGGATTAGGAGTAGGCAAAGCAGGCTCAAACTTTATAAAGTACAAAGAAGTTTTATTAATATATCTAAGACAAAGGGAAAAAAAGAAAAAAAAACTCAAGAAAAAAAAAACCAGAACAAACTCTCCAGACCACCCCTCCTTCCCCACCTCTCCATTTCATTCTCCCTGACAACATACAAAAGACAACACTTTGACCTCTAGTCAGTTTACCACCTCAGAAACAGCTCTTGTTCCAGTTCATTTAGGGAGAGAAGTTTCTTTTGCTTACACCATGGATTTTTTGTAAGAAAAATACAGTTTTTATGGGTCTTCTGCCTCACCATTAGCCGCCGCCCGGAGCAAAGTCCAGCTTAATGGTGGATCTCTCCCACACCAGTAGCCTTCCCACAGCCACTGTGGTGGGTTATGAACAGTCCACAGGGTACCTGTTTTAAGGATGTCCAGTTCAATTGCAGCAACAAAGAAAATCCCTTCTTCTGTGCTTAGCAGCACAGGTTCTCCTGACAAAGAAAATCCCTTCTTCTGTGCTTAGCAGCACAGGTTCTCCTGACAACTCAGGTTCTCTAGCATTCTCCCCGGGACCAGGGCTCTGAGTCACAGCCTCTCTTCTCTCTTAGTTCTAGTTTCTCATCAGGCTGTACTTTTTCAACACTTACTTGTCTGTACTTAGGTATTTCAGTTCATTGGCTGCAATAAGAACCTCACATCCTCCTTTGGACTATATCTTCATATATTACAGAGAATTTATTAGCTCAGTCCCCAACCATGGTTCTCCAAAAGAGTTTTCAGCTTCACTCTTGAAGCAACTTCCCATGCACCTCCCTCTAAGTATCAGTTCTGCTTTCTTCACTGACTGTAAAGTCTCTGCGCTGCACTATGTAGATGTCCTCACTCGTTCCTCTCTCTGCGAGGAAGGATGGGTGTCTGTGAGTTTAGTCCAAGTATGGAGAGAGTTAATTTCTGTCTCTCTCTCTCCGGCAGTGTGAGGATCACGTGCTCTTTGCCGGGCTGCTTGAACAGGTCCGAGCTGGATGCCAGACGCTCTCAAGAGTCTCTGCCCGGCTCTGCGGAGCTGGCTCGGCCTGGTAGGGCCATCTGGGCCTGGGATGACAGGGCAGGGCCTGGCCCGAGCTGGATGGAGTCCGGCCCGGTCCTTGCCTGGCCCGGCTCTCCCTCTTGTGTAGCTGACACACCGGCTGAGCTGGATTTGCTGAAAATTCCAATCGTTTCCTCCCCCATGCCTGCCCGGCTGCAGCGGCACGGCTGCCGTAAAAACCTCCCTTCCCCCCCCCCCATCCCTCCTTTGGAAAGGGGGGGGGGAAGCGCTTGGGCCTCACCAGTGAGAGAAGCAGGAGCTGCTCCTCTCTACACAGCAGCAGCAGGTCCAAAGAGGAAGAGCGTCAGAGAGTCTCTGCTTATATATGGTTTTTTCCTTGAAGGCGGACCAACTTTTTAATTGGTTTACCTACCTATCAATTCTTAAAACTACCTGATTATTGGCTCTCTCTCTCTCGCAGGAAGGAAGTTGTATTTCTTCCTGCATTCCTGCAGCCCGGATCACTTCCTAGATTTTGACCCCTCTGGCCTAACCCAGGACAGAATCTTAACACCCTACCATTGAAAACATACTAGTTTTTGCAATTTTGGAGTGGAGAGCAGAATTCTGTGGATTTTCACTTCGACACTTCCTTTCATACCTCTACAAGAGAAAAATAACTACTCCCAGTTTTGATGACTTTGCGGAAGAAAAGCACACCGGGATATGATGGTTAGGCAGGGAAAACTTCTGCCAAGGAGTCAATATATGTGTGTGGGAAAATGAACCATAATTTGTACCATTTTTGCAGTTATTCAGGAATCATGAACAAGGTAAGAGGTGAAGAGCATTAAGTTTGCACCCTTGTAGGAAGAATTTTGGGTCTTTTTGAGAAGCTTAGTCATTGTTAATGGTCCTGCTGCCTGAGTGAGAACTACTATCCCCAAACTGAGTCAAACACAGAGAATGGAGAAGTGCAAGGGTGTTTCAAAAATATGCCTTGGGCTGAATATACAAGCATTCCTTGTGGTCATCAGTTCACTTGTCTGCTAACCTTGTTCACACAATACTGCCGTGACATTGATTCTCCACAACTTGATTTCTGTTTCTTCATTGTAGGGACGAGCTTTAAGGACAGCCAAGTCCCTTGATGAGGGGCTTTCTCTTGTTGTCCCTCTTGACAGCATCCACAGTATCTCTCAGCAGAATGAGGGGAGACTGGTGCACTTGTCTGGAGCTCTGAGTACATCTAAGGTAAATAAAATAGTATCTTAAAGATATGAGTATCTCAAGCTTAGAGGGAAGGAAAAGTCTCTACCAATTAAAGTCTTCTTTGATATTCAGGAAAAGACACATGGCTTTTCTCTTCCTCTAAGCATTGCCAGCTACCATTCAAGGTCTGGTTCTTAGTCTGGAATCCGGGAGATGCTCAATGGCCTTGCACTCCCTTCTCCAAGCCACATGCCGGCTCTAGCTGTGTTTACCCTCAAGCTGCCTTTCGTGGATAATTTCTTGTAGGGAACCTGTTGTGTATTCATGATATTGTCAAGTCTTCAAGTTCTTGCAGCACAGGAGCTGTTCAAGTTCTGACTTTTCAGTAGTGGTGACATTTTCCATGGTCCACCCACATTACAGAAGGTAACCTTCCAGCAAAACAGAGTCTCCTGGTTTAAACACTGAAACCTGTAAACCCATACTCAGCAGTTCTGGTTTCATTCTTCACTATGGCAATAACTTTTGATGATGATTCTTCAGGTCAGTAAAGAGACATTCATTTTTGTCTTTCATAACATTTATTCTGTGTTGACCTGTGTGTAAGATAGTGCTGGCTGTACAGTGAGGTATGTAAATGGGTTCAGTAGTAACGTACAGTGTTTGAGGTTGTGAGGTACGGCATTTATTGTACGTATTTTCTTTAATTTTTGCACAGCCTTTGTTTGACCCCAGCTATGGGCTCTCCATCCAAGCTGTCAAACTTAAGCGTAACGTGGAAATGTACCAGTGGGTAGAATATGAAGATTCCAAGTAAGTGAAAGTGATCTTTGAAAGTTGTTTATAAGGC
Source organism: Eopsaltria australis (assembly GCA_034509425.1). Classification (NCBI taxonomy): domain Eukaryota; kingdom Metazoa; phylum Chordata; class Aves; order Passeriformes; family Petroicidae; genus Eopsaltria; species Eopsaltria australis. The sequence continues at coordinate 725,968 of JAVTVJ010000180.1, forward strand.
TGTTGTGTTACCAGGATCTTATCACAATTTTTTCCCCTCCTTATACCTAAGGAAAAAAACAAAACAAAAAAACTCTTTATAGCAAGAGAATTCTAGAGCTGTTGGGTTTTTTTTCTTTTAGAAAGTCACTTTAATTTCCTTGAGAGATGTTAACTGCTCTGCTAATAGTTGCAACCCAAAAGGGAAAACATTTCTGCTATTGCTAATAATTCCACTGATGGTGGATTCCACTGAATGTTATTAGCTATTATGTCGGTATGACTGCACAGAATTCATCTTCCAAATGTCTTTCATGTCATATAAAAAAAAGAGTCAGAGGTTGTGAAGGTGTGAATTTCTCAGTTTCAGCATGCTTATGGTGCAGCATCTGTTAAAGAATTTATTTGGGCCAGCTTGTCTCACTGTATTTATTTCTGGTTGTTCCTCATCAATGTAGTCAGCGCCTCCTTGTTCGAAACATGGGAATTAAAGGCTGTTGAGCATTTGTGTACAGTTTTCTCCTGGTACAGAGAATCTCTGTCTTCAGAACAGGTAGTTCAGAGAAGAGTTAGGTTATGTATAAAGATAAGTCTGTGTTGCCAGAGATCTTCCTGTGCATTTCATTGGTGAAGTGTATTCTGCCGTGAGCAGGGGTGTGTGTGCACTGTTTTGGTTCTCATCCCAGCCCTTGTTCTCTGCAGGGAATATCAGGAGAATGGTGAGATTAAGAAAGAGACAAAGTATTCATACAGTAAGTTGATCAACAGAAAGTCCCTTTTATGCATGTAACTTTGGACTTCTATGTGTTTGTGTATTTTGATTTTGTTGTAAAACCTGTATTTTCTTCTGGGGAAAGAAAGGAAAGGAATGTGAAGAAATAAGCAAGAATTCTCTTTCCTAAACACATGACATAACCGCCCCCTCCTGAGGTAACTGAGGTGAAAGGAGATGTGCTGTCAGCAAGCAAGTGCTACAGAAAATCAGAGTCTTTTTTTGAAACCCCTGAATGTTCAGAGGAACATCCAGGGATAGGATGCTCAAGAGATAGGGCCCATAAGGTCCTCAGTGACTAGAGATGGGCAGAGGTGGGAGTGTGTTCAAAGCTACACCTGAGATTGCACTTCAGACATGGAGTAATTGGGAATATGTCAGCTGTGAGCAGAAGAGAATAGACAGGGAAGAGCAGTTTAGCTCCAGCCTCTAAGGGAGCCTGTTGAGAACCTGTTTAGATGCTGATACCAGCCAGTGAAAGCCGCCAGCACCTTCTGATGTGCACTGTGGCTTTTGCCAAGTGCTTTTTTGGCAGGAGCCGAACTGGGTGTATTATTCCAATCTACCCAGTGGCAGAAAAGTACTCTGAGTCATCATGTATTTGGAGAATGCTCTCTGTGCTTCATTTTTCTCTGATTAAAGCATGTGGATGTGTAACGTGGGTGTGCGGCAGTTTCTGGGTGTGATCATATAAAAATACTCAGCTGAATGAAGCATGGGGACCCTGTAGCGTGGAGGTACATCAGGGGCAAAGCGGGTGGTTGTGAGCCATGAAAAACAGGCTCACAGTGACGGGGAACAAAAAGAAATGCCATCTGAAAAAACAGCTGTGTTCTCAAGTTTGATAGATTCTGTCCCATAAATGTCTATGTATTATTAGCTGTTTAGCCTTGGCTGCCAGCCATGGACCCACACAGCTGCTTGATTACTCTCTCCTCAGCAGGACTGGGGAAGAAATTGGGAATGACAGGAGTGAAAAACAGATTAAAAGAAAGACAGGGAGATGGTTTTCCAATTACCATCATGGGCAAAACAGCCTCACCTTAGGGAAAGTTTATTGTCAATTAAAATAAATATTTAATTACTGATTTGGGTGTTGGCAGAACACATTTGGACTCACTCTTTCCCAGGCTCAAGTTCACTCCAGACTCTTCTCCCTTTGCCCCCTGCCCCTTGTTATCACAAAACCAGCTTATTCCCAAAGAGTGGAGCCAGGAATCACTGATCATGGAAGATACCAATGACAAAGCTGAGCAAAGTTGAGTTACAATTTTATCACCCTTTTTTCACCCTAACTCCTGCCATTCCCTGTTAATATGCTAGGAGGATGGATCTGTGTATCAGTACAGACTATCACAGATGTTGATGTATAGAGTGCTGCTAGAAATGTAACCTAGAACTGGTAGATTGAGAGGTGTCTTCAGTTACTGAGATCTGTGTGTCTCTTCCTCAACCTTCTTATCATTCTGTTTAGATACAGAGTGGAAATCAGAGGTTGTGAACAGCAGAAACTTTGATCGAGAAATTGGACACAAAAACCCAAGGTAAGGTACCATCTGGCACAGTCCCTCTGAATTCTGTCACTGGATCTGATCAAAGATGAAAGCTAAAGTGCTAATTTTTGTAACAGAGTGCAGTAGATGGAAACAGTTGTTCTTTTGGTAGTTGGAAGAACAAAGGCATAAAGAAATTAGAGCAGTTCAGAGCAGTCATGCCTTAACTTATTTTAATGGCTCCAACAGTATGCAGTCCAGACAGTTTCCTGGTGGGTTTGTTTTCACATCATGACAGTTACTTAGCTCTTCGAGTTTCTCCTGATGTTTGTCATAGTACCTTTTCTGTGCTATACATTACCTACTGCAAATCAAGAGTTTGATCACAATTCTGGGACTAATCAGGGACTCTCTCTGTTCTTCAGTGCCATGGCTGTGGAGTCTTTCACTGCTGTTTCTCCTAATGTCCAGGTTGGCGGCTTTGTCCTTTCCAAGGGTAAGGATTGTTTTGTACTGGCTTTGTGTCTGCTGTTGCATCAGCAGGGGACTTTGGTTCTTTCCAGAGTAGATGTCATGTCAAGTGATAATCAGGAAGCCATCCAGCAAATTGGCTGCTCCAGGTTGGACACTGAGCCTCAGCTTGATGCTTTATTCTGCTTAGGTCTCGTGGATAAAATTGATGATTTCAAGCAGTTGAGCTTGTCACACCTGGAGGATCCCCATGCTGATGTTACCCGAGGAGGAGATTATTTCTATCACAGCGACAACCCCAGGCGTCCAGAAGTAAGATGGAAAAGATAACCTAAAGCAGTGATTACCTGTGTGTGGAAAAGGAATTGGGGCATGTCCCATTTCTATTTAATGTATAGAAAATTGTCCTTTAAGCCAACTTTGCCTACTCCTCGTCCTTATCTCACAGAAAAATCAGGTAAATTTGGGTGTGCTGGTGTTTGACCAGAAACTGAAACCACTCCAAAAATGGAGTGCAGACCATGACACAGAAAGACTCCTTTAGTGCAGCCCTTCAGAATTAGTGCTTCTCCTGCAGAAAGCTTCCAGTCCTACTCCTTTGTTCTCTGTTTACTTGAATCTGCTGTGCTTTTAAATGGAAAGAGATGATGCTGGGAGGTGGGATCCACCTCTGCCTTGCTGTATGGAGGAGTACAATCAAACAGCTTGTTGTCAGATTGTGCTGCCTGCCCTGTTTTGTCAAAAGATGGAATGATGAGGGATGAACAAAGCATATCATGTGCTCCTGCAGCTTAATCAGAGGGGATATTACAAAACAGCATTTGAGCTTTCCTGTTTCAGCTGCCAGCTAGCCCTGAAAAAAGGACAGCTTGGAAATCATTCTGGCTACCTCTTGCTTGACATAGATGTTCAGACAAAGTGTTGATAAATAAAGCATGTTCCTGTGCTGAGTTGTCTTTCCTGTGATTACCCTTTGTAAAACAATCTTTCTTGACTTCCAATCTTCTCTGGTTTGTAGGTAGGAGACCTTCGTGTTTCTTTCTTCTATGCGGGTCTGAGTGGAGATGATCCCCATTTGGGCTCTGCTGATAAGGTGAGTCTTCAGCTGGTTCTGTATTTTGCAAGCTCTCTTCCCAACACTGGTATCTAGTAAATATTTTTCCCTTTCTTCCAAGGTGACTGTGATTGCTCGACAGCGAGGTGATCAGCTGATTCCATATCATACCAAGTCTGGAGATGTTCTGGAGATTCTGTACCCTGGAGACCTCTCTGTGGAGGTGAGATACCACACTCTTCTAGTGCAGGGTTAAAACTCAAGGGTGTAGTGCAGAAGCAGCAGAAGAGGAAGCTCATACTCTCCTTCAGACCTCTCTAGACATTGACTTTTTTCTCTCCTTCTTGGACAACAGATTGTAGCCTGTGTTTGCTTCCAGGTTTCTGCACATTCTGTTTGTTTGCTTTATAGATTGTTTCTGTGCCTTCTCATTTTGTTTTTATTTGCTCCTTAGCTGTTTCCCACTTACACATGCAAGCACATGTTTTTGAACAGGTCATATGTAAAAATAGTAAAAATCAGGGTTTAATAAAATAAGCCATAATAGTTATTCTCTCTTCAGCTCCTAATAACAGGAGTTTAGGCTTGTTTGAAATGTTTATTACTGTTCTGGTTGAGAAAGAACCTTCAGGCAGAGCATTATGCTTCAATAAATCCTGCACGCTCCAGCAATTTGGTGACTCATTTACTCCTTTTTGTAGGTTTGTTTCCATTAATGATTGTTTCATGCCCTGATGTAAAGAAAAACAGATGTCAAGAGTTTACAGGTGTTCCCAAACGCAGTTAAAAAGGCTTTGTTTTGACTTGAAAGAGTAGCAGTAGAATCAGCCCTCTGCTGTAAGCTCTGAATCTTCATTAGATAGAATTTTGTTTCATTGAAAATTAACTGGTTACAAATAAATAATGCATTGACTACTTGTGTGTGTAACTAATCAATCTTACACATCTGTTACCATTTAGTGCTTTCTAATGTCCCAGCCATCTTCACGTGAATGTTTTGTTGAGTCAGAGGGTCACATAACCCAGTCTGAAAAAAATCTTACTCAGAATTCTTGCAAAGAGATGCTTTGCTTTGCCTTATGAAATGCACACATACCTTTTAGCTTTTCTTCCGTGCATCCAGCTTGCTCTTTTGCACACCTTTCTGTCAGCCATCAGTGGATATTGTTGCCCTTTCTCTTTTCCTTCAGAGTGAAGTCAGACTTTTCCTTCTTTATTTTAGTTACTTATTACTGTCTTATTTTCCACAGTAATGTTGAATGTATCCAACTGCAGCAAAACCTGTGTGCTTTCTGCCTGTGGGTAGTGTTGAATGGTGCTTTTTAGGTTGTTTTAATTAAGAAAAGTGGCAGTTTCCCCCATGCTGCACTGTTCAATCTATTGCAGTGTACTGCCATACTGCACAGACCCTGCCCCTGCAGAACGAGCTGGTAGTATATCTTGTGCAAGAGAAATTGTACTCCTGAAATGCTCCTGGCTCTGATTGGCTCATAATATATTGGAATTAAGAGGATCTTGAAAAAGAACAAGAAACAGGCTGCATGTGATGGTGTTTGCTCTGCTTTCAGGAGGTGTTTCAGAAGGAGCATGCAAGTAACACGATGAAGACCTGGGCCCTCCGTGCAGCCGGCTGGCTCTCAATGTTTGTGGGCATCAGCCTGATGACCCGAATCTTTTACACATTAGGTAAGTTTTTCACAGAAAGGTAAAATTACCTAGAAATAAGATTGTAACCTCTGGAGAGTTAATTCATTTGGCGACCAGGAGAAATCTGGTTTGAACTCAGACTTGATCTGAAAAGTCACTGTAGGCAACTGCAGGTAAACAGCACCCCAAAACCAACCGATTACTTTGTAAACATTAGAAAACCCCACACAAGTATCTCTTGTCAGTCTCGGGAGATCCCAACCCAGTGCTTACCAAAATAAAAAGCTGAAGCACGTGTTGGGGTGGTTCTTTCCAACCTAACTCAAGGTGCTGCAATGCAATTACTTTCTGCACCCACACACAACTGGTCCCCCCAACAGGTCCTAACCAGCAGTTGTATAGAAATACAGTTTTGTGTCTGGTTGTTCTACACTACTGTAAACAAACAGCAAAGAAAGTTTTTGTTTATTGTTTTAGTATAGAAAAATGCTGGAGTAAAAACAGCAAAACAGGAGAACGCCTCAAACTTGCATAAACTTCAGACATCAAAGATATCATTCACTTTGTAGCTGTAAACTTTTTTTTTCTGTTTTATTTATCCGTATACATGCTGCTCCAAGATTTATTGCTGCCAGAAAGGAATTTCTGTGCTAGCAGCTTCTATTAGTTGCCCTAGACTTGTTCCATAGCTGCAGGGCTATCTGTCTCCTCTGCCTCTCAAGCCTTGGACAAATCTCAGACTTCATTTTGGATTACATCCTGTGTAAAGAAATGAGGATAGTGTTGTTTATATTTAGCATTATATGTTTAGCTGTTGCTTAATGATCAGATGTCTTGATGATGCTCTGCTGAAGTGCCTAATCCAGTGCCCTTGATAAATAGTTTGAGTCTGTCTTTTGATTGCAGTCTTTAGGGTGCAGATCCAAGGCATGAACCAGACTTTCTTTTAAACTGTCATTTTGCCATCTACTTCATGCCATGTTTAATTCTCTCTGCAGTGGACTGGTTTCCTGTTGTGAGGGATCTGGTTAACATTGGACTGAAGGCGTTTGCCCTGTGTGTGGCCAGCTCGCTGTCCCTGCTGACCATCTCCGTGGGCTGGCTCTTCTACCGCCCGCTCTGGGCCCTGCTCCTCGCGCTGCTCTCCATAGTCCCCATTGTGGTGGCCAGGTCCCGTGTTCCACCCAAGAAGCAGCAGTGACAAGGAGGTGCTCAGGTCTTGAGCCGAGTCCTGGTTAGAACCTTCCCAAGTGCATTTCTGCCCGGTTCCTGCAGCAAGCTTACAGCAAATCACAGCTCAGCAGCGAGCACTGAGAGCTGGGGAGGGGGCTTGAATGCGATTATTGGTACATTTTATCTGTAGGACTATAGGATGCTGTTTGTGGGAAGTCAGTGGCACCAGCTTTGGGGAAAAAAGCATTTTGGGTGTGCATATTGATGGTAAGTTAGAGAACAAGCAGATTTGGTACTCTTACTGCTTAGTAATTCTCCCTGATTTAAAAACTGGCAAGTCCTTGCTGGGTGGGGCACCTTGTGTGTTTTGGAGAAAGTGCCAGCTACATCCCATGGACCGTGGTTAGATGTCCTCAGGAAATACGTGTGCTTGCCTGTCTCTGACAAACCCTCCCTCTGCTGCCTTTTCTTGTTAGCACAGTCAGGAACACTTCTTTGGCTGATGTGTTTGGCAGTGTATGTGCTCAAAGGGAAAACATAGGGTAAATTCCACACAATACTCACGTAAACCCTCTGCTTTTGGACTGAGGATTTTCAAAGTCATTGATGTAATGAGCGGCCACGTTAGCAGGGCTCTGAGGTTGGGCAGATTAATCAGGACACATAGATTTCCTCCAGGTTTTAAAAGTCTCTGAAGTTGTTCTTGGTTAAGCATCCAAAATGATAGTCTGGACTATATCATTGCAGAACTGTTTCAGAAATTTCACTTCAAATTGCACTTAAAGGGACACTCCGAGGTCATTCCCCTCTAAATAAAAAACCTACCACCTTGAAACAATATTGACTTTTATAACTGAATGTTCGGTCTTTAAAATAGTTGGGATTTTTTTTGCTGTGTATACTGTTCCTTTCTTTAATTTCACTTAGTAAGGACAATGAACGTGCTGAAATTAAGTAATGGAAACATTTTTGCCTGATTAGTTTTCATAGATCTTAGTAGCCTAAATTGTTAGTTTTGTATCATGTTAGAGGAATGCCTTGTAGTGTTGTGATGGGTCATGTTTATCTGCTGTAACCAGTACTTGAGGTTAGAGACACTCTTAAGTCTCCACCAAGCTGGAGTCTGGCTTCCAGATGGGCCCTCACACACACTACTGTGTTTTGGGGTTTTTTGTAAGTATACACAATTCAGTATGAAAATAATATTTTCAATTATGAAATCTATTTATGACCATCAGAGGTGTTTTCTGTAGCAAAGGAACTTGACTTGAACATACATAGAACCAAATGTTTGCTAGAAATGGTACTGAAATAGAAATCTGAGTTAGAAGTCATATTTTTTGAGAATTTGTAATTACTTTATTAGCCCTAATTGCTTTCATTCTTTTGGTATTTGAATGTTGACAGTTTAGGCTCCTGGCTCCATCCTGCTGGTGAAAGCAGGAGCAGTGAGTGCAAGGGCAGGTACTGGAGGTGGCCTCGTGCATGCACTGGCACATGGCAGTGGCACTGCACAGCCTTCCTGCTGCTCACCAACACCAAGCTGAGCTCCAGCAGTCAGGAATTGTGCTCCACAGGGGAGAGAAACTGGGTTTGAACTGCTGCTGTTCTACCCATGATGCAGAACACTCACCAGCATTACTTACTGGAAATGAAGTGACAATTTTCTACAGAAGTGCTGAGCTTTTGTATGTTTAATAAAATACAGTTTTCAAATGGTTGGTCTGTCGGCTTTTTTATTAAATTCAAGTATTGCATGTTTTATATCCAGGAGTAATGTCGAGGTAGGTGGAGGGTTAGTCTGTAGCTTCCACAAGAACTAGTTTTCTGTTGTTGGGTTTTGTTTGTCCTGCAAATACTTCCCCATTTGGGGAAGGGAGTTCCCCCTAACAGCACAGCTGCTCTCTGGTCTGTGTATTGGTGGTGTGTGATGCCAGCCTGCCATGGGTTTTCTCCCCATTACTGACCAAAGAAGTCACTCACTTCCTTGTGTCTCTAAGATTATTTGAAAAATACGATGGTCCAGCCTGAGTGCTACAGGCTCTTATATTTTACAGAGACTAGGGGTTACCCGTGCATTCTGAAAACAGACAACATACTTTTTTTTCAAACTTTATTTCGATCTACAAATATAGTACAAAAATAGATTTTTTTTTTCTGAACATAATTCCATGAAAACCATTTTCTTACATTTCAACCTCTGTGACAATGACCAGCAATGACTAAATTGTCTTCCCCTCTATTTTTGAAGAGACTGTGTCAGTGAAATTAAGATACATAATACTGCCAAAGACAGATCAGTATTTCTACTACAAAAGTGCAGGAAAAGCTTATGTAGATTTAACATTCCTCTCCCAACCGTTTTTTAATGCTGTGCCACTGGATAACAAGAATTCTGTGGTTTAAGTGTATTTTGCTCCAATAGTGACATTTAGCCAGTTTTACATGTTTTGCTCCAGTTCAGGATCCTGATAAGCAACAGAAGCAAATATGTATATATTCAAATTACTTAAGAAGGCATATTGAACCTTAAGTTTGTAGTAAACAGGGCTTCTCCCTTCCACAGCACAAGATTTCTGAGAGTAAACAAAGATGGTAAGCTGAAAAGCCAAACTTAAATCACAAAATGCAAGTATTCTTTAGAAAGTATTAATTCCTCCATATTCTGATTGTGGGGTTTGTTTTTTTTTTTAGACCTTAAAGTATTTCCCCTTGAGACAGAAAGGCCAGAACTCTGCCTCACCACTGATTCGTGTAAGTTATGGATCAAAACGGGCATCAGCCTTCCTTTGGCCACCTCTCCGCAGACAGGTAAAAAGCAGCTGGATGCTTTAGTTCTGAGCAGGCACAGAAAAATGAAAATGAGAAAAACAGGAAAAGAGACTGCTAATGACAGGAGTGCCTCAGGGAAACTCAGCTATTAGTGCTGAGTGATACAAAAGAGAGCAAAAACCCCAACAAAGTGATCTCAGAAGGTGCTGCTCCATGTCTGTTTCACCCAAGTCCAAGGATAAAAGGAAGAATCAAAGTGATACCTGTGATCTCAAAGGAAACTGGATACTGAATTAGGCTGGTCCCTGACAGCTCAGAAACACAAGTGCACAGGAAGACCTAAGGCCCTAACTGGCCTTTTATCATTACTATTTCTCCTGCATCTGAAAACAGCAAAGAAAAGCTTGTTATCACAATTTCTCAAAAGGGAACAATTGAGCTGCTTCTCCTCTCTTTTCTCGCTTGCTCTTTTTGGTTGTTTTCTCTCCTTGTTTCTCTAGCTGGCGATTTTGGGGCCAATAAATGGCCGTGCTCCCCACTGCACTCTCTGAGCTCGGAGCTCCTTCTTCATCAGAAGAGAATCCCCCTCCTTTCTCTGTCTCAGGTGCTGATGGCTCAGTCTGGAAAAAACAGGTGTGAAAATCAGAAAGTCACTCTAAGAATCACCTATAACTGCCCCTTTCTAAAAGGGCTCGTCTTTGGTCACAGTGACACTGAGTGACCTTACAGCAGTTGGTTGCTCTGGTTTGGGCTTCCTGCTGAACACCAAACATTCTTTCAACACAAGCAAATAATTTTTGACAACAGAAGAATAAAACTAAAATTTTTTAAAAGATCAGGCTTTTCACCTTTCTCTTTGGGGAAAAAATTAAAAACTAAAACATCTAACTTATACGAAAATGCCCCACTCTCATCCTGTTAGCTACAAGCCTTGGCTTGGAGGAATAAATCTATGAAGGGGTATGTCAAAACAGAAAATAGCAATAAAAATAAAAAACATTCATCCCTTGTTAAACGGTAACAAATCTTTGATGAACATGACCACATTGATCTTCTGGTGTAGTTTTTTTGACTAGCTGAAGACTTCTGAGCAATTACACTCTGGCAATTTTATTCTACAGTTAAAGTAACATCCAGAAAAAGGAACGACTAATAGAAATGCAGGATACCTTGATGGAATACCGTTGCTTCAGTCTCTCTCTGATGAGAAGTCCTTTCGTCAGCAGCTTCCAATTCCCTAGAGCTCTTTTCTCACGCTTCTGTGGGGGATTTTTATGGGAAAGAGAAAAATTTACTACTGAGTTTCAATGTATTTATGCCCATGGAAAAGGAAAGCTTTTTTTTTTAAACTGTCCTCAGAAAAGCCTCATGCTTGTCACTTACACAGCCCACCCTGTTTGACTGCCCAGTTTCAATGCAATTTACGTAATAAATAGAATAATAGGGAAGCTGTAAAAGTAATTCTCACCTCCTTCTCCTTCTTTTCTATTTCTGCTTGTTCATTCTCCCAGGCAGCAACAAGGACCTCTTTATACTCCTCACACACCACATACCCATCAGTACTAGGAAGGAGAACACAGTCCTCTGTCAGCTATGAGAAGGAAAAAGAAAGGGAGCAAATGCCTGCTGACCTAGCCCAAAAGCTACAGAATACTGACAGAACTGTCTGTCTCAAATGATCAAAGTGTGTAACTGGTCACATGCTCCCCTTAACACAACATATGCAACCTCTGCAGGAAATCAACATCTGACAGGTACAACAAAGCAGCTTTTACATACACTGGGTGTGAGTAGCCACTATGAAAATCAAATCCAGTGACGGCTTGAGCACAGTCAATGTTCAACTTCCGTGCCACTCTGTTCAGGTTTGGAAGTTTCAGCTGCACACAGCCAACAGGTAACATGGATGGCAAGAAGAGATAGACGTTTCCGTATTCATTCCGAGGAACCTGTTATGGCAAAATTAAAGAGAGATGCTGATAATGCTGCTTTCTGGAGAGAGGTGAAAATACCTGTTGCAACTCAGGGACTCTCCCCTCCTGACCTGCCACATTCCGCTCCAGTATTCAATTAATATTCACATGAAGAAGTACAAGCCTAGATTTTAGCTGCATGGTTATCTCCTAGCTATGTCCTCTGCCCAAGCTTTGTTACTCAGGCTGTAATGCAGAGAATTAGCAAGGCAAACATGGGCTAGGAGCATCAGATCAATAAAATTTTGACTTCAGCAGTCTGCACTCACTACTTGTACTTGTGAAAGAAAGGCCTCAGTAGAGTTTTGATTATTTCCTCCTGTGAACATTTACCTCTGAACTCTTAATCCTCAACCCAGATATTACTGGCTGATCTCACCTCTAAAACATGCAGCTTCTGAAAAAATAAAGCCCAGAGCTCCACACAAACCACTTCCTTTAGCACCAGCCCTCTGCCTTCGCAGCTACCTTTCCGTCTACTGCTACGGGAGGCTGATACTCCTCTGTCTGCCAGCGGCCAAACAGCGCCAGGTCCTCCCGGTCCCGGTTTGCTGGCTCTGCCAGGCGCGCCTTCCTCGCCCGGTTGGAAAATCCTTTCACCATCTGCAGATACAACAACCAGGCCTGTAACATCACAGCAAGCTGACAGTGGTTTCAGGTTTTCCTAGGACACTGAAGGAGAAGGTTCTGGGAGAGCAGAAATGCTATTTCCTAGCTTCAATACCCATTGCCTATAAATGACAACCCATGGCACCCGTATGCTACAGGCAGAGATCCAGCAGTGCATATAAAACACTGGGATGCCTTTGGAGAAGGTGAAAAGGGAGCAGTTTTGCCAGATACCCTTGGGGTGGGAAAAAGACAAAGCCGGGCTTTGGGTAGCATGCAGGAACTATAGGCACAGCGGGTGGGCAGTACAGCTACCACAAATCATGCAAGCAAGTGTGAAATCTACTGCTGACAAGAGAGAAGACAAAAAACAGAAGAGAACTGAGCTTAAGCTTTAGAGGCCAGGTGGATTGCACAGCAGGAAGTCAAACCCTCTTACCTTGTAAGGCACTTCTCCAACCCTCACCACTCGAGCTTGCTTCAGCCAAGTGTCCCTGGAGTGCAGCGTGTGTATGCAGTCTCTGAAAAGGCCAGAAAGAAGCAAACTTAAAGAGTTTTCAAGTGATCCATAACAGATCCACAAAAAACTTATCACATTAGGAATAACAAAAAAGCTGCATCTTAGTGATACACAAATGTTGTCAGATCAGCTAAATGCCCCACCTGTTACTGCTGATACCATCATGCAAATTAGCTCCTCAGTCTGTTACAGAGATCACAGATGCAGGTGGCAATAGGTGCACAACTAACCTGGAGTAGACAGCCTCTCCCCTGCAGTACCCCAAGATAGCAGCTGACTCGGGATAGATGGCCTGGAATTTCAAGAGGTGCCTCTTCAGTGCATAGAGAGGGTGGTTTTTGTACTCTCCAATTGCTGTTGGTAGAGGTTGATCTTGAAGCTTCGCTTGAAACTGTAAAAATTATACACAAGAGTAATTTCACAACTTTCCTGCACTACCCTATGTAAGAAAATAAGAATGATGGTAATATGGACCAAAGAAAAAAAACACCAGAAACTGATCAGATGAGCCAACAGACCAAAGCATTCTTGCGGCAAATAAGTACTTAGATGCCTACCCTAACCTATGTATTTTAAAACCTCTCTCCGGGAAGGGTAATGCTAAACTGCACACAAACCTCACTAGTAAGTTTCCAGCACAAGCTGTGCAGTATTTCTGCTATGCAAATCTGTCTGAACAACCTCCATCATTTATTATTTAAATTTATCACTGTATATTCTCTTTAAAACAGGTTCAATCTCAACATTTCAAGTTCAAACACAAACCTCCTTCCTCATGGAAAGAGATTTCTAATGCTTTTTGCCTGAAGGAGAATTCAGGGACTGGACTCTTGGCACTACATGTCCTGAACAACCTATTGCCATTTACCTCATCTTCTTCCTTCTTGTCTCTCTCCACATAGGGACTTTCATACGGCCGCAGTGTCTCTTCCCACCACTCAGGGTCCACACGGCTCTTCCTTGTTGAGGTCATCCACACTGGATCATATCTTTGTGTTACATCCCTGACACTCCCATCATTGTCAAATCCCACAACGTAGAAAAGTGGCTTTGTGGCATGTGCAAAGCACAGCTGGGGCTGGCCCACATTGCCATGAACACAGTCTACACAAACCCACTTGTCCTCAGGCTCAAGGAAAACCTCCAGCCACTGGTCTGTGCCCACTGCTTTCCTCACTTCCTGCTGTCCATCATCCTCATCACTAGAAATGATTTTGTTTCTCTTCCTCTGTGCTTGAGGCAAGGCTGGAGTTGTACTTTTTGCTGGCTTAGTCTCAGTTCCACACCTATTTTCTGACAGCCATGATTCTGAAGTCTCAGTTTTTGACCTTTTTATAGCTGTCACCTTTGAATTCTGGGAGGCCAGTGAGCTCCTCCGCCTTTTAGGGACAGTTTCAAAATCTTCATCAGAGAGATCACTCTCCTCCTCTGACACCTCAAACTCCGAAGCACTGCCCTCATCACTTCCACTCTCTTCCTTGTAACACACTTTGGAGGCCACTCGTCTCCGGCGGTCATTCTTGGGCCTGACGGGCACATCTTTTTCTGCTGAACTGGTCTCATTATTTGATTCTTTCTGTCCCTGGCTACCTTTAGTCAGTTTTGACTTGTGTGTCCTTTTGGTCTGGGCAGCTTTGGGTTTCTCTGGCTCCTCATTGTCTTCTTTGCTCTGTGAGGATTTCTCAGCCTGCTTAGCTTTTTTGCAGGGGCATTTTTTTGTCATAGCTTTGGGTGTAGTGGCAGAACTCTCCTGCCCCTCAGAGGTGCTGCTGTGAGACAGCCTCTTGGATGAGCTCTTTCCCTGCAGAGAAACAGGCCAGGTCACTTTTATCACAACAGCTAAGAATATAAAAAGACTGAAATCACCCCCAAGGTTCATGCAGACCAAAGGTTGGCAGGCACAGTCAATTCACTTGAAAACTTCTGGCAACTGGCTGAAGAGAGGTGTACTCATGCAGCAAGAGTTGCAGTCTAAGTTTTAAAGAAATGTAAACCCATTGAAATGTTAAGAAATCTTTGCTGAAACACAGAAATGAGTGGCTTTTTTAAAGAAGAAAATTAAAAATTAAGGTTGTGCATTTTCTGCAATGTAGACAGAACCCTGGTTCATGCAGTAAGCAATTCACTGCAAGTTGTAACAGCCAGAAAGTTTTTTTAATCCTATTTAATCAGTGACCTATTCCTTATTCCACACAAAGAACAAAAACTACCTTTGGTCTTGTCTCCTTGAGAGGAATAGGCTGAAAAGACAGCACAAGGCGACACACCAGCTGTAATGCTCGCAAAATAATTAAAAATATCTGCAAAACAGTTGAAATTGAGTAATTTAATCACAGGAGGTCTCCAGATAAAAATACAAGAAAATAAAATGCTACAGAACCACCTAAGTCACCAATCTGCTTTCTTCAAATCCACCCCTCCCACCACTTTATGTATGACGAGACATACAGCATCCAAACTCACCAACCAACCCTGCATTTCCCAGTCTCTTACATGAACCAGCTCCTCATCATCCTGTGCAGCGTAGATGGCAAACCTCCTCTCCAGTGTTGACTGAAGGGGCTCTCCTTTTTCAGTAGAAAGCTCATCATTGACAGTGAAGGTTCCAACAAACCTGAAATACAAGACACCTGCTTATTGTCCAGTGTTTGTGACTGTATTCTTAAACTTCAGAGTTCATCCTCTCTTCCTCTAAAAAAGACAGCCCCTCTCACCCTTGTATATAAAATCAAAAAAACCCACAGTACACTGCTAACTACAGTTACCCCTCTCGCTGAACCCTAGCTCTACAATTCTGTGTAGCAGCATGATCAGAAGAGAGTTTTACCATTTCACCAAGTTGGAAAGGTAGACAAGGCCCACTTGGCCTGCGGGCACTTGGGTGAAGCGGGTGGGGATGATGGACAGACCGATGGCAAGGAGATCTGGCTGGCTGCAGATCCTGTTCCTATAGAAACCATTTGCTAATAAACACAGGAGGTGAACCTGAGAGAGAAATATTTAGAAGTGAGTTCACAAGAGATTTTCCTTATTGGAACTACTGTCTATGGTAAAGACAAGGAATACTTCACTGCTCCTTTTAACAGAGAGGCAACAACAAAGCTTCCCAAGCATTCACAGTGCTGTCTTCAGAAGACAGTAAAGCACTGAAGTCTTTGCAAGTGTCTCCTGCTCTACACGACTGGCAGTTTAACCTCAATAGAATGGGAAGATATCCCTCCATGGAGGAGTACAGATCCTACTCACATAAGATTTAAGTTAGAATTTTACTAACATAGGCACTGGTGTTTTCAATTCACAGTTATGGAGGAATCTTAATGAGCATCTGTCAGAACTACAGCCTCTATTTTTTCACTTCTAGCCATGGTCCCACATTATTCTATAAAAATCAATTTCTTTTGATTACAAATCAGTTCGGACACCTTTATGCTCAATTTCTTCTCTGCTATGGCTGACTGTGAGAAATACCTTATGTGTGTCCTCACGAACCTCCTTGCTGAAACGTTTCATCATTCTCCGAAGGTACATCTCAAACTCAGCTTTTCTTTTTTCTCTGCAAAAGATCACAAAAGAAATGGATGTTGTGGGATATCTGTGGACATGCCTTTTTAGACTCCTGAACTGGGTCAGTTCACAAAGAGAATCTATCCCAGAGAATCTTCTGGGCACAATTAAGGAAAGGTTTAGTGACTGGTTAGGCTGTTAAGATTATGCAGTAACACGATGCCATTCACCCACAGCTCTCCTTGCAGAGATCTCCTGTTGTCCCTTCACTGGAAATGGAGACAGTAAAACACAATGAAGTTACACACTTGATTTTCAAGGAAGCTGAAAAGCCTCCTCCATTCCTGCCAACTTCCACTGAAGGTTTTTGGTAGAACTGTCAGTGTGTAAACTGTTCTTCATCCCACAACGCTGCATTCCAACTCAATGGTCTGCACCAAGTGGGGATTTTCACCCAGAACACAGCAAGTCAAGGACAGTCAAGACTTAGGGTATTTTTAACTTCAGCCTTTAGCAGCCCTCCACCACCTCCTTGTTCTTACCTCCTCTCTCTTTTCTTCACCTGCTCTGGGGTTTCAATCTCTATCTCCACAGGATTGCTTGGCAGCCCCACTGATGGAAGAACAGCAGCTTCTTCTAACTTATCTGCAGCAGGTTCCTGGAGTTCTGGAAACATAAAATATTACTAAATTATAAGTAAACATGGAATAGATTCCCAGGGAGGATGAATACTTTCCTTCTCAAGTGTCCAAACAACCTTTAAACAGAACACCTCCAGTGACTACCAGCTCCTGGATCTTCCATAACACTGTGTGTGCTAAGTTATTTGAAATAACTGTGGGATGCTGGTCACCTGCTATTGAAGAATCATTGTGATATACAAGCTCTTCAAAAGTGCTTAACATGAATAAATATGCAAGTGCTACCTTCCACATCCTCCCATTCATCTTCACTTTCATCATCATCATCATCACTGTCAGTATTGTCTTCATCCATCTCTTTTTTAACAGGAGATTCTGTCTTTAACTTCATCTCCTGAGGACGCTTCAGTGAGTCGCTGTTAAAATCATCAAAACAGTGTTAGCATCAGGAAACACAGATGCTTGTTTATCAAAGACTAAAAATAGGGAAATAAATGAAGCATAACCTCTGCATCAGTAACAACAGACTGAGTATTTGACAATCAAACCACAGAAAAAGACAAGATGAAGAAAAAGGTCCTATAGAATTGATTGATAAGTAAATGTACCTGCACGTTTCCTCTTTGATAGAATTCTCCTTATTTCTAACATTCTTTTTACTCTCTTTTATTTGTGATTTTGCCTCTTCTTGTTTTGAAGCTTTGGAAGTTTTCAATGGGTTGGAAACTTCAGTATCACAATCTTCTTTCTTTTTCCTAGCTGGAGCTTTTGAGTTCTTCTTTATACTGGGCTTTTTCTCTTCAAAATCATCTGCATGTGACAAAAGAAATGAAGATTAATATTAGAGGATGGAGTATCATCTCCATGGCAATCTGAAACAACATCTCCACAGACTTCATTAGAGTCAGCTACAGAAGAATGTGAGCACTCGCAAGGCTGAGAATGTCATTGTTTCTTTATAAATAGGCAGGATTTGAACAGTGAGACTTGTTGGAGGAAACCGCTTACGTAACTCTCAAGTACCCAAAGATTTCTACTGTTCTACCGATGGGATCGGTGGAAAACCAAGCATCGTGCTTGCGACTCACAACAACTTATTACCACGTGAAGCAGCTCCGAAGAGCGCGGCCGAGATAAAGCAACCCGTCACGGGCTCGCTCAGCCTTTGTCAGCGCTTGGGGCAGCGAGCGGGGCCGGCGTCACACGCAGGTTTAACACCGGGATCTGGGGCACTGATCCCACCGCCGATAACCCTGCCGATAACAGAGCCGATAACAGAGCCGATAACAGAGCCGATACCCACTGCCCTGCAGCCCGGCGTGCCCGTCCTTCCTGAGGGCGCGCTGGCACCGCTGTTCCCCGACCCCGCGGCCTGGAGCGGCCCGAGCCGCGGTGGTGGCGCAGCGCCCGGCCCGCCACGGCCTCCCTGCCGCACTCACCCTCCTCCTCCTCCTCCTCTTCCTCCCGCAGCCCCCTGGAGCGCCTCTTTTTGGCGGCCGCGGGCCGGGGCGCTGCTCTGCGCTTCCTGCCCATGGCGCTGCCGGCGCGGGCAGGTCGCGGCCCGGCCCCGCGCGGGGAAGGGACGGGAAGGGGAAGGGCCATAAAGTCTCGCGGGCGGGCGCGGGAGGCGGTTTGAAAGATGGCGGATGAGGTGGACCAGGTGAGCGGCTCTCGGCTCCTTCAGTGGCTGCAGGGGGAGGCAGCTCTGGGCTCCCCGTAAGGCGCAGCTCTCGGGGAGCGCTTCCCGTGCGAGATTAAATCCCCGCTCGGCCTCGGAGCTTGTGCCGCTGCGGGCCCGCTGGCCCTAGCACTGCCGGAGGAGGGAGAGGGGGAAAGCTGCCGAGGGCAATGCCCTTGCCTCTGAAGGAAGGAGGTAGCTAGAACGGATACATGGGATATATATGATATAGAAGATGTGGGATATGCACGGAGATCTTCGCGGTTTTTTAGTTGCGATCCTCAAGGTGCGGTTTTGTCACAGAAAGGGGCCTGGGGCCGGTGTGTGTCGAGGTTTCAGCCAGCCTCGGGGCCCGGCCTTGCGGGCCAGCCGGGCCGGGAGCGGTGCGTGCGCGGGGCAGTGTGTGCCCGGCTGCCGGAGCTCACCCGGCTGTGCCCGGGTAACTCCGTGTGCTGGCACCGCTGTCAGCGTGGGTTCGGCCCTTCCAGCCTGCACTGTGCCGTGGCACAGGAGTGCTGCTGGTTCACACAGTGTGGGCTCTCTGCTGCAGTGTAAACTGTGGCGGCTGGTAAGAAAAACAGTTCATAGAGTTACAGAATGGTTTGTGTTAGAAGGGACCCTAAATATCATCTAGTTCAAATCCCCCTGTGCGTGAGGAATGATTTGCTGCAGACTAAACTGAAATCTTTTGACTCACGTTGCTTGGGCTGGTGAGTATCAGTAGAGTGGTAAATTAGCTGCATTCACATTCACCAGGATGTGAGGGAATGATTTGAAGTATTTGCATCTGTGTTTTCACTCCTTTGTTTTTGACATTGAGGAATGGAAAAGTTCACAGGCTTCTTCTGTACAAATAATGCTTTTGTTTTGTGTTTTAGCAACAAACAACAAATACTGTAGAGGAGCCACTTGATCTCATCAGACTCAGTCTAGATGAGCGAATCTATGTCAAAATGAGGAATGACAGAGAGCTTAGAGGCAGATTACATGTAAGTAAAACTTTCAGAGCATTGTCATACTCGTTCAGCTATGCATTGGGTAGCCTTTCTTCAACAGTCCGCTAAACAAGTTTGCCTGTAATATTCTACTGGTTGTTGAAAAAATTAGTTTTAAAATATAATTAATTGCATTTCATGGTTGAAAGTGCAGAAGAGGTTGGAGAAAGTAGTTTAAGAATTATCTTAGTTACCAGAATTGTAACGTGATTGGTGGAAAAATGTAATTTGTTCAGTAGTTTGTCAGCTATTAACTGCTTCCCTAGGAAGTCAAGAGACATATTTTGTTTTTCTTGTCTCCTGAATGATACCAAGCAACTCATTTCACTGCTTTTGGCTTCCATTTCTATGTCTGTGAAATAAGCAATCATACTGCAGGCCTCTTCCTATGAGGTACCCTGATGCCTCTTCTAGACTGAGGTCATCATTTATCAAACAAGAATCCCTTAAGGCACACCCAGGGAGGTGTGACAGGGTATGTAGTGAGCTGGGTTCACAGATTTTTGCTTTCTTTTGAGTCAGTCATCCTCCCTGAGTGCTGTGCTCTGCTGGGGAAGAGAACCAGTTGCACCATGAGTTAACTGGGCCTCAACTCCTTTGGAAACACAGAGATAATGAGAGATCCATGAGGGACACATGTAGTTTGCAACATGCCTTTGTAAGGTTTTTGGAATATGTGTTTAAGGTTTTGTAGCACTGTATTCAAAGCAGCTTTCATAGCCTTTGAATTGGCCCCAGGCAATCAGTTCCAGGAGGCTGGACTGGCAGCAGAGACTGTGTAGCTGGTTTAATGTTAACAAAGTGTGTCTCTGAGTTCTTGTAAGTGCTGTCACAGAATGCTTCAGAGCTATTTCATGCAAGTATTTCAGTGTATGCAAATATCATGCCTTCTTTTTCCTTCTGCAGAGTTCTCATTTTTTTTATATTTGTGTTGAATTATAACTAGAACTGATACTACTTTGTGTTGGTCAAAATCAGACTAAACTACTTATGTCTGAAAGTCTTGCTAAAATTCTCATTTTAATAAACTCATGCTTGAATTTTGGAAATCATAAACTAACTTAATTCCTCCAGGCGTATGATCAGCACTTAAATATGATTTTGGGAGATGTGGAAGAAACTGTGACTACAATAGAGATTGATGAAGAAACCTATGAAGAGATTTATAAAGTAAGGACTAAAAAAGTAGATTTTTTTTTTTTTTAAACTACACTGTGTTATATTGTTAAAGTAGTTTATTGCTGGCTGTTTTTTGAGCCAAGCTCTAACAGGTTTTGGACAAATTTTTATGAAAGTACATAGGATATCTAGAGACTTGGTATTAGTTGTTTTGATCTCTCCAACATGCAAGAACATTGTGTCGGTTAGAATTGTTTCAGGTGTGTTTTTATGATTGAAAGGAGTGTTTTGTAAATGTAAACTTTTCTTTCCTTCCTCACAGTCTACCAAAAGGAATATTCCGATGCTCTTTGTCAGAGGGGATGGCGTTGTGCTTGTAGCTCCCCCGTTGAGGGTTGGTTGAAGCGACAAAGGACTTAACCTTCTTGGAAAGTTCCAGACTTTTGGACAGTGGTTCATGTTTCAATCATGTCTCAAAATTCTGTATATGTTTTTTATAGGACATTTTTGTCAGTTCTTTTGGAAAGGGGAGGGAAGGGGAACCAGTTTGTCTTGCAGAAAGTACGTGTAGTCAATTGAAGCAGTGTAAAAACCCAACCTGATCTCAGAATTAGTGTAAACTGCTGTAAATTGGCTGCCTTGTCACAGTCCGTAAAAAAAACCAATTTTTTTCTATCTTGGCAGTAGCACTGTCTTATTTTTGTTGTTTTAAATAAATTTTGGTTTATCTTTGAGACTTGACTCGTCATGTTTTTTGTGTTGAGGGTATATGTTCTTCCACAGGGCTAGTGCTTTATTAAGTTACAGTATGCAGCCTCACTGTCAGACACAGCAGTACCTTTAGTGTGTTTATTTTAACAACTGTCCTTACTAGTACCCAAGTCTCGCAGGTTACTGGTTTTTGGGGACAACACTACATCAATCAATGGTGCTGTAATTTATGGCTCTGTGTTCAAATTTGTGCTGCATATCCTCATTGTGGGGAAATGGTGTTTATATGAATCTTCCTCTTAAGATAAGATGGGCTTCAATGCAGTGTTTTCAGATATTTTCATTGTGGCTTTGTTAACAGAGTTATGGTTTGCAAGGCCATAAGTAGAGACTGAGGTTGTTGCTCACATGCTGTTGAGTTGCCTGCTGCATTCATTTCCCACTGCTTGTATCATGTTTCAGTTCTTGAATACATTAAATTCTGCTGGATGCCTTAAGATACTCATAAGTTATCTGTAGGGAAGGTGCAGTAGAACCCAAACAAAGCTCTTTTTTAATACATACTTTCTCAGGCCCACCTTGTTTGCAATTTACTTTCCTTCTTGTGTGAAAAAAGACATTTCTGCTATAATGATGTTTTAGATTTATATGAGAAATGTAGGTCTGCACAAAGCTTGACTTTCGACTTAATAAACTTAATTATCTAAATCCTCTGTAGAGGCAGCTTGCTCTGGCATTTTCTCCTACAGTTAAAAATCATCATAACAGTCCATTGTTTGATACAGTGGTGAAGAATGAAAGGTCTGCCAATCATTTTTTTTCTCCATTCTTTTTTGTACGTGGATTTTTGTATTGGAGGACTGGCATAATGCTCAAAATGCTGGCAAATCAGGAAGTTCTACCTTGATGAATATTAGAATTCATATCTGTTAAAAACACTTGTATACTCTGAGAATGGTAATGGATGTGAGTCCCACATATCCTTTACTTAAGCCATATTTGCCAGCATAACACATTTATCTGTATGTACAGCATTTTTATATCACAGGGTATCAGCACAGTGGAAAGAGGTCAGCTCACCTACATGAATCCCTGGAAAACTTATTAAAAATTGTCTCATTTGTCATTGCTTCTTTTGAAGTTTTAAGCGAGAGATTATGGTGGTTGGTAGCTCAATTGTTGTCTAATTGATTTCTTGGATATTTACTGTCTAATTACAAAGATCTGTTACTGTTTTGTGTCACTGCAGTGTCCAGTAGCTTCCTTGATCCTCTGATTTGAAAGGAGCTGTCTGGAGCAGGAGCCAGTCTAAGCCTCTCCATGATGAGTGTGGATTTAAAAAAAACAACAAAAACCAAACATTCCCTCCCCAACAAAACAAAAAACAACAACAAAAGAACATCACCCTAAATGAACTCCCAAAAACCAAACAACAAACCCCCCCAAATAAAAAAAAAAATCCCAAACAAGCCCAACCCCAGACCGTATAATACTTGAAAAGATTTTTGCAGTCTGGTCTCTTTCATAGTATTCCTTCTACTTTTTGATCATATGTTCACTGTTCTAACCATTTGTCAAGATTTCTGTTCCTGATGAATTTGAAAAAAAATGTATATTTTCCTCATATATTTTCTCAAGATTTCTCAAATGCCTTTTCATATTGTCTTATGTTCTCAGTCTGCTGGAGCTTTTAATATTATTAAACTTCTTGAAGCTTGACTTTTTACTTCTAGTAGCTTTTTATAGACAATAGTAGCCTTCTGGTAAGTTTTAGCCTTTAGACTGCATCTTTTTTACAGATGGCAGAATAATTTCTCAATTTATCTTCAAAGAATTTCTGTTCTGCCTGAAAACATCTCACTCTCAGCAGCTCTTTTTTAACAAGACTTTTATTATGCAATTCCCTGTATCAGAAGTGCTGATAAAGTTAAACCTCTGGTGTCCTACTGTTTTTGTGTTTGCTATCTTGAAATTTCTGTGTGGGCTTGTGAAATTCATTTTTGGGTCTGACTACTGTAGGGCACTAGATGGTGCTGCATATCCCCAAATTCAAGCTTTGTTGGCTTTGATGTATGTAGCCTGTGTCAACAGGCCCTGTACTTGTACAATTAGTCATTTGTTTTTAATTAGGATGGCACTTGCCGACAGTTTTAAATTAACTCTGCTGCTCACCCGTAAGTAAAAATCAAAATATGTTTTGATGTTTATGTAGGCACAGAGCAAGTCCCCACAAGAGTTAAAGTGAAGCAGTGTATGTGCCTTGCTTTGTCAGAGGTTAAGATGCACAAACTCCAGACTGGCAGCTTTTTTCAGAGAAGAATTAGCTGAAGAGTTGCACCATATAGAATAAATTGTGGTTGACCACTATGCTACTGAGCTCTGCTTGGAGAAGAACAGCCCTTACTGTGTTGGTTCACAAGGCTGCTGCTGCAGCACTCACTGATTCAAGTGCTGTCCACTACCTTCACTGGAGAACTTCACTGCAGTTCAGATTCAGCAGAGGGGTACAGCCTGCACTTATGTGTTTCTGTACATTAAACTCCTGAAAAGATAAATATTTCAGTTTATTTCAAGTTGCTGCTGCTGCCTTACTTTGGGCCCATATAAATAGATTTTCATTCCATCCTACATATTTGAACAAGATACAGTTTTGTTCTAGGCCATGCAGGGTTTGGGGGGATGTGTTTTGTTTGTTTTTTTTAAAGTTGAACAGGGATTACATTACATGTTTCATTCCTATTCCCTAACACAAGACAAGCCCAGGATTTGGATAATACAGTTACAACAAGCCTTGAGCAGTGTGAGCATTGGCAGGCTGCTGCAGGGATTCAGGGCTGGAAAAGCAGGACAGTATTGATCATGTTGGGAGTTCTGCAACAGCACTTTGTCCTCTTGGTGCTTCTGTTTCTGTTCCGTAGATTTCGTTGGAAGTCTCTTTTGAAATATTTAAAAGAAGGAAACTTCTAAGCTTTCTTACTAGATTTTTCTTACTAGAACCATAGGACTGGGAAGGGAGCTGATTCAGTGCAAGATGACAAATGCTGTGCATTGTTTTTTGAAATGATGATGATGATGACATGTACAGAAAATCCCATCAGGCTTATTAAGGCTTAAGGCATTCATGCCAAGATCATTGATGGGTTGAATACATCATTACTGAGGGTGTAGGACTCCCATGTTTCTAAACAGGAAGCTCCTTTCATATGCTAAACAAAAAGAATGGGAAAGAAAAATAGAAAGTCCTACAGAAAATTGAAGCACAGTGTCCAAGCCAGCCTTTTTTGGGGGGAAGAATGGGTGGAAGGAAGAGAATAGATGATGTGGATTGGAGCGGAAAACAAGAACCACTGACGGAAAAAGATGTAGTCAGAAACCCTGTTCATGAGTGAATTTTTTCATTGTTGCCTAAATTAGTTTGAATGGAAGAAAGGCCCACTCCCAAAATTTGGAAACTTAGTCCAAAACGCCTATTGAGTTGTACAATGGCATTTGATCAGTTTATGATGTGATTGCCTGCACCAGCAGGGGACGAGGCGGGCGTGCTCACAGTCTGGGTGGGTGAGCAGGCTGTTGCAGAAAGCACTGCACAAACCTTAGGAAGAGTTGAGTAATGATTGATCACAAAGAGGGGTTTTAGCAAAGTTTTTCTCTGGGTGGCACATGGTAAACATGGGTATTTGCTTCCTGAAGGTGCACATGGAAGGCATCAGGATATTTAAATGTAGGCATATTTTGCAACTTTCTCTTTGGTTTTAATCCTTAAAATTGCTCTAGATTATTAGAACCAATTTGTTAATTATTTTCTGATGAAGACTGATGTTTTATGCACCTGGGCTGGCTAAACATGATGCTCTTGGGTCTCAGTCTGTTGGTTCATGTCACCCAAGGCCCATGTCTTACACAGTTGCTTTCTGCAGTAGATGATGTAGTGCTCTAACCTGTTACTGGGTGATTTGAGCAAGGAGCTTCCACCAGGGGTTTTAAATTGACAAATGCAATACTGCAATACTGGATCATTTTTAGCCATTGAAGGAAACCTTAGTGCTGCAGGTGACTTACTCCTGTTCCTTTCTCACAGTACTCAGCTGTGGCACAAAAAAGTTATCATCTTTGTGGGTAAGGGCAGCTGCAAAAGCCTTTGCCATCAATAGCACAGTTTATTATGTGACTCATAGTCTAATTGCTACCTGACAGAACTCCTAGATGTGGCACTTCTGCGACTGTAATTTTTCATTTGCTCTTCTTGAATCCATTAAAGTGTTGGGCAGTAAGACCTCCAGTCTGATGCACATCATGGCATCAAGTGTGTGTCATTGGAGCATGTCACTTAATGTTCATTCAGGGTGAAATGCTGTGTTAAACTTTGACCAAGCAACTCACATAATTCCTTCCCCAGTCTACTCTTTGAACATCACAAAGAATTTTCAGGTAAGCAAACTATTTCCATTTTAAAAAGAAGAAAGAATGCTGCTTTAAATTTATGTTAAAGTATGTAGCACATTAAGGATAAAGCTTGTGGTTTTCTTCATGGAATGCTTTATTGGATTCTTCAGGAGCCTTCAAATTTCAGTGGCAGGGAAAATTTGAAACAAGTAAATGGTGCTCCAAATCTTGATTTCTTTAAATAACTGCTCCAACAGATGACTTTGTCACTCATCCTTAGCACATAATTGCAGTGATTAAGTTGGCTTTTTATGCTGTAAAGGTGACACGTTAGCTAGACTGAATTACCTTTTTCACAGCACTAACTGTTCCTGGTTCATCCTGTGCTGTAGGTGGCAAGGTGATGCAGCATGTTGTAAGTTGTTCCATAGCACCTATATTTAGTACTTTTTAGTAAAACGCTTGCCTCCCCCAACTGCCCAGATGTTGTGTTCCAGTGGTTAGAAGTCTGAGGAAGAAATGAGATATCAGCAGATAACATCTGAGAGCTAATTTGATTTGTTCTACATTTGTAATGCATTCCTCCAAGCTAAATTCCTGTTGACTGACGTGCTGCTTATAAAAGGCAAGAGATCCAAAGCTCCACTGCAACCCAGGAGGATACACTATAGTTAAATTGAACACAATTCTCAACAACTTTCTTATACCAAACCTTCAGGTCGTTATTGCTGCCTGTGGGTGTAATTCAAATATTCAGAATTTTTTCTGAATTAATGTGGTCCTATCCATAAAGCACAGGCTCTAATCTCAGTGGAGATTTTCTAATGTAATGGAGACTGTTTTCATGTTTAAATATTAAGCCTTTAGATTTTACTTGCCCTGCATTCTTTCTCTGAAAACCAACTTAACGCAGCAGTGCTGTTTGCTTACAGCTTCCAGGTTTGCAACATCCTATGGGTAACACAAGATCTCTGTCCTCTGTACTCAATCCTAAAGCCAGCTGCTGGTGCCATTTTTGCTTTCTTGAGGCACTGTGATGTCCATACAGTGATTTTTTTTTTCCCCCTCTCTCATGTGCAGTCTCGTGAGTTAAGGAGAAATATTTTACATGTGTTGTTTCATGTGCTAAATATGAAGTTCACTTTAAATTTCCATTAGTTTTGTTTTCCTCTGGATTTTCTTTTACTACTGTTGTCCTACAAGCAGGATAAAAGATTTCATTCTTGTGAAGGGCTCTGACACAGCTGGGATGAAGATTCCCCAATGGACATTTCTCCATCTCACTCTGGTGCCAGCCTTGATACATAGCCCTGAAAAGCAGGAGAGCACTGTTCTTCAACCAGCTTCGCTGCACAGAGAGAAGTCACACAGAGAAATAGTCCCATCATCACACTTGCAACAGAGATCTGCTGGTTCTCGATTCAGCTTACAAAGAGTTAAGAAGAATTGAATGTGGTGTGATTTGTGGTCTCAAAGAATAATTCCCAGGAATCATATGGAAGGTATCCCCACTCATCATACTCAAGCTATTAATGAAGCAAACCCTTCATTAAACATGTGACACTTAAAAGACTGTTGAGTTGAAATTTGAGGTGAACATTCAATAAGTTGTTTGTTTCATTTTTTTCTTTATCAAGAGAGATTCACCCACAATTTATACAGCAGAATTGTGAGATGCCTCACAGAGAGATTGTAAACAGAGCATGAAAATATATGATGTAAGCAGCCAATTGGCCTCAAGCATTTTTTTCTCTTTGATGGGCTCTGTTGCATAACTGTTCCCTCCAGCCTGGCTCTGGTGTTTATGGGCTGGATGGTTACGTGAGAAACTAATCAGGGCAGTTTCTACTCTAAAGACTAGGCATTTTTGGAGAATTATGGAAGTTCTGCATGTAGTAATGGCATCCAGACAAGCAAGGGTTAACTCTCATAGGATTCCTTCCCAGAGTTTCTTCCACATAAACACTCTGTAAGTTAGGAATGAACTTAGTATTTTGTGTCCTTTGAGCTGTAAGCTTGGGACAAGAGGCTTTATCTTTTCTTTCTTTTTTCCTTTTTTTTACTGTTCTGATGGTCAAGGGAGTTGTGTAGGGTGCCTTCTAATCCTTGGTGTGTGTCTGGGAGGAGCAGAGTTACTGCAGGTCATGCTGTCCTGGTATTAGACTCCTGTTTTTAGGTTGCTTGTTAATCACCCTTCTAACCTGACATCCTTTGTTTCCAACAGAAAGCCATTGCAGGAATGCAGTAGCAAGGGAAGGAGGATTGCTTCATTCATAAATCTGAGAGCATTTTAAAAGGAGGCTATAAATTATTGTCTAATTTCTTTCATCTGAAGAAAAGAAAGCAGGATATTGCAATTAAACGTTTTGTCCAAGGTTGCATGCTGAGCCCATGGCAGAACTGCAAACAGGGTACACCCCTGTCCTCTGTAAAGTGTCTCTTAAACCCTGAAGCCCAGGAATGCAGCCTGGGCTGTGAGTACATGGATCATTGTTTCCACTGATAGATACACTACTAACATGGAGAATGCTGGAACCTCCAATACTGAAGGCATTGGAGAAGGAATTTAACTGAACCTACAGGATAAAATATAGTTTCCTTCTATGCATAAAGCAAACAAAAGTGATTAATATTAGTAGAGTATAAGTTTCAGTTTCCATGTCGGTTTAATACTAAAAAGATGAAAATATATTTTTGAGTGTGAGACTTAAAAACAAAACCAAAAAAGGATCGAATAACTCAATTTCTAATATCTTTCTCTAGAGAGAGAGCTGATGATTGATCTGACTGCTATAAAGTTCAATTCAAAAAAAAGGAAACTCAAAGGACAGAATAGAATACTAGGCTAAGAAACAAGATGTGATCCTCAGATTTGGTCTAAGATTTGGGAATGAGAAATTACAAATTTATTCTGATCCTTTCTTATTCTGTTACCACAGCTAAATAACTTGGATGTCACAAACACAACTGCTACTTCTAGAAGGGCTTTTGTAGCTTTGGGGCTACTCCGGGCAGTCATCTGACCTGACTGAAACTCTTGGCATGCAAACCCTGTTTGTAGCCATTTCACAGATGTATGGAGAACTTGTCTGCAACATCTTTTATTAGTAAGATGTCATATCTGTATTAATTATAGTAATAACTCTCCACTGCAATCTGGGAAAGTAAATTATGATACCAGATCTCTTCATTACAGTTGTACCATGAAGTCCTGTAAAGGCATTACAGAGATACAGCTGCAGCTTCATTTATCCAAGCTTCACTTTTCTAACACTCCTCCTTATTTAACACTGGGTTGTAAGATATAAATTGTTTACATGAATTTTTGCATGACCTTATTCCTTCAGATACCTTTGCAACCAAGCACATACTCAATTTCTATGTGAATTTGGAGAGATAGGAAGGACATGCAGGAGCAAAACACACTTGGTTTGTATTTTTTAGTGACTTGTAAATATTAGCATGGGACATACATAACATGAGAATGCAGTTTATCAGGAATCAGCAAGCTGATGGGTGAATATGTTCACTGTCCATTAGTAACTGCTGAATAAGAAGTAGCCCTGTGGGAACTGTGCTGGTTATAGAACTTTCACCTTGGTCTCATCCTCTTGAAGTCCAAATGAAGCCCCCCACCTACTGAATGCTTGCATAGTGAGCTGTCAGCCTCTTAGTTGTAGTGTGACAGTGCAGCTCATGGGAGGTACAGGTCCTGGCATGTGGAATGCATTAGGTTGGAGCAAGATGGAGCACTGCCTGCTGAGATCCTGTAGTCTCTGTGGGCTGTACCTTGGGGTGCTGAAGATGAAAGCTTCAACAGTGTGAAGCTCTGCGTGGGCTGTGTTTGGCCCACAGGCTATGTTCACCATCCCTCTTGTTCACTGGAATGTAGAGCTTTCCAGCCTAATGCAGATTATGTTTGGGTTTTTAACTGTTTAACAAAACAGAACTTGTAATTTTCTGACCCTAAGTGGGAGTCACTTAAAATGCATTAGTCAAGGCGAAAAGAATTTCCATTTCACCCATGGCTCACACTAACCTCATTCTAAGCTCTTTAATGTTGAGAAAGTGTCAACTCAACTACAGATGAACTATTTTCACCAGCATGGTGTTGCCAGGCATTTTTCACTTTAGACTTAGGCTGTTACACAGGAACCCTGCATATCCCTTGGCTGTATTTTTACACAAGTGTGAACTCCCCACTTAGCTTTGTGCCTTTTTGAATTGTGATGGATAAATCACAGCATCCCAGCTTTGTCCTTTGTGGCTGCACCAAAGAGACTTAAATTCTGAATGAGTTTTACCTTTTAGAGAAATGTGGCAAGCAATTGAGGAGAATCTCACAGCTGGATAAAATAACTCCTCTAAAATAAACCAGAACACACACTGGATTACACTGTCAAATAATTTTCAACAAGGATTCAGCCCATGCAGTTTATCTCTGGTAAACTCCAGCTCTTTCAGAACACTGATAGTGGCTTCATCCTTCTCTTCTGCTCTCTGTAGATCTCTCTCCATATTTAAGGCCCGTTGAAGGTAGGTGAACATTCATCTTTAAAAGTCAGTATTGGATCGTCAAAATTTCTACTGGTTTTAGCAACATATCCTGTCTCAGACTGAATGTTCTATTTAAATCTGTAGAGGACAATGTACAATGTGGGTTTAGAGGAACATAAACATCTGCCTATCTCCTTACCTTCCAGACCAAGGAAATACAAGTGGGCTTGGTCTTATTCTTACAGACAGCATCTACAAAGGCAATGGGGCACAAAGAGCAATCATAACAGAAAATATTCTTAATATGGGAGTGTCAGTGACCAGATGCAATGGAGCAGGGAAAACTGTCTCTGTGCAGCAGTTCTGCCTTGTATAGCTTTGTGGCCTTAATGACCTGATGATCCATGGAAGTGGAATATTTTTTTTCTTTTTCTCCTAGAACTTCTCTGATCAATAGACTTAGCAATAGTCACACGATGGAATGACAAAAATGGTCCTCTTTCCTAAGAAATGTCTCTGGTGGCAAAGTTTTTAAAGGTCTGGGAGTTTCCCTATTGTATTTAATGGGGCCTTTGGCTCATAAACACATTAAACAAAGAAACAATAGATCCCTAGGGGAATTTTAAAAGCTGAAGTGTAGGAGCTTTAATAATATTATGAGGACCTAACACATCTGATGTGGGAACGTAAATCTGAGGCAAGAATTATGAAAAGAATGTTCGAAGTGAAGATTTAATTACATGATTTATTGTTAATAGTTTATTATTATATATACAGTGCCAGGGGCACTCCTGGTGCTTTACAGATGATTACAGAATAGCAATTCCCAGATCAAAAATCTTGATCATGCAATCTTTATTCATGTAAGTATTCCCCATGGTGCCTGATCTTGTTCCCTGTTAAAACTCAGTAGTCCCCCTAACACAGACCATCATAGACAATTAAAAGAACTTCAGCAAGAGAACACTGATTAATTATCCTCCCCAGAACACTGCATATTTTGGTGCCATATATTGTATGGATAAAAGATATCTATTGTGTTTTAGCAAACCTCACATTTTTCTTCAGCTTTAATTCTTAATTACAGTGTCATCAAACATTATTTCCATGATAGAAGTAGCTTTTTTCTGGAAGAAAAACATCCACTGACTTGTCCCCATATGTTTCAGACCCCATTGAGTTCATGGTGTCAATTTATTTGCATGTAATTGTTCCCTCGGTGACCAGTATAGAAAGTTTCACCTTCAAAGACAGATGCTGAACGTGAAATACTCCTGTGAGCTATGCAGATGCTGAAATCTCAGTTTGCAGAAAGATTTGCTTTTCTTTGTTTCATCATGTGCTGCTTTGCACTCCCCTGGAAATGCCATCAATGAGAAATGCACTTAGATGGTTTTCCTATTTCTTCAGCTGAAATGGCTGTTGTTTATCCACTGGGTTGCTGCAGGCACCCACAGAAGTGAACACAGCTTGTGCAGCCATTTTTGGCTTCAGTCTTTGAGACATAACAGTTCTGGTGGGGAGGGACTGAGGCAATCGTATGCAGAAGGCAAAGGAGGCTTTTCCCCCTCCATCTGTTACAGGATTTTAATATAACTTTTTGCAGCAGGCTGTCCTATTGCTCTCAGAACAGTGGCATGTAGCACAGAGAGAGGTATTCTGGCTAGGGATGTGTGATGGTCTACATGCCTAAGATTCCAGTGTAGTGTTCAGGATTCAGATTCTTATCTGAATATTGTTGGTCTAGACAGTGGGTAGGGAGCATTGCTAGAGGAGGCACTTTGGATGACACCCAACATTGCCTGCTCTTGAAAATACCTTTTTTTTCCCTTCCACGGCTGTGTTAAATCATTATTATTTAAAAGCATTCTAAGGTGTCATAATTACCCAGGATATTAATGAAGTCTAGTACTTTCTGCTGAAATGAGCATTGCTCTGGCCATTAGCTACATGACAGTGACCAGTTTTGTGTTTCCAGCTGATAACAAGGAAGCACATTTTTGTGCAACACCTAGTTACATTTAGAAACTTACTGCTATGAGATGGTGTGCAGGTCAGGAGTCAATGTAGGTTAACAATGGGATTAGGATAATTTATGGAGGGTTGGTCCATTTGTGACTGTTAAATGCAATAGTTCTGGTGTGATCTCTCAGCGATAAACTGTTGATTGCTAGAGAGTAGGAGGCTGTCCCTGGGGAAGAATTGCTCTATACACACACCTTGTTTCTTATATTCTTTACCTTATGTTGAAAACAATGCACTGGGCTAAAGGGAGCTGTCAGCTGGCTCAGTGTGATTGTTCTTACATTCTCACATGATACAGGTTCTTGGAAACTTTTGATTTCAGACTCGAATGGTGTGGCTCATAGCGTTATTAGTCCTCCTTGTATTGTATTCATAGTCACACAACCCTTCCTAAACTCCCTCACCCCTGTCTCAGCATGTCTAGGGCTGAGTTCTCAAGAAAGGCTGGTTTGTAGTTGCTATCAGTTCTGCACACAGAATTCCGACCTCCCTGAATCAAGCACAAACCTTCAGAGGGACTGGAGATTCATTCACTGCAGTCGTGGATTGCTTGGAGTTTGCTCAGCTTCAGCTTCAGCAGCAAATAAATGCTGACTGACCTTCACATCTCCCTTCCAACGCTCTCCTAAATGTTTTAACAACAAGCAATTTTGATATGCAAAGCTGAGGTCTGGCTATTAAGTGATTTACTTAAGGTACAAGTGAAAAACTTGTGAACCTGAATTAGAATTACCTAGGTACACAATGTTTAGCTTCTGGCCACTTTTGGAAGGCTTCTAAACCCTGTTATATATCAAGGATCAGCTTTAGAGTCACAGGCAGGTTTGGCTGCATATCCATGCCCTTTTTTTTCTTGCACTGTCACAGTTCCCAGGCTAATATTTTAGCAAATACATGGTGCAAAATCATTTGGGACTGGGACAGATTCATCCCATAGGTCAGATATGGTCTATAGGCTGTCACCCTCTCATCTAGACAGCCATGGTATTCAGGTCTAGTCAGAAGACCCCTAAATGTGATTACTTTTTGTTAATTATTTTTGTGCACATTTTTATAGTGCTTGAAAGCCCAAACTGAGATTGGGATTCCATTGTGTTAGGTGCTGTGCTAACACACTCACCATGTTTCTGTCTTCAGTCTGTCTTGAATTCAGCAAGGAACATCAAAACAAAATTGGAAATTAAATGTAAGGGATTACTGGTAGGAATTGTCACAGCTTCAGCTGAAAACAGTGGACATCCTCAAGTTCAGCTTTTGCCCAAAGATATGTTTTCTTGAAGGCTGAAGACATTCTTTTCACTTTATAAAAAAACTTCAGACATGATTTTTTATCTGTAGTGCCTGATATTGGTATAAAGCCCCACCACTGAACCTGAAACTAAACATGATTGTAAACAATTTTCAACAGAAAGCAGGAGGAGGATTGAGATCCACTTTATCCAGAGCTATATGTTTTCTAAGTTTACTGTAAATGGATGTTCAAGAAGCAAGTGACCTCCTGAAGACCTCAGGATTCAAAGAATTACTCAGAAGTGTCCATACAGGTTAATGTGACCCACAGAATATCCATTACTCATTTCTCTTTCTGTGAAACAGCAATGCCTTTGTTTCTCTCTCTGTCTTTAACTTGAAGGCAATAACAGGACCTGTGGCTTTGCTTCGTACATGTCACTGCCTGCCAAGAACAGCAGGCAAATGAGTAATACTATTCCTCCCTTTAAATTCTTTCCTTAAAGTGAAATTAATGAAGATCTTTACCATGAAAGAGAAGAATCTGGTATTGTGGAGAGGCAAAGGCAAGCATTTAGACTTAGATTGGTTTTTCCTATTTTCAATTGTTTTTAAAATAGAGATGGTGGGAATAGCTACAGAAACAATGAGAAAAGGAAAAGAATTATTTAAGTATCAAAAAACCCCTTATCATCTGGCAACTGGCAAGTTAGAAGCTAGTGAAGGGAACTTAGGAGAACCATTGTGCTCCAAATGGGAAATCCAGTCATCATAAAAATACTTTTCCAGTCTCTGATGCTTGATTTGTCATTGTTCACCTATTTTTGCACCAAGATCTGGGAGCTTGAGGACAGAACTTTCTAAAGGCCATCAGCTGAAAGATCAAAAATCTATTTGCCACCAAGTAAGCTGCTCTGCTGATTCTCTGAGGCCAGAAGGTAAACATAGAGACAGTGTCTGGAATAGCAGAGGAGATGAGTGGTAAAAGGGTTTGGTTTCTCTTTCTTGTGTCAAAACAGAGTGCACACTAGATTTTGATGTTGTTATCATCAGACAAGCATTCTTTTGTAAAATTGATACCTCCCAGTCCACTACTTACCAGTAATGTAATAGCCAGTGGTCTGGGGATGGAATGGAAGCTTAGAATTCAGAGGGAGATGAGATCTTTTATTAGATATTTGTATGTATAGTCTGCCTTCCCTGAGAGACCTTAAGGACAGGCAAATTTATAAAGTAAGCTGATGAATAAAAGGAATGCTTTCTCACCCTTAAACTTGTTCTCTCTAGTCATGGTGCAAGAATGATGGCAGGGTAATGTAAAGAAGAAGCTTCCACTATTGTTGTCTGTGCTGTTTGCTGTGTGAATGAACAAAGGGCTTCAATCTCCAGCACTGCCTCTGCTATGATGAATGCTTTGGAAATGCTGATGGATGGATCAGGGGAGGATAGAAAGATAAAAGTCTGACATATCTTGCCAGTACTGAATTCATATATGGATCGAAAGTGAAGTGTAATTACCACCCAGATCAAATTCTTTCAAGAGCCAGAGCTGTCCAGACCAACAGGAGATATTTATTTTTAGGGTTGATCTTTGTGGGTTTTATTAGGAACGCTGCCTTCCCTGGGGTAAATGCAGGGGAGGGAAGAACACAAAATCCTCTTGAGCTTCCATTGTTAAAAAAAAAAGCTATGTAAAGCCTACAGGAGAAACCTAAATTCTGAGAGCAAGCTGTATGTGATGTTCCTTCTGAGATGCCTTCAGCTTTAAACTGAGGAATCAGCATAATAAAACTGACATTTGAAAACTAGATTATGTATTTAGAGAAAAAAGAACTTTGTAACTGAAACCAGGGGTATGATAATGAAGTTTTCTCTTCACATGAGACGATCATGGACAGTTAATTTTACCAGGAGTCACAATGTTTGTATGCTGAGGTTTGTAGATTAGCACAAGCCCAGCTACGGCTCTGTTCACTGTAGCTACACAGGAGGAAGAAGTCAGACCCGTTCTGCTAATAGTGCCACTTTTTTTAGCAAATTAATGAGCCATTGCTGGGCTCTGACATGCATTGCTTCTATATTTTGGGTTTGCCCCCCATGAAACACCAGCACACAAATCTCCCAAATGTAGCAAGCACCAAATTCTTTATTATGTTTAATTGGGTTGGGGAAAATGAGCAATCTGAAGGTGTGTTATGAAACTTTTCAAGTGGGCCAGTCAAATGGGAAAGCTGAAGAGACAAACTCGGATGTGTTGTTAAACAGCCAATCTAAAGAAGCTGGAGTGGGATCCAAGCAACAGCATTTCACCACCTGTAAGTGGGTGTTAATATTCCTTTTTGCCATTTGGGGAGAAGACAGACCTGCTTAAGACTCAAAATATTCTACTGGTCTCACACTGATTGAGGGCGGTGATTCTGCCCCTCTGCTCTGCTCTGATCTTCTGTGCCCTGGTGAGACCCCACCTGCAGTGTTGCATCCAGCTCTGTGATCCCCAGCCAGGGAGAATAGATTCAAACAGAGAGAGAGTAGGTTTAGATTAGGTATTAGGAAGATATTCTTGCCTGTGAGGGTGGTGAGGCCCTGGCACAGTCTGCCCAGAGAAGCTGTGGCTGCCCCATCCCTAGAAGTGCCCAAGGCCAGTCTGGACAGGGCTTGGAGCGACCTGGGATAGTGGAAGGTGTCCCTGCCCATGGCAGGGTGTAGGACTGGATGATCTTTGAGATCCCCTCCAATCCAGACCATTTTATGATCTCCACACAAAAACAGGTTTTATTTCTGCAGAGTTTGTCTGAACAGGAGTGTTCTGCCCAGCAGAGCCTGGTAACTGCCTGTTCATAATGTACCAAATTCCAGCACCAGAAAGTGTTAGTGCTCAAACATGTTGAATCACAGACCTCTAGCACTTGCTTTGAAGAACCTTCCAGTAAGGCAGCAGTAAACATGTTTTTTTCTAGTACCCTTTTCAAAATGAGTTTGGGGGAAGATGAGAACAAGAAAGAATGAACAGCACGGTATTCCTGTTTGATAGTCACAGCAGTTTATGAGTGAGAAGATGCAAGTTGATGCTCAGTTAGAGGTGGGTGACTACTTCCCACCCCTCGCTGCAGGTCCTTGGCACCGAGCTGGGTGCTCCAGGCTGGTCTCCACTAGATGCCGGTGTTGTACCAGGTTAGCTGCGGAAAGTCCGTGCCCATCCCGCTGCAGCCTCGGCAGCTGCGCTCGGGACACGGAGCTAAAGCAGGACTTGGGCATTTAACAGGTGCTGTGCTGGGTTTGCTCCATAACTTCATAGCCAAAAGCTGAGAATGAAGAGACGCTGAGAAGTGCTGCAAAAGTGCTGGCTGGCTGATGTGGGATTACAGGCAGGATTCAGATCCCACATGCCCATGGAAACGACTCTGTGATCACCTTGGCTGTGATACCTGCAGGAGCAGGTCAGCGTGCAGGGCTGTGTGACTCTTGAAATCCCTGAGCACATATATAATGTGATTATTGCTTACTCATGCTTCAGAGACCAGCAGGAGTTGTCTGTAGTTTTGAAAGCATAGAAATTTTCTTTCTGGGAACAGGATATGTCTGAAGCAGATGTGGCACCCCAGGTATTAGAAAGCAGTATTGCCCATGTTCTCATATGGGAAATGGGATTCAGTAGCTAGGATTAGAATATTGAACATTCTGACTCCCAATCCAGTGGCAAGAAGGATAGATTAGAATTGATTTAGCTGGTTTGTTTGTTTGGGTTTTTTTCCCAGTTACGTCAATAGCTTTGTCCTCTGATGTGCTGTTTCTATCATTTCTGGACAGATAGTGAAGGTTTTATGTAATAGTGAATAAAACAAGAAAAGTGGATCAAAAGCATCTAACCTCTCTCACGACTTAAGAGCAAATATCCATATCATTTCCTGACTGTTGGCAAGTTCATACTGGATAAAAGCAAATGCTTTCAGCCACCATAAAACAAAGTTCTTTATTCTACAGTGTTGCAACTGACCATTCTTGTCAACAGATTCTTTTCAAGATGTTTGGGATAAATTATTGTATAAAAGAAAATTTTACGGCTGCTTTACATTTTGTTTAAGTTCTTAAGAGTAAAGACTTTGTAAAAGCAGTCCTTCAGGAGCATGTATATATGGAATGGTGTGAATCTGTGTCTGGAATGAGCACTTTCTGACCTCTGTGTAACTCCAGGTGCACAATGACCTGAGTGCAGGTTCTGTTGTTTGTGTACCTGTAAGTTCAGAAGCCAACAGCCTGGAGGACGGGACAAATATAAATGCTTTGCTATGTGAAATGGCACATGGTCTCTTGTTTGTCTGTGGCTTCATGAGGTAGAGTTGAAACAAATTTCAAGGTGGTGCTGCAGGCTGCAGTAGCAGGTGCAGCTCTAGGATTTGTCTGCATTGGAATTGAGACCTTCTATGTGCATTCTCTAATTTCCTACTCTTTGAGCCTCTGCTTTGCCAATATTCCCTGTGGGGAGTTGGATGGCAGTTTATGGCACTTAACTTTTCAAAGCAAAGCTCAGAATACATTTTTATGATACTCCTGTGCCTTTCCCTGTGTCACAGACACTCTCACTGCTTTTTTTTTTTTCTGGGTTTCCTCTTGTCCACTGTTTTGGTGTGGCCAGAGAGCTCCAGGAGGTGTGACACAAGAATGCCTACAAGGCTTCAGAGATTTCCAGTTCCAAGAGGGCTGCATCCACTCCTGCTCCATCCTGATCCTGTTGGGATTCCCTGTGCCCCTGATGTGGTA
This sequence comes from Eopsaltria australis, assembly GCA_034509425.1. Classification (NCBI taxonomy): domain Eukaryota; kingdom Metazoa; phylum Chordata; class Aves; order Passeriformes; family Petroicidae; genus Eopsaltria; species Eopsaltria australis. The sequence goes on from JAVTVJ010000180.1 coordinate 763,971, forward strand.
TCTCCTCTGTCCTGTTCTTTGTAATCTCACAGTGAACAATGCATGTTTTGTCCTGCATTACACAAGTTGCTTAGGAAGACCTATACCTACCTTACATTCCTGTAATGATGCTGCTAAACATGACCCTCTATATATACCAAGAATAAGTAGAATTTAATGTCAGGATTAGTATTGCAACATTTCTGAAGGCCAAGATAATAGAGGTTCACAGAAAGACTCTCCCATCTTAGGGAGGACAAATCAGCACAGAGGGTGCCAAAGCAGAATCAAGTCTTGTTTAGTTCTGAAATTTGAGGACATCTGGATCCAGATAAAAAGCTGTGGTCAGCTTTCTTCTCTAATATGAACTGAATCCAGACACCCTTGGACTTTGTGTTGAGCCTATTCTGGAACCCATCCCCCCTTCTAATATTTATTGATCTATGTCCCTTTTTTGTGGGGGGCTAAATTCAGAGTATTTGGCATTCTCAAAAAGTGGCCAAGACAAACACTCAAAACTCGGGGAATGCAAGAACTTAAGTTGTTGCTACAAATTCACTAGAGCCTTTGTGTCATATGCATTAGGGCATTGTCTTTAATCACAGGCTCACATACTATTAAATCTCTGCACTCTGTCTAAAGTGCAGGATGGATATTGCTCACTTAATGAGCAGCTATTTAATATTTTCTTTTATCTTCATTGTTCAGTGTGTACCCCATGGCTTATTTACTGCACACCATTCCAAGCCTGTTCTGAATACAGAATTCTTAATTTCCTTGGGAGCTTTTCTTCAGCAGTCATTGTTAGTGTATCTGGATGCTTCACAGACATGAAATAATCTATTTTCACAATGCCTCAATGAAATGAGGGGATACTGCACCTCTGTTTGCACAGATGGAAAATAGAGATACGAAGATGAAGAGAAAACATTGCCAAAGGGTTTTGATTGTCTGGGATTTTATTTTTTTTTTCTCTGACTTCATGGCACTGCAGAATATTTTATATATTTAAAGAATAATTTCTACCAATTTCAGTTCTTGCTGTGAATATCCAACAGTTTTGCAGATCAGATTCTCTGGTCCCCTGTTGGATCCCTAAGAGGACAACTGACAAGCTGTGGAAATGTGGATTAATCCATTTGCTTAGCAACACACAAAAACACTGTGGTGGAGGGCAAGGTGCAGTCTAGTCTTTCAGGAGCAGCACTCACACATCTGTAGGGGACACCTGGACTGATAAGCAGGAGAAGAAACTGAATTTCTCTACTCCCAAATGAACTCCTAAACCCCTCTCTCTAGCTGAAACCTGGCAGTGAATCTTCTCATCCCTTTGCCTTTGTCACAGCTTCTCATTTACAATTTAACTTTCCCCTCTGAAGGCTCATTTCCCTGGTGAGAAATGTTTCTCCAGAAGGCATTTCAAATCAGGAGCTTAATTTGGTCACCATTACCAGCAACCTAGTGGCACAAATGCTTTCCCCATGGACCTTAGAGGTACCTGAAGGACACCACCCTCACTAGGCTGAACTTACTCAGTGTAAGTGACCTCCATTTCCATGTCTGCCAGCTGCCCTTAAGCCCCACTCAGTGCATTTCCAGGCTTCCAGTCCCAAAAGCTGTTTTGTGTTCTTCCCCCTCCCTCCATCCACACTCATCCTGAAAAGCCCTGTACTCAGTTTTTGACCATCTTCTAATTCTTGCCTCTCCAAAGAGTTTCAGCCACCTTCTTTCCCTTCCTACTTGCTCTGGACTTTTCATCCCCTGTGTCAGGACAGTTTCCCCATCAGTGTTACTGGCTCAGCAGTGAGGTGGTCATTGGAAGCACAGGCAGTTGAGGATCTTCCCCTGCCTTTTTATGCCAGGATGGGATAGGAATGAGAGTGTGCAGGGAAAAGAAAATCAAGTCCAGGACCAATGCAGTCCTGAATTCTGCAGGCTCAGTTTAGGGGTTTAAGTATGCTGGCACACACATACAGCCCTTTCCCATGTAGGTGCTGCAGAGGAACAAAGATCTGCAGTCAAAACAGATACTGGGTTTTTCACAAACCTTTACCTAGTATTGAAGATATTTTCCCCTTCAAGAAATATTGATTAAAGTCTTTGCAACACAATTTCTGAGTTCCACAGGAACAGCACAAGACAGCTCAATGATAAAAACTCTCTCTTCTCCTTCAGTACCTTGTCTGAAATATATAGATTTCCAGATCAGTTTCTTTCTTTAAATATGGCCAAAATGATGTATTTTTATCCAGTTTCGTTCTTGGTAAAGGCAGACAGTTGTGGCTAATATTTTCCTTTAGATAAATAAATCAGCCTAAGAGAGAGACTCAGCATGGAAAATTTCAGACTGCCTAGCTAAAGGTTGGCAATGTTTGTAGCAATTGAAAAGAGGATTTTATAATGAATGGGAAGTGTCAAGCAATCTTTGTAATAATTGATTCTACCAACCCTTGCTTATAGTAACTACAATTATCAAATGTTTCAGTAAAATCATCTCTGTCCCAGAAAGAAATTCCATTTTAGTGCCAAATCCTTCAGGCTTAATATCTTCCTTGCTAAAGAAGCCTCAATTGCCAACCTCTAAGTACTTAGAAAGGAATGTTCTACTTAATTCTCATTCATAGGTGTAATTCATGACTAGTCTGAACTTTGAGTGCACCTGTAAAGGCACTGTTTGTGTGTATTGTATTGTTGGCAACAGGGCCTGTAGTAAAAGCATGGAATAGATGGCACAGTTAACAAATTTTCCCAGGATAATAGGAATATATTCGTCAATTAGAGTAATCCAATCAAGATCAAAATCAGTAGAGATGGTAGGGGTGTGAGGTAACTAGCACTGCTCTTACCTGTGCAGTGTTTTCTACAGAAACAGAAAATGTCAGTCTCCAGTCTTAAATAACACTAATCTGGTGTTGAGAATATCAGCAGTGAAAATTAACACAGGCTATCTATGGGTAAAGGTTATTGAAAGCTGAGCCTATCTCAATTTTGAGGGTGTGTTTGTGTAGGTGATGATGAGTTCTGAGATTGGGTTTCCAGATATAATTCACAGACCAACTGCAAGGAAACACAAATTAGAGGCAGGAGCTCTGTTTGACTAAAATGCAGCTTTGTCTTGCAAAGGGGATTGTCAGAATGGGACCTTCCCCTCAACTGATTTCTGGACATAAATATAGATTCAAGTCAAACTTTTTTTCAGATTTAATGAAAATTCACACTTTTTTTCAAACTCAGATCTGAAATTTAGGACTGCTTCAGTACATATTTGAAATCAAACAAACTTTTATCTGACAAGTTCAAAATTTGTGGAAATGAATATAGGAATTAATATAATTGCTCAGATTAATCTTTAGGTGGGATAAACCCTTCTTTACAGTTCAGTTTATGATTGATGTAAGATTTCAATAATAATGACTAGCCAACATATAATGGAATACCTCCTGGTTTTCCTTGTGAGCAGCTGATTCTCTTTTTTTTTCCTTTTTTTACCTTTTTTTTTCATCTTCTTTTTTTAGATAGTAGCAGTGGACAACAGGGGCTTTAGGCTGCAGAAAGATTTCAGGCAGTAAGAGGATTATTCTTCTAAATAACTGTCTGTTTTCAACACTGTTTGCAAGCAGTTGGTAGGAAAATTTAATGTAAATATTGCTTTAAACTGATTTAAACTCTACAAATGGTGGCTTTGTTGTCTCTACCTGCCAATTTCATGTGATCTTAACAAAATATTGACTTCAAACACTATCTCTGTCCCCAAGTTGTACTCCCCAGACATTCTGTTCATGATTCCTGCATTTGAAGTGTACTGTTAAAGAGTTTATCCAGCTTTTCACCACATAGCAATGATGGTTATTTCAATATAGGGAAATAGGAGTTAAAAACAAAATCAGGGTCGTTTTCAGGACTTCATAGGTTACATAAGAATCAAGAATGTTCCTCTGTAAAAGTGTTCTTGTTCAAAAGATTTCTCTCACATAGATCATACCTGGGATGACTTTTCACTCACTGATCTTCAGCCTTACCCACTCCTTACAGGTGGGTAAAATGGAGGGTTCCTGACCCTTCTTTTGTCCCTTTTCCATTTGACTGTGCTGGCTCACAGCTGGTCAGTAAAAAAGTCCAAAGCCTGCATTTTGTGCTAGAGGAGATTACATCTCCTTTTCAGTGGTGCAAAGCATTCAGGGCCAATTCTATTCTCCCAGAGTACAATAGTAGCACTCCCAATGAGGGGCAATCAGTCCTGGGAATCGTTTGCTTCATCAAGTATCTGTTCAAATTGCTCTCTGATGCCTCCAGATATATCCCTCATTTTCCTCACACTGTTTCTTCTGTTGCCTCAGTACAGAGGGTATTGTAGGGACAGATCCCCTAAAATACTTGTGATCTTATTGCAGTACTGTACTAATGTTTGCTCTCTTTGGGTAGGAGAGACAGCACATGCTTTTACTGGATATGTTATGTACCATATTCATCTATCTGTAAGATACCTCTGCCCTCTTGTTTTATCTTCTTCACCTGCCTGTGTTCTGAAGCATCCACATGTTCTTAGATATAGTTACATCTCCTACATTGCTCCATTTGATTGGCATAAGACACCAAATTTGAGCTGTCAGTGAGCTGCTGGTGGGTAGGACCCCTTTACAGTCCAATTTGTACGTGTTCGATATCAGAAAAAAATATTTAGTATTTAAACACAACCATTCATCCAAAAGCAGGGGAAGGACTTATGCAACTGAAATATATAACTTTCCTCATTAATTTCTACATTTTCCAAAGAGTAACATTATTGTTGTTAAAGAAGATCAGAAAATTGTTTATGAACTCTTAATAAGGAGGAAAAGAAAGCACTAATGTTCTTCCTCTGTGACTGAGAGACTCAGCTCTTGAGTGATAGATCTTGCAGATGCTACAGTTAAGTACATTTAGGGGCAGCTCCAGCTAACATAGTCTTATTTTTAAAACAGACAAACACTATATTTTCTTCCTCTAAACTGATTTTTGAGTGCAGTCCATGGGACACTTAATGTTTAATTTTCTTCATGGCCATAAACAACCTTGAAATCACAATTCATTCCCTACATATGGCTTGTCACTCTCATGCTTTCTACTATCCTCCCCAAGCCATCAGCTGCATAATTTGGGGTTGGACGGCTGACAATGTGCAGTATTATGTCATGTTCTGTCCATGCCTGATTTGATCCTAAACTGTAGCCACAGTATAATGTCACCTGGAAACATGCAGCTGGCAAGAGTTTGAGAGTAATATTTGGATTCTGTAACTAAGTTTTCATTTGGTTTGGGTTTGGTTTCGTTTGGTTTCATTTGGTTTCGTTTAGTTTGGTTTAAATCTGCTTTGGATGGCTTTGAGGGGTTTGTTTGTCTTATTTCAAGAACAAATAAATGATGCACCTCTCTAGGTGGAAAGTGAAGGTAGTGATATGGCCAATCTTTAACCCATTTTAATAAGTGAAGGGTCTAAACCTGGAGAGTTTTCCAGGAGTGCAAGTGCGAGAAATGAGTCCTGTAGCTGCTGAGGGATACATGTGCATCACTTGCAGCTTTTATACACTTGTATACTCAGCCTGTCCACATCTGAGCTGTGTCTCCACAGAAATAATAATCCTGATGACTTTCAGAGACTTATGGCTTTGAGACGCTCTCTGTAAACAAAAGAAAAACATAGCCAGTCTAGAATGGCCTAAGCCGGATGAAATAAAACAAAGACATCATCAACAGAACAGTACTTTAAAAAATCATTTTGAATAGACTGGAGTGTTAGCCCAGATTTATGGTGATTGTGCCAATTGAAGCACTTACCAAGTTTATATGCAGTTTGTGTGTGGTTTTTGAATACTCGACACAAAATAACATTGAGAGGGGTTTTTTCACATGCTCTGCTTCTCCTGTTAATTCATGCTCACTAGGGCTTCTCATAGAATAATTTCAGATACTCTTAGCTAATATGTTCATCTGCATAACATTAGCTTTAGGATTTCTCCCTCCTAAGTGTGTGATCAGCATGAGTTTTTGGGAAGGTCATTATCTGAACTGGGATCTTAGCGAAGGGGACCAGGAATTCATGTGCACATCTTGAAGAGCTCACTGCAGTGCTGTGATATTTTAGAATTGTCTAAGGTGCACTTTGTGCCAAGAGACAAATTGAATGCCTGAAGGAAGAAAGGGCAAATCAAAGGGTCCAACTGCTGCATTCAATGCATAGGTCAGGCTGAAACAAAAGGTTACCTAAAGCACATCTATTGGATTTGGAAAACTTTGACTCGTGTCACTGAACGCAAAAGTGTTTCTCCCACCAGATGTATTACACTGATTATCTTTCTTTTAAAAATAAGACCTGCCTTGATTTATCAAAATCCAAGCCTGAGCTGCATCTCTTGCTGTGATGCCTGAGAGAAATCAGCCAACTAATGATGCTGAGTTGAGCAGCATTTGGAGATGAGATGACTCAGAGCCATTAAGGTGGACAGTAGCTAAACTGTCTGGTTCTGTAGGCTTAGCATTAAGGGATGCTTCAGGAGCTTTCTGACAAATGCTTTTCTTCCTAAAATGCTAGTTTACCAAGAATCAGCTGGAGCATGTGTGGAAGTCAGCACTACACCAGCTTTGCTGGTAGCAAAAGGGCTGCAGAACTCAGCTGCAAGAAGACTGAGACAGAATTCAAATCAAATCGCCATGAAGGACTTCAGCTTTTTTCTGCCAGGCTGTAAATCAGTGCTCTCACATGTACATATATGCTGTCATAGTTTTGGGTCAATTTCCTTTAATTTAGTTATACAAAATAGAAATTCCCAAATAGAAAGACTGGGTCAGAAATCGATGAAAAAAATAATAGTTGGGATATCTAAGTTGGATGACCCAGGGACAAGTCCACTCAGGCAGAGCAAGGGCTTGAGTTTGTGTTTTCCCAGTTCTTTGTGAGCACACAGAACACTGAGCAGATGGAGCTCTCTGTTCATGGGTGTTTTCCTTCTCTTGGCCCCAAGCCCTGGCTTTTACAGTTGTTTTTTCACACAGTAGGCTCTTGGAGGCAATGGCTGTGCTCTGCTCCCTTTGTAGAGTGCCAGGTATGGTGAGACCTGGACCCTGACCAGGATCTCTGGCTGGAAATGAAGCTCATTGGCAAAATGTGTCATTGCCCTCTGGAACTGCTTGCCAGCAAATAGCCCCCTGCCATCAGCAAGGAACTTGCATCTGTACTTCCAGTGCCATGGATTTGATGGCATCTCAAGAAGGCTTTGAGTGTGGACCCAAAAACCACCCTTAGGAGCTGACACTGTAAGAGGCTGACAAACCCCTGTGTGAAATATTTGTGCAGGTTTCAGGGCTCACAGGATATGTGCTTGATACAGGAATCCCTGTAGTAGTAACTGTACAGCTAAGTCAATGAGAAGTTTTTCTGTCCAAAAAAACTCCAAAGGACATCAGCCTTAAGGGCAGGGTAACATACTGAAATACACTTCACATAGTGCAGCCAAGAGAAATTGCTCTCTTGTTCTCTTCAAGAGAAATCTGTTGATTCTAGGGAAGAAGAGCAGGTTTTATCAGACTTTTCACCTCTCTGACATTTATTTCATATTTTGAGCCATACTGCTGCTTTCTGCTCTCCAGGAATCTGAGGGTTTTTCATAGTACAGGATTACTAAATCCAGGGATTCAGGGAGTTGTAGATAAGAGGTAGAAATACTGGAGCCAATGCTTGATGTGCTCTTTGGGTTTGAAACAGATGGAAACTTCCTAACCATGCCTGTTACGGTCTCTGCATTGTCGCTTCTCATGACACCTTCAGGCTGCGCTTTTCAAGATATTTAACACTCTTAAAGCCACAGCCCCCCAACTCATGTGATTTCTGTCATTTGACTTTCATAAAAGTAAGGTTTCTAGGCCCTAGTTTGAAGAGAAAATTTTAGAAATTATATCTCCTCAATGGCTCAGGTAACAGCATATTGAAGAGGAAGAAGAAACAAACACAAAGCATTCAAGTAAATCTGAGAGTTCCTGATTTCTAAACCATGCGATTAGTTTTGACAGGTGAGAATTGATTGTACTATAGGATGGGCTGTGAATTTGAGCCTTCCTTTTGAAAGGCAAGAGGCCAAAGTGGCAAATGAGAAGGCCATCAGCAAGTGTCCTTAAAATTACATTCCAGCAGAGAAATGGAAAACCGTAGTCAGAGAAAGCACCAGTTGTAAACAGCACAGGAGGGAGAAGAATGAGGGACCAACAGCTTCATAGTGAGGGAAAGGATTTGAGAAAGCTGAAAGAATAACAACATAAAAAAGAGGGCAAATTCTAGCATGATAAAAATGAGATCATTTGGAGTTAACAGCCTGACATTACTATACTATCAGTGAGGTTATTGCAGCGCTATTGTGTGAGCTATGTGCCATATAATTTTGAATGTTGTTCTCTAATGGCAGTGTTTTGCCCATTTGGACTGGCACTCATATAGGGCACAAGCTTCTGAATGGCAATTTCTGGTCATAGGAGTGCAAATTGCCTGCAACATTAATGTAACACCAACTAAAACATCTCCTTTGAAATGTTGTTGGGGTGGGAAATGGATTGTAAATGCAAGTCTGGAGGGAACAGAAGTGATGCTGTTTGAATGTGTAATTTAGGGGGGAACAACATTGTGCTAGAGTAAGGTTATTGATTATAGCATTTCAAATGTGAAATTCTGTGGAAAGCTATTCTGAAGAGAGGTGGCCTATGGACACCAACAGCACTATGATATGTAAGATGTAACAAGAAAATTGTTTCAAGTCTGCAGGGAGAAGGAACAATGTCCCTTTACATGGAAAAGTAATTTCAGTGCAAGTCCACAGAGACCTGTAACAATACTGTTTGGGTGTGAGATTCTATGGGAAATGAGTTTCAGTACCACTCTGTTAGGTTGAATAAGGTCATTAGATTATGATGAGAAAATTATTTGTTGAAGGCTCAAACAATAGCCACAGCACAGATCATCAGCATCAGTGAGCTTCCATTTGAGGCAGCAAAGATACCCAGCCTTTCCTGTTCCTTAAGAAATGGAGGCTCAGCTTCAGCTCCCAAAGGAAGTGAGCAGATTTTTAGTTCTTGGTGATCTCACCAGGCCTCTGGGATGGCTGAGGAGCAGGTACAGTACTGGACATTGCCTTTTACTTTTTCTCCCCTGGCCTGCCCACTCCCCAGGCTCTGCCACAGTGGTGAGGAGTGCAAGGACCGATTCCAAGGATTCACACCTGTGCTCTTAGGCAGTGACTGATCTGTTTTGCTCTTCAAAGCTCAGCCTAAAGCAGCCCCAAATGGGGGCACAGGAGCAAGCATCATGTCAGGGAAATTGTTTTCTCTTACTCACTTCCTGCAGGTACAGTTGTAGCAGGCCCAGGGGGGCATGCTCCATCCAGATTTGTTTCAACAACTCCTGTTCTTATTACACAAGTCTGTTACTCTCCCTGTGTCCAAACATAATCACAGTTTAGGGAAATCTCAGCTCAAGTCATCCTGTCTGTCTATTAACCTTGAGATTTCAACAGCTTATAATGTAGTTGGGGTTTGCATTGAAATCTGAATTTCACTGTTCCAGCCAAACTATCTCAGAGTAAGGGTGCATAAGAACAAGATTCCCATTTTAAGAAAAGAAGGACAATTTCCAGGCAAATGATTCACCTTGAGTCCCGTAAGCACAAATTCTTGGAATATAGCATTAAGTAACATCTTCAGCAGATGAGGTTATGATGACACAACTTGAACATGCTTCTGTGTTTCCTATGTATTATGTATATAGAAAAAGCTTTTAATTGCCAAGGTCATCAGCATCCAAGAAATACCACAGATAGGTGGGAACACGAGGTGTGAATGAGTTGCCTGATTCAGTTACATGTTTTGAGAATATGATAAACCATATTTATATAATTTATAGGCAATAATTTCCATGATACAACTGTAAGAAGCTGTTGGAAAATGCAGTAATTATTGTACTAATATGAAGGAAATAGTTACTAATAGAACAATGATCTAAAGCATTACTGGCTTGCTAGTAAAAGTAGAACCTTTTCTGAAATTACAGCTCTGTGTGGTCCCACTGTATTCACCAAACCATGGCTGGTCTCTTTGACTGATGCAATCTTCTTCATGGCAATTAATTTTTTCCCCAGTTCTTTCCCCTGTCATTCCAGAGGGAGACCTAAACTACTTCCCATTTGTCACGAATGTCTGAAAACATATTCTGGGCAAATGTGATGTCCTTCTTCTAAGTGTTCACAGCAAAGATAAGGAATTGCTGTGAGAGGGCCCAGAAAGAGCTATTTGTCTAAAAGGAAGAAATCAACATCTCCAAGCCAATTTGCCCCTCTCGTCAGGTCTGTGTCACAACCTGTCTCCCACATTGCTCTTGTGGTTCAGGAAGAAGTGTGCAGCAAAGTATAAAGGGAGATAAATATCAGAGGGATGTTCAGAAGCAAAAATCAGTTTGTGTTCATCTCTAGTTCCCAGGATATGTTGATATGAAATTTAAGGAAGGCTCTGTGCACGGGTTTGTGGGTTTTTTTCAGTAATGAACTGTAGAAGCAGTAAATCATATCCAGGAGCATGTAGTCATGGCAAATGACTCAGTTCTTTCTACTAATAAAAGCAGAGGCTTCAGTTCCTGTCTTACAGGATAGCTGACTGATTTACAATATAACAGCTTCTCTTTCAGGCTTCCTAGTATTTGTGTTCAAATAGGTTTGGAAATCAAACTGATGAAACCTGAAGATAGGGACCAGATTGTGATCTTAATTGCTTCTGAGAATGGATCTGTTCAGATTTTCTAGATTGTAAAGGAGGAAAAAGCCAATTTATAAAATCTTGTAACAGTCCAGTGGAATTTTTTATCGTTGTTTGAATTAATCATCTGCCTATTATTAATCTTAATCCTTTGGAGAACACAGACAGCCTGTGTCACATTATCTTCCAGCAGAGCTCCCTGGGCTTTCAAACTTTCTCTTAAAAGGGCAAAGGAAATCTTATCTGTAGCATTTCCTCACAACCATGTTGGCAAAGGATCTTGGGGATGGTCACAGCATGGTTGGAAGCAACATAAAAGCAGACCCCCTTATTATTGTAGATGCCTTGGTTTTGGATGTATCTTCCCAAAATCTTGGAGCAGCAGCAGCTTATTCTTGCTTTGATCAGCTTTGAGCTGATTTTTGCTTCTTGTGTATGGGAAAGCAGCAGCAAATCTGCTTTCCCTGGGGATGTATTTGGTGGATACTGCATGTGAGAACCCTGGGAGACTTTCCTCCCATATACTATGAGCCATTGAGCTTCATTTACACAAAGGGTCATTCTATACAGAGAAACTACAGAGACTTAATACAATTATTTCCCAAATCCCTGCTGTAGATTGGTACATCTCTGTTACATCGATGTACTTACACTCATTCAGCTCACCTGAGCAGCAGACCAACTGCAGTGGGTAGAAACTTGCTGAAGAAACAAAGCTTCATTAAAAAAACCCATCTCTGTATTTTTACAACAGTGTACACTGCAATTCAGTTTCTCAGCCTGGCAAATCTTCACCCCAGATTTCTTTGTAATTAATGGAGTCACTCTGAATTCGCATTCAAAGAAGGGTAGAAACAGAACAGAGTTCCTTTGGAATTCCTGAGTCTCTCTTGCTTGGTTTCCCAGTCTTTGCAGTGCACTAATTTAATCTCTTATCTGAAATTGTTTATTGCTCTTTATTTTAATACCCAGCCCATCATGTTACAACACAGTATATTGGGAAACCGTTTATGCAACCTTCTATTACTACTGAGAGAAGGAAATGAAGCATCAGTTACATTTGCTAGCTAGAGAAGAGGGAACAGAAGTAAATCAGCTTGGGCTGCAGGAAGGTAATTTAAGCAAAAGGCAAACCTTTATGTAGTGTACTTCAGCTGTGTATCAAGATGCCCAGGACCAGTATGGAATCAGCATATCAGGACATCAGAACTTGACTAGACAGCAGCATCTAAGGGAATAGTAGGAGACAAAGAAATCAGTTGTGCTGTGCTTGATGAAGTACTTTGGACTAGATGACAAGCTAATATTTCAGTTCATGAAATACCATTGGATTAAAAAATGCAATGGATGCACACACAGGAAATCAGGTGAACAGCAGAAATTACCACATCCTCTCAGTGCTGGAAATGTCTCATTTCTCTTTCCCCCAAAGTACACACATAAGAGCATCAGAAATAGACACTTTGATGCCAGCTCACATCTATACAGTCTAGAGCACATACACAAATCCAGTTATCCTTTGTGCTTCTGAAACACAGATTCCTTCTCATTTCCCAGCGGTAGAACAAAGAATCTTGATGGATGTCAGGGGCCCATCACAATGGACCCCAAAGATCAGACTTGTGCTGTTCACTGGATACCACACACAGGCCATCACACTGGGAGCACATGCAGCCATTTCTTTCCTTTAAAGAGCCAGCATTATTTTATTATTTCAGAGTCTTACATAACTGCGTGGTGAAAATGAGAACACAGATCTGGGCCACAAAACATTCCAACAATTCTCATTGCAAAAGAAACATAAACTTCAGCATCCATCAAACAATTCTCCCTCCAAATGAATAGTGAACATACAAACCCACCATCTCAGCTTGAGTTCCTTTGCAAAAGAAAGCCCTCTGGAGTTATTAAAAATAATAATAAAGTAATCCAGGCTCCCAACAGACAGCATTTGAACATCATGTCAAGTTCCTATAAAGTAGCGCAGCAACACCTCCTTTTACTAATTTCCCTGAGTCCCCAGTGGCTTCCCACTGCCACAAATTAAGCTTACATTCCTTTCTGTAAGCCTAGCAAAAATTGCAGACCCAGGGTCCCCTGTGAACAGCTCTTTGAGGTTGGATGCTTTGGGTTGTCTGGTTGTTACTCATGCATCCCACTGTGAGGCCCAATATTTCCCTGCCCCATCATTTTCCTTTCACCCCCCAGCGTGTTACAAATCACTGTTCCTCTGCAGGGTGTCCTGGAGAACGACTTTGCCGGGACAATGCCGGGTCAGTGACAGCATCAGGCGCGTGTTGAGTGATCTCATAGGGAGGGAGCAGTGTTCTGCTGAAGGCACCAGTCTTCTGCCTTTCATTTTAATTGGATCTTCATTCTGATGCCTTGGCAAAGCCCAGTGATGTGCCTAGTGCAGATGTGGCCATCTGTGTCCAGTTTCTCCTTGTGTCTGTGCTTCTCCTTCCTTTTAATCTCAGCTTTACCTTCCTCCTGTGTTTAGAGTTCCCTCTTTATTTTGTTGTTGCTGTCTCTGCATATTCCTGATCAGATTCTTCCCTTCCTTCCTTCACTGAGAAGCACCACACTGTCTTGGCTCATCTCACAGAACCCCACCACGTGGCTGTTCAACTTGTCCAAGGCAAGTCTCCATTGCTGCTGAACCAGATCCAGAGAAAGCAGAGAAGCGTGGCTAAAATGTGGGGGTACATGTCACTCCTGACCTCCAAGAGACACCAAGTGCCATGTGGATCAGGAGCTCCGTCCTGGAAGCAGACGGGTTCTCAGGTGGCTTCTGGGGACAAGCAGCTTCTTGGTGGGAAGGTCATTCCTGTGGTCAGATAAAGGTCAGTCAGCCTTTCAGTTGTCCTAATTAAGGACCTCACAGTTTTGATTAGGCTACAGACACAGCCACAGTACTGTTTGTACTCTTTATTTCAGTGACAGGAAGAGAACAGTGGTGGCGTTGAGATTCTCTTAAGAGAGCAGCACACTTTGAGGTTAGGTCTAGGGGCATCTTTTTATTTGTCAACTGTAGTAGTCAGTCAGAGACAAGCAGTGTTTCGATTGGGTTCTGCTCCCTTGTCTCTACCAATGCCTTCTGCAGAAGTTTCACCTTTTAATACTTCACTCTTTCCACACTTATCTTCATAAACATAAACAGTATTTTCCCTCCTTGTGAAGCATTGTCAAGGCATTGGTTGAAAGACACAATATTATAATAAAGTGTTATTGTCATTATTATTCACTCAGTGAGCACATTCAAGGGAAGTTTGTTTAAACTGTGCCACTTTGCCTAATTAAACAGTCAGCCATGAATGAAGCCACTCAGAGATAGATCTTTGTCCTGGTGCCACAGTCACCAAAGGTCGAAGCAAGGGCAAGCAGGGCTCCTCTTTCCCCATGCTGAACTACCGCAAGGCAGTAAATATTCATCAAAAATTAGCATTCCACTCAAAGCCAGGTGGCAAATGCATGTAAGAAAGCCAGTTTCCAAACAGCATGGTTTTCAAAAACCCTTGGTGACAGGAGAAATATTTGAAGTGGGAGGAAAGGTGATCAACACAAAATGTTAAAGGCATTAGCACACATAGAATTGGTGGTGACAGAGTTGTGGCTGACATTGCAGGCACAGAGTAAGTTTGCTCATATTTTCACACGAAAGCAACCTGCAAGAGAGAATGTCCATACATTACTTCCCTTCCCTTATCTTCCTGACAGCTACATTTGCTTACCACTCCATGTTTTTTTCCCCAGGATCTGGTATGACTGGGAGAGTCACGTGGTGTAGACTTCTGGTGAACCACTGGTGGAATGGAGTCATGGGGGAGACAGAGGTGTGCAGACAAGGGCAGACCTTCCAGAAGCTGTTAGGAAAGCAGATTGATATGTCTGCTTGTTGAGAGGATTGGCCCAGTGAGTGCTTTCCATGCACCACCAGTAGTCCAGGGAAGGACAGTTTGGAAGAATATGCCCTGAGGCCAGGCTAGGATGGACAATGCATGGATGCAACATCCCAGTGCCAGCAGCTGGGAGGACTTTGGTGAGGTGGAGCAGTTCAGGCCTTTCTCCCTAGCAGCTAGAACTTGCAGTGGGGACTGTCAGCAGGAGAAGCTCCTAGATAAAGCCTGGCCCTTTCTGGATGTTGAGTGGCAGCAATAAACCTTTGCCATCCCTCTGACCACCTCTGCTTAGGGCCCACAGACTCACTGTGCTCCCACCATAAAAAAGTTCTGCTTTTGTCAGCAGCTGCTGTCACTTCATCTCTCGCTTTGAACCTCTGGGGACTTAAACACAGTTATTCTATGAGTGCATTCACAGCAAAAGGAGTCTGTATGCCTCCTCCTGCAGCCCCTGTAGCCCTCTTGACAAAGGGCAGAATATATTTGATCCTATAGCCCCAAAGCTGATTTGCCATGTGCAGCAGCTCCAGTTAGATCCCTTTCTTGGACAGATTCCCTGGCATGACTTAGGTGCCCGGAATGTGTGTCGTAGGTTCAGCAGATCCCACCCAGGCAGTGATTTAATCTGACAGTTGTACTTATTCATGGTGACATCCCAGGCAGCAGCAGCACAGAATGTTCAGGCAGTGCAGGGGGGAGGAGGAGGAGGAGGAGGAGGGAGAGGAGGGATGGGTGGGTGCAGCCAGAGCCCAGCTGAGGGGAGCTGGGGCTGTCTTTGCATTCAGCCTGTACCAGTCCAGCTGCTCCCAGAAGGAGCTTATTACAGATACCCACACAGCAGGCTCCCTCAAGCAGAGTAAATTATGTATTTGGAGAAAAAAAGGAGAGAAAAAATAAACGTGTAAAGCAGTCAGCATGGTGGAGCTGTTGCCTGGCTGCTCTTCTTGGGGAGCACAAGTGTGCAATTAGCCTGGAGAAACAGAATGTTATTCTTTGCCATGAGACACCCACTGGAAGGTCCTGGTGGGAGCCTGGGCCTGTCACTTGTTTTCACACACGTGTGGGTCCGTGGCAGGCTCAGGGAGCTGAGCTGTGGTAGGGCTGCACTGGCTGAGCTGGGAGAACTGGGGATCCTCTGCTCTTCAAAAGGCAAAAGGAGCATATGCACACACTGGCCTGAAAATGGGGCTTTCACTGCAGGTCTGTGCAGCATCAGCATCTCCATATTTCTTCAGGTCCCTGGTGCAGGCTTTTGGCATTAACAAGAGTTTGTGGGACTTATCAGATACAAATGTTCTTTATGATCCTTCAGGGCTCACTCTGAGCTGTGCATTCATTTATGGAAATAGTGTAACCTGAAAAATTTAATGCAAAATGGTGCTTTAGACATGCTCTGGCACAGAAATAGGAATACTG
Organism: Eopsaltria australis; assembly: GCA_034509425.1. Classification (NCBI taxonomy): domain Eukaryota; kingdom Metazoa; phylum Chordata; class Aves; order Passeriformes; family Petroicidae; genus Eopsaltria; species Eopsaltria australis. Next base: position 780,029 of record JAVTVJ010000180.1, read on the forward strand.
AGCTGAAACAAAATGTCCAGCCCTGTCTGCTGCACACAGAAGTGCAGAGCTGCAGCTTCTGCTGGGGACACAAGTTGCTCAAAAATGTCTCAGAGCAAAAATAAGTGTTTTAGCATGTCCCCCCACAAATACTGTTTGTTTCCAGTCTGTTTAATGTCCCTCCCAGGATCCCAGACTGCTGGTTTGCACAAGTGTCCATGATGTAATGTGTGATTTTGCTTTTGTCAATCCAAGCAGACCTGGAGAAATTTCTGTATTTCATCTGTAGCCTAAATTGTGAAAGGAAAGGAGTGTTTTCTTCTTGATGCTAAAGCACTTGCCAAAAGATCTGGCTGTCAGAAATGCATTTTATGCTACACTCTTGGTCTGAATATGTTATGTTAGAATTGGCAGGTATCCCAACAAATTGGAACAGTTCTGATTTCTACTGTCTTGACCCATGTTCATGGTAAATCCTAAACATCTGAATTTGCTGTCTTCTGCATCTGACAGCCTACAAAGAGCACAACTTTGCTTCAGAAGTCTGTGAAGCTGGAACCTGGTCTCAACAAACTCCGTTTCATTTTCTTTTTTAAGTTCCTGCTGGGATTTTAAAAGGGGCTGTGTTCTGTGTAGGCTGACTTAAAAGCCAAGAGGAAAAAAAAATAAAAGAAAAGGAAACAATGTTCTTGTAAAGACAGTGTCCTGAAGCTGCACCACTTGCACGTCATTTGACAACCCTCTGCTTCCCTTCTGCTTCTCTTACAGTAAAGTCCAGGTACATTTAGGGCTTCCCTCTGTGTGCAAGTGTGATTGGCTGCAAAACAAACTTCTGAAGACACAGGCAAAGGTTGCTAGGCACATTCTTCATTCCAGGAAAGCATTTATGGGTTAATCAAGACTGGAAGAGGATCCTGACAGGGCATCTGTGCAGTGAAACAATCAGATGTTTGCTGTCTTCTCAGACATGGGGAGGGGGAGTCAAAATTTTCCCCTATAAAGAAATAATACACAAGGCAGTCAAGAAACACTGCAGGTTGGAATGTCTTTGCAAACATTATTGTATCTGCTCTTTAAAAATTGTTACTAGTTTTTAGAGCTGCTGATCTTCCTGAGATATCACATTAAGTGCACCTTGTTATGGATGTGCCTCTTTCCAGAGTCAAGGCTGCTGAGGTTCTGTTTTCTGGAGAGATGGATACCTTCCCTCATGATCCCCTCCCATTCCATTCCTTTCATCCCATCTTTATCAGAGTGTCCTGATGTTTTGGGTGGCAGCCTCCTCCTTCTCCCAGCTGTAAGGGAGATTGTCCTGAGTGCTCCCTCCTTTCTGGAGAAGATCACTCATGTGGTTGCTATTCAGATACTTCCATGACTCACTTAGCAGTTTACATCAGTAGGTGGAAATATATAATCCCAAGCTGAGGATCAAACCTGGCATGAAAGGCAAGGGGTAGGTGACAGGGAGGGCTTTGGGAACAGCGTGTGCATTCTCAGACAGCACCAAGGACACTTTAGCCCAAAAACTACTCCCCAAACCCCCTCACTTCACCAGAACTACCAGAAAAGTAGTTCCCACCTGTGAACTCTTGAATTGAGAAATTAAGTAATTCAAGATGTGCAAAAACAACTTGTTTCTCAATAAGATGTTTGGGAATGAGCTTAATTCATTCAACCCCCAGCACTTGCTGCATCATGCATGGCACTCTGGACAACTGTGGGGTTTGAATTTGCATTTTAAAATAATAAAGAGTTTTAACTTATTTGTATTTGTTGTCCAGGGTTCTACCCTCCAGAGTTCATAACTTGAAGCTGCACTTTGCAACCAGGAGAGGTAAAATATTTTCTTCCTTTTTTACCCAAGCAGAATTTCTCGGTTTATCACATGAATTTAGAAGCTGAGGATTAGAAAAACTATCAAATATTAAGGAGGCCGTAGATAAAAGCCTGACATTTGGCAAGCTTCTATTCTGCAGCTGTAACCACTATCACTTTCAGAAGTGGGAAAGATCAAGGAGATTATAGAAATTTCTCACAGGGGCAGTTTCCTAAGTTTGTGTGCTCTGGAACTGTTTGAAAGACTTGTATAAAATTTTTCAGGTCACAAAATGAGAGGTTGCTTTTCCCAAATCATTCTGAATTCATAGAAATGGCATCTCTTTGCTAAGAACAATAAGAAGTTTGATAGAATACTTTTGGCTCAATAACAGGCTGATTTGGCAATGAAACTAGGTCAGTTCCAGACTTCTTTTTCTATCCTTTCTTTTCTGGGTGTTAGAAAGAAAATATATTTTTGATATTAAAAATACAACATTGTGAAATCTTGCTCTGGCATAGGTCAGTTCCTCTTGATGTTTATTGAACTAGTGATCTAATTTCAGCTTCCAGTGTTCATTATAAAACTGCCAGTTTAAACTTTTCTATCAAGAGAGCAGTTAAAAACTGCATTTTATATCAGCGAAAACTACTATTCCTAGTGCAGAGGAAAGATGCCATTTCTGATATTAAGGTGGCAATGCCTTATAAGGAGTGCTTAGATAGATACCATTGGAATTTTCCAAGAAGGACTTGTTACTATGGGAAAAAAAAATCAAACAGATGGTTAAGATGAGCTAAAATCCCATTGTAGAAGACAGAAAGATTTTTCTTATTTGTGTGTTTGCCAGCCAAGTACAGGCAGTTGGAGACTGGGCTGTGTCATAACTTGTTGATACGTGAGAATTTCAAACTGCCTTCTCCCCAGTAATATTTTTCATGTGAGAGGACTACATATGCCTTTATTGTGTAGAGTGAATGCACAATAGACAATACACACAGTATCTGTGTTAGACTTCTGGGGACATATAAAATGTTCAGAACAAAGGCTGACCCCTCAGGTATTGTCAGAAAAGGAGCTGAATCGTTTATGGTGGACTGATGTGGTGCTCTGGATGTCACCAAACGTCACCATCGTGCTTCTCATTTGTAATGGCAGAGTGTGCTTTCCTCTCTCCTGCTCCAGTACCTGGTATTAGGGATTAGGGAATTTTTTCAGGACACTTGTGTTGGAAGTCTGGTGCCAGTCCTTGAACTAAGCTTGGGGACGTCAGTCTGAGCATGTTTTGGGGACGTCAGTCTCCACGTGCCAGCAAACCGCATCTCACGCTGCAGATTTCTCACGTGTTGGTTCATGTGTGACTGCCCAAATGCCTTGAAATCCTGAGTGTCCACATGAGCATTCCTGCTTGTCTGTGAGTGGAAGCTGTGCCTGTGGACTTGGCTGGAGATCTAGAGTAAAGGACATGTTGCCCTTTCAGCTCCACTCCTTATTGCCACTTTGAAATAGGGAGGCATGTGTGGAGCCAGCAGCTGTTCAGGCAGTAAAACACATCCCTTTATTCATTATAAGAACAGACTTTCTGGGCCAGGCTAAAAATCTTGTTGCTCTGTGTCCTGTCTTTAGGATACAGAGCAGCCACTGGTGAAGATAGAAGATCAGGTGAGGCACAGAGTGATCCTTTGAGTGGTATGGCCTCCTGCCTTCTAGCAGTCTGAGATTAGAAATCTCTTGAGTCAGAAGTCAGGAAACATTGGCCTTTCTTAACTTAGGGGTTTCAGGGAGGCAATATCCTCTTACTGTGGTGGTTATTTTTTTCTGGATAGGTTGCAAAAGCTTTGAATATGCTCATGTGTAGGTAGGGAGGAAACACATACCAGAGTGATGAGCATACCAACCTGCACCTTTGGCATAGTACTGCAGGGAAATTGTAGAAAGGGTTTGCTTTGCCCCAGATGGAAAATCCTGGCTGACATTTCTGACCATGTGGCTCCAAACTCAGATCCATAGGAGGAATTTGAGGGATAGTGCACTTGGGCAACATGTGGTTTGTTTGCACCTGGTGCACGCTCTTGGTGAGAGCCATCACAGTGACTCTACCCGTGGCGATAGGACTGTGCAGGGAGGGCATGCCCAGAGCCCAGGATCTGGCCCTCAGGACCCAAAGGCTCAGGGGTTAAAACAGCAAATGATAAAGCAGATCTCCAGATAAAGCGCCGTGCGTCACCATCCCTTCTGCCCAGCTGCTGAACTCACAGCTGCCCTCGTACCAGCTGGTCCAGAAGACTTAGGGCAGAGCTGCTGCTGGCAGCACACAGGTTTTGTGCCTTTAAGAGGTTTGGCTTATCCAGGCTGGGACTGACTGGGTGAAGCTGTGTGGGCTGACAAAGAGCGCTTGTCCCTTCCCCCATCCATGCTCTGCCAGGAAATGAGTTTGTGAGACGCTGGCTTCTGCCTCCAATCTGCTGCCATGTGGAGCCTGGCACTCACAGCCACCAGCACTCACACGTGTGCACACAGAGGGCACGAGTACTGGGGCACAGCTACTGGGGCAGCTGTGATCCCACATGGACCAGGGCAAGCAAAGGGGGCACTGCTGCCACAACGGGGCACGGAGCATCCTGGCTGTGCTGAGTGTGGGCTGGGGAGCTCCAGTCAGTGAGAGGCTGCCTGTGTTATAGGTTTGGGTCTCTCATGGATAGGTCCCAGCCTGCAGAAATTCGTTGGGCAGATCATCAGGGAACATTTTTCTTACCCTGAGAGCAACTGGGGATCTTGGGCCACCTGGAGGCATAAGCAGCAGGGTTAAAGGAGGCTTCCCAGCTGGGAAGGCAGGATAGGGGAAGTAACCTCAGCAGCCCTGAGCACGGGCATCTGTCAGCACAAGGACCACTGGAACTCGGCACAGAGCTGCCTGCACCCTTACTCAGCATGGGTGGGACCACGAGGGCAAGAGCACATTTCTCCACTTTCAGAGGAAGGGGAATGGCACCGTGCTTTGCTCCTCACATCTTAGCACCTGCTGACCACTTGCAGTGCCTTAGGACTTGGGGTTGGGGTTGATCTAAAACTCCTGGGAGTCAGGAGATGTGGATTGTGTACGCTGCTTGTTTAAGGTCTGTGTTAGCAACGTAGCAAGTCAAAGCACTTCCAGCTCCCGTATAAAATAGAGCATGTTCCCCTGAAACTGAATTAGTGCAATTTAGATGGAGTCAAATATTGAAGTCCTTCTTCTACATTTCCATAGTTGTTCATGAGAATGAAAAGTGATCAGTTTTCATCTGTAGTTTTGCTGGGATTATTGGAAAAGACTATAGGACAAGACCTGTGTTGTTTGATTCAGAGACAGGTACTCCCCCATCAGCACACTGTCTAAGCAACAGCACAAAAGTTTAGAAATGTGTACCTCCAGGTATGCGTTTCAGGGCAGATGATTTCAGACTATATTAAAGCAGCTTCTACAGAAAGAGTTAATACTGAGAGATGTGGAGGGGGAGGCTTTGGGGAAAGTCAGGGTATCAGGTTTTCCTCTAAGGGGCTCTCAAATGATTCTCAGCCCTGCCAGAAGTCAAACATCTCCTCCCAGCGAAGCCAAGGATGTCTGTCTTTTTGACTCAGCTGCCAGAGTCACATTGCAGAATTTGATCCTTCTGTAGTGTCCCTTCTCCCCTCTTCTGATCAGCCTCTGCCCGCTGCTCCTCTGAAGCCTGAAGCGCTTCAAGACGGGGAAAGTGCAAGTGATCTCCCGCAGCCCCGTGGGCACTGCAGCCGGCCCCGGCTCCACATCCGATACAGTTTCAGCCTCCGTGCTGTCCCCTGCTGTAATGCTAGATGGGCTGAACAGATGGGGAGGTCCTGTGGCAGGGCTCAGGCTGACAGCTGCTTTGCAATTATAAGTCTGGAATGCGATTTGAGGGGTGTAAGATACTTAGTGCTGGGGCCTTAGTGCAGGAACACGGATCAAGTAGGTCAGGTTCTGCACCAGGGGAAGAGTGTGGGGAGGAGCTGAGCTGTGACCAGCAGTGCTGCTCCTTCTTTAGTAGGTTTATGTTTTGACATAATTGTGATCACTGAGATTTTAACTCCCCATTTTTTGACCATTTATTTATATGATTTATTCTTAGGTTTAATTTGTTATGACGGCCAAATGCTTGTGGAATGGGACTGTGAATTTCTTACTGATTTTAGAGTTTTTGGCAGTTGGTTTCTCTTGGGAGTGTAAGAGGGCTTACCCACCTGGCCCCACTCTGAGGAAAGGGAGCATTTATACCCTGATTTCTTATGTGAGAAAACTGGCCTCGCTGGAAATTCACATGGAATTCAGCAGAGCATCTTCCTTCTCCCATTAAGCACTCAGGTTAGATTGTCTTTAATTCATCTGAATCTGATTTTTCATTGCAATAGAATCTCTTCTGAGGAGACTAATGGTGTGCTGGGGAATCTCTTCTGAGGAGACTAATGGTGTGCTGGGATAATGTCTGACTTAGCTTTAGCCCTGCCCCGCCCAGTCTCAGCCTGCTGAGAGGTCTCTGCATGGTTCCCCATCTCATGGTGTAGGTGCAGGGCAGAGCTGTGCTGCAAGAAGGTGCAGTTTGCACGTTGGGACCATGAATGAGGACAGGATGAGTTTTGGCTGTGGGGAAAAAAGAGCTTTGAGTTCACGAAGCCAAAAAGCCATGCAAAATGGGCAAATTAGCATTGCAAGCAAGTGAAAGCCATGCTAGATAACATGATAGCCAAACACTTTTTTTTCTATTTTCATGCAGCAGCTGAGATAATTTACTGCTGCTACTGCTGCTCCCTTTTTATGGCTCCCCAGTTTTGGCACAATCATGTAATAAGGCTTTGGTTTGTCTGTGGTTGTTTTTGTTTTGTTGATCTGTCTCGTTACTGAGGAGAGGCAATCAGGGCACTTACATACCCCAATGTGCAGTGCACTCTTGGCTTTTACTGGTAAAGTTCATTTATGGAAACCCAACTGCATACATATATATACATTTAGCTGACACAGAGTTTTCAGCTTCCATCCTTTTGTGTTCCAAGTGTTACCGTGACCGATCTGTGCCCCTGGGAACAGAGTTAGATAGTCAGAAAAACAGCAGTGAGCAGTGCCTGAAAAAATCAGGGCAAAGTCAGCAAAAACAAGTGGTGTTGGTAAAGTCACTGGTATCAGGCCTTCTCACAGGGTCACTCAGTCTTCTGATATTTTCTGACCTTGAAAAACTCCTTTTAAAACTTCAGTCCAAAAAATTGGTGTGAGTACATGGTCCCACAGCTTCCACAGGCAGCCATGAGGAATGAGGGACGATGCCCAGTGAGGTGTCCTGCTGTAGGGCTGTGCTCAGAGATGCCTGGGAGGAAAAAATAAGGAAACTCTGTAGTTTGGATGTAAAAAGTACTGATAAAACATAGGTCCAAAGAATTTGCGTTGCCATTCTTGGACAGAAGACTCAGGATGTCTGAGCTACTGCCTATAGAGCACAGCAGAGCTATGACTGTGAAAATCAGTGTGTGGAGCAGAAGCTCATTCTGTAAACTTTGTGACAGTAATCCTCAAATATTTCTCTTCCGAGATCTCTGAGAAAATGGGCATGTTGAATCACCTGGAAGTGGAAATACTTTCTTTTTGATGTTTCCATTGATGCCTTACAAAAGGCTGACCTGAAACAGAGGCTGGACAGAGTTAAGAGAATAAAAGAAGTATTTATTAAAACAAGGTACACTTTGGGCCATGCAAGAGTCTCTCAGAGACTACACCCAAAAGCTTGGCAGGATTTTTGCCAGAAGGAACAGCAGATGGTGCCAGACCTTGCTGCACACAGACCTCCCCAGCTCCCGTTCTGATTTTCAGGAGTTCCACTCAAAAAATTTGCATCAGTTTTGCCATGGTGGTAACACCTCCTTTTGGGTACTGTATCTACCTGATCCAAAGGGTTTCCCTTGAGCAGTCAGGGACAGTGTAATGTGCATGTCTGGCAGCTTGGAAAGTTTGGAGATTAATTAATGAAGTTAAATAACAGTAGATTAAAGTGTTTGAAGTGCAGCAAGAGTAACAGCATAACTCCTGATAGTGTGAGAGACTTAGCTTTATGGGAGAATATTTCCAGTGTCTTTGTGAACAGTATGAAACAGCAGCTGCCTGCTCAGCTTTGGACACAGGATAGGATGGTCTGCTTTCCAGGATCATAGGAGAAGTTAATCTCAAATTAGAATGTGTGCATTAGCCCAAGTGCAGGCTGACCAACCAACTTCCAAGCCTTTGAGATGCCCCATTTCTGTACTTTACCGTACCCTTCCTCCCCCATGCCAGCCCCCAGTTCTCACTGGGTGTGACTGGCGGGGATGTTGGCTGTGCCAGCCTCAGTTTTGCCCTCTGCTCTGGAGAGCTGAGGTGCTGCAGGAAATGAGGCAGCTCTGGGGTGACTATTACTATGGCTAGAATCCCTGTTTCATGTCTTGCCTCCCACATTTCTTCCATTTGCCTGGTAAGCAGCAGTCCAGGTCCTCGCAGTGTTGTGGTAGACACTGAAAAAATTGTTTATTCAGGTTCCCATTCCATCAGGCATTCCCTTCCCCTCCAGGAAGAGGCCACAGGGAGGCAACCTGAGGACTTGCTGCCAGCTCCCTCATCCCTGCAAGACCCATCCTGCAAACAGCAGCACAAGCTGGTCCTGTCCACGTTCCTCCTGTGGATTCTTTGACTCCGTTCTCCACCATCCCTTATTCTCACAGTAAAAGCATGAATATGGCCTTTGCTCAGTGCAAGGGGGAAGCAGAACATTTCTTTGGGAACAATAGGGTCTTCCATTGGTAATGGTCAGAAGTAGGTCTGAGAATGTCAAGTCACCCCAAAGTCAAGTTCTCAGATGTTCTTTTTATACCTTTGTTGCAAGATATCCTTCATCCTTTTCCCCCCTGCAATGATCAAAGATTTTTTTCCCTGTCTCAAGAGATCACCACCTTCTTATATCAAATTCAGAGGGACTAAATCTGCTCAGTACCTTCCCTTGACCATGGAAATTTGGGGTAGCTCCATTAATTTCAATGAATTTGCTCATGATTTGCATTGATGTAACAGAAGCAAATCTGGTCCAGAGATCTGAACTGCAGTTGCCATGGCAACAGGCAGCCCTTTAGGAAGCATAAGGCAGAAGGTATGTTCAGTGTTAAAGTGGGGACTCCTGCATTCAGTTTTCAGCCATGGGATGAGAATGTCGGCTATATTTGGAGTCCAAGTCCAGGGCTCTATTTCTGACACTACCAATGAACCCTTGGGAAAATTGCCTCTCACTGCCTTAGTGTTCCTTCCAGTAAAATTGGGATAGTATTACATAGGAGTGTTTTGAAAATTGATTCAGTCTCCTAAAATGCTTTGTGAGAGATCCTCAGATGAAAAGCGCAGTAGATCACAAACTATTAATAACATCACTTTATGAGTGCATTGGGAAAAAAAAAGAAAAAAAAGAAAAAAGGCTGTATTGTAAATGAGTAGGTTCTTATACAAATGCAGACATCTCCACAGGACCACTGGGAATGCAGAGTATTAAAGCAGCAGTGGAGCAGAGCTTTTGTTCAGGTGTGCCAACGTATCTTGGGTTATTTCGGTCTGACCCAATGCAAGGTTCTCACACAGTTTAGTCCCAGCTCAGGTTCAGAAGCAGCCAGTAAGCAACCTCATTGAGCTCAAAATCCTATTCTTAAATTGGATCGAGCTGTGAGTATTAACTGGGTCTTCTGAATCCTTGCCTAACACCAGGAAGGAAGCAGTAGGTTTGCAGAACTATTAACAGCTGATGACTTAAATTCATTATGAGAAGAGAATAAAAACCAATTCACTGAGGAAGGCCAGTCAAGCGTCGGTCATGCCCAGGTGTGACCTTAGTCTGAGTTGAAATAAAAAATGTCTCAGTCCAGGATCTTGATTTGCATATTCACAAGAAGCAAATAGACTTTGTGACAGGTTGCAAGGAAAAGGAAAAACCCTGACAAATCCACCTTGCCTTGCCCTAGGCATGCAAAACTCTGTTTCCATGGCTATAGGAAGGCACAGCTGAGGGATTTCAGAGCACGTGCTTTTACTGTGTTTTAGTTACAGCAGAGATTTGTGGTAACAAAGGAAATAAAGTATTTGCAAAAGGGAAAAAATATCAGTAGTTTTCAATGAATGGAAGCAGCTTTTGTGCATTACTAAGTTTTAATATCAGAGGGGACCATTCTGGCTCCCTGCAGAGCTTTCACCAGAGAGCTTTGCTGCTACACTCCTTCCACCAGTGCTAGAAACACGTTTAAATATTTCCTGCCTTTGCTGAATTTAGCTGAGGGCTCCTTACCTTAGTGTTAAAAGCCTCTTGAAAACTTGAAAACTTGGTCACTCACTGTTGTCACATATTATACTGACAGTCCTCTGTGATACAAAGAGAAGGAATATACACTAGAATGAATTTTAAAAGAAATCAGAAGGTTTATGATTTTTTTTTCCCCATTTTGTTAGTGATTTTGAATTTAAAAAAACTGCTTCAGTTCATTGTGAATGAAGAGACCCATACCCTCCTGTTCTTTTTGTTAACTTCTTCCCCCCAACCAAGAAAAAGGCAGGTAATGGAAGACAATGCTTTCCTTTATTGACCACCATAAGTCATTAAGAAAAAACACCCAAAACGTCAGAAACCCCTCAATATCTTTCTGATTAACATACAATTAAACATTGGATTTTTTTTTTATTTTAAAAAATCATTTGGAAGTGCTTACTGAAAACAAGCACACTTAAAAAAACACAAGGCCACTTTTCAAACACATTTTTGACCAGCCATAGTTGGATGACAAGTGCTGGTGCCAGACCATTTGCTCTAGGGTTCCCATTGTTAACACTGCTGGAACTGTACTGGTAACAATGGAGGAAAATATGTAGTAAATTTTGTTAATGAGAAGGCTACATTCTCACACAGTCATTTTTTAACATTTAAAAGAACATTCAAAAGCACAATATGTAAAGTAAGTTCCAAAAAGATTTATCCTGGGAGAGAAGGCTGAAGCAGAGAAGAAAGCCTTTTCATTCCACCAATATTAATTCAGAGAAATGCGTTTGGCACCAGGATTAAAAAGTTCTGATCACTGAAGGAATGGAAGTTTTTTTTCCCCAGGAGAAAACACTGTCAGAGCAGCCAGGCTAATCAACTTTCCTGCTTTAGAGGATGTGTATAGGGTTCCTAAAAGCAAAAAGGAATTTTGTATGGTCGCCCTATATTTCCAAGCTGTAAAGTGGGGTGAAATGCTCTCCTCCATCATCCTGGCCTGCACACGGCTCTGGAGCACCCTGGGCTGCAGAGGTGACCAGGCCCCCTGGGACTGAGAGTAATTGATATTCCTACAGAGCCAGGAAGGCGAAGGGTTATTTGATGGGAGCATCTTGCCTTGCAGTATGGCAGCTAAATAAAGTAAGATTAATGGAGCTAAGTATACGTGCCCTGGCTGTACAAGGTGATTAAAAGGTGACTTTAAAACAATCTACAAATGTTTGAAAGGTATCATCATCAGGAAGTGGAAGAGCTATTAATAAAAAGGAAAATAGAACTCCAGGCTTGATGCTGAGCAAAGGAAGACATACAGTGAGCACTAACACCTTGTTTTCTTGATATGAAGCCAGTGTAATTAGGGAAAACCAGAAATAGTTATTGTGGAATTTTGAGTGCAAGAGTCAGGGCAATCAGTTTTTCCTCTGACACAGGGAGAACATGTAAAGAAGAGTCTGCAGCTGATAAAAGCAGTACCATTGATGATGTTGAAAGCTTTTCTCCTCTGAAGCTCCAGCAGTTCATTCAGACACAAACGTTAGGGAATGCATAAGACCTAAAGATGGTCTCAATGAATACAGGGGAGCTCGCAGGGTCTGATAGACCACGAGTCTTTATATTTCAGAGGCCACTCACAGCATGGGAGGCATCCTGGGAACAGTGTAAGATGCAGAATCTCCAGGCTTGGTATGAAGGAGCTGAAGTGCACACTGAGGTACCTGAGCACCAATCAAACCTGATCAGGCAGAGCAGTGCCTGGGGCTGAATGGCCAAAGCTTCTGGGGGATTTGCACAGAACCATCTCCATTTTCTTCCTACTATTTGCTTAATGAGAGAAATACCATTGGTAGCCTAGAATCCCAGAAAAAGTAGTCCTGAAGTGTTGTATGAGTGTGGTAGGCTGTTTCCTGCCCTTGTCTTGGTTGTGTTATCCTAATAGGAAGATTAAGCAGAGACAGTGTGGTTCTACCTAGCTGTTAAGTCCCATCATTTAATTCCACTTCCCTGTGGATTTGTAGATGAGGAACTTCTTCAGTAAGTTCTCTAATGCTTTCATCTGGAATCTTTCTGCACATCAGCTAAACCTACAAAGTCCAGGGTTTTGTTTTTCCTGGGCACAGCTCCTTGTAGTTTGTTTGGGAAGGTCCCTGTGGCAGTACTTGTGACATGCAGGACAATGGTGCTCCAAGAAAAAATGAAAAACCCTTTCAGCATCAGATGCTTGGGTAAGGCACAGATGTTTAAGTGTGGCTGCTTCAGCAAGTCATTTTATAGTAACAGGTGTCATTTATTTTTGGATTCTGAAAATGTTTCAGTATATTTGCTTTCAAATCCTGCCTTTGAATCCACGGGTGCAAAAGAGCCTGCAGACATGAGGGCACCAGCAGGTGAGGGCAAGGAAAGAACACCTGCAGAGAGGCTGCCAGCACCCCCTGAGGTGTGCTGTTGGAGGGGTGCTCACTGAAATTGGCATCCAAAAATCAGTCACAGCATCCTGCAGCGTGTCCCTGCTGTGGACTGTGATGGTGTCAGAGTGGTACCCACCATCTGAAGGAGGCGCTCCTGGGACTGGAATTATTTCCTCTGCCTGTGGAGTTCCCTTGTGCCCAGAATAATTAGCAGGGCCAGTAGCATTTAAAAGCAAGCACACATGACTGTGTCTCTGATAATGACACTGGAAAAGTAACAGAATCTAATTATAATTAGAAAACAGCCCCAGCAACGTTCCAGCATCACAACGACCATCCTGACTTTGCCACAACAAGTGTAAAAATACATCAGCATATTTATAGCTTGGCAACTCTGTCCACTTGCAGCCTGGTGACCCTCTTGCCCTACTCTGTGTTCCCTGCTGTGCTTCACAAGCAGTAAATAACAGCAACCTATGGGACTAATGTTTGTATGGTGTCTACTGCCCAAAGATCCTCATTTTATTTTTCATATTACTTGATCCACCTCTTATTCTAATCTTCCTGACCTGAGAGACTGTAAATTGATGTAGATTATTAACAATACCTGAGTCTTGTAGGACAAAGCAGCAAGCCAGGCTGAGAGTGACAGCAGAAACTTGAAAGGTGCTTTGGACTAAAACTTTCAGCTTTTTAAGATTCCCTTATTGCTCACTTACTTAAGTCAAGTAATTAATTATTCATTTCTTCATCCACTACACTGAGATTTATAAAGGTAGTTTTCAGGATTAGTCTCTCTGAGATCAGCTTGGGCAAGGCATGGTTTTGGGAAAGAGTTTGTGGTGAGAGCTGGATGTGAATTTGGTAGGTGAAAGTTCTGCCTGCAGGGCAGGGGGAGGGAGATGTTTTGCTGGAGTTTGTCTGAATGAGTTGCAACAGGACCAGTTATTCCATCTTAGATAACTGTCCTTCACTTTTTCTCTTAGCCTGCCCTGCAGTAAAGGCACCTGCAGAGCTGCCATGCTCCCTTTTGGAGGAGTCTGCAGGGGAGAGCTGATGATTTATAGAAACTCAGATTTGCACGCAGCCAGTGCAGTCACTCCTGAGCAGAAGCTGGGAGTGGAGGCAATGGTTTCACTGCAGCTCAGGGGTCAGTTTCTAGATATTTCCAGTGGAAGGCCCCCAAGCATCCCCTGAACCCACAGGTAGTTTGTTGATTCCTTACCTCCAGTTTCAGCTGCTCTCAGCTGTGCTCTGATGTTCCTTTCAGCCGCTCTTCAATGGTCAAGGTCTCGGTGCACTTTTATTTTCCCAATTGGTGAAATGTTTGGATTTCTCACTGTTTTCATTTCCCTACTTGTTATAACAGATTAAATAAAATTCTAGCTAAAAATGTAAATTACGAGCAACTCAAGACCTCCAATGCTTTCCCTCCTATAAAATTTTCTTTCCAACTGACAAATTTTTTAACTAGTTGCATGGAAGTAAAGGGTCAGTTCTGTCACCCTTTCCTGTGTGAATGACTCCTCTGGAATCATTGCTGAAGGTCTGATAATAGTTTTTTCCTCCAGTTCTTGGAAAAACTTCCTCTAAAGCCAATGGTCAAGTTCTTATTGTGGGTTAGATCAAAAGGTGGCTCACGGAAGAGAACAGAATTATTCTGAACTTGTTAATGATGTAATAGATATCTGAGTCTCATCTAGGAAACATCCCATATTTTAAGGTGTTTTTCCTGACCTAGTAAAGGTTTGACTGTCTGTGAAACAAGTCCTGACTGTTCCCAACCAATTGTCTTTACAAACAGTGTCAGTTGGAAAAGACTGACTGACTCTCTATGTACCTAAACCTGGGGTTGAGTTGGGTTGGTTCAGAGTCAGGCATTTTTATTCCAAAATAGAAATGATCACAGAGGGAATTAATCAGGAATAACTGTTCTGCTTTTAATCCATACTGCTTGAAACCAAATTAACCTCTCTGTGTGCACAAGCCTGAAGGATTTAGCTGAAATTGCTGAAAAGCCTCCAGATTTGCATGATAATTTCAGAGGGGCTGTTCCTCTGAGTAAATGCCCTGTAGAACTGAGCTGTAAGTCTTCCTCCATCCTCAAATATCAGTTTCTGCTCTTGCACTTAATAGCTTTATGTTTGTTTTTGATGATAAAGGTCATCACAGATCAAGTGTGTCCCTAAAAATTATTTTTTGCCTGTATAGCCCATGGGATGAGCTTGGAGTTAGAGCCAGTGTTGGTACATGATGAAATAATACTAATGCAGGGACTGGACACAGCTCTGGCAGATGGGGATGGAGGCAGCTTCCTGACCTTCCTGCCTCAGGAGCAGCTGCTGCCATGAGCCCTCACGTCAGCTGATGACATCCCAGCTGCCCCTGCCCTGTGCCTGCCCCAGCCAGAACACGGCAGGACTCCCTTCTGCCTCATTCTCAGTTTAGTTTCATTTCCCTGTTCCTTGAAATTTCAAAGGTGTAAAGTGACTGCAGTGTTTGTGCTCATGCTGTATTTTGGCAGCAGCAGAGCATTTCTCCTCCTCCTTCTGCTTCCTGCGCCAGGTTCAGTGAGTGGCCAGTGCTGTGCCCAGGGCCAGGCTGCCATTCCCAGGTCACTTTGTGGAGCTGGCTCTGGACAAGAAGCACCGAGCTCTCTCCATCCATGCAGCAGAATGGGCTTGTGTTGTAGAACCATATAAAAAACACATAATCAATATTGGCAGCAAACATCTTTTGAGCACTGAAAGCAGGAACATCTGAAACATGAATCAATATGGGAGAAGCCTGAAATCCTTAAGCACTCAGTTCACCATCTTATACAAGTAGAGGCAAATCTGGGTAGGCTTAAATAGTGATTTACTTTTCTTGGTTCAGTCCCACCCAACTTTCAGAATTATTTCTATTAGCCAAAAGTCAGTTTGGGAGCAGCCTTCAGACACTGCTGCCTGCATGGCCCTGGGGTGAGTTGCTGAAGAGCAGAAAGCAATATTGGTGTGAGGGAACACAAAAGCCAGGAACGCTTGCAATTTTACTGTGCTCTGTATTTTCCATGTAAGGCATTCCCCAGATTTTCAGGTTAGAGGTTATGAAAAGCTCAATAATAAAAGTTCTTCATCTAAGCAATCAGGATCCGTGCCAAACAGGAATGATTCTGGGAAAGAACCCTTTTATCTTTTGTACCTAACTGTATTTAAAAAAAAAAAATTAAAAATCTTTTATTATGATTAATTTCTTGTGCTCAGGAAGTTTATGCAGCTGTCCTTGATATGGGGTGCTTGTCCCTTGGTTTGTCAGGTCCTGCAAAGTCCAGCAGTCAAAGAAAAGTGTTTTTCAAGCACAGCTTTTTTATTTCTCCTCTGGGTACCTTAACTCAGTGGCAGAATTAACTGAAGGAACTTACTGTGAGAAATACAGAATCCTGTAAAGGGATTTAGAAGGATTTGGGAGATTTAAAGATTTTTCATCATGATGATTTGTAATGATTGATTTATTTTTGTACATATTTTCCCATGTTAAGCTCATGAGGAATATGAAAATCCTATTAGGAGGCTGGAGCAGATATTTCTGTTCTTAGCTGATGCAACAGCGTGCCTCCTGTAAGGGCTGGGCTGTGAAGGCCATCTCATTTCTCTTGCTTCGCCGCCACCACTGGAGTCACTTGGCTGCCATTGCACTGATCATCACATTTGTACCTGGACTGACTGAGTAGTCCAGCTTTGAAACTCGGGGTGAAGCTGTTGTACTGAGGGAGAAAGGGGTATGGATTGAAACTGGTCACCCAGGAACTGGCCTCCTGTTGGTTCTCAATCCATTCCTCTGTCCTCACACCACAGAAGGCATTTCTTTTTTTTTTAATCCCTCTTTATTTATTGTGTGAGAAATAATCAATTTTATTATCTTTTATTCATTTTTTTGCTACCTGCTGTTATATTTATTACATCTATTAGGCAATGTTTACAATCACTTTTAATGGTGTAGATGCCATTTGACTGGAGGGCTTAAGAAATTCTTCAAATTGACTGCATCGGCCAGCTCAGGATATCTCCAAATCATCTTGATTTGAAATGGAAATTGCCAGTACTGGCTGTCTGCTTTCTGGGGGTAGAATGCTAGAGCTGAATCTATTTCCTTGTATGGGGAAGGTCCAGGAGAAACAGGATCCCAGGTGCAGATTTTGGAACTGTCTCCACCCATCTCCTGAGGTTCTCCAGAGATGACTTCTGTTCTTTCTCACAGAGGAGAATATGGGAGACATATAATGAACCAAAACTTAGAAATACTAAAATCCTCCCAGACTTGGCCTTGCTTTTACTCATCAAAAGACAGGTGGAGCAATGTGGAGCTGAAGAGGACTCATGAGCAGGTCTGGAACAGTGTCCAGGATTAGGCACAGAAGTCACAGCCAGACTCAAAAGTAGCTGGTGAAATAAGCATGAAACTTAGAAACAAGAAGGCAGGGATGAGTGACCCTGGGCAAGGCAGCTGCTGGTCTGGGGGGACACAGGGAGAAATGAGAGGTGGAATTAAGGTAACAAGGCAATCAGGTAACATGTTATAGACTACTTCTGTTCAAAAATCTCCCTCTGGCTGAGCCACTGAAAGACCTGTAAGGTAAAATATGGTTTTATTTGTTTAAAGCCACAGACCTGGTGTTGATGAGCAGAAATGACCACGCAACCTGCTTTTCAAAGGATCCCAGTTAACAGCAAGTAGCACCCTTCACATTCCAGGGATATTCTTCTTCCAGCAGTGCAAGATTCCACAGGATTTCTAGTTTTAGCATCCAAAAATGGCACCAATTTTGTCTGTAACTTCAGGTCATGAAGATACTGTTGGCACATGAAGGTGAAAACACTTCCTTGTGAAGGCTCACATGGGCTGACTGCAATGCTTTGAACCCTGTAAATGGAAGGTGTGACACAAATTGTCATTTAGATCATCCCAGAAGATCCTTTAAGAGAGGAATGTGGTATTGGGGTGACACAAAGGCAAAAACTGTTTGAGGGAACCTGTTTATTTGAAAAACGTGCCTTGCTGCTCCAGTCTGAATTGTTTGTCTTCCTTGGAATGAAAGAATGTAGGACATGGGGGGAGGCTTGCCAGAAAAGCCTTTTGGAATTGCAATGAAATGGCTGTGTTTGTGCTCAGAAGGGTCTCAGGCTCGTGTTCACATCTGCTTTAAGTTATCCTGATGTTGTTTTTTTTTATTTTTTTTTAATTGAGTTTAACATACTGAGAAACGCACAAAGCTCTCTGGGCCCCAGGCGCAAGAGGAAAAAACCTCAACAACATCCACTGACCCTGCCACCATGTGCTTCCCAACAAACATTCCCAAACAAATGCTGGCGATGACAAACTGGCCTAGGAGCAAGGGGATGGCGGGTGCTTAATTGTGCACTCCAGAGCCCGGCGCCTCGGACAGACGAGGATGGGGAGCAGATAATGAGGGTGGGATTTGCTAACAGTGGGCATCAGTCACACTTGGCAGGTTTGGGGAGCACAGAGCAAGACAATTATCGCATTTTGGTGCATGATGGATGCTCAGCTGAGCCAGCCAGCTGCTAACCAGGACCAGAGGGAAGCCCTTCTCAGGTCTTCCATAACGCTTTTAAGCAAAGGTGGCTCTTAGCAACCTTTGAATTCCTCTCTTATGTAGAGATTCTTCAGGTCTATATTCTTTGTGGAATAAATTGCCTACAGGCTCTCTGTGGCACCCAGGCAGCTGGGGGTGGCTGAAAAGCACAGTGGTGTGACCGTGCCTTTTCCTCCCTGCCTTCTGCATGCCCCATTTCCAAGGGGCAGGCAGGCAACCAGCCATGAACCATTCAGGCAGCTCAGCTCTGGCCTAAAAATACCAGAGGTTTTCACAGCGATTATTTCTGCCCAGTTCAAAGAGGGAGAGCACAAAAGAGATCGGGCCCTGTGGGTGTTGGTTGGCCCAGACAACAATTCAGTTGGCATGGGCTTGGTTTGCAGGCAGCAGCTTTATCATGTGAGTCTAAAAGATGGCAAGGGCAATCACAGTGCCTGGCTGTCCTGGAGGAACCTCGAGGTCTCCACCCTCTCCTTTTGTACCAGGGAACAGAGATTGAAGAGAGATCTGTGTGCTGGGCTGATGGATTGAGCAGTCGTCCTTGTGCATGCACTAACCCTGGCAGAAGCCAGGGCAAGGCACAGGTCTGTTTTCATGTACAAATGTGGTGTTTGCTCTCTCACCCACTGTGAGAGAGCCCCTACACATGTGTATCACAGAGCCCAGGGGGCTGGAAGAGGAACTGGAGCCTTCACTGAGAGGCAGATATAGTGCCTTCCCTTCCCAGCTTTGGGCAGGTGATCCAGAGCCACTGTGTTTTAAGGAAAACTGGTTCTGAGTTTGTTTTCCTTAAAGCATCAGGCTGTAACCTCCAGAAGGATTTCCCTCGTAGCTCAGATACCCGTGCAACAGGCCCAGGCAGAGAGCTGGAGGTGCCATGTGGATCATGGCACAGTAGGTGTAAGGCAGCCCTGCCAAGTCACCACTGTGGGGACATGGGGCAGTGCCCCTTTGGCACCCCTGGTGTGTGCAGGCATCAAGGGCAGCTTTGCTGCTGTGTGCATGGCTGTGCTGGTGTGTCTGCTTGCAGGAATCAGGGAGACTCCTTTATGATGTCAGCCTGGGCACAGCTGTGTACCCGGACAGGAGAGGGCAGAGCTGTGAGTGCACCCATGGAAGAGGACTCCTCGTGCTGCACACACCTCCAAGAGTCTCTGTGCAGCCTCCCCAGTGTGTCCAGCATGCCCCTAGAGGTTCCTCCTGCCCAGTTTTGCACATTATTGGACTCACTGCTCTGTTCTCAGGTACACCGAGTGTTTGCCAAGGAAAGGAACAGTCTAGACATGATGTCAAACTGACCAGCTTCAAATCTCACTCAGCCCTGGGGGTAATCACAAACCTAGGAGAGGCCTTATCAATAAAACATTTTCCCTGCAGGAGGGTAAAGAAAATATGTAGTGGGTAATTCAGGCTTTTGGGAGAGGGGGAGCTATGTCTCTCTGTTCTGCCAGGCTGGCCCTAATTTTCTGTGTCAGGAAGGTGCCCAATGCCTGCTGTACCTTCTTATCTGGATTATTTGTTGTTAATGATTGTTTGGTTTTAGATAGAAAATCTCAATCTGTCATGCTGTTTTGGTTTTGCTTGTGGGTGAGGTTTGCTTTTCTTCTGGAGAGGTTGCAATTCATCAGTAAGCTTTTTTGGCATCTGAGGGACGAGTTCAGTTAAAAACAAAAAAAGAACCAAACCAAACAAAACAAAACAAAAAACTCTAGAAACAACAACAACAAAAAATGTCCATTCAATCAGCAAATAAAGCAGGATGTTATGTAAGGGGAATAATATTGACACGGGGCTCCCAGGCTGCAGTGCATCTCCCCCTCCTTAGGTGATTAAAGGTTTCAGCACTCCCAGGGAGGGGGCTGGCATTGCATAAGAGCCTCTTTGCTTCAAAGCATTTCCCCCTTTTTTAAAGCTAAGGGATCCAGTGGATTTATGACCAGCCTAGACTTTTTAAGCAGATGGCTGGTTTTGTTATCATTTTATTTGAATGATAATGATAACTCTGCAGGCTGAGAGGATTAATGCAAGAAATGGAAAGCACTAACACTTTTTTCCCCCCATGGTGTTTTCCCACACTCAAAGGGCAAAACACACAGCACCAAATCTTTGCCTGACCTAAAGCAAGGTGTCTGCACTGACAAGTGCTACAGAGCTGGTGTGATTTTCCATAGGGTGGTGTTAAAGGAAAAAAGTCTGGACAGTTTTTACATTTTCTTCTTTAGGGAGTCAAGCCACAGTAGGTTTTTTACATATTTTTTAGAATATTTGTAAGTGCATACTCATGACTTATGCTCTGTCTACCTTATATTTCACAAAAGACTGAGGACAACCTGTAGACAGAGAAAACCATGACCCCCAAGACAGGAAGTGAGTTACATTCAGTTTATATTTTCTAATTGCAGTAACTTCTCCCTTTTTTAAGCATCTTTGTTGAGCTCAACAAAAATCTTTTCTTATTAAAGAATGCTTCAATCTGCCATTGTGGAAAAAAAATAGCAAGCTCTCACCATCTCTATTGCTGACTTTTTAAAACATTGGAAATCTGCCTTCCTTGCTATGGGAAAACTGAGTTCAAAATACTGACATGGAAAAGAAGTCATAAGCACAAGAAATAATGGAGTCTGGTGGATTTTCACCTGTGTTTGAGTGTCTAATATGGTTTGAATCCTGCTATGGCTTCCCCTCAGAGAGAACTGTGTCCCTATAACTCAGCATCTGCTTATTTGCAGAAACTGTATGAAGATCTTGTCTTTGAGACCTTTGCAAGCCCTGCTTCTTTAGACTAGAAGGCTCAGGACCTGGAGTTTTCTTTTTTATTTTCTCTCATTTTTGCAATTCAGTCATCACATCTTTTTTCTACTATCTTGTGGGATCAAAAGTAAAAGAAAGCGAAAATTTATATTTATCACATTGGTCTGGTTGCTGGAGCTGTATGAAAACCAGATTTTAGAAACTTGTGACAAAATTGTGGCAGCTGCCAACACTTTCTGACTTTTGAGGTCCCCAGCCAATTTGCTATCTCAGAAAAGAGCAGACCAGCCATGCCACTGTGCTTCTGGAGGGAGATAGAGGATAAAATGGTGTTTTAAGGCAGGAATACATGCTGCAGGAAAAAAGATGAGGGAATGAGCTAGAGAAGCTAAACCAGTTTCAAAGTGTGTCTCCTCTCCATGGGTTCTGTGTTCTCCAGTGCCACTGGACTGCAGCAAGGCCCGTGTGCCCCAAGGGGACCTTCACAGGGTCAAAGGCTGCCAAAGAGCTTTGTGAGCAGAGGTGGGAGAGGCCATCTGAGCTGATTTTGAGATTCTCTGCTGAAATCTAGAAAGTGAAGTTGCTGGGATTTCTCTGACAAGATGTTTTCTTCATTGGAAAGCAATGATTAACTGAAAACAAGCAACCTCTGTTTCATCTAAATGAATAAATTCCCTCTGAAATACAGGCTACATTCCCCTGGATCTGAGCCTGGTCACTCCTGTGGCTGGCAGAAAGCCAGGCAGATACTGAGGGCTGCAGTACCTTTGCCATGCTGAACTGGGGCTCCCAGGGCTTCCAAGGTCCCATCTGCACATCCAAGAGTCCAAGCAGATTTGGGAGTCCTGCAGCTTGCAGCATGGGTTAGGGTTCCAAACTTCTTCCCTTCTGCAGGAGAGGCAGTTCATTGACATCAAATGCTGTGGTGCCCAAAAAAATAACTTGCAGTGTTTCCAAAGTGTTGGATCAGTGTGAAAATCTTCTTGTACAATGGGTGTTGGGTTGCTTCTCATTCACACATTGTCCTCCAACACAGAGAAACTGTCTGGTCAATTTGAGCCATCACTCTTTGCTGGGAAAAGAAGCCTTCCCTCTGCCAGGATGTTCTAGGCACACATCACATCTCCTTTAGGGTGAAGAAGATTTGAAGAAGCCAGGCCTTCACTACTGAAGGATGTTGAGGGCAGGTGAACTCAGAGCCAGATCACTGCAGTAGCAGGGCAGCAGTGCTGATAGGATTGTTACCTGGGAAAAGCCTGGCAGAGAGCAAGAACACTCTTATGCCAGATGATCTCCTAGTCTCTATCTTCCCTGAAGCTCTGGGGTGTAACTTGGGAGTAAATATCAATTTAATGGATTCACTGTACAGTAAGAAAACTGTAGCAGGAAAGCAATGAAACTTCTGTAGCAGACTCCAAAGGGGATACATTCCCTTGTTTTGGTGATGTGCTGTTCAGCAGCTGCAGAGAGCCAATTTATATCAACTGCTCTCCAGGAAACATCTTCTCTGACTGAAGGGATCTCTGTAGCACCACCATGAGCTTGGAAAAGGCTATTAAAGGTGACGTTTGTCCAAAGATCTGATGTAGGTGGTCATCCACCAGAGAGCAAAAGCTATCCCCTTATATTTGTACTCTTCCCAGTGTCAATTTTCATCTGCTCTTATAAGGCTAAACTGTAATTTGCAAAATTTGTTCTTCATTGCTGTTAAAATGCTCAACATATTTAAAACACTTTGAATTCCCATGCTGAAAGGTATTGTGAAAGCAGTGTTCATATTTATTATTAGAATGAGGTTAGAAAGCAATCTTGCCTGTGGAGACATCTGGCAACAAACCTATCTGAACTGAGTGAAGGCCACTCACTAGTAAGGCTTCTAAGTAGGGAAAGGGACAGGGTGTTCTCAAAGATCCTGGAGCTGGAATTAAAACATGGAGATTGATTTTATCTGTATGATTTGCATGTCTCACTTCAGGACCCTTTCTGGACATTACTACACATACAGCTGAAATTAAATAGTTATCTAATATAACACTGGTTTCAAGTTATAGAGCTAAAAATGAACTCCCTATGGGCAGTCCAGAAGTGTTCCAGGGAGGCATCAGCAGCAGCCAGAACATTTCTTTCCTGTCAGAGTGGATAATCAGAATCAGTTTTTCCTGCTTGCTCTAGGAGTTACTCTATTCTCTCTCCATACAAATGCTGTTGGGTGACCTAAGCACATATGAACAGACAGCAAAGGAAGTTTGTTGGAGATACAGAGAGTTTTTTCCTACTTCTTTTAAAAGAAGAGAGGAGGAAATACAAGGCAGGAGGAGGGGAGACAAGTCAGATTTGCACACACAGCAATGATGATCTGATGCAGAAAATGATGGGGGTACCCCATTTTTTTTTTCTTTAAGGAGTCCAGGAATGACCCAAAATTGTAATAGATACCTTTTAAAGATAATGTGGAAAAAATGCAGGGTGGCCAATGGGAAAGAAAACACAAGGTGTTTAACTGACCTGTGCTGGGGAACAAAAGCATCTTCACCCTCAGAATTTGGGAGACCTGGCACATGAAACTGCAAGTTTGTTAGAAGATATTTTACTAATACTTCAAGTTAAAGGTAGTGCTGTATGGTTAGAGAATAGAAAATGCAATACCTGTACTTAATATAGAGGGAGGAAGCCATCTGGAAAATTATGAACTGATCACTCTGCTGTAGCATACAGGGCTATCAGAACAATTATTGAAAGAAATAATAATTAAATACAAGGAAGAAATGGAAAAATGAGCTAAACTACAAGTGTTGATAAAGGATAAATCATTCCTGACTAACTTCATGGCTTTCTTTGATAAGATAACTGACTGGATGAAGGAGGTGTGATAGATAACATCTGTCTAAACTTCAGTGAAACAAAAGTATAAGGTCATGATGGGGAATTTTTAACAGAGCTTAAGAAATTTGGGATTACCACAGAAGTGGAAAAAATGAGAAAGGAGCAGGCTAGAGGGGAGGTGAGAGATGGTAATGTTAAAAAAGATTGAAAGGAAGTTGTCAGTTGCCTAAGATGAGGCTAAGATGGGATACAATTGTTTTGGCACACAGAACCAGGCTGTTACTACCTGTGTTAAGTTGAAGATCAACTTCAGCACAGAAACAGAAGGACATGAATTTGTCACTGGTATTCTTATATTCCGTTTAGCCCAGGAATTAGAGAAGTTTTCAGGCTTCTGACAGAAAAGTCCAGTTCTGGAGTGACTTTTCAGGAGTAAATCATCTGTTTCTGAGACATCTGATCATTTTATGGAAGGATTCTTTGTGATGAATGAGGAATGTTCCTGCACAGTTGTCCATATTGTCTGTCCTTTCCTCGCCTTCCCTCCTAGGGAGGCTGAAATCCTGAGGAACTTTAGGTCACAGTAGTTCTGGAAACATTCTTTCATTTACTGGGGTGTGTTGGTTCACTTCTGGCACTGTAGATATGAGTCACATGCACTGTGTCTGCGAGGAATGATGATCTGGTAAATAGAACCCTGGGACACAGGGAATCTGGCTTTCATTCCCATCCTAGTTCAACTTGTTTGCATGCTCTCAATGCACTCAGGATCTGAGCAGCTGAATAAGAATTCTACTGAACTCTCTGAACCTGCTCACTTCTGAACCCACTGCCCTCAGTGAGGGGTCACCTAACATAAGGAAGCAGTTAAACCTCCCTTTCTTGTTTGATCTGGACATACCTGACATACCCAATGTTCTTTCTAAATATGCTCCCATCAGAACATCTCAGTGCTCATTTTCCATCTCTGCCCAGTCACAAATTAAGTATTTGTCAATGTTCTCCACCAGCTCTCCCAGGGGAGTTTCAGCTAACAGGCTGTTGGGAAAGTTTCTCATTTACAAGCTGGAGGGAAGGAGAGAAGATCCCCCAGCATTGTACACCACAGAGGGGTGGCACTCCCTGCTTTGAACCCCTGGGACATCTTCCTTGCAGGAAACTGAAAGAATAATGCTACAACGTGATTTGGAAAAGCTCTGGCACCTTGGGACTCTGCCCAGCAGTGAAGGCACTCACCTGGGATGGGGTCTCTTCTCAGCAAAGGATAAAGTAATTTTCCAGGGAAGATTTACACATCCCATTTCATTCTAGCACAGCATAAAAACTGTTGCTGAAACCTCACTTTTAGGATTTTTTTTGGATTTCCACCAACTTCACCTGAGGTCCCTCAGGACCTCCTCCCTGCTAAGAGTTAATAGCATGTATGAGGGCTGTCCTCTGAGCCAGTGAGGAGAACAGGGGAAGCAAATTGCTTTGGTCTCCACCCGAGGGGTCAGGGAGGCTGAAGGAAGCAGCTGTTTTAGCTGTGGCTTTTCATTTTTCTCCCCATGTTTGAAACATTGAGTCTGTGATTTCCTCTGAGTCCAGCCAAATGCTGGCTTTGAGTGACAAACCCTGCAAAGAACAGCAAGGTCATGGAATGTTTTTGCAGTTGTCAGCCTTAACCCAGAGCAAAATCAGTGAGGCAGCTGCAACCTCTTGGCCCTGGGGCTGCCCAAACTCCAGCATCCTTTCCTCTTCCAAAGTGGAAGGCTTGCATTGGCTCTGCTGGCTGTGCTGACTGCACAGCCTGTCTGATTTGCCTTGGCATTTCAGGAATCCTGCCATGTCACAGCACATATGGTCCCTGCAAGGCTCCACAGGCAGTGCAGCTCCTCATCTCCCTGTCCTCAGAATGGATATTCTGTGAGTGCCCACAGTTGCCTCTTCACTTGTCCTTTGACCAGTGTCATCATGATGGCCATGGTTACCATTGTGGCTGGTCACAAAGCAGTTTGCTGTCCCCCCTTAAAGGCTTCCAATCTCCTCCAGGTTAAGCCAGTGGTTTGGGATTATGTGGTCTAGTTTTCTTTGTGAAACATTGCAGACTGAGTTTTGCAAATGGTGATGTGTACAGCAGCTGGCAAAGGCTCCCAGCAGCCCTGTGATGAATGAACCTGCTTCTCTAGTTAGAGGACAGCACAGCAAGGATGGGATTCACCTCGGGTGCTCAGCCAAGTGCAGTATACAGTGTTTACACGGACACGTTGGTACTCAGCTGGGAAGAAATAAAAGGCTTTGTGATATTGTGCTTCTCTAATCATTAGATTTTAATTATGCTTCTCTAATCATTAGGCTACTCTGCAAGCCCTTCATGCATGGGAAATTTCAGAGCAGGCCCTGAAAATAAACCAAGAGAATATCCTCTAGATCTTGATTATTACCTGACTGCTCTTCCTAAATACTTAGGCCTCCTGGTCATTTAAAGTCTCTGATTATTCCTGATTGACTATAAGCTTGCATAGGATGTGATTCAGGACCCCAAGAGAGCCAGGTAAAACGAACAAAAGCAAATACTTTTTTGTATTAATACTAAACTCTGTGGCAAGGCCAGAACACCAATGAAGTCCATGCATGCATTTCAGAGAGAAAATTCAAAGAGAATAACATTATGCAACATAATTCTGTCTTCCTAGAGTCAGGAATAGTCATGAATTCTCTGAGTCAGGATTAAGGAAGGCCACCTGAAGTTTCATAAAACACTTTGCAAAACATCTTTCTTCGGAGATTTTTTGTCTTGGATTCTATTGTTGGTTTTTTGTTTTGTTTTGTTTTGTTTTGTTTCATTTTGTTTTCCTTTTCTCATTAATTTATGTCTATCAAGATAAATCACCAGCAAGTGCAGCCTTGGTTTCATCCATCTAGTCTTTGCTGTTCATTACTCCTGGTAAAATCCCAGATAGGTGTTGTATCCAGAGCAGAAGACCCAGTCAGCTGCTGCACACTTTAACCAGTTGTTTGCTAATGATGACCAATATTTTCAGAGGGGATTAGGATTCTGGGTGCTCCAACATCAATGAAAGGTCTTGCATAACTACACGATGCTCCCAGAAATTGAGCTCCTTTTCAGGGGCTTCACTGGGTCACCAGAGATTAGAAAATGGTTCTGAAAGGCCCAGGAAGACTCGCAACAAATATTTCATTTGCTTTTCACTGCTGAGACCACAACATGTATGCTTTTACCTCTTATCTATGAGAGACAAGGAGAAATGGAGGGAAAATATATTTCCCCAGTTCATTAATAATCTCATGAATCTGCTTCTGAGTTTATTTGTCTAAGAGTTTGATTTTCCAGGTCTGTGTGAGCAGGACATCACAGAGCATTTCTTCATCCTTATACAGAGAAATGTGTGCAGCAGAACAGAGGGACTGTGGCATAAAGGTCCACCTACAGCACTTCTGGATGCAGTCTTGAGTTTCATCACTGTTTTTCTGGAGCACCTTGTTATCTCTCTGCATCAGTAACAAAAGACCCCAATTACAGGTCGAGAGTCCCTCACTGTGTCAACGGCTGTGAAGGCTCCTAAGTGATGGTGTGCAAAGAGGGCCTGAATGCTGGAGGCATGGAGAGCATTGGCCATGTGGTACTTATTAAGAAAGCCAGAGAAAGAGTCTGTGTTTAGTGTTCATTTGTACCAGCTGAGATGAAGACAGGCAAGCTGACTGGAGCTGTGCACTGACCCACGAAAGTGCTGTGGCCTCTGAGGAAATGCTGGGAGCCCTGGGATGGTTCGTACCATGGAGGAGACAGGCTGGCTGTGCTCAGATATATTAAGGGATGTTCTAAGGAAGAGCACACATCAAATACTCTCATTAGTAAAATGACAGAAAATGCTGTTATGGCTTGAGGCTGCAGCAGGGAACATTTAGTATAAATATTAGGAAAAAACCTCATCATTCCAAGAAGAGTTACAGCAATTGGAACAAACTATCAGGGGACACTGTGGAATCTCTTCTAAGCTTCCAGCCATTGCTCTGGGAAGATTAAATAAATCCCAGTCCATGACAGTAGTTGGGGTGGTCTGCATGATCCCCAGCACTCCCTTCAGCCTCAAACAATCCTCTGAATGGGAGGGATGGCTTGCTCGGAGAGCCCGCAGCTTGGATAATGCGCTGACTTCTCTTTCAATTATACATGGCTCTCCAGGGCAGGGCCCATGATTCTCTCTGCCTTTGGAATGCACCCAGAACATATTAGGCAGCACCACAACATAAATAATAACAACCCACTGTCCCCATCTCAGCAGTGGAACAGCCGTTCTCTTCAGCTCCCCTCCTGTGCTGTGAGCTGCAAGGCCAGACAGTAGCCCACTCCCGCTGAGCAGTCGTTTATGAGCCAGCCCAAGGGTAAAATCCCATGGCCACAGCACATGACACACAGAGTTGGTGTGAGTACAGCTCTGGCAACTCTCCACCCTCTTCCCCTTCCATCTTCTCAGGCAGGTAGGAGCTCCATGGACAGGACTGGCACAATCCATCAGTTCCTGACCTGGGAGGAATGCTGTCCTGCCTGGCAGAGGCTGTGCTGGAGAAGATGGAATGGACTGGCACAAACTTCCTTACCTGGCCTGCAGCAGGTGGTAGGATGGGGATGCAGCTGCTGTGGGTGGGAGCAGTGGTTAGTGGAGCAGACAGGCCTAGGAGAAGCCATGTTATGGCTTTTGGCATAATGCTAATTATTGCTGCAGAGCTATTGTAGGTATTGCTGTCACTGTAATGCTGCCACCTGCTCTACAAGAGCTGTCCTCTGCAGCAGGCTGAATTGTACTGAATAAATTTGAGTTCCCCCTGCTAAAGCATCTCCCTTCCTGCCAGACTGCGGGGTTTTGGAAAGATGCAGAATAGCATCTGAAGCCAGAGTTTCTCTCATTCACACCAAGCAGGAGCAGAGCAGCCAGCTGAGAACCTGGGAGGGTGCCAAGAGAGAGCATCCCCGGGGTTCCCAGCTCTCTCCTGCAGTTGTTGCACAGATGGGAAGGTGGGTTTCGCAACACTGTGAAGTCCCTTTGTCCCCATCACCTTGGATTGATGTTGTCTTTGTTCTGCTCTGTGAAGGGGCTGGTTTTCCTCCAGTAAGCAGTCCTCCAGCATGCTGCTACCCTCTCCATGCTACAAAGGAAAGTAAGCCTGGTAGCTGATTTGGCAGGGGAGGAAAGGGAGACTGAGAAGACACAGACACCCCCAGGGACTGCCAACCATACCTCTTTGGGTATAGGTCCTAGAGGTACTAATATGCAATATCTCTTGTTTATTTTTCATTCATTTGAGCAGAAAACAATCATTTCAGTTGAGAGACATGCAGAAATCCCTCTCCAGTTACCAGGCTTTATCAGGTGTTCAGAATGCCACATCTGTCTAGCTGTATTGCTCTAGTATGTGTTCCCAAACTGGAAGCAGAGCAGAGAGCTCTGCTGTTTTTTGGCACTACACTCCTGCCGTGGAGTGTCTGCAGATTTATAGAGCTATAGCAATAGTGTTGGCCACAAAATAATACTGGCTACAGGACACACGATACCTAAATAAGAACAGCTTCAAGCCAGAGAGAACATTCCCAGGGCTGTCAGTAGAATCCAATTTCTTGGTTGGAGGGTGTAGAATGACTTACAGCTTCTGACTTGGGTGCCAGCAGATAACTCTTAAAAACATAGGTTTACAAAGCACTGTGCAAACATGGTCCCCCCTGCAGGGATGGATTACTGGGGACAATGGCTTTATATTCAAAATGGAGACGACATTCCAGAGGAGAAGGTTCAGGGACATTAACTGGTTTTCTCAGTGATACCAAAATGATACTTTAAATTCAGTGAGGAGCATAGCAGAGCTTCATCCCCAGCACTGTGCTTGGACCATAGGCCTGAGTTTCTTCCTGACTTTTCCCTAGCTAATACACAGCAGGCTCTTTTGCCTACCTTAATGAAACTGCAAGGCAGGAGCCACTTTTGATGACAGGCAACATCTGTTTGATATGCCAATAACAGACAAGTGATAGTACTAATTAGAAAAAGACAAAGAATCACAATTTATCTCCGAATTAAAATTCACAACTGATTCAGATTTAAAGCCAGGGTTTCCAAGACAAGAAATATACTTTTTCACCAGAAGTTCCTCAGCCAAGCTGGAAATAGTGCACAGGCTCCTTCTGGTTTCATCTGTAGCTGTAAACCACAAAGCCCCACAGAATAGTTAGCTGGGGATGAAGAGTCCTCACAGGATTTGTGAGGAAAGGCCAGAGCACACCTGACCAGGCTGGGAGAGAGGCACCTTGGCAGCTTCATTAACCTGATGAAGTGCAGCTCCAAGAGGTCCTGCTTCTATTTCTTCTCTCAAGGCTGAGAGTTTTTCATAGTGAGGCTTGGCTTGACATCAGACACACCACTAAATGAGGAGAGGTGGCTGTGTTCTGAAGGGTGAGTGATACTGAGAATTTTCTATGGTTTTTTAAATCATTGTTAAACTTATCTCATGGCTGGTAGCTGACTATTTGTTAATGGTAAGTAAAGAAAACTAATTGTCTGGAAACTGGGGGGTGGATGGTGGTCATGGTGAGGCCTCTAAAAGTTGCTTCTTGCTATTGCAGCCCACAGCAGTTTTATCAATAAGCATCAAAGGTGTTGTGGTTTACTCTCCAGGTTTGAATTCATTGCTGTTTTCTGGGTGATGTGAATGTGAGACCATAGTATTGGTGCACATTTTTAGGCGTAAGTGATCCATCCCAGTCTTTACAGCTCTCAGGTGTTTTCTACTGAAATCCCTGCAAAAAGAAAGGGACCAAACTGTGTTTTGTGGCAAACTGTAAAGAAGAAATGGTTTCATGCTGCTGAAGAAGCAGGTTTTGATAGGATTTTAAGCCAGTGAAGTTCTGGGACAGGAGTGTACAGAGCCTTCAGAACTACAAATTCTACGGGCAGTTGGAGAAATGCTGACAAGGCATGACAAAGGTAGAGCTAATCCTGTGGCATGAAAATAGGATGAGCTGAGGTTTGGGATTGGGGTAGGTTTTTTATTGCTTTTGGGGCTGGAATATAAAATAGAGCTTTTCAAAAGTGCTTTTTTAGAATTTATGTCACTTTTCACTGAAACCTATCTGTAGTTTACTCTTGATGTCACTGGGACCAGAGTTAAACCAATTTTGCAAGTCTCAGACATACTAGTCACTTCAAATGGCCACTGTCATGTGAAGCTTCTGGCCTGGGGGAAATTTGTTCTCTCTAGAATGACTGAGTACTGCCCTGAACAGCAGATTAGTTTGTTTTATTCTCTTCTTCCTTTTCTATTCTTTTTATGGTTCTGAAGGATGCTTTGTGACAGATGTTCAGGTCCATCTCTTGCTTATTAATATTCCCATAGTAGTCAGTAACACGTTTCTGCTGCTACAGTGCTGCCTGACAGCTTACACTTGCAGTATGTCGAGCCAAAATGTGTAGAAGTCCTGTCTGGCTCTATTCCTTCCTTATGGCCTGATTCAGAGGGAGGTTAGCTTGGCAGGGAGAGGAGGAGAGAGGAATAATTATGCCCAGACAATGTGTTTGGCAAGAGGCTTCTGTCTTCCTCCCATAAAAACTACATAGAATGTTTTTAAGTGAGCAGGAGCTAGTGTTTTTTTCATATTCAGGCATCTTTCTTTCTCTGGATCCTTTTCTGCAGCTGGGATTAAGCTGAGTGTGTTTTTCTGCTTCTCATCAGGAGCACCGAAGTTAAGACCGGTGTTTCCAAAATTAGGTGGGTGTTTTTGAGAGGCAGGACGCTGGCTGCAAAAAACCTGACAGAGCAGAGCCAGCTGACTCAGATTTTCACCTTATGCCAGGCAGAATAGAAATAGCTGAAGTATCTGGACATTTTTCAGAAATGTCAACCTTTTGAGTGACAGCTTGGAGCTGAACTGCACATGGAGAGCTGGGAGGGTTGGAAAGTCAGAGCAGTGCCGAGTATAGCAGGGAAAACAAAGCAGAAAGAATAGACTCAGATGGTGCAAGAGGCAAGCTGGGAAGGGGAGCAGAGGTGCAAATGAACTTTCCTCTTCACCCTTGCTGGTGCTGGACCTGCCCACCAGTGTGAAACTCATATCTGAGACTCTCCCCCAGTTCTCTGGGTACCCAGTACAGGGAAGATGGCTCAGAGCCATCTGATGTCATTCTGGAACAGTTCTCAGGTTTTCTCTCCTTGGCTTCCCGAGTCTGTCAGAGGAGGCACACAGGCATATATTAACCCTGGGACAAGTGCTGCTTGCCAGTCCCAGCTGTGCTTCTCTAGCAGAAATCTCCAGACTGCTGAGCCTGGCAGCTGAGGAAACAGTGGTCTGACAACACGACCCCACCTCCGGGTGCCTGGCCAGGCGAGGAATGGAAACATCACTGCAGCTGAGGCTGTGCCTTACACTGATCTGTTTGTTTGGCTCTCCTGGCTCCTGGGCAGCGCCTTCTGGGTTAGCTGGTGTTTCTGATGAGCCCTAAAGAGGGAGAAAGACCTTCAGGGCTGACTTCCTTCCAAGCTGACCTGTCTATTCCAAGAAATGGAAACTTTCCATGCTGCATAAAGCAGCTGGGCCCTCACCTTGTTTACAGGGTCTCTTGTGTAACACCATGTGTTGCATTTTACAGGACATAAAAAAACAGGTAACAGCCTGAGATCTCTCATGTCTCTCAGCTGTTGCTGTATCCACCCACATGGGGAATACCTGCTGTGTAAAACAGACAAGAGAGAAGTAAAGGGAATAGGGCAGGATTAGAAATGGTTTGAAGGGAGAGGTTATGAGGAATTTTTTTTTTTACAAATTTTAGTCTCAATGTGTAATCTGAGAGTGGGTCTTACCATCCAACATGCAGATTAAGTATCATAGTCCTTCTTCATACAAACATATCATATGCACGTATAGTAAAGGGAGGGTATGGAAGGAAGGGGGGGAAGAAGAAAATATATAGAAATGAGAAGAGGGAAAAGGGTTGAGTGTAAACAAATCAATGAAAAAAAAAAAAGATTAAGAGAATTTCTTACTTAAGATGTTGTGCTTTCAGTCTACTTTCTAGTTTCAGTCTACGTTCTACTTTGTAGTTTAAATTTTCTGGGGAAAAAATTGCTGCTGAAACCTGTGGTCTAAAAGGCATTTTATCACTGCCAAGCAAATGCAGATTTATTTTTCTTTACATCTGCGAATATCAACACTAAAATGATGCTATCACGCAGCCTGAAAGAATTTCCCATGCCCAGGCTGATATTCAAGGAATTGAAAGCCTTTTAAACACACTGTTGATAGAAGAGATTTCTGCCAGAATTGAAGGTGACCGATCTGTTTTTGGTAGGTGGTGGCAGGTGGGCCTGGCATCTTTCCTGAAGAACAACCAGTTCCTTCCTTGTACAAAGCAGGAGAGAAGACTGCCTGCCTTAGAAGCTACAGCTGGCTGGAAACTGGAGAGGTGTGTTTATCTTTGGCTGCAAAATCCCTTTGGCCATTGCATGGGCAGCCCATGGATTAGACAGTTCCTTGTTCTAGACGCCTGGATGACTGCGAGTACCTAGAGCTTTCCATGTTTTGTCACCAACTCGGAATTTGCATGGGATGGGATGGGAGGAATTGTAGGTCAGCACTCTGACAGCTGTTTAATGGCCTGGGGAAATAGAAATGTTGGGTACAGTCCAGTTTCCAAAGGGTTGTATATCAGCCCTGCAGATCCTGCCATCACAAATGACACTAATTGCACCCTTTTTGGCAGCCTCAGCAGAATGGCCAGGGATGGGGGAAACCTTGAAGGTTAAAGTTGAGATGTGCTGGCAGGATGGCATGGCAGAAGGTTAGAGTTGCTTCCTTTGCTGTAGTTATTTCTGTAGAAAGGCATGCTCAGGCTCCCATGTTGCTGCTCTGGGAGTGTCATGTTTGCTGGACTATGAGGTGTAGGCAGGTGGCCTGGATGTCTTCTGTATCTGCTTTCTGGGGAGTGAAATAGGTAAAATACCTGGAGCAAAGTCAGTGTAATGCTTAGGTGTCCAGACACAGGTGGGACCACTTGCTTTTATTGCGGGGGCCAGTGGAGTGGTGGGCCCCAGTTATAGGGGCAAAGCAGAGGTTTGCTTTACAAACCTTTAAATACTCAGGTTAGTTTATTCAAGGTGTGTGGTGGTAAAAGGGGGAGACTCCCCACAGGCTCCATACCCCATCCATTTCCACCATGTCCTTAGCTTTGGAAGCATTCTCTCTCCTGTGGAGAGCAGTGCAATGCAGATTTAGTGCAGCTACACATTTAACCTGCACAAGGAGCTTCCAGGACTTGTGAATGGGTGGGAAGAGGCAATATGGACCACTAATTAAATTTAAAATTTTCTGATAGCTGGATGGAGCATATGATGTGTATGGTCTGTTTAAACCTTTGATCCAGGCGTTTCTACTATAGAGAAAGGCAGAGCTGGAAGGTTGGGAAGTTGTTGGTTTGGTCATTGCAATTTTATAAGAGGAAAGATGATGGATGACAAAAACTTAGGACTATTTGTTGCATGCAGAATGTGATTGTTTTCATAATGCAGATAGAGGCTTTCAAATGGACAGTGTGTGAAAGATATTTGTTTCCTGGTTTTATTTGCATGAAACTCATGGGAAGAGACCGTACTGCTTTGTCTTTCATTGGGATGGTATTTATTTTCCCAAAAGATGCCGTGGATGCAATAATTATCTGGGAATGCCTATATTGTGAGATGCTTGGATTTTAATCATAATTAATTGGATTCACATATAGCTTTAGTCTAGAAATCCTTAGCCTTCAAATTTGTAGCACTTATGTGCTATTTTGTACACATATGTGTTGTCATATGATTAAATGATGAGGTCTGGTTTAGTTTGGTGGGGGTTGGATGGTTTGTGGGAGTTTTGGGGCTGGAAGGGGACAGGTAGTCTTCCAGGGAACAGGAAAGTCTCTGTTCAACTCTTCCATTCCTTGTGTCTGAAGTTTTCGGGTTGTTGTTTACAAATTGTTTCTGCTGAAAGGAGCCGTTACTTTAAAAAGTGTAAATGTTCTGCTTCAGTGTTTTCAGAATAAAATGTTACAGAAATGCTGAAACATCTTGACATTTCTGAAATTCAGTGATGTGTTGGTCTAAATTTAGAATGAAAAACAAACAGCCTCTCCTTTCTGCTATCTATTCCCATTTCCACCAAGCCCCCTCCTAAAAAAATCCAGAAAGCTTTCAATATGGTGAAATAACCCAAAGAGAGAACTTTTGGAGGCAGTGGAGATATTTTTCACTTTAAAAAGCCATTAAACAATTGATACTTTTTAATACGTGTTTTGAATCAATGCAAATGGCACTTCCTTGATTTCTCAGTTTTGAGCTGGCTGTTTGCCCAGTTGTGTTCATTGTCAGGTGGAAGTGAAACACTTGAGTAGAAGTTTTTGCAAGATTCAAAACTTGAATACTATGCTACTCTGCTACTGTGGTGGCACCATTAAACCTGAGCAAGTTTTGTACTTTCAGGCAGATGGGGGCAAGAGTTTGTAAACTTGGGAGAGGGGCTTGAATGGGACTGTTTACAAAAGATATCAAACTTGGCATTTCATGTCAGTTCATTGCTTACCTTTAGAGACATGTGGAAGGTTAGTTGGGCCTCAAATACCTTGTTTTCCTATTTGTTGGCTGGAATAAAAGTGCCACACTGAAATAACTGTGGGCCCTAAAGTAAGTACCTGAAGCTCCTATGCAAACCACTCTTAATGTGACTTATTTTGAACTTCCAAGCTGTAATAATATTTTTAACTCTCATCAAAAATATAATTCACTTCCCTTTTATTTTAATACTAGATACTTATGAGCAACCCAACAGTAATAAACCTCTATGTGCACCAAATATTAGTCAACAAAACACTCTGCTTTAGAATAGCTCCACAATAAAAAGCCAGTTCATCTGAAAAGTGTCATCTCAGTGTTGAAGTGCAAACACCTTAGGAAGGAGACAAATATATTGCTCGTTTTGGCCATAGCATGACTATTAGTAGTAGTATACCTTTTAAAATAATCATTAGATGTTTTGGTGCTTGAGGGGGTGTAGGGAAAGCCCACTGAAACACTGTCCTTCAGTGACTTCTTATTTTCCAGTCCTCTGTCCTCCTTTAATGATTGTCCAGCTCTTTAAATGCCCTGTCATAGTGCTCTATTACTTTTTCCTCTATCATGTTAGTTCCAGTGACACTTGTGACCTGCCATAGGGCTCCAAATCCAGTACACTTAACGTGAGTCCCCTCAGTGTCAGGCTGTGCCCAGGGCAGTGGGGATTGATGGATGTGCTGCCATGAAACAAAATCTACCCACACCCAGACTGCAAATATGGAACAGTGTGGTCATGCCTCAAAATAATGGTCATAATTATTTGTGTTGGAAATTTCCCACACCATACAATTCTCTTCCTCACCATAATAAACATCTTGAACCTCAGTTTGGGGTTTTATTTTATCATGTCAACAGTTCTGAACCATAAAAGTGAGGAGGTGCCAAAATCTTACACAGCAGAAGATCCTAATGTTCCCATCTAATGTGACACTTCGGCTCTAAATGCTGAGCTTGTGGTGGTTTTCCTCACGTAAAGAATTGTTTTTCACTGAATGGGGACCAGAGGAGAAGGCTGTGCTGTCTGTCACTGACGAAATGCTGTCAGATGCCTCCTGGCTCTTGGTGCAAGTTGATGTCAAAACAGTAAATATGAACGAAAGAGGTGGGAGAGAAGGTCTTCCAGGTTTGGAGCAGGCTTTTTTTCCTTTGACATGGAATACAGGCAGTGCCTGACAGCAAAAATTTTGACAGAAGCAGTAGGGAGGTGTCGTGTTGTGGTGCTCCCAGTAGCTGTGCTGGAAGACTACATCCAAGTTGTTACACCTTCACCTCCATCCTTGCCAGCATGTTCCACCATGGAGCTGAGGTTGAAATGGCTGTTCTAGAGTGAATTCAGCAGCAGCTGCTGAGACTTCCAGCCTTGGGGAGCCCAGAGTCATGGCTGTGGAAAGGCAGGGCCACTTCACCAGCTGGGTTGGTGGGTAGATACAGTCTCCTGGGTACTGCTGAGAGAGCCACAGTCATGTTCCTTGCAGGTAACTCACTATGGCTGCTGCACTTGGTGCCCTCTGGGGTGCTGGTGGACTCTGGCAGAATCATCTCAAGATTTGGAATCCATTTTTTAAGAAAAGAAATTCTGAAAGGATCATTCTGAACAAAAGCAAGGAGAAATGCCAGTGATGAGGGAAACAGCTGGTTCCAGGTCATGGTGTGCTAGTCTTCCAGGAAGAGTTTATGGATGGATCCTGGGGAGCCCCTTATGCTGATCCGTGACTCAGGGAGGGTGTTTGTGGAGGAAAGGGCAAGGGGGGAGGCTGTAGCTCTGAAGCAGTGCCAGCTCGCTGGTATTTTCAGCTCTTGCTGACGAGGCTGTGATCTCTGTTGGAGCCACGTGTGGGTCGCTCTCCACAACAGGAAAATTACAGCTGCAGTGTCCTGGGGATGGTCAGCCATGGCAGGGGGAGCAGCTGCCGGGCCTGCCGCGGAGGTGGCCGCTTCCTGCGGGCTGGCTCCAGCTCTGCACGGGAGGAGCTGGGCTGTCACTCCATGCCACTGCCAGCAGATTTATGGTGAGGACTGACCTTGGCTCTCAGGAAAAGGTGCCATTTTCCTTTCTGAGTTTTCTTTTTTTAACCTGGCTGCAGTGGGGCTGGACCGACCGACATCCTTAGGGCTGCAGTTTGCACTCCCTGTGCCGTGACACGGCTGCCCAGCCACAGTGCATTCAATGAGGGCCCATCAAAACCTGTCTGTGCAGAATGGTTGTGCTGGTGGCTGCTCCCATCAAAACCTGTCTGTGCAGAATGGTTGTGCTGGTGGCTGGTCCCGCCCGCAGGCACAGGGCACACAAACCATGCATGGCAGGGATGGCTCACTGTGCTTCCAGGCTAAATTATAACCACGTTACAGACCATGCACTTCTTACTGAAATCAAGTCCAGTTTGAGTCTTTAAGCTGGAACAGAATGAATAGCCCACATCTCTGGGGAGTGTGGGCCAGCCAATGGCTTAAAAACCAAAGCAATAAAAGAACACAACCCAAAACACAGCCAAAGAACTCTAAACCAACTCTGCTTTGTGTCCAGAGACTGAAACATAATTTGAAGTGACTTGCTCAAAATCCCTCCGTGGTGTGGGCAGCTAAAGCCATTGAGTATTTTGTTTACTTGTCTATAGAACACGTTTCTGTTGCGTCCTGGCACCGCGTGCTGCTGCTTGTTTAAACATGCCTGGGAGGAGAGCCAGTGTGAAAACACTCTTTAAATCAATAAATGTAGTTGTAAAATTGAACAAACACTCCAGATAGGAGCAGTTCAGGATCTCCAGGATCAAGACATGTTTTGGGGTTCATTTGTTTGCCGTGGGTCCTTTTGTTTGGGGTGAGGTTTTCTGATGAACTGGGGATCTCTTTACCTACTATGGTGATCAGAAAAGTATGCCTAACCATGGATGGAAACAAGCTGAGGGAAAATCCAGACTGAAGAACACATTTAGTGTCTTCGACCTGTTATCATTAGATTCAATGTTGCTGCTTGATAAATTAATTAACTAGCAGAATTACTACTACATAATTACTTTTTTTTAAAGTGCTTTTCAAGTTATTCATATAAATCTTCAAAGCTTCTGAGAAAATATTAAATTAAATATTTTATTTTAGTAAAAGCAGTTTGGACTCTTTGAAAATAAACTGTTTTAAAACTGATTAATTTTTAGAGCATCCTGGAGTTAATTAATCTTGTGCCATTTTAACTGAAATTATTTCATTGAGTAATTTTTATCTATTTATTTATATACAGTCTCTACACATTGATAACAATTCTAATGTAAACTACTAATGTATGGTGAAGCTTCTTTCAAAAATTTCCCGACATTTTTCAGGATGAAACTTCAAACCACTGAAACATGGGTAACTTCATGTTTTACCAGTTCTAAATTAGGGGGATTGTGAAAAGGATTTTGAATCCATAAAGTCTTCCACAGTGAAAAGGGTCACTTGTTAGACAAATCTGAATTTTTTTCTTTGTGGGTTTTTTTTATTCCTCTTTAGAAAGTACCACTTGATGTGGTACTTTCAGGTAACTCTGTGTTTGAAGCACTAAGGTTAGTTCTGTGTTGCATTCACATTTTCCCATACTGAGCTTTGGATGTAAAAAAAAACCAGGAACACAAAGTAGAGGAAAATCAGGAGTAGTGTGAAGTCTCTGCAAACACACTGCTATGTATGACACAGAGCTAGCCAAGTCCAAAAGCCAGTGCAAGACTTAGAGCTGGATCACAAGGTTTTGGAGCTGCAAAATTCCTCCCAATTTTCTCCTACTGCTCTCATGGGAAGGGTTTGGGTGTTGCATGTTGTCACACCCACACAGGGAGAGCACAGGCCAGGTCTTTATGTGCGACATGAAGAAATAACACCCTGAGAAATGAAACAAGGAATAAGAGAAGTCTTACCTATATCACTGGCAGTCAATGGTCATCAAAATGCAAAATCCAGCCAGGCAGCTTGATTTCCCCACAGCCAAGCATTCCCCCTTGCATTTTGCATAAGTAAAGAAAAAAATTAATATTCCTTGCCCATAAAGAGCACTGTATTCTAAGAATGAGAACACCTTGGTCATCTGACAGTTGGAGCTGGAAGGTGTCCAACCCAATTGGTGCCCCTCGTATGGAGTGTAGCACTGCTACACAATACAGCGTGTTTTGGAAATAGCTCTTGATTAACAGTGTTTGGTGGAGTGGAAGCAAAAATAATTAGAAAATATTTCAAAGCTCCCTTTGAATATAATCCATGGGCAATGATTTTAAACAACCTGTCAGCTTCAACCATCTCAGAGATGACTCAGACAAGGGTAAGTTCAAGGGTAGTGATATCAGTGCAGCACCTGGTTCTGCTGTTAGAGCAAGGAGGAGCTTGCTCTGTCTTTAAACAAGCATGTGCTTTTTCCTGAGACCTGTAACTTGTCTCTTCAGCTAGTTTTAAATGAGCACAAAGAGGCATTTAGCATGCAATGCTAAGGTGGTGAAAATAAAATCATGTCTGTGCTGATTCCTCTTAGCTATCCCAGGTACCCCAGCCCATGGTTTGGGTTTTGCAGAAGCCCTGTCCTGACCCTGGTGGTGTTTCTGTGCACAAAGGTTTAGGCACTCGTGGACAGCTCTACACATATGTGTATGTACAGCTCTGAAGTCTGAAGCAAATTTTGGAAAAAGTAAAGGTTTTATAACAGAGCAATCATAGAGTGATCAAAGCTGGTCTGTGTATTCTGGGAGAAGTCAATGAAACAGCTATACTTGTGAGGGTCCTCACAAGTGTAAGATTTTGATACAACTCCGTCTTTCTGCACCCTGACTGCATCTAGGAACAACTGATGAGTTATGTAGCTTGACTGTAGAAGGCTCTTACCATTACTTGAAGTGCAATGAAGCCTCATACTATATATCAGAAGTATGTTTTCCTCTCATGCTGTTTATATAGGCTGAGTAGCTTTGGTTGATCGTGATTTGGTGAGTGTTGGCTTTTTCTGCTTCATTCCCCTTCTAAAAATCTCTGTGGGTGCAACTGTTAACAAGCTGGTTGTGAGGGCCTGTGTGAGTGGGTGCTGCACACTGGTGCTGTACAGATGCCTCTCAACACAAGCGTGAGCGTGCACAAGGGGAGATGCTCTTGAAACACTGACAGGCATGTAACACTGACAGGAGACACGATGAGGCTGCTTGGGGAAACAGCTACCAGAGATATCGTAGTTGTATCTCTGATGCCCAGTATGAGATCTTGGGAGATGCTGAGCTCTATAGGGTTTCTGCCTTGTGTGCAATTTCCATTTTTACTTGGTTTTATTTATACATCCCATTTCACAGTGGCTGCCACATAATAAAGGTTTAGTCTCCTGTGCTATTCCTCGGTAATTTGAAGTAATTTGATGCCTGCTCATATTTTTATTTATTCCATTGATTACTGCTTCTCAGAGTTGTGTGGACTGGAGTATCTGCCTAAACCCACCAAGTTATACTTGGTCCCGTGGGCATCCTGGTCTAATGTGTATGAGATTGCATAAGCTTGGTGTATGGATTGTTTATTGTTTGGTCTAAAGAACAAAGAATGTGCAGTTACGGAAATAGATTAGTTCATCTGCCCTTTCTCCTTGCAAGGCTGTAATACTGTGGCAGTTCTTCCTATGTCTCATGCAATAGCTCTGTAGTCTCTAACTACTGTCTGGTCAGAGAGGGCTTTAAACACAGAAATCTGCTCTTCAAACTGACATTTAACAGCCTGGAGCATAGGATCACTTTCAAATATGCAGTGACTGTAATTAGTTACTTGGTTATATATCTGCTTTTTATGCTTATGCTGTGAGGAAAGGTTGGGAGAGAATTGCCAGCTGGTGATTCTGTAAATTGTCCCAAACACTCCTTAGATGCTCCTGTTATTAGTATCTTTCTCAAAATTAGATGTCTTCACACAGTGACCTATGACTTGTATGCCCTGCTGTATTTTTACCTTCAGAGAAAAGTATCAGAAGCTGTGTCTAAAGGTTTCCAAGAGGGTTTAGTCACTGGAGTGCTTGAATGGAGCCCTGCTGACATTTGTTCTGCTTTTTTTTCCAAGGCAGAAGACATGTTACCTTCAGCCAAGCAAGCCTCTGGCTTATTCTCCTCCACCTGCTTCATTCCTGTGTAAAGTAACCACTTCAATAACTCTGGCAAAGCAGCCTGAGGGGAGCTGTTACTGAGAAAATGCCCCCTGAGGTTCCTCTTTATTTCTGGATCCTGCAGATACAAACACAAAGAATCTGTTAGAAGATGTGCAGGTTTGTGACTGACTCTTCTCTAGTAATATCCAGATTAACTTCCATGCTCTGATCTCACTCTCAAGAAAATTAGAGACTCATTTCTCACCCTCACTGCAATCTTCTGCTTGTCCTGTTCTTCCTCTGCCTGTTGCCAGTTTAGGCTGTAAGCATTTGAGGCACAGTTTGTCCACATGATGTGTTTGTGTAACACCCTGGCCTGTGGTTACATGTCCACATCTGTGCCCAATCTGCAGAGGATATTGGTCTGTTATAGATCCCAGCTGCTGGCCTGGCTTCCCACCTCAAGCTGCAGAGAATCCTGCTTTTATTGCT
This sequence comes from Eopsaltria australis, assembly GCA_034509425.1. NCBI lineage: Eukaryota > Metazoa > Chordata > Aves > Passeriformes > Petroicidae > Eopsaltria > Eopsaltria australis. The sequence goes on from JAVTVJ010000180.1 coordinate 821,877, forward strand.
CTGCTGGTCTCTGTTTCAACCCTGGTACTTGCCAAGATGGCATCTGTCATATTTGTACAGAGCAGGACAAAACTGGCCCTGATAACTGCAAGAAATGTTACAGCAATTAAAATAAGAAGAAAAGCAGAAAGTGAGAGTCCAGCCTGGGAGGCCTGACTTTGCTATAAGTCACTGATGGGAGTGTGCATCATCTGCTCTGCCAAGTGGTAGTTTTCCAGCATCCTTCACTACTCTTTTTCTTCCCCCCTTATCAGCATTACACTGCACTTGTAGGAATTCCCTCCTCTTGCCTCTGATGCCTTCAGACATCAGCTCATCCCCAGCCCCTCCTGATGGGCAGCTCCCTTTATGTTTGCTCTCTCAGCCTTACCATTTCAACAGAGCAGAATGCCGGTGTTGGTTTTCTCACTGGGAGTGACTCAGAAAGAGGATTTGTGTGTGGCTGGGTGCCAGGGAAGAAAACATACTGTCAGTGTACATTAGTGCAGTGCCAAGCCCTTTCTGGGCACAGTAACTTTCCTCTCAAGGCTGCTGAGTGCCAGGAGGAGCAAACACACTGAACAGGGGAGAAGAAGAAAAGTGGGAGCAGCTCATGCTAAAAACTGACCTGGCAAACTTGGATTAACTACCTGCCCTGCTTCTAGCACTTGGAAGGTGCTTCTCTAAAAAACAAATAAAGGTATTTGGTGTTGTCTGATGATTGCTCATGTCCCACCTGGTAAATGCTGTGCCTGCAGATTTCATAAAAAATACCTTTATTATCTTGTACATATACACTTGTGTAGGGTCCTGGAATTACTTTAGGTGGAAGATAGGTTAAATTACCCAGATGTAAAGAAGATATTTTATAGTGGTAACAGGCTGGTTCTCTAAGTCCAGTTCTGTGCCCCTGTTACACAGCCTTTGAGACTCCTGAGTGGGTGAATGGGAATAGGAGGAAGGGAACGAAGGCTGGAAGCAAAGTGATCTGCAGGACAACCGAAGCATGGGAATTTTGCCTAGTGTTTGTGACAGATTTTTATCCTCCCTGTGTGTAAGTTCCACATTCAGAACCCACTTCTGGGATGTTAATTACATTCTAGTGTTGTGTAATGTGGTGTAGTTTCTTACTGGGAGATGTCTTTAAAGAGCAAGGTAATTAATCTTGGAACCACCTGTTACCATTTTATTGACACCTGGTCTGACTTGCTGGAGGACCTGAGATCAGTGAAGTATGGGAAGCATACCTGAGTTTAATACTGAGCTTTCTTTTGGGGTTAGTCCATTCGAGTTCAGGTCTCAGGTGTTTGGCACTCAGGGTCAAATTCCAGTACTCTAGTAAACACTGTTTAGTGCCTTCCCTTCTCAGGCAAGGGCGTGTTCTGTGTGTGTGACAGGGCCAAGCCTCCCACATGCACATAATACACAGCAGGGACATCACTGACAGCCCCAAGTGAACTGTCATCAGGAAAACGACATGTTTCTGGAATAGGATTAACTTGTATTTCCAAAGGTATCATTTGTGGTGTTTACAGATGTGAGAAAGACAGGGCCAGGAAAGAGAAGATGATATTTTTCACTGAGCCCTGCTGGGAGAGAGACAGGGAGAAAAATGGGGCTGTTCATCAGTGCCTTATGCCTCACAGGCAGCAGAAGTGAGGCTCTATGCTCAAACTTGGGTTTTTTCTCACCTGCACTATGGAGACATATAGCCTTGAACCAGCTGATGAACCTGAGCTTGCACATCTTGAGATAACCATAATCTGACATTTGCCATCTTCAGGAATGAAGAAGCTGAACTATGTTTTCATAGTTCTTAAAAATCCTCAGGAGGGAAACTGCCATGAACATTCCTAAATAGAGAGTACTTTGGTAGGGGAATGTGTGTGAAATGGGTTTGCTTGGACTTAAAGCAATCATTATGACAGGTAGTCTGTTGTGTCCAGCAAATAGAGGAGTGGAAAAAGAAAGAAAATTTAGTACCAATGGATCTTAATGGTGTAGACTGTGAGCCATCAATGGTGTCCATGTAGGTGACTCAGAGAGCTGAAGAGAGGGATGACTTCACTTGAGTACAAAGTGTTCAGGATCCTTCTGCAAGAATGGTAGGGATGGGGTGTGTGCCAGCTTGGCAGAGATGTCCTCTTGGGGAGACAAGGGATGCTCCACAGTAAGCCAGCAGGCTGGGGACAGGAGTGGGACTGACAGGACAAAAGGAGCCATGCATAAGCACTGCAGATTCTTATAGATCAAGAGAAGCATAATAATTGCAAATAACATTCTCAGTTGCTTCACACAGCTGTGAATACTTGTCTCTGAAACCAGCCATGAGATGGAAGTGTGTGAGAAACAACGGTTTTCCAAAACTGTTCTCCAACTCATGCGGAGAGGAAATGCACAGTGTGTTTTAGAAGCTGGCTGAAGGAAATGTTCTTAACTTTTTCCTGCCTTTTCCCCTAGTGGCTTCTTTCCTTAACATCCCAGTCTTTTAAGAAAAACTCATGTTCTAATGCAAAAAATATAGTTGCTCTCTATTTTAAGAAATTACATAAACAAGTCTAATAACCAGGGAATTATGGTGATCAGGAAGCTCAAATTGGCTTTGGATATCAAGCAGAAATAGATGTGCACTTAACCAATGAAAGATCCCATAAAGTGAGTTTCTTTTCCTTTTTTCTTTTTTCCTGGAACTATTACAACTTCAGGAGTTTGGGATCATGTATAAATAAACCTGGCCAGCATACTTGGCCAGAGCTTTGGAAAGATTATTTCTTGCACTTTTTTTAAAGAATGACTAAAATTAAGAATTAGAACTTTTCCCGATATCTGTAAAACATTAATGGGTGAAATTTTTTATTATTTTGAAGCTTCCCAAATACAAAGCTAGGATTCAGTAGTCATTGGCAAAACAAGTTCCACTCTGAGGAGAAAAAAAGAAAGCATTAAAAAAATAATCCTTGAGGGATAAACAATTGGAACAAGAGTAGTCAGATGATAAAAATGAGGCAAAAGCAATATGTGAGCTGGCTTTTGGTAAAGAGTTTCCTAATTGCTGGCTTCTTGGTCTGTCTAAACTCAAGGAGCTTCAATGCTCGAGGCATTTAAAGCCAGACTGCCAAAGCATTGGAGAGCAGATAAATACTGTGCAGGGTTTAGAGGGAGGATAAATGCTGCAGGAGCCCATAGAGATTCCTCCATTTTTAAGCTGGCATTGGAGACGTGCTCCTTAGTACAGCTTTTCTCAATTTCAGCAAAAGGCTGGGATGAGTGGGATGCTCACCAGCCAGGAGGCCTTTTGTCTTACCTGGAAAAAGAAAGGTCTTCTGAGTGCATTAAACTCTCAGCTTGCAGAACTATAGATTCATAGATTCTAGCCCGACAGGGATACTGGTCTTTAGGAGCTAGTAAAACATGCACTGTATAAAAAGGCTCATGTGTGGGCAGCCACAGATAAAATGTGAAGGAAGATACCAACCAGCAGCAAACCAAAAGCACCAGGAGGGCTGGGCTGCAGCAGGACCCAGGCTGTGTACCCAAGTATATGTGCAGACACTGGAAAGCTGGAATCAAGCCCTGGCCCCAAACTAGGAAGCCCAGGGATGAATTCTGCTTTCCCACATCCTGTAATGTGCTCTTGGCGACAAAATTACTGGCTGAAATAGGAACAGAAGCCAGTCAGTGCTCTGCCTATTGTCCCCTTAGCTGGTTTATTTTGTTGGAGGGTTTTTTGTGGCAGGCCCAACTTGAGATGTTTCCACAGTATTTGGTATATGAGGTTTTATAGGTGAGATTTTTGGGCAAGCCCCTGCTTTTTAGGTTTTAAAGGAGCTTTGTAGGCTCCTAGGTGGATCTGGGGTGTAAGGATTTAAAGCATGTGTGACAGCAGAGTCCTGTGTACTTAGAGGAGTTAATGGGCACAAGCACACACTGAGCTTCTGAGTCCTGAGTGGCACTGAGGTACAGCTCAACTGACCCCTAGATGAGGAGGAGACTATTTATACATATGCAGTGGAAAAGAATAGATTGTACTGTATGTAACAGCTCTGCAAAATATTTAAAATATAAATATAGTCATTCCATTGGGTCCTTCCTCCAAAATGACAGCTCCCTGATGAAAGCTATGTTCATATCAGATCAAAGTCATTTATAGAAAGGTTAGACCAAGGTTGCATTTGGAAAGAAAGTTCCCTATGTGGACACTTTCAAAAAGGCCTAATCAGGTAGAGGCTCCTTCTCTTTAGTTAGTTTAGAAACACCTGGAGAGAAGTATGTTGTGTACATGCAATGGAATGAGACAAAAGGATAACAACAAAAGCATCTCTCTCTTTTTTACAACGGTGCCTGGCCTGGCTGAAAGGGTCCATTGGTAATGGAAATTACCTCACTTGAATGTCCCTCAATGTTTCCACATCTCTGGCCAGCTGATACATGTTCCCTCAAATTCAGACACAGCCTTGAGTGATGGACTAAATTCTTTAAAGATGTTCTGCTGGTAGGTAGGAAAGGACCTTATGGCAGTTGGTGCTCTTAAACTGGCCCTTTGTTGCAAAAGCCTCCTCAAGTGAGGATTAGCTTCTGATTCATCTTTTTTGCTTCCAATACTCACTACAGTGTTTGTGCAAGAAACTTGTACACCATGGAGTCAGCTCTGCCAAATACCCTCCAATGAATGGCACTTCCTAGGTTTTTACTTTTTTTAAAACCCAAATCCACTTTTGACTTTTTTTTGTCCCCATGGAATTCCACCTTTCTTGGTAAGGTTTTCAGCTGAGAACAGGAGTGATGAGTGGCCAGCAGCACCCAGTACCTCTGGCTTCAGAACCAGTGTCTTGCTGGACCATGGATTCCCTCTAGAGGGCATTGGTCACACACACACACCCCCCTCCACACACCTGCCCATGGATGCAGAGACCCAAGCGTGGCCTTCCAGATTCTGGAGTGGTTGGCAGGAAATGGAAAAAAAAAAGCTTTGTGGCTTTCATGTTATGAAAGGTGCCAGGCAAGCTGAATTTCAGCTGTTAACAGGTATAATATTGATAAAGTGCAAGGATTTGGGACCTCTCAGCCCTTCTCCAAAAAGAAATTGCAAACCCAATGAACCATATCAGGTGGTGTGGCTCTGTTAGAGTAGGAGCCAAGCTTTTCAAGCACCTGTGTTTTACTCCTGCAGCGTGTGTGCAACATGAGTTGGACAGATGTCATCTCTGTGCTCTTCTTTATGCCAAGCAGTGCAAGGAGTCCCAGGGCAACCAGCACAGACCTGCTGAGTCCTGATACAAATTTGAAGTATCTCTTCAAAGTGTCTTTCACACCTAGTTATAAGGAGATGATGAGTTCCTTGTGAACTCTGGTCCTAAATTGCTGAAGAGGTTTTGAAGACCTTGGTATGTACTTGATCCAAGATTAATGAAACCAAATAGGTGCACCTTCCTAATAATAGTAGGATCCTTGGCCTCTGCTTCTGCTAGAGAGTAGGACCATGGTGTATTTATACAACACCAGCATAAACAGTATTTTAAACCCCATAAAAGCCAGTAGGCATCCTTGCTTCACTGAGTACTTTGGTGAGCGTGTGTTTCAATCAGTCCCCATCTCAGAATACACCTGAATTTTCAGATGCTCTAATTGCAGCTTTATTTATTTATTTGAATTTCTGAACCCACCTTCCCTCTAGATCTAACCAATGAAGCACAGGAGTGTAGTACAGGAAGTCCTAAACAAGACAGGCCAGTGACAAGATGAGCATCCCCCTCTCCAAAGCACAAGTTTTTGAGATGGACACAAGGAATCCTGTAGATAACAGTAGTACAGCCTGGCTAAAGGTGGAATTTTCTTTACAAGTCACATTGTTGTTCATAGGGTCTAAAGTACCCAAAGTTACAACCTCACTAACTTTTTCTGACATCTATTGCTCGTTTCTGAGTTATTATCTGTGTGTCTTACTCTTGGTTTTGGAGAAGAGGAAGATAATTTTATTTTTGACTGCAGATAAATGCTTGTGGTATAAGTAAAGACTTTGATTGTTCTTGCTTCCCCCATGGGTACATGACACTGCCAGCTTTCCCTGTGCTATTGTCTAGTCTGTATAGCACTCCCCGGTCCCCTGGGATTTGTCTTCACCTTGAACTGTGCTGGCCTTTCCTTCATGCCTTTGTGTGTCAGAATGTCTCACATTTTCATTGCCTATTTCTAGACTCTTTCCAGGTTTGCCACGGGGTTGAAACATGATGTTTTGGGCAGGATAAACTGTTGCTAAGAATAGAAGCTTCACTATTTAATACAGTGATGAATTGAACTAGACTGCTGGGCAGCAAAGAACCAAGCAAAGAGAGATGCCAGCAGTTGCAGTAGTTCTTATCAGCTCTAATTACTGCTATCAGTTTATATCCAGATGGATCAATTTGGCCTCCAGGCCAAATCTATTCTCTGCATAATCCAGATGAAGGCAATGAAGTTGTGCCTTGGATGAATCTCACGCCTCAATCCAGACTGCTCTGCAGTTGGCAAGATCTGTCTATTTGTCTTGCACATTGGCCTTGTCTGACAAACCACGTGGCTGGATACTGCTTATTTTTTAGTGGAGGAGGGTAGAAAAGGCTTAGGTCACCATTGAGGGTGTATATTATGGACACCTGAGAATCTTGGAGAGAAGGTTTGGTGGAAAGGGATGGATTGCTGTTGTGGGAATCATTATTATCTCACATGGGGAAAGCAGGGTGGGAGTGCACCTGCTAGTGCTACTTGGGATGTGAAAGGGAGGAAGGAATGTACAATTATGTGGTGGTTTTGGGCAACTGAGATGTATATGACAGCAATTGCATTTTCCTAGCAGATAAGTCAGTTCCAGATTGCTGGCTGAGTAAAGACAGTGTCTAGTCTGACTTTTAATTCTCTAAATGTCTCTTGCTTCCTCTCCAAGTTTTATTCCATCTGCCAAGTGTGTATTTTGAAGGAGCCATCCCATCCAGAGGAAAAGTAGCTCTGCAACCTGCTGAAGTCCTGGTAGAGCTTGCAAGGACACGTCTTTCTCACTTCTGACCTCACAGTCCTTCTACAGGGGCGGGCCAGGAAAGATTTGACCTCCATTCTCCTGCTAACAATGGCTGTGCTCTGTTAATTCTCTCTTGAGTGACGGCCATTCCCTAAAGAGAACATTTTTGTGATTAAGGCCAGCCTAATCTAGCTGAAATTTGCTGCTTTAAAATATAGGTATTTTAAATTGTGGATCCCTCACGTGGTATAGGTTGACATGGTAGTATCCAAGACACACTGCAGATCTAGTCCTTCAGTTTTAAGTGATTGCCCCTTGGACTCATCTCGATTTACAGGAGATCTGTGAATTTTACTCTTGACTTTCAGAAGCTGGCTTTGGTTTCACAGAATGGGCAAGTTTGGAAGGGACCAGAATGCATCATCTGGACCCACCTCCCTGCTCAAGCAGTGCCATTGCAGAGCACATGGCACAGGATTATGTTCAGACAGTCCTGGAATATCTCCAGTGAGGGAAACTCCACAACCCCTCTGGGCAATCTGTTCCAGTGCATGGTAATCCCACAGCAAAGAAGCTCCTGCTCATGTTCAGGTGGGACTTCCTGTTCATCAGTTTCTGCCTCTTGTCCTGTTGCTTGGCACTGTGGAGCAGAGCCTGTGCCATCCTCCTGACAGCCTCCTGGCAGACACTGACAGACATTTGTGAGGTCTCATCTGTCATCTCTTCTCCAGGCTGAACAGGCCCTGCTCCCCAAGTCTTTCCTCATAAGAGAGTTGTTCTTGTCCCCTCATCCTCTTTGTCACCTTCCACTTGACTCACTCCAGGAGCTCCATGTCACTCTTCATCCTGAGGAGCCCAGAGTTGGACACTCCAGCTGTGGCCTTACCAGGACTGAGTAAAAGGGCAAGATCACCAACCTCAGCCTGTTGCCAATGCTCCTCCTGATGCATCCCAGGATCCCATTGGCCTTCTTGACCCCCAGGGCACTGCTGGCTCATGGACAGCTCTGTGTCCACTAGGACTCACAGGTGCCTCTCCCCAGAACTGTTTCCCAGCAGGTCAGCCCCAGCCTGTGCTGGTGCCTGGGGATTTTCTCCCCCAGATGCAGGATCTGCATTGCCTTTGTTGAACTTCAGACAGTTCTCCTCTGCCAGTCTCTCCAACCAGTCAGGGTCATTCTGAAGGGCTTCATGGCACAACACCAACATCCTACAATCACAGCAGTTGTTTTATCATGGTTTCTCTGTAAACCTACGAAGTCGACACCCTCCTAGGAGCATCTATCAACAGCAGCTGTAAAATCAGAGTGGGAAAGGAGTCAGTCTCCTTGCTGAAAACTAGATCATCTTTCCCCTGCTTTCACTCTCACTAAACACTGGGTTTTTCTATGCCTAGAATTTAATTTCTAGTTGGCCTTTTGTAGTAAGTATGGCCCAAAATAATTTAAGGTCATTCGTTATTTCACAGGGCTTTGGAAGAAACTCTTGCTTGAGGACTGGATCCTATTTTCAGAGACCAGACCATGCTGTCTGTGGACAGGGGTGTTGGACAGTGGGGAGACACTTGGCACCAGAACAGTACTTGATACCACTGCTGGATGCTGAAGTGTCTGTCTTCATGGAAGGGAGGAATGACACCTACAGCCTATGGAGGGTGGCTCTGCCCTCCCTTGCTCACCTGGGTGATGCAGGATAATTCCTGAGGTTAGGACAATAACACTGGCTGAGTTCAGGAGGAGCACCTGTCCTGTCTCACAAGAGAGCCACCTTTGGTGCTGAATTTCCATTTCCCTTTGGAAAAGTTTGGCCCTTCATGCTATTCTCTTGGCTTGTGTCTGAATTATTTTTCTGTTTATACCCAACTTTTGGGGAATGAGAGGGGAAAAAGCCAGAGTTAATCACCAAACCAGCTCCTACCCTCATCTAGCTGCTTTTTGCTTTTAAGGAAATGAAGTCATATTTATGTGCAGAGGTAATCCAGAAATGTGAGCTCCCGCCAAGACATTTATTTACACAAAGCTTAAGGGAGGTGATATTTGTGTGTGCCCAAAGCTTGGGCAACTACCTTACATTAGAAGAAAGGTGGCAAATGTTTCAGTGCTGATACCATCGAGACAAAAGCTCATCACCAGCAAAACCAATATTCCTGGTTACCCTGCTGTGCCTGGGAGCACACAGGGCAGTCTGTACTCACCCAGACTTGTTGCTGCAAGTAATGCTATGAATTGTTGTCCAGCTGAGATGGAAAAGTATTTAAAAACACCTTTTGAACAGTTTCCCTTCCATTCTGGCTAGTTTTTTTAGTATGACTATTTTTGTTTAAGGGGGGGGGGGAAGGAGAAATCAAAACAAAGAGAAAGTTCTGTTGCACCGGAAGCATGAGCAGGACTGTTGACTTTCTGCCTGAGTCCTGTATTTTATTACTATGAGAAGTTGTTCCTTTTAACCATTGCTTGCCTTTATGTATAGGAGCAATGAAATAGGAAATGTGTTGCAGTGCTTAAACAGACATTACACATCTTTCAGAGACTTTTGGTAACTAGCTAGAAATGTTTTGCTTTCTTTGGGTTATATTCTCTTTTTAAAAATTAGTAAATAACAGGAAAATGGGATCTATGCAATTATGGTTGTTCTTACTGCGTTTTTAGTATTTTATCACTGTTGTAATCAAGGCCTGGAAAACGGATGTGTTTTAACAGCATCTTTCTTGATCTTTATTATCTGTTTTATTTGCCAGGTACTTTATTTGTTCAAGTACTTTACAACTGAACTTAAGAAATAATTGATGTCCTACTTGTGTTACCATTGGGAGAAATAATTATAACGTAACATCAAAGATTGGGGGGGGTTAAGTATTATGGGGTGCCACTGGCAACTGCAAATCACTGACCAAAACTTTTGCTTCACCAGTCCCATCAATCTTAGTGGAATCCAGCATATCCTTTAGAGAAGCTGCTGGAATTAAGGAATTCTTCAAAATGAGAAGAAATTTGTGGAGGACCTTACCTACAGACAGCACCCTATGGGCTTAAGCAGTCAGTAAAGACCCAAGACCTTCATTTGTTCAAGAAACAAAAACAAAACAAGATTTAGCACTGAAGTGAGGAAAAACTGTGACTGAAGTTTCCTCTGGACACCAAGACTTGGAAGACAAATTACACAGTAACTCTGAGGCCAAATAATAAACTATATTCCCTTGCTGACCTCAGCTTCTCAAAGTCATCTCTCAGCATAAACAACTTCAGGAAAAGCCACTTGCCCAATAGGAGTCTGTGCTTACTAAATCAGCATCTGCCCTCGTGCCCATTGCTTCCTTTTTGGTAAATTGAGGAACAAAACACTTTGGAAAAGGCACTTTGCTGGAAGCTGGAGTTGCCTGGAAAACGCAATGGAAGTTCATTCTCAATGCCTGAGAAGTGCAAACTACTCTGTACTTCATAAATGTAGTGCATTAATTTCCAGCTCTTCCTTGTGTCAGGCTCATTTTCCTTGCTCATCTACATGAGCCCATATCTGCAGATTCTGTAAAGGCAAAAGCTATCATCTAGGAGGTGTGGTTTTGTTCTCTAAAGGAAGTAAGAGTTGATTTCATAACCCACGGTTTGGTTTGCTGGCACATGAAGATAGCTGGAAAACACTGAGGTAGATGTGCAAAAGATGGCATGAGAACGCTATTGCCAAAATATATGGTTGAATCTTCAGAGAATTTTCTTTGTTCTTCCTCTCCCTTCACTCTAAAGGCTGAAAACAATAAATGTTTTCAATTTTTTCCAAAATATGCAATCTTTAATTGACTGTTATTCTGATAAAAAATGTCAACTATGTACTGTAGCACTTCATGGGAAAAGAATGGCACTGAAAGCAGGGAATGCTCAGCAGACTTTTGGAGCCCAGAAGAAAACTTTAATAAGCAGGGAAAATTGTTTCTCATCAGAATAGGAAGCAAAAGTTGAAATTTTGAGCCATATAGTAGAAAAATATTCTGAAAAGATTTTCAAATAAGGAACAACATAAAATGTCAACATTGCCTACCAAAATAAAGGTGTTCCGTATGTCAAAGTAACACTTTTCATTTTGAATTGACATTTTGAAATGAAAAACCCTTGTTTCCTTCTGAAGCCTTCAACTAGTGTTAGGCAGAATACAGTAAACCACATTTTCAACTTGCATTAGTGTTTGTGTAAATGGGGTTTTCTTCCTTCCTTGCAGCATTCTGGTTTCCTTAGTATTTGGAAATTATCTGCTTTCCAGAGTTACCACAGCATGTGACAAAGGAGTTTTTTCCAGGTGTTCTTGTGAAACTTTTGCTGTTTTTCTTTCATTTGTCACAAAATAAAGCAAGCTTTATTGTAAGCTAAATGTCCATTCTTTGCTGCTCTTAAAACAAGCTGTTATAAAGTTTTTTAAAAGGAAAAGGGGAACAGAATCTCCAGATGATAAATACAAGTAGTACTTAGTGGAAAAAGTCAAGGGGGGGGAAGAGGAAATAGCTGTGAAAACACTTTTTGAACAAATAGCTGTGCTTTAACTTTGTATTGCAAGGTTGCCTGGATACACTGGAAGAACAGGCATCTTTCTATATATATATTAGATAGTTTAATGTTTACTGCTGAAACTTGGAATGCAACTCCAAGCACTATTTACAAATGTTTGGGATGAAGTAGTTCCAGAAAACCAAACAAAGAGAGAAGGAAGGGAAATTAACCCAAACTTGCTGTTTCTGTTTTCATCATCATGTTGCTATGTATAATCTAAAATAGCAGGTAGGTAGTAGCTTATGTAACTGAGCTGGAAGAAGGGGGAAAGTTATGGGAGCTGTTGTGGAGCTGGATTAATGCAAGGAATGGTCTATGGCAGGTGAACCTGAGGGAGGTTCTCAGAGGGGAGTGGGAGAGCATTCAGGTGATGTAAGGGAGAGAGGGATTGTGTAGGTCTGGGTTTGTGATGGGTTCATGGAAGTACACACTGCCCTGGACTGGGACTGAGAAGCTTCCTATCTGCTCCTGCTTGGCCATTCCCTCTATCCCAAGCACCAGTGATGGGACAAGTCCTCTTTGCCACATGTCACCTGCTCTTCCTTTGTGCTCCTTGTGGGGATGGGTTGTGTGGGCCATGGTAGAGCTGAGGTATGAGCACATAATGGGTATTTGTATAATCCTCTGTGCTTAGGGCTGTGCAAGCTGCTGAAAGAGTTATGTTTTGGATCAGCAAGTGGGAGGTTTGTCACAATCTTTAGTTCCTGGGAGGTTTATCTCTGTTTCTGGTTCCAGAGAGTGCTCTGCAGTGTAAAAAGGATACCCCAATTGATCCAGAGAGCAGGTTATACAATGTTTTGAAGGCAAAAGGGAATAGTTCTGAAATTTAGATCTAGGGCACTAGATTTTTTTTCCTTTCATTTCTTTTATGGATGCTTCAAATCTCTTTAGTTATGTTCTGCTGTGATTGTATCTAACTGTAGAGTAGGGAGGCATTTTTGAGATGAGAAACTCTTTGATCTTGGCATCACTTAGTGTTTCATTTAATCTGATTTTTTGAGTGATCTTTCTTGATCTGAAAAGGAACACATTCTTCCATCTAGATCTTAAATTCACATTCAAATTGAGATTCTGTAAGATGCACTTAAAAAAAAACCCCAAACTCCAGGGTAATGTGGGAGTGTTACAAATGGTTTGTGCTCTCACAGCCATGTGTGATTTCCCAGTGGACAGAACTGTGAAGCAGAGTAATTCCTCATGCTCTGCAGCCACAGATGCCTACCACCTCACCCATGATGAGTCACCATGTACTGTCTTCCTTTAGTGGTTGATAACATGTGATGAAATATTCTAATTCTGCCCAGGATGGGGCAACGATGCATCTTCACTGACTACTTCATTATAGTTTTTTGTAAGCCTTTAGGAAATGCTATTTCAGGAGCCCCTAACAGCCAGACTTTAAAGTTTCTTTGCAAGACAAACTCAGTCAACACATTTCATGATCATATTTTAGTTCTGCCAGTCATTTCTGCGATGCTGGGGCATATCTTGTACCTCTCTGCCTTGAAGAGTTAGCAAGTGGTGTCAAATGCATTCAGTGCAGAGACAGCTCATTTCACCTGTCCCTGCTTGGCTGTGATACATGTTGAGATCTGAACATTATCCTCATAATGAGGCCTACTTGGTGCCAGGAGAAATTCAGAGTGAATTTGTGCATGGGCCACAAGTTTTAGTTGGATTCAGCCCCCTTGTGCTTGCTGGAGAGGAGTTTGCTTTTGGTCTAGTTATGAGGACTGCTCATGGCTTAAGGGGTTGTTCAGTGCCCACCTGTGGAATAAAACCCATTAAAGGTCAAACACAGGCCCTCTGACTGATCTCTAGATCATGCAGCTTCCACCACTGCCTCCAATTCTCTGCCTGTTTTGCTTCATTTTCCAGACTCGTAAAAATGTTTTTCATCAGTCTCTAGGCTAGAAAAATTGGTAGCCATTGAAAGCCAAGTATTTGAGATGTTAACCTCTGATGGGAAAGCACATGCTGTAAAAAGTGGCTCTTATCAGTGCTTTTTCTGTGAGAGCAGAACATCTCTGCCTGGGTTTTATAAGTATGTCTCGCCTACATCCCCCCAGCATATCTGTGCCTGCCCACACTGCAGGCTGCAGCCTGGTGGGGAGAGGCTCAGGATGTCTGGTTACAGTGGCAGGGAGTTTGCTGTGCCCTCATTTACCCTGCACAGCTTTCTGCAGATAGCTGTGGCCAAGGACCCTGGAGGGCTCTCAGAGTTCACAGACCAGGCAGCTCTGGGCAGCTGGTGCACACGGCATCAGTGAGAGCTGTGGCATGGTAACCTCTTGGGTGGGCACAGCTCTGCTGGCAGACACCTGCATGACAGGTGAAATTACCCTGACAGAAGTGTGTTTTTAATGGTAGCCCTTATAATGCTGCAGGAATGTAGGAAAATGTAGGGAGAGGATGGGATGGTTTTAGCTGATCAACACCAAGTGTAGATTTGCTGTCATCAGAGGGGCGTTAGCAGCTGCCATGGAGCAATGTCCTTCTGCTGGGTATGTGTTTTACATCTGCCATCCTGACTGATACTGCTCTGGTAATGAAGTGTTGCTTTTTATTTTCATTTCCTTGTATATGTTTGTGGCATGTATTGTCCCAGCACTAGAAAAGATGATCAAATTAAAAAATACATCACAGAAAGCATTGAAGGGTGTTTATTAATTCGCAGAGGCATTGGAACACTGTGGCTGGTTTTATTTTGCCATAACTCCATTTCTGGATGAAGGAATTTTGGACACTGGCAACACAGGTTTAAAAGGCTGTAAGCAAGAAAAGAGTAAGCTGGTAGGAGGTAGAGCAAGTAGGCTCCTGTTTAATGCTTGGGGAATTACTTATATTTGGCTCTTCAGATTAACTGTTTGCTCTGATCTGAACAGCTATTTACCCTTCACTGTATCAGCTGAAATGTTTGCCTGCCTCAAAGTTCGTATCACCTTATACGCAAGTTCACCTAAAGAAAACATCAGCCTTAGCCAAGTCAGTGCAAAAGGAAAAAAAGTGGGGGAAGAAATGAAGAGAACAGAAAAGGAATGTGTTTGGGGGAACTCAGGAAAGTGTTCTGTGTGTAAGCCAGTGAATCTTAAACAATATTAACTTCTTAGCAACAATGATTCTGTTTTGTTTAACTAACAAAGGATATTGTAAGCAGATATGTGCATCTTGGGCAGATAAGGTTTGTGTTGGACAGTTCTTTTATTGGTCCAACATTTGGTAATTCACTCAAATTTAGCTATGGAACAAGAATTATGCATATTTGCTTCTGAGGCAGAGGTTAGACATAAGGCTCCCAGTAATTTTCCAGTTCCTTGCTAAATTTAAATCTTAATAGAATGGGGCCCAGCCTGTCATCTTTATGTTTTCATGCCAATCCCAATAGAGTAGGGAAGCAAAAGGGCAGAATTTAACTGTCTCTTCCTCTCAATAGAAGAGTAGCACTTTTGTGTTTGCATTTCTTTTCCATCCAAGATCTCAAAGCACGTGAATATTCTCTTTATGTCAGTGGAAAACCAAGGCATGGAGCAATTCAGGCACTATTGAGCCATGATGTCAAAGCACAAGCTGGTGCATTGCAGCCCACATAATGAATTGTAGGAACACATCCTCTATGAAGTCCTGCATTTAAGTCCTATAACATCCTATAAAGAAGAATAAACTGAAGAAAAAGCTGTTGACTGATTGCCTCCTAGTTTCACAGGAGGCCAATGCAAGGCTGGGAACAGACCATGGGAATCCTGGATTCCATACCCATATCAAATTGCTACATGTGCCTTGCTTCCTTTGAGCAATCATTTCTCTTGCTAAGGTAACTTCTTTTAAAGTATTTGAATTGTCAGCTGTCAAGTATAGACCAAATTTTTTATTTCATCTAGATGGATGAGGACTCCCTTAGTTCTACTGCTCTAAACTGTGTCACAGCTGCCCCACTTCACTCTGAGCCACTGGATTTTGTAGGATTAGAGGCCAAAGGTCTTCTCTTGCTGCTTTCTCTCTGTCTCATAGTTCAGGCAGGAAAGTTGGATAAAACTGGCCAGGTTCTTGTTGCCAATGAAAACTTCTTCTGTCAAAAAGAAAGAAAGAAGCCATTTATCTATGCTCACCAGCTTAAATAAGGAATGGAATTCATTTCTTAGTAATCAGGGAAATTAAATAAAGTGCGGAGACAGAACATAAGGGTGTAAATTTAGTTATTGAAGTGTTGCATTAAATTCCTGGATTAGACACACAAGGAGGGTATGCCTTTCATGGGAAAATGCCTTTCAGCTTGTCAGTTTTAGTGGTGAGAATTCTCTAAATGAAGAATTTCTTTGATGTCTGTGTGGATGTAAATGCCATGTATGCAAATTTTACTGAGTAGCACCTGGAAGAAACTCAAAATTTCCAAAGCTGAGCTGAAATGGCTAGCCTTTCTCTTAGTTTCTTCTCCCAACCCTTTAAAACTGCTCTCATCCCATAATCCCAGCACAGATTTCCATGAAATGTTATGTCCCAGCTTGTCTGAGAGAGCTGGGCCATGCTTGGACCTTTAACATGATGTTGATCGTGTTTTCTGGTGACACTGAAGCCAATGGACTAGAGAAAGTTGGAAGATGTTTGACTGACCTACTCCAGTTCCTGAGTCGCTGACAAAGTGTCCAGGTGGGTTCTGGACACTCTTGCTGTTTATTTGCCTCCATAGAAATGGTTTATATTAACTTGTCTCAGGGGTTTCATGAGGATTAGTTAATATTTGCAAGGTATTCATGGACATGCAGCATGTGAAGCATCGAAAGCCAGTTTCTTCCTCTTTAACTTGCGTGACCTGATAAAGGATGCTGGGTTTCCTCTCTAACCTACATCTTGTAACACAGAAACCTTCTTCTGCTTGCCTTCCCCTGTCTGCAGCTCTTGGACAGGAACAACAAAGCCTGAGCTCTATTATTCATGATGATTTGCCCTTTTAGAAGGCAGGGGAAAGGGGAAGCCTGTGCAGAATAAAGTGTGTGATGCTGCTTGAGCAGAAAGTTGCCCTACAAAAGAAAACAAATACAAAACTTTCAAAAAGGTGGATTTCTAAGCATAAATGTAAGCTCAGGCCTCCTTAGCCTCTGCTTAGTGTTAAGTTAGAGAGTTCTGCCTCAGAGTTGAAGGGTTTGTTTGAAAACTTGGTTGATTTTCCACATGTATCAAATGATCTGTTACTATCACTGTCCATAAATCTGTTTGATTTCTAGTATCTTTGTTTTGATAATCTCATTGAAATTGGGTCATTGAAGATACCTGCCAGGGAAAATAGATTTCAATAGGCCTTTTTATTTCCTCATTTATTGTAGAGTGCAGCATCAAGGAATGAATTTGCTCTCCAGTCAACTTCTGCCCTGGTATATAAAGGTTATTACTGGTCTGTGCAATTCTTTGTGTGTGAAGTACAATATTTATTCTAATTAAATTTCTACTACCTTTTATAAGCCAGAGCCTGATTTTATTTTTTTTCTCCCCACCCCCCCTTGTCTGGGATGGGGTGAATGACCTTTTTCTGGGACAACTGTGGTCAGGCCAGTCTCGTGAGGCTTCCACCTCCCCCTGGCATGACCTCTACGTTGCTCTCTGTGCTAATGCTTTTCAGAGCTTCCCAAAATCATTAACCCTGTGAAAAACCTATTGGTGATGACCTAGGGCAAGTTAGGCACCACTCAATGCAGAGGATGGTGCTCTGGCCTGGTGAAAGGTCGTTCAATTTTGCCTTCAGAAAATACGTGGGAAGGCTGGAATGGGGAGGGACAAGAGTTCTCTGCTGATGTGAACATAGGATGGGGAAGGAATTTTGGTGCAGAGGAGCAATGGCAGATGTCACAAGTATGTGTGCAGATGCAAGAGAATCATCACCAGTGGCAGAGCTGATGCTGACTTCATCTGGATCAGGGTTTCAGTCTGGTATCTCCAGCCACTCAATACTGTTGACTTTCCAAAAAAAGTAAACAAAATATTGTCATGACCGGTCACTGGCCCCCCTTCTGGGGCCATGTGAGTATGGTCCAGTACAAAGCATCATCCAAAGAAGCCATATAGTAACATCTTTAGTTCTTTAGCAAAAGTCACCATTCTTCTAATTTATCAGCTGTAATTAGAAGGGGCATTTTCCCCTCTTTCACTACGGGGAGTTAAACACCAGAGTAAGAAAAGAACACTGTTAATAGAGAGGGAGGGTTTTTAAATGGATTTGGTTATTTTAGATGTTAAGTTAGGTTCTCTGACAAGTTATACAGGAGGCTTTTTTTTACAAAGAGCAATGGGAGCAAGCAACATTTTACAGTTTGTCAGCTGGAGTGGTTATGGCTCACTATGACATCAAAGACAGGATCAGACAAACCAAAAGGTCCTTCCAGCCCTGTTTTCCTAAAGCATGTATTGACTAACAAATATGAAGGGCAAGGGAACTCTGCTGGGTGGAGGCAGGGTTAATTACAGTTTGCAGCCCAGTGTGTGAATTATGATAGTATGCCAGACCTTGGCTGGTATAAACTGACAGACTTTGGTGAAGCTGTAGTGGTTTAGTCCAGCTGAGGATTTATTCTTTGGTGCTTAAAAATGCAGCTATTTTATGCACAAAAAATACAATAATGTTTTCTTTCTATTGCCTCTAGCCCATTCCCAATTTACATCAGCCATCATACTTACTTCCCTGGAGAATGTATTTTAGGTGAACAGATCTCCCAGTTCACCATTTTCAGGACAGTAACCCTGGACTCTTCTTTATTTCAAAGCTTGACTCAATTTTTTTCCTAGCTGAGCCCCCTGAGCTTTTGCAAATTCCTCCCTTCCATGGCAGTTTTCCTAGCAGGCGGCTCTTGCCAATCTTTTTATTCCTCCCCATCCATTTGGCTGTGCCACTCACATTTAGTCCTTAAGATCTATCCTTATAAATCACTTTCGGTTTTCCTCTTACCCTTTGGCTTTTATGGATGCAGTTGTGGCCTAAAGCAACCTGGGAGTAAATTGAATATAGAAATGTGTTTGCCTCTGATGAAGGAAACTTCTCTAATCATGTGTTGTTTTCATTAATGCCGTATTTTATTTCAAGCTTTGATCTGATTTACTTTATAAAATCCATTTTACATCAAAAATTTTCAGCGATTCTATTGTGAAAGTATCCTTCATGTTATTTCTCTTTTCTCAAACATTTCTGTTTGCATTCTGTCAGATTTTTCCATTTAGTCCCAGGGGCTGTGAATTCCTTTTGCACTGTGTTTTCCCTGCCTTCCCCGGCATTTGCAGCACCTCCTGATTTAGATTCAATATCTGAATTTAATTAGTATGCTCTCTGCCCTCACTCAGATCACTAAATCTGTCCACCAGGAGCAAAGGGAAAGGATGAGCCTGGAGCAATGTTTGCCATTGCAGAGGATCAGTGAATGGCAATAAGCATGAACAGAGGAATTGATAATATCAATACACCACTTTCCCAGGGAGAGTGTTGATGGGTTCTAAAGTCAGGCAAAATGATACATGAATGTTTAGTCTCAGGTGGCATCTTTTGCAGATAAATTCAAATTAAGCTGCAATAAATTTGTGGCCCTGCTTGTTAAAGCTGTCAGCAAAGAGTGTGAGGAGCCCAGCCAGTGTGTAACACAAGAATGGATTAACATCTCACAATCTTCCTGGGATAAGGCAAACTCCAATCTAGCTGCATTCCTGGGATAGAAGTAGGACATCTCAATAACAGAATGCAGTTTGTCATCAATGCATAAGTCTAGATTAAAAATAACTCAGAGGTTCTGGAGAAACATAAATGAATGCACCAAAAACCCTCTGAGTAAGAATAACAGAAGCAATGGAAACTAAGAGTCGTAGCTGGGATTTGTTACTTATTTTGATCTTACAGGCCCTGGCCAGACCAGTGCTGGTGCTAGGAGATCAGTGCTTTGATCCAATTCCATGACAATCAATAGACTGCAAGGACATATTTTATACGTTCAACAAATCAGCAGGTGCCATTTGGAGATGGACTACTCTGTCCCTTCTATGTGCTTTGCATATGTTCCATTATTTATGTTCTCCCCAGATAGATCAATAGCTCTATCAATCTACTGAATAAGCTAATTTTTTTCTCCCCATCATTGTCATAATCTGAGAGCTGACTGATGACTGTTACTTTGTTTTGCTTGCAACTTCTTTAACATCATCACAGAATTTTTAAAAAAAAGGCTAATCCAAACTCACCTATTTTTCACCTGGAAGTTTGTGCATACGAGTTGTGAATGAAGACACACTGACAGATAACCTCATATGCTTCCTCATGAGTACAGTAAGTGTTATCTCACAACTGCAGCAAAAAGGCCTAGATGTCCATAGAATATAGAATCCCAGGCACAGGGAAATACTGACAGTACGCACATTGTGGCCTTGTGCCTTTGATACAGATCAGATAGTGAGTGACAACATGAGGTCATATGAGATAAAAACCAGTGTCCCAGTTTTTGTAGCCACCAGGTTCCTTTGCAGCAGCATCTGCTATGCCAAAGTTACTGTTGATTTGGGAGTTCCAAATCTCTATGGGTTTTTGCATATGTTCTGGCCAAATACAGATGGTGAGGCAGCAGTTCTGGTCCTGGGTTAGCAAAGGGGAAGAATGGCTTGCTGTCTTATGTGGGGGAGAGGAATTGTGGCACTTTCAAAGACCCAGGGGCTTGCTGAGGTAGCCAGTTAGAGGCCTTTTTCAAGGTAATATCAGAGGTATTCTGTGCTGATACAAGGAAAAAAATGATATTGGACTCTTTCGTACGGTTGTTCAGTGGCCATGACTAAGGACTACTTTCTGTGCTTCTTCATAGAAGGCAGTAGTTAAGAAAGCCACTGTGGCTTGTTGGATGTCCAAATGAGGGAAGCAAAGGATTTTTTATTCTGTGGTTATGTCAAGGGAAGGATTGGCAGCAGACAGACATGATGGAAAATTGTAAAGTGCTGGAAACAAAGCTATACTGACAATACAGAGTGAGTTGAAGGAAACTTTCCTTTAGGCTCACTGAAAAAAACCCAGAAAATAAGTTTGACAGCTATGTCTCTATTTGTTTCTTTCTAAAATGGATTGCTTTTTCCTCCAGAAATTCTGCAAAAGATGTAGGCATAAGTAGCAGATGCTTCAATTCAAGATGCAAATTTGGAGAGCAATCTGTCTACCTTACAATTCTTATTCTAGAACCAGTGCCACGAAGTACACATTTGCAGAAACAGTTCAAGTTTTTAGCACATTTTCTTTCAAAACTTACCATCAGAGAAAACTTTCCAGGCTGGGAGTTCAGTTTGCAGCACAACAGAGGAATGGAATAAGAGCTGATGGGGGGGAAAGCATAATGTGTGTAGACAAGATGAAACAAGTTGGAGGCTCTCCACCTACCTGTTGTTAACTGACATACTTGAGTAAAACCAAACCACAGACAACATCTAGAGACTTGCATCCTGCTATACTACTTTTTCATGTCCCCCCCAGATTTGGAGAGGCTGCACCTGACCTTTGTATGCACTGACTCTAGTTATGCCAAGCAAGCAGTTCAGTAGCAAACTAAGTGGAAATAATTATTTTAATTAGTGTAATTGGATTACACCAAAGTGTTTTTGGGGACTGCTGTTCTGCTTCAGATAAGTTGTTCAAACTGTCCTGGCTGTACATCATTTCTAAATCAACACATTACATAGGGGTTTAGGCAGAGAAAAGGGAATTGGCCAGAAAAAGGCCTGATTTACTTCAGATTTGATATTTGATAACACGAGGAATGTAGAGTGGATTGCATCAGGTTTTTACTAGGACAGCAGATTTTTTTGTAAGCTGTCATCATGTGCACCTTGTTTTCTCAGGAAGTCATGAGGTTATAGGTATTTTCTTAACCTTTGTTTCTTGCTTGTCATCAACAGCTGAAATCCTATTACCATCCACTGTGAACATAAAAAAACAGGAAAAAAAGCTCTGTGTTCCACAGGACCTTACCTTTTAATGGGAGCAGGTCATCACTCAGCTACCCAAAGCACTGAAGGCCCTCAGTCAGTATAAGTTAGAGAGAAATAGTGGAGATCAGATTGAGACATGCCCAAAAACTTGTGTATCTTTGGCTATATAGTTGCATCTCAAAAGGTATTTGACTTCAGCTGATTACATCTGCTTTCAATTAGCAGAGGAAATAACGAGCAAATCATCAGCATTATTTCCCTCCACAGCAGCTTTTTTTGAGGCAGCCTTCCATAACCTTATGTACTTGACAGCATATTTTAGCACTAACACTTGGTATGGCTGTTTCTTCTCCTGACAGAAACTGTGATTCTCACTAAGGAAACCCCTTGAATGTAATAAATCATTTACTGGAGCACAGTCCATTACATTTCAACAGATCAGCATTTGGTACTTGGAGTTGGTGGCTGAGATGAGACAACATCAACTGTAAGGAAACTCGAATTCAGAATTTCAGCATTGGTTTCATTACTGGGCTTCTGCCTGTGTGTTGTGCAGGCTATCACCGAATTGGGCTTTCATGCAGACTGTTCTTTCATTCCTGTAGATCCTCTAAATGAGATTAAAAGGGATGATAAAGCCAATACCTCCTGCCCTCAGTGAGATCATAGCATTTTGCTTGAACACTACCTGAAAGTCAGATTATGATGGCCAGAGTAAATGTTTGGTGAAGATAAGTAACTGGATGATAAAACTAAATGCCTGTGGGTTATCCAAGGAAACTGAAAGGGAAAACAGGCTGGGAGAAATTGTAAAAATAGTTTATTCACATGAACATCCAGTATTATATTAAACATGCTAAGTTTGGGATATACTAGAGCTTCTCTTTTTATTACATCCTTAACAGTCAAGTGAACATGGTTTTAGAAGAGTGGAATGTTTTAAGCAAACATTGCTGACCTAGATTTTCAAAATGGGTGAGCTTGAGGACACTGTCTTCATTTTATGCCTCGTTAACTTAGCCTGTTCTTCAGAGTTTCCATGGAAACTACCTCTTTGGTGACAGATAGAAACTTTTGATGAGTCAAGTAAGAAAAAGGTAACAAGAGGTATTAGGGCAGAGAATGTGTTACAGAGCCTAATGGAAGAAGGCAGTGAATGAACTTTGAACATAAACAAAGAGATGATAGTAGAAGACCATAAATGTCAGTGCATTGGCAGTGAGGATGATTCAAAGTTACTATGGGATGTGAAAGTACAAACTTAACAGAGCATGACCTTGTTCTGATAGTTAATGAAGTTAAGCTGGGCTCAGGATAGAATAACAGAGATCAGTCTGACTTTGTCATTATGGATGAATAAGCACGGCTCCAACCCAAAAATTTCAAAAGTGATGGTGCTGAGAGAGTCTTCAAAGAGCACCAAGCCCGATGCAGCTTTGTGCTTAAGGCACCTGTGGTAAGAGCATCTGTGGTAAAAACACATTTCTGCCCTACAGATATATTGCACCCAACCCATTTCTAGGCTATTGTACATCCTGCACTGTCCCTGTCACTCTGGGAAGGTATCATTAATGTAACTACATGACTGTATAACAGATTGAACTATTCTTCATGGTATTTTAAGTTAATTATAGATTGGTGTTTTATAAGGACTTCAGAAAATGCAGTCAGCACTTCACCACTGGACTTACCTGTGTAAATGTGCTTTGTGACTGGAATTCATTTATTAGCAATCTCTAGTGCCCTGTAAGGAAGAGACACAATAAAAATAAATGTTCATCCAGGGTATGGGTGAGGATCAAGAATCAAACTTAAAAGATCCATTGTCAAGTTGAATGTGTCTTTACCTTGAATAAAAAGTACTTTCTAACAGTAAGCCCACCCCATCCTTATCATTTCAGACTAAAATGTTTCCATTCTGCTTTGAGAAAACTTTAAATTTGCATGCATTACTTGTAGTTTTACGTCTGACAAATGTGACCTCATAGTTTGTAAGTCAAAAGTGATAAAATGTGTTTAGATTCTTGTCACAACATAGATTTTTCAGCAGAATCAGAAAGAAAATATGCAGAGAGCTGGACATTAGAAAATGGAGAGCTGTAGGTGTGATCCTGACCCTGGTTTTGTGGGATTCTGGGTGATTTACATGATACTTTTCTCAAGCCTGTGTTTTCCAATCTCTAAAGAAATATGATGGTATCTATGTTTTTATAAGTATCTCTTCTAAGGTCTAGGAGTTAGAAGGTCTGGATACGTACTGGGGGGATCTATGCCTATTACTGGCCAAACAATAGTATTAACTACAAGTGTCTTTTATTGCCTGAGTACAAAATTCCTTGTTAATAGAGCTAAGTTGGGCACCTGAGAGGGGAACAGGGTGATGGAGCTTGTCTTTCTCTTCATTTTTGCTTGCATGTTTAAGTTGTGGTCATGTAGTTGGTACATGGGAGATACAGAATGAGTGGCACAGCAGCCTGTTTTGAACACTAGCATCTACTCCATGAGGCACAGTTGGTATGAAGACTCAGTGTTCATCAAGTTGAATTAAAAATCTGGAGTGTATATTTGGCAAGCTTCAGAACAGAGTCCTAGAGTTTAAAATAATGGTAGCCCCCTAGCCTGCAACTGTACTCTGTTGGGAGCCAGCAAAATATGAGATGAATTGTGATGAGATGAGGCTTTAGATGGGATGCTGGTGAGGCTCTGATTGGAACTCTTGGCTAGAGTTATGGACCATCTCTAGTTCCAAGGAGCTCGTCCAAAACAAAGACCCCCAACTTGGAGATCAGCATGCAGCAAGTCAGCTTTGTTCCTTGGGCTTTACTTGTGAGATGCTTTTCATTGCTGGGAGCATCCTTGTGAAGTCACCACCTGCCTTTTCACAGGACTCGGTCGTGGGAGACAAGGTGAACTGAGCTAGAGCTGAGGAATGCTGCCTGGCTTGCCTGGCTTGTGTGTGCATATGTGTATATATATATATAAAAAGAGTAAGCACAGAAAACAGAGACAGTTTGTGTCATCACAAACAGTGACACTGCTCTCTTCACTTTCTATGATGTGGCCTTGCTGTCATATCCAGTGTGCACCCATTCCTCAGCTTCTCAGCTTGTGTTGTCTATGTAGACTCTAGGCCCCGTCCACGCCCTAGCCTGACTGCACTAGAGGTGGCTGAGACAGAGATCCAGGCTCCTTCCCTCCTCTCTTTTGCCAGGTGTAGGAGTTTGGAGCTGGATGCCATTCCTGTAGCAGACAGGAGCAAGGCAAGGCCGTCGGGGAAGGTGGCAGGAACCAGGCTGGAGCAGCCATCTGTTGGATCTGGTCCCCTGGCAGTGGCCAGGCCTCGGTGCTTCTATTGGTACATGGATTTACAAAGCTGTCTGAGACTTCATGAAAACATACAATAAGGGAACTAAGGTGAGTCTGCCTGAGGTGTGAAGCGACATGTGAAGAGGGTAAGTGGGGGTGAATCTGCTTTAGGGACATGTTTCTTGCAGCCATGGACAATTTGACTGGCCCAACACTGCAAGAGATTTCCCCTTGCCTATTCCTTGATCTACTGTAGTCGGGTCATTTCAGGGGACTGTTGTTTTTCTTTAACTTTCAAAAGACCATGAAAGCATTGAGCAGAACAGACATAAAATAAAATAACATTCATTTGATCAACATGGTGAAGTATGTAGAACTGCAGAGTTACCTGGGCAGCAAGGCCTCTTTCACTTCTTATTTTCGTAATTATGTGGGCATGGTAATTTGTAAAAGCTCAATTGCTGTATGCAGCCTTGAGCACCAAATGCTGCTCTCAATCTCATCATCTTAATTAAAATATAGTTATATGCTGATACATTAAAAATGTTGCTGAAGCTGCTCAACTGCTGCAGCAATGTGCCTGGATGTAAACAAAGAGCTGGACACATGAAGGCATGACAAAGGGGACTGCTGGGTCAGGAGTGCTACAAAGGGCTCAGTTGTAACAGTGATCTCTCAGTGGCTGTGTTGCCACATGTTTTTCCAATGTTTTGAATCAGCCTTTCCAAAGAAATCACTGAACTTTCCTCTTGCATGAGCACAGTCTTGGCTTAACCACGGGCCCATTGGCCTCCTCTGGCTGCTGGTCCTTCGCCTTCAGCATCCTACCTGTTGTGGCATAAGACAGATATTTCCAAGGAATATTCCTCCTTCACAGGGATGGGAACTGCTGTTGCTCTGATTTCTTGGTAACTCGGCTTTTATGTACCCAAGGATTGTGAAACAGAGGCTGGAACATGTCTTTTTCTCAGACCTCCTCTGGTTTCAGTTGTCATATCTGTAAGCAGGAGAGATCATGCAACACAAGCCCTCTCAAACCCTGTCAGCTAGGGAACAGTGGGATCTTTCAAGAGCAGGAATTGGTTAGTCCCAACTTTGCCACCTCACCAGCAATGTAAATGTCTGTTACCCAAAGGCTATTTAGGAAGAAACCTGTCATGATAATGACTGAATATCCAAAACAACATCTTATGACTAAATATTATGAAATCATCAGATCAAACACAGAAAAAAATAGCAGAAGTTGCTGGGGCAGATTCCTCCTTTGCTTTCATGTGACTGTCTAATCTACTCTGATCTGCCAAGTTGCTTGAAAGGATGTTAGTGTCTGAGTTCAGGACATTAGTGTTATAGCACTTCTCTGTATTTGCTAGCATGAGAACAGTAAGATGTTGGCAATGTAATTCACTGTTACGGCTCTTTAGAGACAGAATTCATTGTAATGGTCTTGTCTAAATTTTGAGAAGATTAAATCTAAGAAACCTTTAGGATCTAGACAGGGGTTTTTATTATTACTTGTTCTGAGAAACAAATACCTCCTCTTAGCTGCCTGACTTCATCACATCTGACAAGGAAAGAGAGTACCTGACCTTCTTTGTAAGACACCTAAAGCAGAGATTATCCTTAATTATCCTCAATATTTGTCCTATAAATTGTCCTGTGGCAGTCAGAGACATGCCCTGGCCTGGAGAGCAGAGTGCCCTGGAAGCACACTTCCCTGGGGTGGCCCTGGGAGGCACTGTGTGCTTGTGCCAGCTGACTGAGAGGCACCATAGGGTTAAAATCCATCCTCTGCTTCCCCCTTCTTTCCAGAGATTAGTAATCAAGTTGCTGAGCTTTACCACAAATAACCTGTTACCATCACCTGATGTCTTGCTGCAGGTGCTGCGGCTCCGGTCAAGAACAGGGCAGGAGCCAGGTCTGCCCTTCGCTCTCATGTGCCCAGGGAGAAGAGGGATGGGTTCTATGCCCTGGCCCAAGGTCCAGGTGGCATGGGTGGGGAGGGAGGCAGTGCTAGATTTCTCCAATTACCCCTTGCCTGGGTGGAGAGTCCAAGTTGCAACTGAGTAATCACAGCCACCCCAGACAGCACCCTCCTTCCTGAAGCTGTCACAAAGTGTGATGATAAGGACAGAGAATGGGTTGCAAGTGAGCAGTAGCTTTGTGCGGGGGTTAACTGTGTGCCTGTGACCTTTGCATGGCCCAGTGCTGCTCATGCTCTCCCGCTGCCGCACACACGTGAACTCCAAGACCCCGCTGATATTGGGATAAGACAAGGCCTCTGTAAACCTTTGGACTTGGTGTTATAATTCCCTGGAAGTTCACTGTACCTTACTTTGCTTTTTGAGGTTGTGGTGGGTTTAGAGTAGAATTGTTTTCATCTGCCACCACCAAACAACCACACTTGGTGCCCAACATGGATGGAAGGTGGGATACAGGCAACAAGAAGCACATGTGTGGCCATGGTTTAATGAGTTGTAATCATCAGGGTGATATCATCATATTGATAATTAAGATTATGAAGGTAGGCAGATTTGTTATATTGAAAGGTATTTCAATCACTAGAGAGTTTGGCTTGACACATTTAATTTCTTTTGAGTTAGTGTTTTTCCTGATTGTAGAAATGTCCTGACAAAACATCTGTCTTCTGATACTAATGTGGATATTATGCAAATGTCCTCTCCTAAGCCATCATGAAAGCATCCTCCCTTTTGTGTCTGGAAATCAACCCTGTCCTGATGGAGCAGAAAGTCCCATTCTGCAGAGCCAAGAAACAACAGTTTTATTATAAGTTTACGTAACTTGAAATACGAAAGGGCCCTAAAATTTGCAGTGTGGAAAACTTCTCAACATCATAAACCACCCAGGCTTCAGCACAGAGAACAATTTATCCATGTCATATGACTCCATAGAGTCAGGAAACAATGCACATCTCTTCAGCCTTTCATGAACTTATTGGTCAATGTGATGAGTTTCTTAAGAAATAAAATATCCCATCATCACCAAGGAAGAGGTATTTTACACCAGATGTAAGACACAATCAGAATTTGCCAATTTCTCTCTGCAAATAGAGTTGCCTGTTAGGGAAGGGGTTTCCTTACAGAGCAGTTGCACCTAAGTTCAACTGAAGTCTGTATAGTCTTAAAATATTCAAGTTTTCCTCTTCAGGCCTAGAAACCAAAATCCAACTGACAGCCTGCAGTTGAAGTATAAACTTCCAAGGGCAGAGGAAATTCCTTTATCTCTATAAAGTAATCACCATGTGCCCTGAAGCATGAGATATTCTTACTAAGCTACTCAATTTTTATTAAGGTCCAGTGAGTTAATTATACTAAATTCCACTGTTTTCTTTCTGAGGAATTTATTGGACAATTTACCCAAAGTTTGCTAAAATTTACCTAGCTCAATGGATAATTGTAATCAGCTCCTCTCAGTTTTACCTGTCAAATTAATTTTGCAGATTGTCTCAACATGCAAGGTGTTATAAAGTCCACTTCTGCAAGGCCAGCTAGAGATTGCCACAGGTTTTCATCACTGGGAAGAAAGCAGAAAGTATAGGAACTCTCGAAAAAATGAGAAATGCATTTTATGCTTTCGGGTGCTCTGAGACAAGAGATGAGTTTGAGATCAGGGTCTCACCCTTTCGAGTAGCCACAACGTATAACTTAAGTGTCAATATTATTTACAGTGAATAAATACCACCCTCTAAGTATTTGCAAGATAAAAGCAAAGGCCTAAGAAAGGTAAATTCTTCTCTTAGTGCAGAGAAAGTGCAAGGGACACCAGGACTCCAATGTGGTTGTCCAAGTCACCAATTCAATCAATCCTAATACAGCACTTTGTTACCACTGCTTCCCACAAAGTAATTCTGCCACTTCCATACCACCCTGCTGAGCAGCCCTTGGAACCAGCTATGCCAACTCTGTGGGCTCAAAGTAGGCATCCCAAAGGGTGACCACTGCCTGTGAGAACCCACCTTCTCTGTGGCCCCTTGATCCTCTGCCTTAGTGGATGCCAGAGGACAGGTTGTGTCCCTCAGAAGTGCCGATCTACCCATCCTTGTCCTTTTGCTTCAAGCTAAACCAACACAAAGGAGAATGTGAGGGTCCTCGTGAGGCGTTACTTGGGAACAGGGACCACAGCCTGAGCTCTCCTCTGTGTGAGCCAACTCCTGGGTCAAACCCCAGGACACAGGCCCTTCGCAGCAGCTGATGTGCGTGCGCTGGCAAAGCATCATGGATGCTTAGGCAACTGTTATCAGATCTCTGTTTATAAATACAAGATTTTGAATTTGGCTTGAGTGCTTAAGCTTACTAGCAGGCAGGCTTCCCCCCAACAAAAGCACAATAACAACCAGAACGAACAATCACTGTTTCACCTCTCCCACATTAGCTATTAATAATGTTAATTTACTTCCTTTGAGAGATACCATATGGTCCCCTTCCTGATCCCTCTACAGGCATAAGAAAAAACTAAGGAAATTAGAGAGACTCCATAACACTGATGGCCACATCCAATGTCTTATCAGGCTTCCTGTTGTTGGGAGTATTGTTTTCCTTTAAAGATTAATATTTACAATGGTTACTTAGTTATCTTAGTTCATTTGGTGACCATTAAAGATTCCAGCCCTGAATGCGATGAATGAACCTCCTTTTATTTGTCCTTGATGACTTATTTGTCTTGTGCCTCGTCTGGCTGAAAATCAAGGAAAATAATTATTGGGTTGGGCTTTTACTGCAATTTCATTTGAGGGCTCAAAGTGCATGTTTCTGTTTGTTTAAGAGTGAGAGACCTTACCTGCTGTTTTTGCTGATGTATGCATATTTAAGAATATATGTTTTCTGATTAGAAGCAAAGTTAAAATAGGTATTTACATCTATTTTTCTTAAGCTGCATGCCTGGTTTGAGTACTCCTTGGGGGACAAAAAAGGATGTTTCACATTTCATCCACAATTGGATGTACAGCAGCTATAAAGAATCACCAAGGGAGTCTTTGATGGGACAGAAAAGGCAGCATGTGGCTGTGCACAGGCTAAAGGAGCAATAACCCAGTTCTGAGTCTGTCCATAGTTTTCCCCTGTGCATCAGTTGAAGTTCAAGGGATTTCTCAGCAGGGGCTAAAGACGCAGTCATTTTTTTCTTGTATTTTTTAATAAAAGCCCAAAGGCAAAGCAGGAATCAGTCACTCAGTGTGACACAGATGGGGATCTCAGTCCAGCTGCCTGCTTCCAGAGCTACAGGGGCATTTCTAAGCAAGAGGATTTTGAAGCCTCCTTGTGTTGTCTTTGTTCCTGCTAAAGAGGAGTACAAAAATGCCCTTGTACTCACAGGGGTACTAGACCCAGCCCAGTTCTCTGGAGAACAGCACCAGAGGAAAACATGGTCCATGCTGTGAATTGTTGGGTTCTAACTTTGTGCCATGTGCAGCATTACTGCAGGGATGAACGTGGGTGCATGAGCCTGCTCTGTTTTTCCCCCCAGCTTGGACTAGAAGGGCACCTTGCCTTCCCTGGAAGTGGAAGCTCCTGCTATCTCATCTTCAGCTGCCCTTAAAATGGCTTAATTTTCATCTTTGTGAGCAGAGCCCCTGCAAGTACACTTCTGGTGGTAATCCCCATGCTGGCCACCTCTCCACGCATCCTTCCTACTCCAGCCCATCGGTATTTTCTTGAGCAAAGTCCTCTGGACCACAAAGGCCAGGATTCAGTCAGGTCTGTTTATGATGTGATAACCATTTTGCAGCATGAACTGCCAGACCCTCGCAAGCAAGCCCGTTCTCAGGGACAGTTGGTTCCTAGAGAAAGGATAATTTATAATCATGACACTTCCAAGGTCTCTCTCTTTCTCTCCCCCTTCCCCCTCCCAGTCCTTGCTCTCATCCCAACTGGTGAATATGGGATAGACCATCCCAGCACTTGCAGGGGGAGGCTACTTTTCTGGTTTCCTTGCAGTATGCTGTCTCATCCTGAAACTGCATATTTGATGCACTTTTATATTGAACTCATTTGCAAAATGACAGCTGTTTCTGATATGATAAGAAAGGTGGCCCAGCGGCCAGTGGCGCTGCAGAGCTGCTCATGTTCCTCACCTGAATTGCAAATGAGATAATGCTTTCTTATCTGTTAAAAAACACAAGCAACTGCACATATAAATAACACATCACCAAGTGCCAGCTGTTTGTGCCAATGACATTTTTCTTGAAAGAACAGCTCCCCTGTCATCTGCTTTCCCTCTTGCAGAAAATCTGGAGCTCTTTTGCAAGCACAGCAGAAAAGATGGGTTTTTTTCTTTTTTAAGCTGCA
This sequence comes from Eopsaltria australis, assembly GCA_034509425.1. Taxonomy (NCBI): domain Eukaryota; kingdom Metazoa; phylum Chordata; class Aves; order Passeriformes; family Petroicidae; genus Eopsaltria; species Eopsaltria australis. The sequence goes on from JAVTVJ010000180.1 coordinate 852,916, forward strand.
GTTACTTTAAAATAATTCCGTATGAGCAAAACCAGCTTTCATGACTCAGGTTTGGGCAATTTTTTTTTTTTTTTGGTACTTCCTTGTCCTTTTTCTGCATCTTTCTCTGAACAGAAGAAAGAAAGTCTCAGTGCTGCTTTCTGTCTTTTGGCAAATCATTCTCGCAGACCTTGCTGGCTTTCCATGATTTCAGGGCTTCTGTTTTAAATGATATGGAAAAAAGTTACTTAGTGTTTAAAATTTTTTTTCTGGTTTTGACAATGTGAAAGAGAACAGTAAATCACTTGTCTTAAGGTTTGTAAAAGGGGTTTTGATACCTTGAATTTAGATTGAAGGTAAAACCACCTCTAGAATCCCAGACAAAGAAGCAAGCAGGCCTGCTCACTCAGTAACCTTTACTATTAATTCTTGCAGACAACAGAACTTAAAAATACTACCAGGTGAAGTTGTTCTGGTAATTGATGTGCTCAGTGTCTTATTAGGATAAAACTGAGAAACACTTTTCTGCATTTTGCCAGCTCAGGCAGGGATGTATTTCTGTTACAAATGACCTTCTGGGAGAACTTGACTGCAGGGACATGATTCATTGGCAGCCTGCTGGTGACAGCCTTGTTTCTATTGTTCTAAAACTCTGGTTTCACATTTCTCCTGTTAGATAAGCTGCAAACATTAACTACACAGTGAGCTACAAATAAAGTGTGATGTAAGAATTAAGCCCATTATCTGATTGGCAGTGCAGGGCCACTCTTCCAGGTTAAGGGTTTGAGCAGAGGTTTTTTGGGGGTTTTTTAAAGCAAAACTTTGGCTTCTTACATTACTGAAAGCATTGTCCTCCCAAAAGATAAAATATTCCTTTGGAAGCTGCAGTGTGTATATATAGTGTGAGCTATAAATAGTCTGGAGCTAGTTCTGCACAGTACCAGTGTGCAGAGATATTAGGGACGGATTCTGATTTTTATGGCTACACTGGGGCCACTGAGAAAAACCAGTCTGAAATGGTAGCTTTTAAATTTAATTCATACCAAGATAAGAATCTTGCTGGGGCTTTTATATGTGTTTTAAGGAATAAAGGAGTTTGATGGCCTCAGTTTAATCTTCATTTGAGTTGGAGATTAAGTATCAATTTCTGGTATTCTTATTTAGGACTAATACCAAGGCAAATGAATTCACTCTTAAATGAGGAATGACTTGATTACCATGCTAGCTGAAAAATAGGTCTATATACTCCCACAGCTCAGCTGCTGTAAGTGGATGTGCATAAGGACTGAGAAATGGTTGCTATTCAGCTCCTTCTGATGTTAGGATGGGATGATTTTCAGCAATTGAATGATATATGATAATGTTGATATTCATGCAGGCTATTCGAGTGCCAGGATAAAGACCACAATGCCTGATTAGTCTCTTTCTCTTCAGGCATATGCTGGTTACAGGCTGACACTGGAACCAAATTCTCTGGCTGAAGCATTATCTTCCCTGCTGCAATGGGGTGGAGGCTGTGGGCAAGGGGACAAGAAGAAAAGTACCTGTTTATAAAGGATTATCGACCATGTGTTATCTCTTCTGCTGTAAAATCTTAACAGGACAAAGCATAATAATGTTATTAAGGGCAAATGAGGCAGGGTCAATGCCAGGGTATTAACCTTACTTAGCAAATTTGTGATAAATATAATAGATCTCATGTTTCCACAGGGACTTCTACAGCAGTTTCTGGTCATGCATTAAAACTCGCTGCCCTCTGTTGCATCCTTTCTTAGATTTGGATAGCAAGGAGGAGGGCTGCTTGTGCTGTCTGCTTGTGCCTTTTAACATCTGTGTGGCTTTGAGGCATCATTCTGGGTTCCTAGATATTTTTTTCAGTTCATCAGGTACACCTGAAAGAATAAGTTAGGCCACCCACACAGAGATGCCTGGTGGAGGAGGCTGCTAGCCTTGGTGGTACATGATAGGCCCCCATGGAGCACTTTGGGGTTCAGTCCTGTAGCAATTTGCTGTGCCATGGATTGCAGGATTCAGTGGAGCAGCTTTCATTCCTACTAATGAATTCCTGGTGACTTGTGGAGTATTTGCTGAAGTCTGTGGTGATCTTACACATCACAACTGAAGGTGTGTAGTTTCCTTCCAAGAATGATCCCTTAAGATCTTACCTTAAGTAAGACTTAATGCATCAGTCTTCCTGGTCAACTTTACCAGGCAGTTTATTTAACAGACTTCTCAATCACTGCTGAGGCAGGACTTCACTCCTGCTTGCACTTATCCTATATGCTGTCCTGGCCACTCTCAGAGGCTGTAGAAAGGGGGCAGGAGAGACAAGAACAACCTCTTTTGTGCATTCCTTTCAGCTCATGACTCCCTGCACAAGGACCCTGGAAATGGGCCATTCTGAAGTGTGCTGCAGGCAGGACCCATTTCAGACACTGGGAAACATCTCAGAGCTGCCTTAAAGTGCTCTAGTGCATGCCAGAAAACACAAAGGACCTGCAAGGACCCCAAAATCACTCCACTGCTCTAAAATTGCTGTGTCCTTGCTATGTATATGCAGTTGGGACAGCTAGGAACAGGGAACTGTCTTTCTACAGATACACTAATGTTCCCAGGCCAGCAAATATGACAATTAATAAAGCCCAAGGACTAAAAGCACACCAGTGCAGCTCACTCAAATCCCACTGCTATGGGCTCCTTTCACACCCAAGGAAAGTCTCCACTGCTCTTCCCAAGCTGTGACTGAGCCCACCCAATAATCTCTGCCACCCTCTTGAGTTCACCTCTGGCTGTGCCTGTCCCTGTCTGAATGGTCAAATCAGCCTCTGTTGCTTCTTCTACAGAGATGCATTTCTTGATACAGCAGGAACCGCCAGATATAATCCCAGCCTTCCTTTTCAGCTCTGCACCCTCATGTGGTAAATGTCTTTACTTGTGTCATTCCACTGACCTTTTATATTGGTTGTTCTTGGTAGCAGTAGCAATAGAGCTCAAACTTATAGGTAAGCACCTTTTACTCCTTAGTCGTAGCTGTGGTGCTGACTGTGGAAACATCTCCCCCTGTCTTCAGCTAGTTCCAGGTAGCAAGCTTGTGACAGGCATAACTATTATTTATCTAGGCTGGTCTGAGTATTTTCCCAAAGAATTTGTGAAATACTCTCTGAATGATCAAAGGCACAAGTATGTGACTTCAGGTCACTGGACAGCAAGCTATTTAAAAAGCACTCACTAAAAAAAGCAAATCTGAAAGACTAACTGGCACTAGAAAGCACTTAATTTAGAGAAGTGTCCATGCCATGAGTGAACGTCTTGTCATAAGGCAATATTGCAGCATTCCTCAGGGCTAGCACAGGTCCCACTTTCGTGTGTGGCACATGGATAGTGCCAGACTGAATGTAAATGTGTTCACATATAGTTCAAATACCCTTGGCATGCAGTCTTTTTGTCTTTTTTTCCTCCCATCTGTTTGACCCCAGAATCACTGGGCTGCTCGGTTGATTCATATAGCCTTTTGCACTATCAGTTTCAGCTTCCCTGATCTTGTTTTGGCATCCGTGCCTTTCAGCATCTTCGAAGAAAGCTATTATAATTCAATGAGCCTCCGAGTTTGTAAGATCATTGTCATTTCTCAGATGCAGATAAAATGTTTCTATCTTTGGGACTGAAGATTTGATGTCTCAGATGAAATTGTTTCATCATCATATAATACAGTTAAGCTTCTTACTTTAAGAATTGGTGGAGTAAGGCTTGCTGCTCTCATGGCAATACCTACTTGCACTTCTTTTCCATGTCTCTGTTTCCTGCTGGGCTGGTTTACAGAATAATATGCTAATGAAGGGCAAGAAGAAACAAACTGTGGTGAATTATTCCCTTTGCACTCTTTTTATTTCAAATTATTCATCTCCTTTCTGGGACTATGTGGATTTTTCAGTTTCACAAATACGACCTTGTCTAGACCCTTTCCTTTGACAGGTACAGGATCACATGGGAAGCACTGTGAACTTTCTGACAGCCATTCTCACTCAGAATTACAGATTTTTAGTGAATTCCCTTGCTGCTTTGTAGGATTATTTCACCAACTGTTTTTTCCCCTCTACAGTTTATATGGTTATTGGGCACATATTCAAAACTGATAAATGAGTAAAATGAGCAAACATGATTATCTTTCCTGTAATAAATTGAGCAGAGTGGGTCGCTTAGCATCATTTTCTGTACAGTCCTTGGCACTGGGAGCCTTACCAAGATATGCCAGCTCAACTGTCCTCATTCAGCTCCCTGGGAAGGCTGTCAGAGTGGCCAGCAGAGTTCACTTTAGATTTCCTCTTCATCCCTTGCTCTGCAGCTGTTACGTGATTTGCAAGCAAAGTTTCTATTTCTTCAAAAGCACTTTCATCTTTTGAAAACCTTCTCCAGAAACCCCCCTTCCCTAAATTATTCATGTTTAGGGTAGGCTTTCTGGTACCCTGAGGTCCAAAGTACATATATTGATGACACCTGCTGGAGTCTTGTCTGTGTTGGCAGGAGAGACCTGTGAACCTTTAATGACATGAAACACTGTGGTTATATGTGTCAGGATGGAGATGCAGCTGAACTCCACTCCTTTACTCTTTGACATCCACTTTTTCTGAAAAATATTTTCCAGTGTCATATTTCAATGGATCAATAAAGCGTATAGCCTTTCTACTAAAAAAAAAAAAAAAAGTCTTGAAAGTATCTGACAAAATTAAATCCATGACCTTCCAACATTTCCATGTGCTGTTTCGTTTCTCTGGATCAGCAAGAATAGCCCAAATATTAGCTGAATAGTCTTGTAATCTTAAGGGGAAGAACTTTTCCCTGCGGGGGGAGTCTCTCTCTTAAAAGGCCCCTTTGTATTTTCTTGGATGTTTTACAAATGCTGCACCTGTACACGAGAGCTTCATCCAGATATGAAATATGCACTTCAAAGTGTGCTTCCATACACCCCTGAAATGAGAGCCCCTGTGCATTTGATAAATCAAATGGAAGTCTGATCTGATTATACAAATGTCATGTAGCTACAATGGCTGTGTTCTAATTAGTTTTTCAGCCATGAACCTTTGATAGGGGCCTTTTTCTTCAAAAGGAGGCTTTATCTCCCATACTGATCAAAATATTTTTAGTTGTCAGCCTGTTTACTAAATTCCACCTAGTCCATGAATATTGCCAATCCTTCTCTAATGTGCATTAACAAGATGGATAAGATTATTCTAATTTTGGTATCTCTTTTACATTTAACAGTACAGTATTTCCTTTATGTAGAACACTATTCATGAAGACACATTTTCTAAGCATGAGGTTGGATTAGTTTTTGCAGATCTCAGATCAGTCCGGTGCTCTGTCCTCTCTGGCAAAAGTTTTAATTCCCTCCTAGCTGAAGCAAATCCAAATATATAAATTTAAAAAGAAGAAAAAAGCAAAATCCAACCACAACCAGAAAATTCCCCACAAACCTTGAAAGTTCTGTCCTTCTGATCCCCCTGGCTAGAATTGGAGATGGCAGAGATATTTTGGGTATGCTCAACTCAGTAGCAATAACCACACCAGCTTCTTGAGTCCATCACTTTGACATCTCCAGCAGTTTTCTATTTCATAGTGGCACAAGCGAAGGCAGAAGGCAAACCTGACCTCTTTGCACTCTTGTAAGCACAGAGTGCCAACAAAAAACAGGAAGAAAGTGAAAACCATTTGCAATTCAGCAGGGATCTGGAAGCCTTCTGCAAGTGCAATACAGTGACAAACAAGTGATGGTCTCATGCACATCATTACAGGAATTTCTCCGTGCTGATGGTGTGCTCTGATGCTCTCACCAAGTTTCATTCTGACAAAGTGTGACTGTTTTCCTCACCTGCTGGCCTGCACTGCCAGGCCATGGGGTTTGCCCTCATACTTGAGGGAGAGAGAAGTGCTGATGTTGGCTTCAGTGGTTGCCTTTCATGCTGAAACATTTTCAGCCTAATCTCTTTTATTGGCAGCATCCAAAGTCAGATGCTTAAACCTCATATGGAGACTGAATAATTATAAAAAGGGATTGTATCCAACTGCCTCATGTACTCACATGTGCCTGAGTGGTGAAAAGTCACAAGTGTCTCTCTTCTCTCTCCCTCCTTGACTGATCTTGAATAACTTTATCCCTCTCAAGTGCAGAGGTAGTGTTGTGCCCTTTCATACACTTTAATAACTGGTTTCCCTTAGTTAATACTCAGTATTACCTGGTTTGCCTTTGACTCAGGATTTGTATTTTATGTTTTCCCAAGGCAGGTATGAAGGCTGGCTGCACCCAGGTGCTGCCGCTACTGCTAAGCTTCCACTTTACATTCCCCAAATTCCAGCCTGGTGTGTCTAGGCAGATACCTCTTGGCTGTTTAAATTGAAAAACAGTAACATTGAAATACACTGAGGTTAAGGAGAAAGTCAAACAACTGCTCTAGGCTTAGAGTAAGAGAGTACCAGGTGAGAGAGATTTTGTGGATAGGAAAGCTAAAGGAACTGGTCATCAATGCAGGAGCAGAACCACCTCTACAGAAACGCGTAGGCTGAATAAGGATACGATGTGAAAATAGAAGAAACAGGTAGTTTAAAAAATGGCCAATTATTTTAATTCCAGGGAAATTTCAAAGCAGGAGTTGCTGTAGCACATACAAACTGCAAATGTTCTGACAGTTTTAGCATTTTCAGCGGTGTTTTCAAGATGTCTTCAAACCACTTTGCTGTTGATTTTCCCCCTCCCGCTGCCCTTTTATCAGCAAGCAAAGATGACAAAGCAGAGTGGAAAATTAAAATATTACAATGTTCACTACCCACACTGTCTCAATGATCATAAAGAGAAAGACAATCTGACGTGCAGAAAACCAGCTGTGAGAGTTCAGCAGCCTGCATGCGTGTGTGCAGCAGAGAGGGTGCAGAGTGTGGGGGATGAAATCGTGTCACTGCATAAGGAGTGGTTTGGGCATGGTAATTGTTATATCTGAATGATCGTGACATGCAAGCAGGGAAAACAATGATGTTTCCAGACTCTGTGGAGAAGCAAAATCCTTGCTTCCAAGCACGGCTGAACTTTGCAACCAAGAGCTTAATGCCATACCAGGTCAGTTGGGATATAATGGTCTCTAACCAGAACAGTCAAATGTTGGTGTTTGCTATCAACTGGCTGAGTGATACCCAGAAATTCTTTCCAAACTTATAAACAAGCAAAGAGGCAGGTTTGAACCTGAACTCCAGGGTAATCACGCCCCTCAGGAACATAAACAAACATGGCACCGGCTGGAAAAATTATTCTTGAGGCGTCACTTTTGACTGATCCAAATGAGAAGTTTCCAAAGTCTGGGTCACAACCCCGAGGAGCGCTGATGGAAGGGAGGTCAAGAGCCTGGAAATGAGGGTGGGAGCCGACAGGCTTGGGAACTGCTGATGTAGGCAGATGAATGGTCACGTCAAAGGCGTCCCCTTGGAATACCCTTTTTCCTCTCTCCTGCCTCAGAAACAGTAACTAGTGAATTTTAAAGCTGACGAGACTGGCTGTTTATAGCACACTGCTGTATTTTTACAAGTATCCCTGGAAATGAGCCCAAGATGATTAGGGAGATGGGAGCAGGGAAAGTTCTTGAGTGAAGGATGTGGGACAAGGAGAAAGGGAGGAGAGGCAGGTCTCTGGGAGACAGGATCCGCCAAGCAAAAATAAGATTCATCAGTTTCAATGGGAGGAGAACAGTTTTTTAAGGTTGTAGTGAGGTTTTAAAGTCTAACTTGGAAGGTCAAATTCTTCTCCCTTAAGAAGAAGTTTGAAGGATGTTCTTGTGCTCCTTCCCTGCGAGGAGCCCCTGGTGCTGAACTGGATACCTTGGTGTGGAAGTCAACACAAGGTGGGATTAATGTGTGGCCAGAGTAAGGTCTGTACAGCTATATATACACAGAATAAGGTAATTGCATCTAAGTGAGTCTCCAAATGGCCTCCTTTACTGTCCTTGTGTTTCAAAAGCTACCAAAGTTAGGCCCTGTATTTATGTGCGTTGAGAGTAAGACACTGTTATTGGCAACTTGGGTGGTTTACTTTATAATGATCATACAATGGAAGAAAGTGGAACAGAGCAGCAAATTTATACAGCTTACATTACTAATTTTGTACCAAGTCCTTATTAAGAAAAGCATTTTAAGTTTTAGTAATGTCATCTTTTGTAATACCAAGCTGGCTTCAATACAAGAAGAGCATCAGCACCACGAAATGGATACCTTGAACAATCCCAGGGCATGGAGGAGGAAAGCAATTTTTGGCAATTAGGAGGGAGTATAGCAATAGCACAGGTTCAAGTCAGGGGTGGGAAATAGGCCTGGAGGGGATAAGCCAACAGAGGCCATCACTGAAAAGCAAACATTAGGTCGGTGTGGTGCAATACCGAGCTGTGGCTACGTGCTGGGTACAATGCAGAGGTAAAGTCAACACCACTGTGTGCTATTTATTTAATAGTGTTATGTTCAGAGGTGTTCACTGACAAGAAGGTTTTTGTAACCCACTGCAGCTACAGGGTTTCCTGGGTGCTGTCTTTTAGGCTCAAAGATGCAGGGGACTAGTCTTGCTCAGGGAACAAGGTTCTGTGAGGCACAGGGCAAGGCAGAACCAAGTTTCCTGTGTACCCCAATTGCTGCTACAGAGACTGAAATAAATACTGGAGGGAGAAGAGAGGTGAGTGAGACCCTGAGGACAAGGAGAGATAGGGTTTCTTAAGCTTTAAACCTACTGGCAGGGCAGACCTAGGGACGTCTGCATAGGGAAACTCTCTGCCACTGCTTGCTCCTAGCAAGTTAAAGACTTTGTAGACCTCTTCATGATTTAATGAATTCATCTTAGCATGTACAACTTCAAATAGCAGCTAACTGGTCAAGCAAGTGATTAATCTTATGTTCTCTGTTGAGGGCCTTGGGAGCTTTGTTCTTGAAGGCACCTAATTTAGCAGGACGGTCCAGACTGGATTTATAGGTGAGATTCAGTTTAGGCTTTTACGTGCATATCTCCTAAGTGCCAGCCATAGAGATTGTTCACAGATGTGCTTCAGGTGTGACCAGATGTGTGGAATCAGTCCATGTATCCAGTTCTGGTGAATCATCATGGACCAGTCTCCACAACTTTCTTTCCAGGGTTTAAAGCACACCTTTGGTTTGTTTGAAAAATTCAAAGTTTTATTTTCATAACTACCTTTAGTTTTGGGGATGCCTTTAGGGCTATCTGGAATCTACTGAAACATGCTGAACTCTAAATCAAAGGTTTCTGTATTTCATTTCAAATACACGGAAATCAAGTTGAGGTTTCTCCTCCAATCATGTGGAAGTTCATTTTAATTTCCAAAGCATACTGTATTTTCTTTTAAAAACTGATAAGTTCTGTTTAATGCTGAGGTCAGAATATATAATTTCCGGCTGGCTATTTTTTCACATCAAAGCATGTGACTTCAGTTTCCAAAACATTTTTCCCCAAATATCTTTTTCCAGTCTGCAAAATAAGCCATGGGAAAATAGTACAAATCTCATCATGATGCTTGAAATTGTCATGGTTTTCACATGTGACTGGTGACCATGCAAAGTAAAGAAAGGGTCTAATGTTACAGGATCTTTGTGGTCAGTTTGTGTCATGATTTAAGTGTTTGGTGCCTTTAGTGCAGTAATAATCTAGTCCTATGGCTGACCCAGTCCATCTCTTCAGGTACACCTAATCTCCAGTGTGCTTCAGTCAGTGGGTTTGTTTGAGGTTTTTTCCTTGATATTAGTTGAAAACATTTTAAGGTATATGGCATCCTCCTTGCAAAGAAATTTTTCAGGGGATTGTCAGGAATTTTTAATTCTCACAAGCAGTCTGACTATTCCCATTCTTAATTCTTCCTGTTGGTCATAGAGCTCATCTCTGACAGTACCCTTAAAATAAACTGTTATCATGTTCATAAGTCAGTTGTTGATACATAATGTAAGGGCTGATCCCTATCCTCCTACTGGAGTTCCTAAATACCAAAGGGAATTCTTCCTGAACAAAAAAAAAACAACAAAACAAAACTTAACTGGTTCCAGCCTATTAGAAATCTAAGTCTTCAGAGTAAGTCCTTTACCCAAAATATAATTCTCCCAGTTGAAAGACAGACATAATAAAAATGCTAGATTAAAAAAAAAAACAAGCAAACAAAAAATAACAACAACAACAAAAACCCAAAACAAAACAAAAAAAACCCAAACATGAAAACAAATAAACAAATAATGGACTTTTCTTGCTGGGGGCTGTTACAGGGCAGAGCTCTGGAAATAGATCAATTCACCTAATGAAGGGCCTTTGGATTATAAGTTTTCTGTTTGTAGACAGCAGACTCTCCTTGTATTTCCATATTGACAGCGTATCTCCTAAGGAGCTGCGCCCTTTAATCTCATTATGTATGGATTTGTGTATGTGACATACGATTTTGTTACCAAGACACTATTTGAAGCAAATATCCTAAGGCCTTCCAAGTTGGCAAGTTGATGCTGATTTCTGAGTCATGCCAGCCTAAAATATTATTTTGTATTTTTGCAACATTTTGGACTGTAGAGGGAACATCAGCCATCTTACCTGACTGATGCTATCAGACGCTTTCCATTATTTTCCTAATGTATGTCCTAGAGACAGCCAGACACACACATCAGCCTGGATACAAATGGCACTGCGATTGAACGGGATTCAGTTTATCAGAAAGGTGGATCAGCTCAGTTAACTATAGCAACTAATCTATAGCAGGATAAGGACTTGACAGGTTCTTTCAAGCTTGATGTAATTTGCACCACCTCATGTGTTGCTTTCCTCATCTTCCTTCTCCTTTCTTCTTCCCTGGATATTGCCATCTCATCTTGGTTTATACAAACACACACTGCTACTGACAGCTTTTTCTGCTGTGTAGGTTCAGCGTGGGACTGGACAGATCTGGGCATGGGCAGCACAGAGGCCATTTGTGAAATGGGCTGGGGGGCTCCAGCCTGTGCCACAGTGGGCTCCTGTTGGTCCCTTGGTTCTAATTTACATAGTAGTGACTACTAATTAACAACCTGTTAGCTAGTTCTGAGAGTTATTCTGGAATGTGGCCTTTAGTAATAGGGGATTGATAAATGGCAGGGGATTCACTTCCAGTTCTGCACTCATTCCAAGAATCCTTTAACAGTGCACAATATCTCATGGTGCTGCATAATATCTATTTCTGAATTCTAGCTGCAGCTGAGGCTTTCTTTTTTTGTCCTGCTGGAGTTGCTGAGATTGTTTCATTTGTCAGGGGAGAATGTTCAAAGAAGAAATACTAAAATACATTGAATAAAAATAAATTTAAAGTATTTCTACCCTATCTGAAATATGATTTCTCAAGATCTTGCAGAGTGTCTGTAGCTTAGCCAGCTGCAATATAAATGGCACTTTATGAAAAAGTGCCAGAGCCCTATAACTTTCATATAATTAATGAATGGTAGATACCACTCTCAGCACAAATAATTAGCAGGATTTATATTGCATTCTCTTCACAAAGAATGAGTCACTTCTCCCACACTCAAAGCATGCAGAAATTCTCAGGGAAATTTCAGCTGGGTACATTTTATTATTATTATTTCATTTAACTATTTTTTGGGTTTGATGACAATGTCATCATAAATGAAATCTAGGACGTTTCATACCTTCATATGAGGAAGCCATCCTTGTAAAGGGAGGACATGACAGTTATAAATTAGTGTAAGTAATGAAAATTATTTCCATGGACATGAATTTTTTGTAGACAAAAAGTTTACTGAGTAGTACTTCTCTTTTATTTTCCAGCAATCCGAAAGTGAAACTCTTAAACGTTTACAGGCAGAGGAGCTGGCCTTCAGGAACTCACATGATTTCCAGCAACATCCCATATGTAGAATTAAGATAATGAAAGCAATGAAAAAACTTGCCATTACAAGTCTTCTGAAGCTGGCAGGTGTTATCTCTGCGTAGCCATGCTCTGATATGCATAGCATAAGGCTCCCTTCCCTGGTGTTCCAAGAATTTATATCACAGAATAGTTCAGAGAAGTCACAGTCCTGAATTTTATGTGTGGTAGATGACACTGTGGGGACTTTGGAAGCTCACAACGACTGTATCAAGTTGAACAAAAAGCACAACCCCTTGTGTAGCTCACTTTTAATAGCAAAGTAAGTAAGTGAGTAAACCTGGGGTAAATGATAGTGTAACACAGGTAACAAATTTACCGAGATCAAAAAAGTAGACTCTAGGAAAGGAAGGGTCTTCATGGGCTGAGATCCTTGTTCAGCTGCAATGAAATAGGTCAATTCCTCCAGCCTAAGGTGTTCGTGATGCTTCATCTTAACTTGTCCTTGATGTCTCTGAGCCAGGTTCTGTGTCCTGAGCTGTGTGTGCCCATTCTCTTTGGGTACCTATGAAAGTACTATGGAGGAGTTTGTGTAGCTCGGTTAGATTTATCTCTTTTGCTGTCTTGCTGGTATGGTTAAAGGAGAGTTTGGAAACTATGAATAGAATAATTATTTCAAATATGGTCCAAAAGTTTGTATTTTCACAACTGTGTCTTTTCAGAGAAGAGAACTGAGCTAAGTCGGAATAAAAGCAATTGTGGGATTTTTGGAAGGGAGTAGATGGCACAGGGAAAGCAATGTGTTGCAAGTGGCTAGATCCAGCCCATGGGTACCATATGTTTTGAAATCCTTGTGGTCTGGATAGTGACCAGCTAGATTTTTCAGCCTGAGGCTTCCAGCTCCACCCCACTGAGGAAGGATTTCCTGCTGCTATGCTGCCCAAAAAGTGCCTGAGCACCCTGAAGTCCCTCTGTCACTTATCAATATAAATACAATTAAAGCAGAGTGTTTGCAAAGAGAACTGGAGGTCACTGCTCTCTATACACTGCTTTTCTGCAGGCTGCTGTTTTGATACATTTCTGTATCATGAAATTTCACCAAAATCCATGTTTGAAGTGCAGATTTTCTCCAGACAAATTGCGGGCTGATGAGCTCTGCAGAGATGGGAGCCTGGCCTGTGCAGAAGTGTCAGCATTGACTGCTGGATGCAAAATTGGATCTGAAGTACAGGGGTCTGGAAGGCAGAAACTTTGTGTTACATGGCCTTTCTGTTGTTATAATAGAATATTATGACGGTTGAGCTCTTTCTTTCATAATACACTCCTGTGATGACTCCCAAACATACTCCTTCAAAGATGATCTGCAGCCAGTTATCCAGATAATGAAGAAGGGCAGGGAGAGGGAGGGGGAAGATTACCCACAGCTAATGTGAAACATGTGCCAATGAGACAGTGACTAGTCAGTGTGTCCATCTTTTAACATGCAGAAAGTGCATCTCCTTAGAGCCACAGATAATCTGGGGCTCCTGGAAGCCGTAAGCAGATGGGAGTCTCTGTCCTGGCTGTGACACAGCCAAAGCTGTAGGGAAAAGACAGAATGGGTCAATCCATGGCTCAGGTAATCCATTTATGGATAAGCAAACACTATGTGTGACATGATTTGACTGTTCTTGTTAAAGTTTCCATTGCCAGTCTGACATGATCAAATTCTTGCCACTTATATTGACATTTTTCCTTACTCTAGTTAGTAACTGGACTTGGGCTGGACCTTAAGATCAGCTTAGCTATATAACGTAATATATAATGTAGCTTTTTTACATAAAATACAGGAAGTGGAAAGACTCTACAAAACTGCAGAGTGCATGGCAATACAGCTCAGTCATCTTTTGAAGATCACTTGACTTCGGTGAAAGAGGCTTATCTTCCCCTGGGTAGAGACATTCTTCTGCTGTGACATAATATCACATTTTCTCTTCTATCTCCTTTATTGTTTCTGGAGAAAATACAGAGAGAAGGATAAAATACTCTCTGGTGACCCCTACACCTCCAGACTCATTGCCTCGTGCCTTTTGTGACAGGTAACTTTCTAATGAGTGTTGCTGGAGGCGTTTCACAGTTCTTGTTAAAATGATTTGTTGGCTTTAGGACTTCAATTTGCAAGATTGAATCCCTTACCATTGAGAAGATGCAGACCCTTCAAGCAGCATTTAGCATTACCTTCAGGCTCAGCCCCTTGCTGCTTCATCCAGCACTGTTGATGCCAGGGGAAGTTTTACCCTGGATTTCAAACTTGCTTGGCCCTGAGGACTGTGGTCCTTTCATCCTTTGGGCAGTTAAGATGCTTATGACCTTCCACAGGGTCTGCAAACACTGTGATGGAGGGTGGGCTTCATGCCACACATGGTGGGAGCTTTGGCCTGAAGTGCTGACAGTCTTAAGTTTAGATTTGGTGCAATAAGTGGGAGTAATAAGCAAAAGTTGGGAACAGGCACAGCGAAGGTCATGGCAGTGAGACCAAGGTTGCTCTGATTTGGCAGGTGAATATCCTGATGGCTACACTGATTAAACCGTGAGTCACCAGCTGCAGGCTGGAAGGAAGAAGCAAGACATTAGAAGCATGTGGCTGTGAGGTGTCCTGGAAGGCAAATGTTAGGAGGACAATTCATGCCCAGAGGACCAGAATAGCTTGTCCACTAGCTTAATTGTTTTAGGCATTTAAAACACACTGGGAAAATCACTAACAAGAGTGCCCAAAAGAACAATGTTGCATCAGTTATCTTCCTGATCATTTGATTGGTTTGATTTTTATTTATACTAAACAAAATAAGTTTATTTGTGATGCCTCATCTTTAGTCTGAATGTCTTTAATTTGGACATCCATTTAATTTGGAAGTTTTCCATGCAATGCCAGTGAGACTGTCAGATTGGAGCCATGACTTATAACCAAAAATCTTTCTTGTTCCATGTTGCTGACCGCAGCTTTGGTTAAGAAATGTGAAAGAATGTTAAAATCCAGTGTCATTTTCTCTGTGGATTTTGTTTATTTTTAACAGTTTGATTGGACAATGAAAAATGTCAGTGATGCCAGTTGCAGGTCTTTAGGTACAAGTTTGCCTTTCGGTCATTGTGTGGGAATGATTTTTTGCTTTTAAAAACTGACAGCTGTGGATTTTTAGTTCCTTTTTCTTAATAATCTCTGGGGAAATATGGCTTTACATAAAAGGCTGTTGTATGAAAAGGTAAAACTGTGGCCAGGTTGGGATGACGACATCTTTTTCATGTGTTGGTAACTTTGTCAGAGAGCAGCAGCAACAAGCTAAGCAAAGGTTGGAAGCAGCATAGCTGCTTCTGTTTCCCTTGAATTCCTTTCATCAGTCCAGTGACTACATGAGTTCTGATGACACATTTCTGGGTCACATGTGCCAGAAAGATGGGCTATATGGAGATACATAGCATGGAAACTATTCTAGCTCAAGACCAGTTACGTATACAGATTTCACACGTGCTGTAAATGTGTATATTCCTCACATGGACTTTATTAATAGCACAAGAATGAGACAGGGAGAGCCAGTTACATTGCTCCGTATGTAAATAAAGCAACCGAAATACACTCTTTCTTGTTCCTTATTGTATTAAAACTACAAATGGCTTATTAGAATCATAGAATGGCTTGGATTGGAAGGGACCTTAAAGATCACCCAGTTCCATGCCCCTGCCATGGTCAGAGACAGCTTTCACTATCCCAGGGTGCTCCAAACCCCATCCAACCTGGCCTTGACTGCTTCCAGGAATGGGATATCCACAGCTTCTCTGGGTAACCAATACCAGGCCCTCACTCCCCTCAGAGTAAAGAATTTATTCCTAATATCTAATCTAAATCTTTCCTCTTTCAGTTTATTACCCTATAAGGCAGCTTAGACCAGCACAAGCCCATTAGGAAATGCAGAGGAGCACAAGTCAGAGTACACATTATCCAAGCCCAGCTGGGGAGCTGCAGGAGAGGAGCAAAGGCACGAAGATGCAGCATCCACAGCTGGAGAAATAGGAGGCCCAGATGAGTATTAAAAAAGCCAGACTCATGCATGACCAAACTGAATGCTTGTTTTCCTTTTGGTTCAGTGGAAACTTTGCAATGGAAGAGTTAGGTAGTTTTCTTCCTTGGCTCTGCCACCAAAGGGGTGCTGCAGCCATTCCCAGCCAACTTTCTCACATTCAGTAGGATCTAGATTTCTCTGCACAGGATATTGCTCTGGTTAGGAGATCAGAGGGAAAAATGCTGGGACTGTGGGTTGTCTTTATTTGGATTTTTTCAGGTTCATCAGTGACTTCCACTGCAATTCTTTCAGCTAGTGGTAGTAGCAAGCTGTTGCCCTGGTACATGGATTAAATAGAGCTGGACACAAACTGCAGTGGTTGAAGATTGCATATCCAGTCCTCTGGGTTCCCACTAACAGGAAAAACTGAGAAATGTGTCTAGAGAAACTCGATCCAAGTATTCATGTCCTTCAGACACTGAACAAAACCAGTTGGATGGAAAGAGCTTTCATTAATGACCCTCCTGTATTAATCGCAACCAATTAATTTAATATTCAGCAACATGGAGAAGTATGGAAAGGTTAACCCAGTTTGACACCTGTGATGAGTATGAACTAAACTCCGAATTCTCAAATAATCATAGCCTCGGCTATGCTTTAAATTCCTATTTATAGCCATGAAAAGTGATACTCTTGATACTCTTCAGAGATGTGGTGAGTCCAGATGAAAACACAGACATCAGGTGCTGACTATTGGGTAACTAAGGGAAAATTAAAAATGAGAGCTATTTACAATACATGAGGGTGAATGTATTTACAATACATTCATTGGCTGCTAATGAAATTATTACACAAATTATGTAATATTTCACATGTTTTCATTTGAAGAACAAGTAGAAATTCTTCAAAGGTGGGGGCAAGGGGCTTCCAACCATCCTAAGAAGAAGAGTGGTCTCCCATTCAACACCTTTTATGTGAATGGGACATACAGGTGATGTGCTTCTAAATGTCAGCAAGGAAAGGAATACCAGCAAACTGATAGAGCTGACAACTAGGAATCTGGATCAGCATTTCTCTCCCCAGCTCTGTACCTAACACGCATTTTGACCCTGGTAACTTTCTGGTTTTCAAGCCTCAGTTTAACCATGTATTTAAACAGACAAACCAAAATGTAGCCTGTGAGGATACTGTAAAAGTTAGAGGGTTTGGAGGGGAGAGAAGCTGAGTGAAGTATTACGTGAGCTGTACTTTTACAGGTTTGCTCCCAGAAGAAAATACACATCACATGTAAAATTCAAAACATTCTTCCATGTCCTTAGGTTCAAATTATGGACATAAATGAGAAATGTATTTAAGTGCTAAGCAGGATATAGCACAGGACTGTTGCATTTCCATTTGCACTGCAAGCAAAGAATTCATCTTAAATGTGCTAGGCCTGCATGGTTTTTTATCACACCTATAAAGATCATTTACCTCCAGTAATCAAAGTTAGCCACATTAGTGGCTAAGAATATTTACTAAGCAGTAGCGAAGAAATCAGTTTTAAATTCTACTGATTTCTTTTCATCTGTGTCTCAATTAAACACTCCACATTAAATTCCAGAAATTTCTCTGCTGCTACTTGTAATGGGTCAGAAATGTCAGGGTATCCTTGAAGTGGAGCACTCTTCTCCAAGGCACTCTGCATAGCTTAATTAGCACATTTATTTCTTTCCCTGTGCCTTCTCTAAGGGCTTTCATTATGTCAGATGCTTCCAGTTATTAGAAATCAGAGCCAGAAGTCAACTGATGAGCTACTGATCGCTCAAGCTAAATGTAATTTAATGCAACAGTTATCTAAGCAGTTTGCAAAGCCCCTCTGGGGACTGTATGTGCAGGAATGCTCCAGGATGTAGATCCCTACAGACTCTGTGCAGTGCAGCACAAGACGTGCACATTAAAGAACTGGTCCTTTAATGGCCCAAAGTCATCACTATGGCACTTTTCTTTTATTCTACTGTGGCAAGAAATCAAGCAAAGAAGCTTTAAAACTGTCAAAAATTAGATGTTTGTTTTTTTGTTGTGTAATTGGGGTTTTTTTCTCGACGGGCAGTGAGGGACCCTCCCAATATCTTCAAGTAGCTTTGTTGTCTTCAAACCCCAGCCTCGGCTGTGTAATTGCCACAGCTGGGCAGTGAGGGAAATGGTCCTCATTTTAAGTCCTAGAGCCAGATCATGTCTCAGAGTCTCTGGCTGAATGTTTTTCGTCCAAGGTAACTGACTAAGCAGAACTAGTTCTGATTCTGGCTAATGATATGTCATTAATATACAAGGCCTCTAAAATGTTTGCTTATGAATTGTGAGACTTTGACCCTGAGATATCAGAAATCATTCCAACTAGACTAAACACACAGAATTCACATAGTTCAGTATATGGTGAGGTCTCTTACCAACCCTTTTCTATCATAGCCATTTTATGTGAACGTCAGCAAGTGCATATCATACTGGGATTTTCCACTTGGCCTTTATTCACTATCAAACTGATAATGGGATGAAAACTGGACTTGAGGAATGCAGTTCAAAGGACTTGCACTATTGAACCTGTGTACCAAGCCTGGCTGTATGGGTGGTAGTAATGACTTGTGACGATATCATAAACTGGAGACAGCCTGTGCAGGGCCATGAAACAGAAGATATATAGCCCACAGATGGGACAGTGAGGAGGAGGAGCCAGGCAAGGGGCACTTAGGGAGTGGAAGGCAGCCCAAGGAAGCTATAGGAAACAGCAGTCATGGCGATACTGTTCTGACAACAGTTTCTTCCTCCACTTCCCTGTGGAAGACTTGCTAAGTTAAAATTCTTATTTTGATAATCTCTGCTCATGAAAAGACTGTGGTTACATTTTTAAAGACCTGATGCCAAAATTGCTCCCAAATTCTGAAATGCTAAAGGATTAAGAAATCACTTAAGTAAAAAATCTATCCAGATTACTGGATCTTGTTATACTAAGAAGTATGAGAGTGATGATACAATGTAACATATAGTGAAATTTGTCCTGGTTAATTGCCATATTTCATGCAGACACTGAAATACAGAAGCTTTGTGAAGAATAGTCTCATGTCTTTTGTGGTGTTTGTTGGTATATTTTACCCTGCATGTTAACAATGCAGTAAAATATCATTGCTGGCTGATATCTTATTAAAAAAAACAAACCTACCTTCTCCAAAAAAACTTTTCATTCCCCATGTGGGATGCTACAGACTAACCCTTTTTGTTAAGGCAAACTTGATAGCCACATGTATTAATTCAGATTCTAAGACACTTGACAACCTCTCTGTCTGTATTGGCTGCTCACAGTAGTTTTCTTTTTATCAGGTCCCACTGTATATGCTGCAGGACCCTCAAAGGTACTGTGGTTTTAAATGCTCAGCTTTCTATTGAGAAAATCAGTGCAGGTGAATGAACAGTGTGAGTAGAGTGGCAGCCAGCAAGGCTGGGATTTACTGCAGTATCTCTGAAAGGAGCAGCCAGATCTGGGATGCAGTACAGTGGGTGGTAGAATCTCTTTATTCCTATAATACTTGAGACTTCAGATATTGTGATTTGTAAGGGTATTCCTACTTTAACCAGCAGGCTGATCAAGAAGAAACAATTATAGGTGATGCTCTTATTTTCTTTTAAGGGCAAAATGCTGTGCAACTCTGAGCACATCTTTCTTAATAATCTAGTTGTTCACATTTTACATATGCTCCTCCTGAACTGCCTATAGCAATATGCAACACTTCTCAGCTTGTCTGAGTTTGGAGGTTTCGAAGGCCTTCCTGGCTCTATTGAAGGAGGAGAAGGGCGTTGTATGGACTTTCCGTAAGGCTGAACTCCATGCAGAAAAAGCAGGGAACAACTTGTTCCTTCGCCTTCGTTTACTATGTTGACAAACCAAGGCTAAGACAAGGCAAGTGTTTTGACCTAGTTTACCCAGAGAGCAATAAGGAAGTAAGCTAGAAAATACCCAGGAAATTACCCAGGGAAATCTCCAATAAGGCAATGAAATACAAACTAGTCTTTTTGCAATGAACTGTCTACAGTGTCCTCCACCTCTGTTGGCTTTGCACAGAGCTGACTCGGTCACTTAGTGCTCTTTGGAATGAGCAGTTTTTTTAAACGTTGCTTTTGGTGAATCTAAGCAGAGGAAAGGTAATTGGTCACGTGCTGTGAGTGCTTCAGATGGGCTCTGGATGCTGTCTCAGGCAGCACATGACCTGACATGCTGAGCGGGTGAAGGGTGGGTGCGGCTCTGCCAGGAGTGCCTGGGCTTGTTGGTAGGATTGTTGCCATTCCTACCCACTTCTCTCTCTGTGGTCTTTCTGAAACAACACAGGCTATTAGCAATAGTTATGTGATGTAATCCATTTAGAGAGAAAAACTCCCTGATAAAGTTTGTGATTCTATTCTCTTTGAGACAAGACTAAGTGGTGAGATGGGCAGGTGAGCTGAAAATTCAGTGGGACACAGTCATCCATCCTGCAATCAAAGGTTCAAACAAGTCTTCCACTGGAAGGCCCTGAGACCAATCTATGTGCAAAAGTACAGACACTGTAGCAGCGTGCAGTGCCCTGGGCTGGCTGTGCACAGGCTACAGGGTTGGCATGGCAACACCAGCTTCCAGTGGGTGTAGGAGCATCCCTGAATCACAGCTTTACCTGCCATTCCATTGCACCTCCCAAGTGCTGAAGGGGAGTATCATGGGAGCCAGCAAAAGCCTTTCTCTCCCAAAAATAACTACTGAGAATAGGGAATACTTATCTGACAGAGCCTGCTATTGAAAAACGGATCTTGGGTCATATAAGCAGGAAAAAGACATTGAGGCTTATTTGTATTTCTGCCCCTGAGCACAAAGGGGTTGGAAAGCAGGCGGATCCCACCGATTGTGTGCTCCTCCTGTTTGGAGATGTAATCGGCGTCCACATACTGTGCCACAGCCTTTCCTCATCTCTAGGGGTTGGGTTGGGGCTGGGAATGATGTGTGGGGATAGACCCCCTCCAGTGTAGAGATGAAGACTCCAGCATCGCAGTGGGGGAGGGCTGGTCCCTGATGCAGTCTCTCCCCATCTTCTGACATGTGGCACGCACTGCTAGGAGCAGCGTTTGTGGGGCATGGAAGAAAACACAGAGTCACTCTGTTCGCTGAATCTCAACTTACCAACTGGAGAATAAGCCTCTGTGTAAACAGCACAAATGAAACGGATGTTTCGCCCTGCTACTGATAAGTTTATCAGCAAATCCAATGTGCACTGTGGACCCCGAGGAAAATACAAAGAAAATGTGTTAAAGAAAGAGATGTGGAGGGTCCTCAGATAACCTCCAGCTTACCATACCCTGGGGTTCAGGGTGCTCTGATCCGTGCTCTGGCACATGTCAGTCATTGCTCAGCCAACGTGAGTCCAAGGCTGGGCCTTTGTCATTTGTAACCACAAGGTCCAGTCTTTCCTGGGCTTCAGCTGTTGTAAATGCTATTGTGATGAATGAACCAGGACTATGCAGAGGTGCTATGGAAGATGGAAGCATAGTAGGGGCAGGCAGGGAACACGGCTGATGCTGGGGAGTTCTGTGGAAGGCCCTGCTGGACCTCGGGTGAGAGGTGTGGCTCTGGCCTCTCCAGCTGGTATTGTCTGTGAATAGACCATTGTCCTCCGCAAGAAAGCAAAGAGAAAACTGTCTCTTCTGTTTCCTTAACTGTGGCACTGAGCCAGTATTGCCTCACCAAGGGCTCGGCACCAGCTCAGAGGTCTCACAGCTCCAAAATGCCTCGCCCACATTGCCTCAAATGCCTGCTCTGGTGTCCTGTTACACATGGATCATTTTGGCTGACTGGATTTTGTTCCCTGCAAGTGAGTGGCTGGGAAGGAGACGTGTTTCACAGAGCTTATAATAGAACTCTTGCTTTGACCTCCACGACCGAGAGATTAACGCCATTCCAGAATGATATGGTGCGTGTTTTTTAAGGGTCCAAAGGCAATTCCTGTTTACAGAGCAGGTCTGGAAGAGCCTCAAAACATTCAGGCTGGGGCAGTGGCTGAGCAATTCCTTTCCTATCACTACTCTTCCAGGAGGACTTATGCCCTGCTGAGGGAGAACTTGAAACACTCCATGGATGGCTGAGCCAGGCTGTTGGGGTTGTGCAAAATCCCGCTGTCTGTCTCTGAGGAAATTCCTGTACCTATCCCTTCTCTTTACAGAAAAGTCACTTCAGAGCTTCTTTGGGGTGATTCTTTCTGGGTTTGGATTTGCAAAATTTCTATTAGGAACTATTTTGATGAGATCCAGAGAAAGGTTGCCAGTACTTATGGAAAATTTGTCATGGACAGTAAAGATGCATTTGCAATAGCCTTGGACTTCCTTCAGTTATTCAGCTCTGCAGATACAGTCTTAAATGCTTTGATCTATTGAGGTCCAACCTGCTAATCCTAATTATGTGCTCATGCCCAGCATCTTTACCTCTAATGGGCATTGAGAGCTGGGCCTGTGGCACTGCTCCCACCATGCCCACTTTTCCAATAAGTACAACAGGCTGAAAGCACTCTGAACAGGAAAAGGCTCCATCTGCTAACAGCATCAACCCTTGTGTTTACAGTTACATTTCCAGAAACCAGAGCATACAAGATCTCCTTTTTGAGTAAATGTATTCTCATGTCCATGAGGACCTTGATGCAAGTCAACCATCTGAGGCTTTTTGAGCCATTGCGGGGGCAGAAGTGACAGGAGCCTGGAGTCCACTGCCTAATGTATTCCCTGGCACAGTCCTAAAGAGAAAATTCGTTACATGTCTTTAGTCAAAGGAGTTATGCACTGACTTATTGTCATGGCCCAAAATTTAAGGTCCTTTTTGGAAAAAGTGGCCTATAATAAGCGCTCATGTTTACTTATTAGATGTGGACTGACAGCATGACCCATAGATGCTCCTCTAGGTGGGACATATTTAGCTTGTTATTAACTATGACCTTATGGAAGGAGAGTCATGTTCGTATGCTGGCAGGGAACAGCTAAGACTAGAGTCAGAGGCAGAGATTTTAGTTGGTTTTGGAAATTTAAATTCAGATTTTTAGGTACCAATGGCACCGAAATGAGAAGATATATGAACGTGGAAATCCATCATTTAGGATATAAACAATATGGAGCTCTTCTTGAAGGAAAGGGCAAGACACACTGAGCACATGCTAAGCTGTATTTACTCCAGAAGGATCATGCTGTGAGGTGATGACATGCCTTCCTTCCTCCCTCTACTTCTCATTTTCTCTCTGTATCAAGGGTCCCTGACCTTGGAAATTATTTACTTCTCCTCTGCAAACCATGACTCTCCTTCATTCTCTCTCATGGTCTTTTTTTGCACAAAGCTTTTGATGTGTTTCAGCCAGTTGACTACAGCCTCTCTGACCAATGCACACAAGTAGTGACGGTGCAAATGCCTGCTGCCTTTACTGGCGCTGGCCATATCCCTGTACAGCTGGTGTCTGCTGGGCTGGGATTTTCCGAGGGCTCTTGCGGCAGAGCAGGTTACAGACCGATTGAGACATGTTTGGTGGCTCAGCCACGTTTGCCACAAGGGGGGGGCGAAGAACAGAAACTGTGGAAATTTACTGACTCTGAAGACCTCATGACTTCTTGCTAAATCTGAAAATTCCCAGTATAATAAGAATAATTGTTTCCAAACCACCTGTGCAGCCTTTCATTATTTACCTGAATATTGCAGGGTCAGAGGTATTATTTTTGTCAGTGACACCAGTCCATCATTTGCCATAGGGGTGAAAGTTAAGGAATTCATTAGCCAAGGCACTGGTTTCTGATACAAGGACTTCCACAGAGATGTTGAATTTCAAATATATATATTTTTTCCCAACAAATTAGCATGTAGTGTGCCATCTCTTGTGAAATGTGTGCCCATTAGGAGTATGAGTGGGAGCAAGTAAGGTTGTGAGGAATTTTTCTGCAGCTTCTGTTTTCAAACAGTGATTTGCAAAGAAGCTATTTTCTTTCCTTTTTTATTTGAAAGGTTAATAAGTGCGAGGCTCTTTAAATCATCTGAGGTGGATCAGGGTTATGACTAAGAGATAAGGAGGGATTTGTCTGTCTGACAAACTTCCCCTCTGCTTATAGAGAAGGTTAGTATGTTCAGAAGTGGCAAAATACCACTGAGTGCAAAATGCAGGGCGTAGTGTAAACTGGAGTTCTGACAGTTCATGAGCTGAGCAAAACCTCTTGAAATGCAGGGTGCTACGAGGCTCAGCACTGTGTCCTGCACAAGAAAAGCCTCCAGTGATGTCACTAAGAAAAGTGCTCAGTCTCCAGCCCACGAAAGATCAATGTAATACTACAAAGCTGATAGAAATTTTACTGTTAGGACAATTAATGTTCTTAGTCATTTTTATACTGGATCATGTAATCTACCCATCCAAATTAATGGTGCTTGTTTAAAAAAAAAAAACAAAACCTGAGTGAGGGAGAGAGGGATAAGACAGGAGAGACCAGAGAAAAATGTCCTTAGTCTCTGTTGTGCCTCCAGGCAAGGCACAAAGTCAATCTGCAGTAATGTAATTTCTAAGCAAGTCATAGCCAGGAGTAAAAACTGCAATGGTGATCAGAGATGATCAGTGCAGTTAACTCAAGCACAGCTAAAGGCAATGACTTCAGAGCCTGCAAAGTTCATCCAGGGCACAGTGCAAGGCCCTGATAAGTGCCTGCAGTGCAATACAGGCTGGGTTTGCTTTAATATTTTAGAGATAATGCTCTGTAAAGACAATGGACTGGTTCAGGGTGCAGCTGAAGTCATGTGGACAGAGATCTGTCTATTTAGGGTTTTAGCACTGGGGATGAAGGGACACAGTAAGAAGCTGTATATGTTCCATATGGCGCTCCCTAGAGTGGGTCCAGTTTCCTAAGCTGGGACTCTACTGTGTTGAAATCCTAATTCAAATACAAAAAATCTCTAGCAATTCAGGGCAGAAATAAGATATTTGCAGGTGGATAATTAGCTATCTGGATAACAATAAGGATCTGTTCTTTGCAGCCAAAATCTTGATTTGGTACATTTAGTGTAAGACAAAATGTCTTGAGATTTGACATGTTGTAAATTCTCTGCATCTGTCCAGGAGAGGGTAAAGGAGACAACAGATAACACCAAAGACCCCCAGAAAGTTCATAAAATACTTGAGATCAGAAAATAAAACCCACGGAGAAAAGCAGATGCATTAAAGGCAGCAGGACTGCGGATTGCACATCACATAAAATGAATACAGTTCATCACACTAAATTTTTCATGCCCAGACCATATATGTTCAGTTCTTGACAAAGTAATCTCTTTACAAAGCTCCATAATGCAGCAGAGTCAGCTAAGAACTGGTTATAAACAAAGAAGCTATTCAGCTGTCAAAGCAATTTTCAGCTATATTAAAGCAGAATGGGATGGAACGGGTTCTGCTGAGCCTTCTGCTGTCCCGGGGAGCCGGTGGCTGTGCCTGTGTGTGCCTCGTGTGACGAGGGGACAGCGCGTGCGTGCAGGGCCAGCCGCCCACGCTCACACGTGCGCACACACGTGTGGGGCCATCGCCCGTCGCCTTCCCCGGCTTGGGGCAGAAACTGCAAAGGGCTCATTTAAACCCTGTTTTCAGTCTGCACGTGGGGACATCACCGAGTTCTGTCCATTCCGATGATGTGTTTTGTTGCCATAGAAACCGGTGTACTTTGGAGGGGAAAGGCAGAAGGAGACTGAGAAAAGCAGAAAAATGAGATAGACCAGAAGTGTGCGGTGTGAATAGGTCACTAGGGTTGTGGGGCTCTTCACAAAGTGGCTAAAGCCTGAAGGCAGTGAGCTGCCTTATTTATTTGTGGGTATATCGTTCAAGAATAATTCAAATCCTTCCAAATGTACGTCAATTAAATGAACACAGCATCCTATTTCTTCATGTGCACTATCCCCCACCAGACAGGCTGTGTCAGTACTGCAGGGGCCAGGTTTCCAGGGTGCTTTCTGCTGACACATGACTTTGATGTTTGCTGTATCTCTGGTGTCATTAGCAGGTGTTTCCTATCTTCATCCCCAAACTTGGAAAGGAGGCAGGGCCTGGGAACCTACCGATTTCAACTAAGGTTCAATGAAATACCTGTCAAGTCTCCCATAAAAAAAGTTGTGCATGATCTGAACCTCCCAAGGGGTAGGCAGGGCAGGGAGAGGCATGCTGGAGCTATTCTATGATTTTTTTTTTGTGCCTTAAACCAGCCAACTTGCCATTGAATCATTTAATAACTAATTAAAAGTCCTGGATAAAACATGCTGTCTACAGCTTTCTGGCAAACATCCTAATGACTTCAGTAGAGCCAAGATTTTACCCTTTCCTGGACTGCAGAGCTTGTTTGTTGTCACTTATTTTTCTTTAGCTGCTTTATGTGGTTTTTTCCTCTTAGATAGGCAGGGTTTTTTCCTTTTTTCAAATATTCTCACTTCAGCTCCAGAATACAGACTCAGCACAATGGACCCCAAGAGTTAGTTCATTACCAGGTAGCTGTGTTTTGCCCATTTCCTTCTCTGCTGTGATCTAGAAGATGACAAGGGGCAGAAGAGAGGGCAGTAGGATTTTCAGCAGCTAAAAGCCACCTCGAGTATTTGTGTGCTGGCCTTGACTTGCAAGCCCTTGTTGCCAGAGCTATGTGGTGCTTACAGAGGTTCCTCAGCTGGTATCTGACCAGCTGGAAAGAGGATGGACCACTGCAGCCTAGAGCATCAGCTGTTTCACCACCCAGGGCTGAATGCCAGGAGGAGAAACAGAATCCTATACACGTGTATCCTATATGTGTAAATGCTGTGGTATCAGGATGATGTTCCCATTCTGTCTGTACCTGTTCTTTGGTACATGTTTCTCTGTCTTCCCCTTTTGTGTTTACCACTTGTATTCACAGTCCTTTTGCTTTCAAGGTCTTTCTTAGAAGAGACCATTTTTGCCTGGAGCTGATGCACCTCTGCTGCCTGCTTGCTTGAAGGTAGGGGTGTGCTAACAAACTGCTTCCCAGGGGCTTTTTGGCAGAGCATGCTCAAATTTCTGCTAAGCTCTTCATGAGAAGTTGCCCTTGGTCACATATGGCCCATGTATAAGGGACCAGAGCCAATAAAAATTGCCAGAACTTACTGCATTCTTCAAAGTTTAGGGCACCAGAGCATGAATTAACAGCAAATACCCTAAGCCCTCACCAATGCATCGGGTGGGAAAACCCGCAGCAGTTGTCTGTGGCATTGGTGTGATTCAAGCCCATGCTGTTTAATTACTTTTTGTGTACCTGAAGCCATGACACCTAGCAGTACTGGTAGCTGAGAGTCTCATTTGTTGGTTTATTGACAAATTATAAGAATAAAAAGACACTTTGTGAAGGGAGATATGATTTTGTTGAACAGCTCTAATCTTGGTTGTTTCCCTAAGCTTAAAACTTTGAATTTTACAAGTTATATGTTAAACACTCTGCTTCAGTCCTTTGTATCCAGACAGAAAGAAACAAATTGTAAAAAATGTGCTTTGTGGGTGATGTAGAATTCTTCTCTTCTGGGGAATCCATCAGGGAGGATGTTTGCTATATATTTATGAGATCCCTTGCAGATCTTTAGATGCTCTCAGATGTTCATTCTCTTGACCTTTTTGTTGCTAACATTTATTCTTCTTTTAATGGTAAGCTCTCAGAACAATACAGAGGGTTCAGTTCAAACTCCAGGCAAATCTTACATCACTCTTGGCTTTCAACAGGGCTCCACACAGAACTCAGCAAGATTTCATTGAGACTTTTCTATAGTGTTGGTTATAGTTCTCTAGGGGGGTAAAGGGAAAATTACTTTGGGCTTTAATGTTCTGTATTCATTAGTCTATGATTTATTTGTTCCAGAGGCTGGTTATTATCTTTGATACTGTGTCATTCTGTAAAGCAGCACTGAGTACCAGAGAGTGACAGAGCATCTCTCGTGCTGCTGCTGATTCATGGCATGTACTTCTGCAGAGTGCTGAAATACCTTGATCACGTCAAGATGGCTCATTTCTAGATAGTAGCTAATATCTAAATACTATGTTGTGTGACAAGCTTGAAGGCCAGAAGATAATGTTCAGGGGTGATGCCTCTACTCAAAAACGTGATCTACTGGAAACGAATGTAACTTTACATGTGAGTGTGGAGAATATGTATGACTGTAAATTCAGGAATGGGCTGTTACTCAAGTACCAAGTTGAATAAGAATGGTTAAAAACCTTTTTTTAAAAAAGTCTCTGAAGTCCAAGTGTCCTGTTTATCATCTTGTTGTATCAAAACAAAACCTGTGATGTACTTTGAATTTTTCAGAGCCATCTGTGTGGTGTTGGTTTTCATCCTTTCTCACCTTGCTGTTTTCTGACTTTCCTTTCCAGGCTTTGAAATTTTTATCTTGAATTTCTTCTTTTGCTTTTAATTAAATAAAAAAAAATAGTGTTTTGTCCTCAGAGTCTACTCCCACACTAGAGAATTTAAAATTCTCAGGTGAGAATCAGCAGGAGATTATGATAATCAGTCTAATTTCCTTAGAATTGTTGTAGCTGAAGTATTTATAATAATAATGTTTTTTTTCCTGGAACTACTGAATGCCACAATTCTGAAACAGGTAACTGAAGCAGCAAGTTCTGGAAATATTTCCTAGAGAGCAACATAGTAGGAAAAAGAGGAACAGGGGGACACCAGCAATGCAATCATATAACTGAGCATGCAACTTTCAGCAAAAGAATTTCCTTGTCAAGCGTAGTATTTTTCCTTTTGACAAATTGTTCTGTAGGAACTGAAGTTTTTCAGTCCCTCCACTGTTCCAAATTCTGAGGTTTTGGTTTACTTGATGTGGTTATTTTTGTGACATCACTTAAGGGTGATGAGTTGGTGTTCGTGTGGCATGATTGGTCAGCTTGGTCATGCTTAATGACTTAAGCCTTGTAAACTGCATTAGACTCACACAAATATTGCTTGGTTGCTGGAAGGAGAGGCTGCCAGGTTACTCAGGGAAATTTACTTCTAATCAAAAGGTTTTGCCATGGTAGGAATCAACAAAACTCAAATGGCGCGTGATTCTTCTGCTTGTTTGCAATGACAGCCATAAGCAAATTTCGGTCACATGCTATTCCCAAAAGTAACTAAAATCGTATGCAAGGGAAGTTCAATCTGATAATAATCTAATACATTCCCAATAATTTCTCACTATTTCTCTGCCTTTTGTCAGTTCTCCCTTCTTTTCTTTTATTCCCTTCTACTTTTTCTTAGGTTTGTACTTTGATGATGCCTGGTTTGATCCCAGAATTCATCTTTGAATTTATAGTAGATGTTTTTGAACATTGATAAATATACATATACAAATGTAGATTTATAAAGCGGTTTCTTTTTTATCGAGGTTGACTTCTTTTACAAAGCAAGAGAGCAGACCTGGTTAGAGACATTGCAAGCACATGTGTGACCAGTCAATTGGTGCAATTGCACCAAGTGACCTGATCGTATAACTCGTGCTGTGAAACATTACTTGAGGCCTGGCCTCAATTCTTACTGGGTAATAATTGCTTATATCATAATGGTGAGATGTTTCCCTTTTGTTAAGAGAACTTAGGGTATATTCATTGATTGGTTTTGTTCTGGTTTTCCATAAGATCTTTATCAGTTAGTAGGTTCATCTTCAAAAACCTGGCGCCTTCTCCCACGCCGTTACCTCCGGAATATCTGGGAGCTGGATTAAAAGCAGGTCACAATACAGCTTGTTCTATATGAACACTGAAAATCAGCTGTTGGGAGAAGTTTCCCTGAATACACAAAACCCGTGAGTTACAGGTTGTGTTTCATCAGGAGGTGCTTTTGTTGAAGAACAGCCAGAGACAATAAAAAAATTAATCTTGGTCATAATGTAATCCTGGTACAAAATGCATCATTTCTTCTTGGCAACTAAAGTGTTTGGCATCAGAAACTATTTACATTTGCATTGTTTTCCAATTTCTGTGTGTGCTGGAAGGTAGAGTGAAATATTTCCTAGATGGCCAGACTATTCTTAAGAAAAGATACACAAGGGAGCAGAAATTCAGAAACATTCTGTTTCAAAGATTGCTACACAATCAGTACAACTACACTGGAGTTTTATTGGTTGTCCAGAGCATGTCTTTCATTGGTTTTACATAGGTTACACCTCAGTTTTATTTATTTTATTTCACAACATTCCAATTTTCCATTGTATCAGTAGCTGCATAAACTACCTTTTCTTGTGTGTGACACATTCCTATCCATCCATGTTCCTAAGATTTTTTTTTTCTTCTGTACACAAGAAGTGCCAGGAGCTCCTGTTGGTTAATTTTTTATACTGTGATTGCATACCTATTTTAGCTCAAATCACCAAGTAAATATAAATAATATGTGTCATACTTCTTCATAACTTTATATGACTTACTTCCACTTTTCCTGGTATTTGAGCATGGAAAAATTGCAAAGCACTGAGAGAATATTACTGTATGTGAAATAAATTCCATGGACCTTGATTCCAGGAAGAACATACACACATGCTGATAAACAGCTTCTTATCTAATAAATACTGAAGAGAGTGTTTCTTAAATGACAGTGCTTCTCTGAAATCAAGCTTTTGGTTGCTGGGTTGTTGGTTTGTTGGTGGTTTTTTTTTAGCATTTCAACACCCTGCTGATGGTGTTGTGAAATCTTTGTTGGGCCTTAGCCAATTAACTGAATAAACTTTTACTTGCTTAATGGTTTTATAACACTTCTATTTGAGATAAACTTGCCATTTGTTCTTTTAACTTCTCTCCTGCATTTTGTGTGCAAATACTATCTAATCTCACGGAGATTCCAAGTCTCTGAGACTTAGGTTCTTGCAGAGTTGTCAAATACAGCAATGAGACTTAACAAAGGTCTCTTAATGTTTTCACTGATATTTTTAGTATTATTTAAGATATTTGCTGCTATGATTAACTACATAGAGCTCTCATATTCTGTGATGTAGTTTTCCACTTCCATATTTACATTTATTACTACACATTCCATCTAAAGTCATCTTTCATTGCTCAGTGTGCAATATACTTCAGAGAAGAACTGAGATTTTCCAAATCTGCATCCCATAACCTATCTGCAAAATACTCCTTCTTTCTAACGGCCAACTAGCCCCTAAAATTCATCTGGAAGGTTAAGAACAGAAATATGATAATGTCACTGAAGATATCAAATGATTGAGTAGAATTTCTTTAATTACAAAAGGATTGAAAAGGGAAAGAAATATTCCCTACACACTGCAGATTTTCTTGCTCTGTGACTTATGGTATTGTATTTCATGTTTTCAAGCATTCAAGTAATGGACACAAAATTGGAAGCAGAAGGAAAGGTATAGATATCATTACCTGGAGGCAGTGAAAGAATGGGAGATTTTTCATCCAGTATTGGAGAAATAAATTTGTGTCCGCAGGGCACAGGCATTGAGAGGAAAATAACTTATATGAAACCAAGGGCTGTAACAGCCTAATTTTGTTCTCTGGACCCAGGTAAATTTCATCCTAACACCATAAATAAATACATAATATGAAGTGCAGTGGTATTTCCTGATTGATGATCTTGTTAGACTCCAAATAAACATATATCGTGCTCAAACTGTAATAACACAAGCTTAGTACATATAGAGGGAATTGCATCCAGCTCCTAAATATGAAGAAAATGTACCAAAAGGGAATGATTTTGAGGAGAATGAAATTTTCCTTTAGACTTAGAGATGATTCTGCTGAGCTTTTCCCTGGAAGACAGTCCTTCTCAGGACTGTACAGACATTTTTACATAATTTGTTTTTTAAGCTAATTTTAAAAAAATAAATAAAAGTCTCAGTTGTATAGAAACAGATTTCAGGCATTTAGCTACCTACTATCATTATGCCATAATCTGAAAAGCAGCTCTTCTTTGCACTCTGTGTCACCTGAAAGTATTTCTTCAGTCTCAGGAACTCTCTGGAGAGCAGAGGTCCTATTTGTCAAATATTGTGGGAATAGGAGAAAGAATAATAACAGCAAAAAATTGCTTAATCATTACAATTATCAATCAGCAGTTTATGGATAATACATCCATAAATCAGCAAGGTGCCTTATAGCAACAGAATCACACTCTTAGGAGGGTTTTTATGGAAGCCATGAAACAGATAAGCCCTGGATGAACGGACAGGGCATAGGGTTTGGACTGTGGTGTGATAGCCTAGAGCACAGATGGAGTGTGGTGCCATGAAATGCAGAGCTTGGAGCAGGTGTCTGGAAGCTTCTCACAGTTGAGACATGATAGCAAATGCATGGAAAGGGCACCAGAGCTTAGAAAGCTAAAATTTACTTCATGCAGAATGGGAGACCAGCTGAGGAACTCAGAACCTCACTAGGGGAGGTTCTCCATGAGCCTTTGTCAGTGAACCTAATACAGATTTCAGCATCACTCAGTTGAGAATCTGACTAGCAATTTCCAAATCCCCAATGCTACACATGTTGGAATCCCGAACAACTGCTCTTTCAGACTCTTTAGTAATTGTGAGTCTTAGCGTCTCATTGAGGATGCTCCAGCTGCCTCGTCAAGGAACTGCAACTAAACTGTGTGTCTCAGCTGATTTAGTCATACAACCTGGAAAACAAATACCCTCTGCTCTTGAGTATCTCTAAGACAATTTTTGGTGCCACAGCCTGAGTTTCTCCCCACAGAAAGGCCAGATATGTAAAATTCCTTCTTACCCATCCTTAAATCCCATTTAAGACCCCAGAACAGCTTCGGCAGGATTGTGCTGAAAGGGTGATTTTCCCCTTTGATGGTTGAATCACTGCAGCATCTGTGTTGAGCTACAGCACAGCTCACATACTGAGGGATGAGGGCGAAGATAAGAAATAAGTGACCAATACCTCTTCAAGAATCTAGAAGAGCGGAGTAATAAAAAAGAAATACAATAACTAAGATAATAAAAACATTATCTTACAGATTTTGTTGAAACTTTGCCTTAGGGATGCCACCTGGATGTGTTTCACAGACACAGCTGTTCAGAATTTTTTTCCCTTTGCTACATAAAAAAATAGAGGCATCTGAACAGCTGTTTGGGATAATTTTTTAATGCCTTCGGTAAGTAAAAATAAAGGCAAATTGTATGAATGAGCAATGTGAAACTGCATCCAAAGATGCTTTAAAATCTTTTCAGAATACTTCCTGGACCTCATCCACAGTAAATAAAGGTTTGTTATCCATAGAAGGAGCTGAGTCAGAAGGGCAAGTGGGACATTTCCATTTGTTTGCTGACCAGGTGCAGCATTATCTGTCCAGCATCTCTTCTCTGTACAAAGGAAAGACTCCTTTTGATCAGAGCAAATTGGCAGACCTAGTCATATGGAAATCAGTTCACAGTCACTCCGTTGAGTTCAGTAAAGTCACTAAAAATGTCATTAATTAAAACAAGCAAACAAATGACCAAAAAAAATTCCTAATTTTGCTTAAATCCATTCATCCATTCTGGAGCTGTCAGTTCCATTACCTGCCAGGGAACTACTCCCTAAGAAGGCAGTTGGAGGGAGAATGGGAGCAGAGATTGTACGGGTGTCTGGATAGACATAATTTTCCAATGAAAAATGTCATTTTTTGTTATTTTCAAAATCACTGTGTTGGGGGAAAGGGGGAAGCAGAGAAGTCTGTGCTGATTTGTGCTGCCCCTCCTGACACACAGCACACTGAGAGCATTCCAGGTTGAAAAAGAGTCAGGTTTAACAGGGTGATGGAATGAAACAAGTGGGAGTTGTGATGTTTTTTGTTACCCAGTGTTTCACACACCTCTAGCGGCAAACCCTCTTCGTTGCCAAGACAACCCCGAAGAAATACGAAATCCAGAACAATACCCTGTGTACAAGGAGCCTCGTATTCTCTGGTGCACGCGTTCGTTGTGAATGTCAAGGGAAACACTGCCCTACCCTCCACAGCGACCCAGGTAAGCCCAGGTAAAGTTATAGGTGATGTCTGTGAGATTATAATTACTTACATTTAGAGATTGTCTTTTGTCCTGGCAGCTACCAAAGCTCAAGGGCTGGCTCTGAGAGCCTGGGCACTGTATTCCTGCAGTGCAGCATTACCCAAGGCTGGCCAGGCAGCACCAGGAGGATTCCTGAAGCTGTCATGCGAGTAAGTCAGGGCTGGGGCTCTGGCTGCTCTCCCGAGCCAGTGCTGCATGTGAAGGTGTCTGCAGCGAGCAGGGAATGCCAGCCTGTGGTGATCTGCCTTTACAGTGGTTTCTAAAGATTTGTCAGGCAGCTGAATGCAAGGTTGTGCAGCCATAAAGGTGTTTTTGCTTCACAACTGGGATATACTGAGCTGTGCTCACTCTCTAGGTCAAAGGAAATATAAATGTGACTTAAGCCTCTTTGCTTAAAGATCTTGGATCAGTGCAGGACAGTGGAAGATCTGGAGCCTTGGGTTTATTAATGCTTATTTATTTAAACCCAATGAATGAACCTCGGACAAAGGTCCAGGAGGTCTGAATAAATATCTGCAGGGAGGCTTATGGCACCCTCTTGCAGGCAGGAGCCTCAGGAACTTTTTTCTTTCTCACAGAAATGTTATGTGCAGTTTGCAAATTTTAGGTTTTGCTTTTCCCAATTGTTTCCAAGTCATCTTTATGGTTCCCATTGTATTCCCAGTGACAGGTAGTAAGTGATAACCTTTTTCTGAAGAATGCTAGGAATACTGTTTTGCTATGCTTGAAGTTGTCATTGACCTACTTGTTAGGAATGGCTGCACCCTTAGGAAGTAAAGTCAGCTCCTCATTTGGTTAAAGCTCTTTGTTAAATAGGGGAGCAGCACTTGGAGCAGGGGACACTGGATTCCACATAGCAATGCATCCATTTTGCTGTGCACCCAGTGTGAAGACAAATCCATTTTAGCCTGCATTGAATCATAGCAGCATCCCAAAAGTAAACAGGAGAAATGCCGACATCTTTTGCATTCTTTAGTTCTTTGGCACTCTGCTCCCTTGGTTCTGTTCTTTTGTATCAGCTGCCTGTCAGATGTTCCCAACAGGAAACTTGACAGTGTTACAGGTGTATCCTGATGAATATGGACTTTAGGTGGGCCAGGAACCCTGGGGGACTGCAGCTTCCTCTCTTCTGCTGCACTTCTAGAACCACATCACATTCCTCCTTTTGCAATTGTGTGCTGAGATACAACAACTCCAGGACTTTAGGCTCTGAAAGACAGGTAGCAAGTAGTGGTAGTTTGGTATGATAGGAGCACCAAGCCAGCAGAACAAACGAGTGGATGCTGACAACTCCATGTCCTTACTATTGACACTTGGGGGTTTTAACCTGAGATAGCATGAGTTTAGTCCTGAAGGCTGATCCCTGAAACTGTGTGATATGAAGTGAAGCACAGTCAGCCAGGGATTCACTTCAGAAACACCTGTTCCAGAATAAGATGCAGATGTAGACTAGCATTTGTGGAGCAGAGGGTCAAACTAATCAGTACTGAAAAACAAATGTTGCTTATTTGAGCATCATAGCAAGACACTGAAGCAGAGCTAATTCTGCTTTGATGGCTCCATCAGTATGTCCAGAGCTTCAGCTTCCATGTCTGTGACAGTCTCTGCCTGGCCATGGGAGAAGAAGCCTTATGAATGACACTTCAAGCAGCAAACTCAGAAGCAACAGTTCTGCACTGTGCCTCCTTTGTCTTCCTGAAGAACAAACTCTACAGTGCACTGAGAACCATCACACCTTCATCCTGTTAAAAGACACATCCTGTTAGAGCTTCGGGTAAGGCATCCCTGAACTCAGGCCACTCTGATCCTCTTTTAGCACCTCAGAAAGAAACTGAAAACTCCTCACTGCTCAGGAACAAAGGAGTATGTGAAAGAACTGCAATTTCATAAACTATCGAGTGGGAGTTGGAGCTATTATAGAACATCCCGTTCCAAAAGGAAACAAATGACAGCCTGACGCTGCCGGGTAGTAGTGACGTGTGCGGCCGCAGAGTGAGTCAGTCTCTGTAAGATTCAGATATGGACCTAGAGGGAAAACATTTGTGGCAGCAGGACCGATCACATGTTCATAGATGGAATTACCTCAGCTCATTTTTCATGCATGTGTTAATGTATTTGCTGCGCTTCTTCAGCAAAATAGTACAGAGGAAAAAGTCGCGTGTAGGAGCTGCTCTATCTGTCTCTTCTTGCAGCCTCCTGCTTCCCACCCACACTCCTGCACAGCCAGTGATAATGTATCACGGGTTGTGTTTTGGTATATCACTGTTTCGTTCAGTAAGATGGAATGTGGTGCTGTTATTTTTGTTATTATTTGTATTATTTGGAATCCCAAAACATAGGTCCAAAGGCATAGGTTAATCAGACAATTAAGTGAATTATTGAGAAATTATTTAGTTAATCTGTGAAGTGATGTCTTACTTTAATAGCTTAGAGCTCAGTTGGATGCTTGTATTCATTTAAAAATGAAAACTAAAGCCTAAGGATCCTTTTAAGGCCTGAAAGGGGTCTGGAGAGCTGATTCTCTGGTACATGGGGGATGTGTAATGATGTATAAATTGTGAAATGAATTGGCTGTTTACTGGAAAATTATGGTGATCTCCTGGCTGTGGTCTAAGATAAGAAACCTTGGCCATGGTTTAAGGACAAGGAAGCTTTAGTAATTCTACCTTGAGATGTTCCCATCTCAGCTTTTTTCCACACTGTTTTACTCCAGCTCAGCCCCCTCCCAGTTGTATCTAAACAACTCTTCATGTGACTCTGCTGCAAGCCACATCAGGAACTGCTGGTGGTTAAGACTGTGAACAAAAACACTGTAAAATAGAAAGGATTTTGTTTTTTTTCTTTTTTGTGTATGTGTTTTGGTTTGGTTTTTGTTTTTGCGTTTTGCTTCAACTAGATCAGCGCCTGATCAGCATTGCCCCCGGGAACATCTGCTCTGGCCCAGTTGAAAGGCCTGAGTGTCCTGTGGCAGGGGGGACACTGGCAGGGGCTCTTGGTGGGAACTCTGTGACAGCACTGCCACCAAAATCTGCAAATCAGGAAACCATAGCTGGTAAAACATTGCTTCATTCAGCAGCAAAACAGAAAAGCTGTTGTGTCTCCAGAGGGAAAAAAAAAAAAGGGGGATGTTATTTGGCTATAGAGTGTGTAGCTAGGGTTGAAGGATAAACTGGGGGAAGGATTTGGGTTCAGGATATAGAAGTCTCATGGATGAAAAACACCTCAGAAAGCAGTATCAGGCATCAGGTGTTTCCCATCTCTCATGCTGAAATCTCATAAGCATACTTGACATTTCATGGAGGTTCAGTCAAATCTAAAGCAGAATTGCAGGTCTGAGTTATAGTCTAACCCTCAAACGGCACCAAAGTAGTGAGCTGAGAGCAAAAGCAGAATTCTCCTTGCACTGGGACTGAGGAGATTGTTCTTTTCCTCTCTGTGTACAATTGCCTTATTGATGCTTCAAAGCAATGTTAGACTGGGGGAGCTGAACTGTCACCCTCCCCACTAGACATGGAGGGTCTGTGCTGATGTAGCTGAAGTCTATAGGTGAGCAAACTGCTCTGGGATGGCTCTGACCTCCAGTGGCCCTAGAAGAAGAAAATGGCTAGAAAAATACTTCATTAGACATTTTGTTTAAAGTAAAGCCTTGGCAAACCAGGCTGGCTGTTCCTGCCACAGAGGGAGAGGGACTGGCCTGAAGTAGGTGGGGTGCCTATCTCCCCAAAACGGCAAGCTCGGAGCTGGAGCCGTCACCCTGAGCCACCATTATCTGCTGCATCCTTACATGTCCCCCCCTCTGCCCTGGCATGGGTACTCTCCCCTCTTATCAGTGAGGTGGCAGCATTTCATTTGCACAGCTGAGTGCTCTTGAACTGACTCTGCATCTATCAAGGTCATGAAGTCATTCAATCCCTTGGTGTAGTAGCCCCTGTTCAGGAATACAGGACTGCAGTGCTGCTGGTGTGGCCCACAACACCAGAGGGATAACTTTCCTGCAGTACTACAAAGCAGCTTTCCTGGAAGAGGTAATGGTTTGCCAGTATTGCAGAATGGTAATTTCGAACCCATAAAGAGCTCTTATTGTAGTCTCAAAGCAGACTTCAAAACCGGCCACACCGTCTCTGTCCTGGGCTCAGATGAAATGCCAACGATGTGAAAGAAAGAGGTGTTTGTAGCATGTGCCGTGTCCTGGGGTGGCTGGCACAGGTAGTGACAGCCGGCAGGGCTTTAGCACCACTCCGGGGATTCTAGGAGAGGGTTTGCCTGCTGGCAGGCGTGAAAAACAGGGCTTCTGCAGCTGCTCCTCCGGTGGCTCATGGATGGCATCCCCCACAACAGACCGCTTGATGCAGCCGTGCTGAGCGATGCTCGCACCGACAGTCTCTGCCCTTTTCCTCGGCACAAAGCCCCGCTCCCAGTGAATGCCGAGGGCATCCCGAGGAGGGCTGCGAGGGGCTGATGTCACTGCCCAGCCTGCGGGCGTGACTCATGCGGGGAACAGAGAGCTCTTCATGGGCCGCGGAAAACACGAGCCCGTGGGAGGGCCTCGCTCCAGGAGGGAATGAGACAAAGGTGCGGGAATAACGCAGGGAGCCCGAGGAGGAGGCCACACCTCGGCCCCCAGCACTGAGGGTTGGAAGGAGGTCACCTCCTATTTCGGATTTCTTCCCTTGGGTTGTTTTGAACAATTCTGCCCTTGCTTTAAGAAAGGATCAGGGCGGGGGAGGATGGATTTATTTGAGAGGAATTCCCTGCACCTTGAGCTGCCTGAATTAGTCAGGAGCAGGGAAGATGGAGCAGAGGAGGATGGTACATGTCCTGAAAGGCGTGTAGGCACGGAGCTCAGGCTCCCATGGCAGCACAAGCAGCTGTGGCTGAAGCACATCCCTCAATAAGGTGCCTCTGCAGGGGCATCTTGCTGCCCCTGAGCTGCCCCTCACATTGGTGGACGTGCACAGCACCAGGGCAGCGTTCTTAGCAAGGCCCAGGTAGGTGAAGCAAATTCTATGAATGAGAACAGGGAGAATCAAACCTGCTGCCACCACACAGGGGAGGGGATTCACTGTGCCTGCCAGAGGTGTTATGATGGAGGGGAAAGGGAGTCAGCTGCAGAGCTGATGCTGCTGCCTGGCAGGGAGCAGGCTCACAGCACCACTTCTCTGTTTGTAAAGTCAGATTCCTAAAAGTGACAGCGCTTGTGATCATGGTGACATGGACAGTGGTTTCTGAGCATTTCCGGAAGTCTTTTGAGAGTGCCTAAAGAAAAGAATCAAGTACTGATGATGATAGAATGTGTTATATCTAATTATATGAGCCCTGAAATCAGCTATTTCCCCTTTCTTCCATCATTCTGATATAACTGGATGCAGGAAGATATTCACAAAAGAAATAGTGTTTCTGTGAACAACGTTGTGCAACCCATTTTTGCACATTTCCAGAAATAATCCCACAAACTTAGATGGAATCTAAACTGGCCACTGCATCTGATTCTTCTAAATTGTTCTTATATGTCTGCAAGGAAACGAGTGAAACCTTCAGATTTAAATACCATTGAATTGTAAGACTTGGGAAATTCAGATTCTACTGTACATCAGCTTCTGAGCCTGAAATTAAGATTTGTTATTGTGACTGCACATGCTGGGAATCAGGATGAATAGCAAACGTGCAAATTCAGTTCTTAATTACGAGCCACATGGAATCAAAAATAGACAAGCCAGTTCCCTTAATGAAGAGGCAAGCAGAAGCACTGAGCATGATTTCCTATAGACGTGAGGTCACACTTCAATGTGGATATGGTTGTCAGGACTTTGTAAAAGTGCTCACAAACTGCAAGGTTTCATGGATTTTCTCGTGACCAAAGATTGGCACCGTGTTTACTATCTGCTATTCACTACTATCACTTTTCACTAATAGAGTCAGGAAAACAATGTCAGGTGACTGATACAATTGATCAACATATCTAATGAATAGCTAGGACTGAATAGAGGGGCAAAGGGACAGTGAGTGCAGCGCGTTCAAGTGGGAAACTGATGGCCCATGATTTTTCTGGGAAACAAATACATTTTGAAAAATATCAGCTTTAGTTTTTGAACTAACTAAGATAGGGTCATATGCTAAATTTGCAATTAATATTATTTTAAAGAATAGATCAAACAGCTCAAGCAGATTTCCTCTAACTGACAAGTTCCATTAAACAAGAAAGCTCATTCTTAGTAGGAGATTTTAATATAACACTGAGAACAGAGAACAAAACAATGAATGGAAACATATCAGCAGTCAATTTCCTGAGTATTCAAGCCTGCATTATACTTTGTTCTTTGCTACAGCCGCGGCTCTGTAATTATCAAGCGTATTCATGGGACTTTTTCCTATTGACACTCAGCGTGAGTGTGGCTGGAAAGAGATTAAGCTTTTGTGGCAGCCATTTGAATTTGTCTAACTAAAAACAACCTGCAAGGCTGTGGGGAGCTGTATGTCTCAGGGGATTTGTGATGGTCTGCAGAAGCTGTGGGTCACAGGTTCAGACCTGTGTGTTGGGTGTGTGCAGGGCCTGTAGCGCTGGACCCCTGTGGCTGCAATCACTGGCACAGTCACGAAGCAGTGACTGATGATGGAGCAGATGCTTCAAGTTATTCCTCTGTTATATGACTAACATGTGCTTGTTGGACTATGAATGGCATCAGTGGGTAAGCCATTGCTTATTGGCTTTTCCTCAGAAAAGGAGCTTTGTTTCTGCAGGACTTCATCTAGTCTTTCCTGCAGACACTATCACTGCTTCTCAAGTGACACTCTGAAATAACTCCAGGCCAGGTTATCCCCTCTCCATGCTACCAGTGGAGCCTCATTTCGTTGTTAACCATTGTCTTTGTGCCTGTCATGCATCCCGTGCCTGGGAATCCACTGCCGTGTGGGATTTCTGGGGATCAGCCTCTTGACAGCTTTCTGTGTGGGTTTGCCTCTCTGAGGTGACACAGAGAGATGTAGTGGTGAGTGAGAAGCAGGACCTGGAGCCTGCTAGTGATAGCTGTGAGGAAGGAATAGGAGCAGTATGTGGCAAGTGGACTGCAGGGAGAGGGAACCGTGAGCTGGTAGCATCTCCAATCCAAGGAAATCCAGAATGTTCATAAACCTGGAGTTTCCTTTCCACAGCTGCTCAAAGCTGTGCCCATCCACTCTCCAGGCAGGAAATCTCTCTCTGGGGGAGCACCATATCTCTTTGCTGTTTGGTGCTAGCGTGGGCAGCAATTCAGCTCTTCAGCTTGTGGCCTTGCTTCAGTCCTCAGATTCAAGCAGGCACTATGTCTTTTTACACAGCTCCCTGTTTCTGTGTAAAAAACTATTTTATCCAAAAATGGAAAACCAAAATCCTGTTTACTTAGGCTTCTCTGCAGTCCCATAGAGCAGGAGCAGCAGTGCTCCTGTGAGCAGTGAGCAGTTGTGGCTCAGCTCCAAATCAGGTAATTGCTGTGCATTCTGCTCTACTTACACACCCCCCATAGTTTCAATTAGAACAATTGTTTTCATTTTTCTTTCCTGCCCTGTCAAGTATTAATACAGTTGCTGTTAAGCTGCTCGTGTGGTCCCTCACCTAGGTGTTTTGTTTCCATGGTAAAGACAGACATCCTTGTGTGCATACCTGGACCGAATCCTCATTGGCACAAACTGATGTAATTCCATAATAGAGCTGTGTTGATTCGCACCATGTGAAGACACGGCTTTTCTATGCAGAGAGCCACGTTCTTCTCTCTAATTAAAGGCTCTGGATGAATGCCTATGATCTATTTATTTTTCTACTCTCTCTTCAGCTTTGCAAATAACATGAAGTTTGGGTAGTCGTTCACACTTCTGGTCACAGTGGTGGTCTCCAGAGAATACAACATGCCTTCTTTTAATGTGCTTCCCCCCCCAGCTATTCAAGAGTGGATCTATAATGATATCTGAGCTCTTTCACTCTTGGCTGTAGTATGGTAGATAGAGTTCATGATGTGCGATATTTTATGTTATGAATTGCTGTAAAATGTGTTCTTTGGAAACAAATCTCTCCAAATTTATCAGGAGAATTAAGAATGTGGAAGGATGCCTGAAAGCTGCAGAGAAACAGGAGATTACATGCATGCAGCTTAAGCCACCTGGCATATTGAGCATTCATGTTCACAGCTGAGGGCTCCGGCACTTATTATGCTGTTTATGTGATCAGGAGAGCCTTCCTTTCATCTGATAAAGAACCAGGCTTGAAATGGCACATGTTTGGGCTGGTGGGCTCTGTGTCACACACTGGGGTGAGGTTTGTTGTCTGATTTTCTACGTGGCCCATCAGATGGCTATCAGCATCATATGCATGTGGTGAATGGATTGATATTTGTGTGCATGAAGGCTTGTGCAGATCATGGCTTGGGTTGCTCTCCTGCTCAAGGCTGTGGTGGCTCATGTCATGGAGAACTTCCTAGTGACTTCCCAGGGAATACAAGTAAGCTGTTACATTTTATGTAAAATAAGCAGGCATTGCCTTTCCCAACACTCCTTTTGGACAGTTTTCTGAAATGCACAGAATGCATTCATGGCTTGGTTCTCAGCAGACAGAGAAGCTGGGAGCAGATCCTCTGCAAACATTGAGTTGACTCACATAGGGGGCAGTTGAGTTGCCTACCCATATGTGTCTGGCACTATTTAGGGTATGTGATACACTACAGTGCTTCTGTGTGTTCCACATGAGCTCTGTCTGTCCCTAATAGAGGATGTGAATCTCCTGCAGGTCCTGACTTTTACTTGCCTTAGGGGGATCACAAACGTTTCAAATAGCTCTAGATGCCTCTCTTCAGATACCTCAAGCCCACGCACTGGTGAAGTGCTCCAGCTGAACAAAATACTGATAAAATTTGTCTTTAAAATGAACTGTTGAGAAATCAAAATATGTAAAATCTTCGTTATAGATTTAAGCTTCGTTATAGATTTAGTCCCAGTACTGCTGGGACTTGGACTGGCACCTTCACAGCTGAGTGATCTGGTTTGGAGAAACCTGGAAATGAAATGAATGGGCAACCAACAGGTGTCTGTCAGCATCTCTCATAGGCAGCAGCATGCTCAAGGCAGCACTGAGGCAGGGCTTTATCAAAGTGCTCAGTTTCCATTGTGGTAGCTCCTGCTCTTGAAGCTGCTCTCATTGTGGTACAGGCTGCAGTAATCCCAAATCCTTTCTCACTGTATCTCTGGTGTTAAAATGGCTAGACATCTGGTACAGCAGGATGTGATTTGTAAAAGCGTTACAAAAAGTTGCTGTATATTTCTCAGTACCGTAGAAAGTGCAGCACAAGGTACAGAGACCATTTTATCTCAACTCCAAATTCTCGTGATTTCAGGTAAACCATCCTGACATTGTTCTCTCACACTGCTGCTTTTTTCTTAAAGCTCTTTTTTTATCCATATAGGGAAATATTTTTGTGTCTTCAGCTTCCCAAGGCTTCTGAATTTCTAAAATGACAGTGGCACTGTAGGTCTAAAATGACAATCAACGTGCCCTGGAGCTGACCACCAGTCATTCTTCCTTGTGCAGTAGCTGTTTGCAGAGTCAGGGCAATTCTTTATATACAGGTTTTTTCACCCCCTTCATGCAAAACAAAAGGGTTTGGTTGTTTTCCCAAAGCAAACAGTCTGTGTCAGCTGTCTTGCACTAACAGAAAAAACAACCAACCAAAACAGCGTGAGCTTTTATATCCACGTCCATGAGTGGCAGGTCACAGGTTCTCTGCAGAAGTGACAGGGAAGGTAAACAGCTCAGAGCACGCCGTGTTTGCCATGCCATTCCAGTGCACAGAAAAAGCTGTCCCCAGCCCTTCTCCCCCTTATGCAGCAAATCACATTCTGCTGTGTAAATAGCAGTTAATAAAAAGAAGCCAAATGATCATTCTTTACTAGATTCTAATTACAGCCCGCCCAAGATGTTTCCCTTGCACGAAAGGCCTGTAGGAGTTTAGGCACTACAAACTAAATCAGGGAAGCTTTTAACTCTTGGGCTCAATATGAAAACAAATCAAATGGGAAGGAATACACCTTTCATATCATGCTCTTCCAGAAAGGGAAAGTTCTAAAAAGACAAAAGCCCAAAACACCGGAAGGTTTTATTTGTGCTGGTCTGTATTAAGTCAGTTATTATCCTATCAATTGTTTGTGTAGCCACTGTTTACACAAAGTGAAAGATGGCACATAGGAACACGTACAAGCAGTCTGTGTTTTCGGATGAGACCCCACAGTGCTAGAGCAGGAGCAGGGAGCTGGCTGCTGTCCAGGTGTCCCCTTGGTGGCTCACACTGGGGTTGGAAGGGATTGGCCACCTGAAAATCAGAAGAGCCTTAGGGACGTGCTGCATTTAGCTGGCTGCTGCTGTGGGATAAGGTTGGCATCACCATTTCCCCAGCCATGCCAGAGGAGGGCTTTGGTTTGGTGCCTCATGCCTGGAGGCAGGTGGCCAGGAGCTGGGGTGTTTAGGCTGCAGTTTTGGGTAGGGCAATTCAGTAAGAGCAGCTCATCGATCCTTGACACGGCGTGATGTTTACAAAGGGTGTAATGGCAGTATCCCGCCCAGATTTTGCACAGGCTTTAGAGTAGAATGAGCAGATGGAAATCAGGTTTATACTTCCCTCACCTTCTTGAAATCACTCCTCAGAGAATTATTTACCAGGCAGTGTGAGCCTCGGTAACGTACTCTGGACCATAACGAATTACAATATTGCTGACAGAGACCTGGCCTTAGTTGGGCACAGAGGGAAAAATGACAGG
This sequence comes from Eopsaltria australis, assembly GCA_034509425.1. Classification (NCBI taxonomy): domain Eukaryota; kingdom Metazoa; phylum Chordata; class Aves; order Passeriformes; family Petroicidae; genus Eopsaltria; species Eopsaltria australis. The sequence goes on from JAVTVJ010000180.1 coordinate 897,588, forward strand.
TTTGAAATCAGTTTGCTGTCTAATCAGTTGCCAAGGTGGAGGTTTTAACAGAATGGATGATACTGTCCCTTCTTAACTCAAATCCTGCTGGCTATATTTCACACCATCTGGAGTTTGTGCAGAGCCCCCTTTGGGAAGACGGCCAATAAAGAATTACAATAATCTAATCTTGCCATGATAAAAGTGTGAATAACCATTTCAGAGTCTGACTGGAAAACTACCGCAACCTGTCAGTGCTCCTTAGATGGTGACCAAGAGGGCACCCGATGACACACTGGAAAGTGTGGCCCAGGAGATAAACAGGAGTTGGCTCATACCAGACACTGAGCTGAAAACAGTCAGATTTTCACCAATTGAAACAAAGGACAGAAAGAGAATGAAACTGCTGGGCTTGGGAGAGGTGACACCTCCATCTACACTGATCCCCATGGACTTTAAGGCACTTGACACTTTTTGGGAAGGCTGAGGCTATGTTTTACAGAAGTTGCTCCAGAGCCACTATCTTTTAAGCCTTTGCACCAGTCTCTGCTGGAAACCTTTGGTTTCGTGCTTTTAATTGTTTCTCAGATGGAATGAGAGTTGGTCTGGTCTTTGTTTTCCAGTGTTGTGGAGTTCCTATTGGCATTTTTTTCATCCCACCCTGAAAAAGAATTTTCACATAGCTTTCCCCACATTGTTTGCAATCAATGATTTCCCTGGAATGGATACTAAAATTTTTAAATGGCAGCTTTTGGGACTCAGTGGTGCTTGGGAGACAAGAAATGTGCTTTAGTGACGTTCATGGCTTGACATTAACTTGCTTCTTAGCAGCACCTAAAAAGAATCCTGGGATTCACCAACATGAGTATGCTCTTTGTCACCACTTAATTCTCCTTGCACCACACTTTATCTTTGCTTAGTCCAGTGCATTACAGATGCTTCCAATTTCCACCCATTCTCTTCTTTCAGTTGGGCTGCTACAGGGAGTGAGGATAACTACAGAAACCTGTATCTAGCTGTCTGAATAAAACCTGTACTTCACACTGCATACAGCAAAATTATGCTTCTTTTTTCAAGGGATGTTCCCAAAATGAACATAATTTGAGGCATAACAGAATTACTCCTCTTGGCGAACAGGTGCCTTTATGCTGCTCCACAGCACTGAAGAACAATGTTCTGTGGCACTTTTACACACATGCACAGGAAAAAGAATAGGAGTAACTTGCCCAAAAATCCCATCAGCAAAAGCTGCCTGAGCCTGGCTGCATCTTTATGCAAGTATTTAATTTTGTTTAAAATTCTCCAGCAGCCCATAGCAGGTTTCTCTGCTGAGTAACTGTTGTGAAAGGGTCCCAGAGCAGGGCTTGCTGTTCCTCTCTGTTTAGGTGAAGGGGTTTTCCTATTGTTAGTGGCACTGAGGTGTGTGGACACTTCCAAGGCAGGCTCCTTGGTACATAAGAAGTGATGCAAGTTGTGGAATCGTGCAAGAGCCTAGTTATCACTCTCTAAATGGACAAAAGGGACTTTGGTGGGGGTAAATCCCTCAGTGTCAGCCTGACCAACCAGCAGCTTGGTTTCTGCTTTGTGCTGGGAGTTGGTGTTTTGGCAACCTAAAAACTACTCTGGGGTGAGGTACAAGGATTCAATCATTGCCTTGAGTGATTTCAGCACTATTTTGCACCTCTCCCATTTTTATTTCTGGCCCCATGGCCTTTTGAAGCCACCTTTTAGGCAGCAAGTTTATTAGGGCAGGGATGTGACTTTTAGAAAACTCATATTTGTTTTAAACCAGAACTAACTTCACTTTTGCTAGTTCAGGTCAGTGGAGTTACATCCCTAAATCACAGGGAATTATGACAGAGATAGCCCCTGTAGCACGTTCTCTCTGCAGTACCTTGAACAAAGACAAAAGTTATAAAAGAAGTCAGGTGAAGTTTTTGGAGTGGTTATCATCAAGTCATGTACTGATGGGCTGATGGTTTAAATTCATTGTAAAATGTGGACTTCAGAGCAAACAGCCCCAGCATCACTGGCTGGGGCTTTTAAAGAATGCTATTGCTTGATAACCAAAAGCCCAGTGACAAACTCTTCAGTCCCTTTATTGAAAGTGTGCAGAACAACCACCATCATTTGAATCACCATCCTGGGTTACTCAGTGCTTCAGCAAAGGGCAGTTTGCATGCATTGCCCAGGGAAAGAAGATGAGCCCTGATGTGCCATTCCAAACCATGTGCCTGGCCATTATGGACCCAGCTGTAGGCAAGGGCTGGGGTGAAGCATGTCGTGGGAAGGCAGATAACACAAACATGAAAGCAGCACAAAACATGAGAGCCTATAAATAGCAGGAAATAAAGAACAATACTGTGATAAAATCCATAAGACAATAAAGACCAATGTGGGAGAGACCATTTCCCCCCCCACCCTTCTCCAGAGTTTCTCCTATTTCCCAAAGCTGCAGAGATCATCTGACTGCTGTGTGGTAAACGCCAGTCAGCTAAGCACCAATTCAAGTGCTTGGAGCCTTACACAAAGTATTTCAAAACCCTGTTCCTTTTTCTTTCTTGATGTCCTGCCATGACTATTGTGGTATTTAAAGCCATTCCCAACTCACCAGCTCATCAGAGTAAGGAGAAAAGAGGGAAGAGGAAGGGGGAAAAAAGCCCTATGGAGATTTATAGTCATTAACAGCCTTTATAGGGTTTCAGACATTTTTGTGGTAATTCTTTGGAAAGGACATATCCATGATGAGCTGGGGTTTATTTTGCCACTGGCATAAGAAATTAGACTGATTCCAAGAAAATATTTGCTGTTTACCAAGAAGAGGGCAAATGTAACTAGAAAATGGGAATGGATGTAAACTAGGAACCTTGTTTAAATTTTGGGTCATTCCCAGCTCCTGACCTGGCCCCTTTGAACTGGATCCTGCACAAAGCAAGTCTCTGAAAGATCCACTGCAGAGTGAATCTATGGCTGTGAAGTGGGCACTGAAAAGCTCCCTCCCTTCAGTGGCAGCAGCAACTGAAGATGGTTAATTACCCTGAGAGATAGCCATCACTCGTAAACCTGCATCTCACAGGAACATGTCCTGTCAGGAGGCAACCACTCTGTGGGCCCAAAATGTCATGAGGTCAGTTCACAAGCACACATATTCAGGTTTTGGAGTGTAAACTTCTCTGGGGAACAGATTCTCCTGGGTATTTCTGCATGATCCTGTCCCGTGGTGCCCTAATTTCTGAACCAAATCTTCCAATGGGGTAACACTAACTTGTGTGAATGGTGTTAGGCTGATTTACAGCAGGGGAGGATTGAGGCCTTATTGTAAGGAACAAGAGGATTATATTGGCCTCGGAGTTCATGTCAGAGCTGGGACTGGAACTCAGGAATTACTAAGCAGTTCTCTCAATTGCCTCTGTTAGCTTTAAAGAGGGAGTTGTGTTGAGGAAAACCTCCAAGAATATCCGATTTAATGGCAAATCCACTCTCTTTTTCCACAACTGGTTCTAAGATTCCTGCCTACTAATGAACGTGGCTTTTTGTGCTCACACAATGGAGTTGCTCCCTCGTGGCCCACCCAATCCTCTTACAGGATCCCACCAGGGAGATGCAAGAACAAGTTTGGAGGTGACGCAGAGAGAGGTACATTATGCAAAAGGTGACTGTTTTGATTCAGGGGGTTCAGAGGTGACAGCAAGGTCTGAGGAGCTCTAACTAAAAGGTTGACTGGCTACCACTAGTGCTACGTCACACTCCATCGTGTGGCACAGAGAACAATTGGGGGATTTATATCCCTCCACAGCTGGGGGCTGAATTTCTGCCTACATGGAAGCGTGTCCCACATTATGCTCTACAGCTTTAGGTCCCTTCATGCTCTGTTGTGCAGTTTTCAAATCTGTTTTATGGAGGCAGAAAGCCTCAGATGATCTCCCCTCAACGCCATGGGCTGGTCCTTCCTTCTGAGGCCATGTTTTGATCTTAACTAATGTTCACAGTTTCCTCCTGTAGGGTAGTAGGTCAAATATTCCTGTTTCACCTTTTTTTTCTATTTTTTGGTCAGATAAGAACATTTTGTGCAGGGATATGAAGAAATTCAGCCAATTCATATCTTCTGACTCCTACTCAGTGCTTCAACCCATGTCCACCATCTTTCCTGGGCTACTGTAGTGTTTGTAAGACATTTGACTTCATTTGGTTTATGAAATTTTGCTTATTCTGCCTCTCTTGATCATTAGCCCACAAGGCAGCTTGTATGCTTTTCTGTATCCAACACTTTTTTCTGCCTTTTTTTTTTCCCCATTTCCAGAAGGACTTGTTCCTTAGAACAGATGAACCACATACTGAGAAAATGAACAGGCCAGATTGTCTAGTGCTCAGCACCCACCGCTGAGGACAGATTTTCCGGAGAACTCAGTTTCCAAGGAGGCATCTAAATAAGTGACAGATACTCAGAAGTGGAAATGTGCCCACTTCTTTTGGTGCTCAACTAGTGCTAGAGCTGCTCTGAAAAAACTTGCTCTGATATGGCTGTTCTCCTTCACTTATGCCACAAGACTTCCACATCTCCTCTTTTGTACTCTATTTATGGCTCTCTGCCATGCTCACCCTCGTGCTGTACTCCATCCCACAGGTCTCAGTCGACCTTCTCCTGCTTGTTGCCATGTCCTTCTGCACCATTAAAAGGTCAGCATATACATACACTCACATTTCTGTCAAGGGGCCCATCAGGGCTAATGCCCCCAAATGCAGAACATATGCGCAACATAAATTAATTGTTAAGGCTAATGCTGATTGAAGTTTGGTAGCTCAGCCTGCAGGATATACCATATGTTTGAAGTGTATTGTCCAAGTTTAGATTCTAAACTCCCAAGGGCAGGGACCACTCCTTCCTCTATGTTTACATAGCATCAATGAGACCAACAGTGCCTGGGTCTGATATACATTAACCTCAGCCAAAGCATTGTTAAGTTTAATAATGACTAGTTAACATTAAAGCACAATGGATAAAATATATAGACAAAGACTTTTCTTGGCAGAGATTTTTGTCATGTTTTTGATGTCAGATTCCTACCCAAGTAAATAGTCCCTGGTCATCTGAATCATTGGCATTTTCTTCAAAAATTCACCCCTTACATTGCACCATCCCAGTTTTCCCTTGTTCAGCAATTGACACGAAGCCACGGATCACTTTTCAGGGTAACTTAGCCAGAGCCCACCTAAGTGAAAAGTCTGGAATAGGAAGGCACCTAAATGACATGCCAGACAGTGAACTCAGAAAATCACAGAGCCAGGGTGTAAATGGGCAAAGGAAAATAAAGGTTTTGAATGCAAGAACTTAATGTCATTTCTTATTATTTATCTCATTACTTTTTAGTTCCCAGAAACCACATTCAAAGGTTACTGTACACAGGCCCTCCAGCAGGAGCATAAGAGAGCTATAGGAATAAATCCAAACTCCATCTGAACTGGCAGGCTGTTTTTCAGTGCTAGTTATGCAACATGTTAGTACCTCTAGGTATAGGACCAGTGGGATTTAAACTTGTACAGCAGATGGTCCGTGCATCATTGCTGGAATGCGCCTGCTGACCCTAGGGCAGAGCCTGAATGGACTTCAAAAGAGAGACTGAGCATGCTTCAAAGTGTTATTGTTTAAATGTTCCACTAAATGGGGACTCCGGAACAAAATATCTAGCTGAGGTCAGTCTGAAAAATGTCAACACACATAATGAGAAAACAGTATGTTGTGTGAGAAAGAATATTTCATAGGGGTATTCTGGCTATTCTGAGTTGAAAAAAACACTTTTTTCATGTGTGTCAGCAGATTGTCATAATCTAAATGTCTTTCTTCATGAGCTTCATTTGCTTTTGTTGGAAAGAACAAGGTCTGTATGTGAAAGTCATAAATACCTTTGGAAAGTGTGCTTTGTCCACAGACAGGTACACTGGAAGAACTGTCAATCAAAGTTATGGCGAAGGTGTGTTGCAATACAGCATTGACATAGCCCTGAAAGCCACCCTCCCACTAATTTCTGAGGAAAACTTGTAAGGACCTTGTGTTTGGTTTGAGAGTGTGATCCTGTGATTTCTAATCATTACTGTGTTCTGTTTCCCCCAAAGCCCACAATGCCTGCTCATAGCATGTTCTTTCACTGGGGTAGACCACAAGTTTTGGCTTCTCCTAACACCATTCAGGGTGCATTTCAGTAGGAAAGGGATTGGGCTGATGTTTAAATCAGTAAGTTTAATATCATGAAGGAAGATTTCTTAGGCAAGTCAAGCTTAACAAAATAATGACTTCAGTAGAAAATTCAAGACTCAGCCTTTGACTTGCTGGTCCCTGAGCTGCATCTTGGGCTTTGCAAATATCAGTGGTCTGCTAGCTTTTGGTCTACAAAAGGTTTCCATGTTGGCCACCAGCAATTCAACATGGGTGGCTAAAACATTATTTCCTTTGCTGGAAGCAAAGAGCAGCAACCTGAACTTTCACAGCATCTTGTCCTGCTGGGGCATGCCTCTATCTTGATGGAGACACATTGCAATAACACACAGATTAAAAGCTAACCCTCCCTGCAGACGTAATAAAGATCCAATGCCAGGAAGAGCAAACAAGGCCCATGTTAAATAAAGGGGAGGCTTGTTTCTTTCAACTATCAATATTCAGTAAAATCAGCCAACTTGGCACTCTGGGGTGAAAAGAAAGCCACCAGGGAAGGTAAAAAACTAAAGGGCTCTGAAGTGTGGTGTCATTAAACCAAGAAGGTAACTTGGGCTTGTTTATAGATTCTGTGTCTTTGTAATATGTTATAACTGACACAAAACTTGAATAGCAATCAATGTAAGTGGGTCAAAAATAGCATCCACACCCTCCCCAGAGTCTTGGTTGTTGCACCCAGTAACACTACTCAGCTGTTAGCTGTGGCCCAGATTAAGCAAAAACCCTGTAACCTTACCTAACCGAGTGTGAATTCAGCAAAGCTTTCAGGCTTTTGCTTATCTTCAGTGTATGCTTAACTTCAGTAAGTATAGAAACTCTTTGTCAAATAAGACTTTTAAACTGCAGAGAGCTGATAAAAAATCAGAGTTTCACCTTTTTTATCCTGTTTGCCAAGCGCTACAAATAGCTGATACTCAATGTGTAGATTGTTGCAACTATTCAGTAGCCAAAACTCAAAAGTGTGTCAGTAAGTTAAAGGTGATCTGTTATCTTAGTGTTCCCAAAGCAGAGAAGTTACAACACATTTCTGATTAGCATAAGTTGTTTTAGGAACTTTGGTTCCCTGGAAATATTGTCACTCCAAAACAAATGCACTCTGCAAATTCTCCGAACTTTAGCTTGTTAAACTGCTCAGGGAGAACAAAAAGTACAAGTCAAGACGAAGTGAGTTTGTGACAAAACTCTGCACAACAGGGGAATAAACTCCAGTAAACCAAAGGAAAAGATATTACATCTATTACTCAGTTTGCATTTTAACTCTAGTAAAATAGGACTATAAACATTTTCTGTCAACAGCTTACAAAGAAACTTGTTCTAACAGTGATGCATGGTGAGAATTTGTATCTAAATTGGATACATCTAAATTAGACTGAATACAGAACACTCCCAAAGGTGGCTTTTGGTTAGAGCTAGTCAAGGAACACAGAAAAGAGTTCACAAATATTGAAAGAGAAATCACCCTCAGGCTCCTCCCTCCGTATGCTCATTGTACAGGAGTATTTTGGGGACAGCATGTTTATTTGGGTTTGCACTTTGCAGGCAAGTGGTCCTCATTTCTTGCCCAGAACGTGCTATTTGGTATTCTCCTCTTAGAGTGCAAAACATGGCCAAGTGTTTTGCTGAACAAGGAAGGATTTATAAATGCACTGGGCGAGGCCTACAACACTGCAGCTCTGGCTTCAGTAGGTGGCAGGGATTCTTTAAATTCTCTTGCTCATTTACATTAAGCAAACAAACAAAATTCCCAAACCGTGAAGCCCACAAATTATGTATGTAGCCAGGCTATGTAATCACAAGTTCCCCTTATGGTTACTTTTATTTTCCCTCCCACTCAAGCTTTCCTCTGCCTATATTGCTGCTGGTCTTTATTAAAACCCACATTCTACAAACATTTATGCGCATGATTTACGTCATGCTTTTAAGCAGTTGCAGAGGGTTCAATAGGTGTTAAATAGATAATAAGCTAGAACACAATAGAAATGCATATCTGCACAGATCAGACTAAACTCAGTGAAGTTACAGCTGTGCAGAAAGTTCAGCACATGGGGAACACATTACAGGGTCTTAGCTTGTAACGTCTACCAGAGCTGGCATTTGTGTTTGTGCAGCACCTGGCACAAAGGGACTCCAAATCTGACCAGGATCCCTAGAACCTAATATGCTGGAAGTAATTAACTTCTCCAGGGACTATAATTAGGCACCAAACAAGTACTCAGAGTTCACAAAGACTCTAGCACGTGGTATTGCCAATACATCTGCTGACATTCGCATCTCTAGATTGTTCGTTCAAACACTTCCTGTTTTGGAATACTAAAACATTCCTACCACCCATCAGCTGCTACCTGACCTCTTTAAAATAAACTTTCTTAATGGGCATGTGCCTGGATCACCGAAGAGACTATCAAACTTGGCACTGCAGAGGGAAAGCCAAGCCTGGTGCTAGTGATGGCTCTGCGTTCTTACTCTCAGACATCCTGTCATCAGGTCAAGATTGTGGTGCAGTGACGTGGGGCATGAGCCCCCTGCCTGCACACTGCCTGTCCAGCATTTAAATCACCATTATTCCAGGAATTTGTTGCACACCATGGTACAGGGGTACACACAATATCAACTAAAGGAAAAGTGAATGACTATAAGCACTTTGTCACGGCTTCAGTGGATATTCAGCAGTAACAACTCAGTGTGCCAGGCTGAGGGGCCCAGCCAGCAGCTGGAAAAGCATGTTTTATGTAGCTTTGTGAGCACAGACTATGCAAATGTATTCAAAGGATGTTCTTGAGGCAAATTGGTTGGAGCTAAATTTGCCCAGATGCTCTTGAAGCTGCTTATTAGAGTCCTTCGCTTGAAAATTAGCTGGAACTGATGAGTCAAACCAGAGCTGACTTTAGGATCCTTGCATATTAAAGAAACCACAACCAGATTAAATGTGTGCATGTCTGTGTAGCATGGAAATTCAGCTCTCAGTGCCTGATCCTACTATTCCTAAGATGGGGGCTTCACAATGCTTGACATGTGGAGAGCTCCTGAAGAGGCCTGGGCAACTTTTTTGCCTTGAGTTTTTAGCTTAAGAGAAAATGAAAAAACAGTTTTCTCTTCCTTCATGGCTTTTGATTTTTGTACTTGCATCTCATTTTGCCTGCAGAGGCACTCCCTGGCAGTGAACTCATGCCTTCCCACTCCTGTTACATGTTCCATTACCAAAGGTGAATAATCAAGACAAATATGAAGAATGAGAAAAGTACATACTCGTTTATTCAGATAATGAATGTGACGGATGAAATCATCTTAATCCTGAATTAAAAACAACAACTTCAGGATCCTGTTATGGTAGCAAAAGATACTGGAAGGAGGTGGGATTGTGTTGTGTCAGTGACAGCGGTACTTTTGTTTCTTATATGGGACTTCTTTCCCATTTAAGACTATTAAGGGAAACTATTGGAACCTTTTTTTCACCTGATCATTGACTTTAAGAAAGAAAACTTTGTCTTGAGCAGTGGTTTAAGCCAGTTTCTCCAAGACAACTGGTAGAATGTATCTGCTTGCCCGTGGGGCATTTTCATAGATTGACCATATGTTCTGCCCATTTGTGCCACCTCTGCAGTCACTGGCAGAGTGCCAGGGCAGCAGCTCTGCCATCCCCCTGCCTTTGTCACCCTATGCAGACACTAGCTCAGATCAGCCTTGCCCTTGTGGCAGCTACACTGTGTCTGACCCCTGCCTGGGTGTACAAAGGTGGGAAAAGGGTGGGCCATTTCCTGTGCTTAAACAACTGAGCACTGTTAGCTCAGGGACAATTGAGCCTCTGGTGTTTATACTGTCTTTGTCTGGATAAACTATATGGACACAGTTCCAATGCAGCCACCAGGAGATTTTCTTGCTGATATTCATGGTGCCAGCATTTCACCCTTAATGTGTATTTTGGGCATCCCCATCTTGAATCACTACCTCGAGCCTCTTAAAACTTCATTGTGGTTGTGTTTGGATTTATTTAATATTTTTCTTTTACTGAGGAAACCAAAGCTGAACATAGTTTTATAATATATGATCTTCTCCATGCTCTGTGGAAGGTAAATGTCACCTCGTTGTGTTGCATTTAGTCTACTCAAGTATCTGCAAAGAATTTGACACCAAGGATGTCCCAAGGGATTGGCCTCCCAATGCCACCTTCTGGGATTTGAGCACTCAGCTCAATGTAAAGCTCCAAATATTGCTGTGGCAGAAAGAGATATTCAGTATCTCACACTTCACAGAACCTGGACACATTTTGCACAGAACAGCTGTGTGTGTAAGGAACTCGGGTTAAATCAGAGAATTTCTCTTCTTTCACCCTCCAGCTTTTCTATCTGTGTTGCAGTGATTGGTCTCCAGCTGTGAGGAGATACAGAAAGCTTCCTATTTAATAAGTTTTGAGTAATCCTAAAGAAGTCAATTTCTCCCTCCCCAAAACGGCACAGTCTGTTCTCCTTCAGAAACATCTTCATAAATAACACCAGAAGCTGAAAATACCTTTCTGGTCCCATAGGCTGGGATAGTACTTATAGTATAGTAGCACTGACATTCCGTCTATAGATACTTACCATTTCTTCCTGGATTTTTCCCTGCCTTCTTGATGGTGTGCTGGATCTGCTAACAGTGGAAAAGGTCCTGTAGAGGTGAGACCATCATGAGATAACAAGGGTTAGACCTATTTGGATATTTTGCTTGCCTTTGCATTCAGTTTGTACATCGTCCTAGGATAGCATGCAATTTTTCATCATGAAAAACATTTGGAAAAAAAGCTTAGGGAAAACTACAGATTTAAAATAAAAGCAAAAAGATAAGCCCTACCAAACAAATCAACCCTTGCATTTGTCCATAGAGCTTACAGACTAAAAGATAATGGCATAGAAGGTCCCTGGATTTATGGATCCCCCAAAATCCTTTTCTTCCTCAATGGCAATTATACTCCTGAGAAAAAGTCAGATGCCAGATCTAGTCCTGGCATCTTTCAGTGCATTTTCCTAAAATCAAGAGGCTTTTCCAAGCCTGGTGGTTTCAGATGTTATGATCGATGTTTATTCATTTGTCCTCTCTTCCCATGGAACTGGCAATGGTTGTTATTTCTGGATCCAACACCACTGTTATGTCTGTTGCTCTAATCTAGCTACTTATATTGTCTCCACCATTGCAGTGTTTGAGCATATCCCAAGAATTAATTTTAAAAACCTATATAAACCCCTTAGAACAATAACAAGCTCTCCTTTCTTTCAGCCTTATCCTAGGCAAGAGTCCCAAGTTTTTGAGCTTGTATGCATGTGAGGAACTTACTGAGGCAAAGCTGAATTGAAGAAATGGGTCCTACCTTCCACTGTAAAAACAGTGTGAAAGGCTGGCACAGAAGAGGCCACAATGGTGACCTGGGCTGCTACAAGAGTTTGCCAGGACTAGATGTGTTTCCCTTAGATTTTCTACTTCTTGGCCCCAGCTCAATAGTATTTTCTATGATTCCTGGAATCGGGCAAGTCATAAAATTTTTGAGGGGCAGAGGGTAGGCATGGATTTTTCTCTTGACAAGGAGAACCACTAGTTCTGCCTAGAGATGAGCTGCCCCAATCAGCTTTCACTGGAGATGTTGCTTCTATTTATTCTGACTGCATTTGGATCAAAATCAGTGTTTCTGTGTGTCTCCTCTCCATCTTTGACTGGGGATTATTGTCTGTTATTGCTGTGGACACTGTAGTCCCCCAAGACAAAATTTATCCTGTAAATTCAGTCTCTGGTTTAGACAGCTTTCTCTCCAGAAGTTGTGAGTAGTTTTTAATGGTTTGTTGGACGATTGGTCTTACCTGTTACACAGTTTCTGTGCTTTGGACCAGCAGTCCAGGGAAAGGAAAGGTTGATGAGTCTGTAGATCCAACAGCTGTGCAGAAGAGGGCAAATCCCATGTGCTTGAGATGGTCAAGCTGGTGGTGAAGATTTAAGTGCATTAAATCCTACGTGAATAAGAACAAGCTGAAGCTCTTGCCAAGAGCTCTGAATCCAAGAACAGCAAATGGAAGAATTACCAATGTATAAAAATATAAATAAACACATGCCAATATTAATTGGAGGAACATGTCCTTCTCACTGACCTTAGCCCATGTGACTGTACCTCTGCTGTAAGGAACCCAAGCCCTTGATTCCTCTGTAACCAGTAGGCATAAACCTTGTTTCCAGCTGAGAGATTAAACTGCACGTGAGGAAATAATTGAGTACTGGATGACATTTTTCACACACCTCTTTTTAGACCTGGATCAACAAAAAGAAATATCATTATATCTCATATTTGTTCTAGAAATTAAGCTATTTGCGTACTTGCAGGAATGAGATACAGTTGTCTCAGAAGTTTTTGTTGGCAATAGAACAGGCAGCTGTCAACGCTTCAGCCTAGAAGTAGATGCAGCTCATTAGGACAGTTGGATATCATCAGATTAGCTGGGCTGGGAGATAGGGTGAGACAGGAAAACATATGACAAGAACTGGCATCGCAAAACCTCCCCCTTCAGAAATACTACCTCAAAACCAAGGAATGTTGTGGTTGATCACAGCCAATATCAATACAATATATACTAGTTTAAGGGCAGACCTGCCAAGTATTTCAGCATGGGTTTCAGTGCCCCTGGTACACATAAAAGTTATGGCATCAGTTCTGGATTAGTTACTGGGACTCTGGTAATGATGTTCCTGGCACAGCACTCCTTGCAAACACATACTTTGGAGGAGTTCCCATACATTTTTTTATTGTCCTCTAGAGCTGTGGTGGCAAGCTGTGTGAAATCTATCCAGAAAACTGGAAAAAATCAAAACTAAAGGGAAAAAAGCAACCAAACCCAATTAAAGATGTCAAAGCCTTTCTTGTGTAGACTTAAAACAAGGTCTGAAATCAAAAGGATATGTGTTGACTGTGTAAGAGTCGTGGGGAAGGGAGTATTAAACTTTCTTTCAGTGCCCCTAGAGGATTGCCTGATATATTTTGTACAGTTCTGGGACCTGAAAGTTGCTTTCAGACTGGAAACAATTCAAAGATGAATAACAAACAAAAGCAACAGCAAAAAATACCTGAGTGGCAGCATGGACTAATTTTGAGGAAAGCTTAAACAGAGTTGTGTCGGTGACAGGTCAAGGTGGCTAAAGCCCTCAGCAGTACTTCATGGATACGTAAAAAATGTAAATGGCAGCAGGCAGATGAAGTGTTTGTCAGCATGCATTGCCATGGTTTGTTTTTGTGTTCAAAAGCTCTTTGTTCTAAGCACACTTTTCTTTTCAGAGCATGAGCTTTAGCTTTGCAACCCGAGCAGCAGGGATGCCTTGTGTTTCTTCAGGACTTTTCATCAGATGATCCCCAAATGCTTTAAAAGGGTGAATGAAAGAAGCTTCACATTTAGAAGAAAAAAAAAAGGATTAATTTCTTTCTTCCAAAATGCAATCGACTCTGGTGTAAAGTAAAAGAGGACCTGGATTCTCCAGTGGGTGAGATCCTTCTCCCTTTACATTGCTGCAGAGTCCCAATGGATTTGTTACCCAACCTTAGCTTCTATCTGGGGACACTGTGAGCAAAGGAAAGCACGGCTACCCAGTCATGGAGAGTGTACTGCAGGAAGCAGCACCAGGAATAGAAATTGTAGCAAATTAAAACATAGGGGAGGAAGAAAAGAGAGAATTGCAATTTCCTTGAAGGGTATTAGGCTTCATCATCATAACTGCTGCCTCCATTCTTAATAGCAGTGAGGATGTACAGACGTTTGTGTGATTTCTCTGCTGAGGAGCACCTCTGCTTACTCAGTGCTGATTTGGGGTTGCTAGAGCAACACCAAAACCACTTCCTGGATGGATGTGGTCTGCAGGCCTCCCAGGCCTACATGGTTTGCAGAAGTTAGGAAACTTCACAGAGGAAATACAACACAAAGTACTAAGAGATGCGGAAACCTTAAGTAGGGATGTAAACTCGACCACCATTTAGTCAATTTGGGAAAATAGGAGCATGATGGCCTTAGAACCTCTTTGAGGCAGCTTTTAATCTGTTAATAATCAGGAGGAGACTGTTTTATAAAAAAATAAACAATTTTGATTTTATTCAAATAAGTCCCTTAAAATACTATTTTTGCGCACACTAACACGTGACACCGACGTAACATTGTTTTAAGCCTTATACTTGTATTCAACATTCAATTCATTACTGACAGAATTTCAAATGCTAGAGGATGTGCAAAACCTGCTGGGTGATTTGCAAAATCTTCTCGTGTTGGAAAATTTTTTGATGATTAAATACTTCATTAATTGCTTCTATTTTATCTGATTCCTGGCTATTGCCACAGGAATCTTGAGGGCTTTGCAACAAGGAAGGTCTGCACTCTCTAAATAATAATTTCTGGGATTATGCTAAAGCACCGTGTAAAAACAAGTACTAATTATTATTCAGACAATTCTCTGATTCAAACATATCTAATTGAGAAAAACTGAGAAATTCTCTAGGCTGTTTACTAGTAAAATCCCCAAATACGTCTGTAGAATTTGATTCGTTTCTCAACTGGTGTGATCCTGGGAAAGAAAGTTCAAGGTCTGCCTAACCTGGAGATTTTTCTCCAATATGCTGTCTACTGAATTGGGAATTGTTTGAGTAGTGTTCCTGCTAAAAGTATTCCCAATGCTTCTGATGCTGAGCTTTTGCTTCTTGGCTGTTGTGTGTCCTTGGCTGTAGCAATAATGCAGCGACTTCTCATTTCCCTCATATTCTCAGAACAATTGAGATTTTGGTCCATGCCCAGAGAATCATAAAACCATGGACCATAAGTTTAGGGGAGTGTTTCTACAGACACTGGTGATGAAATTACTCCTGTAATATTGCAGTTATTTAAAACTTCACCTTGCTGGAAAATACTGGCAGACTAAAAGGAGGAAAAAACACAAGACAGCTTGAGAGCCTCACACATAACAAAAGTTTAGAAGAAAGGCTTTTGAGCCAAAAGACTAGTGGTGATTTTGACAAGAGCATAAACATGAAGGTCAATGTGAATGTTAATATAGAAACATGGGAGAGCTCTCATTTACTTTATAGCTGAATCAAGGGATGCAGTTCCCCTACATCTATTCCCTGATCTAGATATAACATGGCTAAAATTATGTATTGTGTAGCTGAGTTACAGCCAGGCCAGAGTCCCACACACCAGTGGACTAAACAATGTGCCCTGGCCACAGCACGTCCTTGGAGAGCATTCCAGAGCAGGGGCAACCAGTGGTTGGCAACTACATCTGGTAACCATGTTCCCAGGCCACCAACACACACAGGGAGTGTTGGGCTAATAGATGACATTGTTGCAGAGAAAATGCCCTTTGACTATTAGACAACAAATTCCAGTTGGGTGACTGGCTGGGAGGCAGGTACCCACAACAGACCCACTGCTAATAGCTGGGGGATGCCTAAATCCAGGTTGGGCAAAATATTACAGAGTCTGCAGCGGCCCAGCACAGGCAGAGGGACAGCTGATTGTGGGATACTGGAGATCTGCAGAAATCTCGATGGGTCTTGGCCTTCTCTTCCATCTCTGATTGGTGCCCTGCCAGCCTTGGAGTACGTTATTGTTCATTACCCAGAGGGGACAGCTGAATTCCTTCTACAGCAATAATATTTTTTGTGATGCCAATGCCATGACCTTTATTCATGAAAAACAAAGTACAAATGGGGAAAACAGGGTGGAGCTCTGTCAGAAATGTGATGTAAACAGCTACAAAGATGTGGCTGTGCTCCTCCAAAGCCATTTCCCACCAGGTAAGGATCAGAGAAACAGGCATTGCAAACACAGCAGAGATCCTATCTGATATTTTGTTAAGCTAATTGCCTATACTAATAGGAAGGTTCAACAAAAATTGCTAAATTGAACTCCTGGTCAGATTAGACAACATCAACAACAACAGTTTCCAAAGGATTTATGGAAACAAATTCCCGTTCCAGGTATCTGCTGACATTTTAAAAAAGCCAGCCCCTTTTTTAGCATTCATGAAAGTAACATGAACAATTCAGTAGGAGAAGAGCTCCTGTTTTGTTGTGGAAACTGTCTCCGCAGTATCCTTGAAAATTCATCCTGAGGCAAGTTTGAAATAATTCATGTTTTTGCTCTTACAAAAATATCTTCATGTTTAGAGCAAACAGCTGTTTTGCTGGTGGAGAACAGCAAAAACATGACCTGTATTTAAACTTGTATCTTACTGGGAAAACTGGGAGCTTAGTCTTCCAGTAGGGACACAAAATTCAGGCAGTGACACACACGAAGAGCTCTGGGGTGGCATGAATTCAGCTTGAGGGGAAACCTGAGTTGAAACCTGGTGGAGTGGGCATGTGGAAGTGTCCTCTGCTCTGGCTGGAGATGTTGCCTGTGTCCCGAGCTCCAGCAGGCCAGTGGATGTGCCTGATAGATGCCATATCCCTCTCCACATGGTTTCACAGGACCTCCGGAGGCACTGGACTGGAAAAGCTCATGGGGTCCACCACACCCTTCACTGTGTGCCTCTGCTCCATGATTTACTCTGGTCTGTCACCAGACAGTCCCAGGCCCTGCTGCTCTGGGTCATGCCTGGTCACTGCCACAGCACAGCCTGGCCCTGCAGCTCCTCTGATGGCCTCCGGCAGCACTTGCTATGAGGCAACAGGGGTCAAGGATGTCTTTGTGAGTGCCAAGGGCTTCCCAAACCCACTTGGTTGCTCCACAGTTTGCTGGGATGTGCTTCCCAAGGAAATGTGGGAGTAAAGAGGCAAGTTTGCACACTTCTCTCCATAAGCTGCATGAGCCCAACAGACAAACTTGCAGGAGTAAAAAGGAGAAAACTTGAGGACTTCGGCTGACACAGAGAGTAAGAGACAATTGCTCAGTGCTGCAGGCAGCCTGTGACCAACTGTTCACAAAATATTAACCATTTGTGGCACATTTAAGAATCAGTAAGTGATAATATTGGACTTTGATACAAATCAGAGCTGACTAGCATTGGCCAAAGAGATTTAGAGGCCCAAGTCTGGATATTCTGTGCTCGTGCTGAGCCTATTCCATCCTCTCCCCTTTCCCCACCTTCTCATGTAAAGACAACACAGCAGGATTGCTCTGGCTGGGAGAGACAGGCAGAAATCACTCTCTGCAAGGATGCACTGCTGGGTTGGTGGTGTTGCTGCACCCAGATAAACTTTCCAAAACCAGTCCCTGCCCAGGTTGGGACATAAGTGTCAGGTACCCAAAAGAGAAGTGCAGGGATGCCGCAGTGAATATTACTGAATTTATTTTAGGCTGTGGAGATTCTGGCTGAAAGATCACTTGGGGGTGTGCCAAAGGTCCAGAAAAGGTAACTGCTTGGGGAGGCTCAAGGTCACCCACGCCTGGGAGCCGCTGGCGTCCCCTCAGTGACCCCACTGCCTTAAGGAGTGAAGTGCTGCCAGCGAGGTGGAAGCCCAGGCATCTCCTCGGAGCACTCAGGCAATGCTTCAAGCGTTTGTGGCCCGGCTGTGCCAGGGGATGGCGGGCAGGGACGTGCCGGGCGCAGGCCGGGCCGCTCTCCCTGGGCAGAGGCGGATGCTGCTGCGTCACTGACCGAGTAAAAAAGGCGCTCCCGCTGCCAGCTCTGCCTGCCTGCCACCAGATGCAAGCAATTTGTTCTGCATTTGGACTGGTAGTCTGGAAAACCAAAGCGCTGTGTTTTTAAGTTTATATTATATGCTTACTTTCCAGTTCTGTTAATTAAAATCATGTAACTGGATGAGCAGTTGCTGGATAGCTTGCAGGGTTCATTTTAAATTTCTTCTTTTTTCTAGACACTCAAGCATTTGAAGTGTGAATCTCTGGTTGCAGTGCATTAATTCACCTAGCTAGAAATTCTATCCCTCTGAACTCGTACAAGCATGCATTTGGGAATGGTTTTGTTTCTTACAGTATTTTTTCCCAGTGTTTGCCTATATCTACCAATGTAATTTGTCAGAATAAACGAAGTAATTGAAAATTATACACTCCTCATAACTGTTTCACCATCTCTTCGAGAGAGAAGGGAGCAGAGGGACCCATAAGCAAATAGAAAGAAATATGAGCATGTATGAATTCACTCAAGAGATTGCTCTTCTTCTTCTTTGGTGGGTTTAATCCATCAACTTTTCTGGAGCTGTTGTGTAAGTCATGAAGGCTCGACTGCCTCAGCAAGCTCTCCACCGTACATCTTGGGACTATTTTCCTCTGTGATTTCTACTGTGACCCAGGATGTGGTTAGGCCAAGCCTGCCCAGCTCAATAATCAGCTCCAAATGGAAATGGTTCTGCAGCGCAGCCTCAGAATCTGCTGACTTTTTATTGCTTTCAGAGTGGGTCTGCCACAACTTCTTCCCTGTCTCCCAACTTACATCTCCTGTGGCTTCCCAGATCCCATATCACCTTTGTTGCACCCATGTAACCATCTTGACTTGGCAGGACCTGTAGTGCTCATGAGGCCCGGGATATCTCTGCAGGCCGTGCAGCAGCAGAATATTTAACTGCAGCATGGCAGGTGTGTTATTAGCAGGGACAGAGGCCTGTTCACCATGAGCATCATCTCCAAGCACACCTTGTGCTGCTGGAGTAATGCTAACAGAGGACTTGGTCCAGTGAAAGAACATCATTTAAACTGCCCAGATGTGAAGGTTTGCTTTCAGGACTGAAAATGTTGCATGTGGACATGTGCAAGCACAGGCCAACATCAGCAGCGTTTACTTTGGTCTGCAGACAAAGCTCAGAGCTGCTCAGCAAAGCACACACGAGCTTCTCCCATGCACGAGTGAACATCACCTGAGCTCAGCAGAGCCTTTCTATGCAAATCCCAACTGCTCTGCATTGTGTCAAACAATGACTCCAGAATTAGATCCAACAAGATGAAGATGTCTTTTTTTTTTAGCAAGTACATTCAGCGACTTAGCCTTTTCAGGGCTTGTATCTTAGTTATTAATACTACCATTTGCCTTCTTTTGGAAAATTGAACTCATGTGATAGAGGAACTTTATGTGTCAAATTCTGATGCAGAAATTCTGGTATGAGTGCTTCCGTAAAATACAGAAGTGGAAAATGAAGGTTCTACGGTAGAAAATTATTTTCTTGGGTGTTTTTAAAATAAATTTTATATGATTGAGCCAGCAAAGAACAATACCAACATTAAAAAAAAAAATCCAGTACCTGTTGATCTCGTCCTGGTTTTGGAAAATTTAGGCAGGCATTTCAAGACTTTATAAGAACTGTTATGTAATAGTTAGTTCAGGCAAAAAAAAAAAAAGATTAAAAGAGATAAGTTATCATATATCTAGTACTAGGTAATCAGATTTAAAAGAAAAAAAAATCAACAAATAACAACTGGGAAGTGCAATAACTGGATTTGCTAACACCACATAAAATAAAAAGATGAGCACATATTCGGATTTTTGCAGAGGACAAGTGCCACAGAATTTTCCCTAGGGAACAATCCTCTATTGGCAAAGTGTGGTCAAATGCAACAAACAAATCTTTTTTGTCTTTAATTGTTGTGACTCTTTTAAAAGTTAGAAGACGTCAATTTCAGCATGTGGAATGCAATTGTGAAAGAAAATGGGTTTCCTGAATTTTCAGTGATTGACTAAAATCCACACACATACTGGTTATTTTAATTTAAGGAAAAAGGATTTTGTTTCTTTATCCTGTTACATAACACTGGATCTATTCTCCCTTGAACACACAAGTATGTTTATCATTAATCTTAAAGGGAAACAGTTGTCTTTCAAAATCCTTGCTGAATGTCTGAATTTTTATCTTTTTTTAAAGTTAGATCCCAAATGACTGGATGTGAATTGAAGATGAAAGCACATTGTTTATATTTTTAATTAGATTACTTTAATCTCATTTATGCATAGCTCTTCTACTGTTCTTCCCAACAGCAATACAGAAGAAAAAAACATTGTTTTAGAGTGACTTCCAAAATACAAAACATACAGTTCATACAGCATCCAGCAGGAGACAGAGTACCTGTTATTGCTTTTTTAGTTCATTTTTATGAAACTGGCTGGCTTTCAGTTAAGAGACATTTTTTAATAATACTTATATTTTTCATTCTATAGTGCATTCTTTTCAAGGATTTAAATTGCTCAGGAGATCTTGAAAATCCCAGTGAAAACCTTTGGATATATGAGAGGTTTTTGTTTCCAGGTAGCTGACTGTCAATTAAGTTGAGACACTCACTTTTTGAAAAGCCAGTGTGACCACTTTGGTTCCAGGCTGTTTGGTTCCTCTGTGTTTGCCCCTCACTTTAGGAATCAGCCCCTTGTGAAGGAACAGGCATTTCCAAACTCAGCCAGTGTTCAGGAAGGACCAGCTCAGTCTCTCAGCCTTGCTAAGTGCCTCAAGTTAATTTGTAATTAGCTTGATGTAAGGAAAGGGCCAATGTAGGCAATCCCATAATGGCTAGGCAGTCTCAAATACAAGCAAAATAGGCCACCCAGAGCATTAAGGCAAGAGAATTTAATGCCAATTGGCTACTTTTCAAGAAGACCTGTGTTTTTTCATTGCCTTTGTGTTTGACTTGTAAACCTGGTGCAGGGCTCTATCACTGGCAGGTTCACATGATGGGGAGTGTACCAAAAACACAGGTCATGTTTTGATTTCTGTTTGATATCTTATTTATATATGATTTATATGGATAAACTAAGAAAAATTAACTGTCCAGGCCATAATTTCATCTAAAATAAACACAGACTAAAACTGCAGCAACTTAGTGGATTGCGTGGATTAGTGAGATATCCTGGTATGTAACAGCAATAGCAACAATTCATTCCCCAATTTAGTAATGCTTAAAATCTGCAATCCAGACTCACTCCATTATATGCAAATCCCTTACAAAATCTCTTTCCCCTTTTCAGGCTCAGGATCCTCTGCTATACAGGGGAACCCCAAAGACTGACCCCATGTAACTTTGTATAGGAAATTCATGTATAGAAAATCATTAATGCAATCAATAATTATTCAGACCATCTTTTTGCCATTCTTGCTTACACAATCCTTTACAGACAGTGCTGTCCATTTCTCTCTTACGTTTCTGCTGGACTTCATGCCTGGATGAACTTTGCTTTTTTAAAATTTTAATGTTTATATGTAAAATCTTCCCAACCCCTGCAAAATTTCCTCTTTGTCCATGCCCTGTCTTGGTCCTGAGTCCATGAAACATCATGTTCCCTCTAGCAGCCAAACAATGAAAACAAGGTTTCTCCTGAAAAATGAAGAAATATTAAATCTGTTCCCATTTAAAAATTAATGAGAATTTGCTGATGAACATATTTTAGGTCCTGGTGTAATATCCCTCCCTCCACCTCACCTTATGGAAACCTGAATTAGCTCTGCAATACCCTTGGGTTAATATTCATCCATCTGAAATCTGGCACTCACATCCCTGCCCCTTGAGACCTCTTTACCCGGGTGCAAGTACAGTGAATCTCTCTTGTCTTTCGTGCCATCTCAGTAGATTTCCACACGTTGTAGCCAAGCTGGGGATTTGGCCCAGTGTCTTTTTTAAACCCTGTGACCCAGACGTGGAGATTAAAAAAGAGTTATGTTATCGGATTAAACAGATACAAAAGAGGCACTCGCTGTATCAGCATCCAACACCTTAAAACTCCAGCAAGCAGATCAGCATGGTAATGGCAAAAATAGTCTCTGAGAAAGAGGGAAAACTCAAAGGAAGGTGATTGCAAACACGTGCCTTCATCTGGGGTGCAAAAACCTGCCACTGACTGGTTGCCAAAGCAGCCACGGGGATATGGTGTTCTGCTTGCTATAGCAATTTAATACAGGACACACTCAAGGTATAAAAGTCATTTGAACTCCACCTACCTGTAGCCAGAGTGATTTTGGCCTTAGTTAAGTTTGGGTTAACATCTTCACAGTGGGATTTTTAAGGGGTTAGGCTTGATTGCATTGTGAACAGCATCAGCGGGCACTGAAATCAATAAAGCTGCAGAAGCAAAAATTCTAACAGATTAAAACCAGACCTACGTGAAAAGGATAATAATTTCAGGCACCATTTGTATGCTTAATATTATACACATGCTTATGCTTTGTAATTTGGGCTCTAACTTGTGATTTTTGTTACATAAGAGAGTGGAGAAGCCAGAAGCATTAGTGCTGCTGTACGCCACTGCAGCTGAAGGCAGAGTTCCCCCAAATATTCATCAGGCACATTCTCAGAAGTTGTGCTGTCTGATAAAGAAATAGCAGACAGCAACGTTAATATTTATGACACAAAATGATGAGTTATTATTATTATTATTATTATTATTATTATTATTTCCAGGTACTGTTTACATGCCTCTGACTTCAAAACAGCTTTGGCTGTTGGTCTTTTACCCCAAACATTTCTTTTTTAAACACAGAGAGCAACCATGTGCTTTGTGTGGCTGACTTTTAATGAGTGAGGAGCAACAGAAGAAGAGAGAGCCAGAGACAAAATACAGGCTTTGATTCCTCTAGAGAACTTGAGCAAAATATTCCACTGCTGTCAGTGGTACAGCTGTGCTGGCAGGATCCTTCACACAGACAAGGCTCCAGCGGCTACTTACATTTCACTGATGTGACTGCTGGTTCCTAATCTGCATTGAGGCATCCTCACTGCAACCAAGCAAGTGGCTGAACCGGTGAGAAACCTTTTGCTTCATTCTCTAGTGCAGCCAGAGCTGCCTGTATTCGTGGTCTCTTGTGGAGCCTCACAAAATGTGAGCTGCCTTCCACGAAGGATGCCTACGAATCAAAGTTGCAGTACACAAGAAACCTGAATCAGAAGACATAGGTGGCAGCATCGACTACATAGTTATAAGTTTAAATGAGGCTGTTCAGTGGAGATAATGTCATCAATTAGCTGCGAATATCCTATATCTCTATATGGTTTTCTGCTAAAAACCTACTCATGCTGCAAATCGGCTCAGATAGTGAAAATCACAGAAAGCACTGGAGTAAGGGAAAATCGGATGTGTGGCTGTGGCACAGTGTTTTTGGCATCCTGTATTGCCATCAAAAAGTGTGTAGAATGGTGCAGCTTTTGCAAGAACCAGCTAAGGAAATCAGCCTTTTTTAGAGACCTCTCTGGAGGCTGCTGTGATGGAATTTGTCCCCACAGCAGCCTATGCATAGGCGATGGATTCCGGAGATGGTTCCCCAGTAACTGCTGCCCTAGTTTGTGGTGTAGAAAGGTAGCATCTTGTGTCTGGGAAAACCTAGAGAGCCGAGCTGTGGGGACTATTCACTCTCCTTTGGTTCATCCCTGCTGTTCCCAGTGCAAGGTTAGCACCGCGGGACTTCTGCGAAACACAGATGGCCCAAAATCTCCTTTTTCACTACAACTGTACTCCCACAATGCAAATGGCATTTTGCAGTACAGAGGATCTCACTAAGTCTTCAGCAGGGGTTATATGAAAATGCCTCGCGACTCTGCTGCTGTATCCTTTCATTAAGAGAACCAGAGGGGAGGCAGGTAGGAGAGCAAGGCGTGTTTCAGTCATATACCCGTTCGCCTGCAGGGGAAGAGGACCGGCTTTCGGTTCTGTGAAACCCGACGCAAAACAAAACGTTGCCCTGCTCATTTTCACCGCCGATCCCTCCGGCCGTACTTTGTTCTCCAGCAGCGACCGGGACTTTCCGGTGTCAGGGATCGCGCTCTTGGGAGGCGGCAGGGCAGAGCAGGGAGATCCCAGCCTCCCAGGCACCTGCCAGGCCACGCTCCCGTGTTGCCTCCTCCAGCAGCAGACGGCTGCGGGACCAAACCTGCCCTCAAAGCCTGGCAGAGCGGCACTGGATCCCGAGTCCAGTCCCCCGGGGGCCGGGGAGAAAAGTGGCCGCGGAGGAGCAGAGCCAGGGCCCAGGCGCAGGGACGGGCAGCGGCGGTGACAGCGCCGTGGGGTGCTTTGTCTGTGAGAAGTGCACTCTTTGTGTAAAGGTAAAAAATAACGATTAAAAAAATGTACGAAAATGAAAAATACCGAGACGAGATTAGCGGCTGGGAGTCCTCGCTCCGCTCCCTGCCCGCCGCGGCAGCCGCGGGACGAGGGCCGGGTCCCGCGGGCCGGCTCGGGGCGGCCCCGCTGCCGCTCCCGCTGCCCGCGGGGGAGGGCGGGTGGCCCGGGGTGCCCCCCCGAGGCTGCGGCCGCTGCCCGGCTGCCGCTGCCCCGCACCCGCCCGCCCCTCCCCGCCGGCCCGCGGCCGCCTGCCAGCCCCAGCTCCGCCGCCGAGTCTGCGGCATGGCCCCTCCTCCCCCACACCCCTTCCTTTAGGCTCCCCCCTCCCCAGCAAAGAAGAGGCCGTGCCGGTGTTTTTCCACTCAGCAGGATGGGTGATGCTCAAAGCTCCCTCATTAGACAACAGACACGAGAGGTCAGGAAGAAAGCGCTTATAAATTACCGTTTCCTGCTGCTCGGCGCTGCTAGTCGCGCCGCACCGCTCCGCCGGACGCGCCGCACCGCCGCAGGGGCGCAGCGGCGCGCAAGTACCGCGGCCAGCGGACACAGGTACCGGCACCTCCCGGGCGGGAGGGCGGGCGGGCGGCGGGGCTGCCGCTGCTGCTGCTGCCGCTGCTGCCGCTGCGGTGGTGGCGGTGGCGGCGGTGGCGGGGCTGGCACGGAGCGACGCGGATCGCCCCTCGCTGCCGCGGCGAACAAAGGGGCGGCCGCTTCGCGCCCGGCGGAGCCGAACCGAGCCGGGCCGGTGGCATCGTTCTCCCTTTGTCCGCCTAGACTCGGGGTGCCCCCGGGAGCGCTTTCCCTTCCCCCTTTCCATTTATTTATTAATTCGTCCTTCTCCTGAAAGCCCCCTCCTCCCCAACTCTCGCATTACCCCGGCGGTGTTTTTCCTCCCCAGCGGTTATTTACCCCACACCCCACACCCCCCCTCCCCCCCCCCCCCCCCCCCCCCCCCCCCACCACACAACACACACACACACCTTGTGTTAACTTTTTTTGGCGATAACATTCTCAGCCATTCCCCGTTGGCGGCCCTCCAGCACATCGACGGCGCACGCTTCCCTCCCCGGCTATTTTTGCCCATTTTTCTCTCCTTCCCACCCCTCCCCGCTGTGCTTTCTCTGTCTGCCGTGCGCTAACCTCGAGTGAAGAGTCTGGTACAGGCAATGCTGCATCTGATGCTAATGGGCCTACCTGGTGGGTAATACCGCTGCTGCTGCTTTCTTGTTATTTCCCTCATTTTCCTTTTTATTCCCCTCATTTTCCTTTTATTTTGTGGGTTCTTGACATGCTGAAATCAAAGTAGTGATGGGGCTTGGAAATGAAACACAGGGCAGGTCCCTAAGCTCAGCATGGTGTAAAAGGGTGATAATTCTGGGTTCGTCTGGGGGTAACTTGGATCCAATATTTACCCGCTGGCTTTAAGATAATGAATACCCATTGCTGCCTGGTATTATACCAGGCGGTATGTGGGAGGACTCACAAGGTTTCCATATAAGAACATGAGAGAATTTATTTCACCCAGGCAAAGAAATGTGCAGAGTATGTGTTATTTATGACACTGGAGGCAAGCTGTGTTGTCCTTAGGCAGCTCCAAGAGTGGCAAAACTGGGTATATAGAAATTGTAAAAGCTGATTTCTGCTGTTTAATAGCAACTGTGTTTAAAGGGCAGCACACATGAAAATAAAAAGAAGGAAAAAGTAGTGGGAGAGGATCCAGATAAACACGAAAAAATACAACCCCACACTTATTCTAGCACAGTTTGTGCCAAGATGTAAAGATGGAGGTTTTTGATTAGTTCCCATGTTTTTTAACCGTATTGGGAAAGGCATTAAGAAAATGTGCCGAGAGGAGCTGGTTACGTTGATAGTGCTATTTTGGTAACTGCTTTTTTTTTTTTTTTTTTTTTTTTTTTTATTATTGCTTGCATGTGAAAATGTTTTGAGTTTTGGACTAGCAAAACAGTGAGGCAGTCCTGATGGGGACACATGTCATCGGCTGTGTAATTCAGGGCTCGGATGACAGTTGCTACCGGTTTAGATTTTATGGCTTTAGGTTTGAGGGTAAATCAGCCCGTTAAAACCTGCTGCTGTGGAATTTAGATGGGAGAGGCTTTGGTGAGAACTCTGATGGTTGTTGACAGCCGGGTGTTTACCTCTGGGTCTGCGTTCAGCCGAGCTGGTTGCTTTCTGGCATTGCCTACCTTTGCCACAAGTGTTACGGAAAAGTTTCCCTGAAGGTTATTGGGGTTTTTCTTTAAGCAAAATGTGTGAGCAGCTGAGGCAGCCAGCAGTATGACAGTGACGGTGTCCCTTGCCTGGACCAAGCCGAGTCTGAAGCACGAGTGTGGAGGGAGGATGACTGTGTTGCCCAGCTTAAACTGACATTGGAGACTTTATTTTTGGTACTTTCAGAGATTGTATCTTCCTGTTTCCCCTACAACTGTCTCTTTTCTGTTTTGCATGGGGTTTTTTTTGTTTTTTCTTTTTGTCTTTTTTCTCTATTTGCCTTTCACCTCTGTTCCTTCCCCTTCCACCTCTCCCGCCTTGGTGCACTAGCGCGGCTCCCACTGGAGGGCGATAGACGCCTTTCCCCTGCCTGGTGCTGCCCGGGGGACCCCGACCCCGCGCCCGGGAGAGGAAAGGCCGCTCCTTGCTGTCATTTATTAACCTGCTTCTTTCACCGCCCGCTGTGAGGGTTATTTTCTGTCATACTTGGCAAAAAGCAGGAGGTCGCAGGTGGCACCGTGATATCTGTAGGCCCCGAGAAGGTGGATGCGTGCTCGGGGGTGCTGCATCTAAATCCTGGGGCATTTGGTTTATTTGCTTAGCAATCTTGGTCTGGAATCCAGTAGAAATTTGGAATCCTTCAAATACTACCTATTTCTGTTTTATTTTCTCTTGCTGTAACCAGGAAAAAAATTTGGCATACTTCATTGGTAGTTTCAAATGTGGAGCTTTTGGGTGGGTTGCCTGGAGCTTTCATGTCAGAGGTGAAATGTTGGGGCAGTGGCAGGGGGCTTCAGTCGGTGTGAAATGCTGGCAGAAAAGAGGTGCCACATTGCCCTGGGAAACTAGGGAGACACTTCAGGTTGGCTTGCTCTTGCTGCAGAGTGCTTGGGAAACCTCCCGTGCCTGAGTGGAGTTCTGTTTGTAAAGCTTCAGTGAGGATCTTGTCTTACAGCTAATCATTGCTAATATTTCAGTGAGGGTTGTTTTAATCAATATTCTTAGTCTATCTTAGTGGATTCCAGCCAGGTCCTATGGGCTGGATGTTTCCAAAGAGACTCTTGGGCACTTTCCAGGCAGTGATGCTCCTAGGATTTTCACCAATGCACATCAATGCTTAGCAGCTACCCCCTATTATTTTAATTTTACCCCTTCTACGTTTTCCAGTGCCTCAGATTTTTGTCCTAGTGGGCAGTGGGGCAGCGTTGCACCAATGCCCCAACAGCAGTGCTGCCAGTTCCACCAGTAAAGGGAGTCCCTGCAGTGGTACCCTACCTAGGGTTTTAATCATGCTGGCAAACAACTCTGAAAAGATTATTCTGATTAGTTTCTTTTAAATTTAACTATATTGCAATACATAAAAATGGATGGGAAAGCCATGGTAGTTACAGCCTTTTTTTGAGTAATGTTTATTTGATTGGTCATATGAATAAATTGTAGATCATTTAAGAAGTGAAGCTTTGAATAGATTACCCAGCTGGATTAGTGCCTTCAACTTATTTTCATCGCAAACTTAATTTACATGTCCAGAATGGATCAGGGTTATTTTTTTTTAAAGTAATCCTGTGTCTACTCCAGTAAGAGTTCTATACACAGAATTAAAATTTATTCTAATGGCACTCTAGGGGGGCTGCTTGCAGGATTGGGTCCTTGGCTCTTAGAAGAAAAGCATGAGGATGAAAATGCAGTGATTTAATATTTGTTGAATTTCTTCCATACATGCTTATTTAATTGGATCCTCAGCTGTTGTAGTGCCATGGATTTAATTGATTTGTCTGAGCTGAGTATCATCCTAAGGCATGTAAACTTCAGGAAAAAAAACCTTTAAATTGCTTACATAGTAGCTAATATTGATACAAGGTAATACAGTAGAAATTAATTGAACATGCCACTCTCTACTGTCCTCTTTCCCCAAAAATCTACTGTTGGAAGGGCTGCTGTGCTGCCAGTCCATGACTCTGAAACCATGGCTGGTGTCCTATAGCATCTTCTGTATTTCTGTCAGTCTCTTTTTTTTCAATGTGTCCAGATTTACACTAGGAAAAAGGCACTTAGTGCCAGCCCTAAACCCTGTTCCAAGAGCACCCACTGAACCCACCAGCTCGGCTGGTGGGAGTGTGAATCAAATGCCAGCAAGCTCCGGGTGGGTGGCAGCAGGGTGGCAAGTCCCATGGCTGCAGGAGGTGGCTGTTCAGGCCTGTTGGGAAGGTTCTGCATTTTAGCAGTTGCTGGGTTTCCTGTTGTGGTTCTCTATCACTCAGAACTGTCACAGCCTCGAAGGACGCCTTGGCTGCTTGAGCACTGGCATGGAAAAACAACCGTGCTGTGCCAAAACGCAGCAGGAGGGCCCTGCTTCACCGTGCTGGTGTAGGTCCCATGTCCATAGGTAGGAGAACAACCCGTACACTGAGCCACGGGGTTATCTCTGAACTGGAATGTAGTTAAAAGTTCTTTTGTTTTTTCATTTTTTGATCCAGATCACATGGCATTTGTATTTTATTTCACTGCTGCGGTGTAATTGTCCTAGATAGACGGATATAGTAATATCTTCTGTGATGTTCTACATAGGATGAAACACAAGAGAAATTATCTCCTGTTTTGGCATTGGTACTACATTCAGTGTATTGGTGTTCTTGAAATAAACGTTTGTACTGATGACATTCAGAAAATGCAGTGCATTATAACATTGAAACATGTCTGACTTATCTTGCTGGACCCATTTTTTTCCCTTTAAAATATTTTTCCCTTTTCTTTTTCTCTTTTTTTTTTTTCCAAACAGGAAAAGAAAATACATTCAGCAGAGACTCTTCTTCATGTAAGTGTTATTTATGCTTGTTTATGAAATTACAAAAAGGCTTAAAAAGCTCACTAAAACATTCAAATACTGAACACTTACCATCTGTTTGTAGAAACCAAGTATAGAGCATGTAAAAATAGGCTATAGTTATATAGCAATAATGCTCAGCAACCAATATCTTAAATCTGTCTGTGCAGTTCTTCTGTGTGTATCACCACAGAATTTAGAAAACGTTGCAAAGCACTTTGCAAACATTTAAGCAGCATGCCCATGAAGTTGGTGTGTAAATCCTGGAGGGATAATGTTAAAATGGTTTGCCCAAAGCAGAGGAGACACATAAATGAGAGCTTGATTTAGCACCCCAGAGTCCTTGATCCCCAAATGCTGTGGCAAAGTCAGCTTTCCTGCCTTGGATCCTACAGAATCCAAGTTCTGCCCATAGAGCCATTTGTTGTGTGCAAGTGTGTGCATGTGTATGTGTGGGTAGGAGAGAGTGTGTCTCCGTGTACCTGGCCTCAAATAGCCTGTAGGTATTTCAGGCCTTCTCTACAACCTATGGTGATGCCCATTAAAGTAAGAATAGATGCCACCAGCCATTGGTGGGTACTGTTGCAAGTGTTCTGTGAAAGCATTTGGCTCCTGCCTGACTCTCCTTCTGAGGGAGCCTGTTAAAGTATTCGTCGTGCGACTGAGAAAGCTGCATGTCATAAAAACACAACAGTTTTTTTCCGCACCATCTAGCGACCTGGTTTTTTTCTGCAGATCTCAGCTTTGAAAACTGTTGAGTAGTATAGGAAGCTCTGCTCTGGTATTTCTTCTTAGTAAATAAATCTGATTAATTGTTTTACGGGGCTGCATAGATGAATACTCTCATTGCCTTTATGCAAAATTAGCTTAGCAAGGAAAATGATTGCATTATTCTCAGTGCAGGGCCCGCTTTGCATAACTTCCGAGCATGTACTGTGTCCAGTGGCATGGCAAGCCCACGAGCACTTACCTCAGGCTGATTTCCCATAAGTCAATTTTTTTTTTTTTAACAACATGTATCTCGGAATTGCAGCACTCCATTATGCTTGCGTAGCAACTTGCTGGTTAATATGTAGCAAAATGCCGTGTGGTAACAAATGTTTTTTGCTATTGTTGAGCTGGAATGTTAGTTCAGCTTCTAGATAAAAGTGGCTTGCACAAGGCGTTCCGGTAGACCATGATTTCTGTGGCTTGTACAGTAGTTCTGTAGACAACCATGTTCTGCTCTTCCTCTCCCCTGTGCTTCCCTTCATCTTCCACGTGAACAAAGGGTGGGCTGAGAAAGGTAGGAGCTGGCAGCCCTTTGCATCCTGCAAACCACCAGCGTGGGGTTTATATTATGCCAGTTGCTAGTCAAGTATCTGTTGAAAACAGTCTTTATTCTGGTTGTGTTGCTAGCAGAAACGTTGTTAGATGCTTTATTTAATAGCTTTAAACCATGAGTGTTCTTTGGCTGGTTTTATGGATAAGACAATCTTTCAAAAAAAAAACCCAAAACCAAAAAAATCCAGTACTAAGTGAAGGATACCCCACAAAGGATTAAAGAATCCTCCTTTCCTGCTGCTGGGAATCCTAGCTGAGACTAGGTTAAGCATTTGTATCTTTGAGAAGGTACGTCATATTTTTAAAAGGTAACAGAGAGGGAAAAAATCCAGAAGGTTTTTGAGTATGAACATTTTCAACATTTGTAGCTCATTATTATTTCATTCTAGAGTAGGAAATTCAAATCTCTTGAAAATCCTGTGAAGCATATGCTTCCTGGAGATTATAAAGGGGAAACGGTGATGCAAAAACCTCTTTAAGGGAAGAAGCTCCCAAACAGAGAAGAACTCAAACAGACGAACCCTACAGCAGTGACTGTACAGTGTGTGGAAACTGCAGAATAACCACACAGTGCAGATCTGGAGAGTTTGCTTGGAGATTGCAGTATCCCACAGAAGAATTCCTAAGTCCAATACATACGCTCTAAAATGAGTAATGAAAAGTCAGTGATCCAGAGGCCATTTGCAGCGCAGCCTTCCATCACCTGCTGTGGCTTTTCAACAGCTAACGGCAAGCTTTGAGCATCAGAGCCTCTCTCCTCTGGTTCTGTGCATGAAATATTATGACTTTGACTCGATAACTCTGTTTGTGCCTGTCTGTGCATTGGCTTCCCTTGGCTTCTACAATGGTTTCCAAAAGAGAGTTAAACTCCAGGGATGGGAGTAGTGAGGTTGTAGTGAAATGGCAGGATGGTGAAGCATCCAGGACAGGGATCTCTCCCAGGCCCCATTCAGAGGGGGTTGGCTCCTGTGGCAGTGAATGCTCAGTGGGGATTAACCCCTCAGGCCATGACTTGGGCCAGTCTCTGTGACAGGAGGTGACCACTTTGAGAAGGGGCTCTTTGTGATAGTAACCAGCCACATGTAGTTGTAATGATAAGAAAGGGACCATCTTATTTTAGTCACTTTGCGACAAATACTACCACAATTCATTACTTTCCATCAGTGCCTCATCCTATGGAGGAATCACCACTGCCCATCTACATTGAGGAGGGGACAGAAGTCCCGATTGGTGAGTGCAGTTGGGATGGGATTTGTTTAAGGGAGGGTATTAAGGGTACTTGGGTTTTATATTCCTCACATTTGTGTGTATCAGTTTGTCATTAAAAATTATAAGGTCTGTTGCAAATGTTTTGGGGATTTTATTTTACATTCTTTATTTTATATTCTGAACTCCTGAGAGTTGTTAAACACTGGTTTTCAGCTAATCATAAATCAAAGTACATAATATATGCAGTGACATTGAACGCTTCTGTGCAGGATGCCTTAACACAAGGTTGAGGAAAAACCACAAGTATCACAGGAGCTAGTTTCCACTTTGGCCTTTGACATCAATGTTTAGATACTCAGGAAAACCTGAGGTCTGGGTCAGTGTTCTTGTTCTTGCTGACACTCTCATGCCCAGCACCCAACAGACTCGTATGGCCCACACCACTGCATAGCCAGAAGAGAGGCAGAGAGGTTTTTCATGCACCTTGGAGTGCTGCACACCCCCAGCTCTGAGCTCTGGTGTAGATGTATTGTCACTACCTGGGTGTATAGGTTGAATGTTGTTTTGGGGTGTTTTTAAATAGAGAAGCAGTCTTGAAGATAACCCATAAAAGAATGCAACTAAAAGACCAGTAAGCTGGACCATGGTGATTTTTTGGACAGTAGAAAGTTGTGATGGCAAAATTTCTCAGAGCCCCATCCTTATACAATCTGTTATATACAGTAAGTGTGCCCTAGCTCTCACCTTGGGAATCTGCTTTGTTGGGTAGATGTGTCTCTTCAAACAACTTTTTCTTATTATATATCCTGAATTTTTCCATTCCTAAATTCAAGCAATTGCTTCTTGTCCTACTATCTTTTTAGCTAGATTAATTACCTTCCTCTACACACAGTACCTGGAAGGTATTTATAGCTGGATCTCAGCCCAGGAGTCTTCTCATTTATAGGACATATTAATTTTAGCTCTCTTAATCTCTCCTTAGATCACTTTTATTGTCATTATTTGTATTTCCTTTAATTTCTGTATCTCCTTTCTAATCTTTGGAGACTTGAAAAACTCGTAATTTGTTCACTGTGACTGTTTTGACATAGCATTATGCTTTAGATTTCCATATCATCCCTTCCCTTGTCCACATCCAGAAATAGCTTAGCCCTTGACCCTCCTGCATCACTCAGTAGCATCACACAGAGAAACTCTATCACTTGGCTAATCTTACCTGCAATCACCTTTAGGTTCTTCTTGGATTCACGGCTTTGCTAGCTGCTCCTCAGGCAGTGTCACTGCTCTCCTTAGATGTTGGGCTTTATACTTCCTGACACCAAATCTCCATCCCATAGCATGCCACTTATTTTATCCAGGAACATTTTGAAACAGTATGCCATTATTTATTTTAACGCCCTGTGATTTTATCATTTACATAGGAGTTGTCACTCTTTTACCATATGTAGAGAAAAGTACTTAAAATTTTAGTCTTTTGATACCTGTTACAGCTGTCTTTTGCATGTTAGTCCAGACTCCTTTCCCAGCTTCATCATTCTTATTTGTATATATTCCCTGATTTTCCTTCCTCTATTTAAAAAAGGTCATAAGAACTGACAGGTTTAACCTCCTCCTTGTCTTCATTTTTTACTTTTCCTCATTATACAATAAGTACATAATTTCTGTACCTCTTCTATGCATGGCATGATGTGGTCTTTCCCACAGCAGATCATCTTTTCCTCACCTCTCCTGGGGTTGTAGTCAGCTGAACGTCTGCTGGACGTTAGACCTCTTTATAGAACTGCTAAGGTTCTGTCCTGGCCTCTGGGATTTCATCTTGTCTTTCCCACTGCACTGAGGAAACCTGGACAGCTGAGGTGGTGGCACCTGCACCAAGAAAAATACTGCAAGGCTGATGAGTCACAGAACTGACCAACCAACCAAAATACCCCAACTATGAGTGGAAAGCTTTTTAGAGGATGTTTGTTCGGTGCTGTCACAAAGCAGGTTTGTTGGATCAAGCTCTGAAGTGCAGCACCAGCTATGAAACAGCCAAATTGGGTTGGAGAGGGCACTGTGTTTACTTATTCTAAATAAGTGTCTGGACTGTCAATACAGCAAGCTGTGGTTGAGGGGCAATGAGTGGAAAAAGTAAATGATGCAGAGATGAGGGCAAACCACAAGCTCTTAGTTTGGTATCTGGATGTCTGACGTGGGACAGGGCTTTTAGATGCAGCATAAATCAAGGTAGGAAGCAGCTGCAAAATTCTGGTCTGGATCTGTGTCTCAGTATTGATCCTGCTTTCCATTGAGCTCACCAGTGTGATCCACATCCAGGGTGCCCATTTGTACCTCTACAGATCAGAAAAGGAATAAAATAAAGTCCTGTCTGCATTTAGGCTGGAGAAAAATAGCACGTAGTGCAATTGTTAAAACATTTCATTCAGCACAACCATCATTTACTTTTATAAGGTTGTTTGGAGAACTTAGATTATTTCCTCATCTGAAACACATTTTGGCTGCTATATGGCATGCATACTATTCTGACCCAGGCCTGACTGCTGGTGGTAGATTGCTTTGTAGCTTCTGTATTTATTTAAAAAATAGAAAAATCAGTAGATTTTTTTTAGAGTCTAAATTTAACAATGCTAATTATTTCAAACAATTTTAAAAGGAACATAAATCTCACTTGTTTATTACAGCTGCTTCATGAAAACAGCAGCTACAAATAATACTCTGTAATGAAAATCTAGCTAACACTGTCATGAATTAGCCAAAAAGAATGAACGGTTAGGACCTGGACAAGGGCAGCATTTCCTTCTCCGGCAGGAGGGTCTTTGCATTGAGGAGAAGGTGATTATTACCTAAATGCTGGTTTTATCTCCTTGGGTGAAATGAAGACTTTGACATTTCTGCATGGATGAATATGACTTTTGATTGGAAAAAAACCTGAGCTCTACTTAATTTTTATATACTTCTGCCCTTTCTTGAATACATTCCTAGAGGAAGGTAGCTGAGTGAGATGCAATAAATATTTTAATAAATCAAATATATTTATGAGTAGATGGGGAATATATTGTGACCATTAGCAAAGAACCTATGGAATAGTAATAAAAAAGTGCAGGTCAAATGCTGCAAGTCTTGGTTCAGGCAAAATTTCAACTGTCTTCCACCCAATTAAACAGTTCAGGAGATTCAAGGTGAGGAAATAGGCAGAGCAGGTCCTTATTCTCCATCACCATTCATGGTAAAGTCATGGCTGTATTCTTTCATAACTGTTGTGTTAAGTGCTGAAGGAAACACTTGAGATGACACAGTCCAAATTTGCATTTTGTAAAGCAGAAACACAGGAAAAAATATTTGTATTGGTAATCATTGCATTTGGGCTATACAGGAAACCACCGAAGGAATAATTGCGTCCTTGGGGATCAGGAGCACTAGAGCTTTAGGCTGAAGTGTTTATGTTTTTACTTCCAAGTCACATTTGAGATGTTAATGTTGTTTGATACCTGTGAAATTAGCTTAAAGACAAAAAAAATCGATATAATTTTCAATTTATTTATTCCAGCATAGTTTTGTTGATTCCAGTGGCATTGCTATTGCTTTATTGTGTAAAGAATGTCAAAAGTCAGGCCCCCTTTTTCAGGAATCAGCCCTGCTGACCTTCAACCCTGTTGCACTTCTGCTGTAGCTCTGAGTCCACACATGGAAAAAATCCCAATTAGCCACTTCCATCTTTCTGATCCACTTTTGCTGATGAATAGCACTGGCTTCAGTGTACTTTTATCAAATGTATACAAGTGTTAAGTAGACCTTACCTCTACAGGATTCTTACTCCCATGAAATCATCTGGGTATGGTGGAAAGCTCCATTAGCACTCTGAAGCCATGTTCTCTTATTGTACTCACAAGTCATGGGGCAGCCTGGGCTCATTTGGGGTATCTTGATTACAGGAGAAGAATTTTCTTGTAATTGCACACCGTTTCTTCTGCCACTACTCAGTCCCAGCTTTTAAGCATCTCTGATGTTTTCTTCATGATAAAAACTGTATTTCTAGTCTACTGCTCTTGAGCAGACTCATTGAAAGAGAAGCTTTGTTACTTTTTATGTCTCCTTTTGTAAGAGGAAGTGCCTCCTTTCCAGCCCAGAAGAGTATTTGACACCCTACAGAGAGCTGGCTCTGTGTCCCTCTAGGAGATTGCCTTCCCTTGCAAGAGAAGAGAACCTTTTCTGTTGCACGTGCTTCAAGGTTTTCTCTTTCATGGGGAGCTGGCACACAGAAAGCTTGATTTTTGCCAGGTACTGAGTGCCTTCTGCAAGGTATTGAGTGCCCTCCTGTCCTTTGCAGCCAAAAAGGAGTTGATTGCTCTTGGCATCAGTCAAATCTGGACCCAGAAGACGACAGGTAGTATTTACCAATTATTTATGTGCTTTCGCATGCCAGAGTTTGTCTGAATTGATTTTCCTTGCATATGAGAGGTTTGAGGCGTTAATGACACTTGCCTGCCACTAAAAACATTTTTTTAAAAAACAATAATACAATAATAAGCATGACATTTATTGCATTGCCATGGGGAAATTAAAAACCCCCAAAATTAACTAGAGTCCAAGTAACTATTAGCTCTTCAGAGCTAATGTGTGAGTTATATACCCTGAATGAGCACCATATGCCCGTTCATTGTGGCACAGTGAGTCACAGGACACATTGTGGAAAGCAATAATTGCTTGGCATGCACTGAAGCACTCAGTAGGGCTTTTTGTTTGGTTTTCTTAAAGGAATATATTTTACTCTGACAATAAAATGGGTATTGTCTGATATGCTGCCACCAGGGACTGTTGCTAATTTTGTACTTAACCTGGAGCTTACCCATTTGTCACTCACCGCACACCCCCTCAGTATCTTTTGCTTTCCAACTGCTTGTATTGTATGTGTGCAGTACCAGAAGAGTCAAGAGTGAGTCTTCCATTTGGTATCATCTTGTCATTTTGTATTAATCCTCCTCTCCTTTTTCCTCCTCATCTTTCTTTGTCCAAAAGAGACATTCAGATTGTTTATTTGGAATAAGTGTTCATCCTGAGCAGAGTGATGCAGTGGGACAGGTTGCACAGGGATTGTACGGTCTCCACTCTTGGTCAGAGCTTGACCAGATAAGGCCATCAGCAAGCCAGTCTGATTTTGATTATTGGCCCTTCTTTGAGCAGGAGGCTGGGCCTCCAGGAACCCAGTTCTGGAACTCCAGAAATCCCTTCTAACCTGAATTACTTTATGGTTCTGTTTAATGCCCAGTTCCTGGACTGATTCAGCCATAGTGCTGTGCATGTCATTAACTCCTCACTCCCTCATTCATACCTGCATAGAACAGGATCGACCTCCTGAGGGTCAGTGAGGTGACAGTGGTTTTACTCAAATAGGAACAATATCAAGATGTAAAGGGTGATCTCAGGTGAGATTAGTATGTGAAATTTGGATATCGCAGAAATTATTTGGAATTTGTCACAGGATTTCACTTGGGTTCTCTTCAAATCTTCAATAAATTCCAATTGAAGTTATCAATTGAAGAGTTCAAAGCATAATTATATCAGGATGATAAGTTGTCAAAAAGTAAATATCACCTTTCTTTTCCTTTTCAGTGACAAGTCTTATTCTCTAGCAGCATTGAAGAGAGCTTTGGGGTATTTAGGATTTAGTGAGTCACCAACTGCCCTCATTGGTCCATTACGTGCTGGTTTCCTCATGCAGCCGTAACCACGTGAGGGAGTTAATGCTGCACAGAGCATCTGCTCCTCAGCTCAAGGCCCTCCCAGCCCTGCAGCTGTCTGCCAGAGAGCTGGGACGTGCACAG
The DNA here is from genome assembly GCA_034509425.1 of Eopsaltria australis. NCBI lineage: Eukaryota > Metazoa > Chordata > Aves > Passeriformes > Petroicidae > Eopsaltria > Eopsaltria australis. Next base: position 935,158 of record JAVTVJ010000180.1, read on the forward strand.
GGGCATCTGCGAGCTCCATCGGGTAGCAAATTTTCATCGTCTGCCCATATGTTAGCCAAAAAACACCCTTTGTCAGAGCAATGCTATTTTAATTGTGCTGAGAGAAAGCAAAATCACACTCAGATTCACCATATTAGCCTAGGGGATTTTGAACAATGATGTCGCTATTCTTGGGCAAAAAAAAAAAACCTCAAAAACTCCCTTGTTGGGAAAAAGAAATGGGAATATTTCATAGAGTTTCATAGGGTTGCTCTTTCAGGTCTGACAAGATAAGGTGCTTTTTCTCCATCTCTCTACTTTATCAACAAGAAGTATATTGCTTATGCAAGCACCTTGGTTCCATCAGGTTCTATCAAAAGTAAAGTTTACAAATGGGGTTACCACATAGGTTTGAGGAAAGACTAAATATGAGCAACTAAAAGCTTTTGTTGTTCCCTTTTATACGAGGCAGGATTCTAAAATCAAGATTTAACAGGATAGACTTTCTGTCATTGCTGCCCTTCCTTTTCTGTAACCACATAAATACTCTCACCTCATACAAATCCTCCTGAAATGATGCAGAGTACTGCTCTTTCAAATGTGAAAAGGATTTTGTGCCAGGTAGAGGGAATACAGTACAGGAAGAAACTGTTGCTCAGTCAAGTTGAAGTTCCTTTCTCCTCTGCTTTTTATGCAGTACACAAGCAATAGATTATAAGTCAAATTTCATGGGCAGATAGTATCCAAATGTGTAATTTCAAGCAGTACATCTGACTTTGAATTACCTAGGTTTCTCCTTTTGTAAAGCTATCACAAGTTCATATAGCTCTTGTATGGGTCACCTCCAAAAGTTTAGACTAGTCAATCAAAGGAAGTCTCTCACTTTCTACCGTTGGTTTGCATGTGAAGTATTTTTGTTGCTATCTCAACTGTTTGTTAGATGCCTCTCGTTTATAGTGGAACTGCAAACAATTTCCCACCTGTGCATTATTAGCTTTTGCATAAGAAAACCAAATAGTGAAAAACAACTGTAGTCATGATGAAGACAACTTTAGATACTAAAGTTAATGTGCTGTATTGGTATCTTATTTAAGTTTGTTCATGGGGATGAAATTGCACAAAGAAAAGTCCTCAGCTGGTAACAGGAGTAAGTTCAGTTTACAGTAGTCACGCTAGGAGTATAAAAGCTACTATGAAAGTAATGACACTATTACCTGGCATTTGTTTGAAAAGTTAAGAAGAGATGGAGAAAAATACTCAGGCTGTTCACATATTGTCATGCCGTATTTGGGGAAGTTTATGTGCAAAAGCCAACAGAAAAACAAGTGAAAAAATGCATGTAGCCTGTGGGATTGACCCTAGTGGGAAGGAGGGACTGCAGATACTTGTTTCTTGTATTGGAGTCAGTCTTTGCTCTAATAAAATTCCCTTCGGAGGCAGCAATTCCAGTGTGAATTCTGTGGGGCTTTTTGTCCAAGTAGTGTGGGCTCAGGGCTTTGTTCCTGCTTGGTGTGTGCTCTGCACTTTGCAGAGTGTGGTATGCAGAAGTGGTTTATGTGTTGGTTTCCTTGGAAAAGTGAAGTATTTGGTCTGGCACTGTTTGGTTTTCATATCTCTTGACACAAAAACGAATACAGCTCTTGGTCTGTGAAAGCCAACGTCAGAGACCCATGGCAAAACTGAACTGAAAATACACCTCTGGTTGGGAATCAGCCTGAATCACATAGTATTTAAAAGCACGGTGGTTTAGTGGTCGATACCAAAGGTTCTGTTTGCAGCTCTGAACTTCCAGGCAAATGGGCAGTGATCAAATCAGTGATATTTTTTGTTGAGCAAATAATGCCCATTGCAAGGCCTGCAGGACATTCCTTCTCAAATGCCCTCCAGGAGCACAGTGAGTGGCTGCGGGCAGACAGGGAAATTGAGAGGACGGGGCTGCAGCTGGAGACAGAGCCAAGGCTGTTCTGGGATTGAACAAAACATGCCATTGTCCGGCCGTGCAAGGCAGCACCTGGCACCAGCTGCAGGATAGCAAATAAATATCATAGTGTCTACAGACCTTCACTTTTTTGTGTGTGAAAGTCTGTTTCACCAACCTGTTTTGCAAAGTTGTGTTCTCCCTGAGCTTGTTCATCAGCTTTGCCACTTCTTCTTTTTGCACGTCTCCTGCAGACCCCCCTGCACTGCTGCACTGCCGTGTCAGTGGTTTCAATTTCATTTCCTGTGCAAAACTTCATACGCCTAAAGTTTTTGTTCCTTTTTTTTTTTTTTTTTTTTTTGGGTGAAGGAAAGAAAACAACAACAGTAAATTAAACTTTAGGGTGCTTAGGAAATTTCTGTGGCTGAAGGTCTGTGAGCAGAGGTGCCCTGGCTGAGTAGCCTGGTTCATCAGCAAAGGGTTGATACTCACTTCATAAAAGATTACAGCTCATTTCTGTCACTGAGTCGTATTTTTGCTGATATTTACTGCCAGCATGGAGGAGAAGTCAAGGCTAAAATCAAAAGTAGCTTACTCTCACCATTAAGTTTTAGTGCTCATGGCCCAGCCCTCAGGGCTTTGTAACCTGCTCAGATTTTATAGCCCTGTAATGGGACTAACACTGCGGATCGCGTGTGTGTAATAGCTGTTTTCCTGGTACAGGTTGGCTGGCTGCTTTCCACTCACGGTGCTGTGTTGCACAACTCTTCCTTCCATTAATGTATTCTAGAAAAAAAAAAAAATCAGGTGTTGGGCAGATGGGGCATGGGAACAAAGAAGAAGAAAGGATTGTTCCCTTCCACTGATGGTGTGGGGATCTAGATTTCTGGGAATAAGGTACTATACGGCGTGTTTAAACAGCTGCCACAGGCGGGATAAAAATCTGTCCTCAGTTATTGTTTTAGATGAATGGATAGAGGCAGTAAAAACACAACTCCGGCTTTGTTTGGAGGTGGCCTAGGCAGGTATGGCAGCAGCTGATCAAAGCCATTGCTGGGTATAGAAGACTCTACTTATTTTTCAAAACCGTGTAATCTTACACATCCATCTGTTTTTTACTTAGTTAGAAAACATAATGAAAAAGTACGTACTCCTCAATTGCAAGAAAGCCCTGAATATTAGCATTGCTAAATTCAGTTAAATTAAGGCTAAATTTAGAATTAGTGTGAAAGAAAAAACAAGTGAGGGTGAAATGATTTATCCCCAAGAAAAAATTACTTTGAAATAATGAATTCATATGTTTTATTACACATTTGCCTCACTAAATGGCTACTTTATTGTTTCTCTTCCCTGAACGGGGGCAGTGCTCTATTATCGTAGCATGGAAATTGCTGTCTGACATTATCATGTGTTGCAAGTGCCTTGCAAAAGTGTCACATAGGATCAATACACTATTAATCACATGCAAAAAATTCAGTAGGCATGGTGCACGCCACTGACTGTTTGAGTTCATAAGGTTTGTGAGCTTTAGGGGGGTTGCCTTTTTTTATAGCAGGATGAAGGACATCCCTTAATTGATTTTGGTGTTGTTTATTTGTGGCTATAGAACTTATTTAATTGATGCTAGGGCTTGATAGAAAATTGCAATCCATTCAGAAGTAGACCTTCAGATTTGAAAGCAAAATACAACAGTGCTTGTTCCTTTGGTCAGAAGGTGTGTAACTGCAGGGTACAAGGAGGTTCAAGAGTTGAGGATGTGCACAGCTTGTTGAATCTTCTTCAACAATGCCCATCTTACTTGGAAAACTATCGGCTTGCTGCACCGCATGGATAGAATGCATTTTGTTAAGTGCCCTCTCATAAGAACAAAGGCCTCAAGAGGTGGTGTCAGCCAGTAAAGTAATGGTTTTCCACTTTCACAGTGGGTGAGCTGGTAGAGCAGAGGGAGCAGGCAGGGGTGGCAGTGGGAAGCTGGTGCTTCTTTCCAGCCTGTTAACAGTCAGGAGTCTGTGAGCTGGCATGCCCAGAGGCATCAAATTGGGTCAGCAGTTGGCTTCACGTGAACAAACCCAAGTTTTAACTCCTGCACAGAGTTACCAGTACAATGTGCAAAGGGTGAGCAGTTTCCCCTCAGTCTCTGCCTCTGCCAACCCCTGCTCCTTCCCCTTGGCTGTCTTTGCAAGAGCAACTCCTGAGCTTGCTTCCCTGAGGAGGGGACAGAGCAGGAGCACCATGGCTCTCCAGGCAGGACACTTGGTTTCTCAGAGGGTTACAGGAGACACTGTGCCCACAGGGGATTTCAGTAGAACAGAGTCATAACCCATGTGACTCAGGGTGCCAGACCTCTACTTCACTGCATCCCAGGCTCTTCCCTACTGACTGCCGTGACTGCTCTGTGCCCTCTCCCTGGGGAATCAGGCTCCATCCCTGAGGCTGGGGAGCATCGTCTTTGCTTCAGCCCCTGTTTAGGGTCAGGGTCATGTTCCCTCTGAAATCCACTGGAATTTGTGGGTGTTCATTTTCTTCCTTTCCACCCCACACAACGGAAAAGGAGTTTTTCATTTCCTCCTGTTCTGGGTTTAGTTGTAACTGCTTTGTTCTTTGACATAAATAAGTAGAACAAAATGAGCATCTAGAGTATTATGTGACTGCAGATTTTCTGCTGCTGAAATCTGAGCAAAGATGCAGGATTTTATAACAGTTCAGTGCTGTGACATGGTGCCTATTTGAAGCATTTGAAGAGCATGAATGGAAACACCAGCAAGGAAAAAAAAGCATGCAGGGAAAAAAGATACCTTTTGTCCAGACCACAACTGATGAAAAAGAAATTGCATTAAGCCCTGGGCTTTTCTTTCAGAGTAGGCTTCAGCTTTATAAAGAAGTTCATTTTGCTCCAAAGACATTTTCAGTAGCAGATTTTCCAGTCAATCTTAGAAGACTTAAAAAAAACATCATAGTGAAAGAAAAGGAAATGATGAAGAAGTGAGAAGGAAGATGGAGAAAGTTGGAGCAAAAACTAAGAAAGAAGAAAGGACTAATGGATTCTAAGGTTTAAATAGCAACCCAAACCCAGGGAAAAGTATTCAGAAAAAGAGGAGTCCACTAAAGACAGAGCAGTGGGCTGTAGTTCAGGGAATTTTTAGAGGCATTTTTTAAGAGGAAGAGAGGCAGTGTGTGCAGTAAAGGGTGTGGTATTATTTTTCAGAAAACATAGGTATCTTGTTCAATGAAGCAGAATGAACTTGGATATGAATTAGGGACAATAAGTGAAGTCAGGTGCTCTTTGGATACTGGAGTGGCCTTGAGGGCTGCCAGACATAAAGGCTTTTTTCCTCCAGATCAGAAAGACTTGCACGAAAGCCGTGAGTTTGATCATGGGGCTGTTTATTTTAATCATGTATCGATTGCCTTAACCACACTACCCTGGGAGGGAGAGCTGTCAGCATCAAGAATTACAGCTTTCAAAGTTCCAAGTAATCCTAGGAAATGAGCCAAACATAATAAATGCAGTTTTATTTGGGACCTGATCTTACTACTGTTGAAATCAATAGCAGTTTTTCCATTGCGCTCAATGAAAAGTGGAAGCTGCTTATTTGAAGACCAGCTCTGATCCAGCAATCAGGGCATCTAATTTTGAAATATTCATGAATGTGAATGTAAAATAGTAATAATTTTTTAAAAGAGCCAACCCACAAGTAGATTGGCAGTTCTGGGAAAGCTCAGTTTTTAAAGGAATGTTGATTTCAATTTGCAGGATACAAAATAAAAAATGACAGAAAAATAAGAGAGATGGAAATGTCTAAAGAGGAAGTGAGCTTTAACAGGGTAAGAAAAATTAATTACAATATGGTAAACTGATATCTTTCAAAAGTCATTGAGGCAGAAAAGGATGAGAGAGCACTGAGAAGCTCGAGATACACAGTCTGCACACACTGAACTTAGTAGAGAAGGGTCCTTGAAAGCAGAAGTAATGATGATACACATCATACTGCAAAAATAGTCTATAAAATCAGCAGTACAGCCGTACAGTCATTCCTCAAGCAGCATTCCCATCAAGGTCAGAGACACTCTGAATGTGTACTTTGCTTTTAGTTTTCTAATGGAAGAAGAAGTTAGATAAAAACACATTCAGTTACCATTCTAGTCAACAATTCAGTATGTTGAATCTTTAATCAAAGTTTGTATGCATTGGCCAAAAAAGAAGTATCTGCTTTGCTGTAGTTTCTGGTGTTCAGATGCAAGACAGGGCATGCATTTTAACATGTGTAAATATTTACAAACACATATCTGTGTGTACAGGCAGACTTTGATTTTCCCATTTCCATCAGCATTTGAAAGAACACTGTTTGAAAGATTTGATTTTTAGCAACTATTAAATGAGGTGGCCTCCACAATGGATTTGTCCTTGAGGCTCCTCCTGGAAGGTGTTGCTGTACATTGGTCGCTTGTCTTCGGCTGTAAGAAGCTTGGAGCGGATCATTACTGTAATCCCAAAGGAAAAACTGAACACAGTGTATTTTCAGATGTGTAATCCATGGGTTGTCTGTCAAAAAAAGTCAGTGGTTGAGCAGTATTGGGAGTTGTGTCTGTTCTGACAACCAGCAGGTCCTGGCTGTGCTGACGGCCTTCCCTCATGTGCATCGCTCACCATCTGCCCCCTCTGTGCAGTGCCTCCCCCTTCCTCTACCCCTCATTTTTTACATGTAATGAGGGATTACATTTCAATGCCAATATTTTTTAAAGGGTATAGGTTATCTGAGGTGAGGCTCTATGTGTGAAGATCTGATAGCTGTAGCCCAGGGGATGGCTCAAGCCAAGCTGGCTGTGAAAGCACTCCTCTTATGACTGGTCTTTTGATATTTTCATCTGTGCTCCAAAGACTGGTCAGTTATGGGGAAAAGCAAGAGAGCCTGGGTTGTTGTAGGGTATTTCACCTGAGGAAATTTCTGCAAGGGACAGACACATGACTGTTCTGGGGAAGGGCCTGCTGGCTGCACCAGTGAGCAGATGCTTGAGAAGTGCAAAGTGCCCATGTTTGATCCTTTGTTCTATTTTTCCATATTTTATCAGCATCAATTTGATAATTGATTACTCCATCCTCAGTTAATCAGGGTTTGTACCAGTGTATGTGAGAGCAGTTCTGGACCTGGCCCAGCCTGGATTTCTTCTCCCCTTGCTTTCGGATCAGGCTCTTGCAGCGTGGCTGGGCACACCATAAATAGCAGGCTTGACTGCTGCTTTTTATTTATCTATATTGAGTTCATCAGATGAAGCCAAAGCTTCCTGGGGCCATCTGAAGCTTCCTGAAGGGGGTACTCTCACAGTCAGATATGGCTCCTGGAAGGCAGACGTGTGTCTCTGGGAGGCAGACATATGCCTCAGACTTGGATCACTCCTTTTGGACTATGTGGTTGTAAGAGCATTTTTTCACAATGTATTTCCTTGGGGGAATCTGATGGACTTAGATCTCGGATACCATCCCCACTAAGTGATACAGTAAAAATAACCTATTATTCTCTGGTTCTGACCTGGGCGGTGACAACATATTGTTTCAGCATCTCTGTCAGACTATTTCCCTTAAGGGCCATTTTAACCTCACCCAGTGGGACATAGCTAAAGGAAATGAAACTCCAACCCCATTAAGGAAAAAGACAATGCCTTTCACTAAACAAACTTACTTTTCTTGGCCTTTCTTCGCCAGGGAGAATCGCCCGTACCCCCCACCCTTGCAGCCTTTGTAGACAGTTCCTGTAATTGGGAATGGCTGGGTGGACACCAATGGTTGGCAGCAAAGGGGGATAAATCCGACATCCCTTGAACGTGACATGGGCTGGGACCACAGTCCCAGGTGGCCGCTTAGCAACAGTTCCTGTGGTACTGGTGGACCGTACGTGCCTGCCAGCCACAGCTGCTGGCCCTCCAGACACAACCGGAGCTTTAGCAAGCCTATACACAGTAAAGCTGGGCTTTTACTAATTTTGTGCGAGCCTTGCACAGGTAGTGTGCCCCACTATTGAGAGCTGGTAACTTGCACCAAAGTTGTGGTGGTTCATCTTCTGCCACCCGTACAGTGAAACGACCCCAGAAGCAAATATGACCTTGAGGGTTCATGGACTAAGGGAGAGATCACGATCCGTCATCACACTCCAGCTAAGGCTGAAGTAAAATTTACGCTCGCTAATTAGGTTTCCAAGCATGCCCATTAATTTGGGGTATCTTGAGACAAATTAGAAATCCCTTTTTATAATGCAGTTCCACTCAGTTCCTAAGAAAGAGTCTGGAAAGGCACCATTTCACATTTTGTGTGCGGGTAATTGGGACAAACCGCAGGGTGATCACCTTGTCCCAGGGAGAGTCAGAGTTTACAAAATGCAATCAACTGGTCAGCGTTGCAAACTCTGGGTACAACTGACTAACACCTGGGTCAAAGTAAATCCGCAGACAAGAGGATTAGAGCTGGCAGAAAAATAAAGAACCCTGTGTCACGAGATAAAAGTAGATTGCAAAAAATTGCAATCCTGAAGAGTTTTTAATCTTAGAGGTGCCTAATGCTGCAGGTCCCCTTGGTTTTCTTTACAAAAGGGGAACCTGTGTTCCCAGTATTCTGTTTCGGGGTATTTCCAGTATCAGTCTCCACAGGGAGCAGTTAAGCTCCTATTTCAAACCTAATCCTGCAGGGATCTATAAATCTGTATATCTCTGCGCCCTCTTCAGCAGATTTGTGGCTGTCATACCAGTTCACCAAAAATTTGTGTCAAAAATAAGAGCATACCCTGAACACTAGGTGTGAGCCTCTCTCTTTTGCGTGCTTTCTCCCTCTGTTGATGAGTGTTCCAGTAACCCCTGTGAAGAACAGCTTCCATGAGACGATCCAAATGCCCTCCATTCCTCAGCCCAGAATAGCCTGTTGCCTGATGGTTATGACATGTTCCTGCAAGATGAAAGATAGGGATTCAAGCAGCACAAATAGCAAAAGAAAGCAAAAATTAGCTTTCTCCATACCTGGTAGCTGTTGCAGTGAGAGCAGGGCATCAACCACCTCTTTGAAGAAAAGCAGTTGTGTTCACTTATTTTTTTTTTCTCCTGCAAGAAATTACTCCAGGGGTTTATGCAGGATGGTGCCTGTTTGGGGCTTGGAGTGAGATGCAGATGTCTCAGGGAGGTTAAGTCTGTGAATCCCTTTTAGAGGCACCTCCATTAATCTCCATTCATGATGCTCAACGCAAGTTAGCTATTGTGAATTAAGCCCCAAAAACAACCAAGTGCCTAAAGGCTGTTACAGAGCTGACCCTACCATTTTTATTCCATTACTGCTTTATCTCATACCATGTCTCTAACAGTGACCAACAGGAGATATTTTAGTGGAATATGTCCTGCCTTCATCCCTCTGCAGTGGTGATGGCCCACCACCCTGTCACTCACTTTCTCCTTCTGTGAGCTCTCTCTGCTGTTGATCACGAGGTATTGCAGTGCCCGTGTCACCCAGTGCACTCACCAGTGGCCTTGTTAAAAAACCAATAGAAAATCATAATGATTAACGTTGTGGAGATTAAAGTCCCTCCATAGATCACGGCCTGATAGGTGGCTGCTGTCACAGTGCCTGCTTTGCAAAGGCCACCAATGTGCCAGTGAGGCGAGTGTGGAGCTGCTGTGGTTTGTGGCAGCGTTAGCCCTCTGAAACTTTCCGTGGTGGATGGAAAGCATTACAGGTACAGTGATGCATATCTATCTCAGAATCATGTTCAGATTAAAAACTTCCTGCAGAGCTAATGTCAGCTCAATCTTCGGGTCACTGCCATGAGCTCAGTCAGGTTAGAGATCAAAACCAGTACGCAGGTATGGGGGAGGCTGGCAGCCATCAAACAGGATAATCTGCAGCATGATTTTTTATGACTGCACTCATAATGACATGTATAAGCAGTGAATGGTTGTGGTCTGGAACAAACTTGCTGGTTTGCCTGGTTCTGGTGAAAATTTCAGAATCAAAACACTATGCAAAAATAACTGGTCAGATCCAGCTCAAGGGATCTGAGTTTTGTGGGAAATGAATTGGCTGCATATGCCTGGGATCTCAGTTAACATAAAAACTATGAGTTACTCCTAAATTGTTTTCATTAGAAAATCTTGGTTAAAAAGGCACTTGTTAGAATAATTCTTTCTGTTATTATTTTTGTATGTCTATGATTTTGATAATAAATTATATATGTAAATTATTAAACTAGCTATGATTTAATATGACTCATGCCACTGACTTTTTAATTAACTAAGGAGCCACCATTCTCAGAAAACTGTTCTATTGCATAGGTGGGCATTTCACAGTAATTGAATATAAAAGCTTATTTTTGTCCTTTTATTGATGTCAAGGGAAAACAGCGCAGTTATGAAAATGGAATAAACTGAAAAGATTCCTTCAGTTCCTGCAGGCTGATTAGAACAAATGACTTTCCATTGCAATTTTTATGAATGTATCGTTTTCTGAAAGTTTTATAGTACTTCAGGGAATGGAAATTGCAGGCAATAAATAATAGAGGATCGCTCAGGTTATTGAGAAGTAGAAGAATGGGTTTTATCTGGAAAGGTGAGATTTACTATTCTATATTTCACATAAATGTTTTAGAAAGACCCAGATGCAGTGATTTGTACTTTATTTAGGGCATGGAAGCAGCATTAGACACTTGCCCAGGAGCACCACGTGCTGGAGCCAGCACGGGGAACAGTCCTGGGGCAACCCTTCCCTGCAGGCTGCAGATCAGCAGCGAGCACTGCCAGAGCTTCACAGTGCCCTGCACTGCTCTGGCTGCAGAGAGGTGACCACACAATCAGGAGGACTTTGTCTCTCCTGGTCAGTGAAGCCATCAGATGTGTTTTCCTATCTCAGCTTGTTAAACAGCACTGTTTCGTACGCAAAGTTCTTGCAGTGTTAGAGAGCTCAGCTGGAAAAAACTGTTTAATAAACCCTTCTCTTTTTTTTTCTTTTTCTGTGTAGAAAGCAGAAACATGGCAACAAAGGAAAAGCTTCAGTGCTTGAAAGATTTCCACAAGGACATCCTCAAACCTTCCCCCGGCAAGAGCCCGGGGACACGGCCTGAGGATGAGGCCGAGGGAAAGCCGCCGCAGCGGGAGAAGTGGGCGAGCAAGATCGACTTCCTGCTGTCCGTGGCTGGGGGATTCATTGGTTTAGGCAACGTCTGGCGGTTCCCGTATCTCTGCTACAAAAATGGCGGAGGTGAGGTTTTATTCCATGCTTAGGAATCAGCCTGTCTGCCCTATGCTTGCTATTTTTCATCCAATTTTTAAGAAGATTGTTCATACATTTGTTTTCTGCCTTCTTCACCAGTCTTCAGGAGCGATTGCTTCGTCGCTGAATAGTTTTTATTAAAACTTTATTAGGGAAAAAAATCCGGCCATTTCAAATGTTGTGCTATTGAACCTTTCCTGCTCTTTTACTTCTGCTACAACTGAGTCTGAGTTTTAACCAAAAGATATGCTATTAATATAGACCAGAGGCTTTCATACCAGGGGATTTCAGAATAAGAGCAGTCTGAGCCATGTGAAAGTACTGTGTGCCTAACAATCTGCCATTGTTATTGCAGATATTCACTTTAAAGAGCTAAGAAAATGCCCTCTCCAGCCTGTACTCATCCTTTTTGCAGAGAAAATGAGCAAAAATATCCCAGAATAAGATTATTGCATAGTGGTATTAAAGTATCAAATATTTTGTTTATATGTGGCTATTACCACTTTTTTGATGATCTTGTGTGAGTTCATTCACTTAATCTCATTATGTATTACTGTATTTTCTCAACAGGTGCATTTCTTATACCTTATTTCATTTTCCTGTTTGGGGGAGGTCTTCCCGTGTTTTTCCTGGAGGTGGTGCTAGGACAGTATACCTCCGAAGGTGGAATTACATGCTGGGAAAAGATCTGCCCTATTTTCACTGGTTAGTACATCTTGTTGTGCTTTACTGCCTAAAGACACCTCTGTAAACCATATGTAGCAGCATCATTCCCCTCATGTCCATTAACTCAGCTATTTGCTCTAGTAATTAAGGGTATGATATTGGTTCCTGGAAAAGTAGAAGTCAGAGAGTCTGAAGGACAAAGTGAGGTATTGATTTTAATGGTATCAGCTTGTTAACTGGCAAAACTGCCAATTACCAAGAAAGAAATTGCATAGTATGCCTTTTAAGTCAATTGCACATTTTGTTTACATGTATCAGAGAAAGTGTTGTCTTGGAAGGCTAGATGGCATTAATGAAACTATCTTTGAAATGTTATTTTGGTCTGGAAATCAAAATCCCTCTTCCATGTGAAAGCTTATCATTGGCATCATCCGTCTGCTACTGATACACTCAAAACCTGGACAGCATTTTTTGGTGGGATTCAGGAATAAGGCTTTGGTCATAACTGAGCAGATTCTGGCAAATGTTGGTCTGATATTATCGAAGGGACTTTGCCTGCTCAATGCTCACAGGAACAGTAAGAAGGCTGTTCTGGAAGTTAACTAGAAGGAAAAATGAAAGACAGGTTAGAAAAATTACAGAGGATGCCTGTCTTGTGTGTAGATTGCCCTTTGCAGCCGGACAGCACAGGCAGAATCGTTTGGAATAACTACAGTAAACATGTGGCCCTGTTCAAATCCCGTTTGGAAAGAGTGGGTGCTTCACACTGCCGTGTCTCTAGCTCTGCCACTGTTGCTGTTCCAGGCATTTCTCTCCCCTTATATCACCCCAAGCAGAAGTGGGGGTTTTCTCTGAGACTCACACTCCCACCTGGTACTCAAAATGCTGCTGAAGCTGATGTAATTGTGCTGCTTTAACTTAGTTTTCTTCCTCCTCCTCCCACTTTTGTGAAAACTTTTTTTTTTTGAGGAGGAGGAAGAAGGAATGTTCCTTGTTTAAATAGCAATCTCCCAGGCATCCATAAAGAGAAAGTGTAGCTAATGTGACTAGCTGCATATGCTGAAAGAAATGCAGATGTACAGAATAAATAGCATTTGCTCTGCTGTTTCCATCTGACATAAAAATAATCTCTGGTGATAAAGACTGCTGCTGCAACAAGGTTTTAAACTGTAAAATATGAGGCAGATATTCCAAGTGCTGGAATATCCATCAGAGTGATGTTAAAGGGAGCCTGATAGGTTCTTGTAAGAGACAGCACTAAATTTTGAAAAGGGAAGTATTTTTATTTTGGCTGTGGTTCTTAACTGGCAAATTGTGTAAACAGAGATTGATCCAGTTAACCATAAGAGCCACAAATACTATGCTTCCTTTGCACAAGTGAAATCGAGGCAGAAACAACTGCTTTCGCGTTAATTCCTTTTTAACTCATTCAAGAAATGTCTTTTATTTTTTCCCCCCTAGACTGAGCCCAGCCAGTTGATAACTGAGTGGTGCATGTGCTGTCCAGCTGAGCTGATGCCAGGAAAGTTGACTTGGGGGACAGTGTGGCAAGAATGAGGTTGCCCACGTAGCTACCTAAGGAGTGAGATGGTGTAGCAAGCAAGCAAAGCCTGATGCCTTGACTTCCCTCTACTAAAACTTGAAATAGCTGGGTTAGTGTTAAATTGGGTAGATTCCTGTAGTCCTCCCCTCAGTGTCAGCAAGCCATAGCCAGAAACAGCCCTGAGTGCCAGAGATAGTGGCAGGCCTGTGCTTATGTGTGGTTGAGCTGAGTTTGCATCAGCAGCAGGGTAGGGCAGGATACAAGCCCACGACGCAGTGGGAATGGCACCAGCCCCAGGAGATCACAAGGTGCACAGCTGTTACATCTGCACGTTTTTCTTTTCTCTCCCCTTCTTTCCAGGAATTGGTTATGCTTCCATAGTGATTGTGTCCCTTCTGAACGTGTACTACATCGTGATCTTGGCCTGGGGACTCTACTACCTGTTCCAGTCGTTCCAGAGCGTCCTGCCATGGGCTCACTGCCACCAGAAGTGGAACACGCCGACCTGCGTGGAAGACACTCTCAGGAAGAACAAAACACTTTGGATATCGCTGAATGCCACTAACTTCACCTCTCCTGTCACAGAGTTTTGGGAGTAAGTACCCCCTCTTCATGGTGTCTTCAGGAAAATTTCAGTGGCATGCCAGAGGTCAGTCCTGAGATTTTATGGAAGCCCAGTGGGAAGTGTTGAATAGGAAAAGAAAATTGCTCTGGGTGTCAGTTGTTTGACCAGTGTTCGCTACTGGTTCTCACCTGTCTTTAGACAGACTGGTAAGTCTGGGAGTGATAGAGGCAGGTGGTAGATGTGTAAGTGTATTTATCCTAGACCATACAGAGAGCTCTAAAAGCCTAGTACAGCTTCTTCTTTGGAAGAAAACTTGTCTCCTTCTTGGCTGGATTCTCTGAGTGCAGCGGGAGAACACAAACAAGTCACTGCAGATGCCCTGATAGCAGGGATTTACAGTGGAAACAGTGACAAATCATCACCTCTGTGGTTGCCTTTCCCCAGCTGTTAGCATTTGCAGTACATTTTGTGAAGCTATAACACATCTCTCTTCAGTCTTACTACAATGTAAGGCTTTCACCTCAGTAATAAATCTGACAGAGGTGGTAAATGTTGTCCTGTACTCTTGGTTTCTCTGGTCGTCTCTGTTACAACGTTTTTCTCTGCAGTCTCTGAGGAGACTGTTTTGCCAGATGCCTGAATTTCATCAGTTGTAAGCTTCTTATTCTCATTTGTCTGTTATTTTTCAAGTTTTAAATCATATTGCATAACATGATCTCTGAACAGGCATGACCTCAAAACTCTGTGTGTTTATATAAATGGCAAAACATAGCAGCAGAGGAAGACACCTATAGGGAAACTTCAATCCAAAGTATCTACAAACAGTTTATTAACTTTTTTTTTGCTTGCTTGCTCAGATAGTCACTTACGGGTAGAATCAATTTCTGGCCCAGCCTGGCTATTTCAGCATGTTTAAAGTGCAGTTTCATCTCTGATCAACTTGTACCTACTTCTCTGTTTTTAAAAATAAGCATCAGCCAAAGTCCCAGCAGAAATCATGTTCATGCTGAAGATGTTTGGCATGCATTAGGTTTAGGAAAAAATAGTCTTAGGAACTGAGCTAAAATTTGTAACACAAGAGCTAAAATACAAAGGGGCAGATTGAATCTTGGGTTGGTAGTTTGTCTAAAGACTCTGGTGTCTGGTGTGAGAGACGGGGTGCAGGCTCTGAGAGCAGCGTTTTCACCATGAGCTCTGTGTTTCCATGTTGATGGACAGCTGCTTTTCCAAGTGACTTCCTCCCTTGTAAATTTGGAGGAAGTTGGAAAATGATTGTTAAACGGTACCTTTGGATATTTTGGGGGAACTGATAGGCAAGTTGCAGTAGAAGAAGCAGCAGCTCTCACTCCTCTGGACTCTTCCACAATGACTTGGGACTGAAGGCCTTGAATCCAAACGAGTGGCAGGTTTGGTCATGTGTTTGAAGGTCTTTTCAAGGCCCCCCAAGGAAGCAGAGCACCCCCACACTCCCAAAGCACTGCTTTCATCATCACTTTCGTGCGGTAATTTTGCTGACAGTCCTCTTGTACCTGGGGACAGCCATGGGCTTGGTGGCTCCTGATGTGGCCATGGGATTGTCCTGCTGCTCTGGAAGCTCTTACTCCTGTACTGCACAGTGGGCGAAGTTGTCTCCCTGGGGTCCCAGGCAGCATGTTCACTTTAGGAGACTGAAGATACCACAACAGAAAGGAAAAGGGCTGGGAGCTGGGAAAGGGATTGTAAAAGAGTGAGGGGTCCAGCACGTTGGGGTACAGCAGAGCTCTCTGGGGGTCAGAACACAGCAGGTGTGTGATAAAGGGTGTTATGGCAGGGCAGCCATGGGTAAGGGGAATGATCTCCCTGTGGGAGCACATTAGTGATGGAGCTTTTAATTAACTTCCCTCAAAGAGAAACCAAGTCAGAAGACTTCCCTGCAAGCTGAGCCAAATCCTCCTGTAGATGTAGTCAGACTGGAGGTACCTCAGGCTGGACAACAAATTCTTGATCCTCACACACTTTCCTGTCCTCAGCTGTACCCTCACTGTGTCTGTAGCAGAGTAGGAGCAAAGGTTGCTCAGCAATTAGTGCTGCCACTAAAGGCAGCCACTTTAACTTGTGTCCTCAACAGTTTTAGGCACCGTAAGCTGAACTCTTCCCTGGAGTCTTGCTAGGGAGGAGTTTGGCTTTGTAATCCTACTAGGGCAGACATACTGCCCATAACTCACTGTTTCATCATGTGCAGAACTGCCCTTAACAGAGCAAGCTGCCTTCAGGAGTCATGACACTTAGAGAAGTATTAAAAATAGCTGCTGTCTCTGCATAAATAACTGTTGATGTCTTAAAGTAAGAGCAGAGATCATGCAGCTCTGTTGTAATTAAAGTAGCATAGCTTTCACATGGTGCAAGCACTGAATATCCCTATTTTTTTTCTCAGCCATGCTACTATTTTTACAATTTTAAAATTAAAAATAGTTTTAAGAACTTTCAGGTACCATGCCACCGTAGACAATAGTGGCTGCCAGCCAGCCAGCTATCGACATTGAAAGGACAGGTAAATAATTAGTCTTTAACTGAAGATATCCATCTGCTTTGTGGCACAATTAGTTCCAGTTTAATTCAGAAGTTTGTGAGTATTTGGTTTCTGAAACCCAATGCCATTTTTATTGTGGGACATTTATATAGTGTCCTCATCAGTACTGCTTCGTAAAAGTAGTGCTGCCCAGGTATAATTGACCACATAGATACATTAACCTCTTCACATTGAACTTCTCAGTCTGGCTGGGTATATAGTGCAGCCTGACATTTCAGTTCATTTGAATTAATGTTCTGTGCAAATCACATGCTTGCTTGAGCAGCAATAAAAGGGGGTTAAGAAAATCAGGCTTTATATCAGGAGACTTACCTCTTGGTATCACATGCTTCAGGTCTTATTTCCAAAGATTTTGTTTTGAAGTCCGAAACCTTAAAGGCTTACACACATATTAATACGTAAGGGATAAGTGTAATAGGGTAATTATGACTGAACAAAACCTCTGATTGTCTGGTGCTGGCCAAGTGTTTATAAATATTTGGTAATCAGCAGACTTTATTCATCCAAATCCCAAGAAAGACCATCACATGCTAATGGCATGTAATCCTAAAGGGAGCAACACAAAAAACTAAACAAAATCTAGAGCAGCTGTCTCTGCCTTTAAGAGCAAACTTGAGAGTTTTTTAAATTGTTTCATATTCTCCTTTTAATATTTTTCTGTACAGTCTCCTTAGTATTATTTATTCTTGTCCATCCAACATGAAAGGGTGCTTCACCTTTCCTGGTTTGAAAGGTCCTGTCTGCATTCACTTGATTAATGAGCTGGAGTATCCCTCAAGGATTGCATAACTCTCTTCATTTTATTTTTGTTTATGTTGTAGAGCCAGTTACAGCTCCTGTTACATTTCCATATTGCACACACTAGAACATATTAGTGTTCAAGGGTCAAGAACTACTGTTTACAACAAACTCAGCCCCAGCCTGTTGTCCCATTGATTATATATGAGTGACAGTTAATGACAGCATCAAGACTATAAATCTGAACGAGTAACAACTCCATGTGTGAATGGTGTGAAGGTAGCTGAGTGGACTTGGCTCAGTAACACGGGAATTATGTCACAAAATTGACGAGTTATCAGTGCAGTCCAGCTCGTGCTCCTTCCTGAACTTGAATTTACAGGGTCACAAATCCAGGTTGAGTGCTTCTGCAAAAATATGTAGGGCTAGAACCCATCAGACAATTGTAATGCTGAAGCTCCCCTGGTAATTCTGAGCATATTCCTTGAAGAAGTCAAGTTTTTGTGAGATGGGATAACCCTGGACAGAGAAGGCCAGTGCATCAGTGTGCTTGCTGCCTCACCACAGAAAAGCAAGATATCTGGCTCTAAGTAGCCCACTGGGGCGTCCTCCAAAAAATCTTGGAAGAATTGCTGGTGCAAACTCTAGGAGAGATGGCCACTTGCTTTTAGTTCCACAGTAAAAAGCAAAGAAGTCTTAGCTAAAATGCATTAATAAAGATCCCTATTCCAAAAGGCATTTGCAGTTAATTATTCACGGTTTCCCAAGAGCCAGCTCTATAGATTGCCTTTTTAATATGAACTGCCCCTTTGATTGGAAAATTGCCATTTACTTTTTTAAAAGGCACAGAAGGTTGCAGCTGAACTTTGTCATCTTATAAATGTATTTTATTCTTTTGTATATTGCACAGCGGGTTTTTCCTTTGTTTCTTTAGGCTCAGGTGAAGCAGGACTGCAACTTTATGCCAAATATTCATTACTGAGGGGCTTCTCATAACCGTTGAATAGCTGTGCTGATTAGGGCAGACTTATCCTCTTTGGTGCCATTAGTCCTTTTCCATAACAAAATACACACACGTTCAGAGAGAATAAAGTGTTTGGTGTGAGAACACGGTCACACAGGTAATCCAAGTGAGTTTGGCAAGCAGAGACACAAAAACAGATGGGCGAGGGCTTGAGTCCTATTAAACTGGTCAATCCAGGGCTGTTTCCAAAAACTTAATTGCAGTTTTTCCATCAGTGACTTCATTCACTATTATTTCCATGGCAATAGCAAAAAACAAAAAAAAATTCATTAGTTCAGGGGAAAACCAAACCACCGTGGTCTGTCTTGTACCGGATCCCCATTCAGAGCTGTGCACGCCACCCACACGGGCCTGACCCAGTACAGCACCCAGCCTGCTCTGGGCTCTGCTCTCCACAACTCTGGTGAATGAAAGTGCCTGACTTTTACAGCTGTATGAAAATAAAATTTAACTAATAATTAATAAAAAAATTTGTTAGGTAGCAAGTTCACTTCTGTAGTCTTGGGGCAAAGCATTTCTGTGGTAATTGAGCTCAAAACTTTTCCTTGACTAAAAAGACCTTGCAGAAACTCTTCAGAGTTTACTAGGTTCATTTGCAGAGGAGTTTTAGCTCCATGAACAGTAAGAAACAGTTTGTTCTTTTACATATTTGATAAATGAACTGTTGAGTATGACAAGGCCTGCACAGTGTGTGAGCACAGTGTATGTTGCACGAAATTATTTGAAAAATATTTTAAATTCAGTATTTAATTGTAAGTCATGGGATTTTGAAAAGAGAGAAGCCTTATTGAGTACTTTCCCTCTGGATCAGAGTCTTTTAATGGTCAGATGTTGCTCCCTTAAGGCATAGTTCAGGAATTACTTTTTATTTATTAACCTAAGTGAGGGAATAAAGTTTCCCAAATAATCTGTTGTTAGCTAAATGAGAGCGCAGTGCTGGAGGTGCCGAGGGCAGGCGGTAGCACCCAGGCAGTGTTTGTTTGGGGGAACCCAAGGGGAGAACAGATAACGGCTCCAGCCTTCACCCTGCATGGCCTGACACTTCCCTGCACTGCTTTCTTCCCTTTCCTCCTTGTGGCAGCCTTGCTAATGAACTGAAAAGGAGCAGAAACATATGGAAAAAGGTCAGCTGCAGTTGTCAGTGGTGGAGACATGGTGCCAGGCAGCTTCACTGGGGCAAATTGGTCTTCGATCATCAAGAAAGCAAATACTTCTTTGTCTTATATTGGGGTGGTCATGGGCTGCTAAAAAGAGCTTTATTTTTTTTATGTCATGCAGGATATTGAATTAAGGAGTCCCACAGACATAGGGGAGATGTGGGGTTGCAAACACAGCTTTGATCACATAAGCCACTGACTTAGCAAGTGTTTTAAGAGCAGAGATCTGTCTGTGCATCAGCTTCTCTGCACACCATTTTGTATTCTCAGCCATCACAACCAGAGTCTGCATCAACTGAGCTCCTGCATCTCTCTCTTGTTTTGTTTCCTTTCAAATATTCAGGCGCAATGTGCTGAGCTTGTCCTCGGGAATTGAAGATATTGGTATTATCAAGTGGGATCTAGCATTGTGTCTCCTCCTCGTCTGGGTGATATGTTTCTTCTGCATTTGGAAAGGAGTCAAATCCACTGGGAAAGTAAGTGCTCTTTTGCCTATTCTATAATCATTGCAGTTAGAGACGTTAGGAATACTAAGTAATGCTGTTCTTGAAGATATTCACCATTTCCTGGAAAAACTGTATTTTTCCACTGAGTATGAGAAGAATTCATATTCAACTGACTTTTGAAGGTCATTACCAATGCCTAAAATGCCTGTGAGTCAAGTAACCATTACTGGAAGGGCATCAAGAAGCAGATACAAGCACAGATTGAGCCCCTCTTCGGCTCTCAGAGGATGAATATCCCACTGATGTCACGAGTGCAGAAGGCGCCAGGCTTCGATGGGTGTTGTTCTGCACTGTGTCTGTGTTCTCGCTCCAGACAAGCTCATTCCAGTGCAGCAGGATAGATGTTAACATAGCTGTGGTAGGGATGTTTTAGGGCAGTGGAAACTGGTGGATGCACAGCATTTTTGAAATGCCACTCACTTACGGAAGAGCTCTGTGTTGACACACAAGACTAAACTTAGGAACTCGTTCAGGAGCATTGTCACTAACAAAGATCCTGCATAGCTTGTGGGTTTGGTCCCATCACATACTCTTCAGAATCATGTTTTCCTGTAAAGGATATCAGCTGCATCACTGATGAACATCCTGCTCCAGTGCAAATCTTGGTCAGTCACTTGGTGTGAAGCATAATACTATTATATAGTATCCCCCTTCCATTCGGTAGTGTTTTTATACTTATTTTCATAAGTTTTGAAGACATTGTGTTTGTGTAATTCTTAACTTTCAAACTTGTTGCTTGAGGCAGTGTTCAGATAAGTCTGACAAAGGAGGAGGGATCTCAAGGTACTAAGTTCCTCAGATTTCTTCTCAACTAGATGGAAGGAAGTGACCCCATTAGTGCTTGTCCTAAGAAAAAGGCCACAGTGTGAACTCATCTTTTATAAGACCCCAGAGACGTCAGGGGGAGAAATTCCAGGTGCCTCAGCTGCAGAGAGAGAGCATCATTTAGCAGTTTTACCTTGTCGCACTCTGCAGAATCAGCCAGGAGACAAAACTTTGTAGGAAGCCAGACCTCATCAGTTCCAATATTGACTAAACCACTTGCTTTACCACAGTTTCTGCCTTGCTTTCTGTGATTTTTATCAAAGAGCCTCATTAAAAAGCTGGTGCCTTACCCTGGATTCCTGCCACCTTTCCCCTGAAGAACAGCTTCCACACCTCTAAAGCACACATTGACAAAAATGTTTGTTTCTCTATTCCCTCTGATTGATGTGGTTCATGAGGAGATTGTACAAGTTTTACAGTAAGGGTAGATGCAGTAAATCTCCTGCAGCAACAGGATGGAAGTGAACCTTTTCTGCAGTACCTTTGGCAATTCTGGTCCCTGCTCAGTAAAGGCTCTGGTAGCACAGAGAGGCATTCCAAGCTCCCTGTGCTACTATTTCCCCTCCCCATGAAGATAAAAGGTTGAAAACAGGCCTGTTAAAATCAGTTATCTAAAAATCTGTGTTCTCTGCAAATCCTGCCAAATGGTCTTATGTCTAAAGCAGGATGGTTGATAGGAATTCACTCACCGCTCTCGGCGGTGTTTGAGCTCGTGCGGGTGTGCAGCCAAAGACCAACAAAACCATTGGAAAGTCTCTGCTTGGCTCCATTAACTTTGGGGTCAAACAAAAGTAAACTGTAAACTCTAATGGAGGACTTGAATTATTTGAGAAGCCTGGTTTACTTTAGTAGAGGGTTGTTTATAGCACTTCCCTGCTTTCCAGTGTGTTAATGGCTCCTTGGAGAGCAGGGTGGCGGTGGGGGGAAGATGTAGTTTTCAAATCTTTTAGAAAAGCATTGGACAAATAAATATGAAATCATGATGGAAAATATTAGTTATGCTTAAGCTTTAGATAATGTGCTTGATCTTAAAAATTCCTGCAGGGTTGTGAGAGAATCTCTACCTGCAGTGCAAAGACCTCTCTGTGAGTTTTTGTTCATTCAGTTCCTGCAAATACGTCAAAGCTTTTTGTTTTATAAGAAAACTTTGATTTTTTTTCATAACCCTGGCTTATTTTTAAAAAATAAGGTGCAGAAATCCCCCTTTTATCCTGGTTTTGGTGAAACTAGGCTAATGGGTAATACATGTTATTTGTGGAAGATATATAGAAAATTCAAAGAGAGAATTAAAAAGGGCATGTATGAAAAAATTTCTTTTCATTCTATGAAATCAACCCCACTCTGTGAATTATGGCAATGCAGGCTTTGAGTTCTTGTTATTCTCAAAGGACACACTTATGAAGAAAAAATGGAGCATCCTGGGAGCTTTGCAGTAGTTAAGCAAATTCTGGAAAATAAAAATACATTTTAATTCATGGCAGCAAACTGTAATTACCTGGGGGAATCATCTGACTCCAAGAAAAATGCCCTTTCTTGGACAGTAGTGACTGTAGCACAGCAGTTATATAAAAAATTATGGAAAGCACTGATGAGCAAAGAAAGCAAAATGTTAGAGGTCAAAAAGTGTGGGTCTAAAGATAGAACTGTCCAAATGCAAGCTCAATTAACCCTCGTGCTGGAGATGAAAGCAAACGGCTCTTTCATCAAATGAATGAGGAGATAACAAGAAGAGAAGAAATAGGCTGCTATTCAAAGAGAGTGGGAATAGAGGTTAAAGATAATGAAGACATATTTTCAAACTGGATGAATAGAGCCTTAGTTTCCAATAATGATGTTGCTGAATAGGCAGCAAGGGCAAGAATGAAGTTATAGGACTGGAAATTACCACGGTTGAGGCTGATGCCAACCTGAAGGTCTTGATGTGTTCAAGGAGATGGGAAGGGAGACAAGGGAGCATGGACTAAATTATCTTCATCTCTGAACACAGTCCCTGGGGAAGCTGATTGTAGGAGCAGTAGTGGGGCTGCACAGCAAGGTCAGAGGCAGCAGCAGAGCTTGCAAAACAGTTTTCAGTTTGTAAGTTTTAAAGTTTCAATAAAGAATGAGGTGATAATATTTCAGAGGCCCTCAGTGAGGAAACCTCTTCACTTCCCTGGCAGAGGTGCACTTGTCACATGAGGAGGACAAATGCAAAGGCAGAATTTGAACAAAAGTAATGAATTGTATAAAATCATGTCTTAGTGATGATCCTCTGGAGGGATTCATGCATTGCCTTCAGGCCTAAGGCAATAAGGTGTTAAAGACCATTAAACTAAAAGTAAGCACAGAAACTCGGGTGGGGCCCTATTTTTAGGTGTGAGGGGGCTTTGAATTCCCACTGTTAGACCTCTCTTGGTTCTGGAACTTTAGCTGCCAGACTCAACATTCCTTTTTTCTTTTCTTATTTCCAGGTAGTGTACATCACTGCCACATTCCCATTCGTCATGCTCCTTGTTCTACTCATCCGTGGCGTGACCCTGCCTGGAGCTGCAGAAGGCATCAAGTTTTATCTTTATCCTGATATCTCACGGTTAGCTGACCCACAGGTACAGAACCAGCAGTGGGGAGTGGGATGATTTCCTGTGCAAAGGGGGATGGTGGAGGGTGATGGTGCTGATGTAATTGCAAGCAATTTTTTTTCCTCAGTCTTTAGAGGTCCAAATATAGCATGAACTTTAATGCCGGGTTATATTTTCCAGAGATCTGCTTGAGAAGGTCACTGTTAAATGTGTTAATGCATCTTTCCATGTGTATGTTTGTGTGTGTATGCGTGTGTATTTTTTTTTGTGTCAAAGGACTCTGAGGCTGTAGACTCTGTCCCGTTATACAATCTCAGCTTTCTTGTTGGTAAGGTAAGGGAGATGCATTTTTTTAATGAGGATAGTCTTTAGTTTCAAAGGAAAGACACATGAGATTCACAGATGGAACAACAAGCGACAACTGTGAGTACCAGTGTCACTTATGTCCCACTGCTCAATAGGAGAAAACTGGGAGAAAAGTGGATGAAATTATAGAAGAATGAAAACCCATGCAAAGGTGGAGAAAATGCTTTCTGAGGCACAGGAACTACTGTTTGCTTAGCCCTGGCTAGTGGGAGGCAGGCTTACTCTTTCTGTATAGATGGAAATTCTGTGCTCATAGAGTGCAAGTATGGGACACTTGAGCAGACCAGCATTGTTTCAGCCAGCAGTGTTCACGTGAGAAAGGAAAAAAATATATAATATTCCCCCATGAAAAAAAAAAAAGAAAACAAGGGATCTTTGAAAATAATAAAATGTTGGTCACAGTGATAGGAAATAACTGTATTTGCTGTGTCTTTCTAGTGAGTATTTGGTTAAAATAAAACTCCAATGGTTGCTAAAGAACAGAAGTAGGACAAGTGTAATTGAAAGAAACATCATGAAAATTTGGTTCATTTTCTATCTTGTTCTCTTTTACAAGACACCCTTTTCACAGGAGACATTATATTTTATGATTTAATCTTCTTTTATGGGACTATCATTTTTATGATCTACTGTTAGCCCTAACCAGAGTGTCAGCAGATAATGTAGGAGAGGTTCATGTGAGGTGGCCAGCTCCTGCCCACGGTCTAGCAAAAGCATCACTCTGAGGAGACAGTAGTCAGCAAGGTGCTGGGAAGTGATGGTGGGAGGGAGGAGGTAATGGTCCTCAGTCTACCTTCTCACTTACTCAAACTCCTTGGTGGTTTCTACTGGTGTTAGCAGACTTGAATTTGCAGAAAGAAGAGAACAGATGGGATTCAGAGGATGTGTTTTGATAGCTTGCTATGTATTTACTAGCCAAGAAGTTCATAGTGTATGGTTATTTCACTCTGTATGTGTTTTTTTTTAAAAAATGTAATCAGGACAAAGAATCATGAGACCAAGATCAGATATGTATCTTATGAAGTGCATTGTATTTTGCTTGTTTTCCCCCCATCCCTATGGCTTTTTATCTCGCATTTGAACAGGTACAAAAACAACCAGAAAGCTAGAAAAATAAACAAACCAAATACACAAACCTGTTTCTCAAGCGTTTCACATCCTCAGTTTAAGGAATCTGTCGGCTGACTCTAACTGAAACGAGTTACAAGAGAAATGAGCAATGTTATAAATACTTCTGCATTTCCTATTGCACTGAAACACGTTTGTTGTTGCGCCAACAGGAAGGATCAGCTGAATGACTAAGAAACTAGAAATACTGAGCATCTCTGGGGAGGGGAAACAGGAATGGTTGTAGAGATTATATTCTTCTGGGTTCTGATGCTAACAATTTTCTTTTCCTTGTGAAAGCCAAACTTGCAAATGTGTTGTTCTTGTTCCCTGTCTCCCTGGTCCTTTAGCTCTCACCCTCAATGGAAACTATTATTTTGTTGATTTTGCTTATTTTGAACTGTGTGTTTGTGTTGATTGTTGCAATGCAACAATGCTGGTAATAACAGTATTTCTATCTTTCCCTTTAGGTCTGGATAGATGCAGGGACACAAATTTTCTTCTCATATGCAATCTGCTTAGGAGCAATGACTTCCCTGGGGAGCTACAACAAGTACAAATACAACTGCTATAGGCAAGTTTCCATCCAAGGGGGTTTAGTGTTTTAGCTAAATGATGTAAATAAAGTAGGGACAATGGGTTAATTTTTTTTTAATTAACTTGCTCCATGACATATGTGTGACTTAGGGACTGTTTGCTGCTGGGATGCCTGAACAGTGGTACCAGTTTTGTGTCTGGCTTCGCAATTTTTTCCGTCCTGGGCTTCATGGCACAAGAGCAAGGGGTGAACATTGCTGATGTGGCAGAGTCAGGTACGATGGTGTTGGTGGCAGTGGTGGTGGGCACTGCCGCCCAGCGTGTGAGCAAAGTTCTGCAGACCCAATCAGCTAACATATAAGGGATAAAACAGAACAAGATTTCCCGTAATTGCCAGAAAAAACAAGCACATTGTTGATTTGGGCTTTAATCTAGAGCAGCAAGGGTTAGCTGGGGTTGTACTGTTTACTCTATCTTGATTAACAGGGCAGCAAATACATTTCCTAGAGTGTGCTAATCCATTTGAGTTGAAATTAGAGCTAAGATAACTACACCATTATCTAGGGTCCAGAATGTCATTGCTTCGAGAATTTATTCCATCCTTCTATTCAGACTACCTTTATTTTCATTCAAATGCAAATTGCCAGTGTTTATGTAATTTTCATAGCTTAGTTTTGCTTGCTCACAGCACTAGAGTAGGATTAGTACCTTGGCTGTTTGAAGGGACACACGCACTCATACATTCCCAAATCTCACTGAAAGGCAAGAGAAGTTGGAGAACTCCATCTCCAGAGTTTTGTGGACCATTTCACCCACAGGAACTCTAGGTGTTGCAATCCTGTATTTGTCCTCTGTAGCTTCAGTGTGAGGTTGACAGAACTGTCAAAGTCCTGATTTTGAAACCCGATGTACACTTAGGTTCCTCCCTTATTTCAGAAGTGTCCTTCCCATTAACATTCAGCTATGCATATGCAGAGGTAGAACCTCAATCCTTGTAGCTTGTGACTGTATCTTAAACAAAACAGATGACATTTTTCCTCTGTGCATTTCTAGTCCATGAGGGCAGGTGTAGCCATGTGTTTTCACATAGAACAGACAGATTAGTAGGGAATTACCATGGAAAAATAATGAATCAGGCCTTGACAGCTGTGAGGCTTAAAGCTAATCAGATTCTAGTAATAACAATGTCACCTGAGTGCACTTTTGATATTTCTTTCTAATTTTTGAGCACTTTTAATTCACCTGCATAGTATTTGAAAGCTTTCTCCTGCAAACATGCTATTAAAATTAAAAGTTAAAATATCTTCTAATCACATGGCTCTGGGAGTTAAGTCTTTAAGAAAAATGTCTCACTTCACAAGGACTAATGAAAAACTAATGACATTGATGGCACCGCTGGATTCTTGGTGGCTGCAGTTGGCATAGCTCTTGCGAGTGCAGTTAGTAACAATCTTGGCCATAATGCTTATTTTGATCGCAGGTTGATTGCTTTGTTTGGAAACAGGAAGCAAGGGAATAATCCTATTAAATGAATCATAAATAGCCCAATTTTTTTATTTATATGTAAGTGGATCAGTTCCAAGAGTAGAATTTTAAGTATTTTTACATTAGGTTTTTATCTGGTCAATTTTATTCTAATTTTTATTCTTATATCTCTGATACACGCAGCTACATTCCTGTCGCTTGACATTTTTAGAATTAAAAAATTCTATAGTAACACTAGATTGTTAAGTAATCTTTAAACACAAATTAACTCACAGACTTAGTGTTTACGTAGCCTTTTTTCAACACCTCAAAATACATTTTTTAAAGGAGGAGTCCAGTAGCTTATTATAGGGATAGCAAAGGCACTGACTAGCTTCTGAACTTGGCTTTTGATTTTTTTTTGCATATTTTGTTGTCTACTCCTTTATTTAAATCCATGTCACCAATGGCCAGAGATTGCAGCTGTCTCACTGTGCAGGGGGTGCCCACCACTGCTGGTCTTTGGCCAAGTCCTAGAGGACATTTTTACATTACAGAAAACACTACTGAAATTATCCAAAAGTATCCAAACTACTTCCAATGTGTTTTCTTGATGCCTTTCTCAGAGCTACTGAAGACACTTGGTCCCCTTGGCATGAGTGTCCCAAGACCTGCACGGGGCTCTGGGGGAAGTTCTTGTTGCTGCTTCTCAGCACACAAGGATTCAACAGGTGCTTGAGCCTCTCTTTTCTGGCCTTGCCTTTTTTGGTTTCTTTTGATGCAAGGTCAGAACTGCTCCCCTGCATCAGGCAAAAGTGAGCAGAGGTGCTGCAGCCAAGCCAATTGGCAGAGGATGTTGTCCACAGGGCTGAGACCCCATCTCTGCCCAGTGAGTTAAATTCCTACTGCCCTATCCATGACACCATTTGTTTGCCCTCCTGAAAGCCATGGGAACATCAGCAAATTTGCTGACAGCAGAATCTCATGGCCACATTTTTTCCCAGTGCCAAACCCAGTGTTGGTGCCATGTGCCCGGGACACACTTGTCAGCCAGGGCTGGCTGCTGCTGACAGCACTGGTCACTGCTGGCCTTCACTGGCTTTAGCAGGTTTACTGAACAGTTAACTCAGACTTCTCTGACTCCTCAGTGAAAGCAGATTTTAAATAAACAGCTTTTTTTTTTCTTTTCAGAAATTCTTTTAAAGATAGAGAGGAAAGCAGTGGGGGCTCAACAAAACTATAGTGAGTTCTGTGTAATCCATGTGGCCTCTGTTTGGCTGAAAAAAATACTTTACCACCCATGCAATTTGTAGCACTGTTAGACCAGCACAAGATTTGCTCTTTTCTTTTTTTTTTTTTTTTTTTTTTTAATTCCATTTGCAAACAAATTCAGATTAAGCATGTCTCACAATAGTGCCTTGGGTTTCCTGGTGCCTGCCTGGTCTCTGCCTCTGCAGCTCTCCAGCCATGCCACAGCACCCCATGGCAATTGGCCAGTGCGTGGGCTGGGATCGTGGCAATCCTCACTGGCTTTTAATAGCAGCCACAAGTGCTTCATTTTTGCAAAACACCCTTCAAAACAACAGGGTTTCAAATTAAATACAATTTTTAGATTATTTATGTTTCGGTTGAGGGCTTGCCAGGAACATTTTCTTTCACATGGACTTTTCTTTTTGTATTTCAACACTTAGTTTCAAAGGAAAATCAAAATTAGCTCAAGGCTTAGGGCACTTGTTATTAGTTGGTATCACAGTGCAAGAACAGTTTCACTGGCATACAGAATTGCAGCAAATTTTGAGGAGAACAGTTTTACATCTATCTCATCAATTGCACAGATCAGCTGCAAATGCCATCTGTTAGCATCTCTCCCTCAGAGGATCTACTGTATCCACTGAATTAAGGGGAAAAAAGCAAAGCCCCCCAGAATTTGAGACATTCACCAATTTCTTGGTATCTTCTGTCATATCAAATCTTAGTTGTGTTTCATTTAAAATAAAATTAGTTGTTTGATTGTTGGCTAATTTGTATTTATTTATGTTCAAGTATTTTCAGTGACTTAAAGTTTTCTTTAATTTGAAAAGAAAGTCATCTTGTTTTGCCTCTTGCTTATTTTTCCATCTTTCTTGTTGGAAAGGAAAAGTGGGAGGTAGGAAGAACAGTGTTAGAGATTTTTCTATACAGATCAGAGAGAAGATTTTTTGGCCCCACACTGCAGCATCTTAAAAAAATTCCTTTTCCCATTGCAAATTACATGAATCCATTTGAAAACTGGCACTTTCAAGGCTCCTCGAAGTAAATAAGCAGATGAGCCAGGCATTCCTGGTTTCACTCTGAGTTTAAATCTGCCCTCAGAATTTTTTGTCAGCCTCACCAAATTTCTTAATCTCCTCTGAGAGCCTGCCATAAATGCCGAGTTGCCAGTGCTCCTGTCCACCTCTGGTGGAGGGCTCTTCCTCTCTCCACAAAAGCTCTCACAAAGGACAGCTGATAGCACCTGGCTCCAGGTGAGGGTGCCCGTGGTCACACTGTGCCTGTGCTCTGAGTGTGGGTAGGAGGGAGGTGACATCTGGTCACAGGGCAGGTGAGACCCTGTCTTGGGAGGAGCACTCCACACTTTGGGTTCCAGAGCAGAGAAGCTGGGCACTCAGCTCCAAGCACTCAGCCCCAGCCCCACTGGTCCCCCTACACTTGCAGCCCATTCTGCAGCTGGGGCTGATGATGGTCATGCTCAGTGTCACCGTGGCAGGTCTGTGTAGGCTGGCCTGGATAGGGGCAGATGGTGTAACAGCATGGGGAAACAATTTTACACAGAGTGATTTTACACCCCAACAGTTCCTAAGAGCAGTTTTTTTCAATGTTCAATTGATAGAATAAGGAGTAGCCTGATCACCCAGTGCAGCAGGGAGGGTTTGCAGAACAGAAGGAGCAAACTCCTTGGAATGCAAACCTCAGTTTAGAAAAGCCATGCAGGGTTTGGAGGTGGCATACAGAGGGAGGCAGTGGTTGCATTAGTGGAGATCCCAGGGAATGTTTATAGCAGAGTCTCCTTCCCTGCATGCAGAAGAGTTTCATCATCATCATCTTCATCATGACCATGTGGGCTAGCAGTGGGATTCTGCCATTCCCTTGGGTCACTCCTTGTCCCCCAGCCCCTAAGACTGCCCTGTGTCCATGCAGGGAAGGTGTAGGACACCTCTATTATTGGCATGTTTGAGACAGATTTTAAAACTGGAGATCCATTAGCACTGGCCTCGGGGGTTTGCCTGTGGTTTCTGCTGTAGTCATGTGTGCTTCGATTTCAGATAAAAGAGCCAAACTGTTTCACTTCTGGTATTTCCAGCTGCGTTTGGATTTATCTGAACGGAACCAGGCATTCCTGAATTTGAGGGTGGCTACCTTTACCCAAGAGCTGGTACTTACTACTTTTCTTCCCTTCCCTTCCCCCCTCCCTATTTTCTCTTTCTCTAGGTCCAGGCCTGGCCTTCATTGCCTACCCAAAAGCTGTGTCCATGATGCCACTGCCCACCTTTTGGGCAATCCTTTTTTTTATTATGCTTCTGTTGCTTGGACTGGATAGCCAGGTTAGTACAATGGGTAAGGGATGTGTGACTTACTGTGTCAGCACTGCTGACTGAGAAAAGCTGGTTTAACAGGCATGAATTAAGAAGAGAATACCTCTAATGCTGCTTGAGAGGAATTTGTCTGGGTTGCTTTTTAGCGTAGGGGCCAAACTTGGTGAAACTATGACTGTTGATTCATAATATTGTGTTGCTCAGTAAGTCTTTGTCATCAAGAGTTAGTGGGGTCTACCACACCAGGGCAGTACTCCCTAACCTAAATTTCAATCCTAGTCTGGCCACAAAATACCACCATTTTGGTTGCAGTATTTTCTTACTTTGGAAAAAAAGCTTAATCATTTTAAAACATAAAGGACTGCAGTAGTCTGTTCCACAGAGTACTTTGTGCCATTGAGAACACCTGCAAGGTGTACTAGGAATATGAGTTTTGATGGTTACCAAGTGCCAAAAAAGAAAAGCAAAGTCGTAATGACGTACAAAAAGCACAAAATGTTTACAGTGTATCCAGGGTGGTTTCAAGAACAGTGAGAGGACAAAGCTGCAGCCTTTTTTGGTGGCCTTGGAGGTTCTGAGCAATGTGGGATCGTGCTGACTTTCACGTCAGCAGTGGGCATTCAGTACCTCCAAACCAGCCAGAAAGCATCTCAGATTCCAGTTGTGCTAATTTTATGGCACACACTGCTATTAATTAGTGAGCATGAAAAAAATCAAAAAGTTCAGTCAGGAAGTTAGGTTATTTTTCCCAGTGGTTACTTGTAGGAATGTTGGAGTAAATACTGCCAAGGAACCTGTAAATCATTTCTAGATAGTCTGCTTACAAGGAAACATGGGTTACCAGGGATTATGCACTAACTACACACTCAAAATTGCCAAAGTTTTCTGCATTCAAATGGAAAGTCACAAAAATTTTAAAAATACATATAGTCATAAGGATGAAATGTTTCTGTAGCCTAAATGCTCTCTCATATGAGGAGAGCTCTGTAAATGGAATTTTTAGCTGATTGTTGTGTACTTAATCACTGACATTTTTTTATACTTTATTCGCCCTAAATTGCTCTTTAAGGCTTAATCTTTGAACTCTAGTGAGCAACTCTCAACTGCTCCAAAGTAACTATGGAAGTACCCAATGCTGTGGTTCAGCAACCCCATGCTTATGCAAATTGGAAGCTGTCTAGTAATTTTAAAAAGCTCCTCACTGCGCAGAATGATTAAAACTAATTGGAGCGCTTAATTTCTCTCCTCCACCCTTCTGTTTTTTTGGAGTGCAGTCAAGCAGGTTTCTGGAATGCCAGGGCAGTTTCAGATCAAATCAGCTCAAAGGAAAGGGTTGCATTTAAAAAGAAAACCAGTTGTACACAAGTCAAAGTAACAAGACAGGAGGCAATAAAATCTGTTTGCAGGACAGTCTGTATTTCCAAAATAGAGCTTCAGGAAGAGGCTAGGGTTGTTATAGGGCATTTCTGGGCACTGTAAGAGCAATGAGGTGCCACGTAGGAAAATGCAGCTTATTCTGCAATAATCTCTGTCTTAGATTCCCCATGATAAGTTATTAGTTAAGATGCCGTATCTACTTAAGGTGAAGATCTGTTCTACAGAGGCAGCCTTGATGGGTACCTCCAATCCGTATCCTCATGTCTTCAGTGAGCTTGGTGCTTTTGTACCTTGCCAGGTTAAAAGTACAGATCAGCCAAAAGATCCCTTCCATGGTTTTACTTGGGGAAGTTCAGTAGTTGCTTTCCTCCAGGGGCAAAAAGATCTGGTTTTTGATTAACTTTAAACTTTTATTCAAATCCAGTTTGGGTTATTTGCTTAACTCAAGTTACACAGTTGTATAGTTGTCCAAAGGCAAGTAAGTATAAATACAGTTATCATGAAGGAAGATAAAGACTTTTAGCTCATTTAATCCGAGTTTCATTTTTGGTTTACAAGTGCAAATAGTTTGCCAGATCATTGAATGAGGACTGTATGAACAGTTCCATTATTGCTGCAGAAGTACCCAGAGCCTCAGTCAGAGATACGCTGCTCACAGCTCCACAAAGGACACATTCAGTCAAGAAGAGCTGCTATTTCACATCAAAGTCTGCTTTCCCTTGGCTGGATTTTCACTAACAAACCCAAGAGCAGAATTATATCAAATTGTGGAATTAACTTAACTGTGGAATTAACCTAACTGTGAGGTTTCCTGGCACATCAGAAAAAGGCTGGGAGGTACTCTCCTAGCTTGGACTTTTTTGAGGCTTTTCCCTCTGCCTCTTTTGTAGCATACATCCTGTGTCCATCTGGAGCAGTGACAGCATAAAAGTCACATAAATGCCTTCCTGTCATCAGGCACATGAGTGCCTTCTTCATCCTTGAGATTTGCATTTGCAGGGCCCCTTTGGTAGCTCTTAAGATTTCTAGGCAATAAAAAGAAATTCTGAAAGCTTATTCCAACCTGAAACTGCCCCCACACTCCAACCTCAGGGTTACAAAGGAACCGTTTCTATTTCTTTATTGAGAGCAGCACAGAGCACAGGGCTGGGGTGTTGCTGGGGAGGGTTTGCTCAAACAGGAGCCTGGATGAACTGCATGGCAGGTAATCTTCAAGTCATTTCTCTGCTGTTGTTTTCCCTCTGTAGTTTGTTGAAGTTGAAGGACAGATCACGTCATTAGTTGATCTGCACCCATCCTTCCTAAGGAAGGGTTACCGACGGGAAATCTTCATCGCTATAGTGTGTTTCCTTAGCTATCTTCTGGGACTAACTATGGTGACTGAGGTAAGTAGTACTAGTGCTGCAAATTGCGTTCTTTTTTAGCCATTTTTCAGGCAAGTTTTAGCTATGATTGAGACTGCAAAGAATTAGCAACTCAGAGGAGAAGTGCCTTTTAGATAGACAGAGCATCTTTCATCCCTAGATCTGAAAGCATTTTGAATGGGAGTTATATATCCCTTCCCTTTTCAGTCACAGGAACAGAAACATGAAATCTCATTAAATTCAATCTGATCTCAGGTACCAGTCAACATGAGTATGAATATTAACATCTAGCTCTAAATGATGAAACATATAGGAAACCTTCAGCAGAGCACATTAAGTATCCATCCAGTGGCATGCAGGGAAAGAGATTTTTATCTTAGTTACACAGATCTGAATTAATTAAATACCACTGGATTTATTCTAGTATAAACAAGACAGGAATATGTTCCAGCACTGTTGTGATATTTATCTTCAAAATAAAATCCAAGTCAGATTTTAAAAACAACTGGAAGAGCATGACTGTGGGAGGTAAAACCTGTAACAGAGGTGCCCAAACCCCACAGTTCTTCAAGTGAAAGTACAGTGTAGTGAGAGCAGAGTCTAACAGCAGAGTAGAAATAGAGTTATAAAACAAAAAATGAACTGTTTTCATGGAAGCAGCCCTTTCACTCAATAAATAAATGAATACCCTCCTGATGAACTGACTTTCATTTTTGGTCATTTTTAGTCTTTTTAAGGTGTTAATGTTAGGAGGCAACCTATTATTTTTTATATAATTTGTTTCTTTAAATGCCCGTCCTAAAATACTTGTAAGAAGGAAAGATAAAAGTGTCTCAGTAGATTATACTAAGTAGCTTAATTTTGTTTAATCATCGCCTTGTTTGGAATTATTCCTGTAGTAAACGTATATTCCCTGGGGAAGGTAATGCCAAATATTTACCTTACCTGCTTTCTAGATGCTGCTTCTTGTTGGGCAGGAGTCACTGGGATATGTTGGTAGATGTTGCTGGGAGCTGGGCCTGAATTACTGGGGTTTTTTTCCTATTGGATCCTAACCAACAGGAACTGTGTCTCTCTTTTACAGGGTGGCATGTATGTTTTTCAACTCTTTGACTACTATGCAGCTAGTGGTGTATGCCTTTTGTGGGTTGCATTCTTTGAATGTATTGCTGTAGCCTGGGTTTATGGTAAGTGAGAATCCTTTCATCTGATACCTTTTGATGAGTCAGTGACAGTTTTGCTAGCCAAATATTTAATCATCAGCCACCCCAGAGTCTTCTTCCCAGCAGCAGACACATGCCATTAATATAAATTTGCCCTGACCTCTTGGAGACAAATTTGCATCTGGTATGAATCCAATCTCCAGTGTTTTTTCCACAAAAAATGAGTATTCTTCCATTGCTAATTAATAAGGGCACAATTAAGCATTTTCGTGTGTTAAGTTTAGAGGTGAGAGTTGAAAGTGTGGCCAGCCGTGAAAATTTCTGTTTGTCTCTCAGAGAATTTCCTTTCAGAGCTACAATGTCTGCAGGGACAAGCCAACCAAACAGAAAGTACAAAAAGAGAGCTGAAAGTGTATTCTGCCCCATTACTTTTGGCAATGCCAAGCACCAAGGTCTAACAGTAGCCTCTGTAGCTGCCTGAGCTGTGACTGGGGAATAATCAGATGTTTGCTGGTTAGGGCTGGCTATTTCTCTGATTCTCCACATATTCCATCTCCTCAGAAAAGCAAAACAAAGTCAGATTTCTGTAGAAGCAGGTACACCATTTGCCATCAAGTCTTCCCCACAGTGATCCCTCTGGGAAGTTCAGTGAGAGTCTGGAGAGAGGAGAGGGGGTGTGACAGGGGCAGAAGAGATTAGGATTGCACTCCTGAAGCCAAATAATGAGGGGAGGGGTGGGATGAGAGATTCCCCCAGCCTTTGAGCTTTTCAAGAAAATCATCTTGGACTTCACAGCTGTGGGAAGCATCTGAAGAATACATTTGACACCCTCACCTTCCCTCTAAATACACCTTGGGGAGCCTAGGAAAGCAGCCTTAATCCTACAGTATTTACAGGGCTTTTATTTACTCAATTCTTACAGGCGCTGATAATATTTATGATGCCATTGAGGATATGATTGGATACAGACCTGGTCCCTGGATGAAATGGAGCTGGATTGTGATCACACCAGTTCTTTGTGTGGTGAGTACTGACCTGTGCTCTTTCAAGTCTTTAGCTTGGCAGTGCTAAATCATCTCTTACTGCTTCTCTTCAAGGGAAGGCTGTTGCATTCAGAGGCCAATTTGCAAAGAGAAGCTGAAGGCTTGAACGTACCTCTATAAGACATCATGTTCTCAGATGACAGCTGTTAACATGACAGCTCTCTAGTCTCTACTGTGCCTGCACAAATTTCCATTGGCTGCATATAAGTGGGTTTTTCTTAGGATTGGCAAAATTCTACATTCATGAAGAGAAAACTAACTCTCCAAAGAGCAGTCCCTGCTTTAAGACATAGGACTGCTAGGCCGTTGCAACAAGAAGACTTGAGCAGTCTGAGGCAGACCTCGGCTTGAAGAATTTCATTGGGTGGGAAGAACATCCTGGTAATCTTACAGTGTACAGCAAATAGTTGAGCCCTGAAGAAGAATTGGCAGTGTAGTGCAGCTGTTCAGCACCATCTCATAGCACTCTGTTGTCATACAACAGATGCTATAAGCAGATGCAGATGCTCTTCCAATGATTTAAATGGAAGAACAATTCCCCTATTAGTTTAAAACACATATGGTATCCATCAGCTCTGCCTTTCACTGTCTGTCTTCCTCAGGGCTGGTGGTAGCATCAGAGCCCTACCACTTTTAGCATGTTTTGAGCCTCACTTTGTTTTCCCTTCTCATCCACAGGGGTGCTTTATCTTTTCTTTGGCCAAGTATAAACCACTGACCTACAACAAGGTCTACACATACCCAGACTGGGCAATTGGCCTGGGCTGGGTTCTTGCCCTTTCCTCCATGATCTGCATCCCTATGGTGATGGTCATCCGCATCATTCAGTCAGATGGGTCGCTCATTGAGGTAAGAACAACCAATTGTCTGTCTAGAGGAGAAAGGGAGCTTTAACTTGTTGTGCTTTATACAAAGTAATGCTTGGAAAACTGCCACCTTGCCCAGGTAGGGCAGATAAGACTGATAAGATCACCTGTTCTCTGGGTGAAAGAGAACAAACACAAAGCCTTCTGTCTTCAGATAAACACCAAATGATTTTAGTCATGTCCCACTTGTGCAGCTTCCAGTTTGGCAAATTGTTACCTCCACATCTAGACAAACATTCAAGGATTGGGGTGTCTCTGAGTCTCAGGTTTCTCTTCTCCAGCCCACAGGGACACAGAAGCACCATCCTGAAAATTGCTGAGAAAGAGAGAGAGACCTGGGTCAAAACTGGTTGTGTAAAACCTGATTGAATTTCAAGGAAATTCAGATACACTTGTAGATTGTGTGGCTCTCAGGCATGGCCTTCACTGTGGGGGGCTAGATAGCAGTCAAACCCTCTTGACAGACAGCTTCACTTTTTACCTTTTTAAATTTATTTTATTGCAAACAGAAACACTGGTATTTGGAAAACTTGGGGTCTGATTCAGACTTGACAGTGCAGATTCCTTTGGGTTTGGATTTGCAGGAAATCTCTTGCCCTTTGCAGTTCAGTCTGGGCTCCTTCAATATTTTTTTCTTGCAGTGAAAAGTTTTTAGAGGCTGTGCAAGCATGCAACTTAGCTATTCTCTTCGAAGTTTTCAGATTAGTTTTGTTTTTGCCTAACAAGTCGATCTTAAATGCAGATAAGGGTACACTTGGAGAAGAAAGCGGGACTCTTTGGGTTAGGAAAAAAGAATAGAATTTTAAAAAATACCAAACCCAAACATTTCCCAGAGCACAGACACTTGCATTTGTTTTCGTCCAAGTGTTAATGGTCTTTTTCAGCTGTGGCCAGGGCATAAGTGTTAATTTTCCTGCCTACATTGTCACCATTGTCACCATGAAAGACAAGTCTAAAAGTAGCCAAAACACTGCTCAAAGACCATGTTAGGAAAGGAAAGAGAGTAAACACTGGTCAGATGCCATTCAGTTCTTCCTTTGTGAACTGAGATGTAGGACAGAAGTTGCCACTTGGCAGTGAAGGAGGGGCTGAGAGGCTGAGCTGTTTCTAAATGAGGAAAGATCATTTGCAGCACTGAAAGCCCAGTGTGCAGAATGCTGGATAATGCTGGGACTACCCTCCTGTCTGACTTCCCTGCCTCGAGTCAGGCTCTGCAGCTGAGCAGGGGTTGAAGGCTCCACAGATCCCTACATCCTTACAGAGCCACGGGCACACGTCTCCAACAGCCGCCAGCCCTGTCCTTGGAATGCCGCGTCCTGCGCGTGGGGACACAGAGGCCTCCTGGTCACCTCACCTCTGCTTTCCTTCTCTCTTTCAGAGGATAAAGGCAGTGGCTGCCCCCAAGGAAGTGAATCGATGGTCCAAAGAAACAGAGAGTGGCACCCCCTTCTGCCCCAATGGAACTTCGAATGGCGGATTGATCAAGCCAACTCATATCATTGTGGAAACCATGATGTGAGCTCTCTCTGTGAGAGGATAAACCTGCTTTAACTGCCGTTTACTAACCATAGATTCTCATAGGACCAGGTTTACAGAGCTTTATATTTGCACTAGGATTTATTTTTATTTCTCACAGAGAAAGTTATTTTTTGTGTGTGTGTTTTTTTTTTTAATATTTTGTAAGGTAATCACAGCAGACGTCTCTCTCTAGAGGGAGAGCTTTCATATCAGACTAGACATATTACAAGAATTTACTATTATTGGGTTTTTTTAAATATATATATCTTTATCTCTAAATATTATACACCTTACCACTTGAATTGATTGTCTTGCCAGCAATACATTCAAGTCTCAGAAAGCAATTTTAGGTGCTGGTATGGTTGGGAGCAGGGTAACCTACAGAACACACATAATGAGCTCTGTTGATAGATACATTTTTTTAAAAAAATGCTGTTTCAAGAGAATTTTCAAAGGTGTAGTATTTCCACCCTCTGGTTCAACTGTGGTAAACGACAGGTGCCAGGGTCACTTTAGGGAATGGGTACAGTTTTGTTTAGTGCAGTCCCTAGATAAGGATATAGCCAAACAGCTGGAGTGGAGAGTTTGCAAGGGATGCAGAGAAGCTGGGTGTGAACAGTCTTGTGGCTGTCCGTCCCAGGGACAGCACTGGGACCTGTCACACAGACTGAGGAGAACTTGAGGAAGGCATTTGCAGGATTTGACATGGTTCAGTCTTTTTTTGTTGTTTTTTTTTTTTTTTTTAATTTTTGAGGTTGTTTTTTTTTTTTACTTAAGTGAAATGCCTGCTGTTTGTGTGTGAGCAGGGAGGTTGAGTACCTGCTCCTGAGTTTTCCAGCAAACTGTATTTTGGTGTGGTGGCACTGGTGTAAACTTGAATTCTGCAAATTGGGAGGGCAGCCTGTCCCCAGGGCAGCAGGGATGAGCACTGAGCAGCCAAGAGGGGAAAAGCAGCACCTGCCCTCTGTGTGCTTCAGGTGTTCGCTTCCTCATTTGGACTTTGGTTTGGGCAGGAAAATAAAGGAATCACTTCTGGACTCTGACTGTCCAGAGGTGAACACAAACCAGGTCATCCCTGACAGGAGGAACAAAACCACTCACCTTGTGTAACTGGTGTTGATAACAGACATGTCGTTAATAATAATAGTAATGATGATAATAATATCACACAGCAAACTGGTGCTTTTCATCCATGTATCTCAAAAATGCTTTTCCAAGTTCAGATTTGCTTTATTTATTTATTTGGGGGAAGGAATTCATGGCTGTTGGAGGAACAGACAAAAAGACTGAGTCCCTTGTCCCATTTTACTAAATAGCAGTAGTGGACCTAGAGCCCCCAGTCTCCTTGCTCATCATTGGATTAAACCAATATTTTATTTTATTTTACTTTATTTTATTCTATTTTATTTTATTTTTAGGGGTGCTAGAGGGTGGCAAACATATTTATGAATCTTATCTGCTGAAGAAACAGGGTTCTTTGGAATTTAAATTAAAGCAAAGGGAACATGTAACACTGAAATATTTTGTATTGGTCAGAAGGAATTGGGTACTGTTCCAGGTGAGACTGGGAAGAGTAGAGAGACCACTACAAGGAGTATAGGAATGGGAGTTCCACTTCATGTAGTGCAAGTGAATGTTTCTGTGGGGAATTAGATCCCTGAAAACTGTCCAAAACATGGACAAAAGCCTTTTTCTTTTTTTTTCTTTTAACTTGAGCAGGTTGTGCTGGGAACAGGTTCTCTGGCAAAACTCAGCCTTGTCTTGTGGGCATTGTATTAGAGGAATAAAGTTTTTTTCTTCTACCACAGGTAGTCTATCCAAAGGTATTTAGAAGAAATGCTTGATAAAAGCAGAGTTTATATCTGCTTATTCTGCTGTCAGCTTAGTCTGTCAGGGCAGAGGTTGTCATTTATTTAAACAGGAACATTAACAGTTCTTAACATTCCTACACAGTAGTTTTATTTCATTTTTTCTTGTCCCATGGGCTAACTGACCACAGCAGCACAAACATTTCTTAACTTGTTGATTTCCCTGTAACAGAAACAGGGAGATTTAAACCTAAGAGATGGACCAAAATAGTTATTAATTATTAATTATTCAGGAAAAACATCGCTGCATCTTTAACTTCCAGATCTTTCTAGTTTGAATTTGTACATACTTTTACAACAGAGAGCTGAATTGCAGCAACCAAACCAGCCACGGTAGAATTGTGTTTTCTTCTTTCTGGTTGCTGTATTGAGAGTTCTGAAGGAAACTTTTGCGCAGCTGGAGATGGCAAACATTTAAATGACACCTGCTGGGCCAGTAGCAGAAACCATCAAAGGTCACAGGAGGAATTCTGAGAGCCAGTGGGTGTCATCAAATGTGCCCAAAATAAAGAAACATGCAATTTTATTTTTTTAACAGTCAAAGGCAAGGAAATGTAACCAAAGATAACTCTCTTAGTGGGCTTCAGCTTGGACTCTCATTTTTGAGTTACAATTGGTGTCTGCAGTAAACAGGCATGGGTGAAGAGGAAGTGGAAGGTTAGGGGGGTCTAAATTAATGGTTTTTGTGAGTGCAGATGAAACACTGATGCGTGATTTATTTCTTTTTTTATATGCATACATTTGTCATACAACTGTGTTTGAGATTATATAGTTTGCACATGACTTTTGTGCTACAGAGCTGAGACAAGCTTTAGTTAGGGAAAAAATGGTTTGGCTGCAGCAAAGATGTCTCCAGCAAGTCAGCTGGGTGTTCAGGCATCTCCCGTGTTGAGGAGAGTGTCTTTGTGGGAAGAACCAGAGGGATAATACTACACCTTTCAAAGTACAACTACCAGAGAATAGAACCCAGCCCCATTTCAATACAAACTGTGCCATTCAAATCAGTCGCTTCCATGTTCCAAGTGAAAAGGTCTCGCACATATGCAACAATCTCATTGAAGATTCTCTGTGTCAGCTTCCCTGGCCCTGCTGTGCTCTTCAGCACGACTGCAAGGGAGGGCTGGGACTCACCAAGAGCCAAGAAATCATTGTTTCTGGAAAACAGTTCCCCTCTCCCCTCCTCCTTCCCCTGACAAAAAAAAAAAAAAAAATGTACTTAATTCTTCTTGGTTTATCTGGGGTTTGAGTTCCAGTCAGCACATTTGCATTTTTACAGTTTGGGGTTTTTACCTAACGATTTTATCAGATTTCTAAACTTTTCTTGGTGATAAATTTGCATTTCAACATGAATCCTCTGCCAAATTTATTAAAAAATAATTTTTAAAACAAGTTTGTGTTTTCTACCTATTTTGACTGCAAAGACAACTGATTTTTTCCCTATATTTACTTGTTTAAAATCTTATGACCTATTTTACCTGTTTTTTGTAAATGAAGAACTCTGTGTTAAAGCATCATGACTAGTTATAGATGAACTGGTTTGGATCTGGGGAAAACAGCACAGTTTTGGCATGAGATCTTTAGAACCAGATCCCTGAGATTTAAGCCAGCATAAACCAAGACAAAACGCACACCTTTTCATGTTTCATGTACCTTTGTATTCATGGGGTCTTCTGGGCTTGAAAACAGCAGAGTTTCAGCAGTATTTATTTCTAGCTGAACTGAAATTGATAGATAGTAGAAATGTAAAGGGGAACATTTCCCCATGAGATTTTTCTGACCTGTTTCTTATTTCTCTCAATTTTCCAAACCTTTTAAGTTCACCTGTCACTAGTGATGATCTCTCTGAATGAGCATCTATTGTAAGGGACTTTACCAGTAGTCTGTATCTCAGTGTTTAAACAGTATGATTTCATAAATAGAACTGGTTTTTTATTGTTGTTGTTGTTATTATTCTATTTTTCCTTCTCATCTATAGCTTTCCTTTTCATCTGGTCCAAACAGATCCACACACTTAGAAAAGTTCTCTTTAAAGTTAGAGATAGTAGGTCCACAATGGATTTGTTCTTGTGTTGTAAATGAAAATACAAAAGCCTGGCAGCTGTATTTG
Source organism: Eopsaltria australis (assembly GCA_034509425.1). Lineage (NCBI taxonomy): Eukaryota > Metazoa > Chordata > Aves > Passeriformes > Petroicidae > Eopsaltria > Eopsaltria australis. The sequence goes on from JAVTVJ010000180.1 coordinate 976,796, forward strand.
CCATCTAGAACAGTGCTGGTGGTCACCCTGCAGCAGCAGCGCAGCTCCTGGAATTAGGGGTGGAGGGGAGTTAGGAATGATCTGCTGGAACAGCTCAGCAAAATTGATTTTCACTGCTGTTCTTGGGGAGAGGAGGAAATGAGAAAAAATAGGGGGAAAAAAAATAGTGCAGCCTTACAGTTGCTGTAACATCAAGAAAACCCCAACAACATCAGCAGAACTTTTATTGTCACCGCCAGGACAGCACCTCCTGCAGCTGTTTCCAGTCCTGTGTTCATCCTCCTTTCCCAACTGCAGATGCTCCTGGTTCCTCTTTGTCTCAGTGTTAGATAACTCAAGTAGATCTGAAGACACATGGACATCTCCATTCAATAGATCTTTTCCAAGTCTCCTCCTGGTCTGTTTTTATTCCCTCAGGAGACTTCTGGTTTTGTTGAGGTTGTGCTTGTCACACTTGGGTTCAAAGCTCCCACTTGTTGCATCACTGGCAAACTTCCAGCTGTGGGAGAAGGATTTGAACACTTTTGAATAACTGATTATTAGCTTCCATGTCTTGTGGTCCCTGCAGGATCACTCATGGAGGTATAATGTATATAAAATGTTAAATAAGCTGTGCATTGAATGCAGTGGACAAGTTAGTTAAGCAGCTCAAGTACACTTGGAAGAAAGATGACCCTGACATCATTTCCAAGGAGATTCAATGGAAGTTGCTCACTTTCAGTGAAAAGAATAAAAATAAATCTGTGTTTAAGTAGACTAGTAGATGAAATCTTCCACCCTCATATGCACGCACACAGTGGGGACATTGCTTCTATTCCTAGGCTGCAAATCATGTGTGTAAATCTTGCCAAGCTGTTCAGGATGAGGATTGAGGAGGTTTAGGCACCACTTGCCTGCAAAGAGCCAACCTGCCAGGGTGTCCAAATGGTCTTTCCTAAATGGGGGAGGTGGAAGAGGGAAAGTAATAACAAAATCCTGGACCATTACCCCCCCAAAGAAGCCTTAAGGTTGGATTTGTAAGCTCTCCTGGCTCCTTGTAGGCACCACATGGCTCCTGGTATGGGAGGCTGGGTGTGGTGTGGGTTCAGGCAGCTGCCCTGGACTTTTTTTCTCTGAAATCAGCATCCAAAGCCTTGTGGTTAGGATTGACGTGTAGTTGTGTATTTGTATATTTGCATGAGCAAAGGTCAGGAACTGTCAGACCCTGTTGGCGTATTCTATTTCTTATAATCAAAGATAAGCTTAAGAAACAAAGTATTTAGTTCATTTGGTGACACTTGACATTTAAGAAACCCTTGAACTAGTGCAAAAGAAGTGCCCTGAGCTCCATATTTTGGTCACAAAAATTTTCTTCTGGTGTTAGTAGTCCATTTGAGTCTATGGGAAAGATTGCTCGAGAGAGACTTGAATATAACCAAGCACCAGCACCCGCTGGAAAACTGCCCAATCCAGCCTCACACCCTCCACTGGATTGTGGCTCTTTTCTGCCAGCCCCAAAAAAATGTGTACATGGACAATGCTTCTCTGAAAAAAAAATCTCAATTTGTTTGTTTCTATTTAAAAATAAACAGAAAAAGTCACATTCTTTGTGTGGTTTTTTTCCAGTTGTCATTGGGAATTGGTGATTTCAATTTACCCATGTCCTAAAACAAGAGCAGAAATAGCTTGAGACACCATTTCACCAAAAACAGAGACAAGCTCAAAATTTTGCAGGTTGAAACATTAAGAAAACAAATCACCCACCACCCCCATCAAAAATGGAAAACTTTGGTGACAGGGTTTGTGCCTGTGTTTGACCCTGTTGGTAATGTTGGGCAATTGAATGGCAGACACAGCCTTTTTATATTGCTGCTGTGTCCTCATTTGAAATAATCAGTAAAAGTGTCAGAATTTCATTACCACGAGCTTTAGGAGTAAAGTAAATTGAGGACAATTTTAAAGGGGCAAGTTTGGGAGTCTTGTTCCCTGTGGCTCTGCAGTGCACAGCGGGATGGTGCTGCCCACTTTCCCATTTGCAGCACAGGAAAACGTGGCCTGACTTGAGAAATCAGAAGAAATAATGGGAAAAATAAAGCTATTTAAAAAAAAAAAAAGTAAACCTTAATGATGTTGGATGACTTGGAGCTGTGCACGTGCTGTGTGTGTGTGTATTTATGGGGGAAGGCTTCAGCCCTGTAGCACAGTGAGCACGATACACACTGTTCCTAAATGTACCTGCTTCTGCAGCTGAGATGTTAGAAAGAGTTTCATTTTTTTTTCAATATATAAAGAAAAAAAAAACAACTAAACAGTGGCAAAATTATGTTGAGAGGCTGATAAAAAAACAAAACCTGAGGGGGCAAGTTGAGTTAGTTCATGACCTGCTCCTGTCCTGGAAGCCAGCGCTGGTCTCTCAGCATCGCAGCATCCCAGTACTGTTCTGAAGTGCTCGTTGTTCAATAGGATGTTATTTTTTCTCCAGTGTAATGTTGTGATTGTTACCTGATAATGTTGCCAGGGACTTCACATTGTAAGAGGTGGTCCATCTTGTTTGATGTATTTGGCTAAAAACAGTGGTGTTTTTTTAATTATTTAAAGTCCTAGCAACTGTGACTACAGTAATGTGATCATGAGTAGCACATGCAGCGAGGAGGTGAGGGCGATGATAGCCTCCTTAAAAATGTCATCTGAACTTTTTTTAAAGGAAAAAAGAAAACCTTAAAAATATTTTTAAAACATTTTAAAACATTTTTTTGTGTGTTCCAAAACAGAATATTTGTATTTGAAAAAAAATCCTGGAGTGTAATTTAATCCTAAAACCCCCTAGCCTTTGTGTATATGGTAAATGTTTGTATTTTGCAGTTTCTGTTTTGCTTTTTAGATAAATAAAATGTATATGGATATTTTTAAGTCATCTTTGCTTTTTTAGATGAGTTTGTAATCACCTTATAACTGAAAATAAAACTTCCCTTTATAAACCAGCTATGCTCTTGGATGGTTTTTTTTGTCTTTGAGTAGCTCCATTTTTCCTTTAAAACTATTACTTATTTTGGGGTTGTTGGTGTGGGGTTTTTGTGCCCTTATAAAATACTATATATATAAAATATGTGTAATCACTATCTAACTTCACATCTGCCATGGTTTCACCCTGGCTGGCAGCTCAGCCCCACACAGCCACTCACTCACCCTCTCATTCAGTGGGATGGGGAGAGTCAGAAGGGTGAAAGTGCAAAAATTCATGGGATACAAGTTCATATGTAGTAAAAAAAATGGGGTGACAAAAAAAAAACACAACAAAACACATCAAGGAGGTAACAAACAAAACAAAAAAACCCAAGTGATGCAAAAGAAAGCCATTTCTCACCAGCCAGTGCTGAGCCCATGCATGGCACCACTGCAGTGAGAGTTCAAGTATGTCAGAAAAGCCCAATAGGAAGAAAAAGAAAGGAAAAAACCCACCCCAACATCTATTTTTCTGGTGTATGGGACTGGTTATTTCAAGCTGACTGACAGCCTCTTCAGTCAAAGAGATGGAGGTTAAACCAGAGTGTCCATTCCTGAAGTCCTGATTTGAGGTAGGGAAAGAAAAAAAACATGTATGTGTCTACTCCTTGTGAGAATAAAACACCTGAGTATCACTGCTAAGCCTCCAGTACCCCATGCCCAGGACCAGTCCTACAGCTGATTTTAGTTGGATTTTTTTAGTTTGCTTGGTTATTTTGCTGGGTATGATTGAGGACTTTGTCAGAGATTTCTCCTCTCATCAGCACCACCTGCAAGGCCTGGGCCAAGCAGCCTCAAAAGAGCACAGACAGCAACTGCAGTGTGTCTCAGGTTAAAATAAAATAAATAAACAGGAAATTAAAAAACCACTGAGTGCCACAAGTTGCTGCTGAAGGGTTTCCACTACCTGCCCTGGTGGGCATCACCTGCCCAGGGCTGCAGCTGCTCCCATCAGCCAAGGCCCACAGGATGAGAAGGGACACCAGCAGGGGCATGTGCTGCCCACTGAGGCACATCCCAGGGAGCAGCTCCCTGGACCTTTTACCTAGGACACACACAGAACCCCTGGACACACCCTGAGCCCCAAGGCTCACATTCCATGGGTGCTCATTCAGCCTCCAGCCCCAGTGCTTCCATTGGCTCCACATGGTTCTGGCAAGGTCTCAAGCAGGGCCTTGTTCTGAAGTCTTTGCCCCAGGAGGGCAGCCAGAGATGGCAGATAAAGGTTGTTTATGTGGCAACGATTCCCCAGTCTAACCAGGAGCGTTCCCATACCCTGCTCAGTCTCCAAAAATTCCTGCATTACCTACTTGGCCATGAAGGGTTGCAAAACCCAGCTGACCCTCTGTCCCTATGGCTGTATCCACGGAGCATTCCAGCCTGTGCTGCCCACACTGGGAGCATAGGGAAGCAATCCTTGATGCATGGACACAAAAACTGTTCTGGGTTCACAGCAGTCATTTCTTGGGATGTCTGGTTTCAGAGGTGGGGTAATTTGGCTACCACAGTGCAGATCCCCAAGGCACCCCGCTGGAGCTGCAGGGTTCTGAGCACCAGATGGGACATCTCCTGCCAGCACATCATTCTCCAGGAGTTTTCCAACCCATCCGCAGAGATTAACCACAGCTTTGCAAATGCTGCCACATGCTTTGCTGCGTCAGTGTTTTGTCATGGAGCAGCCCAGCTTTAAGCTAAGATTTCCAGTGTGGAAAAGCTGCAAGCAGTGCTGCAGCCACATGCACGAGCATCTCCAGCTCCTCCTGTTTACAGCTACAGCGAAATTGCCTCCATGGACACAGGGAGGGGAGCAAACCAAGTCCTGCTGCTTATGGTGGATGGCAAGGAACAACGCCAGCCCTACAAACAGTGGCCTCCCAGCAAAACCCTCTGCATGGCCTCCCCTTGTCCTCCAAAGGTGTCTCACAAACAGGGTTCCTGGGCAACTTAAAATGTTGCTGGAAGCAAAGCATTTGCCTCACTATCATCCTCCAGCAGAAAGCGACACAAACCAAAACAAACGCATTTCATTTGCTTTTATTTAATTTTAAAAAAAGTCAAAGTCATTCCAATCCCATTTAAATACAGAGATTTACAAATAGGTCCAAAACAGGACTAAAATATTCTTTGAAATGCTGTACTTTTAAATATTGTGCTTTCATAGATACATAAGAAAATCAGCATATAAAAATACTTTACAAGGAATACACTCTAATATATGGATAAAAATACACATTTAAGTAATGCATTTCATCTTCATATCATTCAAAATGCATAGGAAGGGATACAAGGACCAAGTGTTTCTTCTTCCTTTTTTTTTTAAAGCCTTTAATAAAAGTCTTCATTAAAAACCTATGAGAAGCCTCAGTGAGCTTCCACTGCTCGGAATATTGCATATAAAAACACTTTCGGCTGCACTGTCAATGTTCCACAGTATCAATTATGGCACGTTATCTAGTTGTGGCAGCAATGGTATGGGATATTGCATACTCAAAGAGAAAATGGCTACAACAACAAGAGCTGGACGGGGCCGTGCCTGGAGGAAACACCCGGATACGTTGTGCTGTCACAGGGGGATGTCAGGGACAGACAGTGCAGGGACAAGTCCTGGCTCAGCAAAGCAACACACACGTGCTGTACACCCACCCAACTCCCTCCACACACCACTGGCGTGCAGGTGGGGATGGAGGAACTGGAAGGGCAAGCAGGGAATGGGGCAGTGGGCTCTTCAACTCCACTGCCCAGGCCTTCCCGGGGAAAGCGACCCTGGCCTCACGCTGCCACCAGGACACGAACATCATCATAAAGTGCTAACGTGGGAAACAGGGCAGGCAACGCAAACATCACAGTCCCTGTGCCACCTGGGGCCAGGGGCTCTTGGGTGAGAGGGGAGCAGAGCTCCAAGAGGCCAGCAACAGGCAAAGGGGCACACACCACCCAGCCCACAGGGACACAGGACACAGCCCCCACCCAACCAAGGGCTTGTCATGCCTCTGCCTCAGGGGAGACAGCAAGGCTTCATTGATCCAAAACACGGGGACAGCCCTGGGAATTTCTCTATTCTATTTACCTGCAGGCACAGGCCAGGTTTGCAAGTAACACATCTCCACAAACCTCAGACAAACAAGGGGGATTCAGGCAGGCACTCAAGGCCTTTAGCCTTGGCTATGGCCTCTACTCTGCAGTCACTACTGAGCACAGGTAACAACATTGCTCATGGGAATCGGCCACACGAGGTGCCTTATCCCACTATGGGGCGAGCCAGACCAGGGCGGGAGTGCGGATAAGGCTGGCAGGAGAGAGCTGCAAATACCAGTGTTTGCACAAGAACTACATTTAGCCACTCTCAAGCAGATTTTGAAGTGTCTTTTAACTGGCTCTCTCCATAGCCCTGCATCAGGAGTGCAAGGGGCTGCAGGAATTGATTAGCTGGGAGTGTTGAAAGGATGGAGCTGGGCACAACATAAAAGGAAAGGCATTTCAGTCCTGCTGTATGTGATTAACTGAGCAAACAAAGAACACAATAGCACCATGTGTGTTTGTAGGATGGCCAAGGCCTTTCAGGGTGAGGAGGATGCCAGAGGCAGGACCCTGCCCACTTGATGGCAGGAGCACAGGGAGATGCCCTGTCATGGGGGATGGCTGTGGATGCTCCTTCCTCCCATTGGCAGTTTGTCCCACTGCCATCACTGCCACAGACGCACACCCAGCTCTGACCTTCCCAGTAATATTTGGCGGTCTACAGGCTCACTGAAGACCCACCTCCCCAATTGCAGGTTATGGTACACACAGCATTTACAAATACCAGTGCAAAAAACCAGGAAAAACACCCCAAATACCACAAGAGCTCAGCAGAGGCATCATCTGCTCTGCTCTTGCCACTCAGAGCGTCTGGACACTCGCCTTGACCTCGGCGCCGTGGGGCACCTGCGCCGGGAGCTCTCTGTTCCCCTCCGAGGGAGCGTTGGCAGCCAGTGCCAAGGGGTTCCGGCTAATCACCAGGTCCAGCTTATCTCCAGCCTCTGAAATCAAGGGAACGGCCAGACAGCAGTCAAAGTCTCTCGTTCGGATGCGGTTTACCTGCCGGGATGGATTTAGGATGTGCCATGGGGAGGAACAACAGAAAGATCATGTTTGTTAGTCAGCAAATGCAAGATTAGTGCTAAACCCCAGCTGGAAAAAATACACAACTCTTGGGGGTTCCTGATTCCAGGTTCACAATGGAGAACAGCAGAAGCACCCCTTCAGAATGAGCATCCATGCTTAGCTGAGGAATGATGCAATAACTGATAGAAGAAAGGGGAAAAAAAGTCTGGACCAGGCATGAACCCTGACCCCCAGTGCCTGGAGCAGTATTACAAGTATTAAACACTGTAGGGCTCAAAACCATTCTCCTATTCAAGCCTGTAGAAAAACTGATGCCGTCTTCCATTACTTTTTTTGCCATCATGGCTTTTACTGGCTTAAATTTGTGGTGCAAAGTATTCAGCACCTAGAAAACAAATAAACCCCTGAGGCTTCTGGTAACCATTTTCCAGCTCAGCCAGAGGTAAACCCAGACTATACCGAACAGTTTCTGCTTCCCCTCTCCACATTTATATCCTTCATTTCACAGGAGTCTGGATGCATTTCATGTGGGCTCAGGAGGCAGCTGCAAATTCTCTCTGTAGGATTCAACAGTGAAAGCAATTACTGCTGGTTCTTGCAGACCTTCAAGCACATTTCTAGGCTGGGTCATCTGAAGAAACCACCGCAGCTTTCTTGCCTACAGCTACCAGAACACCTGGGCTTGGTGCCATGACAGCTCTGTGACAGAGCAGGCTGGCAAATGGCACAGGGATAGGAAGCGGGGAAGGGGGAAAGGAATTTCCCATATGCCTTTGGAGTGAACATAAACCCTGGGGCCAGGTGATGCTTCCTTGTTTGGATAAAAGCTGGATATTTGGCTCCATAAAATCCTTCCATCCCAAGCCCCTTCCCAGAATTAATGCATGCTCACAGTGCTGGGTCTGAGAAAGCAGCAGTGTCATCCCTCCCTAGCCGGTGTCTGCACGGAGACCCCAGTACTGCCCCTTACGGCAGAGGGACAATTTCTAGCCCACTCATCGACAAGGAGAGATAAACCATGAGCTTGCTCTGCCCCTGCTCTGAGCCAGCCAGGCAGCTCCAGTGCAGAAATGCCATTAGTGCAATACCATGCTCCAGTTAATCCATGCAGCTGAGAGGCAGAGGGTCTGTGACAGCAGGGACGAGGTGTTTCACTGGCCTTCGGGCACATCTGCCCACAATCAGCGGCACTGTGCAGCATCCTCAGCAATGCATCTCTGCACTTCTTGAGAGGAGTCACCTACAGCACGTCTGCAATCCCTCACTCCCAACTCCACATGTCAATGCGATGGCAGTCGCCTCGTGCGGCCGGAGGTGTGAGCTGAGCGGCACAGCGTGTGGAAAAAGGGTGTCCAAAGTCTCCAGGCCGCTCTGTTTAGGATTTTGGGCACACCTCCCAGAGCACTTGGCACTCGCACAAAGCGACACATCCAACATTGAACAGAAAGGCGGCCCGGAGCCTAATTAGCTTCTTGTTCATTCTTGCACCATCTTTTATTTGAAGCTGAGAAGGAATAATTGTATAGCAGCCAACTGGCTAGAGACCATAACAAGCTTAAACAAGGTTCCCCACAGTGCTGCCAGTCCTTCAGTTACCTGATGTACATAAAGTATTGGCTCTAATCCGACTGCTAAGAACCCCCACCTAGAAATTAGTAAAACTAAGCATCTGAATGTTTCCAAATATGGTCACAATATCTGCATTTCCAAATGGTGGCAATTTTTCCATAGAGGTTGCACTTCCTTCAGTTGCTGTTTGAGTTGCCTCAAAGCTAAAATAGCTGGTTTTCATCCACACAGACCTTCTCTCCAATCTCCAAAACTCACCAGGCTTTTTCTGTCCCTCTGGTAGGTGGATATGCCCATTTATTACAGACTCTGCTTTTGATCAGAGTTTTTATTCTGTTTTCGCATCAGCTATTTCAGATGAAGCATTTTTCAAAGAAAAATATCCATAAAAAATACTTTGCTTGAAGGATGTGTTTCATAGAAAACTCTTCTAGTTGTCAAAGGCATGCACAGAACTTCATGAACATCACTTAATTCCACAAGGGGCTTCAAAGGAACACACATTCGTCAATACAGTCTGGTTCATCCAAAAAAGAGGAATAGGGCTGAGAGTGGGGAAAGGAAGCAACACAGCTTTTTGCTTGTTCTGAGCTGTCCAAGCTTAAAAAGGCCAGTGCCAGAACAGGCTGTGCCCTGGACCAGTGTAACCTAGGAGCACCACCTGGATTACCACCTGAAGGTACTACCTAGTGATTTCTTATTATACAACACAGGTCCCATTTAGTGTTGGTGGCTAAGAGATCACCTAGTTGGCTAACTATTACCTTCCATTAAAGTTAGTGTTGCCATGGATGGGTCTCACTTCTCTCTTCCTCTCAGCCACTCATTCACTCCGTCCCAGCCTCCAGAACTGCATTTTGCATTTATTACCTGAAGCACTCTGTCATATGGCTTGAGGCCACACTGATCTGCTGGCCCATCCGGACGGACCATATTTACATAGACACCTTTTTCTAACAGGCCATCCGACAAACTGAATCCAAAGTCTTCGTTCTCTGGGTCTTTGTGGAGTGTCATCTGGAGAGGCAGAAAGAGAAGAAGCAGGTTTCAATGCAGCAGAGTAAGGAGGTGATGTACAGCATTGCCAGGATGGGAGCAGTGTAAGTAGTGTGCAGACCTACAGCAATTCTGCTCTGGGTCTCCTGGGCAGGTTTTTCTTAGCCTGGGCAGATAATACAGACTGAGTCTTATTTACCTGACACCATCATCACAGGAGAATTACTTTGGTGACTGGCATAACAGCAACCCCATGACAGTCCCTCAGCCTTGGATGTGGAAGGAAATGCAAGCAGTGTAGTACAGACAGCACTCATGTTTCACCCAAAGAGCAACATACGAGTGTTTTTAATGGAGCATCGCCTTCCCCAGCCCAGGTTCTGCTGTGTATCCTGTGTGTGCCAGACCAGCACGTGAAAAATCAACGTGTTTACTGGGAATTTTTAATGTAGTGAGTCAAATGTGAAGACAGCTCATTTTTAATACATCACTCAGCAGGAACATCTAAAATTCTCCACATTATTTACAAGTTCTTTTCAGAAAACTCGTATCAGTAAGTGCTGATGTTCTGAGGACAAGCAATGGGCAACCTCATCATCCTTCCCCTGGGCACATCACACTTTGGCCTTGTCTAAAGGAGGAGAGCACTGCTGGAAGGGTGTCTTGCCATGGAGTAACACTGGGAACCAGGGACAACTGATTTCCCAACACTACCAAAATCTCCCCTTGCCTCCCATGAGCTGGGAGTGAATCTCTACCATGGCTCACACTCCATGACTGTGCTCCTGGCTGGGTCAGCCTCATGGATCTGTGGTCCTGGGGAAGGACAATGTTCAGGATGACGCACAGGAGCATCCCACCTGGCCTCAGCCTCATTTCCAAACACAGCCAACACCAGATGCTCCAGCAGAATGAAGAGTCATCCTATAACACACCTAATTACACAGCTCTCCTCCTTCAGGTACCAAGGAGTTTTATTTAAAGATACATTTGCCATGCCCTGAAGGGCAAAAGCAGATCAAACATGAAAAAGTTGTTTTTTCCAGCTACCATAACTGCAGATTTTGTTCTGAAGTCACACTAGGAAAGAAAAAGGCAATCAAATTTTTGAAACCTCTCCAGCTCCCTTCCCTGCTTGCATTCTACATCAGCAGCTTCTACAGTTAATTACTTTTTCTAATTACCATTGCCTTGCACAATGGTTAAACTGGCTACATTCAGCTGGATGCTGAAATCAAACCAATATTCCATCACTGAAGTGGAGTGGAAGCGGAGGAAAAATAAGTCATTTTTTATTTGAGAAGTGGCCCACTAAATAGAGTGTACCACAGGAAAAGAGCTGATGGGTCTCCAGGGGGCCATACTTTGAGCTCCCTCACTGCCTCACTGTAGCACCAATCAACAAACTCCAAAACACAAGGACCTGGAAATCTATATATAAAGAGAAACAGCAAAGCTCAGGTTTGAACCCAGCTGAACAACGGAAGCTAAATACCATTACTCTTCTGAAGGGGTTCCTTCATCTTAATCTGACCTTCTGGAAACCTTTGCTGCAGACCTTGGGGAGGGCCAGCTTTAGCAGGGACCAATTTCTGGAAGTTCCTCTGAGCAAAGCAGATTTTTTACAAAATTTTTTTGCAAAGCTTCTACAGCTTCAACCATAGAGGTCCTGCAGTGCCACAGTTACACCCACCCTTGGCAACACAAACCTTGTGAAACTCAAGGGGGGTCGGGGACATAATTTCCTGCATCTCCTTCTCGATCTTCTTCATATCCAGGTTCCTCTCATTCTTCTTGGCAGGGGAGCTGCTGCCCTCAGTCTGTCCATCGGTGCAGCTGGAGTTGGCTCTCCTCAGTGGGCTCATTCCCGAGGGGTTGACAGAGTCCAGGAGCAGCTTGCTGCTCTCCAGGCCCAGGCTGTGCACGCTCCCTGTCATGATGGATGCCTGCAGGGCGAGGGCACAAGTCACTCTGCTGAGTCAGCAGCAGGAAGAGATGGACCACGCGGCCACTAAAGCGTCACAGACAACACAGCGGCACCACTGCTCTCATTAATCAGAAAATAAGTACCAAGAAGCTCTTCCTGTTGAGCCATTCCCAGACCTCGGGAGCCTGCTTCCAGGTCTGTGGCTGAGCCACTTTGTGCTCTCCACCCTCACCCCCACCCCAACAGGGAGCTTAATCTCAGAAGGAAGCATTTGTGAAGCACTGCCTTGTTTTTCCATGACCCCTTCTACACAAACAGGGCCAGGCAGGCCTCACCCTGTGCATGAGCCATCTAGTCAAGGAGCACAAGTATACCATCCTCAGGGAGCTCCCAGAGGAACCAGTGTCTGCCTGGTTCTCCAGCCTACCTCTGCAGGCTGCAGCTCCTCTCCAGCATCACACAGTGCTGGCAACGGCCCAGGGGAGTCAATGCCTCAGACTTCACTGAGGCCAATTCGGCACAAAAATTGGGTTTTTATCTGTCAGTGAACAGGAGCTGTCACTGAGCAAAACTGAGTTAAAAATATGAAATTAAGTAGTATTTAAGCCTGGTCATCCTTGATAGTGTCCATTAAAAGATGCCCCTAAGTAGATTCGACTCCATTTGGCAATGCTTTTCACTAATAAGATTACATTGATCAAAGCTAACGAAGGACTCAAGAATCCAGTCTGTGGAACCTCAGCTGGCTCCAGGTCATAGAGTCCATTTGAACAGTGTAATGAAACCTGTAATTTCAAAGTTCAAGCTCAAAGGGTCTGCAGCCCCAATAAATGTCAAAAGGTAGAAGAAATTCAAGGAAAGGTAGGGAGTGGACAGCAAAATTCTGCAAGACTAAACATGGCAAATCAAAGAGCTTCTGTGCACAGGGGAAATATCGTCCAACTAAATCTCTAATCAAAACTCTCCAGCTCTTTGCTCCAAGATGGAACAAAGGTAAATAAACTGAATTATGGTGGCAGTAGGAAAATGCCAGCACTAACCATGTTATCCCAAAAACAATTGGATAAAATACAGAAAACCTTTCAGCTTTGCACTTCTCAGATCTTCACACATGACTTGATTAGCTCAAGTTTGGGCAAAACTCAAATACCTGCTACGTGCTGGAAGGACACTGACTTACCACATACTTGAAAGGCAGACTAACAAACAACAGCACAGCCAACCAGGGTACATTTGGTCACTGCCCTTGGGTAGCCTCAACCCCCAGGATGTTGTGCTGTGCTGCCCCAGCACCAGCACTGCAGGGCCAGGGAAAACAGAAGGGTCTGTGCACACCATGCCACTGCCCTCTCCACAGGCTGCAAATACCACAACCCACCAGAACCCAACAGCATTGGACTCCTTCTCCGTTTTCAAGGCATTTAAATCCTCCTTGCAGCATCATAAGCAATTTCCTACAGTTTTTCCATAAGCTTTATGTTTAGTACGAGCAGCAAAAAGGGCAATTCCACACTTCTTCAACCTGTGGCTGCTCTGCATTATTTTTCCCCATGTCTTGGTTGCCCTCAAAGCAAAGCAGAGACACCCACTTTACTGGGAAAAGCCTGTTTCTTCCCATACTCATAGTCTGGAAGTGGACTCCTACCATGTGTGAACCTGTTTCCAGGCTATCATGGGTCACCGTGCATGACTCTTCTTCTTTTTCAAAAATGAAGCATGAAGGGCCAATTTTTTTTAAAAAATACAAACAAATCAAATCCCTGACTGTCATAAAATCACAGGAGGCTGAGTGTTTGGGGCTAAGAAAGCTGCAATACAACAAAGGCCCCAATGAGCACTGCACATCCCACAGCATACTTCACAAAGGCTGAGCACATGGAGAGGGAGGAATGGATCAGCAGTATTTTCAATTTGATAAAAGGGGAGTTGAACCCAACAGATTCCTGCTAAAAACACAGCACTTCCCTTCTGTCCCAAAACTTTCAAAATATTCTGGAAATGTGCTTAATACACAGAAATCCTGGATGTGCTCAGCTTTCAGTATGATTCCTTTACATGTTTAAAAACATTTCTGTAACTGTCAAAGCTTCAAACAGCATGAAACTGCAATTGCACCCTGGATCCCTGGAAAACGAAATAGAGTCCAACAAGTCCCTTCTTTTGCATTTAGATGCCAGCAGAAAAGAAATATTTATGCATCATTTTAGAGAGGTACTTTCTCTTAAGCTGTCAACAACTGTTCAGAAAGGTTGAGAACAGCTGCCTAAACTCATTTCTAAATACATTCAGATCCAGGAAATAAGTGATCAAGGGAAAAAGTTATAGTCTGGGAGGTCTGGGGATTTGGGATTTTGAGTGTGTTTTGGGTTTTTTTTAAGTCAGCATTTTCTTAAGCAGTTAAGATAATAAAAACAGCATTCCATGCTTCAGCACAATAAATTTGAGATTTCCTCCTCCACTTACAGTTGCTAAGGATCAAGGAGGAAAGGACAATTAGCAAGTCCCTTGTCACAATACAAACCAAAACAGGACTTTCCTTTTTGACCTTCAATTAGTCAGAAGTTGTCTTTTTTTTTCTGAAGCCTCAGCAATATGCAACTGTACATAAAACCAGCCCCGCTGGGAGTGACGGAGGGCACGACCCAGTGAGTTCTCCCCAGTCTTCTGTACCTGGAAGGCACAGGGAGAGATGGTCTCACAGGATCCTCCTCCTTCGTTCAGGCTGTGGGAGCTGAACTAGGGAAGGGAGCAGCACAGGCCCCATCCTGCCAGGCAGGTTTGCTTCCTGCTGCTCACACTCTCAAGGGGGGCCTTTATTTGCATCCCATGACTTAGAAATCCAGGCTACTCATCCTATAACCGGACACAATAACATGACCTCCAAAGCATTTTGGATAAAGAAAAGAGAAAGTGGCTTGTGAAGAGAGGAAACACCTTTATTTCTGCAGGAAGCAATTACTTTCTCAGATTTTTCCATGGGGAAGGCTGGCTGAAAAGCTTCCAATTACCTATTTCACTGAAAAAGTTTCCGGCAGAGTGACAGCTGAATGCAAGACACGTGTGCCTGTCGGCACTTGAAGCAAGCCAAGGCTTCGGTCCCAATGGGGCTCTGTGGGGCTCCTTTTGCTTGGCCTTCAAGTGCTTTGGACAGACAATATCTTTCCAAGCAGAGGGTTTACCATTGGCTAAGGAATGCTTGCCAACAGTCATGTGAAGATTATTGGCCAGCAACAGTTCGTGAAAAGGGCGTGGAGCTCCTGGCAGGCAAGACATGGGCTCAGGGAAAGAGCACACGCAAGCAGCTGTCTGATGAGGCAGAGTTACCCATTAGCACAAAGCCTGACGTGAATTAAACCCAAACCCTTCTTCGCACCACCGACAGCTCAGAGACGCTACGGGCAAGTAACATCTGGGGAAACAGTCTGACATTTATGGAAAGAGCAAAACAACCAGGTCACCAGTAAATTCAGAAAGTGATTTACCTCAATCTCCCTCAAAAGTTCAGACTGGCCACATGTTTCCAAATCCTCCAATGCTTCTCCAAAAACACGCCAAAAATTGTCCTCATGAGTGGTCTCAAGGCCATTTTGGCGGTTGGGGTATCTGTTGTAACGTAGGAACCAAATATTGTCAGCACTCTTCTGCAGCAGGGTGAAAGCTGCAAGGCTACAGCAAGTGTCTCACCAGTAAAAGCAGATTTGAAGAGTCTTCATATACAAAAGCAAACAATATGAACTTTTCAAACAAGAGTCCACATACGAGACCTCCATGCATTTACTAACGGGGCAAGTGTCCTTCAAAGGAAGCGTTAAGTTGGTGCAGTAATGTCAAAGTTCAAAGGGTAAATTAAAAAGTGCCTGTAGGAAGATTGTAGGTTTAGGAAGACGTTTTGGTGAAATAGAGAAGTGAAAGAAAAAAGGATGCGTTATGGGTAAACCAGGAGCCTCAGAGACTGTTAGTACAAAGGCTGATGGGATAGAGCTCAGATCTGAGACACAGAACACCTGAGAAGAGAGAGAAAAACACAGAGGGTAACAGACATGGTGAGAAAATGATAAATACATTAGGTCTCTATGAGAGTAAATAATGCAAAGATGTATATAAAAATGACTGCCCTGGGCTGGACAAGCAAACACACACTATAGCCAGCAGTACCAACAGTGTCATGTACAACCCATACAAACCGAGTTTCATTTGCTTTGGGATGCCAGGGAACTGAGCTGTTACTTTCAGGAGGTCTCTCTTTTTTTTTGCTGTATAGCAGTCTTGGCACTTACAGTTCTGTAAAGTTTGCCACCAGTTCTGTCTACAACAGAGAGTAAGGTTAGAGAGAACCTCTCTCAAGCTGGTACAAACACACGTTAACGTGAACACCGTGTGCTGGGGGTTCTGCAATTCCCCACTTTGGCAGTTTCAGCACTTTTTATCTCTGACCACAAGCCAGGGTCAATTCTCATACCTCTAAATCAAACAGCAATTAAACATGGTGAAATCCTTGGAACAAACTAGAAAAGCAGGTGATGCTGGACACTGCAAAGCTCAGTCTGTTTAACCACCAGTACTCTGTTTAACAGGAGCCTCTTGAAGGAAACTCTCTGTGGTGTTAAATCAAGATCACAATAAACCCACTAAGGTGTCATGGGAGGAGCCCCAAGGAGACAGTGACATTAGCTTTTCCTGGGGTCTGCTGGAGGGGTGCCTGCTGTGTCTCCACTCATGTGGATGGAGGGCTATGCTGGCAGCCTGGGGTATGTACATACCTAGAGAAGGCAAGAGGGAGGAAGAGAGAGGGCAATACCTGGTCAGAAACCCCAAATGAGTTAAGACACACCGTCTTCCCTAGGTCCCAAACGTGAGGTCCTAATGCATCTCATACATATCTCATAAGGAGCTGCATGGATGATGCTCCAGCTCTGCACACCTGGCAGTATCTTGCATGGCTTAATGGTCTTCAGCTCCACAGACAGGAAGGGATGCTCATCCACCAGAGCCACTCAGCAAAGTCAAAACATTTTATTTGAGTACATGTCACAGACAGCTTGGCCTCCATTAAATATATAATGACCCCTTGGTCTTTCTCCAGATGTTTAACAGCTGCAAAGTCTTTAGCACACACTTTCCTTTTGATGCACTAGTTTAAATGGGAGTCTGTAGCAGGCAGAAACTCACTCACACACCCTTTTGCTCCTTGTGGGATCATGGGCTTCCTGAAGAGAGCAGTATCTGACATGGCTTATTGTATTTTAAATTCATCCCCTATCTTTCATCAGCTTTTAAAGGACAGTAGCCTTTACACCAGGCAGAAAGGTCAAATAAACACCCAGCAAGACTTTATAAAAACAAACCAAAATTTCCCCCAAAAAGGAATTTTTGATTTTTTTCCCCTTACTCATTTCCTTCCTCTGCTCCCAGGTTCCCAAAGAGGCAAATGTCCCTTCTAGTTACCAGTGGCTTGCCTCTCAGAACAGCAGTACACAAACACATCTAGGACACAGATGAATCAGAATGGGCTCCCACATCACTGGGTCAGCAGGTTTTTCCAGGCTAAAGGCTGTCAGGGTTTGTTTTTCTCTCTAATAAAGAGGGCTCAGCAGCATGAACCATCTCACTTGCACTTTGACATCAAGGCTTGGAGTACTCATTAGGGACACGGGGGTTTCAAGGGCTCAGATTTGCCAACTTCAGCTGCCGGCAGCCTGGCCAGGAGGGCCACGAGGGATCAGTGACCTCTGTGAGCTGGCTCTCGCTGAGAGGCAAAACAAGAACAAAGTCTCCAGCACTGCCAGCCTTCCTGCCAGCTTGATCATCTTTAAATAGGTGGAAATGGCCATGAGATGTTCTAAGGGTTTTGTTTGGACAAACAAAAGTTAAGGAAAAAAAATAGGAGAAAAAAGAACCGACAGTAACAACACGACACACACAACTATGGGGACTCTGGAGGATGTCGAGGGGAGGGGAAGTTTTGAAGCAACGGGGCTTTTCCATTATGTGTGGCTCAGTGAGGGGCAGCCTCTGGCCAAGGCAGGTTCAGCAGGATTTTCACCCAAAGCATGGGGCAGCTGCAGCTGCCTCCCTGGCCTCAGGAGGTGTTACAGCATTTTCCCCATGCTGGCTGAGCTGGGGGATTAATTTGACCATATTCACTCAGTGTAGCTTTGAGGTGTTGGAAGGGCCAAAGTGTGATGGAGAGAGAATCCAGCCGCAGTTTTGGTAGATTTTAACATGCACATGCAACCTCACACTGGTCCTTCAAGAGTTTGGTTGGCCTCTTTTGCTTTGTGCCACTGATCTGTTGTGAAGCTGCATCCTTACTCATAAAAGTCTGGCCAATACATACAGGGACAGCCCTGACCATATCTATTTATTACACCTAAACTATGAAAATACTGCAGCCTTTACATGGCAGGAGTAAGAAACATGGCAGGAACCTGTGGTCCATGCAGCTGAGACCACCCTAACTCCAGACACAAATGCCACCTGGCCATGGCAGAGGTGTCACAGAGCTACACCCAGGGTAACCTGGCAATATGGAGGTGGCCCAACACAGCTGGTGCACCACCAGCATCCTTCCCATGGCTGCCTGATGCCCTGATGGGCACATCACTGGCTGCTCCATCACATTCCCATACCCCACTTGTCCCTATGCAGTGACACCCATAACTCCAAACACCTCCCTGCCTCCTCCCACCGCTCCGTACCTGCTGGGCTTGTCCCAGTCATCTTCACTAAAGCTTCCATCCATGTAGGGGTAGCTTTTCCTGGGGTCTGCTGGAGGGGTGCTGCTCTTCTGCCTGCTGTGTCTCCACTCGTGTGGATGGAGGGCTATGCCAGCAGCCTGGGGTATATATGTACCTAGGGAAGGCAAGAGGGAGTGGAGGAAGAGAGAGGGCAATACCTGGTCAGAAACCCCAAATGGAGTAAGATATGCAGAGCCAGGAGAGCCTCCTTCCCTAGGGCCCAAATGTGAGGTCACATGGATTGCACACTTTCCATCTCAGTCATCCAAAAGCAGTTCTTCCGATCACTTCTGGCTTTAACCAAAGCAGCCTCTCAGGATGTTGACATGGGATGCCCCATTTCTCCTTTTCTCCCCTGTTTCTCAGCAGTTTTATGGTGTGGGTCTGGGATCCAGAGACCTGGGAGTATACATACCCACAGATGCAGATCCTGCCTCCAGCCACTTCCAGCTGTGGTTAACAGCTTCTGTTTCCACACTGAACCCAGCAGAAATTATGTTGTTGAATCAGCCACCTTTAAATACAACAAGTTCTTTAAAGGGCAAAGGGAAGATCCTGACAGACTTCCCTTGGTGGTAATGAGGAAGAGTCAGCTCTGATCCTAAGAGACGCCAGCCAGTTCTCTCAGAATTCCCATGCCTTTGGGATCAGCTGGTGCAGGTACAGGAAGCTGCTTCAGGGGTGTGTGTGTGAAAGGCAAGGAATAGGATGAAAAACTCTGCTGGCTTGAGAGCAGAGGAGGCTCATCTGTATCACATTTGACAGGAGATCAATACACACTGTTAGTATGAAATCAGACAAGTTTCACTACATCTGCCCCCATGGACTTTTCCATACTGCAGTGTCTTACTCCAGAGATGAAAATCAATCACTACCAAGTCACAAGATCCTCAAGTCTCATGAGAAGCTGCCTAAACAGAAAACTTTCAAAACAGACCATTCCTCAGCAGTGTCAGAACCATCTGCAATAGAAATAAATCCCCTGAGTTCCCTGCCCACCTCCTACTGCCCATTCAGTGTTTCAGAGGAATCCTCAGAGCCTTTCCAAGAAACACCGTACGCTTCCATCACAGGCTGTGCCAAGCAAACAGGAAGAAGTAATGGAGAAACACATAATTAAGGGAGACTTGACCTCCTAAACAGCTAAGAGCACTGGAAATACCCAAAGACAATGCCAAGACTTCCTCTGAAAATGCCAAGGCCTATTATTTCACTTAACTGATTGTTTCCTCTGTGTGTTTTTAAAGGTTAGACTTTTCTGGAGAAAGCCCCAGGAAAACTGCTTGCCAACATCTTACAGCAGTGGGAAGCAGTCATTGCCTGCCAGAGCAGGCCAGGGGCCCTGGATGCAGGTCCCTGCAGCGGGTGGGCAGCAGGCCTGAGCTGGGCACAGGGGCACGTGTCCAGAGCAGTCACTTGGCATCATTATACATCACCTGCTCCTTCCAGAGAGAAGGGCTGGATCCCTGGGATTCAGAGCCACCTGGTGGCATGTTCCTAGCAGGCCGAGCTTCCCTGCCAAAATCCTTCCTTGAGCCATTTTCTACTGCTGTGGACGAACCTAAAAGCCTACAAGGCTGCAGAGCCTGATCTACCTCCAGGCTCTTTGATTCCCAGGTTTCCCTGTACCCTGCCTTCCCTGCCTATCCCATGGGCAACCCTCCATGTCCTCTCCCTACCTTCCAGCATCCCCCTTCCCAGCTAGCATCACTGCACCACCATGCAGCCAAACGCAATTACCAGGAAAGACGAGAGAGCCCCTGAAGCAAAGTTGCAGTGTGTGGATCTTGGGCAAGTTGGCACCAGCCCCATTCCCTGGGGCACTGTGCTCAATTACTTGTTCTCAATTTACCAGCAAAGCAATCACTTCCCAGTGTCCAACTTGTGTTAACATTCAATTAGATGGAGAAGGATTGCAGTGTTATGAAGGTCAGGGGATTCCTCCTTAATGAAGCCTTCAGTCCCAACTGTGCTCCCAAATTAAGACTTCAGATGAACAGAGACTGAAGGAAGATGCAGGGATGGGGAAAGAGACACCTGGGCAATGCTGTCCTTTGAACTTGGCCAGAGTGCAGTGAGTACAACACATCCACACTTTGCAGCAACACCCTGCAGCATCCCTCCCTGTTTTCACATTCTGTTCTGGACAGGAGTGTTTCCACCAGTTTCCTGTTGCAGCATTGATTCAGGATTTTGTTTTGTTTCAACAGGGCTAATGCTAGCTTATGTCACTAAATCTGAACTGGTATAACTATTTTCCAGTGCTTTTCTCCAAGTAAAAATATATTCCCACAACTACAGCACCCTCCATTCCAGTTCCACATCTCCTAGAAGCTACAGCTGAATAAACCTGACCTCGAAGACATGTGTTCATCTGATCCCTCACTAGAGAGTTAGAGATACTTTCTTGTGGTATTACCTTAATTATTTTCTTAAGCAAGTGCTTCCAGTCACAAGACATTCCTGTGGATTTTAAAACATCCTGAAGAGGATTATTATGTCCTACAAGGTCTCTCTGGAGAAATAAAAGTGAGCTATGGACCAAATACTCTGTAAAACATATGACCAGTGAATACTGTCTCTGATTATGCAAATTATAAAGTGCTGTAATGGTTTTGAAAATTATGAGAACAGTATGATGCCATATAAGCCAGAACAAATGTGCCAATAAAAGCCTAAAACAGATACACCAACTCAGAACACCACATGAGTGCATTCTAAAAGACATTTTGTTCCTTGCTGGAAGCAAGAGGCCATACAAATGTGGTCAGGCCACAGGCTTTGGCTCATGTTCAGAGATGAGACCCAGACAGAGCAGAGAGCCCTAAGAAAACACAACCTTGGCTTACCTTGGCTTCCATACCCAGCATCAATGGCAGAGCCATCCCAGGACTCCACAGTATTGTCCACGCTCGGAATTGGGGTGGAGTATATCTCAGACAGCTTGCTAGTTTTCTGGGAGTCTGTCAGCTCATCTTCTGGGTCACTTACTTCATTTATGCTCCCCGACTTCTTGGGGTAGGATTCTGCAACCAGAACATCCTGCTTTAGCAGGCACAAAGAGCAAGCCTCAGGGAAAAGCTTATGCTGACACGGGAGCAAGCCCAGGTAATGCAAGTCTTTAAAGTACCTCTTTAGCTCTTCAAAAAGTAGCTGAGAAAGGCATGTGCAATGAAGCTGAAAGGATTTAATGCATTACTCTTATCTCAAGCTGAATCAAGAAGAAATGCATTTCTGAGTTTTTAGCACATGGAATACAAGGAGCAGCCATGGGGATTTGAGGATTATCACATATGAGAGAGTTGGGACCTAATCTCAATTCACAAGCACATCTTCCTGTGCCTTTGGAAGTTTTCTCCAAACAGCCCTGCTCACAGAAGTGTTGGCTCCTGCAAGCAATACCCTATAGCTCCTCAGGTCTCAGAGGGCCTCCTTTATACTCAGAGCAGCACCAGGGGCAGGTGCTGGCTGCAAACTTGGCTACAAACAGATGCTTTAATGAGACTCCAATGACAACCACCGCTGCTGAAGTTATAGCCCTCTTCCATGAATGTACAACCTCATAAGAACTCAAAGCTAATCACCACCTCTCCAGAGTATCCCATGCATGTGACAGCAGTGGAATTCCTGGGTGTGGTATTTTGAGGCTGAATTTCCCCTGATCAGTGATTGGGAAATGGGAGCAGAATGTGAATGATGAAGCTCAGACCCTCCCTTTCATTATTTTAATGCTAACAGGCCCTTATTATCATTGTATCAAATTTCCTTTCAGGCAAAAGCTATGCAAAGAATGATTTCTCAGCACAAGCGCTTCTTTGTACTGAATATTTTAAAAACCTTGTTGATTAGATGTCTTGTTAGCCATCCTCACCCTGGATCTCTGACCTGAGCGATAAAAAGCCCTCTGAAAGTCTGCATTTGTCAATGAGGACAGATTATTTTACCAAAGCCCAGTGTTCTGAAAGTCCCTGTTTTCCAAGCCTTCAGAAGATTGCTCACCATGATTAATTCAAGATTACCTTGAAATTTCAATTACACCTGCTTCATTGTCAGAATGATTAACGAGCCTCCAACAGGCACTTGCATGTCAATTATTTCACCAAGTGGCTGTGACAATGCTAAGTGCCAGCAGGGGGAAAAAACAAGCATTTCAGACCAAACACCAAAACATTTGGCTACAGAGGAAGAGACTGGGGCATCTTGAAGAGGAATCAATTCCCCAGTTCTACCTCTATTTGCCACATCTTTACTCCCTGCCCAGTCTTCATCCATTTGTAAAACAGGTGCATTGCCACACATCTGCAAACTGCTTTGAGGTCTATAGAAGCTCTATGTTTAAGAGTGATGTCACTTTTTCAGATGCAGAACAGGCATCCCAAGTGTCACGCTTGCTTGGAAAAGCTTTATCTCTTGATTTCTTCTAATTCCCATAGCACTGTGGGCCACTGGCTGGATAAGTCCAGCCAAATCTACAGACTGCGGAAGGATGGCACCAAAAAAAAAGGAAAATATTGGGGGTGGGAGAGACTAGAATGAAGCCAGAATGCACCCGTTACTTTCTGAATTTAATGAAAAAGCCTCTGTTTGGCTGTGGTTATGCAATCAGGGAGAAAAGTCTGCATGATCCCTCTTTTTTTTCCAATCACCTTCTGTCCCCAAAAAACTGTGGCCTGCCAATACTAAGTATGCTTCTACTTCTTTATACTATGTCAACACCAGCTTCAAAGCCACAGGAAGCTTGGCAGGGAAACCAGAAGGGAATCCCTAGAATGAAGTTAGATACTTTGAAAGATGATCTTAGGACCCCAAGTCAGGAAAAGAGGTGTAACAGATTTATTGCCAATTGTTTTCAAAAAGTTGAATTAAAGATGGGGACGGGGCGGGAAGACTCATGGATTCCACCAACTCAGAGTCTCCTTGTTCATTTAGGGGGATTATATTTTCAAAAAATCCCACATTCTTATACTTCTAAAAGCAACTTCTGCTTCACCTCTATGTGAAACACCAACACAGACAGGGAATAACAGTATAAGATGTCAATCTGAATTAAAAATTACTATTGCCAATAAACCTGCTGTTTTGTCTCTTCCCATCACCACCAGAGAGCCTCTGGGTTGCCTTTTTGTCACCTCTGAGTCCAAAGGTCAAGAAACACACGTTTTCCCACTGTGTTCAGCCATGCCCATGACCACACTGCCTCATCTCACCTTCCACAACACGTAACAGAAACGCCCCAGCAGTGCCTGCTCCATGGCCCAGGGTCCCTGCTGGGGTCAGCCTTCCCCCTCCCCACTCCAGCTCCTCCACTCACTCTCTGTCTGCTTCTTGATCTTGAGGGTGACAGTCTCTCCTGCCATCTGCAGCAGGTGAATGGCCTCGCTCAGTGGTTTGCCCTTGAGGCTCACGTTGTTGATCGCTAAGATCCGGTCCCCGATGTGGATGGCTCCGGTTCTGCAGGGAAAAGGCACTGTCAGACACTCCAGGGAAGCAATTCCTCTGGAAGACAAGACATTCAGCTGTGGCTTGAAGCAATTAACTCTTGGCACTTTCAAACATGTCTTTGTTCCCTCTTGGTGCACTCTAAACCCATGACTTCCTCTTCACCACATACCAGGAATCTGGATCCTCCCCATCTTCCATGTGCACAGACATACAAATACACATGGGAACACCTGAACTCCTCACATCCCATCCCCTTGGGAACTGGGACTGCAGACCAGCTTATAGACAAAACAATTCAAAGCAATGGGGTTAAAAGTACAAGCATTTTCAGTATGTGGAGTCCAACACAGTCATCAAACATGGAACTGAAGGACATGCTCACCCTGATGGAAAGACATTATGAGACAAATCTAGAAACCAACTGGGAAAAAACCCAAACCAAAATAGCTCAACAAAGCTCATGTGTGTGCAAGCATGAGCTGAACCAGCTGCAGTTAATGATATGCTTAAAGCTCACCCTACTCAGCTACACCCCTGTGACTCTCTCCACCAGCTTGGGAAGAGGTTGTGTTTTATTGCTCAGCCACATTCCAGCACTGGCTACTGCCCTCACCTAGATAAATCCTCAGGCTTCAGCAACAGGCACAAGCAAACTAACAAGTCACGGCAATTCTCCTCCTTCTCCATCCTTCCCCTCTGTCTGCCCACAGACAAAGGCTCACTTTACCTCTTCCCAGTGAATTTCTGGGAAGAGCAGGCTGGGCAGGATGTGTCCATGGCCACAGCCACTGCCAAGGGTGGAGCTCACGCTCACCACTGGCTGGACTGAGCTTCCCAAACTCACACTCCAGCCCCCACATGCCAGCACATGAGAGCAGCAACCACCTTCTCCTCCAGTACTCCGGGAGGTTCTGCTATCAGGAGCCATAAGGAGATGCAAATCTGGACTGCAATATCTTTTTGTCCATGGCAACTTGTCTCCCTCAGGCTGCATCTCCAAACTGTACTGCAGCTCCCGCAGAACTGGAATTTGATATATCACTGTAGGCAAAACAGAGGCTTGGCTTTCCCCAAAATATCAAAGTTCTGTAGACACACTGCTGTGAAACATCCACTGTAAGTACATCAAATCAGGAAATGCAGTCAAGCAGCAGGCAGGACTGCTCAGGCTGCAGCTCCTGCTGCTGCTGAGGTACTCAGCAGAGCCATGATGGTCCCACCAGCCACTAGATGTCCGTCTTGTCCCACCCAAATCAGCCTGGAAAAGCTGTCAGGGAAACATTTGTGCATTCAAACAAATTACAGACCAAACTGGTACCAGAGTATTTGTGTTAAAAGTTTCATCTATTGTCGTCAAAAAAAATCAAGCTAAACTGCTTGCAGTCTACAGTTGATCCTTTGCTCACTGCAGTGCTTCAGCATTAAAGGGTTTCCTGCTGTATCCCTGAACCCAGCATGGGGACACATCCATCCAAGACACCAGCCCGACCACTCAGCCCTGAACATGACTGCCCTGCAGCAACTGTGGAAGTCTCTCAGCAGGGAAAAATACAGAAACAATTAAAGAGAAAGGTCACATCCAGCCAGGTGTTTTTCTTCAAGGGGGAGAAAGCAAACCAAAGTCCAGTCCTCTCAGGGCCCTCCTGTGAGGACAAGCAGACAGAAGCTGAGCAGGACTGACAGAGAAAGCAGGTTCCAGCTAGTGACCCTTGTGCCTGTCCATTAGCACCAACAGTCCTTAATTCACCTTGAACACAAAGCAGCCCAAGGAGCCAGGGGCCGCATGTCCGCTCTTGCTCAGAGGGGACATGCAAGAACAGAACTGAGTTGTAGGTAAGTGGAAAGGTGTAAAAGGGGCTGCAAGCACTTCCCAGAAAGTACTGGGGAAGAGGTGGCTGCATGCACGTGGTAGGGATTAACTTGGCACATGGGCAGGGCCACCACCCCTTTTCTTCCCTGCCAACATGGCTTGGTGCTGGACACTCCTGGACCAAACTCTCCTACAGCCACCCCTATCTACTTGAGCAGGTGGCACTAAAGGAGACTCATCAGGCACTTTAAAATGTCAGCAATAGCCAAAAACTGCTCTTGGAGAACCATTACACCTCAACCAGAATTGAACAATATTGTTCAGGCACATTCCCTTTCTCAAGAAGAAGGAAAATACAAGTCCTATGGCACAAGTTTAAGCCATCTACAGGCACTCAAGAAGGGGACACAGACAGTAACATGGGAGAGAGTTACAGCTCGATACTGATCTAACAGCCTGAGCTGCCTTTGCAGGTTTCTATAAGATCAGACACGAGGAAAAAAAATGTTCAAGGTCAAGACAAAACCTAAGTCATCTGACTCTGAAGCCTTTTTGATTTAGGCAGCCTGTCACCCACAGACAGACATGTGACAGATCCTAGAGGACACCTTGCCTCCCCCACTGCCAGCAGCCCAAAACACAGAACAGACTTTCACTTGTGCCTCTACAAGAATGGCCCTGGATTCCTGTTATCAGACACTGGTATCAGGTCCACTCCATGTCAGTGATGCTGAACCATGTCCTGTGCTCCAGCAAGAGCATGGGTTTGGATTTAAATCCCTGTCCTTCAATTAGAGCCTGGCTAAGGGCATCTGTGGCATAGATAAAGGTGGAGACATCGGGAAAATGACAATTTAGGATAACACTAGAAGCACCCCTCTTCCCTTGACAAGGTCAAGTCACCCCCTTCTGTCACTCACAGGAGAAAAAAATGCACCTTTTTTGCAAGCAGCCTTCATCCCAGTGCTCCTCTCCCTCCCCACAGGGAGCCAAGGTTACCCAGAGACATCCCTGTGCTGCTGCGTCCCTACACTGTTATCTGCTACTCAGCCACACTGAACGTGCTGAACAGCTCCATCACTCTTCTCACAAGGCTTTTCATTCCTCACTGCCTGCTCGCTCCTGATCAAAATTCAGTAGTACTGCAGCACTCGCCTGCATTACATTTCTCGACGTAGCAGTCACCGATGTGCATCCGAGTTCGAAGGAGGAACAGCCGTGGAATTGCAAAGGGAACTGAGATCAACAATGGTACAAGACTGTCTTCTGACACCTGACAGCATTTGAGCTGGCTGTTCTTAACCTCTCTTGTGCTGGGTTGCAGGTACAGGTACAGAAGTGCTACACAGAAAAGCCTCAGATACTTTGTGGTTATTATTTTATAGGAAAAAAAGACCAAATCCTACAGTGGCAGGTAGTGATATAAAATCCCCGAAGAGAAGAATCACTAAGTCCATCCCCTTCCTTCCCAGGAGACACAGACCTTCTGCATTCTGCACCAAAGAGAAGCAATGGAAATGCACAGCAGTGTGTTGAGAGCTCTGGGAACCCAATGCAGAAAAGGACACGGAGCTGTTTCACAGTCCAGCTAAGAGGGAGTGTGGCCTTAAAACAGAAAGAACCAAAAGGCCAGATCTGCTGTCAAACATCCCCAAGGTCTTGCACTTTACATCAGTTTGTTCAAGGTTTTTTTGTTGCTGTTCTGCCTGTCAGGCAGCACAAAGTAAGAGACCCTTAGAGAAGCATGAGTCAGGGCTGCTGAAATGATCTATTTACAAGTCACAGCTCCCATACAGAAAGATTAATTAAGATAGAGTGTATGATTCAGTTCCACCTTATACTCTCAGGAATGTCCTGATCCTTTAAATCCCACACATCCACATATATTCAGACTCAGGCACACAGTAACCTCCTCAGTGGTTGAAGGTAAATCGGCCCCTACATTTATTCAGTATAAATGCCTGATACTTGGGCAGGCCAACCCTGCACTGAGATACCTCACATGTAACACACTAAGTAACAAACAAGGACAGGTCAGAAGACACCTGAGATCTCTGGTTTCAGCAGGACACAACACTGCAAGGGCCATAAGCCAATTTAGCAGCAGGGGAGTCCTGGACAGTGTCTATGGTGGTTTCGTAGGCAGGCTGGGCACTCTCCTGACACCAGGTGTGCAAGGCAAATCCCAGACCACAAAGCACCCCTGTGGAAGAGGGGCAGATAAGTATGTATTCCTGGTTGCAGAATTCACCTGACTCACTGGATCTGACTTTTCCTGAAGTGCCTCTCACATTGCCCCAGCAGCACAGCGCCCACCACCTTGCTTCATGTCACTTGGTACCTTCAGACCACCCTTCCTTCTTAGCAGACTAAGACACCAAAGAAGAGTTTATGACAGCAGAGGGCATGGTTCAAGACCCCTTCTCAAATCAATTCAACTTCTCCACCCCCAAATCTCACCTCTCTGCCAGCCCTCGTTTAGTCAAACCCGAAATGACAATAGGATCAAAAGGTTCCTCTGTCCCAGAGATGGTTATTCCCAAAGGGCCCCCGTATCGCTTCAGCTCCACCGTGTAGATAATAGCACCAGTTGTCTCCTGCTCGTCTGAAAGAGAAAACAGGAATGCTGAGTTATTTTCATTTCCCAAATAAAAGCAGTCATAGAAAGACTTGCAGCATCTAGAAGCAGAAGCCAGAAGTCTTCAGCCACACTCGTACCAAATAGGAGTTTAACCTTCCAGACATCACTTAAGGGCAGAATAACAAAAATAGACTATAATCAATTGGAAAGTGGTGACTGGACAGCAGCAGCCCTTATCTTTGTTAGTTTGCACTACCTATTGGGAAATGTCATTACAGTGGACAGGCACCAGTTTGCATCAGGATTTCTGTACCAGAGTTATCTTCATCCTTCCTAATCTTCAATTTAACCAGGTCTTCGCACTGCCTTAAAATCTGCACAGCATCCTCCATTGAGCAATTGTCGAGTCGGATGTTATCAATGGCTAACAGCTTGTCTCCCGGCTCCAAGGTGCCAGTTCTACATGGAGAGGAAAAGAAAACTAAGAGTACATTTGTATTTGCGTTTCAGATCCCACAACACATCCAATTCTGCAGTGGAAATGACAATATTAACTTTTGACTGTCCTTGATCTCTTCTGGAAAACAACCATGAGCTGAGTCTGGGACAGCTGTAATTTAAAGAGGAAGTTTGTGTAGAGCATGTATCCACACAGAACCAGGCAATAATATTAGATAAATATCCTGGTTAACCCACAACCCTGAAAATGCCTGATGTTTAACTGACAGATATTCTACCCCTTATGGAAACTCCTGTGTGAGCACTCAGAAATGAGCCATGCAGCCACACTAAATTCCTTTGAATGCCTTGCTATGAGGTGTTGGGATCAGAGGAGAAGTCAATAAATGCTGAGCTATTTGCACAGTTCTCCACCAGTGCCCACAATTCACTCACTCTGTTCACCAAAGCAGGAGTTGAGACATGGCAAATTACCTGATGAGCCACAGCACCTCCTGGCATATATGAAGCCCCTTACCACATGCTCTTAAATGCTAAACATTCATCTCCTAGAGACTCAGCAGACATCTAAACCAGTGCCCTGGTCACCTTCTCCATTACCTCAACTCTATTTGCTTCAATACAGACAGTTTTTATTGCAAACCCTACTGTGGTCTAAGACAAACCTCTAGTGCTGAGACCTCCTTGGATTCTGGCAATATCCAGACCCAAGTGCTACTGCTTGGGCTTCATTTGACTTCTCTGGTAGACATTCTATCTATCACGGATGGCCATTCTGCAGTGGGTTTGACAGATGGAAAATCCTGCACTCACCTGTGTGCCACACTCCCCTTCTTGATGTCAGAGATGATCAAAGGATCCCCAAGCTTTCTGCTTGCAGCTGCAAAAGAGACACATGGTACAAAGCCTGGTGTTGAGTTTGCTGTCTGGGACAGGGATGGAGGATGGTTAATGGGTAGAAGCAGCTGTAAGGAAAGGGGATTTATATTCCTTTCATAAAATGATGCTTCACAGTTGAACTCTGGAAGCCTCTCCAGAAAGAAAGGAAAAAAAACATAAATCCCTGCACAGTTTGTCCTTTGCCCAGGTTAATTTCCTTGGGACTCCTGAAGGAGAGGATTTGTGGTGTCCAGCAGCAAGAGGCGTCCAGCAGCAAGAGGTGGCACTGCCAATCCCAGCACTGTTGAACACCCCTCACCACCCCTCCCACACAGGACAAGGGAGCAAAAGGTCATGGCTGCAGTCAGAATTAGCACTGCTGCCCGGAGAGAATCCAGCTCAGCCCTGTGCTCCATACAAGCATTTCTGTGTTCTTCAAGGAAAGCGGGCTGTGAAATTTTCCAGATGGAAAATAACCCAAGGAAAAAGCAGTTTTCCAGCTGGTTCAGCACTCTAGGGCACTTAATCATACAACCAGATGAATCAGGGGTGGTTTGTGCTGGAGCTGGAAGGGGTGGGTGGTTTCCAACTCTTATCTCCTGGCTGACCCTGATAACTTTTTCAGCCCACGAGATGTGAGTACGCATCTCTGGGAGCATTTACATTTTCAAACTTGCCTGCAAGACCTGCTGCTCTCCTGAGATACCCAAGAGAGATTTATGACTCAAACTCCTCCTGGCCTCCTTGTCATCCACACGCCAAACATACACCAAGAAAGAGCATCCATTCCACCCTGCATCCTTCCCTCCTGCCTTGTTATGGGAATTGCATTTCCTCCTTTAAAGTTGATAGAGCTTCTCAGCTTTTCACAAAAACTGTGTGGGAAGAAAGAAACTCACAGCTTCTGAATATATCAGGTGCAGGGCAGAGATTAAAATATGTGAGGCACGTGGCACCAAGCACACAGAGATCCACCTGCCTAGAACAGCAGTTAGAGAGCACCCAGAAAGTCAGACATAATAAGTGTTTACCAGCCTCTCTGCTCTAGATTTTTCTGTTGTTTACATTCATTTATGAGATTTAAAAACATATGTCTAACCTAACACCTTTAAGGATATCCTCACCCAGAAATAACCAAATCTTCTGTACTAAAGAGAGCAAAAAGACAGCCAATCTCAGTCGTGGCAGGGCTGAGAACCACAGTGAGGTCAGACAGCGAAGAGCAGACCATGACTGATTTTATTATAGTCACAGCAGTGCAACTGCTGAATAGTACAGAGCCTGGAGGAATTCTTTTCCCCATGTCTTACTGGAGTCTGGTACCAGACAATTTTGGACTGGACACTGATGTGCTTCTGTCTGCAGATCTAAGTGAGGGCAATGTGTTGTGGAGATTCCTGGGGGGCTTCTGCCTATATTCAACCTGTCCACAGCATGGACCAGACTGCAGACAGGACCAGACACACAGGGCAGAGCTGAGCAGCGGGAATGAGGGTGGTGTTCAGCCAAAAACAATGCAGAAATCCCCACGCTGACTGAGAACACACCAGGGACTAACAGCACAGGGACTGAGATGTATCACCCTGGTAATTATTACTGTTGCTCTCCTTTTCAGTATAGGACACGCATTTGCTGCTGACAGAGGTGTAGAGAGTGGTGTCTGAGCAGTGGTGAGGGGAGACCCTGTGAGCACACCCTGAGCCCTGGGTCAGGTGGCATTGCTGCATGTTTAATCACTCCCTAGCCTGGTTCTGTCAAAACAATCCAGGTTAGCAAAAATACTTTTCACTGCAAGGTTTGTTTACTAGTTTCAAAGCAGAGGAAGTGTGACAGAAAGGGGTTAGGGAGGATTCTAACCTGTCCTGGTGCTGAGCTGGGATGGCCATCTCTAACCTGACTAAGTCACAGCTGAACGACATGTCCAGAGACAATGAACACTCAAGAGAGCAAAGAGGGAGAAAAAAAAAAGGGCAAGCAAGCAAGCAAGTATAGACAACAACAAGCCTCAAGCTGTGCAGAATTTATGTTTATCTCAGCATCTGCCTTGCAAGTCCTGTGGCACGTGAGGGGATCCTGCACACAGTCAGTCTCTGAGCAGAGAACAAGACCTTGTCCTTCTGAAGCTCCACAGTTGGTGTCAATACTGAACACAGCACAAGCTTCCCATGCCAGAAGTAAGGGCAACAAACCAGGTGCTTTACCCATTAGAGAAAAACACAAGTTTTAAGGAAAAATCATTCTGGGTTTTGTTAGTAGGCTTTTTTTTAGAAGTTCTGCTTGCAGAACAGATTTTCCAGAGACCTGAGTTAAGTTGAAGAGCCATATGCAACTGCATACAACTGTCCCAACCAACACAGAACTCAAACTTTAATAAATGGCAGCCCTTTGTTTTAAATATTCATTACAGAATCATCACAGAATCATCACAGAATGACTTGTGTTGAAAGGGACCTTAAAGATCACCTAGTTCCACTTGTGGAACAGGGACACCTTCCACTAGACCAGGTTGCTTAAAGCGCCATCCAACCTGTCCTTGAACACTTCCAGGAATGGGGGATCATCACATTACATAATTACTTAATGTGAAATGCAAGGGCTTTATAAAACCATCAAAACTGAAGGGTAAGTTAGAGAGACTTAATGAATAACCATGTTCTCTCAAAAGGCATAAGATACAAGGTTAAGATAATGAAATCTCACAGCACAGAACAGAGACTTGCTGCTCATTCTAAAAACCTGTAGTTACTGACTCCATTCATTGACCTTTGGCATCCCAAAGCCCTTCCTGGCAACCCAGCAGAGTGTCCAGATGGGCTTCCTGCCTGTCTGCTGGGATCAGGTTGCCCTGAGCACTCCTGGGACCCACATTTTTAACCATCCTGGGCCACTCACACAGGGTGACAATGTTTCTCTGTGCAGCAGCTGCCTGTCTGATGGTGAGAGAGCTGCACTTTCACAGAAGGGGTGGCTCAGTGGAGGTCAGACCCATTAGATACATGAATCCCTGGTGAGATTTTGGACAGACAGTTTCCAATTTGCCTGCAATTAAAACAGCACCAACCTAAACTACATTATTATTATTAGGGCTGTGGTCTTTGGCATTAAGACATTTGCACAGATGAGTAAAGCCTCCTTATCCATTAATTTCCGCTGTTAATGTGGTTATTTCTCTTTAAAGGACATGGTCTTGGTAACTCTGCTGCAGAAAGACACAGTTAGGACACTCAGCCTTGCCTCTGGGTTTTGCTTCCCTGTGTGTGAAATGGAGATGGCAGCAAAGGAAGTCAAGGGAAGAGATGGAGGCAGGAGCTGGCGTGCAGAAACCCATGCTCGCTCTCAGCAGGCACCCTGGCTGTGGCCTCCATCTGCCAGGGCAAGCCACTTCAGATGGAAACACTCTTTTTCAGACACATTTGTATTTGTATTTTTTGGTGGGTTTACCAGTACAAAAGGTATTTTAAATCTGCTCCAGTGGCCCAGAGAAGGCTCAATAAATCAACAACTGGTGAAGGTAGAAGCGTGTGGTGGGGGAGAAATTCAAAATGAAAACACTACTTGGCAGTGGTGACAGGGCAGTGATAAAAAGGTGAATTGATCAATATTGTTATTTACTTTTTATAAATTGCTTTCAGTCTCTCTGCTGGGATTGTGGCTCACTCAGTGTTTACACTGTGATGGATGATGAGGCCAGGAACACATGTCCGGTTTGTGTTTTTAATAGAATGCATAATGACTTGTACTGGTAAATTATTCCCCTCCAAGCAGCACCAGCACATATTTCACAGGCATCAACCCATTAAAAATGCCCTTTGTTATTGACCAAGCCAAAGCAACACTGCCAATGTGTAATTAAAGAAATCGTAATAATGCCATAAGAATGCATTTAAATAAGAAGCATTTTTAAACTGGAAATAACAAAATGAGAAACCAAATAATCTCAGGATAGCTAAGGAATGAGAAGAGGAAAAAAAGTGAATCAGAATTGATTACAAAGAGCAGCAGTGAAAATCAAATCCTCAGTACCCAAATTCTTCCTCTGTCATTCATTAAGTTTAGCAGCAGGTACATAAATTATCAGTGCCTCCAGCAGGATGTCTGCCTCGTCACAGATTCTTTTCCTTTCACAATCTCCAGGTAGCAAAACCAGATCAGGATATCCTGCTAGGATAAAAGCACCAGAGTGAATCAGCTGCAGTGTGAGTGAGGGGCAGGACAGGTGGCTGCTGGGCTCGCCCCGCCTGCAGACACGCTCGGCCGGGCTGGTGGCAGGGCACAGGCTAATACAGAGCCAGCAAAACTAGATTTGCTCAGCTTACAGATCCATCTTCTCACTAGGACAGTGATTACACTGCTTAAGCGACTTAATCGAAGTTATCTATCTACCCAAATTCCGGTTTTATCACCTGCAAGCAGATATACTGCCTACTCCTTATCTGCAGTACTTCACACCAAGGGCACAGGAATTGATTTGTTAAGATATATAAAGGTAATTTGATAAACAAGCTATATAAAGCATTAATGCATAGCTGAAATTAATGGAAATTTCAGTATCTCTTTAAGTAGCAGCATCAACACACCTCTACCCTATAGTGAATGTCACAACCAGCCCTTGGAGAGGATATTTGAGACAGAAAAAAAAACCCCAAACTCTCACTACAAAAGGCAATCTTCTGTGTAATCAACTATCATTTTCCAGAG
Source organism: Eopsaltria australis (assembly GCA_034509425.1). Lineage (NCBI taxonomy): Eukaryota > Metazoa > Chordata > Aves > Passeriformes > Petroicidae > Eopsaltria > Eopsaltria australis. The sequence goes on from JAVTVJ010000180.1 coordinate 1,010,980, forward strand.
GGTAATAACAAATCTATATCTTATTTTAAGAAGTGAGGTATTGAACGTACAAGAATACGTGACTATTAGCTTCTCACTGCTGGAGATTTTAATTTGTAAGAGATTTAAAAAAAACCTACAAAGGCATAACTGCATCATTAGAATTGGATGCAGCCAGCAAGATCAGAGCATTTGACACACGTGTTCTGCTAATGGAGATGGGTAGTTCAGGCTAACAAGAGTCAAGTCTTCACATTCCTGTGCCAAAACTCTCAGTTTCCATGTATTTGCATCCCCACCATTCAGAGCCTCAGAGGTCGCTGCAAACAGAAAAGCTTCAGAGCTCTTGGAGCAGAAAGGAGCATGCTCTGCTCTTCAGCCAGAGCAGCCATTCTACAAGCAAATGCCCTTCTCTCTGGGACAGAGGGTGAGATAGAGGAGTATGGAGAAAATGAGAGTTTAGCTGGCTTCGTGTCCCTTCACCCCTGGACAGAGCGCATGGAGCAGCACACACGGCAGCTTCAATGTTCTTCATTTAGCATATGGAGGAGACTGAAATGGGGCTTGGGGGCACAGAGGTCCCTCAGGAGTACAAAGCACTGTCAGTGACAGGCTCATCCCTTGGATTTTGTACTCATTGCTTGGGGAATGGAAAGGGAAATAGTGCTATATTCACGTATTTCCATAATGCATCTTGATTTGCTGTGTCCCTTTGCCACACTGTGTTTGAGCAGGGGGAAGAAACCCATCCGTGCTTTCAGACCACAACTGGAGACTCATCCAGCCCAAGCCTCCTCTTTCTCAAAAACCCTAAGATCTCCGAGAAGATCAAATGTCCTTAGCAAACATCTACCCCTCACCAGGAGCAAGTAGAGCCCCTCTCTGTATGTTCATCCCAGAACCAGCAGCATCTGCCCTCCTCATACACAAATCTCCTGGGTTTTCAGCCCTTTTACGAGCATTTCCAGCTGATTTACGGTTCCTCCTGCAGCCACCTCCATTACATGAATTCTTCCACGCATCCATCAAGAATTCTGCTCCCCCCCACCCTCTACTTAGTCCATCTCCCAATTAGTTCTGAGAGCCACAGCACAGCAAGAACTTGATCACATTTATTTCTGTAGTGCTCCTCTGATGAGGTCGTACCACTTTCTGCCCATTTAAGAAGGCAGAGGCAAACCTTCCTAGGCGAAGGAATTAACTACAGAGGAGCCAGAGGTAAAACAATGAAAGCAACTCATCTTACATCTGCAGTGTAGCTACACCATAAAGTTCATGAATAAACCCAATTCTGTGGCTTCAATAGTGCAGGGGGTCTTCTACTGACCCCTTCACCTTGTCATCTATTTAAGCTACTCCAGTTTTACAGAGTAGGGAACAGGAATCCAATGCAAGAGGCCAGTAAACCAAGTTCTCTCCTTTAAAACAGTAGTTGTATACTTTTCCATATAAGAAGAAGAGCTGTAAAAGCAGTTTCTAGATCTACACAAGCACTCAAGTCAGCAGAACTGAGAGGAAAGGAACTGAGCGAAACAGAGAAGGGTTATTTTTACCTCTTTTCTTTTGCTGCTTGCATCACACTCCTGCATGCACATCATGTCTCTGCAGGAAGTATTTAACATAAGGCTGCTTGCTTTGGTTTTAATGTTTGAAACTGGTATATTTATCTGCCTGGTCAGAGGCAAAGTGACAAAATGATGATCTAATTTGCTAAGGATCATGTGGACATAGGTTTATACGGACTAATATATGAAAACAAAACTAGGATTCAGCTTGAATTTCATCCTTGCCACTGCATTTTCTGGGTGCCTTTTTCTCCATTTGTAAATATAATTTTGGCTTTGACTCAGCAAACAACTGCAATATATTTTAAGTTTATGCATGTGCATTACTTAAACAATGTCCTACAAACATGTATAGCAATCAAAAAGATCAGATCAATTACAGTGCTAAAAAACTGCTTTATAGTTGGATAATGGGCACCTATTTAAAATCCAGGGGTCAGTTTCTTTCTATTAGCAGTGATTTCAAAAAAGTGTATGAAATCACTTCTTTTAACAAATTTGAAATGAAAACCTTTCCAACATAAAAATATGTCTGAAGTGCAAATGCACATCTGAAGCAGATCCCGTTCAAGTAAGTCTTCACAAATAAAAACTTATATTCTTGCCAGGTTACTTTTACTCTCCAGTCCCAGATACAAACTAAACTTTGAAACTTAATAAGGCCTTGCTCAAGCCAGTTTTTGCTACCAGATCCATTATCCTAGGTTGTTCCCTGAGGCTGGAATGCCAAGGCAGTGGCAGGGCAGCAGGTTGGAACCCAGCGCAGGCTGCACCGTGCACTGCTCCCCACCCGTGAAATGCCATTATAGGCAGCCTGCTGCTTTCAGAAAGCACTTTGATGTCTTCAGACAGTAATTGCTACCGAGCCAAATGTTAAATACTGTGCTGTTATTTCTCAGGATTGTCCTTGTGGGACAAATAGGGGAAGCTGAGAAGAGGGAGAAGAAATACCACAAGGTGCAAAGGCATCATCCTGTCAATGTCCCAGTCACTCCTGAGAATCACCCCACTTAGACCAGAACACCTCCAATTAACTCTCTAACTAATGCAGTAAATGTCAAGAGGTAATTACCATACCTTATCTCTTTTAATGAAACCTAGTTTTCAAGTGTTCTTTGCGACTCCATTCCCCAGACACAGCTGGGTCCATGCTCCTGAGGGCTTAGACAAGAGATCCCATTACTGCAGTCTCACAGGCTCCTCTGTTTCAGATCAGAGGTGGTGGCAGTCTCTGGGCATGGCAAACCTGAGATAATTCAACTCACTTTACCCAGAAGTGAAAGAGGGATGAGTGCTCAGAGACCTGCATATGTTTGCCATACAGGAAAAACTCACTGACGAGACCCCAAGTTAGCCAGAAATTTGGGATGGATCTGCCTACATCATCCCCCTACATCATCCTCTCCAAAGAGGCCAAAAGATCTTTAAATGAAAAACTATGCTCAGAAGAGAAACAGAGATAATTAATCAGGAGTGAACAGAGAAGAGAGAAAAGAAGGAAAATGGTTTATGTTCTCTTCTCTCAGTGCACACCAAGTCCTGGCACATGGCTTTCCTTCTGCATGGCTTGAGTTTGCCAATGAAACAATTCCTGGCAAATGCTGGAATTCGAAGTGTCTTCCCTGCCTCTGAGACCCACCATCCTCCTCGTGCTCATGCTTTTCCATCTCCTCCTCCTCCTCCTCTTGGCAGTTTGACCCCTCTTTACCCTTCAAGCTGTGGGGTTCACCTCTTACTTGCTCTCCCTCCCTCCACCTCTTTTTGCAAGGGTCCCACCAGACCCATGCAATTCTTTTTAAAAAGAACATAATAAAAGTGTGAGCAAGGAAATAAAAATAATATTACTAATAATATAATACTACTCTGCAACACGGATCAAGTGATCAGTAGAGACACATCCTTTGTCCCAACCCTTCATGCAGCTGCTTTTCTCTGTGGCTGCCAGCTCATGGAAGCAGGAACCACACATGTGATTCATTCTGGGATAAATCACGAGTTCTGGAGTGCTATGGAAACCCCACATGATCTTATCTCTCTCTGTTGAGCCCTCTAAAATGCCTGTGTGGAAAGCAGAGGCTCTTGCGACTGCTACTGTGAGTCTGAGCAATACTTACAGCTGATGGTAATTCCAAGCTCTACACCTCTTTTCTTGGGCAATTTAACGTGGAAAGTACCGCTGCTGGGTATGACAGACTCTATAAAGACAAAAAGAGACAAAAAAGAAAGAAAGGAGAAAAAAGAGAGTTTTCAGTTGCCTGGATGGCTTCTTTGGAACCAAGAAAACAAACCCATAAAGCACTGCTTTATTGGTTCAAATAAGGTTATCTGAGGTCCTGGGGACTTCAGGTTGAAATTTGGATTCTCATTAAAAATACATGCTCTGAACATCAACTTAAGTGCTCACATCACACTGTATTTCAAGACTGAAGCAGCTCTGTCAATGTAAAATGAAAAAAAATTTCTTTTTTAATACAAAGCTGCACTTTACCCCTAGCCTATAGCTCTGGCTCCCCCCTGGCTTCAAGGCCATAAATGAATATAAGTATTATTCCTATTAATGGGCAAACATTTAAAATTGGTCCTCCTCATCTACTCCTTAGGCTTATCTCAGCCAAGCAATGAGCACAAACCATTTATGAAAGGATCAGAAGAACCCTCCACCTCAGTGCACATTAGAGAACAACAAGAAATGGAGAAGGTCCTCACAAGGTTTCTCACTCTTCCCTCTGAGCCTTGTGATACTCCCCCTCCTACAGGTTAGCAAAGGCACTGGCAGAGTCCTATGGGCAGAGAGGAGCAGCAATTCCTTTTGGAACATACCTGCAACATCAAATTCAATCTCCAGCACCACTTTGTTGGTGAGTGCTGCGTCCCGCAGGAGCTGGTTGGCTTCCTCCATGGTCCCATCCTCCGTCGCGATGCCGTTGATGGAAAGGACTCTGTCTCCTACTTGCAGCAGTCCACACCTGCAGTTCACAGTGGGAAAAGAGGGAACAGGAACAAGGAGACAAGGAAAAAGAGGAAAGGAGGAAAAAAACAACCCCACAACCAGCCATGAGTTATTTTTGCCAGGCAAATCGGTTACAAGACACACAAAGCAGTGACAAATTCTGCAAAAGTGGCCCCAAAGAGAAAATAACATGTTTTGCTGTGCCTGTGCCAGCATCCCTGGAAGGGCACTAGGAAGGAAACCTTTGTGGGTTTCTAAAGTTCAAACATATATTGCTCCTAAATAACCATTTCTGGACACATTTTTTGCAACAACCAAGGAGGGAAAAAAAGTAACCTTCACCTTTCTAGAAATCAACACCATGGCTGAGGGATGAGAATGGTAAACACAAGGGAATGTGACTTCCTTCCCTATCTAACTACAAATGGCTCTTCCCATGCACCTGCACCCTCTGGAACATAAACTAATGACACTGAAAATTGCACAGATTCCTTTGCTTAGTACATGGCAAATACTGAAGCTACAATCCAATAAACTCACCGAAATGTCTCAGCAAATTGGATAATCATTTATCCCTTCTAATTGCATTTCTGGAAGCCAAATGTACAGTGATACTGTTCAACTGCCTTGAAAGGCCAATATTATTGCAGTATGATAGCCTGACAATATAAACAAAACTGACTCTTTGGGGCTCTTGGTTTAGACTCACTTTCTTCAGGAACAAGATCGGAAGAATTTTACTTTGGAAGAAAAGCATGATGGCAAGACTATGTTGGAGATGTACTGCTACAGCACAGTTTGTCTCTTGGGACCCCCCTGCATCTATAAGCAAGGTGTTTTTCACACATTCCTACATTCAGTATCCACCCACACTCTGGTTTTTTTACATATACTGTAACACCAGAAAGATGATCCTCCAAGTTATCTCCCACATTATCTCAGTCAGCTCCCACCTGGGCTGGCCCATGGCTCTACAAAATCAAGACTGCAGTGTTCCCTATAACCATGAAAAATTGCTCATCTTCCTTCTCCTCTATCAGTTGTTCACTTTAACTACATCTTTTTAGACTTTCCACTTATCACCTGGCTGTCCACTAAAGCAGAACCACTCTTCACCTGTCACTAACATAAGCTACAGAGGGGTCTCCAAAAGAGCTTGAGAGTTATCAAGTCTAAGGTTCCCCTCAAAATGTGGAGTTATTTTACCACAAAGATTTTCCAGAAGGCATCAGTTATCCTGTTTTTTATCTGGAGCCTTCTCCAGAGAATCTTTATTCCCTTCCTGTTTAATGATCAAACACATCTTTGCCTTCCCTTTTCTTTTACAGACACCTCACAGGAGACAGCTTGTTTTTTGCTAAACCTTCCAGTCACTCTTCATCGCTCACACCCAATTCAGTTGTAAGAAAACACAGCACCACAGCTTCCAGGCACACAAAGGCATCAAAGGCAACAAACACTTGGCTGTATTATTCAGGCCCAAACAACAGGATGTATATGAAAGGCCGAGTTATCAAGAAAAAGCACACACATCTATATTCAAGAAAAATGAACAAGCACAACAGTTTGTGCCAGTGGCCCATCAAAAGCTGAGATATGAACAAGTTTGGAGAGAGCCCAGGGAGGTTATTTTACTGGTAGGAAGGGATATTCACATTTCTGCCTGAGTTCACACCACCCATGGAAAAACGCTGGCTACTTTATGAGATGCAAATTCAGAGCTGCTTGTTCAAGGAGACTTAGATTAGGACAGACAACTCCATGATGGATAAATGAACCCATGCTTGTGAATAAATTGCATCAAGTTTAACTACAGTCCTCTACTGGACTTATGGCTATGCAGCCACATAGATACCCTTAGAAATATCAGCTTATAAACACGAAGATGGCACCGAGTACAACAGAGCTGACTCCTCCACCACCATGAGCTCTCTCGCTATGGCTGCAGTGCATAGGAGGGATCAACAGCAGCATCACTCAGCCACCACTGTCGTCTCAAGGTCACACAGGGACACAATCCATTTTGGCGTCACTGTTTCAGCCACAAGGGCTGGGAGCTCACAGGATACTTTTACACTGCATCAAAGCAAATCTTTGCCATCTTTCCCACCAGAACTGCCTTCTTCCAAATCAGCCTTTTCTTGTGTTTCTTCACTCAAGGTGGATTTGCCTGAGTGTTTTACAGCCAACAGCTCTGTTAGGTCAGAAGTATTTTATTTCTTTTATTATTAGCCTCAGTCAATGACAGTTGTTTAAGCCCTGGTCTTGCAGGTTTGTAAAAGCTAGTGGTGTGAAGCCACAACCTTCTGGCTTCCTCTACAAGTACAAGAAGGCCTGATGTGTCTTGTTAACCCTTCAGAATCATTCCAGAGACATTTCCAGCTGTTACGTGTCCTTGCATTGAGAGTAGAGCCTGGGGAGCCCAGGGTCTTACAGAGCTCTCCTTGGCTCTGCCAAGGGATCCTACAAGAATCTTCAGACTGTTTTTCCAAAGAGAAGGCATTTGTCTCAGAGATGCTCAGTCTAACATCAGCGCCTACAAAGTGCTTTCAGACTATGGGAGCAGATGTGTTATAAAATCAGAAATAACAGGAGTACAGGCATTTCCTGGAGTGAAAGACAGCCCTATGGATGTGTTGGAGTCCATGATGGGAATATCTCTCTGGGGTAGAACAGATTTGCATTTTGCCATGACTCATTCCTTGGGCTTAAAGACAGCAACAGAGCAGCAGAGGTGTCTTGCTTGATACAGAGCAGCACATATTCAAGCCTCGGGCAGGATATGCACTGAAGAGCTCATTCAGCATCATCCATGTCTGCATGGTCACTCCAGCTGTGGGGGGAGCAGCTGTGACCGTGGCCACACTGCTGGATGCAGAAACTCATCCATTGTGCCCTTACACGCCCCTGAGCTGGCCTGCACAGGTCAGACGTGCACATCTCTCTGTGTGTGCACATCTGTGCCTGCACATTGGTGGGTGGGTCTTAGCCCCTAATGGATCAAAGCTCTGCGGACAGCTTCAGCCAGCTGCTAAACTTTGCTTTTGCAAACTATTCTTACTCAAAAGCCAGAAACACAATGATCAAACAACTGTGTCTGAGCAGAGCTAGAAAACATGTAGCTCAGCAGGAAGCATTGATTTTGGATACCAGGATGGAGAAGTCAGATACTCTCCCTCTGTTGCCAATGACAGCGGGGGAGGAAGGACACAAAAGCTGTGTGCTTCAAGGCAGTCAAGAGGGGATGTCAGGCTTCTTCCCCTTCCACCCTCCCTGCTGATAACAGGGGCTGAATCACTGTCTCATTCAGAACCCAAGGGCTTCATCATGCACCCTGGAAACCAAACAACAGGTGGAGAGGGAGGTCTATTAGAGGCTATTTGCAGTAAAATAAATCACAAGTCAGACAGGTGAGAATTTTTTCATCAAACTGCCTGCCACAAGCTAGCACAAAGCAGACAATACTCCCTGAATAGAGGGTGATGCCATGCTCCTCCCTGGTAGTACTCACACTTGCTGGATACCCCAGAGGCAGCTCCTCCACAACAATCTAGATGGACAAAGCCAGTGTGGATCATGTGCTTGTACAACAGCACGTTCAGGTCCACAGGTTTTGCAGAACATGTGAACATCTGCTAAGCCTGATCCCTGTATCCCCAGAGCTCAACTTTTTGGCAAAGAGCAAAAATTACAGCACAAGAGAGAGCGCAGCCTAGTCTCAGCTGGGAGCCCAGCCTAGTAAGGGGGATGAAAAGGGCTCTAATGTCTTGGGCTGCAGCTACAGTAGAACCTCTGAAGAGCAGGAAATAAGGTATCTTGAATGATGGAGCAAAGAGCTCTGTGAAATCGTAAGAAACAAGAAGTGAAATGAAAACATAAAACTGCCTTTTTCACTTCACTGCAGACCCAGTGCACTTATCGCTTCAAGATGGGGAGGAAAGACAGCATTTTCCTGCCAGCTAGGAAAAGCAGTATGGTTTAGGAAAGAACGAAATACACAGCAGAGATTTAATCCCCAAATCAAATCCAGGCTGCAAATGCAGAGAGGATTGCTCCCAGTCTCCAGAAAGTGGCAGCCAGAAGAGCGTGAATGCTGCCGGGTGGGCAGCACGAGGGCAAGCAGTGTGTGTGACACATCAGAGCCAGGCAAGGCTGCACTGCCAGTCACTGCTTTTCCTCCAGGCTTGGCAAGAGGATAAAGCAAAGCTCGGGGATTTCAGCACATCTCCCTCATCCCCTGGGACAGCAGGCTTTGTTGCTGCCTGATTTCTAAAAGGAGTTTGGCACTTTGCAGTATGAGCCAAGTTCGCCCACAATAGAGGATAAAAAAACCTGTAATGCCATCACCTTAATTTTTAAACCCTGTTTGGAAACAATCAAACAAACAAAAGGTGTAACAGGCTTTTGAAATCTCTTCTAACCTGCATCAAGACAGCTCTTTTCCTGTGCCAGCCCCTTGTCCTCTCACAGACACAAGGACCAGGTACTCCCGTTCCACCTTGCCTCTGCATTCGCTGACTGGAGAGATCAGTCTGCACAGCAAGGACTTGCATTTCATTTTGCAGACACTTTCCCTGCCACAGAGGTCTACAACTCCCCCATGTGCTGTTTTTCTGGGCTGGCTTGGACACACCAAACCTTCAGCACATGCTGATGGGGCAATCAGAGACTTCCAAGAAAGGGTCAGCAGCAGGCCCTGAGTACTGCCATATTGCTGTGCCTCTGGCACCGTCAGGCAGGACAGATCACAGTGGCAACCTCAGGTGGGAAGAGAAACGAGCATAGGGACATTAAGTTCCAGCCTAACGAAATCAGCTCACCTTTAAACACCTCAAGAGATCAAGCCATGCTAGGACTTGAACTGTTTAGTAACAAAAGCCTTGCCAGAAGACACCTACATTGTAGTTCACAGGCACTCAAGCAGACTCTAAATCCAGTCAGCAAGGGTACTGGGAGCAGCTGAACTCCAGGGCTGAGGCTCCACCACTGGAGGAGTCACTGCTCCCAGTGTCCTCAGGGGTAATAGAGAGCAATTAATGCTGCTCCTCCCTTCTGCACTTTTCCCAGCATTACACAGCCAAAAGCAGAGAGATTAACTGCAGCACCTACCTGCTCCTCAACCAGAGCCCTATCTCTGTGGTTCAAACCCTTGTCTTTATGGCCAGTTTATATAGCTGGGCTCTGCTACAATAAAATCAGTCAGAAAACATTTTGCAGGGACCACTTATTTAGACCTTTCCCCTTTTTGCACCTATATAAATGATTTATCTCTCAAAGAGGAATTAAAAGAAACAAAAAAGGGGAATGGGAATGGCACTCTCACACAGACACACGCTCCCTTCCTCCTCCACCCAGACCAGCCGCAGCCTGGTGCCAAGACGTTCACCTGGGGTGCGAGGGAGGCCGCGGTCAGCCGACGAGTGCAGAAATGGCAGTGACAGTAAACCATGCCCAGTGAAGAATGGGAGATATTACAAGGATGATAGTAAATATCTAAATGAGCCTCTGAGGAGAGAAAACAAACCAAACCATGAAATGTTCAGCAGCAGCACCATCAGCATCCAAGGGCAAGGTCTCTAACCTCTCTGCCGGGCTGTCAGGCTCAATAAAACGGACGAGAGGTGGGGAAGACAGAGTTTCGGTAGCAAAGATGCCTCCCTGGAGCTGAAGTCCGAAGCCATTCAAAGGGTCTCCCCTGAGGACCACCTCTGTCGTCTCTGTGTGGACTATCTGCCCGCCAGGACCCACCGTGCTGGAGGCCAGCGACACTGAGAGGATGAGAGAGGCAGAAGGTCAGGGCAGCCATGGTCAGCAGAACAACCTGGGTCCAGACCTTGGTCTGGTGGTGCTGGGGACAGTGACCAAGGATGAGGGAGGCACTGACAGTGCTGAGATGAGTGGTTCTACCCCGGCTAACAGTTGGCAAGGCAAGTGTGCATGCCCCCTCCAACCCAGCCCGGCCCAAGACTGTTCTTACGTGAGCTCTTGTGCTCCTTCTTCTTCTGCCTCCTCCTCAGCATGGTGGTGCGGGGGCTCATGGCATGGGAGCTGCGAGGTAGCGTGTTGGAGTTCTGGCACGGGAATCCCTGCGCGTTCATGGTGGGCGATGAGAAGTTGGCAGCCACCAGAGCTGGGGAAACACAGAGTGTGTCAGGGATGTGCACAGAGGACTGCAGCAGTGGGTGCACTCACTAACAGTGTCACCAAGCACCTCATGGTTTTGGAGCAGCTCCTCCTTTCCAGCTCCAGGGCTCAAGACCCAAAGAATGTTTGCTTCCCACAGTTTGGACACAGTGCAATGTGTCCTCTTCCCTATCTTACTGCCACAAGACAAGAAACCTGGGGCAGCACAGAGCCCACTCCTGACAAGAAGTGCACCTACAGATTTTGAAGTAACCATAATCCTGATGTTAACAAGCTGCATGGCACTAGGGCTGAGCCCGATGTGTTGCTGTATCACATTCCTACAAGACACCAGAGAAACCCTTCCCTCTCCCAAAGCAACTCATTTTTTGCTGTATGAAACCAGGCACAGGAATGTGAGGTTAGAGGATGGGTGCATGGGTCTGCCCAGCACACTGCTCTTGTCCCAGTTACCAGATCTGTGTGTGCTGGGCTGCAGATACTGATTTTGTACCTCAGCACTAGGCTGTGGAAACAAAACCAGATAACTGAGGAGGAAACAAGTGACAAAGCACACTATGGACTTGAATATTAAGGAAATGGAGGGGCACAACAAGAATGAACCCGGGCAGGATGAGGGCAATGGCATGCACTGAGGTTACATTTGCAGTAATCCTGTCCAGACGTCTGGTTCCAGGTGGGCGTCTTGCAGTGTCCAGGGTGGTGGGTGTGACAGTAGTTGACACAAGGGTCCCAGCAGTGATGGTGGTCACTCTTCTGCACCTTGACTGATGGCATCCAGGGGAGCACAAATCACCACAGGCAGGAAGGAGAAACGAGAGAAAGAAAAGGTAAGAACCATAAGCTAGGAGATTGTAGAAAAAAGCCTTATATTGAGTCTGAACAAGTCAGGACCCAACCACAGAGTGTCAAGCATCAGCAGCAAAAATGCAACCCCATGTAACCTCATGACACTTGATGCAAAGTGGCAGAAATCCACCCTTCTCCCACAAAAAACTCCGCATCCTGTGCCAGCGGCCTGACTCAGTCACGCTGGCAGTGCACATATGTCATTACCATTTGCAGTCTGTTGTGCGACGTGCAGAAGCTCCATCCAGCCATGAGCTTCCTACAGAGGCCATCAGCACTCTCTGACAGCACCAGGGAAGCCTCCTTGTGCTGTTTCCCAGCTTGCTGCCAGAGCTGCCCTCCCTGCGACAAGGCTCAATGCCTTCCCCACGTACCAAGGACTGCTGTGAGCACTTTGCTTGGCTTCAGCACTTGGCTGTTCAGTGGCTGCTCTCGCACAGGAATGCAATCATGGATGAAAGACATGAGTAGCAGCCACCTCCAGCTCACCACAACAAACGGGGGTTTATACAACACTGCTTAAAGCCAATTAAGGAGGCCACCAGCACAGGAAATATGCCAATGCTATCTCAAACAGCAAATGAAAGCATAGCACCAACACGGCAGAGCCTGTGTAAGGGCACACCACTGCTTTAACTCAACCTTAACCCCAGCACATGCTGGCAGAATCTGTTGCAGTGTGAAATCCATCATGTGGGAACCCCCTGTCCAGAACTGCAGCTTTGCAACACCAAGTTATGATGCCACAAGTCTCTTCTGAAGTGCCTCAAACAGCCCACAGGCACAAGTCCCTCATCTGTTCTCACTGCCACTCCTTTTGCCCCGGGGCAGCACAGGGTCAGTTTGGTTTTCCTTGCCTAATACCAGGTGTTCCGTCCCAAATCTCTGCACCATGCTGCCTGGATCTCTTTTCTTCCAAGAGGAATTTCTGGCTAACAAGCAAGATTTCAAGATTTTTATTCTGCTAAGCATGGAGAGGATCCCACAGCAGAGCATCACCACAGCCACACGTTATCCCAGAGTTCTTAACCTCGCAGCTGCTTGCACTGACAGGCCAGCAGCTTCCCAGGATGTCACCTCTTCCTGCCTCTGGGTCCTCTGAGCAGACAGAAATGCCACCAGCATTGGCACTACCAGAACCTTCTGAGGGTGCAAATGTGGGAGAGGGACTTATTTTTTTCACTGAATCCACCCAGAGATCTCCTCTAAAGGTCAACTGTTAGTGCTTTGAACAGCAGAAATCCATTTCCTGTGTATGCATCACAGGCATTAAATCATTTAGGTCAGATTTTCCAGACAATATAGTGATTATATTTAGTCTTTGCTAAACATTTAGTGAGTTTAGCACTAAGTCTATCAAGCTTTTAAAATACACTTCCAGCTCTGGGGTTTCTATTTTGTGTATTTTCAAAAGTAAATTTTTAGCCAGGCAGCTTTTTAAAACAACAATCAAATTAGCTGTATCTAGACAAAAAAAAAGTCTTACTAAAATTAAACACTTTGAACATGAGGGACAGAGCTTATGGGCATATATACAAAATAATTTAATCCACTTATAACAACTAAAACTCCAGCATTTGTCTATTAATTCTTAGCTCACATCTGACAACAAAAAAATTTGCCTTTGAAACTCAGCTGTCAGCAAATTGGGAAACAGAAGGCATTTTGGACAATTCTGTGAAAAAAGCCCTACAACAGCCTTCCCCAATCTTTCACACATCATCCCTGCCTGAGGAAACCCATCCATCCCAGCACTGCTCCTGGGTACCATCTGCCCCCACTGATCCTGTGAGCAGGGCATAATCCTCCCAAAAACTCTCCAAGTGCCCCTAGAACCACAGAGAAAGCCAACTCAGTTTGACAAATCCCATGCTTCAGCATTAGGCCACATTTTTGCATGACCACTGATCCAGCTTCAGATCCCTGTCCACCCCCTCCAACCAGATGCTGACTGCACAAGAAGCCACTATAAAAAAATATAATGACAAACAATATGCAGACACAGGCTGAAAGGACTCAGTAATGCAAGTGCTGAACAGGGATGGATCTGCATCATTTCCTCTCCTCAGCTTCTGTCTCTGGGCTCCACCGTCTTGCCAACTACAAGAGTTTGTTTTTGCAGGGTCCATGTTTCCTCACTATCCCTGTTTGCTAAACTCAGAAAGAGCAGCCTGTGGAGCTGGCACAGCAACCTTCCCTATGATCCCTCCTGTGTTAAGGAGTTTAATCAAAAGTGGGAACAATTGTTACATCCTTGAGTTTTGACACTCAAGTGCTGCAATCATTGTCCCAAGTTTGTGTTCTGTATTTCTGCCACAGCAAACTGATCTGTGTATGAGGGTTTGGGTAAACAGGCCCTGATCACACCAAGCTGTCCTTCCACAGAGCCTCCTCCTAAGCAGCTGCACAATGCACATATTCTCAAAAAGATTAGGAGCAGGGCACTAATGGAAGGAGGAGAATACTTCATTTTAACAGCCATTGAAAAAGGATTATAGCTTTTCATTTTTTCCTGGGCACAAAGGTCAAGTCGTTCACTTTGTTAAACTGCTTCAATTCTGCACAAATTGGACTGGACACGTAAGGGATTTATTTCTAGACATGGAGATGTTTTTACGTTTTCAGTTTCACTGCATCAGTTTAAGGAAGACTGTAAGATATTCTCCTCCTTTCCCCAAACCACCCTAGAAAAGAATGGAAAGAGCAGCTGTGCCCAGGGCTACTGTGCATCAATGTTATTAAAACGCATGTCCCTGAGAGACAAGTGATTGAAAATGGTGGGAAAAGGGACTGGTACTGAAAAGTCACACACAAAACACCTGAATTACAAGACTGCCAGTACAGAATATAACAAAAGTGCAGGCAAGAGCTGCAACAAATATACTAATACTGAGGCCATGGTCACAATGAAATTTATAGGAGAACCTGAAACAGCTTCTCATGTGGAGAGAGGAACTAAAGGTGGGCAACAAGAACAGGTGAATTCCTAATGACATTTTACAGGCATTTTGGGCTTGATCTTACTGAAGCCAGAATTCACTTCCTTGGTAGTTTTTTTGTATGGGTGGTGGAAACGAGCAGCTACAGATGGATTCACTCTACCCCGGGCTGCCCAGACACAGCTGCCTCTCAAGCAGGCTGATCAGAAAGATGAACACTTACATTCCAGCTTTGGAATACCATCAAGACCCTGTCCAGCTACTGAACACATCCTTTACAAAGCCTTACCAGGCACCAGCAAAGAAAACCTGAGCTTGGAAATATATTTGCCAGCAATAAGGTTGTTTTCCTCCCTCTCCATTAAAGCCCCTTATCTGAGGCACTAAGGAAGTGGCTTGCACAGCACTCAGCACTGCAAAACCCTGGGATTCCCATCTCCAATTTCCCCATTCAAGCACAGATGTTCAGATGTTGCCTCTTTTTCCTATTCACATCCTTGAAGAACATCATCTAATCACATACATTTCATCAAAACAGCCATTTTTTTCCCTCTACAGATGTCTCTCTTTGGAATCTGTTGCCAGCACTCAAAAGCAAGAACCCCTTGTAGGGACCTAAAGTGAGATTCAAGGGTGACCAACACTGTAGGCACAGAAGACACACCTGTTTCTGGAGGCTTCAAAGGCAGCCTGCTTTGGTGAACAGGTAATATCTCCAGCTTGACATTTTCGGAAGTGGCAGCTAAAAGCTGAGTTGCCTCTAGTAATGAGCAGTGCTCTGTGCTTGTGCCATCAATGGAGAGAATGTGATCGCCAACGTGCAACGCGCCACATCTGCAAAGGAAACAGCAGGAGAGGTAATTACACACACGGCCAAAATCCACGTCAGGAGAACACGCACAAAATTCAACTGCGAATTAATGTTCAAATTCTTTGCATATTCCCCAAGCAATTGCACTTTCCAGTCTTGTTACAAGACTGTTAATTGCATCTGTTAATTTCTTTTCATATATAATTTTTTTTTTTCATTCCAATTTGAACCATAGCTTCAAGCATTACCCAACTAGGATGGCTGTCATGGTTTGACATTGGCCCAATGCCAGGCACCCACAACAGCCACTCTCTCGCCCTCCCCTTCCACAGCTGGGCAGAGGAGAGAAAAAAAAAAACCTAAACAAAGGGCTTATGAGTTGAGATAAGGACCAGGAAAAAACACCTCAAGGGCAAAACAGGCTCAATTTCAAGATACAAAGTGAGTTTATTACTAACAAAATCAGAGGAAGATAATGAGAAGTAAAACAAGCCATTAAAACACCTTTTCCTCTCCCAATCCCTCCCCCCTTCCCACAGAGAGCACAGGGGGACAGGGAGGGGGGGGGTTTGGTCAGTCCATCACCCGAGGTTTTCTTCTGCTGCTCTGGGAGAGGAATGCTTCTCCTGTGAGACTGTGGGGTTCCTCTCATGGGAGACAGTTCTCCGTGAACTTCTCCAACATGGTTCCACTCTCATGAGCAGCAGTCCTGCCTAAACTGCTGCAACATTAACTCCCCCCATGGGCAGACAGTCCTCCCAAAACTCCTGCAGCGTGGGTCACTCTTCCACAGAGTGCAGTCCTGCAAGGACAGGCTGCTCCAGCCTGGGAGCAGGGCCCTCTCTCTCCTCTGTCTCCCACTGGATCACAGCCTCCTCCAGGCATCCTCCCACTCCAGTGTGAGCAGCTCCCCCACGGGCTGCAAGTGAATCTCTGCATCCCCCAGGGGCTGTGGGTGGATCTCTGCATCCCCTGGATCCCCATAGGCTGTGGGTGGATCTCTGCATCCCCTGGATCCCCATGGGCTGTGGGTGGATCTCTGCATCCCCTCTGGATGCCCACAGGCTGCAGGGGCACAGCTGCTTCACCATGGCCTGCAGAGGAATCTCGGCTCCAGCACCTGGAGCATCTCCTCCCCTCCTTCTCCACTGACCTTGGTGTCTCCATGTTGTTTTCCCTCACACGTTCTCACCTCCTCCTCTTCTCTAGCTGAAATTAACACTGTGCACAACACCTTGTTTTCATTTTCTTCTTAAATATGTTATCACAGAGGCATTACCACCATCTCTAACTGGCCCAATTTTGGCCAGCAGCACGTCCATCTCCAGAGCCATCAGGGATTGGTTCTGCCAGACATGGTGGAAGCTTCCAGAAGCTCCTCACAGAAGCCACCTCTGTGGCCCCCCACCACTACCAAAAACCAGGCCGTGCAAAACCAACACATTCATGTTTGAGTCAGTGCTGTTGGTGGCTTGGCAAAAAATCTTTTAAGTTTGTAAGAGTGCCCCCTCACAGGCAGTCAGGATGGCTAAGGGCTCACCCAGCAGTGTAGTTAAGCCCTGGGAGCCAGGAGTTCAGCTCAGCAACACGACTGAACACAGCTAGTGCTGCACAGCAGCCTGCCTGTGCATCCCCAGGTAAAGGGTATCCTGACACACAAGGCTCTAGCCAGAAGTTTCCATAACAGCCTTAAGCCATTTCACAGCTCCAGGGCAGTCAGACCTGAGGTTTTTAAGGCTCAGTTTTCACATGCACTGAGTTACATCCATCCCTGGTGAGGAGTGTCCACCGCTGGTGGGTCAGATATTTTTAGCACTAACAGTGCTAAGAACATGCGGACATGAAGATTTCAAGGCAAGACTGGGAAGAATGGCTAGTAACTAACAAGGGGACAAAAAAGCAGCAGAGAAAGGAAAAGCAGAGCTAGGAGCAGCCTGTTCAGATCTGTACCTGTCCACCACGCTGGCTGGCTTGATCTTGTCGATGACAATGACCTGCTTGCTCCGGTGCATGGCTGTGGTCAGTGTGATTCCCAGCGTAGACCCTGGAGTCTTTGCTATTTCAACTAGTAAAGGACCAGAGGCATTTGCTACAGTATCTGCAAAACAAGAGAGCACCTGAAGACACTTCTCATATAGCCTTTCCCATCTCTAAATGCAAGAGTTGGCCAACAGTGCTGACTTGCCATGTGAAGCAGCAAACCTTTAGCCTGGACATCCGTGGTCCATGTCACGTGGTGACTTAACAAAGAACACTCAAGAAGCAAAATTGCCTCTGCACAAAATCTACATGATAATGAAGAGTATTACAACAATTCACTCATGGAAAGAACTCTCTTCTCTCTTTACTTTGGATTAAATAGCAATATTGAGGAATAGATTGCTCAAAGGCTCTGCAACAGTCACATCAAAGGTATTACAAGCACAAAAAAGGAAGACCACAAGGACATCGCCATTATAGGCTTTTTCCCAAACAAACCAAAAAGAAAAGGCACAAGGATGCAGGATCCCACTTTCTGAAGTACTCAGAAGTCTCATGGCTGATGACAAGCCAGTCAACTCCTCTGTGCTTCAGCATCAGCTTCAAAACACCACCTCAAGTGCTTACTTGAGTTCCTCCAGTGTGACAGTGACAGCAGACGCAGCACTGCCAACCCCCTCCTCACAACAGCCTCCTCTTCCATCAGACAATATAGGGGCAACTCATTTTTAAAAGATGCATCTCTGCAATAAGTTTAATAGATGCTGTAACTGAAACCATCAAACTCCTACAAAATTGCACCTGTTAGCATAAGCCTCCACTAAACCTATCCATCTCTTCTGAGGAAGGGGGAAGACAAAGAAAGCCTGTGTTTCTGGCTGATTAGACAGAAATTCCCCTCCAGCTCTGTTACACACATTTGCTTCCAGACTACCTAAAGCCATCACAAAGAGGTGGGATTCACAAATGTGTTATCATCAGCAGACATCAAACAACCAGCATCCCCCCATGTGCAGGGACACCTCCCACAGAAGCACTCATGAAGACCCAGCCATCCACTTCAAAGGAAAGGCCAGCAGAGCCCCCTGAGCACCTGATGCCTCCTAAGCCCTTAATTATTCATAACAAGGCTTTTCCCTTCTAAAGATATGCTCCACTAAAAATGCTGATGCAACTTGGCTCCAAATCTGATGCATGGCTCATTCTTGCTCCCTGATAAACAGGAGCATTAATGCAGATCTAGGAAGCTAAGCTGTACCAAGGTCTTTTCTGAGATTTGTTGAAGATGCTGAGTCTCTGGAGACAGAAATTTACCTTGGAAATTCCCCTTGGGGATCAGCCAAGGGATGTTCAGGTTCTGGTCTATTCACAGTGCCATTTTTCACAGGGGAGGAATCAGGAGGAATGAGCCACATTAAAGGTTATGCAGGCTTCACATAAAACACTGTTTATTCTCTGATGAAAAAGACCACTGGGGAGATCTGCAGGCCCTGGTAAAAAGCACAGTCCCAGTTTAATCAAAAGATACACAAAGCACCCAGCTAAAGCCTGTGGAAAGTGCACTTCAGCGTTTGTTAGCAAACAAAGCACCACGAGACTGAGGATCTCTTTTAACAGCAAACACCAGGTATATGCCAGCTTTGCAGCCTGTGTATGTCCAGCACATACCCTCTGAAGAGGGACATGGATTTATATCCCTCCAGCTGAAGGGAAGAAGATAATGAAAAAAAAATCATTGCTCTTCAGCAAGAAGAGCTTGCTGGATCATCAGACCTTTCTTTGCAAGGAAAATACCCACTCCTCTCCAGTTTACCTAGCATCCAATCTTCTCAGCTTTGCCAGGTGCTTCCCAGGGAGGTCTCAGCATGATGGTGAGAGGAAAGAGCCTCAGGACCTCAGGACCTGGGTTATTAGTAAGACTGTAGGAAACCACAGTCCTGCCTCCAGCCCATGGTCACTCCTCCTGTCACACACAGCACGGGCCACCTCGCTGTCCCTTTTAATTCTCATCTCCATCACACAAGAGAATTACTCCAAATCCATTCCAGAGAGGCATTTATTGAGGAAATACCAGCCAAGCCTCCATTAATTATTCTAGGAGAAGATTTGCCTCAAATCAAAGGTCAGGAGTCAGCAATCCAGCAATATTTGTGAGGTGTGATTAACACGGAGCTATTTACACTCGAGCTAATTTTAAAAGAAACACGGAAGGGACAGGGAAGGTCATGCAATAACTTCACTGCAAGGAGTCAATTGGCATTGCTGCACTGGCACCAGGAGATGTTTCTGCACCATCATGCACAGCTACAGCCTCCCAGGAGGACACAAAGGGCTGTGTAACATCTGCTCACACCCATACACTTGAGGGGTACTTACTAACATTGTGATGGATACAAGGGAAACAGAGCCTGCTCCAGGTTCTCACTCACCCCAGTGCTGAGGATAGGGGAGAGGTGAACACCCCACCACTCAAAACAGGGGGTTGGCAGGTGTTTTCTAGATCTTCCTCTCAACAGCTTCTTTTTAAGGAAGCACTGTGGGGGGTTTCCTTCTTGCACTAGGTTTCTGAGCCTCACTTGGCTTGTTCACCTCTCTGAGGAGGAATGGCTCTTGTAACAAGACTGCAAAATGCAATTGCTTGGGGAATATGCGAAGTCTTAATGGTAGGGGTGACTTTTTCCTGCTGTAATGCACTTTAGGAGAAAGGAGAGAATAGAAAATGAGAAGAAGGGGAAAGGGAAAAGGAAAGGGAAAATGAGAAGAAGGGAAAGGGGGAAAGAAAGGGACCTCCCTTGCAAATGCAAGCAAAATAAACTAAAAGCTCCTGGAAGAACCAAAGTGAGGAGATACCCCCTTCCTGACACAGCCCAGCAGCTCTTGTCCCCTGCAGCTTTACAGGCACATGGAGGCATTTGACTTCTGGGCCCCTCTTCAGGCTCTAGCCCCTGTCACTGCTCGGCAGACACTGGCAAGTCACCCACTTGTGGGACACTACCAGCCCTCCACTCCATCAGCAGGAGAGATCCACAGGCTTAAAAAACTTCAGCCTAAAACTGAATGGGTGGAAGGGCAGCCAGGGGAAGGGAGAGGAGGAAAAGGACACAGCAAACTGCTTTGTTCATCCATCATCTCTGGCAGCAACCCTCCCCCTTCATGAGTCAACCCTAAAGGCCTGCAGCCCAGATCCTTGGTACGTGGCACACACAGATTATTTACAAAGTAACTATTCAAATACCATTGCCTGGCTGGTCAGTTTATTTGAGGTGATTTTTTTCCCATTCTCCCCTGTTTTTTAAAAGGCCCATAAGATAAAGTGCAGCCATGGGAAAACATCTGTTCACTGCAAAGATTATCTGGCATCAGCAAAGGGCAGAGATTTTCCCAATGCCCCAGGAGGGTGCATGCCCAGGTGGCACTCCTTTTAAATGGAAATAGCAGATTATTTTAATTCCTTCAGTGGCCTTGAGAAATCTCAGCCAACCTGACAAAAAGCCTGCTGTGGTCCCATCCTACGCCAGCCTCCCTGGTGAAATCCCAACAGCCGGGGGATGCTCGGTGGTGATGGCAGGCAGCTGCCACATCCCTCACACCAAGAGCAGGGCTGGCCCCATGCAGATCATCCTCAGTGCACAATTTTGGCTGGAAAACCACAGAGACAGCTGGGGAATGCCATGATTCAACACTCCCCCGCAGCAACCTTGGTCTCTCACCAACAACAGATGCAGAAAAACAACTTTCTCTCCTCAAGGGTCAGCCCACACCACCCCAGCACATACAGCTGCAGCAGAGAGTGAGCACCATATAAAAACCTCTGTTTTCCTGAGGATGAACAGGACAAGCCCCATTTCATGGTGGTATCACCAGCCCCTTCACCAGGTTTTCAAAATGGTAATTAAGAGCTCTTCCTTTAGGGTGAAAATATCCCCAGACCACTTTCAGCACCAGCTCTTCCCTCATCATCCTCCGAGGGCTGGTAAAGAGGATGGCTGTAATAGTTGTGAACTCGGGACAATGTGCTCATCTCCCACTGCAATTAGTAGCTGCTGCCTGGCAAAACTGTCTGCAAAGATTGTTGTAAGCAACATGTTCTGTATCATCTTGCCTTAAAAGAAAGCAGGACAAAAG
Organism: Eopsaltria australis; assembly: GCA_034509425.1. Classification (NCBI taxonomy): domain Eukaryota; kingdom Metazoa; phylum Chordata; class Aves; order Passeriformes; family Petroicidae; genus Eopsaltria; species Eopsaltria australis. The sequence goes on from JAVTVJ010000180.1 coordinate 1,032,322, forward strand.
TATTCCTTTACAGGGTTGCGGAGAGCACTCTCTAGGCAGAAATTATGTAAGAAAGGGGTGAGTTTTACATTTCTGGGAAGTATCTAGTACTGGTCCACAGAACAGCAACACAAGATGGAGAGTCCTTGCATAAAACCCTGCTGTCCCTCCATGTTCACTCAACCGTCACAGTTTTAGGTGGAAGAGTTACTCAAGAAGGAACACCAAGACATCAAATCACCTTCATGGCCATTTTTGCTCCAAGTCAGGTTTTAAAATAATCAGCTTTCTACAGCATAGACACCAGGGACTGCAAAAACAATAAACTCCCCAAAAAGGCCCATTTCCCATGCACAATTAATTGTTTACTATTGTTTTGACTTGACAGCTCCATACAAAATCCCTCCTTACCTCCATTTGCCCCCCTCCCTGGAGCAGCCTGCAAGGAGAGGAATGGACATCCCTTACTGCCCAGTTACCCCAAAACAATCATAGAAAGGTAGAAAATAGGTTTCCAGTAGTTTCTGTTTCTGGAAACAATGTGTTTCCTCTTTATCATGAGCAGTTTCCAAAGGGAAACTGCTCCTGCGGTGTGGCAGAAGCCAGGCAGGGTGTAGGCAACCACTGAGGCATCACCTTTCCCTTCCAGCTCCTCCATGGAGAAAGTGCCTGTGTGGCACACAGTGCCCAGCTCCTGGCAGCCATCCCCCAGGGGAGAGCCACTATGTCCATGCTAGTGGAGCTTCTACACAAAGGAAGAGGAAAGCTTGTGAGGAGACTCCAGAGGAAGCAGAAAGCCCTCAGGGCTGTCACAAGGAGCTCCCTTATCCTGGTGCACACTGCAATGGGTGAGTTCTGGTGTTCTCAGCTCTCTTTCCTCGGGTGTGACATGGTATCAAACTCTCTTAGCTTCAGATTCTTTTTACTTCCCTCTGACAAATCAGAAAACAACCTGATACCACAGACTGCTATTCCTCATTGGATCCTAGGCTCAGGCATATTGGACTGGTTTGTGGAAAATACTCCAACCTAGTCCAGCTTATGGCTCCAGGGAGGCAGAAATCCCTCTGGAGATGTATATGAAACATCACAATCTACTACACAGCTCAATGAGCTTCCAGAACCAAGACAGCTTCAAATTCTGTGGTAACCTTTAACTCATTAACAACGCTCCCTGCAGTAACAGCTGTGTGTCACAAAGCCAGCTCAAAATGACTTTACAGTAGCTAATAATAAACCCTTTCCCATGGCTTGAAACTTAAAATCAAATTTAAAAAAAACCAACAACCACCACCAACCCACCAAACCCTCAAACTTCATAAATGCTGTGTAAAATGCTTTTTAGAAATAGTCATCCTCTGCCCTCCAGTAAATTCTGTCTTATTTGGGGTCAAGCATTTGATCACCCCTCATTTATTTCAGAAGCAGATCTAAAGTAACATTTCTAAGAAAAGGAATAGCTCCAGAATTAAGCAGGGTCAAAATTCAGAACCAAAGCCACAGCAAGTCTCTGCCTGCATGCAGCTCACTCCTCTGTGCACATTTAATAGTGCTATTTGCAGTGCTGGCAGAGCACTCCAGACCCCTTTAACTCTGACTTCTCCTGTGCCCTCTCTGTCTACATTAGAAAATCCCCTTTTGCCCTCTCCTCTAAAGCCACTCGTCATTCCTATCAAGACACATCACTGCATGAGGGCATTTCAAATGCATTTAAGGAAGCCAGCTTTGACCTTTACCCCCTACATCCATGCTGGCAGCACATTGCTCAGCGATTTTTCCACTGAAACCGAGTATCCCAGTTACTGTCTCTAGTCTCACACACTTTCCAGGCAGTCAGAGAAAAAAATGCCATCACAACCATCTTGTCCTTACCCATGATGGTCACATCATACTCGATCTGGAAAAGTGCCTCCTGGCTGCACTGCCGCAGGATGTTGAGGGCGTCAGCGTGGGTCATGCTGTGCAGAGGAATCCCATCCACGCTCAGCAGCCTGTCCCCAATTTTCAAGGACCCTTCCCTGTAAGAAGCCAAAGGCAATTCTCTTTTTTATGTACATATTTATTTATATTTAGATAAATAATCTATATCTCTTTATATAAAGATCTGTATTTATATAGATAAATTTGCTATATATCTGTATTACCTATATGTAAATATATAAGCATGTATTATTTGTGTGTATGCACACATGTGTATGTGTGTGTGTATATATATATATACACAGACACATATTAAAAAGTCAATTACTCTCATCCCGTAGGATGGAAGAACATTCCTTGGACAATAGTCTGGGTTATTTATAGTAGCAGGCCCATCACATTAAATTATCAGCATTAGAGTACCTAGACTGGCTCCTGCTTTCTAACACAGCATCAGCCATTCAGCTGCACAGGGGTAATGAAGGGGCTGCCTCTGCAGGAGCAGTTTCTGCCTTTAACTGCAACATCTGCACTGGGCCAGCCTGGCAGCACCGTGCCCACCCTCCCCACACAGCATGGGTGCCACACTGCTGCCATTCCACACCAGCAGCATGAGAAGCCTTGGGGAGGCACCAGAAGGAGGACAGGAAGGGGACACACGCAGGAGGGAGCGTGGGGACAGCTGCTGGTGTGTCCTGTGAAGGCAGTACCTGTCTGCGGGGCCGCCCGGCCTCACATAGGTGAGCACCAGCGGCCTGGACTTGTGCCAGTCTTCATGGGCTCCCCCTGTAATCAAACCAGGAAAGCCACAAGTCACTGGAGGTTTGAAATCCTGAGTGAGAGCGCTGAGAAAGACACATTTATCACGTAACAGCTGACACAGCCTGCCAGAAAAATGACTGCCCTGGATTAGGCAGCCGGCAGTCCTCAGAGGCAGCAGGGGATCCTCTCCAGGACACATTTCTAGTGCTTAGCTGAGGTTTTTGTCATTCACCTTTTTACTTTTCCCACTTTCCACCTCTGCCTCTGCTTTTCACTGGAGAAGCTACTAACCTCTCAGCACAAAGCCAAAGCTGTTGCCTTCCTTGTAGAGGGACACTTCAATGGTCTTGGGAATAATGCCAGCACTGCTTTCTGGCACTGAAGGAAGAGAAAAAGATCCAGTTACCCCAGATAAACCTTTTCCAACCACAGTGCAAAATAATACCAAAGCTCACCCAAACAACACTGAAATTAAAGTCCAGCCCAAAACCCATATTTTATTTTCCCTATTTGAAAGCAAAAAGCAGCCCAACTCAGACATGTGAACCTTTATCAGAGCCAACCATCAGGTTTCAGGATGATATCACCAGCTCAGTGTTGTGCATCTCCCCTCAAATTTGTCTTGGTTAATACCCTGACATTCAAGTAAAACCATCTCGTTTATCAACTGGCCTTAATGCATTCAGCTTTTCTCAAAAGCTTCTGCCACAGATAGAAACTTATTAAAAAAAACAGCAGCAGCATAAGGAATCAAGTCACCAGCTGACCTTAAAGAAAATGAAAATCCCAAATCCTCAATGCATAAAGTTGGGTTTTTTTCCCTTACCTCTCATATTTTGGATTTAAAAAAAGATTAAGTGAATCCTTTAAACTGATCCTAGGGGCAATTCAGTAATTTTATGTTAAATACACAGTACTATTTGTACAAAATACAAAATGTACAAAGTAAAGAGAAAAAGAAAGAAATTGTTTCCATCTCTCGACATCCCCTACTGTTTAATGATTTATTGCACTACTGCAGTGAATATGGGACAATTTCCCAGTCTTCTCCACCCAGAACTGCACGTGACATTTCAGCCTGGTCCACTCTGAAAATTCCTAATTTTCAAACCAAGTGCCATGAATGGCCACAAGGATCATCAGGAAAAAAAGACCAAGAACTTGACTTGGAGATGAAGGCTGCCCTAGGCACATCCACGCTGCCATTTCCATTGGCTCAGGAGGGGGGTTTTGAAGCAAATCTCCCTACTGTCCTCCCTGACCACACTCATCCTTACTGCCAAGCACCCTGAGGGCTTGCAACCTGCACCCAAATTAGGCTTAGCCCAGCCCTCAAGCTAACCCAAAAGACATACAATGGAGCATGGTACTGCCCTGCAGGCAGACAGCCCTGGGGACCACCTACAGTGAGGCCAAATAAACCTCCAAACACTGTCCCCACTTTGCTCCTGCTGCTGTGCACAGACAGCCAACAGGGACACAGCCTCTCCAGAAGAGAGTGCTCAGGGCACAGGAAGGCTCCCAGCTAAGGAGTGATACTCAAATACCAAGAAAAGGGTATAAAGCATCCACAAATGAGTTCAGAAGCTGTCCAATTTCTGTTCTAAGCACCAAAGTATGCATAAGATCAGTGGGCGCTGGGAAACCTAAGCCAGTGTTAACACAGGGTTTGGTTTATTTATGAAAGAAATGATACGACACAGTATCCTGAAAACTAGACTTGGGTTTGCAAGATCTCTTTCAAAGCAGGAAATTACAAAGTGGGAAGAAAAAGTCAAACCCACAAGCATAAGCTATTGAATTGCACTCTATTTCTGCTCTTTGCCCAGGGAAAGACAGAGAGAGAGAGAGGGGTAAGCATACACAGCAATAACCCTCACAGCAGATAAAATCCTCACAATGAATTGGAACCAGGCAATAATTGACAATTCCCTGCATTTTGCAGTGCTTCTTTGTCTGGATCACTCACAAACAGCCCCAATAATCTCACTGGAGAGAAGTCACTATCTCACTGTGCTCTTTCTGCTCATTCAAAGCTGAGGACATCTCACATCACTGCTATTGATTGAGTTGGCACCACTCCTTGGCTGGTAAGTACAGTTTATCAGATTCTTGATAAGGAGTATCACAAGGAATAAGGAATACCATGGAGAAAGGTTAAGAGTGGTCATCTCTAGGGAGCATGGGAACATGGAGAACTTGAGCCACAGCTGGCTTTACCAGAGGTGTATGCAAAAGTTCACTAACATTTACAGCAGAACAGAGGGGAATGATGGATACAGATTCATCTACTCCAGATCAGATTTTACTCTTTTGGTCTTTACACAGTCATTTCTATATTCAATACTGTTCATCTAAAGACAGCAGCTACAGCAAAGCTATGAAGTGTAAAACACCTTCCTATCTGGGGCAAAATGTTTAGATTTCATTAGTTTTGTTTTTCCTGTCATTTTATTTTTAGTTGTTCTATTTCTTCTGCCCAATCATCCTCTGATTGATCTGGGTAAATGAACGAGTAATAACTGGGGAGATTGTATTCACAATGGAAAGACTGTGATGAGAAACTGTACGGAGGAATTTGTTTTAACCAAAAACATCAATCATCAAAACAAATAGGGCAAGAGCATATAGTCTCCCGTGACAGGACACAAGCCCTGTGAGTTGGGCTTGCCATCTTCTTCCAGGGCCCCTTCACTGGAAAGCAGATTGCTTCAGTTTCCCTTCTAAAAACACGCAACATTTCAAAGAATCCTGAGGACTAACAGCACTCACCACAGTTCAGAAAAGGGCATCGGGTAATACATGTTTAAGAGTGAATTAAACCTCCCAAAACCACGCTCCAAAGGGGAAAAAGATGAAACAGCATCAGGAGGCAGATTGGCCTGTGCTACCGAGTCACTCCAAGGCAAGACAGACCTAATCAGCCATCCCCTGCCAGTGTGCATGAACAGGCACCCACTGTGCTGGAAAAAGCGCTCTGCTCCGACTGCACACAGCTCAGCAGCCTCCACCGCCCGCACGAGCAGATGAAGGCAACGGCAAAATGCCCCTGGACAGTGCCTTGGCCATGGCAGCTCTGCAGGTGCGAATGCATCTGCATCCCAGGACAAAGAGCAGCCAAGAAGAGAGAGCAGTGTAGTCCAAGAGGCACCCACCGGCCGGCGGGAGCTCGTACTCTACTTCCAGCACCACCCTCTCGCCCACGTTCTTCAGCAGGCTGATGATCTCGTCATGCCGCAGCTTGGTCAGGTTAATGCCATTCACCGACTTGATGTAATCCCCCACGTTCAGCTGGTCACTCCTGCAAAGAAATAAAATAAAAAAGCAGCGGTAGCACAAAGTCTCTGCTACTGGCACAGCCAGCTGGTACCTGTAGGACTTCCTGAACAAGCCAGCAATGCTGGGCTGATCTCTGCTGTCTGATTGCATGTGTCTGCTATCAGAGGGAAGTGCTAAAACTGAAGCCATCTATCCTTCCCGGTGGCAAGTGTTCAGATCTGTACATATAGCAACAATTGCAGTGTACGTGTTCACAACCTCTCTGCTGTTGCTCAGTTCCCATTCATGTAGAGCAATCAGTCAAAGAAAAGCACACCAAGAGCTGTCTGAAAAAAATCCAGCAGGGAAAGAGAAAACATCTTTCCTTTGCCTGTTTTCTGCAAAATCGTTCAATCACTCTTTCCTCTTTCCTGCTTCTTGGAGCCTTTCTTTGCCCATTCCTTTTCTGAGCCAATAATGTTACTTATACACTCAGTATTCAGAACAGATACAATATTAAACCACTTAGCTTGATCAAGATGTATTGTACCATGCAGCTCTGCTGACAAGGCTGCCTAATTTCACAGAATCCCAAATAACCCTACACAAAATTTCAGAGCATAATTGTACAGAGCATAGGAAATAACTCAAAATAGAAGATGTTCTACTTCCTGAAGCAACAACTTTGCATTCTGGGGCACTTGAAAAAAGGGTCTCGGGTGCCAACCACTTTAATTATAACTCTATTCATTCAGTAGCTGGAACATGCAACTATTCCTCTCCACTCCTGCTGTGCTCTCTGCACCCCATTTCCATTTCTCACCTTGCAGCCAGTCCTCCCGGCCTCAGATTGGAGACTCTTGGCTTTCCATCTTTGTCTGTGCCACCTGAAATGGTTAATCCAAGGGTGCTTCCTTCTTTCTTAATCAGCTCCACGATTGTGACCCCTCTGAACTCCTCTGAAAGAACGGGAATAAGGACAAACAACTCAGTGGAAGGTACAGTGCTCTCAAACCCTAGGACACCCTTTTCCTACAGGTGGTGGGAAAGAAGAGCTGGGATGATTTGTACAACTAGCATGAAGAAAAAGTCTCCATTTATTTGAAGTTAAGTTGCAAAACAGAAGCCTGTCGTGGTAGACCCAAAGCCATGTTTGCATGCAGGTCTGGCAGGCAGGACCAAGGCAGACAAGGCAGAGGAATAAGGGCTTATGAGAGAGTAAAACCCTTGTGTTTCAAGGTGCTGGAGGCAGTAGAAGAATTCAAAACCAGGGTGATGGGATCTCAGCAACAGTCCAGGGACACCACCCCCGAAACTATGTTTGATATAGAGTGGGGAAGGCATTAGCAGAGCTGTCAGGCCAGCACAGTTACACAGGAGGAAGATGCTGTGGACCTGCAGCAGCTGCCTGGATGGACTGAACAGGCTGGATCTTAAAACACTGTGCTTAAAAAAAATATCATGAGACATCAGTATAGCTGGGAGATACAGAACACAATGTGGAAGAGGGGTGAGATCCTGCCATCAATCAGGGGGAGGAGGGGAAGGCACAACCTTCATTCATTCACAGCAGTTTGCTCACCCATCAGCACCTAGTCCAAGCCCAACTCCCTACTACCAGCTCATCCACAGCTGGTATGAGAGACAAGAGTCACTTTGACACCATGACTTGTTCCACATGCACTGCCTGCCATCAGACACAGGTCCAGGTTTAGGGGATGCCCATCCCACACCTGATGCACCAGTCCTGCTTCTCTGGGGTGCTGCAGGCAGTGCACATTTTACCTTTTCTAGTCCAAGACAGCACTCCTGTCTGTCCAGCACCTACATACATATCAGTTTTGATCTCATCACAGATCATGTCTGGGTTTTACAAAAGCAGGGTTCCTAAATTAGTCTAGCTTTTGGATTTGACATGGAAAGGGCAGTAAGTGAGCAGGAGAGTCAGCCCTGGCCTAAGGAAAAGACCAAGAGATCTGAAGACTTGGCAAAAGGTAGCTCTGCAGTACTGCACACAACAGACCTTACACTCTGCTCAAAGAGGGGCTACCCTGGGGCAAACAGGATGACTCCCACCTTGTCAGAGCCTCCTCTCAGAAGCTTTTACACAATTTGTCTATAGCATTACCCATCCACCTCTACTATCTCAGTGTACTCAAATCTTCCACGATTTTATAGGAGGAAACCAGTCACCCTCATACAGGGCAGGTTTCTCCAAGGCTGTGAGGAGAAGGTGGTGATGGGCACTGGCAACATACAACAAACAGCAGCCCCACAGATATGGACAAAAACCCCATGCTGCAAATGGCCCAGGAGCTTGTTTGCACAGCAAACCTCACCAGGCTTAAATTATATGCTCTGTTTGGAGAGGGAACATTTGAAGCCTCTTGCACGTTGACTTCCAGAGCAAGGCAGGGCCCCTTAAATAGCACATTGACACAGAAGATCCATGCTGGTGCAGGGCCTCCTCCATCCACCCAAAACACGGGGTCATTTGGCACTGTGGTGCCTCATCACCAGCACTTTGCTCCTGTTCAAAGCCACCAGGACACCAGAAATTGCAGCTCGCTTAGAGTCCTGACATACGCTACCTGTTTTGTAAAGCACTTCTAAGAATAATCTGTGCACTTGATTAATGTGGGTAGGGAACCTCTTTGCAATCTAACTCCAGTCTGGCAGGCATTTAGGCACTGCTGGGCACCCATTTAATGTGGCACTGGCAGCTCCTTGTAAAAATGTCAGGTCCATAATACTTCTGCTCTTTAAACTCAGTTTTGATCCCTTGCCAACTGCAGTAAGTTAATTTTCAATTCACCAACCCGGGAGCCCAGGGGCTGCCAGAAACTTGGGGGGGGCTCTCCACCGTGCAGGAAAGAACAACATCCAGCACCATCCTGCAAATTTCCTCTCAACTACAGACATGACTGATCAACACAGATGGTGCCACAAGGGGAGATTATTAGCTTTTCAACAGGGTTTAATTTTGATCCTTGATAAGTGTTTAAAATGAGAACTCCTAGAGTGCAATTACCCATTGTTACAGGTTCAAGGAGAAATCACTGCTCAAAAAAAGGCAAGTACCTGAGATCAATCAATCAAGGGATTTTGACCCATGCCTCTACAAATCCACTGCCATTGTCACAGACCCACACAGTGTAAAAGTGAGCTGGTTAAGGAGGGTCTGGTCCTTCAAGAAATAGTCTTTAAGCACTATATAATGAGCAGTCTTGGATTTCTTCTACTGGTATATATGATTGGATTTTGCATCCCAGGGCAGGAAGAGCAGACCTGAATTTTTTCCTTCCCACTGAGATGCCTTGAGCTGGGGTTGTCGGATGCACTGGCTCTTGTGAACCTCTCCCCATCAGGGCTGCACTACAGTTGTAACATGATGCAGACTATCCTCTGGAACAAGTGTGAATGATGAAGTAATCAGCAAAAGGGCCCCACTTCCTCCCCATTTAGAACATGCTAAACCAACCCTGTGACTGGGTCTTTAGCTGTCAGAAGTCAAAATCAAGCCCCTGGCTTTCTTAGGAAGGAGATGAGTTGTCCAAAGCAGCCCATTCAGACCTGCTGGAGTGCTGCTGGCACGTGAAGCCCAGAGGCAAATCAACTACCACTTCTCCACTTCCTCTTCAGCCCCCAGGGTGTTTCTGCATGGGAAGGTTTATCTCACACAAAAATTTGCTGTGACTGACTAAATATCAAAACAAACTTAGTCAGATGTGGCAAATACAAAGCTTGCCAGACACTGCCAGTCTCCCTCCCTGCCTGATGAGCTCAGCTATGGCAGCATTTCTTCCCTCTCTCTTTTGCTGCTGTTTTCTTCTTTGTGAGTGTCAGTCCAGCACAGGAATAAGTCTTTTCCCAGTTCCCTGTAACTACTGTCAGCAGCCCCAGACAAGACAGAGACTGTACTAGTAACATGCCACTCACTGAGACCACTTACTAACACCCATTTCTGTCCTCCAGCAAAAGCCTTGCTGATAGATGCACCAAAATTAGTGTTTTGAAGGGTTTTACCCATTTTAGGGGTATCCACGTAAAGTGTAATGGATGTCCCACCGTTTCAGAGAAGGAACTGATCCCCTCCTTTACCTGGAATACTTTGCCTCCTGGAGACCAGGGCTGCGTCCATCCCACCAGAGTCCTTGCTCCCCTTTGAGTAAGGGCCATCATCTGTGAGCAGAGCAAACACAGAAGCTGAAATTAGTACCAAAAGCCACAAGAAACTGAATCAGAGCACTTTAAGAAGTTGTTCTGGTGACACCAAAATTGGAATCACATCTGTATCACAGACTGCAGGTAAGAAAAAACATTACCAGCCCCAGCTTTGCACTGCGCCATGTGGGCTCTCACCTTGTGGAGAGGGAAACAAGAAGGCAGTAACATTATCTGATTTATTCTTCTTGGAGCTAATCTGCTGGGAGAGAACAAAATTCCCTTACTCCTGTAATTATGTGGAACAGCTGAGGATAGAGAAAGCTGGGGCATTAGTCTCAGAAGTTTCAAGCCTGTCATTATGCTTGTGAAGAAACTTACGGTCCTTGGAAATGGAGTTATACATCAGGACACTAACAGGGCACTAAATCACTATACTTGAGTGAAATTGCCTATTCTTATAGATCCCATTATTTCAGAGTCACATTTTTCTGCTGCTGTTCCAGCCTCTGTACAATATAGAGAGCACCTTCTTTTAAGTGATTAAAAGAAAAAAAAAGTCAAAGTAAAGAGAGAATAGCATTATACACTGTAAATACACTGTCCAGCATAAGCTGAAATTTAAAGCATCTAAATATCTTTGCATTGTTCTATTAGAAGACTGCTGAAGAGTTATCACAGAGCCTATCTGCAGAGAAGGAAGCATGCTTCTACAGATCTCATTTCCATCCATCTAAAATGTCTATTTTTATGGCATTTCCTAAAAAGCTGGCACTTTTCCAATCAATAATTTCCAGTAACCATGAAGTACCAAATAACTCCCATTCCCAGTGACCACATTCTTGAATTTTTCAGTAGCTGTGAAGGTTTAGAAGTTGTACATGGTAGTATAAATACAGGTTACTGAAAACCTTATCCATTTATTCCTATCCACAGCCCTTAAGTAAGTTACATTTAAGTTACAAAGAAGTTTTTGTCTCACTCCAAAGAAAAATTTTAGTTCAGGCCCATTCAAGACAAGGGTCTGTACAGAGAGGACTCAATCCCAATTCAGTATGCTGGCAGCCCACTTTCCCCATAAACAGAAAAAAGATGGTGTAAATCTTAGTCTCTCTCACCAGGAGGTTTTTCCTAATATCCTGTTTTACCCTCTCTCTGTTACCCCATCCCTGGCAGAACTGCAGAGTCCAATAACAGGGAGTAAAAAGCAAGGTGGCAATTCCCAAAGGAGCACCAGGACAATGCTGCCGACCTAACTACTCCCTGCCCACATTCCCAACAGCTACAACCATCCTTTATTTCTTTCCCAAATGCAGCACCACATTGAAAAGGAACCCTAAAGTTCAGGACACCCAGCACAAGGTTCCTTTTCCAACACTGGAGGTAATTGTGCAAAAGGCACTTGCAAACATACCCTGGGCCACCCAGGGCTGCAGCTTCTCACTGGCACTGGAGCACCAGTGGGTTTTGGTCCCCAGGACTCTGCGGATGCCAAGGGTCACCCCAGCCTTCCACAGAGAGCACTGCTGCCAGCTCTGCCCCCAGGTAACGTGCTCAAGGCAGCGACGTTCTGCTGCGGATGGGATCCCTGCAGTCCTGGGAAACCATGCAAGATGGTTCAAAGCCAGCTCCATAATCTGCTGGCAAACTAAAGCAGAGAACCATCTGTTTCACATAAACACACCGCCCCAGAGCAGACAGTCACCAGCACCCTCTGCGCTTCCATTCCCCATCACAACCTCGATCAATGTTGGTAGGAAACCCCAATTCGCTACTGGTTGCCCTCCCTACCCCAACAGCTGTTGGCAAACACGCCTTGGCTTCCCTTTGAGCAAGAAACCAGGTTGGCTGTGCATTAACAACAGCTTCCACCAGCAGCCAAGTGGCCAAGAGCAGTGACCCCAGCTCCAGACCCCACCAGCAATTAGTGCCTGCCCCATCCCACTGCCCCTGACAGCCACGTCAGCCAGCAAAAAATCAGCACCACAGCTCCCCTTCTCCTATTGCTCCTCCATTCCAAACTCAGTTGTTTATGTGAAAAATGTTGGGGTTTTTCCCCTCATTATCTGGCTAAAATGTTTGAACAGGAAAGGAGGCTGCCACACGCCGCCTGCTGAAATGGGAACTGGCATTTGCTCGCAGGAGCATCCCTGCCGCGCGCACAGCTCTTTGTTCATTTGCTGCTCTGCCACTCAAGCTGGTAATAATGGAGTCACTTTTTATGAACTTTTTTGTTTGTTTGTGCTAGGGGTTACATTGTTTTTTTTAAAAAGGAACTACTTCTTTTTGTGCTCTCAGTTATTTCTTCTGCCTAGCACAGCACGAGTTTGGAGGTGAGGCTGGTAACCAGACTGATTGTTCAGTTCGCCCAAACTGCAGCACCAACCTAAGCACTGAGAATCCATGAACCTCTCTTCTGCTTAAAATTGGGAGAATAACTCTCTTTTTTAATCCCGTACAGGGTCTTTTTGCAAGCAATCCATGCTGGAGCTATTAGAGCTGTATTTTTCAAGCTTTTTCTCTCACACCAAGAGGGCCAGAAATCTTCCAAAAAAAGATTGTGTAATTGATGGTTTTCAAGCAGCAATGGTAATGCTGGCTCTAGACCTTTCAGAAAAGCTCACCAAGTACATAAGACCCTCAATAAAACTGAGATTGCAACATTTTTCATATATTGATCCCATAGGAATCTGTGACAACACACAAAGTTCCTGTAAGTCTTTGACAATAATTTTGACTATTTACATGCCTTACTAACACCAGAGAGAATTTCCAAGTCCCTAGATCTTCACACAGAGCTCTGAACACTCCTCCCCTGCAGAAGCAGTGCAGAACAGTGATAAAAGTCTCGGACAGTGACAATAAGAGCTAATCCCCATCTCATTCTTTCAAAAACAAACTGGACAGATGAAGGAGCAGAAAAAATCTCCATGCTTTAGCTGTGGGGCAGGAATAAAAGATGGTCAGGGTAGACTTAATTACCCCTGCAAGCACAGGCACCAAGATCTCCCAACATCAGTTAGCTGCCAAGCCAAACTCCGTTAAAATGGGGGGGAAAAAGGCTTCCCTGGAAAGAGCACTGATTTAGGAGTTCATTATCCCAGCCTGGGGAGGGAAAAAGGAAGGTTTAGGTTTTTTTTTTCATTTAGAAGAGCTATTAGTCTCTGTTATTAGCAGAGATCACCTCTTAATGAAAATAAGCATTGGCTAAATCAGATTCTGGGACAATTAGGCTGCTGTCTGCAAGCTGTTCAGATTCCTGGATCACTTTAAGACAGTTCCTGCAGAGAAAGTGCATTAATCTTATGGGAAGACCAAGAGGTAAAACCTCCCATTTGTTTAATGGAAAAAAGACAGTTGGAGACAGTTATTTTGCTACAGGGTAATTGCATTCCTTGTTTAGAGAAATGAATACCAAACCAGCATTAAGAACCAAAAGCTGTTCACGCTAAGGCAAGCCGGTATTTTTTTGCTAGAATAAAAGCATGAGGCTGGAAGCAGAAATCCAAATGACTAAAACTAAGTGCGATTTGATCCATTTTGAGGAGAGTTATTTCTGTAAGTCAAGGGAGGAATTTATCTGTAGTCAGGCAAAGAGCAGCCAGGGGTATAGGAGCGTGGGTCAGGCAGCTAGTGCTGATTCAAACTGCAGCCTTGGGAGCAAACCTCCAAGGCTCAGGATTTTAAAGATCTCTGAGTGCCTGAAGATGCAGACATGTACCTCAAAAACAGACTATAATCATCTAGCTGCATCTTTAGGCATCTCATCACCTTTAAAAAGTTGATACATTACCAGAAGGAGGGGAGGGGAAAAGTGATATATCCATCCACACCCATTCTGAATCTCAAATTGGTGTTTAGCTGCCACATGACCCAGCCCCCACTACAGCCTGGCCAGGGGCTGGACCATCATCAGAGGACAGTGACACAATCCTTCCCACTCTCCCCAGGCTGGTACTCCACATGGCAGCACACCCAGAGGCATCTCATGCACCAGTGATGCACTTGGGCTTGAATGCGAGGCTGTACCCAACTGCCCCTCCAGCACTTCTCCCCAAGGGCAGTTTGGGTTATTTCAGCACTACCACAGCAGGTTGGGGACAGCAGAGTCAGCTCTGCGAAAGAGCAGCACAGCAGTGGCCCCCCATCTTGGAAGCACTTAGCCTTTAACACGGGAGACAAGGAGATCCAGAGAGCCCAGGACAAGAAAACAAAAAGCCCATTGAATACCGTTACAAAGAGACTGCATGATTCCCTGAAACTACTTAATTACGAACTCCACTGCAGAGCAAGAGCTCCTCCCATGTGCCTGCTTCAGACAAGCGGCTGTTTGCATGAAGGATCCCACCTTCCCCAAGCCTTCCTCAGCAGGTGGCTTGAATTTTCTTCTGCCCATCTAAATCCACAGCTCCTCAGGCCCTTGGAAAATCTACACGAGTTCACTATAACCAGTACAGGTGCTCAGTTCTTTTCTCATCTCTAGAAATACACTTGCTTTGGCTCTGTATCATTAAACTTAAAGAAAATAAATAATTATAATCCCAAGAAACAGATGAAACACATCTATCCGTGATCTCTGGACTGCTTTTCCTGCCGTACTGCAAAAGTTGAGCTAAAGCATAATCCTGCCCTACATAAAACTCATCCAAGCATATAGCAATAAATACACTAAATCCTTAGACAAGATAGTCCATGTGCCTGTGCTTAAAAGAAAACAGAAAGTCACTTTTGCTTTAGGATTCTGCACCACAATTTCATTGTCATCACACTGATTTTAGCTTGCTGCATCAAAAGAAAATAAACCAACCCAAGCCTGAAAGGGCCCAGTGTTTCCCCATTTTTTATTCTCCAGGAGGTGGGGTGGGCTTTTGGAAGAATGCCAGTGAAAAACCTGGTGCCCATCATAGCTCTACCCCTTCCCTCAGCCCAGGGCACCTTCTATGTGACTCTCCCACAGCACTTAGCCAGACTCAAGCAGCACTTGGAAATGCTTGTCCTTTCCTTTGCACCAGGAAAATTTTTTAAAATTCCCCTTAACCAGTGAACACAGGCTGGAACAGACCAAGGTATTTAGGGAGCAGGTGCTCCCTAATTTCATAAACACATGTATCAACAAATCTGGTAAAAATGGAAGAGGTTGCCTTTTGTGAAGAAAAGCTTCTTATTTATCCCTTTACTGGCAACAAATCCCCTCCCAGCTCATACTCAGAAGATACCCAGAGACAAATGAGAAGTTGGGGAAGTTTCCTTTTAACTTCTCTCATCACAAATTTCTGAGTGAACAGCCCAGGAAAACAGCCATGCTGTACAAGAACCATCCTTGCTGGAAACCAAGCTCTTGCCCAAAAACAACAACTGAGCTTTATCCCATTTTTCCAGATAATTGTGGCGAAAAAGTTGTTATCAACCTGCTGCCAGTCCCTGTGCCAGCTCTACTGCAACGATGCTCCCAACCCTGGCCTGGGTAAGCGCTCCATCAACTGCAGCTTCTTGTGCCACCAGGGGCTGTTGTGGCACCTCTTCCATCCACTTGTGTAGTTGTTGCTTCTGGCTTCTGAGCCAGGAAGAACTAGTCCAAACTTTGAGGGTATTCCAAGAGGAAGCTGTACTTCTTAATTTCTTCTGCTCGATAGACACAGCATGAAATTCGTCTCCCTACACCCTCCACATCTCTCCTTCTTTTCTTCTGTATTCATTCACTACCAACCCTTCTCAGGTAAGTACAATTTCATAACACCTGCTGCTGTATTCACAGGAATCAGTTCTAGGAAAATACAATAACCTATTGTTCAACAGAAACCCTGTGCTTTGTTCTTCTGGGGTTTTTTTTCTTTTTAATAAGATACCAAAATTACTCTTAAAGGAACAATTTGTTTCAAGCAATCATTTTCAACTGAAATGCTGTAGATAATTATTTGCATAGCAGTGGCCTTTATGAGACCAAGGTATGAGCCACAACATGTCCCTGTTACCAAGCAGGTTGGCTTCCAAGGGTTACCAGAGCATATTTCTTACACCCTGCAAGACAGTAGCAGGTAACACTGATGGAAGACTCCTGCTTCACATGAAGATGTGGGAAGAGTTTCTGCATTTAGTAAAGTTCTGTGTGCACAAAACCCACTCAAGTTGGCTGTGCAGAAAAGCCAGGCTTTAGAAAGGTTTAACTCACATCAACTTTCACAGGATATTAAACACCTCTCAAGGACTGATCCAAGTCCCATCTGATAAGAATGAATGCTGGACTCAGTCTGCAGTGCCAACATCTGGTACTCCTCACGTTTTCATTAAATACATTACATTCCAGAAAAAAAAACCAAAAAAAAACCAAAGAAACAAACCAAACCAAAAAAAAAAAAACAAAAAAAAAAACACATAGAAGGGAAGAAATGAAAAAAACCCACAATTTAAGAACCTGCAACCAACCTGCCGTTACACTCATGTCTTTTATATACCATAGCCATTGCCACAATGCATTGTTTGCTCCCATTATTGCTCTGGAAGCCAGCACAGAGTCACTTTATCTAATCAGCACATCCAACGGACTCTGTGATAGAGCACCTGGAAGCAGTTCTTAATTTCCACTCAAGCTGTACTGAGAGATGGAAGAAAAAACACTTGAAAAAGTGACTAAAATTTTTTATTAAACCCAGCTCCTTTTTTTTTTCCTTCCTGGTTTTGTATGAAAATTAAGCTCCCATGCTGTTCCTCTGCACCTCTGGAACCCAGGGGCCAATATCCATCAACCTGGAGGGCAGAGAGAGAGTGCAGCCTGAAAGAGATTTATAATCTTGTAACTTTCAATAAAAATGTGTTTTGAGTAAAAAAGACTCAAGTTATTGCTCTCAGAAAAGCAAAGAGCTGTTGTGCAAACCAGCTCTAGACCAACTCCACCACTCATTTTCCTCTGCATGGTAGTGAGGAGACCAAGGGATAGTGGATGCAAAACTGCTGGAAATTAAGTGTTCCTTTGGTCTTCTGTTCATAGAGGAGCTTATGTTGTTCTTCTGAAGTAGCCTGTGACTTCATTTCTTTCATTTAAAGGTATCAGGGATGACTCTTTCTTGGTTCTGGTAAGGATATGATTTTGTGCATCCAGTTAGGCTTATTAAGAGCTGCTTGAGGGATTTCACATTCAGCACAAACAGCTTTTCCCAAACAAGAAGATTCCCAAGAATCTTCACTTTTACCAATCTCTTCCAAACAGTCCTCTAAAAACACCCACACCAAGAAGATCCCTCTTCACTCAATGAGCCCTCTTGTGAGTTCACTTTTCTTAAGCAGTTCCCAGCAAGATTTGCATTTCTAGTGTTAAAAACAGAAAGAGAGAACTGTAGAGAGACTTCCCTTCCTGCAATCCTTCTCACCCTCCCAGGCATTTTCAGACAGCTTCATCAGTTTATATTTGTGGATGACCCAGTGGCAGAGGAACCCCTGCAGTGCCTCACCCCCTTGCAGGTTATTTGCACGCACAGACTCACACAGAACGTTCACAGTAATTCTGTGCGTGAGAGACAAGAATAGTGCAGAAACCAACTCAATGAGATTATTATTTCTCAATGGTTCTATTGCCTGAAATGATGTTATTAATGTTACATTTTCCAGTCAATCTGGCAATTTCTCTTATTAAGCAGCATAGAGTGTACTGGGGAGAGCCCAACACTAAGCTGGAAAGATGAAATATTGTTGATACACTGATTGTGTTATCTGAAGAAACTGCCTTTCAAGAGTAAAAATTAAAGAGGAATAAGGTACCTTTTCAGACTGATCTTTCATGGAAGTTATCCAAGTTAGCAATTGTAATATGGTGAGAAATGACCAATAAAGTTTAACATCATTCCCAAGGAAGAATGCCTCGCTAGATACAACTGGATTTATTAATCTAAGCAGCAGGCAACAGTAAATTCTAGTTGGCAAGGGAATCAATTCTCCCTATTAACTCCATGTAAGCTTTCAAACTCTTTCTTAAACATGGAGGTGGATAAGAAATGCAGCCTGCTGAATCCAAACCCTGAGGACTTACCTTCTTTCAAGCACCAAATGGCATGCTAAGTGACTGTGGAATGGAATCAAATTTTAAAAGACAGCTCTATTTTGGGTTTTCAATCAAGTGAAATTAAGTACTCAGTTTATTACACTTTAGCACTCAAATCATTGGTGCCATCTAAGTCTAGAGGCCACTATTACTTGTTTAAAAACCCTGGAGTTAGTCAAAAAAGGAAATGAGGTTTGTTTTAATGAAAACTATCATGAATGCTTTCACTGCACAGGGTTTGGCCCCAAGCTGCCTTCCAACTAAGGCAGCTTGTCAAAAGGCTATACCCTAGCAGGCAAAAGCTTTTGGTTTTGATATGTCAATAGTTGAAGCCAAAAACATTATCACTGTTCATATTAAAAGATATTTCATCTTGGTGTTTTGTTGAGATTTTTACTGAATTACCAAATGCTGGGGTTGGACTCACAAGAGGTCCAGGGAGGAGATGGGGAGACAGGACTCAAGAGCCATTGGTAGTGCCAAGAACTGCGCACCCTCTTGCACAGCCTGGGTGGGAACATGAAGCACAAATCAACAGCTTGGAAGTGACAGAACAGGGAGAAGTCAGGACTTCCATCTTTTGAAATGGAATTCAATTTGCTGCAGTGATAGTGATAGTAAATTCTTGCACCTATTTTGCTTTTTACAAATTCCCTTTTGATCCCTATTATGATTGCTTTAAAAACAGTACTTGTTGTCTTTCATCCTCCAAGATCTTACATAGAACTATTAAATCAAAAGGCTGTTAACTTTCCAGGGAGCAAAGGAGTTTAAGAAGTACAAGGTAGTGCTGTACTGAAGAGAAAGGAGAAGGCAATCTGGTCCTGGTGTGTGAGCCTGACAGGAGAGCACAGAATTTTTCAGTGCAGACACAGAGCCAGAGTTTGAGAAGGAAAGCTATAGATGCATCCTAGACATTTGAACATGTGCATGTCCTCTCTTTCACTGAATGCAAAGAATTAACCACCTGGACACAGTGTTACAGAATGTCTTGTCATGATGGATGGACATCTTTCTCAGAAGCATTTGGCACTCCTTAGGCAATTCAGAGGATGGTTCACAGGAACTAAGCTCTTTGACCTGTATTATGCAGGGAGTGAGACTAGATGTTGAATGGCTCAGTCACAAGGCAATCTTACAAAGAAAACCAAAACAAAACAGGTGAAGGTGGCATTTGGGATTAAATTGGCTGAAAAGAAATACCACAGTTCAGTGAAAGGGTAATTTTTGTCTGAAATAAGTCTTTTCTGCAGTTTTGACCAGCTCAAAGCTTGAGATCTCACCTCAAATGAAGCAGAAGGATACATCAATATTACTGCAGCAGAGACAAAAAGCAACGACTGACGGGGTTCCCTGAGCTATCTTGTGGTGAAAAGATGTTTAATTTCAAACAGAGGAAAACTGGAATACCCACTTCCCAATATATACCTGGATAGGAAATTTAAAAATAGAGCATGAGTTCTGAAATAGAAGCAGGAGTAATAAAAACTATCACTGGATATTCTTGAGTTTGTAAATCAGGGGCCTGAGGCAGCAGTTTTTAATTCTGGGTTTTGCTACAGACAGATAACTTTTCCCAGTTCAGCAGGTAAATTGTCAAGAGCAAATCTCTTGTGACAGGCAGTAGACAAAGCAAAGGAAAAACCATTGGATTCACCAGACACAGAAGATGAGGTGGCAAAAAGACATTGTGCCAACATTCAGCCTGGTAATCCTTTACAAAGAGGGACTTAGCTACAGTTGCAATGCCTTTTTTTGTTTTACTTCTATAGTTCTTTTAAGAGACTGCTTGTTACAAAAGGAAGTTAGGTGCCCCAAAGAGCATATGCAAAATTTTAGCACCTCTAAACTTACAGCAGTCCATGTGGAGACCAACTGAAGAGAGGTAAACCAAGCTTAAGAAAACCTTTTAGAAAGCACAGCTCCTTAGATGAGTTGGGAAAAGCCCCTTCTTACAGCAAATTCATCCCTGCTGATCTCATCAGTCTGACACAAGCAACACTGTACCAGCAAGATAAAACAAGGGGTGGGCAAGGGGAGCTGAGGAGGGTTTTTTCAAGGAAGGTCACCCCCACAAGCCACATGCCCAGGTTAGCACCATCTCTCTGCTCCCAATTACAAGTCTGCTCTGACTCAGGGGAAAGGCACAGAAAATTAAATGAAGGATCAAATCTGGGAGATTTACTGTGCCAGTTCAAGAGGTGGCTGAGATTGAGATTGATACAGGTCTATGCGTGGTATGCATCAATCTCAGTGCCAACAGCAGTAAGAAAATCCATGCGAACCACAGGAAAACAAAAACAGCAAAACAAAACAACAACAACAAACCACCGGGAAATCAGGCGACAGAAGAGATGCACTTCAGTGCAGTAACATTTAATAAAAGAATGAGCCAGAGATCAAGGTGTGAAGTGAGCAAACAGACTTAGGCAAAACTTACCTCCAACAGCTTTTTGCATCATCCCACGGCCAAGTGCACCAAGACATCTCATAGCCAGGTTTGCCAGCAATGGGGTGATGCCCCAGCTGGAGCCCCCAGCTCGCAGTGCAGCCCCCAAGGTTTGGGAACCTCTTTTAGCACTGCAAAGACAGCTGCAGGAAGGTGACATCACAAAGGAAGACATTCAATGCAGTAGGTGGGAAATCAGGTGCTTTATCCCAGATTTGCACTGCATTTTGATGCAAAGTGCTTAAAAGCCAGTGGGAGTCGGAAAATAAAGAAGTTCCAGACAGCATTAACTATTTTAAAAGAAAGATTTCTGGCACCCCATTTGGACTTGTTTCCAGCTTATCCACGAAGCTCTGCTAAACCTTACTAAGACTTAATTCCCATAAATGTGCTTCTCCTTCAGTGTTCAGCTAAGTAGCAATGTTTAAAAAAAAGTAAATGGGAGTTGGATTATCCATTCATGTGGTAAAGCCATTATAGATGAATACATACAGACATTCCCACTTCATGACTGATCTAAACATGTGTAGATTTTAGACTCTGACACACAAACCATCTCTTATGCAATGGCCCATGTACACGCCTGGGCTGCTTTTATCCTAGACTGTGTCAGGAGGATTCACAGAAGCTGTGTGAGAGATGGAATAAGCTTATAGCTAAAAGTCTAAAGAAAGTTTAAGCAACAGCCTCACTTAAAATGAAAGGAAAGAGGGAGAAGGAGTGAAATCAAAGAGTCAGGGAATATCAGATTTAGCAGGACAACAAGATGAAATATGAAAGTTTCAAAGCTCCAAGTTATTTGATGTTGGAACTGGTGCAGCCTGACCTCATCAAACCAGCTGTTAAAAATTTGCCTGAATTGCCCATTAAATCTTTCTTCCAACAAGCTCAGCTCCTGTGTTTGCCCACTTCCTGCTTCCCATCAAGCCTTGACTTGGCTTCAGGCTCTGCCAACATCCCATCCTCTGAAACAGGCTGATGTCAAAGATCAGCACAGCACCACTTTGATGAAAGCAAACATCTGTTCAGTATGAAAGATGGATGAGACCCCACTCCTGGAGAGTTATTAATGTATTCCAGCTGTTTTCCACGACTGCCTTAATGCAAACTGCTGTGCAGGTTTCCAGTTGCTTTACATCACACAGGTGACACGAAGCAGGTGGAGAACCCAGTCTCAACCTCAGCCAGCACAAGAATTCACAGAAGACATGGAAACTCCTGCTGAAATTCAAAACAAATTGCTGCAAGCTGTGCTCTGTGACCCTCTGAAAGGCTCACAAAGATGCTTCTTGTGAGTACCTGTAAGAGACAACCTTGGGATTTTCACATGGAAATCCTGCTCTGTGAAGAATTCAAGCCCCATAGTTCTGTTGGTTAATTTTCCCTTGGCCTTTTTTAAAATCTAAAACCATGCCAATCAAAGGATTAGCCAAGAGCAAGGGGTCAGCCACAAGGAGCCTCAGGTTGGGAAATGGGGACACTGGTTAAAACAGCACTTGCAATTTGGTGAAAGTCTCAGCTCTCCGGACCATCCAAACACCAGAGGGACTGGCAGACTCATGCCTAGGACCAAAGGAAAAGTCAGCTTTGCATTGCCCTAGGCAGACACCTGCTCCCCTTTGAACAAGGGAGGGGAACCTGGATGAGAAGGGAAGAGGCGCAGGAGCTCTCCCAGGGCTGGGTTCGAGCAGCACAGCTCCACCTGCACCCCAAACCTGCCCTCTCCCCACATACCACAACCCCAGGTCAGGCAGGTTTACACCAGAATAGGACCATGCATCTGAAAAGATGCAAAACGCACCTGAAAGGTTGCAGCTGGGAGTTTTACAGCTTACAGATGACAGGAAGTAACAATGAACTCAGGAAAATTCAGGTGTAGCTAAAGAGCGCAGAGTTTTGGGAAGAGAGAAGATGCATGTGACAGCCTTTCTCCAGGCAGGAACACAGACCATTAAATGTAATGCTTCACATTATGCTTCCAAATACCCACTTAATTTTGATTTAACAAGGCACTTGTGCTAATAAAAATTAAAACCAGCAGGTTCTGTCGAGTGTGCAATGGATGTGTGGAAGAGCAGCATGTGCAGGTATATCTAAAATTAACTATGAACACTAAACCTGACTACTTTCCAAGTCCGGGGAAGTCTGGGGAGCTCTGCAACCACTTGAATGCAAGTCCTTGGCAGGGCGCTGTGCAAGTGGCCATCCAGTCCCTCACCTCACCAAGGGTCCTAAGGATTGTAGGGAGACATCCTTGCACTAGGTATCTCCCATTCCCACCTCTCTAACCTCCAGATGGATTCTCCAAGAGCAAATATTGCCAAAAGTTTACCTCTTGCCACTGCATGCCAAAACAAAAGGCAGCTGCTGATGATACATTTCCACCAGTTTTGCACAACTATGGATGCCTGTGGGTCCATACTGCCGTGAGAGATGAGTGTGTGCTCAGGGAGGTGAGAGGGAAGAGATTGTCTCTGTGAACATCAGATACAGCAGGTCCGTTTAATGACTAAACACACATGACTGTTTGCTTATAAAACACAGTGTCACATAAATCTGCTAGGAGCTAATTGCCTATTATAGCTCATGATGCTGCTGGAGTCAGCTGCTGAATTATAAAGGGTCCTTTAGAAAGGAGGGAAAGCCAGTGGAGCTCTGCTCGCCCACTTCTACCACATTTTCCAAACGTTTTGTTTTCCAGTTCCTGCAAGGTGAATGCTTATCCCCTCTCTAAGTGATGGGATCCCTCTGCCAAGTCCACTTGAGTGAGAAGATTGGGGATAAATATAAATACAAAGGGGGAAGGAGTTTCTTTGATTCTTTTTTGAAATTATTATTATTATTAACCATAATAACAAATTTTTTTCTTTTGTCTCAAGCCTCTTGCCCAGCCTCACAAATCATGGCACCTATCTCTCGACTGTCTCTGCAGGCAGCCTGGAGCAGGGTGGTATTTGCCACCACCCTGATGGCAGCAGTCACCTCCCATGGCCTGGCTACAGCAGCAAGGAGCAGGAAATGGCAGAGAAGGATAGGCACAGCAAGGACAGGCAAGGGAGCAGTGGACCACAGAGTGACACCTGTGTTTGGATGAAAACAGAGAGCAATGAGTGATGTACCCTCTGTTTCTGAGCTCTTCCAATTTCACCCTGATTTTAACTCCACAGGTACAAGGTTTACAAGTCACCTGGGCTGTCTGATCCAGATCTGTGCATACCTGACCATCTTCCCACTGATTCCAGCCATATCTCTGTGGCTCTATCCCAGGTCCCCATGCAGTCTATTCCTACCTCACTCACATCCCCCTGATTCCCTTGCATGGCTCCACTGCTGCAGAGGTGTCAGCTGAGGCTGAACTTGCAGAGATGGTGCCCCGAGGTTCCCCCTGCTCCTGGGGACTGCTGGGCTGCAGGTTGGAGGCATTCTGGGAGCAGGAGCAGCAGAGCACAGCATCCCATGGCAGAAAGGAACAGGATCTGTTTACACAGCAGGTTGTATGGGAAATGCATTACATTATTGAAAGAAAACCCTTAGCAAAACACATACCTTCATCTGATGCCAAGAGTTTAATCCTACCCAAATGGCACCACATTCCATAAAGAAATTATCCTCTATAAATCACTGGTGCAGGAGCAGGCCACTTCCCTCACATTGCAGGGTGAACAATTCACACCAGTAAGGACCCTGTACAGATCAGCCACCATGCCCACAAGGGGAAAGGAGGGGATCTCCACTGAAATGTTATGGAGAAGCAGATTTTTTGCTGGGACAACTCCACCATGTGGCCTAGTGGCACAACAGTGGGGGCTGCTGGAGGTCTGACTCAGACCCTCATCATTTGTATGGCCATGCATGTGGCTGATGAAAGACCGAGGAGAAGATCCATGACTTAACTCAGCTATTTGGCTGGAAAAGCAGATGTCTGGAGCTGTGCCATTGCACCCTCAGCCTCAGGTGAGAACTCCCGTAGGGGTGGGGCTGAGTATGCTGGACCTCTGGGCCCTCCAGGTACTGAGAGGGCTCTGAGGAGGGTCAGAAGCTGAGAGGAAAGAATTATTTGGATTCTCAAACAAGTTAGTTTTCTCAACCTCTGCAAACTACTTGGCAAACGACCTCCAAAACAGAAGCACACACCAGATCAGGGACCTACATCCCTCCTTTGGGGAAGAGGAAGATGCAATGATGCAGAAGAATGCAACAAATCCTGTTTTCATCCACACACCTGGCAGCAGGGAGCCAGGTCATACTCTTACCAGAACAAGTTCTTGTTTCCCAGGACAAAGCATGTTGATGCTTTTGGAAACTGCTCCACAGTCCTTCTCACCGGTGCTGTTCTCCCCAGACCTGAGCCAGTTCCTAACTTACAGCTTCATTACAATAAACCACGAAAGTGTTAATTATATATTGAGACTGGAAGTTGGAGTACTGCTGGGAAGAAAATCACAACACCTTCCACCTTGCTAACATGAACCTGCACAATAAGAAACAGATCAGTTGTGAGGAGTGATGAAGTGGATCATCTCTTCATCTCTCAGCTACACAAAATAATTTACAGGGCCATTTTGGGACTGACATACAAAGCAGTTTAACAATGATTTAACAAAAAAATATGAGATTCCATCTTTTCATGGTTTCCAGGTGTTGAGATCAATTTACTTCACAGCAATTTTAATTTCTGGGCCTTTCTTTTCCCTCCTCCCCACAAAACCTGCAGCTGCCAACTATGCTGGCATCTACAGCAGCTAGGAAACGAATTTCCCTGTGAAGCAAATTCTTCCAGGATGAATTGAATGAAGGCAGAGCTCATAATTGCACATTACTGAAAACATTTCTGATAAAAAAATGGGGAGATATTTTTATCTACATCTCCAGTTGAAAATTGCTGGGAAAGATGCTTTTGAAAAGCCATCATCTCCAAGCATGTAATTATCAGATCCTTGAACAAAAACACACGGTCAAAGGAAAAAAAAAAAAATACTTCCATTGAAATAAAAAAAATCGGGGGTGGCAATTGTTAGAAATGGAGGGAGAGAAATTCTTCATCCTGTGTGATTTTGCACATTTTAAGGTACTAGACTGATTTGTAAATCCACAGATTAATAAACTTGGCAGCTAGGAACATCAAGCTCAGTTAGTAATTTTTTCATGAACAGAATAATAATAACAATAATATTATAAGAAAAAAAAATCAGAAGCAGACTAGCAGTCAGACTGTCACAGACCCAGAATTTCCTAACGCCCACACAACCACAGACCCAGAATTTCCTAACGCCCACACAACCACATTTGTCTTGAAACTGAATTCTGCCACCTTGAATAGACAGGCATACAATGACCTGGGGGCCCCATCCTATCAAGGCTTAAGACCATGCCTACCCTGACGGGATTACTCACATGCTAAAAATTATGCAGTAGCTGAACCGACAGCTGAAAAGAGCCTTAAATGTTCTTATGCCTGGTAGCATTCCATTGTCAATTGGTGAATGTTACTAAATATTTCTTTTTGCTCTCCTTTTTCTTCTCCAGCTCTGCATTAGCACTCCTTTCTGATTATTATTACTTGTTAGATTTAATTGTTTCTTTTATTTGCAACACCTACACATGCCTACACACAAAAGCAGAGGTGCCCTTCCCTCCAAGTTGCCCAATACCTTTTTCTGACCTTCTGGGTAAAACTGCATGATTTCCATTCTTGAGTTAGGTGGATAATATCACAAGCAATAAACATTGGCATCTGCACACAATCAATTTTAACAGTCCATTTTCAAAGGAAATCAAATCCTACATGCTCTAACATATGCAAACACTTCAGTAGTGCAGTTACCCTCGGCTTCTATGGATTAATAAAACAGAATGAACATTATAAAGAATAATGATCCTAGACATAAAGCCAAAAGCAAGACCTAACACACCATATGAAACTTAGTTCCCTTCTATGGGTCACTCTAAGGCAGAGTGCACCTCTTCCAGTGGCAATGAGATTTTCTTAAGCAGGATGGCAGGGAGGTTAATGCCTGGGCTGGAAACTTAACCAACAGTTAACACTGAGAAAATACCTCCATGGCAGTTGTTCAACTGACACTGTGGACCAACATTTGCATCAAATCTCCCTGGGCTTTGCACTGAAAAACATCCTTCTCTTAACAAATCTGTAGTAATAAGATGTGCTTGAACACAAGCTTTTGAGAGGAAAACTCTGTAACCACCATACTGGAAGAGAAAAATTGAATTTAAAAAAAATTTGTTTCTCTAGGCCATGAAAAGCTGTAGGATATTGCTTTCATCTGTTTTCTTCTATAAAAGAGCAATTTCAGTGGAATGGGTCATCTCTAGAAAAAAGCAAGAATTCATTTTGATTGCACAAATCACCTCATTTACACTTAAAAGTTTAGTCAACAAAACTTTAGAGACCTGGTCACCAAAGTCCTAAAGTCATCAGCAGGTATCTGTAAGAACCTAAAGAGGAGGGGTGAGACATCACAAGGCTGATGAATAAAATGCAATGTTAGCTTAAAAAACCAAACCAAAACAACACGCTACCAGAGCGGGGGCGAGAGAATGACAAATCCATCACCATCTCTTTCAGTTCCTGGAGCTGACTGACTGTGTGTGAGCTGTCAACACCAAATGAGGAGGACTAACTGCAAACCTGGATCTACCACAAATAAGTTATGCCCACTCAATTGCTTTCCATGTGAGAGTAACATTTCTGGATAGAGAGAAAATGCAAGTTGCTATATCTCAATTTTAGAAACGCTTCTGACACTGTTTCACATTCTATTTTTGTAAGCATGTTTGGGAAGCAGGATACAGATGATTATGAAGTGTATGCAAAACTGATTGGAAAACCACACACTGAGAAAATTCATCAGTTGTTCACAATCAAGAGGGAAAGATGTATTAAATGAAGTTCTGTGGGGACCCTCCACCAGCCTGGTACAGCTCCAAGTTTTCACTAAATGACCTGGATGGTTGCAGAGAGATTGATCTTACTAAGTTTACTGACAGCCACAAAGGCTTCAAGGAGTGGAAGCAGACTGGGAAGTAAATTTTGAACCCAGAATGACTCATACATGTTTGAAAAGACAGATGTACAATTCGGTGGAGGGGCATGCAAGCTACCAGACCCAGGCAGGAACAATCTAATGAATGAAGGATAGGGAAAAACTATCAAAGTGACAGCAAGGACTCTTGAGATACTGTGGGCTGCAAACCAAATGTAAATCCACAGTGCCATGTCATATGCAAGAAGAGTTAATACCCTGCTACAAGCAAGGTGGGTATAGTCTATAAAATCTGTGAAATCATCCTTTCATTTTACTCAGCACTGATAAAAGCCTTGGCTTGAATGCAGTCCCCAGGCTTGGGTACCACGGCTCAACAACAATGTGGCACAGCTGGAGTTCATTCAGGTTGAATCAGTGCAGGCTAGTCAGACATCTGCAAGACCACAACTTCTGAGGCTGGGGGGAGAGATGAGTTGTCTATGCTAAAAAGAAGAGAGGGAAGAAGAAAAAAGTTAATATTACTCTCTTCAGATATTCTGACATGTGATGCACAGAGGGAAAGGAATAATCTGTCATCAGTGTTAGGACAAGAAGAAAAGCCACCAAAATTACAAATAAGCAAAGCTTTTGCATAATATTTCAGAGTACTGAATTAATTTGAGCTGATGTGGTGTTCCCAGACTGGATATATTCAAATGCAATGTGGATGGATGATATCACAGGTATGGCCAATACTATCTCAGGGCAGAGGAATAGCACAAACTCTCTGCCCAGTTTTGGCTCAAGGAAATTAAGGTCAATGATTCAGACCCAGAGATGTTTGTCTTGGTACACACACCCCAGATAGTTTTTCTCTTAATCTTTCATTTGGCTGCAACCGAGGCAAAGCTGACAAGTGACGTAAGCAGCCTGATGAGCAGGACTTATATTAAATAGCACTATTGTGATGAATTCTTCAATAAAAAAGATAAAATCTTTCTTCCTAGGAGATTTATCTATGAAGATTTCCTCCCGTCTTATTCTAGCTCCTCACATTAGTTTTTATCCCTTTCAGGCATGTTTTTCTCTGTTCTTCCCTCTGCTTATTTGGAAGCAGAGAGAGAACAGGGGAACTGATCCCTTGAAAACCAAGAGCAGGAAGGGGCAGAGATCTATTAACAGGTCTCTTTTTCTGGCCATTCCAACCCTGCAGTAAAGGGTGCAGTTTGCCAGTCTGGAAAAAGGACAGCAAATGCTGCTCTCCTTGGTCTGCAGAGAGTCCATCTCATGGTAAAAGCATGGCTTCTAAAGGCAACATAAAAAATACCACACCTAAAACCAAACAACAAATCCAAACAGAAAAGCACTGAACATCCTCACTCATCTACTATCTTTGTTCTTCCTTAGCCTTCTATACAAATTGTATTTTAAAAAATCAAAATCAATTAAGTCACTCAAATGGATACATCTGAAAGACAAATGGTCTTCTGAAGTTGTCTGTGCTGTCCTCAATTAACATTTAACTTGGGTTGGTTTGGGATAGGAACTTCAGTGGGTCACTTGGAGCAGCACGAAGGAGACTCAATGAGTTCTGTTGTTCTTCCCATTCCCGCAATGATCCTGCAGTAAGGACTGACTGAATGTGAAGTTTGCTAGAGCAAAACACAGAGGATGTTCCTGGACTTCAGAAAGGCCATAAAGGATTTCAGGGAAGTCCTCCAACAGCAGGATTACAAAGGCTCTTGTGGAAACACACTCACCCTGCTATCAGCAGAACCACTCACTCTAACTAGAAAATAAACATCACCTCCCATAAAACATCACTGCTACTTTGCATTTTCTGACCCTTTGTTCTGAAGGACGCACAAAATCTCTCTATTATTAAAATGCTCCGTCAAAAAACTTCTGAAGGAAAGAAAATATATCACCAATACCCTAATGGTGGTGGGCCCAGAAAGCACTTCAGAAATGTTTGGGTGCTTCTTTGAAACAATTAATCTGGTTTTGCCTATTCCACTTAAAATGCTAAAATGAATGGTAAGATTGCAATTCCCTTCATTGTTTCCATTCTAGATTTGCAGAAATCATTCCCATGAAAACATGGGCTTGGTCCTCAGGAGCACCACAAGCATAAGCTGTGAGGGTCTGACACCAGGGTAAAAAAGGCTTCCTTACCCACCCAGTGATTGCGCCAGTCCCTTGTACGTGGCACAACACTGACCCAAGATTCTCAAAAAATGTTTGGGGCTGACATCAGGAAAATTTCTCATTTGATCATCCAGCATCCAGACAACGTCACCATTTGTAACAACACAGCGATCTTGAAGCACCAAATGTCTCTGGTATCATGTTGGAAGAGCTTCACAAATGACCCCCTCTGTGGCTGGGGACATCAAGGAGACCCCTCCAGCACACTCAGTGTCAGCCACCTCTAAACCAGGGCCCAGTCCCTGGCTCAGCCCCAAGAGCAGTGTGAGCTTCTGCCAAGTTGTCTTTTGATCTTTCCATAGAACAAGTGCATTCCTGCCCTGTTAAGTCACACGCCCAGACTCCCTCAGCCTATCAGGATTCATCAACGTGTCTCTAGCAGCTTCAAATTAAGCCCCCAAAATGCTTCTTGCTGTGCTGGTACAGTAGGTGGACGTTGCCTCCAGTCACCATCCATGGGATTAGGCAACACAGCCAGGCTAAGATGCCAGATCTTACCCCAGATTTAGGGAGGGAAAACAATTTTCTGAAGTTAGATTCATGCTTTTAGGGCTTCTTGATGCCAAGGAGAGGACGAAGTCAGCCTCACTACATCACTTCAGGCAGTGCAAAATGATTCAGTAACCATAAATTACCTCTGTACTTCCAACTCCAGCATCTTTGCTTTCAGAAGGGAAATGCTTGCATCAGAGCAGAAGACAAGCTCCATGCAGCACATTCAGCTGCAACAAGCAGAGCTATAGCATGCAACAAAGTACCTGAATACTGCACTCAGAAATACAAGAGCCTGTCCATCTTGGAAATACAAGGGTCGGATTTTGACGTCTGACCTTTGTAAAGGTGCCCTTCTACACTCATCTACCTACTCTTTTGTAGAAATTAAATAGATTTTTTTATACTCCACAGTAATAGTGAATTGCTCACCCCAGGTATCTAAAACAGGGGTTAGCAGCTCATTGAAATGGCAGATTTCTAGCAGGAGCTGAAATATTTCTTAGACAAGGTAATAGTGGATTATACAGGAGGGGGGGCAATGGTAGTGATCCCGCCACATTCAGCAGAGTCCCTTATCCCTGTCTTCCTTCCCAGCCCCCTAATCACCATTGCTGAATGCCCAGACCATTCACACACTGATCCTGGAAAATAAGGAGCTGCATTTAGATGTTGTTTTTTAAAAAGCCAAAACAGCTGTAAAGACTCCACAATATCTGAGGTGCTGTAAAAACAGCTGCTGAGACTGCCAGTCTTCCAGGTGGAGAAGGAGAAGGCAGCCTGAAGGGTACTCTCCACTGGTCACAGGGAGAAATTCTTTACAGAGGGACAAAGATATATTTCACAAATCAAAGCAATTAAGTTTGCATGCAACGGTTGGGATTTGTAAAATCACTTTCAAAGTAGCACACGAAACTGTTAATGATATTAAAGATGCTCCAAAAAAATCAGATTAAACAAAAGTAAACTACTGGACAGGGGCGAAAAAAAATACAGACAAAGCTCACTCACCAAAGTCTGACTGCAAGTCCTTTTTCAGTCCACAAAGCATGTCTGCTATTATCTATCAAATCATTCAACTAATTGTAAGAGCCGCTCCGTTCTCTCTCCCTGCCTGCGCTGGAATCCCTTCCCAGCCAGCCCGGGCTGCCTCCCACCGCCGAGCGCGGCTGCAGCGCACACGCGGCTCCCGCACTCCCCGGCAGCGAGAGCGAACACAAATCGTCCGGGGCTCTCCAGTTTGCGAGGACTCAGAAATGTGGCAATCCTTTAGGAAGAAATATCTTTACACGGCTGTTTAACGTGCGGCTCGCCAGTCCTGTGTAGAAATAGGAAAATGAAGGGTATGGGTTTTTTTAATGAGGTCCTAAAAACCCCGTGCTAGTTCTCTCGGCTCCACTGGCCATCAGGCATTGCCAAGCAAAAGTTGGAAGCGCAGTGATTAACCGGAACAGCTGGTTGAAGGGGAGGCAGCCACTGAACCCTGACGCTCCGGCAGATGCAGCAAATGTCGAGCGAGCACTTCATTCCCGGCGGAATTCCACCCCGCGCCCCGCCGGCGGAGAGCGGGCATCATCCCATGGAGATGGGCCGGCCCCTTCCTGCCCGAGCCCCTCGGTGGCTTTCATGGGCATTTCAGGCGGGGGATGGGGGAATAAAAAAAGGCATAGATGGGAGGAGGGCGGGCAGGCGCTGCTGCGGCGGAGGCAGCGCTGCCCCCGCACCGCGCTCAGCGCCAGAACTTGGCCGGCAGCGGAGCCGCGCAGCAGCCCCCGAGTTGCAGCAGCAGCAGCAGCAGCGGGGCTGAGCACAAGAAGAGGCTGCGACTGCAGTGTTGCCTGACACACTTTCCCCCACCCCCTCTTGGCAAGTGCTTGCAGAGCCTCCAGCACCTTTCAAGGCAATGTCAAGCTGCTGTCAAAGCATTACACTGCCTCCCAAACACACACACACGGTGCTCGTAAGGGAATATGAGGCTGCAGTCTTGTGTCCTCCCAACAGCATTTGCTGAAAACTCGGTTTAACCCTTTCTTAAGAAGGGCGGAGGAATCAGCACGGGCAAAAGGCATGCAAGTCCTGTGTTGAGATTTTGGCGAGAGGAGGCTTTGGGGGCCGTGCTGGGACCCAGCTGGTCACAGGGAGTTTGGCCCTCCAGGACAAGATGCTGCATGGCTTCCCTCAAAACTGTTGGCCCTGCAATGTGGGTGGGGATAGGGCACTGGCCTAGGAAGGAATGGTTGCAGTAAACCAGTGTCTCCTTCCTTTACTATTGAAATGGAAAAGTTGGCTGACTTGTGTTGAAGATCCAGAGCACGCAGGGTATGCCAGTGCCCTGGCCATGGGGCTGTAAAGGTGTGCACAGGGTCAGATCCTGCCTTCAGCACTGTGCAGGCCCCGTTCTCAGCCAAGCTGTGAGATGGAAACTGTGCCAAGCAGCTCATGGCACCGTTCTCCATAGTCACCCTATTCCCTTGAGAATTACTGTCATCTATAACAGCAAGATTACACCCACAAACAGTGAAGAGAGATCAAGACAAGCCTCGACTAAGACACAAAAGGCATCTACATTTTTGTATGAAGGTCCAGTCATGGTTGAGACTGCAACTAGATCTGTCTGAAAGTAGCCAAGATGTTACAAATTTAGAAGGAAGCTCATGGAGAGGCAGCAAGGTTAAGTCTTGTTTCCTTAGGAAAGAAATCAGGATAAATCAAGAGGAACATCTGAATGTGCCAGCAGGAAAGTTTTACAGACCTGGGGGCTCTTAAGCCTGTGTGACGGAGGATAACTGGGTTTCAGCCTAATGCCAGAGTTCTTGTTCAGCTTGAAATGCAGCAGCATCTCTATTGTGGTTCAAACTCAGCTGTTTCATGAGCGGACAACTTATACAAAAGCAATAAAATCACTAAGTAATAAAAAACTACTTACAAAAGAGATATTTTCGTCCATAATTTGTTTAAAAGAAGTTGTTCAGCCTGACAATAGACTTAATTAGTAATTGAGGCAAAATTTATAATTAGAAATCTTTTCACACAGCTATTAATGCTTTTGCTGCAAAGAAATTTCATCTTAAAGGAAAAAACATTACCAGTTGCACCACAAATACAAGAAGCTGCTAATTTGAGAATAGCCCATTACTTTGGATGCTACAAAATAGATGCCTCCAAAATGGTGTTTTAAAGAAAAATTAAAAATAATTGTTTGTGATTACACCACCATAAAATTCTTCCCAGATTATCTGCTGCACGAAGAAAGTGTGTAAGTGGACAGGTCTAATATTCAGTTGAAGCTGCTTGTTTTTCGGGATGAGAACTGGCTGGAGCTGCCCCATTCCTCTGATGTTGGTGGGGAAAGAAGAGGCATTTGGGCATTTCGAGCCCAGAATTGCTGTTGGCATTTATTGAGCTGCTTGGCAAGACACCAGTGCACCGGGAGGCTGGAGAGGATGAAGATGTTTACTCTATGGTTTCTGGCCAAAATCCACAAACACAACACTTTCTTCATGTTTCAGGTGGCACTATAATAAAACCAGTTGAAGTGAACAGCTTGAATTTCTAATGGGGAATGGAAAGGATACACCACACACCCCAACAAAACAAGACAGCCCAAAAGCATATGGGATGGCATCAAAATGGGTCGGTGTCATAAGAGCTCAAGGTATCAACCTAAACTATGGTGACAAACTCGAGGAACAGTATGTAGAGCTTTGATTTTTCAGGAACAGTCTGTGCATTGTCCTGTACCTTCTTGACATAAACTTCAGGCTTGTGTGCTCAGAATTAGCAGCTTTCTAAAAATGCTCTGGCAATATCAACTACATACAAGCCCCACCCACGAATGCATGGTTTTTAGAAGAAGATAATTTTGTGGAGGTGGGATGTTAAAAAAGTCTTCACAGGAAAAAAAAAAGAAAACAAAAAAATCTCAGTTCTGTTTTTTTGGCATATTCTGATCTCCTATTACCATTCCAGGAGGAAAGAGGATTTATGGAATTCTTTCTTGCATCCTCACTTCAGTATAAAATGCTCAAGGAGAAAGACAGCACAGGCTGAGGATAGTCCATGGGTAGAGAGCTTTTGGGTGGTCCCTTCTGGAAACATCCGTCCATGCAGGCTCATGACTCTCATCCATAAACTGAAGTGGTGATGCCAGTGAACAAGCCCCCACTCTATAGAAATGGGCATTTGCTTTTCTCAGGAACAGGCTGCCTTTAAAGTTCATTTGTTGTAAGTAAGGAGTGTCTACCCTTACATGCACAGACATGTACTAGCACTTGGTTTAGCATTTCTTGTACCCAACACATCCTGTCCTGCTCGTGAACCTCATACATCTTTCCCCAGAGCTGACTTACAAATCCTCCCAGAACCTCGGTGGGAGTGATGCTGCAAACCTTACATGGCCTAAATTGGTTGGGATGACATTTACAGAATACACTTTTATGCAAACAAGACAGGGAGGACAGCAGAGGGAAGATCACGGGCTACTCAGAATATCCATTATTTATTCCAGTGTTTTATGGGTATTTGTAACCATTACTTATTTAACCACATCCAAAAGGATCCTTGTCAGAAGTCACAGGACTGTGGAACGCTCACACAAGATCCTGATATGAACCATTTAGCGCTGAACATGCTTTGAGCTGTAGAGAACATGGAGAGAATCTTACATCACTCCACATTAGGAAGTCTCAGGAGACTCTCTGAAGACAGCTGAATGAACATAATGAACAGTGAGCCACAAGAAAACGATGAGGAAAAACCCCCAACCACATGCACTTAGAGAGCGCAGAGAAACACTGAAGTTCCAACCGCATATAAAATGGTATTAATAGCAACAGAAATTGCTTTGGGTTAGGGAAGGTTCAGAAGAGACTGACACAGATGCTTTCTACTTTTTTTAAAGTCAGATGTTAAATTAAGATTTTCCATTGCCATCTTGTTCTTCTCATCCTACTTCTTCCATTTAATAATACACCCCAGCACATCAAGGTCCCCCTGGGGCTGGGGATTCATCTTTCTGCTCATCCACCCTCTCAAGGCTTGTTTCTGGCACAGCAGACCCAGTGCTTCCAGTTGTCTTACTGGGAAAAACTGTTTTAACTGGGCATTCTAGGCATCTCTGCACAAAATCAAGAAGTTTGGAGAGTCTACATCCTTCCTTGATTGATTTTTGGTTGCAACAGACAGGGAGGAGGAGGAGGGACAAAAGGAAGACCCATCACTCTCTTGGTGGAAGAGACTTCACAGCTGATTACCCAGCTACCCACTGGCTGCACATTTGCTCCATTTCATCTGCTCCAATTTTACATAGTTGTGCTTATTTAGAAACCCTAGACAACTGCGTATTAGCCTCAGGCCTCATCTCTGGTCTAAGCAGATGCCCTGATTTTTACATACAACCCCAAAATGCAACGCACTGTTTCATCAATACATTTTTATAGCAAATGGAGAAGGGACTTGAAAAGAAAAAATCTTTAAGGGTATTTAAACAGCTTAATAATGGAGCCAGAGGAAGAAGTCCTTGATTGTTCTTTTCTTTAAGTGCAAATTCCATCAGCCAGTCCTAAACATTAATTTATTACGGGTAATGAACACTGAAAGATAAATTGACCCATCCAGTAAGCAATTAGAACCCTTGCTGCACGCACACATGCTGAGCACTGAGACAGAGCGCTGCTAAAGGTTCTTCCAAGACCCCCATCCATTCCCTCCACCACCAGAGCTCAATAAAATGGTTCCTGCACATTTTTCTGGGTAATCAGAGTAGGACACTACAGGGTTGGGGACCCCAGTGCTGATAAGAGAAACAGTGAAAGACAAATAGGCTGCAGCAAAGTACAAGGTCCTTTATTCCCCAGCCAGCTCTAATGATACAAAAGAGCTCGTTCAGGGACCTTGTTAGCAAAGGTCATCCCAACAAAAGCGAATCTTGGCTCTACGATGATTTTTTTAAGCCAAATGGAGATGAGCTTGACAAGACACAGCAATAAGCAATACAGCAGGAGCTTAATGATCCACCAACAACCACTAGCCATGCCAGGGCAAGGTGGGAGTTTATGACCTAGTCCAAAAGGAGCAGACCTCTGGAAGTTGCATGCACAGCAACTGAAAGTAGGTTCAACACTTCCAGGAAGACAGAGCATATTTCTCCCATTTATCTCTATTTCTGTGGCTTTGTGTACAGAACAAGTACTTTTTCTAGGCAAAATACAACCACCCCCCTTCCCATTTGGGGATTCTCCTAATTGGTTTTACTTTTTACCCTATTCACATCTTGCATAGCAATGGAGCTGGCTGGTATCCCACAGCCTTGTGGCACTGGTAAAATCCTCAAGCATGTGTGTGATGGGAGGAACCATGCAGACACAGAAACCAAGAGCAGTGCCATACCACTGGGGGAAACAAAATGCCTAATAGGTCCCATCTTCCCAGCTTTTAGTGATCCATGCACTGGAATGACAGCAATTTGTTGACAGAAAAAAAAAAAAAAAAAAAAAAAAAAAAGAAAACCCCAAACAAATTGAAGGGCAAGTAAGCATCTAAGCTTTTCAGTGATGGGACTGACTTCCAGTTTTAAGGTCATTAAACCACTCCAATCTACAGTGAGTGTGTGGCAACTGCACTTGGTACTTCAGTATCTGCACCAGTGGCTGCCCTGAAAGGGCCTGTTCGTGATCTCTCCTCTTCAGCAAAAATGCTGTTTCTTCTTTATATTTTATTCATGTCACCAAGAATGAAAATAGTGATGGGTCTGTTAGCAGCTGGCCAGCATCCACCTTCCTTCCACACTAGGGGTGGGCAATTTAGGTGAAGCAAGCTTCAACACAATCAAAATACAGACGAGAGAAAACATTCTGCTACAGACCTTTGGATAGAGAAAATGGGAAAGTGGCACTGCAGCCCTCCAAGAATATGACACAACCCTAGAGCTCAGTCAGCCCAAAGGATGTCAGGGAGCAGAGGTGTGAGTGTGTGCATGGGACTGCAAAGCACAGCATCATCCCTGAACCCCTTACTGTGTTACATGCCACAAGAGCTCAGGTCTTTGCAGTAGCTGGGACTGAAGACTTCTTCCTCTTGACCCAAAAGGACGAAGTGCTTGAGCCCAAGCAAAGGACCCTTCTAGTAGCTGGGATGGGGCCATGCCACATCTCGCCACAAAAGACAGAGAGAGGCAATGCTACAGCCTGAAGGACAGGTCTTAGCATCCAACTCCACTCCTGCCTGTGGGAAGAAAAACCTCTGCATCTTCCCCTTAAAGGATTTATCTTGGCACTGGTCTCTTCAGAGGCAATGCTGCCAATGCAGATGGAAAAATAAGCAAGTGGGTCATCAGTCTTGCCCGTTGTCACACTGTTTCTTTTCAATGAGTAGCAGTGTAACAATGCATTAACAATAAATGAAATGCCATGTTAACACTAATTTGCATAGTACAGAGCCACATTGCTCTGCTGCCTCTATTCTCTTTCCAAACTCTCCTGACCTGCATATGAAACGAGATGAAATTTAATTGCTGGGGCATTCAATAGAATCACTGAATTCCTGCTTAATGAGGCTTCATTTGTACTCTGTTGCATCAGACACCTTCTCTCCAAGGTGCTGTATTAACTAGTTCAGATATAAAATATTTTCCAAGGCACATTTTCATATGCATTTCAACAAAGAAATAGCAGGAAAAGCGCTGACTGCAAAAGATGATATTAGTATCAGTAGCATGATAAGGCCAGTGAAATCCCAAGAGCACCAAGCTGCATTCCTCAACCAAAAAAAGCTTTAATGGCTTTTATATCTGCTCTAGCGTGCTACTATGCAGCATCTATGCTGTACAACTCTTCTAGAACAGACAAGGCAAAGCTAGGTGAGACCTGGCCAAGGTCTGTATGGGAGACAGCCAAGAACCAGAAGCAATACCAATAATTTTGGTGACTCAGAAAAAGCACAGCGCACGTTGCATCCAGGAGTCAGAGCTCCGGATGGTTTTGAATTCAGATATCTCAGTGAGCTCACCTCATTCAGAAGTCCTTGGCTGAGGAGGTACCTCATGTGAGGCACCTCAGCCTGCATGGCCAAGCAGTTCCCTGAAAGGTCAGCCTTCCTCCTCGGTTTTTGCACAGCCACTACCAGCAGCACAGGCACGGCTGTGCTTCAGAGTGACATGTAGCGACCAAAGCCACCAAAGCAGGCGACATTAACTCGTGGTAGCAGGGTACACAAGGCAGTGCAGACAGGGGTGCCCAGCTGAGCGCCGGACGAGGCCACGGGCTGGTGCCGGCTCCAACCCCAGCTCTGCCCCATGCTGGGTCGGCAGCGCAGAGCACGCCGAGCAGCACCAGTGCCACACAGCAGGACCACGGGGGAGGCCATCACAGAAAGCAGACAGACATGACCCAAAAGGCACTGCAAGGCCACAGGCAGCAGCTTCCCAGCGCGAGGTGAAAGCAGGTCAGGCTCCCCTGCTGCCCCAGGAAGGCTCCCGGCTCTGCGCAGCCGCCCCCAGGGGGATGCGGAGTCAGAAGCGCTGGAACACGCACACGCCTTCGGACGGGGCTGATGCACACGCGTGCTCTAGGGTGAGGCGTTCCCATCTGCCGGCTTGGCTCCCGCTCCAGCTTGCCAAGTTTTACCTCCCAAGCTGGGGCAAGGCAGAGCCACACACAGCTCCGGGTAACCCCTAAGTGCTGAGACCAGTGATTTATGAAGTATTTTGACTTTAGAACATGCGGAGCTCCCTGAGGAACTGCAAATTGCTTGTTGCTGCAGGTTTGCAAGATGGGATCAGCCTCCCTGCTCCCATCCGGTTTCCCCGGGAGCAGTTTCAGCACGCTCACAGCAGTCTGTAAAGGTTTATCCTTTCACTCGTGTGTTACAGTAACCTATAAAATACTGCTTAGGCTCATCCCCAGCGTGGGTGCAAACAGCAGTGGATCCATGATAGCTTCAACAGGCCAAGAGACCAACCACAAAGTCAGTTTCCCGTTTGCATTGTAAGCAGAGAGAGTGGGGATCAGGGTATGGCGTGAGGCAGTCCTAATTATCCCAGGGTAGCTAATTATAAAGGACGTAAATTGACAGAAATAAAGCCGCATGGTCAATAATAGTATTTTTCAAAAGCTGGAAATTTTAGTCCATTATCTTTCCAGCTGAAAAGCTTTAATTGAAAATGGCTAATCTTCCAGTGGGTTCAGGAAGGGTTTACAAGCTAATTGCTCTCTTTTCTTTAGGATTAACACTTTGTTCTGTGAATAGGGGTGGAGGGCAGCAGATGTGCAGCCTTTACTCTCTTTAATCCAAATGCCCCACTGCCACAGATGCTCCCAATGCTGTGTGGTGGCATAATGGAATCTCTTTCTTGCACATAAAGTGGTTGTTCTGAAATGAAATTATAGCTATCTATTAGGAAGGGAACAATAAATTTCCACCACGCATCCCCATCAGGAAAGACACAGCACTGGGCTGTAAAAATCCCTGACGGAAGTAAATCTTGCAGGAGAGAGAGCAGCTAACAGATGAATTTACCATTTTCCTTTTGTAACTGGTAGTCAGTGTCATTTGGACATGGGCAGAAAAGTCATTATCCCGCAGAAGTCACAACATGATCCCACAAACCTCAGGGTGCCTGGGACCTGGCTGCTAAGCTCTAGGTTGGGAGAAGATTTAAAGGAGCCAGTTGGGAGAGCAACTGCCTTCCATTTAAAGAGAGAAATTAATTCTGCTAACCACAGTGACAACTACAACCTATCGCTCTCACTGTCTGCCCATAAAGCTAGTTGGGAATCTTGACTAGTCAGACTATATGGGATTTGTATTACATGAGAAAAAGGGGTTAGCTTGATCCTGTGGGCTCTGGGAGGAGAGATCTTCTTAAAGAAGGAGAGGAGCATCCCTAATAGCAAAGGCACAGGGAGGCCTATTTCTCAGAAAGAGGGGAGGGGGAGAAAAAGTACATTCAAAGATATCTTAAATGAACAAAATGAGTTAGTGGCAATTCAGCTCTTGCTGCTGCAGGACAATGAAGACCAAGTCCTTCTTTACATGAAATCTGCACTCCTGCTGCTCAGAAAACCAGGCATCTGGCATCTCCTTGCAAGATCGTGATTACCAGCCCCAAAGGGGTAACACACCTGTTAGCAAAGCAACTTTTCCTATTCCATGGTCTGATCAGGGAAGGCCACACCATCAGGAGTAACAGTGTGCCAGCCCACCCTGCCCAGACTGGGGATCAGAAAAGCAACAGAGCACTTGGGCCCAAAAGGTGTGGGGAGAAGGAGGAAACATTTAGTGCTTGAATCAACAAGTCAAGTTTATGTTTTATGTCACAATGCCTCAGCAGTGGCACTGCTTCAGGAAGGCACTAGGGAAGGGATCCAGCCCCACCTGTATGAACTAACAGCATCACCAGGGCTTCCCCTAGACTGGCCAAAGAGAAGGACATGTTTGCCCAGAGAACAGTTCATCTCAAGCCCCTTGAATTAAGTTTCTAACTTTAGCAATCTGTAAACTAGAGAGAAGATTCATCTCTTTTGACAGAACAGCAAATACAGTTCAGTAACTACTTCCCCTATTCCTCCTCCCCCTAAAACCTAGAATTTTCTGCTGAATCACTATCAAAAAGAACACAGTGAAACCCAGGAAGGAAGCAGTGCAAACACTACCCATACAACAGTGTCTCAGTCAGACCTATGGAAGCAGAAGACACAAGAGTCCAGGGAATTGGTACCAGACTCAGAAATTTCAAAAGCTCAGCTAGTTTTTAAAAACTTTATTTGTATAAAGTACAGCTCAATACTGCCTTTTCAAACCCTTCCTGGAACAGTCACGACGTTGCTATCCTAATTCAAGCCTTTCATCAGCTAGTGAATTGGAATATTTAGTGTTCAGATGAAGATGAATTGTTGCCAGTCACAGCATCATCCTGCATTCAGCAGTGATCTCAATCTTGCAGAGTATTTCCTCAACTAAGGGAGAAAATCCTCAGAACAAGCAGATGACAGACACACGTCTCATGAGCATATGACAATATTAAAATCTAGATGGATGCTGATATCCTAAAGGCATGGGTTAGGAGGGGATATTTTCAAAACTCTGTTAACCCAGTGACCCAGTTTATGGGAAAGATGCCTTCTCATTTGTACCTTTTGATTACACATGAGAAGAGGTAACAAGTGCCACTCTCTGCTACCTCAGCAGCCATTCACATGCTGAAATGCAATAGTTACTTGTGCGAGAAGGCATTAAAAGTTAGAGGTTTGTTCATTATTGCTTTCCTGGGTGTTGTTTCTGGTACTTCAAGGCACAAAAATCCTGCAGAAGCTGACTCTCAAGAGCTACACCTCCTACTCCAAGAGTGCATTTCTGTGCAAGTGCCACTGGGAACAATACTGAAAACCTTATTACTCCACAGAGATGAACACACAAAATCCAAGCCCGAATCAACACTGGATAAATTAGGGCCAAGAAAACCAAGTTTTAAAGCTGTATATTAGGCAAAAAGATGCTTTGACTGTCTTCTTCTTTTCAAAGAAAAAAAAAAAAAAGCACAGAGAAAATTATTTTCTGAAAGCTGCAAGAAGCCCTATGAAGACCTAGTTTTGTAGTTTTGTGATCACCCACCTTCACATTAGCTGACATCCCTGACATGCAGTTACGGACCTACTGCAGAATAGAACTAGCATTACAGAAGAGCTCCGTAGAAAAAGCTTTTCTTAATAGAAATATTCTGTCCAATTCTTTCAGAGCATTGATTTATTCTTCTAAATATACTGTACTATAAACCCCCTTTAACCAACTATTAATTCATTTCTAAGAAGCAGCACAAGATTTAGTAGGATGTGGAGATTTGAGTGAAAATTATGGGATTGCTTTCTTTATAGCTGAGAATTGATGCACATATGTCAGGGTACAGAAAACAGGTCTTGATCAAAATGATCAGACAGAGCAGTGAAGCCCAGAGAGGCTCTGAACCATCAAGCAACACCTGAGGGGCAGGTCACAATGGGGACATTAAAGCTTCCTTGTAAGATTTCATGTGCACCCCTGCAGTAACCACACACTCCTGGAGACCAGTGCATGTAGATAGTACCCAGGTATGGCTGACTAACAATTACCTACATTTTATGCGGTGTAACAAGGTAATTAAACGCTGGATTCCTTTACAAATACAAATGCCTCAAGCCCATCAGGATGTTGTTTAGGCAATAGTCGCACCATTGCAAAGGGTATTTGTGATCTGAATTGCAGCCACATTAAATACATTATTAAATATACAAAGCATCATGCAGCTGTAGTTATTCCCCAGAATGACTCACTCGTGGTATGCAGTGATTTAGACAGAGGAGAAGGGTATTGGAGGAGGAAGGTGCAAATGTTCTTCACAGGTCATTTCTGTAGCTGCCACATCAGTCGTCTCTCCAAGCCACTCTCTCCTTTCTCTTCTTCATGGAACCACTTGGGTGGGAAGGAGCCTCCTCTGGAAGCACTGCCATGAAGGAACCCCATGGACAAATAAAAACATTCCCCTTACTTGGGAAGCTTCCAACAACATCAATGTTTACACTGGGACCACATGGGTGAGGGAAGGTGAGTGCCTGT
The DNA here is from genome assembly GCA_034509425.1 of Eopsaltria australis. NCBI lineage: Eukaryota > Metazoa > Chordata > Aves > Passeriformes > Petroicidae > Eopsaltria > Eopsaltria australis. The sequence continues at coordinate 1,075,157 of JAVTVJ010000180.1, forward strand.
GGCTGTACCTGCTGTCCACCGTGAAAAGGGACATGGGCACAGCCACTCCAGCAGCATCCACATCTGCTCATCCTGCCCAGGGCTGGGAGCCTTGGCCTTGTGGCCAGGATTCTCCTCTCTGCAGAGGCCAATCCAAGTGCACCAGCCTCCCTCGCTCTAAGAAGGTATTTGGCAGGATTTGACGGTCGAGCATAATTCCAGATGAAACACACCAGATTGAAGAATTTCTGCATAATTAGGGATATAATACTGTATTTAAGAATCTCCTAAATACCAGCAGTTAACAGAGGGCAGTGTGCTCGGCGGAAACTCATGTCCCATCACCAGGGAATAAAGCTGGCACTAAGTGGATGCAGATCTTCACTTTAATACCTCAGCAGCCCAAATGCAGCAGCCAAAAAAAGTCCTTTCCAGAATGGGCCTAAGTCCACAGCAGATCTCCTGGACTGGATGCCCCAGATCAGAGGCATCTAGTGTTCCCAAAACAGCAAAGTGGCTGTGCTGGTACTCAGGCTTTGGGAAAGTTTCTATAGCAACAGGACACAAAGAGAATTTAGGTGTTTACATGGTGAGCTGATTTACACCATCACAGCTGTGTTTAAGTCATTGAGACCGAGGGAAAAGCCTGAAAAAGTAAGATGCAATTCTCCATCAGTGGAGTTTTTCTGCTCTTTGTTTCATCCCCACAATGGTTTTTAAGTCTCAGATTTTGTGTTGACAGATCACTTTTCAGTTACCTCTTCCAAGACCCATCCCTGCGTAGATGCTTTCTTTATACTCCAGTTGTTGAAAGTCTGTAGAATCCCTAATTTTCAAGCTTTCAGAAAGACCTAGTCCAGACTGCACTGCAAGATAGACTCTTCTCAACGCAGCAGGTGTAAATATATTGCTTGGTTACTGGGCAGTGTCACCTCTTATTGGAGAAGAACAGGCCAGCTATACACGCACATTCCCTAAGTATACATCCAGATTGTCTGCAAACCTGCCAGGCAGCATTGGACAGCACCATCAGCAGCTCTTCCTCCATGGTGCATGGGGAGCGGCAGGGTGGGCAAATCTCTGCACTAATACCAGAAACACCCTGAACAGCAGCTCTGTGCCATGAGGTCACAGATTTAAGGCTGGTGGGGACCTTGCCATGTGTTTTCTCGCCAGCCCACTGACACGTCCCTGCGATTAGCTCATCCTCACACCACTGCAGAGGACAGAGGACACAGCTTCCCTGCCCAGCAGAAACCCCAGGACAGCAGCGTCACCTCAACAGGCTGACACTCAATGCTCAGAATAAATGCAAAGCCTTCCTGCCACTCCAGTCCCACGCTGCAGCAGCCACTCCTCAGCATGTTATTGCTCCCTCTGCCCCTGAATTGGCAGCCTCTGCTTTTCCAGAGGGATGAGTGCACAAGAGTGTGCTGCCCTCACACAACATACCATCACTATGGAAACACTGTTTGGGGTGAAATCTGAATCTCTGCTGTCACTGGTGTTTGCAGCCCTGCAGGCTACTGCCCCAGCACATTGCCTGTCCCCTGTCTCCTAGCCCTGGAGTGACAGAACAGATTTATGGGCTCAGAAATGTGACCTCATCTGTGTCACAGGATGGAGAAAATGGCAGCTGCAAAGTTGAATGTACCATTGGGACACCTATGACTTTTCCCAAGACAATACTGCTGCCCAGTTGCTGTCACAGCTTCTCTCCCTATCTATTCACCTTCCTTGGACTTCAGCAAATTAGGAGTTTCACTTCAGTTTTGAAGTAGCAAAAGTTTCAAAGCAAATGAGAGGTGACCATTCAGTGTTTTCTGTCACCTTTCTTACAGGTGAAGAGCTCCTAAAGGACAGTGCCACAAAGCCTTCCTCTCACTGCTACCTCACACCCCCTCCCTGAAAACACTTGCTGGAAAGCAGTTTAAACTTTAAAAAAAAAATTAAATGGTAAAAAGGACAGGCAAGGAAGGGGAAGCATGGGGATTGAGCAGACAGCAGATTAATAGCCTGGCATTTATGGCAGTTTAATAATAGAGCTGTCACAATAGGAGAGATTTACTAATTGCAGAGTCATTTGCCATGGATTCCCATCAAGCTGCCATTTAAATCGCTGAGCAGTTTTTAAGATGGCTTTTGAAACTGGGGAAGGGGGGAGAAGAGACAACACCCACAGTATTTATGCAGCTAAATTTAGGAAAGCATTGTGTTTTCATAGAGATGACCAAGTCAATAAGGAAGCAAGGAAGGAGCCAGCAGTGGTGTGAGCCCAAAGGAGCTGGGGAGGAAGGGGGCAGGTATTTGTATCTGAGCCCTGCCACGCAATAAGCAGATCTTACATCTGGGGACAAGGCTCTGACCTCGAACTAAGCCCTGGAGAGTTTTACATAGCTTTAACCAGTGACCTGCTAATACCTTCAACATCTCCCCAGGTTCTGAGCTATAGCTCCAACATGTCTTTTTGTGGAATTAGTCAGCACTGGGTTTAGGGGCAAAACGTCATCTTACACCACAGATAGAAGAGTTTTAATCTCTTGGGTCTGTCAGCAGGGAGGATCAAGTTGGTCCTTCTTCTACTGACTTCAAAGTGAGCAGTAAGCTCCTAATTCATACGTTCTCATCACACAGAGCCTCAACCTGAGGCATGCACAGCTATTTTTGTCAGGGGAACCTGGTGACAGCATGTTGCAGTGCTCTGCCCGCCACCTCCACAACTTGGCTCTTCTCCATCAGGCCCCTGAGGCCACCAGTGCCAGGCCAGGGAATGATTCACAGAGCTGTGAGTCCTCCTAGACTCAGGACACCAGGGTTGTAGGAAAATTAAACAGGTTGAGAAATTTTTCCAACTAAATCCTCAAGTGACAGTTGCTACCTGGTGAAAATACCTCATTCCAGTCAAACCTGATGTTCCTCAGCCTTGACTAAGGAAGTTTCCAGCACAGCCTGGAGAGAATTAAAATCAACCCAAGTGCAAGCAAGAGACCTGGTGAATCAAGGAATCACAGAATGGAAGATGATTCTCAATCAGGGAATAGAGAGCCAAGCTTTATATACTAGAAGGGCAGCCTTACCTTTTGGGAAGTGAAAAGGACTCTCAGCACTATCAGGAGCAGTTCTTGCATCCAGCAGTCCTATGCCCCACACTCCCACCCTCCCCAGCATCACTCTCTGGAACTCATTTCCCCCAGAATAAAAGGGGGCAGCTGTCCTTTGCACCCAGGTCCTTGCCCTGTGGAGACCCAATAAACCACCACCACTACCAGGATGCCAGGAGAGGCTCAGGCCACTCAGGTGGGCTCCACTTGGTGCCACGGGAGAGGTGGAGGAGAAGCTTTTTGGGGGCCCAGGGCAGTGATGCCATCCCATCTCAACCAGCAGCCCAAGGGGAGGCCGTGCCTTCACTGTCATACCTGTTCTCATAACGCAGCTGAGAGGCTGGAAAAAAGGCTGGTTTATTCCTCTTTTCCCTTAGGGAAACAGGGCACTCTCAGAAGTTCAGCCAGGACTTTGCAGATCATCAACAATTAGCAGCCTACAAGGGTACATGGTTTGGGCTTTTGTGTCATTTCAATTCTGCTGTCATTTAATAACCACTCATGACTCAGGCTTTCCTCCCACATGCTGTGGCCCAGAACTCTTGATCTTTTTCAGCCATTTGGATCCACGGGTACAGAAGATTAAAATGTGTTAAACAAGACTGCTTTGCTATTGCACCTGCAATTAATGTGACACACCAAGTGCATGATTTGATCAGGTATTACATTTTGTCCTGGTCTCCAGACTGTTGTTCAAATACATTTGCAAAAAGGATGCTGTACTAAGGCAACACAGAGCTCTTCCTGCACTTTCTCTGAGGATAGAACAAGGCAGCACCAGCCTCCATCCAGCCCCAGCATCTGACTCTTGCTGCAGCTGTTTCTAAATGGTTTTGGCCTACCAGGAACACATTTAGACACAGATGAGAAATGTTACATGGAGTTTTCTTCTCAGAGGCACAATCAATCCCCATTTTACATTTAGCAGAGATAAGATGGCTGAAGCATAATTGATTTTATTTTATGGGATACTATACAATGCACATCCTTAAACAGAACTCGGTTATAATGAACATACAGTACAAGATGAGTCTTCACTGAGGCAAATGTCATTGCCTAGGGACAAGTTCAGATCTAAGTAACATCAGATTCATTACTCTGCATCTTAGATGAGGCTCTTCAGTCATGTTAAGTCAAATGTACCAACATTTATGTTCCCCATGCATTCCCATCAAGATGAGGACAACGTTTTCCACCAGCTCCTTTGCTAATTGAATGCCTCCCACTGCGCCTGTTTCACTTTGGAAAGTTCTTTTTCTTCTGTGTCTTCCTGTCAACTCATCTGTGGTGCTTGGGAAATCTCTCCTCAGGCTTTGGAGTGAAATTTGGATCAATGGGAGAAGTTAGGACCACTTCTCTTTGCTTCTGCACAGCATCCTAAAGAGCCACCCCAGTGCCCAGGTTCTGGAATCCTTCTCGTGCTGCTCCAGTTTGGAGGCCACAGCTGGCAGCCCCACCACTGGTCCCTCCTACATCACCACAGGCACCCACCTGCTCTGGAGGGGAGCGTTTTTTTGTTTAGAGAGGTGCATCCCCTCCCCCTTAACCCCAGGATCTATCTGGCTCTGCGCCAGGAGCTATAGGGACACATCTTCCCACCCCCTACAGCACAGCCCACCCTAATCACTGCTTTGTCTGCCACCAGACACCACCTCTCTATGGATTACAAGGAGTTAAGTGACCCAGCCAGCAAGCTGGAGAGCAAACACAACTAACCAGTGAAAGAAGTTGTTTTTTTTTTTTCCCTGTGAAAATGCTGGGCTCAGGTAGGGGCAAAAGAGGATTAAAGCAGTGTTTGAACTAAATAAGTGAGGGGTGGGGTTGTAAATTTGGAAAGTCCCATTTAAAGCAACTCCCAAGAGTGATGAGGCAAAAATTAGGGGGAAATATGAAGACTAAGAAGAAAAATATAGAAAATTACTAAGGGGAAACACACACAAAAACAGAGAAGTTTTTCCAGTTTGTTTTTTCTTTAATGTTAGGTTTTTGCCCGTATTCCCTCCCCTACCTATCTTCCATGTCTGAGCTTCAGTCTTACTTTCCTTGTGCATTGAGCAGGGAATGAAGGAAGCAAAAAGAAGAGGCTACTCTGGAGTCTGTAGAACCTAAGATGCCAACACTCTACTGAGTTCAGCCATCACATATTAATACAAGCTGTGTCTGATCAGAAACTGAGTAATTAGAACAGCCTGGAAGGTTAATGGCATGCACCACCTCCCATCACCTCATTAGAGGAGAATCCATAACCCAGACACCAGCATTGCACCTGATTAGTGCAGACTCAAGAGTGATAGATGGCAGAGCTAACTCTGAACCCTAAGGAAGCTGCACACAGGCGCTGTTCCCCAGTCACAGAGGAGATTGCCAGCATGACTTTGATGATGGCATGGCTCTGCCTTCAGTTTTACAACTCCAGTTTTTCTTTCCAGGAAAGAATTGGAGGAGAGGGCCAAAAATGCCACGCTATTCCCACACCCCAGGAGAAATTCCACAGAATGTAGAGTTGTCCATTCATCAGAGCTTTACTGCTGGACTTCATTACATCAAAGAAAGTCAGAAAACTCAAGTGAAGATTGTATGGAGTCTTACCTAAAAATCGCACAGGTCACACTTGTATTGATTGCCACACTTCAAACTGTTCAGTAGAGTTGTGCCATGGATTTCTATTTTGACACAAACCAGCCTAAATAACACACATTAAAGATTTCCTCTGGCTAACTCCTTATCCAGAACATCAAGCACAACACAAAGCAAAAATCCTCCCCAGTCCAGCAAGTACCTGTGCAGTAAGTGCACTACAGTTTGGCTACATTTCAGAAGGTAACACTGCTTCCAAACAGTTCACCATGTTCAAAGATTGTCCAGTTAGGAAGAAAAACAAAAAAAGGGAAAAAAGTGAAGGAAAACTTCCAACCCCACTAAGCCTGATAGGTTGTCACTGGTTGTTTCCCACTAAGTTAGTCCACTGCTGAAATGAGAAACAGAAACCTGTGTTTCTTTGGCATAGAGCCAAACAGCCAAGAGGAAAAGCTGTTGACAAGGAAATGGTCTTTGGATTGTACCTTACAGCTGGGAGAAGAGCTAAAGGAAAGCAATCCAGCCCTGCCAGTTGTTTCTCTGCCATGTAGCTCCAAAAATCCTCCAATTTTAAAGAAAAAAATAAAAAACCCTTGAGGAAAAGAAGCTTCCAAGCTACAGAAGGGCGAAGGCAGCATGACTCAGCCACTAATTTCCCAAAGACTAGATGTTTCTGCTGTGCTTCAGCTGCCTTTAGAACTTTGATCTAATTGGACTCTCAGTGTGGAAGCAGGGACTGTCTTCCATCACAGTGCTGCACAGCCCTGGGATTTGGGCTGACCATACCTTTCCCTGTGACAGGGTGAAAACCAGCTGAAGTGAGCAGCACTCTTGCCTTTGTCCTGGGAACGGTCTACAAATCCCCTCATCTTGAGGCTGAAGGCAGCAGACAGCTTGTATGGCATCTCTTACCTCCAAAGCCCCTTTAAGAAGCACTTGGGAGCTGGATGCCAATCCATGAGACAGACATCTGTACTCGTGGACTGATAGTGATGGCAGTGCAGGCAGGGAAGGATGACCTGTGGGTTTTCTTCAGCCAGACAATATGCTCAGAGACATGACAAAGCCTTGGACTATTTCAAATTTTCAGTTTCAAATTACTTCACATCTCTGATGAACTTGCTTCGGCATCCAGGCTGTGTTTGCAGCCCAGATACTCAGCACAGGCTTTGTCTCCAGTCTAGAATCAGGGACCTCAGTGCCTTCTGTGTGGGCACTCGTGTTTTAGATCTGCTCTTGGTCAGGTGAAGTTAGAATAGAAGTCTCTCCCATCCCAGGATACTCCACAGGGAGCCAAAGCACCTCAGAGGGAAACAAGAGGGTCAATCTCAGCAAGAAGGACTTCCAAGAAGTACCTGCACTGTGTTACACTTCAGTCTCCAGGCAGGATCCCAGAGGCAGTGGCTGAACTTATCCAAGTCATTGTTTTCTACTGGAACTGAAAGAGATGCTACAAGATTTTCTCCTCCCATCACTCTAAATCTAGAATTTCTTTAAAAGCTTTAAACTCTGCATTTCTGCATTACCTGATAGTGCCAAGAGCGACCACCAACAGGTGACCAGGAGGCAATCTTCCACCATGATCATTCCAGCTCCTTCCAGGCAATGTCACAAAGATAGGCTCAAAATGTGCTGGTATTATTAGCCTGCTGAGTATCTGCTCAGAAAATGTGTTCATTAGCAATGACACCTCTAGTGTTTTAACTGCAAACAAGACCTGTGATCTGCAGTTATGCTATTTGCAGAGTTCAGAGCAGACTCTGCTTGGGAAGCTGCCCCCATGCATCATTACCAGCACTGCTCGAGCCACAGTGCAGCTGCTAATTAGCAATCAATTTATGTTTTCAATTCCAACATCAATATTAATATGAAGCTTTTATTAATGTCATAGAGAGACCACCCACAAGTGTAGCATGGCTACTGCTGACCTTTCCAAGTAACTAGAGAAGGGTCACAAGAGATATTCCTGTCTCACTTATATATTCCCCCCAGGTAACACTGGTGCTGAAGGGCACATTCAGAGGGATGGAGTCACATTTGTGCCGACAGCCCAGCAAGTGCCGCTGCTCTGGCTGCCAAGGGCAAGGCCAGTCCCGCTGTCCCGTGCTGGGTCCATGAGCTGGAGGAGCTCTGGAGCCATGAACCAACTCTGCCCTCTTGCGATTACAGCCAGGCTTCCAACATCTCCCCGCACATCAGCGGGGAAGAGGGCTCTGCTCCAGAAAAGCACCGAATTCTGACACCCATGTTAAATTTATCATTTATTTATTGAATTTTCCAAGAGACAGAAGCTGCTGGATGACGGTAGGATTTAGCAGATTCCTCAACAGAGCAGGAGGAGGCACTCAGGGCAATTCCTCCTCTGTGCGAACAGCCTAGAGCTCAGGTCTGCTCCACGCTTTTGCAAGAGGGATTTAGCCCCGTGTTTGGCAGTGTCCAGCACTCTGCCTTTGCCTCAGGCTGCAGCACTGCAGACACAGACAGGGCTGCCTGCAGGAGCACGCTGGACACGCACGCAAGCCTCTAATATCCTGGGTATGTATACAGGCTCTTCAGCTCGACTGATCTCCAAAAACAGGCTGGAGAAACCCGTCCCTACCATCATGCCCTGTCATCCTTCCTTACCGCTCACCAAAGCCAAGCCAGCTCCACAAGGCATTCCTGCATGTTCCATCCCAAGGCAGAGGCTTGCTGGAAAACAACGACAGGAAACCCCTTCATTTCATCCCCTGTAAAATCTCATTTTCCATTCCAAAAAGGAGCATCACTCGTTTCAGAGGCTGCTACACCAGGGCTGAGCCTAAGGCTGCAAGGTGGAGCAGCGCTGTGCTCCAGCCTCGCCTGCAATGCCTGGAGCTCCACGAGGGAGCAGCATGTCCCTTCAGTTGGACTCCACGACTCATTTTAAAATGGTTAACGGAGAGCTGCAGGAGGACAACGGGGACAGAAAGGGATGCAGGTTAATATTTTTATTCTTACACGCACGTATATATAGGGTCATAACAAGACCCTGTTCTTTCTGCAAGAAAGAAGGTGCTGATGCAATGCACAGGTTTTTTCCTTGCTTTGTTGCCTGTATAAGCCGACCTACCATAGTAAATAGGTTTAAACTGCTAGACAATTTAAAAATAAATTATTTTAAAAGCCCAAACAACAAAACCAAACACCACCCCAAAACCAAACAAAAACACCAGGTGAATTAGGAATCAGGGGGAATTAGGCTTCAGAACAGATTTCAGCCCAGTTACACCAGGCTTTTCAGGATTCACAAGTCCTGAATTGAAGCCAGGAGGGCCTGACTTGGCCATCATAGTAACTTGTTGATAATGCAGTCAAGTCCAACAGAAGCACCTTTATCTTGTCCTTAATGAGATCCTGTTTTGACATTTGCCTTTGCTGCTCCCCTCATGTAAACTCAGCAAGACACAAAATTCATGTGCTAACTTGAATTAAGTCTCAAAGAGTAAAGAAAGAAAAAAATTAATACACATCAGCCCCTGAAGCCAGGCCTTTTTGAAGGCACAGAGCAGCCAACTAGAAGGTGAGGGGGAGTGGGGTTAAGACAGTTCACACAAGAGCTTTTTGCACCATGTCAGGAGTAAAATTACACACTGTTATTTCCACTGAGTTATGCATCCAGGACAGCTCAATCAGATCCTTACCAGATCCTTACCCATTTTGTGATGATAGACATACAAAAGGCTCTCATGCAGAGGCAGCAGTAGCAAAGTTTTACAGACTTCAGTAGGAAAGAGTAGGGTGGGGACTGTATAGTGCCACAGTGGGAAAGAGAACACAGCACAAAGCAGGAGCAGCACAGGTTATTTTTTGTCAAGATAATACTATCAAGAATATTAATTGGTGTATGTTGGAAAATGAATAGTGATCACTACTTTATAAAAGACCTTGTAACTCTGGCTGAGCATGAAACTGGAATATAGCAGAAAGCTGCAATGTGTCTGCCTGGGAGCTTGGGGATAATGCACAAAATCCCCACCATAGGTTGCTGCACCACCAAAGGAATGTGGGAGAAACTGGTAATACATTTAAGTGCTACCAAAATATTTATACACATATATATATTCCTACATATGTCTCCCTTGTTACAATATGTCTCTGTCACATTATGTCACCACTGCATGTCACTGTTTAGACAAAATGACAAGAAGGGATTTGAGCAAGGGTTTAAAAATTCTGTCAGGGATGAGGATAATAAGGGATGCCCTCCTCAGTGTTATGATGGAAAAGAAAGGAAATAGCAGTATCTCAAGGAAAAAGAAAATAAATAATAAATAAATAAAAATCAAAACCCTTCACAATGTTGTTTCAGAAGGTGTCCGAAAAAACCCAACCCCAAGGAACATCATCTGCTACAGGAATTACACTAGAGCAGAAAATTATTTCCATCTAGGATGTTTCCCAGGCATAACTTGTAGAAAAACCACGCTAAGGCTGCACAGTCCCACACTGTTGGGACAGACTCCTGCTAGGGGTGGCCATAGAGAAGTGTACATATTCTCTGGAAAGAGCATTTTGGTCACCACCCAAACACCTTTTGTCAGCTCCTGTGTTCTGATAGCTAATGCACAGATGCTTCCTTTGCTTGGTTGGTTTTTTCTGTGATATTCACTAATCTCACCCAGTTGTGTAAGGCCTCCCTCCTGCATTTTCCCCCTCCCAGTTATACCAGGTGTAGATGGAGCAAGAACTCAGAGTGACAGATGATGATTTGCTGGCTGCCCCAGTCCCTAAAGACACACACACACATATACACACTAGGTTGAGCTGCTCCATGAATTAGCACTGAATCTCAGATCTGTCAAACTCAATGAATGCTGATTAAAAGGTTGTTTTTAATTAATGGATTTTGTTAGGAAAAGAAAGGAAAATTATAACACCACCCAAACTACTGCAATGGTTGATGTGGACTGGGGAGTCAGCTTCCCCAGTCCCCTCACTCCCAAAGCCAGCCTCTTACAAAGCCTTTCATCTACATTTTCTGATTTCAACCACAGGAGTTTAAAAAATCCAGTAAACCCAACTGTGCCGTCTCATTCCATCAAAACCTCTCTCCCACAGCAACCAGTCAAAAGGCTGGTTGATGCTTACAGGAGAGTCTTACAGGTCAAAGCACACCAAGCTTGTTTAGACATACCTGCTGTCCGAAAGGCTTGTCTGGATATCTCCTGATTAGCTCCAAGTCCAGCGCAGGTCAACAGCAGATGAAAGGCAGGCATTAGCAAGCACCAAACTGCTACAAGACTGCACTCCCCAGCTTCCCACCCGGCCCTGTACTTGCAGCTGCCTTGCTCCAAACGTCCTTATTTGCATCCCAGAAACCTGGATGTGGAGGGCAGGTCAAGGGCCACAGTGTTGTCTCCAGTTGGGACTCACCCATGTTGGACATCTTATGTCTTTCTTCCTATGACACAGAAGCTCAGCTAGTTCCACATGATTAAGGCTATAATTTTTAATTTATCATTGTTATTATTATTACTACTAAAAGGGTGGTTAACATTCCCAGGATTCCTGTTGGTCACCCTGCAGCCACTGAACACCCCAGCATCAGCTCCCAACACTGAGCATTGAGCAGACAAGTTGCTCTTGGTAGCTGTGTCACTTCCCTTCCTGGGGGACAGGAATAAAAACCATGGCAGTGCAGTAGCTTAACCCCAGTCAGTCCAGAGCCAGCATTAACACAAGCCAGGAGAGACATCATTATCACAGCACCTTACAGGATTTTTGTTTCCCTACTAACAACAGCCTAATGGAAAATTCCAATAATATTTAAGGATTCTCCTTACCTACATATTCTGATATCCAGGTAAAAACAGGGGACACAAAAAGCCATCAAGGAATCCCTTTACAACTTGAAAAAGATAAGAACTGTAGAGATTTTCAAAGCAAATTCTGTTTCTGCAGAGGCCCACAATCAGGGGACCTCAAAGGGAGCCACACACACACTGTGTGCCATGTGTAGGTGCTCCATGGAGGGACGTGTTTCCCTCATTAGGGAGAGCACAGTCTCCCATGGGCATTGACAGCCTCCAGAGCACATTCCTCTGGAGCATCACTCTCCTGGATGGCAGCAGCACACCACTTTAACCCCTGCAATGCAAAGATCAGATCTAAAAGCCTGAAGATTTCTGACCATCCCAGGCAATTTGTACATGGAGTTGAACTACTGAGTGACACAGGTGCCAGAAAGCCAACACTCACAAGCCCACCACGAAGAATAAACCGTAGACACAGAGGCAGCGAGCGCTGCTGGCAGAGCATGGGAGGTTTGCTGTGAAAGCACACAAAGGTATATTGATCTTTTACAACTGTGTTATTTAGGAGGTGTTTGGGAGACTTAAGGTCCATAAGAAAGCAGTAAGTTGTAATTAGCTGGATAACTGAAAGCAGTACATAGTAATTAGTTGGATAACGTGCTCATACACATAGCTTGGGAACAAAAAAGCAAAGGATGGAGTTGTAATTGTCAGAAAATATGGGGAGAAAAAAAATTTCAAAAATTATCACTGCACTCTGGCCAGATGCCTCAGGAAGTGAAAAGACTCTTAATTGCTACAGATTTTGAAAGAAGCAAAAAATTTGCTGTCTTTAGGGGATCCAGATTTGGATAAACTGGGTTACTAAATGTGATTTCTATTGTATATCACTGCTGCATGTTTGGATTCTGTGGCTTCTTGAAGGTGAACAGTTTTCTCAATAATCAGCATGCAAAAGGCTTAGAAAACTACAAATAAACCTTCAGCTGAGGATCAGCAACATAATATGTGTTAGAACAGTGACCCAAGCCTCTGATCTCTGTCAATCCAAACTTCTTTGATACTCACAAGGAAACCTCTCCCTGTCCCTGCCTCCCACCCCAGAGGATGGGGATGACTGCAGTCCCTGCTGCAGCAGTGCTCTGTCCCCAGCCAATTCCTCTATCAGGGAGAGGATATGAACATGGAAAGCTTGCAAAATTTAAGTAAGTAGTAAGACATCCAGATGAAAAGATTATTCATTATACATTAAAACATATTATGGCCAGTTAGGAAGTTAAAGCATATGGATTGTAATAAGACAGAGCAGTAGGTTTGGCTTGCAGCACAGCACATGCCTGCTGTCCATAAGGAGGACAGCACAGACACGTTTATAGAAGGATAGAAGAACATCCTAAGGTGTTTGGCAGGGGCAACTATTTCCAGTTATTTTGTTAAAACCTGCATAGTTTATGTCATTTATTCAGTGTGATTCTAAAGGTTATTTTCCTCAGCCTTAAGAACAGCAGGAATCAAATACTTAAATGAAAACAGAAAGAGCAACAGAAAACAGCCCACTGCCACAGCAGACTGCTCACCACTGCACTGACTCATGCAGAGATTAGATACCAGGAGCAGTCTGCAACCCTAGTCAAGCAGAACACAAAGTCCTGCTGTTCCAGGAAAATATAAAGCCGAATAAAATAATTACTTCTCAGGGATGACTCAAGTTCTCCCAACAAGCAACCACCTCACCAACAATTTGATTGCTTCAGAAGAAGCCAGTGTGCCATCATGCCCATGGCACACCACCATCTCCAGACTGCTCCAGGTGTGCCCATGGAGGCAGCTTCCCACTGTGTTTTCCCACAGTCTCAGCTTCTGCAGCATGCCAAATTTTACTATACTGCTGCCTTCAAAGCATCTAATCAAGACCATCACACTTCTGATGCCCTTAGTCACCAACAAATAAGGCTTAAACCCACTGCTTTTAACCGGCAAGCCCCAGATCTGGTTACAGGAATAAGCCTCCAAAGACAATCAGCCTTATTATTAGAAGTCCATAACTAGGGAAGGGGACAGACGTGCCACCTCTTTTTCCCCTTCCCAGCTCAAACGCAGGAATGCAGAGGCAGTCAGGGGACTGTAGAAGTTTTGTTCAGTTACTGAAGTATCAGCCGCAAGATCTGCAGAAGAGCTTAAACACAGACCTCAGACATGCATCTCACAACCCCCCCTGCTCCCTCGTAGGGAGATTTGAAACAAAACAAAACAAATGATGAAAGGTTAATTAAACCCCAAAACAAATGAAGACTTTGCAGTACAATTACCTCGGAGTGCCCTCCACCGGAGGAAGGTCTGCAAGAAGTGCATGCTCTTTTTCCTCAGTCCCGGAGGAGGTGGCAGCATTAGCAGGACCGGGGCTGCTCCACGGCTCGCTCACAACTCCGGCATCCCCAGCCTCCTTCCAGCCCCAGCACTGCCTCCGTCCAGCCTGCGCAAAGTGCACCTGGTCTGCTCTGCTAACCACTGAGGGGGAGTCTGGGGCTTTTCTCTCTCTCGTGCTCTCTCCCTCTCCAAATAAGCAATTAGCATGAATAATTACAGCTCTGATAATAATACCCAGCCACCTTTGAGCAAGAGGGAAAAGTCTGTAATTAACTCTTTCTCAGGGATCAGAGGAAGTTGAAATAGTGCGAGCCTAATTATCTTCTTCTGGGACACCTCCTGGCTACCGAGAAGCTCTGCAACGTGTGGGAGGCAAGGGTCAAGTAGCATCCTTTTGGAAATCTCTCCATCCAACCCAATTTTACATGTCTGCTACCCAAGTGATCATTAGATGTGCAAATGTACACAAGGGGGAAGAGAACCCACAGCTCCCCCACACTGTGCTAATCAGCAAGGGGCTGTCCATTCAGAGACTGCCTGCAGCGTTATCCTGTGATGAATCTTTGGCCACTGAGGATTTTGGAGCAGTTCCCCTCCTGGAGGATACGTTGTGGTGATGTGTGGATCCTTCTATGCACAAAGCAGAGCCACACCAGCTCTCAGGAGACCTGACCCCCCTGCTGGAAAGGGCACCAATGGCCAGACAGGATCCCACTCTAAACCCTACACAAAGGCACTCCCATCCCAGAGTTTTCCTCCTGCCCCATCCCCCAGGTCACAAAGCCAAGGGGAAACACATAAATGATGCAGGTAAGGACTACAGATAAGCTCAGGAGGGAAACTGGGGTGACCACATTTAAAATATCTTTGCATCAAACTGGCTTTGCCCCCTTCCCAAAGCCTCTCCTGGCAGGCAGGCGAGACAGGCACATGTGCATGTCCTGCTCTCAGTTCCTTCCAAGAAGTAAAACACACTACATGCACCACCCCCAAAGGAGTTCTAGTGAGTTCAGAGACTAAAACAATGGATGGTGGCCCTCTGCAATAACTGCCCCAAACTGCCCAAGGCTCTGAAAGGATGCATGGGTTAGATGCCTGCTGTAACAGACCCTCTTTATGTTACTAAAAAGTGTAATAAATAGAGTTATTACACAATCCTGTCATGCTTTATTGCTATTGCAGTATCTGGAGATGTTATTAGAGTGTTGCAGTAGAACAGCTGCCCTCCAAACACTCCAGTCTCTTATGACAAGAGCACAGGTTTTGTTAACATCTCTTGTATTCCATTGACCTGAATTATTTAAGAGTGGAAAAATTAACGTGTTTATGAACACTTATCACTAGCCTTAGAAAACCTGGTGAAATGTTTATGTCTCTAAGCATTTAAGCATTAATTTTCATATTATGAAGAGTCTACATAATTCTTTTATTTATGAAGTCAAGGTGCTCAGGGCACTGCAGAACATAATCAAGCATATTAAAAAACAATGTAATATAAATAAAATAATTTCAGATATTTAATGATTTTGTGAGACTTTACCAAGATGTTATATATAATATATATTTTAACTTCCTTTACTTTGTCTACTCTTTTACTACAGAACTACCTTTTATTTTGCTAAATTCTTGAAAACTGAGAAGGGAAACATATTCCTGTAGACTGCCTGAATCCCACAGATTATTATGTATATTATCTTCCCTGTAACATGAATAGTTCCATAAGCATTAAGTAGACTAAGCAGTGGAATAAAATGAAGCCTATAAAGACCCAGCCCCTGAAAAAGTGATAATTGATAAATAACGTGATCAATATGGCTTAATGGTTGTGGGGTCTTAAAATGCTGTTTAGTTGTGAAAAAACTATACCTGGTGTACCCCACACTTAGTGTGACCCAATGTAATTTCAATTTGGTTAAGTTTGAAAAAGAAATGGGCATTTAGGGCTTGAATTTTAGTTTTACTATGACCTAATTGCCAGGGCAGCCAGTCTAGCTTCTGCTCTGGATTCTTTCCAGCTTATGTGTTACCCTCAGAATCTCTTACCCAGCAGGCTATTTATGTGCTATTAATGGACTCTGGAGGTGGAGGCACACACAAGGGTTCTCCCATTGGAAATGTCTTTCCTGCGAGCTGCAAGAATGTGTCCCAGGGACAGGGAGTGCCTCAGTGACACTGCACACTACAACAGCAACAGTCCTCATCATGCTGTGGTGGGAGCCAGGGCCCACAGGGACCCACTGCTGCAGGACCTCTCACCCTGACACACCACCTGGGAGGTGTTTGAGCTCTTGGATCTACATGTGAAAGCATTATGGTGAGGGCATGTGGGCAGAGGGCAGGAGCACCCACAGTTCTGCGTTCCACACCTGCACAGGCAGCCCCAAAGAGGGATTTGCACAGATCTACAGCGAAGTACAGCCTTGGGAGGTCAAGTGAAATATCCCGTGGATCTGTCAGGGATGACATATTCCAAAACTATAACCTATGGGGAAACTGCAGCACAGACATTTGGAGACAGTAAATTGGTCTGCAAGCAGGAACCTCATCTTTAAAAACAGAGACAGGGGGACATCAGAGGACTGGGGCTGTTCAGAGGTCTGGGGTTTTGTGGCTCCTTCATCTGGCTCCAAGTCTTAAAGACGCTCTTTGATTCACAACTTTTGGTTACTACTGATCTCCCTAAACAGCAGTGAGTGATGCAGCCTGTTGTAGTCTGCTCTACACACTCATGTACCAGCTGCCTTCAGGTGTTACGTTGCTAAGATTTCCAGTGCTTTCAATTAACACGTAGCAAAGCCATTAGTCATGTTGTCTTTCCAACAAATAATTGCTCTCCCTGGCTCCTTTCCACATCATTGTGAGTTTCCATTTAATTTATGGGCCCTAATAAAACATAAAGAAACCAAGACTAATGCTTCATCAGTTTCCTAAGCTTTTCCAACATCTTTGGTGGGGAGGGGAGCTGGCACTTCGCTGTTTTATGGCTCTAAGGGAAGAGTGGCTCATCCAGCAGCAGACAGGGAGTTTGCAGCAGGACACACCCTCTGAGTCACATGTGGCACATCTGCAGGGTGGGGACATGATCACCAGCTCCAGCCCCTGCTGCGCTGCCTGCCTGCCCCTCGGCTGAGCCTCCCACGCATCCCATGGCTGCGCAAGGCACTTGCCACATGAGGCACGAGATGAAAGGAGAAGGATGCAAACATCAGAGGAAGGGGAGAGACTGTGTCATAAAGAAAACACAGCTAATTCCTTGCTAATTATTCAGACCCCAGGCCTCGCCTTATCCAGCAGCTTCACACAGGAAGCACAGCCAAGGACAGCTGCAGAAGGAAGAAGGTGCTTTCCAGTGCTGGAGGCTCCTGCTAGCCCTGCCTTGGCCACCAGTTGCACATGGTCCATGGCTTTCATGCCCCAGAGAACAGGTTCAGGTTTTGCAAGCTCTCAGCTCACCCATTTTGAAATACAATCCCAGTAACAACCACAGCACCCATTGGGCCCAAATTCACCCTATGCCTGTCCACACGTATTCAGTGTGTGATCACAGACCAGCACACTCAGGGTCACCCCACACCAGCCCCACAATGGGCACAAGCCCCTGCCATGTGCAGAGCCTGACAAACTTCTCTGCACAAATGACCAGAGACAGCAAATCAAGCCAATGAGCAACACCCCCAAAACCAAGTGGCTGAAGAAGCAATGCTTGGGTGATTACAAAAGCTTGAACTGAAAGCTGTTCAAAAGGCATCCAAAAGAGAAAGGGAAGAGGGCTGCCAAGCCTGACTCCCCAAATAAAGTCTTCTTGCTGACAGGTTTGCCTCCAATTTGCAATTCTTGTGTCTGACTGCACCAAGAGTCGATGCCAGCCCTGTCTGATGTCTCCCCTCACACAAGTACCCACTGGAGTGAGAGGCCGTACTTGAAGGGACAGAGCACTCAGGGGCAGCTGTCCCACTGCTCCCCACTGACTTGGGCAGTGCAGGAGCTGGGACTGATGGCCACCCACGGGCTGAGCCCCTGTCCTTTCCCAGCAGTGCCACAGGGTGAACAGCAGCTCCGGAGCTGCCGGGCTCTTTAAGTGCTGCCGCCTGGACAGCCTTGCTCTGAGCTTCGAGGTGGTATGAAAGGCTTGAAGGGAAAAGCAAAGAACTGTGAATCTCAGCAGAAATGGGGGTTGTGCTATTATACCCCAGTACCAAGGGAGAAGACTAAATAATTAATCACAAAAGCAACTGAGTGTTAACGAGCCGCACAGGATCAAACCGCATGGAAGATGCAAAGGCCCCCCAACCCTCTTCAGTGTGCTGACAAGCCTCATTTTAATAACTTGACTACCAAAGCTGAGAGGATATGCCACAAATAAATAAATGTATCCCAATATCCCCCTTGGGCTTCTCCTGGGGATCAGCTTGACACCTTTGACACTAAAGGAGCCAGTTCAGAGCATGCTTTGCAGGGGGAGTCCTGAGAGAGAAGGGTCCCAGGCTTTGGATGGTCATTGCAGAGGTCTTCTGCACATCACTCCACTCTCTCAGCAGCTTTAAGGAAAGGGGGGATATGCATTTCAAACAGGAAAAGCAAACACATAATGCTGCTTCGGTGCCATCCCTAAATAGCGGAGTCTGACTGTGCAGAACTGAGCAGCAGCATCCAGGAGCCATCAGGGATAACACGAGATGGGAAGGGAAATACATGGACATGCCTCTCTTGGATGCTCTGTCTAGTCAGCCATACCAAGAACAGATGATAGAATCATTCAAATTGTGTATTACCCTGAAGGTATATTCCTATGCAGACTACAGGGCTATCATATACTACTAATACTAGGGCACAACTAGTAAAACACAGTTTAGAGAGTACCAGCATTAAATGACCTTCCTGCCCAGCACACCACACCAGACCCAGCACATATCTTTTACTGCAGCTTGTGATGGAGATCTTAAGCACTAACATTTGCATCACAGTCCCTTGCATCAGGCTTTCTCCATCCTACCGTGAGAAGGGATTGTGCCAAGTAGGGTAGAAGACCATGTGGATTCCATTGTGCCAACAGCTACAGCAAAACAAAGTCTAAATAATTATATATTCTGCTTATACAGCACCGTGGCTTCCAAAAGGGCTTTGAGAAGTTAAACTGGTAGGCAGGCAAAAGGAATGGTTCTGCAATCCATCACTCGATGCTACAATCTGACAGAAAATAAGGATCCTGCTTAATGGCCCAGAAGGAATATATAGAACTTAGGGGTATTCACACACTCAGTGCAGCACACATGCACACACCGCCTTCAGGGATCCTCTACAGGAGCTTGTTTTGGCTCTAATATCTTTATCCTTGATTCCTAGGCAGCTGAGTGTGGGAAGACAATTCAAATAAGACAGTGAGATGGACTTTTCTACAGCTTCTGTGTGATTGTAGGGCACCAGCCTCATGAAATGGCATGTCAGAATTCATGTCAGAATTCATGTCAGAATGATGCTTCTGAAAACTCCCTGTAATAAAACACAAAGCCTTCTCTCCTCCACCATGATATCAACATCACAACTCTGAATAAATTAAGAGAAGTCATAATCTAAAACAATATGCACACCTGGTGCATTACCAATATCCAAATGTAATCCTGTGGGCACCAAAAGAACTTTAATCCTGTGTATTTTATCTGAAAAACCCAATAAACTACGGAATTACTTCCTCTGCCAGCATCTCTTACTAAGATGGGAAGAGTGAGTTTTGTAGGCTTGCCCATCAGGGTATGCCCACAAGACACCAGCAGGGTCAAGATTTACAAGGGACAAGAACCCCACAAACAGGAGGATGCTGCATGACATGTTTGCAATTATAAAGGCCGATCTCATACCACGGGTGGGGGCAGAGAACTGAGACTTGGTCAGCAATTCAGAATTTACTGAGGCACGCACTGGCTTGGGGAGGCTTTGCTGCAACACTTTAATAGTACATGGGCTGAATATTTTGCATTTCTGTGCATAAAACCTCACTCAGCTGGAATGAGGTTGTGTCCCTTGCGGGACATGATTTACATCAAAATCTCCCCCACTTCTCAGCAGGACTTTCATGTCCCCCCAGCATTTTGAAGACAGAGGCATATCTGTGTGTGGACATGGACATACTGTTTTTAAACATTCATTGAGCTGGAAGTGTGGAAGGTGCCAGCATACGAAGGGTTTAACTGATGTGTAAATGCAGCTCTTTGAAAAGAAGGAACTGAACACCAAAACTGGTTCAGTGCAGCTAAATTGGTCCCCTAAGGGCCAGTGGTAACAGAAACCTTCAGCCCAAATAAGAACAAGTAAAATATTCAGCAAACAGCATTTGATACTTATGTGCAGGAGAAAAAAAAGTGGTTCAGCTGTTGGAAAAAGAAAATATGTTACCCCAAGCTACATTAAAAGTAGCAGATAAAGATTTTTTGGAAAATACTCTGGGTGTGGCAGAGTTCTGGCAAGCTGGTGCTGGAAACTCCAATATCCCAAGACCATGGGTGAAGCCAGCAATGGAGGTTATGCCACTGGTCCCAACACAACAACCCACTGCTCAGACTGGGCTCCCTCCAGGCACTACAGCTCTAAACCACATTCCCTGTGGCAGTGGTGGAGAGACAGCACAGATCTGAAATGGGTTCCCAAGGAACAAACACAGAGGATATCCAGGCTCTGACCCATGTATGCGTAAACAAACTTCTTTCTGTGACACAAGACCACCTCTGGAGACCTTCAGCTTTGATGGGATTTAAAGGCTGATGATGTCATCTCCTGTCCTTGGGTTGAACTTCACCTTGATGCCTAGGAGTGGGAACAGGACCCAGCTCTTGTTCTCTCATTGGGTGTGCCCCTATGGACTGGGAGCATGAGCCCAAGACTGCATCTAATCCATTTGTATTAACCACAGTAACATGGATATGCTGAAGTGTCAGGGCTTGTGCAGGGTTCCCAAAATCAGGGTGCACCTACCATAGAGGCTTTAACCATCAGCACCTCTCCTGTGCTGCTGGCAACCCAAAATCAGCCTGCTCCACTGTGCCAAATGATAGCACCTTAGCCAGACAGACAGAGCCTGAACTTGCTCAGCAAGAGCAAGTTCTTGACTATTTTCCAATAAAAATATATCAGAAACACCACAATCATTTTAATTTCCCTCTGAGGGATGCTAAAATTTCTTTCTGTTGTTCAAATCAGTCTGTTTAATCCTGTCCCTATATTTCTTCCTGTTTTCTTCCCTGAAAGGAATGTATGAATGTGGGTGCTCTAGTACCTGAATTTCTTGAGTCATTTTAGTATCTATTATTATGTTCATTGCTTCAAGACAAAACTGTGAGCAATAGCTCTTTCCAGGGCAGGAAAGGAGTTCATCAGAAAACAAGACAATAGATTCAAAGCCAGAAAATGCATAAGAAATGAACTGCTCAGGGAAGCAATGCCTGCTTTACAGGTGGAACACAGACAGCATATTATTACTATTTAAATTCCTTGCTTTCTGAAAACGTCTCATCTTTATGACCATTCAGCTATGTATCATAGAAAAAAAAAAGAGTTATTTCTTCCTGCTTTATCCATCCAAAGGCTGGATGATTTTGTCAAAGAAAGATCTTGCCAACACCTCTGGGATGTAAGATCACAGGTATTGCTAATATATGGCAACAGTAGCTGGTAAAGTAAACTAACTGGACATTATTTTATTTTTCAGCAGGGATCACTGAACAGATATTGGAAAAAACAATGCTGGAGCCCTCACTTAAAGGCAGAGGAAGAATTATTTCAGGAAGAGAGACCTGTGGTATTGGATTCATATATATGTGCTTTTCTTGTTGCACTGGCAGTGAATCCAAGTGGGGAAGTTTTTTGTCTTGCAAAAAGAGAACTTCCTTTGTTGTTTCTCTGATGATACAGAAGCTGTACATGTCATAGTTGATAACCTAAAATAACCTGAGATATCAATTCCAACTGCAGATCTAAATCAGGCACATCAGGGATCTGAGCTGGCATCTCTCTGCTCACGTGAATATCCTGACCACCCAGTCATTACCTATTTCTCACAAAAATGTCTCTTTCTTTTCATTCTGACTGTGCTTACAAAGCTCATCCTGGACTCTTGAAGGAGTTTCTAATGGCAGGTACATCAAAACTGTGCAGATCTCATGCATCTCTGAGTTCTGACTCTCCCTCTTGATTAAAAAACTCCCAACTACCTTAATTTCTTAGACCACTTAAATGGTTGCAACAGAGCTGGGAAGGAATTAGATGGAAAGATTCTGCCTTCCTCACTGCCAGAGGTATCAGCTACATTCCTAATTTCCCAAAACTTTTAAAGATATGCAAATATATTTTAAGCAAAACAAAATACAAGCAAGCAGAGAGGGGAGGAGGAAAACCCCAAGAGTAATGTGCAAAGCCTTTTAGTGGAAAAGGCTGATATTTCCTCTTGGTTACATGCCAGCTGAGAAAAGGCTACATCTTCTCAGACAGCACTGAGCCTCTGCTAACTTCACATTTAGCCTGAGGTACCTCGGTGAAAATTATGTTCCCACAAAAATACCTCAGCAATTGTTGGTTTGTAATCACCTTTATTCTCTAATTGGCGTTTGGCCCCAGTGCAATGCATGCTGATCTTTCCAAGCAGCACAGACACAGCAATAGCATGGACAACCCACTGCAAGATTCTGGACAAATGCCCAAAGCATTCACTTTCTGCTCAGGCATGTTTTCTCAGTGAAAAAAAAAGAGTGTGTATGAGGAGAAAACATTATCTCATGACTGTTCTGCTACACTCCAGTGCACTCAGACGAGAAGGGGTGTATAGGTTGCAAAGACAGACCATTTATTTTAAAAGGCAGTTTTCTTTTGGTTTGTGTTTCCTGAAATAGATTGTGAAAAAGGAAACACAGACATACTGACTTGGGGATTGGAACATCACGTGGCAATTTTCTAAAGAGCACAACCCTTCCCTTGTGCCCTTCCCCACAGTCGGTTATCAAGCCCTGAATTACACACTGCTGTTATTTCCATGGCTTTGTATGATTAATCTGGCTGTACTCTGTAAAGCAAAAAGAGCAATTGAAACAGAGAAGAGAGGAAATAGCTCACAAAAAAAGTAGGTTACAATAACCCTCAGGAGCTGAGTGAAACCAAGAAGAGGAGAAGAGTTCAGCACTAGGCTGCCAGCCTGGGCAAGGACACAACCCTAACTCCAGCATGTCAGACCCAGTGAGCCTCAAATGCACAACACAGCACATATAGAGAAAAGCTTTTATAAACCCATAATAAATGAAAGCAATGGATTTTTTTTTTTTCCCAAGGACTTAGACCCTACGAGGAGGCACACAGTACTATTTTCTTTGCCCTGGGTACAGTGGGGTGTAAGTAGCTCATGCAACGGAGTAAAAAGTGAATCGAGGAATCCTGTTCAGACCCCCTCCCAATACATTCTGCAATGAGACAGATCACTCCTTTTCACTGAGCTAAATGAGCCAGCACAGCATATCCAGGAGGGAGTAGAAAGCTGGGGAAGCACTTCTTGTTGTTAGCTAACAGTTGCATTAAGAGAACAGCTGGTGGCCACCAGATTTGTTGAAAGTAATTGAAAAATTACTGTAATTTCAGCCTACAGCAAAAGTCAGTGTTGTTTAGTTTTCTGTTTGTATCTGTAACTCATGGAAACATCTTCTTTGGCCAAACTACAAAAAAGCAAAATTAAAATACAGACCTTTACACCTTGCCAATATGTGGCCTTGTTATCATCTCAAGACTCCACCAGAGCCAGAATACTGAAACCTCACTTCACCTTATTTTTGTCCTCTTACTCTTTTGCAATGCATTGTTAAAATATTTTGCTAGTTAATAAATTAATTTCATTTTATCCATTACCATTCAAAGTAGTTCCTTAAAAATATGAAATAAAAATCTACTTCCTTACCAGGTATGTACACTGAGACAGGATAGAAAGCCTAGATCTGCCAGCAAGTATATAAAACATCCCACAGTAGTCTGTAGGTAACTTCAGTTCTGCCTTTCTAGCAGTTTTAAAGAATATATTTTCGTAGGTGAATATAGAAGAAAGAAGTTAAAGAAAAATATTCATTTTTACTGATACAGGATTATAATTTTGTCTTGTTCCAGATGTCACACTGGAGGCAAAGATCAGCCTGGTAGGAGTGTGAATTTTAAGACTTTGACGAGGAGAGAAAACAGCATTACACAGAATTTACTGAGGGTGCCCATGGGGTGATTTTAGACTTTCACTTCTGTCAAATTTAGGTGGATTTTTACAATTAAAAGGAAAGTACTTACTGCCACACTGAGAGAGCAGAGAAGCTAATACAATCTCCTTGACATGGCCCTGAGGCACAGGAGCAGATTGGCCTCCAGACAGACCCACTGCAGATTCCCTGTCAGCTCCAAAATAAATGAAGACTTGTGATTTGGCACATCCCCGTGAGGATGCAAAGTGAGATGCCTGTACACGAGGGAAGAAATGCTATGGATAAGAAGTTGTACAGGTGCAAGGGAATAGGACATCAAGGTATTTCCTCACCTGTTTTAAATGCTGCCTGCCAAGCTTCTTTGTATTATTCACTGACTTAGAAGACTCTGACAAAAATGTCCCATAGCTGTATGTAAGGAATGGAGTCAAGAGGAAAGTAGCTCAGTGGGAAACAGGGAAAACAACTTCCTTTAGATGCATGGTTTCAACATGCAAACCCTCTCTGGTGACACGTACACAATGCCAAAAAAAAGAAACTTCAGACACACCTTATAAGCAGCAAAGTGGTAATTCTGAAATAATATTTTTAATGTTGTTTCTATTGACCCTAAACTCACTGCATCTTACAACTTTGGTGAACTGGGTTTTATTTGAAGAAGTTAAATGGCAACTATCAAACCCCAGTACCACGTGCATTTGCACTTCCTTTGCACACACACTCTGCAGATAGGCCAGTGGTGACCTCGTGGACCTTCTACAGCTTTCCAAATTCAAGGCCTGGTTTTCCTCTCTATGACAAAGCAGATTAAATGTCATCTAAGTTAAGGAAATCATTCTTTGTTCTCCAAAAATGCCTGTCTGAGCTTGTAAGCCAGAGATGCAAATCAGCAGAGCTTCCCAGCCTCAGGGGCTGCCCACGTGTCACCGTGGCATGTCCTTGTGCCAGGGGATACACGGGACAGAGGGTGATGGGTGATGCCCTGCAGCCAGTGGGAAAATCCATCCACATAAACAAGCCTTGAGTAATAATAGGCACCTGCTCTTGCCATCCTGGACTTTTCTCAAGGGAGACAGCTGGAGTAGTTGTCACAGAGAAACAAATGCGCAGTAAAACCACCTGCACAACAAACTGTTAATCGCAGTAACACAAAGGGAAGGAATGGGACAGGGTCCCCCAGCCCCTATTTTTAGCTTTAATAACACCCCCAAGACTCCCCCATGGTTTTATATGCAAAACAGAAAGGATGCATGGACACACACAAGGAACACAAGGATTTCACCCCTTGTGATTTTTGCAGGATCAAAATCAAGGCCCAGATATTCCAAACCACTCCAGAAACAGCCTGGGACTCCCCATGCAGCACAGCAAAGGGCCACAACTGCTCTTGTGTAATGTATCCACAGCAAGGCAGGGTGGTTTTTAATTCCTGTTCCAACCAAAGCACAGGTGGGATCTGGGCAGGATTTGCACACAAGATTCCAGCACGTGCTGTTTAATGGCCCCTCAGACATGCTGCCTTGCACACTTGCTTCTCTGCAAGGATTTATCACCTGCCTCTGGGCTGCTAGGGGCTTTTTTCATTCAATTACCCCCCTAAGAGATCAATATCCTCTCTGCTGCTGGAGCCTGGAGGAAGATGAGGGATGAGCTAGGGCTGAAGGAACCACACAGTGCTCAGAGTAGGTGACAGTCACCTGGGATGCTACAGCATCAGGCTGAAAAATGAGCTTCATTTGGAGACATAAATAAAACATGCCCAATCATGAGTTATTTATGAGATATGGAAAGGGCTGAAGTGTAGCCACAGTGACAGAAAAGGAATCACAGCCACTGCCAGCTCAGTGGTTTGGGCTCAGGGAGTTCCCTGTGTTCACCCCTGCCTGGTTTTCATTGTTGCAGTAGGAACAGCCCCATAAATATTCACAGCAACACCTCCAAGATGCCTTCTGCTCTGAAACAGGCAAGTGAGGATAAACCCTGGGAGGCAACAATCATCCTAAAGAAAAGGTGGCCAAGTGAGGGCTGTAACATTGCACTTGGCCTCAGCTTTCTGAGACCATGAGCTCAAACTCTGCACCACAGGTTCATTTTGGGGATTAGTCTGGTTTCTCAGTGTATTGGTTGTCCATCTGTTTTGTTTTACTGGCTACTCTGGGCCTGGAGGATAAATACAGGAATAACAATGATTTTCTCCTCCAGGAGTAGAAGCTCCACAGGACTTTTCACTCTCTCATGTCGCTGTGCAGTGCTCTGGACTTGGCACCACAGGATGGATGCAGCTTACCTGCTTGCCCTTTTTCTTTTCTTTTTTTCCCTTGCCAAGTAGGGATCCAAAACTTTTCTTGTTTTCCTGCAGTGAGCAAATCTTTTTGTGACAGAAACCCAATTGCAGCAACAGTCCTGGTATGAAACACAGCCAGGATGCTTTACAACGCAATATTGCTGTACAGCAAACAAGGTGAAGTGGCACAAGAGCATGTTCACAGTTCTTGGGATTGATTCCCATGACACTGTTCTCAATAAAAACATGGAAATAAAACCAAATATCTTCCTGCACTGAACACGATGTAGTAATTCCATCTAAGGGACAACAATGCCTACATGCCCGAATGCAGTATCATTGAAAATCTGGGTCTCACTGTAAAAGCTGCTGTTCTAAAACTGTTTTTTTATTGAAAATTTCACTCTGTATGACAGTTTTTTCTGAACGTATTCTTCTAGTTTATTCCTGGGGATTTCACAGCTTTTTTCTTAGCTTATTTATTTTCTCAGCTCCCAGTCAAACACAAGGGAGGAAGAACAAAATGCAAGAGAAAGCATCTAGTCAAAAAAAGAAAGTAGTAAACATGACTCAGTGAAGCCTAGAAGGCTGAAAAACACAGAGATATGTAAATGAAAAGCAGAACATGTATTTTCTTTTACAGGATGTGATGCCTGGCATGTTCCAGATGACAGCTTTTGACAAAGGAACAGCAAAATTACTTTCATTACATCATTCACATCACACACTAGGAGAAACGAGAGTGGACAAAAATAAACATGTTTTAAGCTTTAATGTCTCAAACCAAGGGACCAAGTTTTCCTTCTGCCATGGCAGTGGGGTCCAGACCCCTTGGTGTGTGCTACTGTTTGCTCAGGCAGCTGCTGGTCTCACCAGCTCTTGCAGAGCATCCCCCCTCCCCTTGGGCTGCAGGCTTTGGAAAGCAGGGGAAACAGTAAGGACACCTTTGAATTGCCTCATTTGCTACTTTTCAGTCCAACACATGTATCTGGTTAATTATTTAGGCTCTTCACTGCTTCTGTTTACTTATTTATAAAATACAGTTGATTTGCTGCAGTAATTGGGGTCGAGCAGGGCAGACAACCACCAGCCACCCCTCCCCAAAGATCCCATTTGAGCTCAGATGAATGACAAGCATGACCAGACAGAAATCATTTAGCTTTTCCAATGGAAAAACACACTAACACTGAAGAAAGCTTAATTATTGTATTGGACAAGTGGCTGGATGTTCCTTTGGGGCCTCAGTAGCACCTTCTGCGGAGGATCAAGAGACCTTGAGGAGGACTGAGGAGTCCTGCAGTTGTATGAGCTGATGTTGGCCAAAGACAGCTGAGAGTTGAGGGCAGGGAAGTGCTGCCAGCCCCAGCCAACCGTACGAATGCCTGGTGGATTAACTGTGAATGTTCCTCATGCCAGGAAAAGCTCATGGGCTCAGCAAGAGAAGGAAAGCAGGAATCCAAGAGGACCGACAGCAAGAATTTCTCCCCAAAGTGAGGGGATTAGCTGGGGAGGAGCAGGCAGAGTTTGAGGGATTGAAAAGAAAATAGCACAGAGGGCAAAAAGTTGGGGGAAGGGGTCTGTTTTGAAGCAGAGAGTAGCAATTAGTACAGGGAGATAAATCCTCGTTTCTACGAGGATGTTTAAAGTTAAAACTACACAAAATTAACAGCAGCCACCATAGCTGAGATTTGAACACCTAACCTTACAACTAATTAAAATCAGCTTCAGCAGAGGAGTATCCCCTTAGCAAGCATCCACCTGCAGATCCAGGCAGAGCACGGCTTTGGGACATTGGGTCACATAAATGCCTGGACCAGAGGACAGACAGATACCTGGGCTGGGGTATCTGCTGCTCTCTTTCACACATCCTCTTTGCCATGTCTTGCTGTCTCTCTGCAAAAGGTGGTGGGAATTTTTAGTGCCAATTAATGGCCTGACCATCTCCTAGGATGCAACATACAGCCAGTGAGCTTTTGAGCACCTACAGATATGAAATGCAGCAGAGTTTCATTACTCACTAACATAATTCACAGCAGCTCCCATCCTTGGTTGCCGCCCAGTCATGATGAGTTCATTCTGGTACCAAAGTGCCCAGGCATTATTTATTTTTGATAACACTTTTGGGGATGTTTTTTAAACCTCATCTGTCCCAAAATGCTGAAGACAAGTAACAACATCTCTCTCTGGTCGTTCATTTCAAAGCTCAAGTCCCAAAAGCCACTTCCAGCTCAATTTAATCCTTGATCAAAGCAGTACAATTTAGCATTGGATTAGCAATTCTGTCATTTAAATCTGTCACTAAGAAATGTAAGTGATCTAAGTCAACTCGAAATATTTCAACTAAAGCCACTAAAACTTTATCAGGTAGTACAGGGATAACATTTTTTTTACCTTCATTACAATCTCAGTCTGCATATTCAGTGTTTTGCAGGCATAAATGCACTTATTCTGCCCTGTGTTCCTAACTTTCCTGGAAAACTGTAGAAGAAAAACCCCTCATGTTCCAACACTACTGCCAATTCCTTAAGGATATTTAGCAAAAAAGCATGCCAGGGAAAAAGAACTGTAAAAACTAATAAGGCACCGAGCCTTCTCCTGGCATCTGCCAACTAAAAAGGGACCCCAGGGATGTGTTTGATCCAAGCACTTCCAGGCATCACTCTAGAAGGCGGAAATTCTGCCTGTGCCACCCTGTTTGATCGCAAACATGAAACTCCTTCCAATGCAGAGAGAAGCCCGTGAAGCCTCCAAACCATGGAGGTGAAGAAAAAAGAAGCACGAGGATAAACTGTCAAAGGCAAATGATGCCAAATATAAAATCATACATCTGAAATAAGTTCAGCTCCAAGGCTGCCACAGCAGGACTGCAATCCTGGAGTGAACGTGCCCTTGTGTGCAGCAAAGAGCGAAAGAGAGCCTCTCACTGCCTGTGCACACACCAGAGGAAGGAGCACAGTGGGGCTATCACAACCCACGTGCTCCTTTGCTCTCTCAGCACCCCAGTAACCGATGTCAAGCGAAGCAGCCCTCAGGCTCCTGCTCTCTACTCTCATCTGTCCCATAGAAGAACTGCAACCTTGATCTCAGCAAATACTTTTTTACTTACTAGGCAAGTCACACATGGGAATTGCACCCTAGACTTAAAGTCCAGTCCACATCAGGAACTTGTGCACTGTGTTCAGGCCTTTCTCTTTGCTACCAAAGTTTTGTACCTGCCAGTCCTGACAGAGTTTCTGTGTGTCAGCACAGAGATCCTTGCATCAGCATGTAAGTCTCTCTCCCCTTAAGTGAGGCTAAAAGCTGAGTTTATGCATTCATCTGGAATCAACAGCATCCGAGTTACACTGAGCCCCTAAAAGCTGTTTTGCTTTAGAGGTCCCTATAAAAATGCAGGTCATCTTCCTAAACAGCAAAGGGCTTTGATGTGCTGCAGGAGTGCCGCCGGCTGGAAGGGCTTACACAGGAGAGTCGAGCTCCCAGCGGTGAGATCTGCTCCAGGCTCCATTAAAATGCAAACCTCCCAGAAATCAAAGGCAACAGCAGCGGGACCGAGCCCCGGCTGCAGCACATCCCGTGAGCTGGGAGTGCAGAGACCTCCGAACACTCGCACAGATAAACTGGGGGCGAGGGACCCTGGGATCACAGTCCAGCACAACAAAACTTCTTCACTTCTGATCACATGCAACACTGCAGGATGGTGAGTACAGAAACTGTCCTGTCTCAGATTAACTTGCTCTGAAATAAAATGTTGCTGTTCCTCAAATTGTCTCAACGTTGATTTTCTCTCCATTATCCTGCCAGGTTTCTCATCCTTTCAACCCATTCCCCTTCTGGAAGGAGTGTAGGGAGGGACAGGCACCATGACTCCCTAAGAGTCTGGTGGAGTCCGACACTCAAGTGCTTCTCCCTGCAAAGTAACAGCTCTCACATGGGAGGAGGGAAACCTTGTGAGACTCGGAGGCACACCTAAATCTACTTTACTGCAGTAATAACCATGGCAGATGAATAGAGAAAAAATCCAGAGAGTCAACGGAAAAAAAAAAAAAAAAAAAACCAAACACCTAGAATCTGAAAAATATAGGACATGCAAGAAATTAAAATAATCCTACTCCCGCCTGCCAATGCACAGAGGGTGAAAATCAATCACAGACCAAGTAGCTTTTTTCCTCTTGCCCAGGTTAGAAAAAGTAAATGCTCAAGTGAGTGCCCTGCGAGTCCCTCTCGCAGGCAGGAGCGAGCTGCTCTGCTCTGACCATACCTTTGCTCCTCCGTCTCACCACCCCGAGCCGGCACTTGAGCGAGACAGAGAACATCTTCCTGCAGCCTCCAGCGCTGCGCTCACATGGCTCTGTGCCGCTGCTCCCTCCGCACCTCTGCCTGGCTCTGCGAGGGGCTGCCGGCTCGAAATTAACGTGTGATTACTGTGAAACAGAGTCGAGCTTTAGGCAGTGGCAGAGGGAGTTGGAGGGAAGGGGTTTTGGGGGAAGGATGGCAAAGACTGAGCTACTGGGGGCACAGACTCTTTTCAGTGCAGGGCTGTTTTGTTATCTTGTCCAGATGAATAAAATCACACATTGATGTTTTAAACCTATCACCAGTCTCCCACTGTTAAGGGCTGGGAATCTGGTACTACATTAACATATTAATTCGCAAAGTAAGATTATTCCTTAGCACACACGGGTGGATGCTTGCACTTCACCAGATAGCTAATCCAGAGATTACCAGAGCAAAGGAGATAAAAGCCCGCAATTTTATGGGAGCAGTTCACCAGAAACCCAGCACTAGCACAAATACAGTGGGACTGTCCTCGTAACAGCCCCAGCAGGGTAAGTCCTGCTAAAGAAACTTCTCTGCAAAAGAGCTTTTTGTGTGTGAAGAAACCACTGACAATGTCATGCAGACCCTAAGAGGAAAGCCACCATCCCACAAACCACATGTTGAACATAAATTTCCCAAACAAGCTTCACACTATTTTTTTGGTGGAAGGACTTTAGAGAGGGTTCATGATGGCACACAAGTCTCACTGTGTTCCTTGCCCAGCCCTGCTCATCCCCACACTCTTCTGGGAGAGCAACACCTGCTGAGGACTCTGCCTGACCAATATGTTACTACTCCCTTCCATCTGAATTTTAGACAAAATCACACTGGGAGTAGCACTTTAGTTGACCTTTTGTGCTGAGCTGAGCCTCTTCCAGCAGCTGAATAAGCAAAATCTTCTTCCCTCTCTCTATAGGAACTCAGACTACAGCAGTAGTGGTTCTCAACTTCCCAGGGGAGCTCAGAGGTGCCTTCCAGGAACCCATAGGGAAACTCTGGATCTGCAGAAGAAAGCTTCATTACTAAAGCAACACCTGAGGGCTAAAGGCTGCCCTCAATAGATGGACATCTGGGAGTTCATCTCTAACCAACATTTCTGCTGATCCCACAGATGACTTTGGAGATTACAATTTGCTGCCTGCAGCAATTGATCTGTGGAAACAACGCACTGTGGCTTTCCAGGAATCTCCTTAGAGACATGACACAGAATAATTCACCTCCAGTGCCTGATCTCAGCGATGCTCTGCCACTGAATTTTTGCACTTAGTCACCAGGGTTACCCTCCTACTATTTAGGCTGGAAAGACACATGAACAGTTTTGCAAATTCAGACTCAGAGGTATAAGTTTGGAACCAAAGGAAAACATAATACAGACTGACCCAGAAACCTTTCCAGCAGGGAAAGGGCTATGGAGAGCTGCTCTGAATGTGTAGAAGCATTAGCAGCACACACAAGTGGCAGTCCCAGAGAGCCAGCACTGAATTCCAAATTCAAGAACTCCTGTTACAAAGCCTCAAAATTCAATAAACCCTCCGTACTCTCGAGGTCAATCTTGATGTAAGAACACAACAGATTTTCTTATTGCCTCCATCTTGTTTTCTCTAAAATTATATAGAGTTGAGAGCATTGACAAGTGTGTACGTGTGTATTAACTACAGATAAATTTAGATGTAAAGGATGTATTTAAAGCCTTGTACAGAAAATTAAAAGCCTGAGCACTTGGGGGCTGATTAGACCCCAAATGTTCAGTTTCTGAGACAGCCTGAGAGCTGACTCCCAGCTCACCATGCACAGTTCCTTGCTCTGTTCAGGCTGCTTTTTCTTCTCTCCCCTCTACTGAGCACAAGCATCTCCAATTAATTTCTCTGAAGCTGTAACAGAGGATCTTGAACTCTTTTTCCAATCAAAATATCAATCTGCACCAGATCGTCCTTGCTTTCATGATGCTGAAGTACCAGTCTACAAATAAGACTAGAGGAACTATGCCATTTCATCCTCTCTCTAGGTTCATCACTAGAATTCAAGCATATTCTGATTTAAACATGAATATTAAGATCCAATATACTCTCTTCCAAGTGTCTCAGAGAACTTCTTTAGCCAGGGGAGTTGCCTGGATGTCCCAAGACAATTGCTTTTTACCTTAGAGGAAATTCCAGTTGAAAACAAAACACAGCTTTTTCTCTTCGATACCCAAACAAATGCGTTTTTTGCTCTCCCGCATATAAATCTAATCCTCATTTCAGCTCAGGAGATGACTGTGGGGACACTGGTCATCAAGAGTGCACAATAGAACGAGTGAGAAATGCAGCAATTAAACTAAGAGGATAAAAAAGCATTTGTATAATGGGAAATCTATTACCATTTATCATGTCTAGTATTTGAAGTGGCTCTGCCAAGCCACAGAATCCATTGCAAATAATGCAAGAGGATAATGAAAATATACACCAAGTTTCAGAAAAAATAAAGCACAATACAGTGTGATTAATGAATATACAGTATTCAGAATATATGTATGTACTGCTGCGTTTATCTGTCTGACAGTAATTACACTTTTTCTGTAACAGCAACCAGTGGAGAAATGGCAAGGAAAAGAAACAGCCTTCTACTCAAGTAAACATTTGAAAACATGTATCACAACAAAATTAAAGGAGCAGAAACTATTCGAAGTAGAGCTGACATTAAATTACTTCATTTTTCCCTTGAAGTTGCCATACAGTTTGTTTCCTTCCTCGGGAATAATAAAACAAAATCCTGTGTGTCTAATACATACCCTGAAAATTACACGCTGTACTAAAATGCATTTTAGAAGGCAGTATTTCCTTACTAACAGGTGCAGTTATGGCTGAATGTATTAATGTTACAAATACTGATAATACTGCCTTTGTGAATTTGTTCTGATTATTTTCATCTTCTCTTCACTAGTTTAAAGGATGTTCCTACATTACTTTTTATGTGCTTCAATGACTATCAGTACAGTCAGTGGGCAGACCCATAAAATGGGCTCTGGGGAGAAAAATGCAGATTTATATGGAAAGGCAGCCCTTTCTTTTCTTCTTTTCTTTTGGTATTTGCACGCTGTCTGCAAAAAAATAAAACCAGGTATTTCCAGATACTGGGCTAACAGTCTTTTTATCATCTCTATAGATCAGACCACATTAAACTGGCTAACCAGTGTACACCTTCCATTTAGAAAGCAAGCAAAATAAACAAAGTTCACTACAGATGGTTCTTCTCCATAAATTCCATATGAGTATATATGGGAATATAGATTTTGTGGGATTACTATCCTGCAAAAATATGTCAAACAGATTGGCCAACAACAATCTGAAGGTATCTCTCAAATACATTCACGCCATAGTGAATATAAAGATAATCCATTGCAATTAACAGACAACAGATCTCCCCCTGACAGCCTGGGAGCTCTTTGAGAGCCACGGAAGCAAATAACATTGGCCAACTGTGGCATTAAAGCACTTGGAGACAAAAAGTCTGCCTTAGATAAGCAAGTGGGATCAATGCTGAAACAACAAATCCAATACAGTAAGCCTTGAACCAAAGGCAGGATGAGCTGATCTATAAAATTCAGGTATCCCACAGACTCATTGGCTGCTATCTGTTGGCAATGAAGCCCCCTTTCCTGGCATATGAATTCCCACAGAAACTCCCATATCCGCTGTGGAAAGCAGAGCAGCACCAGGGTAGCCAGAAGGGGCTCACCCCTCCCCCAGACGCCAAGTTTATTGCCTCTTGGAGTCTGTTAAATCAAATATGCTGCTAAACAAATGCTGTTAGTTCAGGCTGGGGGGATCAAGCTGGCAGCTCAGCAAAGCCAAACTGAAGTGGTTTCTCCTCGTGTCTTGACATTATCAATAACAGATGTTTGGAAAAAGATGTTCTGCCCACATTGACACCTGCACTGCTTTAACTGATTACCCTTAAAAATGATCTTGTGACAGCATGAACAATGAATAATTTCATTGGAACCATGCTCATTAGTAGACAATTCCCAAAAGGAAATGGTCTAAATTATGCTTTACACATACCTTGCCTGATCCTAATTAGCATGGTTACAGCTTTCCCTGTGCAATGCCACGGCCTCCAAGAGAGTGACGTGGGGTGGGATGTGTCATGTGGCCCTATAAGGTTTAATTACCCTGACAATAACTTATGGAGGTGACAGTCTATCATAGACTGTGTTCAGCAAAAAAGGCAAACAGGCTTCAGTCATTAACCCTCACCCTTGATATTTTAAAAGTTCTTATTTTCTGCATCCATGGGCACCTTTTCTGACACACAATCTTAACATCCTGTGCAACTTTTTACAAACTCACCAGAAGGACACGTCATGAGAGATACCATGGTTTTTTTTCAACTACATGTAATTATTTCCCCTGAATCAGAACTTTTCCAGACCCTCAACCTTCTGTAGCATCAGCTGCAAGAAACCAGCAAGAGGCTCTTTGGAGAAATTCCTAGTTCTCACCATTGCATTTACTGAGACCAGGAATGCAGCCTTGTGTAACCACCATATGTGCTGACAATGTCTTCCCATTTTTCGTCTCCATAAGTCACACCCCATATTAGCAGGAAGGCTGAACACATAGGATTTTTTGGGCACTTTTCTGCAATTCAAGTGGTGAATGGTATTTGAATTATGTGCCAGAGCTAAGATGACTAATTTAAGCATTCACCTCTATGTTCCTTTCTTGACCTTCCAGCTTAAGGCATATCAGTATTACTTGTAGACATCTCTTCCTACTATGACTATTTTATCAGCTGACATTTGGAAGTGGGGTTAGCAGAGCTGTATTATCCCAAAGAGTAGTGACCAAAGTGGTACTGCCTCTTGCCCACAGTAAGAAGACTGGTCCTGCAGGTGGAACACTGCTGCCAGGATTCAGCCTAAGACCACAGTTTATTTTGCCAGGAAATGCTGAAGCCATCCCTTAATAATTAAATGACACAGTATGTTTGTTCAATCTGTGAATCCATGGACAAGGCATCAGTCTTTCCAAGCAGGCAGCTGAGTCTCCTGAAGCAAGAAATTAAAACAGTCTTATCTCCGTGTGCTGTACTGCCAGTCGCTCCGACTGCCAATTGACTTGGGAGAATGAAAGGCTCTTGCAAATGCTGACTGCAGATGCCTGCCTAGAGAAGGGTCATGCTCTGCCTTCATGTGTGTACTCCCGACATTCCTCTCACGATATTTTACATTGTTGTTGTGCTAATGAAGCAATTAGCCAGGAACAGCCCAGAACAGTTAGCAAGACAAAGGCCAAAAGGCATCTTCCTTTTAAGCAGGTTTTTGTGCCCCAGTGTAAGTGCCAGCTGCAGTCCTTTACTGCAAACACAGTTAAAGATAACACACAAATCTGTTACTTAGAGAGCACCATCAGCCCCAGAAAGGATGGTAGGAAAGCTGTGGTCACTGCAACCTGCAGCTTAGCTTTGAAATTAAAACAGCCTCATTTTAGACATGTCATATAGGGAAAAATCTAAATAACCATGCAGAATCAGTACTGCTCATGCTAGGATGTATATGTAATTTTCAAAATAGCGTGTTTGTGCTGGTAGACTTACTGTTACTAATATTTAGCACCCAGTAAAAAAAACTACTTTATTTTTTAAGCAAAATATTGGAAGCTTCAAGTTAAACAATTATTAACCAATAGCAGAATGTTCAAGAGGTCTTAAGGACCCGTGATATTGAATTTTATTATTCTCATTAAACACACCGCACCAATATTATGTTTGCTCACAGAAACCTCATCTGAGGGTTCACTTTGCCTACAGTGCACAGATGTTCCCATGTCACACTGAGTAGGGTTTGAGTAGAAGAGGTAAAGAAAGAATGGGCCAAGAGAAGTACAATTATCTCTACTTTAAACTGTTATAAACAGATGCCTTTTCCAAAATAATACCAGTAAAGGTGTTTTATTCACAAGAACAAATTAATGAAGGCAGCAGCACATTATCTGTATTCTGGTCTCCTTAAATCAAAACCAGATGTCTGCCTACCAGAAAACTAGTCAGGTTTGCCTTGGTCTTCTCCAAGTTGCCAGGGATACATGGCTGAAGGATTTGGCCTGTGTTTTTACAGAACATCAAGCTGAATTATCCTTGTCCGCCATCAAATCTAGTGACCAAATCCACTGCCACACATAACTGGCATTGCTTTTTCATCTGCAAAACAGCTGTACCAGTTTACTCTGGCAGAAAATTTGCCTATCAGTGGCCTACCCACTAGACTGGAAGCCAACAGCAGAGTAGGTAACTGAGCCTGGCTCCCAGTAAATCCATGGATCCATCTGAAAATTCATCATTAACTTTTCTTTCTTTAAGCATTTTTCTGTTCACTCAAGGCTTGAATTTCTCACCCCATTTGATAGTACGAGCAGATTTACAGACCTGTGGTTAACAGACCCAGAGCTGCACCATCACAGAGGTGACCCAATGCTTACTTTTCCAAGAACTGACAGCACCTTTTTATTGACTAGAGATTTGTTTGGGAAGTGTCTAAATTGTAACAATTATCACCACGATGGCATAATTAATAATGGATTGAATCTGGCAAACAGCTGATATTTTGAAAAGCACTTACCAGCAATTTCATACTTCCTACTAAGTGAGATATTTATTTTTGTCATCCAAGGGAGACTTTAAGAACTCCATCTCCCACATCTACAGTCTTCAGACTTGATTTATTATCCCCATTTCTGCAGTATTTTCATACCCCAATAGCCTACATTTCCCTCATTCCAGAATTGCCAAATTATTTCTCTAATCAGCAGTGGCAAACACAACCCTTCACAAAGGCTATGATTCAGTCTATACCTTATATTTTATGTTGACAAAAGTCAAAGCTGCATTTTATAATCAGGCAGCCTAAAACTCTCACTCTCTATTTGCATTTCCTTATTAATGGGTTGGTGCCATCATCAGGTGAATGAGGTGAAAGCACTTTGCTCCAAAGTCAGTGCTGATGGGGCTTTGGATGGATCAGAAGGATCAGAGGAAAGATGGTGCTTGGATTTTTCTAAAACTCCTATGTTGCCTGGCTTTGCTTATTTATTTTCATTTTTCAACTGCAGAAAACCTGCCAAAGCAAGTGCTGCAGAGTATTTTGAAAAGCTAATTCAGAATGTGTCTCTGCTTCCCTAGAAAATCCAGCTCTTGGCCTCCAGGCTCACCTGTGCTTGTCTTGTCTGCAGAGAAATTCAAGATCTGGCTGCAAAAAGGACTGAACTACACTGCTTCTGCAACTACTTTATAAGCAAGCAAGGTGTGGATGCCATCCCTAATAATTTGAGCATTCATGTATTTGCTCTTGAAGAAGAAAAAGTCTGTCTCATTGGACATTTTCACTCATTTCCCTGGTGTTTATTACAGTCGATCCCAAGGTGGAAGGATTGGATTGAAGCTGGTAACTCCCATCCTCTGAAAGTTGAAACCTGCAGCTCTTATTTACCCACTCTAGCGCTTGGCATTATATGAAATGTGAGAAAGAGGCACACAGAAATTCAAAGAACGCATAACAGTAAGAAAGTATATTTATCAGAACAAGATTAAAGAGATTTAAGGAACTCATCTAGTTTTCTTTTTCTTTTTGCAAATATTAGCCTTCAGCAAAGACATAAAAACATTTGTCTTCATTCTAAAGAGAATATTATCAACTAATTAATTTCCAGCACCAAATAGTCTGAATGTGGAAGGGTTTAATTGCTGAAAATGTTGAAACAGAATATTTTCTCAACAAAATTTATGTTTGGCTACAATGGATTGAATCTGTTTGATCAAAAGCTTTCTCTGCACAACTGTCTTTGCCAGAAGTTGAGAGAGACCATAACCATTCGTAAGCTTTTAGTCACCTCTGAATCTCCAGTGAATGCCAGCAATTCCCTTTCCATGGGCACTGCAGGATGTGCAAGTGGGGTGCCCAGGAGGAGCTATAAAAAATGCAGCTCCACAATCCCCTTAGCAAAGGGGGAGATTGGAGCTGCTGGGGCTTTGAAAGGCACCCGACTCCAGTCAGGAAGCACAACTTTCTCCTTCTGCTGGTCCCCACAAGGGAAATCACTTCGAAAGGTTAAAAAAGGGCAACTCTTTCTTGCTCAGTAGGCCAGTGTATATCTTGTGATATAAGCAGAGCTGCTAACAACTGCTTCATTTACAGTTCGCTCACCACTGCAGGGCACAGGTGGGGAGAGGATTATTAAGGTCTCCAGCCTGTAGCTTTCTTGGGATCCTTTGCCTTTATCTACAAATATCCCACCCTTGATGCTATTAATCCTGACTTCTTCAGAGCCACACATTAATTCCCACTCTAGGTTTTCTCCTTTCTACCAGCAACAATAATGCCCTCACTAGCAGAACACTTGGTGCCAGGTCTCAGTGCTGTCCCAGGACCTTCAGAGGTTCAAGCTGCTGCTTCCAGTGCTCCAGCACCATCCCCAGACCACAACCTTGACCAGATAGTGCAGCACACATAGACCCAGCCTTGTGCCAATGCTCTGCCAAAAGGATCTCTTTCCCTTTCCTGTTTCTCCACCTTCCCTGATGTAGAGTCTTGTCCAAATCACTTCACCTCTTTCAATCCCATATAAAAATTTATTTAGTGGTTCCTCACACTATTTAAGTTACCATTGCTTTTACCAAACATCATCCTCACACCTAGAGGCATACAGAGCTCTATGAACAGTCACATTCAAAGAACAGAGGCATAGGAATACACAAATCTCTTTTTCCAGCATTTGAATTTATAGCTGGAAACAAAGCTATCAGCTTTGCAATGATTTACTGCTGTACAGTGAGACCCATGGGATATAAACAGAGAAGACAACCCTGCAGGACTATAAATTGCCACAAACCAAGCTGTCATCACAAAACGCATAAAACCTTGTGAAAACCACCCTGCTGATGGGACACAGAGGGTTTTATGGCAGCTGCACTTCTGCAGACATGAGGTACAGGGGCCTCTTCCAAAGTAGGAGATGCCCATCCCTGGCCTCCACCACCACCTGCAGCTCCTCCCATCTCCTCCCCTGCTGAGGGTCTGGGATACCCTTCTCATGAGTTTTGCCCCATGATTTCCTAAAGCATCCAAACCCTTTGGACAGCCTGGCCATGCAGTTTTGGAGTCTCTTGTTGGTGCAGCCCCCTTCTGAAGGGGAACCACTCTGAAAGGCACCTATCTGAAGATGTTTGTCTTCACCCCAGGGGTCAGGTGGGTGCTCTGAGAGCAGCCCATCAGAGACCACTGCAGCTTCTGATCTGCTTTGCCTGTAAGGGCTGCCTCTCTGTAAGTCCTCATGTCCCTCCAATCCCCAGTACTTGGGAACTTCAAAGCCACAAGAAATGCACTAGCAATTCTGGCAAGCTCGGCCAGTGACTTTAAAAGGATGGCTTGGTTTTAATGGCCTGGGGGATTTCTTGTGGGAGGATGAAGCAACTAGGTCTGGCATTACTTAGGAATGAAAGGGTAGGAGTTTAACAGAGATGATCTGAAAGGCTGAGCAACATCCCTTTGAATTAATTTATATAACCCAGAAGTTCAGCAGCTCTTTATTTTTAAGGTAGCAATTACTAGGTGAAAAATCAGAAGAATAAATGTATCTTAGCTTTCAGAGGGACCAGAGGGGGAAAAAAAATTAATTCCCTATAACATTACACATGATTGGGATGTAGGTTTATATTCAGAGCCTTAGACCAGTGCAAAAAGAGCTGTGATCGATGGCACACGTGTTTAGGTCACTGACAATCACCCCTCCCATACCAAATTTCTCTCTTTGTTGAGAATAACAGGAGATTTTCCCAAACAGCTCCTTTGCTGAATCTGCCTTTCTGCTTAGACACCACAAAGCCAGGCAACTCAGTGCTGCTTTGCAATGGGAAAGGGGGGGACACAAAACAAAGAAATCCAGAGAGACTGTTCGCAGGGGAATCCAAGGAGCTATGAGAAGATAAAACAAAAGGCAAAGAAGAATCCTTATGAAAATGCATGAGATGTGAAAAACTGACAGGCCAATTAAATACGCCTAAATAGGATCAGAGATTATCCCGATGCCACTGTTGTGCCCTATTGTTCTCCACCCTCCCTTTGTTCCTGCTCCTCAGCCTCCAGAGAACCAGCTCACTGGAGACTCCCAGTCCCTCCTGCTCGTCCCCCTGACCAGTGACAGCCACACACGTTACAGACCCATCACTCCCTGCCTTTGTGCCTCTGCTTTTCCCAGTCCTCAGCCAGCTGCTGGCATTCCTGCTCCCTCTGCACTGCTCCTGCAGAAGGAACACAAATGCTGAGAGCCTGCAGGGAGTGGGGGCTGGCTGACGCTCCTGTAAACACCACTCTAATCCGTTTCAGATATTAGACTCCCATATATGTGTTTTTAATAATAAAGGCAACATTTAGATGCTGCCAAGGTATCAGAGAGACAGTAGCAGACACAGAGCCACCCCCATCAAATAAACAATGGAAAATGCTCGCTTATCTTTTCATACCACTAGGCCTCCAGGCTCCAAAATAAATGATTGCATTCATTTACACTTTATTGTGGAGATATAACTGGCTGGAATAACTACCGGCACAGAACCCAACTGCAGGAATGCACTATTTTTCTCCCCATTTGCCTTAACTGATGCTTTTCTCTTTATTTCCTGTCAATCCATCTCTATCACTGTTGCCTGGATGGCAGAAGTGCATTAACCCACTACCCATCTTGCATTTAGGGGGAAAAAAAAAGCCATCAGTTCAGCTTTTTAAAAGCCTCAGGCTTACAAACTGTTGCAGAGTAGCAGAGACTGTGAAAGAGGGGACCCTTCACCTAAAGCATATCCAGGCAATAAAGCCAAAAAGTTCTTAGACAGTCAGGCATTCACGTCCCGAAACCCCTACAAAACATATAAATGTCAGCCCACAAGAGACATATTAGCCTTCAGTTTTACTTCCCTTACAATCAACACAGAGGAACAGACTCTCCAGAGAATTCATCATGCAAGTTTGGGTTGTTTTGGGTCAAGAAGCACCAGTTCTTCTCCTTTCCCTGGCAAGCAGCCTGAATCTATGGCTTAGAGGGAGAGGTCCACAGTGTACACCCAGCTGAGATGGACTCAGGCTATCTAACTACTATTGCCCACACAGCCTGGCATTAACTACAGGCTCAAAAGATCTGTGTCATTCTTTTTATCAAAAGAGAAACCAAATAAATAAAAAATAACCAAGCCATTCCATCTCTTAGGTCAATGCCTTAGAGCTCACTAGATGAGACAGTCAGAAGAAGTGGACTGAATATAAAACCCAGCCATTATGGGACCACGTTTCCAGGATGAGAAGCTCAGGGCTGGGGTTATCTCAGTGATAACTCCCTTTTAAAAGGATAAAGTAAAATACACACAGGGTTAACAAAAGAAATAACTGTCAAAACTGGTTAATGTCTTCTGCTGCCTCCTCATACGTTCTGGTACCTAAATATTTTCAGATTTTCATTTCCTTCCTTATCTGTTGATCAGTTTCTTACTGAAGATAAGGTAAGAAATATAATGAAAACTTTAAGCAAAAGTATTTGAGTATATTGCACTGGAAAAAATGGTGGCAGAAACAACTCAGACTCTCGAGCCATCTAAGCAGGTAAGAGAGGTGAAAGTCTGGACAACTAGAAGCTGAAGCCAAGAGCAGGACAGTCACCAGTGCTGCTCATCATGGCACCTTCTCAGGCCTCAGGCTCAGAGGCCAGTGCCCACCCCTTTCCCATTCTGTGTAACCTTGGGCAAGTCCAGTAGCATCTCTGTGCCCCAGGTCTCCAGCTGTAAATGAAGCCACCCAAGGTCCTGCAAGAATGGGGCCATTTGATGCTCCAGGACAAGGTCAGAAAAGCAGCTCAACAGAATTGGCTGCGTGAGAAAGAAAAAGAGTGAGCCTGCAAAATGCACAAAAGCTACAACAATACTGTTGCAAACGAACTGACAAATGTGATGGCAAGAAGAGCAGTGACCTACATTAGACTGGAGTGTGGCTTCATCCTAAGTGTGGTTTCATAAGTGCTTCATATCCCTTGGACACTGGCAATGCAGAAGGAAGGAAGCTGAGCCTGATGGCCAAGTACACAGACCTACACCTTTTCCTCTGCTGGGTCACAGCCCCCAGCAGAAAGTTCAAATGTGCTGGGGATGTCAGTGAATGCTCTAAATGACCCTTTTTCATGTTCTCGGCATCTGTTGTTTTGCTGTTTTATAGACAGACTAAATACAGAATCATTTTCAATGATATTACATCCACAGCATCATTTGCTTGGAAGATAAGGACGGATATAAAGGACCTCGGTCCAGACCAACACTGGTGGTCAAA
This sequence comes from Eopsaltria australis, assembly GCA_034509425.1. Lineage (NCBI taxonomy): Eukaryota > Metazoa > Chordata > Aves > Passeriformes > Petroicidae > Eopsaltria > Eopsaltria australis. The sequence goes on from JAVTVJ010000180.1 coordinate 1,118,107, forward strand.
AACATCTCTCAGAAAAACAGCAACCTAAATTTGTCCGTTTCCCATTGCTCTTCTGTTGCACAAATACACAGAATAAACATTCAGGCTTAAATATCTGAAAATGCAACCACATACATCAAACAAAATTCTCAATGAGCTTCATAATCTCCCTACATTTTCAGGAGCACCATTCTTCCAGAAAGAAAATTCCCTTCTCTCCACACTTCACAAATGTGCAAAACACCACCCACACAAGCAAGGGAAGGTTTATAACAGCAGATCCACGAGTTTCAGTTCCCTGCCTTTACCACATCTCCCTCCAATATTTTTCACAAAAAGCACAACAGCAATGTCTGGCTATAGGAAGCTCTCCTGTCATGCATAAGCAATGGATATCAAACAGGCACATTGTCCCAAGGTGAGAGGAACATTCCTGTTTCCTTACCAGTGGTACAGAGGTGCAGGCGGCACAAACCACCTGGGTCACAGAGTTCCTGGCTCTCCCCTTCCTCCTCCACCCTCAGCTCCTCTGTCCATCTCTTCCTTCTCCTCGATGACTTCTTAAGGATCTTCAAAACCTTGTTCACTTTATTCATTTGGTCTCAGGGCTGCAGAAGGGGGATGGGATCTCCCCAGCTCCAGGGTCTCAGCAGCTCCAGCTCCCAAGGAAGGAGGGATAGCAAGAAGCAGGCAGGTCACTGGGAAATGCTTGTGTGTATGTGTGTGTGTATGTGTTTCAAAAGCTTCTTTCCACCAAAAGAGAGTTTTGGGTGGTGATGGGAGAGGGGGGAGGAGGGAGAGGGATTTCTTTTGCCTCTGTCCATCCACAGCTCTTACAGACAACAAGAGCAGGCATTTCTTCTCCCTGATGACTTGGGAAAGCTCATAACTCACAGGGGCAGCAGATCCTGTATAGGGTTTTCAGTTTCTGTTTTTGACAATACATGCATTCTGGCAGATTTCAAATACTCCTCAGGCAAAAGAGCCAGCATCAGCTCAGAAAAAGCAGTGACTCTTAAAGAATTCTGGCTTCTTTTCAAAGACTAGAAATAGCTAACGCAGACAGCAAATAATATCTGCATCTATGAGAAATGCTAAATAATTGTGCAAGCTTGTAGGAAAGAACCTTGACTTTTCTGTGCTCACACAATTGCTCACCTTTCAGCACTTACTTTCCCAACAGCATCTTTGGGAAAAGGCAAATAATTTTTCCAGTTTCCTGCAGACACTGAGGCAATGTGAGGTGAAGTAGCTAGCCAAGACATTTTTAGCAGAACCAGTGAATACGTCCCTGCAAATAGCTTCTCTTCCTGTTTCAAAATCTTAGACTCTCTAAACTTTCCAAATAATTTAGAGCCTTTAAATGTTTCTACATGACCCTCTGGTATTTTTACAAAGACTTTAATGGACAGCAACATACAGCTTATTGTCCACCCAGAGCCATAGTTGCCCTCTGACACCACCAAAGCACTGAGAAGGATGCAAGAACCCTGTGTGGGAAGCTCTGACACCATCTCCTGCCTGTGGCAATCTCCAAAGACAGAGAGTTCAGAGACCCTTGCACTGCTGCCATCCTAGCACTGCAAACCAAGGCAAGGATGAGCAGTAAGAAGAGCATTCCCCCTGAAAGACTCATTTTGTTCGTAAATGAGTTTTGAGAGTCAGAAGGCTAAGTGGAAATCAATCCTGTGTGTTTTGGGAATGACTGCCTGGGAGTCAGGCAGATGACAGGATGAGTGAGGCCCTGAGCAACCTAATGTAACAGGTGGGGGGGGTCAGAACTAGATGATCTTTCAGGTCCCTTCCAACCCAAACCTGTGATTCTGTGACAAACACACACCTTTACTGCTGGCTTTTCAGATTTAAACCAGACCATGAGACATGACTTAAGACAGATGTTTATTAACCTATTTATATCCAAAAGAAACAACAGCAGAAGTAGATTATCAGTTCACTATAGTCAGGACAACCCTCAGCCAACCTACAAAGTTATTTTGCTGCAGGAAGAGCTTGTCTTGAAAAATTTTGAGAACTGAGGTAGCTCCTGACCCAAGTTTCCTCTTTGTCTCTGCTCTGCAGAGAGAGTCAAAACCATCCTATCTCCCACACTGATGCCAAGGAAATACTCATCATGATTGTCTCCTGACCATTTCAGAGAGGAATGATAATTTCTGGGCAGTGACTGCCAGCTTGGAAGAACCCTCCCCAACCAGGCCAGTGGGGTAGTGGAATGGAAAGGACCTTCTCCAAGCAACCATGTGCAGGGATTGGACATGGCTGTGCCTGGCAGCACGACAGAGAGCCTGTTAATATACCTAAAACTCCATTTAGGGTGATATAATTAAGTACAGACCCTGCAGTAGATAGTATTAATGGATGTACAAATTAAATTATCATGCACTTCACTTAAGGCATTATAAATAGGGCCATCACTCTCACTGCTGAGCAACATGCAGCTCACACTCTGCAAAGGCCAGCACAGGACAGAGCATGGTCACCAGCCACAGCCACTGCCAGCCCTAGGTAACCCTTTGAGGCCTGAACTCTCAGCATCCAGGCATGGCCATATCAGCAGTGCCACAGAGCAGACCCCAAGTGCAAGATCTGGCAGATGCTTCTCAGCTCATTGAAGTCCAGATTTTAATGAGTCGTGTCTCCAGAAAAGCAGCACCGTGCAAATTGCACCACCCCAGGAAATTGTGCTGTTCCCATGCATCACTCTGAGGCATAATTCTTCTCCTGCCACCTTTCTCCAGGGCAGGAGGTAATTTGCACTGCCTCCTCTCAGCAGTTTACCACTGTCTGACTTGGCTCACTCTGCAGGAGCAAAAGCAGCTCTTCTGCTGAGCAAGGATCTCCCTGCCTCCCCTCCAGGGCTACATGGATGTGCCTGCTTCCCTTTCCTCCTGTCCACAGGCAGCACCCAAATCAGAGCCTGCTCCTGGCAAGAGCTTGTCCCCGTTTGCATTGGTCCTCCACCATTTGACATCTGCCTGCTCTTCCCAGGCATTAAGGCTCCCACAGGTTTCCTGGAAGATGGGCAGGGTTCTGGCCCAGCCTCACACAATGGAGAAACCCTTTGCAGTGGCTTCCAGATTGGCTATCAAGTCAGCAGTAGAGTCCCAAAGGGAAGTGGGAAGCACTAGGCAGGCAGTCAGGCTCAAGGGCAAGGGGGTCCATAACTCCTGCTAACATGCACAAAAATCCAACCTTGCCCATCCAGGCAGCTGCAGACTTCAGCCCCAGCCCTTGTCCTAGTCCTACTCCCCTTTGCTCAGGTTCCTTCTTTGCACAATTTTCAGCATAGTGCTATCCTTCCCTAAATTTTCTTCTACCTCCATCTCACTCCTACTCCAGACTCACTCCCTTCTCTCTCGTTTTCCTTTGGAGAATGGCTATAATCCTTCATGTACTCCTAATCAGTGAGATTTATGAGTACAATTCTGTTTTATTTTAATGGTTAATGCTAGCACTAATGCTGCTGTCATGTCTCCATAATTAATAACGAGACTAATAACACAAAACCAATCTAAGAGTCACTTTCTTGGTCTTCAATGTCATTAGTTAGAACTGACATAACCAATTCAAGTTGTCATCCATACTGAGTCACCATTACCACTTCTATAAAAACAAAACACATGGATTTGGGACTGTACTGGAGCCCAGACTCAGTCCAGAAAGCAATGCTACCGAGGGTCATCTGAGGGCGATCTTCTCATCTCATTAATGTTTTAGAGAGACACAGCAATTCAGTGAGCAGTAGGAAAGCAAGACAGCGTGGAGCAATGCAAAAGATTTTGCTGAGATGGGCTCTCAGGGACCAAAGATGCAACCTGCATGTCCCCTGTGACTGCAGATGCTGCCTGCACTCAGCCCATTCTTTATTTTCCCACCTGCGAGTAGAAAAGGCAACAAGCCACCATGAACCACCCAGGTTTTGTAGGCTACTTTTTCACGAGATCTCTCTATTTTGGAAAGATTTCTGCTTTATGGCCTGGCTGTTAATCCTGTAGATTGCACTCACACTGCTTTCAAAATGTATTTCACTGTCAGGGCAGCAAGTTGCTGTAGTCATTTGAAGGCCAAAATTGCTGCCTCAAAGCCCAAAGGATTTAAGAGCTGAAAAAAACCTTCAAAGCCTCTCACTCACTACTGTGAGTACTGGGAACACTTCAGTTTCCATTCAGGTAATCACACAGTTTTTTCACGTCCTACTCCCACTTAGTTTCACCTATTGCTTCTCACAAATCATCTGAAGCTGTTTGATTTGAGCCACAATTTGGGTAGAATTTAGGAAGGTTCAATAATAACAGAATAATATTGCTAAGTTAATGTAAACTATTTACTTGTCCCTCCTTTTCCAATCAGAGTCCTACAGTTAAAGTATAGCTGCTATTAAATGTCTTCCAAAGCAAACCACGCACGTTTCAAATCGGTCTCAATTTAGCAGTTTTATTTTTGTGTTAAATGATAGGGAACAGCATTAGTACAAGGGTCATTATGTGAGTCAGCAGCACATGGCAGCTGCCTCTTCCCAACATGACTGAGAACAGCCTCCTGCTGCCCTTCATCCTGGGCAATCCTCTTCTTCTTCCTGTTTCTGTCTAATCCCATCCCTGACTGCAGAGCCATTCTATGCCCAGTGGAAGAGCCTGCTCCCTATCCAGCAGTACTATTCAGTATTTCTCAGCACTGGAACATGCCAAGTGATTTCAAACAGGAGGAAGCCAATACTATTGCCTTGAATTTTTATAGAACATAAGTATGGTGCATCTGCCACAAACACTAAAGGGAGAGAGGTTTTCAGCAGGAAGACCCCAAGAAGCAAGGGATGCAAAAACACAGCCCTGTTTGCCCACGCCAGGCCACCCAAGTCACAGCTGACAGATCTGATGGATTTAAGCAGACCCAGCCTGTGGCCTGTGTTTTGGTAGGCAACCCTCAGGCAAAACTGAAGGCATTGTTCTCCAGAGATGGTGCTTGGCACTAGGTTCTCAAAGCCATCACCAGCTGCTGCATCATGGTTCCAGGAAATCACAGGAGCACATGGGTCTGCTGCAGTACAGAGACACTACAGACACACCACGTCCTTGGTTCAACACCAAACAATGCCTCCAAACAAGGAGATGCATTCTGCTCCAACTGCTGTTTCACAGGTGAGCCCTCACCTGATCCTTCCCTACAGCATATTTTGCTTGCTGCATAACTCTGAGTTTCTGTGAGGCTGGAGACAGCACAACATGCTGCAGTTATTAATCACACCATGCAGCACTGCTGTTAGGCTTTGTGTCATGAAGTCTTCACCTGCTTAACACGAAGCAGTGGCACTGACCCCCTCTGCAAGTTTCTGCTGATGCCCTGCATTCCATTCCCTTACCTTCACTATTTTCCAGCTGTTTCAAAGACCATGAGAAGCTTTTGAGAAGAAAACAGCTTTGTGTCTTGCAACTGCTGCATTTCAAGTAAATTATTTTGGGTTTTGGCTTTATTACAAAATAATAAACATGACAATAAATCAAGGCAAAACAGAAAGAGGATAATGTTGGAGGTTTGCCACCTGTGTGCAGCATCTTACCAGCTTAACTGCAGCTACAGAAATTAAAGTTGGGGATTTCAAAATCTTCAAGCAATGAAAGAACACAGCCCTGGCAGAGCAATTAAGGATTTACACAGCTACTTCCAGCACTCGCACTAAGCTTATGCTTATTTCAAGGGAATGTGGTCTCAAAATTAAAACTGCCAAAGAAAAAAAAGCTCAGATGGTTTTTAAAATCTTCACAGTTTTAAAAGCATCAGGTGCATATTTGGCTTTTTGTTTATTTTTCTGGGGCAGGAAAATACTAGCTGTCCAAAAATGCCTCTGAAAGAATAAAGAGCTGTAATTGCTGTAGAGACAACAAAACCCACACCAACCACATAAATAAATTTCAGTGCTTGACAGTGGCCATGGTATTTTCACTGTAACAGTAACAATACTGGGAACAAGGAACAGACTGTGGCCATTTATCATGGGAAATAATCAAAAATGCCTGAGTAAAATACAAACTTATCTGACTCACACATTTTCTTTTCCAGGTCCTTTTCTGCAATTACCTTTATTTCTCTCACTTGTTTGATATGAGTTCACAAGATATCCCAGTACCTGCAGTGCCCTTCTGGCCTCCAAAGGTGGCCATGTGATCCTAACAGCACCAATTAAATAGTAAGCCTCACTAGGTAGGGTGAAAGCCACAGCCCTGGAAAAGTGGAATGACACATTTGGTGACTGACACGTAATCCCTGGCACTGGCAGACACCCAAACATACACTGCAGGCAAGCCCAGGAACATGTAGTAGACACTTTTCTACTGGAAGGGGAAGTGGAGAGACACGTATAGAATTGTTAAAGCAAAACTCTGGATTCTGTTTTGTGAAAGTTTGAATGCTGCATAATTGATGCTTTCAGATACTGTTTCTCAGCACTCCCATGTTATAGCCTCTCTGAAATTTTATTTTGGTTCAGCAAAGAGATCTGGGAAGATGACAACTCTGATCCTATGCCAAATGCAGGCTGGCAGACAGCTGACAAAGAAAGCAAGCTCAGAGAAACATGGAGTTTTTCAGGAGCATAAGGTATCACAGGTGGCTCAGAAGTATCCGAGTCTAAAGGGACTGACCCTGTAACCATGGTTTCTAAGTGGAGAATGATCTCACAGAGGCAAAAAAACACACATGGGTCCAAAATTCCACTTTTACATGATTCCCTGAGGCTCATAAGTGAAGGACTAGAAAGTAAAAACAGTACTGAGAGAGAGAACTTAGAGCAAGCAGAGACAAGTTACACACATGGCTTTTAAGACAGGATGGCTGGAGAACCATTGGTGGAATGAAACTGGAAGCTGCCCTGCCAGTCTGAAATCAGCCCGAGGGTGTCATGCAGAAAGAGGCATTAACTGACAAGGAGCTTGATTATGTGAGGTGGGACTCAGTCCAAACCCTGGTGAAATATGGCCTGTGTTCAGTGGGCAGTTCCAATGGAGGTGGGGGATTTGGCAGCTCAGAAGAACTAGGAAGATGTTTACTCTGGAGCAGACCAAGGATGTACTGACAGTGCAACATGTTTCAGTGGGATGAGGTGGGCACAGTTTGCTCTCCTACCTCCAAAAATGTACCTGCAGTCAAACAGACACCACCACACCTCACAGAGGGGCTCTGAGCTTGCTGCCTCACAAGGGATTCACACTGACAAATATTGTTATTGTTTTCCAGATCAGAAAGGGGTGTCAGGTATGACTGTGAATAACCAGTTTTCCAAAGCCTACTTGTAATCATTGAAGTTGAAATAGCCCCATCTGTCTTGCTGTAATCAAGAAATGGAGGCCAGAGGCAGCCTCCTGCAAAGCAGGAGATAGCTGAGGCTCTAAGGACCTCTGGCCAGATTATGGAGAGACCTCAGAGCTGCCAACTGGCCCCAAAACACCCTTCCTTTTCTTGGTAGGGGATCCATGATTTACCACTAGGAGAGGTGAATGGCATTGCTTCAGGACTGTGCAAGGTGATGAGCCACACCACATGGTGCCAAGTCAGCCCCTTGAAATCAGCAGGACTTCGGCCTCAACCACCCAGCTAAAAACCAGGATATGCACATGCACCATCGAGATGTTCTGAGAACTCAAATACATTCAAGCACTCAGATGACACAGTAATCAGGGCTATAAATACAGGGATCTGAGCTCATTTAGGAGGAAAAACAATGTCATTCTGTCCTTCAAATGACGGATTCCTATGGCCAGGGTTCAGCCTTGATGAGACCTGCAAGAAGAAAGCTGTTCCCAAATTTCTCACTGCCTTCCTCCTCTTCCCTTAGCTTCTGCCCAGGATCTCGGCTCATGTGCCAGAGTATCGTGGCTGGCTCATTGCTCCCTATTAATTGCAGATCTGCTGATCCTTGAAGCTGCCATAGCCAGTGAGAAGCAGCGAGTTCACTGCTCTTCCCAAATCTCACCACTTTCTTAATGTCCTCAGGAGACCCCATTTGGAAATGAAGTCATGGGTTCATTACAGCTGTTCAGAGACAGCTCTCCCACTGAGGTTCTCAGGAAATTGAAACAAAATGCTCTGGAAAGATGGCGCTGCCAAGCAAAGCAATTCACAGTGGTGCTTCTGGCACAAGATGCTGAGCTCCCTCACCAGCACCTTAGACAGTTAAGAAACAAAAGGAATGACACTTCTGGACCCCATTTCCCTCTTCCATTTATTTCTTTCTCCAGTGCCTAACCCAGGTCAAGCCTAAACATCAGTGTGACTTCCACTTGCTCTCTGCCATCAATCTTCCTTTGTTTCCACATTGAAGTCATGCATCAGCAACATAGTTAAGGAGGGACGTGTCCACACCACATTCTGTCAGTACAGATTATTTCACTCCCCTAAACTCCTTGGGGGTGTAGTTTTCAGAAAGCCCAAATAAAGCAGATGTCTAAAGCCTTAGGCTTGTGGAGGCAGGTATTACTAAAGCCTGTCACCAGCAGCAGTGAAGTTTAGCATATTCTCCCCAAACATTTAGGTTCAGTCCAGTAATCACTACAGATATACTCAGGTGAAGTTGAAGTTCTTATTGAAAAATAATCACTGCACAGCAGCTCCAAACAAACAACAGCTCTTGCTAAAGAACTTCATGACAGTAAAAACTCCCTGGATTCTATCAGGACTAGCTTTCAGCTCTGTGGCCTCCACTGTTGCCCCAGAGAAGCTGCTTGCATTTTTCCAAAACATGCTTAATCCCGCTGCTTGCAAGGGACTGGCAGCCCAAAAACAGCACTTGGTACCAGAACTTCAGGTTGGAAGTAAAGGAAAAGACAAATACAAGCTTGGAAATCGGAAGGGGGAAGTGGATGAGTAGAGAGAGGAGGAACAGAAATAAAGGAGATTTCTGATTAAATGTAAGCTTTTCCAATGGACTGAGAGGCTTTAAGAGAACTTTGATAGAAGCAGCTCCACTTCCATGAATGTCTGTGGAGCCTTGCTACTGGCTGGCTCTGCTGTGTTTCTCCAAGGTTTCCATGTCCACAGAAGCCACAACATAGATAATGTTCAGAAACAAACTAGTTTAAGGGTCTGTCAGGAAACGCTCAACACGGAAATGAGAGGATGGATGGATGAATATCAGACTGTGCAAGGAGTCTGGAGCAAATGGCTGGAGGTCAAACGAGAAGGGCGTGCAGTTGTGTTTTTTCTTCATATGCTACAAACATGCACCACAATGGCCAAGCAGCCTACTCAGCCCTGTCTGACACTTGCACGTTCATTCCTGGCCTAGAAGCACAGGGATCCATGGAGCTGCAGAGGCTGCAAGGCCCAGCAACTGCAAATTTGACTTGATGTGAATTTTCTCATGCTCCTATCACACCCCTCCCCCCTGCTGAACTCAAATGAAGCTGATAAGAATAATTCCAAGTTCAGTTCCCACAGAAGTGCCAGACAGCAATCTACTCCCCTGGAAATACATTTCAGTGTTTCCATAAGAAATGCACTAAAATTTCAACTTCCTGGGAAAATTTTAAAGTTTAGATGCATTCTGATTTAGAATTCATTTTTGTCCCACAAGCCTCAAGAATGATTATGGAAATAAATTTCTCAGTGAGCTTTAATGCAAATAAGCAAATAAATGCAGTATCTCCAAAACAATTCCTAAATCTCACTTGTTTCATTCAAAATTATCCCTAGCAATGACTGCTACAGGAGAACAGGAGGTGTTGCATCCATTTCAAGGAAGTCTGAAAAATGCCCTTGTCCTAATGAAGGAGAAAGCTCTAAACTTTTGAAAAAAAAGAATAAAAGTCTGTGGCAGTTGAGATTCATTATCACCAACAAACAGTCCCAAATGGTGTATTCCAAGGTTTCTGGCTGACTCAGCTGTCAGAACCTGCCATCCTAATCAATGCTTGTAAGAGCACTTACACACAGTGGGGCTTCATCCAAGTCAACAGTCCAGCTCTTGGCAATTAAACAGAACCAAAATGGATGTAAAAAACACCAGTATCGTCTTATTTAAAGAAAGATGTGCTGGGTTAGTAAGACCTACACATGGAAATACTGTTTTTCAAAAAATTCATCCACTGGAAATTATTCTGGAAAAGAATGGGGGAGGAGAGACAGATAAGGGAATAGGAACAAAGAAATATTAATAAATTTGGGATTAATCCAAAAACTAATTTAACAGCTGAGAGATTCCAAGGGAGAAACTGAAAAGGCAAAAGGAATAGCATTCAAAATGGCTTTTTTATATTATTATTGGAGGGTTTGGAAAACAAATGCAGCATAATGATTTACCTGAGAGTGGGAGTTTTTTCTCCTACTTTTTTGGTGGCTAGAAGTCTTATTTAAACAGTTTGAAACCTACAAACCTCAACTATAATGGGAAGAGGAGGATGTTCTTGTATCTCTCCGTTACACAAGCCACCAACACATGCCAGGAAATGAGAGGGCTCCTGTTCCCTCAGGGAGGGAGCAAAGGCCAGCTCCTGCTACCAAGCCACCTTTCTTTGTCTTGGACACAACCCCTCCATCTGCTATGCCCCTGTCCAAAACAGATGTGCAACATGGAGGGTCCTCCTCAAGCCATATTTATTAAACACTAGCCAAATAATTTAAAATACCTCAGCTGAAAATTGCTGTGTGAGTTGCTGGGAATGGCTGTGCTGTCTCTGGCTGCAATCCCTGATGAGAGCTGATGGACAGAGCCCTGGGAGGCACCATGAGAAATCCATGAGCCCAACACCCACCCCATTGCACCACAGCATGACAGCCCCACGCCTCCTTCCTGTGCTACCAGCAAGTCATTAATTCCTGGTGGAACAACAAGCTTATCAAGTAATCATGACAAAAAGCATTAATGACCTTGCCTTTACTCATGCCAGGACATTCTTTACATGTATAACCACTGCAAGCGATCAACACGCCTAAAAACACTAGCAAGAAAACACCAGTCAAGTGAATATCACTCTGTTATTCCAGAACTTCTGACAGCATCCCATTATGTCAGGCTGCATTGGGTAAGGTCATATAATCCATCATAACCTGACTTAATGAGGCAATTAAAAACAAATGCATTCAATGGGCAGACTGCTTGCTATGCAGCCCTTTTCTTATTCCACTTGGCTTCACAATTTCTTAGGGGTGAAGAGTCCAAGATAAACTAAAAGGAGTAAAGGAGCTATTTATTTAACTTCCTTTCAAGTATATAAAGCATTAAAGTGATATTCTTCTTCAAATCACAGGTAAATAGCTATATACCTGAGGTGGGTGATAGCAGAAAGTCTTCCTCAGAGGCGAACACATCAAAAACACACAACGAAGGCATTTTGATCCCTTATTTTGTTTTTTCAATTTTTTTTTTTTTACATAACAAAAGGGCAGGATGACAGCTAGGCTCTGCAGAAGCACTGAAACAAAACAACAAGTTCCAAAAGCATCACTACAGACTGGTACTGCAAACCCACACAGTTCTCTACCACCATAGCAGGAGTACCCCAACCTGAAGCCACGGCATGTCTGGAAATGCAGAGGTTTGTTATTTTTTCTTCAGTAAGAACAGTGCAGGAGGTTCCTCACTTCTACAAATGTTGCTTCTGCACCTACCTGTTACAGAAGACAGAGCTCCAGCTAGAAGCAGTTTGGCTACTTGGATCCAGAGAACATCTTCCCTTCGTGTACCACCCCCACCCCTGTGTGTTGGTACATCAGCAGGTAATCTATTTTTCCTATAATGGATTATTAGTCAGTGCAAGAGAAAAGGCAGCAAACTATTTGGGCTGACCACCTGGGATCTGCTGTGCTTTATCTCTTTTTTTTTTTTTTCCTTTAAAAAAAGCCCACACATGTTGGATCCTGCTCTGTTGCCTTACACTGGACTCAAGCAGAGCACCGCTCACTGCTTGTGACTTTTGGATAAACACAAGCAGCAGCACAACTGCTCAGCTTGTCCAACTTGCCACATGTCATGTTCCAGGCAATTAACAAGGGGAAGATTTAACTCGTCATTGAGGAAGATGCAGCCCCCAGATTTATCCCTCACTTCAGTGGGGCACACCAGCAGAAAAGCCCCTGAGGCACAGGTACCATTTTCTCCACTGCCATAAATCACTGGTGAGCACTCCCAGCTGATTTTCCTGGGTCACTTACTGGTATCAGAGGTGACACTAATGCACTGCTCAAAACTCATTGGAGAGAACCCCAGCTTCTTCCTCATTCAAAGTTTGCTTCAAAGGAACAATCCTGGCACTTCCAGCAGCCAATGCAACACAGATATAGACTCCAAAGTGACCCCAGGGCATGCACAGCATTCATACATGTACAGTATGGACACCAGAGGTCACACAAACAGGGGCTACACAACCAAGAATAAGTGCCACTCTCCAAAAGGTCAGTTGGACAACCCTGTGCTGATACAGCTGGAAACCAGTTGTTTTGCTTTATAAAAGCTGAGGCATCTTCTAACATTTGCTACTAGCCCTGGTCATTTTTTCTTTCAGATTCTGAGGCCTCCCAGACACTGCTGCTGGCCAAACCCAGGTTCAACACAAGAGGGTGCTTTGGCCACAAATGACTGTGGAGATAACCACTGCTTCAAGACACATGAAGGACACTTTTGGTGGGAGAAGAGATGAATTTGTTCATCCTGCAGAAAAGTCAAGTACTTTGTAACAATTTGAAAAAATGAAGTTTAGTTCACCACGATCTGGGAGACAGAAGAGATGAAACAGAAGCTTTACTCCCCTCCTGCAGCCAGACCAAGGCTGTGCCCCACCCCGCTGTGAACCACGAGGGTGGAAGATCAGTCTGTGCTTTGCAAAGGGTGGAAAGAGCTGCAGCCTAGCACAGAGCACTGCATATTTCCATGGATGTACAAGTCCAGCACAGTTGCACATGCAGTACGCAGGGACTTTTAGCAGAACAAACTGTGGAAGAAATTTAGTCCTTTTCCTAGCTAAATAGTTAATGCCTTTATTTTGCCAAAAAAAAGGGAAAACTACAGAACTTCAAATGAGCAAGAATCCCTGAGTCCTCAAATATCTTCATCGTTATTGAATTGGGTGACCTGAAAACCACTGCTCACTCAATGGAGAAATGGGATTTTTATAAATACATGTATCAGCAAATGAATATTTAATGTTTTCTGTACGTAGCAGTGTTCAGGCTCTGCAATATTTAAGCTATCAGACTTGTCAGAAAATGTAGTAGCCATGAGATAATTACATCTCTGGAGTATTTTGATGCATAAAGGGCAGTCAAGTGCTTGTATTATCTCAAGATTGTGATTATGTCACGATTGCAATATCATACAGAAATAAGTTATAGCCAGTAAAAAAAAAATCCTATGCGATGACCACTCTATAACTTCCTTGGCTCAAAATAATAGTATGTTCTTTCATTATCAAAAATAATTATACCACTGTTGTTATTGCAGCTGACGTAATACTTGCATTAGAAGCAGCTTTCTGCAGTAAAATACATTACTAAACATACAAGAAATTCTCAGTCTAAAATATGTGTTCTCTTGTTTATCCCCAAATTCAGAGCCAATTATACTTCTAGTCAGAAGGAAATAATTTCTGAAGTGTTCCTCTTTGTCCTTTCTGGTATTTCTGAATAAAAATAAACATCCCCTGTCAGCAAAATGCTAACGTACGGGCTTTAGGAAGAATTCAGCCATACTTAAGTCCTTTGATGAATCAGGACCTAAGACTTTTTTAGATATCATAAGCCTAATTCTGCCCTCTTCTTTTATGCTACTGTCAGTCTAGACTAACCTCATTCCCTTTAAGGCAGCTAAATCCAGACTGACATCAGCACAGTCAGACCCAGCCTCCTGCTCTTCTAAAGGCCACCTTACTGCAAAATCCAAAGAAAATTTGTTGAAATGGCAAGTATCTCCCCCGAAACTCCTTCTCCAGCAAAGCCCTACCCTGCAGGTCCAACCTGCATGTGGGAATACCTGACAAGACATCACCCACGTGCAGTCTATGTGGTCTAGTCTAGTCCTATGGACTATTGGAAAGTATTTCACATTTTAGGATTGCCACTAAACTGAGCCATGCGGGAAGCTTATTTTTATGCAAGGGGAAAGCAGCAGTGCCAGCACTGATGTCAAAGCTTTGCCAAACCTTTTTTTCCACAGTGGATCTAGAGGGAGGGGTCTGCACATGGGGTGGCAAAGTACCCCCTGCTCCTCCCTTTGCAGGCCCAGGGATTTGCAGGGACACAATCGGCCGTCCCATGCCAGGGGAGAGCAATGCAATCCACACCACTGCTGTGCCACGAGCAGAGGGGACGCTTGTCAAGAGGCCCAGAGCTGTGATTTCCACGAGTGTTTCTTCCAGCCTTTATAAATAGACTACTTAGAGCAAATTGGTGCCTTCCATCTCTTTCAGGGTGATTTTCACTAACCTACAAGTCATAACTCACACCCTGAGAAAGGGAGAAAAGATTTATAGGAGTTGTGCAGGAAAAGAAGCAAACAAACAAACCATTTACAGCTTCCAATAGCAACAGGACAGATTGCAAGTAGCAAAAAAAGAACAGCCAGAGTGTCACCCCCTGAGATAGTTTGGAGACCATTTTTCAAAGCCAGGAGACTAGGACAAATCATCCTGGAAGCTGAGATTGTAATCTCAGTGGGTTTCTACCCAAATAAATAAAGCTAATGAAAAGGACCAAGCAGAATCCAGGAAGTTTTGCAGATGAACAAAACTTGGAGCTAACTGCCTTTCAGTTGTGCCCTGTTCCTTTACCTTTGATTCAGGATCAATTCTCAATAACATCTCGTGCAGAGAAGAATAATTTTTTAAAAATCCCCTGCCAAAACAATGAGCAGGATCCACAGCAATGCACAGTTGCTGTGAGCAAGCACCACAGAAAAATAATCAATGTTCTTGCACAAAAATGCTCACTCTCTTTGAGCTATTTTGTATTGGGAAGGCAAAAGATTACTTGGTTTCTCAAAAAAAAACGAAACAAAAAAAACCAACCAAACTTTCTTGCTCCCTCCCCATTTGCAGCTTGCTCAATGCTGGAGTTGAGCAAACAAGTTGGGGGCTCATCCTGCAAGACACTGAGCAGCTCCTGTGACACACCAGGCATTATGTGTTAAGACCTCATACCCCAAATTAATGACTAATTAAAATACTAAAGCATTCTGCCCTGTCCACTGAAGAGAGTCCAGCTGAGATTCAGCTGAACAAGTGATATACGCTCAACTTGCTGGAAAAACAAGCCTTGTGTGGAGGGGGCTCAGAGCATAATTTAGCAAGGCACCACCATGGCAGGACACAGGGAAGCTGATCTGCTGGCAGACAGGCTGGCCCCAGGCAGCTCCAGGCTTCCAGCTCCCACTTGTCTGTGCTCAGAAAGCCATGTGCAAACACTGGCACTGCCTGCCCCGGCCCTGACCACTCCAGACAGATTGCTCATAAAAACCACATGAAACAGAACCGGGTGCAAGAATATTAAAACTATAAACTGCATGATGAAAGCCTTATAAAATGCACATTTAAGGGTTTTTATTACTTTAATTCAGCCTCTGAGTACATAAATATGAAAGTGCACATTTTTAATTATAGGACATGTACTATTTTTAACTCAGACTCTCATCTCCTTTTCATTCAGTGGTTTAACGGTGATAACCAAACAGGCAGCAGCCCTTCCACACACCTATGAATCTACAGATCCAGAGGCCCCTCAGAGCCCAGTTCACCTCACCCTAACCAAAGGCTGCTCTAAATCCAGGGTCCCACGGTCATACTTCCTCTATAGGAGTAAATCACTGTAGAATCCAAGTGCTTCACAACTACTATCAAATTGAACTTCCTCCTCAGAAGTGAGGGGATTTCTGGTCTCCAACAAGGTCCTGCCACAAACAGCCAGAAAACATGTTGCTTCTTCAAAGTCCCATTTCAGTTTTCAAGAAAAGAAATAAAAGAAGGTTTTGCTTTGCCCTTGTTCAGTTCAGCAGCTCTGCAAAGAGTCTGCAAGAAACTGCTGCATGGGAAATAGAACAGGTTTGGAGATCCTGCACTTGATCAACATAGAGACCATACAGTCTAAGATATCTTGGTTCTGTGCATACAGCTAAACAAGTTTTTCCCTCTAATGAAATATAGGCCAACACATTCCCCTTGCTCTCTTCCCCAAGAGGCAGAAAACATTAATTCAGTCATTTCATTAATTCAGACTTCACACATCAAAGTGAATTGCTCTGGGTTTGCTTCTGGATGGGACTGAAGATGTTCCAAACACCAGAGCCCAATGGGAGAGGGTATTTGAGACCCAGTGTGAGTCCAGACACCTACATGGACAAGGACTGCTTGAAGATGGCAAAGACTGCTCAGGTGCAGGCAAGAGCATGGGGAGCATTAAGAAAAATACCCTTTAAAGAGAACAAGTATAAGATCACTTCAATCTGTTCTTTTTACAGTTCACCTTTTTATGATAATGTCATGCTAGAGGCTGCTTGAGCCCTGCCATGCAGCTCTCAGGTCCTGTAGATGCTGTCTAGTTTTCTGCCTCTATGAGAGCACTACAACAGTAAATGCACACACCACTATCCCTGCCCCTCCTCCCAAATCATGGCTCCCTATATGCTGGGAGATACTGCGTGAGGAAGAGCTCTACTGCTGCTGGGTTACCTCAGTGGAACAGGGGAGACTCTGCAATGGAAGCGTTATGGGAAGACACACAGGCAGATCCGGAAATTAAGCAAATCCAAGCACAGGAAATTAATTTATTACAGAAAAGATATCAAGTATGAAAAAACACAACACATCTCACTTCTGTACTGTCAACAGGCTCCATGTACAGGCTACACATCCTGGGCTGTGCTCTGCAGCAACTGCTCAGTGCTTGGAAAGTGTAAGAAACAGGAAAAGCTGGAAAAAACCTAGAAGCAGGGAAGTTTCTTAGAGAGAAAAACCTGTTTCTTTCCAGGAGACACTGAGCTCATCTCCTTGCCTGCTAAGAGGAGAAACAGCATTGCCCACGTTGCAGGAAGGTCGCTGCTGTCACTGGTGCAAGCCGCAGGCAGTGGTTGCACAGCACTGAGGCAGCATTGCAGCACAGCAGCTGCCCCACTTGTAGAAGCAGGACTGTGTGAGTTACTTTCAGTGTCCCCAGGAACTGTCCCTCAGTTCCCAAAAACCCTCTTGGTTTCTGCAGCCCTCCTTCTCCTGCCTTCCACCTTTTGGGATATGTAAAGCTTCTGCTGATGGTACAGCTCTCAATCCCTGCACATAAAGCTCTCCAAGAGCTAAAATACAGCCCCTGGAAACAGCACCAGCCTAAAATGCTGTATTCAAACCTACACTGTGTATTCAAATCCTCACTGCTGTCCTTCTGAATGGTTACACACCCAACCACTGTCTTTGTAGGGAAGGATTTTTTATCCTTTAGGAGTAACAATGATTTCATAAACACACATTTGTCCCACCTAGGGACAAAACTCATCTGAATTCATCACTAGACCAACAGCAAAATATAGCAAGGAGAAAATAGAGGTCCTCCCAGAATAGCCTTACGGACAATGCACTCACCTCAGCAGTGGGAAGAGAGTTTTAAGCCTGTACCCTGACCAGCTTTACTACAGTGAGTAGAACCTGAATTTCACACACATCATGCACAGTTCCTGTGACAAGGTTTTGCACATTTCAGACTCCCACCATCTCAGTTTGACCTGTAATTTCACTTAGAAGCACAGACTCACTCCCAAGCACATCTACTCTCAAGTTTCATCACATCACCGCTATGCTCTCTGCAACTCGCTCTCATAGAATAAAGTGAGTGGTAAAAATACAGCCAAAGTGCAAAAATCCATTGAAGAGATGAAGGACAGAAAGCTGAAATAAAACCTCAAACCCCCAAAACAATTCTATAGAAGAAAGGTGACCATGAAAGTGAGAACAAAAATAAGCTGCAAGGACTATGTTGAAATGATCCAAGCTCCCTCATCTGAGTTTCCCAGCTTCTTGTAGGAACAATAATTTCCATTCTGGAGAGCTGAACCAAGGGCTGACTCAGGGAACACATGTCACACTGCAAAAGAGGAATTTTCAGAAAACACGGGAGGAGGAAAAAAACAAGTAGGCTTGGGAGAAGTAATTAAGCATTTTCCATCAAATTTGACATTTGGCATCTGCTCAGGTGTCTGCTGAGACTTGCTTTGTTTCCAGTTAATATGTATGACATAATGTGATTTAGCCTTTGGCTAAATAACTCTCAAGAGCCCACATTCAGGGAGAGAGACAGGAAGGCTCAGGGGTGGGAAGGAGGAGATGGACAGTATCTTATTTACTTTGCTTTTAACAATGATGCAGGGTATCTGGCTGCATAGCACCACATGCCAGACAGACACATCAAAGAAGCAGTGCAGCCTCATCTGAACTGGATTAGGCCCTGACTAAACAGCGTGGCTGCAAGTGAGGGCAGCACTGAAGAGATTGTTCTGCATACAAGGCTCAAGAAGCTGTGCTGTTACTGGGGATGTTTCTGCACTACAAGATGGTTGAAATGAAAGAATTGGTCCCAGAACTATTACATACATCTTTAAGTGCACAGTCCTCTTTGCCACGTAAAGCTCAACGTTTTCCAGATTCTAGCACTGAGCTTTGCAAACCCAAGGAAACACAAACTAAGGCCCCAGCTTAGCACGGAAAGGTGGAAAGGAAGCATGCTGGTCACTTCCAAAGCACCTAGGAAAGAACAAGTTCTGCCCCATAGCTCATGGCTTTCTCTGCATTCTCAGTTTGGCAGGGTGATCCAACCCTGCCACATCAGCAGGAAGCAATGCTGCTGCAGTTACAGCCCAGCAGGTACTTGCAGAGGTCAGGGCTTCCCACAGGAGGATGAGAACAGGTGTTTTTGGGTGCAAAAACAGTGATACAGTCATGTTATGACCTCACAAGGTATGCAGATGAAGAAAAATACCAGCCAAAAAAATTGCCATTAAGGCTCTCGTCATGAGGAATAGAGGTGAGCCTTTGGAAGTCACCTTCCTCAGCACTCAGGAGACGCATCTGGAGCAGAGCCTGGTGCTCCAGGCTTATTTTGCCAAGGTGTAAATTGGCTGCCACTCCTGGTGCTCCCAGTTTGTGGGATGGAGATGCAGGACTCTGCAGTCCTTCAAGCCCCCAGCTGTACTCACAACCCCACTCCATTCACTGCATGACCTGCCCATGCTGTTGGCTTTGCAGGTGGCTGTTCCTTATCCCTGCTCACAGCAGGGAGGTAATGAAGCATCCCTCATCCCCCCTCTTGCTGCTGACACATGGGGTGCCTGTCCCCCAACACAGAGACAAGCTAATTAAAGCAGTTTTCCTTAATCTTTACCCCCTCCTTGCTCATGCCAACTAATTGTGCCATCCATATTTATGACTCCAGTTTTTCAAACACAAGGGCTTCTGGAACAGCACGAAAGTATTTTTTCTGTGGCCCACAACTATGTAAAAGGGGCCAGCCACAGACCCAAGGTAGACTTGAGGCACAAATGCCCAAAATAAATATGCATCTTGGAACAACGGCATTCACCAGTGGCTGAGATGTGAAAGAGAAAGGAATAAATCATGATAAAAGGGAAAAGTGCAGGATTTGCTCTGAGGTGCTTACTGCAGGCTAAACTGACAGCATCTGCCCCGAGCCCTCCTGAAAGTGTCTTTCATCTGGGTTTCTGTTAAATGCGTGATTCTATTTACATACATCCAACTAATTCAATCAAAACTGAACTCTAAATTGGTCCTCAAGGGAATCCTTGAAAACACTTTTTATCTTCATGCAGAAATGAAGATTAGAAGGAAAACTGGGTTGAAGAACTGTCTTCCCAAGCAGCTCAGAAATACTGTAAAACTTGCAAGCAGCAGAACCCACCTTGACTTTAGGCAGGGTCACAGCTCAGTACACAAACACTGAGCATCAGCAAGGGAAGGACAAGGGCTTTGACATGCCAGGGCTGAGGTGGTACAGGTAGTAATGGCCATCTTCATATTCATGAGGTCCTGCTGCAGAGGGGCCCAGGCAGGACACCTCTCCTGGCTTTCAAGATACCTTTCTGTCTCTTGCCTGACAAAGATACAAAAAAAAGGATTTGAAAAGCCACAGAAGTACTAAAAAAGGAAATCAGCCAGTGAGTTAAATCCCACCTCTTATCCTTCCTGAAGCTTTGCTCTTCCTAAGTAATGCTGAGCTTCCCCGACCCTTCTCAAAGCCAAAATGCAGAGCATGATATTTTCCTTTTATCCACAGCATACTATATTACACAAAGAACCACACTCTCTTGACTGCTCTTTTTTAACACTGAACTACACTTCTGCATGCAGTAACTCCACTGGGCCGGCAATGTGGAGAGATAAACTTCATACTGTGGCACATGTGGCAGTGGCAGCAGCAAGACAAACCCTTGGTGCCTCACCTGCTGTAGCCAAGGCTGATCTCCAGCACCAAAATTCCCCTTGCTCCCAGTCCTTTGCCTCTGCCCAGTACGTCCAGCTGCCATATATGGATTTGATACAGGAACAAATGGAGACTATCGTGACACTTCATACAAAACACTCAACAGCCACGTTATTGTGAGGACCTTTTTCTGTGAATAAGCTGGTGACCTAGACTGAAAAGGCAGCAATTCAGCTACAAATCTCGCATAACAGTGATTATGGTATTCAGTTCAATTCATGTGTTACAACATTGCCAATTTTTGATGCAGATTTGCCATCCTTGTACAAAATTCAACGAAAGACAACCTCTGGATCACAGGATAATTTTTGAGCAACTTTGTATAGCAGCAACAGCATTTCCAATAAAAGAAACATAGGGGTATTAATGCTAGAAAAACCTCAGTTAAAAAGAGGTTGCTATGCTAAGCAGCGTGGTATTTGGGCCAGCTGGAAAACAACAGGAAGAAAACTTTGTAACAGAAAGGAAAGACAATACTAGATAAAATTAGTTCATACAGGGAAAAATACATCTGCTTTTTTTCTGACAGGCTTAGTGTGAGATTTTCTGTGTAAGATGCTGATGAAAACTGCTATTGACTGACACAAATTCTCCCTTTTTCAAATCTTCTCCTAAAAACAACAACAAACTAAAAAGGACTTGACATCCAAACAACAGCTTAATCCTCTGTTGAATAAATCAGTGAATGTCCAACACTGAGATTAACTGAACTTGGCTGCCTTCAGCCGTGGGCACAAGAGGATATCAAGTGAAGACTAGGAAGAGGGCAGGTGTATATGACTCCTGCAAAAAATCTCCCAAGTTTTAAACTATCTTCTTGTCTGTGTTCTTCTCAGCCTGATCTTCACCAACACCTCACTCCACCAGGCACTTCTCCCAGCTTTATGGAAAGGTCTGTGAAGGTCTGTACAAACATCCTGCATTTACAGCAGTCTGTGGAAAGGAATTCTACAAGTTCACTGTGAACCACCTCCACTGGTAGAATTTGGCCCACTACCACCATAAAGCACATATGGGTTGAGATGCAATATTCTGCAATGGCCTTAAGCAAGAGTAGTTATGAAACACAAGTCAGAGTCAAATCAAATTTGCAATGCTAAAATTCTAAAGGAAAAGACAAATGCATTTAATGAAGTACAACTGTATCCCCATTACCATTAAATTTTATTGCATTTCTTTGAAAGTTAGGCTGACACAAAGCAGCTGACTTCTGCAGAAAAAAAAAAAGTATCATATGATGGAATTTTGGGACTGAAACCTTATAATGCACAATTTCTGGTCATTAGCTAAATGAAAGCATATTGAATTCCTTAATCACTAAGAAGAAGTGCAATAAAGACAACAAATTGTGATAGAGCATGTCAGTTGGATCCAAAAAAACTACAATAAACCAAACCCTCCACATCTGCAGTGGCATCTCCTCTGGGAGATAAAAAAAGCTCCTGTGTTACCACCTTGGGATTCAAAGGGAAAACAAATTTTGGCAGGATCACAGCAAGAGTAAAGCACTTCACTGCTGTGTGGCCAAGGTTAAAATACCCCACCCCTGGAAGGGTTCAAGGCCAGGCTGGATAACCTGGTCTAATGAATGGCATCTCTGCCTACGGCAGAGAGGTTGGAACTGGATGCTCTTTAATGTCCCTTCCAACCCAAACTATTTTATTATTAAGATGCCCTTATCACTGACTGAGCAAGAGGACACCTTTTCTGTCCTCTAGTAGCTCTTGCAACAGACTTGTCCTCAAGTCTTCCTCATTTCTGCAGATACTGACCTGTTTAGGACTCTGATTAGCACTACACTCAACCAGAACTCGCAACCAACACAAGTACTTCATGCCATTCCAGAAGTCTTGGTGTCAACCAGCGTAAACAGTGATTATGGGGGCCTGTCTGACATTGCTGCTCATGTCTAATACCATCTGCTAAATCTATCCACTGGTGTTGTTAAATCATCTGGGAGATTACACAGAGCACTCTTCATGATGATTTTTAAATGCAGCAAAACAGAATGTGAGTCCTGAAGCTGGCCTGAAGGAAACTGGTGAATAATGTAGCTGATACCTCCCCATGCTCAGCAGCACTTCCTTCCCTCTCCCCTTCTTGTTGGCCTATCCTTCTACCTGTGGGGCTTCTTGCTGCCCATACCCAACCCACCCAGCATCACTTCCCCATCACTTTCCAGTCACTTCAAATCAGGAAAGGCTCCTAGGCTGAGCTTTAAAGAAGGGAATACACATTGCTAATGAAGTTTTCTGCAGGGAACAGTGCATGTCCTTAGTCCCATAAGTGGGAAGCTGCAGGCAGAAAATCTTACCTCTTGTTTAGTCTTTGCACTTTGTGCCTGTATCCCTGCACCCTGTAGGAATTGAATACTGAGCCTGAGGGTTTACTGATCATCTTGCTTGCAGAGTAAAGGATATACTTGGCACATATAGGTAAAGCAGTCAGACACTTCAGCTTATCTCTAAAATGGAGGTAACTCGAATTTCCAATGAGTCATTCATAAGATTCAATGGTCCCTCTGACAACCACCTGTCTGTTCCAAACACCAATTCCTACAGAGCTATCGTGGCATTCAGACAGCTGTCATTGCACCAAGGATAAAGGAAAACCAAGCTAGTCATTACATATTTATACTACATTTCCAAAGAGAGATCAAAGAATATATTTTGTTCCCTGTTTCTAAAAATCAGAACTGATCAGAGAAGCTTCTCAGAAATCTACCAGGTGATTTGCCAGCCCCAGAGACACCATGCCCTGGACTTGGTGGTGTTCCAGTGCTCACCCTCAACACAGCCCCACAGGTATTTAATTCCAAGTTTTGACAATCAGTATCTTCCACAAAACTAATGGAAAAATTAACTCAAAAAAACCCCACTCCAAAACCCAGTTTCTGGACTTAACACAATAACTTAACTGACCAGTACTGTGTGGAAGCTTTACACTGATTCTATTTTAAAACTAAGTCAATTCACCTTCTACTGTCAAACATACATCTTAAGAAATATATAAAGCCCAAGTGAAGGTCTAGAGGAGACAGCAATCATGTTATTTTACTCAATCCAATTTCTAGCTGAATACAGCTCAGAGACCCCAGTCTGAATCTAACATGGCAGGCAGTGGGAAAGTAGATTGCTTCTGCTGTGTCTTCAGTCAAGTTTGTTGCTGAATAGCTGTATACAAACAGAGAATAATTTGCAATTATTTTTATTTCACTTTTTTTTAATAAGACAGATCAATAGAAAAATAAAACCATCTCTATTTAGAAGGTCCATTAGAGCAGGCTGGAAAAAAGAAAAATATATCAAATTGAGACCTGATTTTAACCGTTTCCCTTTATCTTTGCTGTTTGTCTCCACACAACTTGCTGCTTTTGAATCTCTCTGTTCCCCTGTCCCCTCTTTCCAGCACAAGTTACTTTACTAATCCTGTACCCAGCACACGCAACATGATGCTGCTGCTCTGCAGGTGAATGGGCCCATCACTATTTCAAGATGTTTCTCTTTCAGAACATCTGGTTTCAGCTTAAAACCATGTTCTGAAATACACTGAATTGAACTCCTGGGGAAGTGAGGAGAAGCCAAATCCACTGCACTTCTCCATCCATTATCATCCTGGGCTAGATCCCCTCCCAGCACTCTGTTTCCCAGGAACAGATCCCCTCCACAGCTAATTGCCCATCCTTAAAGTTTCAGTTTGAAACCTGCTCTGGCCACATGCAGATGACCTCTTGTTACTGGGAGTTAGATATCACAGCTGTAACTCCAAGCTCCCTTCTTCCATCACTGCAGTTGAGCTGCAGGAGTTGTTCTCCTGTCCTCTGAGTAAAGTTCCCCAACTGCTATTATATCAATATTGAGACCCTCTGACTTCTATATTACATTTACATTGTGGCTATTATTTGCATGTTTATGCTTTCCTGTGGGTACAGTTACCTGACACTATTATCTGTGCAGTTAGTTATGTCTTCCTAAGGGTGTAGTTACTTCACCAGCTGTATTTAAATCGTCTTCCACAGCTGTAGTTACATTGTCAGATTTATAGTGTGGTTACAATCAAGCAGGCAGTGCTTGCAGTGCTGCAGTTATTTATACAGCACGAAGATCCCATGGTATAAATACCTCACTCAGAGGCTGAGTTACACTGCTCTGTGTATAAATAATTGGTGGGAAGGTGGCTCTCATCACATGACTCCTAATTCAGAGCAAAGCACAGCACAGAGAAGGGAGACAGCAAGGTACTGGCCCCTGTGCCTGCACGCCCACAAGTGATGTGTAGGCTTCAGAACTCCAAATTTCTCAAAGCTTCTTTTCTCAGACAGAAAATCTCTCACACTGTTCAGTATCATAATTTTCCAGGTGAACTGCTGTACCTGCCTAAAGGACTTGTACTATTTCCATCACTGCAATATCTCAGTGCCAAGTCTCATAAGACAAAATCCACTAACATACAAGCTTAACTAGCAGCAGTGAGGTACAGTGTGACAGCCAGGCAACACCACGCACACTGGGAACAGAAAACTGATTATTTGCTCCTAAAGGATGAGGAGTTTCACTGCTACTGTGCCACCAATTCATCAACAGAAATGATTATGTTAATGCAGCAGGTTAATACATGGCAGATCAGATCAAATGTCCACCTAAGCTCATCATTCCTTCTTATACAGCAACCACACATGGCAGCATGAGAAAAAAAGATGAAAACTGAACAAATCTAGATGGAAACTAGTCCTCTCTATCTCTGCCTTCAGCCCAGTCACTCTTCCCCAGCCCATATTCATGTATTCACCTCAATTAACATCTGCCCTGCAATGCTGTAAGAGAGCTCTATTTGCATAGATGTCTGGGATAGGACTCCAACAGCAAATCTCTCCTCACTTTCTTTAGACACCCAAGCTCTCTTTGGCTTCTATGGGGACAATTACATTGAGCAACACCTGCTGCTCTGTCAGAAGCATTTTGCACTAATACGAATCACTGTCCTTCCTGACAGTGTTCAGATCCACACACGTACTAAGAATTGGCAGAAGGAATTGCTACAGCAAGCAAAGCCAGTAGCTCGGCAGAGATTTAATAGTTTGACAGGGAATCTCCTCACAGAAGCATCTCAGTGAAAACAATACAGGAGTTCAATGTGATGGATCTCAGAAGAGAGACACTTAAATGCTTCACTTTAAAATTGCATGTGAAACAGTTTGGAAGTGGCATCTTTGGAGCAGAAGTGGCAAGAGACTCCACCAGCTTAGAAAAGGGTTCACCTCCACTGGTGATCTCACCAGTGGGGTCCTTGGCACAAGGAAGGAATATTTGCAGCTCTCCTCCAGTGCAATGGTGAAATAAAAGCCCTTTTCTCAAGAGTGATGGCAGAGAAAAAAGCCAACATTGTTTTTGTGCAAGTGTAAAATTCAGGTAGTAGTCAAACATCCAGTACTTTCTTGTTCCTCATTTCACTGCAGCTTTCCACTGAAACATCCCCAGAGACACACAGTACATGTTGTGGCAGATGAGGTTTTGGGGTTTTTTTTACCATGTAGGAATTCCCCTTTGTGACACCTTCTGCCTATTTAAGATTTTCGTATTAGAGGATTTCCAAGTAAAGCAACAAATCTTTAAAATATGTTTAAATTGCAAAATTAAGTCTTCATAAAATAGGTGATCCTGAAAAATGTCCTCCAATTACAGATTAGTTAAAAATCATTATATAATTTATATTAGAAGTGAGACATCAGCATAAATGTTTAGACCAGGCTTATCAGACTGATGGGGTTTTTTTAATGTGGTAAAAAATTACTCACTCTTCAGTGTTATCTCTGTACTTTCAGTCCATGCAGAAGTCCTGGAAACATTAAAGAAAATGCATTTCCCACCACCATGTACCACGTCCTCAACTGCTTCAATTCATAACATCTGAAGCCAGGAGACACCATTTGATAGCCAGTGACATCTCTCTTCTAACACAGACCATTATCTTTTGCCCAGTTTTCTTTACACTGAGCTCAGCAGTGCATAATTTCCTGAAAAATATCTTCCAGAAAGGCATTCAATCATGATCTGAAGGTATCGAGACATGTTAACTCTCCTCTATTCTCTACCTCCTTAATCTCGGTGATTATCTAAAATTACTTCTTAAAACATTCATCACTCTACTGCTGTAGATTCATCTGGCTCCATCTTTCAGCCATTAATTCCTTTTATGCATCTCTCTGCTAGACTCAAGAGCTTTCAATAGCCAGTATTTTACCACAGTAGGAATATTTATTTATAACCTGCAACTAAGCCACTGCAAAACTGTGTTGATAAGCAAACGAAACAGACTCAGATAATACTTCAAGGTGTATCCAAGAATCTAGAAGCTTTTCTGCCTTTGGTAAAACAAAGTTTGAAGCTCAGCCATCACAAGGGACAAAAAAAAAGGACTTTTCTTCTACATCTGCTGCAGGCTAAGATACTGGCTAATATAACCCATCTAAAATCTAAATCAGAAAATCTCTCAATCTCCTACACGTTCATGACAAATGGGAAGATGAGAGATTTCTCCATAAGAAGAGTTAGTCCAGATTCCTGATACCAAATGACCTTTCCTTCTTTCACACAGGCATATATGACACCCTAATCTTATCAAGAGGATCCATTAGACTCAGATTCCCTTGAATACCCTTGGAAGCAAAGAGAATATTACCTGAATGCATTAGATCTCACACATCAGATAAATGCTTTTCATGCCTGTAGATCTTGTGATCCCCAGGTAAACAACTGCAAGAGTCTCTGTGTATATCTTATAAAAATCAAAGATTTCCTCACAAGAAAAAATAAGCTTCTTTTTTTCTAGAAAACAGTCATACACCATGATGGAAACCAAGACACTGTTCTCCCAGGTCTCTGTCCTTACAAGGCAGCACAACAGAAAACTTGATGAATCACAACCTTTAGGACAAAATATTTGTGATATATTTAAGGCATAGTGAATACAGAGATTGATCAGAACTTTGGTCTTATGTGCTAGTCTGATCTTTGAGGCATAGAATATGTGAACGGGCTTTTCACAGGCAAAACTTGTTTGATGGCCTTTGTACAATAAATGCTACAAGTTTCTTTCTTGGTTTAAATACCTGGCTACAAAACGTACTTCCTCAATTACCAAGATAAAGCCTCAAAACATCTCTAAATGGGTACAAAATTTTATGCACCTGAAACAGTTTTCATGTGTCTGTGTTTGAAGGACTGGATATTTTTTAATTAAATTTTAATTATTGTAAAAGTTTTGTCCACATATTGATATTATTTAAAATGATACTGCAAGGACACACTTAAATACCAAGAAATTAAAAAACCCTAAGTTTTACCATTTTCTAATATTTTTCAAGGAAAAAAAGCAATTATAGATCAACTATTTGGGGGAATCAGATTAGATAGTAGCAATGGTAATTAGGAGATAGAATACATTCTCCTAATTGTTCAGCCAAAACCTGTGTGCCTCAGTAGCCCACATAGAGATGCAAATATGAAGTACTGAAAATGAGCTGCACTTCAGCTCTGTACTGTTCTTACAGAGTGTCCATGCCCTGACTTATCCAACCATGAATAACAGACATGGTCAACAGCCAGGCTGGGCATGGCTGGCAGAGGACAAGAGAGCAGGGAGCGTTTTGACTGCCAGCTTTTTGGTCAAGTTGGGTAAGTGACTCTGCATTATCCACACAAAAGTCAGTATTCCAGACTGAGTACAAAACTTCAGGTCAATCACAAGTTCCTCCCCCTCCAACTCACATCTGCCCTTTGCATTCCTCAGCAGCAGCAAATATGACAAAAACAATTACACCCAGCCAATCACCCACCCTTCCCTACCAAATACCAAAACCCTGTAGCTTTCCAGGCCATAAAAATACAGCTGCAGCCTCCTCAGTTGACCAGTTAAATATGCTTATCTGCCAGCAGCAAATTTAACCTTTCTGGCCACACAGCAAGGGCTGCTCCACAAGTCCAGTGCAGCAGAGTAATGCAGGACTGGCAAGTCTCCCACAGGAGCCCTGGGGTTGCCTCTTACAGTGTCAATCACTGTGGTGTCCACATACTGCTAAAATCAGCAGGACTGCCATCAGCACAACTAAGCAGCTGATTTTGCACAAATTAAATTTGGCAAAGATGTTAAGTGTCATAGAGTGAGATGGCAGTGTTAGCAAAATGGGGAGAAAGCTCTCTTTCCATCTCTATGGGAAGAGGTAGGCTTTGAGAGGATTTGCATGCAATTTGAAGCAGCAGATGATAATACAACCTGATTCCGATTGTAATAGCTTTCTAAAAGTGTTAAATGTGCCCCATCAGAAAGAAAAAATTGCTTTGCTACAGGTCATTTTCCCCCTCTGTTATTATTCTGGGCACTTCTGCTGATACCCAAGCCTGGCCAGGTGTGCAGCTCTAATGTGTGTTGGCCTGCTCGTGTGTCTCAGGTTTGCAGACATTCTCAGATTCAGCCCAAATTCAGAAGTCTGTCTTGTTCAGGCTGCACATGCAAGAAATACTAGATGTAGCACATGTGCTAGACATTATGCTTAAGAGAAATTTTCTTTGTATCCTCGTCTCCTCTACATTTCAATACCAGTTTTCTAATTTCTTCCTCTGCTCTTTAGCTCAATTTAAACCACACCAAGAAGCTGACGTGGGAAAACCACCACAATCCTATCCCAGCTTATGACAATTTTTAGAGCAATTCCGTTCTATCATTCATGAGCTATGAGTTTGGTTTTTTTCTCCTATGCAATGTCTCCTACTCTGATGATAAAAAGAAGTAATTATCACTGATACTTTTTCTCTTTTGTAAATATCAGAGATGGCATAAAATTGGCCATTTGATTCAAGAGTTTCTTTGGAGAACTGGGGAGATTTCACTTTCAAATTTCCAGATCCCAGCTCTACCATACAGTTCAGGTTCCTGGTCACTTTGAATTTCAACAAGATTAAAATGATGCAAGAAAAATACTTCCATTCCATTGTTTTCCGCATCCACATTCACAAAAATCTGGAGAGCAGTAGCTCTGACCTCCCCAGTTCTGATACACACACAGAGGCATATTTGTAGCACAGTTCACAGTGTGTTCATTAGCATCTCACTTAACTCTTCCCGGGTGTTTCATTGCAGTAAATGAGCTTTTCTTTCACTGGGTCCAAAATGCAGAAAAGGCCTCCCTCTCTGCCCACCTGCAAAGAGATTTCTCATAGAAATTAGGAAAAGCAAAAAGCAGCCTGAGGGACAGTTTTATGCTTCCATGTCCTTAGGGATGACCCAACAGGCTGGTGCACAGCATGGTTCAGCACTCAAGCAGTCAGGTTAATGTTCAGGAACATAATACAATGAGATTTATTTTCTGTATACCAACTTTCATAGAAGAGAGAGGACTGCTCTAAGGATTAAGAACAAGAGTTTCATAAAAGCTTCTCAAGCCAAGAACTAACAAAAATATGTCTTATCCAAAATGAAGCTCCCATTATGGAGGTCCAAAGGCCCAGACATGAGATCAGTGCCACTGTGGGCCACACTCTGCAGCACAGAGGCTGCCTGGTGGATGGGACAGATCCCAAAAGCACACAGATCTCCCAGAGGTGATGAAGAGCTCCTTGCTTAAACCACAGCAGTTTGATCACACACTGAATATTCAGTTGGAACAGAGCAGGGCTGCTGACCTGCCCTTAGCACAGTCATTGCCAGCCCTGATAGCACAGGACAGCGTGAGAAACGTGATGTCATGTGTGCTGAAGGCAGCAGATGCTGATAAACACCCAACACCAGGCAAGTGAAAATAAACAAGCAGAGGGGAAGCCATCAACAGAGCCTCTGTATTTAGGTCCTCCCTATTGACATCTTGTAGTTGCAACTAGTTATGTAGAGGGAAAAAACTCAAACTAATTTTACAAAGCCTCTGACAATGGGTCTGATTCTGATCTCTGTTAAATGCCAAGGAAAGCAGTTCCTGACTGCAGAGCTTGAACACTCTTACACAAGATATGCAGAGACAAGGTTGACATCTGTGCTCCAGTGATGCCCAAAGGGATTCTGTCAGTGACTAAAGTGGAACAACAATCGCCTCAAGAAGTAAAAATTATTGCAAGGAACAACTTCTCAATATTCAGACTGTGCAAAGCAGCTCTGAGTGAATTCACAGGTTGCTTCCTTGCTTGGATTTTTTTTCTCTCTGTTGCTGACTGGACACACTTTTCCCATGTGAGAGCTTATATTCTGCAAGTCTCAGTGCTCAATTTTGGAAAAAA
This sequence comes from Eopsaltria australis, assembly GCA_034509425.1. Taxonomy (NCBI): domain Eukaryota; kingdom Metazoa; phylum Chordata; class Aves; order Passeriformes; family Petroicidae; genus Eopsaltria; species Eopsaltria australis. The sequence goes on from JAVTVJ010000180.1 coordinate 1,148,817, forward strand.
AAAAAAAATCACCAGAAGCCTCTTAAAATTAATTCCTGTTGGATGAAATGTACCACTCAGAAGACTGTTGGCTTTTAACATGTCAAATTAAAAATCTGAGGGTATTCCCAGTGCAGCAAAGCCTTATGATTTCACTGGGAGTCTCAACATTTAGTATTTCTTTTAAATCTGCAGTTCCTGAAGGCAAATGTGAGAATCTCTGTGTTCATTTTTGAAAAAGCCACACCTGTAAACTTCACAATTACCAACAAAAAGACTCTGAAAACATAAACTGGCTGTGGCTTAAAGGCTAAGGATTCATAACTCATTCAAGAACTCTAAATGCATTTACAAAGAAAAAAATAACATCTAAACTCACATTTTGAGGCATTGGGGACAGCAAATCTAGCTAAAGAGGATTAATTCAGGAGAATATTTCAGTTCTAGACTATGAAAAGATGGAAGAAAAGTCAAAACTCCATTTTGCACATGACTGAACAGACCCAAAAACATAATACAAAATATTTTTCAAAGGTTTAAAGGTAACAATAAACAGGAAAATATTAGGGAGACACAAGGCAGTGCAGAACATCAGTAAGGGCAGAGGAAAGACAGTGACACACACCACATGCCTCTAATTCAGGACCACATAACCCAAAAAGAGTATTGATCCAAGCAAGGGTGAACATGCAAAGATGGGTTTAAAGTATTTCTGCATCCACACTACAGTTACCTGAGCCAGGAAAAGCTACTGGGGGATTTCAGCAACTGCATCTCCAGAATATTGATAGGACCTAATTCCCGATTTATTACTTTGCTGTTCTTACACACAAAAGGCTGATTGGCTCTGGCTGAAGATGAGATTTCTCACTTTTGAGCACACCACACTACCACTGCTTGTGAAACAGTTTTACTGTTCCACAGCTTGGAGCAGCATCCCATACTTGCTCAGACAGTTCTGTCCTGCTTGCAGGTCTGCAGGGCAGGAGAGCCTTCAGAGCCACTGCTGGCTTTGAACACCACTGGTTTCTGCAACACAGAACTTTTCACAAAGCATCTGCTAACCTACGTGCTCAAAAGTAGCTTCCCCTTCTATAATTACTGGTGAGATCCTCGAGTACATTTTCATTTATAGCCAGAGGATAAAGCATGCCAAAAGCTGTAAAATAACTTTGGTCCCTGCAGCCACTCTGTGCCACATAGGTTCATAAATCACTTCTGCAAATATTGCCTTTAAATCAGGATTTGAGGTGAGGTTGCAAACACAGCAATAACCCCTCAAACCACCCATTTTGCCTCCACCTCCTGCAGTGATTTGCAGGAGAGCCACTGAGGTGCCCACCCCATGGACACTTAGAACACCACTTCAGCAGGAAGAAGCTCTTCAAGTGTTCAGCCTCTTCTGAGAGCTAAAGGAGGGTGTTTTCAGTTTTAAAATATGCTCTTGAGAGTGCAGGCTACCACCTTGTCAGCCTGAAAGGAGCTCTTGAAGTAATGAATGACTCCTGTTGTTCGTACCAAAACAGGGTATCACTCATCCTGACAGCATAATGTATGGGTTCCCCACAGCTATGCAATGCGTGGAGCCACCCGTGCAATTCAGAGCCATTTTACAGTAGGGCACTACGGGGTTCATATCTTTATGTAGTTAAACAAATTCCCTATTTCTTTATTGTTCATTCAACACACAGAGATTTAGCCATTACCCAGGCCCACTTGCTTGTCAGAAAAAAAAAAAAAAAAAAAATAGATTTAGCCTCCCAGGCTCCTTTTCCACCTGAAGAATTTGAAATGTGCACAAGCCAACAGAGCAGGAGAAGGAAAGCTGCTTCATTAGTTACTTTTCAAGGTGAAAACTTAAAGGGCAAAACTAAGGAGTCGAGTCTCACTCAGATCTAAGGCCCCTCCACACTCAATCCAACTACAATAATTAGCAGGTTTCTACCTCAAAGCCCCCATTTCACCATGTGAGCTTACAGAAACCTAGAGGTAGCAACACTAAAACCTACAAAACCCCAAGTGGCACTTCAGCTTCCCTAGAACCCCAAATCTCAGGAGTTTCCATAACCTCCAGGGTCAGCTTTCCCAGACAAGGGTTTGAATATTACAGGGTTGGTTGCCAGGAGTAATGTAAATAAAGAGTAATTAATAAGTAATAGGTTCTCTACAAAAAGGTAACAGCAGCAGCTGAGAGCACAGACACCATCTACAGAGCTGCAAAAACTTGCCCAGAGGGATGGGCTGCCCCTGAGTGGGATGTGGGTCAAAGCCCCATGCATTCCCTGGCCAGCCATTGACCATGCTGTCTAGGATAACAGGAGGAATAAGGGAGTATGGAAGGCATTAAAAACCCCACTGAAACCCAGCTGATTTAGTTGCTTTATCTTCTTTTCACCTCCTCTGTTGCTCCTGATTGCCCTTCAGCAAATGCTGTGACTGACAGGTACACTTCAGCTTTCCTGCTACCCTATCCAGGACCATGAAATTGTGGAAAAGTTGCAAAGAGAATTATGAAATAAATACTCTTCTATCTGATCTGCTACAGCTCTCACGTGACAGCTGCTGCTTTCCAAGCTCCTCTTTATCCTTCTGGCAATGAACATTAAAGAAGCATCCTGAAAATTACAGGCTGCTGAGAGAGACTTTGCACAGCTGGAAAGAAGCCCATGGCAAACACAATCCCAAGGAAGCCAGAGAGCAATGGTAACACAAAAAATTTGGCTGGTACATGAGCTGCACAGCCAGCTAAACCCTTCCAATCCCATTGCTTTGGTCCTTCAGCATCCGCACTACTACTGCTGTAGAAAAGGTACAAGAGTGCCACCGTGTCCCTTCGGTGAGCTAAACCAACTCCCTGAGCACATTTGTTTATCAAAGAAATTAAAAACTGTGTCATTTGCCTTTACTGCTCCGTTTACACCACATTCAGAACATTAGGCCCTTTTGTTTATTCAGCACCATATGATTATGTGATTGCTCTGACGTGAAGCGGGTGGAGAGAGCCAGAGCGTGGGGAAGAGAGCAAGGAGGCGGAATCGCATTTACTTTCACAATTCCTCTTGGACAGAAACTCATTAAAGTTTAACTCGCATCCTTCCAAGCAATCATAGCACATAAACAGAATGTAATATACAGTGCAAAGGAAGTTCTTTGTGGGGAAAATAGCCCAGACAGTACAAAATGGGTGGCACAGTGCCCACGATTCCCATGCAGCTCTTTGGCCTGTGTGGTGCTGCTCCACACTTCCCTCTTTCCAGAAGTCATGTGGCCAGAGCCTTATCTCCCATAACAGTTTGACCTTGTTCTTGATCATTTTATATTGTCTAGGTAGATGGCCCTCCCCATTTCACAGAATGAAGTCTTTACTGATAAAAGCCAGACTCTCACTACAGTAAGGGTAGGAGGAACTGTCCCAGGCAAACCTGAACACAGGCAATAATGCATTGCTCCTTGAAACTGCTCTAGTTTCCATGTAAAACCAGATAAAATGCAAGTTTGCCCCAGGCTCAGCAAGACATTAACATGTTGAAAGATGAAGGCAGAAGGGGAATTCACACCTGGGTGTTTTTAGTTACTGCACAGGGAAAGGACAAAAGGGCAGGAAAGGAGAGCAGAGTCACAGAGAACTTTGCCTGCCAAGGAAAAATCTGGACATCTTAATCAAAACCAACAATCCCCAGAAGTGCCATTTTACTTTCTTCTGATTTCAGAAAAGTCAGGGGACACCTTCAAATTTGACACTAAAGAGAACAGGTGCAGAACAAAGGTGCTTTTGGACCACTCAAAGTGTTTTCTTTCATTCTTACTGCTGAAAGAATGCAAGGGAAGGCAAGGCAAAACTTCAGTAAAACAGACTCCCAGACCTGGGGTTGGCCCATCTAAATTGAGCACAGGTAGCTGTGAAAACAGGATGGACATGAGAGCACTTGGGCTCCCAGTGCTGCTGACCATATTTTGAATGTATCTTTACTAGAATTGCCATCAGAGAGAGTAAAACAGTGGGACAAAGCCCAACGTTATCCCAGAACTCTGCTCCTTCATTTAAGACAGAACAGCCAGGGGAAATGCTCAAAGACAACTCCACACCTCAGCCCAGAAGAATGGGATCCTAACTCTTGCTACCACTACTTGCATGCATCTTAAAACTACTGGAAAATTGATTCAGTTGTCCTCCTATTGAAGTTGTTAGGATTTTTAAATTTGTCTATCCCTCCCTGTCACTGAACAGTTCATTAAACCCAAGTCTTGGAGGGCACAATTTTAATTAGCCCTTTGCAGTCTCTAGGTGAGAAGGGGCCCCTCAGAAGCTGGCAGGGACAGTTGCTTGGCCCTGTGCATGCTGAGTCACAGAATAATTGATGTTGAAAACTCTGGCACAATTATTCTCCTCCCTCTCTAAACTCATGCCACATGGGGCACTTTTAGGAGAAAATGTGTTCTGGATGTGGGGGCACTGCCTCAGTCAGGAACACACAAACAAGGATCTGTCCTTTGCCTCTCTTGCTGGATACAACCTCCCTTGGCTGCCACAGGGATAAAGGAAACCAGGTACCTCTACTGATACAGTTTGGTGGTTTTCCTAGCCCTAAAGCTCTCTCCTAACATCCCCATATGCTATTTTAAGCCAGTTCCTTCTTGACCTATTCACTATGGACATGGGGGACTGTCCAGGGCCACTCATTTGCCTTCTGCAAACCAGACCTGATGTCTCTAAGAGATTATGCAGCTGTGAACACAAGGCTACTTCAAAATTTAAGTGGAAAATTTCATTTTGTATGTGCTTACAGCAGCTCTGTTCCACTATAAAAAGTGCATACAAAGACAGACATCATCATCTAGAGAATAAAGACATCTTATCCATTACTAAGTAAAAACATCAAAGACTATATGGAGAAAAGCTCCCTTCAAACTGTAATGAGCACCCTTCCCTGGCTGGAAAGAGTGCCTGCCATGACCACAGCAAATGCAAATATCATCAGGGAATGTTTTAAAAACTGCACCTTTATAAATGAAATTTTGCTCAGTAACACAGGAAGCTTTTCATTTAATCCTTACTTATCATGGGTATAAAATCTGGATCTCATAGTAGTCAGATCCCTTCATTCCCAAAGGCATTTCCCAAGCAGGCAGCTGAGGTCCAGCAGCTCTGGAGAAGAAACAGCCTTAACTGCTTATTGCTCTACTGAGCCTCATATAGTGTAAGCTCTTAAATCTCCCTCAATTTCTGCCTGGTGACACTTCTGTGTTTCTTTAACACTGTCTTTAAAGCATTTCAGCTTGTTGGACAGCACAAAGAAATGGAAAAGCAATTACCTTCAAGTTTTAAAGAAAAAACAGAATTCAACTACCACAGTGCAAAAGCACTCATTAGGCTACGTGTAAATTTTGCTGCTAGATCAGCTCAGATTTTCTTCTTTGTATTCCAGATCTTTAGACAGCTGAACCTGAATGCCTTGGCCTCAAATACCTCGCAGAAGCATACTGACCCCCTCACACAGCTAATAATCTCTTCTCTCCTGTTCCATCTCACCTTGAAGTATAAGCATCTGTTATTATCCAGAAATCAGCAGCACTGAAAAAATAAGCAGCCTTTCAAGTCAGGCAGTCGGCTGCTCCTCATGTCCTTCCATGAACTCAACCTACTTTCACCTCTTTAATTGCCTGCAAAGATTGAAACACGTTTACTGTGCGCTGACTTTGCAAACCACACTCTGAAATGGGAACACTTTGGAATAAATTACATTGAGAACTAACAGGTAGACAAAGAACTCAGAGATCAACCTACAAGCATATGAACAAACAGATTTGCTGTGCCAGGATGCCATGGCTCACGAGTTAAAGAGGCACAATGCCCCTTGAGCATCCAGGTGCTGGGATTTGCCTCTTCGTAATTTGCAAGGCAGGAGCTGCTTTTCCCCTGACAAATGCCACATACAACAGCCACAGACAGTAAGCTGTGTTGCTGTTATGCCCAGGAGACAGATGCCACTGGAGGATGGAAACAAAACTACTGAAATCAGTCTGTTGGCAATAAGAAAACAAAAATCAATGTTGTCCTATTCCCTTCCACACTGATATGTATTGTTTGCAATTCTCCTAGTCCATGTTCTATGATTTCTGCCTTGTTCCCTGCAAGCAACAACTACCAAAACTTCAGCCTATTAACTGAAGTTTTCCAAAACTCAAAGGCCAAGCAGGGAGCACAGGGCCCAGAACTATGAACTTATTGCACTTACATTGAACTAACAAAACAAAACAACAACAACAACCAAAAAAAAAAAAAAAAAAAAAAAAAAAAACCACTCAACAAAGACAGCGACAGATGCCCAATCAGCTCCCCAAACAAAACCAGCTAGTTACTGGGGCTCTTTTAACCAAAGATAACGTACAAAGATAGCATGTTAGGGAAACAGAGTTGTCCTTGCGTTGATTTGTGGTTAGCATCTGAACAGGGTCCATTTTTCCAGGCCATAGTCCAACTCTGAGTTGCTTGAAGAGAAAGACAAATCTGGTCCCACAAACACTTAACAGATGGCTTTTGATTTTTCCCAGGTGCTAAGCACACACAGTTCTCTTTAAAACTCCTCGAAGTGTAGGAGTGCAGAAGCTAGACGATAAATTCTACTTCCCAGGTTCCTCCAGGTCTAGCTTAGTTATGCTGCAATTTATTTTGTTGCAATATTGACCTTAAACAATAATTGGAAAAACAAATCACTATGGCTGAGCCATGCATTCAATCTCATTCCTGCTCCATGCTCAGACTGGCTTTGATGCTATTGAGCTTTGCTTCTCAGGTACCCTTAAGCTGCACTGTTTTATTAGAGGATCTTGAAAAAGAAGTAGCAATAGGAGTTTGCTCAAACCTCCTCTGTTACTGCCTCAGCGGGGTTGCTCTTTGTTCAGCAAAGGTGTGCTGCTTTTTCCTTCAACTACAGTACAAACTTCATGTAACTCAGAGTTAACCAGGCTTGGAGGAAGCCTGGAGATATTCTAAGAGAACCAAGAGCAAAGGGGCTGGGGGAGATGCAGGGTATTTTACACACACATATATATATGTATATAAAGGTCATATGACTTGTAAGGAGTCTTCTCTGCCTGAAAGAAGAAGATAAAGCAACTAAGAAGAGGTTCGATTGCTAGTGAATGACCCTGAACCAGCCTCCTGTAAATATGGGACCCAGCCTGTGGCACCAGGGTAAAATCCTTCTGAGAGATTCTGTGGAGAAGCACCAGCCACCGTGCACAACCACGAGGAAGATTCAACCCCTCTCATTCCTATAGCAGCAGGGACTTCAGGTGATACACTGCCCTAAATCAGTTTGCATAACCACAGAGTTTTTACCTCCTCCATATATCTTGATCAAAAAACAAGAGTACATTTGAATATGGGCATGGCTGCAGCCACTGCAGATGTGCAGGCAAATGGTGATCTGCTCATCTCAGTTGTTCTCTTCAGCTTTGGAAACCCATTTGTCAGACCTGTTCACCTGCCACTAATATGCACCCAAGAAAGGTACATGGACAATTTAACAGAGAAACAAATTGGTAGAAGACAAAGACTAGGAAGCAAAAAACATCACTTGAAATTAAATAACAGAAAGTACTTGCTACATGAAAAAATCATTACAATACTCAGAGCATGCCTCAACAACTGCAATCACATTTCACTTACACATAAGACACAGCTGAAGGATTTAATCAGACATAGTCAAATGTCTGATAACTGCCATTTCCAAAAACCAGTTAGTGTCTCCTGTGGGATCTGGAACACATCATTTGTCCCTGCTGCAGAAAGCACCGCACTGACACCCTCCATCCACTCAGCTGTCCTACTGGCAGGCCTGAGTCCCCATGATTTTCCCAAAAGCCAGCCAGCAAAGAAAGAAGAGAAAAAAATTAAGTCAAATTTATAATTGGTGGGAATACATGATTTACCACCATCAAAACCTACCAGAGTGGAGTGATATGATGCCAACACTTGGCTAAGGAGAAGTTAGAAATTTGCTCAAAGCAGGAGCACTCAGAGATACCTTCACCCATGCTCTCTTTTCCTCATTACCCACTAAAATGAAAGCTTCAGGAGTTTGTGCTTCCTTTGACATAGAATGAAAGCACTAATAGTCCCCAAGGGTTTCACAATTTTCTGCCAAGTTAGTGGGGCGGATGTGGAATAGTTTTTTGAAATACATAATTTCCATTCTAATTTTCAAAAAGCATTATTAAACACAATGACTTCCTAAAAACTAAGGATTCTCACTCTTAAAAAAAATCCTGATATTCTCTTTCCCAAAAAACTAATAGCTATCAGAATAGTGCACTTCTTGTTGCACTAGTTGTTTTTATCAGATCAGTGCCAAAGGCACAAAAGTAACTGTCATTCCCCAAGCAAATATTTCTCTGTATATGGGCTCCAAGCAGAAACACACTGACTTCATGGCAACAGTCAAAAGGTCAGCCCACCTTAACACTTGTCCATATCAGGATCACTGACATGAAAGAGCACACACTGATACTTCCATCTGCAGTTTCAGTGCCTCCGACAGCTTCATGCACCCAGGTAGTTCCTGGATTATTAATCTTTGGCATCTCCTCTAGAATTTAACCCAATCTGCTGGTGCCTGTCTTATACATAGAATGCTTGGACCGGAACAGATAAAAACATGAGTCCTCCAAGGCACCACTGGAATTTTAATCTGCAGAGATAACGAGTCTTTGGGGCCCCCTAATAGCCCTCCAGGATGTGCTCCTGTATCACACAGACAACCCCCAGTCCATGCACACATAGCCCCAGGGTCGATCTGGGCCACACTTGCCACAGCCTGGCCCTTGACAGCCATTTTCAGGATGCACAGAGCCAATCTGAGCCCATAAACCTCTCCCCTCTGCAACCTGAGCCCAAGCTTGGTTTTCCAGAGGTTGACTTGAATCAAACCAGACAAAAACAGTTTGTGGCAGAGGGAAGCAATCACACTTTTTATTTCCAGCAGGGAGAAAAGGTCATTCCCCAACCCATAACTCCTGTGCCATCACTGTTACTTGTGGGTACTCTGCCAAATGCAAACAGAGCAGCTACCCACTCTCATCCACTGAGTGCTTGCTTTGCTGTTTCCTGCTTGCTGCTTCTTTCTCCCAGTGCTCCTGGGGGCTTTCTCAAAAGCTGCCAACTCATCAAGGAACCCAGGCTGCAGGAAGACTCCATGGGACTTGCTGCCTAAGCCACATCAACATTCTAGAAGTCATCCAAAACACGCCATATTAGATCTCAGCAAGCAATTAATGGGATGTCCTCTAATAGCAGCCTGCACGTATGAGACATAGACCAAGAGTGGGCTTTGGAGCTAAACACAGCACCTCTATGAGCTGCTCAAGCATTCCAGCACAGGACTTCTTTTAAAATGAGGATGCAGTCTTTCAAATCGTCCTGTCACTCCTGCTAGAGGGCAAGTCAGTCAGGGAACTGTTTGGAATATGTTCTGCCATGTCATTATACTTCAACAAAAAACTGAGGCAGGAGAAATCCGAGATTTGTTCAGCATGGTCTACAATGAGTAGGATAAATGATCACTCAGATGTGACTTATAGGCTTTTTTTTGGTTGCTGCTGGAAGACAGCAGTGTCACACCACACACCTCAGGGTGTTCAAAGGTCTCATTTCCACCAGGTTTTTTTTAACTGTGTACATCTCTGTTTATCCTGATTTCTGCTGCTGCAGGTGTTTGTAAGATCTTTACAAGATCTGAGCTCCTGGCAAGAGATACAGAAATGAGCAGACCTTAAGGAATTACTTGCCTCTCATCTGTCAGCCTGCTCTCCCCTTCTCCGTATCTTCCCATCATGCTGCAGCCTGGCTTGCACCAGAGAGCAGGAAGGACCCAGAGGTGCCATGTCACTCCACCTATTCCACCTGAAGCATGAGAGCAGACCTCAAACAAGATCAAGCTCTCTTTAATATCAGTTCCTGACAATTTGCATGGAAAAAGATATCTTTGCATGATTTTCTGGCTTCCATCAGACATTAGCAAAGATCCACAGGTACCTTCAGTTGCTGTTGCTTTCCAAGTTCCAAGTGACTGGCAATCCCAGAGCAAAATTTACACTAATTCAGAAATCGTCCTGTATTTATTGAAAGGCTTATAATCTCCTGAGCAAAGAGATTCAAAAGGCTTAAGGAAGGGAAAAGCTGCTGACAGTAGGACATGCAAAGAGTCACTCATAATGGCATCTTAAGAGGGTCTGTAATCAACAAGATACACATGGCACAGGGAGTCAGATTAAGCACAGCCGTCTTGCTAAAATGATTTGAACTGTGATGTGGGCATGAAAATGAGGCAGGCAAATAAAAGCATGTAAAAAGTGAGATAAAGATGGAGACAGGTCTGCATTATGATATTAGTCAGGTCACCAATGAACATTTCGAGGCTGAGAGTCAAGCTGTCGGTTTCCTGGAGGTTCTTTGGATGTTTCTGCTAAATGGGAATTTTCTTGTCATCTGTCAACATTTGAATCTGACTCACTCTTCTTTCTCTTCTCCTCATATGCACTGTACAGCCTTTCATGTGTATATGCCGGCACACAGGTTCATTTGCATCACATAAATGTACCCCTCTATTCTTGGCATACTCTGGTTATTTTAAGCCAAGAAAAGAGCATTTTAGCCACAAAGTAGCTGCAGACTGTGTCCTGGCAGTGCAATCTTTCCCTCCCTGTCCTATCAAGGTGCGTTATATTTGATATGCTGAAATCACAAGACATCATTGCCTCTAGAACTGACAGGAGAGCAGTCTTCACAGTCCATTTAACCTCTCTATTCAAATGGCAAATCGATTTTTCATGACGCAGACATCTGTCCCAGTAGGGACTAAACCAACACTCACCAAATTATTCTTCCCAGATTACAGAGGAGCTATCAGATGGTAAAGACTTCTCTGACAGTGACTCAAGCTTTATTTGAATCACTGCTGGAAAGATGAAAGCCTTCCCACTTTGTGAGACAAATGTGAGAAAAATCAGCCTCTTGTGAAGAGCAGAGCAGACAAAATGTCTTGTTCCCAGGGCACAGGGAACATCTGTGAACCTTCTAGGAGCTGAAGTGCTGCTCAGGCACACTTACATCACTCCTAAAGTTTACTCCCAGCATCCAAAGATCTGGGACCATCAGGGTGTTGAAATCATGTGGAAGGTTCACTCAGGCTTGCAGAACTCAGCACAGAACAGAATTTTATACTTGCTGCACCTGGAGAATGAAAACCAAAGCAAGATTTCCTCTAGAGTATATTTGATCAGCCCTACAATAAAAACATCCCTGTTCAGAAAGGAAAAGCCAAACAACCTCTCACCCACTGGCTGAACAAGCACATTTCCCACATTGCAATACTCTATGATAGCCAACACAATCAAGTCTCCCATAGAGAAGCTTGCCCAGGACTTTTCACTACCCTGAGTTCCCCAGTTACCAAAAGCCTCAGAACAACCTTCTCTAAGCAATTCCAGCACCAATTGCAAGGCATATGTGTGAGCAAGAACCACACATTAAATGCACTGAACAATTTCTGGTCTCTCTATCCCACGTGGCACACAGTCAGGATGACCAGACAAAGGTCAGACCAGGCTGCAACTTCTTCCAGCACCTTAAAAAGCTCACTGATGCCTGGGGTAGGCACAGTGCCTTTTAGTCACACACTGTTTGCAGAAGAAGCCTCTTACCCTGACAAGCATCACCTCAGCCAGACTTTTTAACTGCTTGCCCTCTGCAAAGACTCCAGATTTATCTAAACTATTGCTCTTACATAGAGAAACACAAAACAAACCAAAAGAGCACTTGTGTTTTGTAAGGATAACAGAAAATTCGCCCAGACTCATTACTTTTCACAACAGGAAGAACTTTATGGCATCTTAACTGCTTAAACCACCAACCACCCACCAAAGAGCAGCACCTTCAGTCTCATTTAGACAGAAGGCTGATGCATAACTTCATGCCACAACATAGAAGAGAGTGGCAGTCCTTTAGGAGACACTGCCAAGAGCAGAAAACTATCACAGTCCTTCACTGTGTCCTTTGTGTGATTTTTAGAGCAGCTTCCAAAGCCATGCAAAGGACACCCATCAAAGTAAAGCAGCTATGCATGGCCTAGATGGGAACGGAGGGCTGTTCAAACAGATTGGCTGCATTTATGTCCTTCCTGCTTTTAATGAGGATTTTAAAATTATGAAAGGGAAGGCATGAGGAAGAAATGGTTGCAGGATCTTGAACACAATAAGAGATGAGAGTTCAGATCTCTTTGTGCAGCCAGCGCTCCCAGCCCCACACACTGCTGCAGCTCACCCAGGGCTAAAAGTGTCTCCAGCTGTTTCCTACAGCCACTTTCCTGCCTCAGAATCAGAAATTACCACTGAGTCACTCATGTGCAGTGACTGGAGGAGATAATTCTGCAGTTATGAGCAAAAGCAGGCTGGTCTGTCTGCTCACAGAGGAGAGAAGAGATAATCTACAAGCAAATGTCTGCATTAATATGTGCCCCATATTTTTAACTTCTGTCTTAATTTTAAAACTGATTTTCTGGCATTCCTCTAGTTCTTGCCTATTAATTCTTTATTCTCTGCAGCATCACCTTTCTCTACTCCATCTTTAATTTATTTTCACAGCATTCCCAAGGGAATGCTGTTAGCTGCCATCCTTATGTCACAAAAATGTAATGAAACACAGATGCTAAGATCTGATTTCAGACCTACAAGTTCACACATCTTGCTTTCATGTGGGCTGTGTGTCTCCAGAGGTGCAGCCCCAGTCAGAAACCACCTCTGGGTGCAAAATCTCAGATGGGGCTGATGCTTCTCTTGGTGATTTGTCCAAGGTCTGAGGGAACTTGAGATAAAAAATAGAATTAAACCAACATCTCTCAAACACCAACCAAGAAATGTCTCTAACAGACCCACCTTTTTAAATTATATTTCATACAGTTGCTGCTTATTTAATGTAACAGTGACCACTAGTGTCCTCTTATCTCCTGACACCACAGGATGCACTAACAGAGCCAGGACCCAGCTTGATCCTCCACTACCGCTCAGAAATCAAACTCCTCCTGGTAGAAAATTTCATGTTTCACTACCACAAGCTGCTGTGCTGGCACTGGAGCCTCCTGGAAATGTTTTTTTAGTGTCAAGTGATGTTAATTTTGCTCAGGGTACAGTCGTGCCTGCAAAGGGGAGGTGGAACAGAACTCGTCAAGTCTCACTTACCTGAGAGAACCTGTGTAGTTTCATTTCTGAGAGGGCTCAGCCAAAATCAGTCAGCAGCATCATGACTGTTGAGCCACACTGTCATTTGTCATCCAGCAGATACACAGTTCTGTGGGCTTTTTTTCCCTTTTTTTCCCCCTTCTAATTTAAAAGATTAAATTATAGAAGTATTAGTACCAGCTAACACAGCTTGAGAAAATATTTGGTAACAGGACTTCACTAGTAGGCAGAGACATCACAAATAAGAACCAAAACTGTCCCTTACCATTGTTTTCATTATCTATTGGAAGAAAACATCACTCAGTCAAGTGCCAAAGGTCTACATCAAAAGAGATAATGACAGTAATTCAGTCATCTCTGAAAAGCAACAGATCCCCCAAAGCTGTTATCTTGACATTTTTTTCCTTCCCCTGGAAGCATAAATATCTCAGAGGTGGTCTTAGAAGATGGCAGCATCCATTTTGAACTGAAAGCAGGGGCACAGGACTTGCTGAAACAGTCAACAGACAAGGGCATTTTTAGCTGCTGTTTCCAATCATACGCATTTGAAAGAAAAAAAATAGAACTAGATTTAAGGACAAAAATGACACTGATACTTTAGACACTGAGGCAAACACTTCCCTCCAGTGGAGCAATTCAGGATTGCTCTTTTTTGTCATAAACCCTTCTCTGGCTATTTCAGCTCAAACCATGCATGCTTGTTTTTCTGAAGATATAATCTTACTTGTGCTGGAAGAAGGAACTACAAAGGGACTAGGAGTGTCCAATTACTGAAAGGGAAAAGCAGTCACAGGTTTATTTCACAAATTAAAACACTAAAATAAAAAGCCAGCTAACTAAACCAAGAATCTTGTTACAACTTCACCATAATAAATGTAGTAACTTCAACCAGTGCCCTTCAATTTGTGCTAGAGAAGATGACATTTGCCCACTTTCAGGCTGAAAACAGAACATGTCCAGCCAAGATGTTCAGAAAGAGTTTTTCATTTTTCAGTTTTGCTTTTCTCTCTCCTAAGTGCTTCACTTCAGAAATTGAGGTGCAGATGCCAGAAAAGTGCAGCAGAGACAGTTACTCTGCAGTGTCTTTACCTACTGAAAAGGAGTGCACCCTCCTTAAGAAGACTCTTTTCACATTCATTCCCAAGGAAACGGCCAATTCAGAAACCATAACCCAGTGCTAATTCTTAGAAGTGTGCAATCCTCACAACTGAGCTCAAAACAGCTGAAATGTCAAATCAGGGAAAAGATTAAATGAGAGTTAATCTTACAGTGACTTTTTCCTGAAACTATTGCGACTTTCAAGCAAAATTATAAGAAGCTAAACGTGTCAACAGCACTGACTGATGGTAAAAATGGGTCACACCTTTGGTGGAGATTAGATTCTGGCTAATGTTAAATGCATAAGCTCCCATGGAGTTCTACCACCATGAATAAATGCATAAATCCTCAGCGTGTTCTAGGAAACATGGATCTAACCCTGCATGCAGGTGTTCATCTATCACTTCCATAGAAATGTGAAGGCAGAGATACCACATTCCCCTACCAGTTCTGTACTCCAGAGGTCACCAAGGACCCCTATGCATTGCTTTGCCCATTCCCTGACGCACCATGAGCTCAACTGCTCCACCCATGGATTAGTCCTTAGGGGTTCCTGTGTAAATACTGTCACCATTACAGAAGCAGTCCAGGCCCTTCCCCTACTACTTATTCTTCTTGATCATCCTCCTGGCTGTCAGCGGCATCCTATTATTGTCAGAACAACTGGGACATCAACAGAGGCTTTATTGTGGCTTCAGATGGGAATGAGAGATGAACTATTCTTGAGACATGCTTTACATACAGTCTGACTAAATTCAGTCTGGCAACCCATAAAGGCAAGGCTCTGCATCTCACTACTAGTGCTTAACAAGGCCCACTGCTCCTCAATAAAATAACGAGCTTTTTTAGTTTATTTTAATTCATTATTAAGCACATTTTAAAGTTAATGAAGTTTTGTGGTCTCCCTTTATGGTGACTACATTTGGTTACAACTAGTCTAGTGTTACAGAATGAAAAACAGGGTTAAACACAGAAACTCAAAAGAGCTTCCAAAACCTCAAGAGAGTGACTGTCACTGACTTTAGAGGAAGATGAGAAAATGCAGGTCTGTCCTTGGGCCAGACATCTCTACAAAACTAGAGGATAATGATTTCCATTTCCACTACAAACATGGTCGATTACCAGCTGCTGTCCTCCACACAAAGGCCCCTGGGGAAAAGGGATGATTTTTCCAGTGGACTGTGCTGTGCTGGCAGCCCACATCTCTGTGCCACCTCTCCTGGAAACTGCATGAAGGGTCAGGTGCCCCACAGTGATGTAAAATCATTATCACAAGAGGCTGGAAGTCCAGACACTCTTAGAAACCTGCTCTGTAAAGGAAATGCCAGCTGGAGCAGCAGCCCTGAACTTCTTGTCCAGTGTAGGTTATGCCACAGCCTCGCTGTTACATCATTATGGATTTTGCAGTCAGTGTAGCCTCTAAGCAAAGGTGCCCTTTACTTGTATAAACTAACTGAGCACATGTGCTTGACATTTCACATGGTATTATCACCCTATTCCCCATTCCTGGTGACAGTGTCAAAAGGGCAATCGATGCAGGCAAGGAGTAGGAAGTGCTGTTTCCAATAGGTTAGGCCTTTCACCTGCCAAAATGTGCTTTACCATATCTAGTGATAGTGAATCAAACCAAGTTAATGAACTGTTACAAGAATGAACTGATATCTCTGCTGCCTATGTCCCTCTAAATTGAAAAAGTTTCCTAAGTCAGAAAACACAAAGTGATAACATTTCAGGTATGACCTTCATGAAACACTAAGTAAAGAAGCTCTGAATACCTCTTAGAAGTTTTTAATGGCTACACATTGTAAAGAGCGCCTGGGAGAGAAGTTGTGTTCATCTCAGTGACTGATGATCTAATAACAAATGAAAATTTTACTTACTTGGATTGGTGGGTTATCACATACTGCCAACCACACTCTGCTCCTGAAAGCACTATTGGTTTGGTCAAGGACCAGCTGGTTTCTGTGTACTCCTGCTCACAGCAGCATGAAGGCTGTGGGGAAGACTGCAAAACATTGCTAGTCATGGTGTCTCCTATATCAAGCATTTAACTGATGGCCCCCAGTTTCTAGACATGTCAGTCTGAGTGAGTTTTGCCAGCTCTTTGCCTGAACAGAGGATGTGGGTTTGAGCCTTGAACCCTTCTGAACTTGGATCCTTGCTGCTCAGGAGCTACTTTTCTTGCAGATAATAACAGAGCTCTCAAGACTGGTTTGAGATCCCAGTACCCCCTTAACCAGCTCAGGAAGCACTGGGAGATAGAACAGTGCCAGCAAGTAGCCTTTAGTCTGCAGTTGTCTCCCTTAGATTTTCAGGCCAAGTAGAAAAGCCCTAGCTCCTGCACTGAACAGTTCATTCCCACCTTGTTGAGACTGGAGCCCACACCAGCATCACTACAGGTGCCACTTCCAGCTCCTGCAGTGCTTCCCATCCAGTACCAACCACATCTGATAAGCCATCACACTGCTGTACAACTCTAAAAACAAACTCCAACAGTTAAAACATTTCTTACTTTTTTCCCTTCCTAATGATTCTCTCATCCTATTTGCTCCATTTAAACTCTCAGCATGATTTTTCCCGAGCTGACAGCTTGCAAAACAACTAAGGCTGGTTATTGGGGTGGAGGGGGAAAGGGAAATCAAATAACTTCCTTTCTGCTTCATGCATCATTACCAAACATCATGTTTTAAAAAAAGAAAAAAAAAAAAAAAAAACAGAACCATGCTGGCTTTGGCTTTAATAATACACAGAGCAAAAAGAAGCCAACCTACTCCCCCATAGCTCCAAGACACCAGTGCCATGGCACCGATGAGCTTGGATAACAGAGCCTGTAATTTTGCCTTAAACTAGCTGGATGTTTCTTTGAAGTTCAAAACTAGCTTAAGACTATTGGTTTTCTTGTTGATGTTTGTGCTTTGTCTGTCTTTCTCTGCATTTTCTGTGACTATCTAGGAAAGGAAATGCAAATTTACAGTGTACAATCTCCCTAGCTAATCCTTCACTGCTCATCAGGATCAGTTTTCCACTCCACTTTTCCTCCCTGGCTGCCAAGTCTCAAAACCAATCATCCATGCAGAGACAGCTCCGCCACGCGGCACTGCAGGGCTGCTCAGAGAGGTCAGCAGCCAGAGATGTTCCACAGCTGTAGGTTGAATGTCACACACACAAAAAAATCAGTAATAGTGAACTGAAATGACCAAATCCTCCTGGCAGAGCTAAAAATACCAACAGATACTCACATACTTTACCTACCTTCAAAGAACACACTGGCTATTGGAGCAAAGCCATCTTTTGCTCCTCTGTGAGGAGGATGGGACACCCACAGAAGGGACAAAGAGTGCAAGGTTCCTCACCACTGAAGCTGGTTACTCCACTGTTAAAATCCAACACCATCCATGAGCAAGCATGTTGCTACACAGCGTGTCCTGAGCTCAGAGGACACATCACCTCCGTTTCTCAAGAGCACATTTCTGTGTCATGGAAACTGTTGTCACGTTCAACTCCTTTCCTCAACACCTCCTCCTTGCAAAAAACGGAAATAATATTTTGCTTTTCCTACTTTTAGAAATATGGACTTGGAAGGACAGACTAGAGGAGTTCAATTCAGTGCTGCTGGGCTACTCTGGAGGCTGCACAACTAAGTGGGCTGGAAGGACAGCCCTTAGTTGAGGAGAGAAAGGGGAAAATTCATAAAGCGCAACACTGACACCAGCCTGCAGCAATGTAAGCACAGTGACAAAGCTCTTAGCAAGCTCTTTCTCCTGCCATGGAAGCAAATGCAGCTCCCCTTGGAGAAAAGTGTTTAAAATAATCTAGAATTTGAGAAACAAATAGACAAAACACTCCTTCCTTTCTTTGAGAAGTCTGTGATGGCAGCTGCAGGCTATGGAAATACAAACTGTCTGTTAAAGGAAAAGCCAGTAATAGCAAGATGACAATTTGCCACAGTTTCCAAAGCCTGCAGGGATCATGCTTTGTGTTAGGTGATGCACAGGAACAAGGAGACAATGACAGAGGCAGAAAACAATATCATCCAGCTATCCTAAAGCTCCAGTGCAAGAGTCAAAGCGATTACTTCCACAGCTACACAAACCTTTGCACCTTTGTGTTAATGTGTCAGACTTTGTTATATTAATTGTACCTTATTTTGCCCTAGGCAAGAAAAATACATATAAACATATATATATATATACACATATGTATACACACATACACAGAGTGATTTGTTTAGAGAGGGAGAAATGAAACTGTATTCTCATTTACTTTTACTCTTCATCTTTTTGTTCTATTACTCCTTGTGTTTTATTCTTTGACAAAAATGCTCCTGCATTGACATTTCCTACTCCATCTATCCTCTTCCCTCCAGAGGCCCATAGAGACAGGACCGTTTTTATTATTTTCCCAAGTGCCTTGTAGATTTATGGTAGATGATGCCAAAACACATCCTAGAAGTAGATACAATATTTGTATCCATCATGGGGAAAATGAGACATGGGAAAATACCTGTCCAAGGATGCTCAAGAAACCAGAGGCAGTCTCTGCTTTCACCATGCAGCAGCACAGACATCCCAGTTAGTTTGAAAGCATCCTTATAAACAGGATAGAAATCATCAACAATGAGTGGATATAAGTGCCAGAGATCCAACTCAAGAGCTTAATAAATTTTAAAATTATATCAGACCTTGAGGCCTTTCCAGCCTTTTCCTTCTATCTTCTGCTTTCCAGGTCTGTGCTACTGGAGCAGCTAAAACCAAGCTGCTCCCACAGCACTCATCTGCTCCAGAATGCAATTTTGTACTCTGCTAAAATATAATGGACATGTCTAAAAGCAATACAGTCACCACAATTAAGGGTTGCCACAACTTCCCATGGTTTTACTGATCTCATACATTCTTCTCAGCCACCATAGACAGGAGCAAAGACCCCCCAGTGTGAGTCAGAAGTGACAACCCAGCCAGTCAGAGGAGTGCAGGAACTCCACATCTCTCCATCGTATCCAGATCCTCTAACTACTCTGCAGGCTCAGCCACTTCCTTCTGCTAGATCAGCCCTCTGCAACAGCTGATCGTTCTCCACTTCCTACACACCCTTATTTCCACAACAAAATCCTCACCCTTCCCCTCTTGTCCTTCAAGTACAGCAATGCTCTCAGCACTGGATTTTCCAAGTGACTGATTTGAACCATCTTCTTCCTCCTCCCTGTCCTTTCTTTAAACTTGTTTTTTTCTCACAGTACCAGCTTTGATGCTTGAGCTTTACAGGTGTGAACACTCAGGCAAAAGCAAATTTTATACTCAGATACTCAAATATTTGCAGGCTACACATTTCCAGCCATCCAGCCATCCATCTGCAAACGATATGTGCAAATACAAATACACTATTCCAAATTCACGCTGCTGAGGTCACATATGGGGAAAGTGCAGCATCGCCAGCTGATGTACACAGTGAGTTGCCACAACATGAATTGCAAACAGCTTGAAGGAATTGTTCAATTAGCAGCTTCAGGCCGAAAACTACAGACTGAAAAAAAGGTTGCTATTAAATGCAAACACTGAATAAATAAGTGAATTTTGCTATTTTCTGAATTTATTTGCAGAGGAAAAAACAGAATGAAAAGCTTGGAATAAATTCTGCACTATAATTATTTCCTCTCTTCCTCCTCCCACATCTTCTCTCCTGTCCTTTGTTGAGACACCATTTGTGGTTTTGGTCCCTTCACCCTTCCAGAGTTCTCCCAAACTCCTGAAATTAGTTTCTTGCTGAACATCTACAACACAGTTTCATTTAGAGAACGTCACAGAAGTTGAACTGAGCCATCTGCTTCCTAAGAGAAAAAGAAAATTATTTCTTTTATGCTTCTGCCTGTGATTTGTGGGTCACCAAATTGAGATTATTCAGGCACAAAAGCATGTAAGGATTTGTTATTTTTAGAAGAACACACACAGATTTCTTTTTTAGGATAATTAACAAGCTAATATTAAAACAAACAAACAAAAGGAACAACCAAAGTCCAGCTGCAAGCTTCTGTGCTGATGGAGGTATTCGTCCAAGAAGGGCTGTCCTTGCTCAGAAATCCTGGTGGCACTCCTGTTCATCACTGTGGATGCTGTGCAGGCAGTGGGGCTTGGGGCATCACTGGACATGGTGTAACCTGCACCACCCCTGCTGTAGTTGCATTCTCCTGTGTCTCTGCTGAAGGGGAGGAGCACGAGTGGAATATAAAAACAAAATGTTGATAATGTGTCTAGGGGCCCTAATCTTTGAAAGGATCACTCACACTACAAATTATCCAAAACATTGAAGTCCAATCAGTGTCCGAATTACAGTCTGTGCAACACCCCTGCCCTTCATGGGTAGAAGTATTGGCCTGTCCATCAAAATATCTGTTAGGGACTAAAAGAGGATGGAAAATACAAGAGCTCATGTATTTGGGGCTTTTCTCCTTTGATAGAGTCAGGTTTTTCATCCAGTTCGTTATTTCTCCATTAGGAAAATGAAAGCAAGTTCCCAGGATCTGCCTCTGTTGCTCTGCAAAAAGTGCCACCTTTGGGTTCCCCAGCAATAGCACCGAGTGCCTCCATGCTCAGTTATAAATCCAGATACTGAAAAGCCAGGACCACTGTGCAAAACCAGGCCAAGTAGCCACAATCCTTCAGCTCAAAGGGAGCAAGGAGACAGTCTGTGGAGTTGCTGCATCACCAGCACAAATAGCTGAAAAACCTCTGCTAACCTTTTCCCACAGCACTCAAGCTTTGCACTGAGGGCTGCTATGGGGCAAAGGCTCATCCAAGTCTTGGCCACTACAACCAGACACACAGCTGGGAGATGGCGCTTTCCATTCCCATTTCCCAAAAGGACATCTAATGTGCTGGAAAGCTTTATTTTTCACAACAGAGCCAGAAATAAAAGCACAGGACCGAGACACGCTCCTGCTCAGACCTCCTCCTGGATGCCATCACAGCTGTCAGGAAGCATCAGAGCAGTTGGGCATCGAGGCCGGCGGCACCTCCCAGTGAGTCCCTGCACGTGGGGAGGGCAGCCCTGGCAGAGGGTAGCCTGAGAGCCACTGCTACATATCTGTGCCCAAAAAGTCACCCTCACAGCAAGGATAAATCCCAATTCAGCATCCAAATATTGGAAAGGAGGAAAGAGAGAAAAAAGATGCACAGAAGGGGAAAAAGCAAAGAACAAAGTAGAGCAGTACTCGGTGTTTCTGTGCAATTGCCTCAAACAGAACGAGGATGGGTAACACACCGTAAATAAGCAGCAAAATGTGCTCTCTACATCGATGATTCATGAAGGAGGGAGACTTTCGCACACAAGCATGTGCACACACGTGAAGGTGGTCACACACACAGACACCTGGGGACAGAACCCAACCTCAGCTCTGTCAGGAAATATAAGATATGCTTGCAAATAAGGAAAACTGGCAATGAAAGCTGAATGTGGCCCAGAAAGACCACGAGACACAGCTGAACAGAGTTTCCTTTTTTCTTTTTGTACACAGGCTAGCTAGTGAAAAGAAATACAAACCAAAGCAATTCTTCAAATGTAAGGATGAGTCTCCAACAATTTTCTAGAGCTAGAAGTTCTGCTGAAAATTACTATCAGGTATCATCATGCAATAGCACAGCTTGAAAACCTTCAGAAAAGACCAGGGATGCAAAAAATATTTAATAGAATTCAAAATGTTCTCAGACTATTTTGAAAAGCAGTGACTCTCTCACAGTCATGTGAAACATTCATGGCTAGTCAAGCTCACACACTTCAATTAGCACTTTGTTTGCTCCTTAATGACTAATAAATAGTAATTAATGAGTTCCACTCGATGTATTACCATCTTCCCCTCTCATCATTATTATTTATATGCTTTGCCCATTTAAGCCAGCTTAACTAAGCACTTGTAACAGACACTCCTCCTTCAGCTGATAGGTGCAAAGTAGTAAAATAATAATATGTATTAGCACCCAAATCAAAACAGATGATAATCTGCTTACATCCAGGGAATAGCTGTTTCAGAGGGGTTGTCCAGCAGCTGTACAAACCACAAGATCACGTC
Organism: Eopsaltria australis; assembly: GCA_034509425.1. Lineage (NCBI taxonomy): Eukaryota > Metazoa > Chordata > Aves > Passeriformes > Petroicidae > Eopsaltria > Eopsaltria australis. Next base: position 1,171,189 of record JAVTVJ010000180.1, read on the forward strand.
TTTTGTGTGCACATGTAATGTACTGTACAAAAGGAACCATGTTATCCTGCATCTCTTCCTTGCATATCTTGCCTGGAGCAGTCTGCAGTGAGGCACAGCAGTGGGTTTGTGCTTGTTACCCCCAGGATCCTGCCCCAAAAGCTGACCCAGTGGCTGCCCATCCACCTCCTTCCATGTGCTCCAGTACATCCATCCTGATCTCCTTCCAAGCTGAATTGTGTAATGGAGAAAAATTTAATGAAAGGAGAAGGAGGGAAAGAGATTTCAATAAGATATAAGCTCAGCGGCTCAAACTTTGAGAAGATCCTGGTCAATAATGATCTGAACAACTCAAATTCTTTAACATCATCCTGACAGCAACACATTCTGGACACTGAAACACCTTGGCGTGTACCTGTGTTCCCTTCAGCGTCTGTGACCAAAGGCTCCAGGACAGAAAACATATTAGACAAAGTACAACCTAGCTTGGGCAGAGCCAGAGGAGCAGCTCAACAGGATGTCTGAAGTCCTGCAAAGCTGAAAAGCCATGTTCAGGTAGGAGTGCTCCTGCCACCAGGCAAGGTGGGCTCAAGGCTGCCAGGATCACATGAAAGCAAATGCATTGAGGCAGGGCATGGTACAAATATCATTGAACAGTTGACCAAGGATTCAAAACCTCTGCAAGGGTCTTGCTGCCTTGAGAAGAGCTGTAATAGGCCCCATATGTCCAACACTAAAATCTTCCTACTACTTTCACATTTTACCTCCTCCACTTGGCATTCCTTCCAGAGTCTCAAAGACAGCCCTGACATAAAACACATATATTCAGATTTGATACTATTACAGTGGCAGTGTGAAAGCTTTCAAGCCATTAAACCTGCCCCACTCTATCATTTTATACACTACGCCATGCTAAGGACTGGATGGCAAGGTCATGTAAACTGGGAAATTTGCATTTCTTCTTCCCAGTGTATGTGCATCATGCAGATCCCAAAAGCCTGCAGAAGGAAGGTGGTGGGATGCTCTGGCCCAAAAGTAACCCCATGCAATAGGATTCTTGCATCTGCAACAAAACAGACTGAAACCAAAGACAAGAAAAACACAGAGGAAAACAGTCAAGGGGTGCAACAGAGCATGTGACTTTTCTGTGATGATGTGCTTGAGGAGTCTTCATGTGTCATTCCCTCTCTGCTCAGTGGAAGGAGGGGACTCTGCTAGGTCATTGTACAGGAAGCCTCACCACAGGGGAGCCAGCTTGAAGGCCAGATGTGGAGCTCAGAGTTTACTGGCCTGAAGACCATACTGGGTCAAGCTGGAAGAAGCAATCCAAAGAGCACGGCCCCTGCAGCTAAAAAACAAATCCACCCTTTCATTCATGGAAGAAATACAGATTCTTGATTTCACTTTTTGGTTTGTCCTCACATTTGAAGTGTGTTCAAGATTCAAGTACTATCTTCTCCATTAAATGAGTTAATCTGCACCACCATCTCTGTGCCCAGCCCCCTGCCTTGCAAGAAGGCATTTGGAAGTAAGACAGGCAGGACAGCTCCTGTAAGAGGGTCATTTCCCTGCCCCCTGTTAATGACAACCAGTGCACAGAGTAAGGCTGTCATCTAGTGGCAAGCAAGCAGCCCACAATTAAATCTCATTAAGAGACCAGCAAACCCAGAGCAGTGCAATGTTATGACAGTCCACAAGCTCTTTGCCATCCTCACCTCTCTCCTCTCCCTGGAGACCTGTGCATGGCAAAGGCAGTAAGTCTTTGTGGCATTACTTCTGCAAAAAGAATTAATCTTTTAGTACTGTCTGATAGTGAAAATTTAGAATCTCCAAGTTTGTCAATGCCCTTGAGAAATGACTGGTTGCCACACAGAGCTTTAAGTTGTTCTGTACTTAAATCTACTTTGCCCCCTCTGTGGAGGGGTAAACTGCCAATCCAGCTGAGAGCATCCTAGCTCAATCGCTTGCAAAACAACCAAAACAAAGGGAGGAAATAGGGAATCTTTCCTTATCCCAGTTCCTGCTCACCCCACAGGCAATTCTCCAGTCATTAAATCAGTGTCTGGACCTGCATCCTAGTGAAGTGATAATTCCTTGCTTGCCTTCACTGAGGGAACAACAGCCAGCACTCATTTGACAAACCTCAGTACTTCCAAATTCACACCAACTGCTTTAGAGGCTGCTAGTGCTCCACGGGACAACTTATTTGAGAGGATGTTTTATTAGCAGTAATCTCTGTCACTGTTTCCTATTCCCGGCACAGGCAAATTACCACTGCCTTAAGTATGGGAAAGATGTTCAACATCCTCTCCTATTTTATACAGTCAGATCTATGTCTAGAAGCACTTCAAAATCATCTCCCTACCCTTGCAGGTCATACAGTGGTTATAACATCATTTCAGGATGTCACATGGCTGACTTGGATTTTTGCACAGCCTTTTTCTTGACATCCAATTCAAAAAACTGATTACTTGCAAGCTTAGTTTTTTTACTTTTTATAACGTTAACCAGTCAGGAGCTTTGCTGAAGAGTACCTGAGCGCAGTCTCCCTGCATGTTCCCCACTCAGACACCCAGCCTGGCAACCTTTTTAAGACTGGTCAAAAATTTTCAAGCAGCACCGATTTTTTTTCCCCCCAAAATAAAGCAATTTACCTCCCTCCTTCACAAAAATATCTACCATCCCCAAGAAAAAACCTTTGCATTCAGGCACATGAAAGCAATGAAAAAAAGAAGTGGACCATTTCCGTGTAAAATACCAACAAATCCATAGCTCCCTGATCTACCACTGTCATTATCTTTTGGAAGAGAATTACCATCCAGCTCCAGTCATTTTGTCCCTGTCAGGTCAAATTGGATCAGTTCAATGAGCGCTGCTTTTATTTGCAGTCATGTTTGAAACAGATAAATCAGGCCAGACATCAATGGAAAAATCCCAATCAACTGAGTGTCTCAGAAGAAAAGTGTGTGTTATTACAGGGCAGCAGCATTTGAACAGGGTAGCAGGTTTATTGCATCTTACACAGAACAGTGGATGTGTGTTCACTGAAGTGGGAGCAGTGGGGTGTCCTCTTAGCCTCAGGAGGGAGGGATCTTCAGCTCTCCACTACAGGAAACCTGAGCAGCAATGACTGCAGGAAGAGTTTGCCAGTCCCACTGCAGGGCACAACTCAGCAAGTCAACAGACCTTCACAAGGGAGCAAATAACATTTAACTCTCTTCTTGTACCATCTGGGACACTCCTGGACCTTACAGGACACATTAGAGTCCACAACACACAATCAGAGCAAGGGCCAGCATGGTCCCTGCCCTCCTGGCAAAGCTCAGAGTTTGTACCAATTACTGCATGCTTCTCTTCAGAACCAGGAACAATCCCAGCAGATAATGTGGAAGCATGCCAAAACAGGTACTTCAACCATCTTCAGCAATCAACAGGGCATTACATGACCTCAAACTACACACCACAGGAAGACATGAACTCTGCTTTCACACTTCCCCCTGGCTGGACCTTAAGTGACTGCCCCTCTCTCTATGGAAAGCACACTGCACATTATGGAGCAAGGTCCCTGTGGCTGTGTGTGTGACAGGAATGATAATGGGAATAAGAACTGCAGTTTTCTTATCAAATATTCTCTTGTCCCCAGGGATTCTGTCTTCAATCAAATTAAGAGACAATGGACTAAAAAAAAAAAAACCATACAGTTAATAGAGCATATTTCTGGGTAACATAATTTTCCTGGTGACTCAGTCTGTGAAGCTCAGTAGTGTCCAACACCACAGAGTAGAAGGCTTCATAGATTGTTTCACCTCAGTGTTTCAAATGACAGATTTATCTGCTTTGTCTCCTGGGACAGGAAAACCACGTGAGCAGTGCTTTGACTGCAGAGCAGTTGATGGCCACTCACTGGGGTGAGGCTGACAATCCCTCTACAACAGACAAAGCCATTTAAAAGGTGATTCTAAAGACCTCTGCAACTCCACAGAGAAAGTTTTCAAGCTCTTCTGGACATCACTTGACCAGCTAAAACCACGAGTCCAGAGAGCTCTGGTAGATCACCTCCTGTGTGCACTTCCAGCATTAAAAACACAAACATATTTCCTAACCCAATGTGACTGGAGTGGGCTGAGCTACATGCTATTTCTGGAAACATGCCTTGAGCAACACTTTCATTAATCTACAGCTGTTTGAGCAAATTATTAAGGCTACAAAGCTACAGATCTTTTCCCTTTAAATCCAACATAATTGTAACTGAATGTTTCTTGTGGGCTTTGAAAGTCTGCTCCTGGAGCAGGAAATTAGTAACAACCACTGAAAGTACAATTTATGGTTGAATTTTAAACATAAGTAAACAATGCAGGCATCCTACATGCAAATGTAACTGAAGCATCAGCCTTAGACAATCAGCATATAGTTTTCTCCATACCTTTTTGCACTTAAACACCTGCAGTACAGCACTCCAGCCACCTTTAAATCCCACCAGGTTCACCTCCAGGGTCTTCCTTTGTACCAAATGTGCTGATGTTGATATCCATGAGAGGATGCACCAAGCAGCCCAACAATCCCACTTTTTTGGGGCTGGTTCATACATTACGCTGTTTTGTCTTTTCCAGGCACAGTAGAAAAAGTCTGCTCAGGGCAAAAAATATCCTTTATTACATTTCAGTGTAGCACGTGGCACCACAGAGACTTAGTCTGAAACTTCCGGACACCTCAGCTATGAAGAGACTAGAGATACCTTTACAGTGGCAGGAGGCTTTCCAGGGAGTTGATAACAAGTGGCACTTGGGGAACCCAGAAACCCGCCCAAAAGCAGAAACTCTCTAAGAACCAGTTCCTGAAGAGTAAGAAAGCCCTACAAATTCACCCTTACTCTGAAGCATCCTGCACCACTCCATCTTTGGGGCTGACTGTTGTTCTAGAAAGCCTCATACCACTGGCTTCCAAGAGCTAGAAGGATAGGAATCTCGAGGAGAACGTCACAGTTTGGGAGTGACTCCAGGTCCATCCTGCAGATCCTTCAGCCCTTGTACCTCTCTGCTACAATGCACCTGCTGTCCACACCATCCAAGTCCAAGTCTTGTCATCTTACACTACCTGTGTTTCACCCAGAGGAAGAGTCCTTCTTCCTCCTGTATCATACTCATTCCAACTTAATCCCCCTTCCTTCTCCTGCTTCACACCCAATTCTTTGCATGCCTAGGGTGACTTTAATCTCTCCCACACAATGTCACACAGAGGCAGCAATCCTTGCTCTTCCATATCAAACACAGTGGGTGTAATCCTCTGTTCCACATTTCTACAGAACTGACATCTTTCTCCTGCATCCATCCTTTTCCCTCTCCTCCCACAGTCACACAGTCCTGGATGCTTGTGCTGAAGGGCTTGGACAGACTGGCACACCACTCTGACAGGCACATGGGATATCTACCCTTTCCTGAACACTTGCTACAGATTGCTGCAAGCCCCAAGTATATGTTTAGGTCATGCTAAATTCACTGAAAACCCCTCCCAAAGAAAGCTGGGACTTCCTGTGAACTGCATTAGCAAAAATAAAATTAAATTAACAAAACTTCATTTTCAAAAGCACCATAACCATCGTGGTCCCATATTGACTGCTCTTTGCTGTGGCTGCTGTTCCACAGAAACCCCTGAAGCTGCTCCCCTTTTCACACCAGCAATGCCTGGGAGCAACATGGCATCAACAGGATTTCTGTGGGGGTGAATATGCTTCCTCATCTCTTTTCATCTGTCTGTCCCTTAGCACTTGCTCCATTAGAAGTTACTCCTCTTATGGCCTTTCAGTTCAGCAAGCTGCACATCATCCCAGCCCAGTGATCAATACAGCTGCATCCCAACCCTTTCACAGCACTGCTCAAACAGGGACTGGAGACACACAGACACCCACCAAGGGTGACAGGACTTTGATGATGTGGGTACAATTCTTTCCCTGCTCTTTTGCAAACCCAGATGACTAATGAAGTATATTACATTCTCAGCAAGTGTTCTATGCTTTCTGTGTCCCATCTGATCCAACTGCTTGCTGCTTAATGAACTGGATGAAAAATATGCCATTGGAGACCTTGATCCAAGCTTCACTAAATTTGGTGAAGGCATATCAGGAGCAGTTTTGGCCAAAAGCTAGTAAATATCCTAATAGACCAGAAAAACAACGTATTTATTCTGATTCCAGCTATGCTATCTTAAATCCAAATTGTTTCCACCGGATTAATTCTGTAAGGTAAAAGGGGAAAAAATACTCTTAGTGTTTTCTACAGCCAATTTCAATCAGGCAGAGGAGAACATTTGTCCCTTTCACAAAGAGAGTATTCTGTACCTTACAAACCCTTTGAGCTCCCCAGTGTCACTGGTTATGGTGTGGACAAACACACCCAAGTCCTCAAGTCTTGCACATTGCCAGCAGGAGAACAGTCCATCACTCTGATCACCTCATTACTGTGGGAAAGATAAAGTCTGAACCTAAGACACCTGACATCACTAGAACTATTCCCTTGATATCCCAGTTCAAGAATCTCTCTCATAGTTGACCCTTTGTGACTGAAACAAGATGCATGTGGCCAAGGAGAACCCACATTCTGTTTTCATTACCACCCCAGCCAGCTGGGCTCAAACCTGTGCATTTCCCCAGCCAGTCTTCCAGTTCTACAGAGCAAAGGCTTCCAGTAATGCCTCACACTGCTCATCCCCCAACCTCCTGATTGAGTGACCTACTTGTCCCAAGAGTTGCTCAGCAAGGCCAAAACTGGCATCATTGCATGAAATTAGTTCCAGTTCAGATGAGGCTTTCAGTGATATGCTCCTGTGATGTTGATCATGTAGACAAGGTTGGTAGGATCAAGTGAAGATCCTCAGTTAGGTTCCAGACTCTTGTCACTTGTTTTTCCCCTACATAAGCACAGATAAAGGCCAAACCTTTTCAGAAGGCCCTTGCTGAAGGAGCAGGAACTTGCTTGACAAATGGTGTTTCCAGACTTGATTAAGAACATTGTACAGCACCTGGATGCTGTGAATGAGGAAAATAAGCAGCAATTAGATGCTAATGAAACCCTTTAAGATGAGGGAGAAAGAAGATGGCAGCAGAATCTTCTCTCAGGTAGGTACCACACACGAAATCATGAACACAACCTACTTAGATATAAAAGCTCTTTCCATTACTCCTCCCTCCCCACTTGCTGGCTGCGGCTGGCAGGAAGATTGGCTACAAGATTCCTCTATAGCCCAGGCAAAGCTCAGAGAACTCTTCATTATCCTGAACCTTTACTCTTGAGCCCTTCCACATTGCAAATTAGAGCCACAACTCTTACAGTTAAAGATTCATTCATTGCTTTTGCTTTCTTAAAAAATTAAAAAAATACTAGAAGGGTTATTGGCAAAGCCAGCTTGTACCACCTGGGCCTGAATGGATCCATGCACATGAGTAATCAAAGATCAGCTCCAGGACCCTGACTTCCACCTCAATTGTCCTTCTTTTCCTCCTCCATCTGCCTCTTCCCTCCCACTGCACTGATGGTTACACTAAATATATAGCAAGAAGAAAAATTAAAATTCTAAGTAGCTTGCCAGTCTCAGCATTAGTTTCTTCACTCTAAGATTCAGAGCATAAAACTGCAGCCTACTCCTTCTCTCCATGATTTTACTTGCTGCCTCCAACACACTTCCTATCATCCTCCACCATCCCTCGTCTCTGGGAACCCCCTCACAGCTACTCAACTGCTATTTAAAAGCAAGGCCTCATGTGTGGTACCAGACACGACTGGCAGCTCGCTCCCCGAGCAGAGCGCTAAGGGTATGTGGGCTCCAAACACATCCCCTTCCTGCAGTGTGGCCATTAATAAATCAAACAGGACTGACAGTGCTGCAGTGCCTCCCAGCTTTGTCTGAACCCTGGGTGCCCCTCAGAATGGCTCTGCTCAAACCCTTCATCACTACTGCCTAGAGACTCTTCCCTTCCTGCTGGGGGAGCAAGGGGTTAAGGCAGCATTTTCTTCAGTGAAGCAAAAGACACCATTTATTTTTTTCCTGATCAGCACCTGCTAATGAGGTACCATTGTCTCAGAGAAGTTCTGCCAGCCTCTTGAAAATACTATTTTGATCCTTCCTGAGCCTGTACATGCAGCTTTAAAATTGCACGCATGGCTAAACAGAATCCAGTTTCGTCCACATCAGAAGAAAAAGGAGATGCCTGCCTTCCTCAGTGCACTGGCTTTTTCAAACTTAATTTCTCTTTCTAGTACATTTCTTGAAAACCTGACACATCTTCTACATGTTCCTAATAGACAGTCACTTTATATATCCCAGGGAAATGTTCTTCCAATTTCCCAAAGTATAATCATCAGCAGAGATGTTCTCTAAAACACATCCGACAGGCACAACACACTGTCCACCCTGCTTTTATGAATTACACTCTCACCGGGGAATGGCACTTAATCTACTTCATTCCACTAGGACAGTAGGATCACAACCAAGCAGCACCAGATATATTACCAATATTATTAGTGAAAAGGTATTAATATTTAACACGGCCATTAGCGCCACCAGCGTGGAAAGGAACTCAATATTATAAGGACTGTAAAAAGTAGTTCAGAAAGAGACTACACATGGCTAAATATCATCATGCAGCTCAAAGGATGAAGGAGGACTCAAGCAGAGGAGTATTATAATTGGTTGCCAATTATCCCAACTGGCTAAATTGGTATTACCTCTAAAAGTTTGTGTTTAGCTCAAATTTTTCAGAGGGAACAGTGGGGGAAAGTAATCCCACAATCTTAAAATGAATAATAAAGTACTGCTTTGGTTGTTGCTGCAAGGAGAAATAGCATTTGGTAAATGCTGGTTTATCTTCCTCCACACACAGGTGCAGTGAGGCCACACACGGGAACACACAGGAATTTTATCTGTACCCACACAGCCTTGTTACCTGGGCTGTACTCATGAAACCACCATCCTCTCTACTATCCTGCAAAACACTGGCACAACTCAGAGGCCTAAAAGGTTTTTAAATCCTAAGACTCCTGTTGCCATGCACCTACACAAGGAAGTCCCAAGTAAACATCCCGTTAACTCTCTTGCTAGTTCTGTGATAAGAATCACAAAATACTTTATTTGGTGAAAACCACAGAAACAATTAGGTTGGAGAAGACCTGAGAGATCATCAAGTCTAGCCTTTGACCAGACACCACCTTGTCAACTAGACCATGACACTGAGTGCCACACCCAGTCTTTTCTTAACACTGCCAGGGATGGTGACTCCACCACCTCCCTGGGAAACCCTGTTCCAATGCTTGACAACCCTTTCTGTGAAGAAATTCCCCTTAATGTCCAACCTGAACCTCCCCTGATACAGCTTGAGCCCATGTCCTCTTGTCCTGTCACAAGAGGAAGTAAAACGAGGCACATTCCTGCCTATGTTCCACCTTGGTTGTTACAGAGTCAGGTAACAGGTTATCTGTCATAGGTCATTTATGTACCATGAGATGGGGAGAAATAAATTACCTGCTGTCCTCATCTATCCACCTATGTTAAGACATCCCCTTACCCTTTGCCAGAAATGGAATTTCTCATGCTGGGACTGTGATTTATCAGCTCCTCAGTGACTTCCTCAGCCCATACACCCTACATGCCTTGATACCTGGATAAGGGTCTTCCTTATTTCCTATGTGCACATCCTACAGAAAAAGTCAAACATGTCTGCCTGCCTTACCTTCAGCGCTGGCCACAGCCTGTTATATTGTAATCTACTTTTCTGCAACAAGGGTCAGGACTGCTTCTCCCTCTATCAGAGAAAATATAACAATAATTGGCGGTTTATGGCTCTCCCTCCAACACAACTGAAGTTTAGTCTTAGGTGGAAGCAGCAGCACCCAGAACAAAGCATCCTGCTGCTGGTTTAAGCCCCCTTGGTCCTCTGAATTATTGCATTCAACTACACATCACCTTACAGATCCACCAGCAACCCAGCACTTATGGAACGCTGATAGCTAAAATCCTACTTGGGATCCACTGGTCAGCACTGACAGACTCTAGGCCATGCAAAGCTGCTGCTCAAAACCATGCACATGATTCTCTGCTTTACCACAGTTTCTAAACCTGGCTACATTTGAAGAACACATTGGAACCCAACTGTCACAGTTCAGAAGAAGTCACCAAAAGCTTGCCAGAAAAAAGAGCAGAGAGGTTTTGTGTGCTTAATTATAACTGGCTTCATAACGGAAATTATCATGGTTCATCTCAAATAGCAATTAAGACAGCAGGATGTGACTGCTGGCTTCACTCAAAACATGAGCTAAGCTGTTTCTGGACTCCAGCAAATCCAAATAATGATGACTTAGCCCAGTATAGGGTAACAACAGCCCAGCACTGTCAGTCTAATTTTATCCCAAGTCACACCACGTTTATGTTTTCTCTGTGGTTCTAAATTTGTGCACACACACTGATAGTGTCTAGTTTTGCAAAGGAAATGACAGAAAAATCTTGAAAATGTGATCCAAGTGCAGAGGAAAATTTCAAAACCACTTTTTTTCTTTCAATTCCTTCATTCTTGATCCTGTGTCTTGAGTTTTTAAACACTCCAGCCATGAGTTTTGAACTGGCAGTCCAGGGAATGATGGACTGAGAGGGCAGAAGAAGTCTGGCACTCCACGTTCACTCCATCAGTAAGAGCTTCAGCCTGAGCCAAGGTAATCACCAAAGCCACTCTGAGGCTCCTGAACTAAGCTGATTTACACCAGGTAAAATCCAGCTGTGGTCACTTATATGTCCATACAATTACACTTCCCTCTGCTCAGCCTCTGAGGGGACCAACTGGAAATGCTCATGTCCTGGAAATGGTGCCCTCAGTGATCCATTCAGCACAGCTCAATCCATGATATGTTCAATACACAATCGATTCAATGAAGCTCCCAGCACAACTTAGAGTCCAGTGAATTGAGGCATTTTCCTCAATTCACTGGACTCTGAGTTGGGCTGGGAGCACTCTATTTTCCATTGTAAGACTGTCTTTTGCTGATTAAATCTCCACCAAATTTGAATGGGTTAGGATGACATTCTCTGTGTCAGGTGTTTGCCTCAGGCTACACATACACTGGCACAGATATATCTATGCATAGCTATAATTTGGGAGGAAGGGTGAGATTTCATGTGAAGCAGTTCAGCTGTTTCCCAGGCTAGTGATGGAAGGACTGAGCTCAACCATGTCCAACACGTGCTTGTCACCCCAAACAGCTCCAGTCTCCTGACATACCCCCAAACTTCAGTTTTGCACCCAGTCACTTTGGGTCACTTTGCTCTCTGACTGTCACATGTTGTAGTGCAGCATTTTGCACACTGCCTATACAGAGCATTCTTCCTGCTGCAACAATTAGTTTGGCTAACTGTAATTTTTGGGGTGCAACTGAGATCTTTGTTTCTATCAGCAACTGAAAGCAGGAACAATTCTGTGGATCTACGCATCATTCCCCGTGACCCAGCTGAAACAAGAAAGTGTCACAGCTGGGGCATAATATTGGTGACAGACCACAGGTCTTTGCTAAAGACTGGAAGGAAGGACAGCACAGAGGTATAAAACACTGATAAAGCTTGATGCTCATTCAGTCAGCTCTGTAAACTTTAAATGAGGACTTAAAATCTTTTCCAGGGCATTGCAACACCCTTCCTCATCTTCCTTTCATGCAGTCAGTCACCAGGACACATGGCAGCACCTCCCTGACTCTGTTTATTATTTTCATTACTTCAAACTGAAGCCCTAATAAAAAAGTGTTTGCTCCCACCTCACTTCTCTTTGCTCCATTCTGTGGGTTTGTGCTTGGGAACAGGGTGCGTCCCAGTAGCAGCAGACTTCAAACACGGATATTGAAAACAGATAAGATAAATGTCTTAAAGAAAAAAGCAGGCAATAGCTTTTGACGTGATTAGACTGAAAATCAAAATCTTGAGCTTTGAAACACCCTGGGTACAGAAGCAGTTGCTCACATGGGTCAGCCAGGAGCTGAACCAGATGCAGGGATGTAGCCAAAGGTAAACGTAGATGGACAGAGTTCAGCCCTCTGCCATTCCAAGCCAGGTAAACCTTGTCTCCACAGAGCACAGCAGAGGTGGGCACATTTGCGCTGGCAATGCTGCATCAATGGCCACGGGTGCCCGGTTTCACCATCCTGTGCTCCTGGCAGTGCTGGCCAGTCCCACACCTTCCTCCTGAACACAGCATCCCCCTTCTCTCAGTACAGCGCACACACAGTGCCAAGGTGATTCATTACGTTCATTATTGAATCTTGGTGTCAGAAGCTGCACTAACAGACAAAAGCAGCCATAAAACACACCAAATATGACCATACACTACATTAGGAAAAAAATCCAACAGTCAGAAAACAACCAACCTAAAACACCCAGGAACTGAGAGATGTGAACAGAAAACAGAAAGAGTAGCTTCATGCAAACTGAAGTAAAGACTCCCCAGAGTCAGATGGCAATGAACAGAGACTCAGTCTGGCTTTGAATCTTATTTTCTGTTCTTGAGCTGCTACTGATCTTCCCCTCCTCAAATTTCAATCAAATATTCACTAGTGCTGCTTTCAGTGCAAATAACCAACAGGCAACCTAAGAAGTGTGGCACATCTCTCTTTCACAGCTTGTATAAAACCTTGCTATTTAAAAAAAAAAAAAAAAAAAATCTATGACTTACTGGGACTTGTTAGAACTTGCCAGTCTTACGATACTGTACTGTAGGAAAGTACATCCCAGTTAGCAGAAGAGAAAACGCACACATTCTTACTGCAGTCTCTGATATGCTGGTGAAAAGAAGTTTCTGAGATAATTAAAGCATTTTTACAAAACAGAGAACAGAGCAGACTTTCAGCTCTACTCTGTTTGCCTCTCTCAGTAGCACTGCACACAGTCAGATGAAAAAAAAAATTTTGCTTGAGGACCCTCTACCTCCCAATGCTTTCAATCAAGAGGTGTGAGGTTGACACCAGATTGGACTGAAATAGCTTATAAGTGCTCAGGTTAAGTCAAAGAAGGTCAGATGTACCAGATGACTTCTCAGGTCAATGAAAACACATGGTAAAATGAAAGGAAAAGATGAAAATATTTAGTTGATATCACTCTTGATTTAACAAAGGGGGGGAAAAGCATCTGCACACACGTTCTGACTTTAGGAAAGCTCATAACTTGTCTCAGCTTCAGAGTGTCTACACCAAGGGATCACCCCAGGCTGTCATTCCATGTAAGTGTTCCTACTTTTCCATTGTGGGCTATCAGCAGTACCAGCTGCAACACCTCCCTCACACATGCAGTCTATCCAACACTCCTTTCCTTGGTCCATGCTTCCAGGTCTTGATTCTATTTCTATCAAAAATACCCATTATTAACTATATCAGGCAGAAGTCTTACAAATTTAAAGGAAGGTGCCTCATGTTCTTCATCTTCCCTTCCTATGTCAAAAATATAATGTGAGAAATGGAAGTCATTTGATAACATTTTTCAGACCCTTCAAAATCCACACGAGAAATTCATCCATCACTCATTTGAAATGACCAAACAAAACAGTCTGAAACTAAGCAGCAGCACAGGGGAGTCCCGTCAGCTCTCTCCCAAATGCCACAGGCTGGCAGTTCAGGGATGGCACCACAGGTGATGCCAGACACCAGCTTTCTGTCTGAGGTCCCTCTCACCTCTGCAGGTCTGGCCCTGGCACTCAGCAGGGCAGCAATGGCCCAGGGCAGAGCAGGGCAGGGCTCACCAGCTCAGCAAGCACGTGTGGGCACTAGGAAAGGTCACACATTTCATTAAGGGACTGTCAAAATCTGTGACATGCCTCTCCTCCACTCCCTGCTAATCTGTTAGAGAGGGTCACACTTTACTGTTAATTATGCTGAGCCTGAAGCAATGCTGGCAAGGCTTTTCCTCCCTCACACGCTGTCCTAAGGGGGCTGAGCCCAGAGCCCTTTGATCAGAACTGAGCTGGGAACTGCAACCGCACTTCCATGGGAGATCTTCTTAATGTCCATCACTAGGCTGTACTCAGAACACACTGATAAACCAGTGACAGAGCTGGATTTTAGTTCATGGTCTGGCCACTGGTTCCAACAGCTTATCTGAGGTCTGTTCAATCTTTGTTCTACCCAGTGCAAGGTTAAATAAGTGACCTGCCTCTATCCTCTGATTACTTGGGAATCTTACAGAGGATAGCCCTTAGTCTAGTACTGACATCCTAGTCCCACTGCTTAACTTCTCCCCATAAAAAGACCAGGAGAGACTGAACAGAAGTAACCAACTAAAAGAACCACAGTCACTGAGCAGGTGCATTGCAGCAGGTCATGTCTCAGCTGCCCATTGAACTGTATCTGGAAACAAATCTGAGGGACTTTAAGCATAACAGTCCCCAAACAGGTAGAATGCAACCCTAAACCTGTTCCACTCCTTCAGTCACAAAAAAAGGAAGTTTGCAGCTGGGCTGTTCCAGTAAAGGGTAAAAGAGATTGAAACACACTGGCAAGACATTCCAATACTCTGAGGATAGATAGATAGACAGACAGATAGATAGAAAAATATCCATAAATGTTATGGACACACAAAATCCAAAATCTAAATACTACAAAGAGATCAAGGATTCAGCAGCATCTTGCATATACAGCTACCCTATCCTCCACCTCAGCGACAAAACCCTGCACATCCAATCAAAGACACTGTTTCAGGAGAATATGGTCTTTGTTGATGATATATTTTGAATATTCTCTTCATTAAAAATAAAACACAGTAAGTTTCCATAATAACAGCAGCACTAAACAAATCTCCCACCACTAACCCCCAAAGTAATTTTGCAATACAGATTTTTTAAGGTTTTTTTTTTTTAATCATTGTTGTTTTTCTTTTTGGAAGGATTAAATCTTCAATTAAATGCTGTTTTTATGGGAAAAATAATTGCATCATCATTATTATTTCCACCTAAATGTGTTCTTGAAGTGATCCAGGGCAGCTCTAGTTTTCTTCTATCATCTTCTTTCAGGGATAGAGCAACCTTACAGGTAGGACCTGCACTTTTGTACACTGCACTGAGGCAGGGCTTCACTTCCTTCCTCTAGTTTTGTTATGCTTTTCAGCAGAATTGCAAAAAAACCCCATCTTTCTTATTATTTTTGGTAGTTCATATACAGAGTGAGTTTCTCTAGGCACTGATAAGGAACAACTAGAAAACTAGGAAGGACATATTCTATTATAAAATCAAAGTCTGGAATGTTTGACATTTTCCACAGATTTCTTGAAAACAGGAATGAGCAAAAAAAAGTCTTTCAGTAAAATATGAAAACTGGAATAGCAAATATTTTCAGTCACATTTTGCTTCCTTTGAAAAATCATTTTTCCTAGAAAACAAATTTTGATGAAAATATTTTTATGAGACACGTGGCCTTTCTGTGAGATATAAGCCATGCAGTACATGAAAGGAGACTGATTCCTGGCTTTCTCACTGGAGCTTTCTACAATTTTCTTTTGCTTTCATTTCAAACAAAGGTCAACATAAAGAGAAAAATATTGGAGTTTCTCTCTGCATGTGGGAAAATGAAAAAGCACAACTGTCAAGGTTCTGGCAGAACAAACAATGAATTAAACACTATTCTGTGTCTGACAAGCACCTACCAATCTTGGTCTACAATTTGGTCCTCCTGTGGGATACCCACAAAAATATACAGGCAAAATTATCCCCACTGTAACAGTCCAAATCCTTTACTTCTGAATCTCTCTTGCAGATGAGTAGTCACCAGTGCAGAGTGTCAGCTGCTGTCAACAAAATCCCCATGTCTGCCACCAGGATGTCCCATTCTGGACACACCCAAGTCAGCAGCGTCAGGAAAGCCAAAGCATGGGCAGCTCTGGCCAAAGCAGCTGCTTTCCTTGGTTGCCCACAATGGGCACAGGCAATCCCACAATCCTGGGGGAATTGGGAGATCTCAGCTCAACGTCCTCCTCACCCTCATTCTGCTGAGGCATCCCTGTTCAAGGCAACATCCCATCACCAGCACATGGAGGGCTTGCAGGGGTTTGCATTTTGAATGACAGGCAGGCAGATTTGATTAGCCCCCAGTCAACTAAAATTTTTATCTAACACTGAAACATCCCTGAATGAAAACAACATCAGCAGCCTTAGCAAGCCAGTCCCACTGAGCTGGCTTGAACTGTCACTGGGCAGATCACTACCTGTGTTCTCTGTGCCGAGAAGCAAAGAGTTGAGGTGGCAAAGTTTGGAAGATGAACGTGCCTCTTACATAAGCTCTGCTTCAGACAAAATCCAATAATTAATTTCCACCCAGCAAACAGAGCTCTTTGCAATTCCATCCCACATAAGGTCAATACCACTTTCCATTTAATTTCCTCTGTGTCCAGGATGTCCCTCACTTTCTTCAGGCCACAGTTAATTACTGTAATACATTCCCTAGTTCTGCAGCTTTGGTTTTTTTTTTTTCAGCCATAACAAATCACTGCAAGTGCAATGCAGGTCCAGTTCTCAAACACCAGCTTTTGAGATGTGTCAAAACTGTCTGGGAAAGTTTCCAAGCACTGTATTGGGGCATTTACCTGCTCTCTACCAAGGAGATGCAGCTCCTTCATCACTCGTTTTCCCAGAGTCATAAATTCCCTGCCAGATAAAGCACAGGCAACAGGCAGGCACAGCTGGGAACATGGGATGCATGTGTAGCACGCTAGGTGAGGAGCCCGCTGATTTCCTACCACCAACAGCAGCACAGTCAGGTCACAATGAGTTTTCCTCCTGACAAATACTTGAGCACAAAGGGACACGAATGCTCCAGCTGGGTCCACAGCACCTTTGGCACTTGTCTGCACTGCCCAAGCCCCTGAATCCCACACAGGCTGTCTGCAGCTGGAACCCCTCAGGGAGGGTGCTGAGGCACCACAGCTTTGCCACGACTACAGCATTTTATCTCCTCCAGCCCAGCTAAGTGCCAGTTTCCCAGGTCTCCAACAACTGGCAACTTAGGCTCTGCCTGCAGCAGCTCCAGCAGGATTAACTCTTCCAGCAAGATTGACCCCTGCTGTCCCTTTTGGTAACCTTACACCATCTCAGCCCTGCAAGAAGCAATGGATCACACTCATCCATTCAGGTGGTTTTTGTAACTTTACAGATCCAGCTTTGCTCAGCAGATTTTATGTTCTTACAAACATGAAAAGGAGACTTATCTGTAACTCACCCTGTACGTGACACACCAGGGAATGGTGATTTTTGAGGAGGATTTCAGTTCAGCCCTAACCAGGTGAGACAGTTACTGCCTGTCTTTTCCCAGCTCTGACTTTGCTCCTCATCTGCACTCCTTGGCTTCCCGTCTTGGGCTACCTCTACTTCCTGCATCAGCTCATCTCCACCTCCCCAAGTTACATTACTTAGGCCTCTTCAACAGCCCAAAGCTGAACACAAAAAAGGAAATTAAGCCCAGCTATTCACTGAGAGGATGCTCTCTGCATCCCTAGACATGACCACACTGCTTCCTGGACTGGAGGTGGCAGGGGATCCCCCCCACTCTGCTCTAGCCCACAGAACACACATCCCAGGTTAGATGTCTTGCACTGCCATGTTGGATGCCTGTAAGGAAATGTAGAGTTCAGCTCGGTGCACCCATTAGTTACACAAAAAAACCACCCAACTCCATCCTCCTCTCAAACTAAAACAAACCTGTGGTAAATCTGCCAATGTTAAAAAGGCTGAGGTTTGTTTTTTTCCCCAGTCTCATACTGACCTGGCATACACACAAGTTCACCAACCTCAGGAGTTACATCAGCACAGAGAAAACCAGAAGCAAAGAGGAGCTAGCCTCAAATTCCATTTTTAAACAGGAGAAATACACCAGTATGTGGGTCCAACCTTAAATCTCATCCAAACCACCCACATCTCAGCTTCCCAGCCACAGATTTGTGGCACCTTTGGCACTTCTGCACTAAATCAAGGTGAACCCCTAGGAGCCTGATAGGAAGAAAAGGGCTCTGCCTAGTGGCTCCTGAGCATTTCATCACTCTCTCCACAATACTGGCTAGCATGTAGTTTTAAATATAATCCATCAACTCTAAGTATTAGATGTCCAGAATTTAATTAAACTCAATACAAAGCAGCAAGGAATAATACCCAGAGAAAAAAGAGATAGTATCTGTCTCTTCTGTTATGCTGGCAAAAGGGGAACACTTGATTTATTATTTTTGTCACAAAATTCCTGCAAAGACATGCATATATATATATAAAAATATGAAAATAACTGACACCTTTGCAGGAACGTAGTACTTATTCTGTAGTTGAGATGATATTCATAAAGCAATTCTTTTGTGGTTCTTGTATGGCATTGGCAAAGGCAATTTTTCTGTATTTTTGTGTCAAAGCAGCACAGAAGAGCCAGTGTGTTTGAAATGCCTTATGGATAGGGAAATGAGCAGTTGTCAAAAAAAGACAAAGTATTTCCCTGTGGGCAAGTGGAGCAGGGAGCCAGGAGGTAAAGGTGTCTGTCTGAGCAGAGAGCAGCAATGCCCACAAAGGCACGTGATGCTCCCACACAGGACACACAGCTGCAACCCAGCAGTGCAGAGACTGAAATTCCAAGCCACCTTTGACTCTTCCAGGTGAGAGATTTCTGCCCAGCACAGCTGCCAGTCTCAGCTTCAGCAAGGCATTAATAACTGTTAGCTGTGTCAGGGAACTCCTGGGAATCTCCATGGCACAGTGCTCCCATTGTACCTGGGATTTCCTTTTACAGTGGTGCTTTTGGAGGAGGGAACAACACGCTCCCAGGCACGGCCTCAGCTGGCATCTCTGGCCACAGATCTATCAGCTGCAGCCCAGCAGTGCAGCAAAAACCCTTCTGATGGGGATTTGAATTGCTACAGACTCACTTGATAGCTGTGAGTCAGAGGACAAGTGATTAGAGGGGATGAGTTCACTCAGCTACAGAGAGAGACAAACCTGCACAGCAAGAACAGGCAGCAAATACATCACCCCAACAGGGCACAACTCCTCACCTTTTCTATCCAAGGCAGTCTCCAATACATAATCCTGCTGCATCTAGATATCAGTCAAAACAGATGGTTAAACTGTCATATTAACCAGCAGAGGGAGTTCTGGAAATACAACAAAACAACACTTAATTGACAGTACAAAAATAAAATTAACTGTTGTAGATACTAACTCGTGAAATCAAGCAAGGTACCCTTCCTTTTCCCTCTGCACCAATCCTTCCAAACATACAGACAGCAGCAGGACAGCCATGCTGCTGCAGTACAGGTGCACAGAGATAAGGCACCCACATAGCCACAGAGGTTGTGAATGCTGCCCTGAACATACTTGTCTGCAAATAAAGCCCTACAAGTGCAAGTCCAGGGAATCAGGATGCGGCATCAGATTAAACTCGGTGACTCTCTCTTCAGCGATCCATTTAGCAAAAGATCTTTATCACAAACATGACAAAAAAGAAGCTGATGCCACCAGAAACATGTTGTGTTTAGTAGCTCCTTACTCTGGCATCACACACCTCATCTGTCTGACCCTTCAGCCACAGCCACCCTCTTCTTCCTCATACTCCTGATTTATCATCCCAAAGGAATTCTCTGAGCCACACTTAGCATGGTAGAAACCTGATCAGAGGCCTCCAGACACTGCTGTGATAGTGCTGATAAATAATTAGTGAAGGGGATAGAGGACAAAACAGAGGAAACACGAGTTTCCCGCCACCCTATTTATGAAACAACACTCAATAGTCCATGTACAGTGCTGGTCTATAATATCTATCCCCATGATCTACCCCAGAATAGCTGCTGGTTTGGAGTATAAAGACAAGGGTAGCCACTGCCCTCAGGGAGGAAAAGGGGGCAGAAATCTCATTAAATGCAATTGGAAAAAGTTGGACTGAGCTTGAAGGGGGGGTGGTCTGCAGGACTATTCTAGGCCTCATAGTGGAAAAAATTATGGATGACATTTTGGTTGCTTATTTCTGTTCCTAAGGGAAAAACAAATATATTCTGATAGCAATTAAAGTAACACATTTTTCATGTATTTATTTCTGTTTGAATTATAAAAAGGATACAGATACCAGGCTGGAAGTGAGCCATGGGGAACCCTTCTGAGGAAACACCAGCTTTGCTGAGTAACTAAACCCAAAGCAATCCTGCTTGAGGCAGGGTGTCAGGGAACAAACACAGACACCCCCATGGAAGGTATAATCAGCAGAAAAATGAGGGGGAAAGATGGACAAGTGGCTACTTGAAGGACATGAGCAGCCTCAGGGAAACCTTGCCCCTCCAAGGATAGTGGGGGACAGGCTGAGCCAGGGTTTGGGGCTGGATGGCTAGTGAGCTCAGCCCTGGAAGCCGCTGTCAAATACAAAAAAATGCTGCTCTCATTCAGGGCTACTCATTAAAATCACCATCCATGACCTCGCATGGCAAAGCACGGCTGCAAAATAACACCCAGCAATCTCTGCCAGAGCTGCTGATTCACATCAAGCTGATGGGGTTTGATACGTCTGCAGAACGCTTTCCCAGGTCAAAAGGCAATTGCTCATCAAAATAATTGAGCACCTCTACGACTCAATGGGTCGGATGCTTGCTGGAGATGGGGCACAAGCAGGGTCAGGTCCGCTCTGTGCCTGGCTTGGAGCTGGCAGGAGAGAAGCACAAGGGACACTCCAACCCAGCTCCATGACCCCCACGAGTGCTCTCTTCCCAGAGGGGACTGCATCTCCTGTCTTGGCACTTCAAGTCCTAACATGCTGCGAATGCTCCCAGTTTCAGTTTGCACTGGAATGAACAGTACTAGACCTATTCCTCCCACCAATGAAGATTATGTTTTCAAGACACAGGCAGGGAGAAAAATAATTCCAGCATTCCTGATATAAAGTATCAATATAAGGATTTAAACCACAATGATTATATACAGCCACAGCTATAGTAACTGTATCTTCCAATCTTCTTTTTCCACCTAAAATTCTGGGACAAATAAAGCCCCAAGTGCTTCTTTCAAGATTTTTCCCTGGAAGGAGAACATTTGGAGCCTCCCGGGTTTAGCAGCTGCCCACTCAACTGTTTAAATTCATTTTGCATGTACAATATCAAGAAGAGAAAAAGGATGATGTAGAATGGCAAGAAGGGAAGAAGGAAGAAATGTAATCATGTGTGGTGGTACCACAACAAACCTTGCAAGATATTTTGCAATTATTTAGCATAACAAATCAAAACACACAACAACATACCCTCCAGGTAAAATCTAGAAGAAACACATTCATCTCCAGATATCATCAGATGAAAGAGTATTTGCATCCATAGCCTGGATCTTTATCAGCAAAAGGACTTGAAATCAAACTTAAAAGACCTTTTACCCTGTACCATTAGCAATGCAAGGGTTTAAAAACACTGTGCTGCTTTCATGTGCCCTATATGGGATTGAGCTCCTAGAGAAGCATAAGTGTACCCTCCATTGTTAAGAAAGCAGCAGTGCTTTCTGCATTGTTAAAAAAGCAGTGCTCCTCACTGACAAGAAGAGGGGGTTTCCATGGACTTTGCCCCCAAAGCCTGGAGGGAGGTACCTTTAACCTTTTCATTCATCCTTACCTTGGGGCAAGGAGGCCAGAGCTCTACAGCTGCTTGTCCCCCCCAGTGACAGTGGAAAGTCCCCAGCTCTTCTCAGTCAGTGCAAACACACAAATTTGGACCAGACATGTTCCAGTCAAGTGTCAACAAAAGCTGATGGCTTGCACTGGAGTATCTCCATGGTCCAGCAGCATCTCCCAGAACAGCACATCTCAGAGCCAAGGAACCTGCCTGTCCCTCCATACCCATTCCTCCCCTCCACTATCCTCCTACCACACCACCCCAGCCTGTTTTGCACTGCTCCCATGCATCTGACAGAGCTTCCCTTGCAATTCTCACCCCTCCTCCAAAGAGACAATGCAAAGACACTTAAATCATCCTCAAATCCCTGTGGCAGGGGAGTGATGCAGTATTAACGAGGCAGTGCCAATGGCAATGAGAACACTTCTATCCAGCAGTGCCATCGAAAACTGCACAAGGCTTTCACTGAATGCTGAAAGCAAGCAATTTACTTGAAGGATCCAGCCTGTCTCTGTGGATTTGTGAAGGAGAAGCTTCTGCATACCTTGTGATTCCAAAGTCTGGCACGGAGATGGGGCTGTTCATGCTAAGCCCCTGGGGACACATCAAACTCCTGACACCACAGGACTGCAACACATTTAAAGCAATCTGGTATCTTACACTCTGCCATTTGAATTACAACAGTGCCTTCCAGGCTGAGACACAGCAAACACCTCTTCTGTACCTTCTGCTGTATCTCCTCTACCCCTCTTGCTAACCAACATGATTTACCAATAGCTTGGGACCAACCTTACTGCCCTGCAATAAGAAAATAGTATCTTACTTGCAACCTACTACTAACCTTCAAAATCCCTTGACATAAGCCACAGAGATGTCTGATAGCAGTAACTGTTTTTAGTAAATCAAGCGGGCACAAGACTTTTCCAGGCAACATCATTTTTAGCAGCCACCTGTATTTTAGATTTTTTGGAAGGCTGGAGTTGTTTCACATGACTACTCAACCACACCATCTTCAAGCCATTTGGGGATATTTGTGTTCAAAGCTGCAAAGTACAAAATAAGCTCTGATTAACACAGTGATTGTTGGATGTGAGGAGCAGGGAGTTGAACTTGATAATCCTTATGGGTCCCTTCCAATTTGAGATATTCTATGATCCTGGTGCCTTGAGTACTCCAGCTGCAAAGTGACAGAGAAATGGGAATGTATTTCCATCTGTGGGGGAGGAAGCGCTTCAGAGTGAGAAACCTATGCATTTACAAAACTGTCAATGGAGCAGTACAGCTCCAAGATGAAGGATAGCCCAAAGGTCAGAGAATTTGGGTTTCAATCTCTCCCCAACACTTAACATGACTGGAAGGAAGTCACCACCAGCTTTATCTGCAACAGAGAAACAACTTTTTCTATCCATGAAAGATGTACATAGCAGGACACTGTGTGGTTTTAAAGGGCAGAGTGAAAGGCCATCAGGTAAGTGGACAGACAGATCAGTGTTTTCATTGCCCTGAGGGAAAAACACCAGGCACCACCATAAGAATGGCTTTGCTACAAGGAGCACCTGGATGCATTACATCGCTCAAATGGCACACCACAGACAGAGCACATGTGCATGGAAAACCTTAAGTACCTTTCCAGGAAAATTCAGTCTGCAAAACATATCTTGGAGAGGCTGGCAGCTTCACCTGAAAACTTTCCACAAGCGCTGGCTTGCATGTTCCTTAGGTTTCAACTGTAACCAGATTTTCCCTGTGTTTTTATTTCTTTCCTAAAACTCTTCTTGCAGACAAATAGCACAAGTATGTGCACCTGAGAAAAATGCTGAAGAGTCCACAACATTGTGTTTTCAGTTTAATCCCCACAAGCATCCACACCCCAAATCTGAGTTGATCGCAGCACAGAAAAAAAAACAAATACTCTGCCACCCATGTCACCATTCACAGTTTGGATCTGCGGACTAAAGAAGCCACTGAGAAAAGAAGACTGTAATTAACTAATGGGATTAATTCTGAGACAGTGCAGTCTGTTTAGCAGAAATAAGCAGAGGGGAACAACTAAGGGATTACTGGCTAAAAGCTAGCAAAGCCCATTTGCAACAGACAATTCCACCCATCAAAGGGACATCTAAATCAATAAATTGTTGATCCATCACCTTAGTTTTCATGATTACTTCTTACAATGCTTCAGAGTGCCCTCAGAACTAGAACTCCCACTCTGAGTTCCCCAGAGACCATCTGCTGTTCAAAGCAATCAGATCCACAGAGGACTTGGAGTTTGCCTGCTTTGTTTTCAACGATGTACATCACTGTTTAGATAAATTATAAACCAGTTTCACCATTATCAACCATAACAGTGACTTATTCAGTCCAGCAAAGAAACATCAGGCTCTTTTGTTTAGTTTTGCTACACTTGAAGGAAAAAGCCACTGAAGTGTTCTCAAGAAGCACTCAACAGAGAGAGAGACAAATTAAACTGTAAATAGAAATGGAAATGCAAAAGCAGAGTCATCAGTCACTGCAGCTTGTACAGAAGTTTATCAGTCAGTCCCGAGTTGGGAGAAGCCAGCAACTGAATTTGGCAGCCTTTGCAGCCAATGGCAAAGGCATCAAGCAAAATCGCAAGGGAACGAGGCACCTCATGAGCCATCTCACTGTTTCCTGTCACTAGAGCACTTCTGCAGGAAAAATTTTGAATTAAAAGAAAGAAATACATACATAAGAAGGAGAAACCAAATCAGCAGAAAAAAGCAGACATCCCAACTTGAATTGCACTGCCCAAGGCTTCCAGATTAACTGGTTGCCACCAGATAGGTAGGGGAGATTATTGAGCCCCTCAGCTCAAATCCTGCCTGTGAGATTGAGGACCCTGTGAACACCAGTGTCTCACTCACTGCCACAACAGGACTGGAATTATTTCAAGAGGGTAATAAAAACTCCATTGCTTGCTGCCAGCTGGACACCCAGCAGCTTACAGGTCGGTCATGCTGCCTTGATTCTCACCCACTGTGGGACTCAAAAGCCTTCTCAAAACATCAGGCACAGGTCAAGTCCACAGACCTTTACCAGTAACATGCAAAATACATCTGCTGCCCACCTATTGCTTACAGCAGTTCAGCAAGTGATGGCTCTGGACCCTACCTTTGCCCAGGCCATGCCACCAATCCCTGCTCACTTGGGGTCTGTCTGCATGATCAAGCACCAGCATCATTCTCACACACAAACTGACACACACAGCTTTGGCTTCCTCTGCAGAAGCTCAAACACTTCCCTAAAGCTTTCCCTGGACTCTGTCTTTCCAGAAGCTTCAGTTATACCTAGCAATCCTCTTTAATTCATGTTCTGCAAGTAAACCCAGCACCACTCCATGCAACTCATCAGCTGCCAAACCCTGCTCCTGCACCAGCTGCATGTGGAAGCCCCTACAGAGCAGCTCTTGCACCCATCCTGCAGTTTATAGAAGATGCCAAGTACTTGGGAATAGCCAACTATGAATCATATTATATTTATGATAATATTGCAAAGCTTGAAAGATTATCACTGTGTCATCACATTCTTGATTTACAGAATCATGTTGGTTTCTAAATGTGAACCAAGACCGGAGCTCATTCCTAAGCTTTATTGAATGTTCCCTGGAAGGCCAAAGCCTGGTAACCACGAGGTGCAGCACAGGGCAAAAATAAAGAGAGGAAAAGCCATGAAATACAGCCCCCTGGAGCTCAATTACTTCTGACTCATCCTCTCAAACGAGTTTTTTGCCTCCATAAATCAGAGGGAACAGAAACAGTCACACTGCTGAGAGAGGATAATTATTCTTGCACTGTGTGAGGGGAAAACAGACAAGCTAATAGTGCCAGCTCATGAGTCTGTGCTGGTGTTGATAGGGAGGAAAACCTGCTTTTAAACACAGAGGGGCCCACTGCAGCCTGTGTGACAGCAGAGTCCCATCCACACGCTCTGAGCTCAGGAGAGCCATGGTAGCTCCTCCAGCCTGCAATCCAAGAGCCTCAGGATGACAACAGAGCATAGCAACCTCCACAAGAGCAAGGCAGCTCAAACCTCACTTACATTCATCAGGGTTCATCCAACTCACTTGCACCTGCCTGCACCAGGAGGGACTTCACTTTGTTCATCAGGGAATTAGTGGAGCATCCTGAAAAAAGGGCACAATTTCAGGTGCCATGCATTTTTCCACGGCTTTTCTTTCAAGGCAAAGAACTTAGTAAAATCCAGGACATTTGTGACCTTTTCTAACATATGTAGGTTTTCATTTAGGAAACACTGCTTGTCCACAAGCAGCAGCACACAAGAGAGAACGTGACTTAGCTGCTGCAGATGCCCTATCAAGCATGTAAGAGCACACTGTTACATATCTTCCTTTGCAATATGCCATACACATCACCAGGCCAGTGGGTTATTATAAGATACTGCAAATCTTATTTGTCTCAACTCTTTTGTCCTGGATTTATTAATTCTCAGATTTAGAGAGAATTTGTTCAGCCTATAATTATCAGCTTATTTTCCCTGTTACATTTTTTCATTACAGCAATTCAGAAAAAGCCAATAGCAGACAAACCTTTGAACAACTAAAAAAAATTGTTCTAGTTTACAAATTCGGCCTGACAAAGAAAATTATATTGTGGTTCTTCTCAGACAGCAGAAGTCAACTTACTTTGCGAGTATTGCGACAACAGTGCTTCCACCAGCTACCCCTTGGAAAGCCCTTTTTCCCTGGCCAAGGCTAAATTTTTTGGCTTGCAGTTAACAGCAGGACCTCCTGGGAGCTAATAAATGAGAAAAATTGGACAGTGGCACATGCATTTCTAACAGACACTAGTACTTAAAATTATCTAAAAGTTTCAAGTCCAGAAAAATGGAGGCAAACAATCAACAAAAAGTGGTAGATTCAAGCTGAAAAAAGGGTTGTGCGTTGAAAAGCAATCTGGGATCTAAAAAAGGGCTGATGTTTTGAAAATGAATGTCACAAAAGTACAGGTCAAGTCCTCTTGCTCACCCCTTCTCACATCACCAAAGTAATTCTTGGGGAGAGACAGTTAACAGCAGCCAGGGGTAAATCCAGAGCTGAAGCCTAACGGGAGAGCAGTTGTAGTCTCAGCCTTGTACAAAGCCAGATGCACTGAACATCCATTCAGTCTAATGTTTAGGTGAGCAGACAAACTCTGCTCATTAAAATACTTACTTATTCTCAGGGCAGCCCATATGTCCATAGCACTAACAAGAATGAATGCAGATGTCTCTGCCACGCCCAAATGCCACCAAAACAGCAAGCAGAATGTTCTAAATAACACCTGGCATCTATCCGGCAAGTTTTGACCCAACCCAACTCTACTTGACCCTCACTGTCAAGAGATAAGTCCATGGCAGAGAGAGCAGACCTGTACCTGGGGGAGCAGCAGAAAAAATAGCATGCACAGGGTGTAGCCCAGGAATGCAAAACTACATTAGCAACCTCAGGGATAATTAATGAAAGGCAGACAGCTATATTAGAAATAAAAGAGACTTAAAAAAAAACAAAGCCTGACATGGTCCACAGCCCTATTACTGGCAGGCACTCAGACCCCAGAAACATTTCATTCTGACAAGGTAACACTTGCCCCGAGCAAGGAGAAAGATCCCAGCTTGATGCAGCAACCACTGAGATCTTCAAGATATCTGTCCAGATTGAAAATGAAATTAATTTGAACATTGTTCCCCCTTCCAGAGCTTCCTTTTAACGTTTTTCTTTTTAGTCACAGAGATAAAACCCAGATACTGTGCTTGGAAGTGTATCTCATCTGCTTTGCTTCTTCAGTGTATGCATGCCATGACACTGGTGGTCACAACAAGCAAAGCCAGTGAAGCCCATTGCCTCCCAACCCCACTCTGAACAGCTTCCAACAAGGTTAATAGAGCTAATTATCTCCCACAATAAGCTGGATCTGCAAGACACCCAGGTCTCCCAGGGAATGCTTCTCCCAAGACCTACGTGGTCCATTGGGCTGAAGTTCCAGTCTCAAACCAAGCCAGAGGAATGGCACACGTTGCCACATGGCACCTATGCCACGACAGCTGGACAGCCACGGGCTGAACAGCAGCATTGCAATTTCAGCACACACCAGCCAGGGAACAGAATGAATCACCACCCTACTGTGGTACACAGAAATCAAATCAATTTGTCTCCAGTCATGCACTCACCATTTTCTCTCCCAGGATACCTTTCTGCTGATCCAGTACTCAATTAACCTTTCATTAAATGCTTCCTAGACATTTACAAAAAGGCCACAGCACTCATGATTAGCACTTTATTTCACATGCACTGCTACAACTGCACTCCCCCCTCTTGCAAGCAAAACTTCCAGTCTTGCCCTTCATCTGATGGAGATGGACCACCAGAAATCACTCCCTGTTTACCTTCACCATCTCAAATGGTTTTTAGACTGCTGCTGTATTTCACCTTAGCCATTCTCTTTCATAGTCTAAGGAACCCTGGTGTCCCTGAAAATTCCCAGTAGAAAAACAACCCAATACCTCTGATTTAACCCTGCTCTGAGCCTCTTTCCAGTTCCCTTGGTTTGTTCCAGAGCCAGGAGATAAAGAGCAGGAGGCAGTGCAAACGCAAGCTTACACAGCTGCAGCATGTTTTTTTCCCACTGCCTTGGCTAATAACTTCTAATGTTCAATTTGTTTTTGACCACTGCTGAGCACTGAGCCAATACTACCACCGAGCTCTACATTATAACCCAGAACCTCAAGCCCCCAGAGCCTGTTGGCATCTCACAGCTCATTGCCTTATGTACATGCAGAATTACTTTTATGTGCATCACTTCACATATTCCTACCCTGAAATTCATCTGTTATTTTAGCATCTCATCATTCTGTTTCAGAATATTCTTCTGCACATCCTTGCACTTTGCCTGTCTTTACCTCCCCAAATAGTCTGCTGTGCTGCCAAAACTTATTTCTGTTCCTTTTTTGTTCCTTTTTCAAGTCTCTGATTCATATTTGAAAGATACAAGGTCTCAGCGTGAGACCTGGCAGTATTCTGCTGGTGACTTCCCTCCACCAGGAAAATGCATTATTTACTTGAACTGTCTGTTCATCTTCTTTTTAACCAACTATTTTTCTAAGACCCTCCTTCTCTTTTTCTACTGCTGCCTCATTTCCTTAAACATCTACTGTGAGGAACCTTGATTAATGTCTCTGAAAAATCCAAGCAGGCTTTACCAACGGAGCGCTCTGCTCCACATGCTTGTTAACTCCTTCAAAGCAGCATTTTGCCCTCTTCTTCCCCAAGCAGTGTTTGCAGCTGTTTTCACTTGAAAGCAAATTCTGAGTTTCATGGGACACTATTGAGGGCAAAGCTTTTCTAGCTTCAGGTGTTTAAAAAATTCACACAAAAAGGAAAAATTACATCCCAAGTGTCTCTTTTGTCATCTCCCAGTCACCTCCTGGACCCATTTTCCTTTTATGTAAGGCCAAAAAAACCCTTGCCCAAACATAACTGCCAATACTAATGCAAACCTTTTATCTTGAGTCTCTTTCCTTCACTGTCTCAGACAGTACAGGGTGGCCTCAGTCTAGGTTTAATAAAGGCATATGAATATCTTATTTAAAATATTTGTTTGGGCACTGACCCCTGAAACAAATCCAATTCATCCAGTTGCTGATTCAGACAGTGTTTCAGCTCTTCAAGGCACAGATCCTTTTCTGCAGAGGCCTCCCATCATTCACTGAGCTTTTCAAACCCCTTTATCACACTTCTCTTCACAAAGCTGTAATCGATTCACATTTGCAGGGTAGGGCTTTCCAAGTATCCCCCAAGGGAACTAAATGCCACCATTTACAGTGATTTAAGTATGTCATTTCCATGGAGCCCACTGAAAATCCCAGACTTCATGTTAACATCCACTTACTGGCTGTGCTGAAGAAAAGTCCTACTTTCAGGCACCGCCAGCAAGTTGATCTTGATGGGCAAAATAAATGCATCAAGCTGATATCGCTCACACTATTTGGCACTACAGACTCTGTGCCTTCCAGTCTGGGTGCTGAAGTTTTGACTCCTCAACACTGTGTTTCCCAGTTTTGCTTGTTTCACCCTAATACAAGACCCTTCAGGCTCGGTTCTTGGTGATGGACTGCCAGTTCTGCAAATGCCCCAGGCTGAGCTCCAGCACTTGGTAGGACAAAGCACTTCGGGATTATTCCTGTGCCATCAGAGAACACACATCATGATGAGCCATTAAAAAAAAAAAAAAAAAGCACAGCAGTGGGGCTGGAAAGAGAGGGGGATGTAGGTGAGGAGCAAGGAAATCACAAGAACCTAGTGCTGATAAAACAGCTCCAAGACAGAGTCCAGCAGGGAGAGAAAGAAAACCACCAGAACTTTACCATACCTGAGGGAACTGTGGTAGCTCACCAGGGTGGCCACACAATGAACTGATGTTTCTGCTGCTTCTACAGAAAGATTCATGAATGCCACAGGGCACAGAAGGGGCAGATGGATGGGAAAAGGTAGTTGAGGCCTGTGCATGCCCCAAACCCCACCTTAAATGCAAATCATGTTTGAAGAAATTGTTTTTAACTTGACAAAACATCTGTTGATACAAAATGCTGGCCATTTAATTTCTGGTTTTATTCCCTTACAATTATTGTACAGTCAAATCCTTCTGTAGAAATTGCCATTTTTCCCTAGAGTCACATAAAAACATGAACCCAGAGCACCATTCCAGAACCACGTGCAAGAAAACACTGTACTATGGGATCCGCAGTAAGGACGAAGTCTTTTCAGAAACGTCTACACTACAGGACAGGAATCCTGTGTTAGAAACACATCTAAAGCTGACAAAGAAGAAGCACACTTCTATGGCACAAACACAGAACAGCTGGGAGCAACAGTTGGTGTCAAATCGGGGAGTTGGTGTCAAGTCTGGGAGCACAGCAGCAATCTACAAAGACTTTTCACACACTTTCTGTAACAGGCTGACAAGGATCCAGGGTTCAGAGTTGAACATAGGTTCTGTAGTATCACCCTTTATTGCCTTTCTAGGGAAAGGTAATGCAGAGGAGGAAACGAGGTTTCCAGTATTGACATATTTTTTTTTAAGCAAACTTCTGTCTTTGACAGTTACACACTTGGCATGCTGCCACACATGCAGGATTGAGTAATTACAGTGCTCCCACTGCTTCTCTCCTCCTTTTCTAAGCTAATTGAATAAACTCTAAAAGCAAGCATAAAATCTGCAATTTTAGCAAAGTTGTCCTAAATGTGCCCTTCGGACTTTGCTCTTACTGAAGTATTATAATAATTTGCATATTCACATGTCCACATTCAGCCCACAACCACACACTGTCTTCTCTGCCAGATGCCTCACAACCACCCAGAACCACAAGCACGGCAGAAAACTCCAAGGAGAGCAAAACCTGTGTGTGTGTGTGTGTGTGTGTGTGTGTGTGTGTGTCAACCAGAGCTTGCAACTTGACCCTCACACACATCAGAAAGGAGAAGCAAAGCATCTCATCACCAACTCTCATCTGAATAAATTCCTTGAAATTTGCTTCTGATGTATGACCTTCAGCACTTCATACACACCTCCCCTTCTGTTTTTAATACCATCACTTTCAGAAAGTTGATGTATTTCACATGCTTTCATCAATTTAAAAAAAAAAAAAAGAAAGAGAGAGACAAAGAGGAAAAAATAAAGGTAGCGTAATGTTGATATTTAGCCATAATGTCAACTTTACTAACTTCACAATTTGTTAGAAATTATCAGACACGGGGATCATTCTACATTAGGAAGCAAATATCGTGATTCAAAGAGGCTTCAAGAGTATAGAAGTACATGTAGCTCTCAAACTGAGAGGAGGGGGCCTTTACCTTCTAATAGCATCTGCCAAATTTTGGGATCAGGATGAACAAAAGGCATCCAGAGTATGGGAATTAATCCC
Source organism: Eopsaltria australis (assembly GCA_034509425.1). Classification (NCBI taxonomy): domain Eukaryota; kingdom Metazoa; phylum Chordata; class Aves; order Passeriformes; family Petroicidae; genus Eopsaltria; species Eopsaltria australis. Next base: position 1,202,710 of record JAVTVJ010000180.1, read on the forward strand.
AGATTAGAGCTTCCTAGACCTCACATACAGCTTCAGAATCCAATTTTACATCTCTCTGAAATACAAAAAACCTACTAGCTCTGCATCAAGGGTAAAAGTACACCTAAACTTCCTTCCTCAAAAAGTGACAATTCCAGCAGTTCCCATGAGAAGTGATTTTTTCCCAGGCTGTGAATGCAGATTACAATCAACGAAGCTGATGGCAATTGAAGGAAAGAAGGGCAGCTCATCTCCCAGCCCATGAAATTGCAGACTGCCATCAGAAGCTATTTCCTTCAATTCAGAGTATTCCCTCCCTTTTTCCCATTTAACAATGGGTCCAGAAAAAGCCAGCGACATCTGTCAAACCCAGATGGCTCACTTGGAAAGTGACTGTGCGTCTGTTTATAGGGAAAGTGGTAGAATCAACAGAGAAGGAGTGAGTATTTATGTATGTTGGAAGCTGTTCATCTCTGCAATGACAACTTGAACTCACTCCCAGCTCCACCATAGGCGGGACCAGAGAGACGTTTCTCTGCTGAGGAACCTTCTTTGCAATGGGCCACATTTAAGAAAGATGAGATACTGTGGTTTAACTGCTCCACCCTGCATTGCCAAGGTCTCACAACCCTCTAGCCAGGAAATTACCCTTGGGAAAAGAATATCTAGAGGATTATTCTGTGACTCTGCATGCAGAAGCAGCAAACTACAGGTCCTGGGCCCAGTTGTAAATTAAATGTAATTCTGCCCTTTAAAAGCAAGTAGGGGGAGATAAAAAGGAAACATAACTCCATACTGAAAAGAGTAATTTCCAGGGGATTAAGCTATTGTGCTATTTGCTTGTGTCTATTTTAGCTGCTGCTCAAGATGTTAACCTCACTACTCCCAGTGAAGCAATGAAAACAACTATTATGCTGGCAATGGGATTTGCAGCTGAGAAGGCATGCGTGTTAAGGAAGGAGAGAGGAGTCCTACGAGTAACTTCTTCCAGTCCCAGCAGCATCCCATAACCAGCAAAACTGTATTGTGCCTTGAGCACAGTGCATCAGCTGGGGTTAAGAGGCGGATGCACACGAGGGACAATATATCCACCAAACCACCAACGCCACAGAGGACACAGCATAGATGGCACAGCAAAGAGAGCCTCTTAAAAGAAAATTGGACTGAGGACACCTGTTTTCGCTCAAAGATCTTCACTTTTACCAGCAGATGCTACCAAACTAGTACCACCCAGAGAAGAATCTTAAAAGCTCTTAGGGGTGTCACTGTATGGCCTAAAGTTACTTTTCTTCTAACCAAAACTTGTTCAGTTTGCTGGAAGATGGGGAAGGAGAATCAAAAGCTTCACGTGATTTTGGTGGGACTCTGATCATGACAGTGGGGTATAGGCACTGGTGTGCTGGCTGCAGACATCACGCAGTCAGGAAAAGTGGGGATCTGAGTTGAACGCAGCCCCAACAGCTTCTCAAAAACCCTTGTGCTGTCAGACAGTGACACCAAATATCCAAACTCAATGCCATTGCAAATTAAGTGAATTTAGTACTTGCAAAAGGTGCCACGCTGACAGAGTTCAAAAAGCAAAGCAGCTTCTGTAAAGACAGAAAAATACAAGAAATACAAAATTTCTTTCCCACTCTATCCAACTGTTGTGTGCCTCCCTGGCTCTCTGCTGGTAAGAGGATACCAGGACACAAATCCTTCCCTAACTTGCACTATTTGCTCTTTACATTAAACAGAGAGGCAGCTTTTGCCACTTTCACAAAGATCCAGTGACCCTCCATCAACACATGTCACTCCAGGATTAGCAGCAGCCACACAACACAGGGACCCTCACTCAGCACAGCCAACCCCCAGCAGGTGCTGGGACCTTGCCTTTCCCAGTGAATCTTCAGACTCTGCATCCTCCACCAGCACAATGACAGACAGGCAGGGACCTTCCATTACATCTTGCCTACTTCCTAGCTGATTATAAAAAGGGGTCACGGCAAAGACACTTGAGCAGCTTTGCTGAGTTCTGCACCACTTTGCAACTCCCCATCAAGCTTTGAAAGCTGCTCTAACTCACTCTGGCACTGCTGTTTTTGCTGCCTGTTCTGGGAATTGCTAAGGGACTGTGCAAGACATCGTCTCTATAAAAAATTAATATTTCACAATATCCTCTCCCCCTAGTTTGCCAAAGAACCAAGTACTACTGTATTTCCAGAAATCTGTCTACTTTGAAACAAGAGCACCAACCCAGCAGAGCAATCACTGAAGTTAGCTATCAGGTGGCAGCTCCATCCTTCCTCTTTCTCAGTACTAGGACAACGGATTGAGTTGCTAATAGAACAAAACAAACATTTCAAAGTGTGTTGCAACAGAAGCCCATCTGTTTTTGCACTGAGGTACAGGAGCTGTAGCACAGACAGTTGCTCTGTACTTCTATCCCAGCTAGAGTCACTGAGGGCAGGAGAGATCCACCATGCAGGTCCCATGGGGCCACCCCACAAACATCACCAAAGAGCACTGCAGAGACTCCTCTCCCAGATCCCCCAACACAAGGCCCCAAAAAGCCACCTACCAACCAAGCCCACAGAGTTCAGATCCTGGACATTAACTTCGCAGAGGTCCAGGCCTGCAGGGTCAGGTCAAATCCAACTCAAAGAAACATTTATTTTGTAAGTATACTAAAGAGTCACTGTTCAAAATTACATTAAACTGAGAAGATGAGAATTCCATTAGCTAATCTAATTTAACCTGATCTGTTTGAATTTCATTATTTGTGTCTGGATTGGAGACTCAGTAATGAGACTCCAGTATATTGGGATCTTGAAGGCTTCTAACTCAATCTCCCAACCTGATGCAGACAGCTGTAATCGTGTTAATTAGCTGCAGAACCTGTGATGTACTTCAACTGAGCTCGAGGTGAAGAGAGATTAAAATGAAGCCAAATGAATGAGAAAGCACCACCCTACTTGCATACAATTTACAGGACAGGAGTAACATAAACTGTGTGTGCACAGATGTCTTCCCTTGACTCAGATGGGGGAGGGCATTGCATAGAAACAAAGTGTCCCTGGGTAAGATCAGTTAATTAGCTTGTTAAATTAAAGGCTTAAAGACTGAATGTAAAAAAAGAATTTTCTTATTTAAATAACCCCCTACAAAGTCCTGTCACCCATTGCAAGTTACACACCAAAGGTATTTTGGAAAACAATCACATCATTGTTAATTCTAAAATTAGCTTATTTGGGTGTTTTTCATAAAGAGAAACCATTGCTCTTACATTTGTCAGCACTCCCACAGAGATCAAGAGGATGCCAGTTTGAATAAGCAGTGAGACAGCCGGGATGGCAGCTTTTGGTCCCAATTCCTGCTCAGGGGAGAAGGGCCCGTGCTGCTCTGTGCTTGCTCCGCAGGCTCACAAACTGCGCAAGCTCTTGATCACAGCATGTGTCATTAGAGATTTTTCTGTCAAAAAGAACCTTTGAACTTCCACACCACAAAGGTAGTCTGTAAAATAAGTGGTATTTGTTGCTGTGCCCATAAATGCAGCTGTACTGGAACGGGAAGCACAGGCACGTGAAGAGCATCCAAGCTGCCAGCTCTCACACCTGAGGAGGGCTGGCTCAGGAGCCACGGTGCATCTGAGCTGCTTCAGGTGATAAGGATGAAAGTCCTCCAGCCAACAAGACAGAAACTAAGACTACACACTCCAGTGGCAACTAGCACGACTCATCTTTGGATTCAATGCTTATGAGTTTCTTGGGGGGGCTTTCCAAGCTTCAGCAGTTTGTGAAGAGGGTGGGATGTTATAAAAATGCCTGGACTCTCCCAAAAGAGAAGTTCTGAGGCCAGAGTCAGGCCAATTTCCTGATGAAATACATATTTGTAAGACACACATAACAATCCCTTCAACTCTCTGCACCATGGTTGCCTTTCCAGGTCTCTTACATCTTCTAAGAGAAGCCCACCAGGACTGTCCAGAAAGCCTCTGCAACCCCACTGAGGCCCAAGGCATTAATTCAGGCCACGTTTTCCACAGCAGTGACACCTGCACCACAGACACCTCTGAAGGATCCAACCATCCCAGTTAGCCTCTTGGCTAGTCTGCAAATGCATTACAGAAGCTTTAATGACTTGAGACAAAACCAGAGCATTGCAATGCTCTTCCAGCTTAAGGTCTTGTATTTTACCTTCACTGCAGCCCCATAAGCCCCAAAGGAGCCCATTCCTGGTGAGCTCATCGGGAAGACACAGAGGTACAAATGACCCCAACACACTCCTGCCTTAATTAACATCTCCTTTGGAGCCTGCAGCAGTGGAGATACAGAGCTTGGAAAGCAGTGCAGGAGCATGTTTCATTGAGAAAGAACAGGATTTAGGCAGGGAGAAGTTTTGTAACTTTCTCCTGGCCTCGCCCCTCTCCCACAGCCCTACTGACACTCAGAGCAATCTGTGGGACAGAGAGAAAACTTGAGAGTAGCATCTGAAGTCTTGAAGAAATACAACCTCAAGCAACTTACAAACATTAAGTGCACCCAATTGGTGTAGGGAAGATCTTATTTATAGCTAGGGGGAAAAAATGGATAGAATTAATCCTGATGTCTCATGGAACAGTGGGTCCCACTTAAGTACTGAACTGTTTTGTGGTTGAACCTACTCCAGGCTTTCCCATTCTGTGCAAAAAAAAGTCATATTGATTTCAGAATTGCTTTCAAATTACAAGTGCTAGCAATAAAATTAACTGCACGAATTTCAAGCATTACACTTCTCTTGCAATTTCAATTATCGATTAAGTACCATGGCTGAAGCCATTAAGCCTTGAAATGTTAACAGTGATTATTACCTTGCTGCTATGGGGTTTGGGGGTGTTTTTTTATTCGTGTTTTCTTGGTTTCTTGGTATTTTCCTGAATTTTTAGAGCTTTGCTTATGCTGGATACTTTGGGAGCTGTAGTTCAAATGCCATCATAATCAATGTAAGCTAAGAGAGAGAAATCACTATCAATTCATGCAAATACAGTGAGTTTTGAAAGCAAAGAGTAGATAAAACATGATCTTTTACTGGCCTGGCTGAAATAGCTTTGTAATTAGCAATGGATGACTTTTCTGTTTTTAGCACCCTCGTTGATCAGACAGTATTTATAGGAAAAAACTGGGCACAACTCTCTGGGAGCAAAATGAGGTGTCAGGGGTTTATTAACAGAGAAGCAAACAGATATTCCAATCAGCCTGCCATGCCAAGTATGTTGCTGGCATAACTCCACTGGATACCCTGGATTTTTTCTAGAGAAAAGTGGCCCTGGATTGTTAACCATAAAAAGAGCAGACTGAATATCATCTTTGCTACCTGTAGAATACCCACATAATTCACAATCCGCACTGACAGAGTGAGAGCAACAGGAAAGACAACAGACTTGTTCCATAGAAAGAATGCAGCCCCATGACCTGAGGGCTGATCAAGCTATGTACAACACTCCCTTTGCAGGGGTGCTGCAGCTGCAGGCAGTCACCTCCTGACACTGCCATCAACAAATGCCCGGCAGCTTTCATCTTGGACACCTGCAAACTAACACAGCAGAAACTAATCCCAGAATGGGGAGCAACCACAGCACTGGTTTATCCACCCTTCCTGTTTATCTTTCTGGAGCAGGTTTGGAGGTACCTCAGGTGGGAAAGTTGAGAAATGGATGTGCTTACCAAGGGGGTGTGCGTATGTGCCTGCTGACACCTGTGTGAGAGGATGGACACAGTCAGCAGAAGGTTGGGTGTTTGTTTATCTGCAGCAAGCTACTGCGAGTTGGAGCCATAAGGATTTCCACAGTCTCGCTCCACTGCATTCAACTCACATAAAGCTCTGCTTGGCAGCTGCCTTCTCTGACAAAGCTGGTCTCTGAAGTTTGGCCTCCATCACTCTCTAATTTCTTGTTCTTCCTAACTAAGCTAAGCTGATAAGCTGTGCTGAATGTCACTTCTGAAATCACTCAGCAAAATCTCACAGTGGAGCAGACAGTTTCAAAATTATCTCAGTGACTTAGATTTCCCTCTTCCTTTCCCCTGTGCTGCACTGAAAACATCATTTTCACAAAAGTCAAGAGCCCATTTCCTCACATGTAAGTTTAACAAATGCCAGCTTGCTCACTGACTGCAAGAGCTGCCCCACATATGCTGCAGCAGGCAATAGGACCCACACAGAGCTGTATCATGTCCCTAAGGGCATACAAGCAGCTGTAGCCTCAGCATAGCGAACCAGTGCCTTTCCCAAGAGTTTAACAATATCCTTTTTACTCTATGTTTGTAGGGTAAGAGACCCCAGATGCACATCAGGGTTCTAATGGATTTTTATGCATTGTAAAAATACACAAGGAAACTGGAGCAGCTTACAAGAGCATCCCATCTGAAGATAAATTACAGCTTTTGGACATGAAACCCCCATGGCATGGCATGACTCCAGCCAGTCAGCCCTCACAGAGGGGAACCAGGATGTTTCACCAGCTGGACCTGAAGTCAGCACACCAGGAGATGGTGCAGCTGCTAACAAGACCAGAAAAGCTTTACAACTTCCTCACAGTGATAAAGTGAGATATGACATCCCAGAAGAAGGCCACTTACAGGCAAGGACTTGGGTGGTAACACTGCAGCATGGATAAAGGCAGCGCCCAGTCTCAGGCTCAGGAGAGAACCTGGGCTCCCCCCTGGTTTATGCTTCCCACTTGCTCCAGCAGGGAGGAATTGCAGCCCATGCCAGCACCCCCTCCTTCTACACTGTCTCTCAGGGTGGATGATTTGAGTATAATCCGTGAAACCTCATCTGTTTCTTAGTGATAAATCCAGTTTGGAAAACTAGCACTTTAGAAATTAGCAGTGTCGGATCTCGAGGGTAAGCTGTAAATCTCCGAAGAGCAGCAGCGCACAGCGCATCCCTGCACAGTCACATGGCAAGTATGACAAGCAGGAAGCATTCCTTCAAAGGCTGCGTGTTAGATCACAAGTCAGGTCTGAACCCACATTCCCCTCTTGCCTCCTTGGGTTCCATATTTTGCCTACTCCACAACTTGGTCGTTCATGCCCCCACAATATTTCCCTCCTCCCTAAGCATTTCAGATGGAGACACAGGTACCCTGGTGACTTAGGGCACGTCCACAGACAAATCATTTAAACCAAATGAAGTGGGGCTGTTGTTCTTGCACAGTTTACAGCTGCACTGTGGAACTCACAGCTGAAGGATGGGGGGAGGCTAAAATCACAGGTGGGATTCAACAGAGCATCACCAACTTGCAGCCAATTCTCAAGGAGCAGGACACCTCGCCAGGACGATGAGGCAGGAGCAGGGGAAAGACAGCAGACAAGGAATGAGCATCCAGTGCACACATTGACACTGTCCCCTTTTCTCTGATCATCCTTCAGTACTAGCAGGGATCAGAAAACTGAGCTAGAGGGTCTGACACTCTTTTTCTTAGTAGTGAGACCGTAATTCAAGCACATTCGAGTTCTCACAGGTCTGGCTGGCTGGTGAGCAACAAAACCAACTGAAATAATCCCAAAGAACATTAGAACTCATATGAAAGTCTACCATATAGCTAAGCATAGCAGGGGATTTCAATTTGATTTATCTCAGGAACATTAATGCACCAATTAACTCTGTTTCTCTGAGGAGAAATCACCTCATCATTTACATACTTTGTTCGTATAATAGGGAGGGGAAAAATTATGAAAACACATGTGAAACATTTGGATGTGCCCAACTACCAAGATTTCATAATGAACACATTAGATTAGTGTTTCTTGATGCAAAGAGGATTTTGTTTTAACTAGAAGCGTAACAACGAATTATAGCAGCTGTGCCTGTCATTATTCTGCTTAGCCTGTTAATGGAATTGGTTTGCTAGAACCAAATTGGTTCAAAAGATTAATTAAAAACAGGTGTTTCTGTGCAGTAACTTCTCCACACCACACTGAGTACTTCTTGTGGCTAAACCACTTCCACTCTTCCTTGTGACCTGCAGAAATTCCCTTTGCTCTTCTCCAGGAGCAACAAAACCGTAATAAAATGAAATTCAGAACACTGCCCTTTTGACAGAGCATGTTGCAAGGACCACCTTAAGAAAAAAGCCATTTCCAATGAACTAGGGAGGCTGGTGCTTGGGAGCCTTCTCCAGAGGATGGCATTCCCTTGGGAATATCCTCCATGTCACTGAGGTATAGTCTTTCCATAAGACCTCTCCAATGCGATTTAAAAATCAATGTGTTAGTCAACAGGGGATGAAGTTCATTCACATCAAAAAAAGAGAGGGTGGCTTGAAGAAGCTTTCCAACAGTAAGCAGACAGGTTTTCTATTTGATGGATTTGTCACCATCTCTGCTGGTCACATGCAGCCAGAGCCGACTCCAGCCCGTATCAGAGCCATGCTGGCTAAACTTCTGCAGGCAAGGACTTGAAATACTGTTCGCACAGCAAAACCCAGTCATGCCAAAAAGGTTTGTCTGTTAATTGAGAAAAAACAAAAATTTTGGGGCCCAAGAATGGACTACAAAGCAGAGAGTCTTGGTAAAAATACACAAAATGTTACAAAAGACCAGTTGAGAGTCACATAGTTATGGATGCTTCATTCACACGTGAATCTCTTTAAAGAGCAAATCAAAAATCTCTGGCCTGTGATCCTTCGAACCCTGCTCAGCCAACAAGCAGTTAGGATTACAGCAGGACCAGACTCAGCAAAGAAAGCAGGCTCCAGCTCAGTATTTTGACATGTCCTCTCTCATTTCAACTCCTAGAGGAGAAGAGGAAAGTAGAAAGAACACAAATTTGAAGAGTTGTTTTTATTTTATTTCTAATTTGGGTCACAAGTGAGTTCCTCTTCTATCAAATAGTTATTAGGTTACCTCACAGCTAATTCCTATGCTTATTCCTGCTTCACTTTGTTTTGTTTCAACCACTTCGTGGATTGATAAAAAATCATGAGCAACAGCAGTATTTGGAGGGGATGGAAAAGCAGACAACAGCTGCACGTTGCTTAAACAGTTGCTAAACCCAAGTGCTATCACATGCCTAAAAACCACCCCACAAGCTACAAGCCAAATGCAACAGTTCAAAAGTCACTCAGTCGTTTGGTTTTCTCCATGGGTCAGCAGGACAGGACCTGCCATCGCAGAGGGAAAAGCCTAAGGGACAACAGTACCCTGGGTTCACTTTCCACCTACAACCAGCATGGAAATATAAAATCTACAGTTCTACCAAATCACTTTTTCTCTTATTTTCTAAGATGTAGTTCTAAAACCACAAAAACATGGTGCTTCAGTTTTACTTTGCACCAGCAGCTGGGAATCAACCACTACTGACTTTGCAAAATAAGCCAAACAACATAAAGCACCTACTGACTGGAAGATCCTACTGAACTTTCCCCAGTGTTACCTCGGCCCCAGGAGTGAGCTGAGTGAGGCTGCCCACCACCAAGCTGCAGTGGTACACTGGGGGGCAGTACAACCCTGGTAGCCCCCACCCCTGCTCCTCAGCCTGCTGCTTCCACATGTCTCCTGTCCTGCAGGGTCACCTCTGCCCAAAGCAATTACATCCCCCTGGTACAAATGTCACCAGTTCCACAATCCCCGTGGGATGCAAAATTAACCCTCCGTTTGGCAGCAGCCCCAGCTGGGAGAAGCCATCCTTCACGGTCAAGCTTCAGGCCTGAAGTTTAAACAGCAGCTGCAGCAGCTGCTGGCAATTCTCTATTCAACAGGAAGGTGAGAAATGCTGCCACAGCCACCCACCTGCCACCCTGGGGCCAGGGAAGCAGGAGACCCTGGTTAAGGCAGGGAGCAGGATCCTCACAGCTCCTAACAACAGACACACAGCCCCATGGCCAGGCTGCAGCCCAGCTCCAGTGCAGACAGAGCCTGCAAGGTGTTCAAACCAATCAATCCCCTTGGCTTTTGTATTGTCATGTATTGTCATCAGATTTGACTGCAAGGCCACGGGAATATCTTTTTCCCAGAAGAGCCTTCACACTGTGGCAGTTTTTTCCCAATGCAGGTTTCTTTACCAGGGTGAGCACAAAGCACAGGGCTCTGGATTTGCCCAGATTACCTTGCTGAAGCACTACTGCTGCAAGAAAGCTACACCTCTCCAGAGAGGTGCTGCAGACATGCTGCAATGGCCACACTGTGCCAATTTCCCTTTCAAACTGCACAGTCTGGGAGGGGAATTTTGAACACACTTGTACAACAAACCTTGTCCTTAATAAGCCTCTATCAGTGGGCTACATTAATCAGACCCACTCTGCAAAACACCTTAGTGTAACATCGAGGATGTACAGGTTCCCTGTGTGAGAGGGGAAATCTATAGAAATCTATAAAAGAAACTCAGAAATCCATAAAAGAAACTAGTGACTATTATAAAAATGTGGTCTAACCTGAAAGCAAAAATACATCTTTAAGGAGCAGGATCTGTCCACAGGGCAGATGGGACTTCCACAGCTCTAGAACAAGCTAGGGCAAAGACAAACCTTTTACTTACAGCTGTAGTCTAAGCACATTCTGTGAAGAAATCCCACAAATTCAGCCCTGGCAGTAGAGAACACACAAAACCACCAACAACCAGCACTCACACAGTGCCTGTGCCTCAGTTTCTACAGTGCTCAGTCCCCATCAAATCCAACAGCATCCTGCAGCCTGTTCTATGGAGGAGCACAACCTTCCTCTAAAGGGACTGCACAAATCTCCCATGGCTTTTGCTTTAAAACCAGTCTTATGAATCTTGGGAGCGTAAAGAGAAGAAATAAATTACTGCCGAGGAATGTCACAGTTGTGCTGGGAAGATATATTTGTTCCTGCTCCACAGGGAACGTAGAGGTCAAATTAAAAAAAAAAAAATTAATAATAACAAATATTAGTGAGAGATCAGAGGGATTCTGTGGTCAGGGACAGAGCACTGTAACTAAGTACATTTCATAGTCTACCAAGCAGCAAAACACCAGGATGCTTGCGGCAGGATCTGTGTGGCTGAGAAAGAGATGCCAGAAAACACTGAAGTTTAATGAAATGAAACTGCATTTCAAAACCCACTCAATTCCTCTTGCATGGCCACACGGCTCCCTTCCTACATGGGTATGCTCCCTTTCTGCATGTATGTGATTTGTGGTCCATCTCCTGCCCTGTTTGGGAATTCCTGTTGTTTTGCAGATCCCCGAGTAAGATACTTATTAACACTCCATATTATTACCCTTCCTTCCTGCCATTTCCAATTCACACAGAATGGCAGGAAGATGGATCTCATTGCTCTCACCATCCCATCTCCAGGCTACCGAGTCCCTCTGTCCTTCCCAAACCAAAATGATTAATTTGCAACCAAAAGAAAAAAAGTAAAATATATTATATTAAATATCTGAACACAATATCCCGAGAGACAATTTTTACAAATAAGCTCAAGTTCACACAATGTTTACTGAATTACCCAGCAGCAAATGAGCAGTTCACACACAGCCAGGTCAATGTTACTGAATTTATTCACTTCTTTCATTCAATCATCTCTTTATGAAATGCAGAGTTGCTAACTACATTAATGCCAGTATTGAAAACTCACATCCTATTGCTCTCCTCAAAATCATTCTAGCAGAGAACTCCAGCTGGAAAATACAATAGGATAAAAAATTAAATTAAATACTGCACCAGCAGTAGTTACTTGATGCTTCATTTTCCCTTCATTTCTTTTTTCCTATAGTCCAATCTCTCCATCCTTTTCTCCCTTCCCGCTCCACATCTTCACAGCTAAAATAATAAATATCTATGGAGTGCACTCCTTAAAATGCAATTGCTGATTTCCCTGATCTTTTCCTCCACAGGATAGAACTATGTTTTCCAGATAATTAGAGATACACTTATAGAGACAAGAGGGTGCTGTGAAGACTTTTTAACTAAAAGAAATAAACGCAAACTACTTCCTTTTCATGCAAGATGACAGTTTTCAGCGTAAAGTTTCTTTCCCCCCACCCATTAGAATATCTTGGCCCAACATTCCAAGGAAACTCACTTGTGGGGGTTTTTTTGTGGCAAAATGATGCTCCTGGTTTGCTAGGGGGTTTTGGCTAAACAAAACAGCAACAAAAAAAAAAAAAAAATCAGGGAGTTAAGTCTTCAAAACATGAAAAAGGTTTCAATTAAAGGAATTAGGTAACACCCGTATGTTTCATGCTAACATCCACCAGGCTCTGCACTCAGTGTTGGAGTTTTTTAATCCCCTTCCCTCTCCCTCCCTACTTATTTTTCTCTGGGTTGAACCTGCTGTAGGGGGTTTTGCCCTAAATGCTCAGAGTATCTTACAGCACTTCCCCACACCAGCACCCCCCTGCTTTTTCCATGTTTATAGAATTCTCATACTGTTTTCATCATTTCAGTAGACATTTGACTTTCAGATAGGTAGCTACACACACCTCACACAGGCACATACTGCACGTGGCACACGCTCCTCTCATGCCACACCATCTCTGCTCTGCTTCCTTCCTCTGCCTTGATGGTGGTTGGCAACACACTTGTGATCCTGCTGTACAAAAACACTCCCTGGTGCTAGAGAGAGGGCTGAGAATGTTATAAATATCTTTTTTTCTCTCCTTCATTAACTTCTCTACAAGTACTTCTCATTCAACAACATCAAAATAATCAAAAACACTTTCCAAATTTTTTCACTCATTAAAAGTCTAAATACTTTTTAAGGGCAAGCAGAGAACAGCCAAATTGGATTTTTAACAAATGAAAAAATTCAGCATTTTGAATTCACTTGTTCTTTGCTATAGTATTTCCAGAAGCAAAATCTATTTTTAGGTGCAAATATTTTTATCTGCTCCACCTAACATCCAGACGAACATCTGAGCTGTCCCTTAGACTTTTTTTTTTTCCTGCTCAACTTCCAAAGATTGAGAAAGATTGTATCATATTCACTTTTACCTTCAGTGTCTTTCAGGGTACCTTCCCTCTCTCACTCCCAAAGACTTTCAGTAGCCTCATGTCTTCTGGTTCACTAGTTCAACTCTTCCTTGCTCAGCTTTCCTCAGCTATTCTGCAAGATGTCAGCTTCACTTCAGCCATCCAGCCTGGCCCATTTCCAACACTTTCTTGAAATATGTCAGCCAAAGGCTGCCCTGTCTCTTCTGACACACTTCTGAGATGTGGAACTTACCAGCCTTCAAACAACTGGATTTTACAATCAGCTGTTTTAAGATGACCTCAGTTTCCACAAGTAACTCCATCCTAGAAAAGGTGGTTTGGGCACGTCCACCACATCCCTCTACAAATAATCACACAAAGAAGTGTTTGTTGTTTTTGTTTATTTTGTTTAAGCTAGTCGCTTCCCTTTATGTCCACAAATTCCCTTCCATTGACGCTCTTCAAGTTCTGCTGGCTCCCATCTCACTGCCTGATCCGAGCTCCTATTCCTTAGCCACGGATGCACCTCAGAACTCCCTGTACACTGGGTTTTTCCTTGGCTACTTTCCTCTTTTGTTGCCTCTTGGGCTGATGACTTTGCTCAGCTCACTCAGCCCAAGTGCCACTCTCCACTGCTTTTGCAGGCATGACACTGCTGCAAAGACAGATAATAGGGCACAATAAAGATTCAGGGTTGCTCCAGGCTGAAAGAAAAGGTAGATGACAAAGGAAAAAAAGAGCCTAAAAGGCCTTGGCAAGGGTTTGATGCCCCTTGAAAAAGAATCTCCATCATGCACGTATCTGGCAGCAGAGGCAGTGTGAGAGCCCAGTCTGGGTCCTCAGGGCCCAAAGATGATTTCTGAAGCCCCTTAAAGACAAGGATCAGAAGCAGAGATAGTAAATTGTGAGCTATCTCCTTTTGGAGCCTTGAGTACCAGGGCATGAACAGCCCCACAAGTCCCTGTGGGTTTCTCCCGTTGTTTGTCGGCTTGTCACTGAGTGGCAAGTCTGCACATGGCTCCTCAGTTCATTGAGGGAGAGCTCCCATTAGGAAGGATGTAAACAGAGCATGAAACTATCAGAGGCTATTAATGTTTTCTTAATATGTGAATTGAGCTAGAAACAGAGCAGGAAAAAAAATAGAAAATTAAAAGCTTGCATGGTCACAAATGGTGCCTTCCCTTGCTCATCCTCTGCTTCCCAGACTTTTGGGGACATCAGTAGCAGGGGGTGGAACAAGAGGAATACTCCTTTTTTTTTTTTTGCCTTTGCTGCTGTCACTGCAGTTAGTCCATGCAGGGTTGGGGGGGGAAAGGATGCTACAGCCTGCTCTGGCTGCTCTCCCATCTGGTCCTCTCCTCTATCACTCAGAACCAAATAAATGCACGTTAACACAAGATCTTTGCTCCCTTAAATGGCAAGACTCCTTGCTGGAGATCAACAAGCAGCCCTTGGGGCATGGGACCTGAATGTTTTTTGGAAGATTACATCATTACAGACCACTGCCTCCAGTTTGAGGCCCAGAACAAGAAAAAGCAACGCATTTCTAGGCAAAAGTTAGCATTCAGAATGACTGAATTCATAATGACCAACTTCATAATGACCACTTGAGCAGATTATTATTTATCTAGGGCATCAATGAAGCCAGAGCCATTCTCCACCAGATTGTGGGCACACAGTCACCCAAGGAAGGGATGGCAGCAGTGGGGGAGAGGCACCAGGGATGGAGTTTATTGTAACCGCAAGGCACAGCCCAACACAGCAAAGCTCTGCTCTAGGACAAGGATCAGAGGCAGAGATGGTAAACTGTGAGCAAACTCCTTGTAGGGGCTAATGGGAACATGAGATGGGATTTCCTGAACCCCCTCAGGGCTTGTCTTTATATAAAAGCTGCTTGCATTTAATTACAATCAGTTACATTAGCTACATCAGTCGATTTAATTAAATTGCAAGGACACTCATAAGTTGATTTAACTCTGTCTCAAATGGATTTAGCAAAAGTTGGCAAGAAACTAAATCAACATAAACCAAGATTAAATCAACTGAAGAGCATCCACACAGGATTTTGTAGCAATTTAGTAAAAACCGATTTGAAGACCCATTTTAAATGAAGCAGAGTAACTCAGGCACAGAGAAAGATGAACTTCTGGGATAAAAGCAAAGTGTCTAGCACTCCAGCAGCCCTATCTAATAGACTTGAGCTGTGAGAAAAAAAACCCAAAAATCTCCTTTTCCTCCACATCCCAGAGTTGGCATGTTATTTTAATCTATGTATTATTTCCTTAATTCATGATCTTCAGACATGTTTTCCCAAGAGAACTCAGCAAGCAGCCACCATTTCTGGGCCAGGCACACAGGCTGGAGGTCACAAAACATCCCGTGTACAGCAGAAGGATGAATGGGGAGAACACCGGTATTTGTTAAGTCAATTTAAACATTGCTGAGAATTTGTGAGCATAAAGTCATCTACTTCAAATTAATTCCCAGCTCTGAACACACCATTTGTCTAATTGGTAGTTTTTAGCACTGAAATTCTCATTACTAAAGGGGTCACACACAGGTGACAGGTAACAAGACAGTCCTGTTGCAGGCAAGTTGCACAGCACTGCTCAGTCCTGCAGCAGTGGCTCCAGGAGATGTGGTGAACTCTGCACATCTTCAGCATGCACCTGAAACATCTTATTCTGTACCAGGAGTAGAGTAATAGAGGGTAGAAATACAATTTTGTAGGCAGAAAAACCAAGTGACCACTGAAGCACACTGCTCCATGCAGGCAGCACCAGGTGAGTTCCTGTGCTCCTGGCAGAAGTCATCCCAGAGACACCCAGAAGCAGCAAAGCCCAGCAAGGATTCACAAACACATCCACTTTGATTAAATTGCTCCTTTTCAGCTCCAGGTTTGCCAGGACTGAACCCCCCAGCCAATACCAACGTCTTGCTGACGCTACACTGGGTTATTTTTTTTTTTTTTTTTTCACAGCTGCATTTAAACTTGTCATCACAAACCAAGCTCCTCTTCTGTGGGACCAGAATGGTCCTAACAGCTTTCCCAGCAAACCAAGTGATTTATGATCAGCTTAATGACACTTTTTATACTGCTATAAAACTAGGATTACAGTTCAGCGACTAGTAGAAGTTAAAGTAAAGTAAAGCTGCCACAGTTCCCTTAGTGCTTTGATGACTATTATAGCAGAGTCATACTCAGAAATGATGAGCCTGCCATAAAGTTTCAAGATCACCTTTTATTTCAGCAAGGAGACATTTCCAAGTCCAAACTCTGTAGAAGGGAAGAAAAAGAAAACCCACAGCCTGAGAACAGCAGTTTTGGAAAGAATGAATTTCCACACCACGTCAAACTACTCCAGCCAAAACCTGCTCCCAGATCATAAAAACAGCAAAATCTCCTTTCACAAAAATCCCAGAAGCTGCAAAGCTTCTGGCTGTAAAGGAGGTCTCTCATCCCTGCAAGGAAGGCCATGTGGTCTACTAAACCATCAGAAATCAGGTCCTGTTACAGCTTTGCAACCTGGACTAATCTCTCCAGCTCCCCACATCCTACCTATAAGATGCATCCCACTGCTTTGAAAAATTTGTTGGTAATAGGACACAGCAGAAATACTGGGAGGCAAGCAATGTTAGAAATTAGACTCAGCATGCTGGGTAGATTCAATTCAGTTTAAACATAATGAATGCCTAAATTCTAGTATTTACACACACATATTTACATTAGAAGTCATGCTTCCATATTTACCTTCCTATGGGTTTTTTTTTATTTTATAATTTAATGTAAAACTAATACCTGGAAATTTTGAAATGAATTTATCATGAAAGTGTTATTTCTGTCTCTGGCCACACTATGTAAGATCAGGTGTGCAGAGAGACAGCACCAATGATGCACTTTTTAGCCACACACAGCATGGCTCAGTAGCTAGCTCTCTTGTCAATCCAAATGCTCAGTAATGACAAACCTGCCACTCCTACGAAGTTACTCCCAATAATGTTCGGTTTGCAGCACACTCCTTACTTATCCTGACGTCTTTTCCTCTCCTAGAAGGAGATTCATTTAACTCTGTGCAGAAAAATTTTAAAAACCTACCTAAGTAGGGAAAACAAAGCGCAGAGAAGTTGTTTTCTACTGGTAAGTGATGGTAAGGGATGTATGAGACATGGGCCCAGGCATGGATCAGCTACTGGACTGAACATTGTTGTGAACCTTTCAGCCACAGAGGTCAGGCTTGACCTGCTGTCACATGTCTATCACCTGAAGCCATTTCACTGATTTTCATGGAAGATTTACCAGCCTCTGAAGGATGAAAGCCTTTGTGCCTTTCATGCTGCTGATGAAGGAAGCCATCCAGGCCTTCTTCCCTATTTGAAGCAAAAAACTCTCTCCTTCCTTCCTTATTACAGATATCATTAAAAGGGGAAAGACAAAGATGGCACTGTGCACAGAAACACTCTGTTGCCATATTTGGCCATGCTATTTCTTAGCATCTCTGTTACTGCCAACAGCTCACCCCCTAACAGCAGGGGACGATGCACTGCGCTGAACAGGCTGGTGGCAGCTCTGCGTAGTGTCACAGCTCATGGGCATCAAGAACTGAAACAAGGGACCAAAAATAGAATAACTGAACACTCCCATTTGGTCTTCCCCAGACTGGCCATTGTGGTACGCATTTACTGATAACTTTTCTTATTTATCTCCTTTTTGGGAAGGGTTCCCTGTATTTTTTTTCTTTCACACGGGAAAAGCTTTAGCATTTCATTTATTCTTCTTCCATCCTCTGAATACTCACTAATTCTGAAATATGTTTTCTGGTATGGAGTGACCATGGCCCACTCCAAAGCTTCAAAAGATGAACACAATATCTATCTTGACATAACCAGATTAGCCATTCAAGATTCCACCTACAATGGGTTGTTGTG
Organism: Eopsaltria australis; assembly: GCA_034509425.1. NCBI lineage: Eukaryota > Metazoa > Chordata > Aves > Passeriformes > Petroicidae > Eopsaltria > Eopsaltria australis. The sequence goes on from JAVTVJ010000180.1 coordinate 1,220,511, forward strand.
TTTAACAGCCCAGAAGCCTGATCTGGTAAAGCAAATCTCTCAGGAAATCCTGGCAAGCCACAGCCAGGGGACCAGACTGCTGCAATTCACAGCAATTTCATTCCCACAGCATTGCCCAGGGGTCATGCTCACAGTCACTGCAAAGGCACCCAACAGAGTGATAGGGGCAGCTGGCACATGACCCAGGCATCTCCAGCATCCTCATCTGTGTGGGCCTCGTGCCTGGCACCTTCCCAAGGGGCTTGATTTTTTCATGCCCTCCTTGTGCAGTCAAGCATTAAATATCAAACAGCGGCCTTCCTACCTCTTCCCCCAGGGGCTTATTTCATTGTTTAAGCAATCCTCCAGCACAAAATGCAAGGAGCTGTCAGCAGCACAGCTAATACAGTCATCACCCAAAAGCCAGCAGGCCTGTTCTGTGCAGATATTTGTATGTTATTAAAAAGTCTTTGACAGGATGTGAAGGTGGCAAGGGACTGAGATTTGTGCAAAAAACCTCCACCCAAAAACCTGAAAAGAGGGAAATTAATTATTAACAGATGTGAAACCCTCAAGAGAATAACAAGGAAGCTTGCTGCAGTCTTCTGCAGGAAGTATCAAACAGCAATGAAAAACTGCTTCCATGCCATGCTAAGGATGAGAAGCACCAGCACTGACTGTCCCTTCAAGACTGCTGCCCCTTCAGCAAGGTCCATTACCGTGTCATTTATCCTGGGACATTTGGCTTGCAGTTTCCTCAATATCTAGTCTTGGCTGCACACTGAATGCTCTGCTAGCCATTTTTATCCCAGTCTTGCTTCCTCCAATTCCAGTGAGGTTTTTCCGCTGTTGGCTCAGAGCAACAAATCTCAACCACAAGCCCAAAGGCATCCCTTCCTCCCACATTAATCCCTTCAGAAGGGATCCAGTGGCACAGGGCTGAAGGACAAGCCTTTAATAAATGCCAGGCATCAACACGTGCACCAAGCAGGGCAAGCCAGCCCAGGGGCTGGGTGCAGGCACTGGCACTCACATACTAAAACCCAGGCCCTGGGCAGTGTCCCCCAGTCCCATCCACCACCCATGCAGAGCTGGGCACCTCCACCAGTGAGCTCAGAAACACTGCAGCCCAGCCTGCTCGTAACTGCACTTCCTCGAATTTGGGAGCAACGCTTACCAGGCAAGGTGTCCAGCACCACAGCATCCTGGGCATTGATGGGGGCATCCATGAGGAGAGGCACCATGAGCTTTGACAAAGCCAGTGCAGCAGCAAACATTATGGTCCTCCTGCTACTGACAGTGCAACAGCAGCCAGGTGCATGACAGAGCTTGTTTCTCCTCATAGATGGGTCCATTTTCAGATGTATTTCAGTTTGCTACCAAGAGAATAAAAAAGGTTCCCATCTGCCTCCCAGGTAATCCCATGCAACAAACTCCTGAACTCTCTAACCTTCTCCTTTCCCACACAGACTTCCCCAGGGCATAAAGACAACAGAAATGTACTCACTCTTCATTTCAAGGTGGATTAAATCTATGGGTTACAAGCTAAAGAACAAAAACAAAACAAACAGAACAACAACAAAACAAAAAGCCACAAACACACAAAAAAAAAAAATAATCATAACAGGTCAAACTCAGCTACTTTTCAGTGCTTGGTCACAGATTTCCAACATGAGACAGAGATCACACTGTTACTGCACACAGGGTTTTAGGGTCAGTCCCTGACTCAGCCAGGCACTGCCTGGGATAAGCATCCAGCTAAAGGCTCCCAGAAACCAGCACTTCCTAAGAGGAGAGAGGTGGTTCCGCAGCCACAATGTGCTCAGCAAAGAGAATGTACAATATGAGACATACTAGCCTGTGCATACCTGGCTAAATACCAAGCAACCCTCCCTGATATCTTGTTCCCCTAATCAGCTTTTATTACAAAGGAAAAGCCGAGCTCAGCTTTCAGAAGAGGACAGAGGTGACAAGGAAGGGAAATACATGGCAGAGGTGGCTGTTTACTGGGCATCCCTTCTGACCTCCTGCTGACAAGATGAGCTGTATGATAGCATTTGATGCCACATACCAATGCAGAGGGACTGGTTCTGGTTTGTGGGCACATTTCTTCCTTAGGCAAGGTCCTCCTCACCTCACCACAGCTTGTCTGCCCTTCTCATATAATAGCAGAGATACATTCATAGCTGAGGGGGAACCTAGCAAAGCATGGGGTCTTCTGTGAATGAAGAGCAACAGAAAAAGATGACAAAGACCGGAGCCACCTGTAAACAAACTGCTTTTCCCAGTCAGCCAATACAAACTTTGATCAATCCATTTATCACAAACCAACTAAATATGATACTGGAATGAGCTAAAGAAAAGCTTCTTGGTGCAGTGTCATCCTGCCTGCATCCACTACAGTGGGAATTATGCCTGGGAGATGAACTGTATCCTTTCCCTAAGCAAATATGGAACTCTGACATGTGCTAGATCTGTTCAGCCACAGTGCCATTTACAGCTTCCACTAGGTGCTAAACACTGGGAACTTCCATAACCCAAACTCATAAGCATGACTGTAAGGAAAGCTGTTAGAGAGAAAAGGTTAAAATACAAGATGGGATCAAGAACAAACTTTCTTGTCACAGACAGTGAGCTGTTTCCCCAGCCTCTTCCAGAAGTGCCATCCACATGCCCTTGGGCAGGCCTGGCTCCTCTTCTCTCCAGGAGGCTCAGATCAATACCCAGGGATAGCACTGATCAATTTTTAAGAGGAATAACAGCCATCTCACCCCTTCACTAGCCAGCTGCACACACATTATTTGCAGTTGCTGCCAAATCCCTGAAAGATTCACTAGGGACCACACAAATCAGTTTTTATTTCTATTAAACTGATGCCTGCAACATGCTGGAGGAAACACGGGCAGAAAGGACTACCCTAAATGAAGATCTTTAAGAGTCAGCACAACAGGGACTTACCCTGTTAAAGTAGTTGGTCTTTTGAGTAGGCCAACAAAGATGAAAGAGGCAATCTGCCAGTCAGCCAAGACACTGCTCCAACTTGGGACATCAAATGTTTCCATCATTCCTTTCTCCCTGCCCTTAGCCACCATCACAAGCCTTCTGCTCTGAAAGTGAGATCTCTGAGGACTTGATAAGCAAGGTCAAGATTTAATGGACTGACTGGCATATCTGAATCACTAATCACAGCCTGCACTGAAGAACAATTCAAATTTCACTTTTATCCAAATCTCTAGTTCCATTCCTTCCTGCCTCAAAGTCAGCAAAGGGGATTCCTGGCTGGGGACACCCAGCCTCTCTGGATGTCTTCACCTGCCTCATTAAAACACAGTCTTACAGAGGGCTTATTGGGCCTATTTGTTCCACCCATCACTTCCTACCAACCATGCCTGGCCGGAGCTCTGGACTCGGCAGTGGCGGTGCCTCCTCCTCAGGTGGTCACCCCAGCTCCCCTCTGCAGCCCCTGCACACATGCTGCCCATGGATACGCCAGGTATCTGGATGGGGCAAAAGGACATAAACCACTGGCTTCCCTTCCACAATCAGGAAGGGAGGCAGATAGGCAAAGTTAGGCAAACAAATCCCATCCAACAGCATCTTCACTTGCAGACTGCCAACAAGGAAAGCTTCCAACCATCTGCTTAGAGTAAAGTGTTGGGGAAATATAAAAAAGGAACCCAAGAAGTAAATGATGCTGACAGCCAATGAAAATTGACAATACTGTAGCTACACATGTGTGATGAGCTATAAGGATGCTGGTGCATGTAACATCTCATAACCTTGCACAAAAAAAAAAAAAAAAAAAAAATCCCCACTAAGATGGAAAGTGTTATCAAAAGGGTGGGAGAGGACTGAGGCTGAAACAATAAATTCAGGCTGGCTGGCTGATGATGCTCAACAGTCAGATGATATAAGGACAATCCTACACATTTCTTTCTGCTTTCCTCTGACACAAGCTATAACTGTATTTCTCAACAGTTTAAGAATTTTACAATTCTAATTTGGGTAAGGAGGCAGGGTGGGGTCCATTTTGGAGGCCAGAATAGCTAAATTGTCACTTTTACAAAGTTAAACTATCAAGCTGTAACAATATCTCTAAAAGGTACTCCCACATCTTTTCATCATGAGATAAAGCCAGCGGTTTGCATTTACCTCCTTGCATTCCGTCCAGACTTGGTCTTCTATTACCTCATTTCTTCAAGACACAGCCTTGAAGCTCTAGAGAAAGCTATACAGCCTCTTCTTTCAGGTCACAGTGTCCATCAGGGGGTTGGGACACCAATAAAATGACAAAGGCTTAGGAGACAAACCATAAAAATGAAAAAACTCTGCAGAAGAAGTCCATATCAACCTTGAGAATAACACGAAATGAGTCACTTAAGACACTCCAGCATTCCCCATGCCAAGAGCAGAAGATAGGTGAGCTTTCAAGTCCATTGTGACCTGCCAAATACCTTGAGTAAGTGTACAGGCAGAGCAATGAGACAATCTGGCTGGTAACTATTCTTGAGTCACAGTGTCTCTGGACAGGCAAAGGTCTGATCCATGCAGTGCAGGCTGCTGTGCTCTGGTACTGACCTCAGAGATGACAAATGCTCCTGTGATGGGTTAGATGAGACTGTGACCAGGGAGGACTGAAACACCCACTGGAAGATGAGACCAAGGTGGTGCCAGGGCACAAAAGGGACAAAGGCCCTGAGAGTTGTTTGCAACTCTACATCAAGAGAGACACATTGCACTGCTCAGTCTCCCAGCCAATTCAAACACCTTCAAACTCCTATTCCCTCCTTTTGCACCAAAATATTCCTATCAGACTTAGATAGTTTGCTGCAAAAGAATCTCATAGTGGGGAAGTCTACTTCAAGGTTTTTAATGCTTAGATCTTGTCTCAATCCTTTCCCACAACCAAAAAAAAAAAAAAAAAAAACCACCAAAACCCAAACATCACCAAACTGAAAACTAACTGAGCTGAGCTGTTGCTGAGCTGCTTGCAAGGATTTATTTTACATTTCAGAGCTTATTTCAGTACTCAGGTGCTCTCCTGTTTGCTTAGCTTTTTGCAATGCAGTGATTTGTGCTGCTGGAAACTGTATCCACTGCAGGGGCAGCACTTGGAGCAGTTTGAAGGTGCTTTACTATTCCCTTTTTTCTTGTTTTTTTGTTTTTTTGTTTTTTTTAATTTGGATGGATTTCTGGTGCTTTGCCTGAAACAGCCTACACATATAGATAATGTAAAATGACAGCTTCCAAAGGCTCCCTTGCTGCAGGTGTTCAGGATGGAGGTAAGGGGAGTTAGGGGCTCACAGAAGAAAGGTGCCTATCTGACCTCACATCCATCCCTTCACCAGATCCAGCTTCTGAGTTTCTCTCTGCTCGAGAGCTCTTACAAGTGCACTGCCCTTAAGTCCATCTGGCAATCTTTCTCCTCCAGAAGCACATCAGCATTCCTCCTCCAGATGTCTTGGGATTTCCCTCATTGCTCATTGACAATGGCATTTTGCCTAGTGCAGCTTCAGGTCCTGGCCAAGAAGATCAGCACCAGTATTTCTGCTCATCTCCTTTGTTATAGTCTCTTCTCCTTCTCCAGCACTGTTATTTATCCCTCTCACACAAATATTTGCAACACTCAGGGTAAGCACTGTCATTCTGGAATTCCATTGTGAGTTTTTCAGTGATAACTCCTCCTGCAGGCTAGAGAAAGGACAGCTCAGCCCACAACCATACTGCCATTTCAACAGCAGTTGCATGCAGAGAGATCTGTAATGGCATTCCAGGGTGTAGGTGGTTAAAACAGAGATACCTTTATGCTTGTTGTGTCCCTTGAGATAAAGATTATGATGACAGCCATCACTGTTGGCAGAGAGAGAGGATTTCGGGATTTCATCTGAAATATGGCAGTACTCACACAGGTAATGCAGCACCCACACCAGCACTGCACCACTGGGAAAAGCTGGCAGGTAACACCTATGCTGCTCACAGAAGTGCTTTAATGTGACCATTATATGTAATTTTATATATACCACACTATCAGTTATTGAGAGAGGGAAAAGCAGCAGCCTCCCAAAGGACTCAGCAGGCTGGGAAGAAGGAACAGATCTGTTCAGCTCTGCATGGAAATGCAAGACTACAGCCTAAATAATGCAATCCTTTAGGATCCAAGATACTTATACCAGAAGCCTCACTAACAGTTCCCTGTTCCATGCCATAGAGATTTGTATTCCAGGGGGTTTAGAGATGTGGAAACTCTATGTCCACAGAGGAGCCCTGGGCAAGCCCTCACTCTCCTCTCCAGGAGCATTGCTTTCCCTGCCCTACTTCAGCTCTACACATAGCTCTCTAAACTAAAATTTGAAAGCCTGTAACAACCAGACACTGAAAATTAAAGAGAAAAGAGGTTTTACTAACATTGGGAAGAGCTGATAAAGCAGCCACTTCTAGCTTATTTATATGAGCTTCTTGTAGCAGCCGGAATAATCCTGCAGAAAGGGAATTCAAGGCAAGATGGGGGAGAAACTGGAGAGGTATTTGCAGAAACACCTGGCAGACCCATGTCAGCACCCTCCTTTCTTCTGCTCCTCCTGTCCACAGGGATGACCACACAACAGAGAGCAAAGCGCACTGCAATGCTTGCATCTTCGCTGGCCTCCATCTAATCTCACTGCAGCTAATAAATTTGGCACTGGTGAGAGTAAGATTACTCCTACATCAGGCACAGCAGACAAGGAGACAGTCTTTCATTGAAGTGACAGCTGCTTCTGCAAACACAGATGTCTGCAGGCAAGATTTTAAAACACACATCCACATATACAGGGGGGGAAAAGCAACCATACAAATAACCATGAACACACAACATCAATTCCTCCTTGAGAAGGAACACTCGGGTGCATCAAAAAGCCTGTCCTTGCATAGTTCAGTTACTGTCGGGGCAGGTATTTCTTCAGTGCTTCTGATTTTGTACCAAACACATGCAGCAATTACTCTCGGAAAAACTATGTTGGCACCTTCTACAAAGAAGGTATTTTTGTAAAGAAATATTTTTTCTCTTAGGAATAAGGAAAGCCACACAAAATCTTGCTTTCTATTTAGTAACAAAAAAATACTGAAAGCCAAATTTCTCACATCTAAATTAATTTTATACAGACAGTTTCATATCAATATGCAGCAGAATAGTATACACAAGCTGGGCGTGCAAGAGTTAGGACTAAATGTTTTCCTGACAAGACAAATAGATGAGGCAAGAGGGTCATTTATGTTTATATCATCACAGGTAGCATTATGGAAATAGTAGAATTTTTTATGATAGTTTGTTTCACTTTGAAAAACAACAGTAAGGAAAATAACAGTCAAGCAAAGAGGGAAAGTGCTAAGTTGCTCTCACAATTGGACTTGGGGATATGTCTTATTTTAAAATGTGTTAAGCTTTTGGGGGAAGAAAAAAAAAAACCAAACCAAAACACACAGAAAATCACCACCAAAAGAACCACCCACAAAAGAATCTCACATAAAAAAACCAACAACAACCCAAAAAAAACCACACACGCCAAAGCCAAGTGTTTAAATTCCAGATTCAGATGAGTACTTGGTTCCTGTGGAACTGTAAACATGGAAAATAATCACAGAACACCCAAAAAAAGGGTGGCACAAAAGGTATAGATAAGCTCAGGTCTAAGTTTAAACCTTTAAAGGACAAATACAGTTTCAAAATAAATTACTAGGTAAAACCAATTTCAACAACTTTCTTCACTTTATGGCTGCATTGCCAAGCAGCACAGAAGTGTTTTCTCCCTTCATCCCCCTTTTTTCTGAGTAAAATAAGTTCTAATTTATACAAGGAACAAAGGCAGTCCTCATGTATCCTCTGTATCTTGCTTTTCCTATAAAGTCAAGAAAATCAGAGAATTTTCCTAAGGATATCTCAAGAGAACAAGCCCATGCTCTCCTCACCAGTGTTTTTGTAACATCTTTCAACTTGCTGTCATCTTAAAAATTCAATAAGCAAATTCTCTGTCCCTTCAGGAGGCCATTAAAATAAGGGTTGACTTTTACCAGACCCTCAAAAGATGCCAGGGGAATCTCACTCAATCTGTTTGTGGATAGTGACAATTTATCACTATCCAAGTAAGACAAGTACAGTTTTCCAGCCACCACATAATAGCTTCATCCAGTATCTGTGTTTCTACAGCTCATCTTCCCTAATTCTTCAAAGGAAGTTAAAGACATGAACACGAGAACCAGCTCATGCTGACTGAGAATGTTTCTGGTAATTCATAATCCCAGTTTTGCTCCTAGCAAATTGGCCAATACTTAATATACAACCTTATCTGAGCACCTCCACAGCAGAGCTTCATAAAAACACTGAAAGATAACAATCATTGAATTTTGAAAACATAAATTGCAGACTTATAATGGAAGGTTTAAGTCTCCAATTCCCTCAGAGAAGAAGAGAAGCTATAAATTAGATTAAATAAAAGCTGCAGAATAATACCTCTGTGCAAGACTTCACTTCATGTACCCAGAATAAATTTCCATTTAAGACAGGGGTAGATTTGTTTACTTTCCTGAAAAATGGATGCTACAGAATAGATCTATCAAGAGCATGATGTATTATTTCTTTGCATACCTTGTTGGATGGCAAAAAGATTATAATTAGAATTAGCTATAAGGCCAAGACATAAAACAAACACACTAGAAGTTGCCTCACAGGCTTTTTGCTAAGAGCATGGGTAACAACTTCACAGGATATCTTGGCAAATAAATACAAAAGATCCAGATTCCTTGGGACCATTTAGCTGAATTCTATTAAAAGTCTCCTCCATTTCTACCTGGACCTCTATAGGCAAAGGCTACAAAGCCGTAACTCCATAGTCCATGTAGAAATTCGTTGCCTTGAAATGCAAATAGTTCTAAAGCAACTAAATAGTTCAAACTGCCAGCACCTGAAAAGAAAAAGTCATTCTTTTATAGCGATCAGAGGTGTCCGAGGTGCTTCAGAGAACACAAAGAAAGGCACAATCCCTGTGGACCTTACAATCCAATTAACTTAATTAACCATGTTATTTCCCTTAGTTCCTGGTAACTCCTTAAATCAATGAACTAAGACTTAATAGCAAAGTACATCACTAGCAGCTTTATTGATCATATCTGCACACAACACAGACTGAACTCCCAAAGTCAAGACTTGGCACAAAACAGAGAAGATATTTCAGCACCAGACTTCCACTTCATTATCCCAAAGCCCTGTGTAGGTACCAGAGATAGGAAAGAAGTGTTCAAGTGGGGACTGACATTTTAATAGTGAGAGAACAAGTAACCATGGGCTTAATGTTGGCCTACAATGTAAGAAGCAAAAAAAAAAACCACCACCATATTATTCAATTTTAAAATTAAAATTTTACATTTATTCATCACCTCTCAAAGGTGAATCCCAGAGTATTTTACAAAGGAGGCCAGACCTCAGCTCTCCACATCCCCACACCTCCTATGGCTACCTAAAGCCTAGAACAAGCAAGCAGCTCCTCAGCCTGGGCAGGGGGGATCAAAGAGGGCAGGCACAAGTTTGCCAAGAAGAAATCTTGCAGGTAAATTCCCTGCTGTTTAATTCAGATATCCCCATACAAGGGGATCTCTAATGGGAGAGGTGCTTTACACCATCTCCAACTGCACTATCCACCACTGCCACATCTCCTCAGCAAGGGCCTAACACCCTTTCCTTGTCCATAACAATTGCAGATGGACTAACAAGGATTAGACTTAAATTTCAATTACACTCACAAGAAGATGGTGGCTTTTTGTATATAAGGTGTGCTGCTTCTTTACGCGTAAAAAAAAAGAGTGAAACAGCAGCCACACACAATGTAGAGCAACAGCAGGCACAAGGAGACCCCTTAATCCCCTTTTATCAGCTCTTGTCCTGGATGATCTATTACCAGCTCCTAATGGCACTGAGGAGGTTGTTCATTTTCGAATAGGTCAGTGACTCATCATTTTAACTCACTTCCCTCTGCTGAAAATCAATGGAGCTCCTGAAACAGTATTATCCTGGATGATTGGTGTTTTAACGTCTCACTTGCAGGGAAAGTAGATCCCAGAGGTGCCTTCCAGTGCTGGGTCACCACAGTCAGCCAGGAACAGGGACTTATTCTCTTGGTTGGAAGCAAATACCTCCTGGAAAGAGGACACATTTCCACGAAGATTTTTTTGTGGAGGATGGGTAGATTTGTGTCTGTCTTCTCTTGCAGTGAAGCATGAATATTATACACTAGAGGAGAATTGCACTTCCCAATACCTCCACCCAGCCAAGCTACAGTGTGCCTTCATCCTCTTACTTACGTAGTTGCATAAATTAGTTTTTCTACTCCCTCTATCCATCCCCAAAATGTTGTTTTTCATTCAACTTCAAGTTTCCATGAACAAAGAAGAGGGAAATATATTTTTAAAACATCTCTTCGTGGGCCCCTGCTCCTTTACTCACATAATGTTCCCCGAAACACCATCAGCAATACTCTCACAGCACAAATCAAAGGCCTGATAAGGTCTATTTCAACTCTGACTTGTGAGCCTGACTAACTCATTGTGTCAAAATGAGTTAAATACCTTGCCAGTGGGTAACCCATCCAGCTGGTTAGTGGCAGGCTGAGGAGGTGACAGGTAGATGGGAAACAGGAGTCACACACCGACTGTCACATTGGCTCAGAGCAGTGACTCATCACAGGAAATCTGCTGGGTTTCAGCAGGAAACTGAATGAGAAAAGCTGTAGATAGGAAGAGTTTGCAGTGGGGTACAGTGCCCAGAGATTAGTTTGAAAAGCTGCCACAACTTTAGGGGTGTCTTCCTGGCTTTCACTTACCTGGTGTTGAAGTTCAATCAAATGCTGGACTACCCCACTGTACAGGGCCACAGCTAATAAAAATATTACATTATCCTACTATACTGAGGGGGTATGAAAAGCCTCTAGAGCCAATTCACTCTAGAGTTAGAGTCACGTTAAGAAAACCTGCACGTGGTCATATACACAGGGAATTCCTCAGCTGTTTTGAAACTGCAGAGGCTGCCATCATCCCCTGCTCCTCCAATGCACGGGCTGCTTTGTCAGTGGTTTTGCTTTACACAGTGCTGAACAGGCCTCTCCCTTCTCCATGGAGGCTTTGCCAGCATGCCCATCACACCTGAGCACGAGGGATCTGCCTGCAGAGCAATTCAGCACTGCTCTCCCTGCACACTGCTGAGCAGCACCTCCAGCCTACAGCCAGCCATACAGGAGACGGATTTCTTTAAGAGGCTCACAGCTGCAGAGGGAGATAACAGTGAAACAAGCCCCCTCACTCCACACTCCTTCACTCCCACCTCTATGCTCTCCACCACAGCATTGAAACCAAGAACCACCACTGCAGCTTGCAATTAAAAATCATGGTGTGAATTTGCACAAAAGAGAAGCACAGAAAAACGGCATCCTGAGGACTTAAAGCTCACTAAGTATGTCAGTGGCAAGACAATGAAGGGTAGTCAGGAATCTGCACCCCCTCACCCTGCCCAGAAGCCCCTGGAGACAAGCAGCTGCTCCCAGCAGCAGTCAGGGAAGCAGATGGGTGGCAGAGGATGGCGCTCCCTGGCCAAAAGCCACATTCCCCCCCTTAATTATTCAGAGAGAGAAACTGGATGGCATTCACTGCAGTATTGCCTGTCACTGAATCTCTCCAGGCAGTATGTGACCCTCGGCAAAGGGCAGCCCCAAAGCGCAGGGGAGGGCCAGCTGCCACAGCAGCACAGGGCTCACCACAGAGCAAGCCTGGCTCTGGGAGCCAAAGGCACACAGTGCTGCACAGCTCATCCCCAGGCAAGGACACCTTACAGCCAGCAAGCCTCACCTTACAGCAAGCCCTAGAGAAACCAGCATCCCAGCCTGGTTTGCACATGTTTTGCTTTCTGATCCCCCACCCACTTGCCAACAAGTCCCTGTACAAGCATGGTAACAGTGAAGGAATTATATTAAAGTAGGACAGGATACGCCAAAAAGCCAATTACAACGGATATTCCAAGAAAACAGCCCAGGAGCCATCCCTAGACATGGCCAAACAGCCTTGGCAGGTGGTGGGTGGAGGAAAAGCAGAATAAATACAATTAAAGAAGCAATACAGTTCAGCTGTGTGTTACATGTGAAATGCAGTCTCCAGAGGCTGAGGAAGCAGCATGACTGACTAGGGCAAATTTTGAAATTCCTCAAAGGCAGGTTGCCTAGATGTGCAGCCAGACCCAGGCTGACAGAAATGCTGCTAACAGCACCTAATTTGCTAGAGGATTATCACTTGGTGTAACGGATGGAAACGAGATTAGATAGCTGGTAAACTCACAGCACAGCTCATTACTGTAGAGAAAAATTTTTATCCACCTAAACAGAACTTCTTGTTCTGCCCACCTCTATGCTGCAATAGATTTGCAACCCTGTGCCAGAAAGACATTTTCTACCTCATTTTTGTCTAAATATTTGGCACAAATGGCATAATTATGAATATGAAGATACCAAGCAGAGGAAGACAGCCATGAAGTTACACTTAATAACTGCACTTCCACATCCATTTTGATTTGAACATCAAAACCTTTTAAAGTGTAGTCATTATCGGTGTTCTGTAGACACGAAGACTGTGGCATGCAGAGGTTTTCAGACTGGTTTTCTGAGCGGCACAGAACCCCTCAGTCCCACTAATCTCAAATGACAGAGAAAATACCCCATCACTCTGCGGAACTAAATGATAAAATCATTTTGCTGCAAGCCCTACGCTCAGTCAGGAGCACAGGCACAGGACCAAAAGGCCTGTGGCTCAATCCCCAATACCAACCAACTCATCAGTAAGTGCCAGACACACTGGAATTGCTGCAGTTACCACTGGGCTACAGCCTGATCTGTTGGGGAGCATGGCAGCTATTTCATGCAGCCAGGTGCTACTGCAAAAGGTGTCTGGATAGGATGCAAAGGACACAAAGTCTGTGAAAGACTCTAGAGTAGCAAAGCACGACCAGTGAGTTGGAGCATGCTCACAGCATCAGTATCTCATCCAAATGCCTGCCATGGCATGCCTGAACTTTGTTTTTGTCAGAAACAACTTGGAGGCAGCACACTGGGCTCAGCTCCCTGTGGGGACAGAGCCCAAGCATTTTACCAGCAGCTACCTTCCAGCTGAGAAGGAACCTTCACAACTTGAAGGGGAGAACTAGAGATGGAGGAAGGCTGAAAAGATGACACTCCCAAGGGGAAGAAGACTGAGACAGCACCACCCCACCTCACACAGATCTACCTACCCTCTAACCACAAAAGGGAGGTTTGTGAAGGTGTTTTTACAGACATGACTGCATGTACAGTATTGAGATTGACTGCCTCCTATTCCAAGATGAAAGAAAACAAAAGAACATTTAATCTAGAAACAAAATATTCATTCCCAACAGTGCCCTCTGTTCAGGATTAACACATAGCCCTGAGACAATCTGCTATGAATACTAACACATCCTCCCAGCTCTTCACTAAATTCATCCCACTCTGACAGCCCCAGGGAATTTCCCCTGACTTCCAGTAATCAAAAGCTATGGATCTGGGCAAGACAGTTTTAATGAGGGAGCCCTCACTCCTGGAAGCACCATCATTTCCTGAACACACATAGAAAAACTGAACCAGGAAAGCACATTCACACCAAGTAAGAAGAAAGCAACTTAGCATCACTAATTTCTGCAAAACTGTCACACTGCCTGACAGTTTGCCTTATTATCTTATTTTTCTCCTCGTTTCTTTGCATCTCATTTGTTGCTAAATCTTCAAGGCCTCTGCTGCAAGGGGATGCAAATGAAGACAAGCCCTCCACCCCCCAACTCTGAGTCTACACCCTGCTCCTGTGCTTCCTGCTCTCAAACTGGGACCAAAGATAAGACTGCAGCCCTCTGTGCACAGACTCTATATATTCAACTCAACTTTGCTTTGAGAACAGAGAAGAGATTTCAATTTTTTTTTATAAATTAAAGACAGGCGAAAAAAAATCCAGCAGCTAATCACAGCTGCATCCCATGGGACCCAGGTGAGATCTCTCTGGCTCGATGGAATTAGCAGCTCCCTCCTTGGGCTGTATGAGGCAATACTCAAATGGGAGTTGGGACCTTTATTTCTTTGTACAGATGAATGAAGTGTCACCAGGACGACTACCAGTATCACATGTACAAGAAAAGGCAACAGCATCTATAATCCAAATAAATATCCTGAAAAGCCTCTGACCCTGGCAACAAAGCAGCAGCCAAGGTTAATATAATTGCTAAAACAAAAGCTCTGTAGTGCTTTGTTCACAGTGCAAAGGAAGTCATTAAGCAAAAAAAGTGTGTTACTTCATAGACAACTTGAAGAATGTAGCATTGAATTTATTCTGTGGCCTCAGCAAGAGGTTTCTACTCATCAAGACACAGCAGCTTAGCTGGCAGGGCCACTGACACCTCCACTTAACACAGATAAGACATGGATCTGACCCCATCCTAATGCACTGCATTTTTTTGAGCTCAAATACCATGATAACCCCCTCCTCCTTAAATGCAGAGTGGTCTTGATGCCAAATACCTGAAGCTGTCAAAGGAAAATGTTTGAACAGTGGAATGTTTCCCAGTGGAAAGCAGCTCTCCAAACACTATCAGTGAAATCAGCAAATTTTGCTGAAGCCAGAAAATAGTTTTGGCTGAAAAGTGAAAGCCTGTAATTACTAGATGCCAAGTTCATCCAACATTAATGAGGGGGAGAGTCAGTAACAGGGAAATCACCATAATTGTTAAAGCAAATAAATTTTACAATCTTATTTGAATTCCTTTATTTTCCAAAGACAAAGAGGGGGAGGAAAATTGGAGAAAATAAAAAAGGTAATTCATTCTTTTGACAAAACAAGCAGACTGAATAAAAATTCCACTTGGATTTCAAATGGAAAGCTTCATTACATTTTCCTCTCAATGGACAGAGCACACAGCAAGACCAAGCATAACTGGACAAAATGCAGACCCTTCCAAGAGGGAATGTTCCATTCCACCAAGTGGTTCACGCAGGCCAAGCACTGAAGAAGAGATGCTCTCATTTCCAACAGAGAGCATCAGCATGGGATTTATTTTCTCAATCAGGTGCTGCCCATGTTCCACTCCCAGTTACACCAGTGTCAGTGCACAGTAGCTACACTCATTTCAGGAACACGGATATTTAGATGATGTAACTGCCTTTGGCACAAGACAGGAATGCAAGAGCAGTTCCCATACACATGGGATCATCACCAACATTCACTGAACATGAAACATGGCCTCTCTGGGAAAAGAGATCATCATGGGATAAAAGTCTTCACCTTTTTCTAAAAAAAGAGAGGTTTTTCTCCAGAAAAATCGAAGTCTTCTGCACATAGATTACTGCTGGGAATGTCAAGGGTTAGGTCTGGCTTTTAAAAGAAATGGCTCCATTTATGTGATGCAGAGCTCCAGAAATGCCTAATTCACTGTCTTGGGGCTTGTCTACAGAGAGGTAATTTCAATAGAGCTCTACCCCTATAGTTATTCTACTATATTTATACCTCTAAATTCACTTCACTTTCAAAATAAGGACTTTTATTCCATTATAATGAAGTCTAGTAATTAACAAAACAGACAGTAAAATGGGACACTCATAGGAAAGCCTACACAGTGTTAACCACAGGAAGAGAACCTGGCATAGAGCTCATGCCCTGGTGGACAGCCTTCTTTTGCCTACCACTAAGCAGCTCTGCCACTTGTATCTACTTAGAAGAGACAAAAAGAAATGAAAACAAGGCAGAGCAAATCATTCACCTCAGACTGGCCATACACCTTGGTTTAACCTCAGCAATCTTCCTCTCAGTGCAACCCAGAGCATCAGAAGATCTCTGGGTCAGTAGCTGCAATCACAGCTCAAGACTGGAACAGTTTCAAAGACCACATACATTTCTTGGGAATTGCCCACGTGTTTTTCCACTACTCTTGGCATTAACCCAATAGAAACACCAACAGGTTTGGAGAACATCAAACATGGCCTGATTCCAGACAGATCTGGCAATTCTTCTCACACTGAAATTTTCCTGGCTACCACAATTCATGGTTTCCATCAAGGTCTTCAGCATCCTGAAAGGTTCCCCCACACACTTTCCAAATTTGGCAGCCCTAAAGGAAAAGCATGCCAAACCACTGCAGCTGATGCTTTTGTCAGCACTGAGCACCATCACTCAATATTGCTAATAAAACTTCTTCACAAGAAGCCCCAAAGCAATAGCATAAACAAGAGAACAGAAGCCACAATGCCCCTACATTTTCATAAAATTACATGTTCATACAGTTTCATAAAGCCAAAGTTTGCAGATATGGGATCACATTCAGGTTGTAAAATATGGCAGCTCACTTCATAAAGCAAAATAATGATCCATCTCTGTCTTTAATCAAATTCCAGTGAGGTTTTGGAGTCATTCCATAAAAAGTTTGTGGCTGCATCCCCAAGTTGTGCAGGACTTGTCAATCAGAGCTAAATTTTCTGACTGCTGAAGTACAGGATCAAAAGCAGCAGCCCAAACTCAGAGCAGTGTGACAGCCAGCAGGGAAAGGAGCAGTGAGCATAGTGCTGGTGTGCAGTTATTACTCACTCGATGGGTGCCAAATCCACATCAACATATTAATGAGCAAAAAAAGACCCCTTCAAAGTCTAGCCGGATTTGCTCCGGCTGTTCCATCAGATTGATAAGTGAGCATTATCCCTTAAGCATTACCACCACAGCCTTCATGCAATCCTAATTCCCCACCACACTTCATTGGAGGGTCAGAACCTCCATTTTTACATTTTGTTTAAAAGCGGTGGCCTGTATAATGAGTATTACCAACAAACAGCAGCCAATAAATTCCTGAGCTCTGTGTGAGCAAGTCCTCATCGCTGATGAAGCTTGGACACACTGTAAAGCAAGAGTATCACATGCAGAAACACATTAATACACCACATACAGTGGACAGATGTAACAGCCCTTCAGTTGTAACATTTCAACCGCACACTACGTAAGTGACAGTTACACAGCTGAATTCCTTTGCTGAAAATTAAGTGCCAGTATAATAGATCATGTCATTGTAGGTTTGGACAAAAGGACTCCATAAGGCAGTGTATTAAAACTGAACAGACTCAACCTGGCACTGAAAGATGGACCTAAAACAACTTGATAAAAACAGAAAAAAACCTTTCCAAATGACTGAACTATTTCTGATGTGGCAAGCACCAGAAAAAACACTGTATTTTAAGCAGCAGAATAGTTCAACTGATCTAAAGTTACGCACACCATACCATTTGCAAGACCAAAATGTTTATGGGTAAGTGAACAAAACACAATTCACATTATTTTTAACAGTTATTCTGTTTTAGTTATTCTACACATCACATGCATATCACAAACAACACAGAACCCATTGAAAGATCTAATTTTCTGCTAATCATGCAAACCCAGCACATTTCCATCTTAGCAGGATGTTTCTCCCTGATGCATGTGAATAAGTAAGAAGAATCCCATTTCTAGTCATGGACATAGTTTCACAGTTATTGAGCAAAACATCCCAGTACATTTTTCTGAGGACTGAATAAAAACTTGATGTCCATAACCCAGCTGTTACAAGCCTCCTCAAAACAGACTGTTGAGATATTTTTACCTTCCTATTATAAAAATTTAAATAGCTCTGCCAAAACCATGAAAATCCACCCCCCTGCTAAATTGTCCCCAGGGTCCCACTCCTGCCAAACTGTACCTGCAGCAAGACAGGGCAGCCCAGAAAGGGAGATCTTGCAATGGGTTTTAACTTTGTTGCCCTCATCGTGCAAATCAACCTGCACCATGAAAGATTTTCCTTTCCATGCACCACAGGACACCTCTGCCCACGCTGCACAGCAGCAAAATGCCCCTATATGCTCCTACAGCTGTTTCCAAGGTAACCAGCACAGAGCTGTATACAAGGAAGGAAGCAAACAGCAGCAACAAACCTTGCTATACTGTCACTTTTTGAAGCAGGTCTGACTTGTCCTTTTCCCCTTCCCCTCCTTTCCGCCTGCCTCATGATTCAAGCAAGGGCTGGATAACTCACTTCAGATTTTATAATCCCATTACCTCAGTCTTTCATAAGGTTTGGTTTTGGTTTTTATTTTGATAAAGCATCATATTGGAGTTTTAAAGGTGAGAGTCAAATTTTCTGCTTTTACTCAAGGAAAACCATCTGGGAGAGGAAGGGGAATTGTATCAACAACCTAAATTTACACTCAAACTCTGTATTCCCTCCCCCTAGAAGCAGAAAAACATTTCAGGTTAAGCAGAGAGTGTCTGCCCACAACTGTGACCCATCTTACACAAGTCCTATGCATCTAGCGTTTCACCAGTTTGGATAAAAGTATCTCCACTTCTAAATCTGCAGATTCAGTTTATCCTTTCTAGACACACAGCTTCCACATCCACTTTAGATGTGCCAAAAACACAGAGACTTTCCCACCTGCCCACATACATTCTTGCTCCCAAAGCAGAAATTAGCCTTTGCTTCTTCTGCTACTGAAAACCTTGGAGCAGCAAGAATGCAGTTCAAATCCTTCAGTCCTCACATAAAGGACAGCGGCATGAGGGGGGTAAACTGAGATGGAAAAGGGTCTGGCATAGCCAACTAGTTCTCATCACTGCCTCAAAAGAGGATGAGTTATCAGGGAGAGAAATCAGCAGAAGATCTGGCCACACAGCTCTGCACACACAGTGAGGGACAGAAAGCCAGACCACATACTTTAACCTCTGCTTCCAGGTCTGAGACAACCCCACAGTACTGCAGGGAGGAGCTGATAACCCCATGATTTTGGTGTAACAGGTCTGTTATAAATGCAGGCTGGAGGGAACACATTTTCCACCAAGTATTTCCAAGTCATTGACATCAATTCATTTTTTCCTTGCATGAAACAGAGCAAGGAGCAGGACATCCCATGTACAAGTATCTTTGTGGTGGAAAAAACCAACACATTATATAAATGAAGCATTTCTGCACACAAGTCCCTCCCATCTTCCAGGAGACAGAAATTTTAAGGCAAAACATGCATGAAGAGACTCACTGTGGGTGGTATTTTGAATGGCAATCATACTTCAGCACAATTTGTATATATCTTGCATTTCCCTATGTGACTTACCATGGCTGACCTTTTCTACCAACTGTGATTAATGAAGCTTCCAACACGTCTCTGAATGATGGCAAATTGCAAGAGGTGCTCATCACATTAATATTCAGTAACCAAAATACACCACTCTTCTAATTACAATTGTGCTCCTGCTGAACACCGAGACATTTCCTTTGGAAGCTCAAGTACTGTGGTCCTCACAGCAAGTGAACAAATTGATTGGCCAGAGTGCACGTGCCATGGGGAAAAGCTCCCCAGCTTGGGCATTAAAAAAAAAAAAACAAACCCAAACCTATCACAACCACATAGGCATAGAGATGGCAACAAGGCAGACATAGCTTGCTCTGAATAAAGAAAAACAGAAGTCAGTATTTCTTCATGTATACTGGTTGGAGCTTGGTTTGCAAAAATCAAAATCTGAACAGTGCAGACATTTCTTGCAGTGTTATACAATAGTTTGGGTTGAAAGGAACCTTAAAGATCATCTAGTTCCAATCCTCTTGTTTTGCTCATGATGCAAAACCTTCTCTACCATACCTGTTAACACTGCAGTGCTACAAAAACATTACCAAATACTTCCTCTGCTGCCCCTGCAGAGTTATATGCTATAACACAACCCTCAAAGCGGTTGCCTTGGGGAAAAGGGAAAGAAGTTCCCTACAAGCTCAGCTAATCTTCCTCTACACAGCATATGAACTCAAGCCCACAAGATTTATCCATCCAGATAAGCCATTCTGTGATTAAATGGCACCTTCCTAAGACTGACTAGTGCTTGAGCCACCCACAGAAATAAATGCAGTGTACTCAAAGGGATGCACACCAGCCACAGACTCACTGCAGTACTGGGACTGAAGTCGGAGGGAAGGGAGATGAGAAGGAAAGGCATTACATAGAGCCAGAGACAAGAACCAGTACAGACAGGTATGAAGTCACAGAGAAAACAACCCAGCAAACACTAACACAGTACAGCTACACATCAAGAGGTCCCTGCTGTGAATGTTAAATAAGGCTCCCAAAGCCACTCCAATCCAATGGTGCAAGAGCATCCATGCCAGCTGCAGCAAGGCAGCGTTACAAAGCACTGCACCATAACAAGGCTGAATTCATGCCAACAGGTCTCGCTGTGTTGAGCAGGGGATTGATTCACTCTTCTACAGGACAAGATTTTTAACTGCTCTATCTCAGGTGGATGGAGGCTCCAAGGGGGAAGCCATAGTCCTAGAGCAATCCAGCAGCAGAAATAGATAGTGTTCTCCGAAAGCAGTGGGAGCCAGGAATGAGCATCAGAAAGGCACAGCGGCTTAATGACTCTGTCCTAACACCTTGCAGGGGATCTAACAGCACAATTCCTCTCTGTGCTTATTAACCAGCAGGTTCAGAGAATTCCACGATTCTTGCATTACTCACGTGAAATGCTACAACGGTGCCACTTGATGTATTTGTTAAGTTTGTTTACCAGTGAACAGTCTAGAGAGGTGGTCTGGGAAGAGGTTCAAAGAAAAAACCTGCCACTAGCTACTTTGCACCAAAGCAGCAGAGTTTCATAAAACACGCATTCCTGCTTGTTTCTGCCTATCCCGGGTCAGCTCCTGCACTTTAGTCCCATGAGAGCACAGGAGAAACACGCTTCATTTGAGAGACATAAACTTTCCCCACCACTCTAATCCCTGTTCATCTACAAAGGCGGGAGACGGAGCGCAACGTTTAAACCTCCCTTATACTGTGCCACCTTGTGGATGTCTTCTCACGACTTTAATGAGCCGCAGGTCCAGCATTTATTTAACATCACACTCTTGAGCACGTAAACAAAATAATTCATAGTCACTGTGAGCAACAGTAAGCGGCACAATAGGAATCAGATTACCGTGACACGTCCTCTGTGCAATTTGCAAACCCTTTATTCCCCAGGTGGAGCTGCACTGGAGAAAATTACCAGCTGAAAACAGCATCACCAGTAGCTTTAGAAAGTTGGGGCTCAGATACTGCAAGCCCCTCTAAATATCCAAAAAGGACCGCGCAGTCACCTCTCGTTCAGGTTTGCCACCACCACTTGAAGAAGAAAAAAGCAACAAAAGCAGAAACCAAGCAAGCCCGGGGATGGAAGGGAAGATTGGCTGCGGCAAAGTTTACCGGCACGAAGAGCATCCCCCCCTCCAGTCCCTTCATCCGCGGAGCTCCATGCCAGCAGAGGATCGTCCCCCTCCCAGAGGGACACACACCACGACCACCCCAAAGAATAACGGAAAAGGAGAGGCGGAGGGTAATTCCGAGCACCTCCAGCTCTCCTTTCCCCCCGCCGCGCTCACCGTCCTCTTGCATCCGCTGCAGGCACAGGGCGAGGCTCTTCCTCCAGCCCGGCATCGTGGCAGGGGCAGCGCTGCCGCCCCCCGGGGCAGCGGGGTGGCTGGAGGGGCCCGGGGGGGCCGGCGGGAGCGGCGGGCGCTGCCGAGCGCGGCCGGGCTCCCCGGCGCTTTATGGCCGGGCGGTGCATGCGGCGGCGGGGCCGGGGCCGGGGGGGGAGCGCTGCCCGCCCCCGCCTGCGCACAGCCCCGGGCCGCCCGCCGCGCAGGTGCGCTCCCCCCGCCGCGGAGGGCGGGGAATGGCAAACTAGGGGATGGGGGGGCAGAAAAAATTGTGTCAATATGTATATATTGTCTATTTTTCCCCCCGGGGGGGTCTGCGTAGACAGGATGGGCCCCGCCTGCAAACAGGCGCCGGGCTCCGACCCACACGGGTGCCCTGCGGGTCCCGAATCTCGCCTGACGTTGGACAGATACATGCCCAGGAAAGATCTGGAGAGCACACTGTTCCCATTCTACACTCTCTTTACAGCTGTAGCCTGGCGCCTCTTCCCTTCACCGAGCGGCAGCTGTCTGGCAGCCGCACACAGGTGCGTGCATTGACGCGTGTGTTTATCCTGAAGTTGGGTTCTCTGGTAAATAAAGTTGCACAGCAGCCAGGCCGATCTACTTCATTTTCTTCACCACCACTTGCAAGCAGCTGAAGTGTATAGAAAAGACTTAAAAGCATCCTTTCAATTTCTTAATAGTCCAGAGGTTTCAGCACTTTTACATGGACACAAAAGGAGATGCTTATTGCATATGCCAGGGCATTCGTGTTTTTAATTTCCTGGGGGCAACATATCTCTGCAATCGCTAGCAGCTTTTTTTGTTCTTCATGAGGCCTTTTCTTTTATTAGCTGTCTGGTAGGCTTCATTCTGCATTTCTGCCTCCCTTTGTGAGTGTTATTATATTATGTGCAACATCTGCTATAATCTAAAATATAAGGGACCAAGCTGTCCTTGGGATAGCATGAGCTTATTCCAGTTTCAGAGGCTGGTATCTCACACCACTCAGGTGGAAATGGGCAGCTGCAATAGCAAGAGAATACATCTATCTAGATGAATCCATATGGACCTTGGCTTTTCAGTTCAGCTTTTCTTTCCCTATCTGCATGAAAAGCAGTTGTTGTAGGACAGCCTAACACCCTGCCAAGGGGCTGCAGCTTCACCCTCTGTGCTCTGCTAACATCTGAGTAGCATTTGCCATTTAGGGAGCTGCCAGCCAAGTGTGGCATGGCATATGCCAAACTGGGCAGCAGGAGTCTGGAAACCTCTTCAGTGCCTGGTGGAAATGGAAGTGGTTCAACACAAAGGTACTTGGGAATCTTCTTGAAACTACCTCCTAAAGCACTGAGCACACCAAGGGAGAAAATCAGCTTCTGCAGGAAGGGGCAAAAGCAGAAACCTGTGACTTTAGGGCAGTCTGGGGGATGAGAATCCTAACAGGTACTTGAGTTAAAGGCCTACAGTTAAATTGGCTTCTCCCCTGCCCGCTAAGTTCTTGAAGAGCAACATGGGAGCTGGGCTGCCAAGGATCTTTTGAGGTTACTATTGTAACATGCTTTTCCAGTGAGTTAAGCGGGAATAATCATGAACCCATGAGAACAGACAGCCCTCTTCATTTGAGCATAAGAGTGTGCAACTGCAGAGGCCAGACAGCAATATACAGTGCCCTAGGACTGCATGAGAGGTTCCCATCACAGCAGAGAGCAGCACTGTACAGGCTGATTCCCTTCCATGTTTCTAACCAGAGTTACCCATCAATTTAAAGGACAGTGATGGGAGTGATGGCACCTGAAGGCTTATTCCAGCCAGCTGGAGCAATCAGTTCTAAGAGACATTTCCTGAGGACTATCAGCAGCAGGAGCACAGCTATAGCTCAGACCCCACTAGCAGCACAGAAAAAGTCATAGACATAAAAATATATTTTTGCCCACATTTACCTTCAGACTAGAAACATAAGAAGGGATGGACTCCCCACGCAGCTACAACTTCTTAAAGAGCTCCTTTTCCTGTGCTAAATACAGCACATTTGCACAGCTTGTTCCTTGGAGGAAAACACAACACCCCCTCCACCACCACCTCTTCCCTGCAATTTCTTTGTACTTTTGGGACTCACAACAAATCACAACTCCACAGCTGGATTAGATCAGGGCACATCATGCTAATTTATAGAAAGTTTGTGATATGCCCCAAAAATTCTGATAGCAAAATTCAGAAGCTTTTTCAAGAAGAACTAATCCGAAGCCAGGATGCATCCCAGGGAAAGGAAATGATGCTTCTTCAATAGTTAAAACGCAGCACACGGAGACACGCGCTGTTGAATTATATGACTAACTCAACCACCCACACAGGCAAATCACCTGCCCTTTCTGTGCCTTGATTTCCTCAGCTGTATTTCATAATTGCATGATGATATCCAGATTCTGGGCATTAGAAAAGGATTTCTAGAAAATTGATGGGTTTTGGTCTAATATTGCTCTCAGGAAAAGTAATGAGAATCTGAAATAAACATGCTACAGGAGGGGGCTTTTAAAAGTAAGGTTAAATTGACACTTTTTGTACTTAAAAGCTCATCTGGTTTTAACATTTACTCTGGTTGTTCTCACAAAAGACTTTCCCTGAAGTGTCTTTGGACTGTCATGGCTACAACAGTACTACTTTTTAAAGGACACTGCTACTACAGAAATAATTAAACGTGAAAATTGCAAGCATATTACTAGCTGAAAAAGCAGCTCAGAGCTCTTAAGAATTGAATTTGACATATCCATTATTGTAGAAAGAGCCAAAGCTAGTGTGGTGAGATTTTCTCAAACACTAACTTCAGTACTTGCATGGCAAACTGGGTTAGAGAAAATGAAACATACCTAGAAGTACCAGTAGGGAATTCATAAGCAGAATCAATGTAAGACAGATGCTATGGTACTTCTTTGGAGGGAAGTCATGGGGGGATATTTCAAGCAGCAGGAAGTCCATAGAAAACTTCAGAAGTGAATAGCCATGTCCCTGAGCAATGTCTAATCTGTCTGTATAACTCAAATGTTCAGCTGCAGAATTTTAGGCACTGCTGTGACATGGATACTGCCCCAACTTTGTAAGGCACTGCTATCCTCCCCCATCCTGCAGAAATGATTGTCAAACCAAATTTGTGAGGCAGAGATTCCTCTTTAGCCACATGCCCCAGGACAGAATGACCTGGTTTGATCAACAGAGGACTTTACTGTGCCCTGCACATTGGTTGTTTCAGCAGCTGGTGGTCCTTGTCCCACTGAGGAACACAGAGTACAGCAAGACTAAAGTCCCAGCAGCTGGGCAAACGGAAAGGTCTCTGGCCTACAATGTGTGCAGCCTAAATGGGCATCATGGCTCAGTACAAAAACAAAGTTTTCCTTGCCTTGCATGTGTACTGGGGTATCTCTGTAGGGCTGGAGGACTAATGGGAGGTCTTGAATTACAGGTTTGCTCTTAATGGGTTGTAGAGAGCATGGTCTCTAGGGTCTTGGGTAACTTCAAACTCTGCCTCTCCCTCCCAACAGTTTTCAGTGGCACATCAGAGGGGACAGTTGGCCCCACTGTGCTTTAAGTACCACTATAGCTGTAAGAAAAAATATATGAAAGCACCAAAATTTTCAATCTCAGGAGCTGCCTACTGAGCAACAGTTCAGGCCTGTCACAAGCCTGCAAACCAGGATTTGCAAATGGGATGGATCTCACCTCTGCTGCACACTGCATGCACAGGATGGATGACAGTGATACCACTTCTGTGGCGACAGGGGGCTCCCATGTAAAATTCCCATTTTCCTGCAGGGGTTAAGGGAGAATGTCCAGGCTTTTTAGCTTCCATTTTGTCCTTGAACTCTTTGCCTCCAGACAGCTCCAGCTCAAACTCTCCTGTCATGTGTTCCCTCACTTTGAGGGTCACTCATTTCATCATCTCACAACAAGAGTAAGCTGGCACCCTGCAACAAGGAAGGTCAGTGAAATGAGTCAATCTTCACTTTCAGCCCCAAACCAAGTGACTTAAGAGCTCCTCTCTTGCCATTTCTGAATCTGTGAGGATCTGGCACTTGGGAGACCCTTAGGAGTAGTGTTCTGTCCACCCACCATTCCCAGCAGCTTGAGTGAAGATGTACCACTAGTGAGGTAGCACCCTCAAGGCTGCATTATTTCAACAGTGATCTGGAGGCATCATGAAACCCTCTGGGGAAACAGAGAGCACTGTGGGCTCCATCCCCCCCATATTGACCTAGTGCTACTGCAGCAGCATTCAATAGTTAAGATCAAGCTAGAAATTACTTTGACCTATGTAATCCTACACAAAGGAAATCTATTTAGGTGTCTAGAATAATCTTTTCCTTTCTCACTCCCACCCCTAGACTTAATTAAGTAAAAGATAAACTTTCTTTCTCTACCAAGGCTGGGCTATTTTGCTGAGTGTTGAAGCAGTGCACCCTGTACCCTTACAGTTGTACATGGAAAAGGCAAGGGACTATAGGAAATTTATTTCAATCCCACCGTGATATGTAAACAGCACATGGCTGCATTAATGCAGAACCACTCTCTACTTTCACCTCTCAGGCACATGGAAGGGTAGTGGGGATACGGAGCATCAATCTCTGTCACAACACAGAGTCAACAATGGGTTTGTCTCACTGGCTGCTACACTTGCTTTTTACAGCTGTGTACCCCATAACCCACATGCAGCAGTGAGCAGCATTGGGATGATGTAATTTAATAACCATCCTGCCATGGTAGAAGGTTAAGGGCAATTTTAAAATGGATTATCTTCACTTTGCTACCATCAGAAGTTGATTAATAGGAACCTTACTAACCCAACTTGGTTCTGTTTTTGCCTTAAATTCAGGCAGTGCAAACAGTTTACTTGTTTTGTTGCCTGCTTCTTGTCAGGCACTTCATACTATGGACTTCCACAGAAGCGCTCATGTCCAACTAGGCTCTGAAGGCTGGAAGCAATCTGTCATTCTGCCTTTTCTGGGTGCTACTCATTTCTTTGAATGGCTGACTACCTTTTAGACAGATAGGAAGAATGTCTTTGGACTTCACTGCCACAAGTATACCCTGCATTTATGGGTTCCATGAGGATATGGTCATCTCTGTGCTCTGTTTGTGCTGGAAGGGAGCTGAAGTGCTCCTTGTTTCTGTCCCAAAGTCATAT
Source organism: Eopsaltria australis (assembly GCA_034509425.1). NCBI lineage: Eukaryota > Metazoa > Chordata > Aves > Passeriformes > Petroicidae > Eopsaltria > Eopsaltria australis. The sequence goes on from JAVTVJ010000180.1 coordinate 1,247,180, forward strand.
TTGGAGTCAGCTCAGGAGCTGGTTCTTCACCTCCTTCCTTGGAAATCACAGCATAAGCACAAAAGGGCTCAGACCCACCCATCACCTCCTTCCAAAGTCATCTTCCTTCTACAAGAGCCTTACAAAGTTCTGAATGCTGCAGAAGTGAAGCTGTCTGTGGCCAGCCAACCCAGGGGTTTCTCTACTTGGTTCTCCTCCTCCTGCAACACCACTGTCAGCAAATCTCTTCTCCTGGGCATGTTGCCTGTCTTTGCTGACCTGACTGCTGGGCTGATGCTAGTGCTGAAGCTTTAGTTTTACTTCCCTTGAGGGTTCTTAACTTAGAGATGCTGTTTAGAGCAAGTCACAAACACCAGTCACTTTTTCTGCCAACAACACAACATTGGCTGTCTACCTTGTTCCCAAACCTAATCTTTTCTCTTTACTGCCAATGCCCCACCACAGAGATTCTCCCCATTTACCTACCAGTGACCCAGCAACTCACAATATGGTGCTGGAAGGACTACCGTGCAGCAAGACAGAGAAGCTTTGCATCTTCCTCACTTCGTGCCCCAAACCATCAATGTTAAATCAAGCCTCCAAGGTCTCTGCCCCTTTCCCTACTAGCAGGAGGGTTTAGGGCCCTGCAGTGCTCCCAGCTCCATTGCATCTGCTGCCTATTGATTTCCAGGCTACTGAAACGTGTCAGAAATTTAATTTCCAAGGTGGCCATGCATGCCACATTTTATTCTGTGTACTACCCTCCACATCCAAGCAGACAGCAGAATCTGAAGCATTAGCAGCTGATACAACTGCTTAATACTGTTAATATTTGTTTACAACCATGCAAGATAAAAGACAATACTTTTGGTCCCATCCTGTGCGAAAATTTCCTCAGTTCAGCCAGTAGACAGCTTTGTCTGGGTCGCTGGGAAGCTGCTGTGTGATTTGAACTGTTACTTTGGAAGGCAGGAGAATTTAAAAACAATACTGAACTCGATTCAGTAAATGAAGATCCATTTTCTAACTTTTGATTGAAGATGGGGCTGCTGGAAACATGTTCTTTCCCTTTCAAAACTGCTTTCAGGACTCCCTCCTTCCCTTTACCATATTAGTTCTTCCCCTGCACACACCACCATGTTTTGCCTTAGACACACACACAGCATCACTTATAAAATGTTACCATTTGCACCATGTCCAAGTGTTTACCTTCGTAAAGCCACATAACCCTCTAACAGAAGAATTGTGCTTACCACCATTTACCCACAGCAGAAATCTCCAAACCATCCCACTGCTACATAGAGGTTTTCATTCCAGGCATCCACGTAGCAGCAAGATTTGCCTCTGGCTATGTAAGGTTTCATCTCTGCTCCTCATTGCAGCAGTGCCCCAGGGAAATTTTACAAATCACTTAAGTGAAAGAGCTATCAGGTATGGGATAGTTGGCTCTGCACCATCAGGAATGCCAGGCACCAGACAGCCTGGGAAGGTTTCCCATTAGGACATGCTCTATATTTTGCTTTTTTTTCCTGATTGACAAACTGTATTTTATGGAAAAGGATCTTTAAGCTGTTCCTGCACTCCCAAATTGCATTTTTTCTTGGTTACCAGCTGTACAAGTAAAAAAAGTTGCTCATCAGGGATTTGCCATTTCTCCTAGGAATAGCTCAGTATCTTTTAACAACCATGAAAGAAATACACAATGGAAGTACTTCTGTGCCTTCTATTAGCATGACTGCAGTATCTGCCATGGCCAGAAGTCCATTCAGAACTACACTGGACAGGAAGGGAAGTCAAAGCCAATCCCAGCTGCTCTGGACAGTCATACTCAGGGTAGCAGCTGGCAGGTTTGACTCCCAATTGCTTGGTCCTACTGATCCAGAATCCCATGAACCAGAAGCTGTGGAAAACTAATTTGTGAGATGAGTTAATGTTGTGCATCATTGGCAGATGGCTCAGGACATGAAGACAGACTTGAACCCAGCCTTCACTTATGCCACAGTCTCAGGCTCCCTCCTTAACCAGAGCTGGCATTAAGCACTCATCTATTCCACCAAAACCTACTGCACTTGACAGTAAGTAGAGAAGCACCATTCATCCATCTCTCAGTAAAGCATATCACTATTTGAATCTCATGAAAACTAACTTCAATATTTCCATTAGGAAAAATTAGGTGGTTTTCTTTTTTCTGGTTGATGAACAGAAGCTGTTCAAGCAAAGAGCAGGGTGCAGAAAGCAACACTACATCTCTGTCAACATATGTTAAAAATCATTACTATGACTGTCTTGCCTCCTTGTCCCTCTCGTGACCCAGCTCCAGCTGTCAGTAGCACATTAATGACCGCACTCTATTTCAGATCATAGAAGGAAGCAAGACAGTTGCAAATCATTGATATTGACTGTTGGTCTTAATGGAAACACTCTGTAATTTTGCATGTACATTCAAAAGGGATAGAAAAATACAATAATTGCTATTTCAGTGTTCTGATCTCTCCCAAATCAGCTGGCAAGGAAACGAGCACTGTGGGCAAGAGCTAAAAAATGCAAAGCCCCATTCACTTCCTTGCAGTGTGGGCTCCCTCCTCCAGTGTTTCATAAAATGCTGGAATTCACATTTTGTACGGCTCCTTGGTATAGCTGAGGAGTTGCTTGGCGCTCATCAAGGCCTTAATAAAGAAATCATTGGACTTTTGCCTGATGCAGTTATTCATTTTGAAGTATTATTCTAGTTCTCATTCCACTTGTCTATATTTGACTAATAGCAGCAGCACCACACACACTTTCAAGCTCTCTCTATGCACAGAGACTCAATATTTCTTTTCTCAATTATTGCTAAAATAACATCTACAATCATTTTAAGCTTTCATGATACATATAGCAACACTTTGGTGCCTTCTGGGCTTCTATTTTAAGTAACATCTGTATGGGGAGTAGCCTTTGTATTAGGGGCTGGAGGCCTGTTCAACAACAGGACAGGGATCACTCAAGCAAAAGGAACATGGATTTACTTAAGGTGTGTGTTTTGGTGTCCCTGGAAAGCCAACAGCCCTTTTGGAGGACTCTTGACCTGTTTAATCTTCAGTCTCAGCCCTCACAAAGCCTTTGTGAGCAGTGAGATTGAAAGGATGGCTGCTATGTTCATTCCACTTAAACAAGCACTTATCCAACTTTCATTGCAGAGAGGTGGCCAAAGTAGAACCCAAAACTCGAGTCCCACTAACTCACACAGAATTTTAAACGGCAGCTGGAAATCCGGGGCCAGAACTTCTTGCGATCCTGGGTTCTCCACTTCTCTTACTTCTCGCTTAAGTTTACATGTATGAGACCAGAGGAATGAAGAAAAGAAACCAATTTATCCCTCCAGTGCTGGCGACATGACAGGGAAGTGCAGGGGAGACACTCATTTGGTGCGAGGTCACCTCTGCCAAGCGCTCACGGTCTCGCTGAGACGGGAATTACACAGCTGCAGTAACAGTCTCGCAGTGCCATCTACCGCCCTGAGGTCCCTCTGCCAGCGCGAGTGACACCTTCGGGACATCGCTGCAGAGGGGAGCCGGGACAGACTACTTCTTTCTTCCTTAGACGCTGCTCTCTCTTTTCCTGGGAAAATTACCTTAAACAGCCTTTTGAGCATCTCAAACACACACAGTGCTCATCTACTTTGTCCAGAAAGACAACATATGTCTTTCACGTCATGTTTTTGGGATAACTGACAGGATGATGGATAGTGAAAGAACACTTTATTGCAGATAAATCTAGAAAATAAAGAGGAATCCAAACTAAAGTGAATCAAGGCTTTGAGCTACAGCAGGAAAAAAAATCCCTTAGTTCTAAAACATCTGACAGCAGCTTTTCACTACCAGAGTAACAGAGAAGGATTATATATAAAAGATAGTTTTGTTCTCTTAATAAATTAATCATAGCTGCCACTTAGCCATCTATGCAGGCAGATGGTAGATGACTGCTAGGTAATCAATGCCCATATGGTAGAGAAACCACATCCCCGATTATGCTGATTTAAATCTCTTTGGTGCATCAAGGTAAAAATGATCATGTGATCACATGCCAGAGATGTCTCCTGCCCAAGTATGCAGATTTGATCCTTCCATTGCATCAGGAAATCACACGTAGAGGGATAATTTGCTTTATTATGCCAGCCCATTTTCTTCTCAGTGTCAAGAACTAGACCCTCCATAAACAGTAAGTGTGCAGAAGTGATGTCTTCATGTCTGCATCTCAAAGTGCAATTCAAAGATTATTCATAGCCACAGTACAAAGATTTATATATACATATATATATATATATATACACTTCTTCTTAAAACAGACAAGAAATCCTTTGCATTTCTTGCATTTCTAGCCTGAGAAGACAAATGAAAGACCTCAGATTTCTGTTGTTCTTGGGGAAAAAAAACATGCTGCTTTTTACTAAACTGAAATCCCTCCAAGTTCTGATTTTAATGACATCATTCAATATATGTTTAAAAAGCACCAACTGCAACTAAACATTATTGTGCAAAGACTAGTAAATATAAAATATTCTCCCTCCTCCAAAGTAGCCTACTAATGTGCTACAGGACCCAGATTTCTGCCACCATGTCAGAAAACCTGAATTTGCTGCCATGAACCTGCTGATTTAAAATAATTCAGCTCAAACAGCAGGATATAAACAGAAGCATTTTACAAGAAGTGATATAAATATGACTTACATCATCTTTGTGACACGAAATGAACATAAATAACAGGGTTTAAACTCACAGCTACAAAGTAGCCTTTTTGGAAAGTTACAGCTACAACGAGCATACGTCTCTTTACCTGACACAATCAATAGCCCAGTGTTCTCTTTAAAAGAGAAACAGACTGTAAAGTAGGTACATGAGCTTTAGAGTTCCCAAATGTTATGCTCTAGTAGATGCTTTTAATAGACAACTTTACCACCACGAAAGCTCTATCTGTTAGGCCAGGTTCAGGTTAAAGACAGAGCTGTAAGCAAAGCAGATGTACATTCACTAGCAGCATCTAGACCAGCACTTAGGAAGGGGAACAGATTTCAAGGTAAAAATGTGCTGTCTTATGGGAAAGCTACACTGTGAGTTTGTTTCTTTTAAATAAAAGTCACAAGTTTTGGGATGGATCCTGCAGCTTTAACAATATCAATGAGCAGAAAAAGGAGCATTGAACCCAACCGCTTCCCACGGGCATCCCCTTGATTATAATCTCTCCTTTGCTGTCATATTCCCCTCTTGCCTTACCTCTGTCCTGCATTCTCCACAGACAAAACACAAGGCACTTCCTCCAGCCTGGCATCCCAGACCTAGAGACAAAGAAATACAAGTCTGTAGTGTCTCGAAGGAGTTTGCAGATGTGCAGCTGGAATAGAAAACCCAGCTTCTTTTATAGGGCTACACCTTGACAAAGAGGCAAGTCCATCCGTGCTTGCAAAGACAGCAAAACTCTGCTTCATGCAAAAGCCTGACTGAACCATCCAGGCTGCATTTTGCTGCAGGCATGGAGCAACTTCGCATGTCCACAGCGAAAGAAGCAGATGGTGAAAGAAGGGTGGACAGCTGAATGGGTAAATCTCAAGGAGCTGAGTAATTCCTTAAAGGGCATGTTTGTCTTTTATGCCAACTACACAGAAACTACAGAAAACACATGCAGTCCAATAAATTAGAGTTCCTATTCAGGGGATGAAGATATCCACAGCCACTCACCAATGAAATTGATAAGCCAATTTCCTTTGGAAATTTCCTTTTTACATCTCCAGTGTAGAAAATATATCTATTGATATCTCTTAGTACAGGAAAACTGTGAAAAACCTATTCATCTTTTGAACTCATGTTCAATATTTTTTTCTTATGTCCATCCGACTTAAAAACATGCACACATTCCCCAGAGGAGGAAGGGTCACTATGCCCATTTGCAGCAAAGCTTGCTAAAATGCATACTAAAAAAAATCATGGCTATCAATAACAGTTTTCTAAGCTAATTCTGGTTGCCGTAACTATGTCACTCCTACAGATTCTCTTGCAAGATGACATTAAGCCTATTTCTGATTGAAGCTGTTGGATGGTCTTAGGAAATCCCTACCTTCAAGCTGTATTTGAGAGGAATTACAATTTCTATACAAGTAGCACATAACAGCATTCCCTCTCTCATAACACGTCTGAAGAGAGAAGAGAGGACAAAATTGTTGACACAAGACACGATTTAAAGTGCATTATAAAACTGCACATCAAATACAGGTTCCCATAGAGCAGGACAAGGTGCCTTTAGATCTCCATTCAATTTAGCATTAAGTCATCAGCAGATTTTTTGTTTTTTATTAATTCTTAGATTGCAAGTGAAACAAAGATAGAACAAAAGCAATCTGGCATTGCGGCTTCTGACCCAACAGGCAAAAAACCAGAGCCACACACATGCCAGTTAAACACCTACTATGTACCTCTTCTGGTTTTGATTTTGTGCTTAGGATCATGCAGAAGAGCTCAAACATTTATCAAAGAGCTACCTTTGGGATTTTTCTCGTAGTTTGCATGCCTGCCAACTACCTACCCAAATGATTTCAACTTTTAGTCTTCCTGAAAAGAAAATCCATAGTGTCCATCTAGACTTTCTACCAAAGGGTTTGGTTTCTTTTTTTGCCTGATTATTTTGCTGCAGCAAGCAATTGCACATTTCTGAAAATACAACACAAAAATACAAAAGTCTAGACTATGCTTCAGGTCCCCTTAGGAAAATATAGAGAAGTAAGTAAAAAAAGACATGCTGGGATTTGATTTTGGGAGGAGATGTAATCTTTTCTAGGAAGGAAAGAAATGCTTCTGGACCTCTGATGCTGCAAGAATTAGTTTGCAAACAGTTTTACTTGTGCCATAGTCATTTTTGGCCCCACACACGCTAAGACACACAAATACTCTGGCTAACCAAGATTATGCAAACTATAGAAAGCAGAAAAAATCTTGCTCTGTTTTATAAAAGATTTTGTTGACATAACACAAATTCTTTCATACGATAACTTCTGAGATGAAGAGCCTGAAAAAAAATTAAAAAGAAAACCAGAAGGAATTTCTGCATCTCTCAGAGAAACACGGATGAGTTGTCTTATGTTGAGTGGCTCTGAAAGTGTGTGGACTCCCTGTGTGAGGACACAGTGCCCCAGCACTATTGCTTATCTCACAAAATGTCTAGCTGTTATTTGCTCACAGTTTTATTTCATCTTAAAGCCAAGGTGTAGAAAATAAGATAGAATATCAAGGCCTTAGGGTAGGATGAAACCTTAGTGTCTGAGATAAGAGAATCAGTCTCAGAAGAACAAAACCTCCAAACATCAATATCATTTGGTCTGGGGCTCCTGCAAGTTTTAGTAGGAGGGTGTAGGAGAAATCCACACCAAAGCTTTGCGACTGATTCATTTCAAGTTTGTGCAGCATCTCTCACCAATTTTATGAGACAGTGAAACACCACTGTTTTATTAAAAATCCCCTTAGAACAATTCACTGTGATCCCAAATCTTCCTCAAAAATTATAAACAAGTTTTTTGTGTTGATGCAGCTTTGTGGAAACAAACACTATTAGGCCTCATGCTAAAATGAGCAGCATACTAATTGGAAGTCCTGAATCAATTATTCCCCAGGAATTCAGGACTATCAGCAGTTTGAGATCAGACACGGTAGTTTATACAGCTTTCACAAATTCCTGATAAAAAATAAGCACAGCACAGCCACACTGAACTTCTACTGTACACAGAAACAGATTCCTCCCCTTCCCCACCTCATTTCTTTACGTTAAGCTGATTTTACTTCGCGATTTGAAGTGTTCTTATTCCTCCCTCTCTGGCATTTCATGAATTCCTGTGGGCTGGATTAAAAAAAAAAAAAAAAATGCACAGAATAGCCCTTCACAGGTCAGAGTCGACATGGAGCCTTTCTGAGGGAACCATATGTGTGAAAGCTTGTCAGTTCTTAGGCTGTAAAGCCAAGGCCACTGAACCGACACGAGGTGCTCCCGTGCCATCTGTCTGCGTGTGCTCTCAGTGCCGAATCCCAAGCCCGGGGGAGCCCGGCAGCAGAGCAACCCCACGGCTCTGGCAGGAGCAGAGCTCCCCTCTGTCCTGGTCTGTGTTTTTCCCTGCCTGCTGATGCTACTTGAGAGAGAAAGGGAGCTGAAGGTTACCTCGTCCACATATCCCTCGGTTCTATACAGCAACACTGACTCTCATTCCCAGTCCAGACCTCTGCTACTCACAGAACAATCCACTGCTTCTTGCAAGAACATGAGTGCCACCTCTGCAATCCTCGCAGCTGCACAAGCCAGCTTGGAATTTCTAGGATTAATTCTTTTTTCCACATCCCGTCGTGTAACTCAGTAGCACAAATTTTCCTTACAAACTTGCTGATGAATCTCACCCTCAATCAGAAAGGAGCATTTTAAGAACCAACCCTGGCCTGGGTTTGGGCTGTCTTTGCTTCTCAGTATTTTCGCTAGGTGAGGTTTGAACAGGAAACAATAAATGATTTGTTCAAGTGTGATTTAATTAGAACAGCAGATGTTTTCATTCATTTGCCCTATTTTTCAGTAATGCGCATTTCTCTTCTCCCATTGCAGATTAAAATCCTTTATGGCTCTAATATGACCTGCACTTCTGTGTATCTGATGTCTCTCACCAATCCCCCCCTTTTAAACAGCCAAAAGCAAGACAGCTTCACTAGGGCCAGAAATTGCACACTTCACACTCCCTGCAATACAGGAGCAGCTTTCTTAGCAACTGAGTATTTCTGTCAGCTTTGCTATTCTGTGTCCATTAACTATTAAACACGGGCCTGACCCAGCTTGCCAAACACAAAAGCAACACATTTCAAAACTCAGAAGAGCTGTATCTGGCGCTTCTATCAGCTGTCACACTGCCAAGCAACAACATCTGAGCACCTAACATTATTTCCACTTTAATAAAGACAAGTGAAAGGCAGCTTCTTCTTGCAACCACAGATAACTATGAACTTCAGTATTTCAATTAAAACCCATCAGACAGTTCTTTTTCTTCATGGGGATGAAAAAGGATATAAAGAGCTACCCAGTACAATTAAAACTCTGAATCTCACTCCCCAAAAGCACCTGTGCTCCACTCTGAGGTTACAGAGCTGGATCTATCACATGTGGGTGGGTTTGAACTTGGCTATTCTGGTCTCTCATCTCTGTGGCACTCACTTATCAACTAAGGCAGGAAAGAGTTTTAGTCTTGGTTGGTTGGTTTGGGTTGGGTTTTTTCCTGGTTGTGTTTGGGGTTTTTTTGGTTTGTTTTGTTTTTTAGTGGTTTTTTGTAGTTGTTGTTGTTGTTGTTATCAAACCCCTCAAGTTTTGAGGCTCTCAAGGTTTTGATAGGGGGTTGAGTCAAACTTTGCAATTTTTTTAGGTGTTAATCAGTAGCTGTAGCTGGATGGTTTCGATTAAGCAATTGCATTGTGAGCATCCTATGTTTGGCTAATCTGTTGTTTTAAGGAAAAGACAAGACCCAATCCCCAAATGAATGGACTGTCTGGATGAGAGGCACCAGCAGTGAAGTCAGAACGGAGCAGTATCTGGGGAAAGGTAATTCTGGCAGCAGGAGACCGTGACAACTCAATGACCACCTACTCAACATGGGCCCCAGACTCAAATGGAGGAAGAACTGAGCCTGCAGACTAATTAGCAGGAGAAGCAAGAGATAGAACTAGCAAATAGGGGAGTTGAGTAATTTGTAACCAACGAATGCTGATGCCTTTGCTTATTAGGTTGTGTAAATCGTGTGAAGTTTTGATGATCCATGAGTAAACCTTCTATGGGTCACCACCCAGCTCCCCACTTTACGCAAACAAGGATAAAAAATAGGAATACCTGCCTCAGTTTGTGACTTGGCACTGACACCAGGTAATGAGCCCACATTCGGGTGAGCATTGATGCCAAATTTGAACCTTGTACTTCTTTATTTAACGCCAACCCTGCTCTGGGCCAGCCTGCAGTCCTGCCAATTTCTGGCCGCAGCAGCTGCCCCCAGCCCCGGGCACCCTCAGCCCCGGGCACCCCCAGCCCAGGGCACCCTCAGCACAGGCCGCCCTCAGCACAGGCCGCCCTCAGCACAGGGCACCCCCAACTCTGTCACAGCAGCAGCAGCTCCAGCCCCGCGACTGCTCAAGGACATTTCCAGTGGGATGCCTGAACGATTTGTCCCGCACCTGCAACAAACGCTCATTTTCACGCTCGGTTTGAGCACAGGGATTACCCACAGGCAGGGAAGGCCCGGCCGGGAGCGCTCGGCCCCCGCCAAACCACACCAGGCCGAGCCCCCCCCGACCTCCCCTGCCCTCCCCAATATGGCGGCAGCGAGCGCCCGCCCTCCCTCAGCAGCACTGTCGCGATGGCGCCGCGCTTCCGCCGCGCTTTACGGCAGGGCCGCCCGGCGGGGAAGGAGGCGGTGGCGGGGCCGGTCCCGCCATGGACCGGAGGAAGAGGCCTCTGGACGTGGCCGCGTCCTCGGTGAGTGACTGAGCGGGGAGAGGCAAAATGAACCCCTCCGCCTCCCTAGGAGTCTTGTAGGGCTGTGAGGTGTGCTCAGTCGCGGGGCTCCCGCGGGCGGGGTGGGCCTGGCCGGCGCGGGCCGTGCGGCTCGACCCGGGGTGCTGTGGTGCCGCCTCTTGCAGGGAGAACAGCACTCCTGGGAATGCTGCTGCTCTGTCTCCTGCCTTAACCCCGCTGCCAGGTGCAGTCATTGCAGCAAATGCTGGGTTAGAGGGCTGTGGGAACGCCGTGTGTCGCATATCGGGTCTGTGGCAGTGTCGCGGCTGGGATTTTGTCCCCTCACCTTCCTGGGCAGGCACACGCCCTGCGCTCCAAACCCGAGTCTGCCGGGCCTGGAATTGCCCGCATTCCTTATGTAATGATAAAATCAGGGCATAACAGGGAAAAGAGTTTGTGCTAAGGAGCAGGTCTATGCTGCGGCAGATGAACTTCCCACCCTTAGGGATGGTGAAGTGCTGCGGCTCTCTGCTGTCCGGGACGCTCACGAGAGGTGCTGCCAAACACTTCAGATGAACAGTTACATAAATAGTTAATGTGTGTTAATAGTGAAATATGTTAATGCATGTTAACATGTATGTGAAATATTTTACATTGAATTTTTGGATGTAAACAGAAGGGAAAACGGGTGTTTTTTGTGATACTGCACTTCGTTGTCCCAGGGACTCGAAAAGCAAATGCTTTAGTGCTTGGGACAAATATTAATACCAAAGTCTTCCACTTTCCTGATTTAATGTACATCTCTGAATGTTGTCTTCTGTAGGATTTGCAGGGAAAGTGGCACAATATCCTCTTCCAGACTAGTTTTGTAATTCCAAGATAACACCCCTTCTGATGATGTTTCCCAGTAAAAGCTGAGATAGATCTTGGTCACAGATGGCAGTGCCTCTCATATATTTAATTAGAAAGAGGAAGAAAGAAAATCACAAACTATTAAACAGTACATAAAGCAGTGGGAAACTATATATATTTTATGATAGCAAACTTTTATCAATTTCTTTCTGAGACAGGATTTTATTAATTATCTAATTGTGAAAAGTTCCCTTTTCATATTCAGTAGTGTTTTTCATCATTCCTTCTCTATTTGTTTGCCATTGGGAGGCTGGTAAAATCTAGATGGAACTATGCCTCTCTTATTCTCATTATGTCACAAAGGATCAAGGACATCTTTAGGGATTGTTTTAATCCCTAATCTTAATTTGCATTCTGTGGTTTCTTACTTTGTTTGCTGTAAAGGGTGATCTTGGTGATCAGGTCAGTGCTTCAAAGTTCCACATAAAAGTGCAGTCAAATGTTCCTATAACTGTAGATAACAGATTGTTTTCCTAGAGGTACAGTTATTTATTTTAGTGACTGATATCTGTGCATGTGATCTGTTATTTATGTGTTGTTTTGCTGGTGATGTAGCTGGTAGATCTCAAAGCCGAACTCTTCCGAAAGCAAGAGGAATTCAAGAAAGAAAAGCTACTGAAAGATGCTGGTGTCTTTGCAAAGCCCAGAACCTCTAATAAGGTAGAAATAATCTTCTGTTGGTGTTTTGTCATTCTTTCTTCTTAAAGTAAGGAAGCTAATATTCAAATTTAAATAATAGTAAATACTCAGAGCTGTTTTACTAGTCAAATATAAAATGTACATGAGGAGGATGTTCTTTAAAGTTCATTTCCAGGTGATATTCCTGTGCATATCTGGAGGCCTAGTCTTGTGCTTATGCCCATCTAAATCCCCACTTAATCTTCATTCCCTAAGGAGCCACACCTTTTCATTATAGGAAAAAAAATTTTTAGAGGACTTTGAATGATGCTGCGGGATGGATGATGAGAGATTCTTTCGGAGTCACTGAACTTGCCTTGATAAATGCTCTGCTATCTATTTGTGGTGTACAATAATGAATACACAATTATCTCTCTTGTTTTGCTCTTTACTGCACTTTGGGTTTTGTTCATTCTGTAGCTTTCTAGCAGCAGAATGTGCTGTTCCTGCCATATTTCCTGCCCATGCAGCATTTACAGTGTTATGCTGCAAAACAGGCCAGCTGATTGTGTTTTTTATCTAAAATGAAGGCAATAGAGAATAGCAACAACTGTAGCTTTGTTATTACGTATTTAATCAGCAATATTGTATGATTAGGTTTTTTTAACCTTAGCATCTTTGCCGGAATAGATTTTGTCTGATTTCTGAGTACCTTTGGGTTTTTTAGCTTCTCAGCCTGCTCTTAACTATGACAGCATCCTGCAGCCTGTGTTAATTTAGGACATACCTGCTGTACCCTACAGCACAGGAAGAGTCTCAAGTCAAACATGTTTAAGATGTTATTTACAAAGTGTTCCATGATTGATTTGCAACGTTTGCATTATGGAGTTGAAATATTTTTTGAATTGTGACCATTTCAATATTTCCATTTATTTGTTTGTTGTTACAAAATTGTCCTCCACAGAAACCAAGTATCTGGACCAAACAGAACACGGGAGTTGTAAATCGAGCTGCGAAAGATGTTGAGCAGAAGGCAGAAGAGCAGGATATATTGGATCAATCAAGGTAGCTCTCAGGCTCTGTAAGAAAGGAATGCTTTGGAGAGATTGTTCTTTGGTGTTTAGAAAAGCACAGAAAGAAGTTTTTTGGACTAGCAGTTTTCATTAGGCCAACCAGTAAGACCAGCATCAATTTCATATGTTTTACCAGTAGTGTACAAACTGCATCCCAGCAGTCTGATGCTCTCATGCCCTCACATTATCACAGCTGTCTAAATGTGTCAGGTTACTGGGTTAAGTCATCTTTAGAATTACCAGCCCATGCAGTGACATGTTAGAATTCTATAGCAAAGTGTTTCTTGGGCTTGACAGAAAATGGCTCACTTTTTTCAAGAATGGCCTCATTTACCAAATGGGTTGGTTGTACTAAAAGATATATGTCAAAAATGCCATTTATAAACCATTTGCTGTGCTTCTGTAAGCAGTTCCTTGGTCTTTGAAATTCCAGAAATTAGCTAAGGTTTTCTCTTCAGTTCCTAAGATTAAGTGTAACTTCGTGTTATCTTTTTTTCCTGTAAAACTGTCTTTCAGTATCTGATCGGGCAAATAATGGTTTAGCTTCCAGTATTTCTCTGATAGACCATAGTACTTAGATAAAGGTGGGATTCTTGTAACATCTTGTTTCTGCCTACTTGACAAATTACATTTAAGATTAAATTTGTAACTTCACTAAAATTATTTTCAGTATAAATTCTGAAACTGGAAAAGATTGTATCTTCAGAAATGCTGGTGAAGGTTCAAAACAAAAGCCAGGCATAAGTCAGCTTCTAATAAACACCTCAAGCACTCCCAGTATTTTCCTGTTCCATTTGTCTAAGGCTAAACTGATCACTTTAAACTGTACTTGGAATTGGTGGGATTGAAAGGTTAATTTTTTTTTCTTTTTTAGGAAGAAGCTTGAAGAGAAAGCAAAGCTGTATGAGAAAATGACAAAAGGAGACTTCCCAGGTGAACAATACTGTTCCAAAATTAGTATTTATAGATGTATAAATTCTTGGAGTTGTTATACAAAGCGATTGACATGGTTTATTCCACTTTGACAAGGAGAAAAAAATACATTTACTGGAGAAAATAAAATTACTTTTGAAGGACAGCCTGGCCAAGTAAAGCACTAGGAGCTTATTTTGCTCATTCATTAAGTGGTTGGACTATATTCTGTTTTTTCAATACAGTATCTTAGAAAAACAAAAATAATTTGTTCTCTGTTCTGCAATCTTTGGATTGCATTGCTGATGTTCTGTCCTGCATTGTAATTGTTGGACCTTTACGAGGAGAAGAGGATCAGGAGAGGGGTCTGGCTGGTCCACATGTGAATGCCAGTCATGCAGCTAATAGGGTTAGAGAATGCTAATCTGTTCCTTTCTTCTCTCACACATTCAGTCCCTTGCAAGAAGTAATTATTAAAATAGAATACAAATCTCTTTGCAATTAATCTGTTTCCTTCACCCGTTTCCATCTTTGTCCACATGACCCCACTACTTTCCTCTGCTTTTCTAAAAGGTACCCTCACGAATGCTTGGCTCCTGCCATACCAAATGTTAAGCATCAAAAAGTATTTGAGCTGTTACATGACAAATCCTTTGCCTGTGAAATAGCTAACGAGCAGAGAATGTTTTGCTGCAAAGAATGCTGCCTTTTCTGTACTGCACACAATGCCCTGAAACTTCGATTTAGAAATAGACATTATCACTGTGGAGCCAGTTGATAGCTCTGGATTTGTTTGGCACTGAATAAGATTTAAGTACTCCCCAGTAGTGTGGTCAAGGACATCGCAGGCAGCTGAAAAGATGATTGTAGCTGTTTGGTATTGATTTTGTGCTCAGTTCTGTTCTTTTCATTGCTGTTCTCTAAGAATCGATTTTCTGCCTTAGATGAAGAAACTGAGGATTTGTACCTGGTGGATTTCACTCAGAAGATCATAGACAAGCAGCACGAAATACAGGAGCTGCACCAGAGCGAAGCTGCTGGGAAGACTTCAGAAAGAGACACAGATGAGGAGGAAACTCAGCCTGAAGCAGACATTCCACCACCAGAGGACCCGGATGAGGAATGGTTGGTGCTACTGATTTGGCTCAACTGTCCTGGCCATTCTTATTCTAGAGAATTGCATGAGAAAATACTTCTTTTCCAAAATGTGTGAAGTGGCACCTTTGTTTTTCTTTTTTGTTCAATACTACACTTCGACAAGGAGATGTTAACAGTCTTTCCTGTCTCCTATAAAGACAGTCCTCCATGTCACTTTGCTTTCCACATAGGTAACACTGCAGTAGAATCTACATCCAGGATCTCGACAAATTGCAATCAGGGACATGTACTATAAGGGAGATAACATAATACCCTCTCCTATTTTCTTGCATAGTTTATGCGAGCACTTATCACGGTACTGGTAAAATTTTATGCTTTCATGTGCTGAATTGAAATGTATTTTAGCAAAACTTGGGGATTTCATGGTATTCATCTTCTTTATTGTCACTTAAAAATGAGCAGTCATTTCACTGTATGGCCTTCTCTTAAATGAGAGAAACTCTGGTTGGAATAAGAACATGATTTTCAACATTTTTTCCACTGTTTGCTGCAGCACAGCAAATAATCTCTGACAGTTTTCTGTGTCATTCCAAGTAACCACTAGTTTTTCATCTGACACATTAGGAATCATTATGAAACCCATCCTGACTAAGCATTTTCCTTGCCCATTTGTTTAAAACACTTGTGGAACAAGAGATTTTGCTTCTGGTAATCAGTTTAAACCAGCAGTAACCAATACAAAACAGCACCCCTGTTCTTCAAATACTAAACTGTAGATATTCTTAGAAACTGTGTAAAAGACTTACTAAAAGCACAGATCTTTAAAAGTTTGGGGGTTGGGAGCTAGATTGCCAGTCATACTTTTTCAGATATAATATTCTTTAGAATGGGATAATTGAGGCAGCTTGATGCTAAAGAACTTTCTACATTACAGGAAAATAATTGTAGCTCTTAATAGCTTTTTCAACAACTGTAAATCAGGTGTTCAGTATTATAAAGAGTTGAATAAGAAGCACAATAGCTTCAAAGGAACATTTTGCTTGTGTTTTAGTCAGCCTTTGTTATGCCAATTGAATGCACACGATCAGTCTGTTCTGAATGGCCTTAAGACGGATAATTGAAGTATATTGTAGCGATTTCATATCCACAAGAAGTCAATGCTGCATCATTATCTTCACCATGGGAAACAAACAGTAGGTTGAGTTCTATTTTGTTGTGAAAACTACGTGACATTGTTACTTTTGAACATTTTTTACACCATTTTATTGCCCAGGCAAACAGGGGTCTCAAAGAGAGATTGAATAAATAGAACTGTCATATGCCCCATTCAGAACTGTCCTCTTAATCTGGGAGTGTGTTAAGTGAAAAGAAGGAGCAACTGTCACACACGGATAGACTGAGAGGTGACAAATACTCTTTGCAAAGGGTCACTGCTTCTGTCTTCTGGTTAAGACTTCCTGCAATCTGCAAACAGAAGTTTTGCATGAGGTTTCTTTTTCTTTCATTACAGGGTTGATTATGTTGATTTCTTGGGCCGATCTAGACGCTGTATGAAGAAGGATTTGCCAAGTCTGCTTAAAATGGATCAGGAGCTTCAAGGGAAAAGGTCTGGTTTCTTGAATGGACCCATGTGTTCCTCTCAGTATTTAACTTTTTTTTTTTTAATGAGAAGGAAGGGAGGCTGTGCTTTGTCACTCTGCTCTCAATCCAGAGTTGGTGTTACTGCTTTCTCTAGATTTGCATAGTTTGCAGAGAAAGGTTTTAATAAATTGATGTAGCAATCTCAGATATTTGTTGCATCTTTTATAACGGAGGTCTTTGTACAGAAATTGTATTTCATTATACCTTCCATAAAATGCCAGGACAATAATTCCTAGTTCTGTTTAATGTGGAAACATTAAACATGGTAGTCTTAGCAATTCCAAATTCCTCATGATGTTTAAAGTGAATTTGTTAGACCTCCATTTGTTTGGTTTTGTTCTTCTGTTAAACAGCTATTTAACAGCTCTTCTGTTAAAATTGCTTCCTTATTAATATTTGTATATTAATATTTGTATATTAATATTTGAATATTAATATAAATATTTTGCATGGATCTTTTGGGTAAGTGTTTTAGTTACTTCAAATACCTTTCATTTTCTTATATTAAATCTGAAATGTGATTGCTAGAATCCCCACAGATGCCAATAACTGATTATTTCATCTCCCATTCTGTGATTTGATAATTATTTCATAAAGCTTCTGCAAGAGGATATTATTTTATTTGTCTTCTAATAACATGTTCTACCTTGTTTTAGAGGTAGCTTTGTATTTCTGTCTTGACCTTGTGCCATAGTCGTCAGCATTGTATCACTTAGTGTCTACAGTGATCTGTGTTATGTGGAAACTGCAATAGTGGAACAGACCCAACCATACTTTCACTGTTTGGTACTGCAAAACTGGTAAATTCTGCTCTGTAATCCTTTTATTTTTCTAATTAGACAAGAACTTGATGGGAATACTCTGTTATCTGAAGACATGAGAAGAGAACTTCAGAGGCAGCAGTGGGAAAAGGAAGAAGAAGAAGCCCTCAGAAAACCCATGGGACCCATACATTATGAGGACATTCGAGAGAATGGTACACTGCCCTACTTTATATCACCTACCTTTGTGTCACCAACGAGATCAGTTGTAGAGGGAGCAAGGGAAAAATACTTCCTGTGCCTGTATAGCAAAGTGTAGATGTGTGTTAAGCCATATGTGTACTAACTGTTGAAAGTTACCAGTACATAAGTCTAGATTTATTTTTTCTTCAGATTGTATTTTTCTCCAAAGTCTTTCCAAATTTCTCTACCTCCTCCTGTGTTCTCTTTCAGGAACCTTCACTTTTTTTATCATCTAAAACAAATAGCCATCTAAAAGTAATACAATATTGGTAATAATTCTATGCCTGAAAGCAGGGTGCCTGGAGCCTGTAGTTATTGTCAATTATAAACTGAATCTAACTTAAACCTATTGTTTTTCTCCTTTTCAGAGGCCAGGCAGCTCGGTGTTGGTTACTTTGCCTTTTCTCGGGACCAAGAACTCAGGCATAAACAACGGGCAACCCTGGATATGCTGAGGGAGCAGGTATGAGAGTGAAGAGCAGACTGGGCTGTGAGAGCAGCATGGTTTCAGTGGTTACTGCCTTTGATTTGTTGTATAAGTGTTATATTAGGTGATATCTGCAACTGACTCCAAAAAAATCTGGCTTCTTTTTTCCTGTTGAAACCTGGTACTTGATTAGGATTGCTTTTTGTTGTTTTGGGAAGGAAGATATGTACTTGTAATGAAGGAAGATTAATTCATGTTTTTCTTTGCTGTTAAGACACTTGATCAGAGAAATAAACGTGAACAGCTGAAGGAGAAGAGGAAGGCAGCTCTAGATGCAAGGCTGTCCAAGCTTCGAGCACGGAAGGTTAAAAAGTTAAGGGAAGCTGGATTAGAGGAAGAAGCAGAAAAACTGGAGAATGGAGGTATGATCTGCTGCTTTTTCAAGTTAAATTCTTGCTATTTCACCTTGTTCTTGATCTATGGACAGACAGATTCTAATTTATATTTGTTTAGGCATTCAATATATTGGTATTGTGTGTTCTCTATGCACAATTAGCATAACTGTTAGGATAGTGAGAGTTGATATAATTGTGTGTAGATATAAAATCATGCCAGAAATAGCTTAATAATGCAAGTAGAAATATGGTATGTTGATTGTAACCTTTTTTTGATTCACATCTGACAGCAGGGATTACATGAGTTACTTATGCAGGTTGAGGTTAGAGCTGTTGACATTGTACTGGCTTTTTCTTCTAGGAAGATGAGGTAGAATAAGAAGTAGTAACAAGTCAATTTTGATATCATACAATATACACTGTGACAGTTTCAGTGCAGTCTGTGAATTGTAGACACAGCTGACTCTAGGATTTAGGATAATGAATTCGAATTCTAATCCTGTCTCTGTGCTGTCTCCCTCACAACACTGATAGTCAACTGGTACTGTCTGTCTCCCACTGTAAAATGTAGTTAATATTTCACTGTGTCAGAATTCCATGCAAGTGATTAACTGAAGTGTTCTGGAAACGAAGAACAGCATCATGCCACTGCTCACTGTTACAGTTGTCTAGAAGAATAAGAATGCAAATTATTTTCTCCAGTAAATGAAATAGAGATACTGTTCTTATTGGAGATACATGGAATTAAATGTTCTTATCTTCACCTGTGAGGTTCATATAGATTTTATTCCATAAGTGACAATCTCTGCTATCTCTTCCTGTAACACAGAGGTGAAAGGTGCTGCCGAGGAACCGGAACCTCCAAGAGTTACTGCAGCGAGTAGGAAGGTGGAGGTTATCATCCAGGAGAGGAGAGATACAAAGCCTGGAGTGCCTTATGTCCGAGAGTGGGATAAAGGCAAAGGTAAGGAAATGTAGATTCAGGAACATTGTTGGAAAAGAGCATACACAGAATGCTACTTTCATTTCTATTTTGTGACAAAGTAGGGTAAGACTGAGAAGCAATGAAATCCTTTCTGCCTTGGTACTGATGACTCTCCAGTGTCCAGGGCAGTGACTGACAGGGATGCCTTAGTGCCAGTAGCTGCTATGATGTCCCCAAAATTTTTCTTCTGTGTGAGTTATTGCATTTCTGGATGATCCAAACAGGTTGACAGAATGACAAATTCTGTAGTTCATAGGATGTACAGTGTCATCTTTTCTTGATATATTCCTGTGGTTTGTGCTGCCTGATAGCAGGACGTATCACACAAACAGGTACAGCACGATACTAAAACGGGATGCAAGCAGAGACCACTTCAGTGCCTGTGTCCCATTTTGAAGCATCTTCCTTGTCACAAAGTGATGGCTGTCTTGTAGATCCTTCCCAAACCCATTAATTCATTTTGCACTATTAATCTAAGCTCGTGCACATTCTTCTAGTCTGATGCCTGACTTCTAAGTAAAAGTAAACAGGGAATAGGCAAAGCACATAAATGCTCACCTTCAGCACTATGACAGTACTATTCCTCTTCTGTGCAATACTGGTATTTCCAGATTCTTATTACTTTTCACAGTCTTTATGTTCCATTAATGAACATCATTGTGAGGGGAAACTTCATGGCTCCATTAAACCCCAAACTTTCAGATCCTATCTCTTAAATCTTTACCCTGCCTGACACTGGGTTTTTTCCTTCCTCTGAGGAATCCTGGTATCTCACTAACACCCAGGCAGCACTGCAGCATATACTACACTCAGAAAGCAGAGGACAGCTTACTCTAAAATGCAAAGTGAACTAACTGTGGTTCACTGAAGGAATCTGTACTAGATTCTTGTATTTCCATGTAGTATGAGGTGGAAAAGGAGCTTCAGGTGGCTTTACACAGTTGCATCTTCTTTGTTTGCCTGTTTGTTTTCCCTCCTTTAGACCTTGAAATCTATGCTAAATCTGCCATTTTCCTGTTTCTAACAGAACTGATGTTTGGACTATGGGACAAGAAACAGGAAGAACTTAGAGATGAGCGAGACCCAGAATTTGCACCACCTTCTGATTACTTTTTGGGACAAAAGAAAGATGATTATTACCGAAGTCGGAATTTGAACACTTCTGAAACCTCCTCTGAAAAACTGGAAACAGAGAGAGCACAAAACCAACAGAGGCCACCAGTGCAGGGCAGCAGCAGCAGCACTGGAGATGTGCCACCATCAGCACAGGCTTCCAACAGCAACGTTCCAGATGAGCCACTGTCAGCAGAGCCCAGTGGCCGTGACGCTCAGGGGGTGTCATCAGCAGAGGATGACAGCAGTGACGATGAGAACATGCTACCACCAGCACAGGCTTATGGCTACGGTGCCCGAGGTGTGCCACCACCCCTGCGGGGTTACGGCTACAGCGCCCGGGGCGCGCCACCGCCCATGCCAGCCTACGGCTACGGCACTCCCGAGGTGCCCTTCCCTGTGCAGGCTTATGGCTATGGAGCACCAGGAATGGTGCCACCAATGCATGGCTACGGCTACGGCACTCCCGAGATGCCCTTTGCGATGCAGGCTTATGGCTATGGCACCCAGGATGTGCCACCAGGAATGCAGACCTGCGGCTGCAGTGCCCAGGAGGTGCCACCAGGAACACAGGTCTGTGACCTCAGCAGACAAGATGTGCCACCAGGAATACACGCTTGTGGATGCAGCAGCCAAGATGTTCCACCAGGAACACACAGCTGTGGCTGCAGCACCCAAGAGATGCCACCAGGAACAGACACCTGTGGCAGCAGTACCCAGGATGTGCCGCCAGGAACGCAGGCCAGTGGCTGCAGCTCTCAGGATGTGGCACCTCCAGTGCAGACCGATAGCAGTGACACTCCAAATCAGGAACCACTTTATCAAAGTTTAGATGATATGCTTTCTTATTATAGACAAGTGACTTGAGCTGAGAAAAAAGATAAGCAAGAACCAAGACCTAAGGAACTGAAATGGAATTAATTATGTGCTCAGCAGAATATTGTTTTCCCACAAACGGGAAAAATAAGTTTCTGTAAGTACATCAGAATAAATCTCCTGGACACCTAAGCTGTTCTACATCACAGCTGTATTTTGCCCTGCTGTTTTTTTATTCTTACCTCTTTACTAAAATTTAATTCTTTGACACTTACACCTGAACTTAAGGGTGTATTAATTACTTGCTTTCAAGAGAGAAACTCCTTTAGTTGTTTGCTCCCAGCTGTCTTCTGGTTTGGAGGTACTGCAAGTTCAGTGACATCTGTAGAAACAGTATGGAAATGGTAGGTCCTCTGTGGCCAAATACAGGATTATTTTATTCCTTACTTAATCTCCTGTCTTTTGGAAGTGAAGAATATTATCTAGTGAACAGTGGTGGTTCACATGGCCTCTGCATTCCTGAGGTCCATATATAGCTCATAATTCTGTGCAGCATTTTAGAGTGGAGACACTGCAGAAATCAATAACGATGGATAGGCTAAAACTAAACACATCACTGAAGCAGAAGCCTTGACACTTGAAATTACTGCCTTACTGGTTTAGAAAACCCTATCATACTTCTCCAAGTGTGTTTTTCTTGCATAAGTAGTTATATCTATGCCTTTATTTAATGCTTTTTTTTCCAAAAACTGTGATACTGGGGTCATTAAATACAAAAGCAGACCAATCTCTACCAAACAAACTTTTATTTCAGAATCTTAGTAAATGAGAATACTTACTTGCCATGTAGAATTTTACTTCTGAAGGTAATTTAGATCACTCCACTTGTATTTTAAAAGCTTATACAAGGATAAGACCTAGAAAAGCAGGTTAGAGTGAGCAATTGCATAGATAGTTAAGTAGCAGAGATAAAGTCAGAATAGTGAACATTTAAATGCAACAGTGAACTGGCCAAAGAGACAAAGCTGATGTGGTCCTCTGGTGTGCTTCAGTCAGATCTCAGGCTGCTCTGCAAGCCTGGTGGACAGCAAGATGTTCAGTGTGACTGAAGCAAGTGCAGAAGAACATACTCTCTGTCCTCAAATTCTGATTTAGCCTCAGCTTCTACATCACTGGCTTTTGCACTGGAATTTGCAGAGCAGAGACAGTACATTGCAATTATATATTAATTTAACCTCAGAATACTATTCTGAAGTAAGATAATACCACTATACCAGTTTTGAAGAAAGTAAGAATGGAAAATATCTTAGAAACGGTCACACCCAGTTTTCCAGGCTGGCTGATTTACACTAGAGAAGTTTTCTCTTCTAAGACCTCACAGAATCAGTATCTGGAAGCCATTCAGAACAGGGTATAATTTCCTTGGAGCTGAACTAACTCTAAAGAGTGGACAAAGTCTTTTCAAACAGTAGAGCTTGACTTGAATTGATTATGGCAGTCCTATCCTTCAATGGATTTCCCTACAAAGAATATTTGTGTCTATTTTGCTGCTGTTTTAACTGACATCCATTTCCTACTGCCTTTTGGACTTCATTTTTTCTGCGCCCTTCAGACTGTGATAATTTTATGTATATCTATGATTTAGGAGTTACATTGTCTTTGCATTAGTTTAACATTGACCTGGAGCTGCAGTAAGGAATGAAATGCCATTTATTACATAGTGTTATGTAAAAAGATACAATCAGAGTGTTCCTTTGTTTAGCTTCATTTCCACAGCCTAATATTAAACAGGAGAACTTCTTGGCCAGCAGGGCAGTTCAGTGCCTACATTCTCCCACTGCAGTGATCTGTCACTTTGCCATTTGGTCTCCTTCCCTCTTGTCTTGCTTTTTGGCTGAAATGCTCTTTGCATATTGTCTCATGCTGTGGAGCACACATCTCCATTCACTGGCCTCCCCTCAGACCACCTCAAGTTAGCTTGGCTGGGATCAGCAGTCTCATTCATTTCATTCAGTAATTCCTGGGGCAAACAAGTCTTTATTGATACCCTGCCAAAGTTTCGTTTCTGTCATATTTTGGAGCATGTTGTCTCCCTGTCCCTCTTCCTCCTAATTTAAACCACCCCCCAGGTTACCTACTTTGACACCAGTGGAAATGGGGGTGCAGGTGGGCAGTGTGGGTAGGGATCTGCCACCATCAGTGTGTGAGTGATGAAAGTGAAGTAAAGCCAGCTTGTGCTCTCACTGAGCATGCAGCACTGGGAGCACACTCTGTCTCTGCTTGTGTTTCATGGGTTAGAGCTCTGCCCCAACAGGTACCAGTAATGGCTTGTGCTGCCTTCAGTGTTCTGCACCAGTGCAGGGGCAGTCCCTGCTCTGTATCTAAAGCAGCTTTGTCCTACATTTTTGTGTGAATATTTTTCTGTTACCAAAATGCAAAGAATTATGCAATCTTGAATTTCAGCCTTCACATGTTCTGTCTGGCTGGCAGGACAATCTGATCTCCAGAAAAGTACCTTTAGAGAAGATTATTTTCTCAGTGTCACCAAGGGCTGATTTATCCCTTTCTAGAGGGCAGCAGGGATCTGATCTGCCTATGAACCAGTGAGATGAGGCTGATAGAAGGGGTAAAAACTACGTGCCTGCAGCTCTGCCAGCTCAGGGGGGGATGCTGCATCGCTCGCTGGTTCCTTGGGGCTCGGGCACAGGCAGCCCGGGGATAGCCGAGGCCCTGCGGGTGAGAGGCTGCCGTGCCGTGCCCGGCGGAAAGCCGCGCATGCGCAGAGCGGCGGTAACGGGTCCGCGCCCTGCGATTCCCGCGGCCGCCGCGCGGGGGCGGCAGAGCCCAGGAAAGGGCGGGACCCCCGCGAGCGGCCCCGCCCGAACCCGGACCTGACCCCGGTCCCGATCCCGGTCCCGGTCCCGATCCCGGTCCCCGTCCCGCCCCGTGGCAGCGGCGCTGCTGGCGTCCCTCGGCACGGGCTGATGGCAAGGTAAGACCTGCCCCGCCCGCTCCCAGGCGTCCAGGGCACCCGCCCTTCCCACCCTGCTGAAACGGAGCCTCTCGTTTCAGGAGGTAACGCCCGTAGCCCTCTAAAATGTCTTTTTAACAAGGAAACCGTCTTAGCAGCACGCTGTGCACTGAACAGCAACACCTGCGGTCTCTTCCTTAGGAGCCCAGACTGTACGAGCCCAGATTTGCCATGTAAGTCCCACCGCCGTTGCAGCCCAAGAGTCTCGCTGTGCACAGAAGCCATTCTCTCCCTGCAGCAATCAGCTGCCCTGCCTGACAGCAGGAACAGCCGCTGTCTCACCCTTTCTCTTCAGTAATAAGGCTTTTGAATTGATTCCCCTGTAGCTCCCACCTTGGGAACAGCATACTCCTTCCTTCAAGTTTCCATAACCAGTGTTCAGTCACTGCCATTCATTTAAAGAATTAAGTGACGATCTCAAAAGCACTGCTCTCCTCCCCTCTCCACTCCAAATGCATTCCATGAGTGCAAAGGAGCTGTGATGTCAATATGTAGTTCAGGAAAATGGTGTAGTGACAATCTGTAGAACAAAGGCAAGTGTATGTTCAGCAGGCAGTGGGACTATAGGGCACAGCAGTGTTCTTAAGCAGGAACACAGAAAGGAGTGTTGTTTTGGAGTGGCTGACCCCAACGTGCTGGTGATGGAAGTATAACCCAACTTCTGTTTAAAGAAAACTTAGAGCTCTTTGGAGAGCACACACTGCTATAGCCACATCTCAGACAACTGCAGCTAAAGCTAAGCCTCTGGATTAAAACTCCACAGATTTTAACACTCGGGCCCTGATTCCACTGTCAAAAGATTGGACAAGTTGAAATTTATTCTCACAAATGACTACCAAACCAGCAGATGCACTCAGGCTGCACAAGGGCACACCTGGTCTTCAGGAAAAGTTTCATTTCTGGTACAAAACAGTAAAGCCATTTTTAAACAAAACCTACAGGTAAAGAGAAAATATGACATCTTACCAAAAAGGATTTATTCTGACTAAACAAAATGTACAATGTTTCCCAAATGACAGAGTGTTTTCAAGACTCTCTGAAGTCTGCGGGTCCATTGAGTAACTTGGTCGCTTCTTACCCTGCAGTTTGATCAAGCTACTTTTTGCCAGACTTCTTTATTCCACCACTGGCTGCCAAAAGAAACAACACAGCTGGTTAGGTAAGTGTGACAGAGCTTAGCTACAAATGCAGTTCCTCACAAAGCTGAATCCCCCCCATTAGAAAGCCTGCACAGCCCACGTCCCCACTGGTGAATTGTTTCTGCATGTGTGACTACTCCTGTGTGGTTTTGATCTCACACATCTCACTGTGAACAGTGATTTATTTAACATTAGAAATCAAGTTTCTCCTGGAACCAAATATGCCCCATGATTCTACAATGGAACTAAATATTCCAACAGTTACTTTGTTTCTCCATCGATTATTTCTTATACAGCATGAGCACAGTCTGGTCAAATCAAAATCAAGGCTAAGGGAATAAAAGCATTGGTATCCCTACACCAAAGCTCCCAGTTGAGATCAAAGCTCTACAGAAGCAGGTACTGGAATTCCCTGCAGATTACTGAAGACACTAAAGTGAAAGAACACCAGGTATTGACATAGCAACAAGATGGCATTTGTTGTAAATGCTGTTTTTCTCCAGCTGTATCAGGTATGACCAATGGGAAGGAAAGAGAACAGCAAGGCTGCACCAAGACAGGCTGAAAGGGCCGAGGGTCAGCAAACAGACCCTGTATTGCAACTTGATTCCAACAGCACTGCCCTGCTAAGGCTCCTGGAAATAGGCTGACCCTACCACAGCAACACAACAATCACTGCCTACTTTGGTAAACATGAGACAAGGGCCAGATGACTGACACCGAGTCTAGAAAAGGGCAGAAGAACTCTGAAGATACCTGTGAGCTGAAGCGCCCTACACAGAATGAGTTTAGAATGGTAAGGACAAAACAGAGGCTCAATGAAGTCTTTTGCATCTGTATGAAACACCAAAGACATTCCAAGTTCCCCCCACCCAGCACACATTTTGTACATGGATAAAACAGAGGACTTAGACCAGTCTGAGATAAATAAACATTATTCCAAGTCAATGGGACTGGATGGCACTTCCTTCAAGAGGACCCAACAAGCTGTCATGCAAAAATGCAGATCTGATGGCTAAGATTTAAAACATCAATACAGACACTGTGTCAGAGGACTCATGGACTGCCAGCAAAGCTCCCAGATATGGAATGGGCTCTGTGAAGAACTGGGCAACTACGAAGCAGCGGGTCTGAGCTCAGTCTCTGAGAAGATAACAGAGTCTGTCTGGAACAAAGAAAATGGACGAACAGTCTTGTGAAAGTTAAGAGGATTCCCATAAAGATTTCTTCCTCACTGACCTGCTGGGACCATGAGGTTATCAGTAAGTGTCTGAATAAAGTGAACTCGGGGGACTTCATATTTTCACACACTACCTGACAAGATTCCATAGCAAAGGTTAGTGAATAGTTAGTGAAACTATTTTGCTATGGGATTGTTGGAAAGGTCTTTCAAGACTCAAAGTTTGCTGAAAAACAGGAAGCAAAGTGTGAAGTTAATGGTCTTCACAGAATGGAAAAGTGGTTAGTAACATTAATGGGCCACAGATCAGAAACATCTGATGGGAGCAGGCAGGGCATCCCTTGAACATCTCTGATCGGACCATGGCAAACGGTGGAGGAGCAGAAGGCAAGTGCAGACTCACATGAACACTCTCCGACTGTCACTGAGACAGGGACTGGGCTCCACGGGCCACCAAAACAACACCCTGTGAACTCACTTCAGTGACATCACGTATTTTACAGTCACTCAGGCAGAGGGATTGAAGTCAGACTGGCTTCCAGTCACTTTCTTTTTTCCCCTGCCAAGAAATCTCCTGCTCTTGAAGAAATTCATCCTCTCAGAGGACAAGCACTGGATTTGTTAAACGTGGACAACTGTGGCAAAGCCGACATGCAATACATCTGGAAAGAAAAGACTGGTGTGCTAAAAAAAAAAGAGTAGAAATGTCCCTGCATATACCAGGGGAATAGGTCAGCATGTCAGACACAGTGTTTTGCCTGCTGAACCAGAACCTGCATCATTTGGGGATGAAATTGCGTAGAAAAGAAAGAAAAAAAATAGCCTCTATTTGTTCCATATCATCTGTATCTGCCATCAACTATGTCGAATAACCCAAAGGCACTTGCCTTTTTATGTCTGTTAAGCGCAAATATTAAATTTTTGAAGCCAGCAAGACCCCCGTTTCTCCTGCCAGGATGGCACCTCACTTACCCAGGGGCCCTTTTCCAGCAGCTTTTGCTTTCATCTCCTCAAGTTTCTTTTGCTCCTCCTTCTGTTTTTGTTTGAATGCCAGATCCGTCTAAAGGAAAGAACAGCACCATTTTTTAACATCTCTTCCACAGAAAAATTCAAAAACAACTGAGAAGCAATGAAAAACAAATGTAACATTCCAGCAGCAACAAACACCTGACTGGACAGAGGCAGGATGGCTGAATAATGCTAAATATGCAGAACATTGCGGAACTATCACCGAGGTTTTTGCTGTACCACAAACTAAACTTCAACTCTGTATGTTTGGTCTTTCTGGAATTATTTCCCATGGCATAATCTTGTACTGAGATTATGATTCCTCTGACTGATAGATGTTTGCACTAACACCACCCATTAACGTGCCCTCAGTGACACATGAAGCCCAGCAAACAAGCACTAACAAAAACATTTAGATTATAAAGGATGTAAATGAAATAAGGCTGCTTTCACCTATTAAAAAAGCATAATTTAAAAAAAAAAATCCTCCCACACATATGTCATTTTTGCTGGGTTTAATAATTTGTATTAATTCTAAGAAATCTAATGAGACTGCTGGCAAGGATGCTATTGAGCATCCTTGCTGGATGAGCCTCCAAATCCAGAAGAAGTTAGAAGTACTCTGTCCCTTAGATATACATTCTTCACAGACACCAAGGCTGAAAAGGACCCCAGATTTTTAACTTGGCACTCAGGACTTTGGGGTAACTGAACTGAGGACCTTGACAATTGAGATTCCACAGATTCTTCACCAATGCAGTCTATGGCTCATCTTTACAACTGCAAAGCTTTCCTCTTCTTTCAGTTAAAGCCTCCCTTGCTGCAATGTAACCATATCACTTCCTCTACCTACCCCTCACAGAACAGAATACTCTGTTTCTCTCTCCAGGTTTTCCTGTCTCCTGTAGGCTAATGTGTTTTTCCTAGTAAATCAATCCCTCACATTCATCCACTTCTGTGGGTTTTTCTCTTGCAACGTGTTGCCCCCAAGTGCTCACAGTATTGCAGGGCTGAGAGGAAAAGAAATATTACATAATTTGACACACAAATGTTTATAACTTGGATCCTTGTAAGCACTTTATTAGTTCTGCCATTTCTTCAACAATAAAGCTTATTTAGAAAGCTATGATTTTTTTTTTCCTTTTTAAAAGAGATATTGTATTTGCCTTTTTCCAAACAGTGGCACCTCTACCATCATCCACTGTTCTCAGAAATAGCAGCTGACATCCATAGTTAAATGTAAGGGTTGAGTATCTCTAACATGTAATTCACTAGTACTTAATTTATCCAAACTACACAATAATCCCAGGCT
Organism: Eopsaltria australis; assembly: GCA_034509425.1. Taxonomy (NCBI): domain Eukaryota; kingdom Metazoa; phylum Chordata; class Aves; order Passeriformes; family Petroicidae; genus Eopsaltria; species Eopsaltria australis. Next base: position 1,276,314 of record JAVTVJ010000180.1, read on the forward strand.
CCTGGGACAGCAGTGATTGACCGACAGTGATTGCAGGCCGATGCTTTGGCAAGGGCACTGCAAGCCCCTCCGGTAGCCAGCACTGCTGCATCCACCAGCATGGTGGAACACAGGCGGGATGCCGTCATGGAATCAGAGGAACACAGAATGGCTTGGGTTGGAACGGACCTTAAAGAAAATCTCGTTCCAAAGCCCTGGAATGGGCAGGGACACCTTCCACAAGCCCAGGTTACTCCAAGCCCTGTCCAACCTGGCCTTGAACGCTTCTAGGGATGGGACAGCCACAGCTTCTCTGGGCAACCTGTGCCAGGGACTCACCACCCTCACAGGCAAGAATATCCTCCTAATACCTAATCTAAACCGCCTCTCTCAGTTTGAGCCCGTTCCCCCTCGTCCTGTCACTACCTGCTCCTGTAAATGTCAGCAGGAACCCCTCGGGCAGCCAGGCCCGCCGGCTCCCTCACGGCGGCGCCTGAGCCCCCGCCGCCCCCGGGGCTCTCCCGCCGCCCTACCTCATCCAGGTCCTTCGTCTGCTTCTTCGGCTGCTTCAGCGGCTTCTTCTTGCCGCCTGCAAAGACAGAGGAGACAGTGAGGGCCGGGCGGGGCCGGGCGGGCGGCACCGGCGGCCCTGGGCCCGTTCTTACCCTCCCGGCCCGACATGGCTCCGCTCGCTCCGCCCGCTCCCGCCGCCGCCGCCGCTGCCGCCGCCCCTTCCGCCGCCGCCGCTTCCGCCGCCGGGCCGGGGCAGGTACGGGGTGCGGCGGGGCCGGGCCGGGGCCGGGGCCGGCCGGGAGGGGAGCGGCGGCTCGGCCGGGTCGGTGGAAGGGCCCCCCGGGCAGGGAAGGGGTCGGTCGTGCGGAAGAAGGCGGCGGCGGGATGTGGGGGCGCGCTGTGCTCGGCAGTGCCGGGTTGCGCTGCGGAAGGCGGGACCCGTGGAACCGAGTCCCCCTCGGCACCGGCTCTGAGTGTGCGGCAGCTTTTGAGAGTGTGTTTGTCACTGACTGCAGGCTGAGGAAACGCTTCTTGCGAGGGGAGCAAGAGAGGAACCAGGCACGTCATCTCAGATTAAGCTTTCACAACTTTCTTGTGTCCTCTGAGCTCTGACTGAGATCACGTTCATCGCAGTCTGTGACTGTCTGTTAGAAATTCTTCTTAAAATCTCAACTTTCTCTCTGTTTTTCTTCTATACTCCAGTAGCCTGGATAATTGGTTAAACTCTTCAGGTAGTAATGCAATTAAGAGAGGGGAATTTTGCAGTGTGGAACAGACAGAATTGAGCTGATGTTTATGTGGCCTGCAATGCAGGGTAGGTGTTCAATACCGCTGTTAACAGTAGATGTGTGAGTGATACCGGCAGGAGAGAGAACTTCCTTCATTTCCATTTGCTTGTGGGTTTGACCTTCCATGTTGTTACGTGTGTAAGACAACTGGTAAGATTTTCATAATGCCACTTGCTGTTATTATTAGTTGTTAGAACTAGTCAGCAGGGAATGAACCTGTGGTGGTCAGAATTTTTCCAGCTGGTACAATACTTTTTTGTAGAGATGCCTCTATTAACCACCTAAAATTAACAAGGAACACTGTTTTAAAATAATAAAAAATACTATGCAGCAGCTATCAAGTGTTCTCGGTAATTCATGTTTTCATATTATATTAGTCAAAACCTAATATAGTCATGCTCAAATTTCATATAAAATCTCACTGAAAAGGTTTCCTGTTTCCAGTTTTTAGAGGAATGTGCCTCAGTAGAACTCTAAGATCATATTGAAAATCAGTAGACAATAAACCATAAGTAGCAGCCTGCTTCTGCAGAGTAAGCAAGAATTTTAAGCTCATTTTTAAATGCAGCCCTGTGTGTTAGAATGCTGTGCATTCACTGCCTGAGATTTCTCTATTCTTGTGGCTCATCCTGGTTTATTATTTTGTAGGCAGTCTCATGGGAATACTTGTGTTCAGTTCAGCACTTCTGGGTTTTCCCTCTGTCCTTTGTGTTTTTGTTTTTGCATCCTTCAGCACTTCCTGTATCTGTGCAACGTAAGATAACGAAAATGATCAAACCACACTTCTTTTTTTATTAAGATTTTGTCCCCTCTCTGCCTTTTTTTCCTTTTCTGTTCTTTTCTAGAATTGTGAGTACCTGAGGCACAAAGCACATCGTGCAATCACTGCTCTGCTGAAGCACTAAATTTCTCTGAAGTTACTCCTGCTGTTATTGGATCTGCACATGATCGCTGTTCACGCCGTGGGTGAATTTGTAATCAAGAAACATGAAGCATGGTGGGAGTACTTCCTAACAGAAAATCAGGAATCTGTGGCACAATTGCACTTTGTTGAAAATTGTAGAAAGTTCTTTAGGTAAGCAGTGGTGTAAAAGCAGCAATGGTTTAGCCATTCTTAAATTGATTGATTTTGGCACACATGTAATTGATGAGCTATGAATCAGCCGTACTTCGATAACGTCTCTTCTTCTTCCTTGTAGTACTTTTATTTAGTGATTAAATTCAAGACATGGGGCTTATGAAATACAAATCAAGTGTGTCCTCAGTGTCCTGTGGTCTGCAGTATCACCATTCGTTGATGAAGTGGAGTCCAAAAGTGAATTTACACGTGGTGAGGACTTACTGCCCATCAGCACCCAAGAGGCCCGAAGCCAGGTCTGCCATGGAAATGGCCATGGGTCTCCTTCATCGGATCACAGAATCAGGGACTGCCATGGGAAAAAACTCCCTCCAAAAAGTGTCTGCAACATGCAGGAATTGGTGGGACAGATACGAAGAATTTGTTGGAATCAATGAAGTTCGAGAGGCTCAGGGAAAAGTGACAGAGGTAAACATGGAGATAATGTGGAAATTTTAAAATGATATGGTGCATAAACACTGGCTGTGAGGCAGGAAAGGTTATCCAAGGAGAATTCTGTCTTTTTCTGCTTTGGCTATCTGTGCAGCTACTGTGAATGTGTTCTAGGCTACGCATGTAGTAAATAGAGCTCATGCCCTGAATTGAAATGGAGTGTGGTTCATTTCGTTGTTGGCTTTTTTCCTCCCCCCAACAAAAAAAAAAAAAATTATAATTAGCAATTTAGGTCTGTATGGTAATGAGTCTCTAAAATAAATGCTCTTTCTTCTCAGGCAGAAAATGTCTTTATGATAGCTCGAGGGATAGTACGAGAGGCTCGTGAAAATGTAGAAGCCCAACAGATTAAACTGAAGGAAATTCGGGATCGCTTAGACAGGGTCTCTCGGGATGACACCCAGTATTTGGAACTGGCTACTCTGGAACACAGGTTGCTGCAGGTAATTTGTTGGGACTTAAGCATTGGTGAATATGTTGAAAATGTGTGTGTTTTGTTTTCTTCACCAGTGATTGATTGTCTTTGTAGATGCAGTTCAGTTCTGCAGTAAGTGATCAGAGTTAATTTCTTAGGGTACTTGTTTCAGTTAGTTATTATCAATGGTTTGATCCCCTGTGTGCAAATTGTATATGTTAATGCTAAAATAGGGTAGTAAATTTGGAGGATAAAACTGAAGATAATGAGCCTAGAAGATTATTGTTGTAGTGGTGACCTGTACATGAGTAGTCAAGTAAAAGCTGCCATTCAATGAATTAACCCTCAGTGGGATGAGAAAAACTCCTTTCTGGTTGATCCGTGGAAATTCTCTCAGCTGCCTTCTGCTGGTGTGTGGAGAAGTCAGCAGGGCTGAAACAGTGAACATTATGGGGAGTGAAAGACCTTGCTCACTCATACCTGTTTTCTGTCATCATGTGGCAGATTCTCATGTACAGGATCTTCAGCTGTGATTCCTGACAACCTTTTCCATTTCTAAGACTTAAAATGATGTCTCATTGACTTAAGCAGCATTAATAAAGAAAATCCCACATTCAAGGGAAAATTTCTGAAACTACTAATAGATGTTCCTAATTCCCAGTCCTTCACCTGCACTGTGGTTTGGGGGTTTGTCTGGGGTTTTTTCCTTTAGTATAGACTTTATAGCTTCATATTACACCTTTTCCTTTCATCACTGTATTTCTTGCAGGAAGAGAAGAGGTACCGAATTGCATATTTAAATGCAGAAGAATCTGAGAGAGAAAAATTCTCTCTCTTCTCTGCAGCTGTCAGGGAAAGCCATGAGAAAGAGCGCACAAGAGCTGAAAAAACGAAGAACTGGTCTATTATTGGCTCTGTACTGGGAGCCATTATAGGTGTTCTTGGTTCCACCTATGTCAATCGAGTAAGGCTGCAAGAATTGAAAGTCTTGGTGCTTGAAGCACAGAAGGGCCCAGTAAATTTACAAGAAGCTATCAAAGAACAGGCTTCCAGCCATTACTTGCAGCAGAAAGATCTCAGTGATGTCATAGAAGACCTAAAAAAGGTGCTGCAAACAACAGCATCGCGGGGAGTGAAAGAAGGAGCTTTGTTACCTAAAGAAACCAGGAATGACTCCATAAAAATAGATTCTCTTTTAATGCCTTTAAATGAACAGCTGAACTACATTAAACAAGTCAGTTCATGTCTAGGGAGTTTACAACAGCAGTTTAACAGTCTGCAGGAAAGTATCACACAGGTGCTGTCTGAGCTGCAGAGTGTCAAACTCGCCATCCACTCCAGACCCACAGAAAGAGTGATGCCAAGGCCTTCAGGGGAGGGCAAGGGCCAGGCTGCTGCTGTGAGAGATGTGATTTTGGAATTGTGTGATGCTGAGCAGAGACTGGAAACGCAAATCAAGAGAAGTTCTATCTACAGCACTGCACTGACATGTGCTATGTTTGCCATTACTCTGCCTGTGCTCTATATCATACTGAAAGGGAACTGATCCCTAATTAGTTGCCACAACTTATTAGATTAATAAAGGTAAACTTGCACTCTAAGTACCTGGAGTACAAGTCCAAATAAAGCTGCTGTAGTGTTTCTCATTATGCCTTCTCCTGTATATTTGAAAAACTTGAAAAGCCTTAGTCCATTACTGCTGCAGGCTCCATGTCAAGTCTCTGTCACACGGTGCTTTTTAACAAACTGAGGAAATGCCATAGTTTGATTTGTTGGTTTTAGTCACTGTTTCACTCTTGCTGTCTAGTCTGGTGTATCAAGACAGCACCCAAAATGTCCCTCTCAGCCCCAAATTGCCCCCTTCAGACCCCTAGTTGTACCTCTGGTTGCTCCCAGTGCCCCACATCACCCCATGGTGGTCCCAGTTGTTCCCATCAGGCTCTAACTCACCCCAGTGGGCCCCAGTTTGCATCCCCAGTGGCTCCAGTAGCCCAGGACAGGCCCTGTAGTGTAGTCAGGTGCATCTCCTGGGTACCCTGACCCATAGATCCCTGTACCCAGCCCTGAGCCACTCTCTGCAGCCCCCAACCACCTCCCAGACCCCTTGAGATTCTGGGGTTCAGACACATTTATTGCTGGGACAGACAGGTTTTGGGGCCTGACCCATGGACTGATGTCCCTCCATGCCCTCTGTTCCCCTCTCCCCCAGGTGTGGGCACAAGGAGGAGTCTTCCTCCCATTGCACACTGCCAGAACCAAGCCGAGGTGATCCCCCCGAGTCCTGTGTCCCCCCAGGGCTGTCAGTGTTCCCCTGTCACCTCCTTCTCCCCAGTACACCATGAAGTTCTATTACATCTTCACCACCCCACGCTGCAGCCACTACTGGACCAAGTGAAAGCACCTTGGGATGGATATGATATAACTGATAAAACATCCAGTGATTTTCACTCTGGGGCTGGATTTGTGATTTCCTGTTCCAGTTATTCCTTTGCTCTGTCATTGATCTATGTGCCTCATGTATAATTCTCTATATTTTGCTCTTTATTTCTTCATAGTTTTGCTGTTTGTTAATTCACAAAACTTTAGGAGTTATCTTAACAAACAGCCAGATTATGAATTTAAAATACATTGAAGTTACTCGTGGTAACCTTTTTCTAGGATAGTTTCTCATAAAGCATCCAAAACATTCCTGAAGCTTCAGCTCTTTGTTACTGATAACTGCACGTCCTTCAAGGCTTGCAGGCAGGGAAAGAGGTTCAGATACAGAGCTGTATTAAGTATGATGATGTTTATTCTGACAATATAAGCCAATTATGCTTTCTCTACAGACTCCTTAACCCGTCATTCCCAAGGTATTTTGTGGTTTTAGTAATCATCTATGGAGCAATCACTTTCTTATCCTTGCTAGTATCACATGCTAACTTTCTCTGGGTTTATTGTTTCAGGTTTTTTTAAAATTTTGTCCTGCCTGGAAATTGAAATGCTACTCTAGAGCAGGTGCTTTTAAGCCAGTACATTAACAGTAATAGACACAAACTACTCCAAAATAATATTTGGAAAGAAGGTCCAGCTGCCTGTTTTCCCTGGAAGGATGAAAATTAGCTGACTGGGGCAAAACACCTGTCTGAACAGTTAAACACCAGTATCTGTGTGTGGCCTCGCACAAGCTTTCTGGTATGGCTCAGATAAGAAATCGTTTTCTCCCTGTGATGGCAGCAGATAGGCAAATCCCACGTGGAACTCCTGCTCCACAAGCACTTCTGTAGGACCTTTGCAGACAAAGGAGAGGCGTGCTGACTTCATGTTGTAATGCCTTTGTGAAAGCAACTCGCCTATCTGGGACACACTGCTGTGGTGGGACTTTTGTCTATTTTAAGAGAGTTTGAGGTTTTGATTGTAAGCTCCTAAGACTGCAAGATCTTTGGGACAGGGACATAGGTGGCATCAACTTCATTTGGTATCACTGGGTGCTAGTGACAGAATAAAGAAATGGTGTTAGGAATGATCTTTGGTGATTCACTACCTGTAAGAGAGGTGAAAGTGCAAAAGGTGGTTTTGGGAAGTGCCACCACTGATTTATACATTGGTTATCTGGAGTGTGAAGTGAGTAAGAGGCATTTGTCAGGAAGCAGTTTGATCTGCTGGCTTCAGAACTGAGATAAAAATTCTCATACACTTAGCTGTGTCAAGAAGTGTGCATACAGATCAATAGAATTTTTCAAATCTATAGTATTTCATTTTATCATTTCACAAATATTTTTACAGATTATATTTCTTGCAGGAGCTTGATGAAAATCAGACAAATGTGTAATTAAAGGGGAAAGACTAGTACAATGGTTCTATTTGTGATTTGCCACACTAGTCACTGAGAATTTTGTTCTAGTTTAGGGTTTGGGGTTTTTTTCAGTTTAACTACATAAAGTTGGCTCCCCCTTACTTAACTGGCTGAATTTGTTATTTGATGTTGCTGAATATGTGGATTATATATATCAGCATGGTTTTTAAATGCTGAAGGTTAGGCAGCTAAACTTGAGAGTCAGAGCAACACTCACTGAATTGTACTTTGTGGTGTCAAAAATGAACAGAGGTCTGAGGCTAAACTTGTACACAATAAATGAGAATACAAAACCAAGGGGTGTTTATTGCTCAAAAGAGATCTACTTTTTATCTATTTAAAGAGAGTATTATGATATCCTGTAGCTTTATCTCTATGTAGAGTTACAGGAAGAAAAAGTCAGTCAAGGACTGTATGAACAGTCAATGAACAGTAGCAAACAAATCTGTGACAAATGAGTGTTTGAAATATACAGCCTGAAATTTGAGAAGAGCTGGTGTGATATGTATCAAGATGAAAATAACTGGATCTTGTCCTTCCTAGGGAGTTTTGAAGACTCAGGAATAGATCCTGTGTGCAGCTGGCAGAGCCCTGTGTTACAAGTAATTACCATGGCTCGCTTAGTTCTGCTCTTCCTTGCTAAATCCTCCTATGTGAAGTGACAGCAGAATAATTTCAATTAGGAAAAAACCCTTGTAATTAACTGTGACTATATAATAATTAGGAGAGGAGATTTGTGTATTCCCTCAATCCTGGATTAATCATCACTCCATTGTGGCAATGATCTAAATGTGTAGCTTGGCACTGCACTGTATGTGCACCCCAAAGCCAGAAGGTGTGGCTGCAGCAGTGGCAGCTGTACCTGAGCTGGCTGAAGGCAATGTCCAGGGAGATGCTATAACATGGACTATATGTATAATCTGTTCAGTACTTTGTGCTAAACCTTTGTCATGGTAATGCAGGCAGCAAATGCATGAGTTTAAGCAAAACCAGCACAACCATACAGGGGGTGTTTACCTGGGCACTCACCTCAGTTCAGGTACATTTGCAGCAGTGATTTGTACAAGCACATGACATCTCAGTGCATGTTTCCTGATGATTCAGCCAGGATTAAATGAATACTTTGTTGCCTGTGCTCTTCAGGTCTATTCTAGTTAAAAACAAAACCGAACAAAATAAAACAACAAAAAAACCCCAGCCTGCATTCTGCTGTCCTGTTGCATACCTTTGGGTTATTAGAAAGGTTTATAATAGATAGTCGAGTTTCGCTTTTGGAATGAGGTGTCTCAGATCCTTTCTTCAATGAGTAATTTCTGCTTGCTAAGGTCCTTTGAGACTTGAATTCTTGCTCTGTGAGCAAAGACGTCTCTAGGCAGGATGGTTCAGCCAGCCCTGTGCCCCAAATGCTCATTCCAGGGGGATGGTGATTCAAAAATCATGTACAGGTCTGGTGAGGCCAGGGACTGACCTGGGTACTGTGTACAGGTCACAGGAAGCCAGTGCTCATTCAGATTAATTTCTCTGACTGGCAAGACAGAAGCTGAGTTAGAGAGAACCTGGCAAGAGCAACAGGAAGCCCTTTGATATATATTAACTATAGAAAAATGGGTGGCAGTGGCCTGAGTTTGGCCCATGCTAAGCTATTTTGAGTTCTTACTGCTCCTTGAGAAACCACCAGTAACTCAAAAGCAAACAGCTCGTGGCTATGGAAATAACTTTGAATGAGGTCACTGCAGACTTCTAACAGTAGGTGCATTCTGAAGAGAGAAGTTGCCCTTCCTTCCACTCATGAGAGAACTAGAAAATGTTGCTTAAGAAGACAGGACAAAAGCAGTTAGATGTAGTGTCACAATCAGGATATATATTTATTTATTAATACTTGGGTTTTGAATGTTCCAACATTCTAGGATCCTGGTCGGAAGTTGCAGGTGCTCCTGTTGATTTCTTTGTATCTGTTTGTTTGGAAAAGACAGTTCCTCTCACAACATACCTTCTAAAAACAAATACTTCCCTCTTTGTGGAGCATAGGAGTGGTAGAGATATCCTGTTTACCTCAGAAACAGGTTTGAGATTTGCAGTAGGAGTGAGCTGCGTGAGCTAGGAAAAGGCAGACAATGCTGGGTTTGTCCATAATATATTTAGAACTGTGTTTTATTGCCAGATTCTTGCTAGCAAGTTACATTCATGACCTCACTCAAAAAGCATAGAGAAGTGAGATTTCTGATGCTTGGCAGTTGGATAATCTGAGAAGGTCTGTGCTGAAATACAGCAGCAGAACTCCAAGACAAAGGGATTGCCACAAGCATCCCAAGCTTCTTTTGCTGTGTTCTGCAGGAAGAAAAGCAAACCCATGCAAATAGGGGTGTGCTCAGGGTCTCTTGCTCTACCCCTGCAGGTTCTGGGGTGCTGGCTATTTTTGGTATTCAAAATCAGATCCCTAAATGTCAACAGACTACTGCCAGAAGATCTGTAGGTGCCCAAATGGCCATAAAAGAGACCTTAAAGCTGTTTCTAAACGTTCTGACAACTGAAAGCTTGAAAGGAATGGAGTCAGATATGAAGTAGGGTAGATGTAGTTAACCTTCTGAATTACTGCTCTAAAGACACTTTATTCCCAGAAGCTATAGACAGTATTCACATATCCCTTGTGACTTTCTTAACCCGTCTCATCCCCTGCTTGGAGGGGAGGAAGAGTAAGAAGGAAATCAAAAGGAGCATAAGCAGCTGCTAGCCTTGTGATTATCATAATTGTTATGTAAGAAACTTAGCTAACCTGCTTAGAACCAGACACTAACAAGGGTTTTTACAGAAAAGGATCCTTTAGGGATTTAAATATACTAAAAACAACACCACAAAACAAACCTGAACAAATGGAAATCAAAAATTGTTTTCATTTGTTCCTCAATCTGTTTGTTCTTCGTGTGACACCATTTTCAGCTGTATAATATTTGAGAATTAGCTTTTTCTCTAGGGTTTGATTGGTTTGTTTGGGTTTTTTTAAGAATTGCAACATTTTTGTGCAGACTGATAAAAACTCCTCCCAGAAGGAGGAATGGTTAATCCCACAGTGGTTTTATAATACCCTTGTCACTCAGAAGGGCCATAAGAGGGGTGGGAGGGGGGCACTGTAACATCCCTAAAGTGCACAGATTTCTTGCCCTGCTCCCAAGGCAGGCCCTGTATCCAGTTCTCTGCACCAACCCTGCCATGGGACAGAAGGAAAAGCTTCTCCTTTCAAACATGCTCTCATAGGGGTTTTTTTCTGCTTTTTAAGTGAAGCTTGCAGATGTTTTTTACCAGACAGAAGGGGCTGCAGGTTGGGACTGGCTCTGGAGGAAAGGCACAAAGGGGATTAGTGTTTTGAGTCAGGAATGGGTTGGAGCAAAGAAAAGTTAAGATTTTTTTTTTTAATGCTCTTAGTCACCAAAACTGGATTTTGGTGGATGCAATTTGAGTGCAGTTAAAACGTCTCTGATTAGTGAGATGATAATTCAGTGAGCTATAAGCTGAAGAGCAATTCAGTGGGTAGGGTGTGGTAACAGGATGGCTTTTTCTGTGTTGGGAGAAGAACAAGTAAGGGATCATCTCCTCATGGGAGTCCTCATGGGCTCTGCAGACAACAGGCCCCGAGGACTCTTCAGCATAACGAAGGGCCAGGGAGCAAAGGTCCAAAGAGGCAGCCAGCAGCTGCCTCTGAAATAATCCTTCCTTTGGGAGACCGTGGTCATGCTGCAAGATCCTGGGGATGGTTCAGCATCTCTAAACTTTCAGACTTTTTTTTCCTTCATAACATTTTGGGGCTGGGGGTGGGAGTATGACAGACTGATTTACTGTAACAAAGACAGTAGATGTTTAAGGACACTTCTGGACATGGGATTTGTACCAACTATGTCCCTCTGAAATGTCAGAAATGCACGTGGGAGGAAAGCCCGATTCAGACTTTCAGAGCAGCTTTATATCTTCAGTGAAGATCTGTAGCTTCATCTGTAGCCAAAAAGGAGAAGTGATGGGCACCCCTGGCCTAAGGCAAATTCTGTACTTTGCAAAACCCAGGCCAGTGCACCCTTCCTCAATTTGCTTTTGCCTACAGCCCCTGAATCACTTCTTCACATCCTCAGAGATGTTTTCTTTCCTCCACGCAGAATTTGTGGCTGCTGGGTGCTCAAGGCATAACTCTATCTTTTGTCTGGGATTGCCAAACATCTGGCAGTCAGCTCAGCAGGCAAATGACCAGTACTTACAGTCAGTCAGTGCATGTAGAGCAAGTCAGTTGTTAGACTAACTGTATATTCACTGATCAACAACAGCAGAACACAGCACATCTGGGGAACACAGAAGTTACAGTGTGAGTGAGAAAAATGGGAGCATTAATTCTGTCCCTCTGTAGAGCTGTTACTGACAGAACTTACCCCTAATTCAGAGAGAGGATTTTATGCAGTCAGTTCTCAGTGGAAATAAATGCCTTTGTCTCTTACACAGAGCACCAGCCTCTACTCTGCTCATAACTGGAGCTTCCAGCTTCACAGGAATAAAAATCACAAATCCAGCAGTCAGTTTATATTACACATATCACTTCAGGCGCTTCTGCTTTATGGTGCTTTTGTCTCCACCGACTTTCAGCGAGAATGGTATGTCCTTCGCTGTTTTGCAACTGGAGATAACTACGCTTTTGTCACATTCTTCAATCTCGCTAATGTGCTGGCTCCCACAATCGCTGCAAGCGGGAGCAGGGCAGTGCCCAGGCCTCGGGATGCTGTGTGTGCACAGGGGAACAGACAGGGTTTGCTGTCAGGTTTTGCTCCCTGTGCCCCCTGCCCGCTGCAGCTCCCCACTCACTCGCACCTCTTGGCTGAGGAGGGCCGAGCACAAAGGCTTGTCGAGCCTAACTGCAAAGTTACATTGCTACCAACGCAGAGACAAGAGAAACGCTGCGATTTCTTCCAAAACACACATCTTCAAGCCCAGCTCTCATCAGCGGCGCCGCGGATCCCTCTGGCGCAGCGCTGTGCGCTCGGACCGGCCGGCAGCCGCCGCTCGTTTGGCGGCAACGTCCAGAAGAGCCGCCGGGGCCGGGCCTCGCTCGGTAAAGGCAGAAGCTCGCAGTGCCGAGCAGCTCAATCCCCCGCGGCCGCCGCCGGCCCCGCGGGATGGGGACCCCGGGCACGGCCCGGGCGCGGAGGGGCCGCTGGCCACGCCCCCTCCCCGCGCCAGCCAATGGGATCTCGCCGCCGGCCGCGCGCCTGGGGGGGGCAGCCGGATCCTGCGGGGCGGGGCCGCTGCGGGGGCGGGGCCTCGGGGGAGCGGGCGGCTGCCATTGGAGGAGCGCGGGCGGGGGGCGGGGCGGCCGGCGGGGAGCGGGGCGGGGCGGGCGCTCCGCGGCTCGGTGCGGGCAGCGCTCGGTGGCGGCGGCGGGAGCGGAGCGGGGCGGCCGCCGCGGCAGGTGAGGGGCGCGGGCACCGGGGCCGCGGGCTGTGCCGCCGCCGCGCCCGGCCCGAGGCGAGGAAGCGCTGCCGGGGGTCAGCAGCCGGCGGCAGGTGCCGCCCGGGGGCCGCGCTTTGTCTCCGCGTGGGGGGATGGGCGCGGCCCCTCCGGAGCGGCGGCGCCTCCCGGGCGGGGCGAGGGGGCTCCGGTGGGTTGGGACACCCCCCATCCCGAGCCGCGCCCGCGGCTGGCTCTGCGGGAAGGGAGACGGGGGTCCCCGCGGCTCCGCGCCCCGGAGGAGCAGGAGGAGCGGGCGGCGGGGCTGGCGAGCCCCTCCTCCGGAGGTAGCACCGCCGGGCTGCGGGGAGCAGTGGGACCGGGCGAGCCCTCCGCCACCCGGGCAGGGCTCGGTGGGAGGTGGCACCGGGCCGAGGGTCGGGCAGCCCGTGCCCCGCTCCTCGGAACGCACTGACTGGGTAATTCCTGCTGGTCTGGAGATCGCGTTTTCCACCTTGAACACATTCCTGTTGAAAGAGTTTGCAGCAAGTGTTTGGGCCCCTCTGAGCAGGTGTGCTTTGTGTTCCAGGAGTTGCAATTTGAGATCTTTCTCTTCTTAAATCTAAACTTTCTGCGACTGCTGCTTTATCTCGGGGCAACAATCTGGAGCAGGAGTAGTCCTGGGAGAGTATCTGCTGTAGTTACAAAGAGGAAGGGTCTACAACCCTGAGTGTTGTAAAACAGCGGGGTCAGTCTTTTACTTAAACAAGCGCTCTATTCTGTGTAAGGCTGAATGTGATCTGCTCATTTGTGACCTCACTTTTTGAACAGGGATCACAGAAGTGTTCTGCCTTGTGTGTGAAGTGCAGAAATCGATGGCTTATATTAATGATGTGTCTGTGTGACGTCAGGGGGCTAAGGCAGTGATGGAAGCATTCACCCCGATTCAGGGGAAGCTGATGCACTGAGCTGTTTTGCTACGTGGTTTTGCATTGTGATGGGGAAATTGGTGTTTCCCCTTGCTACAAATGCGGCGTGGAATTTCACAGGTTTTAATAGGGTCACTTTGAGAGGCCAGCAATGCCTAGCAGAATCACAGGACAAGAAAACAAACAAGTTATGGATGGAGAAGAATCTGGCAGGGAAGGTGACTCGTAGGTAGTTTGGTGCTGAGAGGACTATTTCTATGCACATCCACACCTGTGTGCTGCTGAACTGGAATCTGCATGCCACGGACTTGCCCTGAACAGAGATTTGGCCAGAAAGCATTTACTATAGCATGGTCATATATGGAATTTTCTCTTTAAATTTCTTCCAACATGTGAAAAGAGTTAGGTTAGTAATACGATTAACAATATTTAATAAGATTAAAATCACCAGCATAACTCTTGAGAAAGGTGGGTGCAGACTGTCAGCAGTTGACACTTTTAATCTCTACTTTCTCCCATGTGAGTGCTGCAAAGAGTTCAGGCTCCAAGACTTTTCTTGCTTTTCAGAACAGAAAAATTCTGCCCTCGCCTGCTGACAGCTCAGGTATTGCCTTACCTTTCATGTCCACCAACAGCATCATATTCCCAGCGGGGCCACGGGATGTTCCCATATAAGGGCAGAGGGAATAGCTGACAGAGGGCTGTAATGAGTGTGCAGAGCCGTTCCCTTCAGTGCCAGTCTTTGTGTGAAGCAGGGTTGTTGCTGGAGTGTTGCTGCTGCTGCTGGCACGCTTTGGGCTTTCCTGGCAATGCCAGCACAGCCTGCAAGGACTGAACGAGTCTGAAAAGTATCTGCTGCTGCCGAAGGTGGCCCCATGAGCCTGGAGAGAGGCTGCCTGCCAAATTAAGCGGTGCCAGTTTTATGTTGGGTGTGCTCTGAAGGAAAAAGCACCCACCCAGGTTGCCTGTGTGGGGTGTGTGCTATCCAGCACTGTCCAACAGAAGACAAAAGTAATTGCACTTGCTGTCTTCCACCGTTGTTATTTGCTTTCTGGGGTGTTCCTTTAGCCAGCAGTGATGGGTACAGGGAAGCATGGTATCTTTTTCAGCAAAAGTTGTAGTGTCAGCTGGGAAGGGAGAACAACACAAGGAGAAATTCAGAAGATGAAGCAGCCACTCCCCAGAAATGCTTGAGATTTTTTTCTGGTAAAAACTTTACTGCTGAATTGCGTAGATTGACATTATTTCTCTTCTGTCATCTTCTCTGTCTCAATCCTTCCTGCTGCCTGTCAAAGCAAACTCACAAGGACTTCAGTTTCTTCTCCTCACTGACAGCTTCTCCATCTGCTCTGTTTTTGTTTGTAGCTGTTGTTTTTTTTTCTCCTGAAACTTCAAATTGTTTGTTGTAGCCAAGTTCTGAGCTGAACCCTCCCAATCTTGCATAAGGGCATCTTGGAGGAAGATGATAGGATTTGATTCATCCCAGCATGCAGGTTGTGCAGGGTGGTAGCAGTCAGAGGAGGCATGAGCCTGCCTGCTTGCTTGTAAGAATTAGCCCTCTAGATACAAGCTAGTTTCAGGAAGCAGGGGTTGGACTGGTGCCCTTTTTGCTCACCTGGATCTTCAGTGAAACGTCTTTGTCCTCTGCGTGCTGGGATCTGGTGTGTTCTACTGACTCTCCTCTGCATCCCCTATAATCTGTTAAAGCCCTGGATTTGATTTGCATTTATTTGTGGTTCTTGTGAGTATCTGATTGCAGGATTACTCTATCTGAAAGGATTCATCTTCTGCTGTTCATCAAAACCACAGGAGGGCTGCTTTTGCCTTTATGGGAATGTGCCAGCTGGTCTTTCATTGTGCTGGTATCATTTTCCCTGTCCTATTATTGGAGGTGTCTTTGATGACCTGATGGTTGTGATGATGTCTTAAGGGAAGATTCATATTGATCATTATTTGAGCTTTGTCTGGTTTCGTCTCAGTGCCAGAAGACAATTCCTGTAAATTCTTGCGTGTGTTTTTCAGAAACAAGCGACTGAGGCAGTGGGAGCATGTGCACAGTCTCGTGACATGATACCGCTGTTCCCGAAGGCAGAGTAGATGCTTAATTTAATTGGGAAACAGTAAACTCATGTGTTGCACAGGCTTTACTCCAGCACAGTGGTGAAAGCCAAAGGACCTTTCCCGGTGGCACACTGAGTCTGGGGGGCTCTCTCAAACAGCATAGAGGGGGTTTTGCTACCTGCATATTGCTCCGGAGCCATGAAGAATCAGCCTGCGTGCTGTGGTTTGCCACAGTGATAACTGAGATGCTCCCCTGCTTAATAAACTGGCCAGGGTTGTAGTTGCTGGAGCTCAGACTTGCTAAGCTGCAAAGGTGCAAAAACATGAAGGAGGATGTTCCAGCCTGTACCAACACGCAGCCCTGACTAATGGGAGAACCACAGTGCTTTGGTGTGAGCTCTTTAAGGCTCTGCCTCTTCTCCCCAGCTGCTTAAGTAATAAATGCGGAGGACTTGTTTTCACTGCTGATGGTTTTTTTTTCAGCCAAGTAGTAACTAAGACATCTGAGCTATTCTGAGGTTCCAAGAAACAATTTAGGTCTTCTTTTTGTTAACTAGAAGTAAGTGCTGCCTCCCAATGTTTGTGAGGGAAAGAAAAAAGAAGAAACAAATGGTTTCCGTTTAGATCAATGTTTTTGTTGTTGCTTTGTTTTGTTTTTGATTTTTTGGTTTGGTTTTCTGGTTTGGTTTGGGTTGTTTTGTTATTGAATAAAATTTTAAATAGTTTCTAATATTCTGAATTTCATTTTTGATTAAATTTTAAATTTCTAATTTTAGACCTTCGCTTTCAAGTCCTGCCTGCCAATCTCAAGAAAGAAAAAGAGGGGAAAAGGAAGTAGAAAAGAACTTTGTGGTAGCATGATCTGATTTTAGCTGTTGATCAAAATGTGAAATGAATCTTCAAATTAAACAGATCCTAAGAGAATTTCCAGATGCCAGACTTTAATGTGAACTTTAGTGATTTGCTTGCAGTATAGAAACTGCAAGTACTGTTAGGATCACTTGTTCTGTGCCTGGTAAATGTGTGAGATTTTGCTTTGCTTTTGGCTTTGAAGTTTAACTGTGGAACAGCCTGGAACTGTTGTTTCCCCAGCCTCTGCTTTGCACCAGTGCTGCTGCTCTCAAAATTCTTGCAACTTCATAGCTACTCCCTTTTAGGAAATGACAATTCATTTCCCTTCTTGAAGTATCTGAACGCTGTAATTTTATCTTGCTACTTGTATCTATTCCTGGTCTATCTCATGTGGGAAGCCTCTCGTCCCTATGTCACAGGCTGTAAGTGGATTGATCTTTGCTTCTGGTGGGGGTTTAGCTAGGCTGGTTCTGTACTGGGGACTGGGGTTTAGGAATTGCGTTACTACTTGCTCCAGATACCCACACAGAATCTGTGGTGAGCCATTGGGATACACAGCTGTAAGGTATTGACTAAATGGATTGCTGTTGCTTTGTATCTGCAGGTGCAGACAATTTCAAGTCATCGCCATTCTCCCTCTCTTTGCACTTTTCCTTAATTCTGAAATTAAAGGCAGTGCTTTCGGGTTTCAGTGAAAAAAACATGTGTGTCAGCTTATCTCAACATAATGTGGTATTGAGTCGCAATGATGGGGTTCATCCTGCTGCTGAAGTTATTCCAAGGAGAATGCAGCCCTTCTTGTGTCCTACCCTTCCCTGCAGCTCTGCCGTGCCAGGAGAGTAGTTGTGCCTGGAACTGTGCAGGTGGAGGAAGCTGATTGTGTTCAAGCATTTATGCTGATGAAACTTGTTTTCTGACTAAATTGCATGTCATTCTATAAATAGAATGGGTATGTTTGACATCTTACCCTGTTATAATAATTCTGAAAATTACTACATAGAAGTAGTGTTTTCAGCTGAGGGTTTCTGCCCATGTATGTCGTTTCAAAATAATTTTCGTTTCAATCTCTGCTCTTTTAGCTTTTCTGTACTGCACCATTTCACAATTTGGTTAAGTGGCTTTCCTACTCTCTGTGTGGAGTTACATTAAGAGCTGGAGTGCCACCTGTTTCCCCCCTCTGATCCTGATTCCTGAAGATTGTGTGCTCTTGAAATCCCTCTGTGCCTACAAGTGCCCATGTCCTCATCTTCCTGTGTGAGACACTGAAGAATTTTTGGGTTTTCTAGTTTCCATAAAGAAATGCCAACCTCTGTGAACAGCTGGCCAAGCAAATGCTTGAGAAAATGCTCCTGGCATTGCCTGCTGAGTGTTCTGCTCTGCTGGAAGTCCTTCAGACAACAAACATTTAAAGCAGAGGAACCATGGCTTCAGAGATGGTCCTGCCAGACTGGGCTTTGTTAGAAATAATGTCCTTACTGAAGCTGGTGTAGGGTTTTGGACAGCTTGGAGTTAGTTAACTGGCCCTGAAGCGACTCTCTCTTTTAGCACTTTCAGCCTTGACCCCAAGATTTTTTTGCATTGAACCTTCTTAAAATGCTGGAGAGTGCAATTGTGTTAGTGAATTATGAAATTATCATATATGAAAGCATTTTGGTAACATGCATGTTTGGTAACATTTTGGTAACGTGTGATGAGCATTTTGATCATCTGTTTGCTGTCTACCACACACTGGAGTCATAAGCTCTTCTCACCTGTCTTCTACCTTCTCCTTTTTCTAGTGTAGCCAAAAGTTCTGTGTGCTGGAGAACTCTAGTACAGAAGCAGTTCCTGGACTTTTGAATCACACTGACATCAATATTCTGATCTTTATTTGCTTCTTGCATGCAGATTGCAGTCCATTACTGGATGATTCTACCCAAGAGAATGGTAAAGCTGATGTGCAACTGAATTAATTGCATGAGATCTGTGTGTGCCACTGTGGGAAATGGAGAAGTGCTACCCAGGGGCTCAGTTTATTTGCCAGATCTTTTTAGCATTTTGATAGAAATTGATGAAATGAGGCTGCAGAAAGGTTGAAGTACCTAGGGAGACTAAGGTGTTTGTGAATTTATGTTGAGATCCTTAGCTGAAGCATATTTTGAATTGCATTTCATGTCAACCTGAAACTTGAGAGAGATTTAAGACAAAGATTGCAAGGGCATTTTGCTGTTTGTCCTGCCTGGCAGTGCAGCTTTCTCATGGCTGTGATGGAGAGGTGTGGTTCCCTTGTGTGACTGTGCCTTTTGAGGCACTGCTGTGCCTGTAAAGGGTAACACTGACTCGTACTGTTTATTTCCTCCTTTGATCTAAATTTTTTTCTCTCTTTCGGGGATTTGTAACCAGAAACTGTTCTCCAGATGTGTGACAGCCAACAGAGGTGCATGTGCAATTTCAGAATGGCCCTGGGTGATTGCTACCAGCTTGTCCTCTTGGCAGCATAGGCAAAATTTGAATTGGCAGGAAGGCAGAGCAGCCCCTGCGGCACTGCCATCCCCGGGTGACTCGATGTGCTGAGCTCCTTGGCCTCAGTAACAGGCAGCTGGAGTCCTAGAGCTGGAGTGCCTGATTGTGCTCTGTGCCCAGCACTGCTGAGATGATGCAGGGCTAAAGAAAAAAGGAGTGGTGGGGTAGAGCAGCTGCCATACAAATGCTGCTCTTGCTCTCTGTACTGCCCAGAGGGCAGGTACCTGCAAGATTACCTCCCACAGCAGCACAGATGGGCAGTAGGGACTGTGTGTGCTGGCAGTGTGGCCATATGAGCAGCTGCACAGGACCAGATGAAAGAGCCATTTAGCCTGTTTTGCTTTCTCTGGGCTTGGGACAGTCAAGTCTCTGTCCTCACAATGCCCAAGTCACCATGGCCCCTTCCTTCTCCACATTGAACTGATCTGCAGGGGAGGTGAAAGCCTGTGTCAGTAGCCTCAGTAACAAGCTCAGCAGAGTGCCACAAATATAAAGGCTTCTGACAATCATGCTTTCTAGCTAACTATATTTTATAGTTACTCCTGTATGTTGTAGTGGCAGTACTGTTCTGGATACCTGAACCTTGTAAATGGATTTTCTGGGCATACAACACAGGCAGCCCCCTGCCATCAATGGTCTTGCAAGTAATTGTTCTGTTTCATTGTGGGTCTAAAGCCCATCTGTACAGGGTGGTGGCATCATGAAGCTTTTCTTAATGACCTGTACTGAAAATGGCCACTGTTCACAATGCTTAACTAGACTTCACCACTGTGGAGAGCTGTCTCTGTTGAACTCTGTGAATAAGGGTTGTGAAGTGTAGAAAGAGTAGGCAAGCTGATAGACATATCACAGACCAGTTTTATTTTGGATCCAGCCATGCAAATACATCTACAGTATCCCACCTGCTGTAGCAGAGCTCTTGCCATGGATCTATGAGTGCCAAACTCATTAGCTACAGACAAATAACATCTGAATGGTGTTTACCCTCCAGTGGATGACAGGGATGGGTGTTCTGCTGGGAGGAGCTTGTATGCTGGTGCTGCTCACACAGTCCCAATAACATTTCTGGCTAAGTCCTTCTGCAGTTCAATGTTCTCTTGCTGATCAAAGGTTTGTGTCTGTGCCTGGTGCAGGTGTTTAGCATCCACGTGCAAGTCCCAGGATGCTGCTGCACTCAGCAAAGCTGTTAAAGGAGAATGACCTGCACTCACAGTTCCATGGTTTCATCCTTTTCCTGGATGTTTGAAAGCCATTGGGCTATGCATCTGTTTCCCTTCCTCCCAGTGCTGCCAGCACAGTGTGATCCTAACGGGTGCTACAGTGACAATTACAGTCACTGTGTTCTCTGCAGGCTGCCAGAGCCTGTTGGATCATCAAAACACAAATGACACCTGGCTGTTCAGCTCTAGGATTGTAATCTGCATCCCCAAGTGCACCACGTAGGAAGTACCAGAAGGCACAAGGTCCTAATGAAGGAACTTTGCCAAAAACACAATGTGTTTATTTTAAGCAGGTAGAAATTACATTTATGCAATGATTCACAAGGGAAATGGTCTCAACCAGTATAAACACATGGAGCATCCTTGTTATTCAACTCAGTAATGAAAAATACATCTCAAAAACCTCTTTTCTGTATAGAGAAAGAATAAAACTTTTTGTGCTTGTAAAGCTCTTACCTCTACTGTGAACTGTCCTCTCTGTTGCTGCTTCACAGACTGAAACAGAACTGTCAGATGACAAAATAGTACTGATGTCTTTACCCCTCAGTGACCTATAGGAAGACTTGTGTTTCTCTTCAGGCTGCTTTTCTGTGCATGCTCTGAGAAGACTTGTGCCTTTACTCTGTTTTGGACAGAAAGGTGAAAAGCTCAAGTGGAGGAAGGAGAATTGATGTTTTGAGAGCTGCAAGAAAAAATAAAGTATTGCAGGACTTTCTTTCTAAGGGAGCAAAACTCTCCCTTTTAAATAAGGACTCTGTTTACATGTGTTAATTCCCTTTGGTTTTTTGTGGGGTGGAAAGGTCACTTTGTGTCTATCTAAGCTATGAAAAAATCAATGGTTTAATCAATTTCTAAAGTAGATTTAGTCAAAATGACTACTGTGGTGTGGCTTGGGCTTTGATGTGTGAAGGTGTCCCAAAAAGCTGCTAGAAAAGTCAATGCAAGGCATTGCTGGAAATAAACTTACAGAAATTGTAGGGGAATTTTCTGTCCCATTCAGTATGTCCACGGGGTGGTTTTTTTCCCTTGCCCAGTCCCAGCATGGCTTCCTCCTGGTGTTCCTACTGAAAGAATGGATCACTGCGAGCAGATCGACAAAAGCAGTCATGCAGTTCACTTGAGCGGTCATGCATAAATATGAGCAGACTTTCTGCTGTTAAAATTGATGGGTAGCCTTCCCTGAAACCAGTTTTCCATAGGCTGCTTGTTCCTGCTACTTGGAGCTGTCTTGGTGATCTTGTCCCTGACAAACAGCCAGATATTGGTGCTCCCGGGGAGCTGGGCCGGGGAGTTCACAGTGGGAAGTAAATTTCTTGCTTTGGAAATGCCAAGGTAAGGACTGGTAAAAGCCACATGTCTCATTCTACTATTGCCTTGGAATTATTTTCTTCCAAGTGGCATAACAGACAGAGCCCTTCCAGCTGTCACACTGACCTGCACCCAAACCTGGCCCGTACACAGAGCATAAGCTCCCTGCCTTGTGCTCTTTGCAAACTTAGATGTGCGTTTATTGTAAAACACAAAGTAGGAAGTAACAAAAAATGAGAAGTGCCACACAATGAAAATCTGCTTAGAGATGGAAGTGCAATTGGCCTCCTGCTAGAACAGTAGAGGAAGGTACCAGTCCTTGTGATATGGAGTGCCTGGTTAACATCTACAAGGGATTAACGCTTTTCATGCAGTCATCTTGAGTAAGTCAGGTCTTTGGGGAAGTTTGAGATGGGTGGTTATAGCTTTTGGTGTATACTTTAGAGGATATACACCTCTGAAGGGATGGGTTGTGTTAACAGTAAGAAAGTGCTGCTGGAAAGAAACACAGCAGCAGGTGACTGTTCATGTAATGTGTTTCTTGGATGTTTGACTTGGAGTCATAGAATGGTATGAATAATTGATCTGTGCCAACACCAACAGCATACCTCATAATTATTTAATTAAAAGAAAAGACTGGTGCTTCTGAAATCATTGGTTACTGAGTACATTTCAGAAAGTGGTATTTCTAGCAGGTGACTTGAGCAAGCATCAGTAGTGTACTCTGATGTTCAGTAGTTCACCAGTATTTTGAAAATAAGTCCAAAGCCACTGCTAATGTTGATTCAGCAGAGAAGCAGGCCATACTGAGGACAAACTCAAAACCATGGCTGGAAATGACAGGAATGTTTGGTTTTTCTTGCTTGAATATTCTGAATAGTATTTAAGTCTGGCAGAATGGGGGAGGTAGTGAAGTTTTCCTTAGAGCTTTTGGAGAAATGATTAAATGGTGATTAAGAAAGATATGAGCTCCTTACACTCAGTACAGTCAGATAATTGACTGTTAGTGAACTGATACGATCTTTGCAGCCTGATTTCTGATTGCAGCTCCTCTGTTACGCTGTAAAACGGGTCCAGTGAAATTACATCCATCTGATACAGGCAAGTTTGGACTTCTATGTGCCAGAGATGCTGATTTTTCACTGATTGTGCCTCACCAAAGCAGTGACCTTGAAGAAAGGGGAAGAGGTGGGGGGAGGACAATCAAATTGATATTTTAAAAAACAAAAAAAAGTTATAAGCTGTTTAAGGACTCGAGAAAAGATGCCTTGTACTGAGACACTGACAGGACCAATCTGTTGATTGCCAAAAAAGCTATTGAGAGGTGACTTGGTTAAAACATGTGCATAATTGACTCGGAGGAACTCCTCTTTAATCCAACAGAGAAGGAATTAATGTCTCAAGGCAGAAGGCAAACAAATAAGAAATTAGTCTGGCCTCGCCGCCAGAAAGAATGATGGAGCCATTGTAGCAAACTACTAGCAGAGTGGTGAACTTACGTTTTGACCTCCAAAGGCCTTCAGTCTAGATGCCATAAACCACTACATTTCACAGAACCACTTAATGGGCTTTGTGGAGGTGTGAGTGGATAAAATGGAACAGTGCCTGTGTGTTAGGCAGGAAATCGGAGCGGCTGTACCTTAAATTATGTGACTCTGACTTGTCCTGGTGCAGTTGATTTCTGTTTTGCTGTGCTTTAGAAATAACCCCAAGATCAATTTAGTCATGTTCTTAATCCCTGTTTGTTCTTTTCCTTCCAAACTTTGTTTATGTCTAGATGTTTTATGCACCATAAATGGTACATCCTGGATGTAAAGAATACTGTTCATGACAGGAGCATCAGCTTGAGGTTTGTACTTCAAATATCTCCTGAAAATGAAAACTTCTTTATGTTTTTTCATATTTCTTAGAAATATCAGTGTGATGGTGAAATAAATAGTGTATCTTACTTGTCTTTTGGTATTTATTTTATTGATTAAACTTTCCAGGAGAGTAGAGTTTTATTAAGCATTTAGTGTGTAAACCCAGGTACTCTAAGAAATTCTGTTAAATTCTAATTACATTTAAGTAGTTCAGTTTCCTAATCTTCTCTTGCATTCAATGTGAAAACCCTATACAAGAAGTAAATGTGATGAATGTTGTAATTTAGCCTATGATTGTTTCAGAATAACTTGTGATTGTTTACAGGCTGGGAAATCATTGAGCTCATTTAGTCTGATGCTGTGTAAGCAAGGCAGTGGCCTTTCTTGAATTTAAGATAAACATTCAAGTTGAGACTGAATGTTAACAAAGAGAAGAGTTGCAAGTGATGGAGAGCTTGCTCTACTAAATACATTTCAAAATACCTTTGAGAAAAGAAGCTTGAAAAACAGACCTTGGTCTGCTCAGGCCAGAAATACGCAATTAGCAAATTATTAACCTTGTTGTGAATGGTTTAAGTAACGTGGTACTTGTTCTGTTTCACTTCTGATTGACTATATAATAGCCACCATCAGCAGTCTCTGCTGTGTGCTGGATTGCAAAATCTGCTAATTAACACATTAGTTTCATATTGCTGCTGCCAATGTTTGCATTGAAGAACGTAGCTTTCTTTGGCCATATGGATGGGTGGGAATATCAAGATCGTGTTATGGCTCTGTGCTCATTCATGTGTGATGCTTTGTGCTCTGTTTTTCCCAAGACATCTAATCAGGCTTGGGGCTGAGCAGTGGCTTTTTGGAGAATCTTTAACTGAAAGGTCAAAATAAGCACAAGGCCCAGAGACAAGTCTTGCTGTCACTCTTCCCAGCTGCCCCCCCGCCCTCCTTTGTGTGTGTCTCTTTCCACGTATACATATGTAGGAGTCCTTCACCCAGCACATTCATCTGTTATTTCTTTCCTGAGACCCCGGGCTTTTAAGTGCCACTCAGGGTCTTCCCAAACAGAACACAGCTCTGCCAGCTGGATCTCCCTCAGGTTGGTGGGGGGTGGGGGGGGGATATTTTGTGGTTTGGGAGCTCCTGGCACTCACCTGCTGATGCTGCTGGCTTTGCACCATTGCTGTGCACTGTCAGCTGCCTGGCATCTGTGTGTCTCAATTAACCACATGTAGGTAGACCAGGATTTACCCTAAAGGCAGTATTTGCTTGTGGACTGGGAGCTGGTGGTTCTTCAGGTGGGTGGGAAGGAAAATATGCCTTACAGTGGTCTCAAAGTGAGGGTTCCAAATGATGCCATGGAGGCTGAAGACTTGGGTTTGCAGTCCAGATCAGGTCTGACATAAGTAAATTTGTTCACACTTACCCTGTGCTACCTCCCATCCGTGCACTGAAAGCGTTACCAGGAAACTCCCTGCAGGAGAGCATAACCGTCAGGAGGGGGAGATGGTAAAATCTGGGTATTTATTCCAGCTCTCAGGGTGCATCTGAAGAAGATGCCTTTGTTTTATTGAATGAGAGAGATTTTACGGTATTGATGGGCTTGTGCCTGTTGTAAGAGCATTTGAGGCAGTCAGCTCTTTTGCTTTTACTGTCACTGTTTCAGCCCTGCTTGGTTTCTCCTTTCCCTTACTTGCCAAGTGCAATTGAAAATGAGGTACTGAAGCAGCCCATCTAGTTTTTTGTATGCAATCTAGCAAATATTAGTGCTGGAAACTGGGCTCTTGCTGCTGTTTGTCTGGTAACATTACCCTCTGTTGTTTCCTTGTTCTGCTTTTGAAAAATGCTGGTTTGGTTTCTGTTTGAGAGGTGGTTGGCCCATAAATGTATTCCAACCCACCTAATAATTCTTCTCTAAAATCTTTCATCAGGTCTTTTCTGTTACATAGTTTAAAAGGAAAAAAAACCCAAATGCCTTCCTTTACCCCTGGAAACAGCAGTTGTCTTGTTCTGCTGAGCTGAGTGCTGCTCATACTGATCACTGCTGTTCCCTTTGTCTTCGTTTATTTTAGAGTTAAGTTATAAGCTGTTTAAGACTAGGCTATTTTTGTTCTGTATTTTTGCAGGATCTTTTACATGGATCTTCTAAACACTAAAATAAATGCTCTTAAAGGCAAAAGTACCATCTGTATCAGGGCAAGATGGTCATTGCTCTAAAAATGAAGTTTTGTGGGTTTATTCTGATAAACCATTTTGGCAAGCATATGCCTGCACAGAGGAATGTCTAGGTCAGGGCTCGGCTTACGACCATCTTCTGTCTTTATGTTGGATTGCCCTTTGTCAGCCAGATGCCTTATGATCCCACCTTCTCCCTCCTCCTTCTTTTGACAGTAGCTGTGGTGCTCAGCAGGGGCTCCCTGGCTGTGTTTGCTTTAGCTGGAGAGGTGTTTGCCTTCACTGCAGAATTCCAGTTTCCAGCTGCCGGGAAACCTGGAGCGCTTTTGTTGATTTATTAGGGCACAGTGCACCTCAGGAATGCCTTTGCTAAGGAGCTGGGAGTGATGGAGGGGATCCTGCCTGATGCGGTGTGAAGCCCTCTTGTTTTTCCATACAGAAACACCAAGCAGGAATTCCCCAAAGCAAGGCAGGGAAAATAGCTCATGGCTGACTACTTTGGAGAGTGTCAAAGTGAGACTCAGTTAGGTTTCCCTGGCATAGAAGTGAGGAGGTGAATGATAGCTGCAATTTTAAGTGAGTTTTTGTGGGAGATGATACTGTGAATTGCCCTACCAGAGGGTTTTTATGCATTTATTTGGTGTTAAGAGTTGGCATTCCTGAGCCACTGACTAGGGCTTTTTTCTGGGTCTTGGCTTTGGGCCATCTGAATCTTTTACACTTGGAAGAAGCAGTTTCAACCTCTTTGGATTTGCAAACTTCTAAATGTTTTATGATATGGATACAACAATGGATTTGGTTTTTTTATTATCTTTGGAGACAGCAAAAATCTACGGACTACAAGCTTAAAAACCACCAAAGTGAGTGTGTCTTCCTGTAGTGAGTTCAGTAGAACACCTTCACCTCTAATGTGTTGCAGCCATCTGATGTGCACCCCTTTTCTTTGCTTGTATTGCATGCACACACAAATACACATTTCTAGACTTTTTCTTTCATTTGAGATTTTGGAGTCTGTTGCCCCAGATGATCTGAAACCAACACTGAGGAAAATGTTTGGTGTTTGTACAGGGTAGGGTGGTCAGCTGGTCACTTTGTGTTGATCAAGTATTTGGTAGTTGCAGAGTAGGTTGTGTTTATGGGGCATTGGTGCTGAGAAGGAATTTCCTTTCCTGGCTGAGGTAGAAAGACTGTCCACGTACAGCTTTATTCCTTTGCTTTAGCATTCCTTGAGGTTGTTCCCCTATTTTACAAATGCATCTTTTGAGAACTGCCAGGAAAATGTCTCTCTCAAATGGAAATGGAAATTTCTGAGCTCACAGGAATGAAAACCTTTGAGTCTATGCTCACTGAGTGAAAAGAGGATTACCAACCTTCCATTCTCCAGAGTGCAAAGCAGTGGAGCAAAGTCTGCAGAGACCCTCTCAAAGTTATTGGCTTTCCCAAGGAACGGTGCTTGTGAATAGAATTGAATAAGGTTGCTTGCGTCCCTCTTGGCTTCCCTGCTGCCAGTACAGAAAGCAGTGAAACTTGGAACGCAGTACATGCCTGAATAAAATGGGAAATGTTTTCTTTTTTTGAAGTAGATGCCTTGTGAACAGGTCTAGAGCCAGTGTTCCTGCATTACTGTAAGAGAATTAATGAGTTTGTGCCTGCATTTAGGCCTGAAAAAAGCAGGGAGGCAATGCTGATTTTTCCAGAACTGCTTGAAGTGTTCAGAAATGAGGATGGTGTGCTGGAGCAGATGCAGATGGCTTATTTTCACTGGGGACTGTTAAACCTGCCAAAGTGTAAACTGCATCTTAACAGGAAGATGTGAGACAAGGCCTGCACATCTCTCCCCCCTAATTACTGCAGCTCAGCTGCTGCTGTCTCTTATGCTTACACATCTGAAGGGTGACAATGACAATGTCTTGAATGGCAAAGCAATAGCAAGAAGGGTCTTTTCTTTCTTTTTTTTTTTTTTTTTTTCTGTAGTTTGGAACAAAGACATTCAACTAATAGTCAGAAATACCCCTATGAAGGATCTTTCTCCCAGAAACTGCATCTATAATTCCAGAAGATAATCAGAATTTCTGTAGATCTTGATGGTTTGTCTCCTGAGTGACTGCAAGTAAAGCAGCAACCAACCTTCTCCTCAAGAATTTTCACCACAGCAGTGGGATTTCCATTTTTGCTGTCCCTGCAGTTCTGCACTGGGTTGCCTCTGTATACATTATCTTTTTCAAGAAGTTGGAAAGCTCTTCTCACCTGTTCTGGCAAAAATCTCCTGTAACATTTTCACAGCAGTTACTTTAGATGCCAAAACCTAGATTTTCAGATCCTTATAATTTGTGACATGGAAAAGATGAGGGAGTTTTTATGACCTCCTCTTGGAGGAACAGGTACTTCAATGGGAAAGGATGGTACTGTAGTTGTGATTACATTGCAGTAGTACAGCAAGAGCGGAGGCAGTGGCAGCTCCCAGTTGGGCTGCAGGTGATAGCTGGATTTGATGTTTCTCCCTGAAAATCTGTTTTAGGTCACAATCTCGTGGGAGTCTTGCTGGTTAGCTATAAATGTGTTCAATCTCCCCCCACCCATGACCCTGCTCTGTTTCACGGTATCCCTGTAAATCTGGTTTAAGAAACAGCTTTGTGGAAGTTTGTCATCCTGTCTCTCCACCTGTTCTGTTTAGCTCAGGAGAACATGCTGCCAGGGGAGGATGGACTCTGATCAAACACTGCATGGGCTGATGGGGCTCCTCTTCTCTGGGGAAAAACACACAGCAGAAAAAAAAAGGCAAAGCAGTGCTAAAAACCACAGATTTTTTTAGGTGAGAGGAGAATGTCCTTCTTCATAGCCAGTTCACGAATAGGGAATAAAAGTTGAAGCAAGGGGATGTCTGTCCATTCGTATCAGCCTGGGAAATGGTGGATTTCTCTCTTGAGGCCTTTGTGTCAGGCATCTTGCCAAAAGGCATCTAGTCTCTATTCACTTCAAACACACACAGTTCCTAAGCCAGAAGTGTGCAGAAAGCTCATGAACTGTGATCAGCTGAAGGCCAGACAGCATGACCTGGTGCTTCATAAAAAAATCAATGAATTGAAGTGCTGTGATTTCTGGATGCTTTGGAAGTATGAGCAGCACCTGCTGTGCAATGTGAACCTAAAGAGCATCACAGGGTAATCAGCTCAAACATGGATCTAACCTGTATTTATGGTAGGAAAGTGTCCTGGAATCTGTGCTGAAAGAATTAGAATTTGCATAAGTGAAATGTTTTGGCAAACACATGCAATTACTTGCTTCACGGATCCTGTGTATGTGCTTTCTTTCTTCAGAGCACAAAGAATTCAAGACAAATTTTACTTTGGAGCTAAAAGGCATGTTTTTAGCAAAGGCAGTGCAAGCAGTCTTGGGACAGACTCCAGGTCTTTGGTGTTCCTGAAGAAACACAAACAACTGCAGAGAAGGGTATAGCTGAGATCCTTTTGCCAGCATGCTTAGCAGGCAGCCCTGTACCAGATCTGGTTCAGGCTTCGACAAGTGACCTCTGTCACTGAACAGGAACATAAAGAGCCTCAGTGAGCTTTGGCTGAACTAGGCTTTTGCCTGTCTGCTCTGGAGAGAAAGTAACCTCAGTGTTCCCTTCCCTCCCTCCCTCAGTGTGTCTGTGAAAATACTAACTTGATTTAGCTGCCAAAAAAAGACATTTGAAAAGTATACATTGCTCTCCTGTGTCCCAACTTCTGTAAAATATGGGTTATGGTTGGTTCCTGTATATGGCGCTCAGTAATTTTACAGAAGAGAAAACGGCACCACTGCAGCTATCCACACAACACTTAATACAGTGAGGTCTTAGTCTGTACTGGGACTCCAGAGTGCTATTCTGGGCATTATGAACCCGATTATATTACACATAGAGCTCAGATGGCTCAGAGCCACACTCAGGATATTAACTGTTTCTGTTAAGCTTTGCATTTAGAGATCCCTCTGTCAGAGGAGGGCAATGCTGGATGAGCTGGCATTCCCACAGCAGAACAGCGTGTGTGAGTATGGTTAGGGAGTGTTTTGTGTTGTATTTGCACAAGGGGTAACCCGAGTTCCGGAGCTTGCTAACTAATGGATACTCAGTATAATAATCTTTTCAATGGACTAGTTTTATAGCTGCAGGTGTTGTGGAGGAGACACTTACTGATGTAGATGTACAGGAGTGCAGGTGAAACCTTACGAAGTGCTATACATTTATCATAAGGGGAAATCCATATGTAGTGTGTAATCTGGCAGAGAATGTGATAAACTGGCATTGACTGTGATTACTTGTGATTCTTGACAGCCTGTGCCCCTGAAAGAGTGTTTTTAAGGCTTGGTTTAATTTGTGATGAAGGTGGCTTTAGGAATAGTGAAGGTCCTTCCATTTCTCTTTAAAAAAAAAAAAAGTTTCTTTTCATGATTTTGTTTTGTGCTGTTCCAGGTTTCATAAAAACAAACACCCTGAAAGCCCAAACAACAACAATAATAAAAGAAGTCCTTTGTGAATGCCTCTTGACCCAAACAAAGTTGATGAGTTTCTCACTGTTCAAATACACATTGTCTGCCAGGTGGGAACTGTGCAGCTCTTCCTTCCCTTATCACCCTGCAAGTGCAAGGAGGAGATAAGAGGAGTTTATTTAATCCTGCCCTTGCACTGGCTGAATTTGAAGCACACTACAGGTATGCTGAATTTGCAGCCTAAACGGCTCTCTTGGGTAGGAAAGGGGGGCAGAGAGTATGGCTGTTAGGGATATGAGGCACTAGGATAGTGCTAGTGGGAGAACAGGGGTGCCGGACATGGTAGAACGTGCTGTTCGGAAAGCAACCTCTCATCTTGCCCTTGAGGTAATGAGGATTTGCCTTTGCGGGGCTTGGGGTTAAATCCTCTTCCCAGTAAAACTGCAGTTTGCAGCTCCTTTCTCTGTACTGGGAGAGATGCAGCTGTTGAGCAGGGACTGGCTACGGTGCAGTGAAGTTATTCTTTGCAGGAGACAGAAACAAGTGGATGGAGGTGTCCATGTGCCATGTGGATCCACATGCCGCTGTTCAGTTCATGCTTTGGCTGATGGAGAGGGGCTGAGTTTGCGTGTGTTTTACTGAAGAATATTCCCCTTCCCAGAAAGCAAACAGCTGACATCTTGACCTTGCAAAGGCTTGGACATCTTTACCTTTTGAAAGCACTGCTCTCCAAATGTGGGTCTATAGTGCAAGAAATGCTTTTGATGACCTTGGTGTTCCTGTGTCTTCTCAGCTACGTTTTTCGTCTTGGATGCCAGTGACCCTGAGATTCAGACATTTCCCTCTGCTGTTTTGTGTTAAAATTGAAGAACAAACTGTAATGTGTGGAAGCAGTTTGTGTGATGGAACCCATCAAAATAAACTTGAGGGGATGGTGGTGGTGGTGGTTGAAAGAGCTTGGCTGAAACCTGGTAATTGGGCTGAATATAGTGAGAAGGAAAAGGGGAGCCAGGAAAGGACTTAATGGAAATCAGTCCCCAAAATAAATATCGCATGAGTGGGGCATGAAGAGATAAATAGTCTCCTTCAAATCAGATTCTGTGCCCGAGCCTTCCTCCAGAATTTCCTGCAATTTAGACAAATGACCAACTTCAGATTTTTAAGTGGTGTTTGTGCTGAACGCTTGCAGGCGTGCGTTCCCATCCAGCTGCTGAGCAGAAATCCTTGTTCTTCAGTCTTGCTGGGAGCTGCTCTGCGCTTTTTTTGTGGCAGCAGCTTTTGCAACAGGAGCCCCCCCCCCCGCCCCAGGATGGCTTTTTCTGTGAAAGAAGGCAGGCAGGCAGGCAGGCAGGCATTATCCCCTCGCCGGAAGGAGGGACCCGGGCTCCCTGGGGAGGAGGGACGGGCAGCGAGTGATTCATTGCAGCTGGCTGCAGTTTGGCCTCCTCTCTCTCTTTGCCCTGGGTGCCAGGGAGTGACAGCTTGTGGGCAGCAGGCCAAGCTGTGAAAAGAGGAGTGTGTGAGGCCTTTAGCTTTCTCATGCTTTATCAAGCTGCAAAGAATAGCTCGATATTCAGCCAGCGTTGGTGCAGGTCAGGAGAATGGAAATGCGAACTTAACTCCTGACATGCTGGCTGATGGCTGACCGCAGGCTCTGCGCCCACGAGGGCGGCTTTGTACCGCAGCATGTGGGGCAAAAGGGAAGAAAAGTGCCTTGATGACATGGTAAAGATAAGTTTTTATTAAGTGGGCAGCCTCTGGAACCTGCTGGGAGAGTGGAAAGATGAAAAGACGGCTTTCCTCTTGTGGCTTGCTGTCTGTGTGCTGGTGGAGGATGGAAGCACTGGAGAGTAGAGCTGCAGGAGTGACGAGCGTCCTGGGGAAGCGAGAGGGACTGTGGTGGACGAGGGGCAGGTCTGTCCCTCCACGGCTGGCACAGCACGGGGGGCTGTAGTGCAGGTGCCCTCAGTGCAGGGAGCAGGACGGGGCCATGGCCGGGATGGCCCTGCCAGCCTGTGCTGAGGGCTGCCCGCCGGCGCGCAGGGAGTTAAGCTCCTCATCGCCCGGGGGTGAGCCTACTTCGGGGTGTTGAGCTCCATTCCCACGGCTTTTCCTTTCTGAGGGCTGGGGGAGGGATCGCCTGGAACAAGTAAAATGCCTGGAGGCTGGAAAACATCGTCCCGGCCCCTCTGGCCTTGTGTTGGTCTGGGGGGGGATCTGCGCTTCACGGCAGGCTGGGCAGGGGCTGCCAGCCAAGGCCGGGGTCTGTCGCTGCTGGGCAAGAGCCTGGGTTATTTCTCTCCTTTAGGCAAAGAGAGATGGCTTTGCAGGCAATAGGGTGCCTGCCTAGGGACTGAAATAACACAATTCTCAACTGGAAGGACGTAAAGTAGAAATGAAGCCCAAGCAGTCGCATGGGCAGATCACAGCACAGGTTAACACACGGGTTTTGTGGCTGAGGGACAGCAGCAACACTGCGTTCCCTGCAGCACACGCACATTTCTCCAAGGAACATGGGAGCAGAGTCCTTCCTTCCCGATGCTGACTCTACCTTCTCCTCCCGCATCACTTTGAGCTGCTGAGTTGAGGTGTTTGAAGCCCTGAGGAGCAATAGGAGGGCAGGTGGAAGTCTTAGGGGCCGGGTAAGGGAGTTAGCAGGTGCTCAGAGCGCAGCCTGTGGCTGCCTGTGAGCCTAAATCCCACTCTTTCTCCATCAACAGTGTAGGGATCTGGGGGAGCAAGAGAGCTCTTCCACATCCCAGTTTGCAATGGAACTGAGTGTGTCTGTGTGAGGTACTAATCCTGGCCAGCACCAATCTCCCACCAGAGGGAGAAGGGAGTTTGTGTACCTGTTCAGCCCCTAGAAAGACTCTGAAGTCCCCTCTGAGGTCTAAGGTGTACAGTCCTTATCCTCAACTTCTGAGTTCAAGGCAAGGTGAATGGATGTGAGTAAATGAGACCCAATAGCAGCATAAAGGAGAGATGAGCTGTGGGCTGAGAATGCAGTTACGCAGTTTGATTCTGCTGGGCTGTGTTTGCGCTGTATAGACCGGGTTATGTCAAAAGCCCAGCAAAGGTGTGGTTAGAGACTGGATTTTTGCTTGTGCGCTGGGTGTCTGGCCTTGCATCTGCCCCAGATCTTCTTTGCAAACAGTAAAGTACTGTACTGTGATCCTCCCACTTGCTGTGCTGGCTCCTGTGGCAGGAGGATCTGGAGGGGAAGGGGTTTGGGAAGCAGTATTGCCTGTGTGGGCAGAGGCTTTGCGTAGCCTGGGTTAGCACCCAGATACAGACCTTAGTGATAAAACAACAGTGTGCAAATATTCTGCAAATATCGGACTCATGGTGGATCTTGTTGATTGTTAAATGCCAAAATCCTAATAGAAACTGGTAGGCAGGAGCCCTTGTTCTCTTTTCTGCACCCAGGCACCTAATGGTTGCCGAGCTCTGCTGTCGAGTGTTCTGCTCTTTTCTCTGTCCATTTATACACCCAGCACTGGGCAATGTGCCTGGAGTGGGAGCTGGGGTCCCAGGCTGATCTGAGCCCTGTGCAACGCAGACCTGCAGTGGATGCACAAAGAGAAACTCACTGGCTGCGAGGGTGCTTGGGACCCAGGTGCAGCGAAGGCACCAGCGAGGGCTGGCTCCCCTGCAGGGACAGGGGGTGTGTTCCTATTGTGCCTGTTCTGGTTTGCTCCTGTCTAGCCTCTTCTCATTATTCTCGCCTTGAGCTGTCTCAGGCCTGAAGGCAAAGTGCTGCAGAAAGCTCTGTGGGCTTTCCCTTGAGAGATGTGGGGTCCTTGGAGAGAGGCTGTTCAAGGGAAGCACTGCAGTGGGCTGAATTGAGGCTGTTTCAGGCTGCACAGCTCTGAGCTAATCTCCCAGAGGCAGAGACATTACTCACCAATCAGGAATGTGTCTGTATTTTTCCTAATGAGAACAAAACATTTTATCCCTGTTCATTAGCAGAGAGTTAGCGTGTGCAGTTGCTATGCCAACAGACTCCTCTCCTCCGCAGACACACTGGGGGTGTCCTCCATGCCATGGTTAGAAGGGTGAACAGGAAGGCTGGTTCTGGCAAGAAAAAGATCCCATTGTTTTCCCAGGGCTGCCTGGACTTTGTGCAGCTGGCCAGACCATGCCTTCTCGGGGGAAGGGAACCACAGCGGGAGTCAAGTGCAACAGATTTAATTTATTGGAAAAATAGTCTTTGCATTTCATGCTCTGTTGTTTTTTCCAGCTTGAGGCACACTCTTCAATAAGAGAAATGAAGGTGTCTCAACGTTCCCAAGAGCCCAGATGGTAAGCAAAATGTGCCGGGAATCAGCACTGGGATGCCCATGGACTGCTGCAGCCTGCTGGGCTCCTCCGTGTTCCTGATCATCTGCGTGTGTGTGGCCACTGTCATGCTGGGCAGCCTCTGGATGCTGCTGCGTGACGAACCCACCTGACCAACTGTAGCACCTGTGATTAGTTGGACGAGTTCTCCAGGCACGTGGTCTACTGGAAAGAGTGAGTGGCTGTATGTGGGAGTGTTCACTTGTTCCCTTTGCAAAGGGAACATTCTCTTTATGCAGGGGAATCCTGTGAAGGATGAAGGACATCTCTTCAAAAGAAACTCTATTCTGTAGAGTTCTGCTGTAAGCAGATGTATTTACTCCAGAGGTTGCCCGTTTGCTTGTCATTTTGTTCTTTGACACCCCAACTTTCCTGAGAGAGTGATTGGGAGTTGTGGGTTGTAGCACTACCAAAGTCAGGCCACTGTACACCTTTTGCAAGAGTCTTCTTGGCACCTCTGGTGCTGCACTTGAAATATAAAAATTAACTTTTAAACTTTGCATTTTCACTAGAGGGGAATTAATTTAACCTACAGACAGAAACAAACCTAAAAAACCAAAACAAAACCATGAGTTTATGATGGTGATCTATAAGTAGAAATGGGCCAGTGAGTGCTGCCAAATCTGAAGACAGACTCCTGGAGCAGGAATGACGTTCATCTCTGTCTGTCAATCACCATGGAGTGTGATGAGCTGCTTTGTGCTGGCTGAGCTTTGTGGTGTTGACAGCTATAGGCCCTTGAAGAAATGTCTCCCTGAAACTGAATTCTTTCAGGCTGCTTCCTATTAAACAGGGTAGTTACAACTCCGGTGTCAGTTTGCCTGGCGAAGCATTCTGTACCTGAACACATGGAATTTGAATATGGGAATTTGAATATCAAATGTAGGGTGGTACACCAGAGATCCCAGACTGAATGAGTTGCTGGAGATCTGCAAATCTGCATGAATTTCTGGCTGGGAAGTGAAACCCTGGCACCTGGATAGTAGGAGCTGATGTAGATGAGTCACTGACTTTTGCACTGGAGAGATGAGTATCATGTTAGAGCACTGCGAGTACAGGAGCCCTTCATCAGAAGGATGTCTGCTTGTTGGATTTGCAGCTCATGAGGAATCAGCAGAAATAAAAATAATGAACAAAACAAGACAGCAACCCTTGGCCCAGACCTCTCTGGGATGCAGCCTCTATGTTTCAGTTTGGTAGTAGACCTGGATGGAACTCTTAGATAATAAAGAGCAAGTTTTCAGAAAACCTCTTTCAATCTGGAGCATCCAAGAATAAATCCTGAATACATATAACAAATCTACAAAGATTGGTGATTCTGGTTGCCTCAGCTTTGCATTGCTCTGGGTGGTTCCAGTAAAACCACTAAATCAAAGCTGTTTGAAATAGAGAATGAGTAAGTACTTGAGATGACTTGAATTCAGGCCAGTCTCTTCTGGATCTGTGCTTTCAGGGTATATAAAAAAATACACTATTCTAAGGAGGCCAGAGGATTGTGTGTTGTATTCTTTGAGATATTGAGGTGATTCTGTCCAGATCCTATTGAAAAAGTGCTTCAGCAGAAGTGCACTAGAGGACATACTTTTTAGTACCTTTAAGTGTGAAAGATCATGTCTGAACAAACTAACTTCTGAAATGTGAGTTACGGTTATTATCTTGAGTCGCGCTTGACTTCATTCCTGTGCAGCCGGAGTAGCAACTTGGTGTT
This sequence comes from Eopsaltria australis, assembly GCA_034509425.1. Taxonomy (NCBI): domain Eukaryota; kingdom Metazoa; phylum Chordata; class Aves; order Passeriformes; family Petroicidae; genus Eopsaltria; species Eopsaltria australis. Next base: position 1,312,248 of record JAVTVJ010000180.1, read on the forward strand.
ACCTAGGAGAGTGTTACTTGTTCCCTTCTCTGCCCTCCCCTCCCTCTTAAGTAGTTCATGGACTGATTTTCTGCCCTATTTTCTGTGCACCACCACTTTTTAAGAGCAAAGATAAACACACAACTGCAGTGCTCTGTGCAAGGCAAGAATTCTTCAGGAGAAACCTTCACCTTTGCCTCTGAAAACACATCAGGTGCTCATAGAACCTTGGGAGAAGGGTTCTTTGTTTTTATCAGGACCAGTTATGGGCTGTTTGTGGGATGAGGTGGTCCTTCTAACCGTTAGAGTATGGTTCAAAACCCTAAATTGTGGGGTAGGTTTATATTTTTAAGGAGCTGTTCGCACTGAGTATTCTAACTCTAGGTAATACATTGTTCTGTTGGGTTTTAATGACCTTCCTTCTCTTTTTTGATTCCAGTTATACTTCTATATATCTGCATCTTTAAAAAATGCGTATTTGACTCTTAATAGTAAAGCTGGCAAAGGACAGAGTAAAGCCAGGAAAGTTATTTCAGCCTGACAGGAAAGTTTAGGTTGCTTAGTCAGCTAAGCGTGTATTATTAACAAAGTTCTGTATCTCATAAAGAATTGGGATTTCTGCATTTGTGGAAAAAATCACTCAGGATTTTCAGGGAGTCACGATACAAACAGTCTCCAAACACAAATATTCTTATATGACTCTGCAGAAGAACTAGGTCTGTTAACAATATTGTTCTGTGTAACGTCAGGAAATCTATAAATGTCTGTGCCCATACTTGAGGAAAAACTGCTGGATTGAAATGTTCATGAAGGACATATGACAGAATGAAGCTCTGGCACACGATCTTGGGAGGGATCTACCCTTCATCAAGGAATGCTAATTCAAACATAAGATAATTTGTATTTGCAAAGAGCTAACATGCAGAGAAAGTTTTTTAAAAATACACACTGTTCTGGAGAAGGAAGGGTGCAGCTGAATGCTGTGGCTTAAAAGTAAACTTGCTTTTGAGCAAATTCAGTTTAAGGAGTTAGGCTGAATATTTTAGCAGAGAGCTACCTGACGGGCAATTCACTACAGAAGTGGGGAATCCCTGCTGTATTTTGATAACCATCACACTATTTGCTCCAGCTCTTATGGAAGTTTTCTACAGCTTTAGGAAAACCATTCGTGTCTTAGTAGAGGTACCTTCCGTTTTTAGAAATGGAACAGCAGCAACAGTGAACAGAGGTGTTACCTTCCATACAAAGAGCAACAGAATAAGTTGGGATTCTTCCACCTGAAAACCAGTAAATGACGGTTATCTTCAATTCCTGAAACGCATGGAAAGTTTAGAGGGGGAGCAGCCTTTTATCTCCTTTTCCATTACAAGTATGAATAGGTATTGCATGAAGACAGCATGTAGTAAGCTTAAAACTAAATAACAATTTAGTCCTTGATCTGTTCAGTTAACCTGGGAAGCTTCTTGCCACAGGATGTTGTGAATGCCAAACATCTATGTGTATGTGAGGACATGAGGCAGGTCCATAGAAGAAGGAGCTATTGAAGGTTACTAAATGCATAGAAACCACCTTTATCCCAAGAAGTCCCTGAGCTGCTCATTGTTGAAGCCTGGGAGAGTATTCAGGGAGGTAGAGTGCTACCAAGTGTTTGCTTCAGTCATGTTTCAGGCCAGAGCCAGACAAGTGCAACCTGAGGCGCAGCATGGGGTGGGAGGGGGGATGCTAATAAAACTGGTAAAAAAAGAGAGTGGCCCAGCTTGTGTTCTAGGTTGGTTCTGTGCTATTTGTGATGTACAGCTTGCACCTCTTGCTTGCTGAAGGCACTGCCTTGGGCTGCTGAAGTCTGCAGGCTGTTGACTTGAATTTGAAGAGAGGCAGAGAGTGTATTTCTAGAAACTAGGCAGGTAGGAAGAGTGGTGTGAAGATGAATATTGTAAGCAGAGAAGCTGACTTTCCCCTTTTCTCTGTGGGAAATGCTGTTCCTGCTATTATGGGATGGTAGGTTTTATTGAGATACAGAGACTGCCTTACTGCTGACAGCCTACATCTTATTTGTGTTTATTTCCCTCCTTTGAAAGGGCATTTCTTGCTTCATTATGGACTCTAACTTAATTTGAGCTAAAATGGGTGATAAGCTGGTGCATGAACAGGGAAACCTCTGTTCCAAAGCCTTTTCAAACTAGAAATGTCATGGCCTACGTGAGGTTCGTACTCTTCAGAAGTACTCAAAACACTGGTCCTATTTTAGGTCCTGTCTAAACATTTAAAAATAACTCAAAAACAGGGCTCACTTCTAGATGCTTCACCCTTTGAAGTCAGCTCTTGCACTTGGTTTTAGATGCTTGCCCAAATTTGCAGAGGGCACAGTACAGAAAAGCCCTAGCTGTTCCTTTGGACTTTTACTTTCAGAAGGAAGAGAAAAATGTCAGGCTATCTGTTGTTTTGTCTCTAGAGACATGGTCTCTGCTATTAGGCAGTATCCTTTTGAGTTTTGAGGGGATTTTTTATAACTTTTTGTTGACTAACTTTGCTGCTGTGGTCCATGGGGAACAGCTACGCAAAGCTGACCGGTAGCGGAACTATGGTGATGTGTATTCTTGGAGGCAGGCTCTTATGACTGAAAACTGAGTTGGTGTATTTTGGGAAACTGTAGCCCCTCTCCAAGGATACAGAAGCAGTCTTGTGTGCCTATCCTGTTCTGTAGTGGAAGTTCCTCCATGGAGTGGCTGAGGAGTTGCGTGCTCAGATTACAGCTGTGGGGAATACATACAGGCCTGGGGCTGAGGGAGAATCCAGGTGGAGTACGTACAGAATTAGGACAAGGGTCACCTTGGGGAAGACTGGCACCAGGTGGAAGGGACTGAAGTTCCTTTCCTGTTGATTGCTCCCTCATTATCTTGATTTAGTCAACTCTTTGTTGCAGGAAGAAGTTTCTATCCCAAACTCTTAAGTTTCATCATTGCAGAGTAGCAATGAGCTCAGTTGTTACCTCATTTGTAGAGTTATCTTTCCTGGTTTGTTGTTGATTTCTCAGTTATTTTTTTCATCTGTAGTTTGGCTCAAGCAGTGATTCTCTCTCTGTTTGTTCTTGTGTGTGCTGGACCTGTCTGCCATTCTCCAGATAGACTGTCCAGATTAGATTTAGTCTGAAACCATCTTTAGCCAGTATGATCTCTTCTATTTCTAGCTGATCCATGATTTTAACTAGTGTATTTCCCACTAAGCCCTGAGAAGATTTAAAATAAAACTTTTTTATGAGGCTAAATTTGTGTCAGCTCCACCACAGCTTCCTGGGTTGACATTAGGTGGCTGATTGCTTAGTTTGATCCATGTATAAGTCTGAAAAGTGCTGTGTGAGCCACAGTTTTGTGGGGTTTTGATTAGTTATCTATGCGTGGCAGAGTAAACAGTTTTCTTTCCCAGAGGAAGGCACAGTCCCTGCCATTTGTGTGAAGTACACAGCTTAAAATGACAGAGGAGGGGTGCCTGGAACTGGGACAGTCTGCAATCAGAACTGTGCTGACCACAGGCTGTGGTTTATCCTTCCAGCACACATGTGCATAGTTCTCCCTTGTTTCCTTACCAGTCTTTCTGTTCTGTCTAGCTGTTCCTTCTAGCAGAGGAGCAGCCACTCAGCTGTAGAACTCAGTGCTATTCCTGACAAACTACTGTAAATCTGGTTTTCCTGTCTCCTGGGCACTTTTTTGCCCAGGGGTGACCCTGGCAAGGCAGCATGCTCTTGAAATGCTGACAGTCAGCCAGTTATACTGGCTGAAATTCCTGCTCATAGCAGTTTGCATTTCAGATTGGCACTGCAGACCTGTTTAGTGCATCTCTGCAGCCCTAGGGTGAAGGTCTGGGCTTCCCTGAAAGGGGAAGGGATGAGCCAGTCAGTCCTGCTCAGCCAGTGGCTGTCAGACTGTGCAGGTGGGAGGGTAGCAAACCAGATGAAGAACAGTCTCAACTAAGTCTTTAAAATTCATGGCTGTCATGAGCAGGTAGCTGGTTCTGAACCTTTGTGCCTGTAGGACAGCACCAAAGAAGTTTTCTCAGCCCTGAACCAGGAGCTGGCAAATATTTTGCCAGAAAAAGTTAGGCTCTCCTTAATCTGAGTGAACAGAAGCTCATGTTCGTAAATCCACTTGAAGGCATAAAATTTCTTACTGGGAATGTTTTCTTGTTATAAAATTCCTTGTTCTGTATAAGACATGACTAGATGTCTGCATGTTAACAAAATAACTGAAGAACTCTTGCTCTGCATAGTTTATTTCTCCAAGTACCAAATCTTACAGGGTCCCAGCTTCTGCTTCCTTTGCCACTTAATTTTCCTGTTGCTTATTTTCACTCCTGCAGGCTGTGGACTCAGTCTGGTATGAAGGGAGAGCATTGCCTGATGGCTTGTGCACAGCAGTAATTCTCTCACCCTCTCTATATGCAGTCTGGTGCTCTGAATTTTATCCTTGAAACAAGAACTTCCAAGTGTGAACAGTGTCTGGCATGGAGGGCTGTGACTGGACAGTAGAAGAATAAGTCTGCATGGCTGCTGCCAGCCTGTGACTTCTCAACCATGTGCACCTTGAATGCTCTTCATGGATGGTTCCTGGGCCACCATGCCATGTTGGACTCCATTTGAAAGCACTGGATATCCAGCCTGCATGGGTCAGTCCTTGCTCAGAGCTGTTCAGACTAGAGTGAAGTTGATCCTGGCTCTCAGGTCTGCACCCAACCTGTTCAGGCTTCTGCAGTAGTGTGGTGGGAGCTGTTGTGTCTTAGATGTGTTATGTAGGTGTGAAGCTTCCCAAGGTTGGGAAGGTCCTTGGGCTTTTTGAACAGCATGGTGTGTTGTTATCTGTTACTGGCTTTATGAAAGCCTTGGCACTGGCTTCATGAGCTGTAAGAAAATGTCTGGTCACCTCAATTTGGATCATTATCTAACAGACCTGTGTAACCTAATTGCCAGACTATTGAGCCTAGTAGTTCACAGCTGATGACTGAGAACCTTCCAGGCTGAGGCACTAATTCATGGAAGATTAATTGATCAAAGCATCATTTCTGATAATGCTTTAACATAACTTGAGTAATACAAGGTAGAAAACACCTCATCTTGGTTTGAAGGCAAACCACAAGCAGATTGTGGTAGTGATGTGGAGTTCTGTTTATTCTGCTGTCTCTTCTGGGTGGGAGGGGATAGGTACTACTCATGTGGCTGCATTGCATTAAATGTATTTGCATGTTGCTGCCTGTATTCACAGCTATAGCCAGAGATGCTGACACTCTTGGAGTGAGAAGGGAAGACTGTCAAACTGCTGTCAGGATGTATGGTTCTCCAGAAGATTAGTGGGAAGGGCAGAAAAGTGAATTTTATTTGAAATGAAGGAAAACACCAAAAAGAATTCTTCCTGTCCACTCAGGACATATTAGTTCTTTATAGATCTATTGTGGTACTAAATCTAAGACTTAAGGAGTGTCAAGAAAATTTCTTTAACAGTACAGGGCACCCTGCGCTGCTCACTGTCTGCAGAGCAAAAGGATTTATTCAAGGCAGGCTACAGTGTTTAACATTTCTCATTTGCATCTTGACAACTGGATGGTGCAGCTTGGGATGTGGTCCTTGTGTGTCTGCCTGTGATCTGTATCACTGCTGGCATGAACTCCTGTGGTCAGCCTCTGTTCTCCCGTCCACTGTGCAAACCTGCAGGGCTGATGCTGGCATGGAGACCATGGGGTTTCCTTTTGGAGTGGAAGTGTAGGACTGGTGCTTTTTCACGGGAGTTTCATAGGATGTTTGAAGCTTCTCTCCTCTCTTGCTGGGTTACTCCAAAGCCATGCTGGATGCAAAAGAACTTGCCTTGGGGGTGTGGCCTTTGCCTCTGGGACGTGAGAGCTTGGTTAGGGGTCACAGCCCTGTCCTCTGGGAAGCATGTGCTGGTTGCAGCGGTCTCCTCTCTCCCTTCTGCAGGGCATCCTGCCAAGGAAAACAGATTCTAAGGCAGAAGCAATTACACTGAGATTGTGTGCTGTCCTGGCTGTTTCTGGATGAAGCAGCTGGGCATTTCTGCTTTATAGAAATCGGCACAAAACAACTATGGCAGAGCAGGATTCTCGCTTTTGTAGCCTGTGAAGCCAAAGCTGAGAACAGGAGGATCCTGGCAGAGGCTGGGAGAGGTGCCCCTAATAACAGGGAGGGCAGTGTGGTTGGGAAGGTGTGCCTTGTTTGAGGTGGAGGCTGGTAAAATATGAATCACATCTGTTTGAAGTAGTGATGAAATCCCAGATGAAGGTTTTCTGTAATACCTGGCCAAATAGTCTGGTGTGCTCCAGCTTTCCTTTCTCCCTGGTTAGAACGGATGGTCCTGACCTACTTTTAGCAATCGTGGTTCTGCTGAGTGCTGCCCAAGGCTTGGCTGTTCAGCAGCACACACGGATCTGCTGTGTTCACTCTGAGTGAGGAGTTTCCATCAGACACTTGGCAGACGGGGAGGAGCTGCTCCTGAAAGAGGGACTGTGGGCGCACTAAACTCGGATCTGCCACTTCTGTGCTCTGTGGCTCTGGCCCTGGGTTCGCTTTCCCATGGTGTGCGTGGTGTTGTGCTGTCAGGATTCAGTTAGATGGTATCTAAATGTTAACATCAGAGATACTGCCTTTAGAAGCAGCCAGGGAGGTTAGGCTTCCAGCCTTCTAAATATGTGATTAGGCAGGGCTGGAGTTACATTCTTAATATTTAAAAATAAATAAAGTCTATAAATGTACCATCAAATAGAAGTTTAGATAGAGTATCATCCTGGGGCAAATTGCAAAGCTCTGTGTAGCTCAGTGTCCTACCTTTGACAAGATCCAGAAGCAGATGCTTAATGAGAATTGTAAGAAACAGGGCATGTATAATGTGGTAAGTTTGTTTTGGGTTTTTTTCATTCTTCCTCCCCCACTCTTGCCCCCCAGCTTATGACCATCATCAGTTTAGGGCCCTGCTTGGCCAGGAGGTGTATCTCCCATTAATTTATATAATCCGTCTTCTCACTTGTTTATGTTTCTGGTCTCCATGACATCCTACAGCCGTGAGCTCTACAACTTAATTATGTATTTTAAATGTTATTTGAAATATTCTACATCCAGTGACAATATCCCTGAGCTGACTTAGGAAAGTTGTCTGTAACTTTGGTGGGTGTTCTCTTGTTTCTCCGCTGTAAAATGTGGTAGTATAACTATGTAACTCCATCCATAACTCCATGTTTTTCATCTTGACACTGTCATCTTTCAGTGAAGTCTCTTGACTTTTCCATATCTTCTCCCTGGTCGTTTCTTTATCCATCCAAAGTCCTGCTCTGCTCCATCTCTCCTTATATGGAAGCTGCTCTATGCTTTTGGTCATCTTTGTTGTCCCTTTTGTTACTGTCTCCTTTTTCAGATGTGAGAATCAGAACTGCCATCAGCATTCGACAGCATAATGGGGATACATGTTTTCTTTTCTAATTACTCTAAAGGCTGTATTTGTCTTTTTGCCTGATACTCAATACTGAACTGGCTTGAGAAGTTTTGAAAGTTTTTTCTGAGTGATAACAGCTAGTTTTGATCCTGTTGTGTTTAGATACTTAGAATATTTTTTGTTCATTTTGGTATTTATTGACATTCTCAGATATTGTGTAGTTACTTTAAAGTTGCATGTGTTGTCTTACTTTTTACAGTCTTCTCTGAATTTGATTGTGATTAGTAATTTTTTTAATAATAAAATTTGCTACTTCCAGACATACTCCTCAGATCTTGTGTGAACATACTGAACAGTACAGATTGCAGAATAAGTTCTTGGCAGATCTCACTGACAACCCTCATCTGACAGGGAAACACCTGTCTTTTAAGTATTTATTAAATCATGATAGGGGCTGTGACTTTAATTCCAGAGTAGCTTAAGTTTTTTTTCAAGAGCCTTAGCTGACTGTTCTTCTAAAATCAGTTTAGTTAATATTAACCAAATTTAAAATTGTCTCTTGGATCTCGGTTAAACAGAAATGGGAAATCTGCACTTGGAATTTCCTGGGTGCTGCAGGGGTTTCTCTCAGCTCCACATATTTGTCTGTATTTTGGGCAACAATTGGCTTCTTGAACTCATACAAACAAATTTGTTTTTATGTGGAGTGATGGGCGTAGATTCATGTAGATTAGCACAGAAACAGATTTTGCTCAGCAGAGCCAATTGGATGAGTAACTTCAGTGAGCCCCGCTTTCCTAGCGGGGTTTTATTATAGCTTTAAACCTATCTAGGCTCTTTGGATATACTCTAAGAGAATGGTATATTTTTTCCCTAACTAGTATTTTTTTCCCTAATTGAAAGAATATTTTAGTCACTGATGGTATTTGTCCACATGCAAAGATAACATGTGATGTGGTAGCTAGAAGATCAAGAAGTTCTTATGTGGGTAAATGGAGGACTGGTGGGTTCAAACTGGGGAAAATAACATTTTTTCTGAGTGCAGTGTTAGAAAACCAAAGGAATGGCCTGTCCAGGTCAGGTGCTGTCAAAAGGGAATGCTTTTCCAGGTCAGTTAGCTAAAAAAGAGGATGTTGACAAATTGCAATGAGCTCAGAGAGCTGCTAGAAAAAATAAGTATTTCTGACTGAAGAAGCTCAGACCACTTAATGTATCCATCCCAAGGATTACACGTGGCTGCAGTCTGTGATTTGGGAAAGCTCAAAGCTGGCAGGATGTGTGAGGGAAGGATTGCATTATGCTTGCCTGCCCTTCATCTACTTCTTAGACATCTATTATTGTCTGCTGCTGCAGCTAGGGTTTCTGTGTAGGTGGACCTCTGTCAGAGTTAGAATAGCTGTCTTTATCTTCTTGCCCAAGGAGGATTAAGAAGGAGGATTAGTTTTCAAACTGTTCATGCAAAAAGTGACTAGAAGCTTCTTTGACTTGGAAGATTTTGTGACAAAGTTAGACAATATGACAAGGCATTTTACTTGGGGTAAAGAATCCACAGACATCAGCTTGCTGGGTTAAGGTGGTAGTTTCTGTAACTTAGGAGCCCTAAGAAAAAATCCTGATACCACTAGGAGATTTTAGTCAGGAGCTTGTGGCCTAGAAGGGATGATTAGTGGTGTTCTGTGGTTTGATTACACAGAAAGTTGGAGCAGATCCTAAAGGACTTTAATCTTCAAATGTGTAACACTGGCAGAATGTTATCCTTTGGTAGTGTTAAGATGCTGAGAAACTAACAGCTGGCTTGATTTCCCCTTTTAAAATGCATGTGCAACGTGGTCTTGAGTTCCCACTGAGTTAGTGTTTGAGAGGATGGTAAAGTGGAAAAGTCAGCCCTTGATTTGCAATGATGGAGTATATATAAAGAAAGCTTCTTCAACAGTAAACATCTTGTGGTTACTTTTTTATATTCCTTGTAAATGTTTGTGTAGTTGGTCTTAGTTTGTAAAAAGTTCATTATTTAACATTGTATTAATCATTAACACTTCTTTAACCAGTTTATTGGAAGCTTAGTGTTTATAACACATTTTCATCAGTGCAAGGGTAAAGTTTGGTTGTGATAGAGTGTTTAGAGGAAATACCTGTCTACTACCATCAGTTAATTCCAGTGTGGCTGAAATTAATAATTAGGTAGTCCCAGAGATGTAGAAGCACTTTCTGCGGTTTTTCCAAAGAGCAATGTGCAAGCATTATTGAAGTATCACGAAGTTGACAATATTTTGTGCAGCATTCTTTTAGCATAACTTCAACCCCCATCCAGAAAAGTACCTTGTAATGTTCAGCAATAGCTATCAAGGGTTTAGAAAACATTATTTTCCCAAGTATTTGTCTAAGAATGCTGTTACTTCTGTAGTACAGAATTTCTGCCACCCTGCCATTTCATATTTGATATTTTGTCTTTAAGGGTTTGAGGGGGGAGTTTTAAGTTATTTTGACCTCATCTTTGGTGTTATTCACATCTATTATAACAGAGCTCCCTTGTCTGTACCAGTCCTGCTCTGACAGGGTTACTTGGACTTGGGATTCTCCTTGGGGTCAATTTTACTTGGAAAACAGAGGTTTGTGTTCATCTCTGCCGGAGCTGCTTACTACAAGTCTTCTTAAACAACAGAGCAGGGAACTGGCCTGGTAGTAGTAAATAAGACTCAAAAAAAAGATTTATTTATTTAATAGGAATGCCATCTTTCACAGCAGAAAACAGCAAGTCTCTGTTGAGCATATGAAGCTTAGAAAGGGGCTGTAATTCAGGGCTTTTGTGCAGAAAACATAGCAGTGGTCGTCTTCCTGCTGCTGGGCTGTTTGAATGTGCTGGAGCACAAGGGTCATCATGCAGCTGGAAGAATGGTGCTTTTAATTTTTAAATCTTTTAGTGTTCACACTGCGGGTTAGCTCTGCAAATGATACAGTGGAAATTGCAGGTGCAAATTTCAGAGACCTAATTCTTTTCCAAGGCTAATTCTGCTGGGTTTGGTGGTGAGTATGAAATATAGCCTAAAAGTTGGAACATTTGCTGACCTCTCCATGTTTGGAGGATAGAATGTGGTATTAGGGAAATAATCTGTGAGGATTGGAATAATCTCTGTGTGTTGATATGCTGTTAAAAAGTGCCCAAATGTGTTTTGGGTTTGTTTCTTTAATAAATAAGTAAAGTTTCTCAGAGGGATATGTCAGGTGAGATACATAAAAATAGTGCTACAGAAAACACAGTCTTACTTCAGATTTTAAGTAACAAATAGTGCCATTGCTTTAATGTTACTGGTTGTTGTTACGTGGCTGTGATATAAATATTCTGTGGCAGAACTGACTAATCCTCCAGCCCTTCTGTTGTGATCCAGATTAAATAAATGAAACTCAGCAGTATTATTTGGATATTAATATTTTACAGTGAGTTAGAGGCATTGTTCAGAGTATTGTGTGGAGCATCTTCCTATTTGATGGGAATTCATCAAAAAAATGGAATATTTAAAAGGACTCTTTAGAACTTGGCAATTGCATTCTGAATTAATTAAAGGCTACACACTTTTAGTGCAATCTGTCTGCAACAGCTGTGTTATACACTAGCAGTGAGCACAGGAAGCAGAATGGTTCAGTAAATCCATAAAGAGCTCCGTAGTGTAGCCTGTCATGGAACCATCAGATTTAAATGTAGGTTATCCTCCTCCTTCCTGTCCTCCCAGAGAGGTTGTGATGGGCTTAACTGAAAGGCAAGCATAAAAAAAGGCAGTGTTGCCTGTGCTTGAGAAACAACTTGGAAAATGGAATCAAAAGACACTGCTGGCTTTTTTTTCTTTATTCTCATATGGGGTGCAAATGCTTCTAGCTACTGATAGCTACACAGTCCTGCTCATTTCTAATGTATGTTTGCTCACCTAGCAATAAATAAAAGTTCATTTGTTAATGGATCTTTAGCAAAGAGCAACAAAGAGCAGTATATTCAGTGTTTATCCATTGTGCAGGGTGATTAGAACGAGTCTGCAGAACATGCTGTACTACCCTTTTGTTTTGTTTTCTCTGTTCTCACAGAGTCATGAGAACCAGACAGTAGTTTCCTACCTGGATTACGTTTAAGGACTAGCTCTTAACAAAGTGACTTCCAGGAAGATATTAGTGACTAAAAGAAGAGTAGCTATATGTTAGAGCCTTGATCACAGCAAGATCTGATTATGGTCTGCTGGAATGAAGGACTAGTTGATTTTCCAACCTCTTTCCAGTAGAGGTGCTCCAATAGGTAAAATGCTTTCAGTGAAACATTTGGAGTAGGTTCAAATACAGATCGATGAGCTTTTGTAAGGTCCATGTTGCTGCAGTAGTGTCATGTGCTGGGCTTTGGTTTGAAGTACTGGTTAGTTCTGCCCTGGCAGTTGCCAGTGGGGCTCTGTGGGGAACAGAGCAGAGTCGTGCAGCTTGGAGGCATAACCTCGAGCCGGAAAGCCACTGTTTCAGAATCCATAAATCCTGGAGAGACATGCTGATTTTACTGTGTAAGTGCTGGCAGAGGAAGGTTGCGTTAGCTCTAAAGAAGATTACAGATTCCTCAGAGTGGTGTAGTGTAATGACATCTTGTGATTCTCAGCTGCTTCCAGATCAAAGATTCTCTTCTCCATGTCATTGTTGCTGTTCACAACATAGTCAAGCTCCTGCTGTTGGATGGCCATCAGTGTATTGTTTTGTTTGCAGGCATTTTCAGCTTTGAAACTGAGGAGACTCCAGTCAGTTGAACAGCAAGCCATCGTGACATCTGCATGATAGCAGCGCAGAGGTATAGAGACAGTTGTGTGGTTAAGGAGTTCCTTAAATCAAGTTCTCTCCAATAGAAGTGGTGAAAACGCATTAAAAATAACTGATGTGTTGAAATAGGAGCAAGATTTTTTCTGCTGATGTAAACCTGAGGGGAGAGAGTTAAGTTAGATCTCCTTCCTTCAGTCTGGGTGTATCTACTTCCTGGCTTTTCTCATGTAACGTCCCCCACATGATGAGGGTTTCTCTCAGGTGCTACAACGCACTCACTCACCACCCTGGAAAAGAGACTCCTAGGGTAGTTCAGGGCTGTTTTCGAGTCTGGGTGAAGCAGAGTGTGTTCATAGCTCTGAAGCAGAAAGCACTAAGTGTCCATTATCAGGGCAGACAAAAGCCCCAGTGTGCACGTAGCCTAAACACGGCGCTAGTCCAGTGTGAATCAGCGGCTGTGTGCTCTGGGGGAAAGCTGCCAGCCCAGAGCCGGCATTCCTGCGCCTGGGTATATCCTGACAGTGCTGCCTACTTACCTACAAGAACCGTGTGAAGTGGAACTTTTCCAGAGCTTCACAAAGCCTATATTTAATAAAGTGTTGTTTTTATAATACCTTCCATCCGCTGGATTTCACAAGTAAACTAATCCTCTCAACTGGTCTTTTGGTAGAGAAAAGATGCCGGTTTTACTGACAAAGGAGCCGGAAAGCAGACTTCTGTGGGGGGTTTTTTGCAATAGCAGGGGAGTAGAAGATGGATCTAGACTCCTGCAGCTATTGTTCTCAGCATTGCTACTGTGTTTTCTGCACATTGTGTGCTGGGCATTGTATACAGTGAGTGTAAGACACAGTTTGTGGATTGAGAAGTTTGTGACCTAAATTGGTTAAGTCCTGCAGAAAATGCTGGAGTAGTTTACTCTTGAAGTGCTGCAGATCTTTTTCTACCTCAGTGCTTTAAGCACTTCTGGGCTAAAAGCACTTTGAGCTTACCAGGAAGACCCAAGAGGGCTGATGCCCTAAGAGGAAAGTGATGATAGTTTTCTTAACTTTAACTACAAAATTAATATCACCCCTGAGGAGCTGAGTTGCCAAAATGCGCACAGCAGATTACAGGCCAGTTTTGGAGGAGATACTGTACTCATCAGCTTCGTGGAGCCTCTGACCCAGCTTGGCAGCTGTGTAGCTTTGATACCCTGTCTGCAAGAGGGAGGGAGGGGAGGAAGGAAATAGATTCACAGCTGCATCACCACCTACTTCTCAATTTAAATGAGGTTGTACTCATAGTAAATTATTGAGTACTTGCAGCTGTTTCCCTTTCTCCATGGGGAAAGCATTAATCTAAATGTTGCAGGTACTTATTACTACATTTCCACCATGCTGTGGGGTTCCCCATTTTGTCCAGAGCAGTTAATCCTATCCATGGCACGGCTTCAGTGGATCATGGCAGATTTCAAAAGGAGTTGGTCTAAATATCCTCTGGAGGGGAGCAGAACAGGTCTGGTGGTTCCCTGGGTCTGTCCAACATCCACCCCACCTGGACTTGCTTGCACTTTGAGACATGGGACAGAGAAGGAATGGAGCATTGTCCACAAAACAAGCATGTTCAAATCACCTTTCACAGTACTGGGAGAAGTGCTGTGGAGAAATGAGTGCCAGTAAGAGACTTCTACCCCAGAGAGTGCAGTAACAGGTGAGCAGGTAAAGGTGGTCTTCTCCTCACCTGGATGTGCTGTGTAACTTCCCAAGGGGCCCACAGGGTCTGGCTTGGCAGGACTGGGGGCAGACTGGTTGCTCCAGGGGGGAGGCTGGGAGCTGATGTGACTGATACTCCAGAGGCCTCATCCTGGCACCCAGGTTCTGCTTGGGTGGTGGTGCTCAGTGGCAGAGATGGCGTGGGAAGGTTTCTTTTGAAGCATGAGTGGAACAGCCTTAGACCCACAAGAGGCTGTTGATAGCCATAAGTGATAACAAAGAGAGGGTTTAATTATGATATCTAGATCAAATACAGAGTGAAGGGCTTATAAGTTTGCTCCAAATTGCATCTCAGCTACAGTTAATTTAAACAATGGTCCTGCAAGTTGTGTTTGTCTTAGACACTGGTTTGTTTTACTGTGGTGTTGGTCGTTAACACCGTATGCAATGTGCTGGCTCCTATGGAAATTTGGTCCTGTCCTGGGGAACTTCCAATACGGGATCATAGCTCAGCTGTGCAGGAGTCGAGTTAAATGTGGATTTTTCTGATGTTACAAGGGTAGTGATCAGCTTCAATGTTGCATTACTTGCAGTATTGCAGCTTTTCCTGAGGATGCTGCACCTGTCATCATGGTGTGGAGATGACTAAGTTAAATCTCTGATACTCCTGAATGCTTCTTGCTGTGAGTGTTTCTGCAAATGCCATGCGTTGACTCTTCCTATTTAGCTCTGTTTTCTATGGTTATTCATGGGGCTTTTTGCCCACCTTTCATGAGAGTGCTATTGAAGGATTTTGAGTGTCAATCTTTACTCCTGGCTCCAAGGAGTTATAACAGCCTTTCCTCTCTTGCAGAGTGTTTACCATGCCTCTGGGAACGTTCCTCCTTCCTGTTCTCTGTTTCTTGGGAGCGTCAATTCCACGGGGACTGCAGTATGTCACATTCTCACACAATGCTACAAAATTCCTCCACCTCTCCATGGACTTGGAATCTGGGACCATTTACTTGGGGGCCACCAACTTTCTTTTTCAGCTGACGTCTGACCTGCTGTTGGAGAACATGGTTCAGACTGGACCAGTTCTGGACAGTAAGGATTGCCTCCCCCCAGTCTCAAAGCTGGAGTGCCCTCAGGCACACCACACTGACAATCACAACAAACTGCTGCTGGTGAACACTGTGCAGAAGGAGCTCATCGTGTGTGGCAGTGTCCACCAGGGAATCTGTGAGAAGAGGAGCCTGGCGTCCATCGACCACGTCCTCTTCCGGCCAGAGAGCCCTGGTGACACTCAGTATGTTGCTGCCAATGATCCCAATATCACTACTGTGGGACTCATCGCCTACTCAAAGGACGAGGTGCCCTTGCTGTTTGTGGGACGAGGGTACACTAGCCGAGGAGTGGGAGGAGGGATTCCTCCCATCACGACCCGGAATCTCAGGGCCCACGGAGGGGATGTTCAAGCAACAGACTCTCACTCCATTTTCTCCTATGAAGAAACAGCAAAACTGGCTGTGGGCCGGCTGTCAGAGTACAACCACCATTTCATTAAATCCTTCACTTACCGCTCCAGCGTCTATTTCCTCTTCTACCGGCGGGACCTCAAATCCCAATCGCGTGAGTACAAGACCTACATCTCGCGCATCTGCCTGGATGACTCCCACTATTACTCATACGTGGAGTTACCTCTGCTCTGCCAGAGCAAAGCCAACACATACAGCCTCCTGCAAGCAGCCTATGTCACCCGGCCAGGAAAGGAACTGGCCCAGGGGCAGCTGGACACTGAGGGGGAGGTGCTGTTTGCAGCTTTCTCTGCCTGGCAGGCTTCTTCTGGAAAACTGAGCGAGGAGTCTGCGCTCTGCGTCTACGCGATGGAGGAGGTGGATCGCCTGACCAACTGGACTAGGGATGTTTGCTACATGAGAGATGGGAAGTCAGAAGAAGGAACAGAAGTGGCATATATTGAATATGATGTCAGTTCCAACTGTGTCCAGCTGCCAGCGGTAAGTTGCTTTGCACTTTTGAGCAGTCTGCGGCGTGTTCTTGTGTTGCTCTGTGTTCCTGAAGTTATCCTGCTTACACAGATGGATGTTGAAATCTGGGTTAAAAGCCTTTGGGCTCAGTCTGTTGTGTCCCACATGGGCAGGATTCTTGCAGAGGGAGAAGAACTGTATGTGGCAGTGGGAAGAGCATCTGGTGTGACCTGGCCCTGAGGCCTGTCTTGTGGCAATACCAGGGAAGAGCACTGAAGCTGCTGTTCAAGTCGTTCTTTATCTGTGTCATCTCCTGGTCTGCACTGCAGGAAAGGAGAGGAGCATGTGTATGTGCTCCTGTGTGTTGGGAAGGGAATTTAAGGGGTGTGCTGGGTCCCTTTTGCTTATGGTGAGGTGCACTGCAGCTTCCTGCAAGGGCACTCAGGAACAAAAAGGAACATTAGCAAAACCGAGTGCCAACAAAGAGACATTCAAAACCCTCCTGGATGTGTTCCTGTGTGACAGATTTTAAGTGACCCTGCTTTGGCAGAGGGGTTGGACTAGATGATGTCCAGAGGTCCCTTCCAACCTTAATAATTCTGTAATTCTGTGAAAATCCCAGTTTCCTATGGACTGCTTTAGTCCTGCAGAATTTTGGGCACAAGAAGGACCTTTTCCTGAGCTGGCTCTTTTTCTCCTGAGGTGTAAGAGGTGATAATCCTTTAAGTTCAGTGACAAAGGCATGATGGGATGTTGCAGAATACAAATGTGACCTAAAGTGGCAGTGACCCTGAATTCTCACCATCTGGCAGTCACACTGGCTGCAAAATCAGCAACAGTGATACAAACACAGGGCAGCAGTGCTCTCCTGGATGTGGTGTCCTGGCATGAGGCTCTGTGACAATGAGCAGCCTGTTTGCACCAAGGGTATTTCAGGTCCTTAGCAGAGCAGCATGTTATCTTGTGTCTTCCCTCTACAGAACAGGCTGTCCACATAATTGCCTCTTCCCAGCCTGGTGCTGCAAAGAGCAAAGTGATACCACAGAGTTTTAGAAGTTTCTGGGGTTGGGTGTGTGGTTCAAAACCAAAATTATGGTTTTCCTTTCAGTAGCTAAAGCTGACTGTAGAGTACTTGTGGGACAAGGGAACGGTGAAGAGCAGACTTGGAGCAGGATGAGTGTAAGGGTAGGAGGAGTATGTAAGAGTTGGGAAGCAGGACACTGCCCAGCTTGATGTCCTGCTTTCACTGTATTTCTTAGGCATGCCCCATGAGTCCTTTGAAAGGCCACATGGAAGGACTTGTCACAAGTGATTTGTAGGGGAGCTTAAGGGAGTAAAATATCAAACAGGTATGAGCAGATGAGAAAAATCCTTCATTCAAAATGATGCAGAGTTCCCATTATACCATTTGACCCAATGGAGAAGTGGGTGCACAGGGTGGGAGGAAAAGGCAGTCTCTGTCTGTGATTCCTGGTGCATGATCCTGGGGTCTCAGCTGGATGGTTTGGCTTGAGTGGGCTGACCAAAGTGTGGTGTCTTATTAACAAGTGTGTCCAATGATATGTAAGTGTCCTAACAAACCTGATCCTTCACCATTCAGCACACGGTAGCGGTTGTCGTTCAGATTGTATCTAACATCATGTGAGGGTCTGTGCCAACTCCTGCCTGCTCCAGTCAGGGCTGAGTGGAAGCGGCTGTCAATGGACATTTTATGCAGGAACAGTTTTAACTCGTTCTCAATGGTGGCAGCTTGTGCTGGATGTAAGGATAATGCTAATTAATTTCACATTTTTCTGCTTCCAAACCAACTAGCACATAAGATATGCCCTTTTCCTTAGTTAGCTTTGCCTCCAGGTTTCAGCCCATTAAGGGAGGCTAAAATTGAGTTTTACAGTTCAATACAGTCTCTTCAACTGGAGGGGAAAAAAATCCAGCTTGTTTTTATAAGAATTTCAGACCCAGTTCATTTGTTCAGTTTGCTGGAGATTTGTTAGTCATGAGGCTATGTAGATGCTGTTTAGTGACTTGATAAATTGGAAGTGTGAAACATGTTTCTACAAGGCTTGGGAAGGCTGCATGTCTTCTGTGGGTGTAGTTTTCAAGGCATGTATCTTGTCCTTTTGTTTTTAGTCCTCTTCATGCATAGATACGGCTTTTCCTATTGTTGTCTCCTACCTGTGCAGGTAGGAGACACACAGCAGAATTCACAGCAGCAGCTGCTGCATTTCATTAAGACACTGGATGATCCCTCAAGTGCATTTTCTGCAACGTTGCCAAGATGTTATTCACTGCAAGCAATTCAAACAGCTTCTATGTAAATTTATATAAGTACTTTATATAGACAGCCCCTGCAAGGCCACTGCTGGGCTGTGCCAGTGCTGGGAGAGCTTGCACAGGTCACGTTAGTTTATGGTAGATAAATGTTGTGTGTGAAGTGACTTGCCCTTGGCATCACAAATAGGCAACAGCATGCTGAGCATGACTGGCTTACAAATATTTCTGACTTGTATATGGACTTTTTTAAGCAATCTTTGAAAAATCAGCCAGTAGGGAGGTCATTAGGCTCCAGAATTTGTATGAACTTACACAAAGGTTGTAAAAGATATCTAGAATCCCATTCAAAATAAACACTTAATGCTTTGGAGCATGGAATTTTGGCAGTGGCCTGCTTCCTAATAAATCTTACGGGAATTGGATAGCTGGAGAAATAGAAATCTTTAAGTTACAAGAAGATGACTGGAAGAAGCTTAAAAATTAAATAACAGGTGGTAAGAAAAACATATGTCACTGAAAATGAATGATAGTTTAGGGAATGGTAAAAACTAGCAATCATTAAAAGCTATAACCTCCTCAGACTTTATCAGAGCCTTACACCAAATGTGCAGAAAAATCACTGAGTTAGTATTTGAAAGGAAAGCAATAAAGCACTGGACTGAAAGCAATGCTAGTCTAAGTGGCATGGTTTGTTAATGGAGCTGCTGTGTCAAGCCTTGCTTCCCTGCTAAGATAACAATGCTTTTGAGGAGGGAACAGAGATGAGCAGGTTAAATATATTTTACTGTGGGATTTCCATAGACCTTATCAAAAGCTGCCAATTGCTTCCAGTTTCTCCAGGAAGCAGTCAAGTATTTAAAAAACAAACAAAACCAACACCAAAAACACAAGCACAATAAAAAAAAAAGTGGGGGTAGAGGAAAGAAAGGGCCAGGTTTTGCACAGGATCAGTGAGTGGAGATAAGCAGATGCCTCAGGAATGCCACGATGTGCTGTTATCATGGATCTCTGACGGGGGCAGCTCCATTGCCTGGTGCCGCATGGTACCGTGCAGCCTGAGCTGCCAAATGCAAAGCCACAGACATCAGACAGAAGGAATACATAACCCTGCCCACAAGGAGTCTGAATTGAACCACGTTGCCCAAGGCAAGAGAGAGAGTTGGAGTCAGTATGGACCACACGGTTAATGCGCTGCTCCACGCTCAGCTTTGTCAGAGTAATTAGTAAGGGGCTGGAGAGAAGAGTGAAAACATTATCTATAAGGGATTTCATGATGAAAGTCTTGAATTTACACAAGCCACATTGTTTGAAGACAAGCCACCCATCAATTAAAATGTGGTGTTTTAGATATTAATTGTTGGGTGAACAATCCTGCATTCAGTCTCCAAAAGGATACTATAAAATTGAAATGGACATGAAACAAGGCATCAAGAAAGATATAAAGCAACAGAGGAACTATCCTAGACTAGACTGAGTTTGTTACTTAGGAAAAAGATGAATCATAATGGGATATCTTTTCTGTACACATAACAAATAGTAAATAAGTTGGAAGCTTTCATTGTCCCTCTTTAGAATGCAGTAAGGGAAGGTTTGGTGGCACTGGGAGGGAACTAACTGGAACAGAAGGATGACTGTTTCTGCACAGAGCAGTGGAGTTAATGTTCAGAATTCTCACAAGACTTAGGATTGAAGCAGTGTGCAACAATGACTCTTGTATGTGCTCTTTGATTCCTAAGTGCAGTTAGTAAGCTCTTTGGAGCAGGTTGTGTCCCATGCTGTGTTATGTATGTCCTGATGCGTTGGGGTTCTACTTCAGGCTTCAAATTTAGCTTGTAGGTGTTACAGCAAAACCATGCAAATTGCTTGAGGTGATACTTGTCACGGGGTGGCTTTGCACCGGAAACAGAAATTCTCATCTTTTTCCTTTGTTCAGAAAAACACAATAAATCTTCCCCAAAACAGTATCATGGCAGTGTGTGGCAGCAATGTTTTTTGGAGAACTTGAGAGAGTTTTAATGGATTTCATTACTGATGCTGAATCAACTGGCTGAAATGTCTGCAGGATTCCGTGAGGGTACAAACAGCCAACGTACCTAAACTAATTATTAAAATATGGGTTGTTTTGCTCTCAGTAAAAAAAGCTTAGAGGGGTTAAAGCTGAATTCACTGCTGGGGAATTTGGGTAGAAGGGAACGGTGGGAAGTGTTAAATGTGTTAATGTTCTTTGTACTCATTATTTTGGTACTGATTTCCCTGTTCCTTTCACTCCTCCAAAAAGGACACCCTGTATGCCTACCCCTGTGGCTCTGACCACACTCCCAGCCCTATGGCCAGCCGGGTAGCCTTGGAAGCAGCCCCACTCCTGGAGAAAACTGAGGCCCGTCTGACAGCTGTGGCAGTGAACGTGGAAGATGGCCACACCATTGCTTTTCTGGGAGACAGCAGAGGAAGGCTGCACAAGGTATGACCTGCATGCAGCAAAGAGGAAAAACTAACCAGGGATGCTCAGGTAGAAGGGGAAAAAGGCAGTTTTTTCTTTTTCCTTGGGAAGTTGGGTTCCTACTAAAGATTGTTATTATCAGATGGTCTCTTCTGACCCTGTACTGCCTGTGGAAAATGTGAGTGCCCCAAATGTAGTCACATTGCCTTTGAGCCAGTCACATTGAGCCAGCAGCAGGGCTGGTGCATCCTACATGGTTTCCACAGGTACTTCTGGGCGTGTGCTTCATGTGGCTGAAGTCACTGCACAGAGGTTCTGGTGGGACGTTAAAATTCTTCCACACAGCAGTGGTTCCAGTTTGTTCCGGTTGTAGGACGGGTGCCCCCAGCTCCTGTGGTGGTGCTTTGCCTGCTCACAACTGTGACTCTCTTGCAGGTGTACTTGGGAGCCCAGGGAGAGGCATACACCTACGCTTCAGTATCTATCCAGGTGAACAGCATGGTGAGTGGAGACCTGCTGTTCGACCAGTTGCAGGAGCACCTCTTTGTCATGACCCAGTCAATGGTAAGAGCAATACAATCCCTTCCACAGAGGAGCTGAAAGCACTAGATGTCCAGACAAACTGCTGACAGGAGCGGGGGAGGCAGGGAAACCACCTGGCTAAGCCTGTGCTGGGCAGCAGCTGCCTGCCAGTCTTCTTACAGGAATGGGGGCTGACCTTTCCCAAAAGCTGGAGGAAGCATGGAAAAAGCCGTGTTACCCTAATCCATGTTTGTGTATGCATTTTCTGAAGTCTGTCAGGCTGTATCAGCAGTGATGGAGGAATGTGAACTGCAGGCTGTAAAAGGCTGCTCTGCTGGCATGAAGACAAGGGACCACCAATTCCTGGGTTCCACTGTGTTGAGCAGGAACTGTTTGGACAACAGACTGCATCTCCATTTGAGCAGAAGAAAGCCTCTGGGTTCACCTGTGACCCATCTTGGTTTTGTAGGAGATGAAAAAGAGAAAAGGGAGACTTTGTGTCATTAAAGTGTAGCATTTCTGTTTTTAATCAGTTAAAAGATCAAGCTTTTCTTCTGTAACCTACAAAAAGCAGAAATGTGTGGGAAATGTCTTCAGATAGTAGAGGTGTTCTCTGACCAGGGATATAATAACAGTCTTGCAGATGAAATCAAGCTGTGAGGCACCTTTCTCTTTACTCCTGCTTTCTGTAATTCTGTTTGTGCCAAGAGGCAGTTGGAGGAGAAGAGGCATTGCAGTGCCTCAGGCTTTTGGGATATTGGTATCTGCTGAGTAGGAAATTCAGCTATGGATACTTTATTTGAGAGGATTTGTACCACCACTCATATCAGCTCCTTGAGCTGGAAAGGAAAGGATCCTCCTAGCAAAGGAAAAGCAGTCCTTGAGTTACTCTGAAGGGAAGAACAAACAAAAAATGAGAGCATGCTGGAAAGCCACTGCTTCCCTTCTGTCCCACAGTGCACTTTGAGATACTTGTAAAATTTGTAACACTTCAAAGCAGGAGTTGAAATCTGTGAGTGGAAGAAGATTAGGGAAATCTGAAATATATCCTTAACAGTAATTGTTCTGTCAATTAAAAGATGCAAATTACATCATGTACTTAGCAAAAGTAATAGGTCTGGGATTAGAAGTTGGTATTTCAAAGTAGCTGACAGTAGTAGCTGAAGTGTTGTAGCGGATTAAAGAGGGCAGGAGGCTGAAATCAGCAAGGATTGTAAGTTAAAGCAGAATAATTTTGCAAGTAAAATTTACCCTGAGATGGCAGAAAGTTGTAGTTCCACATTGATCAAAGCTGTAGGGTCTACTTTCAGTCAAAATGACAGTTCTGCCAGGTAGAGCCAGGCAATAGTGCACATGGATTCAGAGGCCTCAGCTGTAGTTGGCTGTCTCCAGCTTCAGTCACCTGCATGTTAGGAGAGATCATATCACATGACAGAGTCCAGTGAAGCAAAAGAGCTGATGATATTCAGTCTGCTATTCTGTAATTCACTTTGTTGAAGTGCTCTTTTATGACTAAATAAAATTTCCTCCTTGCGAAACGTGTCACAGAATAACCAATGAATAGCAATACAGCTTGCTTTCCTCAGTGCCTCTCTACAGCCTCATGTTTAGATGTCCTTCACCAATATGTGAAATGGCCATTCAGATGGGCTCTGGAAACTTGTTCCTTTTTTCTTTTTCTTTATGGAAGGATAAACTGAGGATCAAGAAGTTGTTTTGATGAGCATGCAAATGATGGGACTTGCTAGTTAGGCATAAGAAGCCAATGACCCAGGAGCTGTGTTGTGTGTACTGTTTTCCACTTTTCATTTCTTTCTCTGACAGGTGGTAAAGGTTCCCATAATGGAATGTTCCCTGTACTTGGACTGTGAGTCCTGTCTGGCACTGAAAGATCCCTACTGTGGCTGGTGTGTCCTTCAGGGAAGGTAAGATAGATCCCTGTTCACCTGTAAGGATTTTGGAGGGAGAGTGCCTAGGGATTGTCTCTGCTGCTCTCTTCCTTATATCTGTGTCTGGATTTAGTTTATTTTTGGTTCCTTTATGGAATATTTGCTCTAACTTATCTTTCCTCTCTCTGCTTCCCTAAAACACTGCCAGCAGCAATAGCACTTGCATGTAGGGGTGTCTTTCCATTGCTTTTTGGGTCTTCAGCACCACTCATGATTCTCCTGTTCATTGGATTTCAGCCTGGTTTTAGTCCGACTTCAGCTCAAACTACCACATTTCAAGTGTAGAGAAACTATCTTGTCTCTTCTTCTGGTGTCTTATTTAGCACTCTTTCATTTCTTGCTCTCCTACTGAAGTTGCTTAATGAGATGTGGTTTGTTCCAGAGTCTGTGTCTGCCTGCTGGCTCCACTTCCCTGTAGAAAGACAAGGAACTAGTTGATGACCCTTGAAGCCCAAGAAGTGCCTGTCCATCTATAATTTCACAACAGTTCGTCCTGTTATTGAAGGTGGTGGGAGACTGGGACTTCAGTGTCTTGTGTAGCAGCTTCCCCAGGACTCTAGCAAGGCTTGAAACAGCCAGTGTCTGCTTGGAAGCCAAACACAAACTGCTGCACAGGTCTCTCACAGGGCTTCTTGCTGTTTCCCTGCAGATGCAGCCGTCGCTCCGAGTGCTTGCGGTCCAGGTTGAGTGAGCAGTGGCTCTGGAGCTTTAATTCTACACAGCAGTGTCTGTCTGTCCAGTCACTAACTCCAGCCAATATCAGCAGAGAGGAAAAGAGAAATGTGAGTGGCGGTGATCCTCTGATGATGCTCAAGCTTATAGAAAGTCCTCTGTAAACTGAGGAGTCACAAGTCTTCCTGTTGCTTTCACTGGGGTGTTGAAAAACTGAACCTTCAGGCACGTTGTCTGCCTCACATGAAGGACTTATCTCCTGGTACAGCCAAGCTGTTAATTCAGTTGTTTGGTTGTTTCTTTGTTTTCCCTAAAACTAAATGTCCTTGCCTGCCAAGAGTTACTGGATATTCTGGAGTATGTGATGCCTGCTTGCATGAGGACCCTCCTTGTTTTAGTATCTATAAGGTGCCTGTGTCTGTGCTTTCAGTGTTTCTGTCACTTGCTGTCAGGAAGACCTGAAAGGAGTGGCCCAAAATTACAGCTCCTGTCTGGCATGTGATAGCTGGCAGAAAAGCTAAGAAGGTGCTGGAGTGATTTGAAGTCTGTCATTGTGTCAGGAGGTGGCAAGAACCTGTCTTTTGCTAGAGGCTTGGGCAGCAGGGGAGGTTGTCAGTTGCTGGAGGGATGCCAGGTTCAGTTCGGGAATGGCAAGAGATGATGAATGGAACAGTCAGTCCTAGAAGACATTATAGGAAAATGAATGTTTTCGTAGATAACTACTTTATGGGATTCTTCCTTTGAAAAAACAGAATAAAAAATTATATTAAATGAAGGCAAATTATTTACTGGATATTATTGAACTGACAGATATTCTTGGCCATCTCGGACTTACCTTCTCTGCACGAGGAAGAATTTTACTCGTGTTATTTCGAAGATTATGAAAGCCCAGCAGTTCTGACAGAGTCAGGAATCATGTGTCCTTCTCCAGATCCCAGCCAAGCACCAGCTTTGCCAACAGGAACAGGTTAGTGAAATGCTTTAAATGGAGCATGATAGCTCTGATAACATCATTGGGAGAAAGTATGTTGTAGGTCCTCATATTGCCAGGATTAACAGACATGAATGTATGTGGACTGTCAGCAGGTGTTCATTTCATTCCTCATAATATCTGTTTGCTTTCTACTTGTGTCATACACATCCTGTGCTATTTTGGGCTGTTGCCAAATTCCTGTGCCAAATTCTGATAGTTGGAAAGGAGATCCTGTTTGAAGGGTTGTATGCAAATCAGAATGTGATCTGAAATGCAGTGTAGAGAGGTGGCTGGTTTGGCAGCTTTGTCATAAATCTGGGGAGAGAATTCTCATAAATATTGCTTTATTATTAAAACCAAACAAAACACAAACCTTCTCAAAATCCATGTAGTGGGAGAAGGAAGTATATGTAAGGAAAGGCAAGAAGAGACTCATGGTCCTTAAAGATAGAAATAAATCTGCAATGCAAAGATAGAAGTAAATCTGAGAAAATACACAGCCTGTGAACAATAGCTGGCTGAGTATTGCTGATTGGCCACTCTAAAGAGCCTGGAAAGTTCTCGATTTATTCTCTTTGCATTGGATTTTATCCAGCCTGTCAGTGTGAGTTCTGATGAGCTGATCTCTTCAAAGAGCTTGTTCATCTGAAGTAAAAGGTGGGTGCCAATTGGGACACATTCCACACCATTCACCTAAATGGCTGAACAGATTTTTCTGTGCAAGTATGCAGCTGGCTAATGAAGCAATCTCCATGGACATAACACCAGAACCCAGCTAACACGCTCATTCAATCTCAAACTCCTTCATTTTCAATATTATTTGCAGTATTTTAATATCTGGCTTTCACACTGCTTTAGTCTGGAACAAACCTACCAGGTCTCCAGTCAGGGTGGTCAGGCAAAGAGGGCTTCATGCACTGTCACTACAAGCAGAGTGGGCAGGATTTGCTTCTCTGTTTAGTTGTATGGGCCTGAATTTAAGCACAGTTGTGAAAAATCAGTGTAGATAAAGCCACAATCTAGTTTTCATTATTCCAGGCTTCAGATACTCTTACCAACTCCTTTGAAAGTCAGTCTTGCTTTTATTCCAAGATGTCTTACCTGCATTACTTTCATATTGTCTCTGAGACTTATCACGTGGCTCTTGTTCTGTAGCATAAACTTGCTCGTGGATGGTCCATTTGATCTATTTGTGTTGTCCTTTTGCTTCCGCAGTGCTTCTCCCACTCAATGAACAATGCCAGGCGTTCCTAGCACAGAGTTTTGCTGTTTAACTGTGACAGCTTCTTCTTCATGTTCTCTTGTTGCTCAGACTTCCTGTCTCCCTCACTGTATTGTTATTCCTTCTCTGCATGGCTTCTATACTCTGCTAAGATGAATTTGAAGCTGGTAACCAGATTCATACGTTGTTTTCTAAATGAGATCTCATTAGGGCCTTAGATACCAGCACTTTCCTATTCCTACTTATAATGCTTTTCCCAGTTCACTAAAATATTTGCCATTTTCCAGTTTTGTTTTAAAGGTTGCATACCAGCTCATCTGTCATGTGTAGCTGTTGAGGTCCAAGTTAGTAGCACAAACTCTTGCTCTCAGTTTGCAAGTGCTCAACCTCATCTTCTGTACTGTCAAACAGCATTATTGGCAGTCATGGGAAATAATGGCCTTTTTGGAGAAAGAAGTATTTATAAGCATGGTGTCATAACCCTGAAATCCTGGGAGGTGTTAGCCCTTCCACCACTGCCAAATGCAATCACCTCTATGACAGTGATAGGAGTTGGCAGTATTGCAGTGACTCCAGCCTCCAGCTGCATAGGATATACCCTTATTTTCTGCACATCCTGGGTTTCAATACACCCTTCCTCACTGTTTTGTTAGCATACTGCTTCCCTTGCCATCCTATCAGGAACCCAGCTTAGGCCTGACTGATTCTTCACGTTTTTGTATGACTAAAGATTGCATGCAAGAGGAGCTCTGAAATCTCATTCTGAGAGGAACAGTGCACAAGGTTCTTGTTACTTAATTTTATAGCAAACTGCCTTAGAGAAACAGCAGCTCCTGGGGTTGAGCAGAGAATGCAGTATATTCCCATTATTTGGAGAACTAATAACCAACTCTAAGGTTGGAGGCATTTGTCTGTCATATACAAAATATCTCCTTCCAGATGATGTTATCAGTTGCAGTAAGGTTTGACCATCTCTGCAGACCAGTTGGTCTACAGAAAACAGTGACAGTCTCTTCCCAAAGAGAACAGGGCTATCCTGAGGCTTGTAGTTGATGTGAGACTTGGATTTTAAAGCAGATAAGCCTTCAGTCACTGCAAGTGAGATTACAAATCTTATAAAGCTCTTCCCTGACTCACTTCTTAGTCTGGTCATAGACCAAAGCTCTCAAGGTGAAGGCAGCATGTGAAGGGCACATCAGTTCTAAGGCTTTCATTTTCCTTTGGATGACGAAAGAAGACAATCAGCTTTGAGCCTCAATGTTACTTCTTCCTGTAATACAGAGATGGCAGTGGAATTACAGAGATAAAGATGGACAGATCTTCAGACTAGGCTTCTTTCCCATGGGTTGGCAAGAGCTGTCACAAACTACTCCTGATGAACTTGTCCAACCGGTTTTTAGTGTCCATAGGATAATCCAGTGATTGAGGTGCTAAAAGCATGGAAGGGAATCTGTCTCAGTGTTTGACAGTGTCTATCCTAAAGCATGCTGTGTCTCCTAACAGTATGGCAAACTTGTAGGGGCTCCATTTCTAAGCAATTTTTATTTTCATTTTCAGATCATGTCACCATAAAGCTTGTAGTGCGTTTCCATGACATCTTCATTGCTTCTGTGGACTTCTCTTTCTATGACTGTGCTGCAGTGGCCCTGCTGTGGAAATCGGCACCGTGAGCACCTGCTTTTTCTCTTCTGTAGTTTTAGGGAGGGTGGCTGTCCCTTTCTGGGTCTTCTTGTCTTAGCAGCTGCTTTTCTGTCATTCTTCCAGGTGCCAGAAGTGTGTGAGCAGTCTCTGGGGATGTAACTGGTGCATCCAGCAGCACCTCTGCACCCACAAAGCAACCTGTGAAGAAGGAACCATTATCTACAATGAAAAGGTGTGTCTCCTGCTCAGTCCTAGTCCTGTGTACTCTCACAGCCTCAGTGAGTCAGATCTCTTCTCAGGTAAAATAGCAGCTATCAGTCACATCAAGCAAGGAGGTGAGCTGTTGGAACAAATAGGAGCTCCCCTAGGAGTGACACAGGGCTCTGCATCCCTGATCCCACAGGTTCCTGGGGAAGTGCCATCAGATGAAGCAGGTCACCCTTGTCCTGGGGCTTTGCAGCCAGTGTTGTCAAAGTGGAGGGACAAGAGCAAGCTGGCAGGGAGGCTGTGACAGGGAGGTAGAACAAGTACCCAGGTTGTGGCTGCCACAGGTGACCTTGCATTTTTGTGGAGTGTGAAGACTGGGAGACCTCCCTCTGAGAGGAGGCCAGTGCAGGCATCTCTGGGAAGAGGGAGTGTTTGCTTGATCTTCTGCAGTGTGAACATTCCCCAGTCCCGTTGCAAAAGATGGTTTAAGATGTAGCTCTCATTAAAATCTAGAGGGTGAAACAGCCTCTTGTCTATGGGAAGTCATAAGGAGTGTTTTTCTGCTTGGGTTTTATTCTGTTTCATTTCTTTTCCTCTTCTCATTCCACCGTGTTGTTTCTCTCTAGGCCCAGATCCCAACCTCAAGTGTGTATCCCTCCTCAGCTGCTCCCCTCACCAAGTCCTCTACCACAGCCCCCACCATGGCCACAAAACCTGTCACCACTCCTGTGCATGTGGGCCCAAGCACTGTGCCCCACACGGAGCCCATCCACATCACACCCTCTGTAGCCTCGGAGACAACGACGGAGCCGGCGCAGACCCCCAGCTACACCTTCCTGAGCCTCTCCACCGAAGCTGCCTCTCTCCAGGCTGCCACAGAATCCCCGCTGCCACCGCCAGCAGACAAACCTGCTGTCACTGTGCCAGACACAACTTCTCCTGCTGCATCTGTCCTCTCCAGCCCATCTAAAACCTTGGATCACGCAGCCCTGCCCACTGAAGGGCCGGCCACAGCCCAGGAGCCCCAGCACACAGACCCAGCCACCACCCTTGGGGGTAGCCCTCTGCACACCTCTGCAGTGGCAGCTGTAACACCTTCCCCTCATGTCACAAGTTTCAAGTGGCCTCCAAGTCCTTTTCCTACCACAGAGGCACTGACATCTGCCATCTCATCTCCCCAGACCCCCAGCCAGGTGCCAGGGAGCCCTGTTGCCTCTGATGATGCTCCTGGATTTCCAGGAACTGAGCTCTCTGTTTCAGAGCTCCCAACATCAGCTTCCCCGCAGTGGCTGCTGGAGGAAGGCACAGAGCTCCAGGACACAGAGGACTGGATGGATTTGCTGCAGGCTGAGAATGACACATCTCTTTTCTCTGCTTCTACTCTTCTCTCGGGTGATGGCGATTCTTCAGAGAGGGATGTCCCTGACTTTCCCAGGATCCTTCACCCTGACCTTGATTATCAGTATGATGCCCCTGAGTTTTGGGAGGAGGTAAGTTACTGGGCTTTTGTAATTCACAGTCTAAGGCTGTAACTTGCTGAAGATTTCTTACAGATTGCCAGTCTAGTATTTCCGCACACAGGAGAGTGTCCTGTGGTTTTTTTTCAGAGTGAAGAGCCTAGCTGGGGTCCAAATGCATGTCCCTGTGTGCAGGGAATCCAGGGATCTTCGCTGTTTCCAGTCAATGTGGCGAGGAAGATAACCTTGCTGGGAAAGAATTTCCACCTCTATCAGGTAGTCAGCTCAATACCATCACCATCAAGAAATTGCATTAGTGCAGGGCACTGTTTGGGCAACCTGGCCACTGGACTGCTAAAAATATATGTAAGATACAGGTGTGACTCTCCTAGGTTTCTCCTAGAGGAATAACCTATTTCTGTGCATAAGGAATTCCATAGCTGGATGTATTCATGTGTAGGAGGTCACCCAGAAAAAGAGAGGGTACAGGTGTGCACCAACCTGCTGGAGAAGGTCTTGCATGTATTTGGATTAAGTTGCACCTGTGCTACACTGCAGATGGTAGTTCTTGGAATAACTTTCTGCTGAATCCATCCTGTTTGTTTGTGTCTCCATAAGCTAAAGACAAGACATTTGTTCCCTTTATTTTCTGACATGCTCATGTTAATGTGGCTGTTCCTGCCATACCTGAAACTTCTGTCGTGGGGAAAACCATCCTTGACAGCTGTTTCTTGGGTGTGCCTCTGATAAAAATTCTCTTTGCTTCTCAAGACAGAAGATGATTTAGTAACCTTTGACAAAAAAACAACTCAGAACATGCAGCTCACAGTCTAATTATTACTTTATACATTAAACCTGACATACTGCACTGCTCAGAGGAGCAGAGCTGGTTCCAGAGAGATGCATATCTAGCTTTTTTACAGGAAGTATCTAAGCAATTCAGTGGAAGGTTTACAGGAAAGAGACAGGGAGGAGAAATATACACTTACTGTTTTTGACATGCTCTGCCCTATTCCGTGTACTCTGTTCTTCATCTCAAAGCTGGTGTTTCACAGGGATGTACTGGCATAACTTCACAGTCCCACTGTTGGTTTTTTTTTTAATTTCTCTCTCTGTGCTAAGTTCTCTGCTCAGTGACACACGCACTCCCTTCTAGATGTTTTGTGTTAGTTTGCCTTTCATACATGGAGGCAGTCACAGCATAGAGAGCCCTTGAATGTAGCACAGAGTTGGCATAACAAGGGGAATGAGAAGAACACGCTGCTGGCTTGGTAGCTTGAGGAAAGGTACTGAACTGGAGAGGCAGGAGGATACTTGTGCAGCCCAAAGCTCTGTGTCACTGAGAAATGGTGCCATGTGTCTCGTCCTGCAGGACCAGCAGTGGGACTATGAGTGTGTCTTAAACTTGGAGGGGAGGACAGTGGTGATGGAAGCTTATGTGGAAGGCGAAGAAACAAACAAGTCCCTCTGTTATATCACCTGCCAGATGAACCAGGTGAGTGCTGGTATTACTGTGCCATTCACAGTTCACACAGGTGCTGGTTTTGCTCAACAAAGAGTAGGATGGAAGGCAAGCTCTGGAGAAAAGAGCATATTTTGCAAAAGTATTTGTAGAATATTTAATGCTCTGGGGCCCTC
The DNA here is from genome assembly GCA_034509425.1 of Eopsaltria australis. Taxonomy (NCBI): domain Eukaryota; kingdom Metazoa; phylum Chordata; class Aves; order Passeriformes; family Petroicidae; genus Eopsaltria; species Eopsaltria australis. The sequence goes on from JAVTVJ010000180.1 coordinate 1,343,083, forward strand.
AGGTGTGATGCTGCTCCCTGCTAGTACTGGTATCTTCAACCTCAGGAAGATTGTGTAGTCTGAGCCACATGACCTATTGCTGCACTGGCTGTAGCAGGGAATGGTGCTGTCTCTGAACTGGCCAGCACGGTGCCACTCCTGCTTTAAGCTTGAGGCACTCTTGTTTTTCATTCTCTGCATCATGACTTCTGTGATGATTGTTCTTTTGTGAGAAGAAAAATGCTGTTAGTACTGATTTTGTCCTTGGTGATAGAAGCAAGCCTGTGGATTGCAAGATTACCAGGGAAAATTAAAACAGACATGTACGCTTCTGGATGATGTGTGAATTTTACTTAAGGCAAGATTTGCAAGCAGAGATGTTATTTTTAGTTCACAAACTCATATATAGTTAAGAGAGAAGAACAACACAGGCTCTTGTGCACATAAGCCCTGCAGACCAATTGTGATCCTACATCTTCAATTCTACTGAAATTACATAAATGCCAGCTTAAGCAGCTTTCTGAGCAGGTGGTTCATAGATAGGAATTGGCCACTTAGGAATGCAGTTAGGAAGTTAGACAAGTATTGTGAGCACACATTTGGTTTTCAGTGTTCATCTTAGTGAACCAAAACCTGCTACTCTTCCTAGAGCAGAGTTGTGACTGTGAACCAGCGAGGACAGGCCTGTGCTGCCACTGCCCCAACTATCACTTACCTTGTCTGCATGTATGGAAGCTCCATGTAGGCTCTATGTGCCATGCACTATTCAGAATGGATGCTGGTGCTTCTTGCCTATTCAGATTTGTTTGTTTTTGCCTCTGTTATAAGTCCTCTTGATGATGTTTGTCTTTGCAGTACAGTTACACAGCACCTCAACTTGAATTCAACGCTGTGGTGTTTGTACAGAGGCGACGACACCTTCGAGTGGACAGTGCTGCAGATCTTCATGGTAGGAGTGCAACACCTTCCCAGTAAAAGCACAGCAGATGAGGTGGAAGGGAATTGAGAAATCCTCAAATGAGGCCTTTTGAACCTGAGGAGGAGGAGTGGCATCCATAAAAGAGACCAAGTTGCTGTGCCCTATGGGGATGTTTGCAGATACCTCTGTATTTTTCTCCTTTGCAGTGACTTTTTACAACTGCTCTGTGGGACACACTGATTGTAGCCGCTGCCAAACAGCTGACTTAAAGTACAACTGTGTGTGGTGTGGAGGTGACAACCCCAGCTGTATCTTCAGGGGCTCTTGCAAGGAAGAAATTGAAGACCTGTGTCCAGCACCTCTCATTCACTCTGTGAGTAATTTGCTCACTGGTGTACTGCACACAGGGCAAGGAGGGCCCATTCTGCAGTGGAAATCAAAGGGTTGTGAACTCAGAGTGCAAACAGTACAGCTCATTAATTTACTGACCTTCTGAAGAGGAAGTTCAGTTGGGATCCCTCAGTGTTGTGAAGATTCTAGACTGTTGTGCTGGGCTTTCAATTTGCTGGTAGAGAACAGTGGGGAACGATTCAGTTGTATCTCAGCGAAAGGTGGCAAGCCAGAATCATTCAGGAGCTGGGTAAGGGTCCTCAGGATGAATCCTCCAACTATCCTGAGCCAAACCCTGAAATAGGTAGGCCCAACTAAGCCTGGGGCAAAGGAGAGGAAAACCTAATGATAACTGCACAGCAACAATGGGAAAGGCATGACAGGTTACTGGAATTAATTATTTTTGTCTGTTTTTTTAAATGTTTCTTGCTAACTGCCACATGACAAGTGTCTGTAGCCATGTGTCCCTTTTGCTGTCAGCTTGTCCTCCCTTCAGTGGCACACAACATTCATGTGCTGCATCTTGTCTTAGTTTACCTTGGATGCTGCTCAGGGACAGAGCTTTGACGTTTGTGCAGCATGCAATTCATTGTCGTCCTGATGCTGAGGGGGGAGTGGTGCTTGCTGCTTCAATACTAGTAACATGTATTGGCTTGTGCATTCCCACTCTTGTGCAGAAATGCCCTGTGGAGTGGTCAGCATGTTGATGGGAAGGCAAAGCAGAGCAGTCTTTGCCTTCTACGTGGATTATCACCTCTGGGTGGGGACTGCTGGCAACAGCAAGGTATGGGAAAGAAGACTCCAACTGTGGTGTTCTCTATGGCCTTTCTTCTGATGAGGCTGCATCCTGGGACTAGTCCAAGCCAGTAAAAGGAGTCATCAGCAGTGACCTGAGCAGGCAGAGTTTGCACTGGGGCAGTTGAAGACCCCTGTGCTGTAGATCAGTCCCCAGACTGTGGAGATCTGAGATACTGTGACATTTACACATGCGCGGATGTCTTTGCAGGTGTACCCCCTGTCTGGACCAGTGGAAGGTGGCACTAGAATCACCATCACTGGCTCAAACCTCGGGCAGAAACATCAAGACATTGCAGAAACTGTCACTGTTGCAGGAATTCCCTGTGCCGTAGATGCTCAAGAGTATGAGATCTCTAGCAGGTAGAGTATCTGTGAAGCCTCCTCCCAGAGGCAGGCGCTGGCTTTTCCCTTGGCTGCTGACCCAGCCTGAGATGTCTTTGCCTTTGCTGTAGTAGCTGTTGAGCCCTGCCCGTTCCCCAGGGAGTGCCCTGAGTAAGGTCACCGTGTGAGTAGTTGCCCAGGCAGTGACCCTAGAGAGATAAGGTTCTGTACAAGGCGACAGCCAAACAGTGATGCCGTATTCCAACCACACTGCCCAGACAGAGCCCACAGTCAGGTCAGGGAGTTTTGGGCGCAGAACCCTGCAGTTTCATGGGCGTCTCTCTCAGCCACAGGGAGATTTCAATAAAGCAAAGCACATGGCTTGTGCAAGTGTCACTGATAGGGAAATAGCCTGATCATATTAACACAGGGTGAGGATGGGAACGCATGGTTGAAAGCACACCCCTAAACTGTTAGTCTTCATTTGCTAGTGAGACTTCTCCCCAGGAACAAACTCAAAGCAAAGATCCTCTCAGCCAGGGACAGATGAGGGAGTCCTGGTGGGCCCAATGCCACTCTTCTGGTGGCCAGGAGTACCTGACAGGTCACTCAGTGCTTGTAAAAGTAGTGCCAAGGAGAAGGATGAGAAGCAGAAAGACCTGTCCTGCTGAATCCAGCTTATGTTAGTGATAGAGAATTGCGTGGCTGGTGTGTCTGGCCAGGGCAGAACAAAATAATAATTCTGTAGTTAGGTGTTAGAGGTATGAATGGGGGATAGCTAGCGTGATGATAGGAAGCAAGGAGAAAGGGATATTTGTGTAGTTGGCCTGTGGCAGGGCAGGTAGGTGGGAGCTTTAGACAAGGGAGGGAGAGGAGCCAAACAACCAGCAGGAGAAGAGGAGAGCAATTGTGAGTAACCTCTTATCAGAGCTATCACAAACGTGTTTTTCCATTCCGTGTAGCAGTAGTTGTAGCACCCTTCCCTCTAGGAGCCAGGTAAGATCCTGCTGGGAATGGCCTGCTGTGTTGAGCAGTGTTGTCCTGTCTGTGCGATTTGTTTGTCTGGATCCATCTGCTTTCTGTTTTCATCCTAGAATTAGAGCATAAGCTTTCTGGAGTTAGCACTGTCTGTGTTCTATGTCTGTAAATCACCTGGCATCACAGGGTCTTGGCTTGGACTGCACTGCCTATGTTCAAATTCCTGAGCCTCTTTAGTTGAGAGGATATAGCTGTGAACCTGGAACCCGCTCCTGAGCAAGGCCCAGACAAAATTAATCTCCTGCTATGCGGGAGGGCTGGGAAGTCTCCTGCAGAGTAGCTTTTCTGTTAGCAAATCAGTGCTATAGCGTGGGACTCCTTGCTGCTCTGTTCTAAGTACAGTTTGACTTTTCATCTTATCAGCATCTCCCATAGCAAATTATGTCTGGAAAAAGGGCTGGGAAGAATGGCTGGTGCAGATCAGGGGATCTGGTTGCAGAGGCCACTGGCTGAAGACGAGTGACTGCTAAACCCAGGTCTTGAGTCTTCTGCATCAGCAGAATCCACACAGCACTGATGTGTGGATTGACCACTTCTGGCCTGAAGTCCCTCCAGATGCAACTGATTTTGGTCAACTCTGGACAATAGAAGAGTTCTTGGACTCTTTGTGCATCTGTGACACAGTGGGATTCATCCTGTCTGTCCCAGAAAGAATAATCTTAGATAGGATGAGCCTGTTTGCAACTGGTCCCTGCTTTTTTCTGCTGTACCTAACCCAGTTTTTTTAGAGGTGTTTCTCAATGTTTGGTTGCATATTCTGAGCATCAGATAAGACTGGAAGAAGGGAGCTGTGGTTGCTAGATGATTTTAGGACATGCTGCAACGGATGCAGCTCCCCCACTCTCCCCTGGTGTGATTTTGTTCTTGGATTGTCCTGCAGCATCGTGTGTGTCACTGGCGGGAGCTGGACAGAGAGGTTGGGGCATATTGTGGTGGAAGTGCCTGGAGGAGGTCGTGGAGTTTCTGGTCATGTTTTCACCTATCAGGTAACGTAATTCTAATATCTCCCCTGTTTTCCCAGTATCTCTGCTAAATGTCTGTTTATTGCATGAACATAAAGGACTCTACTAGGCACTTGCTACTAATATTTTTATCTGATTTTTCTGCTGCTTGTGTTCTGTGGTGTGCTGGGATATTTTTTGCTTTGTTTTGGTTTGTTCCTTCCTCACCCCCCTTTAGATTATAAGAACAGCTGTGCAGGGTAATGCTAAAGATCCTATACTCTAGTGATTTTATTTCATTTTTGACATGGTAACTGTTAAATACTAAAAGATACTCTGTATTTTTCCTGTGTTTCTAATTTGAAGATTTTTTTTTGTTGATGGCTTAACATCTTACTAAGACTTCTGACTTTCCTTTTGTTAATATGCAAATTGCTGCTTGAACATGCTTTTATCTTCTGACCTTTAGCAGCTGGTGGCAGTAAGTCCAAAATTCCCGTGTATTGTGTGGAGAAATGTTTACTATCATTTTAAAACATGTTTCTGATAACTTTTTGATGTCTTAAACCCAGCAACTATGAAATAATACTTAAGTAACTTTTAAAGACAATTGCTCCTTCTTCTTCCTCTGTGCAATTTACAAGTTACGTATCTAGTTGTATGTCCCTCTCTCCCATGGGAAGGGGAAAGAAATTCTGACAAGTCCTAAGCTCTTCCATTTTTGGCTCTCTAGAACCATTTTATGTTCTAGATTATGCTTGTTGCTCTTATCTTGGTTATCACCAGGATGCTATTTAGAGACTAGTGTACACGTTTACTTTTTATCCTGTAGTCTCCCTTCTCCTCCTCACTTCATGAATCTTGCTTTTCATTTGTCAGCAGTGACTTACTTGTATCACTCTGCCTGGTTTCTCTAAATTTTGCTGTAGCTCCTCAGTGGTACTAAGTTTGTTTTGTTACAGCACAGGTCTCAACAAAAATTCTTAGGGCTCCCTGCTGTTAATCTCCTCATCTGCTAGGCAAACAGTCAATTTATTTGCTACCTTGTTTTTCCTAACTTGAGTTATTAATCCAATTACTGATCTGAACAATCCCTCTCGACTGTTAATCCTTGGGTTTGTGTGTGTGGCTCACAGCTCTGCTGTTTGCAGCATCCATATGCCTTTGGCAGCCTGTGGGAAGGTCCTCGATTCCTGGTTCTTGCTGGTGTGATTGATGCCTCCTCTGCTCAGTAAAGTAGCTGCTGGAACATAGCTGAGACCTGCCTGTGATTTGGATATGTAGCTTCTATTTTAGCATTGGAGGACACTGAACACATTCTGCTGTTTTCTTTCCTTGTCTTTTGAGGTTCTTGTCACTCACTTCTCTTTTTTTTTTTCTTTTTTTCCCCTCCCTCTTCTAGAATCCAGAGCTGAAATCCATTGTTCCAACTCAGGGTCCCAAAGCAGGAGGAACCTGCCTTACCCTTCTAGGCTCAAAGCTGCTGACTGGGCATCCTAACGAGATCAGTGTCCTGCTTGGAGACCTTCCTTGTCAAATGTAAGATCAGAATTTGCCAATGTGCTAGCTGTGCACTGCCCTGAGTCCTTCCCAGAGCCTCCCAGGGTATGATGCTGCCTGGAGCAGCTAGAGCTCTGCTTTCCTCTGTATTCCAGAGGATCTTCCCCTTGAGGGTCATGGCAGCAACTTGAACCATCTTAAATTCCAGCCCACCTTCCCTAGATGTGAGCAGTACTCCACACCTCTGTTCTGTTGTCCCTTGACAGGACTGTAACCCATCCTTACACTCTGCTTTTGCTGGTGGGGAGCTGCAGTTGGCTCCTACAGCCTGATACCAAGACCTGCTTGTTCTCTTGTACCCTGGGACACGTACACCTGCCTCACCTCACTGCTGGTGAGAAGGTGCACATGCCTTGGTACCATGTGTCCAGTACCTTCAGTCTGGACAGTGACTGTACCTGCTTTTTGTCCATATGCTGCTCCTGACAGTTGCCCAGCAATTATTGCTTGCACAGATAAGGCACAAGAACTTTCAGCGTGAGATTTAGGAAAATAGCAGAAGAGGTTTGTAGACTCTCTGCAAAGAGAAAGGCACAGTACTACAAAATTTGTCTCTGCAATGACTGTGTTAATCCCTTGTTCTTCTTGTCTCTCCAAGCCTCTCTGAGATGACAGAGGATCAGCTGGCATGCCAGACAAGTCCCAGCAATGTGTCCACAGAACTCCCAGTCACCATCAAATACGGGGAGCAAGAGCGGAGATTGGAAGGATCTCTCTTTCGATATACTCTGGATCCCAACATCACTTTTGCAGAGCCACCTAAAAGCTTCCTTAGGTAGAAAGAATGAGTGTCCCTTCCCCTGGGGAGTGTGCTGGGGCTGCAGCACCAATGGCACTCTCTGAGTGGCACTTTGGGGTAAAGCGAGGCTTGTAAGAACGAGCATAAACAGGAGGATGGGAGCATGGACAAAATGGAGCTAAGGAATAACGGGTGAGTCAGATCAGCTACTTTTGTCTTTCAGTGGAGGGAGAGTGCTCAGAGTTCATGGATACAACTTGGATGTTGTACAGAAACCAAAGATCCGAGTTACAGTTTCTCCATCTGAACGCCGGCGCAGAGGAGTGGGGCGATGGCGTAGGATCATCCCAGACTCTGAGTGTCCTGAGGGTTCTCTGTGCAGCATCCAGCAGGTAGCACAGCAATCAGTGGGGATGTGGGTGTGCAAGGGTTCATATTCCACCTCTGAAGAGGTGGACTTTCTATCCCTAGGGCTTTTTTCCTCCCACCACTTTCTGTTATCTGCTTGCGTTGTACCAACAGTCTTGGCCCATTGAAGTGTTCTCTTGCAGACTGAGAGGTTAAGCACTTTCACAAACATTTCCATGGGCTGGGTCTGCTTCTGCCTAGAGATGTGCAGGATTGTGATGTGGGGCAGAAATAGCAATGCAGCAGTGCGGAGATAAAGGAATCTACCTCTGAGCAAGAGAGCTTGTGTGGCTCGGTGTGTCTGTGGTTCAGATTCTTCCTTTTTGCATATTTCAGTCCATCCCTATAGTTCCTGGGATCTCTTTTACTCTGAGATATAAAACCAGGCAGTGAAATTGCCAGCTCCACGATCATTTTCTGGTCTCCTGCTGCCAGTCTGCTGAGATGTCATTACAGAGGTATTGATGTGGTCACCAAGGTCACAGAGCATGCAGCAGAATTTGCAGAGGTAGTGGATGGTTTGGCAACCAAAGTACAAGAAGGATTTGCATTATTAGTGGAAATGATGAAGGGCTTCCTGTACATAAATGTGCTCCTGATGCACATGCATCAATAACAGCTTTATCAATGTTCTTAGGAAAGATTTGTGGCTGTAGGGCAGAACAGAAAAAAAAGACTGCAATACTTTCATCAAATGTATAAAACATATCCAACCAGGCACAGGAATGCTTTCACAGAAGCATTCAGACTGGGAAAACAGCCTTGCATTGAAGGTGTTTGGTCCTATTCTCTCAGAGCAGGGAAATCTAAAGCTGGACTCTCTCCAGAATTTGCTGCCAGGGGAATGTCAGAGCTGATTCCCACTGCTGAGACTTTCCAACAAAACCAGTGCTATGAAAGCTTTCCTTTAGAAGAACATGGGGAATTCCTCAGATCTTGGATTTTTCCCCTCTACAGTTAAGCAGAGTTCTTCTGGCATTTCTCCAGATTAGAAGAATGCAGACTGGCCCCAGATTGTTCGGGGTGGAAAGTATTGCCAAGCTGCAGGAGAAGCATTAGTGTTCCATTACTGACACTTTTTTTGCCTTTTCTACTTAGTTTGAAGAACCATGTCTTGTTAACTCTTCCTACCTGATCCTGTGCAAAACTCCAGCCATTAACCTGCTGCTGAGGAGTGTCCGTATCAAACTGGAATTTATTCTGGATAATCTGAGCTTTGATTTCAACTCATTGCATCCCATGCCCTTCTCTTATGAAGTCAACCCCATCCTAAAGCCACTGAATGCTGAAGACCCTGCCAAACCATATCGTCACAAGCCAGGAAGTGTCATCTCTGTGGAGGTAAGACAAAAATCAGCTGGAATTAGTGTTCCTTATATGAAGTTTTAAGTTGGTCTCATGCAGTATCCAAGGTTTTTAAAGCATTTGACAGGTTACAATCTGTCACAGCACATCTGCTTCGGCCTGTGAGAAACACTACATAAGAGGAGGGAAAAGAGTGCATCGAAAAAGCCTCTTGAGTCCATAAATAATTGTTAGGGGTTCATAGGGCTTGTGGAAACTTATGTAGTTTGTTTTTTAAGATTTTTTTAATCCTAATAAACTGTATATGAGATATTAGTACTACATTATCCCCACATCCTGTTCTCAGCTGCTGACTATCTCATAACTACTTCAGTTTCCTCTAGAAGTAACTTAGGAGTAAAAGAATCCTGCCAGTGGGGAAGACTTGTTACTAAGTGAAGGCAGGAAAATCACTCATTAAAGATGATACAGAAGAGCACAGTGATTCATATTTTTACTGTACATGCAAGAAGAAATTTCGGAGGTTTTTTTTTTGTATGGAAAGGTACTTTTCAGTCCAGTACTCTAAAAGAAAATAATGGCTGCAGTTGTAGGTGCAGATTCTCCACATGCTCTCTTTTTGCATATGGGTAGAAACTGTGAGGGTGTAAGAGCCTAGAAATGTCTAGACCACTGCCATTGGGATTGAATGCATCTTGGAGATATAGGACAGTTTGAGAAGACTGGAAGAAAACTTTAAAAGACAAGGAGGTTGATATGCCAGCCTGTCGGGATACCCTGACAGAGCTCTGGGCTTAGAAAGCATTAAAGCATAAAAATGTTATTAACATCAGTCAGCATGGTTTTATTAAAAAAAGAAAAAGTCTTAATCCCCCAGAATTAAAGCAGATAAGAGAAATAGCACAGATATGTTACACCTTTGAAAGGCATTGATTGACTCACCTGAGTTTGCAGGTTAACTGACATGAGACTACCTTTTTTAATATACAGAGTGAAGAGCTGAGCTTAGCTGTGCTTTGGCTGAAGAGCCTTAAGAGGACAGGCTATTTATAATTGCACTTATGCAGCGTGCTACAGGTCCTAAAGCTAAATCTAAATCATATGCAACTGGATTTTTTAGCTTACAAAATTAACTCCTGCAGCCAATTCAGATGTGAGCCTAATCAGAGAAGAAAAAAGGCTGCTTTCATCCCGCAGTATTGGTCTCCTCCATCTTCTCTGAAGCCATGGCAATACACAGTTGTTTTTTCCCTGATCTCATGTGCTGTCTAAATCTATTTCAGGGGGAAAATCTAGATCTGGCTATTTCCAAGGATGAAGTTATGGCTATGATTGGGGAAGGAATCTGTGTGGTGAAGACACTAACAAGGAATCACCTCTACTGTGAGCCCCCCTCGGAGCAGCCGGCTCCACGGCACCGCACCAAGCGCGAGGGCACAGACCTGCTCCCAGAGTTCACGGTAGGGAATCAGCAGCACAGCCAGAATTCCTGTCTTTTCTTGAAGCGTGTGCAAGAAGTGAAAGTGGGATGTAAAGTTAGGAAAGGTAGAAGCCCTGCTGAGGGATGGGGGAGGTAACGGGTAGCAAGGAACTTCTCAACCTCTGCTCTTAAAGGCTCAAGTTGCCCAAAAGTAACCAGTATAGCTGGGTTCACTGTGCTGTGGGACAGCTCTTCTAGGCAGCTGGGTGCCCCCTGTGCTCATTCTGGAGAAGCCCTGTGGCTTTGTATTTCATTCCTGCACAGAGAAATTGAATCATCATGGCAAATGCTTTCTTCTTACAGGTTCAGATGGGAAACCTGAACTTCCTCCTGGGCCGAGTGCAGTATGACACCGAAAGCCAGCTCACCTTCCCGCTGGAGGCACAGATTGGTTTGGGTGTCGGTGCATCCTTTGTGGCACTGATTGTTCTGGTCATCGTCTTCATATACAGGTAAAAAATTCTGGCATGTATGAGGCCTTTAAGTTCCTCACGATGTTTTTCAGTGGATGTGACCAAGCGTGTACATCTTGGGCCTGAACAAGGTCACAGTTTTCTTTATTTTGTGCCAAATTCTGAGCCCCCGGTGGTGTTGGGTGAGAGAGGTGTGTTGCACTGCTAGTCACAGTCTGCACTGTGGCTCATTCAGAACCTAATGGGTGTTTCAAGAGACACATCTGGTTTATGGAACACTGTGTGGTATCCTGCAAAGATGATGCTCTGTAGAAATCGCCTCAACACCAACTGCCCTGGCGTCTTTGGCAGCAACACAGCAGTTGGCAAGGAAAGTTCCTTGGGTTAGTGCCACCAGGAACAATTTTGCTTCTTATTGCAGGAGGAAGAGCAAACAGGCTCTGAGGGATTACAAGAAAGTTCAAATCCAGCTGGAAAATCTGGAAACAAGTGTTCGGGACAGATGCAAAAAGGAATTCACAGGTCAGTCACTGAACTCCTGGGTTCTTGCAGCTTCAGGGAAATTTTGAGAACCACCCTCAACCCTCTCTTTCCATTCCTGTGTACTTGTCTGCGTAGCTCAAAGCAGACTATAATTTATCCTGTGCCAGTGCATAGAAACATAGAGCCAAATTCTTCCTTTTTAATTCTTTGATTCAGAGCACAGTGATCTGTACAGACCTCTCTCATTCTCCACTTCATCATCCAGACTCAGATGAAGAGCAAAAGTTGAGACAGCACACTTCAAGGGATCTTAAGAGCAACTATTAGCCCAGTCTTTGTGTAGGGCAAGTTGAATTGCAGCTCATGTTCTGAGCTTACAAACCTTGTACTTCAGCTCTTACAGCTGTAGGAGACCTGGGGCTCTGAAACTCTGCATGTGACTGAGACTGTAGTCCCCAGCTAATGTGTGAAGGAGTGAGGAGCAGGTCTCTAATACTCTGTCTTAGCTGTAGGTAATGCATGTAATCACAGATATGTGCTGAATAGTGGCTTCCTCTTTATAAAATTGGAAACTAGCTCCTGATTGGAACTTTCCTCATGCTATTTCTCCTGCTGCCTAGTCTAGTTTTAAATATTCTAGCAATGAGACCCCAGTATGCCTCTTCCTGACAGGAAATATCCTTCCTTTTTCTCAGTCCCATGCTGCTGGCCCAGGTTCCTCCACTTACCTTATGCTCTGCACCATCAGTTGAGATCATGTCAGTTGTGTCATCCTCATGGGCATTTTCCTTTCCCTCAGACCTGATGACTGAGATGATGGACCTCACAAGTGACCTTGTGGGCACAGGGATCCCCTTCCTGGACTACAAGTCTTACGCAGAACGCATTTTCTTTCCGGGCCACCGTGAGTCACCACTGCAAAGGGACCTTGACATCCCTGAGTGCCGGCGGCAAACAGTGGAGCAAGGCTTGGTCCAGCTCTCCAACCTCCTCAACAGCAAGCTCTTCCTCACCAAGGTAATGTCACTCTCTCTGCTGGCAGCCTGCTGTGGGGCCAGAGCCACTGGCAGCAGGAAGTGGGCAGGGTCTCTTAAGGTTCATTCCTTAATAGTTCCCTGCACCGCTTCTTCCAAGAGCCAGCAGCTGTGACTGCTTTGTTTTCAGCAGATTCACACACTGGCTTATCTCTCTCCCCACCAGTTCATCCACACTCTGGAGATTCAGCGCACTTTCTCTCCGAGAGACCGGGCCTTATGTGGCATCACTGCTCACGGTGTCGCTGCATGGGAAGCTGGAGTACTTCACTGACATCCTCAAAACGCTCCTGAACGACCTTGTGGAGCAGTATGTGGCCAAGAACCCCAAGCTGATGCTGCGGAGGTGAGTGAGCCAGCCATGGTCCCACTGGCAGCTACCTGAGGGGACAGAGCCTTTCTGCCTGGCTGGCAAGCTCTGAAAGACTCTGCCAAGTCTTCTAAGTCTTCAAGTCTTCTACCAAGTCTAATCCCACTTTACTGTTTAGAGGTCCTTGGGTTCACAGTCATGCCATATTTGGAAGCTAAACTGAGATATCTCCCATGTTTAGATCCCAAATAGCCTCCTATCTGGTCCATTCTTCTGATCTGAACACATTTCCCTTGTTTGAGACCCTACCAGAGGCTTTCCACTGTTCCCTGCTTCTTTTCTCTCCAGTTCTGTAATTTGGTGCCTCCTTCAGGCTGATAAGTGCTTCCAATAAGTAGTGTCGAAAGCTTTAAGCTTGCTGTTCTCGAAAGGCTTTTTTTTCCGGTCCATTCTGTATAATGATTTCGTGTACTCTTCTCTCAGAGGGAGTGATCTTCACCTCCAAATCTCCCCCTGTTCTGCACAACATTCCTGTGACCAACCCAATGCTCTCTTTCAGGACAGAAACAGTGGTAGAGAAGCTGTTAACCAATTGGATGTCCATCTGCCTGTATGCATTTGTGAGGGTGAGTTCTTTGTCCTGTTGTGGTGTGGAGAGGCCAGAAGAGGAGACACAGGCACAGCTTTGCTTTATGCTTCACTCGTAGCTGAAATAGTGCCAGGGTCACCCTGTATTTCAGGGTGAGGAATGAGAGCTGGGCTGCTCATTGGGAACAGGGATGCTTAAATCAGCATTAATACCACTTGTTGTTTCCAGGGTGTGTCACCAGGTCATGGAGGCCTCAGTGTAGCTCCTTTATCTTGAAGCACACAGGCCACAGGCTGGTCTGTGCATGGGAGGACAGATGCTGGTCTAATTCCTTTTCTGGAGGGCTGGGGGATGGCAAGGAGTCTCTCAGATTATTGACACAGAGACAGAACAATGCCTTGGTCACGTGCATCTCTCTGGTAGCTGAACGGTGCAGTTTTCCTGTGCATGGAAGCAGGAGCTGTTGGCACAGGCTCTATCTTTGCCTACTGTGGCTCAGCTGCTGTATCCTCAGTCCTGCTTGATATCCATGTTTCCAAGCCTGGGGCTCTGCTGGGAGGAGCAAGCTGAATTTCTCTCCTTCCTTTCCATGCCAGGATTCTGTCGGGGAGCCCCTCTACATGCTGTTTCGAGGAATCAAGCACCAGGTGGACAAAGGGCCAGTTGACTGGGTGACAGGGAAAGCCAAATATACCCTGAATGACAACCGCCTTCTGAGAGAGGACCTGGAGTACCGCACTTTGGTAAGGGCCAAACCTCCTGTCCTCTCTGCTACAACAGGGCTGAGTGTCTCTGCTCCCATAACCAAGGCACAAGTGCAGCATTCTGCCACTGTCTCCTGGGAGCCGGGTTTGTTCCAGCAACGAGTCAGTAGATGATGAAGAGCTCTGCTAAATCAGGCACTTTTGCCCCAGGCTGATAGGAGCCTTCACCGCAGTCATCTGGTCTATGTGCTGTGTCTAGAAATAAGGGGATGATGTTGCTGATGGCACATAGAAGCTCCTCCCCAATGCTGTTGAGCTGGCTTCCAGCTCTTGCACAAGGCTAAGAACACAAGACTGAGGTGTTTAACATCTGTGATGTTTTCTTTTCTGAATCTCCCAGTGAAAGGACTAACTGTTAAACTTGCCTGAATGCCAGCCATCAAAGGTGTAAATGTATCAAATGTAATCTTATCAGCTGAGTAGCTGTGAATTTTTCTTCCCCAGACATTAAATGCTTTGACACAAGCAGGAGTTGGTGCAGGAGGGGCAGAAGACTCTCAGGGGATTTCTGCGAAAGTGCTGGACTGTGACACCATAACACAGGTGAAGGAGAAAATCCTAGATCAGATCTATAAAGGGACGCCATACTGTCACCGGCCAGACCCAGACACCCTGGACCTCGGTGAGCAGACCTCTTTGGTGACAAAACTCAGTGAGGAAGTGAAGGAATGGTGGTTTGCTGTCTGTGCACAGCACCTTGGCATGTGTGACATTTGTCACTCTCTACTGAGTGTGCAGAATCACTGATCAAGGGTCTTGTACTCTGGCTGGACACAACAGGGAAGAGGCAGGGGTGGGAAAGAAGCAGTTGGGTTCAGCCTTTTTCACTTCATGGTGTTCTTTGCCAGACTCAGAACACAGCAATGGCTTGGGCAAGGAGATATGGAAGAAAAGTATGGAAAACATGTGGGAGGGAGGAGGATTTGAGTACAGTGCAAAGATACTGTGGGCATGGACTGGCACTTCCTGGCAGTGAAGTCAATGGCAGCCTCTTAAAAATATATGTCAGGGAGGATTTTGGCCATGGTAGTTAATGAATGGTAGAACTTACACTGGGAGAGAAAACACTCGGTTTTCCATCTTCTTAATTCTGTTGGTTAATAGTGGTGGTATTTAGGGATGAGAAGGTACTCAGGAAATAGTAGCTGATAAGAACTATGGGTACATATTTGTGGTTTGAACCACCTGCTTGAAGAGTCAAAATCTGACAGAATTTATAGGAACGTGACAGGTGGAACCTGGGAGGCCATGAGGCCACCTGACCCTGTGCTCAGAGGGGTCTGTCCTGTGACTACAGGACTCAGCATCATCACAGACACTTGCTCAGGTTATGTTATCTGTGAAATAGCACAGGTAAAAGTTGACAAGGACCAGAGAGTGTGTAACAAGGTCAGCCAGGTTGATGCAGATGATGCCTCTAATTAGCAGTTAATCCTTTCATTTCCTGTGTTTCAATGGCTGCAGAGTGGAGATCAGGACTGGCAGGTCATCTGATACTGTCTGATGAGGATGTGACGTCTGTTGTTCAAGGAACTTGGAAACGTCTGAACACTCTTCAGCATTACAAGGTCAGAACTCAGTCTGCCATTGCCTTATCTCTCCTCTCATCCTTCTACACAATGTCATGCTCTGTTTGTGGCTCTGGCTCCTGGTGGACCACTGTCAAAAGGTTGGACCTTTCTTACAGAGCATATTCAAGTTAAGTCAGTGCTGTGGCTGCAGCCTGACTTCAGCAAGCACAGCCCTGTCTTTATCCCATACCTGAGATGTGGACATGTGTAGGGCTTGGAAGGATAGGCACAAGTTCATACTGCAGTGAAGGTGATGTGCAGGATCTGTTCCTGTTCCAGGCCAGATCAGTTAGGAGGCGATGACGCTCTGAGCTGCCAAGTACTTTCTAACAATGGAAAGAGGGATTTTTTTAAAATTACCTTGCACCAGTATGTTGTATCTTGCACCAATATGTCAGTACCTTGTGTTCTGAACACGTACAGTACGTGTTCTGGATGTGAATGACCTCAGTCCCTGAGTATTATCTTCATTGCACTTTGAACATTTGTTTTCTAATTGGTACAGACAAAATTTTCTCACCCTCAGGAAAGATGGTGATGGTGCCTCAAAATCCCTGTTTCTGTCCCTATTTCTAGTGATGGTACAGCCTGTTTTGGTCTACAAGCACTTGCCTATTGTGCTGATGAGAAACATGCCATTTGTTTTGAATGTTGTTGTTTCACTTGTGTGCAGGTGCCTGATGGAGCAACAGTAGCACTGGTCCCACGCCTGACCAAGCACATCCACAGGGAAAATCAGGATTACATCCCAGGAGAAAGTGAGTTTGATGTCTTGTTCTCATAAAATGACTTTAGAGCACTTGCCATTTAGTGGGACAAGTCTCTTGCCACAGCCCCAGCTTTATGCTGATATAGAAGGCTGACACATGCTTTGGACCCTTGTAGGATTGTCAGAAAATGTGAAAGCTTGGTCAGGTGAGGTCAGAGAAAAGCGAAAGTGTGAGAGCAGAGGAGAAAGCTGGGCTGGGTGTGAAAATGCAGAACAAGCACAGTTGTCTGACTCTCTAGGGCTGACTGCAGTCTGCAACTTGGAGAAATCTTAATAACCCTCAGGTGCTGAGCCTGAGGGGGTGGTGGGATACCAGGCAGTTTCCTTACTGCCTGGCAGAGTGAATAAATCCATGGATACTCCTGTGGTGTGAGGGATAGTAGCCACAGGCTGCAGCTTAAAGATTCAAATTGGATATGGAACAATACTCCTTCAGCAAAAGGGTGGTTCAAACTTGAAACAGACCACTGGAGTGGTGGGGGATCTCTGTGTGGAGAAGTTTTGAAGACCTTGAAGGTTTTGGGTGAAGAAAGGCAACCTGTTGTACTGTTGGCAATGGTTGTACTCTGCAGAAGGCTGGATAGAGGCCTCCAGAGATTCCTTCCCATTTGTGTTCCTGTTATATTGGGAAATCTTGCTTCCTTGGGGCTCACCTGGCCAAGGTCTACTGTTAGAGGGCCAACACTCATCTGTAAACAATTACTTGGTTTAGAAACACCAATGCTGGAGGATGCAGATGAAGGTGGGATCAAACTGTGGCACCTGGTAAAACCAACAGAAGAGCCAGAGCTTCCCAAGCATCGGCGTGGGAGCTTAAGAGATCGGGAGCGAGCCAAGGCAATCCCAGAGATCTATCTGACACGTCTGCTCTCAATGAAGGTGAGAAGAAGCACAGATTGTGTTGGGCTTGGGATCTTGCCTTCCCTCATAACCCCCAGCAGATTGCAAGGGTGTGTGTGAAGATGAAGCAATACCCTTTACCTGCAGTGGCTTTGAGTACATTTGAGTCTTCTCTACATTTTGCTTTGTTCATGAGCTTCTCCCTGGCCTCTGTTCCACAAACCACAGGGGCCTCTTTCCTCCTTCGCTGCTGCTCCCTTCAGTTGGAGTGGAGTACCCTTGGATGGGCGAGGGGCTGTCACTGAGAAGAGGCTGATCTCTCATCTCTGAGGCCTGGGCTCTCTATTCTTCTCTGCTATGCTGACCCTGTCCTACTTGATTTTTCACAGGGCACTCTGCAGAAGTTTGTGGACGACTTGTTCCAGGTGATCCTCAGTACCAACCGCCCTGTCCCTCTGGCAGTCAAATACTTCTTTGACCTGTTGGATGAGCAGGCCTTACACTACGGGATCGCAGACCCTGAGACCATCCATATCTGGAAGACAAACAGGTAGGGTGTTCCTGAGGGCCCTGGAGGAGGCACTGCTGACTTGCTCAGAGCTTGCAAAGTGACAGCCACCTCTGCCTACTGAGGAGGAGCAAAATGCAGGTGCAGGGCACCAGACCATAGGATGAAGAGCTGGTTTTGCTGGGAGGGCAAAGCAGGGAGATGCAGTAACATGTAAAATATCTTTCAGCACTGCAGGTGCTACCTTTGCTGATGCACTTCTGTCCTCTCTACAGCCTCCCCCTGCGGTTCTGGATCAACATCATCAAGAACCCCCAGTTTGTTTTTGATGTGCAGACGTCGGATAATGTGGACGCTGTGCTGCTGGTCATTGCACAGACCTTCATGGACTCCTGTACCATAGCTGACCATAAGTTAGGGCGGGTGAGTACAGAGGGAGAAGGGAGCATGGTTGGCACAGAAAGTTGAGCAGTGCTGCCTTAGTAAGGCAATAATGTTTACATAGCATCACGGGGACAGCAGGCCAGGCTCCCCCTGGCTTCCATGTGCAGCTGGAGAGTAATGGGGACTCCTGGGAAGAGAGGAGGGAGGATCAAATTATGTTTAGCAACAATAAATTGTTGAGGAGTGCTCTTTATTTGCAGCTTGCAGCTACTTGGGGGACAGAGCTAAACTCTAGTTGGCTGTGGCAGACAGTGGGAGTCATAGGATGCTACTTGGGACGTTTGGGTTGGCCATTAGAAAGACTTTCCACCATCACTACTCACCCTGTGCTGAGGGTGGAATAGTCCTGCACAGGTCACCAGAGATAGGATGCGTGGATCTCTGGAGCACATCAGGCATCAGCTGTGCAAAGCCACAGCCAGTGTGATCTCATACTGGTGATCACCCAGCTCCAAGGGGAAGGCTCAACTAGGGATCCCAGGGGTCCCTTCATCAACACATCTCAGGGTACCTCAGACTGCATTACTAGAAGAGAGCCTGCTATTTGAAGTGCCTCTCCATACAGAGGACAAAATACTCCTGATCACAAACAAATGACAGAAAATAGAAGTGATGGTGTTACCTGCTGAGGTTAGTCCACAGCACAATAAAGGAGCTTTTCATAACCAATTCTGGTTTTGGATGTTCAAGGACTCTCCAATCAATAAGCTGCTTTATGCCCGAGACATTCCTCGCTACAAGCAGATGGTGGAAAGGTAAGTGATGGATGTGAGGGGTTGTAGTGTCAGCAGTGAGGAGGAGAAACCATGCACTAATTGCCTGTGTGCCCCTGTCTAGGTACTACGCAGACATTCGTCAGACCATCTCTGCCAGTGACCAGGAGATGAACTCTGCCCTGGCTGAGCTGTCACGGGTAAATAAAAGTATTTCAGCAGTCACCTGGCCACCCACCTGTGTATCCAGGAGAGAGTTACTAATGCAAAAATGAGATATTCCAGCTGAGTGTGCAGTTCTGCTCGGACACACTGACTGTGCCCAGTGGCTGCCCTGCACCACAGGGACAGTGAGGGTCTGCCCAGGCAGCACTGGAGAGAAGAGAGGGTAGTCAAGTATTCTGGGCAAGAAATACATGTGATTTTTCCTTTGCTAGGAACTGTTGGTGAATTCCCTTTCCTCTTAATGAGCTCTTAATGAGTTGTGAGGACACAGAATTTGACAGGACAATTGTGAGGTGTCTCACAGTTTTGTCTAATTTCTTCTCTTATTACCAGAATTACTCAGGTGACCTCAATTCCCTGGTGGCTCTACATGAATTGTACAAATACATCAATAAATACTATGACCAGGTGAGTGTGTGTTCCAGGTATGAACAGGCCTTTCTTCTTCTACCACCCAAACAAAAAAAACTACAAAAATTAACAATTAAGAGCAGCCAGAGTATTCCAGCACTGTGTATTGTTTCATTGGCATGCATAACTCATGTAATGAGTTTGCTTTATTCTTATCAAAGAACAAGGGAGGAGATCAGCAAAAAGAACTTATATCTAACATGGAGGCTCTTGGGATTTCATGTACACTTCTTCATTTTTACTCCAATACCAAGTACTCTACTTAAAAAAGAAATGCAGTTAGTTCAGATTAATTTACTGAAGACTTAATTTTCGGGTGAAAAGTTTAGTATTCTTTTTGCCCTGTGAAGTCTATAACTTACTACAGTGAATCTAGAATTCTTCTTCTGTGGTTAATTTGAGATTAATTACTACGTACCCACTCTAGACTAGAGCATGCTGAATTCCAGCTTGAGGTTCTCCATGATGTGTGGAGTTAAGCTGGTTGGGTGTCATGTGCTGGGGAAAGGCTGCCAGTGAGCTCTGTCTTGTTGCAGATCATTACTGCCTTGGAAGAAGACCCAACGGCACAGAAGATGCAGCTTGGATATAGACTGCAACAGATTGCAGCAGCTGTGGAGAATAAAGTCACAGATTTGTGACAGGCACAGACAGACTGCTCTCCCCCAGCTGAATGGGGACAGTGCTCATCCTAGCTGATAAACAGGGTGTCCTGCTGCCATTGGAACCAGACTCTCCAAGGAACCTGCGGGTGATATGAGCAAGGGGATGGCCAAGGCAGTACAAAGTACAAGCGTCCTTGCATCTCAGAGAATATTTTTTTACAGGTCTTTTTTTCTTTTTAAAAGCAAAATGAAACAGAAAAAAAGGACAAACTTTGTTTTTTCCCTGGCAGACTGCTGAGGGGCCACACAGGTCCTTCCTACAGATGTTACGTGAATGTGCCAAGTTTCTAAACCATGTTATTGAAGAGCCAGGTGACAACACCAAGCATTGTGTCCTCAGCCTTGTACGGATGCCCTTTCCAGCGCTGGAGCACTCCCTGCTGCAACCACTCACTTCCTTGGGGATCAGGAAGCTTTTCCTGGGTTGACCGCTGTGCTGATCTCTGTCCCCAGCTAGCAAGCACTCCTGAGAAACTCCTTGCAGCAATGTCTCTGCTGGTCCCAGAAGTTGGATATAGAAAGGAGAGTGTCTGATGGTGAAGGTCTCTTGCTCCCCAGTGCTCTGGTCTCTGACAGCTCGTACGTGACACCTGCTTGGCTGGAACGTGCTCACCAGCATGGCTGCTTGCCATGGGGCCCACTGTAAATGAACAGCACCCCTTCAGCCTTTCCCTCAGAACAAATTCAGTGTGTGAGAGTTGCTGCCTGGCTCACTTTGGTCTTCACTGACCCAGCTCGGATCTGTCTTCCTGGTTCCTTGTGGTCAGAGATTGCCCTGCTCTTTGGAAAAGCACAACAAATGCCTTGTGCCACTCCCCGTTCCTCCATTGTCCGGCTGTTCTGCTGCTCTGAACTGGACTTGTAAATACCCTCAGAAAGTTAATGTATTTAAATGCTAAAGGAGAATGTTTAACTTTGTGGCTTTGAGACAAAGCTTTTCTTGGAGAAGTATCTCTGTGCACTTCTACTGACAAACGTCTGTCAGCACTGGAGCAGTTTTCTCCACTGCTTTGTCTGCAGGGATAACTCGTAGGTGTCTCTGTTGTCATACCAGCAGCTCGCCTTTCCCCACACCTCAGTCCCAGGCTCTGTGTGTGCTCTTCTCTTAGGCTTGCCTTACACCTAACTCTCAGCTCCACTGCTCAGACTCTCCTGTTGTGGCACATAGGGTTAATTGGTGAGCTGTGAACTCAAAGGAGCTGTCAAGTACAACCATGATGTTCCCAAGGAGGGTCGGGTGTCCTGCAAAAAGGAATGATTTGTGCATGGAGGAGAGGCCTGGAGCAGGCACAAGCACAGTTAGGTGGCAGCTGTCACTGGGCAGCTCCTGACTGCTCCCTCCTTAGCTCCTCCACTTTGTGAACAGTCCTCTGCCCTTCTAGGAGCTAATTTATAAGGGTGCTCTACTTTATAAGGGTTCTCTTCCCCCCCCCCGCTGCTAATTCCACACTGATGTCCTGTGTGCCTGGGGCAGGTAGACAGGTCTGACTCCTCTGTCACTACTCTGAGGTGGTGATTGTGTGCGCCAGGAGGTAGCAGAGCTAGAACAGAGCAGGATCACATCCCTACCTCTTTACATTGAATATAGCAGTAATTCAGGCCTGCTCCATCAGCCCTGTGGCTTTGTGCGAGTGCTGTGCAGTTGCAAAATTGTTCTTGGAGCAATGTAACAACAGGCTAATGCTGGCCTCTCTTCCTACAAAGCTGGCTCTTCTGTGACCCTCTCTCAGCAGTATAGCAGTATTCCCAGGTACACGGTGTGCCCAGAGTATGAGCAACATCCCTGTGCAACCTTCTGCTCCTGTCCTGCTGTATGGAGCAGCAGGGTGGCTGGCTGGCTCCTGCCAGGCAAAGATGGGGCTACAGAGTTTGGCTCTTTCCCCAGGTGAGGACCATTTAGGGTCTCACTCCTGCCTGACCACCCATTTCCACAACATAAATGGGAACTTAGCATCTCTGAAACCTTTGTCTTCACTAAATCTGATTAAATTCATCCCCCCCCCAAAAAGCTGAGTGGAGGAAAGGACTGATGGGTGGGAAAAAGGCAATACAATGCATGTCAGTAAAGCCCATTCCTTTAGGGACTGCAGGAGGAGATTTCTTGGTTTGAGGCAGGTGCAGGTATAGTTGTGAAGTAGCATTGTCCCCTTGTGTGTTGGTGGATGGACTTTCTGCCCTAGGAAACAAGAGCTAGTTTGTGGCCTCTCCAACTTCCTGAGTGTCTGCCAGAAGCCACAGAATCTCTGCTGGATTTCTGACTGCAGACTGTCAATGTCTGCCCCTATTTTTGCAGAATTATCTCTGCACTTTCCCAGAACAGGGTGGCTTGAGGCTTAGTTCTCATTCCACCTCCCACTGGTATCCACATCCTCCCTGCTTCTCAGTAGTGTTCTTGAACGTTGGAAATTATCTGCTTTCTCCAAGTGCATCTGTGAAAGTCTCCTTTTATTAGAGCAATAATCAAGACTTAAAAATAGAGCTAAACATAGGTGATTGACTTACTTAACATCTTCAGCTTGTCCTTGCATGGCTGGACAGGACACACTGCCTAGTGCAGGTGCAGTGAGAGTGGAAAGCTGATAGTGCCCATCTCCTCTGGTCCACCTGTCCTCGGTGTTCTAGATACCAGCATCCTCCTCCCTGTGGACACACCCTGAAGGCCCTCACTGGGCTCAGCTTGGGTGTTTAGGCATGGCTCCTCTTCTCTCCGTCCGTGCCCCTCTCCTGTGGCAAAATCCATTTCTATGACAGGTTTCTGTTGCATTTAAATTTGCACAAAACAGGTTTTATTATGAAATTCCCTATTGCAGGGAAAACTTCTTTATTTATTCCTCATGATCCTTCCAAGTTTTTTCCAGTCTCTGCCTGATTCCACAACCAAACGGACATTCCTTGTCAAAGACAGAGAATCCTGTCTGGATGTTCCTGTTTGCTTACAGGGAGCAAGTTCTGTGGGCACCAGCAGAGAGAGCCCTGCCACCGTGGCCAGCCCCCTGCTGCAGGACACAGGCACAGCCAGGGGATGTCACGGCTCCAGTGGGACTCCCAGGGCAGTGATGTTCCCGAGCAGCAGGCACACAGCTTTATTTAGCGCTGTGGTCAGAGGGAGGGACTTGCTTCTGCCGTGGTCTGGGTGAAAGGCTGAGAACTGATCAGTATTAAGATAAATCTCCGTTAGTGTATTTGAATGCCTCTCCCGTTGGCACGATGAAGCACAGCTGGCGCCCACGTGACGTAGATGTGAGAGCTCTTGCTTTCATCTGTCTGGTGGCAAATTTACGCTGTACCTGAAAGCTTTTTTTTTGGTTGAAATGATGGCTAATTTTTTAAAATGAAGATAGAGGGTTCTTGGATGCTGCTGCCTTGGTGGAATGCTGTTTCTTTTTCAGGTGTGCCCTGGTTGCAGCAAGGTGCTGCCTTTTTTTTTTTCTTTTTTTTCTTTTTTTTTTTTTTTTTTTTAGTTGGTTTTTTTTGTGCCTTTTTTGTGGGGATGATTATTTTGGTTTCCAGAACACCCAGGGCATTTGCTCTTATAGTCTTTTTCCTGGTCCTCTGTCCTGGTGACTCTGCCCTCTCCCAGCCTTGTGACTTGGTGTTTGTCTGTCTGTTATGGTATGGCCTGACCTGCATTTATGCCCTGCCACACCTTAGGTTCTGCTCAGAGCACCCAAGGTACTGTCTTTCTCAAATTGGAATTAATAATTAATATAAAAAGCTTGAAAAAAATCTGAATTTTGTTACATAGTGTAATAACTGTTTGTAGATACTGTTCTGAGATGTAGGAATCTATTGGTGATATAAGAGGTTTTGTCTGTAAATAATCAGTTTAGAGTCCAAATGATTTTAATAAAGAGAATTCTTACACAATAATTCAATAAATTTTAATATACAACCTCTGTGTCATGCTTGTATTGCGTGATGACGCAATTACGTAGAATATATTTGCCTCTTTTTCTTCCTAAGTGGAAACTGTGTACTCTTAAGCACCAGGACCTGGAAACTGTGTGAGGAGCAAGGCTTTTCCCTCCTCCCCTAGACTGTGTTCCTTCAAGATAACCTTGTGCCACCTTCCACCTGCATCCCTCTGCAGTTTCCAGAGCTCAAATACCATCCTTGACCACGGGAGGAGGCAGCCTCCCTCCACAGACACTCGTGTTGGGCTGGCACTGGGGGCACAGGGTGCGTGGCAGCTCTGGCTGTGGTCTGTCACCATGGGGAAGGGTTGCTGAAGGTACACTCTTGTCACCAGCGTGTGGCAGAAGCCAGTGTTCCTAATTTACCAAAACAATTTAATTTTTAAATGAATTTCACAGTTCTTCCCAGAGAGCAATCTGGCTTCTGGCCCATCTGTCCTCTTTTCTTCCCCTCTTTTACTAGCAGAGTTTTGTACAGTCTGCTTCTCCCCCTCTTCTAGTCCCTCCTCTCTGTACTCTGTGTGTTCTTGTTGCCCTTTAAGGGGTCACAGACCACTTGTTCCCCGCATGCTGCCCCGCAGGGCTCAGCACCCGGCCTGGCGCAGCCTCTGCCCCCTCCCTTGGTATTTTCAGTGCAGGGAAGGCAGGTGAGAGCAGAGGGGCACAGGCAGGGGGAGAACCGCTCTGGGAGGCCCTGGCCTGGGTTTGGCAGCCTGGAGCTGCAGCAGAGCTACTGCAGGCAGGGTTAACCCTTCGCTGCAGAGCTGGGGCCCGCTCTCTGCAGCCTCAGCCAGGAAACCCGAGCTGTGCGAGCCCAGGGCCCCAGCGAGGGGGAGGCCAGGCCATGCCCAGCTTCGGTGTGAGGCTGCAGCTTGTGGCAGTGGGGAAAAAAAAACGTGATTCTTACTGTGTGTGGCCTTTTCCTCCCCTGCGTTGCATGGTGCTGGGATGCCCGGGTCCCCCCAGGGCTGCGGGGAGGATGCTGCTGCGCTTGCTCTCCAAGAGAAAGGAACAGGGGAAGCGTGGGCTCTGTGGCCACCAGCACCATGCTGTGATGGTGTTCGGCTGTGTGCAGACACTGCTGGAGAGGCTGAGGTTCCTCAGGTCCAGCAGTGTGGCATACGGACTGGTCTGGGAACAGGGATGGCTGTGCCAGGCAGAAGATGGTGCCGCAGGAGCAAGTCCTACTGACACAGTGCTGGGAGCAGGGGGAAGTCAGGCAGCCCCATGGTTTCTGGGTGTGGGGCAGGCAGAGCAGAGGGGGAGGGCTTCTCTGTTTCCTTTCAATAGAGCTGTGAATTTCCCGCTATAAATAGTTGCTGTGGAGACTGTGAATCTACAGCAGGCTGACAGGCCTGCTGCCAGGGAGGCAGGGAGAGGCCAGCAGTAAAGTGAATCCACCGCAGCTGTCTGAGGTCTCCTGCTCTGCCTAAGCCAAGGTTGTTCCCAGAAGTGGTGCTGTGATCTGATACCCTGCCCCACTCCTCACCACGTCCATCCAGTGATGCAGAAGTTTGGTGGGCTCAAGGACACCCCTCCTGGGGCAGCGCAGACTAAAATCAGAGCAGGACCAGCTGGTATCTCACTTTGGGGAGCTCCAGAACGAGCCAGATGACAAAGGAGTGGCATGTCCTGCCCATGAGCTGCTGCATGGTGAGTCTGTGCTGGGCCCTGGGGCTCAGAGCCCCGCCAGGGCCACTTGTGTGCTGCGTACTGTGACTTGCAGGGATGCTGTGCTCAGCAAGGGCTTGTAGGTCTGAGGTGGTGCAGAAGCTGAAATTGCTCTGGTCTCCAAAGGTCTAGGTGTCATAAGGCATGACTGGTGCTGGGCAGCTCTGTACACTGTTCCATGCAGGTTGGGTGGTGGAGTCCAGGCCAGACATGGAGCATCACTCCTTGTCCATGGCTCTCACAAATCAGGCAGGAGCAATTCTTGGGCTGAAGTTCTCTGAGCTAGTCCAGGCCTGCAGCAATTCAGTGGGTTCTGCGCAAAATATTTCAAAGGACAAACACAAAATAAGTTGTATTTAATGTGAAAGTGACAAGAAATGAAGGATTAAAAGCAGCAATTGTCCTTTATCACAAAGCTTAGAAAAATGCATTTTACTCTCCTGTACCAAGTTGCATAGCAACACTCTTCATCTTTTGCCAGTGCTTCCATCCAGAGAGGGTGGATGGAGGTAAATCTCGCATGCCTAAGGATGGACTTGTCTTGCCTCTGCAGCAACAAGGCCACAAGGGCCCAGTGAAATGCCCAAAAGCTCCATCAGCCCTAGGGCTAGGAGGAGTCTTACACTTTGGGTCTGCCTCTGGGTCCTATTTTCTCACTGAAGTCTCCTATCAGCAGAACACTCCACCAAGGGAAGAAGCTGTTGAACTCCCATCTTCACACACTCATGGGTTTTCCTTTGGCAGGTGACTGGTAAGCCACATAATTAAAATTTTCTTGCTCTCATCTCAGGCCCTGCTGTCCTCATGATGTGAGTGAAGAAGGCTCAGGCAGGTGCTGGTGGTGCAGGAGTGTGAGGGTACTGATAAGATTAGTGATTACTGATATTAATTTGTGCACAAATAAGGAAATTTTTGATTTCAGCTCTGTTTCATAGGTAAGATGTCAGCAAGTATTTGCTGTAAAGAGTGGCCATGCAGACATGCAGCATCCAGGAGGCTTATACCTGGAGACTGATTCTGAACAGTGTAAATGCAAGCATTAGAGGTGTAGAAATGTGAGGAGGGAGAGGCATTTTGAGCTCCTTTCAGACTTCTATGCAGGCTTGGGTGAACAGAGTAACGTTGGCTCTGGCACTTTGGGTTTTCCCTGACAGGATGAAAGTCTTGAGCCCAGTCTGACCCTTAACTAGAGCTGTGTTGAGAGCTCACTGGGTGCCCAAAGGCAGGCTGTGCTTCTAGCTGCTGTGCTGGGTGAGGAGCATCAGCACGTGGAAAGAATCTTTAATGTTTTTGAATAAGTCACACCTCTGTTTCAGCAAGAAGATGTTACTGTTCCAGAACAACTTGCTGCCACCAGCACTGCAAGCCCTCTATAACTATTTCTGAAAATCCTTTGGTCAGGAGAGTTCTTAGCCTTAGCGACCTGATTTGGAGGATTTAAAGGTCAATATTTCTACCGGTGCTTGTGGTCTATGGGCATTACTATCACCTGTCTCGAGCTCTGACAGTGTGTGCTAGCCTGAAGCTTCAGCTGTACAGCAGGTGACATTTCCAAATTATAAAAGGCTAGGTTGGGAGCGCCCCAGCTACTGTGGCTTAAATCTATATTTCATTAGCAACAAGGGCTCTGGGATGCTATTTCAGGTGACCAGTACTGAAGCCAGTCCTACATTGGTGCTGCAGCACTGGGGGACAGCAGTTGGATCAGTCTGTCTGTGCTGTCTTGGTGTTTATACCTTGGGCTGTCATAGTAACAAACCCCTTGTCAGGATGTCCTGTGGTCTTGCTGGGATGTCACAGGACAGTCAGTGATAAACCCATGCTCCAGCCCCAGGGCTGGGCTGTGGGTAGAGCAGCACTGTAGTGTTCAGAATGCAAGTTCTATTTCACACCCCTCTGGAGCAGGAGCCTTCTCCTGCCAGCCAAAGCCCAGATTCCCTCCTCAGGATGGGCATGGGGGGTGGTGCTTTCCCTGGCTGTGGGAGGGGATCCCACAGACCCTGCTAAGGCCCTGAAAATACACACTAGGAAACCTGAGACTCCCACCTGGCCCTGGCCCGGGACTAGCCTGCCAGCTTTCCTCTTCTGAACTCTTAAAATAATCCCTGTCTCCCTGAGGTGCCAAAAGTGTTTGTAACAGCCTGACTCCAAGAACTGCTGAATGGAATGGGAAGGAAGGGGGTGAGGGCACAGCAGAGGTACAGCCACCTTGCTGCTCTCCAGCTCTCTTGAAAGGAGTAAAGTGCTGAAGATCACACCACTCGTGTCCCACAACTTGGTGTCCCACTGCCTCCATCCCCTCGTGCCAGGATCTGCCACGCTGCAGGGCCATGGAGGAGCAGGTGCAGCAGGAGATGCCATCAGCCCAGCACACAGGTCAGTCCTTGGGCATGAGACTCCAGAGATGAGATCATGCCAGGCTCTTCCCAGGCTAGAGGGGGCCACTGGGACCCGTCAGGCTGTCCTCAGCTACCCATTCAGTCTAAGAGCATTTAGAGATGTCACTAATATCTGTTGGCAATGGTTTTCCACAGAAGGCCACCACCCCATGCAGGAGGGAGAGATGTTCAACATGCAATACCAGGTGCTGCACAAGCTGGGATGTGGCGCCTTTGCCACTGTCTGGCTGTGCCAGGACATGAGGTGAGGGACTGAGTGCTATTCAGGGAGGTGGGAAGGGGTGGCTGATGTCCTGGGCAGGGCTGGCCCCTCTTACAGAAACAGCAGAGCACGGCCTGGGAGCACACTGGGCATACCTGAGCCCAGGGAAAACCTGACAGCAAGATCAGTGGGGTGCAACGAGCAGAGCTGGTCCCCAGAAATCAAAGAATGTAAATGAGGTGAGATCAGCCCTTGCTCTGTATTTTCTTTTCTCGTTTAGACCCTGCAGTATCCATGCTCTTTTTCTCTCCAGTCCCTTGCTGGTCCCTGGGGCAGCTGTGCTGCCAGATGCCAGTGGGAGGGATGCCCATGGGCCCGGCGTGCTGCAGACCGAGGCCAAGGCTGCCTGCAGAAGGGCAGCACCCTCCCTGGGGAGCCCAGGGCTGGCTGACTGGGAGAAAGGGAAGTGCTGCCGGTCAGGGCTGCTGACATTCATTGGCTGACAGCTGTGGTTCATTTCCCAGGAGGAAGAAACAGGTAGCTGTGAAGGTTCTGAAAAGCAGGGAAGGCTTTGCTGAGGCTGCTCAGGATGAGGTTGCTTTCCTCCGCTGTGTAAGTATATTCTGTGAGTCTGTGCTTCAGTGGATGGCCACTGAATTCAGGTTTGAGTATCAGCCTCATCATCCTCTCTGCCTCCAGGTCCCAGTCTAAGGAGCTAGAGGGAATAGGAAAAAAAAAAGAAAGTTGTGGAATTCATAGAAATCACCCTGGCTCAGCACTGGCCTCTGAAACAGGCACTTCTCCTTCCTCTGTCATACTGGGACATGTCAGCTGTGTCTCACTTGCCCTGTCAGCTCATTTCTTTTAGTGGAGACTGAAATCCAGCAAAAAGGAGGAATCTGCAGAATAATAATGAACAGAAGAAGGTGGTAATGTTCTGTAGCAGGAGATGGGAGCATGTCTGCTGTACCTGTGTTCTTCACAGAGGAACATCACTCAGAGGACATTGCTATACCACAACACTGATACTGAAGTAGAAAAAAAGAAAATGTACCAAAATACAAGAAATATCTGAAGTCAGAAAGCTTCTGGCCTCTGCTAATGGAGGTGGTAATTAGGTACCTGTATCTGGGTTGTAGCAAGTTGCCTTTGAAGTTGGCTTGAACTGCTAGTTCTAGAAAGCTTGTGGTTACAATTCTTCAAGTTTGCTCAAATACAAAGTTACAAGAGCTTCAGATGAGCAAAAGCTATTAAATGCTGCATTTTAAATTACTCTGTGGCCTTTCTTCAACAGGTTTGAGAAAGGTTTTGTTAACACTTGTAAGTCTGTAGGCCCTGTCTAAAGGGAGAAGAGCCAGATGCAGTGATGCAAGAGGAAGTACCAAGTGGCACTAATTTAATGTAATCAGAGGGCTGCTTTTCTACACATCAGCAAAACCTTCTGTAGAGACTCAGCCTTACCCCTGATTTATTCTTAATTCTGAGAGACATGCCTGCCCATTCAGCAGCACACTTCTGATTTCCAGGGCTGTCCCCACCAGCACTGGGGGGTCAGTGTCTGCAAGCTGCCAGGAGAGATGATCTGGTCTCTGCTTCCAGGGCTGCTCACTTCTGTTGTACCTTCTGGCACTGGTGCAGGTGGATCTGGCATCTGCAAAATGAGCCAAACCAAAACCCCAGCAGCTGTGGCTGTGAAGAGAGGAAAAACCAGCATGAATTACTGTTGCAGGATTTGTGCTCTGGGAGAGCAAGCCCCTGGTGCTCCTCGTCACACAGGTGTGTGGTGCTGGGGGTGCTGTAGCACCTGTGCCTGGAGGTTCACTCAACACAATACCCTGGGCCAACAGCACATGTCCAGGTGGTTGTAAGGACAAGCTGAGCACGGGGTGCTGCTCCCACTGAATGCTCCCCTGGCCTGTTGCAGTTTCCAGCTGCAGATTTCTCGGGCTAAGGATGATGCTTGTGTGGGCAGGAATTCTCAGTAGATTTACCATGAACCTTTGCAAGCCCCTGTGGGCTTCAGTGCCCGCAGCCCTCTGTAACTAGGACTGTCCCCAGTTACCCATGTGCTGTGTGAAGAACCATCTCTGCTTTGTTTTTGGACCTCCTACATGCTGGGTTTGAAGACCCCTGGCTCTAGCACAAAAGATGTGTTCACCCCCTCCACCACCCCTCCGTATCCTATAGATCTCTGCAGTATTTGCCCACAGCCAACCCTTTTTCAGCACAAAGACACTCCCTACATTGGGCTCTTCCAGATATGGAAGCTGCTCCCTACCCTGATAGGACAAGGAGCATTCGAGTGGCCAAAGACAGCCACAATGTCTCTCCCACTCTGCAACCCCTTGAGGGAAATTGCTGAAGGGCTACTCTGAGGCAAAGGAAATGTATAGCCATTGATGCTGGGAGCAAAGAGCTGTCTTCTTAGGGGAACCCCCTTCCAGCACAAGCAGGAGCACTTTCTGCCTGGAGAAAATAAGCAGCAGGAAATGTGCTAGATACTATCAGCAGGATTGGTGTGTGTTGTTTTGAAACCATGAGTGTGGTGGTCCCACCTGGTCAAGAGTGAGAAAAAACATAAGAGAAATTCATTCCTGGTTTCCCTGATGTTGTTTTCATGGGATTTGTCATGAAGTGCCCACTCCCAGAAGAGAAAGTCTGTCAGACAAGATAAAACAGGTGCAAGGTTTCCTTGTGCATATATATGTCTCTAATTGCAGCTTTCTTGGAATCCTCCCCCTCAGGTGAGCTGCATGAAGAAGAAGGACCTGGCAGGAGAGAATATCATCTGTTTGTTAGATGACTTCAGAATGATTGGAGAGAACTGTTTCCATATCCTTCTGTGGAGAGTGCTTTTCTGGGTCAGCAAAGCCTGGGCTTGCCTTGGAGAGCCACAGGATGGTGTAAACCTGAGTGCTTTGCTGCCATGAGGAGGATGAGCAGGGCTGTAGCTGGACCAGGGCACATGGGGGTGGCTGGAGGGGAGAGGCTGAATTAGGAGGTATTTGGTTAGTTTGGTGAAAGGCAAAGGGTTTGGTGGTAACCTCTTTCCCTGTTAGTGAATCCCTGACTCTTTCCCACATGCGTGCCTGGTATTTGAGGTGCTCGGTCCTTCCATTCGATGTCTGATGAGAAACTACACAGCCCAGGGACTGCCCTTGCCTTTTGTGAAAAAGTCTTTACAGCAGGTGAGAACTCAGCTGGAACCAGGCAAGGGCACCAAGGGGCTGTTGGCTGTGGGATGTGCCACAGTGTTCCTCGCAAGGATGGAGGGTGTTTCTGCCTAAGCCTGCAGCCTCCTCAGGTTTGGGAAGGAGTTAGGGCCAAAAAGTGCCAATAGCCTGCAGATGTACACCAGGGAGTCACGGCTGGCACTTCTGTTCCCGTCATCTCAGTAATCATTGGGTTCTCTGCTGCTTGTAGGAGTGGCAGGGGACAAACAACCTGCCATAGTTCTGCTTCTTGTGGGCAAACCATCTCTGCCCTCCTGCTGCCCTGAGAAGTCCCCTCTGGCAGTAGTGCCAGACTGCTGGCATTTGCTTTGGCCTCCATCCGTGGGTAGCACTGTCAGCTCCAACAGCTTTCTGCATGGTACCAGTGAAGGCTGCTCAAAGTCTCCTTCCCATCTCTACAGGAATTTCTAAATTGCTGATTTGATCAGCTGGTTCTCTTCCTATGTTGAGATTTTCCTGTGCAGAGTAAATTTTTCCTTCATCCCCTGTGTTGTGTTGCACCGATTTAAAAGATGGTGAAAACTGAGTTTCTTAAGGGCTGGCTATGCTTAAGGAATGGGAAACCTGAGTGAGGCCTCAGAATAGTTAAAATTACTTTTTGCCTCTTGTGCTGAGATTTATCAGAAGTCTGCACACTTGCCAAGATGAAGATTTGCTACTCTGATTCCTGTGCCCTTCTAGGGATACTAAGAAAGAAAATTGCTTCCTCCTTTACTCTATTTTCTGTAGTAGCCTCTCCTTTCTCTAAAGAAGCTCCACTAACACCTGAGTAAGTGACACAAAAATGTAGTGGCATTACCTCTGTGCTCCATTTCACACTCAGGCTTTTGCTTGATACATTATCTGCTTTAACTGTAAAATCTCACATCTGTTTTCCCCCTTCAGATCAGAACTGGGGCAGTATTTACTTCTGATTCATTCCAGTTTAGTTATTTAAGTCTTTCCCCGCGTTTCACAGTTACCATTTAAGGCTGATATTTCCCTGGAGCTGGTGTTCATCCCAAAATAGAATTTGATAACACAGAGAATATTTACCAGTCCTTTATAAGTGACCAAAGTGTTAAAAAACAAACCTTAATCTCCCCATAGCCTTTTCTCTGTTATTGATTTCTGATAGTGACTGTTCATCTCTGGTAGGTGTTGTTTATCTCTCTGCTGTGACAGGCCAGGCTCTCCCTGCTGCATCACAAGCTGTTCTTTCCCTACATGGCTCTCCTGCAGGGCCCTGAAATCCTCTCTCTGCACTCACTCATGGTCTCTCCCCTCTCCTGTCTGGGTTATACTGTGTCTTCTTCTTTCCTTGTATGACAGGACACCCTCCCATGCCATGTCACTGTCATTCAAATGGAAGTTTGGGGCTGGTTATAATCAGTGGGAAGGCACAGTGGTCCCAGGACACAACAGCCATACAAACAAGAATGCTTTTTCAGGAAAAAAGTTCAGCTTTGTAATCGTAATGCCTCCTCATAGCCCTATCCTCTTCCTACCTCCCAGGGCTTGCCCACTCATGCTGATACCTGTGGATTGTCACGCTGCCTTTTGCTGTGTGTCACCCCATACAGCTCTTTCCTTGCTGGGCTGTCCAGGCCTCCCCTTGCTCCTGGGGCTTTGCTGCTGTGTGGGCTGATGAAACCCCTTGTGCCTGCTCCCATAGGCCACCCCAACAGGAAACCATTTATTGCTGATAGTTACCATCAGTGCCCAGGATATCCCTGACTTGCACTCCCACTGTGCCTGCCCACTCTGGCAACTGCTGGGGCAGGGGAGGCAGTGGGGACCTTCTCAGGGCTGCTGTGACAGCACTGCCTCATTGCCCAGGTGCTGGCAGGGCTGCACTTCCTGCACAAGTGCTGCCGCATCATCCACGCGGACATCAAACCGGAGAACATCCTGCTGTATGGATGCAGCAAAAGGCTCCAAAGGCTTCTCATGGATACCCTCAACTGCGACCAGGAAACAGAAGTGAGGCTAAAGGGAGCAGGTGAGCACTCCAGGGCATTTTTAACAAGAAAACTGACTTAGGTGTTTATTGGCAGGAGGGAAATGAGAGGCAGCAGGTACAGATACCTTAGGAAAGGTTCACATCTCCTGCAATAGCCAGTACAAAACATTACAGCCAGTATAAAACATTAGAGCCAGCTTATGCTGCTGAGAGGCCTCTCCTTTCTCTGCTTAACACAAAAACCAGGCTCAAGGCACCTACAGGTGTATACAGGTTGTATGAAGGACAACTACAGGTCATGGACATCTGTTAACAGCCTCACCACGACCTCGGAGCTCACTCTCAAGGCTTTAGGTACAGAACAGTTCCCTGTGTCTGGTGTTTGCAGCTACTGAAAAGTTTACATACAAAATGACTTGATGAGAAAGCTGTATGACACTCCTGCTTCTTATTTCCCTAATTTCTGAGGTTTGTGGGAGACTTGTATGTGCTGCTAATCTTCAAGGCCTTCTGAGGCATAATTTATTCGCACAGAATGGTGTGAATATTGAATAAGATGTAGGGCAGGAGAGTTTCTCAAGAGATTAGCTCATCTCCCAGCAATGAGACCTTTCATATTATCCTTGCACTGTGTTCTCCTGTGAGCATTTCTCCCATGACAGTGTTGTTTTGTCTCTCAAACTCTGGGGCAATCATGGAATGCTAAATTAGTGATGAGTCTTTTGCTCAGAGCAGAAAAGCACAATATTAAGCATAGGTTGACAGCTCACTGTTAGGCACTAAACCAGGAATTACCCTTTTCTGGGATCATATGAAAGTGTAACCTCAACATTGCTTGCTAAGCAGGCTGTATCCAAGGTCTGTGACATCCAGGGTTACTGAAGGTTGAGGAGAAATTACAGATGTTTTGATTCTGACTGGTACTCTCCTCTGGGCCCACAGTAATTTAACCTTGGTGCTGGAGGAACCTTCCAGCAGGACAGGAGCACATGGTCGTACTGTTCCACTCTGAGCTACTGTTCTCCCAAACATTCCCTTAGGTTTTACTGGATACCAGGTCTTCTTTTATGTTCCTTCAAAATACAGGGGTGGCATTTGATTTATGATAGGAAGTATTTAGGACCTTTTGGGCTAAGAAACTTTAAGGTAAGGCAGACATGCCTCTCCTGTGTTAAGTGGCGTGTACCTGCTGGTTCAGAAAGACCTGATTTCTCTTTGTCCTTTCCATCTAGGAGGTGATCTTGGCAATCAATTGGAAGAATCTGATTTAATGAGCATAGAAGTGAAAATTGCAGATCTAGGAAGCGCATGCTGGACAGTGAGTCTGCTCCGAGTCTCAATCCCGTGACAATGTGGGATGCTGTGTGCTTCTTTCCATCCCACACTGTGTCTGTCCCTTTACAGCTGAACAGCTATTTCAGAGATGCCAATATTGGGGGGGTGTTTTGTTTGGCACTCTCAGTTCCAAGCTGCGTACGGTCTTCCTGAGACACTATCAGCTTTGGACGTTTCTCCAGCTTGCAGTTAGTCCCTACAATTAGAAATTTAAAACTATGTGTGAAATGGTGGGAGGTAGATTCCCCCTGGTGTCAGTGGGGCCAGGAATGTGCCGGCCATGCCCTGCACAGAGCTGAGAACACACATTCAGCCATGTCCCCTATGTCCCCTGCACAAGAAGCTTGTGACCACTAGCGTTGCTGTGACTGATTTAGGGACACCAGCCCTAGGGAGTTTGTTTGTTTCAGTACAAGCCTTTTTCCAAGGAGATACAGACCCAGCCATACCGTGCCCTCGAAGTGCTTCTTGGATTAGACTACGGCACTCCTGCGGATATCTGGAGTACGGCCTGCCTGGTAGGACTGGGGACAACACTGTGTGTGTAGGGGAGGTGACACACATTACCTGGCCAGGGCAGCATGTCCTTAGCATCCACCTATCCATGTAAAGAAAGCTTTCTTGGTGAGAAGGTGAAAGGGGCTGTTGGCACTCATCTGCTCTAGGGCAAAAGCCTGCTGCTGATAACACCCACTCCTAATTTAGTTTAAGCTCTAATGCAATTCACACTCCATGTAGGTTAGCCCATAGGCTTGTCTGCATCAGGCACATGCTGCTTTTCATCCTGATGGAGCTGAAGGTGTTGTGTCACAGTGTCACAGATCAAGCCAGTGTATTTCCGCATTTTAGGATCAGCTTTGTGTGACAGAGAGGGAAATTGGTACTATCAGTTAGTGGGGAAGGAAAACTCCAAGGCAATTATTGAATTAACAGTGCTACTCCATTTCTAGGCATTTGAAATGGCAACTGGGGAGCATCTCTTTGATCCTCAACCTGGGAAACACTTCTCCAGAGATGATGGTAGGACTCCATGAGTTTTATTCACGTCACTGACAGAAGTGTCACAGTCCATGTCTAAATTTGTCTTCCCTCCCTCCATCTAGATCATGTTGCTCGTATTATTGAACTATTGGGAAGAATTCCTCCTCAAATTGTTTTATCATGGAACAAATCAACAAAATTTTTCAGCAGGCCAGGTAAGAACTGGTGTAAGGAAGTTTATTTTAAAAATCATTGTGGATCTCTGACACACTCCTACTCAGCTCATGCTGAACTCCCCCAGCACACAATGCAGGCTACAAGCAGGGATGGAACACAAAAGGAAATTTCATAAAGAGCAGTAACACTCCCTGCCCTGCCTATCTTTGCAATCCATGAGCATTCCAGGAATGAATGCAAAATCCTGAAAAATGGTCACAGCAAACACTCAACAGGGAATGCATTTCTATTCTTTCTCCTTTGGATTCGGAGCTAATGGAAATACAGACAGGAATCAGCTCCATGCGAGGAAGGCTGAAGAAGGTGTAACAGGTGGGATTTCACCCGTTCACTGGCAGAGAACAATGATGACCAGGAATGGGGCACTCAAATCCTTCCAATGTGGCTGCTATATTTAGTCTTCTGACCGAACTGTAACATCTCTTCTGTTTTGTTCTCCTCAGTTCCTTTCCCTCTGACTCATGAGTCTTGAAAACCTTGTCTTTGACCACAAGGCATCACATGACTCCATCCTTTGCAATTTGGCCTATCATCCTTCTCTGCTTCATGCTTACCAGCCTACCCACAGTTCATTCAGTGCTTAGTACTGGTCCCATGCTGGAATTCAACAAGCACCTCCCTGCACATCCCACATCCTTTGCTCACACTTATGTCTTCCATGGTGCTTCAAAGAAATGAGTCAAAACTAGTTCTACATTCACTCTCCCTGTGAACCAACCTGGCCCGACCACACATGCCTAACTTGAATCCCTGCATTTACAACATGCACTCTCCAGAACGAGGGTTGCTTCTTGCTCAGTCATACACTCAGCTGGGTCCCATACAGCTGGCTGGCACATAACAAATTCAAAAAGAGTGTCTTGCAAGCTCTGACACTGAAATAACATGATGCATCCGGGTGCCCGTGGGCAGGCACAGGGTACAAGCAGCAATGGCTCTGGCATGGTTATTCTGGGAACACTTTGTGCACTCTTGGCACGTCCTCAGCTAAGAAAAGTACTCAGGAATAGGGAGACTCCAAACACTAGCTTGGAAAGGTGGTTCCTGAGAAACACCCGAGAGCCAAACGTGCAAGTAGCAGCGCAGGCGGAGCTTACTGAGATCCTTCCAAGGCGAAGGCAAAGATCTTTCAGGATGCTTTGGGTTAATTCTGAGGCAAGGCGCGGCAGCCTCCGCCGCGCAGGTGTGACTGAGGCGCTGTGCCCACACTGTTTCTGCCAGGCGCACTCCTGCGGCTCTCCCGGCTCTTCCCCCGTAGCCTCCCCGGCATCCTGGCGGACCGACACGGCTGGACACCGCAGGACGCGGCCGCCTTCGCCGGCTTCCTGCTGCCCGCGCTGCACTACGCGCCCGAGCGCCGCGCCAGCGCCGCGCAGAGCCTGAGGCACGCCTGGATCGCCGCACCGTGACCCGAGCCGGCTCTCCCCGCCCCGCGGCTCCGCGGGACCCGCCGCAGCGGCCGCACCGCCCTCCCGTGGGGGCGGCGGGGCCGGGCCGGCTGCCACGGCGGGGGCGGCTGCCCGCAGCTCCCCCTGCGCCGCCTCTGCCGAGCGACCCCAGAGCGGGGCGGCGGCTGCGCAGCCCCCGGCCTGATCCCGCGGCTCCCTCCGCACCCGGGCTCCACTCCCTCCCGCGTCCCCGCAGCGCTGCGGACCGCACGCATCGCTCACTGCGAGCAGCCGCGGCACACGGGCACCGGAACCGCGCGGAGCCCCGAAAGCCGCGGGGCCCCTCCTGCCCGGCTCGGCCGCCCCTCCTACCGCGGAGGGGCCTCCCCTCCACCTCGCTGCCCCGCGGCCTTTGTTCGGGGCTCCAGGGACAGGGACCGCCCAGCTGAGGGTGCGCTGGCCCGGCGGGCCCGGCCCGAGGAGGGGCGGTCTCAGCCCCAGGCGGCCCCGCCGGGACCCCGTGACGGGACCCCGGCCCAGCTCCCCTCCCCCTCAGACCCGCGCGCGCGGACGTGCTGCACGGCAGGCCCCGCGCGCGCACCGCCGCGCAGGCGCCCTGCGCCCTCCTCCGCCCAGGCCTCGCGGCCGCCCCCCGCACCGCCCCTTCGTTCTGCCACGTGTCCCGACGCGGGAGTCGCCCCGCGCCGAGCGATCGCGCCCCACCAGCCCCGCCCCTCGGCACGTAGCGCGGCTCGCCCGGCGGGCGCTGCCGCAGCCCGCCCGCCCCGCACCGCGTCGGCGCTGCCGGCGGCCGCCCCACTCCGCTCCGCGCCGAGTGGCGGCACCGCGCGCCAATGGGGCGCCGCGACCGTGGGGCGCGCGGCGGGGCGGGCGCGCTGAGCCCAATGAGGCGGCAGGAGGGGCCGGGCCGCGAGGCGAGGCCGCCAATGGCGGAGGCGGCGGGGCGGGGCGCTGGCGGCGGCGGGTGCCCCGGCGGGGCGGGGCGCGGTGCCGTGACAGCCAACGGGGAGCGCGGTGGGCGTGCCCGGGGCGCCCCTGGCGCCGGCGCCGGGGATCCCCGTGCGCCCAGTGCCGTTTCCGCCCGGCCCGGGGAGAAGCCGCCGCCGCCGCCGGGGGAGGGGCCGCCGCTGCCGCGGCCGAGCGCTCGCTCTCGCCGGCTGCCCGGGACACGCCGTGGCGCCGAGCCGGGCCTGGTGCCGCGCAGGGGCCCGGGGAACGGGCCGGCCAGGTAGGCGCGGGCAGGCGGGAACCGGCCGTACCCGGCGGCGGGAGGGAGCGCTGGGGCGGGCGGCTGGGCGCACGGCCGCGGGGGCTCCTGGCACGGCCCGCGGCCTGACGCGCTGCTCTGCGCTGCCTTGGCAGTCCGGTCGGCAGCGCCCCGGCGTGCCCCCGGAGGCCCGGCCCGAGCTGACCCGGTCCGGCGCGGTGCGCGGGCATCATGGCGGGCCCGGCGGTGCGCGGGCTCGGGACGCTGGTGGCCGGTGCAGTGCCGGGGCTGGAGTTGGGACTGGAGCGGCCGCAGGGCTTTGTCGGTGAAGGCGAGCGCCGGGGAAGCCCCGCTGCAGCCCGGCCTTCTCCGCGCCTCCGTGTCCCCGCATTGTCCCGAGGGGCCGCGGGGGTCGTTGTCCGGCTCGGGACAGCCTCCGGGCCGTGGCTGCCCGCCCCGAACCGCCGGCCCCTCCAGGCCTCGGGGGAGGCGGTGTCTGACCTGCATTTTCTGCTTTCTCATGGTGCCCGTGCGGCGCCTTCCTCCGTAACCCCCGCTCCCGGCGCCGGCGGCTGCAGCGCGGATCCTCCTGCATTTCCTCCCCCGTCACCGCGGCCGCCGCCGCCGCAGGGGGGGTTCCCCGCCGCGCTACCCGCGCCCCGGCCCCGCTCCGACCCCAGACGGCACCGGCAAGGTCACTGTCGACCGGCGGCTCGTCCTTGGGTGCCGGTGACCGGAGTTCATCGCCGGGCCGGGTGGGGAAGCGGCGCCGGGCAGTGTCTCGCCGTCCCGGGGGAGGGAGAGAGGCGAGGCCGCGTGTGGCCTTGTGGAAGCGGGGAAATGGGTGTAGCAGCGAGGGGGGGTTCGCAGCCCCTTCCCGGCCGTGTCCTCGTGTTCCTCTGACACCAGCTGAGATCCTGGGTGTGCTGTGGCGGGGGGAAGAGGGTGTTCTGCGGGGCTGGAGAGGTCACGGGGTGCTGCAGGGCTCCTGGGGCTGCTGCGGGCTCGGGCCATGATGTAATGAGAGCGTTGGGGGTACGGCGAGGGCGAATCCCTCTCCTTGGGTGAGGGAAGAACTTGATGTTGGTGTCTGATGGTGTGCTGGTACATTATGGATTTCAGGCAGTTGCCCCCACCCTGACTGGGTGTTGCTGCCAGAATCTAAATTCAAAAAAGGAATTTCCTATTTTTTTTAATAATCAGAGATTCTTCTTTTCACTTGTATAGGAAATACTAGGATTTCTTTTTTTCTGCTTCTTGTGGTTGACCCAGGAAGTCATCTTGTTGCCAGCATTCAGGGTTTTTTTTTGCTGTAGAGGTGCAGGGAGGAGGGTGTTGCTGTGCTCTGGATCCTGTGGGTAAGCGTTGAAGGCAGTGACAGCAGCTGCTGTTGGCTCTGGAGCTCTGGTTGCTATGAGAGAAGCTTCACTAGACTTGGCTGCTATCTCCAGGGAAGGACAGCAGAGCAGCCTCCATTAGTGTGGTGGAGGGATGGCTGGCTTATGTTCAGCAAAGGACTTTACTTTTCAGGCTGTTTCCACAGGCCTAAAGCAGGAGCAGGGGTGTGTTTTGGTCCTGTGGGACAAAAACGTCCAAGGTGGGTTTCATCACCGTTCTTGAGTTAATGGAATTTCATTAAAGTGTGGGTTGGAAACCCCGCGTTATCCTTTCCACATATTTTGGTCTGTGTGAAAAGTAGGGCAGCAAGAATTGATATGATCTTCCTGTGAAGTGAAGGCAGAAGTCTCTTTTGAACTCCTCTCCTTCCCAGCCAGTAACAGAGCCAGATGCTTTTCTTATTGTTTGTATGTCTCCTTCCTCCCCTTCCAGCGCCTGGGCCCCACTTGCCTTATTGACTGGAATTTCTGCTGTGTGCAGTGGGTGTGTGCAGCAGACACCAGCCTGCTAGTGCTGAGGAGGGATTTTCCATTCACAGACCAGGGAACTGTCAAAATAAAGGCCCGACTCAACTTTGGGACTGGAAACAGAAAGTGGGGAGAGGAGTTTCCCTCTGCTGCAGAGTAGTTTATTCTCTGAGCTTCTTACGTGCTTGTATGTCAAAATGTATAGGAAATGTTGCTCTGCTGTGGAATAGGGAGGTGAAACTCCTGTGAATAATGGGAAAGATCCCTCCCTTTCGGTTGACTCAAATGCTGGAAGGAACAGTTTGCAGGAGGCCATTTTTGATGTGACTCTGTATTGTGGAATCTGCCAGCTCCCATCCACACTCTGTCTGCCTGCAATAGCTTCCTTTTTTTTTTTTTTTTTTTTTTTTAAAGGAAGAATGAGTGCCTTTCTTATCTGCTTAACTAACCACTTGGCACTGGCCCCTGCCTGTATGATATTGTGCTGTCGAGCTGGAGCTATCAGCATATTCCAGTTCATGTGTTAGAGATGAAACTGTTAGTTGAGGTATGCAGCATGGGAATACATTAGCATTAGAAAACACTGCCATCTTTGTAAACTAACACCTATCATGGGGAACCCCTTGCCCTGGCCTGAGTTACCCAACTCAGAATTACTATGAGCTCAAAGCAAAAAATTCCAGGACTAGAATAATGTGAGAGAGATTAAAATATGCCCTTAAATCCGCTTGACTGGCAGCAATCATGTGGTAGGTGCCAAACTCTGAGTAGCTTTTATATTTGAGGATCTGTAGCACCCAAATTACCTCACAAAATGGGGTGAGCAACTTTTAACCCCCCTAAAACACATTAGTCTCTGGGGCTGGAGGTGTCATCTGCTGTCTAACCTGGAATGACATGACACCATTACTGAACCCTAGATTTTGTGAGTATGAAAACTGTTCCTTGTTTTAATGAAATACAGAAAGTGATCTTCATGGCCCCTTAGTCTTTGTTTACAGTCTCTCTGTAGGTTGTTTACAGTCTCTCTGTAGGTTATAATGGGGAATTGGTCCATTGCCTCACATTCTGTTGGATAACTGGCACCGCTTTGACAAGGCCCTGGCTCTTCATTTTACTGTCATATCCCAAGTGACCTGAAAGTAATATTCCTTAGCTAATGTTCCCTGCTGCAAGGTGGGATGATGAAATCCCATGCACATTTAAATCACTTTTTAGAGAGAGCCTCAGTTACAGTAAGATTTTATTTTAAAGCTAATAGGTCAAACAGAAAAAACATAGGAAAGAGATGGCTTTGAACTGGAATCTCGGAATAAGCAAAAGTTATGCTCTTTTTTTTTTGCAGAGGGAGAAAATCCAACCAACAATCATTGATTTAAATTTTACAGATGTTATCTGAAGTTTAAAAAAGCATTTTTAATTCAAACTTCCAGGTGCAAAGTGTGCAAGGGAGAACTAAATGTGTGATGTCCCAAACATGTAATTTACTCATCTATCCAGTCTATGCTTTTTCCCATTTTGGATGACCAGACTTCTACAAACTTGTGTTGAATGATGTGATGAGATAAAAATGTTTCTATCTATTCTGGCAATATTAAAACAAACATAATGACTGTTCAGAGGTTTGAAAATTCAAAAATCATTGTTCTCATGACATTATTGCTGTATTACAGAAGCACATTTGTGTTTTTACTCTGGTGCTGCTTGTGTGTGTAACTCTGAAATTTTGCCAGTGAAATGCTGTGTTGTGTGCAGTGTATGAGAAAGATTGCAACAGGCAAAGCGTTCTTTATGTGTACAAGATGTAGTAGCAGTGCTTGAGTTGAAATGTTAAACATGTGCTTCAGTGTGTAGCGTGTGAGCATGTGTTAAGTCTCAGTTGCCCCTATGAAACTTAAGGTGCTATTTGATTTTAAAATAAAGATTTTGTTATGTTTTACTTGTCTATTTAGTTTTTTTTTCCCTCTTCCAAATTAAAAGAAAAATAGCTGTGGATATTACAGCTGTTACAGATTCTACAGCCAGTCTTTGGCTCCCATGACCGACTTGTGGCAAGAGTTAGTGCACAGTAAGTTTGCACTTGCATTGTTAGGGACGGGTTTGTATAAATCTGGCTTAACCTAAACCTTTTGCATATTTTGATCCTGGAAAAAGCCCCAGACCATAATGCAGCAAGAGTTCAGCATTTTGAAACTGTGGGAGCTGAGATTTTTTTCCACTTTTTCCTTTTAATTCCTTATTGAAGTTGCTGGGGGGTTCTTGGTTGGTTTTTTTTTTCCACAGGATTTGCTATTTTGGTGGCAATTTTCCAGTATTCCTGTAGCAAATCAGCCGAGCTGCGGCCCCTGTCCCTGCTGAGCAGGGAGAATGTGCAGTGCTCCAGGCCTCCCTGCTGAGCTCACGCAGGGGTGGGACTTGCTAAGCTGCTGAAATCGCAGCTAATGCCCACTGAGCATGCTGAGAAACAGTTTTTCAACTGCTCCTAGTTTAAATTTTTTTTTCTATAATTAGCCAAGATGCTCTTTGTCTTGAAGGATCATCTACAGGACAAATCAGGAGGTTCTGGTTCATCTTCTGCCTTCCCCCCCACCCGAGCCAATGGTGAAGTAGTATTTTCCTGTAACAAAAATAGCTAAAGGGATTTTTCCCTCACTTCAACTGATGAGTCTGAACTTGAAAAGCTGTAGTCCAAAAAAAGAAATCTTCAGCGAATAATAGCCTTAATGCTAGTTTTTGTTGCCACAAGTCCTATAGGAGCATCAATGTCGTTGTTTAAATTGTAAATCTGCATCATTCTGATCCTTAAATCTAATTTAAATGCTGAAAAAAGTGAACAGACAAACTATATTTTAAATAATATATTTGAGAAAGAAAATATTTCTTCTTGGTGAGTTTTATTTTCCTCCTGCCAAACATGCACAAACCCCAATTATTTTAATGAGCAATATGGGAAATACTCAGCAAAGTGTATTGATGTACTCAGACTTAGAGGTGGAAAAATGTGGGAGGATTTGTCAGCAGTTTGAGTGGCAAGCTTTTAGTGAGCGGGAGAAGTAATTTCTTTTGTGGTCAGGAATCTAATAGTCCCACATTCACTAAACATGAAGAAAAAAGGGGGAACGAAGAGAGAGCAATGTAGAAGAGTGGCATTGAGAAATGGTCAGGAATTTGACTTTTAGAGTGAAGTTCAGAAATGATCTCTTGTTTATGCTAAAGTGTAATCCTTATAAACTTGATAACATAGACAGGTCTTGCATTCCTCCCTGAGGGTCACAGAAGGGCTAAGTTTAGCAAAGGGGAGGTATCCCAAACACTCAGATCTATCTAGTTTTCAAGGCAGCAAACTTTTCTGTTTTCATCCTGTTCTAAACAAGCCTAGTTGTTTTTTTTTTTCACTTACAAGCAGCCTTTTGAGGCAGA
Organism: Eopsaltria australis; assembly: GCA_034509425.1. Taxonomy (NCBI): domain Eukaryota; kingdom Metazoa; phylum Chordata; class Aves; order Passeriformes; family Petroicidae; genus Eopsaltria; species Eopsaltria australis. The sequence goes on from JAVTVJ010000180.1 coordinate 1,386,515, forward strand.
ATGCGAGCTTTAAAACCAAAATGCCCTAAAATATTTCAAAGTAATTTCATAGTAGAAAGGTCACAGTGCTTTTGATGTGTTCATATTTAGAGCATGATTACAATTGCAATCATACACATTGACAAGAAGATACTGTCTGAATTTGGTAGCTGCTCATTTAGTGACTCAGGCCTATTCCTGTTCTCCCCACAGAACTCATACCAGGGTTTTCTTCTGCAGCCTTGCTGATTTACAGGACAAAATGTTTTCAGTGACCCTGCCAACAACCTGGAAAACAGTTGGAAGTTCTTTCTCTTTCTTGACTTTAAAGCAAGCAGTTTGAAATGCAAGTTGTTGATAGGGAAGGCGTGTGAGACCCTGCCACCAAACTTTTTAGCAGAACATGTCTGCTGCTACTGATTCAGTGAAGGAAAAAAAGTCAGGATGCAGCTTGGAGTTTTAGTTCGTTGGCATCAGATAATGTGGTCTCTTGGTTTTGCATGACTTTGAATCATGAAAATAAGTGGCAGAGAATTTTTGAGGATTATGCTGATGGTCATATTTGGATAAGGAAGCCCACATATGACCGGGTTGCTCACACTGTTCGACATAAAGTGGCTTCTTGCTTCTGGGAACAGAATATGGGAGATGCAGAGGTTATAGCTGGTGGAAGGATGGGATCAGGAAGACTGAAATTTCTTGTCACAGCTCCAGGTAGTTCAAAGAATGGGAGCAGAGGCATATTTTTCAGTGTGGTCATGTTTCCCAGCGCTGCCTCTGCCCAAATGACATCTTTCTGGGAATGCTTTAAGTCAGACTTAAGGACTGGAACCCCTGCAGCATGCTGGTGTGGAAACTGCAGCCAAGGAGCAGTTCTCAACTGTTTTTATGGGAGAGAGTGAGGAGGTGAGAATGTATCCTTGCTTGTTGGCAGGAAGCAGTATGCTGGGAGAAGTTTGAGAACCAGTGATTTGGGAAACTGAAGTGCCCTGGGGGTTCAACATGGAGCCCTTAAAATAGCATGCCTCAACCTGAGCTGCACTATCAATTTATAGATACTTGGAAGAGTACACAAGCCTTTTGCATTTGTGTGGCCTTCAACTAAAGACACTAAAACATTATTTGCTGTGTTTCAGTGGCATTGAATGGGAATAACTTATAATGCTACAAGAATGCTTTCAGTAACGTGGCTGTAGATTAACATTCACTACAGCGAAGGTCTGGAAGCTTCCTGTATAAATACAGCTGAAGTGAACCTTTGAAGAAATGATGACTGCTTGATCGAGTTAAGTGGGCTCTGCTTGACTGTAGAGGAGGCTGGTTCAAAGTTCTTTTGCAGTTTTATGAACTTACAGATGTTGGGGTTCAAGATGGCTGGAAGTTAAGAGGGAACAAGGACACTTGTAGGGTGAAAGTCTGGTTCTGAGCTTGTCACAAACTTGCTTTGTTGTGCAGGTCTGATTTCCACCTCAGGGTTTGCTTGTATATGGAAATTTGTGTGTTAAACTGGAATGGGTGTTTGAGATGCACAGTATATTTATTGTACAGGTTTTTGGTGCACAATAGTGTTCCATGGTAGTTCAGGCTGGTAGCCCTGTTCTTACCAGTGTCACTTTTGCCTCAGTTCTGGCCCGTGCCTGCTGCGGTAGTGTACTATTCGGGAAGACTACCATTCAGAAAACAAGTGCATTTCATTTTTGAAAGGAAGAGTTTTCTGCTGGCTTCTGCCTGAACTGCTTGACTGTGAGGTCAGGTTAGCACCAGTGCAGGGAGGGATGGGGAGGCTGCACTGAAGCTGTGCCAGCTGAAGTCAGCTTGAAACTATTGCAGAACTGCACCCTGCGAGCGAGGTTACTCCGGGTGAAGTTACAAGAGACAGCTGAGCATATCCAACTGCTCTGCTGCTGAATGGGGGAAGTTTTGTTCCCCCTTGCTCTCTCACCCAACGGGGAGTTCTGCCTTTTCTGTTTGCCAGCTCTGGTTCCTGCTGGATTCTTTTTCTGAACTCCTCCAGCTTGCTAACCCAGCAGAAAGCTGTGTTGGGGTTATTTTATGTTTTGGGTTTTGCCGGATTATTTTTTTGCCAAGATAGTGAACTGAACTGGCTCACAGAGAGATTTGTCAGGCATCCAGAGCCCTCACAAAATAAATAGGGGAGAGCATATGGGTGGAAGTGCAGAGGATGTGGTGGGGACTGGAGAAGGGGAACAGGGTCTCCGCCTTTCGGTGCCACACCCAGCACGGCCAGCTCAGGCTGTCCCCTGTAACTTCACACTCCTCTGAAAGGAGACTGAGGCACCATCCACTGCATGCTGACAAATCTGTGCCAGTCTGTGAGTTTGTGCCCTTGATCACTGTGTGTGGAGTGCTTTCTTTAGACAAACCCTTAGTTCCCTGCTTGAAAGCTGTTGATGTAGTCTTGCCTTCATCTGCTCTTGTTTGAGAAGCTGGTCAGATCTGAGTTTTAATGCAGGCTTGATATGTGATGGTGGAGAAGTGTTACAGCCTAAGCTTGGTGCTTAACTGTTTCAAAACAGCAAATTCTTGTACTTAGACTTTTGCAGAAAGTCAGTATAGCTGAAAGCTGAAGTGATGCCTCATTTTGGAAGTTGACAAAAAGTTAATTAGTATAAAAATATTACTAACCTGTGTAAGTGAATGCACCACACAGTGTTTCTAATATATTTTTTTTTTTACATAGGAATTAGAAAGTCTTTGTTTTGTGTTTACTTGCCAGTCGTTGTGGGTAATGAAATACCAAGGTGTGCAGAAAATTACCAATTACTGAAGATACACTGTCAAATGTATAAAAAAAGATCATGGCATGAATTCCATATAACTTCACTGAAAATGTATATAGTGTGACTAGAACAACACAAAAACGTAATTCAGCCAAGGCCAGTTGCAGCAGAAACTTCAATCCTATTTCTTTAATATGGAAAACTTGGTTATAGCAAATTTGAAATAAAGCAATTGTCTGTGCACTGCAGATCCTGTTGAGTGCTGCTCTGTCTGCTCGCTGCGAGCTGAGGCTTTGTCTCGTACCTAGTGAGACTACTTGGTCTAACAGAACTTGAGGCAGCATTTTGGCTATTTGTGTTTGAATAAAGGTATTTAAATGTTAGCATGTCATGACATCTCCAAACACGTATTGCTGTGCAAAAAAAATTCATGATGGGTGTGAGCAGTATGTCTCATAAGCAAGAAATCTCATCTGTTGCAAGGGTAGTCTTTTATTTAATGAAAACCTTTGCAAATAGCCCCAAATCAATCACTTTGCCATAAGGGAACCAAGCAGAGTGTGTGTGCTGTCTTATCTTTACAGCTGACAGTGGTTGTTCTGACGTTTCTTGCAGTGCTGATGCCCAGGTGAGCACCGGGGTGAGGTGTACAGAGAGTTCTGGGGACTCCATCTGAACGCTTGTGTCTGCTCCCCACCCGTGCCCCAGGATAAGGACTCAGGGTTGGAACACATCATTTATCTGTGACAGTGGTGGGCAGGAGGTGGAAAGTTTTACTAGGATGTTGCATTTTGGGGTATGCCATCCCAAATCTGTCTCTTTAGATATGTCACTTATCAGTAGAAAGATCTCTACTGAGGTTAAAGCTGTGACTTGTGAGATATGCAGAGGAAATACCTTAACTGTGCCCTGCAGTGGTCCTGTTTGGAGGGGCTGTTTCTTGCATGCTCTGCCTGAGGTGGGAGGCACTTGGATGCCCGAGTCCCAGGCTGTGGGCATTCTTTTCACACCTGTGGAAGTCACCATTAGTGTTGCTAAAAGTGGTGCTTGTTACCTTTTCCAGCTTAGCTCCTGAAACACTTGGAGTATGGTGCGGGTCAGTCAAAGTCAAGAAGCTGAGCACAAAAGTGTTTGCATCTGACAACACAGGTTTGATCTCCAGTGGATTCTCTTTGGCCACTGCAGGTTCAAAGTATCCTTTATGAAATGTTTAGGTATGGAATTTGTAAGAAGATGAAAAAGTCATAAACTGGGAAAAGACTTTTCCCCACAAGCTGCCACGGAACAACGTAAGAGTTGAAATTGATGTGTCACAGTTCCTGTTTGGTGCTCCTGCATTTCAAAGTCTTACATGCGCAGACAGCAGTAATAAATTAATAAAGAATAAAGCACTAGCATGTTCTAAAAGTGAGACTATGCATTGAAACCTGCAGTCATTAGTTAAGCCTCTCTTGGGTGCAGCTTGGGACTGTCAGCTTGAACAGCAGCTTCTGCTGCTCTGGTCAGCAGAAATTTGTTGAATCATACATGGAGAGAGGATCTCAGGGAGAATGAAATGGGATGTCTAAGCTTTTATGTAAGTTCTATGTTTTTTGCAGGACTATATGAAAGTGTAACCAGGATCCTCTCAGTGAAATCATTTGCTTGAAAAGTCTCCCCCTTTTTTTTTAAACAGTGTCGCACAGCAGAGATGGATGGGGAGCAGGCTGTTCTTGTAAGCAAAGTTTGTAGCTTTCTGTTGCTCTTCCAGTGTCAGAATTTAGGCGTCATTCCTTTTTCTGAGTAATAGTGAAGCAGTCTGTTCCCATGAGAGTCACTGGGCTGGGGCAATACTTGAAAGGAATTCTAAAATTTTCAGTTTTACATGAAGAGAAGGTTGTGAAGGAGGAAAAAAGTAGCCTTGACACATTTCAAAAATTATGGAAACTTTTTGCTGAAGTTGTTGAGAGACGGTTGTTACTGAAATAGTACACGAGTTTAAAATGTAGAAATTCATCTTGAACAATGGGACTTTCTATGAAATTCCGTTAGTACTGAAAAGGTATAATTCAGCTTAGGCTACAATCTCTGCAGTTAACACTGATCATTGCTGATTTTTGGATGCATGCATGGGTCTTCAGCCTTAACTGACCAGGAATGATACATGTGAAATGGCCACAGTGACTGAAATTTTTTTCAGGTGCTTTTTGCCCCCTGAAAGTTCAAGATGAAATGCTGGCAAGACAATGTGTCCCCACTCCTGTTCTGCTTAGAACTCGATACAGCCCTGGCTTTCATGTCTAGAAACACTGTATGTGACATCTCAGGAGTGGTATTTTGATTTTACTGATAAAAATATTAAGGCACAAAAAAGCAGTTGGCTTGCATAGGACATCTTACAGGCAGCGTGGAGGTACAGCATGTTTGGTTTGGGGGTTTTTTTTGGCTTCTGGTCTAGTGGTGCAGATGGCAGTTTTAGGTGGCTCTCTCACCCGTGCCAGTCATCACCTCTGCCTACATGTCCATGTTCTGTGGTGTTGTGTTCCTTCTCTATGTATCTTCAGTTTCTTTCAGTAAAGCTGCCTGTGGTTTTAATACTGCTGTTAGTAGGTGTGGTGGGGAGTGCATTAGGTAGTGGATACAGGTGAAAACGTGCGTATGAGTTGATGATGGGGAAGCATGGTAGTATGAGCCAGGGTGTTTGCCCTGCCTGTTTTCACTAGCTTTGTAATGCTACAAGGTAGTTTGGGTTATGAACAATGCTGCTACTGATTTGTAGCCACAGGACTGATAAGCTATGGGAAGGGGCCTTCCAAGTTTGCCTACTTTGGCAAACTGTTTGGATGTCTAGTGCACACAAAATCTATCTGCATTATTCAGGAAGATAATTCCTGTCTGTGCTGTTTTCCTCCTGTGTTGAGATCATTCTCCTCTCCAACTGTTACCCAGCTGAGGTCTCGATAGTTCTCAGTTTTTCCATAATGACAAAATCAAATTAGCTCTATGATGAGTGGTGCATGTGAAATTCCTTTCGGTTAAAGCACATAGCCCTGAATATTTTTTGGCTTTTTTTTTCTTGTGAGAATTCAGCATCTTGTGTTTGAAAGAGAAAGAAGAAAATATGCAGATGAGGAAATGCTGTTGTTTAAGGTACAGGGAGGAGTGCGTAGCTTGTTTCTAGAACATAATCTGTCCAGCTGTGACTTAGTCATCTTCAGTCTTATATAAAATGCGTCCAATCTAAATAGTTGAGCATCTCCCTCCTGAATGCGGCAAACCTTTTATGCTTATGTGAAGATGTGAAGCTGTAGCAGGCGCAAGCCATCATCTTAGGAGTACCTTCATACTTGTGAACCTGCAGCATCCATCATACTGTCAAGCCTCATCTACTCATGTGATAGGATTTTTTTTATTTTATTCTGTTCCACATTTTTTTCAAGCTTAAAGAGATTCCTTGCTGTTGGCAGAAAATACAGCACTAATAATTCCAGACAGAAGAGCAGAGAACATAACGTGAGAACAAGGATGACTCTCTTGAATCAGACTGAAGGTTTTGTTCATCTCTGACAGGGCCAAAAATTGATGTTTGAGGAAGAATGTAAGGTGAGGAGATCACAGGATCTTGGCTAATGTCTCCAATATCAGTGTAGTAGTTCATGCTGTTATATTACATGCAGCCCTGCTCTTAGTCACTTGGATTTCACATAGCTGTTCTTCAAGGAAAGGGGATAACTTGACTATTATGACATGCTTTTATATGGATACATGTATTTCCACACAAGTCCTTTGTTTATATAATTAGGGAGGTTTTGGAAGGGTGGGGGAGATTTTTCTTAGTGACAAGCAGGAACTTGTAAGCTTTGTAGGAACTGGCATGTGTGAGTTGAGAGATATTCTGTGCTAGTTAAGGGATGATGGACAGCCTTGTTTAGGTAGTCAAGGAAACAGATATTGTGAGTGTGTTGTTAAATAAATGTATTGATAAAGAGAGGTGCTGATAAATCTTATGACTGGACATGGAAGATGACATTTAAAATTCTAGCAATACATTTCCCATTAATACACATTTCATGAAACTGGGAAGCTGGCATCTTCAGTTACATATGTATGTAGGGGAAAGTCTCCTTACAACAGGTACTTGAAGCTGAGCTTCACTTGGGTAGTTGGAAACATTCTTCAAAGGCTTCTGAGAAAGTGTTTGATGTAGTCGTAGTTCTTAAAAAAAGTTCTGCACTTTTTTTCATAAGAACTACAGATACACTGTGCTCACTGTTAAGACTTAATGGCTTGGGTTGATGCTGCTTGGGGACCTCAAGGCTGCAATGCATTGCATAATTTTTGTGGTAAATCCATATACTGCTTTTCAGGCTGTGCTTGACAAACATGGCCTAGCTCTCATGTAAGCTGCAATGCCAAGTGTAAAAATGACTAGGTGAGATTTTCCAGTCTTTGTTAGGTGGAAAGTCAGATCATCAGAAGGTTATTTTTGGCCTTAAAATACATAGTTACGCAAAGACTTAGTGGCCCTGGAGAAGAAATGAGCAATGCTCTGAGCAACTGATCCAAGTTGGCCCCTGCTTTGGGGGCAGGGAGACAGTGTTTCAGTCAGTTTAACCTTCAGTGGTCTCTTCAAATCTGGATTATTTACTGGTTGAGTGCAAGTTAGAGTGTGGGTGTAGGAGGTGTGGGGGGACCATGCCTGTTTTAGGTGGAGAGGGCAAAAGATAGGAGGAAGAAGGCTGTACTCTGATACTGGAAATGTTTGTTCTGGAGAAATTGCATTAACAGTGAAGACTTGAAATATCTGAGATTGGAACTTGGCAAGGACACACCTAGCTTTATAGAAGGTTGTGAGATGAAACCAGATTTTAATTCGCTGTTCTTTAGATTCTTTTTGTCTGGATAGCATAAAATATTTGATGATTTTTGATCAAGAGAGGTGCTAGTGGGATAATAAATTATATTTAGGGATCTCTGAATTGTTTTGCCACATTTCAACAAAAGATGTGAATCCATCCAGTTGCAAGGTGATGGATTTGTTAGCAAAACTGCAGACCCACCTATAAATTGTGAAACAGCATTTTGGAAAGCAGTAGCTCAAAGGGCATGAAGGTCTTTACAGCTTGTTGCCTCTACATTGTACTTGGGCCATTATTTTATTTAAAAGGGTTAATGTGATTCTTGGGCTTATTGAGGAGGAGAAAAAAAAGTGGGGGAAAGGAATGTGAAGCAAAATAAGTAATCTTATAAACACAGCAGTGTTGAGACTGATACTGGAATTGAATTTTGGTTTCCATGCTTCAAGAAGAATGCCAGTGTATTTGGAGAGAATTCAAAGGACAGCTGCAGAAATGATCCAGGGACTGGAAAATAAGCCTCATGATGTGAGGTTTAAAGGAGCTCAACTTACTCAGCTTATTGAAAAGACAATTGAGAGAGGACTTGATCTTGCTCTAAAAGGACTTGTGAGATTTGCTGACAAAGGCATAGCAATATCAACTGAGGTTAGACAAATTCAATTTTGAAGTACAATTTCTTAGTGATGATAGTAATTAAACATCGGAATTGTTTACAGGCAAGGGGAAAGGAGCAAACATTCATCTTAGTCTTTTACAATAGGCCAAACTTACTTCTTTTTGGAGAAAATATACTGCAATTAATTTTTTAAATTATGATAATACTCCTTTCCTGACACTGGAGTTTAAGAATCTTTGAAGATTTCGTGCCATGATCAGTTGGTGCAAGTTCGGGTACGTGAACTTGCAGTCACAGCCAAGATCATGAAATTAAGATTAATTTAGAGGAGAAATAGTTAAGCTAGTGCCAGAATACTGCCTTGCATAACACACATAAAATGTGAAGGGAACTCTGAAATTCAGTGCTTTATGGCGTGCATCATTGGAACGCAGCTCTTTCCCATACTGTGTTGCTTCAGATGTTTAAGATATGGCTAAGGCCTTCTAAAAGCCCCTACAGAGAAGCCCTGATGTAACTGTGTACACTCACTGTATTCAGATGAGCATTCCTGCATTCCGGTTGACCGCAGCAGAAGTCTGTAAATCTTTTTCATCCTTATTTAGAAACAGAATGAAAAAAATTGCACAATGGCAATATGATTACAGTTCCTCTGAGAGTAAGCACAAGCTCTCCTGGTAGGTTTCATTCTTAAATGAATGTAGGATATTCTCTATCTTTTAAGTTAACTGGACTTGTTCAGAAAGTTTATTTGTGTTTGAAACAATATTAAATAATTGTCAGAAGTGGTGTTCTAATGGCACTTGTTTGCTGGTTTTCATGCCATCCAAATGAGAGTACTTTAGCAATTCTACTTGTCCATCACTTTGTAAATTCACCTGGGGAACTGAGTGACTCAGTTTGGTAATGGCTCCAGATCATGCTTCTCCTTTTTATTTGCAGTTGTGCATTCCACCACTCCCTTGATAGCTGCCAAGTTCCTGTATTTCCATAGATTACCTTGTTCCAGATGCCTTTGCAGACATGCAGAGCTCTTAAATTCCCTTCTGGTAGCTCTCAAAATCTGCTGCTTTGTGCAGGTGGAGCTTTCCCGGTTGGTCCTGCCTGAGTGCATGCTCGTCCTTGCCTGTGCAGAGGAGGATGTTGAGCTACCTGGGCTGCTCTTTTCTCCTGGGTGGCTGCATTCCTGCCTCTCCTCTCTTCCTCCTCCAGGTCCAGTCAGGGAGGAGCCCCATTGCTGTCACCTCTGCAGCTGTGCAGTAAGAAAATGCTTCTCTGTCCTATGGAAGAAAAGGCAGCTGAACATCTTCTGAACATTTTCTATCAATTTGTCACATAAATCGTGCTGTTTCTGAGGTGGGAAAGAAGTTGTCTGGCAGCTGGAAGTTTCCTTGCTTAGGGCTAGAGGGATAGCAAAGTGCAGGAACGTGTTGGGGCACTACACAGCACAAAGCAAAGACCTCCAGCTTCTAGATCAAGTGCAGCAACCCCTGCTACTCACCTTGTCCAGACAGCCCTGTCTGCCTTAACCTGCAGGAGCGGCTCGCAGGAAGTGCTGCACACAAAAGAGGTTGTGAGGGCTTCGTTTAGGAGTAGAGAAATCTCCCTCCTCCTTGCCTTCCCTCTCGGCTGTGTCATTGTGCCCCTCTCCTCAGCATCAGGAGGCTGATGGAGAGGGCCTGCTGGAGGAGGGCTGTCAGTCTGTTCAGCCTGAGCAACTTCTTGCATTTCAGTCTCTTTGTTTCATCGTGTGGTTGTACATACATGTGCTTAGTTGCATTTATGATAATCATGAAAAATGTCCTGAATGTATTACTCTGCTCATAATTCAACATTCAAAAAAGATGGAGGTAGCAGATAGCATTACAAAGATGTTCTGGAGAACCACTCACTCAGCATCACTTTCGTGTGAGCTCTACATGAGCACTCTTGGCCAACTGTTTGATGTCAGTGCTCCTGTGTCACCACCCACAAGCAGTTAAGGTGGTTGATGATGTGCTGTGCTCTTCTCAAAGGAAGAAATTACTAATTTATGTGCAAGTCATCAGAAATAAATCAGGTTTAAGTGATTTTTGTCTGTTTTCAGTTACTGGTTGCAGGTGTTTTACTGCTAATTTCTGGTCATCTGCATTTACTTTGAAAATGTGTTCAACTGGATTATCTGCTTTTTATCTTGTTAATAAAAAAATGGGCTATTCAAAAAAGTGATCGTGGCTCTCAGCACTGTCTCGCCAAGCTTTGTGTTTCTTGCCAGCAGTTAGGAAGTAGGTATTTGGGAGTTTCCTGAATAAGCATTTCACCTTTTTCTCTGTAAGAGCAAGTCTGTGATTATATTGTTTTACAAAGAACTTACTGAAATAACTTATAAAAATTTATATTTCTTAAATCTTGTTGGACCAATATATTGTTGGCTGCTGTCTTATTCTGTAAATCTGACTACTGGGTGAATATCTGCTGTACATGGAGGATCCAACATGCAGAGTGCTGGGGCATACCGTGTCAGTAGTACCTGCATTTTGAGATCAGTGCATATCTCACCAGTGCCAAAATACCGTATAATGTGAGTTGCAGGTCATCCAGAAAGGTGAAACATGATAAAGAACATCTCTTGGACGTTGTTCAGCATCACTGAGTGGTCAGAAGCCCCAGAAGAGGAGCTAAGGGGTTTTGGCTGATGCTGCCTTTGGGCCTCATGATTGCTCTCCACCATGACTCAAGTCTGCTGTCTAACAGGTTTTGTGCTGAGAAAAGCACATCTGCCAGAAATGTGTGAATTTGCTAGGGGTCCCAGAACCAGGTTAGATGACAGAGAGTGCTACTGGGCACCAGGCCCTGTACAAGTGCTACATTTGGTGATGTCTCCTAGAAAGATGTCCCTGAGAAGGGGATGTGGTGGGACAGTGCAGCAGGCTGAGCCTTGAAAGCTGTCCCAACGCTGGAATATTGCCAAAATCCTGTAAAATTCACTGGATTTTAATGTGTAACAGTGATTCTGTAGCTCAGTAATGGATCTGACTCTTGCTATGTGTGGTGCAGGTTGCAGGTGTTTTTGTCACCTGGTTTCTCACTCGAGGCACATCGGACAAACCGGAGTGTGTGGAACGCGGCACAAGAGCGTTACACAAGCCTGGAGTAACTTCCTTACAACGCGGAGAAAAATGTATTTGCATGATCTCGAGCCCAGGTGCAAGGCTGCAAAACTTGCCAGTCACAAACCACAGAGGCCAGGTTGGAGCTGGAATGGTACTCGGTGATGGTTTGGGCAGGGGGGAAGGGTCAAAACGAGTCCTGTAATGGAAAGCAGGGCTGAACCTTCGCGTGGGAGCTGCGGCTCCATAATTGCCACACTGTGTGATGTTGCCATGGCTGCCCGGGCAGTCCCTGCGTGGTTTCCTGATGTGTGAGAGCAGGCCGAGGCTGCCGGCGAGCGCAGAGCTGCCCTACGTGTTTGGGGAGCTCAGGCGTGCGCTGGCAAGCCTCGGTGATGGGAGGATCCCTGTGTGGGAGATTGGAGGCTTTCAGCTCAGTCTCTTCCCCATCTCTTCCCTCCAAGCAGATCAGAGAACGAGCTGTGATTTTTGCAGGACTTTAAAACACCTTTTTTTTTTTTTTTTTCCACTTCTTTCTCTCTATTGTAAAGTCGTTCATTCTGCCTTAAGCCGGGGTCGTGCTAGGAGCGAGGCTGCAGTGTGAAATGGAGGATCCTGGGGGCACGAAGGAAGGGCTGGGGGGGCTTGCCGGGCCTGGGGGGCTCTGGCATGTTTTGATCCGAGAGCCTTTGGCTGCGTTGCCATCTGCATAGCCTGTGAATAGTTTTCTCTGGCACGGACCTTGTTCCTTAGTGTTGCATCATCTCTGGGAGAAAGGCCAGGTCCGGAGCCCCAGCACAAAGGCTTTCTGAAGCCGATGAAGCTTGTTCTGTGTGCGGAGCGTCTCTCTCCTTCCTGTCGTCCTTTCCACGGGATTCCTGAAGCGCCCTCCGTCCGAGAGCCCCCTCGTCAACAGCTGCTGTTTCTCGGCCGCTTCCTGCACACCTGGCTGATGCAACGTCTGCCTGGGAAGCGCTGCTGGAGCCTCCTCTGAAGCGGGGTTGTTTGCCCCGGCGGGGAGTGGCCGGGCAGGCAGCCTTTGTCACGTGGGGGCCTTAAATAGATGTATAAAGGACGTACAGCGAGACCTCGAGGCACAGGCAGAGAGTATTTAGTGGGATTATGCAGAAATCTTTTTTCCGATACTAGGACTGGAGGTTGCAGTGCTACTCCTGGCAACTTGTTAGTGGTTAGCCTTCCACTGGTTGGAAGTTCGGGATACTGCTCTGTGCCAGTAAATTCTGCTGATTCCCCTTCTATATTCAGCGACTTCCCGTGACTCTGGACTGTCTGAATTCTCATGGGAACTGTAATTCTCTGGTTTTGGATTTGATCCTAGCTATTGCCCATTATTATTGCTGAGTTTCCCTCTGACCTTGCATGTGGTACGGGCTTTTCTCTCTGAAATACCTTCAAAACACAATTTCAAGGTCTAAAGGTTTTTTTTTTCTTTTTGTTAGGGGGATTGTCTGACAAACTTTTAAATTTAAGGTTTGTCTACCTAGGAAAGTTCAATAATTGCATGGATAAAACCATTCATGTGAATACTATTGCATCCACAAGCAACAAAATTTAGAACAAGGAAGCATTTGGTCTCCTAAGATTAGACCAATGTTATTTACATTAATTTAAATTAATCTTGAGTCTTACTTTATCTGTAGCCATTTTCTGGTGTAGGCAGGTCTCTAAAAACCTGAAAACATAGGGATATATATGGACAAGGTGGGGTGGACTGAGCAGCAGTGTTTCCAATATTGCTGTTCCTAGTTATCAGTCCTATTGCAGAAATGTATTGGCCCTAGAACAGTATCTAAAAGGGAATATGTATTTTACCTGTTTCTGCTTTTAGTCCAGTCTTCTTGGCATCAACTGCAGTTCATGAGACATGGCAGTGTTTCCTTCCTGCCACCTGTTTTGGCAAAGACTTAAAGGAGACAGTCGCAGCAATAACATCAGCTGCCACAGCTGGATTCACTGGAGGTTGGTTGTCAGACTCATAATCTCAGAGTGTCTGTTCTGAACCCTTTTGTTTGCATTTTTGTGACATACAGACATTTGACTGTTCTCCTTCACCTCATGGGAAAAGAGAGCAGCAACCTCACAGTATAGGACCAGCATAGCAATTAGGATGTGTCCCTGCACCGCAGAATAGTTTTACCCCATGACTGTCACAAAATCAAAAGTTTGTGGAACTGGAAGAGAAAAGGGATATTTTTTCTCTTTCCTGTTTCATGTACTTCAGTAATTTTTGTGTTTTAACTATGCTGCCTTAAGTGTAATCCTTTTTTTCTCTTGTATTGCTATATATTTTCCAGAAAATAGTAGAGAATAGTATTTGCAAAAATAAAATATAATAAATATAATAAAATATACTAAATTTAAAAATATAATTTTAAGTGCTTCAGTCTTAGAAGAATTTGTCACCTTCACCAGCAACTTGGAATGCTGTGAGATAGACCCACTGTAAAGCAACATTTTTAGCATAGAAAGGGGTTCTTTTTGAGTCTATGGGATTTTTCTGAATTTCTCCACTATTTCTGTTATTCTTTAAATTTTATTTTGATGATGTCAGATTTTCATAGTGTTGTGATATTTTCTTGAAGATTTCCTCTGTTTATGACCCTTACAGTTATGTGGACTTTAATATAACATTCTTGGTTGGGATAGTCCTTTTTCCATTACACTGTTGTCATTCCTTTACAACATCATCTGTGTCACCTGCTCAGCACACTGTATGTGCAGACTATGCAAATGCTGCCAGGTCCCTTTGGGGTGCAAGCAAAGTTCCCTGGCGTGTGCCTGCCACCTCTGCATAAACATACCTCAGAATAATTTGGTCTGCCATGGATCACTGCTACTCTGTAATTTGCTTCTGCTTTCTAATATGGCATTTTTATGGAATTATCGTTATGTATTACTCTTCAACCACTTTAAAATCAATAGAAATTAAACTTTCCAGTAAGGTTCTGTGATGCAAATTGGATGTTTTAAGAAGGTCCAAACAAAGCCTCGTCTGATATCTCCACCTCTGGAATGTATTGAACTGTCAAGGTTGGGATTGAATTGTCCAGGAGAAGGTATTTCTGGAGGCGAAGTCTTACCTGCCCTTTTTTATCTCTTACTAAATTTCTCTTCTATTTTTTATCATAGTATCTGAAATCTTTAATGATTTCAATGGAAAAACAGGATTTTGTTTTGTTTTGCGTAATGTCTTGACTGCCAAAGTAGCAGCAAAGTTTTGAGGTCATTCTTTTTGCTTTTCAAAGTAATTTCTGCAGTCTTGGGTCAGTTGCTGAGAGTACTTGACTATGCATTTTGTAATTTCTCTGTTTGATGGTTTAATTTCTCTCAGTTGCTCTCTCACCATTAGTAGTCCCTTAGGGTGTAGTTCACCGAGGAGTTTAACTAAAATTGATGTTTTCTTCATGGGATAAAATGATGAAATTCTGTGGATTGGTATGGAGAAAATTGCCTTAAAATGGTTTAAGCCTAGTTTAATTTTTTTTATTAAATTTACTTACTTTCCATCTGTTTCCAAATTTTATCAAAATCAGTTTAACTTGTTTATACCTCACTTTTAATCATGGCTTACATAGTCTTCACTGAACAGCTTTATCATGCTGACATTAGCTAAGTCAGTGTATTCATAAACATGTGTTGAGGTAGTTTGTAGTGATTTCATAGAACACTTCAAGAATAATGGGAATTGTTGATATGATTTCATATCTTGTATGGAACAACTTGACTGATGCATAGGCCCATGGATAGCAAAAGTGTTTGAAATCACCCATATCCTAAAAGCAGCAGTCTTGCCATTCCCTGATCTTTGACTCCAGTTCTTACTAGTGTGGTGAGCAGGAACAGGTCTCACTGGGTTGTTGTTTTTTGACATTTTACAATTTTAAAATGCTGTTATTCTTGTTCTAAGAGCTTGTCAGTGTTTTGCCAAGGTTCTCTAGATC
The DNA here is from genome assembly GCA_034509425.1 of Eopsaltria australis. Taxonomy (NCBI): domain Eukaryota; kingdom Metazoa; phylum Chordata; class Aves; order Passeriformes; family Petroicidae; genus Eopsaltria; species Eopsaltria australis. The sequence continues at coordinate 1,401,740 of JAVTVJ010000180.1, forward strand.
CCAGTGAGCAAAATGAACTCTGAACCAAATGTGTACATACAAGCATTTCTTTTTGCATATGGTTGCATACATATAATCCAGAGGACAGTTCTGAGAAAGGCCTAAGACAGATAAATCTTTAACCATTGCTCTACACTTGTCAATAATTTGGTTATCATGGTATGCATAGCCAGTAATGAACACCAGTGTTGCCTGTTACTTTGATCCTTTCTTTTGTAGACCAGGATTGAGTTCTCCCAGCCTCCGTGGGATAGAATTGCTGTCTTGCTTTGTCAGCCCACTAGCAGATGATGTATGGATCTAATGATAATAGTGAATACTTATGTCAATATTTCATTCTTTAAAACTGGCACAGTTGTTTCCTTTCTGCTTAGTGAACCCAGCTTGTTTTCAGAGCAGATCTAAGCATTTGTATTGGTAGATTGAGGCACAATTCAAGTACTTCTAGCAATCTGTTTCACAGTAAGTTGTAGCTAAATGATTAATGATTTATCTGCTGTGCCCCTGTGTCTGTGTAGATGTCCTTATAGAATGACATGTCTGAAATTCAGGGAATTTGATGCATTTTTTTGACCTACCTGTTAAACACAGAAAACCTTGATCTGATTCTGTTTGCTCTAAAGGTGTTTTCCCTTCAGTGAGTATCTGACCTTGACATGAGGTTTGTGCGTGCACAACCAGTGCTTGATTGGACTCAGGTGGGCTGTGCTCATATTTGAGTGGCACTGGCTGATGAGAGGTCTTTTTCAGCATGATAATGGAAGCTGTTCCTGTTTACATTAGATGTCCCATCGATTTTGGTTATTCTGAAATTTCCAGGGGGAAAGATGAATGAAGAAGATCTAAGATGCTAACACTTGTTACACTGCTCCACATGCCAAGTGATTTGCCACTGGTGCAAAGACAGTGTGATTATGAACTCATCAGACCTTGATGTCTCTGTCCCAGATGAGGCTGGTGGAGAGGATGCCAAGGAAGGCTGCATGGCAGAGCTGCTGTTACCAGTTTTCCACCAGCTCTGGACTGGCCTGTGGCAGTATGAGGTGCAGAAGAAAAAAGTGCTTTGAATTTTATATGAGTGGTAATGGTGTGGAAGCTTAAAGGTGTGCAACTCATTATACACGGAGCTCATCCTTGGTAGGTGATTTAGGGGCCCATTGCTAAGTATAGAGATGATGGTGGTTATTGTTCAGGCACTAGTAATTCTGAGTTGTCAAAAGTCTGGAATCTGTTTCTAGTCTGGGTCTTCAATAAGTGGAGTTATTGGGAAGTGTGGGGAGAGGTAAAGGAAGCATTTGTCTGTCCTTTAGTATCTGCGAACAAGAAGTGGTTGCCATCAGTGCACATGGAGGTGATTTCCCTATTCTCCCTGCCCTGGCTCACATGTTGAAGCTTTGCATAATCAGAAAAAGCCTTTGTCAGTTTGTTCACAATATACTTGTACCAGTGTTACTTTTTTATCTTTCTTGGCCATGCATGAGACACTAGATGCACAATGGTAAAGTATTTCAGGCTCTCTGTGGACAGAGACTCACAGATGTGCATTGACCCTGCAGCGGAACAGGATGAATCTCTGTCCTTCCCCTGTTTGGTAACTGCTTTGCCCTTGAATCTGTGACCATGGGAAGGTGCAAGGGACATGTTCTGACACCCATTAAATTGTACAGCATCACCTGAGCAGCACCAAAAGGTGATAGAGTCTGAATTTAGGTAGCACATGCAGTCTGTGAGGCTGTGCCTGGGATTTTTTTTTTCTGCAGGTGAATTTTTCAGGATTTTCACAAATACTTTGTAGAGTCTGTCACCAAGTGTTGCACACCACGAGTGCCCAGAGGTGTCCGTATGACTGGGACACGAGTGAAAACAGGAACAACCGCATCTTGAAGGAGGAAGCTCTAGTGAGCTCTTTGACTCACCATGCTTGATTGTCCCTGTTAGTACAGAATTTAACACCACAAGTAATAAAGAGAGTTTCCAGCAGTAAATTTTCTGCATCTGCTTTATTTGTACATAGATGGCACTGGCTGTGGAAGTGAGCCAATGCAGTGCTGCAGCCATTGCATCCTAAACAGAGTTCCAAAAATTAAATTCACTCTTACAGCAGCAGGTATTGCTTAACCTTCGCTTGGCCAGCTTAGATTTATTACAGTCTTTTCTGTCAATACAGGCTGTTACCTCAAATAAATGAATAGTATCTATTCAGTGTAGCCAAGGCAGCTACTCACAAGGGGTCAGTCCCTTGGCGTGTGACTTGGGCTGAGTGAGAACTGGGGATCCCAGCTGAGGTGGCTGTGTTGGGTGGATGCTCCTCTGGGCTGTTCTGATGATATTGGGGAAGACCAGGTATCTTTGTACCAGTATGACTGGTTAAGGAGGCTGGTGTGCAAGTGCCAAATGTGGGGGGAAAATACCTTTAAATGCTGCATTTTCAAAACCAGCTAAATATTATCTACCTGTTAGGCCATCAAAATTCCCATTTCCATTTGATTTCAGGAATTGTGTTGTATGGGAGACAGATTTGCGCTGTGGTCTGAAGCTCATTAGATTTGAATTAAGACTTTGAATTTTAGTAAAACTTCTTCCAGTGGCAGCAGAGAGAACTGGGTGCGGCTTCTATTTTTTTTTCCTGTATAGCTGTATTTTTGGGGGTAGAGGTAGGAAGGACCTTGGGGATTGAATATACAGGAAACTGGCTAGTTTGGTAGGTGAACATTTAGATCTAATCCCAGCATTTTCTGTCAGGCTGATGTTAGCAGGCATGTTAGCAGGCCAAGTTTGGTGAAGTCCAGACTGTAATGTAGCCTGAAGGTGATGTGGTCTTGGACAGTACTTGAAGTTGGTCTCAGCAATTCATTATGAATTGCCACATTGTCAGAGTTGAAAGTACACAAAAAATAGTAGCAGCAAACAGTAAAATCTGAGCATGGGTGATGGTTGGGCAAGTATTGCTGGGTCAACACAAAAATGAACTGGAATTTGCCTTGTTTAACCTTTCGGTTCACTATTTCATGTTTCTCCAGTAATCTTCCCAAAAATGGGAGTTACCAGACCATTTCAGTGCAGCAGTATTTGTACAGTGCTTATAGAGAGAGGGTTTCCTATGAGAAGTGGGTGAAAACTTGTCTCAGTTACTCCTGGACTGACCAGCTATCCTGTGACTCTCTTGTCCAGAAGCTGCACCCAAAATCCTCCAGTTCTGCTGAGTCACAGGCAGGCGGGAGGCTGGAATTTGTCCTGATGAAATGTCGGGCTGCTGGCTGCTGCTAGCTGGGTATGGTCATTGGCAAAGGCATGAGATCGATAGAGGGAAAAACATCTAAACAAGTATTTAGAAAGATTACTGGGTGAGGGGAGAGGAAGAGTTTTCCATGTCCCTTGAAGGGAAGGGTGCTTCAGACACTGAGAAACTTGTCTTATTTCTTTTAACCTTGTGCTAGAGTTTTGCTTGACTCGGTTGAAGCAGGGATTGATGTCTGTAGCTTTTAGCTGTATTTTAGGAGCAGTTTGTCTCATCTCGTGTCAGTGTAGAAATCACAACTCTTGTCACAAGTATGAGAAAGGATAAATAAGCCACTTCCGGAAGGTCCTTTTATTTTTCTTTTTTTTCTTTTTTTTTCCTTTTTTTTTTTCAGAAAACACACTCAAGGACACTGGGCTGTCTTGAGTTGGAACTGCTTGTGAGCTTAGTCCTGCCTGTTTCCTTTTTCATCTCCCACCTCCCTGTGAGACCATTGCTTTGGGGCATAACAGGGAATTGCCACAGACCACTCAGAAATCTGTATGTGCTACTTCTGTAATTCACCGTATGCCTGTCATACTGTCTGAAAGATTTTCCATAGGGATGTATGCTGAAGAAGGAAAGTATTTCCTTGTGCCAAGAGAGGTGGCCCACCTTTTAAGACAGGAAAAGGCAATATAGCATGTAGCATTTAAACTTTCTGACTCTCTTCATTTGCCCTTATAGCGAGTGTGTGTTTTTGTGTTTCTGGGGGTTTTGTGTGTTAAACAATGGCTGGACTGTGGCGTCCAAAGGCAGTTCCCTGTGAGAAATTCACTACCCACAGGAAAACTTGGCTCACGGCCTCTCTCTTGCCCAGGAGGGTTTGCTGGCAGAGCCCCGAGATGCCGGGGAGCATGTGACAGCAGGCTGGCTTGTCTGCGCTGCCGGAGCCAGGGAAAGGCAGTGGAAAGTATTCAAGACTGCCCTTAAAGTTTAACGTGCAGTGAAGGGTGGTTGTCACCATTTTTCTTTGGGTTTGGAGCTACCTTTGCTGCGTGCAGAAATGCAGCTTCTCTCTGTTGTGGGGGGGGTTCTCTCTCGCCGTGTAGAATAATAGCTCCTTTATGCTCATCTGTGTTATTGAGGCTATTTACATAACGAGGAGCTGATCCCGTTTCACCTCCGGCTGCCATCCGACCCTTGGAAGTCCGCGTTTATGGGCGATTTCTCTCGCGGCCGTAGCAAAGCGCTGTGGTCAGCAGGGAAGGTGGAGGCCGGGCTTCCCCGGCCCGGCCCGCGGCTGCGCCCCGGTGCCGCCGTGACTCACCCCGGCTCCCCACGCAGCCAACGCTCCCGCCGCGCTCCCCGCGCCCGGACGTCTGACGTGGCTCTGCCGCGGGGAGGTGTCGGGGACAGTCGAGGCCCGCTGTGTCAGGGCTCACTGAGCCACCGAGGCAGAGTCCAGGATGGGCCTCGTGGCCCAGGGAAGCCATCGTTGGTGTGGGCGCAGCTGCTCTGCTGCTCACACTCACCTGTGCTGTAGGCCTAGCGAATGCACATATAAACTGATCTCCAGGGAGAGGTCTCAGCTTGGTCCACTCTGCCATTGTCTAGTTGTCCTCAGATACGGAGTGTTTTGCCTGAAACTAGTTTGGGGAAAGAGCTAGGAAATGCAGGTGGAAGGCTGTGGGTGATAGGTGACAGCTGCTGCTTATATGCAGAAGGAGCTAATAGATTACTTATCTGTTAATTAGTCCTGAGTTTACTTGGGGGAGGGGGGAGCTATCATTAGCAGATTTAAGGCAAAGGAGCTCATTGCATGTCAGTCCAACACTGTAAAAAAACCCCAACCTTCCCACCAAACTACTACCATCTACCTCTTCCCTGGCCCTACATATGAAAATGAAGTAAAAATGATGTGGCATGTCACTGATGGAAATCTATTTCTGCTTGTCTTTACTGTGAAAGCTTTCTTTAGAGGCATACAGGGAGACCTCATCCCGTAACGGAGATGCAATGCTTTGTTTCTACCCTGGTAGGTTTCCCCATGTCCGTGACGTGTTGGCCGAGGCTCTGCGGCTCCTCTCCGCCCTCGGAGCGGCCAGTCGCTGCCCTCTGGACTCCGTGATCCCCGACGGGCGTCATGAGCATTGCAATCCCTCTGGGAGTCACCACACCAGATACGTCCTACTCCGACATGGCTGCAGGATCGGAGTGAGTGTTACCCCACGGATGAGGAGAAAGAACGGGAGGGTGCCAGAGGGCTGACCTGGAGTCGGGCTGTAGGATTGGTGCCAGTGCTTTCTGCACTCGGGAGAAAGGGACTGCTGGTCCACTGGCTGTATGAGAGATGTGTGTTAACAAATGCAGTGTTACGGAAATTGGTAAGTTTGACAGGATATGTGGAAAAGGAAAATTCCAACTATGAGGCGCTCAACCATGAGTTTTGTATCAGCTTGACTAGTAAGTCAATACTCAAGTGCAGGCAGTCGTGCTTTTGCTGTACCCAGGCTTGGTGCTGGTATGGTACAAGCCAGCTCCTTTTCCAGCAGCTGTAATGTGAGGGATCGGCGTGCTGAGCCTTCCTCTCAGTAGAGCCTATTACCTCAGACTTGGTACCAGTCTTGTATGACTGATTTGTGGACGCCTTTGGACTTTGACAGAGATGTGACACAGCATCAGCCTGTGTAGGCACCTTTATTTTGTTTCTGCTCCTGAGGAGACTCCAAGGAGTAAACCTCAGAGAGCATCCTTTGGAGTCCCCACCACAGGACCATGTGCAGGGCTCTCACTGCAGCCATATCTCTGAGGCCTGTTGGAGGGGACTTACATTTCTTTTAAAAGACTTCGCTTCTGCAGTCGGGAGCATTGCAAAATCAGGAAATACTGCATTGTGATCTCTTCTTAAAACCCTTGTTAGAATGATGTCAGCTAGGATGTTTTTGTCAGGGATGAGAGCGAGGGCTGAAGTTTATTTCTGTGTGCTTCTACCTCCTGCTTGCCTGCATCCTTCTTTGAAACACAGGCTGTAGTATCTCTTTACAAAAATCTACAAATGACGTTTTGGAGATAGATTTCTCCCATGTATTATTTAAAGGTACCTACTGTGCGAATACCTGCATGTCAGCTGGATCAGTGTAGAACAGAAATTGCTCCAGACTCTATTAATTTTGAGCTGTAAGAGCAGTGGGCTAAGGTATGAATCATTGTTTTCCCCTTCCATCTCACCCTGATTTGACTATGCATACAGTTTGACTACACAGTCGCACTCTCTGCAAGACTGCTAATGCTCTTTTTTGTCTGTCTTGGCACTGGCCCCATTCTAGGCATTCTTTGTGATGCTTCATTCCATCCTAAAGCCCACATTTTTACATGTTGTTTTTAAATGGGGAATCAGAATCTAGTAAGTCACTCGTCTGCACTGGTTACATGATCCTTCACTTTTCAAGATCTAACATTCAGTATTGCTTGTCACCCTGCTTCTCCCACAGCAGCACTTTGAAGACTCAACATGCAGGAATTTTAAACTGTTTATGACAGGAGGAAGAGTGCTAAATAGTTTGCTCATATACTTTGCTTTCAGAGCTGAGCGTGGCAGGGAGAAGAGCCAGATGTATCTGCGCATGTGTCCCTTGTAGCATTTAAGTATCAAAAAGACTGACTGTAAACCTTCTGTAAAGCATTTTTTTTCCCTTGTAAGAAATTTGTAGGTCCAACTTGGGGCTAGGCTGGAGTGCTTTGAAAAAAGGCATTTGAAGATTTCTGAATTGGTTTCTCTGCCTGTTTTCTAAAAATTTGGAATGCCAGGACTTTATTCTTCAGGCTTTGCATCGATGCACTGTTACTGCTGAAGTGTCCTTCATGGTTCTGTTCAAAGATAAGGCTGTCCTTCACTTTGCCTTTGAAACTCTCTAGTTTGATGCTAAAGTCTGGGTACCTGAGCTTTGTACCTCTTACAAGGGATTGATTTCCAAGATGTGCATCACGAAGGCAGTGGGGAAGGTAAAAGGAAAACTAGCTGATCCTCATTACAGGCTGAGCTTTAGCATCTTCCCCAGCCTCTGATGCAGAGAGGAGGTGAAAATGGTGTAGGGTGTTGCTGTTCATCTGAGGGTGTCATGGAGGCTGCAGAGTAGTTTTGCTGTGTTAGTCTGACTGCATATTGGAAGGTGTGGAAGCTCCGTGGTGTGCTGCTGCTGAGGAAGCATGGGCCCCAGCGTTGTTGCCCCTGGACACCGTTGCACCAACAATCCTGAAGTTTTATTGCTAATGCTTGCGGCAGCATTGCTGGTGTTCCAGACTGACTGTGGTTAGGTATGTGGGTGACTTGGACAGAAGACGTATCTGCTGCTTAGACTGTTTAGGCTCTTTTCCTTCTAATATTGTTTCTGAGAATGTTATTAAATCTGAATGGATTTGACTCTGTACCAATCTGAAAGTCCTAAAGGATTGCTGCAAAGACTGGATTATGTGGCAAGCTCTATGTGGTGCCTTTTATTAAGAAGTATATCCTTTGAGAGAAATCATATATATTTCTTGCTTCTGACAGTTTAGCTGGCTGTAGTCATGTTGAAAACCAACTGAATTTATCATGTTGTGCACCTAAATCCTGAGCTACAGAAGTGTTGTTTGCTTAGGTGTAATATCTTCTACTTTCTGCAGTTCTTTGTAGAATAAAGTACTGCTCCTTTATGTTGCAAAGACAGATCCACCTTACTCCAGAATAAGCCAGAAGCTCAGAGGTTGGTGCCTTGGAGAATAGATGAGGTTGAGTGGCAGGGTGGGGCAAACTTCAGTGCAGCAGAGATTTCAAGAGCTAATAGGAAGTCCAAAGGGCAAGGGGTTACTGTTCTTGGGTGGTGCCTAAGCACTGCCCCACGCGTGATTGCTGGCCATTGTTTGATGGTGCCTGATTCACGCTGACCATGTAGGACCACTGAGAATCCTGTGAGATCTCACCAGAGCAGCAGAGGTCCGAGGTAAAGTTTTCCTTTTCTGTGTTTTTCTTCCCTGCTTGCTCAGCTCTGTGCTGTAATTTTGATGAAGATTTCATCTGCAGACGTGATTCAGTAATATTCTGCCGTATTCTGATACAGGCCCTACTTCTGATCTGTGCAGAGGTTATCTGACTTGTATCTTCTACTTGTAACAGAAGACAGCATGTTTCCTTGCTGGTGTTCTCTCTGTAGCCTCATTATCTAATATCCCCTGCATTGAATTGCAGCTGTCCCTTCTCTGAGTAGGGTTTCTGCAGCTTTCTGCTGAGGATATACCTTTGATTTTTAGCTGTTTTTTTTCACCACCCTGTGGTGGAAGAGTGCATTGTACCTCAGCAGCAGATTTCCTGTTCTGCTGATTGCAGGCTGCTGTATAGAAAGCCCAGGTTGAATCTGATCTGTCTGTGGCCACTGTCTCTCCAGGTCATGGATTTTGTTGCCTCTTTGTAACAGGAATCTCCAATTCCTGGTAGTTGCTGTCAGGATAGCTGCAGGTTTCGTGCAGGCTTTATCACAGGATGTTGGACTCAGTAACAATTGGTATCTGAGGGAGAGAGAAACAAGTGCAGGTGCAGGAAAGCTGCTTAGCTGCAGTTGAAATAAGCTGTTGCAGAGATAAAATGGCAGTACTGTTCAGTGGCTTTGAGATTAGGCTAGCTGGGTTCAGATGCGAATGCTGAACTAGACCCAATTTCCTCTACAATAAGGAAACTGAGCTTCTTACATGCTAATTACCTTTTTAACTTCCCAGACTGAGACCCAGTTTAATGAGCTATATAGGGTGGCCCTTGCTCAGTTTGTTCCCTATGAAAGCAGGTTCATCCTGTACAGCTTCTGCACACATGATGCTTGGTGAAACGCATGACACCACCTCAATTTCATGAAGTTTCTTCATTTTGAGCTCATGTGTTCAATAGAAAAGAGCAGTGAAATACTGGCACTAAAGAAATTATGTTGTATTGATGGGTTTTACTTCTGGCCCTTTCTGCAGCCCAGAGTCTGTGGAAGCTAGTCCAGCTGTCAGTGAGAAGAATGTGTACTCCAGCCACGGCTATGGGGCCACCCAGAAACACAGCTATCGCGGGCTGCCTTACGCAGTGAGTACTCTCTCTGCAGTGAATCAGCTCTTTACTGTCTACTTTTACTCTTTTCTCCTTGTTCCATAGTTCTTTGCCTGTTAAGCCTTAGGAGTTTTGACTTATTTATTAGGGAACACTAAGTTAGAGCTGAGTTCTGCCATACATTTTTCATTTCTGTGTTTATTGTTTGTGAAGTCTTACATACTCTACAGCAAGGTTTATTAGTGTTCTAGGCGATAGATTTTTAACTGAATGAAGTATATGAATGAAGTGTGAATATATATGAATATATAATATTTTCCTGGTGGTAATTTTATGCCCCATTTGGTTTATTGTGCACTATTTATACTTGTTTCAACTGCGCAGATTTTCACAGTGGTAACTTAAAACAACAAGAATCAAGGAGCAGTCAGGAAGAGTGGGAGCATGGCTTGAAGCTGTGGGATGAACAGGGTGTCACAGAATCATTGAGGTTGGAAGGGGCCTCTTGAAAGCACACAATCCAACCTCCCTGTTTAAGCTGACTCTGCTTGAGCAGGTTGCCCAAGACCTTGTCCAGTTGAGTTTTGAATATCTCAACAGACAGAAACTACATCTCAGGGCAGCTGGTTCCACTGTTTAAACACTTATGTCATCTCAGATTATTAGCAGTACAACAGTTAATGTTGAAATAGCCTGGTTGTTTTCATAGGTTTTGAGTTTAATTCGTTGGTGCTGAAGGAAATAATTTACATGTTTCAGAGCTATTACTGTACTTTCTTGGTAGGTTGAGGAATTCAGGCTATTGTTTTACACCAGTTAAATATTAACCTGGGAACTGTAGATTTGGGACTTCAGTTTCTAGGCATCATATCTTCACTTTAAAAGTAGTACTGCAAATACTCATTTTCAGGATCATAATTATGGAGCCCCTCCTCCTCCAACGCCGCCAGCCTCTCCTTCTGTCCAGACCATTATACCTCGTGCAGAACTGAATGGCCTGCACTCGCCTGATGAGGAGAACTCCGGGGATAGTGAGAGCTCCTCAGAAGGAGAATCAATTCCCACTTGGTGCCACTGCAGTGTCTCCCAAGATGGTTTCCTCCTCAAGTGTGAAAAGTGCAGGTAAGCTTTGGTGCAGTGCAGATCTTGGCTGCTCCTTGTGTTGACTGCTCATAGCGAACCGTGTCACCTTTGGGCTGTGGGACAGACTTCCTTTTGCTAACTGGAGCGTTCTTTCCAGTGCTTTACCCAGTATTGACCCTCCTCCTTTGCGTTGTCAGCCTGACAAGTGTTGGTGGCACCAGGAGTGGAGATGAGGATGTTAAATCGATGTTCTTATCATCCTGGGCCCCACTGAGGGCACGCATCTTGTGACATCCTGTTGAATTTCAAGTGACTTTACTCCTACAAACCAGCTTCAATTGTGCATTCTCCTTTGGCAGAGGAATGAGCAGGGGGAAGGTGATCAGACTCCGCCGCCGGAAGCAGGACAACGTGTCAGGTGAGTCTGAGGTTGTAATTCTGATAATGGTGACTTTTGTTTTCTTTCTTCAAGACCTTTGTCTCTTGGATGCTGTAATCATCTAACTGTGATCAGTGCCAGCTAATGTTCTTTGCCTCCCAACCACTGGGATTTTCTCCTCTCCTTACGCTTCACCTCAGTTAGCTCTAGGGAAAATCAGATTATCTTGCGAACAGAAAAGGAAAATTTTCATCAGTGCTATTCTGTGACATATCAGAAGTTTGGAACACCTGTTCCCAGTTTGGGTGGGAAAACGGAGGTGGTGTAGTTCTCTCAGGGAAGATCTATGCAGGGGCAGCAAGTTGTCTTGGTGAAAATGGACGTAAGGGTAAGCTGTGCTCTCAGAGATAAGAAGCTGTTGCTCATGAAGCACTTGTCTCTCTAGGCGGGGACAGCAGTGCCACTGAGAGCTGGGATGAAGAACTCTCTCCTTCCACAGTGCTGTACACGGCCACGCAGCACACGCCGACCAGCATCACGCTGACCGTCAACCGCGTCCGCAGGAGCAAGCCCAAGAAGAGGAAGAGGAGTACAGAAAAGGCTCGCACTGCTCCAAAGGCCAAAAAGATCAAGGTATGTGGAATGAGACAAGGTTGCTGCAGTTCCTACCAAATGCTGTGCAGTGTTGTTAGGAGCAGGTTGACAAGCTGGCAGTAGACAAGAAACTTTTGTCCTGTCAAGAATTGCTCTTTCTGGTGTAATAATGGGACGCCTTGTATTTGTGACCTGCTCGAGTACGTGGCTGTTGGTTTAAAAATTACCTTGATGGAACTCCACCCTTATTTCCCAATGCTGTCCATTCATGCTCAGCACTTGGACTCAATTACATATTTTTTCCTTTTGCTGTATTAGGATTTGGGGAAATAGCTTTTGGAGTCTGGCTGTTTGTGGAAAAGGGTCAGTCTGTGAATGGAATGAAAAATGAAGGGAGCATGGTATTTTTTACCAGGCTTTGTTGCAGAGCTTCTTTGGCACTGTTCTTCAGGGACAGAGGTAGTGCCTGTGTGGAAAACTATGTAGGTAGTGATGAACATTTGTTGAGGGATGACTTTACTGTCTTGTTTGTGAGGGTTTGGGGACTGAAATAATTTTGAATTGCTTATGTTGGAATGCAAGTGTGTGAGCAGCTGGTTCTTTCCCATCATCTGCCAGTTTTACCATGATTTTCCACAGGTTAGGTTTCCCTTGAAGTTCTTCTGGTAGGCACTGATTAAATAAAACACTGGGGGCAGGAGCTGTGTGAGGTCTTGAGGGGTTATTTTCTTGTTGTGAACCACCTTGATTCTGTTGCTGGACCTTCTTGTATCAGAGCAAGTGGGGTTAGCTGGGAACAGTTTTGGTTCTGATCTTGATGTTTTTACTGAGTGTGAGACAGGCTTTTTTAGTTCAGAAGTCCTGGCCATCAAACTTTTCAGCAGTTTTCACTGGATTTGCATTGCAGAGTCTCTTTTCATTCAGGTCCATTGTTTCTTGTATAGGTTTTCCTGTAATTCTTGCCATCTTTTAGTAAGGGTTGGAGTAGGATTTAGGGTGGTTCTGGGATCCTAATTCTTAGGAAATTTATAATACTTTGTTTTTTCTCTCTCTCCTTGTCTGGGGAACAGGCTTTTCGAGAGGGCTCACGAAAGTCTCTGAGGATGAAGGTGAGTAGAAATGACAATCCTCTGTGATGGTGGTGGGTTTTTTTTCCCTTTATTTTGTCCCTCTTTTGGTTTGCCTTGGGAATTTCTGATGGTGGGACCAGCCTTGTAATAAACTCAAACCTTACAGTGCACCACAAGGAGGCCTATTCAAAAGGGTATCACAGGAATTGCCCCTTGAACCTTTAATTTGCTTCTGATAGCTTCCAGTAAGATAATGCAATCCAGTTCCGAGAGGTGATTGATTCATGGCACTTGGGAGTGGGGTGTTTGATGTAAGGGATGTAGAACTGGTTGTGGCTGCTCTTCTGTGAGGGCAGTTATTGTTTGATTGCATCAAAGCTATTTCAAGCTTGTACATCAAAGTACTTCACAAGTTTAATATTGGGAGTCCCTAGTAGTGCTGCCTTGTTTCTCTCCACATACTCTTACTAGGGATGGATGGGAGAATATATTTATCTCTGACTTCCTGCAATAGTGGTAGGTGTGGCCATTGAATAGAAAGGTTATCTGACAAAAAAAGTAGACTTGAACTGTGAGCTGCGTTAGTTTCTAGACACACAAGAGGTGTCTTAAGGCTTGCTCAGTTCCATCTGACTCCAGTCCTGCAGCTGGCAGTGGCTTCTAGCAGGTGGCACAGAGGAAAGAGGACAATCCTGTGGTGTCCCTGTGCACCAGCTCCACAGTATGCAAGTGTCTTGAGAGGGTAAAAATGCATGAAAACTCTTACTGTTTTTAATTATATATGATTAAAAGAATGATTGCTCTTCACTTGTGCTTGTTACTAAGACCTCAGTCATATGTGTCTCAGCGCTTTATGAAGCCAGTTGAGTTACTGAGCTCTGGAGTATTTGTTGAACTACTTCAACTACTGTCAAGTAAAGAATGAAGCTTAAGTATTTTTCTTTCTACCAGCTTCTGTTTTCCCCTCCTTTACAAGACAGTCTAAACGGATTACCTGATTTTGCCCTCTCTTCTTTGCTCTGCTTAGGACTTGGAGTTTTAACCCTCTGGGTATTAGCTTATGCTCTACATTCAGTTTCTTGAAAGTCTGGTGACCATTTAGCTAGAAGGTTCAGGACTATTTTTGGATCAGGCACTGCAAAGATTGAGATGCAGTCAGCATCATCAAGCATTATGTTGGCTGTGAGTGGATCGACTGTAGGACAAGCCTACATGAGATTTATTTGCCTTCTTGTGTTCTGTACCTTTGCCTTTTTAATGTACTTCATTATTTTTCCAGAGTGGCCTAAATTTTTTTTTTCTGTCCATGTAACTAGCCTAGTAGTATTTTATGTAGCAGTGCTAAGTAACAACTTTCAAGAGGTCTTAGTTCTGCACAGAAATCTCAGTTGATTCCTAAGTGATTGTGTTGTACAGTGTTCTGGAGGGTGCAGATGCTAAAAAATGTGTCCTCATAACCAACACTTAGCTTGGAACAGATTTGCCTTTTTTTGTAGCTTATTCATGTGCTTGTAGCACTGTGGATAGTTTTTCCTGCTATGTACTATCCATTCATTCTTTGCTGTTTGGTGCAGAATTCCCCTTCTGAAGCACATGCCTTGGATGAAAACACAGCTGAAGGGTGGGAGAATCGGATACGCCTCTGGACGGACCAGTACGAGGAAGCCTTCACAAACCAGTACAGTGCTGATGTGCAGAACTTGCTGGAGCGTCATCTAAACTCTAATAAAGACTATGTGGGCAAAACTGCTATGCTGGACACAATCAACAAAACAGAGCTGGCCTGCAATAATACTGTTATTGGGTCCCAGATGCAGGTAAGAACCAGCAGGACAGAGGTGGAGTAGGTCAGGGCATGGGTGATCAGTATTGTAGCTCAGACCAATAGGCACAGGTTTGATACGCAGGGAATCAGAAATTATGCCAGTACAGAGAGAGATTCACAAATATTTGCAGTAGACCAAATCAGTGTTGCTAAATTGGGGATATTTTGCTCATTTCTGTGATGTGGTTGACAGGTATTTTACCATAAATACTTCGGTCACTGAACGGCCTGAGACAGAACCAGATCTGTCACTTGCTGGAGATAAAAAATTTTCTTGCTTTCCACCTGAGTTTTCCAGTCCCCTTTATTTATTTTTTATTTTATTTCTTGACTCATGTTATGTGGAAGGCTATTTTAAAGAACCTTTCAACATTTCAGTATTTTGGATTATTTGTACTCTTGTAAATTCCAAATCCTGCACAACTACAACTGATTTTAGGAAGCTGGTCTCTGCCTAACTTTCCAGCGATGAGCAGTGGTTGGTGTCTTGCCATCTTTATGGAATGGATGTCAACAAGCAAAAACAGGAAAACAATGTATGTGTGTGGTGTATGTCCTCCCCACTAATACTCTTCCTAGCTGTTGTTTCATCTTATATGTGCTTTTTTGAACAGAGCACAGCATTCCTACACAGTTCAGGCTTTTCTGGGCCTTCTTTGTCCAGGAGAATGGAGATGGGTGCATGTGAAAGGGTGAGCTCCAAAAGAGACGTGGGGCACTTCTTCTGTAGAAAGGGAGCAAAGTCAGAAACCTGAATATCAGGTATATGTTTGTGCTTGAATCATTCTTGTTTATATCAACTGACTCACTTAGAGAAGTTCATGTGCTCCCTGCCACCTTTCCCTCTGCTTTCATGCAGGTGAAAGCACTTCAGGCAGCACACAGATATTGCCAGTAAGGGAGAGTGCAGAAAGAGGACTTTGGTCCAAACTTTCTTCCATTCTTGCCTCTGGTTCTGCAATAAATAAGATTTCTTGGCAGGGGGTTGGGGAGAAACACTTCTTGCTGGCTATGTGAGTAGCCTTTCTAAAGAGAGCAACTGAGGAAATGCAGAGAAGAAAATGTTCTACTTCTCTAGAAATCTTAATATTTTTTGAGACTAAATGTAACCAATTCTGTCTGCCTTACATGGGTTTTAGGAAAAGTCCTGAAATAAGTAATGAAACACATGCTGTGTTTTTGTATGTGTACAGCAGGACACAAGACTCTAAAAGATATCATACATAAACGTGCTTGTTCTTGTCGTGCTCTCTCAGCCTCTCCCTTCCCACTACAGACATAGGTTTTCCCATAGGAAAACATGGCCAGCATTCCAAATCAGAGGACTCCAAATGTGATACATGCCAAAGAAACAAAATGGTAGAAACTTGAAAAACTTCATAATGAGCTGTAGTCACTCTAAACAAGCTGTTGATAGGTACTTGTTATTGCATGTGCTGGGAAGGTGTCAGGGGACTTTGTGGCTTCGTAGTTTCTCTTGAACACTGAGGAAAAAACAGGTGGCTGTCCTGGGTTGCTGCTTGTCAGCTCCTATGTCCTGTTGTCTGTGCTCAGGAGGTGGCTGTGGAGTGTTGAGAGGAGGGCATCTGCATAGGTGTGGAGCACATGCTCTCGTGCACTGCGTTCTATTTTTGTTTCACTCATTTGTCTCATCTTTGGTAGGCAAACTGAGAAGGCTTCTTGCTTTGCATCAGTTGTCTTTTAACTAGGTATCATTATTGAACACAAAAACAGCTTTTCTGTGAGATAAGGGAAAATGGGTACTTTGAGCTAGAAAAAAATCAGCAAGCTGTGCCAATATGCATTTGCCAGCTGTGTAGAAATATTGTTGCTGCTCTCTTCAGCCATGATGACTCTGGAGAGAGGAGAAAGGAATAAAAAAAATGTTTTACATGCCCTGCATACTCTTAACAGTTGAGAGAGTCGTTAGACTTAGGTCAACAATGATACAAGTGTATACTTAAAAGAGAGTGAGATGGGACCTAAAAGCTTCCTCAAACCAGGAAGAATAGGAAAAGATGGGTTAAGAGTTATACATGGAGAATATAGGGTTTTGCTCATTGGAATATTTTGGGTAAGACAAGTGGAAATGGTCTCAAGTTGCACCAGGGAAAGTTTACATTAGATATTAGGAATTTATTTTTTTTTTTAATAGAAGAGTTACCAAACTGGAACAGGCTGCTCGGGTAACTGGTGGAGTCACTTTTCCTGGAGGTATTTAAAAGCCTTGTGGATGTGGCACTGAGGGGATATGGGTTAGTGATGGATTAGACAGTGGTGAGTTAACAGTTGACCTCGATCTTAGAGGGCTTTTCTGACCTAAATGATTCTGTGATTGTATGCTAAACCAGTTCTCAGCTGTCCTCATGATGCAAAGGGAAAGTTGTGAAAATATGAAGCTGTTTAGTGTTATGAATAAAATCATCTTAGTCCTGGCTACTGCCAGTTGCTCGACAAACTGAAAGCTGTGAATCACTTTCCTGACTGTTGTTGCCAAACCAAACCCAGGGTTAGTATTTGCCCTTTGTTGCCTCTGATAATTGCTGACTTGAGCTCAAACCCCTGACTGATTTCACATTCTGAAGTGAAGAGCAAAAGGGCCTTTATAAAATAAAGCCACCGAGTATTATGCAGATGTTGCTCTGCAAACATATCAGAACAGTTTTGGCTGATTAGCAGTCAGCAGTCCCTAGCCTGTGACATGAATAAAATCATTTGTTCTTTTCACACGTGAAAGCATGGCAGCTAATCCGCTTCATATTTCTAAATTCAGAGAATGAAAACAAGCTGAGCTGTGTCTTACCAGAAAAGCTGTGAGATCATTCCTGTTTCACCAAACTCAAATAAGTTTTACAGATGCAGAGCTTCTCTTTCCTGCATGGACTTTCTCCTCTTCTGACCACTCCACCTTATCCCACCTGTATTCCCTAAGCTGTTTTCTGACATGAGGTGAAGAGTAGTACAAGTCAGTCATGGGGCAAAGGTGAGAGTGAAGGCTACCAGACATTAACTTGCATCTCTGAAAGACATGATCTCACTGATACTCTTAGTAGTAGTAGTAGAACAGTTAAGGTTGGGAGGAACCACTGATGGTCATCTGGTCCAGCCCTCCTGCGTAGGGCCAGCTTAGGTGAGAAAAGTATAAAAACAAATCAGTGGTAGTATAGAAACATTCAACATATAGAATTTTTCAACTGGAGACACACTGGGTCCTAATTAATCTAATTACTTCAGATACTTTCTTCTTGTCTCCTGTCATCCACTAGGAAATCTGGTCCCATTTATTTATTCTTTGTTGCCACAGTTGGAGAGTACAAAGTGCTGTAAGTAATTTAGCCACTGCTCCATGTAGTGTAAACAGTTTCATCCTACAGTTCACTCATATCATGGGTTTGTTGGTCAGAAATCAGGACCAACAGTGCAGCTTCTTAGTCTGGAAATAACATGTTTCTGTTACGCTGCTTGAGTGGACTTGGGGAATCCTCTGTGAGCTTCTGTCAGGACCCAAGACCTGAAGAGATGAACACCCTGCAAGGCTCTTCAGAGTCTCCAGTACGTATATCCAGATTTTCCCAGTTGCTGGCAGATAGAGTGGTATGAGATAAACCCCATAGGCATGGCAAATGTAGCACTGGATTGTATCTCAAGAGGAGCTCTGTACCATTATTCCCATCTGAATAGGTTTCAAATGAATATTTTTATAAAGCTGTCTTTATTCTGGATCTGAGTGAGAGAAGTCAACAACTAGATCTTACTTTACTGGCTCATCCAAGATCTGCAGTATACTGTCTTATAGAAACAACAAAAGTCATTTTCCTGAAGAAGTTTTATACAGAGGAGACACAAGATCACAGTCAGAAAAAAGAGTTTAAACTATCTGTGGTTTAGTATTTTCATGTGCTCAGTACAAGGGTTTTGCTGTATTCCCAGTGCTGAGTGCTGCCTTAAGACATTAACTTTTTTTTTTTCACAAGGTTAGAATGCTGTGTGTTCTGCCATTGTTCAGGCTGAGCCCCTTAAACTAATTTTTATCCATTTCAGCAGTGTGCTCAGTAGCTGTTTCTAGTGAGAGTTCTCTCAGGAAAAGTTGAAACTTACTTTAAGTAAAATTTTGTGGTTTACTCCTAATTTAGATACATGACTGCCATTATTACTGAAGTCAGAACACTTATGCTTCAGTTCACTCTGGAAAAGTATCAAAACTGGGCCTTTATGAGCAGGGAATAGAATGCTTAGGAAGAAACAGGCACAGCACTGGTGGTGAGGTAGCCAGTCATCTTCACAAAATCTTTACTTGCAGAGAGGTTTAATCTGTTAAGTAAGAAAAGTACTTTGTTGTTATGGAATAAGTTTTTCCTATGCCCTAGTGCTTATAATATCCCTTCCATTATTCCATAAAATATGTCATATTTGGATGTCTGTACTTAAAGAATGTTGTGGTCTCATACTATCAAGACACATTGTTGTGAAAATCTATTGTAATAGAGTTGTAGACTCCAATATATGTTTTAACAAACTGTCACTACTTCATTAAAAATTTATTTCCTCATGTTAAAAAAAAATTAAAAATCAACAGCACTAGCTGGGCAAAGATATGTAGAGAAGTTTCTGGATGGAGATGGAAATTGCCAGCTTAAGTCTTTGGCCTATTTATTAGAATTTACCATTCTCTGCAGAAGGAAAAACTTGCGTTTTTTCCTCTGAATGTGTGACAACCCACAATTTAGGGAAGATCTGAATTATTCTGGCTGTGAAAGTGGCCATAATTGCAGAGTAATTCCCAGTTAGTAGCAAGTGACAGGTCTGGTTATGCCTCCTAGCTGCAAGACTGAAATACTCAGTCTGATAGATTTGTGACTATTGTTGAAAGAAAGGAATAAATACTGTTTGCTTTTGATAATTACCAAGGTTATTGGTCATTACTAAATTGTTACAAAATAAACAATATATTCATCTGGCAGAGTTTCTGTGTGTTGCTATTAGAATATTTTTCTTTTTATTTAGGTAAAATATTCTTCAGGAGTCAGAGGCCTTTGGTTCACATTTTCCTCTTTTGCTCTGGTTTTTGTTACAGCTGCAGCTGGGAAGGGTGACTCGGGTTCAGAAGCACCGGAAGATCCTGAGGGCAGCAAGAGACTTGGCACTAGATACCCTTATAATTGAGTATCGAGGGAAGGTTATGTTACGACAGCAATTCGAGGTCAATGGGCATTTCTTCAAAAAGTAAGAGTACTATGAAATGATTGGTATGAGAGCATCGTGGCACAGAGAGACTGGTGTCTCTATGGGATAGTGCTCACTTACAGGGTTCTGTCAGCTGTGCCATCCATAGAAATGGGAAATCAAATATATCACCTCAGCTTGATGCTCTGCTTATGGACCAAACCTTCTGAAATAGATCTTTTAAATTGATGGAAGCACATAAGCCCCCAGAGCAATAGTGCTGATGGAAGTGCTGCTTCCAGTGAAGTGAAGGATACCTGTTAACAACAGTGCTATGGGAATTGGGTATTTTGGGATTGAGATGTTCTGTTGCTTCTCCAGGCCATATCCCTTTGTGCTGTTCTACTCCAAGTTCAATGGCGTTGAGATGTGTGTTGATGCCCGCACCTTTGGTAATGATGCCAGGTTCATCAGGCGGTCCTGCACTCCAAACGCAGAGGTAAATTCTCTCTTCATCATCACTGTAATTGCAAATACATGTTTTACATAAGCTTAGTGCTTTCCCTAACTTCAGATGCACTAAATGTGGTAAATTCTCTGTGTCTCTTGCTTGTTTGATGGTTTATACTTGGAATATGAGAAAGTTTGGGAACATGGGGAAGGTTTTTTTGGAAGAGAGAGATTTCTTTTATGTTTCCTTTGGCTGCACAATGATACTGAGGGTAAGCAGGCGGTGGTAGTTGTAAGTAGAAAAGCGCAGTATGAGACAAGAGCAGTGAAGCAGGCTTTTCCCTATGGAGAATTCAGGATAATTATTCATAGAGTAGATAAGAGCTACTTTGCAAAAGGAGGCTTCCGTCTTGGAAGTAGGAAATGCAACCTGTGGAGACATCAGTTTCTTTCTACTTTAACAAGGTTCGTCATGTGATTGCTGATGGGATGATCCACCTGTGCATCTATGCTGTTGCCACCATTGCCAAGGACACAGAGGTTACCATCGCCTTTGACTATGAGTACAACATCTGGTGAGTCCTTCACCTCGCCCGGGAGCTCTCCACTGCCCTCCTGGACTGGACATCTTCCTCCAGCCCTTTCCTCGCATTCTACATATTGCTCCGTTTTCTACTGAATTGCATTTCCCGGCTATTCTGTCCAGTTCTGCTGGCATATTCTACAATAGAGGCCATAAGGTAGCCTGCTGTCCTTGCTTTGGCACGTGGTGAGATGTTTAGTAGGAGATGTATTGAATGTCTCTGTGCAGGGGTTGAGAAATGAAGAGTGACACGAATTATGTTTGTGTTTTGGAGCAGCAATTATAAAGTGGACTGTGCGTGTCACAAGGGGAACCGGAATTGCCCTGTGCAGAAACGTAGCCCAAATGCTGCAGAACACCTACCTCCACCTGTTTTAGGCACACTGATTGGGGCAGAAACACGCCGGCGAAAGGCCCGTCGAAAGGAGCTAGAAATGGAACAGCAGAGCATTGCGTCGGATGAGAACAGCAGTCAGCAAACTGAGGAAGTTCCTGAGGGACCTGCAGCAGTCAGTGACAATGAGGTAAAATCTTTGGCCCCTTGTTATATATGTTACTATTCAGTGCTGCAGGAGTCTGATGCAATAGCATTGGAATCTTCAGAACAGAAACTGCAGGAAGCCTTTTATTTAAGCCTTTAGCACCTTAAAATACCATAGAAATTGTGGTCACTTCAGAACAGTACTGGGTTAATAAATTTGGGTTTCTCTCTCAGGTGCCAGAGAAGGAGGAGAAACAAGAAGGAGAGAAAGAGGAGCCTGTAGATGAACAGGGAGCCTTGGTCCACAGCAGACGGGCAAGTACCTCTCTCTGTCTGGGTATCACCCTCTTTAGGACTTGCTTCATGCAGTGACCAACAGTTCCAGTTGGTTATTTCACTTGTTTGAACAGAAATCCCAACTGTTAGTGATCTTCAGTAATTTGATTAACAGCAAAAAAAAAAGGGGGGGAAGTAAAAAACCACCCAGGTTGACTTCATGTCACGGGACTTAGGTTAGGGTGCTGCAGATTAGGAGATACACTATAGATTTGTTTCCTCATTGAATGGTTTAACTGTTACTTTCAGGGCTGTTCTGTAGTCTAAAACACACCTTTAGCAAAACCATCAGCACCAGATTCCAAAAAGGTAATTGGACCTTTTTATGTTCCTGCTGCCCTTCCTTATTGCCAGTACAAGAATTTATGGCACTATATAGAACCACAGCATAGTTTGAGTTGGAAGGGACTTCAAAGGTCATCTAGTCCTACCCCCTCAGTGAGCAGCGATATCTTCAATTTGATCATACTATGAACCAGAACCTCATTTTTCTTAAAACTTGATCATTTTTGCTAGGTTAGATTTGTAAACAGGTATTTGTTCAGTGTTTGGTTTCATAAACATTTTGCCATGTGGGGAAAAGGGTAGGATCAAGTTGCAAAAGTTAGTAAGAGGGGTAGACCACTAACTGTACTATTGGCACTTACTTAAGAAATCTCTGTGTTTCCAAATTGTTGTTGTTTTAAGCAGTCTGCTTAATCAAAATATATCTTAGTGCTCTGGGATCTTTAGTAATACAGTCTTCTTTTAGCCTTCATCTTTACTGAGTAGAGCTGGTGGTTTTTTTCTTGTGTTGCTTATGATTCCTGGGATTGCTGCCTGGATTTTTTTTTAGAATGTTTTATGCATGTGAATGGAGCCGTGCTGGCTCTTAATTCATTAATTTAAATAAACAAGAGAAAAATCCAAACAAAAATGCAAATACACAATTAAAACAACCAACCAACCAGAAACCCAAGGAAGAAAATCAGAAAAATTGCTCCCATCCTTTTACCAGCCAACAAATGTATTGAAACTGGGAATTCCCTGTTTTCCTTTGCTCACCAGTATCATAATCACCTGTCTTCCTCTAATCAGAGATACAGATCTGCCAAGTGTAAATTTCCTGAGAATGCTTTAAATGTTAAGATAGTGCAGCAACTTGGAGAGCCAGGGGCCATCCAGCAGAGAGATCCTTGGATTATCTGATGGATTTTTTTTAGAACAGATGCGATAAAGCAGTCCGTTTCCACTGAAATTTGAACGAGAGCACTCATCCATCAGATTGGCCTTAAAGCTTGGATGGAAGATTTCATTTTAATGCAGGGAGGCTGATCTCTTTTTGGGACAGAATAGTTCAGTAAGCCTAAGGGAAGTGTTAGTTTCCCGTCAGCCTGTAAGCCCTGTTCCTGTAGGTTGCACCAGTTAATCTGCTTTAATGCGATTCAGTTTTCTATACTTGGCACCAGGTAAATACCCACATCTATAGTTTCCCCAGTCTCTCTTTGTGTGTGTGTAGTGTTTTTTAACAGAAAACTGTAAAGGCCAGGCCGTGGGATCCAAGATACTTTCTCCATGACAAATCACAGAAGACTTGACCCCACTTCTTAAAACCCACTTTTTGCCAATCACTGCAGCATTATTGTAGTGGGCTTTTTACATGCATAACTACAATTATTTATGTCACAGCCAGGTGATAAGATTTTCTGTCCTTTCTGTTTACCTAATAAATGGACTTGTTTTGCCTCTCTATTTTCTCATGTTCTGTTTTCTTGTCTACTATGTAAGCTGCTTAGACCAGAGCTTTTATTTTTGAGCTCAGTCATCTTCTGACATTCTTGCTGGGAAAAGAATGAATCTGGAACATTTTAATCAGTTTGTGTGGTGTATTACACTTGCTGCAAATTACTGAATCACTTACTTCTGTTGCCCCTGGCTTCTGTTTGGTTCTAACGTTTGGTCATTAGCAAGTAGCTGTATTTGTTTCCAAGTCATCTCTTCACTCTACT
Source organism: Eopsaltria australis (assembly GCA_034509425.1). Classification (NCBI taxonomy): domain Eukaryota; kingdom Metazoa; phylum Chordata; class Aves; order Passeriformes; family Petroicidae; genus Eopsaltria; species Eopsaltria australis. The sequence continues at coordinate 1,424,970 of JAVTVJ010000180.1, forward strand.
TATGCTTTCTTATGGTATTTAATTCTTAAAAATTATGCATTTCCTTGTGGCTGCTTTATAAATATAACTCAGTAGTATCTAAGTGGTCCTATTTAAGAACAAAGTCAAGTTCTTCTACTTGTGCTACAAACACATGATTATGTTGTTATTCTGGGAAATTTGCCATATTGAAAAACGCAAATAACTGATAAGAACTGCTTCTCTCTGTCCTCTGTCTGGCTTTTGTCACCGCTGTTTGGTAGTTGTTCTCTGTGCTGCTTCCCATATCTGTTCTTGCCTTGTTTATGTGCATAATTCACCATGCTTACTTCAATTTACCCTTGTGTTGTAGTCCCGGGAAGACAGGAAGGTAGAAGCCATCATGCACATGTTTGAGAACTTGGAAAAGAGAAAGAGGAGACGAGAGCAACCGTCAGACCGTAACAGCACTGATGCTGAAAACAACATCAGTTCTGAAACTCCTGAGCTGGAAGAAGTAAAAACAGAGACTCCTGAAACTGAAGATGGAAGTTCAGCACCGAGTGCTCCTCCTCCTCCTCCTCCTCCTCCTCCTGTTTCTAACAGTACCAGCAGTACTGGGGTGAACACACGACGGTCCTCACAAGTAGCGGTAAGATGAAGCTAGAACTGTTTGCTATCTTGTACGAAGCTCAGGTGCAGCATTTCTGATCATAAGATTGTTCAGGTGGGGAGGAGCTTTGTGGGCTCTCTAGTCCATTCTGAGGTTGGGACAGCCCTGAAGCTAGAGCAGGCTGGCCAGTGTTTTACCTGGTCTTATCTTGAAAACCTCCAGGGATGGAGTTTGCACCTCTTCCAATTCATGACTGTCAGGTTGAAAAAAATTTGCCATGTATCCAGTCTGAATCTCTCATTTCAGTGTATGTCCATTGATGCACCACTGCATCTTCTTAGTGGCTTCAGGCTGTTTGTAGGACGACTGCTGTTACATCCCCCTCAGTCCTCTCTGGGCTGAACAAGCCCAACTCCTTCTCCAGGTGAACCCCTTTTGTACTGGTGTGAGCTTAAGATGGATGCATAAGTGCAGTGATGGAAAGTTCTTTTCTTTTTGTTTGGGTTTTTTTTGACCCAGTCTGCTTTGGATGCATGTGTTCCCATTTTATGGCAGGGCCCAGACAGTTGCCAGGAATGCTCCATGTCAACTCAGGTCAGGAATAAGAGCAGTTACCTTGAGACAAGCAGCAAGTTTTCTATTGCTGCTTTCTTCCTAAAGACTCATGTTCTGTCCTTTAAAGAATGCAGAAGACAAAACGATAATGTGCCAGTGTTGAAGGGTCCCCAAGGCCATCTTATGAACCAGCACAGAGTCCAACAAGATTTTGAGAGTCAGGTAGTGTCAATAAATAAATCTCAATTCTTGATCCTGTATGCAGAGAAAAGGAATACTCTTAGTGGTGCTCAGACTAATGACAGTTTATTTTGTAGGATGCAGTCCCTGAAAAAACAGTGACTAAGCCAGCTCCAGCAAAACCCTCCAGGCCTCGACCAAAAAGTCGCTTCTCTCGATACCGGACCAGTTCAGCACAGAGACTGAGAAGGCAGAAACAAGCCAGCTCCCAGCAAGCTGAACTCACACAGGCTGTACCAGAGGAAGGAAGCACTGCCAGCTTGGTAACCACAACAGATGTCAGCAATGTGGAAGGGCCAGGAGAAGGCAGACAGTTGACAGGATCTGACCCAACTGCTATCCTGGCTTCAGGATCCCAGTCTAATCGAACTGCAGTAAAATACCCCAAAACAAAAAAGGTTCGTGTGATCAAGTGCTCAAAGTTGGGATGGCAGGATGGCAGGTATTTATTTAGGATGCAGCAAAGAGGTTAACTTTCAGCTTAGAATTGAAGACAAGAAAGAATGTGACTGCAGCTGTCATGTACAAGGATAAACTTGGAAAGGAGGAAAATTTGCAGAAGCTAGCAGGCAGCTGCCACATACCGGGCATAAATTAGCTATTAATACATTTAGTTTTGTGTCTAGAAACTAGTTTTGAACAGGGTGATCAAGTTTTTGGAGAATCCTAATAAGATGAATGGAGCGTAAAATCGAGCTACTTCTGTGACGTTTGGTTGTGTCTCCAACAGGTGAGAATTGGGTTTGACACAGAAGTCCTTCCTGTTGAGAAGGAGGGGGGTTTTAGCATGTGGGCTGACGTGAGCATTGCTTCCCATACACCATTGTGCCATATTGCCTTTCTTCTTCACCTGTGCTGGTTGCACTGACGTGTGTTTCCTCCTGCAGTACCTTGTTACCGAATGGCTGAACGACAAGGCAGAAAAGCAGGAGTGTCCAATTGAGTGTCCTCTGCGCATTACTACAGACCCAACCGTTTTGGCAACTACCCTAAATATGTTGCCAGGTCTCGTGCACTCCCCGCTGATTTGTACCACACCTAAACACTACATTCGCTTTGGTTCACCTTTCAACCCTGAGAGACGTCGAAGACCCTTTCTGTTGGATGGCATTTACAGCTCCTGTAAGAAGGTATGTTTGCTCGTGTCTTACCTTTACACGATGTATACTCATCTTACTGGCCCCCTTGTAAAGTTGTTGTGTCCTTTTGGAGTTTATTTCCATGTATTCCTGCTGAGCTAGTGTGTTGATGCAGTGTCCAGGCTATGACTGCTGACTTCCTTGCCAAAGTTCAGTTTCCATCTTTGCCTTTTGCCATGGTAGAACAACTGTTCTGTGACTGCACTTTTAGAAACATGTACTTTCAGATCTGCAGTGGCTGTTTATTATTCAGCATGCACGATTCAAAGAGTGTTGATTGCTTCCCCTAGGAAGTTTTATGTTACTGCTTTTACAGTCAGAGGATGGTTGGCATTGTGGGGATAGGACAGTGTTGCAGAGGACCTCAAGAATCCAGTGCCTCAGTTAAGATCCATTGTCTTTGGAGAGCCTTTGGGGTTTAAAAGCTTTGAGTTTGCCTGTTCACAAGAACAAGTCCACAGCTCTTTGTTTGGCATCACAGACTGCCTATCTGCAACAGATACTTGAGGCCATGCAGAAAGCCTGAACCCAGACCTAGCTAAGGATTTAGTTCCTCCAGCGATGACCAGTAAATGCCAGTATTTACCCATCTGCAGGGAAACAGAAGGCAGGGTAGTTCTCTCAGTCAGATTTCTATTGGAATCCATCTTCCCTGTTGTCTGTTGGTTTTGCTCAGAGTTTTCCAGTTCCTATGTGATTACCTGAGAACAGTTATATAGAAATCTTTTCTGCTCTCCCTGTCTCAGTGACTTTCAGGTACCATGTCCTGGTTTTCTTGCCTTCCTTTGTTTGAGGGTGTTTTTTCAGAGAGAATCTTTGGACTTAACTGTTTTCCACCTTCAGCCAATTTGTTGTCATGCCCTAATAGTCTCTTCAGTATTTCCTTCATAGGTAAAGTTCTTCATGGTTCATATATAGATGTATGACAAAACCTTGTCTGTTTCTGTGTGCCTGGGCAACCTCCTCATGCATCTTTAAGCTGAGAACTGCAAGGTTTGAACATCTTTTGAACCTTAACAGTGTCTTTGGGCCCCAGGGAAGAGAGAAGCATCTGGAGCAAAGCTGGCAGAGTTGTTTGGAGTTCTGTGCTCCGTGCAGTTGCCGTACAACTGGCCAGCAAGCTCAAAATTGAGGGAAAACTTGTCATGGAACAAGTCTTCTGATCTGTTGCTGCATTTGACTCTTTTCTAGTCAAATGATAATTCTCACTGCTGGACAGGGAGTGGACTGGTCTCATTATGGATGACTTCCATTTAGTCCATGCCTTCCTTGAAGTTGTATCCAAAACTGGACATTGTGTTGCAGCTGGGACATTTTCAAAGCAGAAAAGTTGCTTTGTCTCTTCTAATCTGTACCCATTTAGTGCATCCCAGTATGACTGAGTTTTCTTTGACAGATTGATTTAAACTCATGTTCAGTTTGTGATTTTGTATGTTTGTTAGAACAACCCATTAGTTTTGTGGTCTGTAACTTTGTGGAAGTGATTGTTTTAGCCTGTGCTAAGCTGTGTCATGTTTTTCCTTATCCATTTCCCAATTTAGTAGGAAAATTATTAATGGTGCCACCTAGCATTCTTGTTTCTTAATCTGAAAACTGAAATACTTATTCCATTAAATAGTAAATAAAGTACTGAAAGTTGCTGTGTCCAGAACAGATGTTGCAGAAATAATTTGTTAGATTTCTACTTTTTGAATGTAAATAATTTTTATCTTTTCTAGTGAGGGGTTTCATCCATTTCATAGGAGATCCCTGGCTTTTTCTTGAAAAATGCTTTTTAGCATTTGGTGGTTTTATGACTTAACAGTCTGGAGATGTAGAAATCTGCTTCTCATGTTCAGGAATGTTTAGAAAATTCACAGGGAGTACCTCCTTTTCAGCCAGCTGAGGTCTAGAAAAGGTCCAGAACTTGATGATACGCTCTCTCAAGACCTGATCTGTGTCTTGTCTACTTTTGACTACTCAGCCAAGGAGGTTGATTTATAAAGGCTGTTGAAATAGATCACATATTTTCTTGGATTGTCAGCAGGCCTCATCCTTAAACCACTGAGAACTGTGCCAAAAAACTCAGCTGATGATGTCAGTTTGCATCCAAAGCATGGCAGTGTCTGAACCTCGCAAGGAAACTGAACTGTAACCTGCTCTCACGTTAATCACACACTGTGCAGTGACTTGGCTGTCAGATCTGATGCCACGTTTGAGGTAGAGGTGCTCCAGACTGGCTGGCACTTCTCCCTTTTCCTGGCGGCCACAGTGGAATCCCTTGAGTTACATTTGAACAGAGAAGAAGCGTCTGCTGTACAGTAGTGAAGGCCATCAGAATAGATCCTGTCACCTGCTCTTCATTCTCGCTTTGAAGTTTTCACTTTGAGGATTGTGGCCACTGAGTTTGTGATGTACTTTCACGATAGCTTTGAGGATTCATAAGACACACACGTGTATCTCTAATAGGATATACATTGCTGACATGCAGATGAACTGTGGATTGCTGAAAGGTAAAAGTACAATTTTAAACCTCTCTAGGACAAGAAGAGTCTGGTAAAGCTAGTCCCCTGGGTAAACTACACAAATGAAAATCGCTGTCTGCTCTTTTTCTGCACTTTGCTGTCACTTCACTGGATCACCTGAATGTTTTCCCTTATATTGTGGCAGTTACCTTTGTAGTAGAATAAGCCAAGGTTCCTGCCTGCCATCAGGAGTCAGTTTGTATCAAGATACAGGCCTAGCGCACCCACTGCAGCAGCTGGTTTGCTGAGGCTGCAGTTCATGTTCATTCGTCTGAGATGGGAAACATTCTTAATTCAGAAGACCACTGTGACTTACCTTTTTTATTAGTAGCTGAAGAAAGTATTTGCTTTTATTATTCTTTTCATGGTTTACCCTCCTTGAAAACTGCTGCTTGCATTTTAGTCAGATTTTTTTTTTTTACTCAAATGTGCTCTCCTGGGGCAGAAAACAGCTTTTTTGCAAAAATCAGTGGTTGTAGATAGTTCGTTATATTTGTGTCCCTTTTCTTTAAATTGTGATTGTTTTAATAGTTTTAGGTGCCACTCTTCTGCATTTTTATATTTATAATTTGCTCTTTACTTATCTCTGTGTTACTGCTGATGACTGCTGCTCCCAGAACCTATGTCAGAAAGGGCACAGCCCCACCACAGTAGGTGGTGGGCTCAGTGCTGACAGCCGTGTTCTAATGCACTCCCACCCAAGCACACACTAGCGAGGTAACCCCAGGCTTCTGAGCAGCCTGCCCTGCTCCACACAAGTGTAGGAGCTGGAGTGCATCCTGCAGGATTGCAGAGAAATACCCGAGGAGTTTCACGTTTATGTAGTCTCGTTCTGTTTCAGCGCTGGATCAAACAAGCCCTGGAAGAGGGGATGACTCAGACCTCACCAGCTCCGCAAGAGAACAGAACCCAGTGTCTATACCAAAGCAACGAGAACAGCAGCTCCTCCAGCATCTGCAAAGATGACACAGGTAATGCTCAGCACCATCAGGGCAGCACAGGCACTGAAGTCAGACTGGGGAAGGTGCTGAATACTAAAGGCAGCTGTACAAGTGACATCTTAATGTGTCCTGCTGCCTGATAGCACAGCTTATGGGTAGGTGAGAATGTTGTTTTGCAACATTCAACAGAAATTCATTCAAATTTCTGCAGACCTATTCTAGCTTGAGCATCTGTAAAGTTTCTCAGTATTTTCCTGTGAAAAGATAATCACATAACATTGCATTATCAGTGTCAGTGCTCTGGAATCTCTTGTACAACGGAAGGGGCGGGGTAGAGGAAAGAGAGCCCAGGATCATGTCTTTTCAGGATGATGCTGTTAGGAGGACAACTAAATACCTGCTGACTGTAGGAAGATGTAGCAAAGTCTTACAGGCACGTGTGTAATAAAGAAATGACTAGGTAAGTCTCAGGGATAGAGAAGCTAAAATCTGTGAATAAAACATCAGAATAGTTAAATACTGTGTCTGAATTTACAGAGAAAGAGAGTGAAGATCAGCCCAGTCAGGAATCAGTTTTCCAAGGATGACTGACAGGAAGCTAGACATCGCACAGATAATACAAATTCAGTTATTGAAAGGTTAGACAAACAGGAAATGAACAGAGTGCCAGAACCAATAAATGTACATCCGGAGCAAGACCTAACCTGTAGAATTTGCTGGTTATTTGTGGTATTTTTTTTTTTAAACAAAGCATCAAAAAAGATTATTATTTTGAAGAGAGGTAGGCCTGAGGGAAAGGCTTTAATCCTTTGTGGAAGTGGAAATGTGCTTGGGCTGTATTGATGTAGCCCATAGGGAGCTATTAGGTTCAGGTAATGATAACTGAGCTGCTTCTGGTTGTTTGTAAGAATTACACTGACATGTCCTCTGACATCTCTGTTCTTCTCTCCTCTTTTTAACCTTTCCTGTCTTCCTTTCCCCTAGCTCCCTCTTGTGCTTGCTTCTAGTTGAAATATTTGCTTTCCTTGTTCACTGCATGTTCCTGATTATGTATTGTTCAGTTACCAGTATCTAGACGTTGTTACAGAAATAATTCATTTTTAGGAGTCTTTTGTAGTTGAAGACTCCTGGGCTTCATTTGGGCTAGGAGTAGGGGGAAGAAGACAACATGTGATTTGCTCATGGTCAGTAGTTCAGCCGTGTCCTCAGCTCAGTTTGTGTTTCAGACTTGCTGAGTCCCCTGAAGAAATGGAAGTCTCGCTACTTGATGGAGCAGAACGTTAAGAAGTTGCTGCGGCCGCTGTCTCCTGTCACTCCCCCGCCTCCCGTCCCTTTGGTCCCCGGTGCAGCGAGCCCACAGCTGGCCACGCCCTGCTCGTCGCTGCCCGGGGAGGAGGAGACTCGCAATGGTTACAGCATCATGTTCTCACCCATCCCCTCTCTGGCTACCAGCCGCTGCAATACTCCACTACAGTTCGAGGTAAATCTGCCCGGGACTGGGTGTGCTAAAGAGAAAGGAACAGCAATACTTGCACCAGAGGTGGCACTAGGGATGCCTTCCTTTTTGAGTATGTATTCCTGAGCAGCATCACAGTCTCAGCCTCAAGAGCACTGCTGCTTTTCACTTCACTTCTGGACAGATCTCCTGCTCTGTGAAATGTCAAACTTTGCTACAGCCCAGCCTTCCCTCACTTTGTAGCTATCAGTAATATTAGTCTCACCTTTTTTTCTGTTTCTGCAGAGTAGCTCCTAAATTTCTCAGGTTTTTCAGTGATCTTTAATCATCTCCCCCACTTCAGATCTCTGTGCCAATGGGATTTTCAATCCCTGCATCTTCCAAAGGGTGCAAGTGTTCCATTTCTCAGAGACTGTAAGACATCTTTGGCTTCTCTTTCCCCAAACAGCTTTCAGTAACCCCAAGTATGGTAGCAATACTTCACGTCATTCTTTGGTTTTCTTTAAGTGGACTGGGTAGAAGGAAATTGCCTTAATACCTTTGATTTCTTCTGCAAAAATTAGCAGAATTAATGAGCAGGCTGTGTAGGTGGTTTCCATTGCTCTAAACTCTGTGGGAGAGTTACCAGTATTCATCCAGTCAGGACCCTTCACTCTGTGCCTGTGAATAGGGATCATGCTGTTTGAGATTTAGTTTCATTTTTTATATTTATTGCATTATATGTATTGCATATTTTCATTAGAAAAACATGGAAGACTTCAGGCCAGTTGCTCATACTCTGCCAGTTAGAACCATTAAAAATGGTGCAGTGATGACCTGCTCCATTACCAGGGACTTATCCTGCAGAAACCCCTCATCTGTTTTGCAACAGGGCAAATATTCCTTTGTGGTACTTTCAGCTAAGCATGCTTTGATTATTTTGTTTGAGAGCCCTTTCTTGTAAGCTGTTTGAGAGGCAGCTCTGCAGAGTTTAGCAAGGAAGATTGTGGAGCATTGAGGAAAGAGATGGAAGACTGTTTCAGGCGGAAAGAGCTTTACTGGAAACAATCCTTACCTTGCAGTGGTTGAGGTGGCAGATCAGGGCAGTGTTGCCATGAACCTCCACAGTCTAATCACTCCTTTCCTGTCCCACCTTAGTGGTAATTAGCCTTGATTTCACTGGGTATCTATAACTTACTTACTTTTACCTTTCTTCCTCTTGAAAACAATCTTAACAGCTCACCAGACCAAAGTTTATATGAGTGAATGCATCTCCCCAAGTATAAACCTGTGGCACTTTGGGGAGATAGCAACAGAAAAATTCTTCCATCAGTTCACAAGCTTCCTCAAGCAAGCAGAACTTGTGACTTGCCGTCTTGTCTTTCTGGGAAATACAGTTTTGGAAGGCTTTTAAGAAACTTCCTTTTTGACTGATTTCCTAGCTGCTGTCTATAAAACTTGTATCACCAGCTTCTGAAGCTCTTTTTGTTAGGTTTTTACAGATTGAGGTTTTTCAGACTCAATTGTGTGATCTTTTTTTTAGAGTGGAAACAAATTAGAGGATGCTTCACCTCTCCATAAGAGTGTCCAGAAGCATGATGACATGCCTCTGCTTTTTTTGTGGCATTGTCAGAACTTTTTATTAAGAAATTTCTGAGATTCCTCTGTTTTCTGAGTTTTTCTGCTTTGCAGAAAACAGTGACTCCTGCTATATTTCTCTGAGAACAACATAGCTCTGGGAATTCTGCCTCTCTGATTCTATTTTAGGCCTGCTCTGTAGCGTGGAAAGGGAAGTGCTTGAGAAGAGCCCTTAACCATGCTGTCACACACATACACTGCCTTCACTGATAGGTACTCAGATGATACAACATTTCATAGAGCTGGCTGCTCACACTTCTTTTCTTGACTTGAGCTGGAAAGGCGTCCCAGGGTGGATTGAAAGAGACATGTTTGTTTTATAGTATATGTCTATAAAAGGTCAACTTAGTGTTTAGGGGACCTTAGTTTACTTTCTGGGTTAAACCAGGCTTTTCTTCTCTCCCATGTTACCAGACTAAAAACCACCATAAGTGTCTTTCTCTATATTTCATGGTGCTAAGTCTGTCTGACAGCATCAGAAATATAAAGAGTTAGCTGCTGCTTTTCTCAACATTCATGTGCTCTGTTTTGAGTACTAAGTTACATCATGAGATGCAGTAACCCAGTCCTATCTGTGCTTGCAGGAAGCTTTAGATACCACTTAACCAACCACGATGCTGTCCAGGCTGGGACTAGTTCTTGGGATAGTTGTTTAGAATAGCCATTGCTACCCTGTGTGCTTTTGTAGGTTGTAATTGCCTCTTGACTTTTGAAGTAGATGAATAACTAGATGCTTTTCCCTCCTCTAGAACGTATCCTCCCCCGAGAGCTCCCCTGCGCATAGGCCCGAGTCCATGTCACCTGAGGTAGTTATGGCACCTGAGCCGGGAGCGTGGGGGCTGTGTGTGCGTGGTGGGAGGGGAGGGAGGAGTGTGCAGGCACTGGGAATGAGGGTGGAGCTTTAGTCACAGTAAGGCTGAGGAGAGTTTTCAGGGTTATCACAACAAAACAAACAAATTGAAGACTGGAATTTGATTCGCTTGTTGACCCTGGTGAGAAACAGGCAGTGCAAAGACTCAGTATGTCTCAGCTACTGAGGTGCAGACAAGATTTGGGGACCCTGGAATTTCCATCACCAATTTCAGAGTCAGCCCAGCCCATGAGTGGTCTATGAAATTTACTGAGTAGTGTCCAAATGACTGCTGGGGAAGGGGAAAGCATTCACCACTAGTTTTGAGTTACGAGCACAGTGGTACACCTGACCTGCTCTCTTCAGCCTTGACTTCCACCTACTCATTTGTAGACTGAAAATGTTGAGGAGATGCCAAAAAGTAGTATTTTGCTTACCCGCTGACCTGTTGTTAAAGATGAGATGAACTACCTTGCTCAGTGACTGTTTCACAGTCTTGGAGCTTGGATTACTTGGAGCTGTAATACAGCAGGGGAAATGTTCTCAGTGACAGCAGGAGGGCAGAGCTGATGCCTGGTGCTGCTGTGTTTTTCCCTCTGCACTGTAGTCCTGCAAAGAGGATTAAATCTTGTCAGTTATACTCATTGTCTGAGATTCTGGCATATTAATATGGTGAAGGAGATGATTATTCTGCTGCCCTGGAGAGTTTTTGGCACTTCAAGTAGATAAATGAATATACTGTTGTAGCATTGCCTAGTGCTCCAGAAACTCTGACAGCACAAAGATTATGCCATTGTGGTTTTGTTGGAAATTGTAAAATGTAAAAATGCAGTAAAAATTAAATGAATGTACTATTGTTAGAGATTTCCAAAGTTCACAATAAGTGAAAACAAATGGCTTAGAGGTCCTGGATATTTTATTGTTAGGAAGTTAGTAGTGGCTGACTTGGGACAGGCAAGAACTTGGCTAATAAAACAGCAGAAGGACAGGAGGTCTGTTCTATTCTCTCCTGGCTACTGCTCTGTTAACATCAACTTGGGAATGTATGAGGCAATTGAAAATGCTGAGTTTAATTCATTAACTGCCTGGGATAGTGTTGAGCCTTATCCTCTTGCTGCAGAGAGACCGCTGAAGGGGAAGGAGCATCCTGTATTGGACAGCTGAACTGATCATTGTTGAGTCTCAGGCATTCCCCTGTGGAACAAGCAGAACAGTGCAGGAAAGAACCAAAGGGGTAATCAGAAAGGAATAGGGAAACAGGAAGCTAGCATTGTACAGAGGATTTTCTAACTTAAATTTCTCTCCCTACCCTTGCTTGACCCTTTTCCTGACTACCCACCCCCCTCCTATATCCTCGGATTTTCCAGGTCTGCCTCCGATCTGACCTGGAATTGAAGGGTGGGTACCTGGATTCCAGTGCAAACACCTGCCAGGAACGGCCATCGCTGCTCAGCTTTGCATCCTCTGATGTGGCTCCACAATCCTCCATAAACTCTACTTCAGAGATGAACTTCCCAGGGAAAAGTGGGGAAGCACAGATGCTGCTACGAAGCTCTGATCAGGCTTTTCGGACAGAGTTTAATTTAATGTATGCCTTCTCCCCACTGAACGCTATGCCACGTGTGGATGGATTGTTGCGGGGGTCTCCTCCTTTGGGAGAGAGGAAGCCAATGAATTCAGAAGCAGGATGCTGCAGCTCTCCTGCTGAAGGGTATTTCAGCAGACATGAGTCAGGGCTGCTCAAAGAGACAGTGCATGGATCCATGTCCCCCTGCGGCGAGAGGGCTTCTGAAGGCACCAGAGCTGCTCCCCAGAATCCGCCACAAAGGAAGAAGGCAAGTACTCCTGTAAAAGAAATTGTTACATTGCTATGATGTTTACAGTTCCCACTGAGGTTCCTGCAAAGACTTACAGGGAGAACAAAGAGATGCCTGGCAAGTTATCCAGGCATCCAGTGCCTGGGTGAAAACAGTTGTTACAAGAGAGAGAGCTACCCTTTAGGGGGAAAAAAGCCACCACAGTGTAAATACCTCTTCTGGGATCACAGAAAAGAGAGCAGGATGCTGGCAGCTTTCATCAACAGTTGTTAAACTGAGACAAGACCCAGAGCAATAACACAGTGCAGCTGTACAGCTGGTGGAGGTGTTATTTATCAGGATGAAAAGGGTCCTTACTAGGAAAGAGGGTCTGATGTTTCAAAAGAAAACACAGGCTGTTTATTAGAACCTGTTAGAACATTTCCATAACATTGCAAAGAAAGTAAGATGAAGGTTATTTAAATTTTAGCTCTTTGAAACTAAAACCACAGGAATATAGCAAATACAAATTGGTTTCTTACAGCAGGCCAGTGACCCTCATGGGACTAAAACTGAGGTAAAATCTTAAGTCAGGGTGGTGCTGTGATAAAATTGGGTACTCGTGGGACAAATATCAGTGCCTTTTCCTGTGCTTGGATTTCTTTTTTTATGGCAAGTGTGGTAACTCAGATCACTTGTATAAGGGTCCAGCTGGATGGAATATCTTATTTCCTTTCCATTTCTGAAGTCTCCTGATTTTTTCTTTTCCTTTGGTTTTTCTTTTAAAACTACACTTAACTTAAAACCTTCATATGTTGAGTTACTTTTGGAAATACCTTGTTCAGTATTTTAGCATCATAAAGCCTTTTGTACGGGCATTGAGTCATAGCTGATAAATTCTTCAGCAGAGCTGCCTTCTGTGAGTCCTTTATGGCTCCTTACCTCATAATAACTCTGAGGGACAGCACTCTGAAAGGTAAGTGCTCAGCTGGAAATATTTGTGTCTTTTTGGTTCTGCTGACCTTGTGTTCCGAGGCTGCTTTAGCTTTGATTTGTGTCTTTGACAAATCTGAGACTGTTTTGCCCAAAACACATTCTACCTTTGATACAAGCAGTTTGTTTTGGTGGTAGTGCTGGAAGTTTGCAATGCCTCCCTAGCAGGAACCTGCTCTAAGCAAGTTAAAATTCTGTGCAAGGCTTCACCAAGCTTTTAGTGTTAATGTGGCTGAACTAGGACAGATGAACTGGACACTGAAGATAACAGTTCTGTGAAGAAGACTCATATTGCCTGTCTTGGGGATGTACAGATATTGAAACAAAGTTATATAATGGCATGAACCAGATAGAGTGGATGGAGGGTTTTGAGAGGAGGGAGGTTATTAGAGGGTTGTTGCTTGAATATGCATCTCCTGAAGTAATGTGAAAATCCAGGTGGTTAGACAAGCAAATGAGCTGGCTGTTTCTGCTAAAGTATTGGTCATAAAAAGTAAAAGGTGGGTGATTGTGGCAGCCTGAATCTGCACTGCTTAGCTCTTTTCTGGAGTGCCTGCAGATCCAGCAAGAGTTGATAATCCCAATATGACTTTTCAAGTTTTACCTGCAGACCCAGAAGATTTTTTGGATGGTGCATGGGCCTGTTCCCCCCCTGTCCTGGTCCTCTGTGTTCTAACTCACGGCTGTGTTTTCTCCCCAGGTATCACTGCTCGAGTACCGCAAGCGGAAACAGGAGGCCAAGGAGGGCGGCGATTCCGGGCGCGGCGCAGGGACCCCCACCCGGCAGGGCAGCGGCAGCTCCGGGGCTGACGCGGATGGGAACGGCCTGTCAGGCTCCGCTGCACGAACTCCGTCCTCCCCACAAAGCGGCTTCTCCCCTTCTCATCCCTCCCTGCCTCACGTAGAGGACATCAGCCCGCCAGACTCGAGGGGCTGTAGTTCCTCATCGTCGCTCAGTAAATCCCAGGAGAGCATCAGCAGTAGGTGGTGAGTGTTATCCTTCCAAGCATGCCTGAGATTGCTCCACAGGGAAGGACCAAACTCCCCAGGGGGCATTTCCATAACAATATGTGCAGTGAGATGGATTCATTTGGGTCTCTTGGTATTGTTCTCTTTCATAATTGCTAAACAACTGTGAAGGATACCAGCACTCTTCTCAGCCTGTCTTCTAGTTCTTGGTTTAGGTATCGAAAATCTGTCTTGAAAGGTACAAACTTAAGCAGTTGTTGCTCTTCCACCAGTTAGTTCCCTTTTGAAGTCTTGGGTTGTAAGGTCTTGCTCAGGCAATGAAAATCTAATCTAGGTCTTTCTTTGCTGAATCTTCACTCTTTTTGGACATGAGTGATATTAAGTCCACTCCTGTTCTGAAGAAAAGCTCACAGGTCTCTGTAATTTTGCATTTGAGAAGAAGGGACTGTGCAACAGCTCCGGCTTCATTAATATACCTGACTCTGGTCAGTGGCATGCCTAAGGCATGAACAAACCACCTTTATCATGGTTACCATGACAACCATGGTTTGGTAAGGGGAAAGTCTTCAAAAACATTTGAAAGTGGTCCAAAACATGAAGTAGTGCGCTGAATTGCTGAGCGTGGCATTATAGTGCCAGTGATGGCTGGGAGGTTCTGTGTAAGGCACTGTCTCTGCTGCTCTGGAGTCAGGTTCTGGTTGTACACAGCACCAGCAGAAAGGCACACACAGACTCACTCCCCTTTCCTGATGCTGAACTCCACATACATGGTTGGGTCACTGCTTGGGTAATGGCAGGGGGGTGGCGTGGAGAGAGATGCAAAGGAGTGCTGAGGGCAGTGAGAAGTATGAAGTTTGAGTTGAAAGCACTTGGGTGAATTTGGAGGAGTAATAGATCTGTTTCCTTCCTTTTTCTATCACTTTTCAAGCAGAGTTTAATAGAAACAATTTGTCTTTTACCTCTCTGACAGATTTTTGTCTACCAGATGACCTTCTACCAGATATTGGGACTGGCCACAGCTGAGGCAGTCTGCTAATGATTAGTTTATCATCATTATTTTATTTCCAAATATTCTATAAAAGTGGTAATAGCCCATGTCTTTCTCCTCTTGTGCTACTTCCTTTTGCCTGTAAAAGAGCAGAAAAAAGCCAACAAGCTGAATGAGCTAAAACTAGTTCAGGGTGAGGTGTCAGTGTGGCATCCTTGCTTTAGTACCATCTTTTATGTTCTGTGAGCTTCATCTGCTGCTCCCTCAACACATCCTGCTCTGGCTTCAGTTTCCCACATGGTTTCAGGAGTAAGTATTGTGTGGGAATAAAGATCCTATTGTTATGGGACACTGGATATAAAGTTGAAACCATGCTGATACATTTTGAAATGGGATTAAGCAGATTTGCTGCCTTTAAAATTCTTGGGTTTCTGTGTTTTAATGGGCCCAGCTGACAAATGTACACTCACCTTCTACTTTTGAAAAAATATATTAGAACCTGTTACTGAGCTAAAGTGACCCAGTTTCATCTTTAACTTCATGTGCTTACATATCAGATGCTTTTCCAGACATTCACAATAATAATAAGAACAGAAGAAGTTGGTGGGAACTAAAATTCCGTGCCTTAATTTGTAGAGTTTTCCAGATTTGTGCTGAATTCTGCAATAATTGACAATAGTTTTCATTTTAAAAAACCCAACAGTTTGTCTATTTCAGTTGCCAGAATAAAGCCATCATAATGTAAACAGATGTGCTGCCACCCAGTAAACTCAGCCTTGCAGAAAACAAGTTTCCAAGCAAACAAAAAAATAAAAAACCCTAATGTAAAGCACAGTTTTCAATATATCTTAACAAAAATTAATATGCAGTTAAGATGCATGCTTGGATGGTATGCAGTGCATTTATTATAATCTAAATATTTAAATTCAGGCATTTTTAAGGCACAGATTCTTCAGTGTCCAGAGTAAAGGCATTGTCAATCCCTGGTCATGGTGATGCTGTCTTTTGGTTAAAGGACATATTTTGAAAGAGATTTGGATGATCCTGTGTGTGGTAGATGGAATGTTGACCCAGGGGCCTGGAGTTTGTCTGTAGCTCTGTTTTTCTTTAACAGTTTGGGTTTAGGAAAGCCACTTCACCTCTTTTTCACCCTTAGACAAGACACTTATAAAATGGAACAATATCTAACACTAATCTTGAGTGGAGAGTTTTCACACTACAAAATAAACAGGACAAAGTGGCATTAGTGGGCAAAATGGCCCAGCTAGCTCTGCTCAGGAGTATTGCAGTATCCAACTATATTGTCTTGGCACTGTATTATCATAAAAGTATTGAGTTTGCTTCTGCTTAGTCTGAATGAATGCAATTATGCAAAATAACTGCAGTTAATCTTAAGCCAATACCAGGATTTTCAAAACAGCGTTGAATCTCAAAACAATTTTTCTGTAACCAGGTGCTTTACTGAACTGGATGCTTATACCACGTTTTTGATTAAAGACATGGTGTTCTGAGGGCAGTGGTATCATGATAACAGGGACCAGCAGTCTGAAATCTCACTGGAGGTTTTTTGCATGGCAAAAGCAGTTCAGAAGTTTGTTCCTCATCTGTCCAAAGAGCTGGTGGTCTCTGACGCCCTGTGCATTGGTCTTGTTGCTCAGCTGTGTCACGCAATCCTCAGCTGTTCTGGGGTTTTGTTGCAGGATGGTGCCCACGTCAGTGGAGAGGCTGCGGGAGGGCCGGGGGATGCTGGAGAAGGTTCTGCGGAGCGGCGCGAAGGTGTCCCAGAGACACGAATCCTCCCCCACCCGCGACAGTGCTCTCGAGAGAGATGCAGGTACGACAGTGAAACTTTGGGACGTTTGCTTGCTGGGAAGTTTCGTGCTTGGGTAACTTTGCCAACTTGTCTGTGAAGCTGGTTAATTGTACCTTCATCTTTAACACTATCAAAGCTGCCTTTTGCAAACCAAACTTTACTGTTATTCAGATATTGCTTGAGCCTGTATCCCTCTTCTGTTAGACCTGGAAGACCTCTAGATTTTTTCCAGAGATTGATTTCAAGACTGCCTGCACCTTGACTCTGACAGGGACAGCTTCTTTATCCTTGGACAGATGGGATAGCACCTCCTATGCTCTGAAAGAGCTGACATTTAATGGCCATTAGATTAATATTCAGACAAGTGTATTACCTTGTTTCTGAGCATTTTAGGGCAAGTGTGTATTTCCTTCATTCCAGATCAGACTTTTCCCCGATTGCAGTAAGGTGTGTTTGAGACCAGCTTTGACCAGTTTGAGACCAGACTTCTCATTTGGAATTCTCCTGGTTTCGTACATCTGAGCTCGTTTTTTCAATACTTTTTCTTCATCTAACCTTGAGAGGAAGTCTTCTTCGCTATCAAATATATCACAGTTTCATGGGACCCTATTGGAAGTCTTATCCCTGTCTTTCCTATACCAGTGGAAGTGGCTTTCTTGGTTATTTTTTAGAAGGGTAGGCAAAATACAGGCTTTTGGAACAGGCCTTTGCCCAGCATAACCTGTACAGCTCTGGCTCTTCAGTGTCACCCAAGAATTAGGATGGAGTTAAACTTTCATCTGCAGTGATAAATTCTTTCTTGTTACATAAACCCCATCCAATTCTGAGTTGTAAAAACCTAATCCTGCAGCTGACAAAAGTCATCTTGTCTCCTTCATCCTAGCGCAGCAAAGTACGTTTTTTCTTCTTTTGCTTGCTCTGGCAATTTCTTCAGCAGCTTGTTTAGATTCTTTGAGCCACTTCCCCTCCCCAGTCACTTCTTAGTGAAACAAATGGGTGGCTGAGTCCCTGCTGTTCCTGGTAGCACCTGGAGGAGTTGTGAAGATGCACATTTTCACTTGATGCTGTAACAGATAATATTAACAGGAACTAAAAAATCCCAAAGATGCAGGGTTTGCTGATAAGGCATGTAGCAATGAAATGGGATCTGTGTGCATTGCACGCTTCTGAGAACTGCAGCTGCTCTCAGCAAAACCTGTCACTTCATATATGCTTTAGGTTGACACAGGCCAGTACAGCCAATAAAAGCAGTTATTCATGTCCTTCCCTTGTGCAGGTATTGAGAATGGGGGAAGGAAATGTTGCCTCTAGCTTTTAAGTTTACATAAAGCAAATTCAAGAAGGTCATCGTTTATTTACCCTTTGTAATTTAGTCTTTCAGTAGTCTTTAACTTGTCAAGGTTTCTTTCTGAGAACAGGCACTGCCAGTAAATTGTGCAGCCCTACTAGTGTGCCCAGCCTTTTAAGAAACAGTTTCTTCCAGAAATCTTTAGATTTCTTCTGATTCTCATACTCTACTTCTGTTAATCACAATGATCTCTGGATTGAATAGCACTTCTGTGCATGACTTTTTAACAAAACATGAACTTCTGAATTTTGCCCTTCTGCAGTACTTGGAATGTCACCAAACAGCCAATTGCTGCATCGATGTCATTTCAGAAATGGAAGGTGGCACGGGACACATGCTGGAAGCTTCACACCCCGGTTTCTCTGCAGGCCTGGGCCCTGAGGGAATTTCTAAACCTCAAGAACAGACAAGAACTACATCCAGATCCCTGTTAGCTATGCCAGCACTGTCGTGTAGCACAGAGGGGACAATGGCAGCAGCACCACGGGCACTGCTGGCACTGATGCTTGAGCCAGTGCAGCTGGGGCAAAGCCAGACTTGTCTGGCAGAAGTACAGAGCAGACTGAGGCAGCGTGTCCTGTTTCATGACTGAGACACATCTGTCATATAAATTTGATACTAATACCAACACTGTTTCACCAAGGCATTTCAAATGTGGCTGCTGAGAATCCCTGAGATGCTGCAGATAAACAGTTCTGTCTCATTAGTCTGCAGCAGAACTCTGATGTGAAACCATCTAGTCCCAGCAGCTTCATCCCTCCTGCAGAAAGCAGGGATCACCAGCCATGGTTACAGGGGTAGCAGCTGAAGCACACAATTAGCACAGTGGCTGTGTCACTGCAGTAAGTACTTCTTGCCTACCCCAGGTCAAGTTGAGTGATATGGTAGGACAAGAAGCTCACCCACCCTTGAAGTGCAAGAAATGCTTACTCTGTCAGGAGGCATTTTATTCCTCTTGGTCTCTCATATCTGAGGTGGATCAGTGTGTGCTGTGTGCTGCCAGTGTCCTTCAAACCTCAAAGTATTTCCATCATCCTGGCCTGTTAGAAAAACAGGCATTTCTGAGTTCTGAGAGTATCTCTGTAGCAGCTCACTTGGCTTGTAAACCCTAGTCCCCAAAATGGCAGCACGGGACGTCTGGTTTGGAAGCATCTGAATCTGCCTTTGAGGAAAACCCACCACAGAATCCTGCTGACAGCCCTCTAAGAAGGGCAGTTTTGTCTCCTGAGCTGTAACTGTTTCCAGTGTGGATTCCTATAACCACAACTGAGTGAGAAATTGCTGAGTTCTTAGAAACCATCTTCTGCCTCTTGTATCCTGCTGAAGAGCCAGGGGAGCCCTGGATGTCTCTGTGCATTATCTCCAGTGTGGTCATTCAGACAGGCTGGTCCAAGGCAGGTGGACTTTGTGATAAACCAGAGCACACTGGTGTGAGGGGAGTGGCCACTCTTACACATGTGGCTGTTCACACGTGTTAAGGTTTCCCAGTTGTCTTTTGCTGGATTTCTTCAGTTTCTGAAATGCTGGTGGCTGGGGAGGCTGCTCTGATCTCAGCTGGTGCTGAATGCAGAACACAAGGGCTGGACTGTGTGGTGTCATTTGAGAGGGAGGGAGCTGCTGTGGCCTCGGTCCAGAGGGTGAGGTTTAACATCTTGCCTGTACATTGCAGATGCAGCAGAAGGAGACACTCCAGAAGCCCACAAAGGACCAGCAGTTTACAGTCCTTCTCGATACAGCTACCAGGTAAATGCTTTCATACCTTATCTGCCCATTCTGAAATAAAGCTTTTATAAGGAGAAAAGGGGGGAAACAGGGCTTAGCTGCTATTGTTCACAGTGCTGCACTAAGCACCTTTGGATGAGAAGCAGGTAGGAAGTGGGGAAGTCAGCCTGACATGCCTTTTCCTTTTTTTACCCATGCTTTGTTCAGCTGCTGCAGTCTGACAGTCCCCAGGCAGAATCACAGACCCTGCTCCAGCAGAGCTCCTCCCCATACAGAGGGCACCTCGCGCCGTCTCCTGGATACAGCTACCGAGCAGCAGCACAGAGGACAGGACACAGCCTCTCCCATGGTTCCTCAGAAACATCCCTCTCCTCCACCTCATATTCCAGCCCTGCCCACTCGGTCTCCACAGACTCCTCTGCCCTGTTTGCAGGGAATTCGGGATATTTCAGCAGCCAGCAGCACTCTGGCAGCGTCAGCAGCAGCCTCCTGAGGAAGAGCTGCCCTGCGGCTGCCAGCCCGGCACAGCAGACAGCTGTGGACTCTCTCTCCTCGGAGTCGGGCTCCCAGCCCTGCACAGGCGTGTCGGGCTCTTCCTCCGCTCCCCAAAGTGCTCGGTCACTACAGTCAGACTTGCGGACTATCAGCCTGCCGAACTCTGGGCAGTCTGTTCTCTACCAGGGCTCCCGGAGCGCAGTGATCTCCAATGCACAACACTATCCGCACCGCGGGGGAAGCAGTGTCCATCAGTACAGACTGCAGCAGCTTCAAGGTTCTGGAGTAAAGACTCAGACAGGACTTTCCTAGGGCTGCCTGGACTTCTGGAGGACAAAACTGCCCATAGCTCCTTCCAGTCACCTCTGGAAGTGGCTCCTGGGCCGGTGTTGGGAGCTTGCACCTGATGCTGGGGTGCCAGGGGTCAGAGGCTGAGGTCTGAAATGCACGGGTGAGATTTGTGAGCAGTATTGGCCTCTGGCCTGGTAGGAGAACACAGATTTCTCTGAGGCAGAGACTGTAGCAAAGCAGTTCCCTGACATGTGGGTACATTGCAAACAAAAACAAACAAACAAAAAAAAGAAAAAAAAAAAGGAAAAAAAAGCAAATGGTTCAAGTGCAATGACTGTGGTGCAGCCTCTGTCTCTGGTCTGTGCTCATGGCCACAGTCACTCATGCAGCACGGACGCAGTTCTGAATTCAAAAGCAGTTTAAAGGAAATGTTGGGGGAAGTTAACTCCAATCTTTTTATAGGTCAGGTTCTCAGTGCGTTCTGGGGAGGGCTTTAATCCGTTACGATCATTCCAGTCACAAGCAGAGGAGCGCACGCAGCTGCCTTTGGGCCTGGGTCACCACTGCCGCTGTCGGAGCTTTTTCCAGGACAACAGAGTTTCTGCAAATGCGAACAGCACAGGAGGGCTTGGAGCGTGTGCCTGTGGCTGCAGAGGATCCGGGGTGCGCTGTCGTGTGCTGCTTCGTTGCAGGTCTGTCATGAATGAGTGTTTCTAAGGTCGCTTAAGGAATCTGTGAAGAGGAGCACGGCTGGGGCTGTGCTGCCACGTGCTGCCGTGCCGGGGGCTCTCTGGCTGCTGGTGCGCAATGCACAGGGAGTGCCCGGGGGCCTGATCAGTCAAGTGATGCTGCGGCACACGGGGGGCTGCAGGCAGAGGAGCAGGTGGGCTGCAAGGGGCAGTGGTGGGGTGGTGGGTGGGCACCCCGGTCTGTGCCGAGCCAGAGGCTCTCCAGGCAGCGCCATGTGAGGTCTTTCCCAGGCACTGTCACCCGCCGAGCGTGGCAGGAGAGCCAGCCCAGACACAGTGCGCTGTGTGTTCAATTCCATACAATTGCCAGCTTCTTTCTCACTTGTTTACTGTAATATCGGGCGTGTTTTTATTTATCTAATTTTATATTCAGTTATAACCATAGTAGGTTAGCTAATATATGACAGGTGTCATCCCTGGTGCTGCAGTGGAACTTCTCCTTTCTCTTGGATAACATAATGCTGTGAGTCTGTCTCCCCTCTCCTTGCAGATGCACAGTCTTCTTCCTCTTTTTTTAGGACTGTTACAGATTTCTCTAATTCACAATTGAAATCAGGTGTTTGTTCAGCCTAGGGGAGACTTTTAAAATATTGAAACAAAGAGTAACTTTCTCACACTGTCTGGCTGTGAGCGTGTTGGGATGGAACTTGTCACCCCACAGTTGGGTGTCTGTATACTGTATAAAATAGGTGTAAACTTCACTTGGCTTAGCCCTGGAGGTGCAGCCTCCCCTTTCGTGCTCTGAGCAGCATGGGGCAGGCGGGCTCTGCCCTGCCAGGCAGTGGGAGGGGGCCAGGGGGGCCCTGCCCAGAGGCTCCAGCACCTTCGGGCACAGCAGGGGGGCAAGAGGGAGGGACCCTGGAAAGCTCTAGGAAAGGTGGGGGCTGTAGCTTCTTACTTTAGTGGAGTTTTTACACCATGCTGTAACATTTGAACTTTCACAAGAGATGTAATAATTTTGATAATAAAAATACTTAACTTGAAAACTAGTATTGTTGAATTTCTTACCACCTTGAGCGCTGGTGCCCAGGACATAGGGCAAGGGGGTGAAGGCATGTAGGTCTGTCTTCCCTGTCCCCTGCAGGGTAAGCACGTTCTTGCAGGAGCAGCCTTGCTGACCTCCCTCCTGCTTTCTGCCAGGTGAAGCTAAGGGCTGCTCTGGGAGCTGTTCTGAGGAAAGGAAATTCCCCGAGCTTCTGGCTGGGGTTGTGAGATTTTTTGCACTGCTGCTGCTGCTGCTCTTCTTCTAGCCCAAGCTCATTTGGGGAGGAGATGGATGTGGAGGATGTCCCCCTACACCACTGCACCTGCTTTAAAACCTGTTTCCTGGTGTGCCAGAACCTGGTATCCAGGGTTTTCATACTGCTTGCCTTTTCCTTAGGAAGCCTGACATAGGCTGAGCCTGGCGTGGGGTCTGCCAAATGTGTCAGCAAGTGCTGGTTTCAGGTGCCCATGGCTTCTGGTGTTGGATTGCCCTCACTGTGAGAATGCTCCCCCTGACCCTGTGGGACAGCATCTGTCATGGTTCATTCTGTCCTTTTGCATCCCCCAAAAGAGTGGCTCTATCTCCACTACTTCCCTGAAAGCAGCTGTGGATAGTACCAACCCTGCTCTTCTCAGCCTCTTCTGCCACCTGCGGGGCTCACCCGGGCTGTGAGCGTGTCCCACACCGAGGAAGCCAGACCTGGCCAGAGCTCTGCAAGTCCCACAGCTCCCCATGCTGCCCTCACACAGCCTGGAACGCTCTCCCCACTCCTCTACCAGAGCGTGCCACTAGACTGACCAGCCATGGTAGTAGCTTTTTTCCAGCATGATGCTGGAATTCGATGCATTTCAGGAGGATCCTATAAGCCTGTATTAGTCAGGGAGCTGACAGACCACTCCTCCTGCACTGTGGACTGGCAGAAGGGACAGGTTCAAATGCTCCTACGGATGGATGGCATCCCTGCCCCACCCCCTGCTTTGCCCTTGGGGCAGGCCCTTTTATCTGGAGACTCACTCTGGCCAGAGCCTCACTTTGTGTGCCAGCCCATGCGGGTGGAGGCTCACTTTTGCAGGCTGCAGGGTGGGCTCCCCACCACAGCTCAAGACACTCACAGGAGGTTCTTTGGCCTCCTTGCAGACCACCCCCTTTGGTGATGGACAGGAAGAACCCATCCCAGCCCTCCCAACACCACAGGGCTCCACAGTCCTCTGGTTTGAATTATATTTTTCAATAAGGTTTTGTGAAACACTGTATCAAACTTTGTACTAAAATACAGATATATTACAGCTACTGTATTCCTTTCTCCACTGATTTTCTTGGTTTGTTTTTCCAATTCAGCTGGCAACAGCACTAGCAAGCTGGCAAGACCCGGGCACTGCTGGGCGCAGTGGGTTCCTGTTGACCTCCTTCCAGGGGGCAGCTGTCGGAGGGATGTGGGCACCGCTGGGCTCATGGCTGGCAGAGGGCACTGGGAGGAGTGCTGGCACCCACTCCATCCCGGGTGGCTTTGGCTCCCAGAAGGTGTTTCGACACAGCTCCATCCCCCACCGCCACCCCGCAGGGCCTCAGGGCAACACTTACCTGCTCCAGCCAGCCCCTGGTGCCTGATGAGGTGCTGGGTCCTGCAGAGCCCTTCACTGCCATCCCCCAGCAGCCTCCACGCTCCGTGGCCCCATCCCAGGACCGTGGTCCCACTCTGCTCCCTGCTCCCTGGCCTTGCCCAGTGCCTGGGTCCAGCCCTGCCAGGGCCCCCACAAGCCCCTGGGGGCCCTGCCCTGGGCCCTGCAAGGAGCCCCAGCTGCTCGCACTGAGACACGGCCAGTGCTGAGGACTTTATTGCATTGCGAGGGCTGTGGTGACACAAGCCCCTCTGGCCAGGGGAAGCCCACACACACGCTGGTCTGGCCAGCAGAGCCACAGCCAGGCTGCAGCCTCCCGTGCCGGGGTGTCGGCTCTCAGGTGCTGTGTGTGGGCCTTGGAGGCCGCCGGACTCAGCGCTGCCCCAGGCAGCAGCCACCGGCTCCCTGCACGCCATCACCGCGGGCCAGCGAGGTACAGCCAGGAGGCCGGGTGGGTACAGGAGTGCTTGGATACACCCGGCCATGCCGTGTGGCAGGGAAAGCCTTGCTGTCACCAGTGGAGATAAAGCACCGTATGGGGATGGGGAGGGAAGGCGTTTGGCAACAGCCCGCAGCCGGCTCGGGGAGGGGTCTCGGCGGGGGTTTCTCCTGTGCCCGCCCCGGGATTTTGCATGTTCAGCTGCTCCCACTTACCAGGGCTTACATTCAACGGCGGCGCGAGTCGGGTGTCCCACGGCCGGCAGCAGCAAGGCCCCTGCGGTCCCCATGCTGGGGGGGAGCGAGCAGCAGCCTGCGGCCCCGGCCACGCACCAGGAAACACCATGTCCTGGGCTGGACTCCCGGGGCGGGGGGCGAGGGGGCTCGAGTCACTTTACCCTGTTTAGAGAATATGAATTTACATGTAAAAGTAGGGGTTGGGCCCCATCCCGGCCACCGGGTCCCCTGGTTGTGGAGACAGGATCACGGAGCTGTACAAAATGGGAGTGGGGAGGGGTCCGGGACCCGGAGCAGCCGGCACGGGGCGTCACTGGGTGCGCGTTCGGGTGGGAGTCAGCAGGTCAGGAGTCCTGGGGATGTAGAAATCTGTTAAAAACTCCAAGACTGTTTTTTCCTTGAAACAAAACCGCAGCTGGATTCTGTTCTTGAACAAAGCGGGTTTGAGGCATCCTCCCCCGGCGGCGGCCCGCAGGCAGCAATGGGTACGGAGCTGGCAGGGTGCGTGGGATGGTGGTGCCGGCGTGGACATGGAGGTGGCCGTGGATGCGGCGGGCGGCTGGCGCATCCCTGGCACGGGCGCCGGGGCCCGGAGGGCGGCGCGGGACGCTGTGTGGCCGCTGGCAGCAAATGAAGGGCAGGACAGTGAGGGAGCGCCCAGGCTGCCGGCCATGGGAAGAGGGTCCTGCTGCGGATGGTCGGCCTTATATCCTCTGCGGGGAAAGCACAGCAGGTTGGGGATGGTCTTGGGCAGGTCTTACTGCACCATCGTGCTACTTGCATGTGCCAGGCATATGCCTGTCCCCATCCCTGCCACCCTGTCTCTGCTGCCTCCCTTCTCCATTGCCCCCAGCCCTGCTGCCTGCACAGCCAGGGTCCCCCCATCCCATGCCATGCCATCCCATGCCATCCCATCCCGTCACACAGACACCCAGCACAGTCACCCCCAGAGACACCACAGAGGAACAAGGGACAGGACAGTGACACTCAAGGCTTACCGCAGTGCCAACAAAATCTGTGGAAACAGAAGAGAGAGAGGTCAGGCAGGGCATAGGCTCAGCAGCTCCTTCCCACCCTGTCCAGCCTGGCTTGCCTTGTAGGTGGCAGTTAAGCCCATGGGGCCAAGCCCCCCAGGCTGTTCCCACCAGGATCCCCCAGTAGTGTGGCACTCACCTTTGCTCTCTGTCTTGAGCTCCTCGTGCAGCAGGTCATTCTGCCGGTTGCCGAGAACAAAGGCCAGGAAGGAAAGGATAAGGGCGTTGAGGATGCCGATGATGGCCAGGATATAAGCCCAGCGTACGGAGCAGTCGCCCAGGGAGTACTTCCCTGTCTTCTCCCCACACATGTCCCGTATGGTCTCTGCATCCCAGCCATCGGGAAAGATCATGCAGCCCAGCACCAGGCAGAGCGCTGCAAGAGGGAGAGGAGGGGGAAGCATCAGAGGAGATACGGAGTGGCAGTGCTGGGCACTGAGCCCCCCAGTCAGTACATGAGTGCAGCCCATGTCTGGCAGGGAGCCCACCTTGGCCCCATGACAGCCAACTGCCGGGCACTGTGGCAGTGACAGTCATCACTGCCTTAGGAGCTCCAGGGACTGCATTTCTGGCTGCCCCAAACCTGGCCCATGCACAAATAGGGACTTCAGGCTCTTGGTTTCTACCAGCATCAGCCACAGGACCAGTGGTTGCTCATGGGCTTTCCTCATCACCACAAGCTCCCTGCATGTGGGCAGGAGCTTCTGGTGGACTGTGGGCAGGGAATGCTGCCTATGGAGAAAACTGGCATGCCTAGGAGCCCCCACACCTGACCACCACACAGTCTGAAAGCACCACTCCCAAAGGGGTCACCTTCCCAGCAGGCCTCCACCCAGCACGCTCTGTGCTGCACAAGGAGACATCAGGGAACACAGGGACGGAAATGCCAAGACAAAGCCTGTGACTGTCAAGGTAAGGAGGTGACTTTTTCTGACGACAGCAAGTACAAAAGCTCCTCACCCCATATCAGCTGGAAAGGCTAAAAATAGTAATGATGTTGGCTGCTGTGCCCTGCAGGTACTTCTTCCATGAGTTAAGGAAGAACCAAGAGGCTTGTGCCCACACCAGTTAGAAGTTACCTCTCCATCCCTTACAGCAAACACCCTGCAGGCAGGCAGCTGGCAGTCTGGCATGAGCTTTCTGGATGCTGGCATGGGTTTTGAACTGCTCTCCATGGGGAAGGGAAATCCCAGGAGGGAGGGAAGTGCCTGCAAGGCATCACACCAAGAGTAGGTACAGCCCTCGAATCCCAAAGAGCTGCACCCAGGAAAGGACAGGGACGCTGAGGGACACTGGCAAATAATATCACGCAGCAGCTGCTGCCTGGTCTCTGACTCCTCTACCCACATAGCAAACCTCCTTGGTAAAAGAGTCTTTGTAGACAGTGGCAAGCCCTGCATGCTGATTTACTGCAATGCACAGCCCTGGTGCCATCCCAGCACCACATGGCTGCACAGAGCCAAGCCAGTGTCTCCAGCACAACGTCACCAGGGACTCCCAGCCAAGCACAGCCTGTCTGGGGGAGCTCCCTGCTCGCTGCGACTGGGCCAGCCCAAAACCATCCCTCTGCAAGGAAATAATCAGCACCAATGCCATGCACTGCACGGTAAACGGTGAGGAGCAGTCTGGCCTGCTGCTGACCTGGGCACCTTGGAGCCAGGATGGCATTAATTCAGCTGAGGGCCTGAATTAAAGGGGATCAGGTGCAGCAGACCTGTGCCTGCGACTGTTCCTGTGAAAGCAGAGATGCTAAAAGGACTTTAGGATCCACTGAGCTCCCAGTGCAGTGCAGCTGTGAAACAAGCTAAGGTGCTCTGCGGCAATCCCCAGCAAGGGGGTGGGTTTAGCCCCGCAGCACTGCTCAGGCTGGCACAACCCAGCGCAGAAATGGGCACGGTTGTAAGAGATCTGCTGAAACCACTGAGGAGGAGAAAAGGACCACAGATGTGCAGTGAGGCTGGGGGAAAGCACAGAAAGCAGCAGCTCCAGCTGCCTGGGTGGACAACAGCTCTCAGGAACAGCCTCTCTGGGCCCAAAGGAGAACAGGGCTGTGCCCAAGCTGATAGGCAAATATGAGTTTAAAAATCAGGCACCAATTTTACCTGCACCAGCAAGGGCTTGGGCAGACTCCCAGCCTTTGTGCACAGCCCTCAGTCAGTCCTTCACAGGAGCAGAACAGCAGCCCCTGGGTCTGTCCTGGGACTCTGCAGGCATTGGCATGTCCTCTGAATTTCTGAGCTATTATTTGGGGTCCAGGTGGGTCCAGCTGCCTGGGTAAAGCAGAAGCCTGCCAAGAGCTCTGAAAACACCACAGGTATGAGGTGTTTTCAGACATCATCCCCAGGACATCTGCAGCTCTCAAACATGGCAGGACAGGCAGCGATGCATGAGGCAGTGGACTAATGTGCTGGAGAGCCATGGCACTCGTGGAGGACATGAGAGACAGGGCTTAAGGCAAAAGTAGGGTGGCTCAAAAAGGTATAGGAGCCACTGGTGTGGTGGGTTGTCACAGCACAGGCACGGGGCCACTGCCAGGACACTGCCTGGCTCCAGCCTGGCTCCAGCCTGTGACTGCTTGTTCTGATCCCTCTCGTCCCCATGTGCCTACTCTGTACTGCACCAGGGCAACGGGAGTCTGTGCATTGTCCCACTGAGCAGCTGCAGGATTTCTGCCCAAGCCCTCAAAGCCCATTTGACAGAATTAACCAACAAACTTAGCACTAGGCAGAGGCACATGCCCAAGTCACCACACGTACCCAAATGCCTCTGCCTGAGGGTGACTGGCCTCTTCACAAAAGCCTCTCACTACTCTACAGCTCTCTGGGAAGTGGCTGAGGTGGGGCTGTGCTACTGAAGGCAGGTCCTATCCTGGCGATGAGCAGCTCAGTGCTCTCCTCTTCCCATCTGTCCTATGTGTTCCCAGCAGCAAGCCGAGTCCTCTGCTCTGTCACAAGCAATTCCCTTTTCTGCACATCCCCAGGCCACCCAATGTCCTGAAAACACCTTCCTGTGCTTGCAGCAAGGAGTGACTTTGAAGAGCAGAACAAGAACAAGGAGGGGATCCCCACGCAGTCCACAGGCCTCAGCGCTGCCTTCTCCAACAGGTCTGAGGGATGCAGGGTCAGGGCTCTGCCTGCCCATCCCTCTCCCCACAGCACTATTCTGCCATCACCTACCTCCAAATGCCCCAAGATCCCTTGCAGACCTGCAGGAAAATCTTGGGCTTTGTTTAAAGCATCCTATTTCTATACCTTGCAACCACAAGAAATGGTTGCAAGGTAGGTGATGACTCCTATGAAGAGCCACTATTAAAGAGGAAAAAAATAACTCAATTCCTGTCCATTTTGCTTTTAATTCCTGTTCTTCTGAGGGTGTGGTGCCAGTCCTCACTGTCAATGGCACCAAGAATAGCTGGCTGGTCTGTCATACCCCACAGCTGCCATCCTTCCCCTAGGCCCTGGGCTCCAACTCCCTCTTCTGGAGTTTTCCCAGTTGTAAAGACAGTTTTGAGAGCGGGTATTTCAGTGATCACCGGGATAGGGTGTATGCAGAGGGAGGATGATCCTGCTGGGGCTAGGGCTCTGGCTCCATAAAGCTGGCATCTCTTGGCTTGGTTTTACAGCTGGTTCATGGCTTCCCACTCCTCAGTGCTCCCTTGTCAAGGTCCATTAGAAACAACATGGGCATCTCAAGGGCTTTTGATATCCTCACAAAAGAAATTAATCAAAGGGAATGCAATGTTATGACTCAGGCTGCAACTCTGGGCAAGATTTTAGCAGAAGGAGGAGGCTCCTCCTGGCAGGATAACATCTCCTGGTACATGGTGCATTTAGCTAATTTGAACTGTCTGAGTAACTCCCCTGTTTGCTGAGTATCATTGCCCCTGTCCTGAGCAGCTGTACCTGCAGGATTAAAATCTGATTTTTTAAATTACTTTTTCTGTCTAGTTTCATCTGCAGGTGTGAGTGAAAACTGGCTTTTACTTCTGTCTTCCATGGGTGGAAGGAGCTCAGGACATGCCTTGCAGCTAAGACATGACCTCTCTCAGAGCATCACACTGCCACAGAACACACAAATGAGAAGATGTGGGGTAATTGGGGGAAAACCAGCAATCACTGGGTCCCAAAAGGGCTTTTTAAACCTGGCATGGGGACAACGCAGCCAAAACTCCCGGGGAACAGGGAACAGGGAACCCCTGTGCTATTGGGGTCTAGAGTGGCTGCTTCTCACCAGAAAACCTCCTAAGAGCTGAGCACCAAAAGGAAAGGGGACACAGTCCCCCTTCCTCCCCCTAAAAACTGAAATCCCTCAAAAATAAATCAACACTAAGGGCAGCGTGCTAAGGACGGCGAGCACCGGCCATTTACACAGACACGAGCTCCCTTACGGCGTTTTGCTCCACACGCTGTTTCTGTGCCAAAAAATCAGCAGGATTCAGAATAGAGTTATGAGTTTGTATGAATCAGAACTGACAGTTACTTTATCTGGAACAACAGCAAAGGGATGTAAGCTCCAGGACACGAGCGGCTCCGAGACGCCCGGCTCAGCCCCTCCCCGCGAGTACACAGGCACATTAACAGCCGCGACGGGAGGGCTGCGCTGTCGTGCAAACCCTGCGGCTGCTGCACGATGCAAGGGATGGGCTGCAGCCCGGCTCCTGTCCCCTTTGCATGACCTGAGTGGTAGGGAAAGAAGAGGGGAATCTTCAGGAAAGCTTTTTTGGGGGTCCAGAAGACAGTAATTCAGCAAATGCTGAGGGCTTTTGTGGAGTTGTTATTTTTGCTGCAAGGTCAGCAGGTGGAAGTGGTTCATTTATGGGCAGTATTTCTCTCTTTGACATAGAAAGGGCTTGAGGATACACTGCAGAGTCACAGGAGAGTTGAGGCTGGAAGAGACCTTTGGAGATCATTTAGTCCAACCCCCTCACCAAGGGTCACCTAGAGCAAGTGATACAGATACATATCCAGGTGAGTTTTGAATGACTCCAGAGACAGAGACTCCACAACCTCCCTGGGCAGTCTCATGCTCAGCAGCTGTCCCAGTTACACTCCAAGCCGGTTTGGAGCAGTGGTATCTGCCTCATATTTTTTCATTAAGAATTTCAACAGATTACTTTTATATCTACGAAAACAATATTTTGAAACCTCAAACTCTCTGAAAGGACTTGGCTCTCCAGCAAGTCTCAGTTAGGAAGATGAGCCTGTCCTGATGTGGTTCAGCAGAGGCACTGCATTGCTGCCAGAACCAGGGAGGGTTTTGGGGCTGTGGTGCTCACTCAGGCCAGATCCTGCTCTCCCTTGGGGCTGAGGTGACACCACCACGCAGCTCCACCATGCTCAGCCCAGTAGCTGACTACTCCTCCCCATGGATATGCCAAAACCATGCAGTGCAAGGGACCCCCACTCAGAGGGTGGCAAACACAGCTGAGGTGCAGAACATGAAGCCCTACTTAGGGATCTGCCTCTGCTGTCAGACCTTGGATGGGCCCATCCAAGAGGTGAGTGCAGCTCTGAAGGGAGTCTCCCAAAGGAGAAAAGAGCTCAGGATGTATTACCATATTCTCCATCAGGCAAGGTGGCTGGACATGGCACAATCAATGTCAAAATGCCACTGATAAGGACAAAGCCCAGCCCTAAGGCCAAGAGCATGGTCCCAGGTGGGAAGTGTATCCCCTTGTGTATCCTAAGGGAGGGAATGTGGAGGTCTCACCACACTGACTGCTGGATCTGGAGCACAGGCAAACACCTTCAAATTTGGCCAGTCAATTCCTCCATGCAAGCAGGAGGGTGTGCTCAGCTGGCTACCTCTTTTGACCCTCCATAGACTGTAAGCACAAAACCAAAGACTCTCTGGAAACCACCCTGGACCCACTCGGAGTAATCATCCTGATGAGAGGCACATGGATGCAGTGTCACACAGAGGTGGCTGGGCTGTCTTGCAAGGGCATTAATGCTGAGCACCAGGACAACTTTGTTCAAAGCAATGAGTTAACTCACAGGGTGACTGTGTCTTATGCTACAGCAGAGTATTGGAGAATCAGAGGAAATGCTGAGGCTCCTGGGCAGCCTAGTGGTGCTGTATTCCTATGCTCTGATTTCCTGCAGACAAATCCCAAGGGGGATCACCCTCACAGCCCATTTCTCCTCAAGTAGGCATCATCCCATGGAACTTCCTGAAGGTGCTCCTCCACTAGAGTACTGGGGTGGCACCAGGTGCTGTCAGTCATACAGTTGTTGACGTGCTCATGTTAAGGGCCCATCTCTGGTTTTATAACAGAAGGATTTAGCAAAATCTCCAGTTTTGCATTATTGGGATTTTGAACAGGGCAGATGGCCACGTTTCTATTTGTGATAAAGCAGAGTCTTTCCTCTTAATTAGATCCAGTTTCCTCCTAGGGGGGTAGTGGCTTTTGAGCTGGAGCTTTCTATCAAGCTCTAATTAAACCCTGCCTTGATTGTTGTCCACTAATTAGACATCATGATTTAAAGTTGGTTGTTTTTTTGGCTTTTTTGAAAGAGATCCTGAATTCCTCATCCTCCTCCCCCACATTTCTGCACTTAGTTTTTCTCCTCTGAAGAGCCCATCCATGCCCACAGTCAGCAGTCTTTTACTCTGCACTGGCCATCCCACAGGGAAGGGGTGGGGGTACCTCTGCTCCATCTCTCTGCCCATCACCTGGCTTTCACCAGTGAGATCAAGAGACTCCGGGCCTCACACTTGCTTCTGCCATAGTAGTGTAAGTCCTTCTTCAGCTAAAACCTCACTGAGACAGGAGGAATATCCTTTTCTTCTCTGCTCCTCCAAGCTCTCTGCTCTGGCAGAAGCCTCCAACCTCCCAGCCAAGTGAATCTCTGAAGCTTGCCATCATGATGTGCCAGAGCCTGCTATGTCCCTGTACTACCCGTAAGATCTGGCCTGTGGTATTCTCTCCATAGGTCATGGCAACTCCTTCTCCATGCACAAGGTAACACATCCCCCTGTGGCTGCCTCAGGCCTGCCCAGGGACGTTCAGCCCTGCCTGACCCCTGCCAGACAAGACTCTCTCTTGCTGGGACACACCATACCACCACCTCTGCATCCAGAGGGATGGTATGGGAACACCAGCCTGTCCTGTAGGACAGCAGCTCTGTCATGATGTCCTGTCTCAGGGCAGGGTGGAGGGCCAGTCTCTATTAATGCTGCCTTGGACTTTCCCCGACAGAGAAGCTATGGAGCCATGCTGCTCTGGGAGAGCTCCAAGCCAACCTGGGCTTGCTGGGGCCAGAAGAGCCAGCCCAGGGCCCCACTGAGCTGAGCACTCAGGGTTCTCACAAGTGCAGTCCTGGGCAACACGCGTAACTACAAGGTGCAAAGTGTGACCAAGGACAAGACCTGAGGCAAGGTGAAGGGTACCCAGAGGTGACAACAGCAAAGTGCTGTCATGGCCACCCAAACCTGAGCCAGGACAGGACAGGAGGCACTGGGGAATAGACCCAGGGCTGCCTCCAGTGCAGTGCCCTCTGCCACACAGCTCCCTGTGTAGCAGTAGCAGCTGGGCACTCCAAGCC
Source organism: Eopsaltria australis (assembly GCA_034509425.1). Classification (NCBI taxonomy): domain Eukaryota; kingdom Metazoa; phylum Chordata; class Aves; order Passeriformes; family Petroicidae; genus Eopsaltria; species Eopsaltria australis. The sequence goes on from JAVTVJ010000180.1 coordinate 1,457,867, forward strand.
ACTTGATTAAGCTGCTGACAATCAGTAGGATTTGGGGTCTGAGCTTGCTTTAAACTGATAAATCTTCAGGACAGGGAAAATTAAAGATGAGGGAATTTCCTGATAAGCCAAGGCAGCTCCAGGCCTGGCTGTGGTCCTGATCTGGGTGAGGGGAGGTCAGGCTTTCTAGCCCAAGCCAGCTGCAAGGGAAAGAGCTGAGCTAGCTGAAAGCTCCTCACAGGGAGGGGCTGTATCCTTACATATCAAGGACTGGGGCCCTTCTCACAGAGGGGATGAATGGGGTCCTTTCATTAGGAATAAGGGGCACTGTAGGTCCTTCCAGTGGAAGCTCTAGGTCTATTCACACTTAGTATGCAGTGGAGGGTAAGAGTGTTTGTCCACACCTGGTAAAAATGGGCAGAGAAGGAAGTGAAGGGTCTTGCTACCAGGGGAAGCTCAACATCATTTCTCAGGATCTTTCTCCCAAAAGGACAGACCCTGTGTGAGGACACCTTGGAGATCTGTGCATACGGGGATACTTGGGATCCTTATCAATATAGGCATCAAGTCCCCTTCTGGGGCAAGGTTTGCATTTTTCTACAGTGTCACTTTGAGGAGTGAGTCTGTGAGGGTCTTGGGGTACACCTACAGTAGGGTTTAATTTGTGGAGGGAGCTAAGGAGGATCTATAGACAGGGTCACTTTTGGGGGGGGTTAATTACTAGGCTTAAGTGGTCATGTCTGGAGAGACATCAAGGTAAATGCATGGTGTTCCTCTGTGGGAAGCACTGGAGAGAGCTGGGAAAGGCCTGTCCTCACAGTCCTTTCAGGATCCAGGAGAGAGGGGGCCAGGGTAAAATATGTCTTTAAGGGGGAGCTGAAGGGTGCTTTTATAGGGATGGGGAATACATGCATGGGCTTCTTCCAGTGGGGGGGGTCCCTTTGGGGACTGAGGGCTCCCCTAAAGTGAGTATCTCTTGGGGACAACCTCATGTCTCTGGAGTTGACAGGGAGGCTAGTCCCTGATGTGGAGTACGCTGGGGTGTCTGAATCCCCAGGGGGCTGATCCAGTGTGTCCTAGGCCATCTTGCACTTGGTCCTTGCTTCTGTGCAACAGTCCCTGCTGTAGGGTGTCCCAACACTGGTCCTTGACTGAGGTGTACTGAGGCGCCCCGAGGTGGGACCCTAGCCCAGGATGTCCTAAGGTGCTCCAGACTGTCCAGGTGTCCCACGGATGGTGCCTGTTCTGGGGTGACCTGAGGTGGGTCCCTGATCCAGCTCTCCGTCTGTGTCCCAGGGAGCCTTATGTTTCTCTGGGGTCAGACCTTGCCTGGGGAATCCCAAGTTCCAGTGACCAGAGCAGGTGCCACCATTCCTGGTGCCAGTGCCTGGTCTGGATGTCCCAGGAAGCCCTGGAGTGTCCTGAGGACATTTCTTGGCTCAGAAGAAGACCCATGGTCCTACAGTGCTTGTACCTGTCCAGCTTCCTTGAGCAATCCCAGTGTTCCCTGTGGCCAACCTCTGCCTGGGGAGACCCAGGCGCCAGTGCCTAGAGCCAGCACCTCTTTGTGGTGCTCTGTCAGTGCCAGAGCCTGGCCTGCTTGTCCCAGGAAGTCCTGGGATGTCCTAGGGCAGCTCCTGGCAGGGATGCCCTATGGACACACAGTACCTGTATCCAGCCCAGCTTTCCTGAGCAGCCCTCGTGCTCCTTGTGGCCAGGGGATACCAGGGAGACCTGGGTGCCAGTGTCCCAAACTGGTGCCCATTCCTGCTAATCTGTCAGCACTAGCGCCTGGCCTGGTTGTCCCAAGAAACTGTGGGGCTGGATGCTGGAACCACGGCCCTGCAGTGTTTGGACTCAGCCCAGCTTCCTTGAGCAACCTTGGTGTTCCCTGTAGCCAGGTACCCCACTCCCACTGCCAGGGGCTCCCGGGGTGCCGCATGCTCAGCGCTGCCCACATTCTCCCCACCCGTCCCCCGCCGCCAGGACCGGGGCAGGCCGGCGTTCCCAGCGCCCGTGGTTCCCGGTGCCGGTGTGTACCTGCCAGCAGCTGCATCCAGGCGCAGATCTTGTAGACGGTGGCGGTGTTGCAGAAGAAGAACAGGGCGAAGCAGGTGATGCAGCCCAGCGTCAGCACCATGGAGAGCAGCACGAAGAACGCGGCTGCCTGAAAGGCGCCCGAGGGGATGGTGCTGAAGTCGGTGAAGGAGCCGCGGCACGACAGCTCCCGGCCCGCCAGCCCGCTGCCCACGCAGTAGTGGAACAGCCCGAAGTACCCGGGCTTGGGCGTGTTAACGCTGTCTCCCACCCAGTAGGGCTGGATGAAGACCACCACGTTGATGATGGCGAAGCAGATGGTAAAGATGGCCCAGAGCACGCCGATGGCGCGGGAGTTCCGCACGTAGTTGTCATGGTACAGCTTGGAGGCTTCCTGCGAGGGCAGCATCCTGCCGGCCGCCGCTGCCGGAGGGCGGGAGGGGCCGGGGCGGCGGGGAGCCCGCCCGGGGTCGGCGGGGCGGGGGGGCCGCGGCCTAAGAGCGCCCGCGGGCTGCCGGGCCCTGCGACACCCGCGCCGCCATCTTGGCTGCCGCCTCTGCGCCCCGCGCGCTCCCGCCGCGCGCGCGCGGCCGTGCGCCCCCCCGCCACTGCGGAGCCGAGCCTAGCCGAGCCCGGGCCCGAGCCCGAGCCCAGCAGAGCCGAGTGCACTCCACTCCAGTCCAGCCCAGTCCAGCCCAGTCCAGCCCATCCCAGCCCACCCAGAGCCCAGCCGAGCTCGAGCCGAACCGAGCCCCTCAGAGCCCGCCGAGCGCGTCCCCCGGGGACCGGGCCGCTACGGCGCCTTCGGCCGCGCTCGCCTCGGGCTCGGGTCGCCTCGCGAGGGGCTCGTCTCGGTTCGGCTCGGGTCCACTCGGCTCGGCTCGCGTCGGGTCGCCAGGCCCATTGCTGTCCCCGGGTCCGGCAGGACCGTTCCCCGGGCCGGCCCCGCCCGGGGCAGCGCCTGGGCATGGCTCCGATAAGTGCTGGAAGGTCCCCGCGTGGGTGCCTTTGGCCGGAGTGCGCCCGCAGGGAGAGCGTCCATCCTCCCGCACCCTTCACGAACCCGGGGGAGGCCCGCGAGTTGCCGGCGTAGCCCCAGGGCTGGCAGCACACCTTCCCCAGCCTCTTGGCGGGGTCGGAGCAAGTAAGTTGCCACCACTGTGGCTGCGCCCGCTCTGGGACAGCAGGAGTCGACCCAAAACCTCTGACAGAGCGAGGCCAGGTACACGGCTGTGCCAGGTCAGGTGTGGTGACAGGGCTGGGGTACACAGCGTGCTCCAGGTTAGGTATGGCGGATGCCCGGGCTGGGTAAACGGCTATGCCAGTAGTGTCACACAGGCTGTCAGCACTTGTATGCCAGCAGGTGCCCTTGCGAAATCCTGCCACCGCCCAGTCAGCCTCACACCGGTCCCAAACCCAACAGAGACCAGACCATATCGGGCCAGTTTCATTCTCAGGCAGCGAGAGGCTCCGCGTTAACTGCAGCTGAACTCGGCTGTCATTAAATGCTTGTGAAGATTCACAACTGATTTGCAAATTAGACAAATGCAGATGAAAAACACACCGTGTTCCCCTGCAAGAGCCAAGGAGCCGTGTGCCTCCGGCTGGGCACGGGCAGTGCCCGTCACCCTGGGCACGCACAGCCCGAGCTGGCTCCGTGACACCGCCCGGGCACATGAGCCAGGGCCGCCCTCAGCCGCGCTCCGGGCAGCGATGCCGCTCACCCCGCAGCTCCTCTGCCACGGGCTCCGTGCGTGCGACCACACTCCGGGAGGGACTCCTTTAATTAAAACCCGTCTCGGAATTCTATCTTTAGGGCAGCGCCCTGGGCACGCCAGCCAGCTCCACGGGCGGACCCACTCGGCGAGGCCTGACAGCGTTTGCCGCGTCTCTCTGCAGGTCTAAACGCGGGGCCGGAGCGGAGCCCGGCACTCCCGGAGCGGGGCTTGGAACCCCGGGGCGGAGCGCGGCGCTGCCCGATGACGCCGGGAGCGGGCGGAAGGGGCGCGTCGCGGGCGGGCGGAAGTGGCGGGCGGGACGATGGGCCCGAGGCGGCGGTGAGCAGCGCGGGCATGGCGGCGGCGGCGGCCCGCGGCTGCCCCCCGGCGGGCTCCGGGGACCGCGCCCTGGCCGAGCTGCTGCTGGAGTTCTCCCGGGCACAGTACCGCGCCAAGGACTGCGGCGGTGCCGCCGCTGCCAAGGTGAGGGCACCGGGGCTCGGGGACCGGGAGACGCGGGCAGCGGGGACCGGCGCGGCGGGCACTGAGCGGTGGCTCTGCGCAGGTGGAGCGGATCGAGCGGCGGTGCCTGGAGCTCTTCGGCCGCGATTATCGCTACAGCGTGATCCCCAACGTGCACGGCGAGGTCTGCGCCCACTACCCGCGGCACATCGTCCTCCTGGAGCGCGACGCCGGCGCCAGCCGTGACTCGTAAGGCCCCTGGTTCCCGTGTCCCGTCCCGTGCAGCTGACGCCCGGCGGAGTTGTTGTCCCGAGGAGCTTCCGCGCCGGCCGGGGGAAGCCCTGCTGGCTGCGCTGCGCTAATTATAGCCGCTGGTGTCAGCCGCTCCCGGGGCTCCCCTCGCTGCCTGCCGGGGCTGCCGAGCTCCCGTGGGGCTCCTCCCAGGGCTCTTGGGCCGCCTTGGTGAAAGCTGCCAAGCTGAGCTTGTTACTCGAGGGGTGTGAAGGAAACGCTCCCGGGCAGCGCCAGCTCCGCTGCATATGGCTCTGGAGTAAACCTGAGCATAGCGTGGGTTGCTGGTAATTGCTGTGTTATAGCTCGCCCGAAGGCTCAAGGCTGGGAGCAAGCCTGTGTGATGCTCTCCCTGTCTTGATGAAGTGCCTGTGGTCTTCAGACAGCAGCAAGCAGCAAGGCCTCTGATGTGGGAAATTCTAGTCTGCGAATCATCTCGGGGTAGGGGGTCTGATAGGGGCTAGCCAGACAAGGCAGTCTAGACTTTCTGTCGTTCCAGACAAAGTTTCAGGCTATTTTGTCTCTCCCCACCATGGTGAACAGGTCAGTGGGTGCTGAGGTACAGTGAGCTAATGGGAAACGCTTGTTCAGTTTGGTGCACATCTGAGCCAACACATCTCTGGACTTTGACCCACAACCTCAGGATCACGTTGGTCTCGCTTCTGCCTGAGTTTGAGCTGCTTCTTCCAGCTCCAACCACAGCCTCTCATTTTTATTTTTTCTTGCAACAAAACATAATGCAGTTTTGCAGTCTCGACTGTGTGTCCGTGACAAGAGTAATGTGTTCAAAAGGAGGGTCAACAAGTCCTTCTCACATGTCCAGCTGCTTTGCCTGAGGAAGGAAAACCATCAGCTGCAGTGCTGGCATGTAGGCTGGGTGCTGTAGGAGGGGGTCTTTGGAAACCAGCCACAACTGACTGCCAGGTGGGAGAATTTCTGCCTAGCAGTTGGATGAGATTAGTAAAGATTAAATCCCTTGCTGCAAAAAACAGGAAACTGAAGTTTGAAGCTGTTAAACGTTACTAGGGGAAGCTTTACGGAAGAGAAACTGAATGCTTCTGCTTTTCCTGCTCTTGCAAAAGGAAAGGATGCTTAATTTTTCTGACAAGCATTCAAAACAAGAGTACTTACACTTGATGCCCCATTTTCTTCTGTGACCTTTGCAAGCCAGCAGTGACAACTGTATTTAAACTGATTCTTGGCAAGTTTTGACTTACTGTCCCAAAGAGAGTCATAAAAACAGGCTGCACTTCATCATCACTCCCCCAATTTCAGAGTGATGATTTTTGTGAAACTCAACAAGTGATTTTTAGACAAATGCAGGTTTTAGTTTAATCATTTAACTCCTCTGGAATAATTATGAAATAGAGGCCGTTGCACCTCTTCCAGGGAGCAGGACACTCCCACCTAGGACCAAGTCTCTTTGACCACCTCTCATGGAACCACAGAATGCTTTGAGTTGGAAGGGATCTTAAAGATCATCCAGTTCTGACCTCCACTGCTATGGGCAGGGACAACTTTCACTAGATCAGGTTGCTGAGGGCCCCGTCCAACCTGGCCTTGAATGCTTCTGTTTTTATCTTTGTAATGTTTTTAATCAGCTGGTAAGATCTTCTTGAAGCTTCACACCTCTGAGAATACTGAGGTGCTTTGGAAGCAGTTTTCACATGTGCAAACTTTGCTGTACCATAATTCCTGCCACTACAGCTGCTTCTGGAGCCATGGGGGGAAAATAGCAAAAAATTGATATTTTTAACCCAAATCAGTTCATTCTGTAGCTGGACAGCTGGGGGAAGAAAGGACATTGCTTGATCAAAGTTTGCTAACAGTACTCTGAAATCCAGGCAGGTGCAGGAGGAATTCTGAGTTATGAACCTTTCTCTGTAGATTTTACTCCTGTTTATGCTGCATTTAATCACTGGTCCCTGTGAAAGCATTACACCTGTTCTTCAGAGCAACTTTCCCCCTTGCTGCAGGAGTCTTGATACAACTCTGCTTGTTTACCATGTTCACCTCTAGCTCATGTTCCTCTCTTGCCTTACTGAGAGTGGTTATTGAGATGAGAAGATCTGAGAGCCTTATTTGTAGCACAGCCGTGACTGATGGCAGAGCGGGTCTCTGCAGTGTGTGTGAAGGCTTCCCAAGGAACAGGCGTGGTGTGTCTGGGAGAGGGGCTTATCCTTCCATGTCCCCAGTGAGGTTCTGGGCTTCCTGCTCTCTCTGTGTCCTGGGCTCCTGCCAAGCTGCTCAGTCTCATTCCCAAGTGCTGCAGAAACCTCTCCAGGGAAGTGCAGTGAGCGAAACCTGTTGTCTTGTCTCCTCTCCCAGAGAGGTGCTTCTCTTATAATTTCTAGCCTTTCAGGCATTTCATTTTTGCTGACTCTCATCTTCTGGACTTGGAAGCAGTGCCATGGAGCTACTTTGGTAACACCATATTTAAGTTCTTATTTCCCTCCATATTTGCTTTTGCAAAGGAAACATAAAGAGAACTGGAGCAGAGTGCAGGATATATCTCTTAATTGCATGCATTCGTTTAAAATGCGTGCAACCAAATCTGTGCATCAGAATCTTTTGAGTTTCAAAATAGATTGGTGTTGGGAATTATACACAGAGGCATCTCTTCTCACACTTGGTCCCATTTTCCTGTCTTTCCAATAAGCACCCTCATGTTCACGTTGTTTAAAGAATATTAGCTTAGGTTTTTGTTCTTTAAATTTTGGTATATGTCAAAGGTCTTTGGAGCTGGACAGCAATATAATTATATATGCAGGAAAACATGAAAAATCTTAAACCACCACTATGATTTCTGGGAACGAAATCCTTCTTAAAAAAAAAATATTTGAAAGTCTTGTTTTCTGTTTCCTTGCTTCCACTGGCACCACCTTGTATAATATTTTTCATAAACAGATCAATTTCCATTTTAATAATAGATTAATTTTTTAATCCTTCCCAGAATGGCAGCTACTATTACATTGCTCCATGTTCTCAGTGATTCTAAAGTTTAGCAACTTTCTTTAACTTCCATTGTAAAGATATTAATTTGTTCTTAGGCCAGTGTTGTCCTTTGTGTTTGAGTTCTCCCCTCCATTGTACTCTCCTTCACCCTGATGCACATACTGCTGTGTATCTGCTCTTCCCATCAGACCCTGGTGGTTTCTCTTGCAGCATACACTGTCCCTTGGCCATCCTACTTACCTTCCTGTGCCTATTCAGGTAGGGGTGGGTCACTAAAATCAGATGCTTTATCTCAGCTGAGAGCCTGTGCTCTACACTGTAATGCTGGTACTTCTGTATTTTTCTAGGGGATTTCCCATTATCTCATTTTTCCCCTTTTTCAGATTTACCATGTTGATAATGTATTAGCATCCAGAGATCAGGCAGTTCATCTGGCTCTTCTGCCATGCTCCATTACTGGAAAGGGCTAACTGGAAGTTCTTATTAATCATCTCCAGGTGCATAGCCATGCAGTTTTGTATGTCCAGACTTCTGATTTCTAATATATCACTCTGGATGCTTCTCTAACTCCAACTCTAGTCCCCTCTGCATTGACAGTTCCTCCTAAAGGTCTCTAGTTCTGAAGTAAGTTTGGATTCCTGTCAAATGTGGGCTGATACTTGGACAAACTGGAGCAATATTAACATGTTTCTAAAATGTCTCCCAGCATGAAACAAAATTCTGTTTTAACTTCAACAAGAAAACCAAACAAAATGTAGTTCTGCAGATGCAGCTGACATTAATCTAAGTACTCTGCTCAACCCACTAGCTGATTTAGTTGTTTAATTACCTGGCAACACAAATGCTTGAGGTTCATGGAGTGTTCAAGATTTGATTTTCTATTATATTTCTTTTTTTCTTGCAAAACTATGATAGTGAATTCACTGTGATGGTAGTGCTGAGCTGTGCTTGCATGGAAAGATGGTAGGGAGGAAAACAGAATATGTATTTTTGTAGACACTGGCTGTCCTTCTCTAGTAATCCATGTGTTAGTCTGTGGCAGACCCTACTGATGGTGCTCATATTGCCAGTTCCTGATGGTTCTGTCACGTACTGTGCACTGGTCTTTCAAAATAAAGAAAAGGAGACAGAAAAGCGTTCAAATGTGTTGTACAGCAGCAGAAGCAATTCTCAAAGAAGTGTTTTCATGCTTACTAACTTCAGAGCTGGCTTCCAGGGAAAGGGATGGGATTGCAGCCCAGGGTGTCTGTGGTGGCTTTGCTGAAAGACATGTGAGAAGATGCTCTGTGTACTGACCTGAATTTCTGCCCACTAGGTTTGAGAGCACTGTGCAGGTTGGCAAACTGCAGGACCTCATCAACCGGAGTAAGATGGCCAGGTGTAGAGGACGCTTTGTTTGCCCAGTCATTCTGTACAAGGGAAAGGTAAAGCTTCATGGGTTACCTGTCTTTACTGAGAAAATGACCTTTCTCTCTGCCATTTGAACTGTGCAGACACATTGTCAGTCACTTGTCACTTTTCCAAATGCTTAGGTACAAGCAAGCAGTCTGTAGTAGCAGGTAGCATTTGCTGTTTTGGCTGTATAAGTTGTCTGTGGGCTTCTTGATGTGAACTTGTTCTGAAGTTATCTGTGGCCTGAGAACTTCAGGCTGTTCTCCCCCACTGAGTCATGAGCCTTGCACCAAAGAGCTAATTTTTTTTTTCTCCTATGTATGTCCCTTCTGAAGTGCTAAAGATATTTGATGTTTCAGAGGGGAAAGATAATTATTGTCCCTGTTTGTCCCTTACTCTTCCCAGCAGTGCCCTTTGGGTAACTTTCTCCAGAGAAGTTTCCTTTGTCTGTTCCCTCAGGAGGCAAGATTGCATAAATGGTCTTATGAATGTGTGGGCTTGTCTGCAAGGGGATCTGTAAGAAAGTGAAATTAGATTCATTTTTATGTGAATTACTTAAAATGTGTTGAAGCCCTGTAGGAATAGTCTCATTTAGAATTTAAGTAGCTTAATTCAGTTTTCTTAGTTGAATTTAGAATCACTGTATGAATAGCAAAATCATACCTGTGACAATTTCAATCCAGCTTGACTGAAGCCATTGTGGGCTGCATCTGTTGACCTTTTTCTGCAGGAGTGAACTGCCCAGAGTCATCTTGGGACCATCCATAATCTCATTCAGAGGAATGTGGAAATAAGGCTCAGGCAGGGTATTAACAGAGCATGTGTTGCTAACTTGGCAGGAGCTGATTGTATTAATGCATTGGAGAATTGGAGATGAAAATATGATTTAAAAACTAGCTACAGATAAAGGCACTTGGGAGTTTGCTGTGTTTAGAGAACTCAATCTGGACCAGGATTGCAGGGCAGACTGCTAAGAGGTGATAGCTGAAGGTACCCACCCTTTGTATGTAACCTGACAGCAAATACGCATGGTGAGGGAAAGACTCCTGGAGCCTGTGTGATTAATTAAAAAATCTTCCTGCAGCATATTTGCAGATCAGCAACACTGGCCGGCTGGGGAGAGCTCTATGGACGCACTGGCTACAACTATATCTTCTCTGGTGAGTGAGGAGCCATTTGTCACTGTCTGCATGGTAAGGCTGGTCACTGCTGGGACAGAGACCTACACAAGAGGCCAAGTTCTTCCCAAAACCAGTGAGAGCTCTAGCATGGGCTGCTTGTATCAGGCCTAGTATAACAGAGCGAAGACTGAAAGCTCATGTCCAGTTTCCAAGCACTGTACTACAGGACAGTGACACAGCTTGTAAGAGCCAGTGACAAAAGAACTTGAGGTTGAAGAGTGAGTTACAGGAAGCATGTAGGCAAATAAAGGCATCCCCAAGGATTCAGGGTACCAATTCCCAAACATTGGGGATGGAAATAATGGAGGAAAGAGGATTAGAACTTGCTGTTGCTTGACTAATCATTGGGAATCAGTGCTGCTAATGGTGAGATATACTGGACTCCAAGGAAAGCTCTGCAGGGGAGTAGTGGGTGTCTGTAGTGTGGGAGCTGTAGCTTGGCTTAAAAAAGCAGTGCATGCCATTTTTGGAGTGTCCTCTGGCTGTCAGTCATGAGGCTGCCCAGGTACTTTGCAATGACAAGGAAAGAGTGGGCTACATTAGAAAACAAGCTTTTCAGGAAGAGGAAATGTGGGGAACTACACTTAGGAGTGAAGAGAAGGCACCAAATCATGACCTTTTTGTGTACATATCTTGTCAGATTGGGGATCGAGTTGGTTTACAAAAGCTTTACTTCTTAATGTCTTTCTTGCAGGAGGTTCTGATGATGCTTGGGCAGATGCAGAAGACATTTCTGAGGAAGACTCTGCACTTAGGTTTGTATGCGTCATTGGGGTGAGGAAAAGGGAGTTTGGGCATAAGCTGACTGGCTCAGACACTCAGTTCTGCTCTTTTCTAGTTTAGGTTATGGGCACAGGCTTGAGACACATCACCAGGCTCACGGTCTTACTTTCCTTGCTTTTGGAAAAGAGTTTTGAGTATTAATGGCTGGCTGAACCTAGTGTAGCTGAAGCCTGCGAATCTATCAGCAGAGGGAAGGGCTGGAGACAGGAATATGTAGAGCCATTAGAAAAGGTATTTGAAGGGCATGGATGTGTTTACTTGATCAAAAAGTACATCTCCAGGCTGTAGAAATTGTATCTTCTGTGTTTGTTGCAGAATGGAGTGAGATGTGGGAAGGGACCATGAGCACCAAGCTTGCAGTGTCAGTTCTTTGCAGAGTCTGACTCAGACCTGTGGAGACAAGGCTCGTGCTGTGTTGTTTATGGCTAGAAGTGGTTCAGGGAAGAATTGTGGTTCAGCTATGAAGAATCAGAGTCAACTTGATCAGTCTTCCATGCTCACCTTGCTTTGCCTTTTTCTGTCTTGCAGAAATGCCGATTCCCAGCTATTTGACAAGGTCAGAGGGCACGACATCAAGCTGCTCCGATACCTGTCTGTCCGATACATCTGTGACCTGATGGTGGAAAACAAGAAGGTGAAATTTGGCTTGAAGTGAGTCGGGGTTCATTTGTTTTTGTCCAGGCTTTAGTTTGCAGCTAGTGTAGCCCTTACATGTGAATTGCTGTCAGAGGTGCACTCAGCATCCTGGGAGCAGTCCCTGGAAGAATTCTACAGCAGGATAGGTTAGTTGATGCTATAAAGAAAACCCCAGGGCTTTAGGCCACAGAAAAATGTATCAATGGGCAACATAGCTGCTTTCGTCTGTCTTCTGCAGTCGGAGTGGCTTTTTCCCTGTAGAGCTTATAGTAATGAGACAGTCAGCTCTTCAGAAGGGAGACAGCAAAGGAGCCTTCTGCTTGCATAGGAACAGAGGGAGATGTTTCTCCCACTTGTCTCAGAGAAAAGCTTTAGTGATTTTGGGCTGTACCTATTGATGTGGATGTGTTGAATAAGTTCTACCCCTGCTCACCACTGAGTCAAGTCATAGCACAGGGAGATGCAATAGGTAGTTTTTTGGGTGCTGGTGTCTGTGTGAAAAACACTCTGTAAATATCTGCTGTGTGAAAAACACTCTGTAAATATCTGCTGTTCTCCTCTTGTCCTGTGCAGCGTGACGTCTTCTGAGAAGGTGGACAAAGCTCAACGTTACGCTGATTTCACACTTCTCTCCATCCCATATCCAGGTACAGGAATGATGTCCAGAGGAATTCCCAAGGGACAGGTGACAGTCTGTTTCTGGGGACTAGGAAATAACTCTGTGTGTGTATATGTAAATGACCATGACTAGCTGAATGTTTCCTATGCTCCCTCTGGAGAAAAACTTTTAAACTGAGAACAGTGCAATGAACCTAGATGCTCTGGCAGTGTGAGTCAGCATTAGGCACTCTCTGAGGTAGCCAAATAATTTCTCAGCAGTGCTTATTAATTCAAGCACAGAGGAAAAGTCCCAAGGGTGGAGCTGGTTAAGATGGCCTTTGACATCTCTGCAACTCCAAACTACTACTTGATGCAAAATATATATCTTGTTCTCTGTTATGTAAAAACCCAATTCTTAAGGGTAATTTCTAGTCTAGTGTTCCAGAGCTCCACTGTAAGAAATCCTCAGTGCTTGCAGAACAGTTCACCTGAGCCTGCAGTGTAGGACAGAGGCAGCCCTTTGCAGCCTGTCTCCCTGGCTATATCCATCCCTGTGCCTAGCAACCGCTGCTGGGTCACTTGCACTCTTAGAGATGAACTGAATATTCCTGCCTGCCTGCTGATGTCAGGCTTGGCGACGGGATCAGATGTGAGGCTGCTGTGCTTGAGGTCTGTCTGCAGACTCTTCTTTCTCCCCAGTGCACAAAGAAAGGTAGAGGTGAAAAAACCAAAACCCATCAAAACTGTGGTGGATGACCCAGACCCAGACTTTTCCTTGATTGCTAGTTGTTGCTCTTAAACATTTTTTAAATGTATATTCTCTTTCATACAGAAATTAGTGGCATTTCAGAGAAGCTGCATGAATATTTCTATTGAGTTTGCCATGCAGGTTGCCAAAGTGTACAGAAATAAGAGTATTAATGTATTAATTCTGTAGTACATAGCACAGATGTATGTTGCTGCTGCACACATCATCAGACTTGGAACATGAGAAAGACTGTGTACACAGGTCTTCTGTAGGGCTGTAAGGAATGAAGAAGTGACTCTATAGAGTTAAGCTGCAGAATTGTTTGTGTATGGGGATCTGCATATGATAAGCAGTATTACTCAGTGATGGTCCTTCCTCTTCTGCCCTCTGGGACAGCTGCTTTCTTTTAACAGCTCTTCACTGCCATGCTAGAGGTAAATCTTATAAAACTGCAAATACTCCCTGCAGATGTTGCCTGATTTCAGCAGTGCTGGTCCATCGGGGAATGTTGTCATTCTGTTAAATCTAAGGCATGCACATCTAAGGATCAGCAACCCCTCTAGTGACTGGCCAAATGCTGTGATACATTCTTATTGATGTTTCCAGGGTTGCATTGAAAGAATTTCTGTTGCGTAATTTGTTTCTGAAGTTATTCTGAGATCCTGTTGCCTTAGGTGAGCAAGTCAGTGTCCAAAGAGAGTCATGGAATTGTGTAAGATCCTCGAATGCAGTCATTAACTCAGTGCTGTCCAGTCCCCCACTAGACCATGTCCCTGAGTGCCACATCTGCCTGTCTTTTAAATACCTTCAGGGCTGGTGACTCTACTCCTTGCTGAGAGTGCACTTGATCCCCTCATCTAGATCATCAGTAAAGATATTAAAGAGGCCTGGCCCCAATACTGAACCCTGGGGAACACCACAAAACCTGGGGACCAGACACCAACTGGATTTAACTCCATTCACCACCACCCTTTGGGCTCAGCCGTCCAGACAGATTTTACCAAGCAAAGAGTAAGAACTGTCCGGAGTGAAAGACTTGAGTTAAAATGGGGTATCTGTAGAAGCTTTTGGTATTTTTGGATGCCAACACTTACGCCATAATCCCCCATTCTTTGCACGAAGTCATTGTTTAATTGGAGTTAAATCTCAACTGACAGATTGTGTCCTGACTACATATTTGAGGATTAGTCCCATCCTTGCACAAAGATTCTTTTCTTGGTTTTTTTTTCCCATTTAAGTTACTTGTGACATGCGGGGTGGAAATCTCTCTCCATGTTCTGTGCCTGGCACAGGGGTGTCTGGGTGGTGTGGGCACTGTGGCACTGCTGAGGTGTGCACAGCACACTGGGAGAGGTGTTTTGTGTAGCCTGCAGGCAGCCGCAGTGCTAATGGTGCTGCTCAGCTGTGACTAAGTGACTGCAGCTTGCAGCAGAGACTTCAGATAGTTGTTTGAGAAGAGCTAAGTCGAAGGACACGCTTCAGGAGGGGTGAGCTTGGGGGAAAGCTTGGAAGTGGTTGTGTACCCCCTTCCTTCAGATAGGGTAAATCCCATGTTTGAAAGAGAAGACTTAAATGTGAGAGAAATCAGAGCCACCTCTGACAGAGCCCTTTCTTGTTACCTGCAGCAGATGCCCTGTGAAAGTTGGCTTTCCCCGGGGCTCTGCCAGAACCTTCTTTTGGTGGTTCCTTCTCACTCAGCATGTCAAACTGATGCCTTAGATCTGTGCAAAAGTCCGTGGCCCTGCAAAAGATAACTCCTTGGTGAAACCTCTTCTTCAGGAAAAAATTAAATCAGTCCCTCAAGCTCCTCATTTGCTGTATTTGGAGTTTGCCCTTTGCTGTGTGAGTGTCTGTACTGCTCAGTGCCCTGGGCTGTTGTTGCTGGAGGCCGTGCTGCACAGTGTACTGAGGATTACTGCTCTTCTCTTCCCACAGGCAGCAGTTTTGATTGGTTTGGATTTCTGGAGCCTGGGGCTGCCAGCACTCCTAGTCCCACAGGGCACTTCACTTGTTAGATACCAGTTAGCCGAGCCGTTGTTCATTATCTCCTTTTCTTGCAGGCTGTGAATTTTTTAAGGACTACAAAGACCGGGATTATACAGCTGAAGGTCTCATATTTAACTGGAAACAGGTACACGGATGTTACAAAATGGAGAGCTGTGTGTTTTACTGGGCTTAAGTCTTGCCTCCCAGTTCCTCGGTGATGGTGTGTATGTCATGTGCCTGTTTCTGATCACAAGGAGGAAATCAACAGGACAAACAAAACAGATAGGGAATGTACTAAATTATTGATTGTAAAATTCACATGTAAAATAAATGAATCATTATCCTGAAGTCTAGGGTGCTTGACCTGTCACGAAAGGTATGGGTTGCTCCCAGTTTTGAATTCTGATTGCATTGATAACCTTGGTTCTCAGTTCTTTCTTCATGTTCTGTCTCCTGCTGAGGGATGGTTGAGTGGGGCAGTCTTATAGAAATTCAGAGACTAATATGCCCAACTTTCACTGTTGGGAGCACATAAAAGCTCCTCTTGTCCATTAGTCCTTCCAAGAGCCTGAGTTTATTCTTATGACTTCAGGATTTTGCATCTAAGGATGCTTTGCTGTGATGTTTTCTTCTAACACACCATTTGGCATTTGTTGTCTTGTTTTTTTCTGAAACTTATTCCCTTCAACTCATTACTTTTCTCTGACCAGCTGTGTTTGGGTTTTTTACAGGACTATGTAGATGCTCCATTAAGTATCCCAGTCTCTCTGACCCAATCTCTGAATATTGATTGGAGTGAGTACCAGGTGAGCAAAGTGGATGTCTCTGTGGGAGGTCAGGGATGTATTTAGGAAGGATTAGGAGAGATCTGAAATCTGACTTGCTCCTATTGCTGTAATCTGGCTCCCTTCATACCATCCCAGTGAGGGCAAGGCTGCTTGGCAGTTCAGAACAGCAGTGGAAATCCTGTACCCTAAAGCTCCGTGGCTTGCTGTGCCCCAAGGCAGCTGACTGTAAAGTTAAACCTTTTTCTGTAGCTTTCAAAAATTTGCAATCCATTTGGGAGACAGGTTGCTAACAAAGGTAAGGAACAAGACGGGAAACAGAAAGCAGTATTACCTGTTCTCAGTCTCAGCTTGACACAGGCCTGCCCTGAGCAGACTGCCTTGGCTGTGGGAAGTCTTGAGAGAGGTCAGCCTTCTCCTCTGTGAGCAGGGGCAAGGGACTGGGCACCTTCTTCATGGGTATGCAAGGTGCCTTCCTATGGGAGAGGAGTAGAGAATCATAACTGACCATAGCAGGTCTCCATTCCTTATTACGGACAGCATGGCAGACAGTAATTGAACTCTTCTGTTTGCTCAAGCTTCAAAGTTTACCTTTGTTCACACCAGGGAGTATCACCTTATACTACTGATTAGTGTGCTCCATTTCACACATCAGTGGATCTACCAGGTGTTGTGGGGATTGACTGTGCTGGAGCATGTCACGTTACTGTGCCCTGTGGCTGGAAGAACCACAGAACCAGCAGAGCTCCCTGTGCTTGTTGTCAGTGATGTAAATACTGTTTAAGTGCCAGCATAAGCAAAATCACGGAAATGTTGAAGCAGAACTAATAGAACTACGGCTTGTGTATGGCTAGAAACTTGTTCATGAGAATACTGAGCAGCCAGTATTTTAAAAAGGATATTAAAAATTGAAGAGGGTGTAATAAATAGTTGCAGAAATGATTTGAGGCCTGATGAACATGCTTCACTCAAAACTGAAGTTCTCAGTCTGTTTAGCTAATCACTAAGATGATGGAGGGTTGACTTGATTAATGTGTAAGTACATTTATAGGGAGAAAATACTAATTCTAAAGCACTCCTCAATCTGGGGAAGAAGAGCTGTACAGGAAGCAATATCTGCATCTGAAATCAGGCCTTCAGATAAGGAAAAGCTGTCTTGCATGTTATTTTTGAGGATAATCTGCTGGAACATGCTGCCAAAGGAGTAATGAGCTGTCACCCCTATTTGAGATGCTTCTCTGGGCAAAGATGTTGCCAAGTGCAAGCTTCAGGCTGTACTTGGGGCAGCTGAAGAAAACTTTCTTGTTCGTGATACTGAGAGATCAGACTGGATAATTGGATGATGCCTTCTAAAATAAGCAGAAGATGGATTGAATTGGGCAGATAAAAGATTTTGCAATCATGTGTTTTTCTGCTGCAGGCTGACTGTGTTCCCCGTTTCCCTACTCTTTTGTGGCTCTGCAGGCTTCACCACTGAGCAATATATTCTTTGTCTGACACTAGTCTTCAGTGTGGTTACACCCAGATGTGCACACATTCATGCACGTGGCGAGGATTCTGTTGCTTGTGGTCACGTGTCACCTGTGTCACTAACACTTCTGCCATGAAATGTGTCCCACTCTGCTTTTTCCTTGCCAGTGCTATCTTATTTCCCTTGAACTAGTTCTGATTCTGATCAAACCACTGAAATTCCCTGCATCTTCTTGTGACGTGATGGTCAAGTGACAAGCTTGGGCTCATTCTGATGTTTTTCACCTGTATGTCTTGTAGTGCTGGAGTTCTCTGAGTTCAGAGCTCTTCTGTAGTTCTGCTGCTTCATGGGGGTTACTGAAGAAGTCCAGTGCCTGTCTGGAGGGTGGGTGAGGGTCAGCCCTCTGCCAGCAGCCTGCTGGAGACATTTTCAAGGACGACAAAGTTTTGAGCAAAGTGCTTGGGTTGTGGGAACAGGCTGCTGGCCTTGGCCTGCACATCCCATCGTGCTGCTGGCGTTGCATGTGTGGCTGGAATGTGGCTCAGACACTTGGTAAAGTGCACGTGTGCAGAACTGGGTCAGTGCTCTGCAGGTGTTTGTTGCCTTTGAGCATGGGCTGCTTGGAGCTTTGCAGCTGCAGGCAAAGCAGCTCCTCTGCCAGCCAGGTAGACAGTAGAGATGGCCTTTTATTGTTTTATTTGCCTACCTGGTATCTTGTCCCAGAATGCCTTTTGCAGAGGATGGGGGATTGATACAAAGGGGAAGTCTGTCACTTTGAGGAATGGCCACATGGTTACTTCTGCTTTGCTGCTGTTCTGGATAGAGCAGCTCTGAACTACAGAGCAGCCTTTTGCTGTGGGCAGACTCTTACCATCAACATGCCTTTTTCTGCAGAGCTGGGACCTTGTACAACAGACACAGAACTACCTGAAGCTGCTGATCTCTATTATCAATAGTGATGGTAAGGCAAACTCCTTGCTCCCAGCAGTGTAACTGTAGCAGTCACTGTCCCTGTCAGAACAGCTGATGCTGATTAGTGCCACTGTGGATGAACTCCCAATATGGAAGTTACTTTTAATTCTCTCCCTTCAAAACAGGGTGATGGTCCTACTCTATCAGAACTCCAGCTTCCCTCTTAGAGAGGGACTTGCTGATTTCTTGAAAACCCTATCTTCCTGAACATGAAGGGATATCTGAAAACTTAGGCTATTGTTTTGCTACTTTAAACCTTAAGAGAAGAAACATTGTGTGTTTGCTTTTTGACTCTTGCTCTTGTTTTTCTGGTTTCTTGTGTTTTGTCGCTCCAGCACAGGATCTCATTTGGTGCCTGTTTAAGAGCCCCTTCCACCCCCTTCATCATGGACACCCCAACTCTTTGAAGAGTGTCTGTTGCCCTGTGTGGCATCCCATTCCCTCTGGGCCACTGATGGATGGGAGTCATGGCTAGCTCTGACAGCATGGCCAGCTGTACTCTCCTGCAGTAGCTGTGTTGAGACACACTGCAGGTTTTCTGTAGGGTGTAGGATTTGTGCCTTGTGTGTGCTTCTGCTCAGTGTGCAGTAGGAAGGTTAGTGAGACTGAAAAAAATGTTCAGTTGGAGCTGTTTTTTCACCAGTGTAGAAATAGATTGTGATAGTGGGTTACAGCTGGGTAGGTGTATGTTCAGGGTAGTAAAGTGATGTTCATACCTAATGACTCTGTGTCCTGAGCAACTGTCAGGACCAGGGCAGCACATCAGCTGGTGCTGCTGACAACCCAGGACACTCTGAGCAATTTGTTGGCTGCTGTATTTAAGACAGAATGTTCTGGCTGAGCTCTGCTCTTGAGCATGGGCTGTGGGGACAGAGAGTAGCTTGTCATTACAAATTTGCCATAAAGAAGTCATTGCTCTCATTGCAACATCCTTTTTTTTTATTTCTCCTTCCTACCCCTGGAGCAGATGACAGTGGGCTCCTGGTGCACTGTATATCCGGCTGGGATCGAACGCCTCTCTTCATCTCCCTATTGCGCCTCTCCTTATGGGCTGTGAGTACCTGGCTGACCTCCTCTGCTTCTGGGGCTGATTGCCTGGAGGGTGAATGACTGTCATCAGGAAGTGGTGGTGGAGCTGTTAGTGTTCCTAATGTTCTTTTGGACGTGCTGTCACAGGCAGGTAGAGGAAGATGGGCACTCTGGATCACCGTGACAGTTTTCAGCAGATCATAAACTCCCAAGTTCTAGTCTCCAGGGATGCTGCCTGAAGGCTGTCATTTGCTTTGCAGGATGGGCTGATCCACACGTCCCTGGAGCCATCTGAGATTCTCTACTTGACAGTGGCCTATGACTGGTTTCTCTTTGGGTAGGCATGATAAGTTTTACTCACATGTGCATCCTTGTGCAACAGGGGAGAAGCCTTGAGGGGTCATCTTCGATGTTTGTTGACAGCCAAAGGTTGATGTTTGAGCAGCTCCCAATGAGCTGGGACAAGAAGGGCTGATGCCTTCTTTTTAACCTGAGGGCTCAGGCATCTGGGTGTTCTTGACAGCTGATTTGTTCTCTTGTGCTGATTCTGGCATGTGACTGAGCTTCTCTTGCTCTGTTTCCAGGCACATGTTAGTTGACCGACTCAGTAAAGGAGAAGAGGTGAGTGTTGGGTCTGGAGCAGTGGCTGAGCACTGCTTTGTGTTCTCAGGAGATACCTATTTATGGTAGCAGCATTCACTGCCTGCTCCTGGTAGTATCAGTGGTGTGGCCAGGCTCTAAAAAGATTGTTCAGATGCTGAAAATATGAGGTAAGAGCCTTGCCCTGTCGTTTTGTGATGCAGAAGTTGTGGGGTTGCTTCTCTCTCAGGCTACAGTTTTGTTGGGGGTTTCACTCCTGCCAGTTTCCTTCCTGTGCCATTAGTGTTCAGGCCCCACATCAGAGGGTGCTGGGACTTGCTGTTCAGCTCAGCAGTGACAAGGATGCTTAAAGTGTGTGACTCCTTGAAAATAAAGCTGGATAGTCTTGTGTACTTGTCCTGAGTGCCAGTCCTCCTGCCTGGGTGCTGCAGCTGCATGTGGCTTGCATGTCATCTCAGGCTCATGGAGCAGCTTGTGCTGGTTCCAGTGTGTGAATTTGGTGGGATGTGTCTGTGGGTGCACATATGGGTCTGGGATGCACTTAAAATTTGTGAAAGTAATTCTCTTCAAATTCTTTCACTCTTTAAGAGCAAAAAAAGATTGCTCTTACTATAGTTGTAGTATAGTGCAATATAGTTTCTGACTAGAAAAGAGGTGGAGTGTGTGTCTAACCCTATTGCTATTCCCCTACTCCTCAAACTCTCACCTTACTAAGGAATCTTCTGCCTTCAAACAGCAGAGACAAGACCCTGGCCTATTTTCCATCTTTCAGGGGTACAGAATATCCCTGTTTTAGTATCGTTCCTCCTATTCATTCCTTTCCTGCAGTTCTACTGGCTCAAGCCTGCCAGCTCTGCTCTGGCGCCTGCTTGGTCATGGGTGGAGTCAGTAGCTGCAGCAGGGTAGGGGGTGCCTGGCTGCCTCTGGCACTCCCTACTCCCCACTTCTCCCAGGAGAAAGGCATAGCTCTGCACGGGTGGGTGAGGTGGCAGAGGCACAGTGGGGTGAATGATGCAGAGCAGACTGGGGTGTGGCAGGGCACGAGCTTGGGGCCACAAATGCTGTAGGTACCTCATGCTTCCAGATGTGGTACTGGTCTGCTGCTGAGGTGGAGCATGTGGCTCTAACTGTGCAAGTCCTGCTGGGTTTGCTGCTTACCTGGGTGTATCAGCAGCTGCTGCCATCTCTGTTCCATTCTGCACCGATGGCATAAGTACCTGCTGTGGGCTTGCAGCATGTGTGCAAGGCATTGATAAGGAGACTTCGTGTTCCCCTTCCTTTCTGGGCCTCCCCGTGACCGGGAGCAGAGGGGCAGTTTAACATGGAAGAGAAGGCCCAGGATGGGATGGTGGCAGCCCATGGCACAATGGAGGCTGGTAGCTGCAGATTTTTTGTTATCTCCTTCCTGCCAGCACCTCCTCACCAAGATAAGAGGCTGCATGGAGCCTCGGGTTCATTCCTGAACCGCTCTTCTCTTTCCCTTTGCTCAGATTTTCTTTTTCTGCTTCAATTTTCTGAAGCACATCACCTCTGAGGAGTTCTCTGCTCTGAAGTCACAGAGGTAAGGAGCCTGTGCTTGCTGCTGCATGGGCTACAGAGCCAGGGAGCTTGTTAGTGCTGCTTCTTTGGGGAGATGGAAGCCCTGGTGTCCTGGCCCAGTTTTCTTTAATTTATTCTGCACTCTGAAGGCTGCAAAACGGGGCCGAGGCTTGTGAGGTGCCACGTTGTGCTCTGAAAAACTGTCCATGCTGAAATGTGCTCTCTGCTTAATGACTGTCCGTGGCTGCTTCAGCACGGATGAACCCAGAGATGTGTGCTCTGGCTCAAGCAGGCTGCACAGCAAGCTCCATCAGGCACTGGTGGGGACAGAGGGGTGGCTGGTTTTTTAACAGACTGCCCAGCATAAACCCTTCTTATTTCAGGAGGGACAGAAAGAAGCAAAGCCCACCCTGGATGCTCTGAATAAGCACATCATGTGCAGTGTTGCCTGTTGCCACCTTCTCAAAGCATGGGGAGTTTGGGTTGGGACTGTTAGGAGTCAGTGCACACTGGCCCATCCTCTCCCCTTTGCCCCTGCATAGCTAATTCCCCACTGCTCTGATCTGCTGTGAGTGACAGATACCTGGCTATGGCCAGCCTGCACACTGCTCTGAAGTGTGCCTGAGGTAACTTTGTCTTTCCTTCCCCAGAAGGAAGAGTTTGCCACCTGGCTTCACCCTGGAAGAGATCTGCATGCTCAGTGAGTGCTGCTGTCAGGCATCAGTGCCCCTGGGTGCTGCTAATGGTTCATTGCTTGTGGGTTCAGGTTCTCAGCTTCAGAATGACCTCAAATGGATGTGCTGCCTTTGAGGCCTTGCAAGAACACAGGGCATGGGGAAGTGAATTGCTTAAAGGGAGAGAAAGTGAGTGAGACCTTGCTGGTCTTCAGGTAGCT
This sequence comes from Eopsaltria australis, assembly GCA_034509425.1. Taxonomy (NCBI): domain Eukaryota; kingdom Metazoa; phylum Chordata; class Aves; order Passeriformes; family Petroicidae; genus Eopsaltria; species Eopsaltria australis. The sequence continues at coordinate 1,479,926 of JAVTVJ010000180.1, forward strand.
CTGTTTTCTTCTCTTTAGAGCAGAAAGACCGAGGCAGCACCACAAGCCTGAGCAGTGACTTCTCCCTGGGGATGGAAAGTTCCCCTGGAGCAGCTGGGAGCTTTACCTATGAAGCAGTGGAGCTGATGCCAGCAGGAACACAGGCTCAAGCAGCATGGTGAGGAGATAACCTCTTGGTGGGCTGAACAAAAGAGGCAGGCTCTGGGCCTGATAGAAAAGAGATTTCTCAAGAGTCTTGCCCTCCAGGTCTGCTTTCTGTAGCATGGATTTCGTACAGTGGGGGGAGGAATTTGGCTGTCAGAAGCTTTGCTGCAGCTTGTACTCCAGAGCTTCTGCACCAAAAATTGGAGGCCACCTCATGTTAAAAGGCTGTCAGGCTTCTGCAGGGATGCTCCTAAGTTTGTACATAGATGAGAGTAAGCACATTTGTTTCATTTTCACCAGTTTCACTGTTAAACTTCATCCACAAAGGATTTCATTACTTTTAAAAGATGGTTCCAAACTCCCAGAAAAATTACATTTGACAGCTGCCTCCTCAGGGAAAAGTGGAGATGGTTTAGCTGCCCTAAAATGAAGCTTAATCAGAGTTTAGGAAAGACATTATACAGAGGGAGTGTCTGCAGTTAGTGGGAGTTGGGCTGGATGGCCAAGAATCCCCTCTTAAGTTTTAACCCTTCTACCAACATGAGGCATATGAGCTGAAAGCAGATTCCTGCCTGCAGCACTGCTTAGGCACACTTCCAGGGGAGAATACAGAATTTTCAGTGCTGTTGATAGAGGGTCACATAGGACTTGCCTGGGGATGCAGGTAGCTGTTTGGAAGTGGGGAAGGTGTCTGGCAACTGTACTGCTCTGGGACAGGTGTTGGACTTACTTGTGGAGTTTCTGGTGCTGTTTGGGGATTTCAGAGCCTTGCTGTAGGGTTGCCCCTCTCAGTTTAATTTTTCTCTCCTCTCCCTCAGCACATGTGAAGATGCTATTTTATATTGCAATTATTTTAAATTAAATCTGGGTTGTGCTGGAGGCATTTGAAATCCTCTGGGACTGGGCTTGCAGCCATGCTAGTGGCAGCAGCCTTTCTAAAGTACATTGTATATTCAATTTAAAGTGCTGAGAAGGGAAAGGAGAATATCCCTGCAGAATCACAAAATGGAGATGGAGAGTCCCAAACTCTTTGCCAAGTGAGCAACACGGAGTCCTCTAACACACAGAGCCTTCCTATCCACACCAAAGTGACTGCATCAAGCAGAGAACAGCTTTCCACTTGCAGGGCTGCAGGGTAGTGAACTGGAAGCATTTATGTTGCTCTGAGTGCCCAGGACATACAGACTCAATTCTGCTGCACAGAACCTATATGGGCTTTTTACAAGATGTGAAGTGACCAGAGCATGCTGGAGGAGATCAGCTGCACTTGTGTGCATCAGGGCTTGATTTTGCAATGTGTTTCCTAACTCTGAGTTGCTTTTATTTCTGTGGGAGACATCGGGCTGTGTTGGGGCTAGCAGCTGGCCCACAGGGACGGTTTGGGCTGTGCTGGGGGGCATGAGCTTGGGAAAAGGGAAGGTTGTGAGTTTTGTCATGAGTGCTCAGTGAGGGGACTGGTCACGGATGTTTTACTGCAGGCTGTTGTGTCTCTGTAGTCCAGAGAATACATAGGGCTTGCTGCAAGCTGGATGAGCTGGGCTGTGCATGGCATGAGGGGATGTACTTTGTTGTGTTGCCCTGAAAACAGGTGGCCTCACAGTTTCTGTGCAAGGAGAGGCATTTGATTTTTAGCTGTTCAGACCTGTTTCTGCAGGCTGTACTTGGAGATGTTGGCAGCTATGATAACATGAGATGAATAAAGCTTAAGAGAGGCTGTGGTGTGATGTTTGAGGGTGGACACCCTTCAAGAAATGAAGAGAGGATATCGCGCTTTCCACTGTACAATGAGCCTGTCTTTAGCTGCACTTGCTGGCAGTGCTTGAGATCTCAAAGCTGAAATACCCTTCCATGTTTTAGGAAGAATTACATCTTTTTCTCTTGAGTTTGTTTGCTTTAGAATTTTTCTTTTTTACTTTTGTACGTAAGGAGGTCTTTGTCCAATTCATTGTGGTCTTGGGAGGGGAGAAATTCTTGGGACTCTTCCAGGGGAAAAAACAAAACCAAGCAACTGACATAAGAAGGAAAATCTTTTGAACGTGGAGCAGCAGTGATGTGAATTAGTCCCAAATGTGTACTTGTCATGTAGTTGGATGGTACTGTGAGCTAAGGCCTAATGCAGCAATGGACAGTGAATCATGACTGAGTCTGAATATGCTGGCTAGGAAAGAAGCCAGAGGAGTTTGGGCTGTCAGCACAGACAGAGAGAGAACTGAAGTGTACCTACATCTGGAGTGACTGTCAGCTCTAAGCACATGGTCAGAAGTGTGGTCAGTGGTGCCTGAAGTGAATTGCTAAAAGGGAAAATAACACTGGTGGTGTGTCCCTGTCACCCTCGGTGCTCATGAACGCCCACCTGGGCTGATACACTCTGGAGTTGGAGCAGATTGAAATGGTCTTTCCCCGCTGGGAGGCCCCTTGCTCAAGGCATTTTTGCTGCTAGACTAAACAAAGCAATCGCTGTGTGTGTGTGGGCTGATGCATTCTCCCGTCTCTGATTTCCAGGTCACGTGGATGGTGATCTATAAAAGAATGGGCTAAGATGGGTTGAGCTCAGTGTACCCCCTCCCTGAGCATTTACCAGTGACTCATGGTTCCTTGGGAGGGAGGAGGGCGGGTTCAGTGGAAACAAGAGCTTGTAGCTGCTGGGCTAAACTCCAGCCTGTGGTGGAAAGGGTTCCTAGTTGGAGTACATAGAAAAGTCAGCTTTCTCACCCACGTCCTCTGTCCCTCAGGAGGAAGAGCTGTGCATCATCACCGCAAGCCGTGCTCTGGAGCAGAGCACAGCAGTCTGAAGACAGGTTGCCTTCTACAGGGATGGTTGAAGTCAAGTCCTCCAGCTCCTCCTCATCAACCCATTCTGATAACTTCCTGAGGCTTGGAAGCAGCCCACTAGAAGTGCCCAGATCCAGGTGAGATGGGACAGAGCAGGGCATTTCTCAGCAAAATGAGTGTCTGGTAAAGGGAGTGCAGGGCTGCACTTTTGTGGCTCTGGAAACACTGGAGCACCTGTGTTTGTATGTACAGAACAAACCTCGGGAGGCCTGTTCCTCTCTAGCCTGACCTTGTCTGAAGTGCTGGCCATTAAACAGACACTCCTGCCTCAGCCCCTAGAGGAGTGAGGAACTGTGCTGATAACAGCCAGCTGTCTGTTATGCCTGTCCTCAGCGCATGCCTCAACTCTGAGCTCTGGCATCTCTGCATCCTGCATGCTTGCAGCTCACAGCACTTTCTCTGTCTAACGCATCCACCAGGGTTTGAAGTGGCCATGGTGTTTGGGGAAAGAAGCTTTTCAAACCAAGCAGACCTCACTCTGCATCTATCCTGTCCCCCTTTTCACCTGCTGACCTTCTTGATGACGCAGGCTGGAAAGAACTGGGTGCTGGTGGCAAGCAGAGGTAGGAATCTGCTGGGAGCAAGCTGCGAGCACTGTACCAGCACAAAGGATTCTGCCCGGAAGGCTGTGTGTTCCTGCTGGGGAATGGGAGCCCTGGACCGGAGCCTAATCTCACACCATAACAAAGGCACCCTTCTGGAGTCTGACGCTGCGATAGGGCAGAGTCGAGCGGTGAGCTGGCCTAGGGAAGAAAGAACAGAGCCTGTGGAGCAAACACCATGTGTTTAGGTCAACATGGAATAAAGAGACTCTGAGATAAGAGATTGCTGTTAACAGCGTTAAATGCTTGTGTAGCCTCTGCAGGTTTTCCGATGGGTCTTTTTCTAGTGATTCTGAATCAGCCACCAGCCAAATCTGAATACTCTCTCATCATATGGAAAATAAAATTACAAACAAGTAAAGCATTGAAAATTTATAAGACTTTCTTAACAAGTGTCTCTCAATTCCAGAGAAAAACCCCAATGTCTGACAGTTTTCATAAATGATGCTGTTTTCCCCAGGGAAAGACATCAATAGGAGGGGGTTTAATTGTTGCTGGGACCCACCTCTGCATTTTCTGTAAGATGAAAAGAATCTCCCAAGAAGAGAAGAAAATACTGGAAAGAAAATAGCTTGTCTTGGAAGCTGCTTTGTTCACAGTGGTAGTGCCACAATTCCTGTGTGTGGTCCCATGCCATTCCCAAGGCCTGACAGGCTGTTCAGTGCTTGCTGGAAGCAGGCTTGCAGCAGTGCTTGGGAAGAAGCAGCTTGTAATGCTTCAGCCAGACTGCTCTGCAAGAGCAAAGAGGAGAAACAGGAGTAGGCGGAAGAGCACCATAGTGAGGGTTAGAGTTGCCTTATCAGATGCTGTCATGGGTTGCAGTTTCTGGGTTCTAAGCATGGTATGTTTTCTCCTGAAAGAAGTTCTGACATTCCACTTGGCCTTTGGTCTCCCTGCTTCAACTGTGGTAGTCTGAATTGGTCTGGTAGATAACACAGTACCTTCAGCCACTGTTTTCTACCCTGAAGGAAACAATGAGTCCCATTTTGGGCGGAGAACTGTGATGGAAGGAAGAGGTAAATTCTGTCTCTTTGCCTCCTGAAAAATTGTGGTACTAAGATGGAAAAGCAGGAGCACAGAGACTGATGAGGATGCCAAAAATACCTTTGTTCCTGCAGTGCTGCTGGCAAGTCAACACCCAAGGCTCTTGAGATGAAGAAACCACTGTACTTGACTTCCTAATCCTCTGTTTGTGTGGCCATAGCAACAAAACACTTTCCTGAACTGCTGCTGCAGTGGTTAAAATGGTTGCTTGTAAAATGCCAGCAGATATTCTTCAGGTAGTTCAGGTCAACAGCCCAGTCCAGGTGGTGGCAGGCAGGGGAGCTCTGGAGGGAACAGAAAGGCAAGTCAGCAGGAGACGTGAGCAGGGCCTGGGAGGGGAACTGGGCTGTCCTAAAAGAAGGGGTCACAAATGCCCAGTCATATATTAGGAGCCAAGCCCCTCTCCTGGCCAGGCAATGTGAACAGGTTGCTGCTGTCACATTACCAGCCCATCTTGTGAATCTTGCTCTGATCCAGAGGTCCAGGTACCTGGAAATCCCAGGATGGTTCTTGTTAGGCAAAGCAGTACAAAGGCAATTCCTGTCAGTCTTTCTAGCTTATTTCATCATTGATGGTAAGATCACATCTGCGGAGGACAGAAACACAGGAAGATACAGCATATTTACAGAGTAGGACAAGGTGCTACTTGTTCTACAGAGAGCTCTGAGTATGACAGCCAATGTGCCTCAAATTGAACCCCCTGCATGCGAGGGGGTTGCAGTTTGCAAACCTTTTCCTGTATTTGCATTTGACACTAGCAGTCTAACTGTTCCATGACACTGCAGAAAAATTGTGTATCTGTGTCAGGGATTTAGCGTGTGTCTACATAGCACTAATGTGGATTAGCAGCTGGATAATCTTTGGTTGAATGTGCTTTTGCTAAGTCAATTAAACAAAACCCAAAGTACTCTGATCTAGAGAGTCGAGATCTGGAGGAGTTGAATTGCAGAGGATCTGCTTTGACCAGCAGTCACAGAGAACTCCCTTACTTAAAGACTGCAGATGGCTCAGCTGTGGGTCTGGAGGGAGCACAGTGAGAGTAGAGTGAGACAGAGAAGCTGCTGCCCCTTGGCTTTGGGTGTTTGGTTGATAGTGAGAAGACTGTGTGTGCACTGTGTGTCTTGCTCCTTACGGCCACCTCGCTTGGAAGGTGAATCTGCAATGTGACAGCTTGGGGTAGTGACCTCAGCAGGAGAGGAATTGTTTACAGAAATGTTTTCTGGAATTATTGCACAACCATGCCACAAAATGGGCTTGCTGGCTGGCACATGACTATGTGCTGCAATCAGAAATGGTGCTCACAGAGAATGGGCTGCTTGGGCACTATCCCAGCCTGTAGATAACTGCCTGGGATTCAGCCAGGGCTTGCAGTTCTTGGCAGAGGGCCATACTCCTTGCCAACATTTCCCACGCAAAGGTGAGAAGGGCTGCCCTTTACTCCAGGTTGCCACAGTCTGCCTGTACATACAGAATCGACTAATGCTTTGGTTTGAGGCAAGAGCATATGCTGGCAAATGAGCTGCCTCTCAAATAGTCCTAGGTGTGTGGAAATATGTCAGGTGAGCAGTGGCAGCACAGGGCAGGATTGGAGCCTAGCTGTTGGCACTTGGCACTCATCTCATTTACGTATTAAGAATGGAAAGGATCCCTGACTGTTGCTCTGCCTCAAGGATTGACTCTTCTCTGGCAGGCAAGTGAGTGTCCATGTGCTCTGAAATACTCTGTCTTGTGCAGCATGTTGCATAGGAAACACTGACCTAATTAAAAGGAACCATTCCAGGTTAGGAGCTGCCAGTTTATGGCCTGCGAGAGGTCCCTTCTTGTGTGAAGGAACAGCTTGCAGCTCATCTCTGTTTTGCTAATCTAATTTAGTTAATCTTGCACTTTTGAGGGAGTTTCTTCCCACTCGTGAACCTGAAGAGGTGGGTGTGTGAAGCTCACTTTGATTCTTTTTCTGTCTGCCATTAGATGTCTGTGGCAGAGACAGCAACTTGCAGACTGGCTGTATCTCATCTCCTCTAATCATGTCAGCTTTGCTGTCGTTGTCCAGCTGCTTCCCAAGACTCCGTGCTGCCCTCTCTCCTAGCCAGCGTCTGGCATGGCTGTCATGTATCGCAGGCATTCTGTTCTTAAAGACCTGGGAACTGGTTCTGGTGTCCCAGCAGTTCCAGCTTGTTCCAAGGGCCTCACTGAAGCTCTTTTGGGGCCTCTGCAGTAAGACTTTACAAGTATTCAGAGTAGAAATTACAGGAAGACTTTAATCTCTAGCACTGACTGGTATGCATTGGGGTGCTGTCACCCCAGATATCTGGTTTTGGTCTCAAGCCAAGCTCAACTTTTAAGAAGCTCTGCAGCCAATGCAGTGCAAGCACAAAATTTCCCCTTGGCCCCTGCTGTCTCCTGAGGCTGTTCAAGATATTTGTTGATTGTGACACTTCCTCGGGAGCCTCCCTTGAGAAGGCTTTGGGATAGAGGGGAAGGTCTGCCACAATATCTTAGCTCTGCGATGTGCTCAGATCTCTGGGCCAGGAAAGAAATCACCTAGACTCATTGCAGAGTCAATCAGTTTATTCAATTAATCGACAATTGTTTGTTCTGCTCTCTGGAGGCAAGACACTGAATTGACTGCCTTGAACTCCTAGATCCTAGTGTTGTTGCATTAGATGAAACTGTACTAAGTTTGCACAGCTGCTTGACAGGGCTGGGGTCCCCAGGAAGGGCTGGAGGATTAGGGAGTGACCAAGTCAGTCTTGCAGGAGATACACAGTGCTTTTATCAGCCTGTCCATGGCAGAATTCAAGAGATTACTTGATCCACCTTGAAGAGGTAGTGTAAGATCAGTCTAACCTTAGCTGACAACCATGGAAGGTGACCAGCAGCTGGAAGCTGAGACCACACACCCAAAGCAAAAATCAATTTTCTGTTCACCTTCTTTAGCACAGACTTATCTGACTGGTGTGGTTGACAATATTGGGCAGAGGGACATTTTTGCTGTCTTTGGTGCCCTGGATCATGGCTTGCCATGTGGGCAGAGTCTCCTGACCAGGCTCCAGCTACTACTCTCCCTTTGCAAGAGCTGCAGAACTCTGCTCTCAGAACTCTTCACCTGGAGATCCTGCTATCATACACGCCCTCCTCTGCCATTCTTGTCTGCCCTCTCCAAAACCTTTGTTTCTGTCTGGCCACAAACCTGTCCTCTGTTCGGCAACTCATCACTTTTTCTGGCAGAATCCTGTCTCTGCCTACTTTCAGCCTGAGCCCATTGCCTCTTTACTTCTTTTGCTCAGTTTCTTGTCACCATCATGTGAGATTCCTGTTTTTCCTGTCTGGCTGTGCTGTGCTCTCAGGGAGGTGACATCTTCCTCTTCACTCTGCACTGAAGCATTCCTCCATGCTTCTCCCTGGCATCCTGCACTGTTCCCACTGTGCTTCCATCACAGCACTGTGCTCTGGGCCTAAACACTCTGCCTGCTCTCCTTCACACTGACTTCTTCCACTTTATCTTCCAAAGGCATGGAGAGATGTCACTGAACAGCTGCTCCCCTTCCCTTACCAATTCCTTGCTTTCCAGGGAGGGTTATCCCTGTCTGATCTCCCAAAGGTCTTTCTAACAGTATATGCTTCACTTTTGCTTTCAGTGAAGCACCCTCATTCTTACTTTGGCAATATGTGCCCTAGGAAGAGCACCATTTTGCAAGACAGGGTTCTCCCGATACTCTGACCCTCACTCCTCAGTTTATTGAGCAGCCAAAGAACAAGATCTGTGTGAGACAGGTGAGGCTCTGCTCTTCCTGATTTCTGCTGTCATGCCCTTTCAGAGCCTGAGCTGCCAGACAGGGGTATTACCCCCAAACTGCAGCTGTGATGGGAAGGTGATATGCAGGGAATTGTGTGACTCCCTTTCTGTGCTTGCACAGCCAGCTCAGGACCACATTTCACACTGCTCAAACTTGGCTGTATTGATCAGACTAATTAAATGGCAGGCCTGGAATTAGATTGAGATTGCAAATAGGTTTCCTGCTGTGCATCTCTTCCCACCCTTGCCTTCCAGTGCAGCTCAGGTCCTTCTTGCTGTGGGAGAGCCTGTCTTTGTGGCTGTTCTCTTGGTCCCTTGGGGAGCAGCTGCAGTGCGCCACTGCTATTCTTAGCTGTGAAGACAGCGTGCAAGTACCTGGCCCAGCAGAGCTGGAGCTGGAGCACTGCTCTCTGCCCAGCAGAACTCAGATAAATTATCCAGAAGATCTTGGTAGTGTGTAATTGAGCAGCTCTGCCACAGGCTGTGCTTCCAGCTATGTACACTCTGCTGTGCAGCAAGGCACAATAATTGCTTGCTCCCTTGGAAGCCAAGAGCTCTGGGTTTGTCTCAAGTGATTGTGCCCTCTTCTCTGAGATTTTGGAGGGACTCCTCAGATTCACTTACCGTGTTTCATGCTTCTTTCTTTCCTGGTGGGAGGTTGAATACATAAAACAATTATCCTTCCTTGGCTATTTAGCCTATCCTAAAGATGTTTGTCACCTGATTTCTGGCACAGCCCTTTCTTTAACACAGAAATGAAGAGACATTCAGTTGCTGGGGGTAGGTGTCCTGGGTATGCCTTGAGCGTTGGCTCTATTCAGATCTGGTGGTAATAGCTCACAAGTGATCTGCTTTCTAACTGCTGCCAGGACAATGGTCTGTAAGTCTTTCCCAGCACTAACCAAGTCACAACCTTGACTTGCCCTGCTGCCCTGGGATGTGCTAACAGCTACAACAAGCAACAGGGGAATGTCCCTTGTACAGCACAGCTTTCACATCTGTGAAGGATTCAGGGCAGGATGTGCTGTTCTATCTCACTAATGGGTTTCTCAGTTCTGCATGGCCATCTGCTTCGTGCTGGCTCTCTCCTGTCCAGCTCCTGGTGTGCTCCTGCTGCTTTGTTGGCCCCAGCCAGCTTGGCTCTCCCTTCGCTTTCAAAAGAAAGGCTTGGTCTGGGCCCCAGCCCGAGCTGCATGTTGCACCCTGGTCCCTGAGAGTCGACAGTGCTGGCACAGGCCCTGCTGGCCGTCCGCCCGGCAGGTCCCTGGCACTAGCGCCAGCGGGAAGCATGTGGCTGAATGATCTGACTGATCGCGCCGTCTCCCTCTCTCTCTGCCCCAGATCGGCGGACCATTCTCTGCCCGGATCTTCCGTTTCCACAGACTTTGGCAGCTGGCAGATGGTGACAGGGTGTGGCAGTATTCGGGAGCAGGCAATCCTGAACACAGACGCCTCTCTCCCTTGCAGCTTCCCGGATGAGTTCTCTAGCACTTGCCTGTAAGTGTCTCAAATGCAGGATCTCTCCTTGGGTCTCTTGGCTGCCTGCGAGCGCTGCAACTTTATCACTCTGGCACTTTTGGAGAAGCCTGGGAGCCCATAACAAACTATTCCATCTCTGCCTCGATGTTTTCTATCCAAAAACTCAGTCCCTGCGCACTCTTTGCTTATGCTGAACACAGAAAGAAAACGGCACTTTCTCTGCCTAATGATGGGGGAGCTCTTTGCTTTCTGTAGAAAGAAGAGGTTTTTTCTCCCTTCCTCGAAGATGCTGAATTTGGCCATAATTGAGTGCAGTTGAGGATTCATGTTCGTTAGGACAGGACTGGTAACCCAGATTTCTTGCTTTTGGATTTTGCTCACCTACATCTCCCCACTGGGGTCAGATCCTTGTTGGAGTAAGAGAAGGACTTTCCTTCTGTAACCCAAATCTTGTCTGGCATTGTGCAGCATCATTTGCAGGTGCTGTGCCTGGCCAGTGCAGAGCTACAGAGACCCTGTGTCCTGCCACATCCTGCCATGTGAAATGGCTGAGAGGCAAATGTTCCTCCCCAAATAGAAATCCACCTCTGGAAGCTTGAAAGACTCGAGATGCGCTTTAATTGCTGTTAGAGGAGAACCTTGGTTTGTGCCTTCAGGCTGCAAACTCTCCATCAAGAAACTGAAATGGCAGATCAGGGGCTGCTGCTAGCGAGCAATGCAAGAGCTGTGCTGCCAGATGCTCAGTCCCTTACTGAGATCTGAGTACGTGCTTTGGAGGCAGAGGGCAAGCAACATGAAAACGCGTGTCTCCCGTGAGACAGGCTGCCTGCCCTGACTCTCCATCTCGTGCGGCTGCGTGCTGTGCTGCTGAACAGAGCAGAGCAGCTGCCTTCAAGTTATTGTGAAGCTACAAGATCCATGAATTGACAGATCAAAACATTGCAAGAGATGTCAGACATGGCCTGGCCAGGCTTTGCTCTTCTCCTTTCCTGAGGACACACTGAGCTGCTCCTGCAGTAATTTGGAGATGGGCAAGGGAGAAGGGACTAAAGGATGGGCATCTGAATAGTGACTGCTTTAGTGTGTCCTGAGCCTGGCTGTGTTTGGTCACTGCTAATCACCAGTAAGTTGTTGCTGCCCTTGGAGTTGGATCTGATGTCAGAATAGGGAATTCAGTAGAGAAACATGAATCAGAGTTGATAGGCCTTAGGCTTATGCAGTTTGGAGAGTGACTGCTTGGGCAGTGGGTTCAAAAGGAGGAGAACAGTGGTGGTGCTTCTCCTGTGGGTGCTCTGCCCTGTTCAGCTATTCACTAAAGCTGCGGGTTTGGGGGCTGGAGACTGCTCAACTGAAGGTGCTGGGACCAGGCACTGCGTTGAAAAGGATGAAGACTTCACAGCGGTGTTGTGTTGAGCTTAACCCAGAGCCTCCACCCTCTCTCTGCTCTGCATCAGCCCTGTTTGCTCAGAATTCCATTGTGGTTTTATCCCAGTTTTTGCAGCCCGACACAGTATGATTTTTTTTCTTTTAATTCCATTTAAGTTCCCACTTTGCATCTTCACTGGCAGCAGCTCGATGAAGGTATGCTTCTCACAGCCTACTTCTTGTGCTTGTGTGGGGCTTGTCAGGGTTTACTTCGAGCTGGGGCTTTGACAGCCTCCTCTCATCCCGCACCCCGAGCTGCAGGCGAGCGGGCAGGCTGTAGGAAGTGTAGCAGGGCAGAGTGCCGTGGATTTGGCAAGGAAGCGCGACCTGCCTCCGCGGTGAACGGTTCAGGGTGAAATGCTGCAGCCGGCCTGGAGGGCTTGGTGTGGAGCAGTGGCTGGCTGCTTGACCCTGTGCCTTGGAGTGTCTCACTCCATGAAACAAACCCAAAAACCCAAATACAAAATCTGCCCTGTAAAGAGGTGTGAGAGCCACAAGACACGGGACCTAACTGCTGCACGCCCTCGCTTACCTCTGCGCGTGACATCTGAGATCGCTGTGCTCGGGTGCAAGTAAGTCCTGCCTTCACAGAGCTTATTTTAAATGCTAGCAGGTTTGCAAGTTCCACGTCCTAATTAGGTTGCCAAAAAGCATCGCTAATGTGTTTAGATATGTTGTTGCCTTTTTTTGCCCTCTGGCTTCTCTTTATTATCAGACACAGTAAACAGCGGCCTGGTTGGCTGCCTCGGCATCGCTTGCTGTTTATAGGCCTCCCACCATATCCTCTTGCTGCTGTTTCCGGACCGACGCTGTTGGCTGTGGGTGGTTAACACTTCCATTTAGATGAGCTGTGCCAATTTATAGCCAGCCCAGGCACTGGAAGATTAAAGAGAATTTTTTATGGGGAAGGTTCGCACTGTGCCCTTGGAGTGACCTTTGAGGAATGTCTTAATCTCTCTGGGAACCACTGGCATGTCGCAGAGGCACCACAGCAAGGATCGTTTTAGGCAGGAGAGCTTGGAACAGCTGCCTCTGAGCCCCAGTCTTGCTTTCCCCTACTCCTTTTGCTGAAGTCTCACCTTCCTTCTGTTTTCCCCCTGCCCCTAACCAGGTGTGTGGATCAGCAGGAGAGGAGAGCAGGTCCTGTGGGAGGTTACGCCCTACTCTGCTCCTGTTTGCCGAGAGCAGCCATGCTGGGGAGCAGAAGTAAAGCGCTGCTCAGCTCTCTTCTTCCTATGGCTGGAGTGTTCCTTGGGGCTTTTGTCACCTTGTCTGCTCCCTCTCATCCCCCCTTCCACAGAGCTGTCTGTGCTGGCTTAAGCACATGAGGCTGGGGCTGGTGCAAGTGGTTGTAAATAGGTTGGAAGCGACTGTCCGGGCACAGCACATGTGGACAGGCTTCATCTGTGCGAGGAGGGGAGGCAGCTGGTGCAGGGGCTGATGTCAGCCCCCACTTGGCCAAAGCCACTTTATGAACTGCAGCCTTGTGAGCACCATGGTGGTGGGATCAATAGGGGACAGTGGGGTGTGTGAAGGAGGAAACTCCATGGGGGAGCAGGAGACTGAGGCTGCAAGTGGCTTTGTGGGTTGGGTTGGATGAGGAGGCAGTGGCACCAGCTGCCACCAGCTCTGTGGACACTGCCTTAGTCACTGCAGCCCGTTGAGCACCACAGCCCTATGCTAGGAGTGAGAGCTGGGATGGGGAGAGGGATGGCTGCAGTTACTGACCTCCCCTTCTCTCTCCTAGACTGCTGTCAGCGAGTGACCGTGAGTCCCGCCTGGAGGAAGTGCGTTCTGCCTTTCTGGCAAGCTACAGCCGGACCATCGGCCTAAAGGCCGTGCCCCCCAGCCCCTCAGGGGCCATCGGTGGCCTCCTTGAGCAGTTCGTGCGGGGCGTGGGACTGAGAGGCAGCAGCACCCTCTGAACGCGGTGTTCCCAGACCACTGCCTGGAAAACTGGGGCTGACTCGTCCTCCAGCTGAGTCCTGGACCCTCTTCTCGGTGCGGGCACCTGCTGCACCCAGCGCCCGCCGCCAGCCCCCCCTGCCTGGGGCTGGGGGGTGCGGGGTCTTCGGCGAGTCTCTGCAGTAAATGACCCGAGCTGTGCCCTCTCCTGCCTCCTCTCTGGGCTGCGGGCGGGGGCAGCAGGGGCGGCGCGGGGGAGCCGCGCTGCCGGGGGCGCCGCTCACTATAAATAGCCCGACCCACTCTTCGCTAGCGCCGGCACCGAAATAACACCGAGCCGAGCCCGGGAGGAAGCCCCCGGCGGGGCGGGATGGGGGCTGAGCCCCCTCTGCTCCTGACTGGGAATCGCGGGCGGGACGTTCTGGTGGAGCTGAGCCCCAAGAGCCGAACCCCCTGGTGCCCGAGTTGGTGCCCCCACTGCCGGCAGGGAAGGGCCGTCGTGCTCGAGATGTGCTGAGCAGTGCCTGTGCTGAGCCGTGCCGCGCCGTGCCCGTGCCCGTACCCGCCCCCGGGCGCGCCTCCTCGGCGGCGCGGGAGGAGGCGTCGCGGAGCATCGGCGGCGCCCGGGCGGGGATGGCGGCTCCGGGAGCGCTGGAGCCGGCGGCCGGCAGCGCGCCGGGCACCAAGGTGGAGCTCACCGTGTCCTGCCGGTGAGCCGGGAGCCGGGCGGGGGAGCGGGAGGGCGGCGGCTAGTCCGTGGACACGGGTGGGTGCGAAACGCACCGGGATGCGCTGCGGGGCTGCTCGCTGCGTCCCGCTGCCCGCCGCTCAGCCCCTGGCTCAGGGGCTTGTGAGCTGCGCGTCCTCCTCTCTCCCTGGGTAGCTCTCGGTGCCAGGGCATATGCCCAGCGATCCTCTGCCGTGCTGCCACCCGTCCCGTCCCCTGCATGGGGTCCCATGGGGTGCTGTCACCGGGCACGACTGCGTGAAGCGACCCGATGCCCTCACCGGGGGCTGGCGCGCTGGACGGCCCCTCGCGGGGCGATGATTGTGGGAGGTGGGTGATGCCGGCGGGCCAGGGTGGTGCCGGCGGGGCGCGGGGTGCCGGCGCTGGCTGCGAGCGGCTGCTCGGCTCGGCGAGCTCGATGCAAGGTAACGGGACCGGGAACCTGGCTGCGATGGCGGGATAGGGACTGCGGGAGAGGGGCTGCGCTGTGCCCTAGCTTCTGGCCAGGGTCCGCCAGTCGAGCGGCGGCGGCTGAGCTGGTCTGCCGGTGGCTAAATATAGCCCATCGGAGGCACCGCTGCCTGCGGCCGGGGGTCCCGCTCGCAGGGACAGGCACCAGCGTCCTGCTGCGGGGTGGCGTCCCCGTGCCGTGGGTCCTGGGGCACGGAGCGCCCCGACCAGGGTGGGCACCTCCAGCACACCCCTAAGCTAGGCAAACTCTGGGCCGGGGCAGGGGCTTTCGTGCCCTCTTCCCGCAGCTGAGCCCTGGCCCCTGCTGCCAGCTTCCATGAGAGCAGGTAGAGGGACTGTGGGGCCGCGGGACCGGGCAGCTCCAGGCAGGGACCCGGGATCACGCTTGAGACAACCCAGGGCAGGGGCAGCCTTCGACTTCGCAGCCTCAGGACCCAGCCCAGACCAGGGTGGGATCTCTCCCCTGCGCGCTGGGGCCGGGGCAGCTGGCTTAGCCCCGCAGCCCCCCGGCCGTGCCCTAGCCCACCCTGTGCTGCCACCCCGGGGGTGCGGGAAGTATCCCAGCAGAGCCGGTAGCATCCCCCGGCACTTTCCGGTGTCACACCGTGCACAGGACGACGATCAATCGCTCCTGCCAGTAGGTGTGTCGGGGGATGCCCACTGACTGCTCAGCCCCTGCTCCAAGTGTCTCCTTTCTTCTCACTTCTGTACCCTGCCATTAGTCAAGCTCCTGCTGCCGGGGAGCTGCGGGCACTCACCCGGCGCCGGCGGCACCGGGGAAGGTTTCATCCTGTAAATGGGTTCCCTGTCATGTTCAATCATCATCAGCACTGGAGACGCTGCTCGCCGCTCGCTCTGCTGCCCCACGGAACCTTGCAGAGAGAGCCAGGGTGTCTCCTTGGGAGTGCGGATGCTCATCCATGGGTGCCAGCACGGCCTTCTGGCATGCTGCTGACCTGTGATCAGGGGGACGGACATGGGGATCCGTTGCTGGGCCAGGTGGGTGGCGCTCAGGGTGGCTCACGCCTGGCTCTTCCCCCAGGAACCTGCTGGACCTGGACACCTTCTCCAAGTCCGACCCAGGTGGGTGGTGGAGCCGGGCAGGGGGCATGGCACGGCACAGACACGGCACGGCAGCCTGGCTCTGCTCCTCTCTCCGCAGTGGTGGTCCTCTTCGTGCAGGTCTCGGGGAGCAGCGAGTGGAAGGAGGTGAGCGTGGCCCCCTCTCCTGGCTAATCCCCGGCTGGGTTATACGGGTCCATATGGCCACCCGTGTCCACGCTAATGATCCCTCCCCGTCCACGCTAATGATCCGGCCCCGCCAGCAGCGCTAATCCCCCACCGGGATTAGCGCCGAGGCAGCTGCGATGGGGACGGGTCCTGGGGGGGGGCCACCCTCACCCCTCTCCCTGCAGTTCGGACGCACCGAGGTGATCGACAACACCCTGAACCCCGACTTTGTCCGCAAGTTCGTCCTCGACTACTACTTCGAGGAGAAGCAAAACCTCCGCTTCGATGTGTGAGTAGGGTGGCCAGGGAAGGGCTTGGCCCCACTGAGGGTGGAACAAAGCACCGAGTCAGTAATAAATAAGGATAATAAATAAGAATACAGGTCGAACAACCCGGATGGGTGGGGAAGTGGGGCTGTGTGCTGGAGCATCCCTGCAGGCACCAGCTCAGGGCTCTGCTCTCCCACACCAGCTACAACATGGACTCCAAGAGCTGCTCCGCTTTAAAGCAGGTGAGCACAGCCTGCGCCGGGGACCGTGTAGTGACGCCATGGTGGGACACCCCGAGGCTGTGCCCTGTGTGGGTGCTGTCGTGGGGGAACAAGTGTCCCTCGGAGGGCTCTAACCTGTTCTCCATCTCTCTGTGCCCCATTGGGACTGGCAGAAGGTAGGTGCCTGCCACACACCAGCCCCTGCTCTGCCCTGGGAACCCAGACCTCATGGGAGTGCCTGGTGGGGCAGGATGGGGCCAGGACACATCATGGGGTTGGCTTTTGAGGGGCAGGATGGGTCTAGGGTGGCCCAAGAGGTCCAGGACAGGTCAGGGCATGTAGGACAGTTTGAGAGGGGACACAGGATGGGTCCAGTGCCGTGGGCTGGCACTGGGGGCACAGAATGAGTGTAAGGCACATGGAGCGGGCGGGCACTTGGGGTAGTCCTGAGGATGCACGATGGGTTCTGGGCTGCAAGGTGGCTCTTGGATCAGTGTAGGTTCAGGAAACTTGGGGTGGCACAGAGTCAAGTTGGTGGCAGGTCCCGTGGGTGCGGTGGGAGAGAAAGTGGTGGTGTGGGTGGTGAGGGACTGGGGAAACAGCCCTCCAGGGTCTCACAGCACTTCGTTTGGGGCACAGGACTTTCTGGGGCAGGCGTTTGTGGCACTGGGAGAGGTGATTGGGTCCCAGCGGGGACGCCTGGAAAGACCCCTAACGTGAGTCACACCCTGTGGTGAGGTGAGGTGGGAGAGTCCCACACTATGTCTCCACCACCTGCCCCTCTGCACCCCTCCCTGCATGTCCTCTGCTGGGGATTCTAGTCACACTGCCAAGCACCACCAGCAGTGGGACAGAAGCCCCAGCCCTGACCTCACCTTCTGCCCCTGAACTGTCCTTGTCCTCAAGCTGACTGTGTGCCTCTGGTTCCAGGGGTGTCCCAGGGAAGCGATGTGGGACTATCCTGCTGCTGGCTGAGGAGCTGAGCAACTGCCGGGTGAGTACTTGTGTACCAGCTGCAATGATGAGAGGGCTGCATGGTCCCTCAGTACAGAAGTTGCTGGTGCCAGAGTTGAGGAGGTGGCTGGCAGTGACAGTCCCTGTCCCCAGGACATCGTCACAATGCAGCTGTGCGCCAACAAGCTGGACAAGAAGGACTTCTTTGGAAAATCCGACCCTTTCCTCGTCTTCTATCGCAGCAATGAGGATGGCACGTGAGCACAGGGATCCAGTGGGGCAGACAGGGTGCCAACGTCACCAGACATCGTGGCCCGACCCTGCCCTGTCCCTCCAGCTTTACTATCTGCCATAAGACAGAGGTGGTGAAGAACACACTCAACCCAGTGTGGCAGCCCTTCACCATCCCCGTGCGCACCCTCTGCAACGGCGACTACGACCGGTACAGGAATGGGAATGGGGATGGGGACAGGGACAGGGGCAGCCATGGGGCCAGAGCAGGCTATGAGCAGCTCCTTGTGGGCTTGGCCCTGCAGCGGCAGGCAGCTCAGAATTGGGTCCTGATTGGGTTTTTTTTTCTTTTGCAACCCAAATTACATAAAGGCATCCCCCTCCTTTTCAGGGCCCCCACCGTGACCCAAATTTCCCGCTCCCTCCCGGCAGAGCCGCAGGCTGGGCAGGCAGGGCGGCTCTGCTGGAAGCTGGTGGGCAGGATGCTCACTGTGGGTTGGGTTGCAGGGCTTGCTGTCCCCAAATCAGGGGCTGGAGGGGCTGTGCCAGCCTGGCTGATGGCTCACCCACTATGCACCTTCACTTTCAGGACAGTGAAGATAGATGTGTACGACTGGGACCGGGATGGGAGGTGAGGCAATGGACATCAGGGTGCTGCTGAAGCTTCCCAGGGCACCTCTCACCCAGGTGCCTGGCTGTGCTGACCCTGTGTTCTTCCTGAAGCCACGACTTCATTGGGGAATTTGCCACCAGCTACCGGGAGCTCTCTCGAGCACAGAGTCAGTTCACAGTGTATGAGGTAGGGTGGTGGGTCAGGGTGAGGGCAGGGTGCACTCCATGCTGGGACCAACCCACCCCTGTGCCTGCAGGTGCTGAATCCCAGGAAGAAATGCAAGAAGAAGAAATATGTGAATTCTGGCACTGTGAGTGGGGCTGGGGAGCTCCTGGGCCTCCTGCCTTCCAGGGGCTGGTGCTGTTCCACTTACTGTGTGTGCCAGGTTGAAGGGGCTCCAGACCTGATCCCCTGTGCCCACAGGTGACACTGCTCTCCTTCTCCGTTGAGTCTGAGTTCACCTTCGTTGACTACATACGGGGCGGGTGAGTGGGGGGCCGGGAGCTCCCCGGCTCCTCAAGATCCCCCATGGCTGAGGGTCTCGGGGCAAGGACAGTGGTGACAGCAAAGGTTCAGCCTGGGGGGTGACAAGGGGGCAGTGGGGCTGGGAAGTAGATGCAGAACGGTGGCATGGGGCTGTGGGTGCTGGTTGGGGAAGGGGGGCCTAGGAAATGGGTCTGGGCAGGGAAACACCAGCACTATGGGGCTGGAAGATGGTATTCCTGTGCCGTGGGGCCGGCAGCCTCCCTCACTCTCCCCCTAAAGGACACAGCTGAATTTCACTGTTGCCATTGACTTCACGGCCTCCAACGGTAAGTGCACCTGGTATCTGGGGGGTCCCCATCAGCGTGGGGCTGGCCATGGGGCGGGTGTGATGGGCACTGTGCCGCAGGGTTGCCATCACATCCCACCTCACTGCACTACGTGAGCCCCTACCAGCTGAGCGCCTATGCCCTGGCACTGAAGGCAGTGGGCGAAATCATCCAGGACTATGACAGTGACAAGCTCTTCCCTGCCTACGGCTTTGGTGCCAAAGTCCCACCTGACGGCAAGATCTCCCACCAGTTTCCTCTGGTGCGCCCTCCCTGTGGGACAGGGCTGAGAGTGAACCCAGACCCCCTGGCTGTGGGGCACAGCTAGTGTTGGGGTGCCCACAGCAGCTTGGCGGGAGGGGGAAGCACCCTAGCCACATGCTGTCCCAGCACCCCACGGCCTGGGGGACACCAGCTGCTGTGGTCCCCCTCCAAGTACCCATCTCTGTCCCCTAGAACAACAATGAGGAGAACCCCAGCTGTGCTGGCATTGAAGGCGTGCTGGAGTCCTACCTCCAGAGCCTGCGCACTGTCCAGCTCTACGGTCCTACCAACTTTGCTCCCGTCATCAACCAGGTGGCTGGGTGAGCACTCTCCCCTTTGCCATTCCCAAATGCCATCTGTCCCACAGCAGGTTGGACTGCCCCACACCAGTGGGGTGCTTGAGGGACTCCATCCCTTTTCCCCATAGGACAGCTGCCCAGGTGACCGATGGCTCACAATACCATGTCCTCCTCATCATCACCGACGGTGTAATCTCTGACATGCTGCAGACCAAGGAAGCCATCGTCACCGTGAGTGCACCCTTGTTGCTCTGAGTACACTTCACATGGGCACTATCCTGGCTGACACCCTGCCTCCGCTCCACAGGCTTCCTCCCTGCCCATGTCCATCATCATTGTGGGAGTAGGTCCAGCTGAGTTTGAGGGTGAGTTGGGACTTGGGGACACCAGGGAAGAGGGATGGAAACATCGTCCCTTCCCCTGGGACACCACAGGCGTCCAAAGGACTGGTGTTTCCATCCCCGGTGTTCACCCCACCGAGGCTTGGTGACACCAGCTGTCACCCCCAGCCATGGAGGAGCTGGACGGTGATGAGGTACGGTTGTCATCCCGGGGACGGTATGCCGAGAGGGACATTGTACAGGTAACTCTGGCATTGAATCCAGACCTGCCACGGGTCAGCAATGCTCAGTCCCCCTTGCTGACCCCCACAGCAACAGAGTTGTTTCCAACCTGACTGCAAACTTCTTGCCCTCAAAGTTTGTGCCATTTCGGGATTACGTGGACGACTCGGGCAACCAGGTGCGGAGCATGGCCCGCCTGGCCAAGGACGTGCTGGCTGAGATCCCCGAGCAGCTGCTCTCTTACATGAAGACCCGTGACATCAAGCCTCTCCGGGCAGATCCCAAGTAGCTCTTCCATGAGCCATGGGACTGACTGGTGGGGTGAGGATATGCCACCTTTCTTCTGCCGGTGGCCAGTGCATAACCATGGAGATGTGGCCCCATTGGGGAGATAATGAGCTACTATGGTTGGTCAAAACAGCACTGGGACCTGCTTCTGGCAGTGAGACCACAGGGCTGGACATCCTCGGCTGCCCCTTCCTCCTGCCCGATGTCCAGCAGCAAGGCGGGACTGTCTCTCGGCCATGGCAGTGCAGGCAGGGCCAGCGCCGGGGGGGACACAGCGTGTGTGTGAGTGTGTGCGTGTGTGAGTGTGTGAGTGTGTGAGTGTGTGTGAGTGTCCCGGGAGAGCAGCCTGGCGTCTGCCCCAGGGTACGGCTGACCCTGGGTGCCTGCCGGGGGTCTCAGCCCCGCTCCTCCTTGGGGCAGCGGCCTCGCCCTGCTCCTGCCTGAACCCCATTCCTGCCTGCACGCCGCTCCTGCCTGTGCCCTCTCCTCCGGCTCGGCTGATCCCGGCTGGCCGGCCTGCCCCATGCCCTGCCCCACGGCCGGGGCTCCCGCCGCCGAGGGGTGCCGGGGCGGAGGGCAGGCGGGCCTCTACTGCGTTACCGACTGTAAATAAACTGCTCAACCGGGTCTGCTGCCGTGCTGGGGCAGGGGGAGCGGGGAGACCAAGGAGGACGGGAGGACCGGTGGGGCGGGGGAGGCCAGGGGGCCGAAGATACCGGGGGGCGTGTAGCCAGGCCGGGGGAACCGGGAGGACCTTGGAAATTGGGGTGACGTGGGGGACCGAAGGGTCCGGAGGGACCGGGAGGACCGAGGGAGTGGGGGGGGACGAGGAGGGGCGGGTTGGGGCGGGGCCGGGCGGCGACAGCGGGGTCCGCGATTCGAGGCGGCAGATTCGCCACCGCCATCGCGGCGCGACCCGGTCCGGCCCCACCGCTCCCACGTGGCCTCCCCGCCCCGTCGTCGCCGCCGCCACCGCCGCCTTCCCCATCCCCTTCGTCCTCGCTGCCGCCGCCGCCGCCCGGTGCTGCTGCCCGGCGGTGCCGTGGCGAAAGTGCGGTTGCTAAGGGCGGCGCGGCGCTTTACCCAGCGGCCGCCCCGCGCCAGGCGCCGCCGCAGCTCCATTGTTGGGGCCGGCCCGGGCCCGCCGCCGCCGCCGCTGCCGCCGCCCATGGAGCCGCCCGCCCGTTGAGCGCGGCCCCGCGCCGGGGAGCGCCGCCGCAGGGAGGGAGCGGGCAGCGGGGAGCCAGGGCAGGGCGGCCGGGGCCCGGGGAGGGGGCGGCGGGGCGGGGGGCCCGGCCCGGCCCGGCCTCGGTCCCCCGCGGCCCCGCCATGGGCGTAGACTTCGACGTGAAGACCTTCTGCCACAACCTGCGGGCCACCAAGCCGCCCTACGAGTGCCCGGTGGGCACCTGCCGCAAGATCTACAAGAGCTACAGCGGGATCGAGTACCACCTGTACCACTATGACCACGACAACCCGCCCCCGCCCCAGCACACCCCCCTGCGCAAGCACAAGAAGAAGGGGCGCCAGGCCCGCGCCGCCAACAAGCAGTCGCCCAGCCCCTCCGAGACTTCCCAGTCGCCCGGCCGAGAGGTGATGACCTACGCCCAGGCCCAGCGCATGGTGGAGGTGGATCTGCATGGCCGCGTCCACCGCATCAGCATCTTCGATAATCTCGACGTGGTGTCCGAGGACGAGGATGTTCCCGAGGAGGTGCCCGAGAATGGGAGCAATAAGGAGAACACGGAGACGCAGAGCGTCCCGCCCAAATCTGGGAAGCACAAGAACAAGGAGAAGCGCAAGGACTCCAACCATCACCACCACAACGCCTCGGCCAGCACTACCCCCAAGCTGCCCGAGGTGGTGTACCGAGAGCTGGAGCAGGACACCCCTGACGCCCCGCCTCGTCCCACCTCCTACTACAGGTATTGTTCGTGGCTGGGTGCGAGGAGACTCCTAGGCTCGTGCCCTGGGTTTGGAGGCGGAATTGGCCCCATTCTGTTCAAGTGGCTTGCCCGTGGCTCCTGGAAATGGCCTCTGTCTGCCTCTCCCAGGTCTCACAGAACTGGCTGTTCCATGGCTTCGGGTTCCTTGGGCTCTGCCTGGTGTCACATCACTGTTCTGGGAGATCTGTCCATCTACAGAGCTCTCACTTGTTGCTTAGGTCATTTCCAGGACTTTGATTGCTGTGCTCTTTCCTTGCTGAAACAGCACATAAAATCAAAACAGAACCCAAATGTGTCCTTTTGCCTCTCATTCTGCACTTTGGATGTATGTTGGAATATTTTCAGAGCCCTTCAGCACCAAGGTATACCTGTAGGATCTGTTTATGGGCATAATTCTCAATTGTTAATCCTACAGTACTTTGTGAGAGATTTGATGGGTGCAGTGGCCCCAGTTAATACCTCAGGCAGGAGTTAACAGAGCCCTCTAACCAGAATTACTGAAATGTGGTGCCTCCATGCATGGTTATCATGTCTTGGTCATGAGGCTGTTGCCTCCACAGCACTGGCACTTGCTGGGTGGCACATCCAGGCCGCCTCCGTGCACTGGTGAGTCTCCAAGGCCTGACCTTGCTCCTCAGACTAGTATTGTTTTTTCTCCAAGCTGCTGTTATGCCACTGTGCTAGTCAGGGTGCAGCAGCACCTCCCACTTCTGCACATTCCTGCCTTGTCCCTCTTTATTTTGACTTCTGGCTCAGCTAGAGCATTTGAACATTCCCTCAGTCACAGACAAATCCTGGAGCTGGGGCTCAGCAGCTCTGGCTGTGTCGAACATGCTCTTATTTTCCCATGCTGTCCTTCCAGGTACATTGAGAAGTCAGCAGAGGAGCTGGATGAGGAGGTGGAGTACGACATGGATGAGGAGGATTACATCTGGCTGGACATCATGAACGAGAGGCGGAAGAACGAAGGCGTGAGTCCTATTCCCCAGGAGATCTTTGAGTACCTGATGGACCGGCTAGAGAAGGAGTCCTACTTCGAGAGCCACAACAAGGGGGACCCAAACGCCCTGGTGGATGAGGATGCTGTCTGCTGCATCTGCAACGACGGGGAGTGTCAGAACAGCAACGTCATCCTGTTCTGCGACATGTGCAACCTGGCTGTGCACCAGGAGTGCTATGGGGTGCCCTACATCCCCGAGGGACAGTGGCTCTGCAGACGGTGCCTGCAGTCACCCTCGCGCGCTGTGGACTGTGCCCTCTGCCCAAACAAGGGGGGGGCCTTCAAGCAGACGGACGATGGGCGCTGGGCCCACGTGGTCTGTGCCCTCTGGATCCCGGAGGTGTGCTTTGCCAACACTGTCTTCCTGGAGCCCATCGACAGCATCGAGCACATCCCGCCCGCACGCTGGAAGCTGACCTGTTACATTTGCAAGCAGCGTGGCTCTGGGGCTTGCATCCAGTGTCACAAAGCCAACTGCTACACCGCCTTCCATGTCACCTGCGCCCAGCAGGCCGGGCTGTACATGAAGATGGAGCCCGTCCGGGAGACGGGTGCCAACGGTACCTCCTTCAGTGTGCGCAAAACCGCCTACTGCGACATCCACACACCGCCAGGTTCCGTGCGCAGGCTTCCCGCCCTCTCCCACAGCGAGGGGGAAGAGGAGGATGAGGAGGAAGAGGAGGAGGGGAAGGGCTGGAGTTCTGAGAAAGTCAAAAAAGCGAAGGCCAAGTCTAGGATCAAGATGAAGAAAGCACGGAAGATCCTGGCAGAGAAACGAGCTGCAGCACCAGTGGTTTCCGTGCCCTGCATCCCCCCCCACAGGTATGACCTGCTGCCCTCCCCAGATTGGGGAGGAATTTCTTCTTTCCACCATGCTTTGTGTCCTGCTTTCCATGTGGGCATTATCCTATTCCTCTCCTTAGCTTTTTGCACAGGTACTTCTCACTTTGTTGCCACAGAGGGCTGTGGTGGTTTCCTCTGAGAGTCCTGCAGAGAGGCAGGGCCATGCACTGCCCCGCAAAGGTGTCTGGGCCCTCGGCAGGGCAGGAAATAGCTGCTGTAAGTTTAACAGTAGAGAATGAACTTGGCCGGATGCATCAGGAAGCAGCTGGAGGTTCCCAGCACTTCTTTCCTGTTGTGCTGACCTCAGGCACTGGACTAAATGAGGCAGGGAGGAGGGAGCTGCTCTCCTTTCTGCTCTGTTTTCTCCTGAGGTTTTGTCAGGCAAAAGACAGAAGTGTGGTAGTGATTCAGGCCTGAGAAACAGGCTAATCCCGGGGTTATTTTGGCTCTGGAGCAGAGAAGTCTGGGGTTGGGATCCCTGTGCTCTGCTGAACAGAGCTCATCCATCCCAGCAACCATTACTCCTTGCTGGGCTTCCTTGGTGCTCTCTGCCAGACGCAGCAGCAGCTGCTCCTTCTCGGTGCTGCCTGTTGGAGCGTGGCCGGGCAGCCACGGGTGCTGAAAGCTGTCTGTGAGGAGGGGTGGCTGAAGAGCACCAGGACTCCTGCCTGCCAAGGAACACAGCGGTCCTAAGGCTGACTCCCCAGCGTGAGGCCTCGTGAGGGGTTATGTTTCTGTCCCATTCCAAACCTGTGGTTTCATGGGAAGGTGCAAACACCCTGTAGTTACAGTTGCAACTGCTTTGTGCTTTGCTCTGCTTAGATTGTTAGGCTGGCATGCAAATCCCAAAACAAGAGCCTTGCCAGAATTTGTCAGTGTAGTTTATAACTCTGGATGTGCTCAGCAGTATGTAAAAGCAAATAAGGGCATCCTAGGATGTTTTTGGATCTCATTGTCACCCCTCAGCAGGTGTCACACAGTTGAAGCACAGGTTGGGTGTGAAAGCGTTTGCCTTTGTGGTAGTGAGCTACCAATCTTGAGCTGTTGAGCTCTCCTCCTTCCTGTGGCAGGAGCTGTGCTGAGGCTGTGACCATAGGACACTGTCAAGACCCTCAGACGCTCAAGACTTATCTCCTGTGCAATTGGAAAGAAACACATGGAAGCCATGGGCTGTGCTCTCTGGGCAGCATTCTGGTGACTTGGGGAGGCAGGTCTGCCACAAGGCTGCTGACTTTTTGCCATGGTCTGTTTGTGTCCCAAATTTAGGTTTTTACTCACTCAGGGCTTGCTCCATAGCAAGAGCCTCTTTTCTTACGTGTGGACATGTTGGCAGACAGTTTGTAGGGTCTTGCTGCTATCGCGCTCACAGTGAAACCCACACTGAGCTAGAAGCTGTTAACCTCTCTCCAGGCCTTCCTGTTGGGATTAGTAATTCTTCAGGGACTCTTGCCAGAATGCCACATGTCTTCCTGTGGGAGCTGTCCTTGGCCAGTGACGGCACCTGAGGCTGCTGCCCCCTGCCTCTTCAGCTGAGGCTGGTGCAGGTTGGGTCATCCCCTGGGAAGAGCTGCCTCCGAGAAATGGGGAGATGCCAAGGGTACGTCCCTTTGGCTCTCTGCCAGCAGGGTATCTCTGTCCAACTCCGCTGAACAAGGCTGTCCCAGCTCCTCCAGACTATCTGCTGTTGCAGGAAGTAAGCATTCCCTTTTGCAGTGTTTTGGGCTTTTTAGGATAGTCTTGGATGAGACCTCTGTTGTACTCAGACCCCTGTCACAGCAAGTGACCCTCAGTCAGGTAAATAATGGTTTTGGGGTAGTAGCACTATAACACTGGTGGTCTCAGGGACCATGGGAGCTGTTAAAGGTCCAGCCCCCAGTGTGGCTGTCTTGCACCCTAACCTGCCTCAGGCTTTGCCCAAAAGTTGACAGGAAGTAGAAAGGAAAAGTCTTTTATAGAGAGGCAAGGCTGCAAATTTCCTGGCATCCTCTGTTGTGCCTACCTTGTGTGACTTGGTGTTACAGAAAGTTCTGCCATGGAAAAGGCAGAACCTCTCTGCCGGAGGAGCTTCTCAGCTGCTCTCAGGTGGCCTTGCTGCTACATATCCGTAGCCAGGCTTGTGTCGATGGACTCTGTGGTTCCTCTCCTTTCCTCAGGCTCAGTAAGATTACAAACCGTCTAACCATCCAGAGGAAGAGCCAGTTCATGCAGAGGCTGCACAGCTACTGGACTCTGAAGAGACAGTCCCGCAATGGTGTCCCCCTGCTCCGCCGCCTTCAGACACACCTGCAGTCACAGAGAAACTGCGACCAGGTAAGGGCTGCTTGCTGGGGGGCTGCAGGGAACCCTGGCTGTGTGCGTGCTTTCTGCGCCTTTGGAGCTGTGGGCTCAGAACCTTTGCTGCATGCAATGCCTGCAGGTGCAGAATGGGGGTCAGGGGTTTGAGCTTTCAGATGAGGAAAAGCATCCCTAGCTGCTTTTGCTGCTTCATCTCCTCCTCCGCTCTCAGTGTTCAGAGAATTGCCAGGCAGCGATGCCACTGGCCGCCTGCCACTAGAAGGGAATCCTGCCCTCTCAGGCTGCCACGCTGAAGGTAGTTCCTTACTTGTGCCTGCATTTAGCCAGTGGTGATGGCAAACCTGTCAGAAATGGCTCTTGTATGAGGCCGCTGTGTCAGGCAGTGTTGAGAGAGACGGCCAGGGATCTCCAGAAACAGTCTGGAACGAACCAAGGGCTCGCTTCCAGTTTCTGATACTGCTCCAGGAGCGCTCCCTCTGGGTGCTGCTTCCAGCCCACAGTCAGCACTTCACAGATGTGTGTGAAGTCTGGTGCCAGAGAGGAAGATTTTTCTTCTGGCTTCCCATCTGAGCTGTAAATCTTTTTTTCTGAGCCCTTTGATGACTGTGACTGGGCAGGGGTTTCTCCTGCCTTTGTCCACTCTTATTATTTTTGCTGGAGAAGAGTTGAGACTGCTTCTGTTCAGTTTTGGCTATGGCAGGATAAAAGCTTTAATTTTTTTGGTGCTCCAGAAATGAAAACAAGCAGAGCTGTGTTCCCTTTTTGACCTGTTGTTTGTCGGAGCTATGAGCAGCAGCACAGACCTCTTGGGCAGCTGCAGGCAGTTGGTCATGTTAGGAAGTGTTTCCAGAGGCTCAGGATGTGCAGCACAGACCTCTTGGGCAGCTGCAGGCAGTTGGTCATTGTTAGGAAGTGTTTCCAGAGGCTCAGGATGTGCACCTCCTGATGTCCTAAGGGCAGGTATTTAGGTCTCGCCAGAGGTGAGACTCATCCTGAATCACCTGCCCAGGTTGCAAGAAAGGAGCTGTGACCTTTGCTGGACCAATGAGTCAGGCATGCTGGTTCCCTTTGCCAGGGAAGAGCCCCAGCACACAGTCAGGAAGGTGGAGGTGGGAGCACATCTTCTATCAGCTCATGGTCTCTGATGTTCCCACAGAGAGACACTGAGGATAAGAACTGGGCCCTGAAGGAACAGCTGAAGTCATGGCAGCGCCTGCGCCATGACCTCGAGCGTGCGCGCTTGCTGGTGGAGCTGATACGCAAGCGGGAGAAGCTCAAGAGAGAGACGGTAATGATTGCCTCCTTGGGGAGCCACTGGGGTGGGCATAAGCAGGGGCTCCTTAGAGTGCTGTAGGTTTGCCGGGGTCCCCTCGGCTGTGCTGCACCCTGCTCCGATCGCTCTGAGCAAAGGTGGCTGCTCTGCAAGGCACAAGTGGGATGCACAGGTGCTGGAACTGGTGTTACACCTCTGCTCCCCAGAAGCAGGGGTGAGGGGCAGTCCCTACCCCTCAGCAAGGAGAGGAGAGGGGTTGCTGTCCTGCAGGGCTGCACTGCTGCTCCCTGGGGACAGTCCCCACTGCCTGGCTGGGGCCAGGGGCTCAGCCCCCCTCTGTTCCTTTGTTTCAGATCAAAGTGCAGCAGGTGGCACTGGAAATGCAGCTGACCCCCTTCCTCATCCTCCTCCGCAAGACACTTGAGCAGCTGCAGGAGAAAGACACGGGCAACATCTTCAGTGAGCCGGTCCCTCTGTCTGAGGTAACAGAAATCTACGAAGTAAGAATCCCCTCCCCAGATTTCTACTTCAATCAAACTTGTCCCTTGCTCGTGCCAAGGGCTGCTCAAGGTGTGCTCTGGTTCAGAAGATCCCTGAGCAGCCTGGTGTTGGCTCTCGCATCGCAGCACCACTCACTCACCCGAGGGGGGTGTGCAGCAGTGCCCCTCCTGAGTGAGCCAAATGCAGAACAGATGAGCTGGTGACAGCTGGGGCACAGCACTTGGCTCTTCCTCTTTGTGTTACTGGTGACACCCCAGGGTCTGTGAGCAGTTGGGGATTCCCACTGGGAAAGGCAGAGTGCCAGCCCTTAGCAGTTGGCATGCTCTTACCTGTCCTCTTGTGAAGGCCTCTGCTAGGTGACTGAGCACAGCACAGAGATGGGTTTGACCCTTAGACTGTCACTGCTACAGGCAAGAGAGATAATTCCTGAGACTGTCACTGAGTCCCTGCCTGGGAACATGAGGAAAGTCCACGTGGTCTCTGCAAGGTTCTGGCAACAGGTCAGCATGGAGGCATCTTAGCAGATGGGGAGGAAGGCTACACCATCTCACCTGCAGCCAGTGCTGCCACTTGGACGGCTCTGTCTTACCTTTCTGCACTCACAGCTCCCTCGCCAGGGAATAATATGTTGCATACTGGATCCCAGCTGCCTGCAGGCAGGAGTTGAGGACAGGATGCTGGCGTGTGTGCTGGAGCATAAAAATGCTTTGGAGTACATATCCGCTCTTAACAGGTTGAGCACAGCACATGGGCTTCCTAGTCTGGAGGCGTTGCTGTTCCTCAAGCTGCAAAAGCAGACGGCATTCCCCGATGTGCATTTGGGCAGAGCACAGGGAGGGATACCTGATTCCTCTAACAACTGTTTTCTTGGAGCAGGTACTGCTAACTGTGGCTCCTGGGCTCTTAACTGCCTCTTTCCTCATGCAGGTCCCAGACTACCTGGATCACATCAAGAAGCCAATGGATTTTCAGACAATGAAACAAAATCTGGAAGCTTATCGCTATCTGAATTTCGATGACTTTGAGGAGGATTTCAACCTGATTATTAACAACTGTTTGAAATACAATGCCAAAGACACAATCTTCTACCGGGCAGCCATCCGTCTGCGGGAGCAGGGAGGTGCTGTGCTCCGGCAGGCTCGCCGCCAGGCAGAGAAGATGGGCATTGACTTCGAGACAGGCATGCACTTCCCCCACTGTGTAACAGTGGAAGAGGCTCAGATCCAAGACATTGAGGATGGTGGGTACTCATTCCCTGTCTTGGGATATGAGGGCTACTCAGAGGTAAAGCCTGGACAGAGTCAAGGCACTCAAGAGTCTGAGCTGCCTTCTCTGGGAGTTGAATGCTGGCCTGTGTGTCCCTACTCCCTGGAGAGCTGGTGGTTTTGCTAGCCAGGTACCTATCAGCCCCATTAGGTTGGTTCTAGGCAGTGGTTTGTCTGTGTGTCCTTTCTTTCCTATTGTGTCCATGTTCCAGATGATGTGAACCCTGGTATTCACCACACTGCTGATCAGCCTGCTTTCCCCAATAGTCCCAACTGGCCGACTTCTCACAGGGCTCCTTCTCTTGGTCTTTTAGGGTAACTTCCCTGAAGGGTTCACAGGTGTTTGGTGCCATATCAGCTCTTTCTCCCCTGCAGGGAACCTGGACTGCCTCATGCCCTTTCAGATAGAGGAGCTCCAATGAGTTCCCTATTTCTTTCATCCATCTGCTTCTCTCTGTTTCCCCAGAAGATGTGCGGCTGCTGCTCTCGGAGAATCAGAAGCATCTGCCCTTGGAGGAGCAGCTAAAGATCCTGCTGGAGCGGCTGGATGAGGTCAACGCTGGCAAGCAGAGCATAGGACGATCCCGCCGGGCCAAGATGATCAAGAAGGAGATCACAGTCCTACGGCGGAAGCTCGCACACCCACGGGACCTGGGCCGGGATGGGCTGGAGCGGCACAACTCCTCTGCCAGGGGAGTCCTGCAGTCCCACAACCCCTGCGAGAAGGACCTGCAGACGGACAGTGCTGCGGAGGAGAGCAGCAGCCAGGAGACTGGGAAAGGTAATGCTCCCTCCAGAGCTGCCAGTCTGGGGAGCCATGGAGAGCTGCCTCTGGACAGGCCTGGCTGGGGAGAGGCTGCCCTGACAGGTGCCTCCTGAGGCAGGAGGACTGTGTGGGCAGGTTGCTGGTGTCCACAGCTGCAGTCAGCACTCACCTGGTAAATTCATCTCCTTGTCAGTTGAGGAACTGGATGTTTTTCCAGAGACTGACAGTTCTAGCTGTGTGATGTGGGGCATGAAGTGGATAGTTTCCTTCTGCCAGGACCTGCCAGCTTGGCCATGTTGCCTGGTTTCTAGGAACATTATGGAGCAGGCTGCCTTCGATGTCCCTTCCTGCTGGAGGGCATGGGAGGGAGTTGCAGCAGCACTGACTGCTGAGCTCCAAATGCTCTCCCAGGGCTGAGAGTCAAACAGGCCAGCTGCCAGCTTCCTGAATGGAGATGCTGAGCTGCACTCTGTGGGGAGCACAGCAAAAGCTCCAGGTAGAGCTACCATGTGTCTCTGGGGGTTTGCCACCTCTGCGTCCCCCTATCAGCCCTGTCCCCTAATCACTGGGAAAAGTGGGTTCTTCCTGCAGTGAGGGAGGATCTTCTGAGATAATGTTCCCCAGAAATGAAGCTGTTCTCTTGACACCACTGCTATGCAGTCCTTGCCATCAGGACTGCAGCTGACACTTTCTCCCTCTTCCAGGTCTGGGTCCCAATTCTTCTTCTACCCCAGCACATGAAGTTGGCAGGAGGACCTCTGTGCTCTTCTCCAAGAAGAACCCTAAAACTGCAGGCCCTCCAAAACGTCCAGGACGCCCCCCAAAGAATCGAGACAGCCAGATCACTCCTGGGCATGGGAACAGCCCCATTGGGCCCCCACAGCTGCCAATAATGGGGTCTTCCCAGCGGCAGAGGAAGCGAGGGCGAAGCCCACGCCCCAGCTCCAGCTCGGACAGTGACAGTGACAAGTCCACGGAGGACGCTACCATGGGTGGGTGCAGCTGGGCAGCTGTGGCCCCACTGGCAGTGCGTGGCAGGCTCTGGTGCAGTGGTAATGCTCTTCGTTGGGGTGTTTTTCAGACCTGCCAGCCAACGGTTTCAGCAGCGGGAACCAGCCTGTGAAGAAGAGCTTCCTGGTGTACCGCAATGACTGCAATCTTCCCCGGAGCAGCTCCGACTCGGAGTCCAGCAGCAGCAGCAGCAGCAGTGCTGCCTCAGACCGCACCAGGTACTGCCCCTCGCCCAGCTCTGCTGACAGTGGTGCTGCCCAGGCTGGCAGTGGGCAGCTCTCAGCCTTGAGTTTCTGGATGAGGACCCTGTTTGGTGATCCCCATCTCATTCATCCTCCTGCAGCTCAGCTGCCAATCCCTAGAAGTCTGGAGTTTGTGCCGTTTTTAACGTAAAACCTAAAGGTGTGAGTGTGCAGCAAAGGGCTAGTAGGAAGCATGAACTGGGGAATTCCCTATTGGCACAGTGGCTGCTGTCATTGGCCCTTCCATCCTCCAGCACCAGCAGGTTCCTACCTGTGCCTCTGATTTGGATCAGGGCATATCTTCTGGTCCTCCCAGGTGGAACTGGGTGAGGGTCTGGTTTGCACCCTGGCAGAAGCACCATCCCACCTTTCTACTTGGTACCCCTGCCAAGTCCTTCCCAGTGCCAAGGCCAGCAGTTGGAGGCCACAAGCCCTGGTGTCCCATTCAGCCTGGCCCTCTGGAAAAGTTTCTGGAAGCTTAACATGACTCCTACTGATAGCTCTGCTCCCTGTCTCTGCAGCACAACGCCCTCCAAGCAGGGCAGAGGGAAACCCTCCTTCTCCCGAGTGAACTTCCCAGAGGACAGCAGTGAGGACACATCAGGGACGGAGAACGAGTCCTACTCCGTGGGCACGGGACGAGGCGTGGGGCACGGCAGTAAGTACTGTGGTTGCACAGCCATGTGCATGTCAGTGGGGGGACACAGCTGACTTCCTTCTCCTCTACTTCCTTCTCCTCCTGTACAGTGGTGCGTAAGGGCATGGGGCGTGGTGCTGGGTGGCTGTCTGAGGATGAGGATTCTTCCCTGGATGCTCTGGACCTGGTGTGGGCCAAGTGCCGGGGTTACCCCTCCTACCCGGCGTTGGTGAGTACTGCGTGTCATCGGGGCCTCTGAAGTCCATGTCCCCTCCCTGCAGACTGGCTCTTGGGGACCTTTTCTCCTCTCAGCCCTCCCCTGCTCTTTTTGCAGATCATTGACCCCAAGATGCCGCGGGAAGGCATGTTCCACCATGGTGTCCCCATCCCCGTGCCCCCCTTGGAGGTGCTGAAGCTGGGGGAGCAGATGACTCAGGAAGCACGCGAGCACCTCTACCTTGTCCTGTTCTTTGACAACAAGCGCACTTGGTAAGGCCAGGGCACCGAGGGCTTTGGGAGGGGGGTCCCCAGAGACGATTGTAACCCTCAAACGAGGTGGCCCCCTGCTCTCCGCAGGCAGTGGTTGCCCCGGACGAAGCTGGTGCCTCTGGGGGTGAACCAGGACCTGGACAAAGAGAAGATGCTGGAGGGCCGCAAGTCCAACATCCGCAAGTCGGTGCAGATTGCCTACCACCGCGCCATGCAGCACCGCAACAAGGTGCAGGGCGAGCAGAGCAGCGACTCCAGCGAGAGCGACTGAGCCGGTGCCACCAGCCGCTCCCCCGCCGAATCTCAGGGCAAACGGGGCTCGGTGACCCCCACCCCGTGCAGCTGGCCTGCACCCACGGGGGGCCGGGGTACCGGGAGGGGTGGGGCCGGTCCCCCGTGCTCCCCCACTCTCGCATTCCCGGTGCCCGCTCCCCCCAGCCCGCCGCTCTTCGGGATGCTGTTCTGGCCGCCGCCGTGCCCCAGGGCGGCCCCCTGCGCCCCGCACCCCCGTGCTGCCCCCTACCCCTGGGCCCAGCCTCTGGCCGGCCCCGCGCTCGGACGTTGTTTGTATTTATTTTGAAGGAAGAAAAATCTATTGATTCTTAGAAAATAAACCTCCGCTGCGGAGCCGCGGCCGCTGCGGGCGGGGAGGGAGCGGGAGCGGGAGCGGGCGGGGGACGGACATGTGCGGTAGCGCCGGCCCCGCTTCCGGCTGCGAGCGGAACCTGCGGCGGCGGGCGCTCCGCCCTCGCGGGTTTCTCTGTGCTGGGGCGTGGCAGGGCCGGGCGGGGCGGTGTTGGGGCCGGGGGCACGGGCTGCGGGGCTGTGGGCAGGTGTGGGGCCGGGCCGGGGCTGCGGGGCAGCCGGGGGCGCAGCGCCGGGCGGTGCCTTGACCCCGCCGCCCCCGCGGGCAGGGGCGCGCAGTCCCTCCCTGACCCCCATGAAGCTGCGGGACGCCCCGTCCGCCTGCCCGAGCCTGTGGCGCTGCCTGCCGTGCCCGCCGGCCGAGCTCCGCCTGGACCTGGTGCTCTCCTCGGGACAGAGCTTCCGGTGAGCCAGCCCGGGGGTCTCGGGCGTCCCCTGGCCCAGCCCGGCGCGTCCGAGCCGGCCCCGACTCCCTCGTGTGCGGCAGGTGGTGGGAGAGCAGCCCGGGGGCCTGGACGGGTGTGCTGGGGGGCCGCGTCTGGACACTGCGGCAGGACGGGGATCGGCTCTGGTACACCGTGTACGGTGAGGAGGATGAGCACGAGGAGAAACGGGATGGGTGCCCCGCCAAAGCAGCGAAGCTGGATGCCGCAGAGACGGACCGGATCCTGTGCGACTACTTCCAGCTGGACGTGGGGCTGTCGGCCCTGTACCGTGCCTGGGGGGCGGCCGACCCTCTGTTCCACAAGGTGGCCAGTGACTTCCCAGGTGAGGTGGCCCTACGGAGCTATAAGGGATGGCCATAGCACCTGCCCGGCGTCCTCTCACCGCATCCTGCCTGCAGGGGTGCGGGTGCTGCGGCAGGACCCCGTCGAGTGCCTCTTCTCCTTCATCTGCACCTCCAACAATCACATTTCCCGCATCACTGCCATGATCGAGCGCCTCTGCCAGGCCTTCGGCCGCCGCCTCTGCTGCCTCGATTCCCGGCCCTTCCATGCCTTCCCATCCGTCTCAGCACTCACAGGTTCAACACCACCCTGCTGCTGTCATCTTGCCATGGCCTCGCCTGCGCCCACTCATGTCCCTCTGCTGTGTCCCCGCAGGCGCTGATGCCGAGGCCCGGCTGCGGGCGCTGGGCTTTGGGTACCGGGCCAAGTTTGTCAGCGGGAGTGCGCGGGCCATCGCCGAAGGGCTCGGCACCAAGGGGCTGCGCCAGCTCCGCACCGTGCCCTATGCCGAGGCCAGGAGGGTGCTGTGTGCCCTGCCTGGTGTAGGTGCCAAGGTGGGTGCCAGGACAGGGGTGGGACAGGGAGCAGAGACCAGCATTGGGGGCTGACTGGGTGCTGCTGGTGACAGGTGGCCGACTGTGTCTGCCTGTTGTCCCTGGACAAGGCAGAGGCGGTGCCAGTGGACACCCATGTCTGGCACATTGCACGGCAGCGCTACAGCGTGGCACTGGGCAGCAAGAGCCTCACCCCCCGGGTCTACCAGGAGATTGGTGAGAACAGGGCTGGGCCCTGACCTGGGACCTTCAGGGATGATGGATGGTGGAAGTGTCGCCCCACACTGGGTGTTCACCCTCTCTCCGCAGGCGACTTCTTCCGGGGGCTGTGGGGCCCTCGTGCCGGCTGGGCGCAGGCAGTGAGTACCCCCCTTCCTGGCACCCTCGCCCCCCACCCCAGCCATGCTCACCCCATTATCTCCCCACTCCAGGTCCTGTTCTGTGCTGACCTCCGCAAGAGCCAGAAGCCAGCTGGCAGCCAGCATCAGGCCTGAGAGAGCTGAGGCTGGGACAGCTATGGGGGTGGGCCCTCTAGGGACACCCCAGGAGGAGCAGTGACTTGAGTGGGACACTGCACCTGCTGCCAGCCTGGGATGGAGGGATGTGGGCAGCTGCCTGTCACCTGTGCACTGTGTGCATGGGGGAAGCTGCTGCCCTGGGCAGTGAGGTTGGAGGGGTCCAGAGTTGTGTCCAGCTCCCTCAGTGCAGAGCTGAGCCAAGCACCTTTGGCCTCTTGCCTTTATTACAAGCAATAAAATAGAAACATCCATTTGGAAAATTGTCCTTGAACATGCTGGGGTTGGGGGTGTGGGACAGTGCCAGGCCAGGCGTGGAGGGAGGGAAGGGGTGTGGGAAGGGGCCCAGGACAAAGCCCCAAGCTGGGGGGCTCTGTGGTGTGCTCCTACCCCAATGCAGAACTCTGCAGTGAGGCTGCAGTGGGAACCAGGGCAAGCTGAGCAGGGTGCCTCCACACTATCTCCCCTGCTCCTGCACAGCAGAGCCCCCCACCCCACATGGTGCCCATGGGGGGCTGGATCCCCCTGGGCCCTCCTGGATCCAGCTATGTGGGGCCATGCTCAGTCTGGTGGGAGACGCTGAGCTCTGCTTGTGGGTGGGTGCCCACACTCTGACCCTGCAGGGAGGAGCAGGGTGAGATGCAGGTGGCAGCCCTGAGGGGTGTGGGATGGGGATAGAGGGTTCAGGGCTCACCATTGCTGGTCCCCCCAACCAGCCGCTCGCCAGGGCTGGTGGGAGTCGTCTGCCCAGGGACGTCCTGGCTGGTTCCCAGCTGCAGCTTTCTCATGTGTCTCACCACCGCCGTGGCATTGAAAGCTTGCTACTGACCCCACAGTGTCCGTCAGCTGGTATGGGGTGCCTGAGGGGCTGCTGCACCCCCTAACACCCACCAGCACCCCACACTCACCTTCCACTTGCTCTTTGCAAAATTCTTCTTGATCTGCTCACTCACTGACTGGTGGATGTTCTTGTCCAGGGCTGTGTCCCCGGCAATCCTGCAGCAAGACAGGAGTTAGCAGGGGCCCTCCTACCCCATGGCTGCTGTGGGGTAAGCTGGAGAGGGGGGCAGACAGTGACAGGTCTCCCCCTTACCAGGGATGCTGCAGGGCTTGCTCACAAGTGAAGCGCTTGCCAGGGTCCTTCTCCATTAGGTGCTGGATAAAGTCCTTGGCTGGGATAGAGCATGGAGCAGCTCTGAGTGCCTGTGTCCATTCCTCTGGGTACTGTGAAGCTGCGCCAGGCTCACAGGTCCCACTGCCCTGGTGGTCCCAGCTCACCTGAGTCCGAGATATCATCCCAGTAGGGTGAGTCGAACTCGTACTCGGCCCGCAGGATCTGCTCGAAGAGCTTGGCATCGTTCTCATCATAGAAAGGGGGGTAACCGCAGAGCCTAGGGGGGCAATGGGGAGGGGGCTGCTGGTCCCAGGCAGCCCCAAGGTGCCAGGCCCCCAGGAGGGGAAAGGAGTGGGAGGGGGGATACATACAGGATGTAGGCGATGACTCCAATGGACCAGCAATCCACTGCTTTGCTGTAGGGCTTCTGTGCCAGCACCTCAGGGGCTGGGGGGGATGGCAGCAGTGAGGGGGGACCCCAACCTGTGGGGGGGATCCCAACCCCACACCTAGGGTGGTGGCAGCCCATGGCAGGTGCTCACCCACATAGCCAGGGGTGCCACAGGCCGTGGACATGACACTGCCACAGCCCTCGATCTTCGACAACCCGAAGTCGCTGATCATGATCTTGGAGTCCTCATCCATGCTGTAATAGAGCAGGTTCTCGGGCTGCGAGGAGAGGAGGGTACAGGGAGGGATGACACTGGGGTCTCCTCCCACCACCACGACAGTGCTGTGTGTGTCCCCTCTCAAGTGCTGACCTTCAGGTCACGGTGGACGATACCCATGTCATGCAGGTATTTGACAGCATCCAGGATCTGCCGGATCAGGGTGCTGGCGTCCCGCTCGGTGTAGAAGCCCTTCTCCACAATGCGGTCGAAGAGTTCCCCGCCGGAGACCCTGCAGAGATGGGCAGCATCCATCAGCATGGCCCCTCCGGCCCCTCTGGAGCCCCCAAATATCACTCACAGCTGCATGATGAGGTAGAGGTGGGTGCCACTCTCGTAGATGTCATCCAAGGCCACGATATTGGGGTGCTTGATTCTGCGGGGGGAGGCACAGGGGGTTGGTGAGAGGGCACCGGGCTGCCCCCACCCCAGCCCCCACGGGACGGGGAGCAGCCAGGCTCCGTGCCGCAGGCCATCACGCGCCACTGGCTATTTTGGGCACTGGCAATAACACGCGGCAATGAGTGCTGGCAGTGGGGGGCTGTGCTGGGTGTTGGGGGGCATAGAGTGGGACCCCCACCCTGGTGCGGGGACGGCCCCTACTTGTGGAGGACGGCAATCTCGTTCTCAATGCTGGTCTCCTTTCCCTCCAGTGCCTTCTTGGCAATGCACTTGATGGCCACAAGCTTCTGCGTTGCTTTCTCCTCCGCCAGGACCACCTCGGAGAAGGCCCCCCTGTGGGGGTGAGGGATGAGTGGAGCACGGGCCGCCAGCCGGAGCTGCTGATGCCGCCATGCCATGATTGTCATGGTGACAGGCAGAAAGTCCAGCTATTTATAGGAGAAAAGCAAGCAGGAGCAGCCCACTGGGATGGCCGGATATGGACCCTGCCAGCGATAGGATGCCTGGCACCCTCCGCCCTCCCGGTGTGACTGCACCATCCCCATATCAGGCAGGATAAGGCTGTGGTGTTGCCGAGGTTGAGCTGTGCTGGGGCTGAGCCCCCATGTGGGTTTCAGCAGCCCTCTGCTGTGCCGTCCTGTGGCACCCAGGGCCACCCAGGAGCCAGCCAGAACTGCTGGCAGTGCCCAGGTGGGGAAGCGACTGGAGTGACAGGCAGTGTGTTTGCACTGCTCTGGGCACTAAGCCTTGACGTAATTAACCTGCTAATCCAGCCTAAGAGCCTTACGGTGCTGTGGGCACCGCCAGGAACCCTTCTGCCAGCCAGGGGACCACCCTCAGGCACTCTCAGCACAGCACAGGGAACTAGCCAGAGCCAGAGGGAGGTGGCACCTGTGCCCCACAGCATGTCCCCTCAAATGCAAGTCTCAGCTTGGGCCAGGATTTGAGCTGGTTCCACATGGCAGGTTGGGCAAAGCCTGAGGGGCCAGACCCATCACCACGAATGGGTTGTCACTGGTGTGTTACCCCAGTCTGCAACTCACGTGCCCAGGACATCTCGGAAATCATAGATCCGCTGAATATCCTCGATCCTCTTCTTCCAGCTGGGGCCATCCTGCCCCAGCGGCATGGTGCCCTGTGGGGCTACCCACTCCCACCTGTGACACGAGTGGGGACAGGTTGTCAGCGTGCTGGGATGGCATGGGGACACGGGCGTGACAGGGTGCTACGGGGAGGTGGCTGTCATCGTGGGGTGATGGGAACAAGCTGTGGCGACGCAGGAGGAACAAGCGTGTGGCGACGCAGGAGTTTTGGCATAGATTGCCCCAGTGGGGAAACATGCTGGGACCCTCCCGATGCCCGCCCATGGGGCGGGTGCGGGGCGGGCAGGCAGCAGGAGAGCTCCAGACACACGCGTAGGTGCATGAGGGGGTCCCCACCGCCATTCCCCACGCCCGCCAGCTGGCACAGCCGCACCGGGCGGGACACGCGTGGGAGTGGAGCTGCGTGGCGCGGGTGATGCGCAGCTCCACCGCCGCTACTCGGTGTCACGCGTGGGCACGGTCTCCGCGCGCGGGCACGCCGCCCCCGCCCCGCCCCGCCCTTACCGACGGCCCCGGCCCCGGGCCCCGCGGCGGAGCAGCGGCGACTCCTCCCGGCGCGGCGCCGCCGGACAGCGCTGACGTCACGGTGAGGGGCGGGAAGCGCGCGGCCGCTGCCAATGGGAGGGGGTGGTTTGGCCGCGGTGGGAAGGGGGGGGACACGCGTGACCGCGGGCGCGAGTGGACACGCGGGAAAGGCGCGGGGAGGGCGACGAGCGCGGCGCGGCATTACCCACACAGTCCCCCCGTGCATCTGTCGTGGGGATGCGAGGGCATTCCTTGGGTAGACACAAGTGGGGGACACGCGTGGAGTTGCCCGACAGACCCAGCCCCGCCGCACCTCGCCGCTCTCCCCAGATTGAGCCCAGCACTAGCAGGACCCACCCCCGCAGCCAGGCAGGGCTGTCCCCCATGATGTCCCCAGTTGTCACCACACCATCACCTGCACACGGCTGCCTTTATTGCCCGTGCTCGCGGCAACAGAAATCACCGGTACATGGAGAACTCGGCCACCCACCCACCGGGCCCACTACCCCTGCAGCCCCTTCCCCTCCCCACTCCCCTGAGTCCACCCGTAGGGGCTGGGATCTCCCCCTGCCCCGCATCACAGAGAGGGACAGGGGACTGTGGGAACCACACCTTCACAGCCACCACATCTGGCCCCTGCAGTGACCTGGCTGATGTCACCCCAATAATACAGGAGTAAAAGGGGAACATAGGAGTGGAAGCCACCAGCCGGGGTCGAGGTGTGCAAGGGAGGGACCTCCACAACTCCACGGGGTGCCCAGCTTGCATCAGTGGCAGTCCCGCACAGGAAGGGGACAGCAGCTGGGCTCCTTCATCCGAGTAGGGAGGCCGAGCAGACTCAGGGGAGGCTGTGCCAGTTCTGTCCCATGGTGGCAGG
Organism: Eopsaltria australis; assembly: GCA_034509425.1. Lineage (NCBI taxonomy): Eukaryota > Metazoa > Chordata > Aves > Passeriformes > Petroicidae > Eopsaltria > Eopsaltria australis. The sequence goes on from JAVTVJ010000180.1 coordinate 1,519,494, forward strand.
GCTCAGGCAGGGCAGCCCCCTGTGCGTGAGGTCCACACAGAGTGGGGGGTCCTTGGTCCCTGCTACCCATCCAGCAGCTTGAGGATGCTCTCCCGCTCCTTCAGGGTTTTCCAGGCCTGGTCCTTCTCCTTTTTGGTAGGTGTGCGCTTCTTCTGCCGGGCAGCCATGATCTTGCGGAATGCATCCATCACCTCGTTGTCAGCCATGCGGACACGCTGCCGCAGCTCCTGCCGGTGCAGTTCCTCCTTGGCCAGCCTGGGGGGCACAGGGGAGTGTCAGGCCCTGCTGGGCAGCCCCCTGCCTGCACCCGTCCCTGCCCGCTCGCTCTCACCGCAGCAGCTCGTGCTTCTTGGTGCGGTTGTGTGCGCTGAGCGCCTTCAGCTCTGCCTGCCTCTTGCGTAACTCAGCCAACACCTCGTCCTCTGAGTCCTCAGCTGGACGGTCCTCTGACTCCAGCAGGCCCTGGGCCACCAGCTCCTCCTTGATCCGCCCCTCCAGTGACTTGGTGTGGGGGACACTGCCAGGGTGGAGAGTGGCTGCTGCCCACCACACCCCCTTTGCCCTGTGACTCACAGTGGCAGGGAGCCAGCAGCATGCTTCGTGCACCCACAGGCAGTGCTGAGCTCCGGGCTCAGCTCAGCTGCTCACCTGAAGGGCTTGTTCTGGCTGCGGGGAGATGTGCCAGCACCGTCAGCTCCCGAGTCCTTGCCAGTGATCTCAGGGATGGGGGAGTCCTCAACAGGGGAGATGATGTTCTCCTAGCAAAGGGAGCATGAGGGAAGGGTTACAGTGCTGGGTCTTGGCAGCAGTGCCCGACAGTGCCAGGCCATCATGGCATGGTGCCATTGCAGCCCCTCACCTCCACAAGGGCCTGCAGGAGACGCTGTGTCAGGGGACCAAAGGGACACCCATCCTCTGGCTGCTCGTGCTGGGCTTCTGACTTCTTCAGGAGAGCATCAACATCTGTGAGAAGCAGGAGAGGGAAAAAGCAACCCCAAAGGCACAGAGGTGAGCAGTGGAGCAGGGCAATCTCAGCCTTTCTTGGGCTTTGCTCCACTGCACACAAGCACTCCCAGCCCCTCTGGGCAAAGGCAGGGGTGGGATGGGGGCACCTTTAGTGTCCAGCTCAGTCAGCGGCCCCAGGACACCTTTCTTCTTGTCGGCAGCAGCTGCTGCCCGGGCTCCATCCTTCTGCTCCTCCAGCAGGTCCTCTTGTGCCCAACGCTGGGAATAATGCTTCCCCAGCGGTGGAATCTGCAAGAGCAAGGCTCAGCACAGCTCCTGGAGCCTCTGCCTTGCCTCCTACCTCCCCAGTGCCACAGCAGCATCCCAGGCAGGAACGGTCACTGTGAGGTGCCAGAGGGGATGGGGAGAGAGGGCAGAGGAAGGGGCTCAGATGGTGTTCACCTTGTGATGCTCAGCCTCGTCCTCCGGCGGCTTGAGCAGTTCCTCCAGGACTCTGACCTCCTCGTTGGTGAGATCGGCACAGTACGGCTCCACCGATGCCCAGAACCTGCGAGGATGGATGAACTGTGAGAGGGAGCTGCAGGGGAGCACGTGGAAGGTGACACACGTCCTCTTTCCCCCTGTGGCACTTCTTCTCTCAGTCTAGAGGCAGCCCTTGTGCCAGGTGCTCCAAGGAAGGCGAAAGATGATCCCAATGCCCCCCAACACACACACACCTGTTTGGAGCATCATTTTTGGGGATGCGGGGCACATCGATGGGATCATCCTGGAACTCATATTCCTGGATCTTGGGCTGCAGGTTCTTGGACTTGGGACGGCCGGGCCCAGGCCCAGTCCCATGGCCCCCTTTGCCCTCCAGCTTCTGCTTCTTGGGCTTTCCATGTTTTACAGATGTGCCCACATCGTGGTCCTTGCTCAGCTTCAGGAACCGCCGGTCGCCCTTCTTATCCTGCCAGTCCGTCAGGATCTGGAAGAGAGTGATGTCCCATAAGGTTCTGTGCCCAGTGCGGGGCAGGGGCAGACCAGAGGCAGCCCCTTGGTGGGAAAGCACCAGACAGAGTCTGTCCCTGACCCAACGTGGCCCCAGCACCTGTGTCTCGGCCTCCAGGACGCGGAGGCGGCGGCTGGCGGAGGACAGCAGCGTCTCCAGCTCCAGCTGCAGCGTGTCCAGCTCCTCGATGCCGATGCCATCGTCCTCCGAGCGGGCCAGCACGGCCGTGTACCGGGGGCACACCTTCACGTGGTCCACCGACTTGAAGTCATGGAACTGCAGCGGGCAGTCCTTCAGCTCGCTCATGGCGGGGGGACCGGGCACCGAGTGGGCTCTGGGGGACTGCGGGGCGCACGGGGGAGCCGGGGACAGTGGAAGCCGGGAGGGAAGGGAGTGCAGTGGAGGGCTACGGAGGCTCGGGGGGCATCGGAGCTCTGTGGAACCCGGGGTGGGGAATCACCGGGGCGCTGAGGGGAACCGGGAGGGATCACGGGGCGCTGAGAGGAACGTGGGGAGAATCACGGGGGCGCTGAGGGAACAAGGCGGGAGGGGATCACCGAGACGCCGAGGAACCCGGTGGGGGGAATCACCGAGGGGAAGCGGAGGGAGATCACCGGGGGGGCTGCGGGGACGACGTGGGGGCGGCCCCGGGGCGCAGCGGAGGCCGCGGGGCCGGGTCTGGGCCGAGCGCCCCTTCCGGCCCCGCGGGCGCCCCGCCCCGCGCTCGCCATTGGCCGCGCCGCGCCCCGCGCAGCCGCTCATTGGCCCAGCCCGCCCTCCATCTCCCTTCCCTAATATGGAAGCGCTGACAGGCGCGTACCAACTGCGGCACGTCGTGGGGGGAGCCGCGCGAAGTCTCGCCGCCGCCACCCGGCTCCGTGCCGCGGGGGGGCCGGGCCGCAGGGCGGGAGCCTCCCGCCGTCCCCCCCTCCCTCCCGCCGCAGTGGGAGGTGCCGCGCATCCCGGAAGAGGTGATCGGCCACTTCCGCCTGCCCGGACCGGAGCGCCGCCGCCACCATGGTAGGGCGGGGGGCGCCCCGTGAGGGGCGGTGGCAGCGGGGCGGCTGGGGAAGGTCGGAACCGGGTCCGGCGGAGTGAGCGGAGCTTGGGGGGCTGCGAGCTGCGGGCTGCTGGTGGGGGGCTGGGGCAGGGGGCGAGACCCGACCCCTGGGCTCCGGCCGGGGGTCTGACGCCGCCGCCGTGTCCCCGCAGACTGCCACGCTGCGCCCGTACCTGAACGCGGTGCGCGCCACGCTGCAGGCCGCGCTGTGCCTGGAAAACTTCTCCTCGCAGGTGGTGGAGCGGCACAACAAGCCCGAGGTGGAAGTCAGGTACGGGGGCGGGAGGGGACAGCAGGGGAGCCCTGCGGAGCCCTGGTTGCCCGCCCTGGGGGCCGCTGGCCCGTTCCTGCCGTGCGTTGGGCACCGCCAGCCCTTAGGCACAGGGCTGATGCCGGCAGAGAGCCGGGGACCTGCGGGGAGGCGGAAGGGTCTCTAGCTTAGGACCAAGGGGGCGTGTGCCCTGAGGAGGAACATCTTCGGGAGGCAGGAGCATCCTGTAGCAGAGCCCCCACATCCCCGTGATCCTTGCGGCTCCCCTTCCCTGCTTCCCACCAGTAAATGCTTCCTTCTGAGTCACTCCTGCCCTCCCTCTGTTCGCAGGAGCAGCAAAGAGCTGCTGTTGCAGCCGGTGATCATCAGCAGGAACGAGAAGGAGAAGGTTCTCATCGAGGGCTCCATTAACTCTGTGCGCGTCAGCATCGCGGTGAAGCAGGTGAGGGGGGGTTGGGCGGGGGGCTGGCAGCTCAGCCTGTGGGGAAGCCTCACTTCCCTTTTCTCTCTCCAGGCTGACGAGATCGAGAAGATCTTGTGCCACAAATTCATGCGCTTTATGATGATGAGGGCTGAGAACTTCTTTATCCTGCGCCGGAAGCCCGTGGAGGTGAGGTGACAGCAAGGGGACAAAGCAACTCCTGGCTCTGTTCCTGACACTGGGAGGGTGTCCAGTGCAGAACTGGGATGTGAGTGTGCATGGCCAGCGGTTTGGGTGCTAAACCCTAGGGTGTTTCTCTCTTGCACAGGGCTATGACATCAGCTTCTTGATAACGAACTTCCACACGGAGCAGATGTACAAACACAAGCTGGTGGACTTCGTCATCCATTTCATGGAGGAGATCGACAAGGAAATCAGCGAGATGAAACTCTCTGTCAATGCGAGGGCCCGCATCGTGGCAGAGGAATTCCTTAAAAATGTGAGACTCTGAAATGAGAGGAGGGGTCTCTGATTTTGGGAGTGGGGTGTGGGGCTCAAAGCCAGTGTAGCCCTTGTGCCCAGAGCCCCCTGTTCCATTAGTGAGGACAGGGTGACATCCTGCCCAAGGAACCTCTTGAGGACAGGGAGGAGAGAATGCCAAAGGTGCCTGCATCCCCTTTACTCATGAAGTGCCACGTTTTGAGACCCCCAGGGCTTGCTCAGTGGCAGCAGCAGTCTTGGGGGATGAGACCCTTTTGGTGGGTGCTGAGGTGGATGTGCAGTGCCTGGGGGAGGCAGCGGGAGAAGCTGAGCATGGAGCCCTGTGAGCAGTGGCCACCCTCAGTCTCCATCCCAGGTGCCAGGAGGGTGGTGGGGGCTCTCAGAGTGCCACAGGCAGGGACCAACATCCATCTGTTTTCTCTTCAGTTTTAGGCCGTGGTGCAGGACCCCGTGGCTCCCCTGTGCTTGTGCCCACCGGGCACTGTGCCTGTGCCTGCTCCCGTTCCTCGAGGACTGCTGGGTGGGGCCGGGCCCTGCCTGCCCCTCTCTGGGCTGGGCGGGAGCAGCCCCCGCTTGTGGCAGCGCGGCCCCGGCCGCTGCCCCTGTCTTGTCTTGTTTTTTAAACGGTCTTGTTTGCTGTACCCACCGCCTCTGTCTCCTCCCTCCCGCCGCTCTGGGCCACACTGGGGGATGGAGGGGAGGCACTGTGGCCCTGGGGGGCAGATCATGGAATGGGAACAGGACATGGAGCTGGAGGGGCACAGTGTGGCGACAGCAAACAGCGGGGTCAGCCCTGATGGTGTGTGAGGGGCCATGGGGTGTTAGGACTTGAAGTTGGCCTGGGGGCAGCAAGGGGCTTGGGGTGTGGAGCACAAAGGATTTCGGGCAGGGCGCAAGGTTTGAGTGGGGGATGGCAGGCTGTGGGCATAGGGGGCTGTTTGTCCCCCCTCCTGCACAGTGGAGCCATTGTGGTGGCTGGAGCTGGGGCTGTGACATCACAGCAGTGCTGGGGTTGGGGGAGCCACATCCTGCATTCTCACATTGGAGGTATTGGGGTTTAGAGGCCATGTCCTGTGCTGGACTCTCACTTCAGTCCCCAGCAAGACGGAGGACTAGGACAACCCACTTGGCACAGGAGAGGAGCCACCCACAGCTCTCCTCACCCTCAGGCTACCATGGGAAAAGCACTGCAGGCACACAGCCCCCCAGGCAGGGACAGCACTTGAGCAGGGCACACTTCAGCCAGCCCACGGTCCAGCAGGTTGGGGACAAAGGCACAGTGCGGCATCCTGGGACTGCACAGTGCAGCTGGGGCACTGGCACGAAGCTCAGCAAGTCGGAGAGTGTCCTTTCAAGGGCCCAAAGCTTGGGCAGGCACAGGCAGGCAGGTCAGTGCTTTCTACCTCTCCATGCCTGCCCTGTGGGACTGGGGACATGGGGACAGTGGGCTCAGACAGGGCTGTCCTCACAGGGCACTCAGCAGTCACCACCACTAGCCACCAGGTTGGCTACCAGCCCTCACTTAACCTTCAGCAGCTCAAGAAGGCCAAGCTGCATGTGGAGATGGCCATTAAGGTGAGGGACCTGGTTTCCCACTCCTCAAATGCCACATGCTTGCATTTATTGCATTTCTGGCTCAGGAGAGCTGAGCCAGAGGAACCAGGACTGGGGCAGGCTGAGCCCACTGGTCTCTGCACAGGAAAAGAAGATCTTCATGGTGCAGGGCCCCTACCCCACCATCCGCCGTCTGCTGCGAGCCCGAGGCTGGGTGGAGAGGAAGCTCCCCAGCACGGGCAGACAGCTGGAGCAGCATCGTGGTAACCAAAACAAGCAACAGCCAGAGAAGGGGCCAAGTAATGGTGGTAGTGGGCAGGGGGAGGCACTGCTGAACCCACATGGTGGGGCACAGCCTCCTCTGGAGACCACAGACCCCCTGGACTACCCATGGCTACCTCCTGAGGAGGAGGAAGAGAAGGAGGAAGAGCAGTGTGATGAGGACCCTGATGGCCTCCATGACCTCATGGTTAGCTGAGAGGGCTGGGGCTGAGCTCTGCCACTGCCCCCAGCACCCTTCCCCTGGGACCCTCAGGCCTATGAACAGCCTTGGACAAGGGATGAGGGTGGCATGGGGGCTCTGTGTCCCACCCTGGCTTCCTCCCTCTGCCAGTCCTACCTGGTGCGGGACCGGTTGCCAAACTTCATCTGGACCAACCTCCTTGAGGCCACTGACCGTGAGCTGCTGCAGGATGACCCTGTGGTGAACCACTATGCCCGGGTGGATGCATTCACCACCAAGGTGGGAGGCTGGAGCCTTTGGGGAGGGGAATGGGGTCCAGTAGGGGTCCGGGACTGACAGCCTCCTCTAAACAGGAGGGGCTGTGCCTCAGCCTACAGAACCTGCCGTGGGTTGAGCAAGCCGACCCCAACACCTTCTTCCCCCGGTGCTACCGACTGGGGACCGTGGATGAACGAAAAGCTTTCATTGGTGAGCTGAAGGCTGTTGTCCTCTGGTCCCTCCTTGTGCTGCCACTCCTCCGATGTCCTGTGCAGGACTGGCTGGGGATGATGCCTCTCTCTTGCAGAGGATTTCTGCCTGACAGCAGCGCGCAGCCTGCTCAAACTGGCCCTGGAGGAGGCCGGAGACAGGCTGGTGAGGACTGAGCAGGTTGCAAACTCTGACAAAGGGGCAGGTGAGTACGTGGAGCTGGGCCTGGGGGTGACGGCAGGGAGTTCAGAGTTATGGACAACTGATGGCTGAGCTTGAAGGTACAGCCTCTGCTCATGACTGTGGCCTGGGATCCCCCACTCCCTCCTACTAGCCCACCTAGTAGGAAGGTGCTCTGCTCCCCACCCCATCCCCATGCACACAAAGCCACCCATCCCACAGGGAGGCTCTGGCCCCAAGGCTGGCATACAAGCCACATCTCTCACCCCAAGCATTTCACAGCACGGCTAGACTCCCCCCTGTACCCTGAGCTGGTGGAGGAGGCCCTGGAGGTCTGTAAGCAGCACCTGGGCGTTCTGCAGCACCAGGACATCGACAGGAGAACCCCATCCCCCTGCAGGACATGCATCGACTGGGACCGCTTCCTGCAGGAATACTACCGTGTGGCACAGTGAGTGCTGAGTGGGATGGGGGGACAGGGGGAACCATGGCAGGGCTGATGCTGAGGCCCCCTTCCCCCTCACAGTGAGGGAGCAGGGCTGGTGCTGACCAGGCAGCAGCGGAAGCAGTGCCAGAACCTGCTGCAGAGTCTGGCAGAGCAGCTGCCCCAGCTTGACATGGAGGGCAAGCTCAACGTCTGGATCCTCAAGCCTGGTGCTCAATCCCAAGGCAGGGGTAAGGCTGGGGGAAGTCGGGAGCACAGAGATGCTCCCCATTTAGGAGGGGTCCCACTTAACGCTGTGTTCCCCAGGCATCATCTGCACGACGCGGCTGGAGGAGGTGCTGCAGCTGGCACGGGGCTGCACAGCGTGCTCGGTGCAGGTGCGCAGATGGGTGGTGCAGAAGTACGTGGAGCGGCTGCTGACCATCTTTGGCACCAAATTCGACATCCGGCAATGGTTTGTTGTGACTGACTGGAAGCCACTGACGGTCTGGTTCTACCAAGACTGCTACCTGCGCTTCTGCTCCCGGCCCTTCTCCCTGTGTCACCTGGAGCGGTGAGTGCCCCCTACCCTGGCTCCCCACACCCCAGCACCCTGGCACCCCCTGACCCACCCCTGCTCTCCCTGCCCCAGTGCCAGGCACCTCTGCAACGTCTCAGTCCAGAAGTGGTGCAAGACGTCACCAGACCAGGACCCCCGTGTGCCCCCCGAGAGGATCTGGTCAAACAAGCAGTTCCAGGAATACCTGGCACAGCTGGGGCAGGCAGATGCTTGGCACCAAGTGCTGGTGCCTGGCATGAAAGCAGCGATCCTGAACACCCTGCGCAGTGCCCAGGACCAGGTGTGCTTCCGCAAGGGCAGCTTCGAGCTTTATGGGGCTGACTTTCTTGTCGGGGAGGACTGCCAGCCCTGGCTGCTGGAGATCAACTCCTGTCCCGCCATGAGCCCCTCCTCGGCAGTGACCCGACGGCTCTGTGCCAACGTCCAGCGGGACACGCTATGCCTCGTGCTCGACTACAAGGACAATCCCACCTGTTCCATTGGAGCATTTCAGCTCATCTACAAGGAGGTAGGCTCGGGGATGGGGGGCACACACCCCCCAGGCACCCCGAGCCCCCACTACCTGCTGTCTCCCTGCAGGCAGTTGTGCCCAAGCCTCTGTCAGCGCACGTGAGGCTGATGGTCAAAGGCTGTTCCCTGAAGAAGCCCCGGCCAGTACAGCAGCGAGCCCAGGACAAGCCCCCCACCACTGTGGCCAATGCCTTCCAGCATCCTGTGTCCCCAGGCGCCAGAGCCACCCATGTACCCAAGCGAGCACAGCATTCATTCCTCACCACTGTGCCTTGTGCCCCCAAGCTCCCCATGTCCCTGGGGGGCAGAACCACCCAGGTGCCTCACAGAGCAGAGCATCGATCTCCCACTACTGTGCCCAGTACCTCCAAGCCATCTGTGTCCCTGGGAGGCAGAACCACCCAGGTGCCCTGGAGAGCAGAGCATCGATCTCCCACTGCTGTGCCCAGTGCCTCAAAGCCACCTGCATCCCCAGGGCGCAGAACCACCCAGGTGCCCCAACCCAGAGCAGCAACAGGGAAGCTGCTTCCTCCCCCAAGCTGTGACCCCCCAGCACCACCAAAGCCTTGGGCCTCCTCTGCTGGGAGCCAGGGGCTGCAATGGCTCAGTCACCTGCCTGGGCAGCCCCAGGTTGCACAGTGCCAGAACAATAGCTGCCCCATGGACTGGGTGCCTGTGCCACCACCCCGGGGCACCCCCAGCAACCCCTGGTTATCCCAGGGCTGTGCCCGTTCCTTCCTTCCTGCCAAGCCCCTGCAACAACCTCTGTCTGCACAGAGCACCAGGACTCCGTGCCTGGAGCAGAAGCACATGGCAGCTCCCAATGGGATGCAGAAGACCTGGGACACTGAGCCACCCCCAGGAGTGGACAGCACCCTGCCTGTTCTTGCTGGGCCAATGCCGCAGTACCTGGCTACCTCCCACTGCTGTGTCATGGTACCCACCTCCTCCCTCATGCACAGTTTAAAATAACTCTGTGATAAGGAGTCTGGCTCGGACCTTCTATGTGTGAGAGTTGTGGGTAGGGCTAGGACTGCAGGTGGGGATTGGGGCTGCCAGGGCAGAGAGCAGGCAGGAAAAGCCACCTCTGCTCATGCCTGTGGTCACCCCTGCAGACAACTGTGGTGGGAGATGATGCTGCTGTATTCTAGCACTTGGAACCAGGGCAGGCAGAGAGTGGTGGCTGGGCTGGTGCCCCCAGCAATGCCAGAGGGATGGCCACGAGAAATGTATCCTCTGCGTGCCAAGGAAACAACTGAGTGCTGAGCCACCCAGGCAGGAGGGGGGATTTTAATTGGGTGGCAAAGAGCAGAAGGGTGGATTGGGTGTCCCCCTACATTACTAGGGTTCCTAGTGCTCAGGCAGCCCCAGGCAGCGCAGAGTGTGCAGGAAGTATGGGGGTGGGGGGGCACAGAGGGGGCCCTCAGGCAGCACCAGCTCCTGCAGGTGGATGTGGAGTGGGAGGTGACGGAGCTGCCACGGAGAAAGGCCCAGCCGGGACAGCAACTCCTCGTCCAGCACCTGCAATGGGGGTGGGCAGCTCAGTGGGATCACTGAGGGCTGTGCTGAATGCCCCACCCAGCATCCACACTGGCCACATACCTGTGTGCGGGTCGGGGCAGTCTCGGGGGTCAGAAAGAAGGGCACTCCCAGCACCTTGCCCACACGGGAAGAGTGCTCATGGTCGCCCAGGGCCGGGCACAGCAGCAGCGTCAGGTGCACCTGGAGCTGTTCTGGGAAGGCTGGGGACGAACAGGAGGAAGGTGAAATCACAGGGGTCAGGAAGCATGGCTGGGGTGGTGGAGGTGTTGGGGGACCACTCACCCGTCCTGGGCTGGAGCTGGAGGAGGGCACAGCCCCCCATGGCACCCAGCACCTGGTAGCGTGTGAGGGTGCTCTTCACATCCTTCCTGGCCAGGCTGCGGCGTCCTGGGGTTGGCACCGGCACCACCTGCAGAGCACAGCCCTCAGCACTCCCTGGGGTACACCCTGTGCCCCCAGCCCACTGGCACCCCCTTACCATGGCTCTGTCCCCCTGCTGCTGCCAGCACAGCCCAGTGCGGATCTCACCCTCTGCTTCCGCCGGGACTCCCACGGTGATGGCACTGCAGGGTAAGGTGGTGAGAAGGGGACAGGACTCCCATGCCAGCATGGCAGGGTCCCAAGGACTCACCGATATGTGGCAGGGTATTGGCCTCTGCAGCGAGCACTGGTGAAGAACTGCTGGAGCTTCTTAGTGGTGTGGTAGCAGCTGGACAGGAGGACAAGGCCAGAATACTCCCTATGGGACATGGCTGCTCTGAGATCTGGAGGGGGAAAAGCAGATCCAGCTCCACCCCAGGACCTCCAGTCTGGAACCTCCTACCATACCTGGCAGGAGCCTTCACCACGTGAAGCTCAGCAGCAAGGCCCAGGCGTCGTCTCAGTGCCGGCAGCAGCGCATTCAGGCTCAGGTCCCCAGGGCGCCCTGGGAAGATGTTGGAGGGTCAGCACCCACTGAGCCCTCCACATAGACACCCCCACCCCTGCAGACTCTCCATTCCTTTCCCATACTCACCCAGAACGGGGAGGCCCGGGGGCTTGCTCAGAGCCAGCAGGGCTCCTGGTGAGGGGAAGTCTGGTCAGCATCCACCCCCCTCACTGTCTCCCTTGCCCCCATCCTCCCCTGTCGCAGGTACCTTCCTGGTGCACCACAGAGCCCTCCAACAGCTTCAGCGTCTCCTTGGGTCCCAGCAGCCGCCTCCACCTGCAGGGGATGGAGTGGGCAGGGGGACGCAGGTGGGACTTCCCTCAGCCACCTGCCCTGCACCCCACTCTGCGTGTCCATAAATCCCACCCACCACTGTCCGCCCTCCTCTCCACGTGTGTGCCCGCACCCTCATGCTTCCCAGCCCCTCCATGCTCACACATCTGCAACCCCATATCCACAACCCCCCCACAACCCCAACCTCATAACCCCTCTGTACCCCCGCCTGTGCGTCCCCAATGTGCACCCACCAGCCCCGACACGTGTGCATCTCCAGGTGCCACACACCCCTGGGCGCGCACCCCATACACACACGCACCGCACACACAAACGCACCCCATACACACACGCACCGCACACACAAACGCACCCCATACACACACGCATTGCACACACAAACGCACCCCATGTACACACGCACTGCACACACAAACGCACCCCATGCACACACACTCCCCCTCCCCTCCCCTCCCGCGCTCGCCTCCGAGCCCCGCTGACCCCGGTGTGCGCGCTCCCGGTCCCGCGCGCGCCAGCCCGCGCACGGCAGCGGCGGCGGCGCTCCCGGTCCCCGCCATGGCGGCACCGCCGCGCCTGCGCCGAGCGGCGCCCCCGGCATCCGGAGCCGGCGGCCGCGGCCATAGAGCAGCGGAAGCGCGGGCAGAGGGTCCCGCCCGCAGGTGCGGCACGGCGGGGAGCGGCGGGCGGGGGGTGTCGCCCGCGGGGGAGTCACTCCGGGGATGTCCCGGAGGGCTGGGCCGTCACGGGGAGGGAGCCCCGGGGCTGTCACTGTGGGAGGGAGGCCTGGGGGGCTGGTGCGGGGCTGCGCTAAGCAGGCGGGCAGGGAGGGCGGCCCCCCCTGACGCTGTGCCTCCCCAGGACAGCACCATGGCCTCCCGCGGGGGTCCCCGCGCCGCCGGCACCGATGGCAGCGACTTCCAGCACCGGGAACGCGTGGCCTCGCACTACCAGATGAGGTAGGTGTCCCCTTTCCCGGGGCTCCTGCGGGGATACGGGACCCCTGCAGGCCCTGATGGCCTCACACTCTCTCCCCAGCGTTACCCTCAAGTCGGAGATCAAGAAGCTGATCTACGCGCATGTGGTCATCTGGCTGCTGCTCCTGGCCCAGATGGTGGTGGGGCACCTCAAGTTGCTGCCCCACGACCAGGTGGCCATGCCCTACCAGTGGGAGTATCCCTACCTGCTCAGCATCCTGCCCTCCTTCCTGGGTCTCCTGTCCTTCCCCCGCAACAATATCAGCTACCTGGTACTCTCCATGATCAGCACCGGCCTCTTCTCCGTGGCTCCCCTCATCTACGGGGCCATGGAGATGTTTCCCATGGCACAGCAGCTGTATCGCCACGGCAAAGCTTACCGCTTCATCTTCGGCTTTTCGGCCGTCTCTGTCATGTACCTGGTGGTGGTGGTGGCCGCACAGGTGCATGGCTGGCAACTCTACTACAGCAAGAAGCTGCTGGACTCCTGGTTCACTAGCACGCAGGAGAAGAAGAAGAAATGAGTGGGGATAGATGGGCTCCGTGAGGTGCTGAAGCTCTGCAGTTCAGTCCTGTGGGGCGGCGCTGGCGCAGCTCCGGTGGGTGGGGGATCCTCGAGGACCACGGAGTGGGTGTCTAAGCCACACCACGGCCCCGGGCTCGCATGCAAGGGGGGAGAACCCCGAGGGCTAGGGCCGTGGAGGGTCCTTGGGGTGCGTGCCCCTTCCTCTGCGTGTTGCTCTATGGAAATAAAGCACCGTCCGCGCTCCCACGCGTGTCTGCGCCGCAGGAAGCGCCGCCTGGCAGCGGGGGGGGCGGCGGGGCCGCACGTGCCGGTGGAGGAATGCAGCGGGGCCGGCCCGGGGCGGGGCGGGGAGCGGCGGCGCTCGGCCATGGGGCGCCCGGTGCTGCTCACCGCTGCCGCCGCGCTGCTGCTGCTGCTGCTGCTGCTACCGCCCGGGACCGGGGCCGCTGTGACCCGCCTCCGGGTCTCCGCTAACTTCGTGAGCATCGGGGAGAAGGGAGGTGGCGGGGGAAGGTGGGAGGCGGGCGGCGCCGCGCTCACCTCCGTCTCTTTGCTTGCAGGAGTGCCGGGCCACCGGTGAGTGGCGGCGGGGCAGGGCTGTCAGCGCGGGGCTGCTCCTGCCCTGCCATACAGGCTCCAGGGTGCGGCGGGATGGTGGGGCTTCCCCCGCCCGCGGCTGCTGGGTCCTGGAGGATGGGGGGAGGGGGGCGCTCCCGGTTTCCGGGGCACCGGGCTCCCCGCTTCCGAGGACTCCCGATCCCCGATGCTTCCTGGCCCCCGGGGCTCCCCGCTTGCAAAGACTCCGGATCTCCTGTGCTCCCTGTTTCCGAGGACTCCCGGTCCCCAGGGATTCCCGCTTCCGACCACCTCGAATCACCGAGGCTCCCGGTTTGCCAGGACTCTGGATCCCCGGGGCACCTCCCTTCCGAGTACACCTCCCCGGGACTCCCCTGGGCTCTCCCCCTTCCAAGCACTTCCAGTCCCCGGGGCTCCTGCTGCCTGCGGGACCCCCGGCGCACGGCCGCCCCTCGTATGCTCTCCCCCTGCAGCCGACAGGACGCTGAGCCGCCCCCGCTGCCGCCGCCCGTCCCGCCCCGGGCCGCCGCTGGAGCCGCCCGCCCTGTCGCTGAGCCGTGCCCGGCTGTGCCTGCCCGCGCAGCCCTGCCAGCCCTGCCTGCGGGTGCGCCTCGCCCTCCCCACCTCAGGTACGGGCGGGGGTGGCGAGGCCGGGCATCTCCTCGGCAGGGGACACACCCCCCGTCCCCCCACCCATGTCAGCACCCCATGCCGGTTTCTCGCAGAGCTCGGCGGTGTCCGGGGACTGCAGCTCACCTTCCTGGAGCTGGGCTCCAATCGGGCTGGCTGGCTGCAGGTTTGGCAGCGACGCCGGGTGTTGGGCAGCTCAACGGTGAGTCTGGGGTGGGCGGTGGAGCCGGAGGACACCAATTCCCGGAGTACCCCCACTGAACCCCTGCTTCCCGCAGTGGCAGGTGCAGTTCGACTGCTTCCCAGCAGAGAGCGGGCGGCAAGTCCTGGTCTCCCTCCGCACCATCCCAGACCGGGGCTTGGCCCTAAGCTGCAGCCATCTCGTCACTGCTGAGCCACCCGGTGAGACTGAAGGGGTTGGGAGGTGTCGTGGGGGGACGCCGGTGCCAGCTGACCCCCTGCGTGCTCTGCAGGGCCTGTCTTTACCCATGCTTGGGTCCCTGAGGCGCGGGCCATTGAGGTGTGGGTGCCCGAAGGTCCTGCCCTCATGGTGCGGCTGTGCCACCAGCTGGCCCTGGAGTGTGAGGAGCTGCCCCGGCCCTTCCACCAGCAGGTAATGGCTCTGCCCCCTGACACCCCCATCCCAGACTGGGGAACACACTCCTCACCAGCTGATGCTCCCTCCATGTTGCAGGTGCTGGTGCCGGGAGGCCATCACATCTCACTGCCATATGAGTTCCTGGTGCCCTGTCTGTGCATTGAGGTGGGTTGCCCTCCCTTGCAGCCACCAGAGCCCCTTCCTCTGCCCTTGCATCCAGCCCTGACCATCCTGCTCTGCTGCCCCAGGCCTCCTACTCCCACCATGACAGCCCAAGGAGAAAACTCTGCCCGTTCCGTGATCGGCCAGATGCCTGTGAGTGCCTTGTGCCTGCGGGGAGAAGAGCCAAGTCCCAGGGGTGTCCCTTGGTGTCTCCCTACCCCCACTGATGTGGCACCCCACAGATGGTCCCGAGCTGTGGTCCTCAGTGCACTTCCACGACTACAGCATCAGCAGCAAGGACCAGATGGCAATGGTGCTGAGTGCCAGCTGCCCCCTGCACCCACGGGCCACCCTCTGCTGGAGGGAGGCAGCAGATGAAGCCGCACCCTGTCATGACATTCCCAATTCCACAGCCAGTGAGGACGAGCAGGTGAGGGCTCCCGACCTTGAGGTGTCACAGGATGTGGGACCGTGCCGCTGGCTGGGGCATCCACTGGATCTCAGGGTCCCTATAGGACAGTGGGTGGGCATGGGGGTGCCTGCGGGCTGTGTGGGTCAGAGATGGTAACAGTGACACGTTCTCCATTTGTTCCAGGTATACATACTGGACAATGTGGATGTGCACCCCCAGCTCTGCTTCCGAGTAAGCCCCGTGGGTGGGTGGGCACCACCTCAGAAGGGGCTGGGGGGCTGTGGTGAGTGAGGGCAGCTCACCCTGCCCTTTGTTGATCCCACCTCCCCTCAGTTCTCCTACAAGAACAGCAGCCATGTGGAGTGTCCCCACCAGCCAGGTAAGCCCTATGGGCAGGACGCAGCACTGGGCTAAGCACAGCCCTGCCCTGGGGTCCCTTGCACCCCTCACCCTGTTGGGCATCCTGCAACCTCCCCTCTCTCTCTGGTGGCCGCAGAGACTGCCTGGAACGTCTCAGTGAGTGTGTGGGGGCTCCAGCTGCGCCTGCACCTCACCTCCCGCATCCCTGCAGCCTTCAGCGCAGCCCTGTGCCAGCGCCGGGGTGGGCAGTGTGAACCCGAGGCCCCACTCTACACTGTCACACAGGTGAGTGGTGCAGGGCTGGGGGGGGACCATGTTAGGGACAGACCTACACTGACCCTGCCCTTGTGCTTTGCAGCCAGAGGGCTCTGCTCCAGGGGAGTTGGCGCTGCTGCTACCAGTGCAGGTCCTGGGCAGCTGCGTGCTGGTAAGGTGACCCATGTGCTGGCATCTGTGCTATGGGGGCCCCAACATGGTCCCCCTCTTACCCAGCCCCTTCCCCAGGTGTGGCGCTCAGATGTGCATTTTGCTCGGAAGCAGCTGCTCTGTCCCGATGGTGAGAGGGGGTTCTGGAGGGGACTCAGGGGTCAGTGGAAATGGGCAGACACCCCCTTTACTGCCCCTCTCCCAGTCTCCCGCAGGCACTTTGGACTGCTGGGGCTGGTGCTGGCACTGGGACTGGTGGTGACTGTGCTGCTCCTCAACTGCCGTAGTACCTGGAGGCCAGATGATGGTGAGAAGCACCTAGGGGGGCTGCAGGAGGGACGGCGGGGGGTCCCAGGGTGGTGGGTGGCAGATGCTGTTGGATGCCAGGGTGTCCCCCAGGGGATGCCAGTAGGACACGGAGCTGAACTGTCACTGCTGTCCCCTCCATCCTGCAGGTGTCCCTGGCGGGCGCCCCGTACTGTTGCTCTACTCGCCAGACTCAGAGGAGCACCTGGGGCTTGTGTGTGCCCTGGCCGAGCGGCTGCGAGCAGGGCTGGGCTGCGACGTGCGCCTGGACCTGTGGGAAGCGGGTGGCTTGGGACAGGCGGGCGCCCTGCCCTGGCTCTACGCCCAGCGGGGCCGCGTGGGCCGCCAGCGTGGCACTGTCCTCCTCCTCTGGAGCCGGGGCAGTGCCCGGCTCTTTCATCGGTGGCAGGTCGGGATGGCCGACGGGACGCCCGGGGATGCCCATGATATCTTTGGGGCAGCCATGGCCTGCCTGCATGGGGAGCTGGGGGCGGCGGGTCGCGGCGGCGGGTGGGTCCTGGCATACTTCAGCCGGCTCTGCAGCCCCCGCGATGTCCCCCGACCCCTCCGGCCCCTGCCCACCTACCGCCTGCCCCGACAGCTGCCCGGTCTGCTGGGTGCCCTGCGGGGCAGCCCCCCGGCCCCTCGCCGCTGCCGCCGGGGCAGGGCGGGGAGCCTCCTGCATCGGCTGCTGGCGGTGGGGGCTGGGGAGGGCAGTCCCCCGCCCCGGCCCCCCGGGGCAGCCGCTGACACCTGAGTGCCCAGGCTGGACCTGAGCTGGGCATGGCTGCAGGGGGTGCGGGACTGGGCGCAGCCCCCCGGTGAGGGCAGGGGTTCTGCCAGGAAAAGGCAGGGTTCAGGTGAGCATGTGCCCGCTGCGGCGGCAGGAGGGGCCCCCGGGAAGGGGCTGCGGGGGTCCCAGCAGGACTGGCCTCAGTCATGGAGTGTGCTGTCGGGGCCGGAGCGAGCATCCAGCTGATCATCTGTGGCCAGGAGCGGAGATGCTGTCACGAGCAGGGGCAGCTTTATTCCCATACAGTGACCTGCTCCAGAGGAGAGCCCTTTGGACACCACAGCCAAGCGAGGCGTTGGGGTGATGCAGAAAGAAACTGAAAGACTGGGAGGCTCCCTGTCCTGCCCAGGCACGGGTGGCTAGAGGGGCAGGTGCCGGGCACAGCCTGGCCCTGCTCTTTGCCTCGACATTGCCAGCAGGACTTGGTCTGGGGTGGAAGCAATAAAGGTGTTATTTCACCCTGCCGTGTTGTCTCTCTAGTGTACCAGGGGGTGCCCTGGAGCGTTGGGGGCTGCCCAGTGCTCCTCTGCAGTACGGAGGAGCAAGAGGACGCACCCGGCTGGGCACAGCCTGTACCGACACGGCTGCCACACCATGTCCCACAGCCGCTGCGGCTGCTTGGGGGCAGCCTGGCACCGTGCCCGTGCCATGGAGCAAACTCGTCTCTGTGGGGCCCCAAGCCCCCCCAAGGGTGCCGGGGCACGGAGCCCTCCGTGGCTGGTGCGGGAACAGGAGGCCCCACCCCAGGGCGGTTGCTGACGCCACGCCAGGACCCGGGTGTCCGGGATCAGAGCAGGAAGCAGGAGCCGGCGGCGGCGGTGGGGCCCGTGGAGCCAGGAGAGGGGCTCTTGGGGAGTAGCCAGCGTGGGGCCGGGGCCTTGGGGTGCCCCGGCCCCACCATGCACGCATTGGGGCAGCTCCTGCTGGTGCTGGTGGTGGGGTCGGCGGGTGGCCGTGGGGACCCCCGCGACACCCTGGCCTGCTCCCAGGTGGGTTGGCGTCACCTGCACACCGGCGTCGAGAACCTGGCACCACCACCGGCCTCACCCCTGCCTCCCCCAGGGCCTCACCTGCCGCCTCTTGGGTAAGTGCCATCACCATGCCGTGGCCCCCACCCCATCCAGCGCATGGGGACTCTGCCCTCATGCTGCCCTGTCTGTCCCCCCAGACACCGATGTGCTGTGTGGGACAGAGCCCGGGGGGCCCAGGCACGGGCTGGCCCTGGCTCGTCTGCGGCTGGAGCCGGCACTGCGCTGCACCGAGCCCAAGGCCTGTGTGCCCTGCCTGGAGGCACGCGTGCGCCTGGTCTTGACACCCGCCACCAGCACCGCCACTGAGCCCCCCCTCTCCATGCAGCCAGGCACCCCTGGCACAGAGGATAGTGGTGATGGAGGACAGTGGTCACCAGCGACTGGGGCCATCTCATCCCAACCCAACGTCACTGGGCTGCTGCTGCTCTCTGGGCACACATACGCCTCATCCCGCTGTGTGGCCGTGGAGGTCTGGGCGCCTTTGAGCCCCACACTGCGCGGGCGAACCGCGGTACGTAGATACAGGGATGGGTGTCCCAGCTCTGTTAGTACCTGGGCAATGGGGATGTGGGCACTGGCATCAGCGCACCTCTGTGGCATGGGGGTCCTGTTCCCGTGCCCCAGGGGGTGGGTGCGGGCGGTGCCGCTGCCTCACCGCAGTGGGGTGGTGGTTTTCCTGCCCAGGGTTGGGTGATCTTCCGGTGCTTCGAGGCGCCACTCGGGTCTGAACTCCACATCTCAGCATACACAAACTCACGGGGCCGGCAGAGGCTGAGCCAGCAGCAGCGGGTGCCAGGTGAGCCCCAGCAGGTCCCCTGCAGTGACCCCAGCCCTGCTGCCCACTGATTCCTTGTCCCCACAGACTGTTCGTGGCCTGCAGCACAGGCTGCTGTCCCGCAGTGCCAAGGTAGGTGCTGGCATCACCCCACCTTGGTTTGCATTCCCCGAGGACAGCTGGGCAGTGGATACCAGGGATGAGAGTGACCCTGGGGGTGCTGTGCCCTGTGCCATGGTGCTGGGCAGGCAGTGCCAGGAGCTGGGTGACCTGAACTGCCTCTGATACAGTACCCAGGCTGCGGGTCTCCCCGGAGCAGAAGGAGGTGGTTGTGGAGGTGCAGGGGACTGGAGCGGGGCACAGGTACACGCTCCGGCTCTACTACAACCATAGCCATGGCACCAGTGGGCCGGGGCGTGCAGTGACCGCGGTGAGTATGGACCCCATTCCCTGACCCCCCAGCCTGTCTGTTCTCCGGTCCTTTCCATTCCCGAGAAGCCGTGTCTGTGTTACAGGCAGTGTGCTGGGAGAGGGTCCCCTGGGGGCGGATCCCCCTGGGTAACCCTGCTGGTGGCAGTTTGCCACGGGGTGACCCACATCTGGTTGCTGGTAGCAGAGCAGTCCCATGAACTATGTCCTGCCCGCCGATGAGGTGCTGCCCTGCCTCTGCCTGCAGGTGGGCATCCAACCAGGCACCGTGGGGATGGCGGGATGCCACTAAAGAGGGCCTCCAAGCTCCATATATCTCCCTCTAGCATCCCAAGGGGGCCAGCCAAGTCATGGTCACAGCATGGATACTTTTCTTGTCTCTCTCCCCACTCCCAGGTCTGGCCGGAAACCCAGGACCCACTGCGGGCCACCCTGTGCCCCTTCTCTCATGGTACCTTCACTCTGAGGCTGGGCTCTGGGGGACTGGGACACAGGGGGACCTGAGGGGACACCACACGGGGTAACACCCCTCTCCTGGTGCCACTGCAGATGCTGAGGCCTGGGAGCGACTCTGGTCACAGAGCCGGCTGGTTCTGCACACTGAGGGGCAGGTGCTGACCTGCTCCCTCTCAGCCCCCTGCGACCTCCTGGCTGAACTGGTGCCCTGCTGGCAGCCGGTACCCTCCAGACCCTGCCAACCCCTCCCTGGCCTGCAGCAGCCTGCCAGGGGGCAGGTGAGTGGGGCTCTGTGGAGCACTGGGGGCTTTGTGAAGGATGGTGGTGACAGTTAGGGTGCATCCCTTCCACTCACAGGGACCCCAGGAGTTTGGAGGGCTGCGGCCACACCCCAACCTCTGTGTGCAGGTAGGACACCTGGACTCTGCCCTAC
Organism: Eopsaltria australis; assembly: GCA_034509425.1. Classification (NCBI taxonomy): domain Eukaryota; kingdom Metazoa; phylum Chordata; class Aves; order Passeriformes; family Petroicidae; genus Eopsaltria; species Eopsaltria australis. Next base: position 1,539,534 of record JAVTVJ010000180.1, read on the forward strand.
AGCTGCCGCACGGGCGGCCCCACTTCACCCTCAGGCACTATTAATCCACTCTCTGGGGCAGGTGTGGAGCAGTGGGCAGGTCCGGCTGACCCAGTGCCTGCGGGACCGTGAGTACTGCTGGGGTGGGAGGGTGGGGCAGCCTGTGATTCCAAATGGGAGGGCAGCCCTCCTTGGCCTCCCATCGTCACCTCCTCAGCTCTCTGGCACATTCCCAGGAGTGCTGCCTGGCCACCCTGATGACCTCCTGCTGCAGGAGCATGAGGGGAATGCCTCACTGTGTGCCGTGGAGCAGGGTGCCTGCACACCCCTTGCCAGCTTCACCAGCACGGTAAAGAGGAAGGGACCCCCATGTCCTGGCACCAGTGGCACTGGTGGCACAGGGACCCCTGTGTCCAGCGGTGGTGGCACTGCTGTCTGACCTGCTGTGTTGTTGCAGGGAGCAGGGCACCCTGGGCTGCTGGAGCAGGACCTGCAGCAGGACGTGGCAGCGGGGCAGTGCCAGCAGGTCAGTGTGAGCAGCCAGCGGGCTGTGGGCAGTCTGGACAGTGTCTGACATGTCCCTGTGTCCCCCACAGCTGTGGCACCCAGCGAACAACACTGGGGTGGCATTCTGGGTCTGTCCCCTGCACAAGTGTGAGTGTTGACAGCCACGGTGGGAGAGAGGAGGGATAATGGAGGGCTGAGGGAACCACTGGAGACCCTTTTTTGGGTGCCAGGGGCCCTCAGTTAATGTGGATCCTGCCCTGCAGACCTGCGTACCCGCTGGGCACTGGTGTGGATGGGAGTGCTGCTGGGGGCTGCCTGTCTCCTTCTGCTGCTTTTGATGAAGAAGGAGGAGGTGAAAGGTGAGTGGTGCACTTCTGGGGGCTGTGCCTGGCCTGGAACCCCTCCTGGGACCTCACTGCCTCTCCTCTCCGCAGGATGGCTGAAATCCATGAGGGCTGGCTATGGCTCCAGGGGTGAGTGTGGGTTGAGCCTGGGGTCTCAGGGGGAGTGGGCAGTCTATGCCTATCCCAGAGGGGTCAGAGGGGGTCCCTCGCCAGGACTAGTTCAGGTTTGCCTGTCCGACAGGGTAGGTAGGGGTGTAGGAAAACAGAGAAGAGGGTGAGAACTCTATGGGGGGTGGGAGGGGGCATATTGCAGCCTGCGTCCCACCATGTCTGTCCCTTAGGGTGGGTAAAGGGTTGGGCAAGAGGATTGGGGGATTCATGTCAGTGGTGGTCTCAGCTGCTTCCCATTGTGGCTGTTCTGTAGCTGGGGTACAGGGTGTGCTGCAGAGCCTGGGCGACAGGCAGGGATGGTGTCCCCCATCTCAGGTGCTTCCCAGCATGCCTCCCACCATAGGATGGGTTCAGGGTGCCTAGGGGGTCCCGGCACTGATGATCCCCCTTCAGGTCCGCTGCAAGGCCGGAGGGCACTGCTGGTGCACGCAGCGGAGCCGGTGGCGGAGCGGGCAGCGTGTGCCTTGATGGCAGCTCTGCACTCCCTGGGGCTGACGGCGGTGGCAGCACCAGGGGGTGGCAGCGGGGTAGCGGCTTTGGGGCCACTGCCCTGGCTGCACGCCCAGCACCAGCGGGCACTGCGGGACAGTGACACCATCATCCTCCTCCTCTCTCCGGCGGCCGTGGCTGCTGCACACCAGTGGGACACCGGGGCCAGGGTTGTGCCGGAGTCTGGGGCTGCTGAAAGCAGCCTTGGGCCCCGGCACAAGCCTGGCCCTGATGATGTCCCCACTGTGGCACCCTGCGAGGTGTTCGCAGCGGCTCTGTCCTGTGCCATGCCAGTGCTGGCGGTGGCCAATGCGCACTATGTGGTGGCCCGGCTGGAGGCCTTGGTGCCAACAGTGCCCCCAGCGCTGAGGGCAGCCCCTGCCTTTGCGCTACCCAGCGAGATGGAGGGGTTCCTGCAGGCACTGGCAGGCCCAACTCGGCAGAGGGGCCAGCGGCTGGAGCCGTATGTGGCGGCAGTAGCCGAGGCTCTGCAGCGGGCAGTAGGGGAATAAAGGGATGACAGTGCTTTTGCTGAGTGTGAGTTCTGCTCTGAGTCCAGCAGGGACTGGGATGGGTTGGGAAGGGCTGATGGGGTGGACTCGGATGGCATGAAGAGGGGTGATGGGGAGGTATAGCGGGATGGAGACAGAAAGGGGACTGGGCTGTTTGGGGCATGAAGGGGAAGGGGGTTCATTTGGTTGGAGGGTGGATAGGGAACTGGACCCATTTGGAGTGGTGATGGGGAACAGGACCGGCTCATTGGGGGATGATTGGTAGTTGGGACAGTTTGGGGGAAAGTGGGAGAAGAAATTGGACCAGTTTAGGGTGAGATGAGGGGGAACTGGGCAAATTTGGGTACAGTGAGAGGGAACTGGACCAGTTTGGCTGGAGTGGCAGGGAAGGTGAACCGGCCTGGTTTGGCGGGGGGAGATGTTTGAGGGCCCCGCCCAGGCCAGGCGGGCCCAGGCCGGTGCGCTCCGGGCAGCCGGCCCCGCTCCGTGCGGGGTCACCGACCGCAGCCCATCCGCGCTTCCCCCGCCCCGGGCCTTTGCCCGCGGCTCCTTTAAGAGGCGGGTGGGCGGGCCCAGAGGGCGGCGCGGATTGGCTGGGAGCGGGGGGCCGGCGGCGGCGGCGCGCGGCCATTGGCGGAGGCGACGGCGCTGACTCAGCGGGCGCGGCCCACGTGGTGCGGGCGGGGCGGGCGGACGATGGGGCCGCTGCTGCCGCGGTCGCTCCGGCGCAGGGGGCCCGGGCTGGGGGGGGCCCTCCTGGGGGCTGCCCTCCTTGGGGGGGTCCTGCTGGCGGCTCACGCCGACCCCGACCCCCACCGGGACGGGGCCGAGCCGTGCCGAGCCTGCCGGGGCCTCGCCGACAGCTTCAGCAGGGTGCGGGGCGGGGGGGCACAGGAATGACGGAGGCCGCGGCGAGGGGGCACACGGGGGGTAATGGCACCGAGGGGTGTGGGGTGACACAGCCGCTGCTGGGGGGGTGCTGGGGGCGAGGGGACAGTGACGGGGGCGGCCCATGGGTGGCAGACGTGGGGGACACGGTCTGGAGGTGACAGTGAGGAGGGTGGAAGGGGGTGGAGTTATGTGGCTGGGGGGCCCAGAGACATCACAGGCCGAGGGGGGGAAGAGTGGTGACATGGCCCGGTAGAGGTATGGCTTGGGGGGAGGCACTGGTGAAGTGGAAGCACTCCTACAGCATTCTCAGGGGCACAATGACTGGGCTCTCAGGGGGGGAGAGGGTGGCAGGTCCCTGGAGGTGATGTGTCTGGTGGGACCTACGGGTAGAGGGGCTATCGGGGGTCCCATGCCTGCACTGCCACTCCCCCATGCACCCAGGGCTTGGAACGGACAGAACATGAGGGCTTTGGTGGGGGTAACACAGCCTGGGAGGAGGAGAAGCTGTCCAAGTATCAGCACAGGTAAGTGACCCCAGTAAGGGACTGGGGGAGCCCAGCTGCCCCAGAAGGCAGTCCCACACTGGCTCGTGTCCCTGCAGTGAGACCCGTCTGCTGGAGGTGCTGGAGGGTGTCTGTGCCCCTTCGGACTTCGCCTGCCACCAACTGCTGGAGCGGAGTGAGGAGCACGTGGAGCAGTGGTGGTTCCATGAGTGAGTCTGGGGACAGGGGGATGGCAGGGGGCACAGGGGGATGGCAGGGGGCACAGGGGGATGGCAGGGGGCTGAGTGCAGTATCTCCCCTCCCCAGGCGGCAGCAGCACCCTGACTTTTTCCAGTGGCTGTGTGTGGACAGGCTGATGCTTTGCTGCCCGCCCGGCACCTACGGCCCGGACTGCCGGTGTGAGTAACTGTGGGATGAGCGGGGTGCTGGCGGAGCTGGAGGGGCCCCCCTGGCTGCTGCCCCTCGCCCCGGCTGCCAGCCGGCTGTTCTCTCTCCGTGCAGCCTGTGCCGGCGGGCCCCGGCAGCCCTGCAGCGGCAACGGGCGATGCGATGGTGACGGCACACGCCGCGGCACCGGCCTCTGCGTCTGCAGCCCGGGCTACGGCGGCCCCTTCTGTGCCGAGTGCGGTGATGGCTACTACGAGGCCTCGCGGAACAAGAGCCACCTCGTGTGTGCTGGTAGGTGGGGGTTCTCCCGGTGCTGCCCAGGCACTGGGTGCAGGCAGCTCCCCCCTGCTGGTGTCCACATTGCCTTCCCTGCCTGCAGAGTGCTACCAGGCGTGCGGGCGCTGCACGGGGCCTGAGGACTCCAGCTGCCTTCGCTGCAAGAGGGGCTGGGTGCTGCATGAGCACCGCTGCATCGGTCAGTGAAGGCCAGGGGTGAGCTCAGGGCCGTGGGGGCTGTGTTCCTGGAGCCGAGGCTCAGCGGGGCCATCCCCATCTCTCCCGCAGACATAGATGAGTGTGGCACAGAGATGGCACATTGCCGAGCCAACCAGTACTGCGTCAACACAGAGGGCTCCTACGAGTGCCGAGGTCAGGAGGAGGTGGGGGGTTTTCATGCAGATGGCTCTTCCCTGCTTGGGGCCAGCCCTGGCTGGGCTGGGAAGGAGCTCTGACAGCAGCCCTGGCTTCTTTCCCTGAGGCAGACTGCTCCACGGCTTGCATCGGCTGCATGGGTGCCGGGCCAGCTCGCTGCAAGAAATGCAACAAGGGCTACTGGAGGGATGGAGCCAAGTGCCTGGGTGAGTACCTGCTGTGGACTAGGGGGCCGTACTGCCCCCTCCTCGCTGCCCAAGCCGTGCCTGAGCCCTGCCTCCCCCCCAGATGTGGATGAGTGTGCCAGTGCCGAGGAGCCAGTGTGCACAGGGGCGCAGGAGGTGTGTGAGAACACGGAGGGCAGCTACCGCTGCATCTGTGCCCAAGGCCACATCCGCCGAGATGGGCAGTGCGTTGAGGACAAGCCCCCTGGTATGGTCTAGTGCAATAAAGGGGGATCTTGACATTGGGTAGGGGATGTGGGACACAGTGAGGGGCTCTCACTGCTCAGCTGTGCCCTCCCACGAGTATTGTTCATGCAGATGCCCCAGAGAAGGGCTTCTTTGATGACGTGACTGATGACGAGGTGGTGGTGCTGCAGCAGATGTTCTTTGGTGTGATGATCTGCGCCCTCGCCACGCTGGCTGCCAAGGGTGACATGGTCTTCACCGCCATCTTCATCGGCGCCGTGGCCGCCATGGCCGGCTACTGGCTCTCTGACCGCAGTGACCGTGTCCTCGATGGCTTCATGAAGGGCAGATAGCTCTGGAGCTGCTGGGCACAAGCTGAGGGGCAGGCTCAGCTTGGGGTGCAGGGCCTCCCCCAAGCAGGGCTGGCTGCCAAGGCCGCATCCTGCACACGATGCTGTGCCCTGCATGCGTCCCCCAGCCCCCCTTAGCATAGGGTCTCGTTTTTCCTGTCCCTGCAGAATCAGCCGGGAGTACCTGATCCTGGGGGCTCCTACACAGCCCCCTCTGGCTGGAGGGGTGATGCCAGGCAGTGGAGTGTCATGTGGGGGGCACAGCATGCCGCCCCCAGCTCCTTGTGCTCTGGAGGAGAGGCCTGGCATTGTGACAGGTGAGGGGGTGGCAGGGCAGGTGTGGGAGGGAACCTGCTATCTGCCCCCAGGCTGGGGCTCCTGACCCTGTAGGACTCTCCTCCCGTGAGGCCATTTCCTGTGGGGGAGTGGGGGGCTGGGTCCCCCCATGCCCTGAGCTGTGCAGCTGGGAGAGCTGCCCCCCATCCCGCCCCTCCTCCCCACATCCCTGGGCAGAGCCCATCTCCCCTCCCAGGCTGGGGGGCCAGGGCCCCTTGTCGCTGGCAGGGTGCTGTGCCGGTGAGGGGACCCTGCTGGATGCATGAGTGTGGCTGTTGCATTTGTCCGTGGTTTGTCCGTCAGGGTGTGCCCATCTGTCTGTGTGTCCATATCTCAGGAAATAAAGCTCTGCACACTCAGCTCGGCTGCTCAGGGTGGGAATTGGTGGAGATTGGGGGTGCTGCTGCCCACTGCTGCTTTCACATGTCAACAGGACCATCTCCTCCCAGCATAAACTCTTTATTTCTGTCGTTTGGCACAAATGGAATCACCCCTGCCCAGCCCTACAGGGGCACAGGATTAGATCCCCACACCCTCACACTGAGCTCATCGTCCTCCTGTGCCCCCAGTCTCTGCCTGTCGCGGGCTCAGAGCTCAATGGTGTCGCTGGAGAGGCTGCGGGAATCCACCGCCTTGCCAAGGGCTGGGAAGGCGCGGGGACCCTCGCGGTCCCAGCCGGGGGCTCCAGCGGGCACCAGGAGAGGGGCCCGGCTGGGTGCCTCGTCCAGGGGCAGACTGTCGGGCGAGGACAGCCCATGGCGCCAGGGGTTCCAGCTGATCTTCAGTGAGCTGCTCTCCAGCGAGCTGGCCGAGGCGGTGATGGTGACAGTGATGGTGCCGGGGGGCTGGCGGGAGCCGGGCAGCTCCGTGAGCGAGCTGCAGCGCACCATGCGCCCCAAGCTGGGGGTCTTGTCAGGGGCTGGGGAGCCGTGCAGTGAGGAGCCGGAGCCGCGGCGGGGCCGGCCGAAGAGGCCGTCGTGCAGGAGGTGGCGGCGGCAGAGCGCCTGGTCGATGCTGCGGCGCAGGTCGATGGGGGACGGCGGGCGGAAGATCAGCTCCCCCAGGGACGGGGACGAGCCCTGCTCGAAGGCGGCGCAGGAGCGGGCGGCCAACATGTTGGGGCACTTGGGGCTGAGCCCCGGCATCCCGGTGCCGGCTGCCCAGGCCTCGTTGCTGTCCTTCAGAGCCCGCAGGGGCAGCTGCTCCGCCGGGTTGCGGATGAGGCTCTTGGAGATGTCGTTGGCGGGTGTCCGCTCCACACCGGTGCCACCGGTGCTGCCGCCGGCCCAGTCGTAGCAGTTGTTGGGGTATTCGGGTGCTTCAGCTTTGCGGCCAGCGCAGAAGTACCGCAGTGCCTTGGCCCAGCAGGAGTGGCCGGCGGGGCTCCGGCGGCGGCACCGGCAGCACACAGGCTCAGCGGCGGCCGCCAGCAGCGCCGCGGCCGTGCCCAGCTCGCCGATCCGCAGCCAGAGCTGTGCCGCCCAGCTGGGTCGGGAGAAGCGCCCGTGGGGCCCCAGGACCCCTCGCAACCACACAGCGCTGTAGAGCTGCAGCCCGCAGACCGGCAGCCCCGCCACCGCCGCCGCCAGAAGCGCCCGCGCCCCCGGCTGCTGCCCCGGCTCCTCGCAGGGCGCCCGCAGCACCCGCCAGCACCCCCAGAGCCCTCCCAGCAGCAGCAGAGCCCCCGCCACACAGCCCAGCGCCTGCAGCCCCAGCGCGGCTGTGAGGCCCAGCCGAGGCGGCAGCAGATCGGCGGCCCCCATCACCGCACTCTGCAGGGCAGCGACAGCCCCCAGCGCTGGCAGCCCCCGCAGCCGGGCTGGCAGCAGCTGAAGCTGGGCCAGGCGCTGCAGCCGCTGGAGCAGGAGGGCAAAGGCGGCGAGCAGCAGGGGGAAAGGGGCTGTGCTGAGCAGCAGCAGGGCCGGGGTGGGCAGGCGGCCCCGCGCCCCATAGGGATCCAGCAGCAGGAAGGTGGCCCGCAGCAGGCAGGCGGCCAGCAGCAGCCCGTGGGCCCCCCCAACGTGGGGAAGGTGTGGGGGCCGCAGGATGGCTGTCCCCGCCAACCCGGCCAGGCAACCCAGCGCCAGCAGCAGGAAGACGGCAGCCACTCCGTAGACATGGGCCTCCCAGGAGAAGCCCAGCTGGTGCTGCAGCTCGGCCCAGCGCAGCCCGGTCGCGTTGGCCCCCAGCGCCGGAGGGGCACGGCTGGACTGTGGCTGCCGCGATGATGGATCTCGGGGTGCTGGCTGAGGCGTCACCCCTGCACGTCGCCACGTGGCCGAGGGGGTCACAGTGCCGGACGCTGGGGTCTGCGTCCCTGGCGTGCCTGCAGGTAGGAAGGAGAGGGATGGTCAGGGGGGGAGTGGGGGGCTTGGTGGCACTCGGCCCACACCTGCACCCCACACTGGGCTGCATCAGCTGTGGCACCCCAACACGGCAGCGAGGGATGCCCTGCGCTGGCTGGGGCTGTGCCCACCGGCGCCTCCCGGGGTTCTCTGTCAGGACGCGCAGTGCAGGGAAAGGCACATCCCCGGTCACGTCCCCCATCCCCCTGGGGAAGCCCCCACCCACCGAGCATTTAGCGCTAATCCCTGCGGGCAGGAGTAGATTAGGGCCGTTGTCAGGTGGCAATCCTGATTGAAGGTGTCACTGTGTCTCGGCTGGGCAGCCCAAGATAGCTGCCATCTCCCCCGCCAGTCCCGACGCCCCAGGGATGGGCTCCTACAGCATCTGCATCACCTGGGTGCCTTGTCCCGAGCGTCCCCGTTGTGGGATATGTCGTTGGCTGTGGGGTCGTCTTGGTGGCATTTGGGACGCTCACAGGGCCCACGGCGCCCCGCACCTGCTGTGGGGAGCCGACGTCCTCCTCGGGCAGCAGCCCTGCGAGAGAGAGCAGAGCAGGGCGCTGACACCTGCGGGGGCTTGGTCCCCGCCAAGGGATCCTCCCGGACTACGCTGGCTCCTACCTCTGCTTGGGGTACCGGGGGTGACCGTGCTGGAAGCGGGGGGTGACGCAGGGCCGGTGCTGAGGACAGACCCTGGGGCGGGCTGGGGTCTCCGCTGCCCTGTAGTCCCAGAATCCGTGCGGGGGGCTACATCCCCAGGGCTGGTGGTGGCGTGGTTGACTGGGGCCCTCCGGGTGCTGCGCTGGTGGGACGGGAGCACTCGAGTCCAGGGCTCAGCCAGTCCCCAGAACGGGGCTGTGTGGCGCAGCCGTGGGGCAGAGCTGGGCAGAGCCGGGGAGGGGCTGGGGAGCCCTCCCGTGTCCCCCCAGTTGCCCACCGGCTGCGCAGAGCCAGGACTGGCGTGGGGACCCCAGGTTGGCCCCGTGTCTGTGGGCTCGGAAACAGGGGCTATGCTCAGTGGGACCGACTGGCTGCTGGCTGAAGTGAGTTGTGCATCCTGAGAGAGGCCCGGGGCCGCTGCGTGTCCCTCTGCCGCCGTGTGTCTCCCTGTGTGGGCATCTGCTGTCTTCGTCCCCGGCGCCAGCGTAGGGTCCAGGGCAATGGTGGATACAGTTGGCTGAGGGCTGGGGGTGCCGACTGTCTTGGAGACGCTCTGCCTGGACAGGGGCAGGCCCTGCCCTGCCCAAGGCAACCCTGGAGAGTCTGCCCCTCTGTCCGTGGGCACCTCAGGACCCAGTGTTCCCAGTGCAGAGCCGTGGGGCAGGGAGCTCTCCTGGCCTTTAGCTTCGTGTCCTTGCCAGGCAACAAGCGGCTCCTCTGTCACAGCCCGGACTGTGCTGCCATCCCTCCAGACCTTGGTATCAGCTCCTGTCATAATGGTTTCCCTCTCCAGCGGTGCCCTGGTGCCATCCCCCGCCTGCAGCGGTGGGGACCAGTGCACGGAGTGCTTGACCCCCCAGCGCTCACTCCTTGGAGCTCCGGCACCGCTCGGCTCCCCCGATGCCTCCCAGGTGGGGGATGGGCCTGGCCCCTGCTGTCCCCAGGCAGGACTGTGCAAGGGGTCCCCACCTAAGGACAGCCCTGCCGGCAGCACCCCTTGGGCCTTGGCAGGGACCCCGGTGGCCAGGAGCATTCCCCAGGTGACGAGCTGTGCTGCAGCCATGGTGAGTCCCGAGTCGGCCCTGTGGGGACGGGGGTCTGGTGAGCCAGGATCCACGGCAGCTTCCCAGCAACTCGTGCAACTGGCCGTGAGGCTGCTGTGCCCTTGGCTACTCACTGCCGAGGGAGAGAGACAGTGGCTTGGCTGTCCCTTCCCGGGTAGCCCTGGGCTCTGTTCCCAGCTGTCCCCGTCCCCGGTGGCCCCATTGCCAGTCTTCCCTTTCCCAGTGTCCCCTAGTGTTCCCCATTCCGGTGTCTCCGGTGCGGGTGGTCCTTGGTGCTTAGTGGTCCCGACCCCCCAGCATCCACGGTGTCCCTTTCCTAGTGCTCCATCCCCAAAGTCCCCTCCCCGGTGCTCAGTCCTGGCGTCCCTCCCGGTGTCCCCTCCCCGGTTCTTCATCCCCAGTGTCCTCGCCCGATGTCCTCTCCGCCGGCGGCCCCGCTCCGCCGCGCACCGTTCACCTTGGCGCGTCCCGGCCGCATCCCGGCGGGGATGCCCGGCCCGGTAGCCCGCGCTGCCTCCGCACACACGGCTCAGACCCGCCGGGCCGGGAACGGGGCTGGGACCGACAGGGTGCTGCGGCGGCGGCGGTTCCGCGACGCGGTGCGGGTTACCGACGGGGCTGCGCTGCGGAGTCGGGCCCCGGCCGGTGCGGGACCAGAGCGGGGATGGTGCGGCCACCGCATCCCGCCGACCCCGCCCGCAGTGCGCCGGGCCGGCTCCGCCGCTCGGTGCCCGGTGCGCGGTGCGCGGGCCGCGGTGCCGCCAGCCCCCTCCCGCCGCCCGCCGCAGCACTGGCGGCCCCAATACTGGTGCCCCGGGAGCCTCAGCTCCCCGCGCTGACCTGCCGGTGCCGGTGCCGGTGCCGGTGCGGGCGGGCCGGGCTCTGCGGCGGAGCGGGCGGCGGCGGCAGCCGGTCACGCGCCGCCCCGAGCCGCGGGCACCCGCGCGGGAGCCCGCCCGCACCGGGGGGGGGGCGCCGGGCCCGGCCGAGGCCGCCGGCGGCACGGGATCCGCAGAGCCGGGCACGGGGGCGGGTCCGTGGGGCTCAGCAGGGGTGGACTCCCGGGGACGGGTTCCCCGTGGTGCAGATCCTACGGGACGTGGATTCCGGAGGGGCACCAGGGCAGGTTCCCGGGGGCCAGGACACGGTGGGACGGCGGAGGGGGGATGCTGCACGCGGGGCGGGCGGCGTTGCCCGGAGCGAGCAGCGCGATGGTAGCGGGCTGTGGCCGAGGCTGGTCCCGCGGCTGCCAGGAGTGGACGGGGGAAGGGGGAAGTCGGACCCACTAGCAGGGTCCTGAGGAAGGTCTGGGGGGGCCCTACCCCACACCTGCCCCACACTTGTCTCCCAACTGCCCGGCAGGGATATGCAGCGCCCTGGCAGCCGCTGAGCTGTGGGACCCTGCCAAGGTTCAGGTAATTAGTTAATCCGCTTAATTGTCCGACTGGAAAACTGCCCACCCTCCCAGGGCTTGAGCTGTCAATGGTACAGCCACGGCGCCAAAAAGTCACACCAGCTCAGGACTCCGTCCTGCATGGTGACACCTGCACTCCAGCTCCCTGCCTGCACCCCTGTCCCTCCATGCTTGCACCTCAGCAGTGCTTGAGCCGCCGAAGCCTTGGCAAAGTCCCGTCATCACCATCGTGCTTCTCTCACCAGGCCAGCAGGGACATGTGGCACCTCAGGTCCTCCCTCATGACAGCACCTGTGTGCTGGCAGCAGCACACAGTGCCCCTCTCCTGCTCCCTGACACCTCTCCATTCCCGGGGCACTGTGTTCACCACCAGCACATGAGGCATTTCTGGTCCCCGATCCACTCCTCTTTGGGGTCAGGAGGCTGCGGCAGCCAGCTGAGCACAGGGTCCAGGAATTTGGGCAATGCCTGCACACTGGGCCCCAGCAAGCAGGCAGGGCAGACAGCTAGTCTGGGGATTAGTGCTGGGGAGGCCGCACAGGGGGAGAGTGCAGGTGATCCTACACTGCACCAGGCATTGCCAGCACTGGACCCCGCTGCAGCTGGATGGTCTCATCCTAAGCGGGCTGCAGCTGCAGTGCTGAGTGTGCAGTGGGACAGTGGGAAGGGAGCTGGCTGTGCCCTATATACCACACTCATTGGAGCACCTTTAGAACAAGGCAGGGGCACAGCAGCCACCTCCACATCCTCGGTGCTGTCAGAGGTTTCCTCCTCTGCCAAGTGACTCACTGGCAGATGAAAAGCTGAGCCCCCTGCTCTGTGCTGCTGTGCCAGCCACGTGCCTGCTGCCTGCATGGCCAGGGATGCTGGGTGGAGGATGCAACCAATTCTGCCAACCCCTGTGCCCATGGCCACAAGCTTTTGTGGCCATCGCTTTTGATCACTGTTCTCCCCTCCTCCTCGGTTGTCCCCCAAAGAAAGCTCCAAAACTCCAGTTTCAGAGTTTCAGAGAAAATTGTCACAATTAAATGGCCTCAGACAGTCTGGGGTCCAACTTTGCCTTTTTTTCTTACCACTGTGTGTGGTTTATGGTTCTGCACCATGCCCTCTACAGCTTTTCTTGGCTGTGCTGCAGGAGGAAACACCCTGGCACCTTCCCTGGTTGAAGGGTGGGACAAGACCCCTACAAACACTGATACTGGCAGCTCCATGGAGGCAAAGGCCAGGACAAACCACATATACCTGGGGTATGGCTGATCCAGCAAGGAGCCAGTGACAGTGACCTGGGAGGCAGGACCAGCTCTGCCAGGGTGCAAGCAGAGTGTCTGGGAAATCTGCTGCCACACAGCACGCTTCCATTTTTGTCCAGCAAGGCTGGGAGAGGAGCTGCCATCGTCACGACCATATTGGGATAAATGCTCTTGTTGGCAGCTAAAACTCTGGAGGAGACCCTGAGTGGGAATAGATAGAGGGGCTGTGAGGGCCAGGGTGGCACCCTGGGGCTTCATTCCATTAGCCAGGGAAGTTATCCTATGTAGGGGGAGGCATTGCTGGCTGCTCTTGCTGTTACACCTCCATCTCCAGGCATTTTGTTTTGTGCTGTGTTCCGGTGTGTTTGTGTGGCAAGGAGCTGCAGGGATCTCCAGGGCAGCCCTGCATTGCACCCCACGGCACTGATGCTCCATCTCAGGGTTCCAAGGAGCCAGTCCCTGCTCTGTCTCTGCACAGGGGCTTGCAGCAGACACCTCCAGAGGTCCCTCCAAGCTCAGCCATGTGCTGCCGAGCTCCCTGCATCCAGCCCAGGGGCTGCACAGAGACCTGCACCTGTCCTGGCCAATCCCAAAGCGTGGGGTGGCAAGCCCACTGAACAGATTTTGCCCAGCGCAGGCCGTGCTGGGGCTGCTGGAGAGGCGGCTACACAAGGGCAGTGTGAAACGAACAGCCACTGCTGCTGGCAGCCATCACCAACCCCCCTTGCTGACGGGGGGTCCCAAGGCTCTGGAGGCTCCCCATATCTGACTACCCCTCCCTTCCCCTTGCAAATTAACATCACTGAACCAATGTTAAGCTGGAAGGATGAAGGTTTCCATCTTTAAACACCAGACAGGAGCTAAAAAAGGAATCCTCCCAATTCCACAACCCAGGGGAGTTAAATACCTAAAGAGAAGCTGTCTGTTCTCCTGCTGGAACAGGACTCTGCCTTTCCCAAAACACCAACATAGAGACACTGGGCTTTGGTGAAGATGAGTTTATTAAAGCCAGAAAAATAGGGATCCCAGCCATTTGTCTCAGGATGACAAAGCTGGATAATTCGGATTTGTGGCAATATGGTTTTGTCAACACCAAATGTTTCTTTGGCTGGTAACATTTCAGATCAAAAATTAAACGTGACACAAATGCCCAAAGCAGTGGGAGCTGCCACAGTCACAGCTGGGTACCCTGAAAAGAGTTGTTCTGTGGGAATTGGGACTGTCCAACATCTCATCTGCTGGATCTGCCTGTCGTATCTTTGGTCTCTGAGAACCACGGCCCTTGAAAAGGGTATGTGGGAGAATTCCTTACTCAGCCAAGAGATACAAAAGACAAATTAAATAGAAACAAAATAGAAACAAAATAACTTCCTGGCATCCCTGAAACTGAGGAATTTCAGCCTCTAAGGAGAAGAGATATAATGGTGGAGGAACCTGAGATGTTGTGGTTTGGTTTTCCTCAGTTAAACCTCTACTTGCCCGAAGTCCACAAACAACTCCTGAGACAAATCTGAACCCACCTAATCAAAATCAACTAGAACAACACTACTCTACTAAAAACCTGAACTGTTACAGAACAAACTGACAGAGATACTACGGGTGAGAAACAGAGTGAAGCCTCTGGCCACAGAGATAGCATTATATCGATCTAGCTGAGGTGTTTCCAGTAGATCTCAGTGCCAAATCTGACTGAGCTGACCGTCTGCCCTGCCAGCCCTCTCCTCCCTGGGAATGCCAGGTACTTTGCTGCTGTGTAAATACTATGGTAACTCAAGCCTGTGGCATCTCTGCTGGGAGCAGGGAAGTAAAGCAATACAGATGCCCCCAGCTTTCCAAGCCAGGGGAGAGCCCTGCTTAGACCCCACGTAGTCCCTTACAATATCTGAAACTGGGCAATAGCACTTTCAAACATCCAGGTCTGAGTCTTGCTTCTGACTAAGCAGGTAACGCACCTAGAGGAATAAACTGCAACTGAAATAGTCATCCTGCACTAAGGGCTCCAAGCATGAAACAAACCCCTTCAATCAGAAGAGTCACAATCAAACAGTAAAGAGCAACAGGCTGTGTTCTGCTGAGCCAGCAGATTGACAGGATGTGGTTTCTTGGAGCTTGAGGGGTTTTGAAGGCTGAAGCAGCTCATTTGCTTTACACCTGTTGTGCTACACAGGGAAAGTACATCCTCCTCCGGAGAGGAATCCAAGAGATACCTTTTTACACTAGAAACATTCATTGTTTTTTTAGTTTCAAGGCTTCTCTTTCTTCTGCTTGCAGGTTGTTGCAGGCTTTTATCAGAGCGTGGCACTGGTGGGAAATTCTTTGTAAGCCTCAGCTGAGCACTGCTGAGGATCTGCTGATGGGGAGCTGCAAAAACTGGGTCAGAGTTTTCTGAATTGAGATCAACCAAGTATCTGGGAAGGGAATCTTTTCTGGAGCTTTCCAACTCAATAATCCCATTTGCCTTTCTCTGCTTCAGCCCACTGTCAGCACATCCAGAGTGTTCACCTTTCCTCTTAGTGGAGTACATTTTCTTTCTCCCTATTGCTTTTTTCCAGGACATCCTTCCTGGACTCTGTTTAGTTTTGTTCCCTACAGCTACCTTCTCCACCTTGTGGTCTGTGCACCAGTTGCTGTGTCTTTGCCTGGGTGTAGCTTTCTGTGCAGAGCGGTGGCAAAGTGGAGGCTGCTGCAGCTGTGATGGTGTCAGGGGTTCAAACCCTCGAGTGCCTCTCCTGAATGCCTTCCTCAGTGGGGTTGATAGAGGCACTTCCAGTGGTACAGGACAGTGTTTCTTCTGACTACTCCCCAAAAAGTGTCTGCCAGCCCAGCACGTGCAAGGATGGGCAGCACAGCTCTGTGTCTCCAAGCTGCATTTCACCTCCTGAAAAAAGGGATTTGCTCTGCCATAGGCTGCTGTAGAAATGGGGCTGGCTTTGTGTCCTGAGGCTGGGTTTAGGTCACCCTTAGATGTGCCATCTCCAGTGACCTGGTTCCTTCCAGGGGAGTCTCCGTGTTGCTGCCCAACAGTCACACAGTGGGAATGAGAACAGCCTGAGTAGCTGCAAACTCCCCTGCCTGAGCTGCACGGCCTATGCAAGTGCTCCTCACTCAGGACACAGTGCTGGCACAGCCCAGGGGAGGTCTGGAAAGACTTATCTGTCATGTGAGGGGGCAGGCTGGCACTAGGCACAAGTGTGTGCTGCTCAGCTGAGGTATTACTTAGCTTCAGGAAGCCAAGTTCTTTACAAACTTTCAGGAACTGGTCATTCAGCTGGGCTGGCAGTGACTCCAGACCCTCCTTCAGCAGCTGGATACTGGATCTCATATCCAAAATCTCCACATCTTTCTGGGGAAGCAGAAAGCAGAGCAGAAGCAGTAAAAAATGCACAAAAAGGCACAATAGTAAGAAAGTTTTAGGTACCATGTGTGAGTTTGGTATTGACCCAAAGATTAGCAGTTTGTATCTTCCTGTGTAATACATATCCTCAAACTGTCCCACAAAGGTGAGAGGTTTGGGACTGGAGCATCCCTGTAACCCACTGTGTGCCCCCTCTCCTAGGAACACTGCCTTCTCACACGCTGCTGTGACACATCTTTGCCAAAAACAATTCCTGCAGCAAGGCCTTTGGAGAAACCAGACCTGATCAGAAGGTCTCAGACAGCTCATTCTTATGTCTCTAACACCCACTCGTTTTCTTTTCATGTCTTTTTTCTTCTCCCTGAGACACACCTGATTGAAGGGACAAGGTGCTGCACTTATGCGAGGTGCTCTCACAGGCATGCACTGCACCATCTCCCTAAGCAAAGGCATTTGTCAGATGTGGAAGCAGTGAGTGCTCCATCACAACCTGCCACAACAAGGCACTGTTGTCTTCTTCTCTTACTGACCGGGGCTTCATCAGAGCTTACAGCACTGTTAGCCAGCGCTAGGGTAAGCCTCTGTCAGTATCTGGCCTAGAATTAGCATTTTAATATGTCTTTCATTATAACAGGAGCAGTCTGCTTTATAATCCACCATTTGAAGGCAATTTAATATTCAGTTAATATTTTGAAGAAGCAGGAGAAATTCAGAACGAGGATTCAGAATAAAAGATTAATTTCTTCACTTACGGCTGCAAGTCTCCTCTCCATCTCCAGCAGTGCCTGCTCCATTTGGCTTTTATCTGTCAAAGCTTTCAGCACCAAGCTGCAGTGACTTTGAAGAGCATCCTCCACTAAATGGAGAAATCAATAAAAAACATATTTGGTCTTTCATTTGTAAATGTGAATAAAGTACTATCAATACTATTGCTACTTCCTGCATGGCTTGGCATGAATCACCACGATTCTCCTGCTGAGATCTCCTCAAACCCTGAGCAATGAACAATGGGGTGGATGTTCAATGCAAAGCACTTGAAATTTTTAAGATGCTGCACATAGGCCAAACCTCATTTACTGCCCTCTGTTAATGTGGCAGCTGGAGAAGAGAGGCTGTGCAAAGCTGCAGAATTTGGTAGGCTGAATGCAGGGAAGGCTGAGGCTTGGTTGTCTGCCAGGTGCACAACAGGCATGGCTAAGGCAGGGGGACCCCAGTATAGCAGATCCATCCCCATATAAACAATGCTCTCATGCAACCAGGTGATGGTAAATGGGGCTTGAACAGGAGGGAGGTCTAAGAGGTTAATGGATAAGAAATGCAACCAGAGAAACTGTGTCAAAAATGCACAGAAGGCTGAAAACTGGAGGAAAACTGCAGGAAGGAATAGAGGGAAATGATGAAGGAGTGTGCAAAGAATTGGAAATTCCATTTGCTGGTCATGGGAAGAGATGGGGTCAGAAACCACCTGAACCAGCCAGCTGTGCCCTGCACTTGGTAATGGGGGCCCCAGCAGTGTCCTGTGGAGGCACAGGCTCCCTAGGAGGATTTTCAATTGGATCAAGTTGCTCTTGGCTTCAGTCAGTCTTGTTGAAAAACTGATAAAGCCCAGGGGTTTGTGTTATATGATTGGATGAGAATATAACTCCCCCTATACAGCTTCAATTACTCTTACAGAAACCACTGCTGTGCCTAATACGCTACAGGATGGGAACACAGTTTGCAGTGTGTGTGGAAGTGAAAAATCTTTAGCAATCTTGCTGAAATCTTTAAAATCATAAATTAGGACAGAGAGAAAGAGCTGAGAAAGAGCGAGGAGAAAGAGATTAACATGTCTGGTCTTTCCTGTGAAGGGTGCAGGAAGGTGTGTACAGATGGTGTGGAATGTTGGCTGGTGGGCACAAAACAGGATCCAAAGCACTCTTGCTGAAGTAAAGCACTGCCAAACCAATGGGCCAGGAGAACTGAAACCCCAGAGTACTGGAGTACAGACACCACATACCTGAGAAAAGTTGGAATAAAGCCTACATTTCAACAAGTGGCTACAAGAGCTCTGCAATTAATGAATCTTCTTTTGCTACAGATCCAAGGTGTCTGAATTTGGTGTCAGAGGAGCTGAGAGCCCATCTGAAGCTCTTTCTGCTCACCAGTTTTTATCTCAGCTCCTCGGTAAGCACCTCTTGCCCCACAGTGCTGTGCTCACAGGCTGCAGAGCTGCCGGGCACTGGGGATCCCTTCTCCTCCTGCTCAGCTATTTTCATTAAGCTTCCAGGGACTTAATTATCTCAGTGAGCTGTGCCCTTCTGTCAAACTGTAGATGGAATTGGTTAAAGAGCTAAAAACTATTAGGGAGAGGCAGGCAGAAAGCAATTGTACAGGCTTTGCTTCTGTGAAAAAACAGGGCTGTTTTAAAATTTTGGGAAGAAAGAAAGGAAAAAAATCTGAGCAATTATAGGCTTAGTAATTAGTTCTTATATGGTGCAAGGTTTTAGAACAGACTTGGAGGAGAAAAGTACTCAAAGATATAGAGGGAAATGAAATAATAAGATGGAACAAGATTTTAAAAAAGGTGGATTGTGATTTAATGAACTAAGACAAGGCAGGTGACTTCTTTGACAATGGCAACCCAGTGGCCTTTCTGTAGATTCAAACAAAGCTTTTCAGTGGAAGTTGTTATGTAATTTAAAAAAAAACAGAGAAAAAATAAGGGGATACTTAAAAAACAAGCCTCAACTAAAGGGAACACATCAGCTCTTGAGCAGAACAGCATGAGGGGACAAGGCAGCTCTGAAAGGTGCTCATCAAGGCCTTCTTGTGCGCCAAACATGCTTCAAATCTGATGTAGTCACCTGGGTGCAAAAGCCAGGGCATTCAGTTAATGAGCAAGTGACAGAAGGATGCAAATGCCAGCACCAGAGGCTACAGGTGAGACAGGGCAGTGTGGTGTGTGGCAGTGCACCAGCTCTGGCTGACAGAACTGCTATGCACCCCAGGATGTCTGGAAGCCCACACACCTTCCCAGCTGTCTATGTGTAAGGAAAGAAAGAGACTGAACTGAGACATGGGCAGACAAAAGCTACAAGTTAATTAAGTGCTTACATGGTAATCTCCTCTTATGAAAGGAGATTGAGAGTGTTTGTGTCATTCAGCCACGCAAAGCAGAGGTGTGGGGTGGCACAGGGCTGGAGGTGCCGCTCAGGGATGGACACAGGGAATGGTATTTCCTGGCACCAGGAATCCCCTGTGCCCAGCTGTGTTTTTAATTTTGCCTCCTCCGAAGGAGCCCTGCTTGGGCACAGTGCACACAGCTGTCATTTGGGAGAAGGAACCCTGCAGTTGCCTCATCCATGCATCTTCCTCACACACATTGAATTAAAATCACCTCCCAGACTTGAGTTCAAGGGGAATTTCTCCATTATTTCAGGATGCACATCACCACATGGCTTTGTCTTGTTCTCTGTAGGAGTTTGGCTGATTTCTGAGGATTGTCTGCACATATTTCAAACAATATGCTGTTGCAGACAATTTGGTTGTTGTTTTTAATCTTTTAGTGTTTTGCTCTGACAGATTTAGACTGTTTTAGAAACCTGGATATTTATGACTTGCAGAATGGGTTTGTAACGGGGGAATGAATGTTTGAGTGGGCCTTTTAGACTTTTCATCTCCTTGGTTAGACACAAGGGCTACCTGCAATCTGAGAGCAGGTTTTTTTTTTAAGGAACATGCCAACCTACAAAGAGAAGGAAAGCAGCAGTGACTGAAGGAAGAAACTCCTTTCATGTCATTTTATCACCTTCCATGTCTACATAGTGAAGACACAAGAAGGGCAGCATCTGCAAGCTTACCTTATCTTGCTGCTCTTTCCCATAGGCTTAATTTTAGCTCAGAATTATTTTTAAAACTTACTGGTTTTCCTAGTCTGTCTATTCTTCTTCAACATAGTATCCTCAGTCTAAAAATAGTCCTGCATCCACTGGGCTTGTGATCTGCACATAGGTTTGACTCAGCACAGCGTGCTGCCGGCAAGCGACCAGCAGCCAGCCTTTTGAATGCATTTCGTTTGTACGTGTAGGAGTATTCTGCAGAAAAAACCCTCAGTGCGGAGGAGGGGCACTCTCCTTCCCTCCCTGTTTCCATACCCAGAGGAGTGTTCAGACTTGTCAAACACTAATAACCGAAGTAAAAATGAGTGTTAATAAAGGCTTAAAAAAATAGGCCTTGAGATGGCCAAATTAGATCAGATCAAGGACTCTGTTAAGTCAAGTCTCTTGTCTTTGAATATGATCAAGGACTGCTTCAGAGGTTTTCTTCAAATAAACTCTGCAGCAGATAGTTATTGAATAACTTGATCACAGACAGAAAATCTTTACTCAGTTAATGGGTGACTTATGCACAGACTTGTGCCTCACTTGAGGTAATTTAAACAAATCAGTTTTTTACAATCTGAAACATTGCTGTGTTTTGATTTGCTGTATCCTTGTCTTCAGATGCTACTGTTTACAATAATAACATTTGGAATATGAAATCTGGCAAGAGATTAAAGGCTGAAGGACCTCAGGGTAGGGCTGCCACCCTGTGCTGCAGAGAGTTCCCTGCAAATCAGCCTGTACCCGGGTGCAGCTGCACTCCCAGCAGCTGCAAACTACAGCCTGAGCAGTCAAGGGAGGGAGCACCAGCCTCCCAGACTAGGAATATTAAACAGCAACTGCTTCTGATGTCTCTCTATCATCATCTATGCAGCTCATCCTGAGATTGGCACTAACAGCACAGAGGCTTTAAATAACACTTTGGAAGGAAGTTGGTTCTCCCATGCCCAGATTCAGTAGGGGAAATTGGAGGTGCTATAAACCTGGTGAGACACGGGCAGGGAAGACAGCTCTGGTGCTCAGCAGAGCACTGCATGTTCTCCCTGGGCAGCCATGGAGCTGTGCCAGAGGGTGAGACAGTTGGGCTGTCCTGGCTGCATGGCTCAGATATACTCCAGGCAGTCACGTGGCAGGTTTGTGCTGGCTTAGCCTGGGTTCTGTTCCACAAGACATCAGAGAGCACCTACATCAGGGGACTGTGGGATGAGCTGGCCCTGACCTCACACTGTGCTATAGCACACAGTGCTTCAAGCCCTGAACTGTGTGACAATGAGGTGTTTCAGTAACTACTGGAACATCCACACTTCCCCTCACCATCCATGCCAGTGTGTTTTGGAGTCTGGTTAAGTCCCTCACCTCAACAGCTTTGTCAGTCACTGCATGGCTAGTTAGCAGCTACACAAAAAAACATTTTTTTAATAAGTTTCAAACCTTTTGACTTTTCAATCCATACAGGATATAAAGGAGTCTGAACTGGGTGTCCCAGTCTGGACTGTTCAAGGTAAACAAGCTCAAATCCCACCATTTTAAACACAGTAATTTCCCTTGAAAACTTTGGGCCTGGGGAGTCTGGAAGCAAGTAATGTTTGAAAGTGCTCACTGGGCACTGGATCTTGTCAGAGAACTGCATCACCTCATACCTCATACCTGTAAGTGATGTATTGCACAGTGCTTTGTCACCCTTGATGGCAGTGTGTCAGAGGATTGCCTGTGGCACGCAGTGAGGATGCTGCTCATGTGCACTGCAGACAAAGTGCTGTGGAGGATTCGGCTGTTCTGAGATGTCACAGCTGGAACTACCAGATACCAGAACAGCAAAGCAGCACAGAGGGCTGAGTGGTGAAAATTGGCATTTGTATAAAAAAAAAAAAGAAGGCTTTGATAAAAGTGTGGGGATATAAAATTAAAATGTGAAAAATATGAAAAGAAATGAGCTACAGGAGTGGAAACCAGAAGGAAAGAGCGAATGCTGAGCGGGCAAGTCAACCAGAGGAACTGTATGTATATAAGGTGGAAGAACTGAGGTCACAGGGTCTGCCTGCCTCGTTACATCCCTGTGCATTGGACACCAAGATGTGAGCAAGGCACAGAGCACCTGTGCCACTGTGGAAGCTGCTTAGCCAAACCTTGTCTCATCTCCAGTGCCAGATAAAGCTCTATCCACTGTGCAAGCACATATGGACAAATACTCAAAAGAGAGCATTTAAAAAAACCTTCCTGCACAGACCATGCCAGCCCAACAGCATTTAGAAACGCTTTGGAAATACATTTTGAAAAATATTTTCTGTTTTGTTCTTGCCTGGTGGCTATGCAGACTATGCCAAATATGCTTGCTAAAAATGCAGCCTGTGATCTTCCTGTAAGCTTTTAATGAAGACAGACTTATTTTCAAGTTCCACCTTCCTTTGCTTTTCAGAGTTATTGGAATGTCCTGGTGCACTAGTTCTCTTCATCTTTTGCATTCCTCTCCTATCTGTGAAATTCTCCACTGCCAATGATTCAACATGTCTCTGCCATGTTACCCACATCCCAAGGTACTGTACCATCATTCACTGGCATTCAGAACTCTATTAGGTCTGAAATAAGCTCTTTATCGCCCAAGTTTTGCAATTTTATACCAGTTTTTCAAGGGAATTGCCTCTTTTCAAGGCACTAGCGTAGGTACCTATTTAGTGGGAACTTAATTATCCTCGCTGTGATATCAGTCAAATGACAGTGTTTATCTGCAATTAGCCAGTGACAGATGAACCTCCCAGAAATATAAAAAGAACAACATTGTGCAGCATGTGATGATTTTCATTATATATTCAACATTCTGCAGCATGATGCATTACAGAAAGTGCCAATTTTTCTTTTCAATTGCTTTGAAAATCTAGCAGCATGCACCTCTGGGAGGTTTCTCATTTCATTCAAGGCACATTCATTTAAAATGGATATGGAGAGGAAACAGGACAGCTGAGTAAATGGTATGGAATGAAGAAGGGGAGTCATGAACAATAGATTTGATTTTCAGTGCCATGACAACAATTTCTGTACATGAGGTATGCGAAATTAGGCGAAGTCCTGCTGCAGAATGGACAAGTTGAGGCACTGAAGTAATTAGGAGATGAGAAAATGTGTAATAGGGAACTTGCTGTGCTGGCCAAAGCAGACAGATTCTTGTTTACATTAGGGTCCCACCAAGAGCACTTGCCAGGCACAGCAAAGGAGTGTTCTTAGTACAATGAGATTGGTATTTCAAATGTACTGCCTATCATGGCCTCCAGCATAATGCATCAGACTCCACTCTTTTTGCCTGAGAGGGCTCTGTTGATTTAAAAGCTATCTGTCAAAGATGTGCTTTGTGGAAGCCACATTTTGCCACACAGTGAACACTATTGTGCTTTTGTGAAGGTCTGCTGTCTTCATCTCATAAGATACAACTCTCTTCACGTTTCCTGTGTATGTTGAAAATGGCCTCTTGTTCTTGCACAGAGTAGAGCAAGCTCTGAGCAGTCCTGACAGGGTGTTGATAAAGCATCACACCAGCATTAAAAATTAATGTACTCTCAAAGGCTCAGATCTAAGCTAAATTAGAAACAATTTCTTGAAGCATTTTCCCTCAGCAAAGATTTCTGTGATTAGCCACTTCAGAGACAGAGTTGTTCAAAAGTATTTTACATTATTAGCTTTTCTGGAGGTCATCCTTTTATCATGGCAATAGTGTGCTTCACAATGTGCTTCTCATTCAAGAAATGAGCGGTACTAGTTTTGTTTACATCCAAAACTTAATCACTTCAAGCACAGAGAAGCAATGGAAGACTTCAAACTAACATGTGAAAATCTGAGAAAGCCCTGAAAACTGAAACTGGATACTCAGGATATAAATATCTAAGTTATTTTTATAATGTATTCCATTAGTACTCCAGATAGTCTAAAAATGATCATACTCCAGGCAAAACACAAAAACAGAAGTGTGTTTATCTATTTGGGCACAGTGTCTAACCATGCAACACCTAAGTACAAGAGAACAAGGAAAGGGAAAAAATGAGACACTAGGAATGGAAAAACTGACAAGTCCATACCATGGATAAGTCTTATTTTCTCTCTTCCTTTAGGGAAAGCAGCTGTGAGTGGCATGACTTTCCAGTTCACCCCAGCCTGCAGACAACACGCTGACATTTGGCAGTTTGACTGTGCCCTCTGCTGTTAACAGCAACACAGGAAGGACTTACATGTCTTGGAAAGGGTTTTTAGGCAAATCGAACTGGATTTGAGTTTGGAATCAAATGTTTCTTCAAACTTCTCGAAGCACACTTGCAGCTGCAAAAACAAAGGTAAATGGGAAAATTAAAACATTGCCTTTCTTTGTTTGTAAAATCACAGCCCCAGATGCCACAGAACAATGACCACAACACATGGAATGGAACAGGCTGAAAATGGTTGTTTATCTGTCACTTGAAATAATTTGCCCAGCTGTTGGTTGCAACCCCAAAGAACTTCTGGGATGGCTCAAAAGGCTCATGAAATCTGAACAGATTTCAAAAAAGAGATACTAATCTGTAAAATAGGATTAATAATAACTAATAAAATTAATTATGGAAGTGTTGGGGGAGAGACTTTCACCTTCAGACCACAATGACTAATCCTGAGAGTAGACTGCTTTCTTCAGGCAGAAGGGAAAAAGAACTGATATTTGCAGACCACCACTACAGCTTGTTTTGCTCCAGAGACCCAGAGAAATTCCACCACTGGCTCCGAGGCAAGTCCCTAAAGACCTTGACCCTAAGGCCACAAAGGCAATGGTAAATGCAAAAAAACTTACAATTGTTGGTTTAAAGTATTTGAGTGCTTAAGACACACAATGTAATATTTTAGATACTGGCATAGTAAAGGAGTGAAAGTGAACACTGAATGGTCTGTAGTATTTCTAACTCTTCATTATTTTACATTCTGGATTTGAAGTAACTTACCTCTTGAAGCTTGTCTTTGATGCTGGAAATAAAGGAGCTTAGGACTTCACTAAAATGGAAAAAAACCAACAAGTATGAACCAGAAATAAGTTACTAAAGTGTACAAAAACTGAAAAAAAAATCAGTGTAAAAATGAGACAGAAAACACTGCAAGGCATAGTGTAGGATGTAATGTAAGCACGGAAACATGATTACTTCAGGGGGCATAATCCTTTGAAGTCACCTCAG
Organism: Eopsaltria australis; assembly: GCA_034509425.1. NCBI lineage: Eukaryota > Metazoa > Chordata > Aves > Passeriformes > Petroicidae > Eopsaltria > Eopsaltria australis. Next base: position 1,564,195 of record JAVTVJ010000180.1, read on the forward strand.
TCGTTTTGGGAAAAAATGGACTCTGCAATGTGAGGTAAGAAAAAAATACATATACACACGTGGCCATATATGTCATATATATGAAGTTACGGGGTTTTCACTCTCAGATTTTTGTCCTCTCTCTCAAATTTTTAGTTGGCATTTGCACAACTGTCCATTAGCTTCTGGGGTGTGATCACCATGTTATCTGCTCCGGAAGGACCCAGCCTGTGCAGTGACGTGCCAGTTGCTGTGATACACGGGTATTGTGTTTGGACTAAAATAACTGTGGGAAAAACACGGGAAAAGCTTCAGCATCAACAAAGCCCAGGCCAGGAAGAACAAATACAGCAAATCCTTTCCTCCTGAGATTATGCCTGCGGTTTCTGTTATCTGTCCTTTTAAGTTGAGCCAGCGTATCAGGAACCAGGCTATATTCATGATTAACCTGCCACACCAAAATGCACGGCTGGTTGCTAAGCAAACTGATAACCTTTTCCTCTCTGAAGATTCAGGTCATTTTAAGTCAATCATTTGAGTGATCTAAATTACAACAGCCAAAAATATACAGAGGCCAGGTAGAATCTAGTTATGAGAATTAGGCAGTGCTTCTGAAATCTCTCTGGCCTTATAGAAAGGAAGATACTAATTTTCTTAGTCAAACTTGTGGGGGATATAAATTGATAAATTACGCACTTATCATTGCAAAGATAATATAGTTACTTCTAAAAACAGGCTTCTAATCTGGGAGCAAGTCTGGAGTGTAGGAAGGAGCATAATCCACTTAAAGAAAAAATAGAGAATAATTATGAGTGATGCCTAAACATTTAAAACTACTTTCTCATTTCATTACAGAAATCTTCCTCTAATAGACAATAGAGAATAAAATTTTGCCTTTTCAGAAACGTACTGTCCATTGAAAAGGCAAGAGAGGTACATAGTCAGATTTGATCAAAGGCTTTTAATAAAAACACGCTCCACTTTAGATGTTACATTACAAAATGTACAGTGCTAAGAATTATTTATAGGTGCACTGAGGCATTTACCATATTTCATTTTTGAGCTTCAAATTGCTGGCTTGTTCCTTAAAGTCCTTCAGAACCTACAGGTACGTGTAATTATTGACATCCAACAAAGAGCAGATGCAAATTACATTAGCAAATAACATTTGTCTGTTACCAAAAAAGCAATACATAAAAGTCTTGTATGGAAATAAAATTCTAGAGATATGTGCAGGTCTATAAAGATGCAATCTGCACACAAGTGTGTTTGGCAATCCCCTCATCTGGCCCAAATGTGAAGGCCATCCTCAGAGTCCCTTTTATCAGTCCCCACATAGTCCATAAAATTTTGAGAAATAAGGGTTTTCATAGATAATCAATAGAGAAAAAAGAAACAATGTTGATTAGATAAAGAAGGACAAAGGTAAATTCAGGTTAGAATTTTACTGTTCCATGGGGCTTATGGCTGAACGTGTTTCATAAATTGCTAATAAACCCTATTCTCTTACCTTGTGACTATTTCAAATTAGAAATTATTTAAAACTAGAAAATGCTTTTCTTGGAGAAATATGCAGCTATGTAATGTATGATTTGTAAGAGAGGAAGAAGAAGCTGCAGGGAGTGATAACCACCAGCACGGAAAGAATTTCCACTGGATGTCTACGTACCGGTCATATTTGTCCTTTATTTCCTTCTTGTTCATTCAAAATTTTCCAAGACACTTCTTATTCTTCCTGAACCAAAATTAAGAGAACCTTTTTCTCTTATTTCTTCATCAAATAACTGTGGTTTTGTCTGGTATTTGGTAAAAATGCTGGGCTCACTCTGTGACACAAACAAAATACAATGGTTAAAGTAAAAAAATAATCAGAACATTAATTAGAATAAACCATTTGTTTATCTAGTGCTTTGCAGACAGAGATCACCATGATTGGACATGACAGATTAGATTGGATGAGGAGATTAAGAATTTTGTGAGATTATTCCTCATTTAGTATGCCTAGTTAGATCAACTCCCTGCAGAACTGAGACCCAGCCCAAATTCCTTCAGATGCAGGCTTTTCTCTCATCTTGAGCATTTTCAGTTTGCTACAATTATAAGGTGTGCAGTTTTTTTCCCTTCTATGTTCAAGACAGAGACTATAAATGTATTCCTGGAATTGTGAAGAAGTTCAAGTTGCCAGTAGAATCTCCCTGTACAGGAATCTAAAAAAAAATCATATTGAATTTCCTGGTGGATGACATCATTTTGCTGCCAACTAGCAACATGGACAGACTGTAGATGAGTTTCTCACTTGCTTCAATACACATTTTAGAACAAGAAATTTAATATTAATATGAAAGCTTTGTTCTACAAAATTTCTAGACACTGTGTGATAAAATGGAAATGCCTTTTCCTTAAAATGTAAGAAAATGCAAATTCCATTAATTTTTTTCATCATGAAAAGTGAATTTCCTATTTTGTGTCTGATGAAAACTGCTCCTAGGCAAAATATGACATAGGACAGCAGATAGCATCTGAAACTGAAGGACAGCCTGGAGCCTCCAAGCTGTCACCACTGCTCTTTCCTAATCTTTGCTCCAGGTGTGTTTATTCAGATCCGGTGCTCTCTCTTAGCAGTGCAGGAACTATTTTAGTGGAGGCTGGTAACATCAGAAACCACGAGCTGCAGGAGGAACATTGTGAGTGAAGAAACTCTTCATCCCTATCCAAAATCATCCAAGCATCTGTCATAACAACACTGCAGCAAGGTCACTGTCAGTCAGGGAAGCAAACACTGAGTAGCTCTGCCATTCTTGAGGAAAGCTAAGGAAGTGAGACACAACATTTTTGAAAGAAAAATAGATGTAATATTCTAACTTGGCTAGGTAGGTGGTCTAAAGACATTAGCTTGAGAATAATTTCATGTTATTTTAGAAACTTAAAAAATGTAATTGAAGAAAATAATACCTATCCCAAAAATAATTTATAGCAATCTGTTATAAATACCAGGTTCATCTGACCAGGCTGCTACTTTGTCTTGTCACAGTAAGTATGTGTATGTAGGAAGAAGATAACTTGATTTCAGCAGTTACTGACATTTGCAAATGTTACCACCTGATTTCAGCATTTTCCATCAACTTTGAACGGTGGCTGTGTGCCTGCACAGGGCTGGCTGAGAGCAAGACTCACATCCTGGGAGTTGTGCTGTCCCAGCTGCGTGCCCAGCTCCAGCGATGCTGCTGCTGCTGCTGGCACATTCTCTGGGCAGAACTGGGAGCCGAAGAGCAGCTGAGAATCACTCAGACTCGAGTAATCACTGGCTGTGCTGCTCCTCATGGAATACTTATTAGGCCTGAAATGGTGCAGAGAGGGAGGTGAATGAGTCTGGAGCAAGTAAAAAGCCAAACAGAATTCCCCACATGGCCTGCTGGAACTGCTTTATTGTGGCCCACCCCAACATGTTAATTTTTACTCCCTGCTTGGAAGATGCTGTTCCTACAATGGCACAAGGCTGAATTCTAAGATAAACCAGACGGGTTATCTTAAACTACCACATCCATACAGAGTGTGATAGCTCCACATTCACCTTATAGGAGTGAAGGTGTTTCTCCAGCATGTCCTGCAGACAGAAGACCAAATCCAGGACTGGGCATCTAACACAGCTCATCCTACCTGCCTTGTCCATCAGTCTTAGTTAAAGAGACACCTTAGACTTCTGGCAACTGCTGGGTCTCTACCTTTCAGCTAATCTGGGTAACAATTTCTCTTGTAACCCAGGTGTTGTTTCAATTAATTGGAAGGCAGTTCCAACAGAATAAAACATTCTGACTAATAGTTGACATTTCTTGGGCATTTGTTCTCCAGATGCCTTAAGTCTGACACAGTAGAACAACAAATAAATAGAGGTAGCATATGGCTGGATGAACTGATCTGAAATCTTGGAAGTATTTCAAACATATTAACATGCCACTCAGAAGTACTTTTCTTTCCCTTAGGCGTTACTCAAATAAATCTTTCTAGATACCCTTGGTTTTGTGTTGCGTAGCTCTGATTCTACTCATCTTCAGAAACACTCATACTCCTCTCCTGCTTTATGGGCTAGGCTTGTGGTGGAGGACCAGCTTCCCTCAGACAAGGGTTTCCCTGCACAGCTGCACTGCTTCTCATTGTGTTGGAGGTTGGCTCCAATTTTTTTTGTTAGCAAAAATGCATACAAAGGACTTACTTCATTTTTCACAAAGAATTGTAGAATGGTTTGGGTTAGAAGGGACCTTAAAGATCACCTAGTTCCAACCTTCTTGCCATGGGCAGGGTCACCTTCCACTATACCATGTTAAAGTGCCATCCCTCCCAGCCTTGAACATTTGCAGAGATGGGGCATCTACAGCTTCTTTGGGCAACCTGTGCCAATGCTTCGTCACCCTCACAGGAAAGATTTTTTTCATAATAATTGATCTAAATCTACCCTCTTTCAGTCTAAATGATCACTGTTCCATTGCTCCACATCCACAAGGTCTGGCAGAGTGTTTAGGTTAGGACCAAACACAAAAAAAGGCTGTGACAGGTTTATATTCTCAGTTCTTGCTTTTTTTGAGCTACCAAGATGGAGAGATGTGTTGCTGCCTTTGGAGCTGGGAACTAGAGACCAAAATTAATGAAAATAATTAATGAAAATTTTACACAAGATTTTTGTTCTATATCAAATGATACAAGTAAAGGAGAAGTAACAGGAGAATAACTCATGTGTATAAAAGAGATGATCACCCCAACATTTATTAGCAGTGACGTGTTTGGTTAATCCCTAGTTTTGGAAGGAGCCCAAACATCATAGACACAACAGGGAAAGGATTTAGCAGCAGTACTTGAACTGCTCAGTCTCCATTATATAGTAGTGTCACTGACAATATCATATTAATACTTTTGGCTTTAAGCTCACTGAGTACACTGAGCTGCAGGCAAAAATAGATGAGGTATGGGTTTCTGGATTCTCAAAAAGCCTGATAAGTCTGTTGGAATTCAAACCTTCTCCTTTAATCCCTCTCTGGACCCCAAATCTGCTAAGAAAAAAATCTGAATACAATTTTACTTGCACAGCTTCTTGTTTCCATCTCAGCTAAGCTTTGTAAAAAAATAAATTTTCTTAATCTACAGGCGGTATGCAGGGGAGACATGAGCACATGGGCTGCCATGACCCCACACCGGCAGAGCCTCTGCCTGCAATGTGAGTAGCACTTTCTTCTGCACCAGTTTTCTAAGTCCTCCTGTCTTCCAGCCAAAAAAAGCTCCTTCTTAGTTTGAGGAAGGGTTTTTATCATCTTTAGATGCTTTACTGTTTTGACAAACCCCCTTTGAAAGTGTCCAGTACAGCTGGTGAATTTCACACCCCACAATATGCTCGTTTTCTCAAATCCTTCATGTGTTATTCAAGCCCAAGCCCAGGATTCTTATAACAAAGATTTTATGAGGAGTATTGAGCTGAGAGGACTTTATGAGCCAAGTGACTTCCTAGGTTTACTCTGCACTACAAGCAAAGGCAGCTGAAGGTTGCTCTGGAGCCCAGTTTTTCTGTCTTAAGTCCACTACCTCAGCAGTTGGTTTAGGAATGATGGCACTTTTGCAAATCCGAGGGGGAGGTGAAACAGATGTCTCTTTTGAATACACTCTTTCTCCTGAGCAATGGATTTCTTTCTCCCTTGCTTAACACTGCTGGCAATTTATTTACTAACAAGACCATCTGGGCAAGCCATCAGCCTGGCCATGCTTGGCCCAGGTCTGTCACTGATGGACAGATCAGACAACCGTGATCACATGTGGGATCAGATCCGTGATCAGGCAACTCCAGCTCTTCTAACCACCTGGCCATTCCCTTCAGAATGCCTGAGATGCAGAGATGCGTGTTCTGTCCTAAATATAAACCCTTTCCCATAAACAGCGAGGAAACATCCCAGGTATGCAATCCCAGTTAGCAGTCCCTCTTAAGTGATGCAAGAAGTTTACCTCAAGAGAACTTCTGGCTTTCTGCTAACACGAGCCATGCCCCAAATCATCCGTGTGTTGGTGCCCGTAACATTCCTTTGGTACTAGCACTAGCATATGCATCCAAAGCAAAATCAACTTTAGATATGCAAAACAAGTTCTTGACAGCTCCAAAAAATTGTAAATCATCCTCTGCTGACTGATGGTCAAATGATTTCACTTTCCTACCTAACTTTAAGCAAGCAATTGCAATATTGGCAGCTCCAACCCTTTCTCATGATATGAGCGTGATCTAAAAAATCTGCAGTGTTCTGCATATCTGGGGGGTCAGCTAGATCTTCACAGTCTCTGTTTCCTGTTGTCAGTGGAAATTCCCCCTTTATAGGAGAAGTTAGAAGTTTCAGGAGCTCCTTTCATTTTTCTGATTTCCACTCCAAACATTTTAGCACAACCACGTGCAAACATTCACCTTTCATTCAAAGGTTCTTCCTTGCCTCAAAACAAACATGGCATGTGATAAATGCCCTCTTCTTATGTCTCCTAGATGTTCCAGGGACATTGACAAATTAAAACTTTTAAACTGCAAATTGTCATAGGTCTCACCAATCTTTTTTTTTTTAAACTGGTGTTCATATTCTGTTGTTTGGATGCGTCCTAATGTGCCAACACCAAGGTTTAAGAGTCATCTGAAAAAGCAAACTGAGACTTCTGCAATTTGCAACATAACGTTTATCTGCAGTGCTGCTATAAGTGATTTTCTCTGGTTCTGTCATCCCCACTGAACCTGTGCCAACATCCCTCTTCTTCTCAAGCACTGTGGGTGAAGCTCACTTATACCTTTCTGACACATTTCTTCAAAGTGCAGTAAAGCCTCTTTCCCAAAGAAGAGATCTTTCTCTCCTAGTAGCAGTATCTTGAGTAGGATCAGGGCCATAAAGTCTCTCTTCTCCTGATTCCCCTCCAGAAAATTTTACAGCCCTTTCTGCTACTCCTCATTTAGGGACCAGGGCTGAATCACAACAAATCCAGTTTAAATTCTGGGAGCTGCTGTTCACCTGCTCTTCCTCCTGGCTTTAGCCTGTATCTATAGGAACTGTCTCTAGCTCTGCTATACTGATCTCATCCTCACTATCAGCTGCCTGCCAGTGTGCCAATGTGCTCAGCAAATGAGCAAGGATCAGCCTTGGCTTTGGGTGCAGGGGAGCTGGAGGGGTTTAAATCAAGGAGTTTTAGCTGCTATTGCAGCCTCCAGCCATTTGCCATCTCTTTGCTGGAAACATTCACAGTAGAAAATTATTCTTCTGCTTCCTGTCCTCTGGAATGGTGCGACCTACTTGCTGCAAATAATTTGCACCACATCCTAAAAGTAATTTCTGCAAACAGATTCTGGCACTGGCCCTAATGCATTAACCACGATGAAATCCCTCTCAGTTATTCAGCTCAAATACTGCCTACAGTTTCCAGATTTCAGGTTCAAAATCACTCTGGTCTTATTTTAATTTCTCAAGGTAATTTTTACTTTCTATGAGTTTATTCATTATTCATTCAGCTGTGATTCAATACTGCCCAGACATTCTTACTTTGGAATCGATGTTAGCCCTTTGTCCTGAGCTGGTTGCTGGTTACAACAGAGCCTTTTCCTTAAGAGGAGATTGGGATTTCTGCAGAGCAGCCCTGTTTGCTCCCACAGAATACATCCCCAACCATTTTAAAAGTTAGGCATCTGGAGACAGGGATTTCTTTTTGCCACCCCCCTTCCCCCCCCTCTAGCCTGAAGCCATCTTCCAGCCTGCACTTACAGCCCCAGTTTCTCATTCCTGTGAGGCTCTGGAATTTTACAGCTGCTCTCCTGATCTTTGTCCTGGCTGTCTCCTGCATTTTCTGCTTGTTCTCGGACCTCAGTACAACTTGAAAATATGTGACCTTGTGATGTGGGATGGTATTTCATGGGATAATGGATTGAATGAGGTTTTTAAACTTGGAAGTTATTCTCAACAGCAGAAATAAATCGTAGAGAGTAGTGGCCCAAGTAGGCCTTAACTTCAAGTGTCCATTTTGAATGCCTCTTTGATATTTTCATAATTTCTTGGCCTTACACACTCTCTGGCAGGTTTTTTGCTTCTTATGTCTTCGAAAGTCAGTATAGGAGTAGCTTTTATGCATTTAGCAAGTTACTTCTTTTCTCATGGTACAAGAAATTTCTTATAACCTCAATTTAAAATCAGAATAATCAAGTCTAAATAATCTTTCTGCCTCAGGCAAGCATTTAACCCTTTGGGCTGAACAGTTTAATTTATTTTTTAATGAAGTTTCTTATTACTACTCCAGTGTTTTTGTTTTTTTTTTTAATTAACAGTAGTGGATTTTTTTTGGCTTCTGCTGCTGCTGCAGAGATACTGACTCCAGTTCCCTACTGCCACTCTCACGGTAGCACTACAAGAGTAAATAGTCTGAACATGAGTCTTGTGCTCAGTTCAGGGCCAAGGCAAGATGTGTCTCTTCTCCTTCGAGCTCCCTGGCCGAGGCAGGTATTGACAGTGTCTGAAATGTACTTTCAGCATCACACCCCTGTGATGCTTATCCAGTCAATCAAAGGCTGATTGAAGCTTTTGTGGCTGCTGTTCTCTCATCCTCTGTGATCTCCCTCTGCCAGCCCTCCTGGCTAGGCAGGCAGCAGCACTGCTCTAATGTGGCACTTTCTCTAATGAAGGCTGGCATTTCAATCCATAAAACCTGTGTCCTTTGTCAATACACTTCAATTGAGCATAAGCTTTCCCAGTATAGCTGTCATGTGGCCCCCTTCCACCCTCTAAAATAACTGGCACCCTGATATTGTCCAGTCTGATAATCTTCCCTCTGCTGCATTTCTAGTATCTCTATTATGCCAATATTTATACATAAAACCAGGTGGAATAGGGACTTTGGGTTCCCACACCCTATTTCTCAGGCTGTTAGGGTTGAAGAGAAGCACTTGTGTGTCTGAGAGATAACAAAACCCAGAGCAGTTTTGGGCTTGTGCAGAGCTGTGGCTTTGAGGGCAATGCATCACTGGAGCACTGTGTTTCCTGGGGACCTGGTGGCAGCTGCTCTCAGAAGTAACACCCTGACTCAAACTTGCAAAGAACTCACGGAGTGAGTCACACTTTGCCTGGATTATATGCTGATTTTGTTTCATTTTTAAAGCTCCCTGAAAGAGTTTTCTGGGGATTAAACAGCATACCCTGCTGTGGTAGGTAAGGTTTCTAGTAATAGAAGTGAGCCAGGGAACAGTAATCAACACTTTCCCTCCCTATTTCAAATACACACATTCACATGTTCCTGTGGGAAACTTTTCTGTCCTTTAGAGAAAGTTAATTGTCCACAGAAAATTTTCTCCCCCTTCTTACCTCCTCCAAAAACCCAGCTGCATTTCCAGTAATGTTTTATGCCCTATTTGACCGTTTTGAACTCACTTGCAAAAAATGTGGAATGCTGAGGAGTGGGTGTTAAAATCTTGCCTATATTTCCTTCCTGCATTAATAAATGAGTTAAAAGGGAAGACATTGTAGGTGATAGGCTACTTTGGAGGAGGAAGAAATTCAAGTGATCCCTTTCCAAACAGGCATGTGTACTTCTTCCACTCATTTCCTTCCCTGTGGCACAACTCCACAGAATTATTTATGTAGATTTAAAATATATCTTATGTATCTTGTATATAATATAAAAATGCAATTATATATTTTATATATAATATTGTGTCTTTCTAATATATTCTCTACATTTTCCCTTCTCAGTCTCTGTCTGGAAAGAAAGCCACGGGTTTTCAAACTTAGAAACACTGAAAACTAACAAACCCCCCCCAAAACAAACAAAATAAATCTGCAGGCACCAAGAAGAAAATAGAGTTAAGCAATGCACAATTATAAAGACAAAACTATGACAGATATAAATAAATTTTTCCCTGAATTGGCTCCCCTTTGCCCCCTGCATCTGTGCAAAATTAAATTAATTCATATCTATATGACAAGCATTTTTATAATGGGCAAGAAAATTACTATTATGTTTTCATTATCATCCATCATTGTGGTGACATCTGGCCAAAGAGACAGTATGACTAAAACTGTGAATTTGAGCAAGTTAGTTATGTAAGTGGGTTATTTAACTAACAGAGGCTCAGAGCACCAAATTCGTCAATTAGCTTGTCTGGAGTCAAACAGACTTTTTTAGCCATGTGATACAAAGGATGCTCTGAAGTACAAATTGCAGCTTGTCTTACATATTTGCCCCCCAGATGTTTACTTCTGAATATTTGTTGTTTCACTGTAGATTGTAGATGTGGGGAGTTCTAGCTGCTCTTTGGCTTCTGCTGAGAAAAAAACAAGCCATGTGTATAAAGGCAGGATATGGAATAATTTTTGAGTTACATAACATGCAATAATATTGCACATCACGATTCATTCTATCTGCCCTCTGCACAGGCAAGAGGAACACTTAAATTATCTAATGAGATGAGGACAGCTCACAGGGCTTACCTAAATACACCCTGAATGGACAAGGGTACAGCTTCCAGCCGATGCTGATTTTTACAGTCCCAGCAATGGTGGATCTGTGGCAGTGCTGGCAGGCTGGGGGCATAAACAGGATCCCAGGGGAGGCTAATGAATTCCCATTAGATTTCCCTAATTAGCCACAGTTCAGTTCTGGGCATCTTTCACCTCACCGCCATCACCCCTGCCAAGTATTTGGTTTTACACCCCATCCCCTCTCCATCTCCCCTCACTCATGCTCACCCGAGGGCTGTCGGTGTGCTCAGCATCTCCTTGATGTTCCAGACGTTGAAGTTCATGTTGGTCTCAGGGCTGACACCCTGGCAGGGCGCCTCCAGCCAACACCATGGCCCTGGCCCTCATGGCCTCTCCCTGCCAGCAGCTGCCATGGTGCCACGGTGCCCTGGAGGGAGGGGGCAGATGGAAGATGAGCAGCCCCACTCAGGGCACTGTCACCTGTGTGCTGTGGCTGTGGGGACAGCCCAGGGGGACACGGCCTTGCAGGCCCAGGGTAGGCCTGACCTGGGGCCGTCCACAGGCCTGGGATGCAGCCGACCACTGGGCCTGCAAACCCTGTGGGGCCTGAGGGGCCTCGGTGCCCTGGGGCAGTCCCTGGGTCTCACCCCAGGGCTGGGGGCTCCTGGATCTCACCTCAGGGCTGAGAGTCCCTGGGGTCAATCTGGGCCTGAGCGTCTTCGGGGTCACCCCAAACTGAGAGTTCCTGGATTGCACTCTGAGGCTTGAGAGGCCTGAGGGTCCTGTGGAGGTCTCTGGGTCTCATCCCAGGGCTGAAGGTTACTGCATTTCACCTCAAGGCTGGGGGTCCCTGGGATCAGTTTGGGGCTGAGGGTCCCTGGATTTCACCTCAAGGCTGGAGGCCCCTGGACCTTACCCTGAGGCTTGAGATACCTTGAGGCCCTATGGGGGTCCCTGGGGTCATCCTGGGACTGAGTGTCCCTGGCTCCTTCCCTGGAGCTGAGTCACCTCATGGCTGAGGGTCCCTGGATCTCACCCTGAGGCTGGGGGGGTCTCTGGATCTCACGCTGTGGCCATGGACCCAGGATCAGCCCAGCTCCAGTCGCTCTGCAAGCCAGCCCTTGCCCCTCACCTGGAAGCACAGCCCTGGGCACAGGGAGTCATCACAGAGGAAGAGAAAGCTGAAAGCTTGGCACCTGGCACACTGAGTGTTGCTCCCATGAGAGCATGACAGCCACAGCACCCATTTCCTTCATTTCCAGAGGCTGTGTGGTCTCTCATGTAAATACCTCTGGCAGAAATGCAGAAGGATTTAATTTCACCCATCAGGAGTATGACAAAAATAACCACCATCTAAACATTCCCCTGAGAAACATTCTCAAATATGGTTTTACTGGACTTTTTGCCTTGTGGTTCCATAACCCCCGTATTTAGGAATGTGAAACAGACATGCTTGCTTGCCTATTTTTTCCTCCTTTAATTCAAAACTATTTCAATACTAGTTAAAACGTTTGTTTCCTGGCTCTGAAGATACTCCATAACCACTAAACCCCTGCAGAAATAAGGTTGACATAAATTCATGGATAGATCAGGAGAATTACTCACATTCTCCTTTATTCTCTTTTGCCTTTAGTATTAAAGGCAGCCCGGAGCTCAGGGGTGTCAAAAAAATGGCTTTCTTGATGTATATGTCTGATTCCCTAATAAAATCTCATGTAGAAAAAGCTTTCACTTTAGATTTAAAAAAAGAAAAAATTCTGACCTTTTACCCATAAAAAACTTATTGGAGTGATTTCAATGCATTGCTTTGCTTGACATTACAGCACTAGAGTTGGTTTAAATAGCTTGAATTAATCAAGGCAGCTTGATACCTCCCAGCTAAATGAGAAGGCATTGATGGATTGATTTTCTAGGACTGGAGTGAGGAGTTGCAGCTTGGACCACATTCCTACTTCAGGGATGAGGTAGTGGCTGGGCTGTCCAAGGCAGCCTTGGGCTGGCAGGCAAACCTCCCTCCAGAGTGCCAAGCTGATGAAAATGTTGAAGTTTATTGTGATTTTTAAGTAAATAAAAGCCTTGTTCTGCTCCTGAACTGCCTACGGCTCTGTTGTACAGGCCAGGGCATGGCACTGCTGCCAAGAGCCTTGCTGTGCATGCAGGCCCTATACAGCCCTGCATCATAAACAGTGATTTTCCACCATTTTATTGCTCATGATTGAGGAGCTGGCCCAGATCTCCTTGCAGAAAAGACTGTAGAGTTCTGTACCCATTTGCTGTACTTCCACTACCATTAGAAAAGGAATTGCTCGTGCTGAGTGTACTGGTGATAAGGCTCAACAGTTATTTTAGGTACTTAGAAAGAGCTATTTGTATTTCTGATATGGCTGGAGCCTTCTGGTGTGAGCTTCTAGCAAGCTTGTGGAATATGATAAATGAGATTTTCATATTTCCATCTCTCCTGACAGCGGAAAGAAATTTCTATACGGAAACACATTTTTTTAATTATAGGTCTGACAGCTACTTCCATTTCCATCTCCCCCGTCCATAACATGCTCTGGGGAGATTAACCACGTTGCCAGGCACTGGCTCATAGGTCTCCTTACATCTGAAATAACAGTCTGTGCTTCTAGAATTAGGGAGGGTAGCTGGATACTTGTAGTCTTTCCTTTAGTAAAAATTAGCAGAAGCTTCCAGGAGATAGACAGCAATATACTTGGTAAATCCCTCTAATTTTTAACTTCACAGCCCATAGCGCATTTCATTAGAAACTCACAGGAGCTCTTCAGTTAATAATGTGTCAGTCTGCAAAAGTGGTCCGGACCCTCATCTCTCCACCCGTGAGATGCCCTTGGACATTTTCCTGGTAACTTTTCTCTCCTCATTGAAATGGGATTTTGGTCTTGTGCTCAAAAGCAGAGACAGAAAAGAATGAGAAATCCACACTTAATGAGAGGTCACAGATTCCTGTTCCCCTTAGGTGGAGGAGCCATATCAAAAGGCACTTCAGTGGGTCAATGTGCCAGGAAAGTGTGTGCAGGAGGCAAAGTGCTGCTGACAGAGGGGCAAACCCCTGTGGGGCAGGGATCATCAGTCTCACTGCTGGAAACACTGCCACAGTGAGGGGCTCCTAAGCTCCAGCTTCCCCCTCCAGCATCCTCTGGCTCTTGCAGCTGCCACCGCCTTGAATTTGGAAAAGCAGCCTTGGGCACCCCGTTAGCAGCAGGGAGCTTGTGAAGTTGGCACACAGGGATGTCAATTTGCCAGTGAGTCAGTGTCTTGATTTATCCCGTTCATGCACTGTTCCTGCGGGAAAAGCTTATTAATCAGTCCTGTGTTTCCAATGCAGCTCCATGATTTAGGGTCCCCCATGACTAAGGATTTAGCAGGAGTGGAATTATTACATGCCTTGATGGCTTTGGGAAAGAGCCATCAGGGTGGGGAGACATACCAGCGGCAGCAAGACATACCAAAGTGGCAGCAAGGGGTCTGTCACCTTCCAGGACCCTGAGAAGAACAAGCCCACTAGGGCTTGAGCACAGGTCAAGGAGTGCTGTGAAATACTCATAGAAGGCTGAAACACACTGTGGTCAGAGGAGGTGTCCCTCTGTCCAGCCCTTGACCCCAGCACAAACCACTGACCTCCCCTCCGGCTGCCAGAGCATCCTTCTGGCTCACTGTTGATGCTGGCTCTGGCACAATGGTAGTTTCTATGGCAACTCCAGAGGCAGTTGCAGGGATGCTTCCAGCTGAGGTACCTCCAGCCTAGGTATCTCAAATTGTCCCTCCCAAATCACAGACAAACAGCCATGCAGCGCATCAGGATGGACCCTGCAGTCACTGTGCCTGGTGGGCACCAGAGGCAATGGAGCAGCAACACAAAAATGTCTTCTGAATGCTCTTTTATGAATAATTTCCAAATTTTCCCATGCTGTGATGGCCCCAGGACATGGCACAGCCTGCCCCAGCAGTGTGTCGGATGCTACCACACTCTGATGGGATTCAGTCTCCTGTCTCTACAGCCTTGCAGCCCACCCAAGGCTCAAGCTGCTTGTCTTGTCAGAAAGGTCAGGCATCTGTACTTGATATTTACCTGGACTTGTGAAATCTTTCTAAGGTATCAATGAAAGATCAAATCCCTCACCTGCTTTCTACTTTGGGTGCAGGACTCCGTGTGGAGCCAAGAGCAGCAAGGCTCAGGTGAGCCCATAGCACTGGGTAATTCAAGTGCCACCCCACTTGATCTCGCAGTGCACCCCTAAACACCACCCACAGACACCACCAGTATGGAGCTTACATTCCCTTCCTGTCTGCCAGCGAGCAGGATTGCAGTGCTCCTGCCTACAGAAGCTGGGCACAGTTAGACCCAGCTGTCCCCCACACCAGCCATGGTCCATCCTTTGAGATGGGGCTGTGATGCTGGATAGGGCCCAGAGCCCTGATGTTTGGCATCTCTTATTTCTTCTCAGCATTCTGGCAGCCCTCACCATTCCCTGCCTCTCTCACACCATGGCTCCCTCCAAAGAAGTTCCTCTCCTGCTGCTGCCTTCACCCCCCACAGGAGGCCAAGCAGGAACAAGGCAGTGTCAAGGAGGATAGCCACTGTTCAGCTCCCCCTCTCCAAACAGGGGCTGGATCTCTACATCACATTGCTCTGCTCACCCTGGAAGTGGGGAGAACAAGAGATATCCCTGCTCCACACTATGGGGTCACTGAACTCGGCCTTGGGAGGGGTTTTTCTGACAGGCTGTGGCATCTGTCTGCGTGGAGTATGATAACCAGAGACAACATGACCCAGTGGGATAAAATTCCACGTGTTTCATTTATTTGAGGTGCTACATCACCTCCCAGGCACTGAGCTACAGGGCACCTCTGTGCTACATGAGACATTGACTGGGTCTACGACGACACAGCACTCACTGCTACACACACGGCACGGACACGCCGTGGCACAGATGGGGCCGGACAGGGCAGTGAGGCCAGCAGCAGCCCTGCCACCACTGCTCCCTCCACACAGCTGGCGATGGCCATCCCACCAGGCAGGAGTTTGCCCTGGGCTTCATTGCCACAGTGCTGCAGAGGCTGGGAGTTCCCAAAACCACAGCTGCTCTGGTGCCTGGCATCATGGGACAGAGGTTTCCTGGAGCCAGGTCACCCTGGGTGAATATATGGGTGCTCACACACCCTGTCCCTGTCTTCAGGCACTTGGTACTCGGCCAGGGCTGGTCCCCAGGCTCCCACTCAGGGCACATCACGCAGGCACAGAGCCTCGACAGCGCCACTGGGACCCTGGGCCACACCGCCGATGAGGAAGAGCAGGCCGGGCGTCGGGCAGCTGGAGCAGGAGCAACGGCCAGTGGGCATGGGGGGCAGCGGCTCCCACTTTTTCTGTGAGAGACTGAATCCTTCCACTGAGTCCAGTGGGCAGGACTGGTTCCCTGTGGAAGACAGAATGACATCAGCCCCCGTGCAGCTCCCCCCCCACCCCGCCACTTCAGGCTCTGCCTTTCCCCCTCCACATCCCTTTGATGCCTCAAGAGGAGCCCTGAGCTGCACGGGCTTTGAGATCCCAGAGGCAATTAGTGGGGGCACAAGAGGATTAGTAGAGTCCCCACAGGGATGGCTGCTGGCACTGATGCCATACTGCTGGCTCTGCCCCCGCACCACTCCTCACCCTCCCTCCCTCCCTGTGCCAGCACTCTGCAGGGATAAGGGACAGCAGCTCCAGCTGCAGCAGGGCTCAGGAGCAATGCCACACTGCAGGGATGCAGCCAGCACCATTCCCCATTCCCACAGCGACCTTGGGGGTCTGGCAGTCCTCACTGCAGGGTTGGGGGTGCTGTGGCTAGCACTAGGCTCCCCAGGCAGTCCTCCCCGCTGTATCCCTTCTGCTGAGTGACAGCACTAACCTTTCCCCAGCTCTCTCGGGAGAGGGATGCAGCACTGCAGCCCTTCACAGTGGAATTGAGCCACCATGGACTGTGTGAGCCCAGCATGCTGCACATGAGCTCGGAAAAGCCTAGTTGGAGGGTGAAAGGGGCAAGGGGCACAGTGGGGCAGCCCATGGGATGGGGCAGTAGGGTCTCCACAGTGCTTGTGAGGGCATGGAGAGATGTTGCTGCAACCAGTGTTGCAATAACCCCCTGACTTTGCACAGCCAACCTCCCTACTGCCATGCAGATCACTGATATGCCACAAAGAATGGGGATGGGAACATGGCCACACGCCCACCCCCAGCATTACCGAGGCCGCCCACGGCCACCACTCTTCCTCCCAGGCATCCAGCCACGAAGTCGGCTCTCTTCTCCTTCATACGGATGGTGCGGCTTGGCTTTCTCCACACACCTGCGTATGAGAGGGAGTGAGCATTGCCCATTGGGGTTTCCCCTCTACGCACCAAGGCCAGGACACTCTCAGGTTAATCACTCCCTGGGACCAGGGAGCACAGGGCAGGATTCACCATGGGTACAAGGGGCTGATGTTCAGAGCCCAGACAATCATGTCCCTCAGGCACAGACACCCCTCACCAACCCACAGAGTCATCCTGGACCCACAGAAGATGGTCCCACCTTACCCAGGGACATGGAGCTCACCCTGTGCAGGATCAAACATCTCCACGGTGTTGACAAAATGGGGACGGGAATAGAAGTTGTGGGGCCCTGGCTGCTGCAGCCCACCCAGGCTGAAGACAACCCCATCAGCCATGGCACAGGCGGCGAAGGCGCGGCGGCTGGGCACGCTGGGGTAGCGTGTCCAGCTCTTTGTCTCCAGGTCAAAGGCCTCGAAGGCGGTGACAGGCAGCTTGCCTTGCCGGCCCCCTGTGCACAGAGGAGATGTGGCTGCCAGTGCCCCGAGCTGGCACTGTTGGTGTGCTCAGCAGGCAGGATAGGGCCTGCTGGCTGCAGTGCTGGGCAGCATGAAGCCACCCTGGGATACACCAGGTCATTCTCTGGCCTGGGAACAGCAGGAGAGGGCACAGGCACAAGGGTTGCTTGGTTTGCCCCTGCAGCACCTACCCAGGATGAAGATCTTGTTGCCCTGCAGGAAGGCGGAGGCCCCATAACACGGAGTGGGCATGGAGGGTAGGGGCTGCCAGCGGTCCTTTGTTGGCTCATAGACACGGACCAGTGCCTGGGGAGAGGTGTCTGCACCCATTCCCCCCAGCGCATAGACAGCCCCATCTGGAAAAGAGGCAGCAGTGAGGCAGGAGGATCTGTGGGCAGCACCGAAGGGCTGGGAGTTCCCCTATGCCCTCCAGGGCAGGCAGCACGGATACCGCTGAGCCCCACAGCCAGACACTGCTCCAGGGCAGCCAGGGGATAGTGGATACTGCCAGGCCTGAGCCTGGCAATGACCTGACTGCACTGGGACCCTCTCGCCCCCCTCTCCATCCCATCCATCAGGCACAGAGAAGAGCACAAGGCCATCCTGTCTAATTATTCTCAGCAGTACCATCTCCCTGGAGACACCATGGCAACACAGCCATACTGCCAAATCCTGCTCTTGCTTCCAGTGCACCCCTGCCTGCTCCCACCACTGTCCTGACATCTCCTCTGCCCTGCCCACCACTCTGCAGCCTGGTCCATGCCACAGCATCCCTGTCCAGGGAGCAGACATAGGCACCACATACAGGGATCAACCCTGGCTCCTGCTATGCTGCGTTGTACCAAGACTCCAAGGATGCTCAGCAAACTTTGGGCAAGAGTCACAACATGTTCCTATCCCTCACCTCTCTGCACAGCTGAGATGCCCATGGAGGGCTGAGCCAGTGCCGCCTTCTTCTCCCACTTGCCCTCGTCCACGTGGTAGACCTCAACGGAGGCGAGGGGACTCTGTGCCGCATCCACACCACCCACGACCAAGATTTGCTTGCCCAGGGCGAGGGCGGCAGCGCCAGCCCGCGGCGTGGGCAGTGGTGGGAGCGTGGTCCAGCGCTGGGCTGGGAGGTCGAGCACCTCAGCAGTTCCCAGGGCTCGCCCGCCGCCCCCGCAGCCGCCCAGCACGAAGAGCTGCCCGTCGCGGTGCGCGGCGCTGCAGTACACGCGCCGCGTGGGCATGGCGGGGAAGGTGGCCCACGCGAAGGCGCCCGCGCCCGCCGCCATGGGCCAGCTCAGCCGCCCCGGGGGTCCCCGGGCTCTGGCCCTGCCGTGCCGCCCATCCGGCCCGGCTCGGCACTGGTCCGGCGTACGGTCTCCTGCGGGGAGAGCATCCGAGTCAGCGCCCAGGCACCCACCGCTTCCCCAGCCCCAGCAGCCAGTTCCCCTCGGCGGTGCGAGAGCTCCTGCTCCGCGGGTCTCCGCACTGCACCCCGGGGCTGCCTGCTCACCCCCTCCGGGCTCCCGATTGCGCCCCACGGCTCCCTGTCCGCCCCCTCCGGGTCCCACTCCCTGGGGCTCTCTTCCCGCACGTACCGGTGCTCTTGCTTCCCGAGGTTCCCGCACCCCGGGCTCCCGCTACCCGGTGCTGCTGGTACACATCCCGCACTCACTGGGACTCTCGCGCGCTCGGGGCTCTCTGCCCGCATCCCCCGGGTCCCTACCCCCCAGAGGCTTCCCGATCACAATCCAGACCCTGCCAGGTTCTTGCTCTCGGCGCACCGTCCTCACCCCCGGCGCTGTCCGCACTCCTGCCCGCAGCCCGCAAACCCCGAGGCTCCGGCGCACTGCCCCGCAGCCCGCACCCACAGGGTTCCCGCCCACAGCCCGCAGGCACCGGCGTCCCCCGGGCTCCCACTGCAACGCCCGCACTCCCCGGACTCCCGGCCTCAACCCTGGACGGCCGCTCCGCCCTGCCTGGA
This sequence comes from Eopsaltria australis, assembly GCA_034509425.1. Classification (NCBI taxonomy): domain Eukaryota; kingdom Metazoa; phylum Chordata; class Aves; order Passeriformes; family Petroicidae; genus Eopsaltria; species Eopsaltria australis. The sequence continues at coordinate 1,583,431 of JAVTVJ010000180.1, forward strand.
CTGCCCGCTCCGCTTCGCGTCGCCCCGCCGCCGGGAGAGGGACAGGGGCAGGGACCGGGACCAGGACCAGGACCGCGCTCACCTCTCCGCCCGCTCTGCCGCTCTCCCCGCCGTTCCGCGCCGTCGCCCGCCCCGGGCCCGCCCGCTGCCGGTGGGGGCGGCGCCGCGTCCGCCCCGGCCCTCCCTGCCGTGCCCCGCTCCCCTCGCCCGGCCCTCCCGGTGCCACCAGCCCGCCGTGCCCCTGCCGCGTTCACCTCGCCAGGAAGGAACCACCGCAGGGAGAGGGGCTGAAGAGACCCTGGCTCTGCACTTCCTTGCTGCACGCTACCGGTGCCAGAGCCACACAGTGCCGGGCTCAATGAGTCGGGAACCCACCATCCTACCCTGGAGAGGATCCCTGTCCTGCCACCATTGCAGGGACAGAACATGAGCTCAGCCGTACTCTGAACACGACCTTGCCTGGGTCTCTCAGCAGCGCCAGGAAAGGTGCACATGGGTCTCAAACCCTCCACCAACACTTTTGTCCCCACTTGGCTGAGCCAGGCAAATGAACACGCTGGGAAAGGCGCTTCCCACCCACCACCACAGGCAGAGCTACGGGCAGGCAGGAAACTCACACAGATATGAGCTAAAAAGGTTTGCTTTAAAAACAGACAGAAGTGACAAGGCATCCTCCGAGAACATCGCACCACAAATGCCACCTGGGGATGCTGCTGATAACACTGCACTCATCCTGGCACCTGTTCTGCACCAGCCATCACTGCAGGAGCAGGAAGGGAGGTGCAAACACTGCAAGGCTGCCTGCATCACAGTATGGTGGAAGGGACCTGCCTGGCGACTGCAGGTGGACGGCGAGCCCCAGCCCTCATGCAGAAGTGGGCACCACGGGCAACGCTGCCAAGGAATGGAAAACCATTTCCTCCAAGAATCCCATCATACAAGCTCCCAGGACACTTGTGTTTGCTCATGGAGGCTCCTGATAGGACTGAACACCCACATTGCACATTGGAGAGGTAACAGCTTGAAGCAGGAGCCTGTCTGGGACTTTGCCTGCATGCAGCAGAAAGCAGGTGGTGTCCCAGTCTGGAGCCACTCAGCCCCATGAGGTGGTTTCACTGTCCATCCCACTGCTGGCTTGGGGTGTCCTTCTCCGTGCAGGCCAGGTAGTGGTCGTAGTTCTCCTCACACCTCCTCACACAGCGGAGGAAATAGTCTTCATCAGCAATGGCCTCCAGCAGATTGGTTTGCACCAGGCAAATGTTGTACAGCTCCGAGGTGGGCACGCTCCTGGGACTGCTGCTGCCCTGTTCCGAGAAGACCTGCAGGGAGAGCAGAGCCTGGCAGCAATGCACACACCCCATGGTGTGCCCTGCTCTCCCCTTGGCCATGCACCTCCGTGCTGGCTGTGTGTCAGGGGCAGAGCGCACGGTGATCCTATCTCCACTCCAACAGCAGAAGCTGAAGTTTCTTGAGATTTTCCCCTCTCCCAGAAAGCGCCTTTGACTCTAAACTAGCATGTCACACATGTGCCTGGTGCTCCCTTAAGGAAACAGGCCACACCATGCAGCTGGAAGAAAACGGCTCTGTGGAGCAGCTTACTCCAGGCAAACCTCTGCCAACAGCTCTTCCTTTAGCTGCCACAAGATGGAACAGGGACTTCACCTTCTGATCTTCACCATGGCTTGCTTAAAGCCACCTGGCAATCTGTTTCACTCCTAGTGCTGCTCTGTCACCATCACATGGGGACAGCCCTGCAGAGCTGGTGATGCAAGAGGAGGGGAGAATGGCATTCAACCTACTGATCCTGGCTGCAGGACATTAAGGTCCCAGCAGTGAGGATAAGCCCTGCTGGGAAGATGCTTGGCTGCTGCCCAGACTCCCATGAGGTCTGCTGCTACCATAACTGGATCCTAGTTGTGTGATCCAGCATGGGAGCAGTCCCAGGACTGGATGCATGGCTGCCATGAGATTAGCAGAGCACCTGATTGACCAGCTGTGCCGGCTATGAATGCCAAAGGAGGAACTCCTTGATCAGACAAATAGCCTGAGGCTGAAATACAGCAAGTGGAGCTGTATGATCCATGCTCCAGCTGCTGCCAATCTGCACACAGCAGCCATTGCAGCACCTCTCCTCAACCAGGCATGGCACAGACCAAAGCCTATTCCTGACAGATCTGTCCAGGCAATGACAATTTCTGCCACCAGCTACAAATGTGTAAGCTGAGTGAGCCTGTATGGAAGGGAGTATCTAATAAGCATCCCATCCCTTACCGTTCCTGGGCTGCCTGGCAAACACTGCAGACAATTCACTGGCTGCCGCGTTTTTCCCTGCACACTGCCTCCATATGGATGGGAACAGGCAGGGGTTGAGGATCACCCGTGGATCTGTAGCTCTTGTTTGAGCATTGACAGCTGTCCAATGGCCAGGCACAGCTCTGTCTGCATAAACATTCTGTTTCCCAAGTGTGCTCCCCACAAACACTGCCCTTTCATTCAGACAGGTGACAGGGCTGGCAGCCCTGATAGCAATGTTGCTGTCTCCAGGTGCAGGGCTGACTCAGTGGGGAGCAGAGGCAGCCAGCCCCTGCTGTGCTTTGCTGATGGCTGATCTCACCCTCCCTGTGCTCGGCAGCCATCAACACTGGTGGCACAGGATGCAGTGATGCCTTGATCCCCTTTTGCAGCCTCATGCAAAGGGGACAAAACACATCTGACCTTGCCAGGGACACCCCTAGCACAGGCTGCTGGTGCCAGAGGGGCCTTCAGCCACCTACCTGTGGGTGAACAATGGTGTCCGCATCGTCCAGCCGGATGTTGTCATCAATGAAGATGTGGTGAACGTCAGGATCATGGGGGTCTATCCACAGGGGCTTCCCACCCCGGGAAGAGAACTTATTTCTGGCCCACCTGAAACAGTAAGTGAGAGAAGGAACAGTCAGGAGAGGGAGAGGGTGACAGCTCCTGGGTAATGGCAGATTGCACTGCAGACCCAGGGCACCCTCTGAGCCAGGGAAGCAGGACGGAAAACATCCCGTCCTGCTGCCCATGGCCTCCTGGGAAAGAGGCATTTTGCATCAAGGTGACAAATCAAGGGGTCTTTGGAGAAAAGCAGGAGGGGATGGGGACCTCAGGAAAGGTGTGAGAGTCCCATCAGGCTGCCCACAGGCAAAATGGGGAGTGCCTAAGTGAGAGGGGCCCCAACAATATGAAGACTTCAAAACTAGGAGCTATCCCAGAAACTAAGAGAATCACAGGAAAGGAGATAATGCCCAATCCACCTTCTCAATACCGTCTTTCTCACCAGTCAAAGTGGTCTTGGAAGCCTCCGATTCCCTCAAAGACGCTGAAGTAGCTGTAAAGCTTTCTTCTGTCTTCCCGGGTGGCTAGACGCTCTGCTCCCCGTGTTAGCACTACCTCCCGCTTGCTGCAGCGTATCTGGCCAGGGGTAAGGTCCACAGGGAGCTGCAGGACACAGAACACTGGGAAGAAAAGGTTTCCAAACCAGACAAGTTGTTTCATGCACTGGCAGAGATACCAAGCAACAGGGTGGAAACTCCCCACCACGGTGTGGGAGGATGGTGCTGAGGAGATGACAGGAGGAGGCATGGAATGCATCCAACCAAAAATTATCCCCTCCTCAGGGATGGAAAGAAATGACCTAGCTGCCCATTGTGCCCATTTCAACCTCTGCTACCTGAAAACACTCCAAGGAATAACTGAAGCATCTTCTACAGCTCATTCCTAATGCTCCTGCCCAGTGTGCTGCCAGTGGGAGGAGAGTGCAGCTGTGATCGACTCTGGGCCAGGGAGCCCCGCTCTGCTGCAGCAGCCCCTCCTCGGGAGAAGGCATGGTCTGTCCAACCCGGGATACCCCAAGAGGAGACTATTCCACATAGGATCTGCACACACATGCTCCCCTACAGCTAACAGCTTTTCCCAGAGAACTCGGTGCTTTTAAAAGCACTCCAGCCAAGCAGTTGGAGAGCAGTCTGACGTGGGGGGGGGGCTCCGTGGGACCATCCGGCTGGCCCTCCCCATCACGACAGACCCTCAGGGCGCCACTCACCGCCACGTCCCGCAGGGCGGGGAACTGGGGGTGCTGCCCGTCCAGAGCGCTGCTGACGGCCTGCAGGGCGCGGGGCAGGTCGGTGCCGAAGGTCCTGAACACAACGGCGAAAGCCCTGCCATCTCGGTGCAGCGTGTCCAGAAGGCGGAAGAAGGAGGGCAGGATCAGGTGGTAGCGTTTGCCGGGCTCCCCTGGCACCGACAAGGCGTCCTGCGGCCGGCCCGGCCACTCCAGCAGCCGCAGGTGGCGGGCGTGGAGGTCGCGGAAGCGCCGGCCCGGGCCGGCCTCGGTGAAGGCGGGGTCCCGGCCGTGGCGGCTGTAGTAGCTGAGGGCGCCGGGGCACGGGGGGCGCAGGGACGGACGGTCGCTCACCCACTCCCACTCGCCTACAAGAGAGGAACGGGCTCATCCCCCGCCACCGCCACACCCGGTGCCCCGTACCCCCGGCCCCGGCGCTCACCGGCGGCCCCGGCGCGGCCCCAGGTGACGGTGCTGAGAAAGGTGTTGAGCGCCGCCCGCGGGCCCTGCCCCGTCACCGTGTCCGCCACCACCACCGTGTTGTTGAGGTCCACGTGCAGAACCAGGCGCCGTCGCCGCCCGGCCCCGCCGCTCATCTCCCTGACACCGACACCGACCCCGTTACCTGGTGACGGCGCCGCTTCCGCCCGCGCCGCTTCCGCCGGCGGCGCCCCCTGCCGGCCCGGGCCCGGCCAGCGCCGCCGTTGCTGCGGGCACGGCGGGGGCGGGGCGCGGGGGGCGGGGCCGAGTCAGCTCCGTGCCTGCGGGCGTGACCGCGGACAGCGGAAACGGACCGGAAGCGGAAGCGGGCGGCGCTTCCGGCGCCCCGCGGGCGGCCATGTTGGAGCGGCGGGCGCGGCGCAGCGGCGGGCGCGGGTCTGGCGGCAGCCGGTAGGTTGGGGCCGGCGGGCCTGGGCCCCACGCCGGCTCCCGGGCGAGGGCGCTGCCGAGCTGCCCGCTGGGGCGGCCTCGGGGCGCAGGAGGCGGAGCCGCGGCGCTGAGGGCCCCGCCCCGGTCCCCGCCCCCCCGGTCCCGGGAGCCGGCGCGGGCCGAGCGCGGGTGCCGCACCCGCTGTCTGCACCAATCACCTCCCGTAGCCCTGCAGGGAAGGGCCGGCTCAGGCGGCCTGCCCACTCCGGGGTCCCTCTGGCCGGCGGGCCGAGCCTTGGGGAGGCTGCAGCGGGAGCGAGGGACGGGCGCTCGGGAAGGGGCGCTCGGGGCGGGCCAAAAGGAGAGGCTGAGCGGGCACCTGGCGGCCCCGTCGAGCCCTCCTCGGGACTGCGCACCGGCCTCTAGCTGTCGGCCCCAGCCCCGCGTCTCGGCCCTGCCGGCAGCCTCTTCCCCCTGCGGTGCACCTGGAGAGCCCTTTCCGTGCTCGGACAGCCGGGCCTCAAACCCGTGCTAGCATCCCCCTTCCAGTGCTGTGCTTGCACCGTGCCGGGAGTGCCGTGTTCCCGTAGCCCCCCGGCCCCCCAGCAGTGTGTCTGGTGAGGGAACTTGCTGTCCGAAGGACAGACTGTCCGGGGGTGCGTCTGCTCGTGGCTGGCTTTCCTCCAGTACAGCTGGCACTGCACCAAACAGGACCAAGCTGATGGATGTTGGGAAGTTCTGTTCCCGTGAAATGTCACAGCCAGAACACCCATTCAGGTGCCCCAGCTGCTCCTGGGCTTGCTGCAGCCTGAAGATGATCCAATTTGCAGCCTGTTGAGTACATGTTGTTACTTATGCTTCTTCGTTGGTCTCTGCCTCACTACCAGATCAAAATTAACATTACACCCTCTCTGGTTTTCCTGTGCCTGGCACTGCTTGGTCACTTTGGAGATGGTGACTCTGACTGCTGGCTGGTGACGCTGGCTGGAGCTCTGTGGGATCACTTCCCTGCCTGCCTCCCTTCCTTCGTGGGAGATCCCCCGCCTGCCTCTGCACAACTGTATTATCCTCCCCCAAATCCCTCTTTGGCCATGACGTCTGCAGAGCACTTGACTGAGATTAGTCTGTCATGTGGAGGTTCTTACTCCCCCACTGACCTGTGCTTTCCCTTCTGTGGCTGCTCTTGCCTTGTGTCTCTTCCCTGCTTGTGCAGCTGGCGGCAGCACGCGCTCTGTTCCTGTGCTGTGGTGAGACCGGAGTTCTGGGGGGAACGTGGGACATGAATAGTTCCTTCCTCTGTCTGCTCAGGCACTAACTTCTCCGTCACAGCTTTCTTGACTGTGCGCTGCCCTCTCCAAAAGTGTCTCTGACACCTCCTGCATTTCCCTGATCAGGGTTTTTAACTGAATCTTCATTATTATTTTGAGAGGCATCAATAAGGATAAAGATTTTATGCCTTGTCGGTCTAGCATCCAGCTGGGGAGCTGTGAGGCCACCAGGATCAGAGTTCTCCTGGGGGCATCCTAAAGTCCTGCCTGGACTGCCCTTCAAGTCCTGCCTGTTCTGCCCTTCAGTGCCTATTTTTTACTGAAAGCAATAATTGATGCTTTTATGCTGGGCAGGCAGCTGCGCAGTGCCCTGCGCATGATCCCAGTGTTGTCCCTCAGGCCTTTGTACACTTGGCCCTGGTGATGTGTGTTTCCTTCATACCGCCCTGCTTGAATTTCCTGCTTCCTCCTCACTTGGCAGCAAGTGTCCTTGGATCAACACCAGTTTGCTGTGACAGCAAGTTGTGGATCGTTGTTCAAACAAGGGAACAGCAAGGAGTGGTGCTGCTTTGCCACAGCATTTGGCATCAATGAAGCGCAACTGGAACAGCCTCCAGCCCTGCTGCCAGGTCTCCAGAAGGAAGCTGCATCTTTGGCAGGGACTCAAAATCAATTTTTGAGCAGCATCAGTTAAAAAGCTGAGGAATTGAAGGTAGTGCTGGGATGCAGTTGAAGTGCTCAGGCACTTCATAGTGTTGAGATGGCTCGATGGTGCTGCTCGCGGTGTGTGCACAGGGAAAGGGTTCAATGAGGGTTCAGTTTTTCCCAGGGAAAATGAGGTCTGGTTATCCAAAGCTGGGGTGGGTCAATCTCAAACTGGAAACAAGCAGCAGATTTTGCTGAGTTAATCTTTGGAGTCCTTCATCTTGGGGTGGATTGAATGGGATTTCCTGAGATCTTTGTTTATGTTGGAGGATATTTTTGTGAGAGATGTTTTAGTTTTATTTCAGAGATAAATGAGTGACAGGATTTTCTTGATGATGCTTCTGTCTTGGGTTGAGCCCAGAATTTGACCCAGTGTTTGCGACCAGCCACGCCTGGGCTTAATGGTTTCAGGTCCCATATTAGAAACTTGGGTAATCTCAGTTGCTGTAAGCTAACTGTCTTCTTTTTCCTTTTGAGGTGTCAAGAGTTGTTTTTCCAGTAATTTGGACCTTTTGTGAAGCACCTGCTCGCCTAATGCCATGAATATTGCAGTGAACAATGAGGAAGAAAAAGCTGTCCATTCCTGGTCGAGAATTTCCTCTGCAGGACAGAAAGTGCTGGAGGAAGCCCTCCGAGTCTTCAACCCGATGTCCAAGGACCTTTCAGACACAGAGACCCAGCTGGTGGCCTTCATCCAAGGCCTGAAGGAGGAGGGCTACCAGCCCACGATTCTGAGGAGTAAGGATGTGTACGGATATAGCTCGTGCACGGCAGTCACACCGAGTCAGATGGAAGAAAACACATGGCGCAACTGCGCCAGCACCACTGAGCCCACTCAGAGTCCGGCCAGGAACTCAGTGGCAAAAGTGGCCCCTTTGCCCACCAACATTCCAGTGAGCTCTTTGAAAGTCTCCAGTCAGCCAGTCTCCAAAGGGGATTCCGCAAATCTCCTTTTGAGCTCCTTGAAGCAGACAGGATCTGGCACGTCCAAGGCAGCGGCAGTGGGCTTCCCTACCAGCATGTATCCTGACGTGTATCCAGCCATGAGACTGTCTGTGGTTCTGGAAGCCCTGGTGCCTCTGAAAACTGCAACGTCCTGTTTGGAGTCCAAGTACACACAAGGGCGTCTTGGGATCTCGCCCTCAGACCTTAAACTCCTCAAGACTTCAAGTCCACTGAGGCAGTTTTCTTCAGGCAAGAACACTAAAATAACCGAAGGCAAGGGGTACAAGCATCCGGTCAAGAAAGCACCTGATTCTGCCACCCGCACTTTAGACCTTCTGAAGGGACCAAAGGGTGGAGTGCTTCAGGAGAGCAACGCCTGCAAAGCCTCAGGAGTCCTCAATGGGAGAGTCACAGGCAGCTCATCCCAGGGCTGCACCACAGCACCGCAGCCCAAGACCTTGAAAATCAAAGATAAGGAAGCTCTTGTGGGAAAAACGGAGTGGAAGGACAGCAACACTTACCAGGAGAGCACTAGGCAGAAGAAGAGGAGAGCTACAGAGGCAAGAGAAGCACCACAGAGGAAAAAAGCAAATACTATTCCTGTCCAAAAGAAAACTCGACAGGCCCAGAGTACTTTGAATCTGCTGAAATTCCGGACCATCAAGGTGGGCAACTCTTCCTCTGATGATGAAGTGAGGAGGAGAGCACAGAAGATTCTTAGGGTCAACCTGTCCCCTGTGATCCAAATTCAGCCCTTGTCCCATTCTCATAGTGTCCCCTGAGTTTCTTCACTTTGTCACTTTTTTTTTGTAAGTAGGTAAATACAAGCCTGGCACCAGAGCGCAGAGAGGTTTAGGAGTGACTCTGTGTCTCTGGTGCCAGTATGCCCACTAACCTGCAGACAGAGCAGCCCACTCTCGTGCTCTTCCTGCCTGTCTGCCACTGCTGTGCAGAACTTGCTACAAAAATCCAAACCCCTGTTTGGGAGCGTGGGACAGTGACTCCGGCCAGCATCGAGCCAAGCAGGCTGGAGGGCTCACTTCCCAGCACGCTCCCCTGAACGTGGCAGGCTGTGCTCTTGTGCAGGGGAGAACACAGGCCTTTCTCATGACATTGATGCACTGTGATACTGCTCTTTTTCAAGCTGTACATTTACTGGTTTTATTTTGATCGAATTTTATAACTTTATTATCTATATACCTATATAACCATATATGTGCATACAGCCCAGGAACTGTGGGAAGATGCACTTCCTCCATTCCTCTGGGATTGGGTTTGATAGCTTTTGTTCCTCTTTCCCTTCAGCTAGTCTTTTGTTGAAAGGTGCCAGGATTCCTTTGTGGTTCAGTGTTGTGACAGTCTGTCCTGGGCTCCCTTGAGTAGCTCAGAGGCAGCAGCGTTGTAGCCACTTGTTTGTCTCCAGAATGCCAAACAATTTGGAGAATTACCAGCTGGTAGTTTTAATCCTATTTTTGGTATTACCTCTGCATAACAGTGGGGAAGTGTTACAGGGCTGCAAGTCTGTCTGACATCTCTAGGTGCCTCCTCCCTTTGTGGGTAGCAGAAGTTCTAAACTCATGGTAGGGATTTTACTCCAAAGAGGATTCCTCCTCAGCACCCAGCACTACTCTGCTCTCCTATGCCCCAGGTGCAGCTGTGGATCATGAACTGTGACTGTTCGAGCCAAAGGGCTGAAATTGTTAGCAGGAATTGTGTAGTGTCCTGCCCACCATGTAACTGCTTTGCTGTTGCTGGATGTTCCAGGAGCAGATTCCAGGTGCCGGTAGAGAAGACTGTTGGTTTTGGCTGGAGTTAAACCACGACAGAGACACAGGCTGTGTTTGAATGTATTAGCTACATCCTGCCAGTCCCAGAGCTCAGTGGGATACTTGAGCCTGAGTTAAAGCAGAAAAGCAAAAAATTTGGGAGGACATATACCAGTACTTAAACATAGAGAGTGGCTTTCTGTGGTGTGTGGGGATGAAGCAGTAGGAGGGGAGATGAGTACCATGTTGTGGTGGGTGGCAGCCTTGCTGTGCCATCAGGGATGTTGTGAGAAGGTGTGTGGCAGGTATGAGAGCTCTGTGTGGAAGGAGTGCAGGCTCTGCCATCCCCAGGAGGCTCTGCAGAACCGCTGCTGTCGCCTCCCTGCACCGGGGGCATGCTGTTGGATGGGAACATGGGTCTGTGCTCTCTGCGCTCCACAGGGAGAGATCTGCTAATCCCAGGAGAAACACCTCATTGGAGCAGTTAGTGCTGCTGCTGTCACCTGGAAGGGACAACCTGGTGTCCTAGGGGAAGGAAGAGGCGTTGGGCTGGGCATGGGCCTGGCTTCGTACACCGCTGTATGCTCAGATCTCTGCAGCAGTAGTGTAATCCACTCATTCTCTCATTCACTCAAAAAACCAGTTGTCTGACCTAGTAATCTCTGTGAACATTGGCTGAAGGAATGAGCTCCCCAGGGAAGTCCCAGCTCCTTACATTTAAGCCCCATCCCCTGAGCACCTGGCTGGATTTCAGTGGTTTATAAAAGGGGTCAGTGTCTGATTCCCAGTGCAGAAAAGAATCTGTGGTATGGAGAGAAGAGAGGAGGTTCATGACAGGGTGAGAGGGCAGGAAGTTGAGCATTCTGAGGTGCATCTGGATTCTCCTCTCACCCACATAGAGCAGGGTGGAGGTTCTCCTTCACTGAGCAACCTGGTCTGGTGGAAGGTGTCCCTGCCCATGTCAGGTTGGTTGGAACAAGATGATCTTTAAGGTTCCTTCCAATCCAAACCATTCTGTGTTTTTATGATTCAAGGGATGATTGCAAGCACTGAACTCCACACTTGGGTTCTGAGTTGCTGTCCGAGATCATAACTTGCAGTGTTTGAAACTGACCTGTGAATGCCGCTGCTTGGCTGCCAAGGAGGAGGAAATATTTTCTTCTGCTTCTGTGTTTTAAAATGCCCTGGCAGAGAGTTCCCTGTCCTGACCTGGTGCTGGATGAACAGGGGCTCTCCATCACTGTCAACTGGCCAAAAATTGCTTTGTTCCTTTTGTTCCCACTCCTTCAGACCTTTCTCATTCCCACGCTCTCAAATGCCAGGTCTTGAAGTCCTGCACTGGTGTTTCTCTTTTGGGCTGTTTCCCGAGGAGGGCTCTGAACTCCTGCCTGCGGTATTGCTGTCAGGCTGCTCAGCAGCTTCCCCTGTTCCCAGACCCTTATAAGGGCACTGAGCTGTCTTTGGAGCCTCTTCATGCAGTGCAGACATCCCAGCTGAGCACTTGGCCTCTGCTGGGAAAAACAACGTGCATCAACAAGGCTGAATCCAGGTCGAAGTCGCTTTTCCTCCAGCCTGAGTGGGAGGGAAGCTGAGCACCTGAGGCCAACTTAACAGGCCACATCCCTCCTGGTCGTTGTGTGTCTTCCCCCAGCTGCACTGCTGCCTGCCTCCCCACTCTTTTCCGTCACCTCTTCTCTTTCACAGCTTGGGTCTTTGCCAGGCAAGGACTTGACTTGTACTGTTGCTTAACACATCCAGCACAGCATCCAGCCTAAGTGCCATGCCTTTCCCAGCACTGAGCTGAGTTCTGTACATGCTTGGTGATGACAGTTTGCCCTATGTTCTTCCTGGGCCACCAGCAAAAGGTTTTCTGTTCCACAGGGAGAGACAAGCTTTGGAAACGCCTCTGTGTCACTGAGACTCCTGCCAGGGAAGTGAGCACTCCATAGCTTTGTGCTCAGGGGCTTGCCTATCACCAGTCCTGTCTCTTGTCAGTTCTCCTTCACATCTCTAATAGACCACAGGGCCCTGAGCGACAGGGCAGCACTGGACCTCCATTCTCTGCCCTCCTGTTGTCTCTTCTTCCTCTTGCAGATACTTCAGGAGCTTGACTGAAAGGGTTGCAGGTTGTTATAGAGGCTCCTGTTTACAGCCCCTGTGCCAATGCCAGCAACTGCTGCCCATCAGCCAGTACTGGCAGAGGGGGTGCCTCAGTCTGGTGCAGGGTGGCTCCACCATCCTTCAACTCATGCCCAGGTGTGGATGCTCCTGGTGTCCTGAGCATGTTACAGTGATGTGCACGAGGCTGCAGAGGGGATGTCTGTCTGGAGGCTGCTCTCTGCTGTTTAGGGAAGATGAAGGGTTTGATCAAACCTAAGACCTGATCTAACCAGAGGTCTCCCCCACAGGTCCCTTCCATCCTGTGTTATTCTGTGGCAGCAGAGTAACACTTGCCTTCCAGGGATCTGTGCAACAGTCACTGGCAGTGCCAATAAAAATGCATTGCCCAGAGCACTGTGGTCTCTGCTGAGCGTGTGGTATGCACCTTGTTCAGACCTGTTTCTGTATTAGTCACTTTGAATTCATCCAAGTGCCTAACCTGGCCGGTGTTGTTCTGGGCACCGTGACAGCTGAGAGCTTTGGAGACTCTCTTAGGAATGCTTTTAACGCATGGATTTGTGCCACTGTCACTTCTAGAAATGATTCGGCTAGCAGTCAAAGGGCTGTTCTTCCAACTGATTTTTTGGAAAGAATTTCTCCTTTTATTCAGCTGCCAAGAAGCAGTTTATGCTTCCCCTCCACCAGACAAGGTCTTTGAGTTTCCTGCATGCTTCAGATGTCCGTCAGCAAGGTCCATGGGGAGAATAGCTTGTCCGGCAGGCAGCTGAAGGGGAAGCTGACATCAGATACCAGTTGAAATCACAATGTTAATTGGTAGAAATGTTCTGAAGCTGATGTCCACTGTGATCGGATTTCACCATCTGCCACTGCTTTTGGTCGTAGAAGTTTCTCCTCAGCCTCTTCCCTGCAAGCCATGTAGCATGTTGATGCTGCTTCTAAACTATTTGCATCCCCCCCTGAGCCAGCTGCTGTAGCAATCCTTTTACAGAATTTCTTAAACACTTTTTTGCAAAATAAGAAGGGATTATTTTGTTACTCCTGCTTGGCAGCCCACAAGTGGTATTTGAGTGTGTGGAGGTGTGCGCCCTAGAGTGCTCACCTCACTGGACAGCTCTCAGATCAGTTCATACTAACAGGGCTAGGCTTAGTGGGCTGAGACCACCCCATTGCCTGGTGCTTCCTTGCATGGAGTTCAGCCAGTTGCCAGCTAAGAACGTGGCAGGGAAATCCGGAGCAGAACGGCACAGATGGGTGATGCTGCACATGTGGCTCCACAGCTGCCCGTGTTCTGTGGCCTGTGCTCCAGGCCCCCCTTGTATACCAGCAGCACTTCCCCACCCCAGCTCCAGTTGTGGCAAGAGGGGATGAGAGGCTTTGGGTTTTGGAACTGAGCAGTTTCTGCCCTTTTAATTGTGACTTGTGCTGTGTTCATGGCCAGAACTTGCCAGCATGTGGGGGGTGCAGCCACCCCAGCTGTTTTTCCTCTTGGATCCAAGTTCCCTGCCCTGTCTAGGAGCTGGGCCTTTGGCCATGGCTCAAGGGATCCCTGGGTATGGAGAGGTTTGTCTCTCAACTCCAGCTGGGCAGTGTGACTCGAGCTGGGCAGCTTCCCAGGAAGGAAGGCAGGTTTCCGTGGCAGGATCCTTTTTTTTTAGCCGTGGTTGGCAGGGTCGGTGCTGAGCTGTGGAGCGCCGGCTGCTCACTCAGGCTGGTTGGTTTGCGTGGAAGTGACAGTTTCTTTTTCAGTCTTCTAAATGGCACTGGCCTGTTTGCTCCTGTGCTCAGATGGGAATGGCCTTCCAGGAGCTGGGGTGGCCCACAGAGAGGACAGCAGTTTTGGGATATCTGGCACCTTCTGATGATGCTGCAGCCCTCAGGTTTGCCAGCTGGGTGGGCTGGCACCACCTGTAGAGAGTGCAGCAGGGCAGGATGCTTCTGAGCCCTTACATTTAGGACTGTGCTAGAGGGCACCATGCTAGGGCTTCCCTCTTCTCACAGACTGTTCTGCCTGGAGCTGGGTGCTGTTAGGAAAGTGCCAGGTGCCTCAGGGAAGTCTTGTCCCAGAAGACATGAGAGGCCAGCCCTTGTCACCGGGTCATTCCTGAGTGTCAAATGAAGCTTGTCTGTAGGTGGAACTCGCGAGTTGGCCAGCAGCTCCCTCCAAAGCCATGGTGCTGAGACCAGGCCCCTCCCTTTGCTCAGGAACACCAAGGAAGTCTGGTGAAAAAGCGAGAAGTTGGGAGTAGGGAAAGCTAAAGATGCCAGCAGCACCTGGACAGCCAGCAGCTGCAGCTTCTGTGTCTGCTGCAGGAGATGTGCGAACAAGGGAGCCAAGGCTGTGGTGTTCCGCAGCACTGTCTTCCCTCCATCCTGCCCGGCCACAGAGCTTCCCCTGCCCTGCCTGGCAGCTGTATATGGGCACTGGTGCTGCAGGTGAGCAGGAGTCCTTTTGGAGCAGGCACCCCCCCAACCCTTCATTTCCATCCTTCATCGGTCTCACAATCTGGCCCTGCTCATGTGGCCTCCAAAATACCTTCCCCAGGGAGTCCCTTAAAGGCCTTATTATCGTCTGGGGCTCTCTCCTTATTGTCTTAATTAGCCCTTTCCGTTCCTGTGTTCCTGTGGCTACAGGCAGCCCCTGTGAGTGGTGATTCCCACAGACACAGTCAGGCACATGGTGCTGTTATAAAAGAGAAGGTGCTGCAAAGCTACCCCCAGAAATCCCTCCCCTCCTGCCCCTGCTCCGCCACATTGCCCAGGCCTAGGCTGGGACAAAACGAGTATCAGTGTTTGTTCATGGCGGGGTAGGCACCGTGTGACGCCCTCCCTCCTCCTGGCTCCCAGTGCAGCACTCCTGAGGAGTAGCATTTCCTGTGCAGAGGCACGGCAGCTGCTCCAAGTGACACAGGGGCTCTGGGTGGGCACTGCCCGGCTGCTTGTGCAACTCCCTGCCAACCAGCATCTCCATGAGAGCCATCTCCACGCCACAGCATGACTGACCTGCACCAGCTGAGACTGGCGCCACGGGCTCCGCTGTGGCATTCCCTGGTGTTTGGGCGTCCCAAGCAGCGGCTGGGGAGCAGCAACTGCAGCCCGCAGGAGGGCAAGTAACAAACTTTGTATGATGATTTTACAAATGACCATCTTGTTCTTGGGTGAACTTTTTACCGTTTCATTTGTTTGTGTAGAATGTTTCTGAAGTTCTAATAATATTTAATGTTAATATGAAGCTGGGCTGTTCCACATTCAATGTTGTATATTTTGGAATGGCATTGCTTGGTGAAAAGACAGTGTTAGTATTATTCCACTCTTTGGAGGGAATGGGACAAAAACTAGACTGTCTTTTTTCTTAAATGAAGTGAACTTTTTGTTATGAAGTCCTAGCAGGTGTCCAGCCCTTCATTAAAATGGTGCTCAGAACCACCCAATGTGTCCAGCTTTTCCTTGGGCTATGACAGACTGCCCCTCCCTGATCTCCTGCTCCCAGCCCTGTGTCAGCTCCATGGAATGGTATCTCCTGCTGCACGGGGCACGCTCAGCTGCAGACCACACCCCCAGCTCTTCTCCCCAGTTCTCCCAGGGAAGTTTGGCATTACTCAAACTCCATTAAGGATTGCCTGGTTTGGGGTGGGAAATACCCGGGATGTGTGTCACTGGTGCCAAACCGGGATAAATCCCCATTCCTGGTTGGTTCCTAGAAACATGCAGGGTGGCACTGTGCTGGCAGGTGCTCTGCCAGCCCCAGCCTGCCTGCCCACCCTCCAGCTTCTCTCTGAATCTGCCCAGTCTGCAGCCGGGACCCTCTGGCCAGCTAATTCAACAGAAGCACCATTGTTCCACGGTTTGCGATCTGGATCCAGTTTGTGCCGCAGGGCTGTCAGTGCACTGACCCAGCACTAATGGTGGTGGGACCGTGGCCCTGGGCAGACAGCAGCTCTGATGCCGTGCTGGAGCTCATTCCTCGAGAAGGGAAGTGGTTAAACAATTCTCTGCTCACTAAGGATGTTCGGGAAAGTGTTGGCTGCCTGCTGCGTGCACGGAAGTAGGTCCAAGCAGGGCTGGCCAGGCGTGAGAGGCTGCCCTGGAGCTCAGGGGCTCTGCCGAGGATGGGTGGGGGGGCCTCTGCGCTGCTGCAAGAGTGGCCTGATCGCTGCTGAAAGGTGCTGGGGGAGCGAGGCTGTGGGTGCCTGAGGAAGCGGGGCATGCTCGGCAGCATTGAAACGCTGGTGATGGAGGGCAGAGCTGCTGGCAGATCTCCGGCCAGTGGAGCTGCCTCCTGACAGGTCATCTCCCCGGGCAGACCCGGGCCGCTCCCACGCTTTCAGCTCTGAGGCAGACGAGGGGATTGCAGCTTGGCGTGGGAAGTCAGAGCAGCCTTCAGGGAGGTGTCTGGACACTGACTGGGATACCTCTCTCGTCCCTCACATCCCGCTGAGGATCCCTCCCTCCCGCTTTTACTTGGCTTTTCAAGGCCAGAGATCCTGTTACAGTTGCATTTATCAGGCCTCTTTGGATCTCCTCAGAGCAGATAAGGTTTGCTTGACAAGATTCCTTGACATAGACACGCTGGCCAGTGCTAATGGCCCTTTGTCAGCTCATCTCCTGCCAGCTCTCCCAGCTCAGAAGGAGGTGGTGGTGCCTGACCACCAGCCTGCGCTGCTGGAGCCTCACCGGGCATGGCCCGGCCCCTCCTCCAGGCTTCCAAGTGCCTTGCATGGCTGTGGGGAGCTGGTAGGGCACTGCTCACAGTACCTCTTGTCCTGCTCATGTGCCTGGCTGTCTCAGGGTGTCCCTGGGGGCGTGGGTTTTGGCATCCCTGTGGCCGAGAGCTGCTTCTTTGTCTGCCCATGACCTTGCTTGGCGGCGGGCGGCCCAGAGCACGGCCTTGGCGTGGAGAGTACACGGCTCCTCTTCCTTCCTTCGGCCTCGGCTAATAAAAGGCACTATCCCTGCCTGATAGTGAGGTCTCTGTGGAACCCGGCCCTGGTGCACAGCCGTGCTCCCCACAGAGCTCCAGGGCTGCCGGCTCAGCACCCAGCCCGGCCAGTCCAAAGGATCCCAGGCAGCACCGACCAGCACAGGGTGAGTGGGGCATGGCGGTGCCCACAGTGCCAGCACTGGGCGTGAACAGGACCCATCTGGCATGGGTACCGGGGGAGTGCAGCGCAGGGCTCCCGGTACCGCTGCTGGGGATGTGCCAAGAGGCAGACGGGCCCGTGCAGCGCAGGGCTAGTCCCAGCCAGGGCTGCCTGTCTCAGCAGCCCCACGTGCTGCACAACCGGGCACAGCAGCCCTGTGGGAATGCTCTGCCTTCTCCCGGCCAGCCTAGGCACAGGACACTGTGTCACACGTAGGCCACCGCCAGCGTGTACCTTCCTCTGCCTCACCTTGGCTAAAGCTCTGTGCGGACAGGTCAGGTCCCTCCCCTCGCCTGGCACGGCTGCCGGAGGAGGAGACAGGCACCGGCCGCCCTCCTCCAGGAACAGCAGCTGAGCCCAGCCCGAGCCCAGCGGGGCCTCCGACTCCGCAGCCCACCTGGGCCACCAGCCACCTGCCTGGCACCCCAGGCTCCCACGGGCACAGGTAGGAGCCGGTGTGCCGTGGGGGAGACCCTGGGCACGGCACAGCTCTGGGGCATGGCACAGCCCTCGGCTCACGGCACAGCCCCTTGGCACGGGCTGGGTGCTGGCAACTGGCATGAGGCAGCACACAAGGAAGGGGCTGCGGGGTCCCTTGGCAGTGACAGGCTGGGTACCCCCCACCCCTGCCATGCGTTTCCTGCGGCTGACGTGTGCCGGACTTTGCCCAGGGAGCTGTGGCAGTGGGAAGGGACAGGTTCCTTGGGAGGGACGTTCCCATCCGGCAGCATCGTGGCTATGGCCGGGTGAGCAGATGCCCTGCACGGCTGCACCCTGCAGCGTAACCGTGCAGGTGCCTTCGCCATGGGACATCCCCAGGTGGGGCAAAGAATGGTGCAGTGACCCTTGTGTAGCTGTACCCGCCGGTTCCTGGAGCGTCAGGCACCCATCCCGCCATGCCGCCCCCCACGCCTCACTGCCAGTGGCAGCAGGCACGTTCCTGCCGCTCCGTGCCGGGAGCCCAGGGAACGCGGTGCCTCTGGCTCGCCAGCCCACGAGGCGCCCTTTTGTTTGCCGGCGGGGCCCACCGTGCCGCCCGGGGGCCGGGGCGTGCCCGGGCTGCCGACGCCTGGCCGGCCTGGCCTCCGCGGGCGGGCGGGCGGCGGGGGCCTCCAGGCAGAAGGAATCGGCAGTGACATTCCCGTAGCCTGGAGACCGCCGTCCCTTTCAGCGGGCAGCCCATTTGAATAAGAATCGTGCACGGGGAAGGGGGGCCACCAGCCGCCATCCCATCGCTGCCCTTGCCCCAGCTCATTTCTGCGCGTCCAGCCCAGGGGCAGCGGGTCCCACGCCGCCCTCGCCCCTGGCCTTGGTCCCGCCGGACGCCGCAGGACGCCAGGTACCGGGGGTTCGCGGGGCTCGGGGACCCTCGTGCCAGCACGTGGCTCTGCACCACCTTGCCTATCGCCCTGGCATGGCTTCGAGCGGGGCGGGTGCCAGGACAGAGTCGCGGCTCCCCCCGCCGCCCCGAGCCCCCCTGCCCTGGGCTGGCTTCGTGCGGGGGACAGGAGAGATGTGTTTGGGCAGAGCCGGGACCAGGCTTTGATCCAGCACTTGCGAGGCTGGGAGCGGGAAGTACCGGGAGAGAAGGAAACACAAAAGGCAGCTCCAACCTAAATTTAACAGCAGGACCCCGGCCAGAGTCAGGGACGCCCTTGCCCAGCCGGCTCCGGCGTTCCTGGCTCCCCTCCCAGGCTGGACCTGGCCCGGTGCTGATACCCCCCAGGGACACTAGTGACACTCAAAAGGATAGATCCATTCTGAGCCAGGCAGGATGGGGCATGGCACAGTTCATGCCAGTTCTGGGGGGGAAATAGCATGGCTGTGCGCCTGGGTGTGTGTGTGACAGTCCCCCGGAGCTATTTAGATGGGCACTGGACGTCACCTCGGAAGACTTTCAGACCCAAATGCCTCAACCGACCCTGATTCTTCGTGTTGTCCCCGGAAAGCACCATCATGCCAGTGCGGGGGGGTGTATCCTGGACTGCACAGTCGTGCTAGAGCCAGGAGAGGACAGGCACCAGCCACCCTGCACCCCATGCTGTACCCTGCACCCTACCGCAGTGCCATCTCCGTGTCCCACCAGGCAGATCCCGTGGTTGCCCATGGACCTCCTGGCACTTGCTCTCCTCCTGGGTAAGCGTTGGCCTCGGGGGCACCCTGCATACCCACAGTGCTGGGAGCTGTGGTGGTTCAGCAACCCCAGCCTGGGTGGAGGGTGCTGGGCAGCAGAGGTGGTGGCACTGGCGATGCTCCCCGGCTGGCAGCGGCCATGGCCTGACTGCCACAAAACCCTGCGGGGAATCCAGGCTGCACTAAGCCCTGCTGGGATTAGTAAGCGCCTGACCTGGCTCCCGACTCCCCCTGGCACTTCTTGGCACCCTGGGGCTGCCCAGGCCCCCAGGAGCACGGGCAGCCCAGCCCCCCACTCACCCTGCTCCCTGCCCCTGGTCACGAGGCCGCGGTGCTGCTGCCAGCACCTTTCCGGATCATAGAGCTTCGTGCTGCATCAGTGGGTCGGGATGCAGGGATGGGACGGGATGGGACGGCTGGGGGTGGGGTGGATGCATGGGGGAGCTGGGGGTGCCCAGGCACCCCAGCACAGCCCCTAGGCTATGCCTCCATGCTCTCTGCAGTGGGGGGAATGGTGGCAGAGGGCTGGCAGGAGCCTGACCTGAGCCACGGCTGCGCCCGTGGCAGCTGCTACCCGGCCACTGGGAACCTGCTTGTGGGGCGAGCCACCCGCCTGAGTGCCACCTCCACCTGTGGGCTGGATGGGCCCCAGGAGTACTGCATCGTCAGCCACCTCCAGGTGAGCCCACCCAGCCCCAGAACTGCTCCGGCACAGACTCAGAGAGCCAGGCACCGCTGCAGCCTCCAGTCACCCATCCCTGATGGTGCCACTCCCTGGCACAGGACTCAGAGAAATGCTTCACCTGTGACTCACGTGACCCATCCCTGCCTGAGAGCCACCGCATTGAGAATGTAATCTACCTGAGCGGCCCCCATGACCAACGAACCTGGTGGCAGTCAGAGAATGGTGAGGTCAGAGTGCCAGTGGGGGTTGCTCCATGTGCATATGCTGTGAGGCTCCATGGCCATGGGGGTCTTCCCCAGCCTCAGCCATCTCTGTCTCTCTGCCTCTCAGGTGTGGAGCATGTCAGCATCCGCCTGGACCTGGAGGGCGAGTTCCACTTCACCCACCTCATCATGAAGTTTAAAGTGGGTCCTGGCACATGGATGCCTGGGATGGGATGGGATGGGATGGGATGGGATGGGATGGAATGGGATAGGACAGGATGGATCCGGGGGTGCTGTGGGTCTGGCCCCCATCCCATCTGGGTGTCCTGCAGACCTTCCGCCCCGCGGCCATGCTGGTGGAGCGCTCAGCCGACTTTGGGCGCACCTGGAAGGTGTACCGCTACTTTGCCTACAACTGCTCCAAGCTCTTCCCTGGCATCCCCAACCACCCCTTGGGGCTCGTGGATGAGGTGCTGTGTGACCAGCGGTACTCTGAGATTGAGCCCTCCAGCCATGGGGAGGTGAGTGGGGATAGGGCAGTGCAGAGCAGGGCCAGGGGTCTGGGTTGAATGGGATCACCCATTCCTTCCTTCCTTCTCACAGGTTATCTTCAAGGTGCTGGACCCCTCCATCCCTGTAGCAGATCCCTACAGCCCAGACATCCAGGGTATGTGGCCAGGGGTGTCAGGGATGCAGGGCTGGCTGGCGTCAGGGCAGGTGCTGACAGTGACACGCCCCCAGACCTGCTTCGTGTCACCAACCTGCGGGTGAACCTCACCAAGCTGCACACGCTGGGGGACAACCTGCTGGACTCACGGCGGGAGGTGCTGCACAAGTACTACTACGCTGTGGATGAAC
Source organism: Eopsaltria australis (assembly GCA_034509425.1). NCBI lineage: Eukaryota > Metazoa > Chordata > Aves > Passeriformes > Petroicidae > Eopsaltria > Eopsaltria australis. Next base: position 1,604,207 of record JAVTVJ010000180.1, read on the forward strand.
TGGTGCTGCGTGGGAGCTGCTTCTGCCATGGCCACGCTGCCCACTGTGCCCCAGCGCCGGGCGCCCCGACACCCTCTGTCCCCGGCATGGTGAGGCGCACACACCCACCAGCATGGCGCGGTGCCATGTGGGACCTGGCAACCACACTGAGCTCTGGGTGCTCCCCCCAGATCCACGGGCGCTGTGTCTGTGAGCACCACACGCAGGGGCTGAACTGTGAGCGCTGTGAGGACTTCTACCAAGACCTGCCCTGGCGCCCGGCCGAGGGCTCCAGCACCAACGCCTGTCGCCGTGAGTGCCAGGGCTATCGGGCTGTGCTGTGCCAGGGGTTTGGAGTGCTGCAGGCTGTATCCTGGGGAGGTTTGGGGTTGTGGTGCTGCATATCAGAGTAAGGGCAATCCAGGCAGGGGAGGTTTGGCACTTGGGGTGCTGCCTGCCAGGTGTGGGCTGTGGTGCCGCATGCCGTGCCACGGTGCTGTCCCTGCAGGCTGTGACTGCAACGAGCACTCACGGCGGTGTCACTTTGACATGGCCGTGTTCCTGGCCACGGGGAACACCAGTGGGGGTGTGTGTGATGACTGCCAGCACAACACCATGGGCCGCCATTGCCACCTTTGCAAGCCCTTCTACTACCGGCACCCTCGCTCCGACATCCGGTCCCCCACTGCCTGTGCCCGTGAGTGTCCTGGGACCCCAGCCCCACTGCTTGTCCCAGCCCTATGGCTCCTGGTGCCATCTGCCCCAGCCTCACAGCCCCTGGTGCCAGCAGCCAGAACTCCTCATGTTCCTCTCTCTTGGCAGCATGCGATTGTGACCCGGCAGGCTCGCTGGATGGAGGTGCCTGCGATGGGCACACGGACGTGGCGCTGGGCATGATTGCAGGGCAGTGCCGCTGCAAGGAGAATGTGGCCGGTCCCCGCTGTGACCGCTGCCGGCACGGCGCCTACGGCCTCAGCCATGGCGACCCACAGGGCTGCCAGCGTGAGCTGGGAGCCAGGGATGGCAGGGGAGGAGGGATGGGAATGGGGATGAGGGGATGGTGGGAGGGGTCGGGATGAAGGGATGGAGTTGGAGGGATGGGGAATGAAGGGGTGGTGATGGAGGAATGGGGATAGGATGGATGAGGATGGAGGGATGGAGGAAGACATATGGTGATGGAGGGATGAGGATGGAAAGATCTGGGATAGAGGGATGGAGATGGAAGGATGTAGGATGCAGGGATGTGTCATAGTTGTATGAGAATGGATGGAGGGATGGGGATGGAAGGGAAGAAGATGGATATGGGATGGGGAAGGTGGGCCAGGAAGTGGGCTGTGGTCCCACTGGCACCCCCTCACGTGCATGTGTGGGGGCAGCGTGCAGGTGTGACCCACGGGGTACGGTGGCGGACAGCTCCCCATGCGACCCCATCAGTGGGGACTGCTACTGCAAACGCTTCGTGGCTGGGCGCTCCTGCAGCCAGTGCGTGGTGAGTGCCCCAGCCTGCCCCACACCATGCCTGTGGGCCTGACTTTACCCAACCCCATGGCAACCCCCAGCGCTGGGTTGGCCCCACACCTGCCCTACATGTCCCCTTCTCACTGCAGCCTGAGTTCTGGGGTCTGAGCTATGACCTGGGGGGCTGCCGGCCCTGCGCCTGTGACTTCGGGGGAGCCTACAACAACCGGTGGGGCCCAGCACAGCATCTGGAGGGGCATGGATGTGGGCAAGAATGGGGACAAAACTGGGAGTCACACATGGCAGGAGGGAGGGATGGGGACAAGGCTGGGGGGATATGGGGGCTGGGATGGAGGGAGAAAGAGAGGGATCTCAATCCCCAGAGAAGGAGGGATGGGGACAGAGTTGGAAGTAGGGATGGATGAAGACACAGACAGACAGAAGGACAGATAAAGGGACAGTATGGTCACCCCCAGGTGCTCCATGGAGGATGGGGCATGTCCCTGCCGTCCCCACATCATGGGGCGGCAGTGTGACCAGGTACAACCCGGCTTCTTCTGTGCCCCCCTCGACTACTACACCTATGAGGCCGAGCAGGCCACTGGCCATGGCCACAGCCACCCCCAGCTCCCGGTGAGTCTCCTTGGGGATCCCTCTGCTTGTGCATGGCTGTCACTGTGCACCATGCTCCATGCATAGCTGCTGCTGTGCTCTATGCATGGCTGTCACCCTGTCCTGCATGTGGCTGTCACCATGCCCTGTGCATGGCTGTCCTTGTGCACGGCTGTCCCTGTGCATGGCCACTGTCCCCTGACCCCGTCCCTGCAGGGTGCCATTCGGTCAGAGGTGCCCCAGGACTGCCTGGAGTATGACACCAGGGAGCCGGTGGGGCGGAAGGGACGCTTACGGCATCAGCGCAGCCTCCCCCGTGCTCCCCAGCCCCCCGTCCCTTCACGCCGCAGCCGCCAGCAACCCCCCAAGGTGAGCCCTGGGGTGGTAGGAGAGGGCACAGTGAGGCTCTGCAGGGCAGAAGTGGCCAGGGGGCAGAGCCAGGACCAAACTGTGCCGGTGCCCTGCCCAGCTGGAAGTGGAGGAGGTGGTGCGGGACAGTGCTGGGCGCATGGTGACATGGACAGGCTTGGGGTTTGCCCGGGTGCGGGACGGGGCCGGCCTGACCTTCCGCGTGGACAACGTGCCCTACCCCATGGACTACGAGCTGCTGCTGCGCTATGAGCCTGAGGTGAGCACAGCCACAACCTTGGCCACGGTGTGTATGGCACAGCACAGCCCTGACACTGCCTTGCCTGTTGCCACAGTCAGCCGAGGACTGGGAGGCCGTGGTCAGTGTCAGCTCCCAGGTGCTGCCCACCAGCTCTCGCTGTGGGAACCTGCTGCCCTCCGAGCAGATGTACCGTGAGAGTCTGCCCCACAGCCAGAGGTGCAATGGGATGAGCTGGGGTGGGCTGGGGATGGGGACAAGGAAGGTGGGTGGGTCCTGCTGCCATCCTTTCGCTGTCTCCATGACCCTGCTGTGCCCATACCCCAATACCTGCCTCTGTACAGGTATGTGCTACTGTCCCGACCCTTCTGCTTCGAGCCCAGCACCCCTTACGAGGTGACCATGCGACTTCAGCGGGCCGGTGTCACCCAGCGCCACCCTGGTGCCTTCATCCTCATCGACTCGGTGAGAGGGGTCCCACTGCTTCTTGTGCTGGGGCAGGGGTGGGATCATGGGCAGGGACGGGGAACCACAGGCTGGAGTGGGAAGTATCTCCCCTCTGGGGATGTATGTGGGGTGGGGATGGGGATGGGGATGGGGATGGGGATGGGGATAAGGGATAGGATGGGATAGGGATAGGGATAGGGATAGGATAGGGAATAGGATAGGATAGGGATAGGGATGGGAATGGGATGGGGATGGGATGGGGTGGGGAGGGGGATGGGGGGGATGGGGATGGGGATGGGGATGGGGATGGGGATGGGGATGGGGATGGGGATGGGGATGGGATGGGGATAGGGATGGGAATGGGGAAGGGGAAGTAGATGTTGCTGGGGAAGGGGATATCAGTGATACTGGGGACTTAGAGTTGGGGTTGGCATAGGGATGTCAGCATGGAAGGGGATAAGGAAGCTTCTGGGGACAGCAATTTATATGGGAATATCAATGGGGTTGGGGATGTCAGTGGAGCTGGGGCTGTTGATGGAGCTGGGATAGTTAACCCCAGCAGCACTGGGGCTGTCCTGGAGCACATGGATCCAGCCCAGTGGTAGGTCCCACAGTAGAGGCTGGCTATGCCTCCCAGCCCCATCTCCTCTTCCTTCCCACAGTTGGTGCTCCTCCCACGGGTGTCGAGTTGCCAGGCTTCCATGGGGCAGAGGCAGCAGCGCGCCAGGAGGAGCTGGAGCGGTACCAGTGCCTGGAGGTGTTTCGCATGGCCCCCCCTCACCCCCTGGCCCAGGCCTGTGCCCGCCTGGTCTGCAGCATCTCAGCCCTGATGCACGGCGGGGCACTGCGTGAGTGGGGAGCCTGCAGGGATGGGACCCACGAGTGGGCAGGGGTGGAGCCCTGTCCGGGGCAGTGGGCCAGGATATGCCCATGCCCATGGCACGGTCGGCAGGAGAGCAGTGACAGGGCATGGGCAGGTGTGGGAAGGTGCAGACAAGGCAGCCCTGGCCCCATGCTGGTCCTGCTCCCGCAGCCTGCCAGTGCGACCCGCAGGGCTCCCGCAGCAGCGAGTGCCAGGTACAGGGTGGGCAGTGTGAGTGCAAGCCCCACGTCATCGGCCGACGCTGCGACCACTGTGCCCCAGGCAGCTACGGCTTCGGGCCCCTGGGATGCAGCCGTGAGTAGTGGGATCTTTATTTGCCAGGAATCGCTGTCTCTCCTGTCTGTCCATCCAGCCATCAGCACCCTCTTCACTGCCCTGTTCACTTGTCTGTCTGTCCATCTGTCTGTGCATGTGTCCATCTCAGCCCTACTGTCCTGCAGCCCATGGGCTCTGTCACAGTTATCCATCCATCCATCCATCCATCCATCCATCCATCCATCCATCCATCCATCCACATGAGCCTCCTGTGAGCATTGTGCTGTCCTGCACTCACTCATCTGTCTGCCCACCCATGTTCTCATGGACCTGTGTGTCCATATGAGCCCTTCTGTGCCACAGCCTGTGGAGTGAGCATGTGCTGGGTGCTGGATCCCTGCCTCTCTGTCTGTCTGTCCATCCCTGTGTCCCTGCATTCATGTGCCTGACCTGAGTTGTACTGCCCTGCAGCCTGCGCCTGCTCCCCAGAGGGTTCTGTGTCCCAGCTGTGCGACGGGGTGAGCGGGCAGTGCCGCTGCCAGCCCGGCACTGTGGGCCGGCAGTGTGACCAGTGCCAGCCCGGCCACTGGGGCTTCCCTGCCTGCCGGCCCTGCCAGTGCAATGGGCACGCTGAGGAGTGTGACCCCCGGACGGGCACCTGCCTGCACTGCCGTGACCACACGGCCGGACGGCACTGTGAGAGGTGAGCCAGGTCCAAGAGGAGGGGATGGCATGGCGTGGCATGGCATAGGATGGGATACATACAATGGCGTAGCACAGGATGAGCTATGATGGTATGAGATAGGTTGGAATGGTGGGATGGGTTGAGACAGGATGGCATGGATATGATGGGATGGCATGGTGTGGGATAGGATAGATATAGTTGGATGGGATAGGAGGGATAGGATGGGATGGGATGGGATGGGATGGATAAGACTAAGATGGAATGGGATGGAGAAGACTGAGATGGAATGGGATGGATCCAATTGATTAGGATAGGGTGAGATATGATGGTATGGGATACGATGGAATGAGATGGGATGGGGGGATGGTATATGATGGATGGGAGGCACCCACTGGGTCCCCCTCGTCCTTTCAGGTGCCAGGACGGTTACTATGGGAACCCTGTGCTGGGCTCGGGGCAGCAGTGCCGGCCCTGCCCCTGCCCCGGCTACCCCGGCACACGGCATTACCACGGGAGCGCCTGCCATGCCGACGATGAGACACACCACATCGTCTGCCTCTGCGCCCCTGGATATGCGGGTGAGGGGCAGAGCGGGCACAGTGCAGCAGGGACCCCCTGCGCTGGAGCTGCGGGACCCCAGCACCCACAACCCCCCCTCTCTGCAGGGCCCCGCTGTGACCGCTGCTCCCCTGGTTACTTTGGGGCTCCGGAGATGGAGGGGGGGGAGTGTCGGCCCTGCCAGTGCAACAACAACATCGACGCCAGCGACCCAGAGGGCTGCGACCCCCGCACGGGACAGTGCCTGCGCTGCCTGTACCACACCGCTGGGCCACACTGTGCCCAGTGTCAGCCTGGCTACTACGGCAATGCCCTGCAGCGCAGCTGCCGCCGTGAGCGGGACGGGGCCTCTGCGGGGCTGGGGCTGCGCGGGGATTTGGGATGCGGGGTTGCAGTGATGCAAGGGCTCAAGGCAGGGCTGTGGTTGGGTGTGGGGTGATTGGGATTGGGTCGAGGAGAATTTTGGGGTGTTGTGGGTCTAAGGTTCAAGGCCAGGAGAGTTTTGGGGCTGTTAGAAGGGGCATGGGGCTGTGCCTGGGTTAGGGTTGGGCAGGGAACAGGGATTGGGGGTGGTGGGAGCACTGGGATCAGGGGTGTTGGGGCTGTGCAGGAGTTTGAGGCCAGGCAGACCAGGGAACACTGGGGTCAGGCAGATTTGGAGTGCTGGTGCCAGCAGCACACTGCCTAGGCAGTGGGTAAGGACTGAGCCCCATGTGGCCACCCACCCTCCTGCAGGCTGTGGCTGTGACCCACGGGGCACACTGGCCTCCCACTGCACCGATGGCACCTGCGATTGTGACCGTGGCACAGGAGCCTGTGCCTGCCGGCCCAATGTCATGGGCAAGAGCTGTGATCGCTGCGCACCCCACTTCTGGAGCCTGGGGGGGCCAAGGGGCTGTGAGCCCTGTGGCTGCCACCCCACACATGCCCTGCACCCTGCCTGTGACACAGTGAGTCCCCTAGCACCCTGGTACAGCTCCACTGGCCTCCTGGGGCCCAGTGAGCTACACAGTGAGCATGGCACTGTCACTGCAGGTGACAGGGCAGTGCCAGTGCCGGCCTGGCTTCGGGGGTCGTGTCTGTTCCCAGTGCCAGGAGCACCACTGGGGAGACCCTGAGCAGGAGTGCCGAGGTGGGAGCATATCCGAGGAACTGGGGGAGCAGGGGCTCTGAGGACATGGGATGTGGGGGTACTCTTGGTGTATGTGAGATTCTAGGGAAATGGGAGCCCTGGGGACATGGTGGGAGACTGAACATGGGACAAAAAGAGACAGCGGGACACTGGGAACACAAGGGGCTCAGGAGATCTTGGGAATGTGGTGGGACAGTGTGGGCATGGTGGACCTTGGGGAAGCAGTGGGATGCTGGGGACATGGTGGAACCTTGAGGACATGGTTTGTCTCTGGGGACATGCAGGACTCAGGGGACTCAGAGTACTTGATGGAATTGTGGGGACATAGAAGATGCTGGGGATAGATGGGATTCTGGAGACACAGGGGAGAATGGTGGGATGCTGGGACATGGTGGCAGTCTGGGGGCACGGGGCTCCATGGGAAGGCTGGGACACACTGCCAACTGTCTCTGCAGCCTGTGAGTGTGAGCCGCTGGGTGCTGAGAGCCCACAGTGCGAGCAGGACAACGGGCAGTGCCGGTGCCGGCTGGGATTCGGGGGGCTGCGCTGTGACCACTGCCAGCGGGGCTACCAGGAGCCCTTCCCCCACTGCTTGCCCTGCCACCCTTGCTTTGGGCGCTGGGACCTGGCCGTGGGCAGCCTGCAGGACAGGCTGCAGCGCCTTAGGGCACAGGTGCAGGCACTGAGGGAGGGGGGGGCCGGACTCCCACTCAGCCCCCGCCACCTGCGGGAGCTGGAGGACGTCCTGGGGCAAGTGGAGCGGCTGCTGGGAGAGGGGGACAGCCCTGGTGGTCCCCTCCTCGATGGACTGCCCAGGCAGCTGGGTGGCACCAGGCAAGTGTGCATGTAGTGCTGGGGTGGGGGGAGCCCCTCTTGTCACCCCTGAAAGTTTGAAGCCTCCCTCCCTACCCAAAGGATGGAGCTGGACAACTTCTGGAAGCACCTCCAAGAGTTGGAGCAACATCTAGACCAGCTGGCGCGGGCAGATATGGAGCACCATGACCGGCTTGCTGAGCTGAGCCACGAGCTGGGAGGCCTCAACCGAACCACCTCCCACCTTCAAATCCTCCTCGGCACTGTAGCGGCAGCCGGATTCAGCGGTAAGAGCATCCAGCAAGGTTTGGGTTTGGTGGCAGCCGTCCTGGCCAAACCCTGACACCCGCACCCGCAGAGTCCTACCGCAGCATCCTGGCATCGATGGAGGCCTCGCGGCAGGCGGAGGTGGTGGCCAATGGCACAGCTGGTGAGCTAAGCAGGGCACGGATGACACAGCAGGCGACTGAGCGGGCGCTGCGGCAGCGGGGCGATACTTTCCGCCGTAGCACAGCCGCAGCCCGGAAATCCTTGAGGGAGACACGAAAACGGGTGATGGGACTCAACATTGCCAGGATCAATGAGAAGGTGAGAGCAGGAGTGGCAGAATTGGTGCGGGGGTCACCCCCCCATGTAGTGTTGAGCTGCCATTTCCACCATTGGCATCATCACAGATTTGTGGGGCACCCGGAGACCAGAGCTGTAAGCACGCATCTTGCGGAGGAGCCTTGTGCCGAGACAGCGCAGGGAAGAGGCATTGCGGTGGCATTGGGTGTGCAGGGGCACTGCCTATCTCAGCTCGAGCCCTGACCAGTGCCCATAATGCCTCACAACAGCTGGAGGTGGCATTAGGGCAGCTGGGTGTTGTGGCACAGAAGGTAGGGGTAGTTGCTCCATGGCACTTTCTGGGGTCCCCTTTTGTAGCCTTTGCATGTCCTGTGACCCTTTCCACACCACTTTGCATGACCCCCTTCTATGTCCTATTTTTTCCCTTTCCATGCCCCCAAGCATGTCAGCTCTTTATGTCTCTCTTATGCCCATTCAGAGATGCCCCTTGTGCCACCTGTGTGTGTGCCCCCTTGGGCGTCTACTGTACCCTCTGTCCCCTTGCACCCCCCTTGCATGCTCCTTTGCAGGCTCCCATCTTGTCCCCTTGTACCCCCTGCTCACCCCGAATCACAGGGCAAGGGGCTGCCCTGTGCCCCCTGCTCAGCCAGGTGCCCCTCAGATGCAGGAGGTGCAGGAGCTGGCACGGGGGGCACGCAGCTGGGCAGAGGAGGCGCTGGGGCGCTCTCAGGCCGCCCGCAGCCGTGCGGAGAAGGCGACGGCCCAGCTGAGGGACTTCATCCGCCGAATCAAGGCCTTCCTGGCAGGTAGTGTCAGTACTGGGTGGGCACATGGGCATGGCAGGACTTAGCGAGGACACCCTGAGCCCACCCTGCTCCCCTGTCCCCACAGAGGAGGGAGCTGACCCAGGCAGCATCGAGCTGGTGGCTCGGCAGGTGCTGAACATTTCCCTGCCCAGCAGCCCCAGACAGATCCAGGAGCTGCTGTCGGAGATGCGGGAGAGCGTCAGCCAGCTAGAGGGGGTGGATGCAGTTCTCAACAGCACAGCGGAGGGACTGGCTGTGGCACAGAATCTGCTGGCACAGGGACAGAAGGCCAGGCAAGTGATGGGGCTGTGCTGGGGCAAGCAGGGGATAGGGTCAGTCCCCCTGCACTGGCAGGGGGCTGGAGCTGCCTGTGCTGCTGCAGGGAGCGAGCAGAAGGCGTAAGGGATGAACTGACGGGGACACAGCAGGCACTGGAGGTGGCACGGACACAGGCGATGACAGTAGGGAGCACCCTGCAGAGCGCCAGGGATGCCATCCAGGTGGCTGAGAAGAGAGCCAGGGAGGTGAGGAGCATGGGCTGGGGCAGTGGAGCTGGTACTGCTGGGAGTAATGGGATCAGTGCTGCGGAGAGCAATGCTGATGCCTTGGGCACACTATGGGTAGGGAGGCTGGTGCTGGGGCAGGTGCCAGGGCAGTGGGGCTGGCACCATGGGCATGGTGGTTGCTGTGCCTGCTGCAGCTGCTGTCCATACCTGCCAGGCGGACCGCAAGCTGCAGGTGCTGGACAGGAAGGAGTCACAGGCGCAGAGGCGGCTGCGGGAGCTGGCACAGCGCATCACCGCCCTGCAGGAGCGCGGCCGGGACGCTCACCACATGGCCCAGCAAGCCAAGGACGGGGCACAGCGTGCCACCACCACCTCAGCGACACTTAGCCAGGTGAGCTTCATCCCTGCCTGGTTATGTGTGGCACCAAGCAGCTACTGGGTGCTGGGGGTGCTCAGTCTCACCACGGCCTTGTTGCCACCAGGACCTGGCAGAGGTAACACAGCGTTATGTGGTGCTGAAGAACCGGGTGGGCATGCTGGACAGGGTGTCTGGTGGGGCCCTGCAGCGTGTGTCACAGCTGATGGCAGAGGTCCGAGACCTCCTGGATAAGGCCAGCAACAGCAAGAGGAAGCTGGAAGGTGAGGGGGAGCACATGGTGGGGTACATTTCCTGCCACCTCCCCCTACATCCCCCTGAGTCCCCCTGGGCCCGTCCCACGGGGTGTCCCGAGGGTGATACGGGACATGGTGGGAGGCTGCACTGTGACCATGTTGCCCGTCCCGCAGACCTGGAGCAGCGCTTTGGGGCCAACGAACGGGCGATGGCGGCAAAGGTGACACGACTGCAGGCTTTGGAGCAGCAGGTCACCGGGCTGTTGCAGGAGATTCGGGAGAAGGCCAACGCTTACGCCACCTGCTAGGGACCACCGGCGGGGCCGGGGGCCGGTCCTGTCCCGCCGCCCCGCAGGTTCCCGAGCCCGGGGGTCCCGTCCAACTCTGCAGGTGCCTTTAGTGCGGGCGCGCCTGCAAATAAAGCCCTAAACTGTGTGTGCCTGTGTCCGATGCCTTCTGCCTAGCCTGCTCCTGCCTCCTCCCGCCTCTCTCGGCCGGCCCGCTCCCCCGCTCCAGCCGGGATCCGCCCCGCGCTTTCCGCGCAGCCCCGAGCGCTGTGCCTGCCGCCCAGTTCGGAGGGGCCGGGAGGGACCGGGAAGGGGACGGGGAAGGGACTGGGAAAGGGAACTAGAAGGGGAATCGGTGGGTCGGGACGGGACAGGACAGGACAGGCGGGCACCTGCCGAGCGCCCCCTTTGCGCGCCCTTTGCGCCCCTTTCCGTCCCGTCGCGCCCCGCGATGCGGAGCCCGGCGAAGCGGAGCCCCGCCGCCCTCCTGCTGCTGCCTCTGCTGGCCGGTGAGTCCGCGCCCCCCGCCGCAGCGGGGCCGGTAGGCGCCAGGGTCGGGACGGCCCTGCCGTCCTGTTTCCGGGCGGTCGCGGAAGGGGCCCCGGGCGCGGCGGGGGGAGCCCCGGTCCCGGCCCCCCCCTCCCCGCAGCGCCTTCAACCACACGCCGCTCCGCAGGGCTGGGGGTGGCCCTGGCCCCCGATTCCCCCCAGGGCTGTGCCCGCGGCAGCTGCTACCCGGCCACCGGGGACTTGCTGGTGGGGCGAGCAGCCCGCCTAACTGCCACCTCCACCTGCGGGCTGCGCCGGCCCCAGCCCTACTGCATCGTCAGCCACCTCCAGGTGAGTGGGACGTGGCCTGGGGGGCCCGGACGAGGATGAGGGGCACGGGACAGGGTTGAGGACACACATCATTGAGCCTCCCAACTCGCAGGAGGAGAAAAAGTGCTTCATCTGCGACTCGAGGCGGCCCTACGATGCCCGCACCAACACCAACAGCCACCGCATCGAGAATGTGGTCACCAGCTTTGCCCCCCGCCCCAAGAAAGCCTGGTGGCAGTCGGAGAACGGTGAGTAGTGGGCGGGGGTGGTGGGGCATCCTGTCCTGTCCCGGGGGGCTCTCCTTCCCTTCCTCCCACACTGAGGAAGTGTGACTCAGCCTGTGGCCGTGGCCGCGCCCCTGGACCACTGCCGGGTGGTGGGGGACGAGCCCCCGGGACCTGTGAGTGGGTGCTTCCACTTGTCACACTTGTCATCCCCAGGTGTGGAGCACGTCAGCATCCAGCTGGACCTGGAGGCCGAGTTCCACTTCACCCACCTCATCATGACCTTCAAGGTGGGTCCTAGCGTGTGGGTACCCAGGCTGGGATGGGACAGTACACAGAACATGCCCTCATGGACTGTGGGGCTGGCCCCTGTCCCACCTGGGTGTCTTGCAGACCTTCCGGCCCGCGGCCATGCTGGTGGAGCGCTCAGCTGACTTTGGGCACACCTGGAAGGTGTATCGCTACTTCGCCTACGACTGCGCTGCCTCTTTTCCCCACGTCCCCCATGGGCCCCCACGCCGCATTGATGATGTCGTCTGCGAGTCCCGCTACTCTGATATCGAGCCCTCCACTGAGGGAGAGGTGAGGCCCTAGTAGTGTCCCAGGAGAGTGAGGGGATCCCCTGCACTGCTCTCATCACCTTTCTGTCCCTCTCAGGTCATCTACCGGGTGTTGGACCCTGCCATCCCCATCCGAGACCCCTACAGCCCTGCCATCCAAAGTGAGTTGCCAGCCATCTGGGCTCCTGCTTGGCTGCTCTATTTTGGGCGTAGCTATTTTGGCTGCTCTTTCCCTGCTCTGGGCCCTACACTGGGGTCAGGACCAGATTCAGCCTGCAGGATCTTGGGGCCCACTGCACCCTGCCCTGTGAGAGCAGCTAAAATTCAGGCTGCATTGGATTAAATGGAGGAAGATGGCTGTGCCACAGCTGAGCCCAGCACCAGCTATGGTTTGAGGTGGCGAGTCAGACTGGGCACAGGACACAGTGGGTTAATCACCCAAAGCTAAATTTAGACTGGGAGCAGGAGGGGAGGAATCTGCAGGGCAGGGCTGCTGGGAAACTGCAGTTCTGGGAAAGCCATCCTGTCTTCCCAGGGCCCCCAGGCGTAGCCATCTCCTGGGCACAGTACCCAGTGATGAATGCCCCGAGACACATAAAGGTGCCATGCCAAGGGTGTTGTTCTGCACTGGTGGGGTCCCAGCCTGCCTCTGCTGTAGGGGTGCAGAGGCCGGCCCACGCACAGCCAGCCTGCACAGCTACATGTGTGGGAGCTGAACCCTCACAGCTACGTACAGCCCAGCCTGGCCACGTGCAGCCATGTGCCTGTGACCCAAACCATGCACAGCCCTGGGCCAATACTGTGTGATATAGAAAACTACAACAGCCCAGCCTGATATCCTGCAGGCCTGCATGGACACCCTGTGCCGTGCGCAGCCCATCTCAGCCATGCCCAGCAGAGCAGAGCCATGCCCAGCTCCTCTGAACCACCCACAGCCTCCTGTGCCATGCACAGCCCAGCCCAACTGTGCCCGGCAGAGGTGAGCTGTGCATAGATGTGCCCAGCCACCCTGTGCCAACACGGGTCTCTCCCTGCCCTAGACCTGCTTCGTGTCACCAACCTACGTGTGAACCTCACCAAGCTGCACACGCTGGGGGACAACCTGCTGGACTCGCGGCGGGAGATCCGGGAGAAGTACTACTACGCGCTCTACGAGCTGGTGATGCGCGGGAACTGCTTCTGCTACGGGCACGCTTCTGAGTGCGCCCCGCTCAGCGGGGCCCCCGCCACCACCGATGGCATGGTAGGGCAAGCCAGACCTGTGAGCCCTGCTGAAGCTGGGTAGCTGGGCCTCCTAGTCCTACAGCCTCTCACTGTGGCATCCTGGCAGGTGCACGGGCGCTGTGTCTGCAAACACCACACGCAGGGGCTGAACTGCGAGCGCTGCGAGGACTTCTACCAAGACCTGCCCTGGCGCCCCGCTGAGGGCTCCAGCACCAACGCCTGTCGCCGTGAGTGCCCCTCTGGCACCAGCTCCTGGCACAGTGATCCTGGTGCCAGAGCTGTCAGGCTGTGCTGTGCTAGGGGTTTTGGGTGCTGCACAGTGGGATGTGGTTTGGTTGACTGGTATCATGCAGACTGGCTGGGTGTGTTTGGAGTGCTGCAGGCTGTACTTCGGGGAGGTTTGGGGTTGTGGTGCTGCATATCAGAGTAAGGGCAATCCAGGCAGGGGAGGTTTGGCACTTGGGGTGCTGCCTGCCAGGTGTGGGCTGTGGTGCCGCATGCTGTGCCACGGTGCTGTCCCTGCAGGCTGTGACTGCAACGAGCACTCACGGCGGTGTCACTTTGACATGGCCGTGTTCCTGGCCACGGGGAACACCAGTGGGGGTGTGTGTGATGACTGCCAGCACAACACCATGGGCCGTCGCTGTCACCTCTGCAAGCCCTTCTACTACAAGGACGCCACCAAGGACCTGCGGGACCCTGCGGTGTGCCGAGGTCAGTGTGGGACAGGCTGTGCAGGGTGATGCTTTGGTGGTCACGGTGCTGACCCTGCCTGTGTCCCCAGCTTGCGACTGCGACCCCGAGGGCTCTCTGGATGGTGGGCTGTGCGACAGTGCTGATGACCCAGCCAGGGGCCTGATTGCGGGGCAGTGCCGCTGCAAGGAGCACGTGGCTGGTCCCCGCTGCGACCGCTGCAAACCCGGCTTCTTTGGCCTCAGCACTGACAACCCACAGGGCTGCCGGAGTAGGTACCAGGGTGGCACCTACTGGGGTCAGGCATGTGGTTTGGCATTGCTGGAAACTGCTGGCTCTCCATGCAGGGTGCCAATGTGACCCCCGTGGCACAGTGGCTGATGGCAGCCGGTGTGACCCTGTCAGTGGGGAGTGTTTCTGCAAGCGGCTGGTGACCGGGCGCAGCTGCAACCAGTGCCTGGTGAGTGGGGCTGTGCCACGGCCCATGCTCAGTGCTCAGGACTATAGTACACAGACGGCTGCTCTCTTAACACCCTTGCCCTCTGCAGCCCGAGCACTGGGGACTGAGCCACGACCTCATGGGCTGCCGGCCCTGCGACTGCGATGTGGGAGGTGCTCGCAACAACCTGTGAGTCTTTGTGGGGATACAGAGGGCAAGGGGCACCCCTCCTGGCATCAGGGCTGACAGTGCTGCTGGGATACCAGGTGTGCCATGAGGACAGGGCAGTGCCAGTGCCGCAGCCATGTGATAGGACGACAGTGCGAACAGGTGGAGACCGGTTTCTACTACATCAACCTGGATCATTACACCTATGAGGCAGAGGATGCACAGCTGCATCAGGTAAGGAATGAAGGTGTCCCTGGAGAGGATATCAGGCAGAGCAGGGCAGTGTTTGCCCCTTTGTAGGGTCCCCAAACCAGCAGGCAGTGGTCTGCCTCCCTACTCAGGGCAGAGCAGTGCCTGCTGGCCAAGGCAATTTTTAGGGTCCCATCTCACAACACCTGCTTGCACCAGGGCTCAGTGGTGGAGCGTGAGCCCCCTCCAGACCGTCCAGCTTCCTGGACAGGGACAGGCTTTGCCCGCATGTTGGAAGGTGGCTGGGTGGAGTTTCATGTGAGAGATGTGCCTTTCTCCACCGAGTATGATGTGGTCATCCGCTATGAGCCCCAGGTGAGCACCAGATGGTGAAGCCAGCAGTGTGATATATTGCCAGATTGGGAGGTAGTGGTGGGGAATTCCAGGTATTGAGGCTTTTTGACACTGCCCCTTCTCGGCTGCTAGCACCCAGAGGCCTGGCAGGAGGTGGGGCTGAAGGTGCTGCGCCCCAGCCCTGTCTCAGCCAGCAGCCCTTGTGGAAACACCATCCCTGCTGATGACCAGCTCTCCACCAGCCTCCCCTCCGGTGCCAGGTAAGCACCTCGGTAGGGTTGGGCTGTGTTAGGGCTCACTGGAGGCACATGGCTACCCTTGCTCTGTTTTGCCCTCATCCAGGTACGTGGTGCTGTCCCAGCCCATCTGTCTGGAGCAGGGTGTCTCCTACAAGCTCCGCCTGGAGCTGGGCTGTGCTGCTGCTCGGCAGGATCCCACTGCCAGTGTGCTCATCGATTCGGTGAGGGGCAGATGGGCAGTGGGATGGGGGACAGCAACCCCTCAGGGGGGATAGGATGCAGCCATAGAGAACACAGGGAGAGAGGGACATGACATCCTACTGACTGTGCCCTGCAGCTGGTGCTCCTGCCCCGTTACTCCTCACTGGAGATGTTCATTGCGGGTGACCCCAGCTCCATGGAGCGCCGGGAGACCTTTGAGCGGTACCATTGTGCCCAGCCCTTCCACGCTGCAGGACCCTCGCCCGTGGCTGAGCCTTGCTCCAGCCTCCTGCACAGTCTCTCAGCCATCCTGCATGATGGGGCGCTGCGTGAGTACAGCCCCACACCCTGTCCTGCACCCTGTCCCACAGCAGCTGACACTGACCCTGCTCTCTGCCTGCAGCCTGCCTCTGCGATCCCCAGGGCTCGCTCAGTGCCGAGTGCCAGCCCCAGGGCGGGCAGTGCCAGTGCAAACCCAATGTCATGGGACGGCGCTGTCACCGCTGTTCTCCAGGAACCTTTGGCTTTGGGCCCGCCGGGTGCCGACGTGAGTGTCAGTGGGAGAGGAGCCTGGGCATCCCGGGGCTGGGGGCGTGGAGAAGGGATGCTCTCTACAGCTTGGGGGCAGACGCTGTGGGTGCTGTGTTTTCCAGCATGCCAGTGCAGCCGTGAGGGTTCAGTGAGCACCATCTGCGACAGCACCACAGGGCAGTGCCCCTGCCGTGAGGGCATCCATGGCCCACGTTGTGACCGCTGCCAGCCCGGCCACTGGGGCTTCCCTGTCTGCCGGCCCTGCCACTGCAATGGGCATGCTGAGAGCTGTGACCCTCGGACAGGCAGCTGCCTGCGCTGCCGTGACCACACTGATGGTGAAAGGTGCCAGAGGTAGGTGGGGCACATGCCCAGACTGGGGCAGGGTGCTGCCAGCAGCCCCGGCTCTTGCTGACCTCCTGCCCGCAGGTGTGCGGCCGGGCACTTTGGGAACCCAGCGCTGGGCTCTGGGCAGCACTGCCGGCCCTGCCCCTGTCCTGAGGGGCCCAACACTCCCCGCCACTTTGCTGCCTCCTGCTACCAAGACAGCCGCTCCCAACAGGTCGTCTGCCACTGCAGCCCTGGGTACACAGGTGGGTACTTGCCATGGCACACTCAGTGCCTTCTGGAGTGCCCTGTCCCCGGGCACTGCCCAGTGCTCTGTGTCAGCAGGTTCCCGCTGTGATGAGTGTGCCCCTGGGTACTACGGGGACCCTCTGCAGGGCGGGCGCTGCCTGCCCTGCCAGTGCCATGATAACATCGATGTGACGGACCCGGAGGCGTGCGACCGGCGCACAGGGCAGTGCCTGCGCTGCCTTTACAACACGGCAGGGCCTCACTGTGCCGAGTGCCAGCCTGGCTTCTACGGAGATGCCACACGACACAGCTGCAGGCGTGAGTACCCACTGCCATGCCCAGACAGACTTCCCTCCAGGGCCTGACACACCCTTGGGGACCATGTGCACCCATGGCTGCCTCTGCCTGCGCACACTGCTGTGGAGTCCCTGCAGCCCTGCCCTAGAACAGGGTTGTCTCCTCTGCCCAGGCCCAGTCCCTGTCCCCTGTCCAACTTATTGCATCCCATCTGTATCCTATTCTCATGTCCATTCCTGTCCCCATTGCCATTCCATCCCCACTGCCATCCATCTGTCCCCATCCTGTCCTTATTCCAGCTCTATCCTGACCCTGGTCCCATCTCCATCCCATCCCGACCAGTGGTACTCATGCTGCTCCCATTCCACCTCCATCCTTGCCCAATCTCTGTCTCCATCCTGCTTCCACCTGCATCCATCATCATCCCACTCCTGCTCTGTCCCCATGAGAACTTTCATCCAGTCTCCATCCCAATCTCATCCCCATCCCTGTCCTCATTTCCTCATCTCTATCTCTGCTCAGTGCCTCTTGGTTCCAGGTTGCTCCTGCAACCCCCTGGGCACTGATGCCAGCACCTGTGGGCCCCAGCAGTGCCACTGTGACAGGCACAGTGGGCAGTGCCACTGCCTGCCCCATGTGGAGGGCCAGAGCTGTGACCGCTGCAGCCCCAACTTCTGGAACCTGGCCAGCGGGCAGGGCTGCCAGCCTTGTGCCTGCCACCCCCAGCACTCCCTGACACCCACCTGCAACCAGGTGAGACATGACAGGGACTGGGGATGGGGGTATGGGATGGGGCTGGGGGTGTGCTGCAGCAGTGCCAGCCTTGGCCATGCCATGTCTGTCAGTTCACAGGGCAGTGCTCCTGCCGGCCAGGCTTTGGGGGCCGGACTTGCACCGACTGCCAGGAGCACCACTGGGGCGACCCACGGCAGCAGTGCCGAGGTGAGAGTCAGTGCCAGCAGGGGGACCACAGTGGGCCCTGTGGTGCCCTGACACTACTCTCCCTGCAGCCTGTGACTGCGACCCCCGTGGCATAGCCAGTGCCCAGTGCCACCGCAGCAGCGGCCACTGCGACTGCCGACCTGGCATCTCTGGAGTCCGCTGTGACCAGTGTGCCCGGGGCTTTGCTGGTACCTTCCCTGACTGCCAGCCCTGCCACCCCTGCTTTGGGGACTGGGACCGTGTGGTGCAGGATCTGGCCGCCCGTACCCGAGCGCTGGCACAGCGGGCCAGCATCCTGCAGCACACCGGGGCTGCTGGCGCCTTCGAGGGCACCTTCCGGCAGCTGGAGGAGAACCTGGTCACTGTACGTGATGTGGTGGCCACCCGCAACACCACTGCTGCTACTGCTGCCCACTTGACACACATCATGGAGGGGCTGCGGTGAGCACCGGGCACACGGGGCAGCACGGCTCCCAGAGTAGCCATGGGGCAGCTTTTCACCCCCTTCCCTTGCAGGCGGCAGATTGAGGAGGCAACTGAGAGGCTGACACGGGTGGAAGGGGAGCTGACGGCTGCTCAGGATGCCAACTTCAATGCCAGCCATGTGCTGAACACCGTGGACCGGGGTGCCCGTGCCCTCAACCACAGCCTGCAGGACTTGGAACAGCGGTTGCACACCCTCAAGACCTCCAATTTCCTTGGTGAGCCACAGCACAGAGCCAGGCCAGGGTGGCCAGGCCATGGCCAGGGGTCTGACAGTGTCCCTGCCCCCCCAGGTGCCTATGACAGTATTCGTCAGTCCTATGGGGAGTCACAGGAGGCTGAGCGCAAGGCGGACGCCTCCACCCGTGCCGTGCCCAGCCCTGTCAGCACCTCGGCAGCCACCCGTCACCGCACCGAGCAGCTCCTGTCCAGCCAGAGGGATGACTTCAATCGCCACAATGCGGCCAGCCAGAGGGCACTGATGGACCTGGCAGCAAGGGCACAGGCGCTGAGCCTGCACCTGCTCAACGAGAAGGTGGGACATAGGGAGGGGACTGGGGGAATGGCACCCAGAGCTGCCCTGACCCCAGGCTGCCTTGCAGGTCTGCGGGGCGGCAGGTGACGTGCCCTGTGCCGAAAGCCCTTGTGGGGGTGCTGGGTGCCGGGATGAGGATGGGGGACGACGCTGTGGTGGTCTGAGCTGTGGTGGAGCTGTGTCCAAGGCTGACAGTGCTCTGGACCGGGCACGCCATGCCCAGGAGGAGCTGCGTCAGGCTGCCAATGACATGGCCCAGCTCTCCCACAAGGTGTGTACCACATGGGTGCTGGTGGGATCTGGTGGCACAGCCACGCTCTGCAGCCCTTGGAGCTGGCACCAAGGGTCTCTGCCCATGCTCAGGTGGCAGAGGCCAAGGGGAAGGCAGACGAGGCCCGGTTGCGAGCGCAGGCAGCTCTGGACAAGGCGAACCAGACCAGGGCCCGTGTGGAGAGCTCCAACAAGGAGCTGAGGGAGCTAATCAGCAATGTCAAGGCCTTCCTGAGCCGTGAGTGCCGGCGTGCTGGGAGGGCTGGCCACCCCTGCCCAGGGCTTTGTGGCTCTGCACCTGCACCACACTGCTCTGACCCTGCACTGCGCTGCACTACATTGTCCCAACACCGCATGTGGGCTGTGCCACCCCTGCCCCATGCTGCATTGCATGGTCCCTGCCCTGCCCCAACCATCCTGCGCCCTCCAGCCCTCTCTGGCACCCCTGCCCTGTCCCATGTTCCCCTCTGCCCTTTGGTCTGCCTGCCCCCTCTACTCCAGCGTGCTGTAGGGAACACACTGACTGCTTCCACCTGCAGAGGAGGGGGCTGATCCTGAGAGCATTGAGGTGGTAGCCAGTCGGGTACTGGAGCTGTCACTCCCCGCCGCACCGGACCAGATCCACCAGCTGGCCGAGGAGATCAAGACACGGGTGCGCAGCCTGGCCAGCGTGGATGCCATCCTGGAGCAGACAGCCGGTGACGTGCGTCAGGCTGGGCAGCTGCTGCAGGATGCCCAGCGGGCCAGGTGAGCCCAGGGACGTGAAGACACAATCCCTCCAGGGACCCCCAGCCCAGGCTATGCTGAGACCTTACTGTCTGGCTGCAGGTCACGGGCAGAGGGAGTGCGGGGCACAGCCGAGGCAGTGCGGCAGGCGCTGGAGGAGGCACGGCAAGCCCAGGGCATGGCCGAGCAGGCACTGCAGCAAGCTGCTGGTGACATCCAGCACAGCGAGAGAGCCCTTAGCACGGTAAGAGCCCCATCCCTACGACCATGGGACCCATCCCCACCGTGCAGTCAGTGCAACCACACCAAACTCCCATGCCATCGATCCCCAGATGCAGTCGCAGACAGGAAGTGCAGAGCAGCAGCTGGCAGGTGCCATGGAGCGGATTGGACTCCTGGACAGGCAGACCGATGCCCTGAAGGTGAAACGTGCAAACAACAGCCTGGCAGCCACCCGTGCACAGGAGGCAGCCAGCACAGCGCGGGACCGAGCCGGCGAGGCCAAGCAGGTGGGTGATCAGGGGGCATGGCACCAGTGTGGCAGCGGGGGTCCCCTGAGGTTCCTGCTGACCAGCCCCGCTGCCCAGCAGGTGCTGGAGGGGCCACTTCGGGACCGGTACCGGACAGCACAGGAGCTGGTGGAGCACCGGGCGCAGGGCGCGCAGCAGGCGGGCAGCCGGGCACAGCAGCTGCGGGAGGAGGCCACAGGGCTGCTGCAGGATGCCCAGGGCAAGCTGCAGCGGCTGCGAGGTGAGGCCGGGGGGGGGGGATGCTGGGGCGGTGGTTGAGGGCAGCGGTGTGGGGCCAGGCTGACTCATGTTCCCTCTGTCCCTGCAGTGCTGGAGGAGGAGTACGAGCGGAATGAGCGGGTGCTGGATGCCAAAGCAGCTCAGCTGGGCGGGCTGGAGGCCAGATTAAGGGAAGTGCTGGCCACCATCAACCAGCAGGTCCAGATCTACAACACCTGCCAGTGATTCCCCGGAGGGGCCTGGACCCCCCTGGAGCACCCAGCCTCCCGCCGCCCCGCCTCCGCCTGCCCCCGCAGCGCTAGGCAGGGTGGGGGCTGCAGGGTACCCCTGCGTGAATAAAGTTACAGAGCAAGACCGCCTCACCTCCGCCCCGTGCCGTGGGCCCGTCTGCCCCGGGGGCCCACAGCGGCTTCCCCCAGGGTGGGAGCTGGCCGCCTCCGGGTGTGGGGCACAGCGGGGCTTGGGGCGGTGGGGCGGGAATCGGCAGCGGGGCTGAGGGGCACGGCACACCCGGGACTCGCACGGGACAGCGCCGGAGCCCCGCGGACGGGACGGGACGGGACGGGACAGGACAGCACAGCACAGGACAGGACAGGGCCGGGCCGGGCCCAGCCCCGCTCCCGCCGCTGCCGTTGCCGCGGGAACGCGCCTGCACCGCCCCCTTCCTGTGTCACGTGACGCACCCCCCCTCCCGCGCGGTCCCGTGTCACGTGGGCGCTCCCGGCGGCTCCCGGAAGTGCGTCACGGGCTCGGGCCTGTCTCCGTTGTCGGCCCGCTCGGAACTTCGGCGCGGCACAAACAGACCGGAGCGGCGGGCGGGGCCGTGAGTGCGGGGAGGGCCGGGCCGGCCGGGCCGGGGCGGCGGCGGGGCCCGGGGGCGGCGAGCGGCGCCTGGGCCAGCGCGGGGTGAGGGCCGCGGCGGCGGGCAGGGCCCGGGGGCGGCGGGAGGCCGGGATGCGGCCCGTGGGCACGGGGGCCGGGGCGGCGGAGAGCGAGGCGGGCGGCAGATGGCGGCGGCGGTGGCGGCGGGCTGTTTCGGGCCTGAGTGGAGAGAACGTGCGCGGCGGCGGGGGCTGAGAGCGGGGCTCTGCAGGATGGGCCGAGCGCGGCAGCCCCGGGCAGGAGCCGGCGCGGTGACCTCGTGCTCTGCCCGCCGGGGCCGTTCATACAAACACCGGTCACACGAACACCGGCCGCACTCCCTTTCCCCTCTTCCGCTGCCTGAGGCCGGGCAGCAGTGCCCGGGAGGCCTGGGGCCGCCGGCTGCTCTCTGGACGATCTCATCACTGTCCCTGCCCATGGCTGGCGGGTTGGAACGAGATGATCTTCAAAGTCTCCTTCCGCCACAAACCGTTCTACGGTTCTATGATCTGCCCCAGAATGGGGGAGCTGGACCTGCCGGGCTCCCCGCTCAACAGAGGGCTCACTGCTGTCACGATGCGTTGGAGGCTCAGTGATTTCCACATGGGTTGGAAACATTTTGTGTGACAGTGCTGGCTTGAATAGTTGCCCCAGGGGACTCTGTGCTTGCCCTTGCTCGTCCCGTGTGTCAGGCATGCCCAGAAACTCAAGTAAAAGTCAAGCCTGAGTCTTGGGATTTCTGGTCCCTCAGGGGAGCAGGAAACAGAAGGTGACAAAAGTATTTGTGTACACGAGGGACGCGTTTCTGTTGGCACTATTTAGGACATGGAGGATCCAACAGTCCATGGAAAGATGATGCTGTTGGGATTCTCTGCAGCTTCCCCTGTAAAGGCCTCTGGGCCCTGAGGGGGAGTGCTGTGGACAAGAATCAGGGAGCTCCTCCTGCCGAGTGCTAAACCTGTCCCAGACACAGGGCACAAATTGCATCTCATTGGGCACCTTCTGCTGTCCTTCCCGGTCTGGTGCTGCTGTGGGGAGGAGTGGCCTCTTGCTCTCTTTCCTCTGGCTAGTCAAAATATTTGTAGTCTCAGCATGAGCTGGGTTGGGAAAGTGCTCCAGGGTAAGACACACTTGGGAGAAAGCCCCATCTGGATCTGGTACACACCATAGCACAAAGGCAGGGAGAGCAGAGGACAGGGAGGCACCTCTGCTCCCAGCAGCAGCATGGCCAGACTTCCCTGGCTCTGGGGATTGAGTAAGGTTTTGTAGGAGTGCCCAGCTCATCAGGTGCTTCCCAGAGGTTCACCTGGCATCTAGCCAGAGCGGCCTTTCACCATCTCTCCCCTGCAGTGACTCCTACTGTGCCAACAGGAGTGGTGCCAAAACCTCAGTGTCCCCGTGCACCCAGGGGCTGAACATGCTGTATGTGTTTCCTGGTGGCAGAAAGGCAAAAAGTCTCCTGTTTTCCTGTTCTAATCCCCGAATGACCTGTGCTTTGCCTTCACTCCTTCAAAACCTTGAGGTGCCTGCGGCAGCCTCAGGCTGCCATCAGTCTGACAGCTGAAATGGTCAGAGCTCCAGCCCCCTTGGTTCCTGCCTGCCATGAGGAATAACTGTCGGCAAAGCACCCGAGGGAGCTGTGCCCTCAGTGAGGCATGAGAGCAGCAGGCTTCTCCTGGAGGAGTGACAAGCAGGCACGCAACCCTGTCTCTCTTCCTCACCCCTTCTTGGGCAGAGGCCTGTCCTTTCTTAGCCCTCCAGGACCCTTCTCAGAGCTTGCTTTCACCCTGCCCAGCAGTCACCCCCTGCCATCCCTTTGGAGGTGAAGGAAGGAGGTGACAGAACCTCGCCTGACACTGCTTCATGTGTCCATTTCTCCTGGGGTTTTCACCCTAAAGACAAAATAAGTATAACAAAAAATGCTTTCCCATGTTTGCTGTGCCCAGGTGAGCTTTTTCAGCATGAGGAAGCATCTGTGGCCAACCTGTTTGGGTGTCAGTGGGGACTGGAGCTGAGTGACAGCATGCAGCTGGCATCAGAGGCCTAGCCTCGTGAATCAAAGCCACTTTCCCTGCTGTGGGGGCCCTTCCAATTCCCTCTGGAGCCAGAAGTGCTTCTGCATCCTGGAGGGACCCAGTGTGTGCAGCATCATGGGGATGATGCTGCTGCCCTCCCACACTCTTTCAGGCTCTTTGTGACTTATGCTGGACCTTGCTCAGCATCCCAGTCCCCAGGTCACTGTGGCCACGCCACCGCGTGTGGCAGGAGTTGTCTGTGCCAGGCAGTTGGGCTGGACTCAGCTTTTCACTTGGCTGTGAGGATGGGTTGGCCTGAAGAGAAGTGGTTTGGATGTAACACCTGTCGTGGGGCCAGTGGCTTTGCCAGAGCTGAGGCCGCCTTGCTCTCTGGGATTCCTCTCAGTTTGTGGCTACAACTCCACATTTGTGGCTACTTGTTGCCCCAAATGTTTCTAGACCACAAATTCCCTGGAAACATGGGGCCAGCAACACTGGACTGGTGGTGTCCTTCTCTGACAGAGAGCCTCCCTTGGAGGTCCCTTCTGCCACTGGCTGTGCCCACGCACATCAAGGGGTCTGTGCTTGGCACATGGGTGAAAGCAGAACAGGGTGTTCCTGAGGGACAGCTTGCCTCCCACTGAGGGAGAGGCAGGCTCAGTGGAGCTGGGCTAGGCCAAGATGCTGTTGGGCTTGGCTCCATGTCCTCAGATAGGAGCTGGGCTGTGGGATGTGTGTGAAACAGTGTCCTGGGAGCTGTTGCAGGCAGCTGGCACCTGGGGGTGGGCAGGTTCTGTGCAGCTGGGCCCATTTCCTGCTGCAAACCCCTGCAGGCTGATGAGCAGTGCCAAGGTCAGGATGTGCAGCTGAGACAGCCAGGGAGGAAACATTCCCAGCTCTGTTCTCCCCGCCTCCACAGAGACGCCTCCAAAGGGACTGTTTTCAGTGGGTTGTTTCAGCTCCGCTCTCTCAAAGCCCTGGACACTGCAGGGTGACACTGATGAGTGCAACAGACCCCTGGGCCAGCAGCTCCCAAACCCTGTAGGGGAGCTGGCTTTGTAGGGAGGGCATGTCTGAGGGGGCAGGGGTGAGCAGCTTACGTGCCCTGCTCAGCCTGCTCTCTTCCTGGGGCACAAGGAGCAGAGGTGTCCTGTTTCCAGGCCAGGCCCCGCTGACGCTGTCTGTAAACTGGCTGGGAGATAAATATTCAAGGTGCAGTCATGCTCCTTGTGCATTAAGCTCCCAGCTAGTGGGCGAAGGGGGAGGAACTCTCCTTTTGCCAGGGAGCTCTGCTCTCATCTGTCATGGGAGACTGTCCCAGGCCTGCTTCCTTCTTAGGGTGTTACTGGCTCCTATTCTGGCCCTGTTACCCAGGACACTTTGACTGAAATAGCTGTCGCTCCAAGCTGTGTGACAGGCTCCCCCAGTTGACTCTGGTGGCTCAGTTTTGCAGATCCAGGCCTCCTCATGTCCTTGCCCTGGGCTGTGTCTCCGGGTGTTGCTAGTGCCAGCAGCTCCTGTGGGCCAGTTTTGCTATAGTGGGAAGCATGAGCATGACACTTGCTTTCCAGGTTTTTAATGTGTGCCGCATACTGAAGACCCCTGGTTGTATGTTGGGAGCTCTGACAAGCCCATGCTTTTGGCAGTAAGCATTGTAGCAGCTGTGATGAGGTAGGTTTCCTCACTGAGCGCTGTGTGGGGCTTCCCATAAACACCACAGTGAAGGTCATGTAAGGGCAGTGGCCCTGAGGCAAAGAGTGGATCCCGATGCTGTTGAGCTTTTTCCACCTGCTCCTCCTGCCATGCTCGCTCTTTCCTCTCTTTAGGCCACTACTTCCTTGCCAGAGAGTTTGACCACAGAGAGTCGCCAAGATAGCTGGGCCAGGAAGAAAACGTCGCACCCCTGACCCAGACTCCATTACCGACCCCGGCGGGCTGTTTGTGTCCTCCAAACGGCTGAAAATGTCCAGCAGCACGAATGCCCCTGGCCAGAGGAGAGTGTCTCGGGGCTTGGATGATGCCACCAACAAGAAGAAGCAGAAAGATCGAGCCAATCAGGAAAGCAAGGAAGGTGAGAGTCCCTTGGCATCACTGTGGTGAGCAGGCCCGTGGTGTCTTGGCCCCGCAGCCTGGGAGCCTCTCAGCCATCTGCTGCAGGATAAGCAGATTTGACTAATCACTTCCTGCAGCTTATGGTAACCCGTGTGATGTGGGATCTTCTTTGACACAGTATCCTCCCCGGACCTGTAACCTCCTTCCTTTGGGCACTACTTAGCCCCAGCGATGTTAGGAAGATTGGGCCTGTGGCCTTGTTAGCTAAAGTCTGGAGCTGGCCTTGGTGATTGTTTCTAGACTCTGCTTTCGACTGGGTGTGATCTGCCCCGATCCAGCGGGAGTGGAACTGAAACATGTGGGTGCTCTTGCAGCTGTAGGCAGCGCTGCTTCTTTCCCATCAGTTTGCTGAGGCCAGATGCTGTGAGGCAGTGACCGGGTGTGTAAGGCCTGCGGGTGGGGCTGGTGCTTTAGCTTCTGAGTCAGGACAAGGTGTGGCTCAGGTGAAGTAGTTGCTGTAAAGTAATTCCTTCTGTAACTGCCATGTATCCTTTAACAAAAATGATGCTTCAGGTGCAGGGAATGCCTGCGGGCAGGATGCCTGCAAGAGTTTCTGTGGCTCTGAGAAGCTGTTTGATTTCCATGCCTGCTCTGATTGCTGTAACCTCAAAATCACAGGGTGTTTTATAGGCCAAGGTAATTGAGTGCTTGGTGAGGTCTGTGCCAGAGTGGCCGGGTGCAGTCCCCGATGTGAAATCCACAGTGCAGAGCAAAGCATTGTGCTTTCTCTGGCATGGGAGGAGCGTACCTGTGGTAGGGCCTGATTCTCTGCATCCTCTGACGTGGGGGCCTCCTTGAGAGCAGCCATGCTGACCCCGTCCCCTCTGTGAGAGGTGGTGAGGGGCTGTAGATCCTCCAGGCAGTGCCACTGCCATGCTTCTCACACTGCCAGCCCCACCGGCACCCGTGCACCAGTGGCTGTGGTGCTCAGCAGAGGTTTCCTTCTGGTTTGTAACCAGTCAAGGGAGGCAGTGACAGCCCTCTGAGTGTTCCGGAGGGAAGACCACAGCTCCTGTTGCCACTATTTCTCTGCTCCAGGAGAAGGTACTGTCACTTTGGGTCCCTTGCCTGGCAGAGCTCACTATCCTGTCGGGGTAGAGCAGGCCCGGAGACACTTCTGGCTGTTGGAGGTAATTCTGTGGGGAGCAGGGATTAGGTGTCAGGTCAGTTTGGTTCCCCACCCTGATCTGGAAGTTTTCAGATGTGGACGTTGGCAGCTTGTGCAGGAATGGAAATGTTAAAGTGCAGCTGGGCCACGTGGTTCTCTGGTTACAGCAGAATTGGTTTGAGCATGACCAAACACCAGGTTCTTTCTGTCAAATCAAGACAGGACTCCTCTATATGGCTGGGGCCCAGTGTACTGAGCTGGGCCACACAGCTGAGCCTGGATGCCACAAGCTCACAGTGAGATGTACCTCAAAGAGGCACTGCCTACATGGTGCAGTTTTGTTGTTTTGCTCCCACTGTGGTTCTGTTTAGACTGGGATACGGTGGTACGGCCCAGAGCAGCTGTCCTGGGGCTGACTTGCTGTAGTGCTACAGGTAGGACTCTGGGGAAGGAGAAGTGTGAGAAAGCAGAGGAGGGAGATGAGCAACACATGCAGGATGAAAGGCCTGGACACAGATGCAGGGTAGAAGGAGGTGATGTGTGAAATTTTGAGCATCAGCTTGCTGGCCTATGTTGTGGGGTGACAGAATGACAGACCTGCCTGCGCTCTGCTTCTCTGCCCACCAGTGTCTCGCCCTGAGCTCGAGCAGTCTGAGACTGCCCAGGAGAAGGATTCAGAGGAGGGTAAGTTGAGGTGTGTGCCAGCTGTCAGTGCATGGCCATGCAGTGCCCTTGCCAAGGGATCTGAAGCTCTCACCTTGTTGTCCCACGCTCTGGCACTGAGCAGAGCTAACCTGAATACTCTCTTGGTTCAGTGTTTATCTTAGCAGTATGTGGCCTTCCCAGGGGTAGAGAAGGGCTGTCTGCAAGGAAGAGGCCCTTGGTGTGTGGCAGGCTGCTTGCAGCTCAGGTGTCACGGTGCCTCTGAGCACAGCCCTGGGACCCCTCACTGCTGAGACCTGCTCTGCTTCTTTCTGAGCAGGACATCATGCTGAGCTGGGAACATCCCAAGTTGTGTCACCTTGTAGGCAGCATTGGCTGGTTTCTGTCTCAGTCCAGGCCAACTTTGAGGACAGAGTAGGACGTCCTCGTGCCCCCAGGGGTAGAACAAACCTGATGGAAATCAAGATGATTGAAATAACTTTTTTGCCTTGAAGACTTCAGGGCACCACAGGACCACACCTGGAGCCTGGCAGGCACACAATGGACGTTCTGCCTACACCAGAGTATCACTGCTGCACTCTTTTCTCACCCGTTACAGTGTACTTGCCCGGCTGGCCAGCCTGGCCATGTTTCAGCCATGTTAGCCATGCTTCACCTGGCAGAATTACAGTGCTTTGATGGTTGCAGCTGGGCTGCTTGGTTTGCATATGCAAAGGAGAAGTGGCAATTTCTGATTGTGGTCAGAATCCACTTAAATCCCCCAGAGTAATTCTGTGGCTTCCTCGTTCCTTGGTAAAGCAGTAATTGCTTTGTCGTTGGCAGGAGCCACCCCTTCTTCCCAGCTGCCACTGCTGCTTGTGGCAATGCCAAGAGCAGCGCTGCTTTTCTGATCTCTCTGGTTCCCACCGGGATTCATCTGCCCTGCTGCAACATGTGCTCTTGTTTGTGGCCTATCTGGTGAGGGCAGATCCCATTTAATTGTCATGATCTGTGTTTCCGTGCACTGACCTCCTTAACTGCGTGTGTGTTCAGGCTTGCGTTCCCCAGCCAAGGAGTGGGCACTTCAGGCTCATTCCCTAGCAAGTGGGTGACACTTCCCTCCCTTTTCCTAGAGCTGCTGATGGACTGGAAGCAGAATGCCGATGAGATCATTATCAAGTTGAACTTGGGCACTGGAGCTCTGAAGGAGGAGGATGTGCATGCTAAATTTACTGACACGGACTGTGTGGTCAGACTACCAGGTAAGGAAATGGAGCAACTGCTGCAGGCATTTCTCCACCGGGACTTGGCACAGCTGTGGGCCAAGCACGGGGTTGCCACAGGCAGACATCAAACTTTTCCCTCAGAGACAATGCCCTACTCTCAGCTGGCACAGCGTCAGATAGCAGACAGGGCTGATAGGAGAGCATTGTAGAGCTGGGGAGGGCAGGAGCTGGCCTCTGTGCCAAGTGAACAAGTGCCCACTGCTGCGCCGGTGAGTCTCTGTCCCCTGTTTGCTGGGATGGCTGAGTCAGTCCCGGGTATCCTTTTGGAAAAGTGACTGTGCCCCTGCGGGCAGGGAGGCCCAGGGCCTTCCCACTGGGAAGGAGGCCAGCCAGATGTACAAAGCAAATTCAGGGAAGCTGGCTGGAGCCCTGGAAGGCTCCTGGGGTATGGTGGCAGCCTGCCTGCAGCCTTCTTGGCTCTGAATGAGTGCTTCCTTCATCCTGGGGGCAGGTGAAAGGGGGCTGTGGGTTAGGTGACAGCTGCCTGGAGCACTGCCTGAGGTACTGTTCCCCTCTGCTTTACAGATGGGCGCCAGTGGAGCTGTCAGTTCTACGAGGAGATTGAGGGCTCCTGCAGCAAGATCCAGTGCAAGAAGGGCAACTTTCTACAGCTTGTACTTCAGAAGAAGATCCCACTCCATAACTGGTCTTCACTTCTGGTGAGGAGGGAATGATCTGCCTTTTAAGGGAGCTTGTGGAGCCCTGGGGAGCTGGGGTGAGCTCTGAGCTCCCTGCTGTTGAGCTGCCCAGGGAGCAATGTGGGGCACATCTTTCATCCACATGCTGCATGAGCCATCTGTCACTGTCCCAGGGAGTTGTACCCCTGTTGCTGCCTGCTGTGCATTTCCAGGTTCTGAAGTAGAGTCCTGATGCACTCTGGGAAGGGGGAGTGAGGGTGAGGGGTTGATAGGGAGCCTGAAAGATGCTGCTACCTGAATACCTTCGCACTGTGCTGCATTGCTTTTTACAGAAGAAGAGGAAAGAGGGATCTAAAGAACTGGCCAAAGGGTCTGTGTGCTGGGAGAATGGGAAGGAGAAGGCTGCTTCTGCAGAGTTGACCCCTGAAGAGCCGAGGGCTGAAGGCACAGAGCCACCAAGATCCCGGCGGGAGCCCTCCAACCCCAAGCGTGCTCCAGGAAGAAGCGAGGCCCTGGGAGGGAAAAGCCCAGCCAGCCCAGGGACACAGAGTGGCCCCAGCGCCAAGCGGGCAGTATACCTCAAAGTGGCTCCCACTGAAGAGGAGCCAAATGCCAGAGTCACCAGGAACACAGAGCCCAGCAAAGGGCACAGCGGGAGGGCTGGCAGCCGCCGCAACGGCAGAGCCAGCCAGGTCGATGCACCTGCGGCCCTTGCAGACCTCGCACTGCCACTTGAGAAGGTACTTGGGCACCTGGTCGGACAGGGTACCCCTGCTTCCTCTGCCCTGTGCAGGGGATGCAGGACCCATCCCTGCCGATGAGGATGAGGTGGGCTCCAGGATGCTGAGGGCTGACAGGAGGACCTATGGTGGAGGAGAGGGTGAAGTCAGGACCCTGCAGTTGCTGTCTTGTGGTGCTAATGGGGCTGAGCTGGCATGGGATGTGCAGGAGAAGCAGGTGGTAGGGAGCTGTGCCTGACTGGCTGGCAGGAGCCACAGTGGGTGGGCCAGGGCAGCTCAGGGGTGACAATGTCCATGGTTCACTGTGTCTTTCTGTATTGAAAGGCTGTGGTTTTGGCCAAAGAGACTGTTCCAGTGGAGATGCCACCTCTCACAGCTACCACGGAGGTGTTCCCCCACCGTGTTGCCACTTGTGTTGAAAAGAGAGTCCTGCAACCAGGCAGCCCTACTGAGGCCTTGCGGAACCGGGACTGTCAGCCTATCCTGGGAGAGAGCTCTAAGGCCATCCCAGTGGCCACCCCTCCCATGGGCAGAGATGGTGAGAAGAGGGACTGGTCCAAGGATGATGTGGCTCTGGAAGCAGCAGCTGATGGTGAGTGGCCAGAGCCCATGGGGTGAGCCTGGTCAGGAAGGTCTATCTGCTCAGGACCTTTCCTGGGTCATCATGCAAGGAAGATAACCTCTCTTCTCCATGGCTTTCCTTGCTCA
Source organism: Eopsaltria australis (assembly GCA_034509425.1). Taxonomy (NCBI): domain Eukaryota; kingdom Metazoa; phylum Chordata; class Aves; order Passeriformes; family Petroicidae; genus Eopsaltria; species Eopsaltria australis. The sequence goes on from JAVTVJ010000180.1 coordinate 1,634,743, forward strand.
GAGCCAGAGCCTTTTGTAAGCCTGACCTTTGTCAAGAATGACTCATATGAGAAGGGCAATGATCTGGTGGTGGTGCATGTCTACGTGAAGGAGATCCACAAGGAGACATCCAAGGTGTTGTTCCGGGAACAAGACTTCACACTAGTGTTCCAGACGAGGTACAAGTTTGCCTCGGGATGATGCTAGGCCGCTGCAGAGCTCCTGATTGTGGCTGGGCTACTTGTTTGTTCACCTCTGCTCACTCCCAATTTCTCTGCAGTGATATGAACTTCCTTCGTCTCCATCCTGGCTGTGGGCCCCACACGGTGTTCCGGTGGCAGGTGAAGCTCAGGTATGACTCCTGTCCTTCTAACCCACATCAGGGCAGGGGAGGTCAGAGTGCAGAGCTGGAGCAGGAACCAGTCCCAGCTGGTGGTTCTGTGCAGGAAATGCTCATTTCTGCATCTAGAGGTTTCACTTACACCATGCTGCACTAGTGCCCTGAGCCTGGTCCACCTTGGTTGTGTCCTGGCCTGCAGGGGAGGAAATCCCACTGTCTCCTTGCCTGCAGTTCACCCCCAGCTGTTCTTGAGCTCTTGGGGATGGAGCCAGACTGTGTGCCCTTTGGGTGGGATGTCCAGTAGGAGGGAACTGAGCAGAATGGACCTGTCAGAAAAGGGGTGCTCTCTGTTCTCACTGTGTCCAGGCTCGAGGGTTTCCACCCTGCTTTTCCAGGGCTACCTCAGGATCAGCAGGGTCCCTACTGCCTGGAGGCCATGGCTCTGCCATGCAAAGGCTTTGGCATGTCTGAGGCTGCTGTGGGGTTTGAGGCACCTCTGACTTGCTGCATGCCTTGCAGGAACCTTATTGAGCCGGACCAGTGCACGTACAACTTCACGGTGTCTCGCATTGACGTCTGCCTGAAGAAACGCCAGAGCCAGCGCTGGGGAGGGCTGGAGGCTCCAGCCACACGAGGTCTGCACCCTGCCTTCGTGTACTGTCTGTCTGCTGCAGTGCAGTGGGGCATGGGCCCTCCTCACCGCTGCCAGCTGCTAGCTGGTGCCGGATCCTCTGGCATGGAATGGTGGGGAAGGAGGGGCTGAGTGGGTGCAGGTAGGAGGGATGTGAGGCAGGGTGTGAGCCAAGTGATAGGGGAAGGGCACTGCTGTTTCCCTTGCTCACAGGGAAGAGGGGTAGGAGAGAGCCTGTGTGCAAGTGTGGACTGAGTAGTTCAGCCCCACTGTGGGCAGTGCGTGGTGCTGCTAACCACAGGCCCACCCTTCCCCCTTTTTAAGGTGCAGTGGGTGGTGCAAAGGTTGCCATGCCTACAGGCCCTACCCCTCTGGATAAGAACCCTCCGGGCAGTAACCAGCACCCCCTCTCCAGCAAGGAAGAGGCCCGAACCAGTGACAAAGAGAAGCCGCGTGTGGAAGATGGGGCTCTGGATGGCGTGGCAGCCCGTACAGCCCCAGAGCACGTGGCAGTGAAGCAAGAGCCACACATTCCTTCGGTGAGTGTGGCCACATTGGATCTGACCTGGATAGGGGAAAGAGGGACACCTCCTCAGTGTCACTCTGGAGACTGGCAGAGTATTCCTGGAGGAGGAGGCGGTGCCCCTCAGTCATAGTTGACAGGATTAGGGGCAGCTGTTGGCCTGTCTGTTCCAGTCCAAGTGGGAGATGGGGTGATGGCTTCAGACCTCTCTGGGGGTTTTCTTGGGCTTTTGATTTCCTCTGGCGTTCCCAGAGAGACTCCCTGTGTGCTGCACCCTCACACCTGCCTCTGCTTTGGCAGCCCAAACCAACATGTATGGTGCCACCGATGACACACAGCCCGGTGAGTGCTGAGAGCGTGGAGGATGATGAGGATGAGGATGAGAAGAAGAAGGTCTGCCTGCCTGGCTTCACAGGACTGGTGAACCTGGGCAACACCTGCTTCATGAACAGTGTCATCCAGTCCCTGTCCAACACCCGGGAACTGCGTGACTACTTCCATGGTGAGCCTATACTGGGAGCCCAGCAGAGCTTGGCCACTCAAATGATGAAGCCAGCACCTACCCTGAGCTCCTGCATTTTTTCAGATCGGTCCTTTGAGTCGGAAATCAACTATAACAACCCACTGGGGACGGGTGGACGCCTGGCCATTGGCTTTGCCATGCTGCTCAGAGCACTGTGGAAGGGCACACACCATGCCTTCCAGCCCTCTAAACTGAAGGTAGGGCCCCTGGCACTGGTGCTCAGCAGGAGCTGCTGTGGGTCCCCAGCATTCCTTTGTGGGCACCTGGCTGCTCTGCAAGTGCCACAGAGAGCTGTGGGTGTGGGTGAGTGCAGCCAGTGTTTGTGTGTGGGGCAGGCAGTGCTGCCAGGGGTCTGCTGACCAGCCCTGACTACTGTGCTCTCCACAGGCAATTGTGGCCAGCAAGGCCAGCCAGTTCACTGGCTATGCTCAGCATGATGCTCAGGAGTTCATGGCCTTCCTGCTTGATGGCCTGCATGAGGACCTCAACCGCATCCAGAACAAGCCCTATACAGAGACTGTTGACTCAGATGGGAGGCCTGATGAGGTGAGTGTGTTCCTCCCCCAAAGTCACTGGGAGAGCAGGCTGAGTGGTTTAATGAGGTCCTAAGCCCTTTCTTCCTGCAGGTGGTAGCTGAGGAGGCTTGGCAACGACACAAGATGAGGAATGACTCGTTCATAGTAGACCTCTTCCAGGGCCAGTACAAATCCAAGCTCGTGTGCCCAGTGTGCTCCAAGGTAGGGTGGCCCTGGAGGTTCTCTCCCTGTCCTGGTTGTACAGAAGCAGGCTCCTGACCCTCAGAGAGCACAGATCACAGGGCAAGGCTGGATCTTGGGTCCACTGGGTCTGCTGCTCAGCCACAAGTACTTCCCACAGCTGAATGTGGTCTTGTATCTGCAGGTGTCTATTACCTTTGACCCCTTCCTGTACCTTCCCGTGCCCCTCCCACAGAAGCAAAAGGTGCTGACTGTCTACTACTTTGCAAAGGAGCCACACAAGAAACCCATCAAGGTAAAGGATACCTTCTACCCTGGGGAGGGAGCCTGAGAAGGCTCCTGGAGGTTCCCCAGGCAGCTGGTCATGTGCCAACAGGCTAAGCCCCATGTTAAGTAAGGGCCCGCATGCCTTAGTGTGGTGTGACTAATGTGGCACTTTCTCGGTGGCAGTTCCTCGTGAGTATCAGCAAGGAGAACTCCAGTGCCATGGAGGTGCTTGACTCAGTGGCCCACAGTGTGCGTGTGAAACCAGAGAACCTGCGCCTGGCAGAGGTGAGAGTGCTGGGCAGATAACTGCTCTGGAGGGTTAGGCCACCACAGCAGGGCCTGGAGATGTCCATCTTTCCCTTGTGAGGTGGTGAGCTGAGCACAGTATCCTTAAGCTGCTCTTCCCACAGCTCACTGTGAGGCTGAGGTCTGTCGCTCTCTGAGGAGAGGGCACCAAAGGTAGCCCTCACACAACCATGCTCCACTGCTTTCCTGGCAGGTGATCAAGAATCATTTCCACCGAATGTTCCTGCCGTCTAACTCACTAGACACGGTCTCACCAACGGACCTGCTGCTTTGCTTTGAGGTGCTGTCCCCGGAGCTGGCCAAAGAGCGCGTGGTGGAGCTTCAGGTCCAGCAGGTAAGAAGGCATATTGGGACTACTGGGAGGGATGCAGGAAGGCTGAGCCAGGAGAGTGGGACTGAGCAGGAGGGGCAGAACTGCACACAAGGGCAATTAGCTACAGTGAGCATGGATGCCCACCGAGGCTGCCTTGTCCTGCCCAGGTGTCCTTCCCTGTCCAATGGGTCCTTTCTCCTGCAGCGTCCTCAGGTGCCCAGTGGCCCTGTCGCCAAGTGTGCGGCCTGTCAGAAGAAGCAGCTGCCTGAGGATGAGAAGCTCAAGCGCTGCACAAGGTGCTATCGAGTCGGTTACTGCAATGTGTAAGTTGGCTTGGTGCCTGGCAGGGAGGGAGGGTCTCCTGTGGTGAAGGGCTGGATGGGAGAACTCTGCCTGCTGGGAGAAGGTGGGATGGGTCTGCCCTTTGGGATGGAGCCATTTGAACCCCTGGTGTTCCCAGCACACCCCTCTGGCCCTGCACTACTCCTTCCCAGGCTCCCAGGTTCAAGGATGCTGGGTTCAGCAGGGGCTGTATGTGTTACAGGGCATGTCAGAAAACACACTGGCCAGACCACAAGGCTTCGTGCCGTCCCGAGAACATCGGTTTCCCCTTCCTCATCAGCGTGCCCGAGTCCCGCCTCACCTATGCCCGCCTGGCCCAGCTGCTGGAGGGCTACGCAAGGTGAGAGTCCAGGGAAGGAGGGTGCTTCTGCCCTGGAGCTGAGCTCAGCCCTGTGTCTGGCCAGCTCTAACTCCCACCTCTGTGTCCAGGTACTCAGTCAGCGTGTTCCAGCCTCCATTCCAGTTGGGCCGGATGTCACCGGAGCAGGGGCTGCAGCCTCTGCACTCGGACAAGCTGGAGCCCTTGGCCAAGAGCAGCTGTGCAGCAGCCACCTCTGCTCCCGAGCTGGGAGATGGGGACAGGGCTTCCAGCCTCCCGCAGGAGCCCCCGCTCTCCCCACCTGTGCCTGAACTGCAGCCAGAGATGGGGGATACTACCACTGTCCGGAGCAAGGTCCTGACAGCCAGGAGTTCTGTACTGAGCTTGGATTCGGGGTTCTCTGAGCACATGGAGTCGCAGGGTGACAGGTGTTGTGAGAAGGAGCCGTCCTATGAGAGAGCCCTCAAGCCAGAAGGTAAGAGGTGCTGAAGTGCTTGCTGTGTCTGTGCCAGGAGCTCAGGCAATTCTCCCTCCTTGGGGTGACCTCCCACCACAGCATCTCTTCTCCCCTTGTGAGCTTTGTCTGGAGACTCTTGGGAACACAGATGAGGCCCTGGGAGCTTTGTTTTGGCGCTCTTGCCTCACCTGAAATGCCTACCTACCCACGCTCTGCCCTGCCCTGGCAAAGCCAGAGCAGAGACTTGATGAGAGAGGCTGGAGTGCTGTGTTGTTGTGGGAGAGGTGGGAAGCAGGGGCTGGCAGAATTCCTGTGGGAGCAAGGAAGAGCTGGTGCAGGCTGAGCCCCTGGGGGCTATGAGCAAAGCACTTCACTTGCTCTGACTCAGCTGCATGGGACCAGCCTCTCGCGCTCGGCTTCCTGGCTGTCACGTTTCCAGACACTCGTCTCAGGATGGCAGCAATGTGCAGTGAAGGGGCAAGGCAGGCAGAGGAGCACAGCTTGCCAGGGGCAGGCGCCTGCTAAAAATAGTCAAGGACACGGGCACGTGGTTGTGTCCCTTCAAGGCCGTAGCATGTGAGGGTGGGGGTGGGGGCGCTGCAAATTCTTGGCCCCTACGCAGGGCAGACAGGCAGTGCCACCACAAATCTGTCCCTGCCTATTCACAGCTGCCATCCCTGGGTACCAACACACTCCAGACTCGCTGAGTGCCCGCGCCACACCGTTCTACATCACTAAGATTGACGCTGCCAACCGGGAGCACAAGCTGGAAGATAAAGGTGAGCAGGAGCCCTGTAAAGCACCACCTTCATCCCTTACAGCCTCTGGCAGGGTAGTGGATCTGCCTGGCCAGGGTGCCAGAGGCTGCCTGGCACAAGGTGAGCCCAGGTGTGATGGTGGCCCATACTGGACGGTAAAATATGCATCTGACAGGGGAGGGAAGGGCTCTGCTGCCCAGAGCCTCTGTCTAGAAGCTCTTCTTGGGCATGACATTCCTGCTCTCCTCAGCAAATAGGCCAATTCCTTCCAACCTCATATATTCTCAGAGGGTGTGTGATCTCTGGGTCACCTCTTCGTTTGAATGGGATGCCCACACCCAGTGCTGGTTGTGAGGGTGCTGCTGATGAGAGGGCTGTGCCAACGTTGCGCGCTGCAGGCTGAGGGGCTCTGCTGCCCCAGCACGTGAACCTAGCTAGGAGGCACCTGTCCCTTTCTGGCAGCAGTTTTTGATCTCTGTGTCTAACTGGGATGGGCAGGATTGCTTCAGCAAGGTGGCCTGGTCCAGCCTGGTGGGGTAGGTGTGTGAGGTGTGTGCCCCTTCACAGGTGACACTCCCCTGGATCTGACAGACGACTGCTCCCTTGCCCTGGTGTGGAAGAACAATGAGCGCCTCAAGGAATTCGTGTTGGTAGAATCCAAGGAGTTGGAGTGTGTGGAGGACCCAGGCTCAGCCAGCGAAGCAGCCCGGGCTGGCCATTTCACCCTGGAGCAGTGCCTCAATCTCTTCACGAAGCCTGAAGTCCTGGCCCCAGAGGAAGCGTGGTGAGGAAGGCAGCAGGGTGGGTTCCAGCCAACAGGCCGAGACAGCAGCAGGGGTTTCCCAGGAGCTGCCCGGGCCTGCATGCTGTTTCTACTGGCAGCCAGGAACAATGGGCTGGCCTTCCCTGTGCACTGGGAAGGGCTAAGCCAGCAGGGAGCAAAGCTAGTGCTCTGCAGGACTGTGCTGGCCTGCCCTTGACAGAAGAGGCTGAGCTCTCTCACATACCCTCTGCCAGCCCTGCATGTGGGGACCCTGGGGCTGAGCTGGGCTGCAAGGACTGAGGTTCTCCCCATGCCAATAATGAGCATGCTCTTCCCTCAGGTACTGCCCCAAGTGCAAGCAGCACCGCGAGGCTTCCAAGCAGTTGATGCTGTGGCGGCTGCCCAACGTCCTCATCATCCAGCTCAAACGCTTCTCCTTCCGCAGCTTTATTTGGAGGGACAAGATCAATGACATGGTGGACTTTCCTGTCCGGTGAGAGCCTGAGGGACGATGTGCAGTTGGCACTGCCTCTGCTGACCTGCAGCATAGTCTGCATAACACGGATCACCCTTGATGATCACCGTGTCTCTCCACAGGAGCCTGGATCTGAGCAAGTTCTGCATTGGTCGGAAGGGTGAGCAGCAGCTGCCTATGTATGACCTGTACGCTGTGATCAACCACTATGGAGGCATGATTGGAGGGCACTACACAGCGTACGCCCGCCTGCCCAACGACAAGAACAGCCAGCGCAGCGACGTGGGTGAGCATCTGTCACTCTCGCCGCCCCTCTGCTCCTGCAGCTGTGACTTGCTTGTTTGCTTAACCCTTCCTCCTTCTCAGGCTGGCGGCTCTTCGATGACAGCACAGTCACCACAGTGGATGAGAGCCAGGTAGTGACCAGATACGCCTATGTCCTCTTCTACCGGCGGAGGAACTCTCCTGTGGAGAGACCCCTGCCAGGGCATCCCTCAGACCACCGCACCGAACGCACTCCCTCTGCCGAAGCTGCTGCCAGCCAGGTGAGCACTTGCGTCATTTTCGGCACTGTTGGAGCCACAGAGCCTTGAAATGTGCTCAGGGGCCCACGTGCAGGGCCCTGCCTGTCTTTGCCTGCACCCACAGAGCCTGGTGCAGCTGTGGTGCAGTGCCTGCACCCCTTTGATACCAAAGAGCTTGTGCCGGCTGGGCACTGGAGCCTGTCTTGCCTTGTTCTCACTGTGAGCTTGGGACAGTCCCTGTCCTGAGGGATCACAGGAGTGCTGATTTTTGTCATCAGTATGGAATTGCTGGTTGGGAGGGCACTGGAATAGGAAGAAGGGGCACAGCCTCACTGGGGTCTGCACTGGAGGAGGAGTTGAGAGCAGTGCAGTAGGATCTGGTTGTGTCAGGGAGCAGTAAGAACTTGCCCTCCAGAGCCACTTTCAAGGCAGGGTGGGGGACACTTTCTGCTGGGGCCCAACTCAGGGCCAAGCCAAGTGCAAAAAAGGTAAATGCCAGTGCTGAGCTACAGGCCTGGCAGCCTTCACAGGGTGCTGTAGAGAAACCTGCCAGAGCGAGTTGTTGCTGGGTGGCCTGGGAGGGAGGGACTGGGGGCGGGCCAGACGGCAGGGTGCTTTCAGATTGCAGTGGTAGGGAGTGGTTGCACTGATCTTGTGAAAGTCAGGAAGGCCGAGGCTGGGGCACAGTGTGGTGCCCACCTGGTCAGACCCCCTGCACAATTGTGCTGCAGACTTTCCCTCCATGCTCAGCACCTCTGTGGGCCTGTAGAGTCTGAGGACAATGCTCAGTTCATCTCCAGCATGACTGCACATGTGTGCCCTGAGGGGCCCTTCTAGCCTGGCCTCCCTGCCCCTCTAGCTCATCCTCCCCTTGGCCCAGTGCTCGTTAGGCCTCCCAGCTCTGCCCTCTCTCCTGGGGACAGAAGTTGTCTGTCTCTGAGGCTGGGGGGGCTGTCTGGCATGTTCGTGTCTGCCTGCCTGTTCTTGCCCTGTGTGCGTGTCCTGGAGCAGTTCCACTCACTGGGGGCAGCCTGAGCAACGAGAAAGCCACACTGCTTTTGACACACTGGTGGTGAGAGCCTTCAGGGACCGAACTGGCACTGTGGCTCACTGTATGCCCCATGGCACTCAGGTTCATCAGGTTGCTCTGTGGCACTGGGGCTCATTGGGCCCCTGGCAGCGCTGATTCCCCTGCAGTAATGGGATGCATTGGATCCCAGTGAGGCTCAGCAGATCCTCAAGCACCCTGGACCACCTGCACCCTCTCTGGCACTGGGTGCACTCCAGAGACCTGCTCTCTGACCGGCTGCTCTGCACAATCAGCGCCATGAAGGGCCAAGCTGTGGTTGGCTGCCTGTGAAAAATCCTCCTGGAACCTGGGCTACGATTGGTTTTCAGAGCATTCCTACCCACCAAAGCAGAGCTGTGACTGGCTGTACTGGCACTGTGCCTCCTGCTCCTGCTGCTCCAGCTGGCTCTTGGATTGGCTGTCATTTGAAAGATCCTGTTGGGATCACAGAAGCTGGGCTGTGACTGGCTGCTACCTGCTCCCTTTCCTCCTGGACCCACCAATGCAAGTGCATCTGCCTCCCATCAGGATCCAGCTGCCGGCTTCACTCCCTGCAGTCCCGTGAAGACCCTGCTCGGTAGCTGCCCATGCTCCCTCCCACAGAGCCACCCACCGGAGCCCCACACACCAGAGACCCTGAAGAGCTGCGGGGGCGGGCGCGACCGCGACGGTGCTGCATGGGGAGGCGGGCTGGCTGGGCACGGGGCTGGGCGTGCAGGCAGCCACTTGCCCCGGGGGATGGCGAGGGGTGTTGCCCGTTGTGTTCTCCAAGTGCTGACGCAGGTTTCCACATCGCAGGCTTCTCTGATCTGGCAGGAACTGGAGGCTGAAGAACAAGAGCTGCAGCTTGAGGCACCCCAAAGGCCTGCACGAAATTCCTGGAGGCCCTGTGGCCAGAAGTGGAGAACGGGCACCCCCCAGCACCCAGATGAAGGCTGCGTCAGATACTTTGTCCTGGCCACCACGGCCGCAATTGTGGCTCTCTTCCTGAATGTCTTCTACCCGCTCATTTACCAGCCCCGCTGGAGATAGGCCCAGGCGCGTGGCCAGCTGCAGGAGCAGGGCCGCCAGGGCACGCGCCGTCCTAGGACACTACGAGACCAAGACATGAGGCAGCAGGACAGAAAACGCTGGGAAAGACTCGCCAAGGGAAACATGGGGCTGTCGGCTCCTGCCTGTCTGCTCTGGCATCTCCTGTGCCAGCTGGCAGGTCTGTGTGGCCAGCCTGCTGCCTTGCCAAGGCACAGCCGAGAACCAGGAGCTCCTTTGCCCTTCCTTGCTGTCCACTGGGAGTGGGACAGACCTCAAGGCTACCTGCTGCTCAAGAAGGAACGTTGCTGCTGTGGTGAAGCTGGGACCTGAGAGCCCCACAGGCACATCAACCATCTCTGCTTGGCTCCCAAGAAGGAAATGGAAACCTGCTGGGAGGCTGCGGCAAGGGCAGGATGCCCTGACACGGGCCCTGGCTGGCCACCTCTCTCAGCTGTGCTGCTGCAAGAGCCTTGAGCTCCCCTAGGGCTGGGGCCACCTATGGGTCCTTGGCCAGCCCAATCTGTCCTGCTAGCCTTCTGTTGAACCTTCTGGTGCCAGCTGCCTGTGTGCTGGGAGTTGTGTGTGCCACGCTCCTGTGCTGGGGCTGAACAGGCTTGCCTCCAAGGGCTTGTGTGCTTCCCTGCTCATCCCCAGACAGCTGCTGGGGAGCCTGGCAATCCAGACTGTGGTGCCCTTGGTGAGCACTCATCTCTGAGGGTCATTGCCTCCCACCAGTCTGTGGGGCTGTGTGCTGGCAGCACCTGGGGGAGTTGGTCTCTTCAGGGCAGCACTGTGCAGCACCTCATTTGCGAGGGCACGAGCTGCCCGTGCTGCGGGAGAGACCTGGGGTCAGGGAGCAGAGGTATGACCGTGGTGCGTTAATAAAGCCAGGTTTTCCAAAGAGATGCAGCATTCCTGTCCTGTGTGCTGGGACTCCCACACAGAGGCGGGGACTCCACACTGGGGTTACGTGAGGCCACTCTGTGACCCAGCTGGCACCAGGACCATCCCTTGGGATTTGCTGGGTGCCTGGTGCACCCTGTGTGGCAGCAGGCTCAGGGGAGAGCTCTGCCTGCCCCTGCCATGGGGCACAGGCTGGACTCCAGTCCCAGCTGTGGAGTGGTAGCCTTGTGGGACACGTGCAGGGCGTGGGGAGCCCAGCAGGGCCAGGAGCAGGCAGTCCCCTGGGGCTGGGGCGCAGGCTGCAGCTCCAACGGTGTCTGACATTGAGACGTGTTGCCCTTGGCTGAGCATGGCTCAGACAGCTCTGGCGTATTTGGGTGTGAGAGGTGACTTCAGAGCCCTGTGACTTTCTTTTCCGTCACCGCTGCTGTTCTGCTGGCAGTGCCCTCAGCTGGCCTGGGAGGGATGCTTGGCAGTGAAGGGGTTCATCTGTGTTTTAGGCTGGGGCCTGAGCTGACTCCCCCTACCTCTGTCCCACACCCCTCCTCCACGTGCTGAGGTTTACTCCCCTCCCAAGCAGGTCGCAGCCGGGGAGCCCGGCAGGGCTGTGCTGTGGTCATGAGGTGCCTGTCCTGGAACAGTCGCCTCATTGTCTGCAGCCCTGGGTCTCAGCAGCTTCCCCCGCTCACCCACGGTGCTGGCCTCGTGGGTCTGAGTCAGTGCCCGGCGCCGGTGGGCTGACCTCTGCTCCAACTGGTGCTGGCGCCCCAGGGTTGGGGCCCACAAGCTGCTGCCTGCACCTGCCTGTCCTCACCGGCGGTGGGTGGCCTGAAGCAAGGCCCGACAAGGTGTTCTCAGCCCTGGAAATCCCCTCTGGCCCTGCACTGTTCCTCAGAACTCCGGCAGGCACTGGCAACCTGCCCATGCCACCGTGCTGGGGTGCAGGGCTCTGCTCCGACCAGCGGTGGCTGAGCGGCCCTGGGGCAGGAGCGTGCTGCGGCCTGCCTCTCCTGCTGAGCCAGAGGGGCTGCCTCCAGCTTCCCGCTGTCCTGCCGTGGGCTTTGCCACCAGCTGCTGCTCTCTAAGCCCAGGGGCTGCACATTCTGCATGTGGGGCTATGTCCCCCCGGGAGCAGGGAGGGAGATGGGTAGGCAGGGTGCAAGTCTCCCTCTCATGCCCACCTTCTGCTTGCAGGGACTGCCCCCGGTGCCGTTCGGATCCGGCCTGGCCCCCGAAGGAGCCCCGCCGCTGGCTGCGGAAGGCCTCCCCGAGCGTTTCACCAGCCCCGCCGAGCGCCCAGCCCCCTCCTACAGCAGCATGGAAGAAGTCGACTAGGGTGTTGTGGGGGGCCTGGCCTGGGGGTGTGGGCCAGGCCGGGCACTGGGGGTGGGGGGATGGGGGGAATCGGGGTTTGTCCTGCGCTCATTAAACTCTCTGAACTCCATCCGTCTCTGCTGCCTGCTATCCCTTGGTGAGCCAGGGCACCATGTCCCCGGTGTGCTGTTGGGTCCCCCAGCACCCTGCTGCCCCAGGTGCCCTTGTGCTGAAGTGTTCCCTGGTGTGACTTGGTGCACCCTATCCTCTAATATCCCTCAGGGATCGCTGTTTCTTGGTGCCACTGCCAGGTGCACTCCACAGCCACTGTCCCCTGGTGCCTGCTGCCTCTCTGTGTGCTCTGCTGCTAGCTGCAGCCTGTTGTCTGGTGTGCCCTGGTGCAAATCCTGCCGCTTTAGTGCCTCGTGTCTTCTCCTGTGCCCTGATGCTGGTGGGACGAGAAGTGCAAGTCCTGAAGTTCCAGTGCCTGTTGTCCGCTGAAGTGCCTCGTCCCGCGCTGCCTGTCTTGTTGCCTGCTGGCGCTAGCGCTCCGCTCCCTGGTGTCCCCGGCCGTGCCCTACTGCCTTGTGTCCCTCGTGCCCGGTATCCCCCGTCGCCACGCCGTCTCCCACTGTTCATAGTGCCCGGAATCCGCCGGCCGTGCCTTGTCCCCCCCCGTGCCCCCCGCCTCGCCCGGGGCCGGTGCCAGTGCGTCGGGACTGCAAGTCCCGTCAAGCCGCGGGCGGGTGGCGCGGCCAATGGGGCTCGGGGGGCGGTGCGGCCGGTCGCTGCCTCCGCCGCCGCCCGGTGCCGCGGCGCAGAGAGCCCCGGAGCGGCCGCGCGGCGCCGGCCCCGCAGCCCGGCTCTGAGCCGCCCGCCCGGCCCGGCCCGCCCCGCCGCGCCCCGCCGCCCTCAATGAGGTTCTTCCGACTCACCTTCAAGTGCTTCGTGGATTGCTTCTGAGCCCCCCTCGGCCACGGAGCCGCCCCCGACCCGCCCCCGCTCCCCGGCCCCCCGCGACATGCCCCCCGTCCCCACCGACACGGCCGCCCCGCAGCCGCCCGACGCCCCGCGACGCGACGCCGCCGCCGCCACAGCCGCGGCCGCCGCTGCCCCCGCGGGCTCCGGTAAGCGGGGAGCGCCGGGGAGGGATGAGCTTGGGGAGGGGGAGAGGGGGGCCCACGGCCACGCGCGACCGCGGCGCGCCCCCTCCCGCCGCCGCGGGGTGAGTCACCGCTCTGCATTGTGACGTCACGCGCCGGCCTGACATCTGACGTCACGCCCCTACGCGCGGAGAGGGGCGCGCGGGGGGGGAGGTGCTTCCCCCCCCCTCCCGCGCCCCCACGGGCGCGCGTGACGGCGGCGTGGGCATCCCCACTCCCCCCGTCTCGGCAGAAGGCCCCGGCGGGGCTGAGGGCACAGAGCCCCCCACGGCGGGCGAGGAGCGAACAGTGACGGCACCACTGGTGCGACCCCCTGGTCCCCCCAAAGAGGCCGCCCCCGAACGGGAGACATGGACCCGGCAGATGGATTTCATCATGTCGTGCGTGGGCTTCGCCGTGGGGCTGGGCAACGTCTGGCGCTTCCCTTACCTGTGCTACAAGAACGGCGGAGGTGAGCCCCGTGCTCGCCCCACGCTGCGGGGGTGCGCCCCGCGGCGCGGGGGGCACCCCTTTCACGCCTCAGAGTGTGTGCCTGGGTGTCACCCCACGCTGGGTCAGCTCGCCCTGCGCCTAGGAGGGGCTCGTGGGCCACCCCGGGGGGGTCCGGAGTCACTCACGGGGCGGGGGGTCGTGGGAGCTCCCCACTACCTGCCCGTGCTGACCTACATCGCGGCAAGGGGAGGGCGCGGAGGCGCCTTTGCCATTCGCTGCGTCCGGGCGGGCGGCGCGGGGAAGGGGGGGAGCAAAAGGGGGGGCCGGGGGGACGGCGGCGGCTGAGCCGGCCCCTTTGACCCCGGCCCCAGGCGTCTTCCTCATCCCCTACCTGCTCATCGTATTCGTGGGCGGCATCCCCATCTTCTTCTTGGAGGTGGCCCTGGGACAGTTCATGAAGCAGGGGGGCATCGGCGCCTGGAACATCGCCCCCCTCTTCAAGGGTAACGCCGCGCCCTGCCCGCGCCCTGCCTGCACCCTTTCCGTGGCCCCTGCACCCTGCCCAGGGCCCCCGGCACCCTGCCTGCACCCTGACTGTGCCTTGGCTGCCCGCAGCCTGCTGGGGCTGGCAGCACTCTGCCCACGCCCTGCCTGCTCCCCTGCACCTTGCCCGTGTCCCACTCCCGCCCTATGCCCCAGCCAAGGATGGCAGCTGCCTGCACCTGTGCCCCATGGCACCCTGTGCTGCCCTGCCTGCCCGTGGCTCCCTGCCTGCATGCTGCTGGATCCCGGGCGGCTGCTGGATCCCCACCTCAGAGGTATCTTGCTGGCTCCCCCCTGGTCCTGTGCCATACTGCCAGCTGTCCCCACCCTGTCCTGTCCTGCCTGGGGCTGCCAGCTTCCCTGTCCCATTGCCACCAGCTCTCCCCTGTCCTGTCCAGGGCTGCCAGCTTCCCCCGTCCTGTCCCTGTCAGTTCTCTGTCCTCCCCCATCCCTACAACACCCCACATCCCACTCCATGCTGGCTGCCAGGTGCCCACAGGTGCCTGCTGGCTCTGATCTCCCCGTGCCACAGGTTTAGGCCTGGCCTCTATGGTGATCGTCTTCTTCTGCAACTCCTACTACATCATGATCTTGGTGTGGGGGCTCTTTTACCTGGTGCATTCACTGACGGACACCCTGCCCTGGGCCACCTGTGGCCACTCCTGGAACACGGAGCACTGTACGGAGCTCTTCAACCCAGACCTGTGCCACAATGTCAGCACTAATGCCACTGCCAGCACTTGGACCTCCAACTTCAACTGCACCGACATGACCAACAAGCGCTCACCTGTCATTGAGTTTTGGGAGTGAGTTTGGGAGCCAGGAGGGTGTCATCTGGGGCTGGGTTTGTCATGCTGGCGCTCAGCACAGCCGTACTCTGCAGGAACAAGGTGCTGCGTCTCTCTGGGGGCCTCAGTGAGCCAGGGGAGATGAACTGGCAGATGATCCTCTGCTTGGTCACCACCTGGGTCGTTGTCTACTTCTGCATCTGGAAGGGTGTCAAGTCAACTGGGAAGGTAATGCTGGCAGGGGGAACATGCATCAGGGCCATTGGCATGAGAGAACAGGACCGCAACACGTGGCACTACTGGCTCCTGCCCTCCTTGCCACAGCCCACAGGGGTGGGAGGCCCGTGTCCCACATCTGTCCAGGAGGTGCTACCAGCTGCTGGTGACATTCCCAAGCTCTGGTCCTTCTGGGACACCTGTGGCACATGACAGAGAGCGCTGGCCTGGGGGGGTGTCACAGCCACTCACTGCTCTTCAGATTGTCTACTTCACGGCACTCTTCCCATATGTGGTCCTCATCCTCCTGCTGGTCCATGGAGTAACACTGCCTGGTGCACTGGGTGGCATCATCTACTACCTGAAACCTGACTGGTCCAAGCTGGTTGAGGCACAGGTGAGGGCAGTGGGGAGGGCAGCAGGGAGCTGGGTGCTAAACACTCCCCCTGGCACCCCCATCACTCCCTGACACCCTCCCTGACACCCCAGGTCTGGATTGATGCTGGCACCCAGGTCTTTTTCTCCTACGCCATCGGGCTGGGCGCTCTGACTGCACTGGGCAGCTACAACCGCTTCCACAACAACTGCTACAGGTAGGGCTGTGCCAGCTGCAAGCAGTCCCCCTGGTGTGTCCCAGTGACCCCATGGTGTGTCCCCCAGTGCCCCCCAGCACTTCCTTAGATGCTCTGCCCACAGGGATGCCTACATCCTGGCTGTGATCAACAGCTGCACCAGCTTCTTTGCCGGCTTTGTTGTCTTCTCCGTGCTCGGCTTCATGGCCTCTGAGCAAGGTGTGGACATCTCCAAGGTGGCCGAGTCTGGTGAGTGGTGGACGGTGGGTGCCAGCTGTGTCTCCTGTGTCACCCCTTGAGTGGCATCTCTGACCCCACTCTCCTGCAGGTCCCGGGCTGGCTTTCATTGCCTACCCCAAAGCTGTGACGCTGATGCCCTTATCCCCACTGTGGGCCACGCTCTTCTTCATCATGCTCCTCGTGCTGGGGCTGGACAGCCAGGTGCTGTGGCGACCAGGGAGATGGGGAACAGGGAGAGGATGGGTGGTACGTCCCCACTGAGCCCTGCTTTGTGCCACAGTTTGTCGGTGTGGAGGGTTTCATCACGGGCATCCTGGACCTGTTCCCCCAGCCAGGGGCTGGCTCGCTGCGCCGTGAACTCACCGCTGCGCTCTGCTGCATCATCTGCTGTCTCATTGACCTCTCCATGGTCACACAGGTGGGGAACGTAGCAGGGATACTGCCAACCAGCCCCACACCAGCCACCTGCACCTGTTCCTGAGGCATCACCTCCCATGAGGTCCCACTGTGGGGTGGGAATTCACTGGAGTTGCTGCCCTCGTGTCAGTGGAGCTGCCCATGGCATGGGGGTCTCTGTGGCATAGGGATGCTGTGGGAGCAGGGTGCCCATGGCATGCAGGGTGTCCGTGCCAGGCGGGGTACCGGTGCTGGTGAGGCTGTCACTGCCAACGTGGCGGCGTGTAGGGCAGCCAGCACAATGCTGGTGACACGGGCACCTTCCTGGCAGGGCGGCATGTACGTATTCCAGCTCTTTGACAACTACTCGGCCAGCGGGATCACGCTGCTGTGGCAGGCTTTCTGGGAGTGCGTGGTCATTGCCTGGGTCTATGGTGAGGCCAGGGGGACACGGTGGGGGGGACACAAGAGGGGACACAAGTGCTCCGGCTGACGCCCTCCACCCTACAGGTGCCGACCGCTTCATGGACGACGTGGCCCGTATGATCGGCTACCGGCCTCTGCCCGTCATGAAGTGGTGCTGGGCTGTGGTGACACCGCTGGTCTGCGTGGTGAGCGAGGCCCCCGCGCGTGGGGACACGCGTGTGCCACCGCCCCGGGCTGTGCCGCGGGCACCGAGCGCCCCCCGGCGGCCGCTGTCGGCACACGCGTGTCGCGGCCGTGGGGCGATGCGCACGGCGGGGGCTACGGCGGTGACTCGCGTCGGGAGTGGGGACCGCCAGCTCGCTGCCCCGCGGGGCCTCATCTCCCTCTCTCCACCCAGGGCATCTTTGTGTTCCACGTGGTGAACTACAAGCCGCTGACATACAATAAGACATACGTGTACCCGTGGTGGGGGGAAGCCATCGGCTGGGTCCTGGCACTCTCCTCCATGCTCTGCATCCCCTGCACTGTTATCTACAAGCTCCTGCGCTGCAAAGGCTCCTTCCGCGAGGTGAGGGCAGTGCAGTGGGATCACTTCTGCCTCTGTCCCCACCCTGTTCTCAGCCATGGTTGTCCCCCTTAGTTCTATCCTCGGCCCAGTCCTGGCCCCATTCGAATCCCACCATCCACATTGCCATATCAGTCCCATCCACCACCAGATCCCATCCCTGTCTTTATCACTGTCTGATTCCCATTCAAATCCCACCACTATCCACATTGCCATCACAGTCCCATCCACAGCCAGGTCCTATCCCTGTTTTCATCACTGTCTCATTCCCAATCAAATCATGTGCCTGTCCCCACTGTATCACTCTCATGCAAATCCTCTCCCTGTCCCCGTCACTGTCTCATTCCCAACCTTACCCAATCCCCGCTGATGCTTGCATCACTGTGTCAGTCCTATCCCTGTCCCTGTCGCAGCCAAATCCTGTGCACGTCCCCATCACTGTCTCCTTGTAATTCCTGTCCTTCTCTCAATTCCATTAAGTCCCTTTCCCATCCTAGGCTCACCCCCATCCAAGTCCTGTTCCTGTCTTCATTGCTCTCACTCCTGTCAGATTCCCATCCCCACTGCTGTCTCACTCCCAGCCTCACCCAAACCCCATCCTTGCTGACGTCATTGTCTTAATCCTGTCAGTGTCTCAGTCCTATCCCTGTCCCCATGCAATCTCTGCTCCTTTCTCAATCCCATTTGAATCCCTTCCCTGTCCCAGTCTCACCACCCCCATCCAAATCCCACCCCTTTCCTATTCCTGTGCATCGTGGGGAATTCACCAAGGCAGTCTCAGTGCTGTTGTCCCTGGATGCTGACACGGTGTCCCCACAGCGCTGGCAGCTCCTGACCACTCCAATCTGGGGCCAACACCACCTGGAGTACCTGACGCCAGAGGCAGAAGCCAAGCTGCTGGCCCCAGAGCCCCCCAAGGAGAAGGCGACGCTCTTCGAGACTGTGATCTGAGCGTGGGGAGGGTCGCGCTGCTCCCGCCCGCCATAGCAATAATGCCAGCACCGCCTCCCACCCACGCTGCCCCGTGTCCCCCACACCGCCCTGGCCGCCAGCCTCGCTGCAGGGGGGAGAACACAGCGAGGTGGGGAGTGCTGAGGGCCACGGAGCCAGGGTGGCCGCGGGGCACAGGAGGGGTCCCCAGCGCGGGGAGCGTGGCGGCCCAGGGGCATGGCAGGGAGGCCGTGGGCCAGGGGAGTGAGTGGGACAGCCCTTCCCTGGCCCCTGCCCGCGGCCCCCATGGCCCCCCACTCACTAACTGCTTCCCGTAGCGTTTGTCTGGTGTAACCCCAACCGCCCCGACATCTGGCAATAAACTGGGAGACCCTGGCAGTCCTGGTACTGCAGGCAGGGGAAGCGGGGCACTAGCAGCGGACAACTGAGGGGCGAGGTGTGGGGTGGCACTGGCTTTTGGGGGACAGAGGTTTGAAGTGCATAGGGTTCAAGAATTCAGGGACACCTGGGTTCCTCACTCGGGTGACTTGTGGGGGACAGGCTGCTGGACCAATGGGGTCTCCATCCTTCTGCACTACAGGATGTGGGTGCCTGGAGGCTGTACCAAACCTGTGTGGGACTGGGGGACCCCATGCAGGCGGGGCTGGCCTTGCTTATCAGCCCCAGGAGGCAGATTTTAGCCCAGAGGTTTTTGGGGTCCTGACTGTCCCCAAGGGGTGGGTCAGGATCCAGCTGTACCCCACTGGAAGCTTTTCATATCAGCTTTGTGGATCCCCACTCCATGCACTGTGCCTTGGGAACAGCCTTGGGCTGGTTCGGGCTGTGTGGACAAGTGGATGAGGCATTCCCTGGGCACGTAGCCAGAAGTCAAAGGCTTAACCTGCCCCAGAACCCATGAGCTGCCTGAGCCCTGTTGCAGCAGGGTGCCAGCTGGGGAGTGCACGTGCCCTGTGCCCTACACCAGTAGCTCCAGTTCATGCCCTGGGAACCTGCATGGAGCCCAAAGGAAGCCACCAGCATGCTGTGCTTGGAGTGGCTGCCTTGGCTTGATGTCAGCGTCCCACTGTGCCCAGCATCCCACCTCCAGCAGTGCCTTGGCTACCTCTGGTGTGTGGCTGTCCTGCCCATGAAGGGACAAGGGGGAAGAAGTGTCTCCACCTGCCCCAGCTATCCTCAGAGACAGGGTTGGAGCAGTGCCACCATGCCAGGTGTCTATATCCAGTTGCTGGGATCGCCAGGGTTCCAGAGGCTCTAGTTTTGGGGTGCCGGCTTGCCCCACCACGATACCTTCTCACCTTACTGGGGTGAGCCAGCAGTTCCTGCCCCACCGGCAATGCACACTGTAATTAGCACAGGCAGGGCGGAAGCATCACTGATAATTGGCAGTGACTCCTGGGGCACGGCAGGACTTTCCGGCAGGGCTGGTCTGTGGGACCGGCTGGCATCCCGGTGTGTCGACCGCCGTGCGGGGCCTGGCTGGCTCCCCAGCACCAAAGTGGGGACAGGGTTGGGTGCAGCACTGGTGCGGGGGCGAGCATTGCATCGCCTTCGCTTCGTGCCGCAGCACGCCCTGGTTCCACCACCCTTTCCTAAAAGGCGCTGCGGGGTGTTGCGAGCGCAGGGTGAGAGCACGGGGACCAGGCGGAGGTGGGCGAAGGAAAGGCAGAGCACAAGGGGTAAAGGGGTGCCGAGGTTTGCCTCTGCTGGCTGGGCTTTCCTCGCGGGTCTCCTGTAGCACCCAGGTGACCCCACAGGAGGGGACGTGTCCCACGTTGTGCCCTCGCAGCACCATGAACCGGATCACGGTGTACGAGCGTGCCAACTTTGAGGGGCTGAGCCGAGAGTTCACCTGCGACGTGCCTGACCTGCACGAGCTGGATTTTGGGAACTGCATTGCCTCCATGAAGGTGGAGGGGCAGCCATGGATTGCCTACACGGACCCGAAATACGAGGGGGAGCCGCACGCCTTCGAGGAGGGCGAGTACCCCTCTGTGGATCGGCCCAACAGCTTCTCAGCACTGCGCCTCGTGCACCATGACCTGGGGGACCCCCAGATCACCCTCTACGAGCACCCCAATTTCCAAGGCGCCTTCAAGGTGGTGACAGAGGAGACCAACTTGGCATATGGGTACTTCAACGACCGGGTGGCCTCCCACGTGGTGCAGCGAGGCGTCTGGCTGCTCTACCAGCATCCCGGCCGGGGCGGCTGGCACTGCCTGGCGTGGCCCGGCGAGCATCTCTCTGACTACAAACTGGAGCTGAACTTTCAGTCTCGGCTGTCTCACCTGCGCCCGCTACGGCCCGGGCGGCCCCTGGTCTCAGCACGTCTCCTTTGGGAACAGAAGCGGGTGGAGGAGGAGCGGGAGGTGCTGGTGGATGAGATTGAGGGGGTGAACGAGACAGAGTCGGAGCAGGCGCTGGCGGCCAGCAGCAGCCGGGAGTACGGCACCACGCTCTGGCAGAGCTTCCATTTCAGCAATGCCACCAGCCTCAAAGCCGGGCTCTCCTTCACGCTGACCGTGGAAGCCTCCAACATCTTTACGGTGCAGAAAGGGCGCAGCGAAACCAGCACTCGCCGGCAGCGCGTGGAGGTGCAGCTGCCAGCGAAGATCCCCCCGCGCACGGCGCTCAGCATCCAAGTCCTGCGGAAGGAGGTGACGCTCTCCGTCCCGGTCCTGCTCACCATCACCCAGAACGAGAACGTTCGTACGGAGATGGGCGAGTACCGCAGCGTCTCAGGTACTAATGTCAGTGCCCGCTATAGCTTGAAGCCACTGCCAGCTACGGGCAGGGAGCAGGCAGCCACCAAGGGGACAGACACAGTGCCTGGCACCAGGATGGAACTTTAGCTCTGTGCCGGCGCTGAGCAATGGCTGTCCCCCTCCGTGGTGTGGGACCCACTGTGGCACCAGCGTTGACTCCAGCACCCACCCACGGAGGAGCCAGGACCTGCCTTGTCTGGTTGTGTCCGGTGGCTCTGGCTGGCAGGACCTGCCAGTGCGTCCTCCCACCCGGTATTTCCAATAAACCCCCTTCCCCAACCACTCGAGTCTGCTGCTACTCGGGCTGAGGTGGGAGTAGGACGGATGGGACACTGGGCTAGGGGGACACTGAGCTGAGAGGAGACACCAAGCTGGGAGAGGGAGGACATCGGGCCGGGGTGGGGACTCCCGGGCTGGGGCAGAAAATGTGGCGTTGTGAGGGACACCGGGCTGGGGGAGGACATCGGGCTGGCGGGGCACCGGGCCGAGAGAGCTAGAGAATACCGGACTAGGGGAGCTGGAGACACCAGACTGGACAAGACATCAGACGGGGGGGAGCAGGAGGACACTGGGCTGAGGCAGCCAAAGTTCCACCGGTCTGGGGAAGCCTGGGGACACTGGGATGAGAGGTGTACTAGGGCAGCAGGGGGGACAGGGGAGGAGGGAAGAGGACGGACGCTGGGTTGGCGGGGCCAAGGCACCACGCACGATTCTGGGGAGCCGCGGACACCGAGCCGGCCTGGTTCCGCATAAACCGTACTGAGGCCGCCACCGCGATCCGCTCCCCACCCCAGGACCTTGGGTATGTGAGTGCCCACGGGCCCGTGGCAGGAGCCATGCCCGGGGCCGTCGGGGCAGGCGGAGACACAGAGGACACACGGGACACACGGGACACACGGGACACACGGGACACACGGGACACACCGGCGGTGCGGGAGCCGGGGGCGCCGGGGGAGGGGCGGGGTCTGGCTCGAGCCCCGCCCCCGGGCCCACCCCCAGCCCCGCCCCCCACGTGGCCACCGCCTCCGCCGGTCTCTTTAAATGATGCAACCGCCCGCGCGCTGAGCCCGCCTCCCGCGCGCCCATTGGCCCGGCCGGCGCCGGTGCCCCCCTCCCATTGGCCGGGACGGAGCGCTCTCACTGCCGGTTGGCTGGACACGGACCCGCCCCCGGGCAGAGGCGGCAGCATGGCGGCGGCGGCGGCGGCGATGGCGGCGGAGGAGGCGGAGGAGGCGCTGGGGCTGTTCACCGGCATCGGCCTCAGCGAGGCCAAGGCGCGGGAGACGCTGCGTAACGGGGCACTCAGCGCGCTGCTGCGCCGGGCTGTGCTGCAGGTGCGTCCGCCGCGGGCCCGATCCCCAGTACCCCGTCACCCCCATGTCACCTCGGGACCCCTCCACCCTGCGATCTCGCTACCCTGGTACCGGTGTCAGCCCCGGGAGCCGGTACCCCGATCCCCGGTGTCACCCGGCTACATCGGCACCGTGGTCTCTCTGTCACCCTCTCGACCCCACCTTCCCGGGAGTCCCCGGCTTCGCCTCCTCCCGGCCCCGCCTTGCGGCCTCGTGCCTTGGCGCTCCCCTGTCCCTCTCCGGCCCCCGGTGCCTCCGGTTCGCCGGGGTTCGGGCCCCGGTCCTGCCTTGACGCTCCCCGGGGCGGCGACAGGCTCGGAGCGCGCTGGGCCCGGCGCTGGACAAAGCCACCGGGACACTTCTGTACAACGCGGCCGCCCGCCTCAAGGACCCGAAGCACCTCGGCTTCCTCGTCGGCTACATCGCTCGCCGGCAGATCCTCACCGACCTGCAGCTCAGCGGTACCGTGCGGCCCCGGCCCCGGCCCCCGCCCGGCCCCGGGGACCCCGCTCTTCACCCCTGCTCTGTCCCCAGCTGCCCTGGAGTACGTGAGGAGCCACCCTTTGGAGCCCCTGGACGTGGCAGACTTTGAGCGGGCTTGCGGTGTTGGGGTCTGCATCACCCCCGAGCAGATCGAGGAAGCGGTGAGTGGGGCTGTGACCCTGTGGATACAGCACAGGGGACACTGGAGTAGCTCCTGCTGTGCTCCCGTCTGCCTCACTCACCCCGGTGTCCCTGTGCTGATCCCAGGTGGAGTCTGTGATCAGCAAGCACCGGGCAGAGCTGCTGGCAGAGCGCTACCGCTTCAACATGGGGCTGCTGATGGGTGAGTGATGACACTGGGGCAGCCTCTGCCTGGTGTTGGTGACTGTCACGTCTTTGTGCCTGACTGTCAGTGTCACTGTCTGCTCCCCTGAATCCTGAGAGCCAGCCCTTTGCCATGGGGAGATGTCGTCCTGCCAGATCCCCCACACAGGCAGGGCCATAGAGCCCAGCAGCAGGGACAGCCCTGGGGCGAAGGGTGTAGCGTTCTGCATCAGCGGCCCTGGCTGAAGCTCCCCTGGGCTGGGCCCTGCCCCTTGCCCATGGGGTGCCCTGTCTGCAGGGGAGGCACGGAACCAGCTGCGGTGGGCAGACGGGAAGACCATCAAGAATGAGGTGGACCTGCAGGTGGGTGTGAAGTTACTGCATCCGGTGCTGCTGTGGTCCCCTGGGGGTGCTGTGATTGGCGTGGGACCTGCCAGCCAGTCCCCTAGAGGGCCCAGCACTGGAGACAGCCTGCCCCAGCTAGGTGCAGGCAAGGTGAGGGGAGTGATGGCTGGACAGGACACTTCCAGGCCTTGGGACACAGGGAGCCTTTTTGACTCCTGACTGTGTTACTCTTCCCCAGGTGCTGCATTTGCTTGGGCCAAAGACAGAAGCTGACCTGGAAAAGAAGCCAAAGGTAAGGGGAAGGGGAGGCTGGAGACTTTTGGATGGTATTTTCTTGCAAAGTGTCCAGGCAGGATCCCAAATAGCTGCTCTGGGCTGAGCTGCCACCATGGGCATAGGTCTGAGGGAATGCTGAGGACAGCAGGCTGGGCCAGGAGGGGAAGGTATGTGCTACAGCTGGGCACTCAGGATGCTGTGCTGGTCCCTGCAGGTGGCAAAGGCCCGTCCAGCCCCAGCAGAGAAACAGAAAGTGGCTGTGGTGGAAAATGGTAAGAGACTGTCCTCTTCCCCAGCCCTTTAGTTCCTGCTGGGACCTGCTTCCAGGCTGGGCCCTGGGAGCTGTGGTCAGGGAGCTCAGCCCCCCGTCCCTGCAGGTGACATGGGCACAGAGACACAGTCACTGCTGGAGCAGCTGCGGGGAGAAGCCCTGAAGTTCCACAAGCCAGGTGAGTGTGAGGAGCCACTGCCATATGTGGGGCCACTCCACTGGCTCTGTGCCTGCTCCCAGCTCTCCATCCTGCAGAGGGCTGGACAGGTCCTGTGTCCTTCCCCCCCTGGCTGCAGGGCTTGGCATGGTTAGGGCAGTGCTGCAGCCCTGAGCATCCTCTGCCTGCAGGAGAGAACTACAAGACTGAGGGCTACGTGGTGACACCCAACACTATGGCCCTGCTGAAGCAGCACCTGGCAATCACGGGAGGGCAGGTGAGGCTATGTCCCACAGCCCAGCGGTTCCTTGTGAGAGTGACAGCTGGGGTGGGTGGGGAACACACAGCTCACAGGGGCACGGCCAGAGGCAGCACCCACACAGCATGGGGTGCTCTGCGGGATTGCCAGGGGCTCATGTCAGTGTCACTGCTGTCAGGGAAGGTAAAAGTCTCCTGCTGAAGGACAGAGATGTCCCCTTTCCCTCTCCAGGTACGGACACGGTTCCCTCCTGAGCCTAACGGGATCCTGCACATTGGACATGCCAAGGCCATCAACTTCAACTTTGGCTATGCCAAGGTAAAAAGCATCAAGCTGCCCTGGCCTCTGACTTCCCCCACTGCTTGGCTGCTGGCCTGGCCCTGTGGTCCCTCAGGGAGCAACTGCACACTATCTCTTCATCCCCAGGCGAATGGTGGTGTATGCTTCTTGCGCTATGATGACACCAACCCCGAGAAGGAGGAGGAGAAGTACTTCACAGCCATCCGGGAGATGGTGGAGTGGCTGGGTATGGCTCGGGATGGGGAGGACAGGATCAAGCCAGGTGCCAGGGACACCCCTGCATTCAGGTCTTGCTGCTGGGCCTTTGGGTTCCTTCAACCTGTTCCGTTTCACCCATCCCCACAGGCTACCAGCCTTATGCAGTGACACACGCGTCGGATTACTTTGACCAGCTGTACACCTGGGCACTGGAGCTCATCCGCAGGTGAGCATGCAGGGCAGTAGGAATGTGCCGGCATGGTGTTGATGTCCTACACCATGTCCAGGGCTCCCTCTTGCCCAGGGGATGGGTCACCCATGTCTGGTGATGGCATTTCCCCTCCATAGGGGTCAGGCATATGTCTGTCATCAGAAGGTTGAGGAGATCAAGGGCCACAACCCTCCGCCCTCACCATGGCGGGACCGGCCTGTGGAGGAATCACTTCTGCTCTTTGAGGTACTCCTGGCTGGGACAGGTGCTGTGTGCCTGTGGGCTCTGGCTCTGTGGCTCAGCTGACAGCTTCCTCCCTCTCCACAGGACATGAGAAAGGGCAAGTTTGGGGAGGGGGAAGCCACGCTGAGGATGAAGCTGGTGATGGAGGATGGGAAGATGGATCCTGTTGCCTACCGCGTCAAGTTCACTCCACACCACCGCACTGGGGACAAGTGGTAGGGAGGGCCTGCCATGTCCTGGCAAATGTGGTGGGGGTGGGTCGATTTCCTGGGAGTCGGGAGGTGTCAGGAGTGGAGCAGCACCATGCTCTGTCCTGAGCTGACTGTCTGCCTTGCAGGTGCATCTACCCCACGTACGACTACACGCACTGCCTCTGTGACTCCATCGAGCACATCACACACTCCCTCTGCACCAAGGAGTTCCAGGCCAGGTGAGCACCGTGCATGGCATGGCCCAGGGCTGAGCTAGAGCTGGGAGCAGCTGCCTGCAGCCTGCTGGCTGCCGGAGTGCTGGGGGACAGTGTGTCCATGCAGCTGAGCTGGGCTGTGCCTGTACCTCCCTTGCAGGCGCTCCTCCTACTTCTGGCTGTGCAATGCTCTGGATGTTTACTGCCCTGTGCAGTGGGAATATGGGCGCCTGAACCTGCTCTACACTGTCGTCTCCAAGAGAAAGATCATCCGGCTGGTGGAGACAGGTGCTGTGAGGTAGGAGCAGGGCCAGCTGCCGTGATGGGGCTCACCCAGGGTGTGCCTGGTTGTCACACCGGTGTTTCCTCAGGGACTGGGATGACCCACGTCTCTTCACACTGACAGCC
The DNA here is from genome assembly GCA_034509425.1 of Eopsaltria australis. NCBI lineage: Eukaryota > Metazoa > Chordata > Aves > Passeriformes > Petroicidae > Eopsaltria > Eopsaltria australis. The sequence goes on from JAVTVJ010000180.1 coordinate 1,660,584, forward strand.
CTGCGCCGGCGAGGCTTCCCCCCCGAGGCCATCAACAACTTCTGTGCACGGGTAGGCGTTGGATAGGATGGGACAGGGCAGATGGCTACGTCCGCTGGCCAGCATGGTCACAGCAGGCTGTTCCTCAGGTTGGTGTGACAGTGGCCCAGGCGACAATGGAGCCACACCTGCTGGAGGCATGTGCACGTGAGGTGCTGAACGAGCAGGCACCCCGTGCCATGGCTGTCCTGGAGCCCCTCAAGGTCACCATCACCAACTTCCCTGCTCCGAAGGTGAGACTGCCATGGGCTGTGGTGGAAGTGGGGTCCCTTGAGATCAGCATTCACACCCTCTTCCTCCCCAGCCACTGGAGGTCCTTGTGCCCAACTTTCCAGCCGATGAGAGCCGTGGTTTTCACAAAGTGCCCTTCCACCAGACCATCTACATCGAGGAGACGGACTTCAGGGAGGTAAGTCAGGCCCACTGGACTATACTACCCTCACTCCTGGAGCTATAGCTTGTGCAGCAGGAGCCTGGCAGCACTGGAAGTGGTGTTGGTGCGGCACACAGAGATCACAGGTGGGTGTTGAGCACCTGACTGTGACTCCCAAATGGGCCAGCAGTTCTGATGGGCACTGGGCTAATGCTGCCCTCAGCCTGGCCAGGACATGTCCAACCAATGGCGCTCAACCTGGCCCGTCCATGGGAATGTCCCACAGCAACATGGGAGTTCAAACAGCCCTGGGATCACTTGGATGGCAGGAGTGGGGACAGAGAGACATGCTGGAGTGGGACCTGCTGCCCATGCTGGGATCCCTCATGCAGCCATGAACTCTCTTACAGGAGGCAGACAAGGGCTATAAGCGCCTGGCCCCCGGGCAGCCGGTGGGGCTGCGCCACGCTGGCTACGTCATCACCGTCCAGAATGTCATCAAGGTGCGTGGTTGGGGCACTGGTGACATGAGGTTGGGCTGTGGAATGGCCCGTGCCCCAGCAGGGAAGGGCAGCAATGGTCGTCTCATGCTGGACGCTCTGGGCACAGTGAGGGCCCAGGCTGCCTGTGTGGCTGCTCTCTGCCTGCCCTGTGCCTCACAGTGGGGAACAAGGTCTCCCTGAGCTGTGGGGCTGGGGGTTCATACAGCTGAAGGCCTGCCATATGGGATACAACCTGACAGCTTAGCGCATCTCCTCTCCCTCAGGACATCAGTGGGCGTGTCATTGAGCTGGAGGTGACCTGCACCAAGTCGGATGTGGCGGAAAAGCCCAAAGCTTTCATCCACTGGGTGTCGGTGCCGCTGGCCTGTGAAGTGCGGCTCTATGAGCGGCTGTGAGTATCTGGCTGCCAGTGGAGGCCAGCACAAGCTCAGTAGTGCTGGAGCAGCAGCACAGCTGTACAGCAGCAGGCCCTGCTGGGGTCTGCCCAGACCTTTGCTGGGGAAGATGATGCTCTGTGGTCCCATGAGTGGCACCACATCCCTCATCTGGCAGCTTTGGGATAAGACTTTTATCTCGTGACAGGTTTTTGCACAAAAATCCTGAGGACCCGTCGGAGGTACCTGGTGGCTTTCTGAGTGACCTGAACCCTGTGAGTAGTGACAGCAGCTGAGATTATGGGCCTGGGGGGAAAGTAGGGACCTCCTGCACTGAGTCCTGAGGCACCCACTTCATGTACACCCTACCCCTCTGGGGACAAGGCCTTCCTGTGTCTCGGGGGGAAGAGGAGCTGGGGCGAGCAGGGTTTTGGAGACCACAGAAGGGTTGAGGTGCTGGCTAAGCTGTCCCCCCTGCCAGGACTCCCTGCGTGTGGTGCACAATGCTCTGGTCGACAGCTCTGTCCACTCCGCTCGACCCTTTGACAAGTTCCAGTTTGAGCGCCTGGGCTACTTCTCCGTGGATCCCGACAGTGAGGAGGGGAAGGTGAGCCCTGGAATGGGGGCAGTGGGGCAGCCTGCACCCACTTGTGCAAGCACCCCCTGCCTGCCATGGAGCTCTGAGCAGACCCTCTGTTTCTCCCCAGATGGTGTTCAACCGGACGGTGACGCTCAAGGAGGACCCCGGCAAGGCCTGAGAGACCCGCTGCTGCTACACCACCCTGGTGTTGCTTCTTTGGGGGTCCTTGCACACCCCCAGTGCCACCGTGCCTTGGTGCAGTCCCCTGGGGTGCTCCACAGCATCACCTCAATAAACAGAGATGCCAGCCCTGTCCCCGCACTGTCACCGCCTCCTGTTCTCCTGCTCAGTCTGGGGGTGCTGGGGTGCGGGTGGTCTCCAGTTTGTCCCCCTGATGAGCCTTGGGTTGGCCGAGTGTATGTATGGGGCGTCTCCCTTGTTCTGGGGGCACAGAGTGTGCTCCTGTCTGCTGTGTAGCACTGATGTGACCCAATGGGAGCTGCAGCTCCCCCAGCCAGCACCAGAAGGTTGGACTGGGGTCAAGGGTGTTGGGGTGGAATGGAGCAGTGTGTCCGGGGGATGTAGGTGGGGAGCAGGCAGGACAGGCGGGCGCAGGGGGTGCAGCAGAGTGCGCACGCTGTGTACAAACAGCGCCGGAGCGCCCTCCCCCCTTAAGGTGGACTCAAGCGGGATGGTCCCTGCTCGGCCCCGGGCCGGAGGTCAGAGGGGCGTCCCCGCGGAATTGGCATGACCCCCGTGCCCTGAGCCCCGTGCCTTTGCCCGTGGACCTGAACTACGTGGAGGGAGACCCTGCCCAGCCCCATGGGCCACCTTAAGCGGGCCCGGGGCTGGGGAGGCCGCGCCGAGCACGTTAAAGCACACCCGGCACGGTCCCGCGCACGGGGCATCCTCCGCCTCCATGGGGACACTTCACTCCGCGGTGCCGCCCGGGGCAGGGCGCAGCCCCTCCGGTATAGGCCGCGCAGGCCTCAGCGCCCTTCCCGGGGAGCCCCTGCACCGGGGCCGGCCCCACGCGGGCGAGACTCGAAGCCTCGCCCTAGGTGCTGCGTGGGGATGGGGGCCGCATGCCGCGAAGGAGCGGAGCGGCGGCGTGGAGCCCCTCGGCCCGCGTCGCCCCACGGCCACGCGGTGCTGGTGGCGCCCCGGGGACTGTCCCTGTCCCTCCGTGTCCCCCCGCGTGTCCCCGCGGCCCAGCACCCCCCACGCAGGGCGCCCCCCAGCGGCCGCACCCCGCCGTGGCCAGGCCCCTTTAAGGCGCGGGGCGGGCCTAGTAGCTGAGCTCTCGCGGGGCTTGGGAGCCGCGCTCTCGCGAGGCTGGGGCAGCGCGCTGATTGGCTGCAGGGGGTTGAATGTAAGATGGCGCCCAGGGAGCTGTGAGGGGAAAAGACTCGGGGCCGAGGCGGCGGCGGCGACAGGGCCGGGGTGAGGCGGGGCCGGGTCACGCCGCGGCGCAGCCAGGCCGGCGGGCCGGGGTAGTGCACGGCGGCGGCGGAGCCGGGTGGGGCCTCCCTTCGGGCGCGGGAGGAGGAGGCGGCGGTTCCGGGGGCGGCGCGGGCCCGGCGGGGAGGGGGAGGGGGCGGCCCCGCCTGCCGCGCGCGCGCTTTCCTGGCCCGGGCGGGCGCGCTCCCCGCTCTTCCCCCCCGTGCACCGGGCGCGTCCCCGTCGCCCCCCCCGCCCGGGCCGCGAGGCACCGGAAGGCGCGGCCTGTGCGCGGCCCTCGCGGAGCCCCCGACATGGCTCCTGCCGGGGGGGGCGGGGGAGGTGGTGTCACGGCGCCGCCTGCGGGCCCGGCCCGGCCGCCCCGCCGACAAACAAAGGCGGCGGGAGCGGCTGGGGCAGTGCCGGGTCCCCGCGGGCGGGGGAAGCCCCACGGGCTCCGCGTCCCCGCTCGAGCAGGGCAGAGGCTGAGCTGCAGCCGACGGTGTCAGGGCCTAAATACGGAGCTTCGCCTCGTCTTGGCTGGCTGGCCGAGCGATCCGTAGCGTTCCCGGCTGTCTCTCGGGGCAGCACCGGGAACACCTGCGGGGGAAGGGGGCGGGGGGAGGGCTCTGGATACGGTCACTGCTGCTGCTGCCTTGTTCTAAGTTCTGTCTGCCAGTAACTCCGGTGTTATCCACCGTGCCGCGCCTGTCGCCGCACGGCGCTCTGTGACAGATGTGCTCACTCAGTCGTTCTCAGTACCACCAGGCTGAGGGATACGATGGTTAGAAATTGGGCATCTTGCAATTCCTCAGTAGGAGCTGCTAGCTGCGTGGATGATCATAGCTTCGTTTCCTGATTTTTTTTTTTCTTAATGGAATACATATTAAAAATAAAATGACTTAATAAAGAAAGAGGAACTGGGGATGGAAAGGGCTTCTTTGTTCTGTCTTCTCCAGAACGTTACAAGTCTAAGAGCTCAGGACAAGAGCAGCAGAAATACATGCAACATGGTGACTGGTGAGTCCAGATTGTCCACATGCTGCAAGTTGTGTGTGTGTTTTCAGTAACCTCAGTCTAAGTTTTATCAACTAACCGTATGTGCTCATAATCTTCAAAGAATTTCTTGAACTTACTTCCTGAAAAAATGCAGTTATGCTGCACAGAGAGGAGTTACCTTCCTTTATTGGAGAATATTACTGCCTGGATGCTCTTTTTTTAATTTTAAAATGCAGTATTGGAAACATGCTGAGATCCAGTGAGGGGTGGGTGTTTGCAGTTTCCAGTGCGTGTCTGTGGGATAAATGGAATGCGCAAATTAGTGTGTTTTAATAAATAACAGTGAAAGTGGTGACTGCAGCAGCAAGCTGTATGTGTTGCCCTACAAAAGCCTGTTGGATGCACATTAGAGCCTTACAGAGGTTTTCTGCCATAAATGCAGGTTGGTTTAGTTTTAATAAGTAAAATTTCTGGGAGTGCAGCATTACTTTCCTGAATCTTTCTCTGGACCTGGTACCTCCACTGCTGCATAGGGTCTTGTGAAGTGCAGTTTTGAGTGGTTTAGTGCTTTTAGTTAAATAATCCCAAGCAGCCTTAAAACTGATATGAATGACTCCCAGAGACACTGTTACCTACAGGTAACTGCAGCTGTAGAGAAAAACCAAGGAAGATCTTGCTGCTCTTCTGGGGCAGGAACAGATGCCTGGTGGCATGGTGAGGCTCGGGTCCATGCCTGGCACTTGGAATACTGCAGGGGCTCAGCTTAGTGGCCCTTAATATATTAACCTAAAGAAAATGTAAAGGGATTTTTTTTTGCCATGGTAGAAGAAGGGAAATAGATTTCTTCTGACAGCTTGTGAGAGAGGAAGATTCACTAGTAGGGGAATACTGGCCTAGTAGGTTCTTGATTTTGATCTGGACTAATTAAAATGGACCAGCTGAGCAGGATCAAAGATTTATATTTTAGAAATCAGTGCTTGCTTTGTTCTGCTTCCTGGTTGTCAGAAGAGGTTGGTGATGGTTTGGTGGTGGATCTCTGCCTCTTATGCTTCTGGGTTTCTTTGGCTTCTGGTCTCTTATGCAGGAGAATGATGTAGCTTGAGAAAGAAGAGTTGGAGTTTCAAAAGTAGAAGTGAGGGCTAACAGCTCCTATTGGAAACAGCAACCCTGCTGACTTCCCTACTCTCTGCTTTGACAAGTTTAATAGAAGGTGGATAGCTATTCCCTGAGTTGTTACAACATAATGAAAACCAATGGAGGAGCAGGAAGGGAGCACCTGGGAGAGGTGAGCCCATCCAATTCAGCAGCAGCTGGCTGTCAAAGAGCATCTGTGGCACTTATGTCTGGGATCCTGCTGTCAAAGAACATCTGTGGCATTCATGTCTGAGGTCCCAGCATGGCATCCTTGAGGCTTATTCTTCAGAAGAGTCTTCCCTCTCAAAGCTATATCTGCTAGTGTACCTCAGGGTGGACATGGAAAATGATGATGCTCTTCTGAGAGCCTCACTATAGTATTGAAGTCAAATACTTGAAAGTTCCAAGTAGATGACTGGGACAAGTTAATTGGTCAAAATCTGTTTTCCAACCTTAGAGTATATAAGGGAGCATCATGCAGTTAGATGCAAAACATTTCAGTGTGCCTGCTGTAGGCCTTGTCTGAGTCCTGAGTCCCTATGGATGCATTAACATCCCTTGGTTTCACCCTGGGCATATCCTAACCTGGGAAGGGGTTAGTAATGTGTGCTGTAGAGGTGTAGACTACTCTTCAGTGGCTCCTGGAGAATTTAGTAGTCTTGCTGGCTTGAAAATGTCAGGTTAATGTCTCTGAAAGAATGTTTTTTCTGTCCAGATGTGGGCTCTACAGGAACTTCTGTATGCTGGTATTTGCAGAGCTGTTGGATTTGCTATGTGAACACCATTATCTGGTGTTTTTTACTGCATATTTTAAGAATTATCTTCCATAGAAATCTCATACAGCAGCAAATGTGTCTTAAGGGCTTCAGAAACCATAGACAGAGCACAAGCTGCCTCATGTGTGTTCCCCTTACCTTTGATATTCGTTTTTTTTCCTCCTGTTAGGCTGGTCCAATGCACTAGCCATGAACCTCCATGTAAACAAAAACTGTGTGTTTGGACTGCTGTCATGTAACCGTGAAGAGGGGTTAGTGTTTGCTTCAGCTCTCCCAGGTTTTGGTGATCACTGGCGCTGGACTTGTGCAGTGTGCTTGAGTGCCAGTGAAAGCCTAGAGTTAACTCCCATTTTCACACAGGCAGGCTTTTGCAGTCTTATGTTCAACCGTAGCCCTGTCTCAGATCTACTTTAAATCATGCTGAAAGGATACATAAAACTGTTTTTGTACCTGTCCTCTCTAGACCTACAGTCATAATGTACATAGTGATGTCTGTCTGTTTTTCCTCCTTTATGCAGCTTGATCTAGTAGTGCTGAATCACCTCTTCTAGTACTGATCTTGTGTTGTTTCACATCTTTTCACAACTGTCTCAGTATCTGGTGGTGTTACAGCTCAAATGCATTTATGCTCTATCAAGGCTAATTAGTGCCTTAGAAACAACCAGTATACTCACTGCAAAAACAATTTGTGGGTTTAAACAAGATAAGTCAATAAGAGAAGAATGCTGTCAGAGTATACCCTAGAGCTGTCTGACGTTCTCAGGTGGAGTCGTCTTTAGTGGTGGTGGTTTTTTTCTTTGCTTTCACTTCCGCCCTGATCATCTTAACTTCTTTTTCTGTCTTTCTTTTGTCTTCGCACATGGCATGTTTCATGTTAACCTCTTCCTATATTAAAAGGAGGTCAAGAACTGATGCTGCTGTTGCCTTTGTCATTTCCAGACCTCTGCTTCTCCATGTGTGTAGTTCCCAGTTTGAGGAAATCTCTTGATTCCAGTGCTCTCCTTTTGCTTGCTATGTTCAAATCAATGAGGCTGTCCTAGTCCTGATAGCAATGGGCTGAATGCTGCATCTGTTGCTCTTTTGCTGTGCTTCCCATTAGCTGCCTAGAATAGAACTGCACGGCCTGATAGAACACACTGCTTGGTTCCCCACCTCTGCGGTTGCAAAGCAGGGCCACAGATATTGATTTCTGAGCCTCTCTCGCTAACAGTGCATGCTACAAACAAATGGAATGTACAACTGGATTTGTCTGGTACAGGACTTGCCTGGTCTGGGTGAAGTACAGAGCTATGAGAGTTTACATGGTAGTGAGCTCTGGGAGGAGGATGAGTCACACCTGGGTATCATTCAGATTCTCCTGAGCTGCCAAGGGTTAATATGAGAAATGTGTAGTAGCGCAAGATGCCTCATAAAACTAAAGCATCTGTCTTGGGCATCTGGCTGTGCATGTTTGCCAGTTTTCATACAGTACTTGGTATGAGAGATTAGCTGTGAGAGTTAAGAATATCCTTGCATCAAGGGAGTGCTGTAGTTAAGACTTTTACTTTCTCTTTCTTTAAGGAACCCTGAGGACCTTGCAATATGAATAATTCTCTGGAGAACACCATTTCCTTTGAAGAATACATCCGTGTGAAGGCGCGAACGATTCCCCAGCACAGGATGAAGGAGTTTCTAGACTCTCTTGCTTCCAAGGGGCCAGAAGCTCTCCAGGAGTTTCAGCAGACGGCCACCACCACAATGGTGTATCAGCAGGGTGGCAACTGCATTTACACGGACAGCACAGAGGTGGCTGGGTCTTTGCTTGAACTTGCTTGTCCTGTGACAACCAGTATCCAGCAGCAAACTCAGCCAGAGCAGCAGATACAGGTTCAGCAACCCCAGCAAGTCCAGGTAAGCATCTGAAATCATCTCTGAATGTATATATGACTTGCTAACTGATGGAGTAGTGTTCAGAGCGGCTGTCTAACCTTAAGCCTCAGACAAGTACTTAAGAGGCAGGGCCAATTAATTTTATATGGAATAGCAATATTTCCCTTTCATTTAAGGAATTTGGTAGTAAATTGGCTGTCTTGACTGTGCCTCCCTCAAGCCGTGCTGTAGGAGGAGCCGCGTACATAGCATTGGAGTGGTGTCACCTATTGGAGAAATGGTTGACAGTTCTGGCATGTACACAACTCCTGTAGCCTTGTGCTCTGAAGCTGCTATAAATACCAGCCCCCTCTGTCTGATTGTTCAGGGTGGCTGTGCGATCAAGCTTGCCTTCAGGATATTTTTTTGTTAATAAAATCAATAATCTTTAAATGGTTTTACTTGAACATTCTAAAAGGTGTTCCTGAACTGGCTTTTAAGTGATGGAGGAACGCAAGAGTGTCAACTTTAGGATCTGAACCAGGGGAAGATACATTTCAGAAAAGGAATTCTAAAGGATGCATATGCATCAAGGTAGATTATCTGTTTGCACAGTGGAAGCAGTTGTCTTTTTTGGTTTTTTTTTGTAAGTAGATATTACATTAGATATTCTATTAAGTATTAAGTAAACAAATTCAGTATCTGAGAAAAAAATCAAACCAATTTTTTAACTTAGGATAACTTCTTTTGTCTTCAGATACATTTTGTAATCTGAAGACTCTAGGTGGCAGAGCATTTACTAAGGTTTTTCTATGATATGTCTCCAAACAGCTGAACTCTGCCTATAGCTGTAATTCTGTTATACTTGAGATACGAATCTTTCTGGCTTCTGTAGCAGAATGTAAAGCTGCAAGCTCTTTTCTTTTACAATAAGTGAGGGTATGGAGTCACAAATGACTGGAGATAAGGTAGTGTGAACTTGCTGCAGTGCAGTAGACTTGTGCCAACAGCTCACTTGCCTGCTTTTATCCTACGGCAAAAGCAAACTTACTGGTAACTCATCTCCAATTACTCTCTATTGAGTAAATGAATGCTTAACTGGGACTTCTGTAACCTGTTGCCCTACAGTAACTTGTGTTGAAAGGCTTTTGAAGAACAAAAACCTGAAGTCTTTCAGGCATGACTTGGATCTCTGCATGAGGCTGTTAAAACTGATCAAGAGTGGGTTTGGTTTTGCCAGCTAGTATGCTTTCTGGAAGAAGTTTTGTTTTTCAGTAGAAGAGCTAGGAGGGTTGGCATTTGAGTGCCTCAGCCTTGAAGATGTGGAAAGCCCCTAAACCAATTGTAAAAGTCAAAAGGAATTTTTTTTTCCCCTCTCATTTTTCTTCTTGCTGCCTCCTTTCAGAACTACTCAATGTTCAGGCTTGACCCTTGCAAGTCTTTTAGTAACAGAGATAGGGAGGGAGGTCATATATCATATGCTCCAGAGAAAAATAACCTGACCTTCTTGTAAATAAGCATAGAGTTGCTGCCAGAGACCGGTTCCTGATTTTTGAACTGAATGACCTGTACCCTGAATATGAAAAACTTCTCATGAAAGTCAAGATTTCAGCAGCTTTCCTAAAGAATGTCATTTACTCTCTTCTCCTTGTTCTTGATGTGCCTCTGCTTTTAGATACCTGCTTTCCCATCTGTACGGATCATCGTTAGTATTTGTGTTGCCTGCTGTTCACTTTAGGTGGCACATTTGGTCCTAGATGTGGCTGCAGCTTTTGTGTATCAGCAGTGCAGCTGGACTCAGGTATTTGACCAGCTAGCTCAGAATTATCTTAGTTTTTCTGCAGGAATAGGGTGGAGAAAAGTGGCTTTACCCCTTTGCAAGGATGTTTTTCTGTCTTTCAGGATTTCTTATCAAGACCTAATTTATGTTAAACCCATGATTTAGTGTTCATTTATCTCTGCACTATCACTGTGGCAGCAGTGGCAGGGCACAGCTTCTGGGTAAAGCTGGATTTTGTTGTGACTCTGGGGAGTGACAGTGTTCCACCATAGCAGTGCACCCAGTCCAGCTGGCTCTCTGTGCTGAAATACTGCTTGTGTTGTATTATGATGAATTTTGGTCATCTGCCGAAGCCTCTTAGCTTCTGATTAAACTTATGTCATCCTGGTACTTGGCTTGGTAATCTGTTTAGTTCTTGCTAATCCAATTGCAAATCAGTAGTAGACCCTTTGAATGGCTGTCCTTATGTCTGGCAGTGTGACAGTTCTGCTGAAGGTGACTAACAGTATGACCAGTCAGATGACCTCACAGTTGCAAGTGCTGATCTTACAATCATAGAGTTAGACAGTGCTCAGGTTTCATCCTGGATTTCACTTGCCATGAACCAATACAGACAGAGGGTGACTGCTTGCTGCTTTTATTTATTCTGGCAAAATAAATTTTCTCTTTGAAGAAGTTGTCATCTTAAGGTTTTCTTGCCTAAAAGGTTCAACAAAGTCTTATCAAATGTTTATTTTACAGGATGAGTGGATGCAACTGTTGGGTTATGTACACTAGTCATTGCTAGAGTTCAAGTGTCCTGGGGCTCCTTCCATGCCCAGTATCACAGGGGTGCCATAAGTGACCTTAAGAAGGAGTTCAGTATGTCAAGTTGTCATACCTTGTTATGCATCAGGGAGTGGCAGGGAAGGTCTGTGTTTTGCTCCCATCAAGTAAGAGTTTTATCAGCTGTGCTTTTGGTGAGATTGTTGCTTGTTGTTCCTGTATGTTGAGGCCATTGAATTGATGATGCCAGTGAGGTGTTCAGTGCTGACTTGCTTCCCAAATATGGTACTTTTGCAGAGGTCACCGAACCTCTTGTGCCTCTTACACAAGAAGCTTTAACTGAAAGAATATCAGAGGACAGAAAGTATCTTTGCTTATGATGTGTGTGAAGAAAATCCTCAGTTTCAGCTTTTTATGAACAGTTTGATGTCTAGGTGGCAAGATTCTCTTGAGCAGGGCTTGAGGGGAGGATGCTACATGTGAACAAGATCACAGAACTGTTTGGGGAATGGTTAAATGCCTGTGTAAAATACCTTTCAGTTAATACCTGTGCCTTTCTAATTGCTCAGTTCCCTATGTGTTTACTGTTCAGTCTATTCTATGACTTCAGAACACTGTAGGAGGCTAGACATTTTTAATGACATAAGGCAGGGAAAGATGCCCTTAAATAGCTTAGAAAAAAGTCTTATCTCTGGCTCTGCACAGAAAGCATCTTTCCTTTGCTTCTGATTGGATGTACCTTCCTCTTGCCTCTGTACTGGTTTGGAAGTTTAACTTGGAGGTAGAGTTCCTACTTGCTTATGTTTGAAAAACATTCCAGTACAATTTTAGTGTTGCAGCAGGTATTAATTAGTGTTTGCTAGGGCTGAGTGGAACACTTCAAGGAGTGGCTATAGTCAAGAGTGGTGTTTTTGAGGTAGCATCTACTTGTACGTGGAATAGGCTTCTGTTGGACAGGTAAGCTGTTTTTCCTTGGTTCATGTGTTTTAACTCTTAGACCTAAATCCCTCCCCAGCGTACAGCTTGACAGTGTAATCTTGATATTGTAACTTCAAACATACCCAAGGCCTAATTTAGCTGATGGAATTCTCTCTCTGATGTTGATGAATGAGCAGAGGAAAAACCTGGAGTTAGAGTCAGTCTGGCAGTTGTTCTGGAAAGCTGACTTGTACCCTTCCCGTAGATCTTGTTTACTTAGATAGCAAAGGACTTCCTGTAAAGTAGTTAAATAACAAGTTCTGACATTTCCTGCTAGTTCACTGATCAGTATTTTCACTTACTCTTCACTTACACTTTTCATATCTGTATGTTCTTGCATGTACACTTTCTGATGTTCCTTTAGAAGGAACTCTTTGTTACAGTGTTTTTAGTGCTGGACTTGCTTAACTTAGCACTGTTGTTGAGGGAACTGTATTGTAAGTCTTCTGTCCTTAAACTGGGCTGAAAAACCTGAGATTACTCCTCATGCTCTCACTAACCTTTTCTGTAAGTATTTTACTTTGCGAGGGAAGTTTGAGATGCACCCACATTACTTCTGTGGGCATTTGGAGCATACTTCCTGCAGCAAGTTGATCACCTGCCCGTTCTTACCTCTTGTAGGTTTGGAGCCTGTCATTTGGGGTTCCCTTCAGATAAAACTAAGCTCTAAGATGCAGTCTTGTATCTCGGTGATGTGAAACTTGTCTGGTTGGCAAGACTAAGAACTAAGAACTAAGTTTGTGATAGTCTTCTTGAAGGTGTAGTGTGGACATGTTAGTACATCTCGTCTTGCTCTGGAGGTCTGCTCTTGGTTTGTACTACTGCTTGCTTGTTTAAATACAGCCTCAGAAACCAAGAGCTCTTTGTGAAAAGACACATTTAACAGCCTGTCAGGTGCTCTAACGCAAGCTACGTATAAAACAATACATGCAGGAAAGAGTTGCTATGTGTGCTCATTTAGAGTTAGGTTTTAGGAAATGCTAGGTAATCCAGTCAGTCTGCAGATGAAAGAATTAGCAAGCAAAGAAAATCAGTTGTTTCAGAACTACAGTTCTGAAACAACTGAGTCTGATTCCTTTTTGGGCAGAGAATCCATGCAGGGCAGACATGTTATGACTCCTACTTGAAAGTTTGTCTATCAACCATTAGGAAAAAAACTTTTGGCAGCCTGGCTTCAGATGTTCTCACGGTCGTGGGGTTACTTATTTACTCTTTGCATGTGCTCAGTTCAGGATAGAATATGTTTTTGGGCTTGATGTGACAGAAGATTTCCTTGAAGGGAATTTAGTTCTACTGTCCTGTTATGATACAGGGTTGATTTCTGGTGCTTTTGGTTTTCTAGGCAGCTAGTACTTGATCCAGCTTCCAGCTACTTTATGGTGAAAAGGCTTTTCTCTGTGTCGTGGTAGCCTGCTGGGAGGTGATTCTTTCATGCTGTTGGATCCAGACTTTTGGCAATAAATAATATTTCAGTACTGGTAACTTGACATGTTCCTTTCTTGCACCAGTTATCGTCAGCATAACATGTTTTTGCTTTAATCTTCAGCATAAAGTAAAGATTTAAAGTCTTCCCTGTTGGTCTTGGCCTGTGAATTTAAAACATTCCCTTTTGTACAGAGTATTTTAAAAGTCATCTGCTGCTGATGGTTAGTGTAATTCTTTGTCTAACTTGCTATCTGAGGAAAAAAAGGACAGTGAGGTCAATATAAGAAGCTTCTGGTCTCAGACCAGGTTAAAGCCTGTAAATCCAAAATGGATGCTTGTAGCACTCCTGGATACAACCTACTTGAAAATAGGGAGGGATCTGCTGCAAGGTATGGTTGTTAAAATGGGTGTGCAATTCACAGGGGATGTATAATGTGTGGTAGGTAGAGCTCCAATATCCTTTTAAATAGGACCACTCTCTAGTCAGAAGTATGATGTCTGCAGTTTGGAACATGGAGAGCTTCAAGTGATTCTGGAGTTTGCCTTCATATTGTTTGGGTCTGGACTCATTCTTTGGGTGTTAACAATAACAGGGTGGATTCTAAAGCCGTAGCAAGACATCCCTGTTGCAGGAGTTAGGATTTAGTCCTGTGGGAGTTTTGAAGGGCCTCAGGGCATGACTGCTCACCTGTTGAAAGTGGTGAAAGTTGCCCCTGAGTTTCAGACACTGTAGTCTCAGGATCTGAGATGGTTAATGGTTCAAAGCTGTGCCAGGGGAGGTTTAGAGTGGACATTAGGAAGCATTTCTTTACCAAGAGAGTGGTTGAACAGGCTTCCTTGTTGCCCCAAGGCTGTTGTTATTTAAGAGGTGTTTAGGCAGTGCTGTTAATGACATGCTGTATCTGATGATCAGGCAGTTGGACTAGATGAACAGTGGAGGTCCCCTCAAACTCACACAGTCTGTTTACAAGAGCAGAAGGAAGCAAATGTTCCATTTGTTCTTAGACCATGCCTCTTGCTGACGCTGCCTCTTTCTTAAATCAATTCCATTACCTTTCTAATTGTGCTTATGTGATAAAATTGTTTCAGTGCAGGAGGAGACTTTGAATTCTTACTGCTAGCCAAAAAAAGTCTTTTCCTTTATATACGTTACAGCACTCACAGGAGCTGTAATGTAGAATTGTGTGTGGAAAGAAGGTGGCAGTGCTTTTAATGTGCTCTCAGTCAACCTGTGCAAATTCTGAAAACACTACAGAAGTACAGGACACATGACACATTTACCTCTTTCCATCATTTTGAATCCTAGCAAATAAAGCAAATGTTTCTTGTGTGAAACGGAAAATATCAGTGCAATAAAATACAGAATTTTCTCAGTCTTTGGCCTTTGCCTTGCAGGTAATCTTTTGAACAAGGACTTAAATGAATAGTAAGGACTATATTAGTGATTTTTAAATGAAATATTTTGGAGAATTCTTTCCTTAGGGGTGTGATTGCAACTGGCTTTCTTAAACTGAGCCTTACCTGGGATCCGTGTTTGGGCCTGTTTGCCCAAGGCAGTACTCATGCTCCAGGACAGAACAGTGTCAAATAGAACTGAGGAAACATCCCATAAGTGAGTTCATCTTTTTCAACTGACTGCTTGATCAAATCACTCATTGATGCAGCTTTTTAAACTGTTGTGCTGACATAAGGTCACATGCTTCTTGTTACCTTGCAGGAAATTACTATAGAGTCACCACATCATCTGGATTACAGTATACTGCACACTATACCCTGTTCTTCCTGGAAATAAATTAATTCTTAACAGGAGGTGACTTATAAATCTGGCCTGACATTGGGGCCTTTTGCTACCCCAGCTTTTTCCTTAGCAACTCTAATTGGCTGTAAATGGGTCCTTAACATTTTTCAAGACTTCTTAGCAGCGATGCTGGGAAGTGAGATTTTGTGCACAGCAGGCCTGCATTGTAGTTCTTTTTGGTATTGTCAGGCTGGCTAGTGTGCTGTCTGTGCAAATGCTGCTTTAGTCTGACTGGCTCCAGGAAGTGAGGTAGAAAAACGTGAGAGAACAGTGAGTAGGAAGACATTTAGTCTTGCAATTAATAAGTCTGTGTTACCTCCAGAAAGAGGTGTTGAGTAATTAATTCCGTCTCTTAAGATAGTGTTAATAAAGCCGGGAGAACCATGGTCATGAATACCTGGCATATCACTTCTAGGACAAGGCAAATGTTGTCTGTGTAAATGTGAGGAATAGTGGAGAAGTGTCTGGACAAGGGGTGTGAAGCTATTGAGACCTGAAATTTGTGCTGAGGGCTGCATCTGACTGCTGGCTTTCAGTGTGCTGCTGGACTGCTGCTAGGTGTTGTGGCAGACCTTGGACAAATGAGCATTGATGTGAGAGGGTGTGATGATTTTTTTTTTTCCCCCTAAAATGAAAGGAACTGGTTTGGAATCAGGTCAACAGATTTCGTCTCTGTTATTCAGTATTGTTAAGTGCATGAGCTAGAAAATAGTAGTTTGGACAATAAATGGTACTAAATGGAATAAGTAAATAAAAGGTTGGTTTTAATTATCATTGACAAATTCTTCTGGAGTTTAAAAAACATGCTGCAGCATAGGCCATTAATGCATGACAGAGATTGAGGCTGAACTTGCCACATTCTGAGTTGACACCTGCTTGAGTAGTGTTACTATTAATGATAGGTTTCATAGTAATATTCCTGTACTTTATGAGGAAAGAGCTGAGTGCTGGTTTCAGCTTACCCATATTTCTTATTGCCTGTCACCAGCAAGTGATCCTGTGGCCATCTTGGGACTGGGGTGGGCAGCAGTAAAACAATCTTTTAGAGCATGGTAAGAATGAGGCAAGCTCCTGCGATTGTAATGTGCATGACCTTAGAGTCTTGGTATTGCAAGACCTGTGCTAAAATAACATTTTAGCAATGCAAATAGCTTTGAAGACTCTTGGATTCCAAAGATGGAATCCGTTGGCTTGAGCCCATAGAGCTTTGATGGTGGTGATGTAGCTCACGTCCTGTTCTCTCTGTGCTGAGAGTCATGTGCAATGCTGAGCAAACACATCTACTGTATCACTGTTATCAACCAGGCACTTCTAGAATAACTTGGTTTCATTTTCCTGAAATCTTTACTAATGGATTAATACATTGAATCAAAAGTGAGCATAAAAGACCTGGAGCATAGATCTTGAGTGACAGACCATCTCTGCTGAATCACTGATGTTTGCAGATCTCTAACTGGTGGCTTGGTGTCGTTGCAGGTTCAGGTCCAGGTCCAGCAGTCACCGCAGCAGGTCTCCGCCCAGCAGCTCTCTCCACAGCTCTCTGTCCATCAGGCTTCGGAGCAGCCGATACAGGTCCAAGTGCAGATCCAAGGCCAGGCCCAGCAGCAGGCATCCCAGACAATACAGAGTCAGTCTCTTCAGAGCCCCAGCCCATCGCAGCTGCAGGCAGCTCAGATCCAAGTGCAGCACGTGCAGACTGCCCAACAGATCCAGGCTGCAGAGCTGCAGGAGGAACACATACAACACCAGCAGATCCAGGCCCAGCTTGTGGCAGGACAGGCCATTACTGGTGGCCAGCAGATCCAGATCCAGACAGTCGGGGCACTGTCACCCCCACCTTCTCAACAAGGCTCCCCACGAGAGGGAGAGAGGCGGATCAGCTCTGCGAGTGTCCTTCAGCCAGTGAAGAAACGTAAAGTGGATATGCCTATTACTGTATCCTATGCTATTTCAGGGCAGCCAGTTGCCACAGTGCTGGCCATTCCTCAGGGCCAGCAGCAAAGTTATGTCTCTTTAAGGCCAGACTTGTTAACAGTGGACAGTGCCCACCTGTACAGTGCCACTGGGACCATTACTAGCCCCACTGGAGAGACGTGGACCATCCCTGTTTACTCTGCTCAGCCACGTGGTGACCTTCAGCAGCAAAACATAACTCACATTGCCATCCCTCAGGAGGCCTACAATGCCGTCCACGTCAGTGGCTCACCCACGACACTGGCTACAGTGAAGCTGGAAGACGACAAGGATAAGATGGTGGGAAGTACTTCAGTAGTGAAGAACTCCCATGAGGAAGTGGTGCAGACTCTTGCTAATTCGATCTTTCCAGCACAGTTTATGAATGGCAACATCCACATTCCAGTGGCAGTGCAGGCTGTGGCAGGGACATACCAGAATACAGCACAGACAGTGCACATATGGGACCCGCAGCAGCAACAGCAGCAGCCCACACCCCAAGAGCAGGGGCAGCAGCAGCAGCTACAAGTTACTTGCTCAGTAAGTTAAAACTGCCTCTTTGTCTCTGTTTGTGGTTAACAACCTACAAATGTTGAGGAAAGGGAATGTGCCAACAGACAGCTGGTGTCTGGGAAGCAGAGATGCATCTGTCCCAGAAGCCTGCATGTGACATAGGGCACTTGACTCCTGATGGGTATAAGACTTTCATGTGGTAATGTTGGTACATAGTTACAGGATTCAAAACTTTCCAAAAGAAAGTACAGTCTTGATCTTAGTGTTAAAAATTAATAGATACATACTGATTGCCAGACTCTTCGTAGCGGGTATTCCGAGGTCTGCAGTATTTTGCTGAGTTGTTCCAGGAGTTGCAGCGGACAGGCAGGGATAATTGCAGCCAAATAAGGTGTGCTAATATGTACTAGTCATTATCAGTTACTTTGTGTTATGTTGCACGTGGAGTCCGCAGCAGATCCAGTGCATAGGTAAAGTATCAAAATCTGAGTAGTTGTGAGCAAACTTCCTGGATCAAGTGTACATCAGGGTCCATAAGGTATTTACAGGCATAAGCCCCTAAATACACAGGCGTTTCCAGGAGGGATGTACTCTCTCTAGGGGGGCACTAAAGCTACTGGAGGTGAAAATCACACTTCTGGTAGGTGACCTTCTCAAAACTGTGAAACTGAGAAGGAATTTGCCTGTCTGCTCTGTGCTGTCCTATGGCATTGTGTTTCTAGGGGATCTGGGCAAGTTGCAGCAAATTTTCCTCTATTTGTGAAAAATGTAAGTTTGTTAAGAAGCATCTGCCAGTTCAGCAGATTTACTTCAGCCTGTGTCCAGCCTTCACACTGGACAAGGTGTCTGTGAGGTCAGGGCAGAAGACTGTCCCTTGGATTGGGCTAAAGAAAGCTTTCAGCTCTCTGGAGAGTAATGTGGCAGCACTCTGGAGGAGAGCAGAGGCTCAGTCCTGGCTCCTGCAAAGACAAGGTGTCGGTTCACCCTTGGACTCATTAAGGCAGAGAGAGGCTTTGCTTCACAACTTAGTCACCATCTGCCTTGATTAAAGCTGGGCTTTTTCAGTCAGTGCTACTTGCTGCAATGGCTGATAAGCAAAAAGCTAATGAGAGCTGATGCAGAAAATGGAAAACTAACTAGAGGCAGTTGGAAGGCCCCAGTCTGAGACTCTTGCAGACTTTGCCTCTTAAGCTGTTGGTTTTTTTATACTAAGTAAAGTACAGGTATTAAAAGTCTCTGTGCCGTTTTCATATGCTGTGGTCTCTAGTACTGTCAGAGCAACTTCCACTAATATTGACACTTAGCAGTATCAAAGGAAAAGCTGCTTTTTGGAGTAGCTCTTAAGAAGGAAAAAGCAAAACTGTTTTGATATAAGAATTGCTATTTCTGTAACATTCAGGGTGCCAGTGAGAGTTTGACTAAGGTCTATAAAGCTGTTGATTGAGGTAGGTATGAGACTCTGTGGCATGAAATTGAGAAGCTGTAGTGAAGAATGCAGAGTGAATGCAGCTGGAGGGCTTGCTGCAGGTTTTAGATTGGTGCTATTGGTTGCCTGACAAACAAGTTTCAGTTTGAGATGGAAATTCTTGGTGACCTAAGGTCCTGCTGCAAAGTAAACTTCCAAATGGTCTGGAGATACCTTAGGTCTGTAATAAGTCATGCAGTCGCTCTTCACACAATAGTAGCTAGTCCCCATTAGTAGTCTTTGGTATTTTGAGACCATTGCATTGAAATGGAATTAATATTTTGGTGCTGTGTTCTAGTCTTACTGCTTTATACCTCTTACAAGTGAATTAATCTTATCCATCATTGATGATAAGAACAGAATGTATTTATTCTGTGTGCCTGTTATGTACTGCTTAAAGAAGAGAGCCTGGATAGGGAGAGATGCCAGTGGTGTATGGCATGTGATTGTTCCCAGGACCTTCCTCAGGGCAGTCTAGGTGTGGAGCAGCAGTGGTTACTAAAGCTGGTGGCACTTTCCTGTTCAGGGGCTGGTGGTCTCTGTGGGCTGCTCTTGCAGTGAGGCGGACTTCAGTGGTGATTCAGAGTGACAAATGAGCTGAAGATAGATCTGTCTGTTCAAACTGAAAGAGTTTTTGGAGTGTAGAATATTCTTTTGTGAGCAGCAATTCAGGTTGGACAGCAAAAGTTGCATTCCTTGGATTAATTTCTTGTTAGGAGTGTTGCAGAAGGCTGGTATCCTGGGGCTACAGGTATTGTGAGATTCTTGTTTTTTGTCCAGCTGTTGCATATTGAAGTGTGTATATAAAATGAAATGTTTTCTTTCATAGGCTCAAACTGTTCAGGTTGCTGAAGTTGAACCACAGCCACAGCCGCAGACTTCACCTGAACTTCTACTTCCAAACTCTCTGAAGCCAGAAGAAGGTCTTGAAGTGTGGAAAAGCTGGGCACAGACCAAGAATGCAGAGCTGGAAAAAGAAGCCCAAAATAGACTAGCACCTATTGGAAGTAAGTGTCATAACAACATGGCCTTTGTTTCCTTTCAAGTAGGATTAGGAGTGACTAAAATGTTAGGTGTTTACTGCTCTGGAAAACTCTTTTGTTTAATCAGTGATTGTTGCTAAATTTAAATTTTAATTTACTCTACAATACTAATTCTTGTGTATTCCCACTGCCACAGGGCATGTATTAGCTCTGTGCTGAGCCCCATTGAGCACCTGGGCTGATAGCAATAGAAAAAGGCACTGCATGACTGTGGTGCATGGACAAACTGGCCAAGCTGGTAGAACAGTCATGGGGTTGCTGTTTTCCTATTGCTGCAGGGTAGCATTTCACTGGGGGCATGGTAAAAGAAGGCAGTAGTCATGCATTTTGTAGGGCAGAGGATCTTCCCATCAAACCCTTGCCTGTTTTATCTTTTTAGTATTTCTGACAGCCTAAGATCTGGATTTATTTCAACTTGCTTTACTGTATTGGGAGAATGAGGTAGTGCTGGACCTGCCAGACAGAATGGCAAAGCTGGAGATGTGGAAAATCTTTCCTGAAATGTTAGGAAATAATATGGCTTTATGGCTTAAATAATATAGCTTTGTTTTGTTTTTCCAGGGCGTCAGCTGCTGAGGTTCCAGGAAGATCTCATCTCTTCAGCTGTGGCTGAGCTGAATTATGGTCTGTGCTTAATGACACGAGAAGCTCGGAATGGTGATGGTGAACCCTATGATCCAGATGTGCTCTACTATATCTTCCTGTGTATTCAGAAGGTAGGATGGGACAGCTCTATGTGCTGCAGAACTGTCCATGTCAGCATGCGTAGGGGGACTCTTGGTTATAAAAACAGCTTCTGTGACTTCTGTTAAGCTTCCCAACGATTCATATGAAAATAGTCTCTTTGCTTAAAAAGCCTTGAAAACATCAGATGACTTGTCCTTAGTGCAAGCAATGTTTTAGTCTATGAGTTAAGTTTGTGAACAACTGAGTTCAGTATCACGGTGAAAATAATAAATCAATTTAGCTTTTTTTGGTGGGGGAAGGGCTGGATGATGTTCGAAGAAGTTGCCAATGTCTAGACTTAAATCTAGTTGAAGTTTTAACAGGCAAGAACTTAGCTTTATGTGTTATTGGAAGTATGAGCTTTCTGGAAAACCTGCAGGAACAGAGCTAGACTTGGACAGGAAAATTGAGCATCCTTGTGAACCTGAAAAAGTTGTGTCCAATAGTCATGTGAAATAACTTGAAGTGAGCACACCTGAAATAAAAGGTGAAATCCAATCAGCTTTACTTTGTAAGATGGTTTTTCCTTGTTCTGTCTTGGCATTCCCATTATAGTAACGGAGATTACCCACCCTGTACTGGCCTTGGTGCAAGAGTCCTCACTCTTCAAGTAAACTTTATTAGTCTTCAGTGCTATGCTGTAAAGTGCTCGACTGAGCATGTGGGCCCTTAGGGTGAAGTCTAGTCTGAGGAACACACTTGCTCCCACTGTACTGGCCTGTGTTGTGAATCTCTTACAGTATCTCTTTGAAAACGGCCGAGTCGATGACATCTTCTCGGATCTCTACTATATTCGGTTCACTGAATGGCTGCATGAAGTTCTGAAGGACATACAGCCCCGTGTTTCACCTCTTGGTAAGGGCTATTGTTTAATAACTTAAAAACTTGCCAGAGCTTGGAATGTTTAAACTGAACCTACAGCATGAGTGTAGTCTGAATAGAAACCCTTTTGAAGTATCTAACATCCCTAGGCCAGCTAATTCTGGTCAGAGAGAAAAATGTTGTGTTTGCAGTGAATGCTGGGGTTACTGCAGTTGTCAGGCTCTAAACCTGACTGTCACTGAGCATTATTTGTCTGTCACTTGTTGCCCATCAGAAGGCACATTGTGGGGACTTGTAGTGTCATGAGATTGGCTTACTTGGCAGCCAGCTGATCCTCGATTTGAATCAAGTTTCCTCATCTGAAGTGGTAATACATCCTGCCTCTAATATGTATTGTTTCTTTGGGAGATAATACAGCACTGTCATAGTGCCATGTAGCCAGATGGATACTGTCTGCAGGACCAGCTGAGTGTCAAAGGAATAAACAATGAGTGATTAAAGCCTCCAGTGCTGCAATCAGTTGAAGCTCAACCTCATGTTTAAGAGATCATGGCAAGAGGGATGGGGGAGCAGTTCCAGAAGAGACAGATTTTGACAGAGAACTGTATGAGAACTAGATGAGAATTGCATTTTCAGAGCATGGAAGCCTGGCTTTTCATTGCTTCATTCCCTTTGATATGTTTGGACATCAGTGAAGAAGTCACTGCTTGTATTCAGAAAAGTAGCTGATGTTACAGGCTAGGTGACTAAGTAGCACCATGAGTTTTGGAATATTTTGTTTTCAGTCTGGCTGTTTGATCGGTGCTTTGACACTTCACAAGCCGTGGAGTTCATACTGCTGTCTGTTTTTCTGTTTATCTGTGTATTTGGAGTGTAGTATTTTTCTTCTACACAAAGGGGGGAAAAAGGTCTCAGAATCAAAGGATTACTCATGTGTCCAAATACATCACTTGGCACAGTGTGCTGACTGAAGCTGTGCACAGGGCCAAGAACTGATTTGTTACACTGGCCTGCCTGCTCTCACATATTATTGGATTAAGAGCATCTGCATTGGAGTTGAGCCATTAATTAAAAGCTGTTTAAGTGCATATTCTTTTCTCTGTGGGCTGGGATGTATAGGCATGTTGAACAAGCATGCTCTCCACAACTAGAGGTTGATAGATACGTACAAGTGTTTCCTACTGTACCTGCTATTTAAAAAGTTATTTGCAGAGCACTGAATCTTGACATTAGTGAGAATCTCCTCTTCCTCCTTCTGTTAAGATTGATATGCTCTCCAGTACTTACAGACTGTAAAATGCTGCTTGTGTTCATGTTGTGTCTGTCCCCTGGCATGATGCTGACTTCTGATTATTGCAGGTTACATCCTCTCCAGTCATGTGACAGAAGAGATGCTGTGGGAGTGCAAGCAACTTGGAGCTCACTCCCCTTCCACCTTGCTCACTACACTGATGTTTTTCAATACAAAGTAAGTACTGGGGTCTTTGGGAATCTTGGGTAATAAAAGAACTGCAGATACCCAAACAGGATTGGTGTGAAACTGCTGCACTGGGTAGGGCAAAATCATGGGTTTCAAATGGTTGCACACAGAGTCCACTTGTAGCTTCATCAGACAAAGAAGATGCAGGAAGTGAGCTAGCAAAGGGCAGTCTGAACCTGTGGCTATTGTATGCTTTGCTGCTGGAACAGTGCTTGGTTTGAGCTTCAGCCTGCTCAGGATGACTGAAGATAACTACCTTGCTGTTGTGACTGTGTCCCTTGATTGCCTCTGAATGTCCTGTGTTCTGTTCTTAATGCTCAGATACTTCCTGTTGAAAACAGTAGACCAGCACATGAAGCTGGCCTTCTCCAAGGTGCTGAGGCAGACCAAGAAGAACCCTTCTAATCCCAAGGATAAAAGCACGAGTATCCGCTATATGAAGGCTCCAGGCATGCACCAGACAGGACAGAAAGGTAGGGTCTAGGAGGTTTCTTTGGAAATATTTTACTTACTTGGGCTTGAAGAAGTGGATGAACCTGGAGATGTTTTCAGGTAGGGAATCCAAGGCTCTGCCAGTTATCTACAGCCTTGACAGTATGTGTCTTCCGTGCATTCTATCGAAGAGAGCATAGTACCTTCTAACCATGAACCTGGGGACATACCTCACCTGAGGCATGTGATGAATGCATCAAGAATTAAGGATAATTTTTTTGTTACTTTTGTTTTTTTTTTATGGGCAAAGAGGCTATTGGGTGTAAGTGCTTATGAAGAGATCGAGAAAATTCTTTGGGAGGGCTTCTCTTACCTTGATTCATGTGAACTCATACAGAATTCCTATGTAAGTACAATCTATCCTCTTAAAAACACAGGATGCAACTGAGGCTTTGTATTCTCAGTAGTGAGATTTCCCTCATTTTGTGCACTGGTAGAGGAGAAATGAAAAGAAGGACATGGATGAGTTGTGATCTTCAATAGCCTTAGGATAAAGCAAACTCTGCATAATGCTTTAAGCATTTATAGCCAGGTGCCTCTGCCCTGGAACAGCCATATATCTCTTGCCAGCTCTTGTATGGTGACTAGGTGCTGCAGTGTTGAGGCTCTCTGGTACTGCTTGATGTGCTGTGCTTACACAGAGTGTCTGACAGACTTCTGGGGGGCTGGTTTGTAGTTACAGATGACATGTATGCAGAGCAGACCGAGAATCCAGAGAACCCCCTGAGGTGTCCGATAAAGCTGTATGACTTCTACCTCTTCAAATGGTGAGAGCTCTTGTCTGTGTGTATGGTGCTTGTCTTCTGGGACTGGGGAGCTGCACCCTGTGCCTGGCCCAGTTTTCAGTGCTGTGTGATATTGCTGGCACAGTTTCTATATTTGCATAAATTTACTTAAATGGAGAGGGGTGTTGCTGTGAGAGAGTGGGATTAACTCTGATGGCATGTCAGTTGAATTTTTGGGGTATTTAAGAGACAAATCCTGATTTGTAAACTGGCTGCTCTTAAACTTGGACATCTACTGTGTTGGCATGAACTTGTTCTGCTTGTGAGTTGCAAGTCATCTGTAAGCATCCACTACTGAAGATAGGATTAGAGTCCTATTCAAACCAGCTTCTGAACAAAAATAAGGACTTGCTATGGAGATTGGAGGGAGCCTCAAAGGACTCATCTCTAAATTATGATGATTCTGATATTTAATATAATGGTTCATCTGCACAGATGGATCTGCAGGT
Source organism: Eopsaltria australis (assembly GCA_034509425.1). Classification (NCBI taxonomy): domain Eukaryota; kingdom Metazoa; phylum Chordata; class Aves; order Passeriformes; family Petroicidae; genus Eopsaltria; species Eopsaltria australis. The sequence continues at coordinate 1,685,124 of JAVTVJ010000180.1, forward strand.
AGCCTGAATGTGAAAATGCCCCATCCTTGCTTCACTCTGAAAGACCCCTAAAGCCATGTGTGTGTTATGATTACCAGTGTGAAATAAAAACTACTTTCTTGTAGTCCTCATCATGGCTTTTTAACCTTGGTATGTCCTAAAACTTTGGGATGAATGTTGCCCCCAGATGTATCTCTGTACCTTCATGTGTCATCAGCCAGATGTTCACTGTCAGGATTTGTGAAGCCTGGGGTGAGGACAGTGGTGGTCTCTCTCTTCCAGGACATTTTGTTAGTCTGGTTATTTCTGATCTTCCTCACACAGCCCCCAGAGTGTGAAAGGCCGGAATGACACATTTTACTTGACACCGGAGCCAGTGGTGGCCCCCAACAGCCCTATCTGGTATTCCATCCAGCCGATCAGCAGAGAGCAGATGGAGCAGATGCTCACCCGGATCCTGGTGATACGAGAGATTCAGGAAGCTCTTGCCGTGGCTAATGCCAGCACCATGCACTAAGGCATCCTTCGTGGCTCAGATGGGGTGGGGCAGGGTGATGGGGGAGGGACAAGCAAAGAGAAATTGTACAGACTTTTACACTAAAGGAGATGCCTAAGTTTTTGGTTTTTTATTGGTGTAGTTATGAAGCCCTTTTAGGCTTCTTCTCTTTAAAAGAATCTAAAGGAAAACCTACCCATTGTGTATCCTACTCAACACACCAAACTGTTGGAACCATTGGAGGCTGCATATCCCCTGCAAGCTGGGAGCTGTGGAAAGCTGCTGGTTGACTCTGGGTTTTTTTTATGATGTAGAAAACATGAACTACAGGATTGGCCTGGTTGGCTGGGGCCTCTGTCTCCTTGGAGCACGTGCAGCCTAGAGGGCACAGAATGATGGATGGACCTGCTCAGCCAGTGGAGGAGAGGCAGGCATCTTCTTTTCTTGTGCTTGGACGTTAATTTGCTGTTATCTTGGAAGAAAGAGGAGAGAGTGAACTGCAATTATGATTTATACAAAAAAAACAAACCAACAATTTCTATTCAGACCTTTAAGTGACATTTTTAGATGTTAAAAGTACAAACTTTACCACACTCTTCTTTTTTGGCCTAACATTGAGGCCTTAAACCTTGAGGCTTCTGTGCCTGATGGAATTCTTGTAACATACACTTGTGTATCATATAAAGATACCACCCTGTTTCTCTTATGTATTCTTACTCTAGTTGTTTATTAAGAATGACGAGCACGTCTTTTCAACATGCCATTGAACAATGTGTCTTTATTTGGGGAAGAGTGAGCTGTGAGGGTGGGGGGGTCATTATACAAAGATCAGTATGCAAACTGGTTGTTTTCATCCCTGTTCATGCTTTCCAGCTCAACTCTGCTGGATTTCTTTCACCCCTACAACTTATGAAGGTAGAAGGGCATACACTTCTATTGAAGGACCTGAATGTCTGCTTGCTGATGGAAGCTCAGTGCCAGGCTAGGAACATGGGATCTGTGAGACCAGATCAGACTGTCCTGATGTTCTGTGGCTTTACCCCTAGGCAAATCCCCCTCTCTCCACCTTTTCAAATGCATCACACCTACGGCATGATGGAGGGATAGTGGAGGGAAAAGGCCTTCCAGGAGCAGCATATGGCTTACTCCTGCCATTTAACAGCCTTTTCACAGTTTTTAACACAGCTGTGTAGCTTTTGGCATCATTTCATGATCATAATCCCCAGCCCTGTAGCCTTGCCTTGCTGCATCTTAAATGGTTGCTGTATTTTATATCATTAACAAATAGTCTGCTCTTTTGAAGCCAGCAGGTAGCCAACTGTGCTTGAAATGGGAGATCACTCGCCAGGCTTACTACTTGTGCCACCAGCTTCTTGAATGCAGAGAAATTACTCTGCTTCTTGAATTTGTCTTCCCTGCTTCTCCACCTCATGTCCCTTCCCTGTTCCAAAATACACAGATAAATATTTAAATATATATTACAGTAAAAGAACTTAAACTTGTGTACAGGCAAGCAACTTCCCTGAAGCATCTGTTGTCCAGCACCTATCTGTTAGTCTGGAGGAAGGTCTGCCCTCTCTGTTGGTTGAGCAGAGTGTGAATTGATGAGAGTAGCCATAATGTTCCCTGTCTTTGTGCTCGTGAGCAGTGTTGAGGTGTGCAGCTTAGAGAGACTTCCCAAGCCCCTGATGCTTCATATTGATGTTGGTGTTCCTGAGGAAGCAGGTGTGCTTGAGTTAGCTGTCAGTATGAGCAGTTTGTTCCCTCTGCAGGACTCTGTGCTCAAGTAAGTGCAGAGAGGTGAAGTAGCAAAGGCGGTTGTTTTGTATGAGACTCTTAGCTCAGTCTGCCCTCAAAACTAGGCCAGAGGAAAACAGCCTGGGATCAGTGCCTAGATCCCAGTGGGTTAGCTGGGAAGATGGTGCCTAGGGTGGGTGTAGTGCTGGCAGCAGGTACTGTGAACTCAGTTTGTCTGCTGGGAGCCAGCAGGTGCCCCTTGGCATGGTGGCTGTTGGGATCACCAGTACTGCTTCGGCTGTCAGAAGCCTCTAATCCCTTCACCATATCGTAGTGACTGGCACGTCCATCTTTGGGTCCTATTTTAAGCTTTTGAGGACGTGGTTGGGACAGGCTCCCACTGTTCCAAGCAGTTGCATGTGCCTGCTGCACAGGCTGCCCAACAGGCATGCACAGTGGCTTTCCCTGTCTTTTGGGCAGTTCATCCCATCATCAGAGCAGAGTTAGAAAGCCTGCTGCCCTGGCTGTCTCCATCAGAAATACAGTGGATATTAAACAATCTGCTAGAAGCACACTGTACCAGATGCTTTACTGGACAGCCTTGAGAGCCACTTCTTAAAAATTGACAGAAGCTGCAATACTTGACAGAACTTTAGGGTAGTTGCAGGTTAGGGACAAACGGGAACTTCAGCTGAGCTTTCTGGGGAAACAAAATTCCATGTCACCTTAAAATTCTAAACTGTGCACTTTCCTTACTACCCTTTACTGCAAGATGATCTTGAGTCTTTGTAGGGGGAAGAGTTCTCCTTAGAGGATACTGGTTAAGAACAGGGAAACTTGGCACGTGGTGAGTTGTGGAGATCTCCTGATGATTGGTTTTGTCCTGATGGACTGGAGTGTTTCCATTCCTTTCTCATTGTCCGCATGTACATAGGAGAGAATCTGCTGATGCAGAAGTGGACTGCTGCACTGTTCTGTACTGTCTCATCAGAATGTCCACTGTGTGAACTTCATTCCCTCTTTTCAGAGACAATCGATATACTGTGACTTAAGGATTATTTTCCTGGATCTGGCTTCTAGTCTGTCTCTCTGGAGCTAGTTTAAAAGGTACAGTATTTCTAGAATATAAATACTATGTTCTTTGATAGTGAAGAACATGATCTGCTCCCTTGTAGGGGCTCATAGGAAGACGTGCACAGAGTGGCACAGAAGAGTGCTGTGGCTTAGGGTTGCTATCCACATTCTGGGAAATGTTCCCAGTCAAACATGTAAAATAGCTTTTTAACACTTTCCTATAACCAGCTTGACTACTGCTTAGAGGGCATTCCCCCTTGGCTCTGAGAGTGCCAAACTGCTTGTACTGCTCTTGTATGTGTGTATATATTGACAGGAACTCTCCATGCCCTATGCCTTGTATGAGACAGGCTGAAAATGCATCGATCTCTAAATAAATAGAGCTGAGAAGTCAAGCTAGAGACCGTGTGTTGTTGATTTTGAACTGTGCCCATCTTGTCACTGTGGTATGAAGGGAACCATAGAAAGCAGAGACTGACTGTCATAAAGCACCTCACATTCTGACGTGAGACTCATGTATTGTCCAAGCTCTTGACATTAAGTGTTGCTTTCTTTAGGAAACCTGTAGCCTCTTACATGTGTCCAGAGAACCATTAGATTTTCACTTGCTTTCAAGAGGTCAAGCATTTCCTCTTAAGTGGTAACGGCTGAAGCAGCGGAGAGGAGACTAGAGAGTGGTTCTTCACTCCTGTCTAGAACAGTGTATAAAGGGAATGGTCTAAGAACTTCATAGGGCTCTCATCTGTTGGCTGCCTCACCCCTAGAGGTCTGGACTTCAGAGGGCTCACAAGGTCTGAAGTAGTTCCTGAACTGTTCTGCCTTGGACAATACAAAAAGACTTAATCTGATCTCTAAATAAGAATCCTCTTCTGCACTGTTACTGCTAGGGCGTAATTTAAGACAGTCTTGTTCTTAGCTGCATCAGGGCTACTGTCTGCCTTGGCATACATAGAAGGGATGAGGCCTCGAAATTTCCTATGCTGTGATAAGAGCAGATCCAGAAGTGGTAGAAAAGAGCCCCCTGAGTGTACAGGGGGTGGAGGACTGCTGGTACTGTAGTTACTCATCCTCTTGCTGGATTGAGTGCTGCTGGACACTGAATGGCTGTGCAGCTGTCCAGCCAAACCACATTGTTACGTGAGTTTAATACTGACTGACTTGGGAGTTAGTGCTTGGACTCCTAAATCACTGTTAAAGTGGGATATCAACTGTCTTCCACCCTATATGGGGCTTTTCTCCCCATCTTATTGCTGGAGCTGCTCCTCTCAAACATTACAGGGAATGCACCTTATCCTGATGATTCAGCCTCTTCTGTTTTGTTAGTGCCAATGCTTAGGAAAGAGCCCTTCTCAGCTTATACCTCTTCCTACCTTAAGGAACATCTCAATTCTTCCAGAATTCTTGCTGACATGCTGCCCCCAAATCTCTGAAGCAATTGCTGTGTCCCTACTTGTCGGTTTCCTTTGCTGCGTGGCTGAAGCTCTGCTCTTAGCACTGCAGTCACGTTCCCTGTAACCTTGTGCATGGCAGCCACGTTTGCCTGCTTCTCCCTTCTTGTTGGAGCTCATCAGAACGGGAAGGCAGATAAAACCCACTTACAGCAGCAATAAACCATGTCTAGAACTCGAGGGAAATGCAGGAGAGAATGAGGTGGAGGGGATGTCTCGAAAAGGCAGGGTCCAGTTGCAGCCCAAAACCTCGCTTGATAATGAGTGTGCAGCCTATATGCAAAATACATCTTGTCTGTCCCTCCTGTGTTGACCCAGGTCTATACAGCACATGTGATTGGCATCCTGCAAAGTGACCTTCAGAACTCTCCAGTAGCTTTGCCCCGTGAGTAACTCACACTACAAATCATTTTAAAGAGATGCACTCAACTATTTTTTTAATTTAATTTTACTCTTATATTCTCTGCTCTTTGTAATCTGCTTGGAAATAAAATGTTTTTCCCTGCAGCCTTTGTTGTAGTCTGTTTGAGAATCATTAAACTTTGTCTGATGTTTCTGTTGGAACAGAAGCCAACATGCCTGTTTACTGCTGTGCCTGTGCCGTAGCACAACAGCTCAGATCTGTATGTGCCTCCCAGGTAGGCTCAACAAGCCTTTGTTAGCCTGTTCTTTTTTTAAATAAGGGTAGAGAGACCTGTTACACTGATCTTGGTCTGGCATGACGCCTCCTGTTCTGCTGCTCCTGTGGCAGGTAATGCTGACGCGAGAGTACACGTCCTTGGCAGGCGGCGCTTTCCAATCTCTGTTCACATTTCCTATGTCCTGCATGGTAACGTGAGTAAGACGTTTCTTGAAGCTGCTTTCTAATCTTTGAACAAGGAATTAGCCCACTGCAGCAGGGAGTTGTAGGCACAGGAGCACTGTTCTTTAGTCCATGAACTAGTTAGTGTTAGACAGGGGGTTGCCTTGGACAGCGTGTTACGGGGAGCATGTGAGGAGTGTGGTTGTTTCATGTTCCTGGTGCTCTGAGGCTGGATCTGGAACATCACAACAAGCAAACCAAGAGGAGGAAGTTGTTCTGTAACCTGCAGTACTGGAACTTTTCCTGATGCCCAAGTGCAACTGCAGGGTTGGGAACATCTCATACTGGAAAAAGCCAACTGCTGTGTCCTGTTTGTGCCTGTTCTGCTCCTCCAGGCACAGTCCTCCTGATACTGCTCTTCTCCACAATCCTCCCTCCAGCCCCAGTCTGTGGCACAGACATGAAGACCCCCATCCCCAGTGTGCAGCTATCTTCTTCACACTGCTTGTTTGTAGAGCATGGCCTGGTGGCTTTGGGAAGATGGGGGCTAATGCCTAGCTGGGATCACCTTGGATCCTTTCCAGTGAGACTGCTGCCTCTCTCCCTTGTGCCTTTCATTCCCTTTGAGGTGCAAGACTGGCCTCGCTCCTGCCTCTTGACTTTCATCCTTCATGCAGCTCCCTTTGACTTACAAAATTGCTTTGGATTCTGCTGGTTTGTCCCAGCTCTGCATCCACCACCAACCCAAGCAGCCCATTCTTGTCTTCTGAAGCTGCAGGAGTACCTGGTGTTGGACTCGGCTCCCAACCCCCAGTGTCTCTCTGTGCATGTCACCATGTCACCCGTAGCTGGGCTTTTTTAGGTGGTCTTCTAGCAGGTGTCACCCTGTAGTGATGCCACAAGCTGGTGCCAGCCAAGCCAGGCCCCTGCACTCAGGGCTGTACCGGAGTTCAGCTCTCTCCTGTTGCCTCCTACCGGTACACGGACCCAGCTGCTCGGCCTGAGCACAGAACAGCCGCGATGACCCGATGTCACCGGGCTGAACACGTACGGGCCCGGTGCTGGGACGGTGCTCAGGCGGTACTGCCGGCAGCTGAGAGCGATAGCCGGGCGCGGTGAGTCCCGGGCGCGGTGAGTCCCCGGCACGGCCCGGACAACGCCGGGCGAGAGCCGGGCCGTGCTCCGCACTGCGGCCCTCCGCGGCGCCAGGGGGCGCTATGGGCGCCGGCCCCGCCGGAGCCGCTCTGTCCGCGCTGAGGCGGGGCGGGCACCGCGGGTCCCTCCCGGCGGCCGTCGGGGCGCGCGTGCGCTCGGTGTGGCGGGGCGGGCACGCGGCAGGGCCATGGCGGACTATCTGATCAGCGGCGGCACCGGCTACGTGCCCGACGACGGGCTGACGGCGCAGCAGCTCTTCAGCTGCGGCGATGGGCTCACCTACAAGTGAGTGCGGCCGGCACGGGGGTGGGACCGGGGCTTGGGGCGCGGGGCCGCTGCGGTCGCTGACGCGTCTCCCCTCGTTACCCCGCAGCGATTTCCTCATCCTCCCGGGGTACATCGACTTCACGGCGGACCAGGTGGTGAGTGGCCGGGGCGGGGGAGCGGGCCGGGGGCCGGGCCGGGGGTTGCGCCGGTGCCGCCGCTCACCCGGTGCCGCCGCCTGCCTCCCCGGCAGGACCTGACCTCGGCGCTGACCAAGAGGATCACCCTGAAGACCCCGCTGGTCTCCTCGCCCATGGACACGGTCACCGAGGCCAGCATGGCCATCGCCATGGCGGTGAGTGCGGCCCCGCGGGCGGGTCCCCTGTGCCGCCCTCACCGGGCTGGCGGCGCAGCAAACGCTGCCTGAGGCACCCGCGTGGCTGCCCTGGGGTCCCCGCAGCCCCTCGGGGCGAGGCCGGGCCCGGGAGCTCCGGGTGCCGACCCCGCTGCTGCACTCGGCTGGTGCAGCGCCGGGCAGTGTCTGCAGTGACTCACAGCCGCCTTTGTGACCCCAGCTGACCGGAGGAATTGGGTTCATCCACCACAACTGCACCCCGGAGTTCCAGGCCAACGAAGTGCGGAAGGTGAAGGTGAGTGGCTGGAACGGCAGCACCAAACCGTGCTGGCACAGGGTCCTCCGTGGAGGTGGGCAGCGGGTCTGGCCTCTCTGAATGAGCTGCGTGAGGAGATTGCTGACGTGTGCCTGATCTTGGTGTTTCAGAGCTGTAGTGCTGCCAGGGTTTGCAGCCACAACCCTCTTGTTGTGTGCCAGGCACTGTCTATGGGCAGCCTGGGACTTGAGTCATCCTGGTGTGGGAATATTCCCCATCATTTCAGGGTGGAGGTTAGCCTGGAGACTCTTGGATTTTAACATTATTTGGGTGAGCCTTGTTGCTGGTTTGAGAGTCATCCTGTTGGTGAGCATGTGGCCAGGCTGGGTGGTTGCAGGCCCGTGTGAGTGGCTGCAGTAACCTGCAGGCACATTCCTCGCTCCTGTCTGGCCTGGCAGTGCTGCTCAGCCTGGCTGCTGGATCTGCTTCCTTTCAGAAATACGAGCAAGGATTCATCACAGACCCCGTGGTGCTGAGCCCCAATGACCGAGTGCGAGATGTGTTTGAAGCAAAAGCTCGTCATGGATTTTGTGGGATTCCCATCACGGACAATGGGAAGATGGGGGGCAAGCTGGTTGGGATCATCTCGTCCAGAGATATTGATTTCCTGAAAGAGTCAGAGCATGACCTGCCCCTTGGTGAGGTGAGAAGGGCTTGTGAGTACCTGATGGGTGTGGACAGTATGTGAGGAAGCTGTGTGGCTTGTGATAAGGACCAGGTGAGTGTGTGGCTGTGAGGATGTTTTGCCAGTGGGAGGGAGCAGCTCCAGCTTAGCTCTGCAGATCAGTCTGTGAGTGTATTTCCAGGGGAGAGTGTCTTGCTCATTTGCACTCTCTGAGCGACTCCTGCAGTGCAGACCATGCAGTTTGTGTGAGTCATGGGGGTTATCTTTCAGTGCTTTGGAAACTCTCCCCTGCTTCACTAATTAATTGCTGGTGTTTCTGGCTGCTGCTGTAGTCCCACATGCTGGCACTGGCCAGCTCTGTAGCAGCTGTGCTCTGCCCAACAAACCCTCCAAGTGCTGAGCTTCCTTTTCTGGGCTGCCTTTCCCTGTGTGCCTCATCTGGGTTACTTGCTCTCTCAAATAACCCCCTGAACTTGCAGTCTGGCAGTTTGGCCTTTGTAATGCTCTGCTGTCAGACTCCCCTCGTGCAGGAGAATGTGCTCTGTGATCCCAGTTACACAAGCTGTGTAACTGGAGAGCTGAAGAGCTGTCAGGTTACACCACCAGTGCCTCTTGGCCACACTTTGCTCTTGACTCACAAATATTTTTAGCTCTTGCTGACCAAACCTGGTGTCACATGCTGATCCCTGTTTGGTTTGAAATCAGCTACAAATACCTAAAACGAGAGCCTTAAACCAGGAGTAGGTTATAAAAGTGCACATGGCCCTTTGAAGCAATGCTGCCCATTCAGAGGAGCCAGATAAAAATCTTCCCTCGTACTTTATGTGGATCATTCAGCACTGCAGAGGAGGAAACTTGCTGCTGTCAGTGTCTGGTGCTTGTCCCTGTCACCAGGCAAGGCCACAGGAATGAATGAATTCGTCAATCTTCTCTCCACTTGCAGTCCAGCAGTAAAACTGAGCCATTCATTGCCATCCACTTAAACACGCAAGTCTCTGGTAGCAGGGGATGCACATGAATCCCATAGGCTTAGGAAGTGTCAGGATATGTATGTGATGCCTCAGACTTCTCTTGAGATGTGGGTTCTGTCACAGACAGCATTTTGGGTAGATATGGGCATGGTCAGCCTCTTTCCTGGTGCAAAATATCTGTTCTTATGGTATAAATAACTAAAATGTTCATTCTTGGTGTGCAACTGATCTACCTTCCTGAAGGGTTAGAGGGTGTTCCTTTTAGCTTTGCCCAGCCTTCTCAAATAACCTTTCAGGGGGACCTGATGATCACAGAATGCTGTGGTTGGAAAGGGACTTGGAGGTTTCTTGTCAAGCCACCTGCTTGAGGCATGTTGAACTGGAGGAGGTTTTATGGGGCTGTGTCTAAATCTCCAAGGATGGAGATTTCATTATCTCTCTGGGCTGCTCTCCCAGTGGGAGACCACTGTTGTGGTGAAAGCCACCACACCAGGTCAGATGTTCCCCACTGTCCAGCACTGCCCTTTGCTTTCCACCCTGTTTTGGTGATTGTTTGTCACAGTGAGTGTGGGTGAACATATTTGAATTGATGTAACTCCTTTACCCCACTGACATTACCAGTAACAGCAGTGGGTTATTCTGGGCAGAGCCCTTCCAGGGCCTGTACACTGGAGAATGCAGGCACTGTTTCTGCCAGAACAGCATGAGACTCTGAAGGTGTCTCCAGCCCTTACTTGTGTGTTCTCCATTAAAAGGGAGGGCTGTTAGGGTGCTATCCCAAATAAGGGTCATCTGAGAGCTGTCCCTTGTTTCTAGGTGCTTTCACTTGTCTTCCTGAGGCCTTCTGCCATCTCCTGTTTTCAGTGCACTAATGGGCTCGGGGCCTGATGCCAGTGCTCACATGGGGACAGCACACTGGAGGCTTTTCCTGTGTGTTTCTGGGGGTGTGTTGCTGTGCTGTGAGCTCTTCAGTGGAGCACTCCCACACGGCTGCTGCGGAGTGTTTCACGTGGGCACAGGGGTTTGGTATTTTCAGATCAGTGTGAAGGAGTTCTTGTGACTTTTTATCTTCTCTCACCCACTAGATTATGACAAAGCGGGAGGATCTTGTTGTGGCCCCAGCTGGTGTAATGTTGAAAGAAGCAAATGAAATTCTACAAAGAAGTAAAAAAGGTACCTGTGACTGCCTGTGGCACAAGGGAGAGCTGTGGAAGCGCTAGGCTGGGGCAGCAGAGGGGGAATGTGGGCATGCAGTCCCTGCGTGGGAGAGGACAGTGAAGAGAGTGCCCTCAGCCCTCTGCCAGGGTACAGAGTTCACATGCCTTCATCTCAAATGTGTTTGGAGTTGAGGGATTCTTGGCAGCCCAGTGTTTGGCTGTCCAGCCACCTGTCTTTGATGTTCTCTCCTGGCCTTCACATTTCAGCACTCAGTTCAGCTCTCTTAGAGTTTAGTAGTTTGACTTTTAATAGGGTGTTCTGTGTCTAATTATTAAAAAATACACACTTTTTCTATGGTTGATGTAAAAATACTGAGTCCTTCTCCAGTCCTACAAACAAACTCCTTTCTCTGTTTCTCAAGCCAGGGCTGCTGGCATCCATGGCCAAGGAAGATTTGGTAACACACCTCTGAGTCTCCATCTTGTAGCAGTTTCTGCCTGCCCACCGCTCCTGGTCTGCTGCACTGCTGTGAGCTACCATCTGTGTCCTGCAGAAATCTGCAGTGATGTTCTTTCTGTCTGTTTCCAGGCAAGCTGCCAATTGTTAATGAAGATGACGAGCTGGTGGCTATCATTGCCCGCACTGATCTCAAGAAGAACAGGGACTACCCTCTGGCTTCTAAGGACTCCAAGAAGCAGCTGCTCTGTGGTGCCGCTATCGGGACCCACGAGGATGACAAGTACCGGCTGGACCTGCTGGTGCAGGCTGGCGTGGACGCCGTCGTGCTGGTGAGCACCCACAGGGGAGCCGTGGGCTTTGTGTTGGCCTGGGACACTGGGGGGTGAGTCCCCAGGCTGGATGAACGTCTCTGACTGTGTGGCAGCAGCGTGGCACTCTCTGTCTTTGTCACAGGCCTTTATGTGTTAGAATATGGCAGTTTGTTGACCTCTCAGTCTTGTTCAGGTTAGAATCCTCAGATTGGAGGGATTCCTCTTACCTGGAGATTTTTGAACCCTGGAGGGAGTCTGTAGGGTGCACTGGAGCCCTGAAGGCTGAGAAGAGAAACATTGTCAGTTAATACAGAATCTTCTACAAATACCTCTTGCACTCTGCCACCAGCCTCTCTGATGTTCCTGACTAGTTTTGACTATTCAGCTTCTTACTGTTTCCCTTTGTCCCTTTGGTGTTTGTTACTGTGTTACTCTTTTGCCGATGTTCAGGAGTGATCACTGAGCCCAGAGCTGCTCTGCTGGTCTCTCTGGCCTGTAAAATTTCGGTTGTCACTGCCTGTATTTGCACATGCTTTTCTCATCGATTGTGATCCTGTGAGTCTGCCGTGCTCTGAGGACACAGCTGAGCAGTGGGAAATGTCTAACAGACGTGATTTGACTGGGTCACAGAGATTGGCAATGCCTGAGTGCTCAGTGCTCCACATCTGGTATTTGAGCTGCTCTGCTGCACAGTGGGGAGGTGCATCCCTCCACCAGCCCTCCTGGGTTTCACAAGGAACATTCTCCATTTCACCTGTAGTTTGAGACAGGGCTGACAGTGTCCTGCTGATAGAGCCAGATGGTTCTTATCCACAGCCAGATGTTCTGCTTGTTGCCTTCTGTAGAAGCTACGGGATTAAACATGAAGGATATTACTGAAGAGTCTTTACAATAAATTGCCTTGTGTAGGGGAGGTACATTCCTGTCTTGGCAGCAGCTTCTCCTGGGGTTTTGTGCCCAATTTGGGGAGTCATTTTGCCCACTTACCCAGCTTAGCAGAGACCCTAGCAAGCAGAGCGAAGATCTGAAGGTTTTCTGAAGCTGCATTTGTAATCTGCAGAAATTCTGGTTGAAACTGCTTTTCCTTCTGTTGCAGGATTCCTCTCAGGGGAATTCCATCTTCCAGATCAATATGATAAAATACATTAAGGAGAAATATCCCAACCTACAAGTTATTGGAGGAAACGGTAGGCGTATGTTGAAGACTGTTCTTGCCTTTAAATGACATTTGTTTCTTAGACATAGAGGGAGCTGCAGGGATGTGAATGGAACGGTCATCTTGGTAAATTTCTATGGACTTAAAATGGTTTCCTCTGACTTGTGGAATGGAGCAAGACCACTGTAGACACAGGGCAGTACCTTACTGCTGCAGATACTTAGAAACCTTTGTTCTGCAGCAGAGTGTGCTACAGTCCTCTGTAGCACATTACACAGTAGCTTATTTTACATGCCAGTTTAAAATTTTGCATAATAATGAATATTACTTGATCTGGAAATCTAATGGCAATTTTCCCTGCCTCTTGACAGCAGAGTCCAGTGGTTCTTGTCTTTACCTGATGCTGCTGTTACCCTGTACTCTGCCTTCCCTACTTTGTGTGGCCCAGAGAATGCTTGAGACCATGTGGTGACTTCTGCCTCAGCCTTTGGGTGGAAGTGTGTTGCAGAGTAGCCTAAAGGGACAGTGTCACCTCACCCACTGGGACAGCTGGGGCAGAAACTCACTGCTCCTCCCAGATAGGCCTGGCTCTGGCACAGGATGTTGCCCTGGGCAGGGGATGTTGGCAGCCGTGGGGGAACCTCCAGGGTGGAGAAGTGTTGTTTGCAAATGTGCTTGCCTGTTTTCAAACCGATTTCTGCTCCCCACAGTGGTGACTGCAGCTCAGGCCAAGAACCTCATTGACGCAGGGGTTGATGCCCTGAGGGTCGGGATGGGCAGTGGCTCCATCTGCATCACACAGGAAGGTGAGAGAGATCAGCTGCCTCCTAAATAGGCTGAAGACACGTGTTTAGTAGAAATTTTCTGCTGAAAAGCAGCATGGCTGGGATGGAATTCTCCAGTTGTGAGGACAGTGTCCAACAGCAAGACATCTTTCACCCCCTTTGTCCAGGACTTCCAACCTTTGGGGTGGCAGCAGCAGCAAAGGCATTTCCCAGTACTGACTGAGACTGAGTAGAGCCGGTGTGGCAGATGGTGGCTTTGCTTTTGGCTCATTGTGGGATGGGGCTGGCAGGCAGCTCTGCAGGGAGAGGGGCTTACTGGATCCCCAGTGCTGATGGGTGAAGTGCACTGGGCTGTCTGTGCTCCCTTTCCCTCTGGCAGCAGTGTGCGTGATGCTTGAGTATTGATCTGGGCTCGATGCCTTTGCAATTTCCAGGCCAATATGGAATTTCTTGCTTTTGTCTCTGCAGATGGACAGAGCTTGTGTGGGGCAGAGGCTGTGTCACCCTTAGCTAAAAGGCAAGAGGGGCATCCCCCAGGGCCTGAAGGAAGTCTGTCTTGAGGACAGACTCAGTTCTTGTGTTTTGAACCTCAGGTGAGGTCCAGAGAGGTGGTGCAGCAAGGCGCAAGCACAAGCCCCTCTCTGCTTTGGTCCTTGGTCTGTGCCACAGGAGGCAGAAAGTGAGCAGCTGCTGGCTGAAGGGGCTGCATTAGCTCTGCCCTTTCCCAGCATGGTTCCTGTGAGCAGCCCTGGACCTGTGCTGTGTTCCTGCTTTGCCTGGCTGCAGGGGGTTCCCAGTCAGGGCAGTGTGTCTCAGGTCAGCTTTCTAAGGAGTAGTATCCTTGGGCTGACACTTCCATAGCCAGAGCAGAGCCAGGACAGGACACACATGTCCTACCCAGGCTCCGAGGCAAAGGCATGCTCTGATCTGCAGAGAGGTGAATGTCCCAGGGGTGCCTCCAGCTGCCCCAGGAGATGGGGTTGGGTGATGGTTTTGGCAAAGGAGCAGAGCAGAAGTAGAACGTGGTGCTTCACACAACATGTGGTTGCAGAACTCTTGCCTGCAGCTCCCCAGGATTTTGGCCCTGTTAAGGGCAAGAACTCTGGCTTTTTGGGGTAGGGGTCACCTCTCTGGGTGGCTGCTGGGGTAGGGCAGCATGCGCTGTGCACAGCCAGGCCTGGCTGCCTTGGATCTGGCCTCTGGCTTGGCTCGGGCTAGGAAGGGTCTGCAAAGTCAGCTCTGTCCCACACCATATGCTCTGCCCAGTAGCAGGTCACTTCTGGGGTCCTTTGTTCTGCTGCTGTTCTTCTGTCTCTAAAATGTGTGTGTTTGTTTTTGTTTAGCTGCTCCAAAGATCCCTCCAGACCTAAAGTCCCACAGCCCCAAATGCCCTTCTACTGTCACGGGCACCTATAGTAAGTCACTTGCCCTGTTTCCAACCCTAATTATGTGTCTTGAAGCAGGACCCTGATTTGGCTGCACATGGCCCCACTGCTTGTTTGAGAATAATTTAGCTGTAGATGCACTTGGGGTTTTGTGGCTTTGGATACTGGTTTTGAATCTGAAATGAAATCTGAGAAGCTTTTCTGATTTTGTAAAGCAGAATCTGAACTGTCCAAGCTGAGGGAACTCAGGCCTGTCTTCTCTCTACTCCAAAATCCAGTTAGGAGCCTGACTGGGCCTTCTGACTGCACCTTCAGGATACCTAGCCAGGCATGCTCCTGCTGATCCAGTTCTGGGAGATGATCCCTGAGCAGTCCTCGATTGTGCTCAAAATGTAGCCCTAGTTCTGGGGAAGTTGTGCTCTGGCCAAGCTTCCCATGGAGCTGGCTCCCCTGAGTTATGGAGGGACTTCACTGCGCTTGGCCACCTTGGCAGCTGCGTTCCATCTTTTCCCCACCAAGTCCTGTGGAGAGAAGGGGCTCTTGCCTGCCCAGCACAGGGTGCAGTGTTCTCTGCTCTGATGCTCTGATCAAGCAGCCCCTGCAAGGCAAGCCTTAGGCTTTGTCCTCTCTCCTAGTTCTGACACACCTCCAAGGGAGAGGTTTACTCTTGCAGATCCTGGAAGGTTTTCTCTAGATGATTTTGTAGGGTCACCCTTTGCCAATACACTAAAAGGGACAAACTCTCACACTGTGTGACGTGTGTGTGCTCAGAACTCTGCTTGGGAAGCCTGTGCTCTGGGGCTGTGGCACTGGGCACTGGGACAGTCGGAGAGACGCGATGCTCCCAGGGGCCCAGAGCCAAGCTGTGCCTTAAAAGGGCTGGTCTGTGTGGTTGCGCTTGAGAGGTTTCTGCAGGCCCTGCACTGTCTGTGGCACGATCTCATAGATCCTGGACTCAAAACCCTCCAGAAATGGGTGTTTCTCTCGACAGAGCTCTTCCATGGCAGCATTTTGCAGCTGCGCTGTGGCCTTCAGCAGTGCAGAACTGTGCGAGACCATCTCTTTAAGGACATTGATGATAAAGCTGGCAGCCTCTCCCTGGCTGGCTGAGCCTGAGCTGAATGCTGGGGTCTGATTAAATTCAGTTCTTTCACAATGTCAGCCTGGAGTCTGGCTGCCCTCCCTGCTGCTGAGTGCTGGGAGCAGAGAAACTGCAGCCTCCTGGCCCCAGCAGGCCTCTGCCAGAGATGTGCTGCCAGCACTGCTGCCATGCAGGCTGAACCACACCTGGAGTTCACGCTCCTAAGTACTAATACTGTATGACCTTAATCTTACCCAGTTTATGGGACTAACCATGACTGGAGAAAAGGCTTCCAGTTGATTGTGGGGAAGGGAAGTCTCTCTGAGAGAAGCTTATCTCAGTGTTCTTGCATGCCTGTGGCTGACAAACTTCTTACAAGACATGCCTTGTGCTGGTTTTCCTCACATAATGGGAAGCCTCTTAACTGCTACTGACTGGGAAGAACAAGTAAACCCAAAGCTAATAACTCTCTGCCCATGGGGCAGCTAAACTTGATGGAATCCTTGCCTACATTGCAGGGCAGGAACATAAATTATTACCAAACCATTCTGCCTGTTTCCTTTTTCACTGCTGCATGTGTGTTTGTGTGTGTATGCAGACGTGTATGTATAGATATATTTATATCTATACCATATACAGGCATATGAGCTCTCTCCCAGCCAACTGCCTTTCCATTCAAGAGGCACATCCTACAGGTGCTGGGTACATGGACAAGGGGTCTGGCAGCTCCAGGAGAGAGCCAGCAGTGGGACATGGCTACATGCCAGGGATGCTTTGGAGAGGGGCTATTGGAGTTTGCTTTATTTCCTTCCCAAGCTCCCCACGTGTCTGCCGTGCACCAGGATTGAGCCACGAGTCTTGTCTGATCCCAGACATCTGATCCAAGACCCCAGTCCCAAGGTCACTCACAGCTTTTTGGAGCCAAGGGCTGAGGACATCTCAGCAGGCATCTCCCAGGCATCTGCTTCTCTTGCAATTCAGCCTAGGGAAGGAGCATCCAGGGATTTGTGCGTTCTGAGTGCTGGAGCATGTGTGTGCTGGAAGCCTGGAAGGGCCTGCTGGGACGGGGATGAGCTACTGCGTGTAGCTGAGCGCGTGTGTGCTCTGTCCCGCAGTGCTGGCGTGCGGCCGTCCCCAGGCCACCGCGGTGTACAAGGTGTCCGAGTACGCCAGGAGGTTCGGCGTCCCCGTGATCGCCGACGGAGGGATCCAGACGGTTGGGCACATCGCCAAGGCCCTGGCACTCGGGGCCTCCACAGGTGAGTGCCATTGCAGGGAGTCTCCTAGGAAGTGTTTCCATATGGCATCACACTGGGCATGAGGGTGTTTACCGGCTGGGGGCTTGGGGGCTGCAGTCAGTGCTGTGCCCAGGAACCCTGAGGGATTTTGCAGCCACTGCCACTGCTGCTGATGTGCTGTTGTTCCTGGTGATATCTTGTGCCAGTGATGATGGGCTCTCTCCTGGCTGCCACCACGGAGGCCCCAGGCGAGTACTTCTTCTCGGATGGCATCAGGCTGAAGAAATACCGCGGCATGGGCTCCCTAGATGCCATGGACAAGAATTTGGGCAGCCAGAATCGGTATTTCAGGTCAGAGATGGTGCTTTGGGGCAGCAGTTCAAGCTTTTGGGGTTTCTCTGTTTCACAAATAACCTTGATTTGTGCTTTCATGCAGTGAGACAGACAAAATTAAAGTGGCCCAGGGTGTCTCTGGTGCAGTGCAAGACAAGGGCTCTATCCATAAATTCATTCCATACCTAATTGCTGGGATCCAGCATTCCTGCCAGGATATTGGTGCCAAGAGCCTGACCCAAGTCCGGTGAGTGCTTCTCCGTGCCTGTACTCAGTTAGGTCATGGTGCTGCTGTCTGGAGTCCCTGGGCAGCTGTACTCAAGCTTTGGTGTTTTCTGGATAGTTTGTAGTTCTTCCCTCATCCCCAGTGGGCACTACATCACGGATCTGCTGGCCCCAGGGATGCAGGAGTGTGGTCTCTTGTGGCATATTCAGCTGGCTGGGCTCAAAATGTTGGGGTTATGTTACCCAGCCTGGTTCTTGGGAGCACAGCAAAGACCATTCTGGCCACAGCTGGAGGAACCAGTGACCCTCGTCCCAGCTGTTACAGCCGAGCATGTGCCAGGGCACTGTCTTCCCTGGACTCTGCCTGGCATGTGACAGGTGTCCTTCCCCCTCAGAGCCATGATGTACTCGGGAGAGCTGAAATTTGAGAAGAGGACAACGTCTGCCCAGGTTGAAGGAGGAGTGCACGGCCTCCACTCGTAAGTGCTTCTGGCAGGATCCTTGTTGCCTTGGGGGGGTGTTGGGGGTCAGGAACAGCCACCCTGTACCTCAGCTGCCATGCCCTTGGCTTGCTGTGCCACTGACTTGCCCTGGCACCACACAGCCGGGCCAAGCCGTGGCCTGTCAGGGTGCTGAGGCTGTTCTGGGCTGGCAGGATCCATTCCACACTGCTCCTTTGTTCCTGGCCCAAGTGAGGTGGGTCAGTAAAGTGCTGCTTCCCTCGCAGGTACGAGAAGCGCCTCTTCTGAAAGAGATGCGTGTGTGTCTGTCCTTGTGCCACTCAGCCCTGCGCCGCCCCGCGTGGGAGCTGCTCTTGCTGCAGAAGTGCCATTATTCTGGGCTGCCTGGAGCTCCCGCTGTCCCTTGGCTGCTTTCTGACCACCCGCGGGGCCCACCTTCCACCTGGGAGCTGTGATCCTGGACTGGAGCCTTGCACATGTTGGCCATGTTTTACAATAAAAAAATGAAAAGATGTGCAGTTGTTGTCAGCCTGGAGCCCCTCTTCCTTCTCCACATCCCTTGCTCTCATTCCTTGGCTCTGTCCCTTGCTTCCCACACCGTCAGAGGCAGCTGATAACCCCAGAAGGGATTGTGTGCATGTGAAGGGCAACAGGGAGGGGTGAACCCTGAGACAGGGCTGAGGGGGCAACACAGGGTGGCTTCTTTAAAAATCCTGAGAGCAGAAAACAAGGGCTGGGCTGCTGGGCAAGAAAGCAAACCGTTTTACAGGGCCATTATCTCCTGCTTGAGCTGCCAAACCCAGCTGTGGCAGCAGCCAGGATGCTGCAGGATCCCACTCCTGGTCCAGCTGCTGAATTCTTCCCCTAAACCTCTTGTAGTTGCCACACCTCCAGGCCCAGTGGCTACTCCCCCTTGGGCTGTTCACTGTGGATTACCTGCCCAAGCTCCACAGAGTGATTGTTTGCCAGAAGGTGGGCAATGCACTGGGAGTGGCACAAGTTTATAAAGGAGCTGGTCTGCATTTCTGCAGGCCTGAGCACTGCAAACTTCCCTGGCTTGGCAAGTTTACCTGTGCTTCCAACACCAGGAGCTAAGAAGTATTTTACACCATGTTGTACATGTCCCACACCACTCCTGCTGAAGAGTGTGTTTACCATCAGTGGTTTGGGGATGTCAAATTTGATTTATACACTAAAATCAAAGCCTTGACTACAATGCTGTGGTGTCGCTGTAACACACTCATTAAGACACTTGTTAAGCAAAGCCACCCTAACCTTGCAGCTGCATCCCTTGCCTTTGCCTGCCAAGGTGGCAGAGTTCAGGGCATGAGGCTTCCATTAGGTATGTGTGCCCTCTTGCCCACAGGTGACATCACCAACCATGAACCAGCCAGTGGGGGCACAGGACAGTGACCCTTTCCATGTCCCTGCTGGAGCTGAGCCTTCAATGAGAAGGGGTGAGGCACCCTTGGACCAACACTGCCCAAGGGACATGAATGCTGGAGTGGTACAAAGCCCCACGGGAGAGCCCAAGCCAGGCAAACACCAGCTGGGACACACTAGTTGCTGGTGCTGGCTATGCTCAGGGAGCTGCTGGCACATGGCATCCCACCACCACACATGCTGCCCAGTGCCCAAACTGAGCACATGCCCCATCAATTTGTTGCAGCCTCACTGCGCTGTGCATTAACCACCACACAATTTCTTGTATTTCCCATGTACGTATATTTTCCTCGTGGAGCCCCAGATGTGCCTGGGGGGTGCATAGCTCACCCCACCAGCCTTCACCCTCCCTCTCGTGAGGCTTCTTGCTGCCAAGGTGTGGGGCATGATCTTGGCAGGGCTGTGGGAGCAGTGCTGCCGGCAAAACCTTGTGCTATGCCCCACAGTCCCCAGCCCAGACTGGGCAGGGGGGCCAAGAAGCCAGGGACTGCAGGGAAGAGCTAAGCCCATGTATCTTACAGCTCTCCTGTGCGCAGAGCCATCACCCAGCCGGCAGCTCCACAGTTCACTATGGGGCGTTTCTCAGTGGGGAGTGGAGACCCTCCGGGGCTTCGTGCAGGCAGGGGAAGAACCACTCAGCCCATGGGGCATGGCAGGCAGTGCCTACATCCCGTAGGTGCCCCGCGGAGGGATGAGCCCAGCAGCCACAATGCGCCTTTCATTCATTAGGAAGTTGAAGGTTGCACATGCATTTGCCTGTGAATAGAAAAGGGAAAGAGTGAAGCTCCAGCTCCCAGAAAGGAGACTCGGCCATTCCCCACAAGGTACAAGACCCACTTTCTTTCAATGGGGTGCTGCCTGTGCTCACCCTTCCTTACCGTGTCCTGCACCTCCACAGCAATCCCGCACTCCCGCATGTGCTTCAGCGTGGCGGGGTGGAGCCGCTCCACCCTGTCCCCTGTGCCCAGCACCAGGATCTCTGCAACCAGGGCACGACAAGGGTGGGCAGGGCAGCATTCGAGCTGCCTCGGCCCGGACCTGCCCTTCCTGCAGGGACCAAAGGCTCCCGCACAGCCACCCCGACAGGAGCTCGAAGGGGGGGCAGCCCGCGCCCCTCCTGCCCCGCGTACCTATCCGGGGCTCCAGCAGCCGGAACAGCGACAGACTCTCGTGCGAGATGTCCCGGTGGGAGCCAACCTGCGGGGACACGGCGGGCGTTGAGGGGGGCTGCCCCCGGTGCGCGGTGGGGACCGGCAGCCCCCGCCCCGCGGCCGGGCACTCACGTTCCACTGGAGGATGCTGCGGGGCAGGACGGCGCAGGGCCCCACCACCACGTCTCCGCTGATGGTGAAGCCGCGGGTGCTGTAGCCCTCAATGAACATTATGTTGGGGGACTCCGGCTCCAGCACCATCACCCGCGTCCGCTGGTACACCTCATCATCCGCCGGTGTGAGCCGGTGACCCCGGCACGGCGCTCTGCGGGGACAGGGAGCAGCTGTGGGGCCCACGGACACCCCCCGGAAACCCTAGGGCACCCTACAGACACCGCCCCAGGTCGCAGGGCACCCGCGGAACCGGGTGCCGGTGCCGGTACCTGCCCGCCGCCCGCCCCACTGCCGGCACGAGCCGCCGCAGCGCCGCCACCGCCGCCATGGCCGCGACACCGCCGGAACCGCCGAGCGGCCCCGCCCCCGCCGCTACCGCCCCCCGGCGGCCGGGGCCGGGACAGCGCCACCGGGGGAGTGGGGTCCGACCGGGGCTCCCGAGGAGCCCTCGGGGTCCCCCCGCTCGCGAGTCCTGAGGGGCGGGAGGGCAGCGACACTCACACACCCGCTGCCCCCGGGCCCGGGCCCGCCCCGACCTGCAGAGCCCAGGTGGGCGCCGGAGCGAAACCGAAAGCGGCCGGCGGCGGGGCGGGAGCGGCACGGCGGGAGCGGAGTGCGGGGTGTCCCGCTGGAGCCTCCCCGACCCCGCCGCCGGGAGGGGCTGCGGACCGGCCCGGGCTGCTGTGCCGAAGGCTGCGGGGCCGGAGGTGAGAGGGGAGCGGGCGGCTCCCCGGGCGGGAGGGAGCGGGCCCGGGTCTCGGCTGCGCTCCTGGCCCGGCCCCGCCGGTGCCCCGGGGCTGCCCCAGGCTCGGCACGGCGCCCCGGTTCCCCGTGTGCCCCACTGCGGGCGGCTGTTGCCAGTCGGGGCTGAACCCCCCGAGCCGCCGCCGGGACCTCCCGCTGCACCGTCCCCCCTCCTCCTGCCGCGCTCTATGAGGCCGGTGCCACTGCGGGCTCAGAGGTGCCCTGGGGCAGGGGACCCACGTCCCCCACCTGTGTCACCCACCCGGGGCCAGACGTAGCCTGACATTGCGGGGGCCACCGGGAAGCTCCCCGGCAGTGGCGGCGGGGCACTTCCCGCCACCGTGCCGTGTCGTGCTGTGCCGTGCCGGAGGCATCAGGAATTCCCACAGCCGCCAGCCTTGGCCAGCGCAGGGTCCCGGAGATCCCCGGGCGACACCGCGACAGCTCCGCATGGGGCCGGTGGGGTTACCCACGCGGTCAGAATTCTCCCATGGCGCTGCCGAGGGCTCCTCGCCGGGGCCGGGCACTGGAGGCGCTGGCAGCGCCGGGGCCGGACCGGGCCGTGCCGCCTCTGGGCGCAGGTGCCGGGGCAGATGCCCTCCCTCGGGGACGGCTCGTGTTTCCGGGCCCCGTCGGGGGCTGATGGGCTGGCACCAGTTGCTCCAGCCCCACCGGGGCTTTGTTCGGAGCCGTTTCCTTTTGGCTCGGCCGTGCCGCCCTCCCCTTGGCACCCGGCCCGCGGCGCGGGGGGAGCCGGCAGCACAACCCCGGTCTCTGCCGGCACCCCCGATCACAACGGCCCGGCGGCGGCTCCCACGCATCTCCTCCGCCCCGGTCCGCGCCGGTAAGTCGCCCTCTCTCCTCTTGGCCCACCGACTGCCCCAGGGTCGGGGTGGCATGGCCGGGGTGCCCGTGCCCATCCCTCCGCGGCGCCAGCGCGGGCAACGGAATCCCAAAAGCAGCTGTCCCCGCTGTGCCCAGCTGCCCTGGGGTTTCGTTACCCGCGCTCCCGCCCCTGCCTCGCCCCACACGCCCCCCACCCCTGCCCACCACCCTGTGCTGGGCAAGAGCCGCGTGTCCCACTCCAGCCCCTCCTGGGGCAGCACCTGGGGCCACGCTGGAAGAAGGATGGTGTTGGGATGGGGGATCACAGGTGCTCAGCCTCGTGGCTCAGCCCCTGCACCGGGCTGGGGGCTCTTCTCTTTCTTCTGCCCCCAACAGCTAAAAATAGCAGCTGGCTTCCTGGGAGAGTATGGGGAGCATGGCTGCTTGGCCACAGGGTGGATGTGGTCACCTGCACCAGCGTGGTGCAAGCTGTGTGATACTGCCAAACTTCCTGCCCATGCCGGCTCTCCCTGGCCCCGCAGCCCCCAGTGCCTGCGCGGGTGGGCAGGATCCAACCCCTGGAGAGAGATGGCTTTGGAATGACACGATCACTCCCGCTGAGCGGGCAGCCAGAGAGCCATCGGGGATGTCGTGTCTTTCCAAAGCTCTTTCGGCGCCTCCGGGAGGCCCCCCCAGGCTGCTGCGCTGCCAGGGCCCACGTGGGCGGCCTGCGGGGACGCTCTGGGGATGTGGATGGATCCAGCCTGGACCCACCTTGAGTGGTGACACAAGGTCCAGCAAGTCCCCCTGGCCAGGCAGGGGTCCTGGGCAGCTCCTGCCCTGCGGACAGTCAGCAGTTGGTCTGGTGTGAGCAGCGATTCTCAGATCACCTCTTGGCTGTGGGTGGTGCAGGGAGCACCCCACCATGGCACGGCTGGGAGACGTGTTCCAAGTCCTGCCCCGGGGCTGCAGATTCTCACTGGCTGTGGGCTGCAGCCCTGGGGCTCCAGAACTGCCTGAGGAGTCCCAAAACGAGTTGTTACTTTCCTGTGGAAGAGCCCATGCAGCAGGATCTGCCCTCGCCGTGCTCCCCCCCCCTTTTCCCCCATGCACACAAGCCCTGGAGGAACCGGTTTGGGCCCTGCGGGCAGAACTTCCCCCCCCCACCTTCGCCAGGCTGCATGGGGAGGGCAGGAAGGGCACAGTACAGAGGGAGGGCCCTAGCTGCTCCTCGGGATGTGTGCTGTGGTGCGGTTTGGCGCTTCCTGAATTCCTGCTCCGTCAGCCGGGCTTGGTGCCGGGGGACTGGGAGTGTGCTGGGCCCTTGACCTGTCCCCAGTTCAGCAGCCACTGGCACACTTGCCCGGGAGCTGGCCAGCAGCGTGAGCCCTGTGTCAGATCTGTGCTTGAACCATCGCTGTGGAGCAGCTCAGCTCTGCAGATGTAATCAAGACCACGAGGGCGTGATCTAATCACTTCCATTTCCTTCTTCCTGGGGCTGATAAGTGGGACACTGCTCATGTGCTGGACAGGGGAGCAGCGCACTGGGGCAGGCCTGGAGTGTGCACCCACAGCTGCTCGTCACTACCATGCAGAGCCCATGCCATGAGCACACGGGTGCTGCTGGTGTTCCTCAGCCATCGTGTCAGAGCCCAGCCAAGCCCTGGGGCTCGTGGTGGACAGGCCGGACTGGCCAGCCAGGGTCTGCCAGTGACACCATGCCACAGCTGGGGTCCGCCTCACACACTCCAGTGCATCCAAACCTCTCTTCCCACCACAGTTCAGACTGCTGGACCTGCTCCTGCGGCCTCTCGTTGTCCCCAACAGCCCAGGGACCGCCGGGCTGTGCTCGGGGCTGGGCCATGCCCTCAGCTGCGCTGCACCCCCTGCCGCGGGCAGCCCGCTTCTGCCCGGGCCTCTCTGACCCTGGCACGGCCTCTGGCTCCTGCTCCCTCTCAGTTCCTGAGGGTTTTAGATCTGGGCTTCCCAGTGTTGGAGAAGAGTGGACACCACTCCTGTGCACCTCAGGGTGACACCATGGCCCTGCTGGGGTGATGCTGAGCGGGACTGAGACCCTCGGGCCATTCGGGGTGCCTGGTTACAGCCTCCGCCATGCTCCTGACCTGGCACACCCATCATGGCGGCGCCCGCTGCCCGCCACACCCACCATGGTGGCTCCGCGCCCGTCCCCCAAGATGGCCGCCCCGCCCGGCCTACCTGCCCACGACCAAGATGGCCGCCGGGGAGCGCCGCGCGCAACATGGCGGCCGCCTGCTGGAGGGCGAGCGGGACGTCACTTCCGGTGGCGGAAGCGGCGGCCGGGCTCCCATGGAGATGGGCGAGGGCCGCCCGGGGGTGGCGGCGACGCTGCGGGCGCTGAACGAGGCCCTGGGGCGGCCCGCCGCGCTCTGGGTCAAGGAGAGCGGCGCCCGCAATCTGCGCCACCGGGATTTCCTGGCGCCGCGGGCCGCGCTGAGCGCCGCCTTTCCAGGCGGGCAGGTAGGCCGCGGCGGCGTGGGCAGGCCTCGGTCGGGAGCGGGGATTTGCGGGAGCTGCCGGATGGCGCCGGGGGTGGAGCTGTCCTGTGCACGGGCAGCCCGGACCCTTCCTCGCCCTCCGCCCGCAGGTGCCCCCCGAGGCCGTGTCGGCGGTGCGGTCGCTGCGGGGCCCAGCGGTGCTGCCGCTGCAGGTTTGCCAGCAGACGCCGGCGGGGCTGGCGGTGCAGGTGCGGCGGTCTGAGGCTTTCCAGCGCCTGCTGGGGCCCCTGCCCGGCCCGGCCCCCCCCTCGGCGTGGGCGCGGACGGACTGCGTGGTGCTGCACTGCCCGGCCCTGCGCAGCCCCGCTGCCCTGCGGCCCCGCCACCTCCGCTCCATCCTGCTGGCCGACCACCTGGCCCAGCTGCTGTGCGCCCAGGGGTGAGTGCCTCCGTCCCGTCCTGCTCCCGGCCCCGCGGCACGCGGCCCGCCGCTCCCAGCGCCTGCCTCGCCCTCTCTCGCAGGGTCAGCGTCCGCCTGGTTCCTGCCCTCACCGAGGAGAGGAGCTGGGACGTCCTGCGGCAGCTCCGTATCCACTGGCCCTCCAGCTCCGGTGGCTCGTCTCTCACTGATGCCGTCTCGGCCTTGAAGGCAGCGCTGGGCCGGTGCCCCTGTGCCGCAGCCTGTGAGCAGGGGCCGGGCACAGCCGAGGGTGTCATCTGTAGGGTGCACCTGAAGAGCTTCGTGGAGCAGCAGGGCTTGTCGGGCTACGACCCCAATCTAGATGTGCTTCTCGGTGAGCCTCACATGTACAACAGCTCAGGTGTGGCAGTGGGGGGTGAATGGGTGCAAATAGGCCTGTTTCCGTTCAGTTTTTTAATAAAAATAAGGTGGGGGGTGGACACAAATTGCTTTCTCTTCTTGTTCCCCTTCAGTCTGGTTTGAGCCTGGGGCAGAAGCAATGGTATGGGATGGAAGCAGTGGTGGGGGGGTGGAGAACCCCATGTCCCACTGTGTCCCTCCTTCTTTCAGTGACGGAGGGGACACTGCAGTCCTTGGCTGAGCTGCAGGAAGCTGTTCTGCAGTGCCCAGTGAGTGACCCTACAGCACTGCCTGCCTCTCGCTTCCCAAGCATCCTTCCCTTCTGCCAGGCAGTGGGATTGAGCTCCCTGTTGTGCTCTGCTGCAGGCCAAAGGCCAGAGCAGTTGCTGCAGCATCGTGCATGTGGTGAACTGTGAGGAGGAATTCCAGCAGCAGCAGCTGGATGTGCTCTGGAGGATTTTGGATCCAGGAGCCCACACAGCTTTGCAGGTGAACAAGAGCAACCTCTGACCTTCCTCAGTGTGGCCCCCACCATCCATCCTTGGCTCAGGAGTAGGTTTAGAACAGCCTCAGCCTCTCTGTCTTTCAGAAACACCTTGTCTGTGGGCCAGTGAAGGTGACCAACCCCTCATCGCCCATTGGGGCAGACCAGTACTTCCAGTAAGTTGGTGTCCAAGGCACCTGCTGCTTTCTCTCCTGCTAAGGCTCCATGTGGGCCAGCTCAGCCACAGTGGGTGTCTCTAAATGTCTGTGTTTCTCCCAGGCTCCGAAAGCGCCAGATGTATGAAGCCTCCGTGATAAAGTATGGGGAGCTTGCAGAAGGTGAGAGTTTGCTCTGGGGCTCCATGCATGGATGCTGCTCCATCCCATCTTCAATGCTCCCATGAGTCCCCAGCCAGGGGGGGCTGCAGCCTTGCAGGGTGCTCCTCCTCCCCTCCAGGATCGAGCCAGGTGCTGCCCTTGCTTTGGGAAGGCATCTAAACATCCAGGGCACTGGCACAGAGCAGCTCCTGCCAATGGGAGCCACGGCCAGCAGTGTGGTGGTGTGCAACTACTGCCTGCTCCTGGCAGGATTGTCCTGCCTGGGTGCTGGGGCTATCAGTACATGGGAATGGAGCAAGCTGTGCATGATGGCACCTACATTCTCCACAGATGAGGCCTGGACAGAGGTGATTGATACCCTGACAGTGGCTGCCATCAGGTTTGAGATGCTGAGCACTGCTCACCGGAGTCAGGTAGGACAGTGCCTTGCATGGAGTCAGGGCTGGCAGGTTGTGGGAAGAGCAGAGTGGATCTGTGCTGAGCAGCCTGGACTGTGACTCCTCCCTGCCCTCAGATCACCCTGGACCTGGAGAACAACAGCATCTCCACGAAGGGAACGAAGAGTGGTGCCTTTGTGATGTACAACTGTGCCCGGCTGGCCACACTGTTCGACAGCTTCCAGCGGGCTGTGGAGCAGGGTGAGCACCAGCCCCACCACCCTCCTCTGACTGCAACTCCTGGAGCCACAGGGGCTTCTTTAGGCACAACAGTCTCCCTGCTTTCCAGGCACATATCCACCTCTGCCACCAGTGTCTGAACTGAACTTCTCCTGCCTCCGAGAAGAGGTGAGTACTGAGAGGAGGAATGGGGGGACCTGTGTACCCTCAGCTCTGGTGATGGATGCTACTGGCCCAGGAGGATCTGACACTGAGACACAATCCCTTCACAGGGTGAATGGCTCCTGCTCTTCAACTATCTCCTGCCCTTCCCTGAAGTCCTGCAGCAGGCAGCACAGCTGCCCCCACCCTCCAAGGGGATCCGGATCACTGCCAACACAGAGACAGTGAGTGCCATGTGTCACAGTACCCATGGCTGCTGCTCCAGCAGTCTCAGCCCAGGGCAAAGCTTTATGCCAGCAGGTGCTGCCCATCAGTGAGCAACACAGGGCCAGCGCTGACAGGATAGATTGCAATGCCCCTGGGGCAGTTCCTGTTGTGCTTGAGGTGGATGAGGGCCCGAGCCCAGCTGGAGTTCACTGTGCCACAAGAACGTCTCTGCCTTGCAGGTGTGCAAGTTCCTGATCCAGCTCAGCATGGATTTCAGCTCCTACTACAACCGGGTGCACATCCTGGGGGTGAGTTGGGGGTCCCAGCCTGCAGCCTTGTGGCCCTGCAGTCTTTTTGGGGCTGCACTTGGGGGGGTCAGCCACGTGGGGAATGGTGCCAGTAGTGTGATTGCCCTCTGTTCCATCCTCTAAGGGCGCACAGGCAGCAATGGCCTGCAGGGCCAGCCTCTCGAGGGGCAGTTTGACCACCAGCCCCAAGCTGCCACCTTTCTCCCTGCAGGAGCCGTTCCCTCATCTCTTTGAGCAGATGTTTGCCCGCCTCCAGCTGCTGGGAGCAGTGAGAGATGTGTTCCACAGAGCACTGGCAACCCTGCACCTCCCTCCTCTCAGCCAGATCTGAGCCACCCCTGAAGAGCCGTATCATGGTGTGACAGTCACCTACACACCACACTTTGTGGGGGAGAAGACACATGCTTCTGGCAGGGTGAGGGGCTGCCCCAGTGGCAGGCAGGGTGGAATTCAGCCCCACAGAGGCACTTCCCTTCCCGTGGCCCATAGTATTTTGGGAGTGGTCTGTGTTCCCTGCAGCTGTGTCCAGTGTGGGACGTGGATGCCCCTCCACATCCACACCAGAAGGGAAGAGGGCTCCTGTGGCACCCCAGAAGCTGGGCTGGGAGTACTGGGGAGGTGGCACCAAGGACCAATCACCACAAAGTCAGACAGACACCAACTTAACTTCCCTCAAAACTTTATTGAGGGGTGCTCCGTGCTGGCAGGGAGCTCCTAAGGCTCCAGGCACCTGTTGGGCTCTGAGCCAGGCCCCAGTACTGGGGTCCAATACACCTGTTCTGGACACTCTGTGTGTCTGACCTCAGGGTTGTTTGTCCTTCCTTCGGTCTGACTCTGCTGGGTACTGCTGCTGTGCAGAAACAACCCACTTGGCCTAAGGGGGGTGGCATTTGTGCGCAGCCCAGCCACCCCTTATGCCACAGGGTGCTGCTGTGGAGGATCAGCATCCCTGTGCATTTCAGCACCATCCTCAGCACTGCACTGTCACACAGGGCCCTGTCCCAGGACACACAAGGCTGCTGCCCACCATGTGTCACACTAGTGCCTGACTCTTCCTGGCCTCCTGCTGCTCTCAAGCTCCCAGGGCCAAACCACGTCCTCAGTGCACTCCCAAGCAAGATTCCTCTGGAAAGACTAGACATGGGTCCTTCACATCTTGGAAAGGAAGAGCTTCTCTTGGGCAGTGGGAACCAACAACCCCACTTCTTTACTGCATGGGGAGCCCCAGGTTTGTCCAGGAGGGATCCCATCTACCTTCTGTGAGACCACCAGCCTTGAACACCCCAGCCATGGCTTTGCTGCCCCTAGAGGAGCCAAGCATGCCTGTCCCCTCAGGACAGGACACATGAATGTGCAGGCTGGAGGCAAGAGTCACAGTGATGGGCTGAGCCCAAGTGCAAGCTGCCCTCCAAACGCAGGCAGGGACCTGGATGTGTCACACACCTGCCCCATTACTGGGGAGCCTCTGGTGGAGGAGGTTTGGAGGGGGCTGTGCCACACAGCATCTCCAGGCCCTGCCCACAGAGCACACAGTAGTACCGCAGCTCGCCCCCGGCCTCCACCACTTCCCAGCAGTCCAGCTCGGCCAGGTCAGGCACATGGAAGAAGGTGGTGCTGAGGGGGACCAGCTCGCCTGGGCGCCGGTTCCACAGCGTCAGGCGCTGGTCCACTGAGGCAGAGAGCAGCAGGTCTGGCCGCAGCACCCGGATCCCCGTCACGTGGGCAGCATGGGCACAGGGCCTGGACACCCGCTCCAGCACCTGCAGGCAGGTCCCCACCGTGGCCTCACCCCTACCCAGGGCTACCTCCAGCAGGCAAATGTGGATGGAACCATCGTCACTGCCGCTGGCCACCAGGTACTGTCCCTTGGGTGTCTCACGGATGTGGAGGCTGTTCACACCACAGCTGTGGGCCATGATGGTGACCAGTGGGGCATCGAGGGCTGGGGAAACAGGCTCGGTCAGGAGAGCAATGCTCACCTTGGTCAGAGGGTACAGAAGAGCTGCTGGGCAGCAACACTCACCCAAGGGCTGCAGCTCTCCCTCTACTTGGTGCAGGGCATCCACCGCATCCATGATGGGGCCAGTGATGTCCCAAAAGGCAACGCTGCCATCAGTGGCTGCACTGCACAGGAGGTGTCTCCTAGAAAGGGGGTGAAGGGGGAGTCTCTGGCTGCAGCCCTGAGAGTCCCCACTGAGATCCGTGGAAGTGGCGGAACAGCCACCAGGGATTAACTTCTCCCTTCCCTCTGCCTGCTGAGCTGCCATCCCTTTAAGGACAGACATTTCTCTCCAGAGCCCATCAGTTGCATCCCAGCATTCAGGGCTCACCTCTCCCCTCCTGCCCCTGTGTGCAGGAAAGCCTCCACCTTCAGCACACTGCGCTGGTGGTAAAATGACTCTGCCACCAGCACCAACTTCCGAGCAGCCTCCAGCAGCCCAAAGATCCTGTAATGGAGCAGAGGGCAGTTGGCTGTGGGAGAATAGGAGCTCCTGGCACCACAGCCGCACTTCCCACCATACACTGCCCTATGCCCAGCTCAGAGCAGGCCACATCCACGGCAGCAGCCTCCTGTGTGGAGCGTGCTCTGCTGCCATCACCAGCTCCATTCTGCCTGTCAGGCCACATCATGGCTCCTCACCGGACTGATCCATCACTGCAGGCAGCAGCCAGGAACTTCCAGGGTGTTGGCAGCTGCTTGGTGCTGGTCCCAGGCACAACTGATAGGGACATGTACCTGCAGCAAAGACAGAACACTCACCAACACCTCCGTGGCCCCATGGAGGTGGGTGGCCCAGGAGAGCAGCCCTGAGCCTGTCCCTAACAGCAAAAGCCCCTTGAGGCCCACAGAGCACTGTACACCAGGCATCACACATGAAGCCATGCTGGCCCTGTCTGCCTCAGCTGAACCTGCAGCTGCACAGAGCAGGTATTCCAGTGGAGGCCCATGCAGTTCCCAACATCCTCCCACACTGTGATCACTACTAACACTGCCTTGGGCAGTCCCTGAGCATCACCTCGTCTCTGGGTCCATCTTGACAAGCTTGTGCCTGTTCTTCTTCTGCTCCCAGTGCTTGTCCAGCCGGTGGGAGGCCACATGGATGACCTGGCAGGCCACAGCGCTCTCAGACGCTGTGTCCCCAGCGCACAGCAGCCGGTAGCACTCAATCTGTGCTCGGCCACCTGCAGAGAAGAGCAGGGCAGACAAGCCCTCATCTCCAGGTCCCATGGCGAATGTCAACGTCCTCACACTGGAAATGTGGTCACTGAGGCGGGCGAGGGGCACAGCTGCCCGAGAGTTCTCACTGAGCACTAGGACACAGGCCGTGGTGTCCTCACTGCCGGTGACAAACACATTAACAGTGGCATGGCCGGGCACCTCCAAGGCCCCCAGGCGCCGCACGCAGGTGATCTCCCGCCCGTGCAGGGATGCCAGCAGCACTTGCTGTTCGCAGGGCTTGGCCTCACGGTGATACAGCATCACATCCCCAGACTTGATAAAGGTGAACACCTCACCCAAGGGGCTGCTGCAGTAGCTCCAGGAGCGGTGCCCGCCCCCGCAGGGGATGCAGTGGATGTTCTCACCAGTCCTGCTGCTCCACACCACGAAGTTGTCAGCGTGAAAACCCAGCACAAGCAGGTCCCCATCCGAGGTGAAGTGCAGCTCCTCAATCCACTGTAGCCCTTTGCAGGGCCTGTGCTTCTGCAGGACCTCCAGCTGCTGGTCCCGCAGGCGGAGCTGGCGGTAGACACCATCCCGGCCAGTGCTGTAAATGTAGCCTCTGTGGATGGTGACCGAGGTAACGCCTGTCTTGCCGTGGAGTCCAAAGAGCACTGACAGTGGAGACTCAAGAGGAAGAGCCCCTTTGTGCAACAAGCAAGAGGGTTCCAACTCATTGCTGAACTCCTCAACAACCGGGTCAGTGGCACCATTGACAATGCTGGTGCTTTCTGCAGCCCACCCCGAGGAGCTGCTACAAAGGAAGAGGAGGAGGGAGCCCCGGCGGTCCCCGCAGACCAGGAGCTCTTCCTGGGGCAGGAAGGCGGCACAGGTATGCCAGCGCTGCTTGCAGGGGGGCAGCAGGTACCGACCCATGAGCTGCACCCAGGGTGCCTGCCCGGGGCGGTGGGTGACGTCCAACCAGAGCATCTCCCCGTCCGGCCCGGACGCCAGAAGGGCAGCAGCAGTGTCGGGGGACAGCCCGGGGCGGGAGACCCAGCTCAGCCCGTGCACGGCCCCTTCGAACAGCCGGATCTTTGCGGCGGCCCCGGGGCGGCTCAAGGCGAAAAGGAGGAGGCGCCCGTCGCCGCCGGCCACGGCGCAGAGCGTCTCGTCCCGTCCGTGCAGCGGAGCGGCCGCCAGCACGGCCCGGGGCCCGCTGGCGGTGGGGTGCAGCACCGGCTCCCAGCGTCCCTGAGCCACCTCGAACATCTCCAGCCCGCCCGCCTCGCCTAGCGCCAGCACCCGCCGCGGCCCTACCAGCAGCACGGCTCGCGGCCGCTGCGGCGCCCCCAGAGCCGCAATCGCGGGGACCGCCTCCGCGGCCGCCCGCCGGGGCTGCCAGAGCCGGACGCCGCCGTCGTCGCCGCCCGTGGCCAGGCGGCCGCCGGCGGGGCGCAGGGCCAGGGCGCGCAGGGCCCCGCGGTGCCCACGCCGAGCCCGCTGCACGCCGCCGCCGCCGCTCCACTCCAGGCAGGCGCCGTCCTCGCCGGCGCTGACCGGGAGCGGCCCCCGCAGCACCACGGCGGCCACTCGCGCCCCGTGCCCGTAGCACACCAGCAGGCAGGCGTCGGCCCCGTTCCCGTTCCTGCCGCCCAACTCGCCCACGGCCCAGAGCCGCACGCTGCGATCTTCGGAGGCGGAGGCGAGCAGTCCCCGCGACGCCGCGTAGCAGAGCGCCAGCACGGCGCCCCGGTGCCCGCGAAGCTGACGCTGCGGGGCCGTCGCCGCCGCCGCCCGCCACACCACCACGGCCCCCGTCGCCGTGCCGGCCGCCAGCGCCAGCCGCGCCCAGCCCATCCCCGCCAGTACGGCGCAGCGCAGCGCCCCGGCCCCGCCACAGCTCGCCCGCCGCAGCCAGCGCCCGCCGCCCCGCCACTCATAGAGCGCCACGGTCCCGCCGCCCAGCGCCAGCGCCAGCCGCCTGCCCGCCGCCCACCGCGCCTCCCACACCCGTGCTCCGAGCTCGCGCGCGGCCCCGCCGCCGCACGCCGCCAGCCGCGGCCCCCCACCCGCTCCGCCGCGCCGCACCGCCAGCACTGCCAGCCAGCGACCACCGAAGACCGCTACTAGCGCCGCCGGCCCGGGCCCCGGCTCGGCCCGCAGCCCCTGCACGCTGGCCTCACGCAGCACGCTCCGCCGGCCCGCCGTCGCCGCTGGCCCGCTGCCGCTCAGCCGAAACGCCACCACCTCCGGGCCTGTACCTGCGAGACACCGCGTCAGCCGCCGCCGCGGGTCCCGCCGCCCGCCCCGCCCCGTCCCGTCCCGGTGCCAGCGCTCACCCGCCAGCAGCACGTCCCCCGCGAACTCCAGAGCTGTCACCGGCGCCACCAGCGCCACCGACTCCATCTTAGCCGCACGAGCCCCGCCGCCGCTCCCCCTCAGTGCTCATTGGCTGAGTCCCACGTGGCACCGCCCCGCCCCCGCCCATTGGCCAGCCCCGCCGCCCCGCCCCCAGAGCACGCGCAGGCGGCGCCCGTGTCTTCACGCTTTATTGGCGCGCGACGCGGCCCCGCCCCCCCGCGCAGCGCGGGAAACGGTCACGTGCGCGCGGCAGCACCCCCGGCACTAGAGCTCCAGGTGCACCCCGCTGTACGCCTTGTCCACTGTCCACTCGCCCGGGGCTCCGGCCCCGGCCCCCGCCTCAGCCCCCGCAAAGCGCTCCATCTCCTGCTGGAACTGCTGCTGCCGCCGGCGGTTGGGGTCCACGTTGATCCAGTTGTTGGCGATCCATTTGGTGCCTTGGGTGACCAGGCAGCCCCCGTGCAGAGCGAAGTCGTCCAGCTCCCCCACCCAGCCTGCAGAGCAGAGCCTTGTTAGACGGTGGCAAGGAGGGCAGGCACAGCTGGGACCGCACAGGGACACATGACCAGTGAACACCAACGCCATCTCTCCTGCCTGCACTGCCTGCTTGGATTTGAGCTCAGATACATCTTACAGGAGTTACTTTTCCTGGCACCCCTCCATCTTAGTGCCGTCTCACCCTAGCACCTACAAGGAGTTCATCAGGGCAGTCTCCCCGAGTGCAAAATGCCCACTGCCTCCATCTCTCCACTCAGCACAATTGGCTCTCACAATCCAGATCACAGTGCCTGTTTTTCTCTGCTCTTTTGGAAAAAGGAAGGCTGCATGGAAGAAATGGGTGCTGCCACTAGAAGGCCTGTGGAACCAGAGGCTTGCAGCCATTTTAGAGATTGCATTTCAGTAGTTATACGTGACCTGTTTACAATGATCCTATCATTTTCTGTGGCAGACTTGCATCAGCAGTCACTTTCCATTTAGGAACAAATTGCTCATAAAAACAACAGGGCTCTTCTCACAGGAGAGTGATTGTCTTGATATTATCTCCCAACAGCCCAAACACTGGTCTTGTGACCTCCTCTGTGGATTTTCTAGAGATGGAAACATGGGCTGCTCTCAGGGACGCTACACTCCCTCCTCCCACCACAGCTCAAAATCTGCCATGGAAACCCTCTGGAGCCATACCCACCAGCAGCCTTAAAGATTCATGTCAATTCCCAGCCTGTAAGGGAAAACCGCACTACGCTTCGTGACAAAAACAGCCCCAAGGACACATCATGGGGCTGCGGCTGAGCTACAAAGCAGGCACTGGCCCCAAGCATGGCATGGGGTGGCCCATGTGTCCCCATGCTGCAGAGCTGATGGCCATGCCTTTGTCTACCTCCCCTCCCCACCCCTTTGGGCAACACCACATCAGTGACACATTTTGAATTGCAGACCAAGTTCCAGCAGGAGTTTCAGCTCGCACAGCGGGATGGAAGGCAGCTGGTGATGGCGAGTGCAGCCAAGGTCTTTGTTTGCTAGCTAGTCCTGTCCCCCAAAGACATCAGGAGCCACTGACCTACTGCCTGTAAACAAAGGCCTTTCAGAGCCAGGAAGCTCCTACCCAGCTGGTGACAAGAAGACTCTACAGTTCCCACTAGCAGGCAGCTACCACCCTTTTTCTGGCTGTTCTTTGAGCTCCCAGCTGCAGCAGGATGATGGCTGTCACCTACTGCAGTCCTACCCCTCCCAAGAGCCCAGTTTTGAAGTGAACCTGTACCTTCTCCATCTGACAGGTAGTTGTACCAGAAGACAGCAGTGCCTTGCTGAGGTTTCACCCGCAAATTGCCCTTGTCACAGTTTTTCCGAGTATCTCGCAGGTCAATGTCGTTCTGGATCAAAGACTGGAGAGAAACCATAGGGAAGATGTCACAAACAGGGCTGGAACAAGGCACACGTACCGGGTTGCCCCTGCTGCTCACCCTTGCCTGAGTACCCCACAGGATGGCTTAAGGTTGATGCAGGGGCTTTCATAACCCACCTGGAGCAGCCAGTTTCAGGCCCCTGGAGGTTCATAACCTTTTTCTGACCAGTCGCCATTTCTTAACACGTTGCCTGACACCTCACAACTCTGAGCAGGGAGAGCTGAGCTGTCAAAGCCCCACACCTCCTCCCCTGTCCTCAGGGGAAAAAGACTGTAAGTGGAGCATGGTTTCCCCAATGCTCTAGCCACAAATGCTAATGCACACCAAACTCACACACCAAACCCCTTCTGCAGCCACAATGAATAAAGACATTCAAAGAGGGACTCAGAATCCCCAGGGGTAACATGTAGGTGAGGTTCATTTACCATCTCTTCGTACGTCCTGTTATCAGCGATAGGAAAGACTGTTTCACCTCCCCCAGTCACATTGTTCAGGTAGAACAGCACGGTCACATACCTGCAAGACAGAGGCTGTCAGGAGACACCTGGAGCAGGAGGAGATACACAGGGGCTGTCCATGCCCTGCCCCTCTACCATAAATACAGTGGTTCCTCCAAGACGTCACATGGCACATGATTTACACCATCAGCTTTTCTCAAAGAGTAACACAAGGATAACAAAAAAAATCCCTCCACAGAGCAGTGGGGATGGCCCACCCACTCTGCCTTCCTTGTGTGGACCCACAGGATTAGCCCACCTCTTTAAAACCCCTTCATGCCAGTGCTGTCCTGAGCTGGTCTGTGAGCCCACAACCTGAGCATTGAGTCCCAGGCGAGATGAGGTGAGGCAAAATGGCTCTTCACAGCCCTTGTCTAACGTATTCAGGGCAGAGCTTACCGGCAGGAGGTCTCAAAGGGAGCGCTTTCATTGGCGACGAGCTTTGTGTGGCTGCAGGCAGTCTCAGGGAACACGGGGCCACTGTCCATGTGGGCGTGGTAGTGCCCTCCTTGGTCGTACCGCACAACCTGGAGGGGCTCGCTGTGCTCCACGATCTCGGGGGGCAAGCGAGTCAGGCGCATTACCCTGGGGAAAGGCAGAGCAGGTGAGTGGAAAGCCACCCTCACCCTAGTCAGCCACTACTCCCAAGCAGTGAATCAGTCCAGAGAAAGAGAATCCCCTTCCCCAAAAGACCGGAGAGACGGATGGGCTGCAGTGAGCATGCCAGAAACAACCAGGTCCTTACAGAGCTGTTGGACCATCAGCATCGGCTCAGAAAGCCCTCACCAAGGTTAATGAAAAAACAAAACCCAAGGAAGCATCTCTAGCAGGACTGCTCTCAGGAAGACTTTGCTTGCTAAGCAAGATCCCTTCCGTGCGTGTCCCTGGAGCCTTCATGTGCCATCTCATCACTTCTCTGGACTCCTGCACACCACCTACAGACCTCAGGGACAGTTAGCAAAGCACAGGGCCCCTGCTGAGAGTGAACGAGAGACTAGCTCTAGGAATAGTCTTGTCACCTAACTCACCTTTCCCTGTTGCTTTTTCAGCAGCCTCCCCCAGGGCAGAGGGGCACTGGAAGTGATCAAGGAGACCGGAGCCCTCCTGCTCTGGGATTTTTCCACTGCTACATCTGAGATCATCCCCAAGGCAAGCAGGTACGTCTCGAGACCTGCCAAAGAACACTCAGAGCTCTGAGAATCCGGACCGGTGAAGCCCATGGGGCAGGTGCAAGGAGAATGAGGCACCCGGGCAGGATGGCAAAGCCCCTGCAGGCTCTGCCTGGTCCCAGGGAGGACTAAAAGCCTCCTGCAGTGCTGTGCCTTCATATCCTCCTGACAGTGACCAACTGAAGAGCGTACAAGCGGAATGCTGATGCCTGTGTGTGCTGGCAAGCTGGCACAGAGAAGGTGGCAGCCACGGTCTGCTCTAATCAAGGCAATATGTGACCCCATTTTCCCACTGGAATGCACTGAAGGAGTGGCCAACAGCTGTTTTTCAGGCCTCGGGACAGATTTTACCCACCCATGTTCTGGGTGAGGACCAGCATCACAAGAAGTGAGTCTCCAGCCAATTATCTGAAACTCACCACAACTGCACGATTTGGCCTTCATGTTGGGCTTCAGCTCTTCCCAGTACCAAATCTGAGATGAAGGGAAGGGAAAGAGGTTCTCCCATCTGCCATGAGCTGCCCTACAGTATGTGTACTCAGAGGATTAAACTAACTTGACTAATTTAAGGTGAAGTCGTGCTTTTTAAAAAGTCAGCTCTGAACAGCAAAGACAGATTTCAGTGAAATGCATGAGTAACTAAAGCAAATGACAGTAACTGCTGGCACCCGGACAGCATTGGAAATGGGCAGTTTCTCCCAGTAAGCTCAGTTACTAATTGGAATGAATGATTTCATATACTGCCAAATCTTCCTGGTTTTATAGGGCTGTTCCCAAAAGTGAATGGAGATGCTGAAAGGCTTGATTTTTCTTTTTCCCCTTCCATAGGACAATACAAATTCTTGTTCTAATGAAAACCTCCTCTCTCCATTTTGTGTTTGTGTTCATTGCTCTTTACACTTCAAAGACTTTTCACACAATTAGGATGTGTGAATATTAGCAAGTCTGCCACTGCCTCTCCCAGCACACAGGTGATGCTTGTGCCTACCCAAACCCAACCTCCCCTCAGCTGCCTGGCCCTTACCTTTGCCGAATGGCTCTCATGACCTGGTGTGCCCCCTCGCCCTGGTACAGCCAGGTGTGCTGGCTGTTGCGCACCAAGTCACTCATCTTCACTTTCTGGCTTCCCATGTACTTGTGGAAATCACGGATATTCAACTGCTTGAACTCCTCCAAACTTAGCACACCTATGGGAACACAGGAAAAGCCACCTGACTCTGGTGCAGGTAATAGTTCTTGTGTCCTGTACTTGGAGAAACACCAACGGAGGGCACTGCAGAAACTGCCTTCCTCACACAGACCCCAGTCAGGGTCCACTGTGTCCACCACAGGCTGCACCCCTTCTGCCCATGATCATGGGCTCCAGCAATGCTCTCGCCTGCAGCAGAGGACACAGAGCAACCTGCCAAAGTGCATTGTGCAGAGTCATAATTGGGACAGGCAAAACACCATTTTAAACTTTAAAAAGCTCCTGAAAGGAACAAATCAATACATCAAAAGAGAGAAACAGACACTACAGTTCTGATATATACAAGAAAGTCTGTGCCACCCAATGTCTTCAGCCTTATTACTCAGATATTTAAATTAACATGTTTAAAGACAGAGAGGGAGCTCAGACCACATTTTTTATATGACCTTGCAGGGTAATTAAAAAGCCAAACCCAAAACAAGCAATACGTTCTCCTGCATTTGTGTAATTGCAAAACATAAATAAGAAATACATGACAGTATGGTCTTGCGTAAGTAGGAATAACAGAAAAGCAAGAGATATAAAGCAGTTTCTCCTAAAACAGGTATTTCTTGTTTACATTCAGCTGGAATCAGTAAGGGGTGGACTCTTGCCTTTGTCTGCTTCAGGAAAATCCTCACATTTGTTGTTTCCCCTTTCTGGAGAAGGGAAGCCTTGCACAGGTCCCTGATACCAGCATGCAGTGCACGGCCAAGGGCTGCCCAGCACACACCATGGGCTGGGAGAGGAGCTCACTCAGGCAGCAAACCCAGTGCTGCTGGGTGCCAGCTCTGCTCCCTGGGCACCAGCACCCCCTGGCAGGAGGAAGGGTCAGCCAAGGACAGTTCCTCAGGTGCCATGTCCTCAGGTCATGACCAAATGATCCACTGTTATTATTCCTAGTGTCTCTCTGTCCCCACTTCCCCTTACTCCTCACGGTCTTTGATGACGCAGTGCCACATCCAGGTTGTGACCTGGTCTCTCAGTGTCATGTACCAATCTAACAACAGAGGGAAGCAGCCTTCTGGAAGCAAGGTCCTGCCAATAGCCCTTTAACAGGACCTTTCATTTGTTAATGTCCAGAATGGTGGAAAAGCCACTGAGGACTCAGTCATAGCCCTGCCAAGAATGCCACCAGCCTGGAGGAGAGTGGCACAGGGCGCCCTCCGGATATTTATGCATTCACACTGCTACTGCTTCAACTCCAAAGCAGCTCCTCCTGGGCAGCTCTCAATGCCAGGTCACTGGAAGAGAGTGTGTAAAGCCTGTGCATTCACTTAATTTGATTAGGAAATGAAGTGTTGCTTAATTGAGGCCACTCTAATTAGAGCAGCAGAGGTTAGAGTGTATGTCCGGACCAGCGGGAGCCCTTGGGGGACCGGGGGCAGGAGGGGCAGAAGTGGCCTCATGGAATACAGAGAGGTTGCAGTGGCAGAGATGGGGGTCAGCACCAAAGGCAGACCAAGATCACGCCCACCTCCACTTATTCCACACTCCCCTCCCAGTGACAAGAGCCTCTTGGCCTGCTGCAAAAGTCTCCCTGAAAACGGGGGGGGCATGCAATGTGTGTTAGAATATCTTTATACCAGGTAACAAGAGCTCTGCAGTCAGAACCTGAGTGGTCTCTCTGACCAAGAGAGCAGAAGCACAGGCCTAAGATCCTGTTACAGCAGGGCACAAACCAAGGCAGGCTGGACAGGGGAGAAGGAGTGCAGAGCTGTGGTCTGGTCCTGCTCCAGCAAGATCCAAGTCCAGGCAGTGGGACCAGTTCGCCGCTAGAGTGGTGATGCAGGGGCAGGAGTGCTGCAGTAAGAGGGTTACCCTGCATCTACTTCCCTGAGAAGGTGTCTAGGGCAGTGCTACTTCCCTTCAAAGAATTCAGCTAGAGAAAAAGGCCTGGGCAGGGACACAGCTCTTGCTCTCCCCCACA
The DNA here is from genome assembly GCA_034509425.1 of Eopsaltria australis. Taxonomy (NCBI): domain Eukaryota; kingdom Metazoa; phylum Chordata; class Aves; order Passeriformes; family Petroicidae; genus Eopsaltria; species Eopsaltria australis. Next base: position 1,724,940 of record JAVTVJ010000180.1, read on the forward strand.
TGGCTGTGCAAGTTGTCCAAGGTGCTGAGGGTGAAGGGATTCCCACGGAGCTGCTCTTACCATTGCCATCAGGATCAGCTTTGACTGCTGTGTACATCTCCCGGATGTTTTCAGGGGTCATCCACCTGCCGTTCCCAAGTCGGGTATGGGTCAACACCTGAAATTCATAAATGGATCAAAAAAAACCCAATGGTTTCTTGCAGTCCTGAGACCCCCCAGATTGCCTGCATGAGGCCTAGCAGGATCTTCTCCACAGCATATCAGCCAGACAGGCATCAGCACATCTCTGCAGAAAGACGATTGCAGTGAGAATCATCTGGCAGCCACACACAGAGTGTGGCTGATGAGTGCTGTTATTTCCAGTTTAGATCGTGGCAGATGACTGCTAGGACTTGGTTAATCAGCCCTGAGGTGAAGAGAGCACAGCTTTCTCTTGAAGAGAAGGTAAAGCTATTGATGATAAAAGTGAATGCTTTTACTTGTCCAAGGCAAGGGCTTGGAACAAAACTCTTCCTTTCAACATGTACAGAGAGATGCAGAAGCCTGAACAGCTCTCAGCAGGCTCTGACCTTCAGAGAAAGGAGCCTTGCCCTGGGTTGTCACTGGCACAGCTTCCCACACTCCACAGCACTCATGGTGCACAGGATGGTTCAGACTCTCAGCTCCACCTGAAATGGGAGCCTGAGGAGGGACACACTTGACCTGTCAGTACTTGTCCTGATGCACTCTGCCATGCAGGGCAAGGGTGCTGAAGAGCTGTGGACAAGGTGCTCATTATCCCCCTCGGCTCATCAATAGGGGTGGCTTTGCTGGGGCTTGTGAATTCACATAGTAAGTTCTCCACAGGCTGCACAAAGCAGGGCCTACGTGACAAACTCACTTCCCAAACTCACACAGCAAGAGGCAACCCACAGCACAGGAACATTTTATCCAGCATATTCAAAACACACATATCCTGCCAAGCACTGTTGCTGCCTCCCAAAAGCATGACAACTGCTGCACATTGCCCCACAAACTTCCATTTGGAAGGCCAGCACAAATTCTGAGGCATAAAATCAAGCAAATTGTGATCAGTATATCCCAGGGTCCAGTCCCAGCCAAGCACATGAGTAACCAAGAGAGCATCTGATGAGGGGATGTGCCAGAGGGTCCCCAGCAAACCTCCCCCAGTCTGTCCCACACTCTACCTCTTTGAGCTGCAGCTGCCCATCCTGATTGTGATCCAGCAGATTGAAAATGTCCATCTGGCTGATTTCGATCATTTCCATGGCTTCCTCATAGTCCTCCGTTGGTAGGATCTGACTCTTCTGCAGCCCCTTCAGCTTTGCCAGATGGACAATGAGCTTGCACTCCTCCTCTGTCAGGAAGTCAGGGATTTCTGTAGCAAAAGTGTGAGCAGCAACAGAGACTAAGGAGCTGTTACAGTGGGATCCTATGCTGGTGGCAGGAGACTCAGGAAAAAAACCAAAAGAGGTAGGGGGGAAATTTAGGAGCTGTCTAAGTTTGGGACATGCAAAAACATCCACCCTTCTACCAGAAGGGCTCTCAAAGAGCCTACACCACACACCTGAGCTGCTGGAGGCAGGTATTTTTATAGCAGCTGTTCCTGAACATTTGGATCCTGGGGTCAAGCCCTTAAACTCTCTCACAGACACCACAATGGACAAAGGAGTGAACAAACACCTGCATATCACTGCCTATTACCATTTCAAAGGTGCCAGGTGGATCACAGTCTGGGAACTGCTGCTTTACCGGAAGGGAGGCCAGAAATCTTTACAGTGGGCAGTGGTGATGGCCAGGGTTTCAGACTTCCTTGCTCTCATGTGGAGAGGATGGCACTTTGCACAAAACCAAATCCCTTTCAGGGGAGCATGGCACAGTGCTCTACTATGAAACTCAAACAGAAAGGAGAAAAATTCTAACTTACTCCCACTCATTCTCTTGATCCCCCACTAAAAATGGTCTTCAAATGCAGTATTAAAGAGGAAGATACTGGACATGGAGGATGCCAGGCTCCACACTCAGGTATCTCCAGCTTTCCTTTGCAGCACAAACCCAGCAGCAAGCAGACAATTCCACAATCCCAAGCAAATTAAAGTGCAGAGAAATCCACTGATGACCGTGAGGTTAGGAGATTTTTAGCTGCATGGTACACTGGGCATGCACTTGGAAAGCACTGGCAAGGTCCCATTCCAGAGCACAGTTAGACTGTGGCCCAGGAGGTTGAGAGGATCCTCCTGGCTGGTGTCTGTCACAGCTAGGGTGACCTTGTTACCAGCTGCTGAGACTTTTGAAAAGGGAAAGAAAAACCACCAATGCAGGACAGGTTAAGTGCTCCTAGATCCAAGGTCCTGCTCTCCAAATTGCAGCTCCCTAGAGCTCCTGCAGGTATGTGCCAAGGACACATTATAGATCAACTACAGCAGCAATCCTCAAATGGAGAGAAAAAATTAATTACTTTCATGACCTGAAATCAACCCTATCGGCTCAAGCTGTCAATAAGCAGTTGGCTTCCTGCTAAGCACAGAGCAGAACTAGCCCTGTAGAAAATGAGCTGTTCCTGGGAAGCCCCAGGAACACAATGCAGCCAGCTGTATCCGTAACACGCTCCAAGGAAACAATTTCTGCCACAGGCAGCACAGGGTCCTTGTGCCAGAGGATGCTTCAGAGCAGGAGTTTCTACTGATCAGTTTGAACCTCACGGCACAGCACCAGGTCCAAATGAACTGTGTGCACTAGCAACCAACGCCCCCAGTATTTCCAGTTCCCCAAACTGGTCTACAATAATGATGGCTTATGGAATCTTAATTACATGCTGAAGGAAGGACAATCCCACTCTTCAGTGGTAGTAACGGGATTGCAGAACGAAGTAGGAATTCTGTTAACTGGAAAGTGTGTGCTCATGCAGGTTGTAAGGTGAGGGGATTTCCAGCTGAGTGCTGCCAATCCCGTCTGCAAACAACCTGGCTCCAAAGCTGCAAATTAGTTCCTCTCTGCCCTCAGCTCTCTTAAACAGTTAACTTGTGGCTGTGAGACCATCCTATCTCCCTGCCTGCTCAACAATAGATCCAGCTAAACAAATGCCTCCTAATTGACTTTAAGCAACACTTGATTGCTTTTACAAAAAACAAAAGAGAGGAAAACATTAGGGTTTATGAAATAATGACTAATCCTGGAGCAAGAGAAAGGGGATGGGTTGGAGCACTGGTGTCAAACGGAGATTCAATCTTGGCTGAAAGAGCCCCAAGACACATGGGCCAAGTCATTCATCCCTCCCCAACTGCCCTCATTTCCACACCTGCTGATCTAAGCCAAACCCCTGCTAAAATACAAACAATCGGGGCCGCTGGCAAATGAAAATTGGAGCATTGTCTTCCCCATGAGGGCTCTGAAAGGGCCGCACTTAATGAGGATGGATTGACAAAGAGGTGGCTCATAGGCTATAAAAGGCATCCCACAGTCAGGAGCAGCTCAGTCTGGGGTGTGCTGTCGGTTCACTCACTTCAAGCATGGCCATGTCCCCCCGCAGGCACTCCTTGAGGTTGGGTGGCCCGTGGCTGCTGGGTCTCCTGGCACGCCTACTGCTCTGGGGCTCTCCAGGCACCTGGGCAAGCTACCTGAGGAGATCCTCCAGCTGCATGCCCATCCCACAGCGCATGGCCTTGTGCTACGATATTGGCTACTCTGAGATGAGGATTCCCAACCTGCTGGAGCATGAGACCATGACAGAAGTCATCCAGCAGTCTTCCAGCTGGCTGCCCTTGCTGGCCAGGGAGTGCCACCCAGACGCTAGGATTTTCCTCTGCTCCCTCTTTGCACCGATCTGCTTGGACAGGTAAGATGCTTTTACGAGTTATTTCAGCTGTAACAGTTAACTCCCCTCAGGAGCACAACTACATGTGCCTCCCGAGAGAAAATGCATTCAGTGTGATCCCTGCAGTCCCCAAGAAGCAGTGCTGCTGCTCTCGGAAAGGGACAATTGGATTACTCAGCAGGGAACATCCCTCTGAAAGCGAAACATGAGCATTTCATATCCCAGGAGCAGAAATATGTTCCTTCCTTGGGATTCTTCTGCTCTCTCACCCCAGGCACTGCTGCCACATGCTCTGGCCACCCCTTCACACACTGAGTAGCTGCTGGCACACACCAGCTTCACCTCCCACCTCCCGTGCAGCCCCTCACCCCAGCTCCTGCCCCGAACACATGGTTTCTCAGTTTCCCAACTGCTTCCCAACAGTTTCAGCAGCAGAAAGAAATCCCCAGTTTTGAGGTGCAGTTCTCAAAGTACAGAGCTGCTAAGGAAATTCGGTGCATAATCAGGCACCTGTAAAGATAAGCAATCTGCACAACTAGAGAAGATTCCTAAGGAGGTAAAGGACTTTTGGCAGCTCCCTTGTATTGAACAGCCTCATCCCTCCTGTCCTCAGAAATTCCTTGCTTGCTTCCTGGACATGAATGTTCAAAAAAAAAAATCAAAGATCCCAAAATTGCCTGCTAACCCTTCAACATAGCCCTGTGTAGCAGCAGTGGTGCCAGGGTTCAACCCTCAGTCTCCTGCAGGCACACAGAGGCACTGAATATCCATCCCCTCCCCAGGCTCATCTACCCCTGCCGCAGCCTCTGCGAAGCCGTCAAGAGAAGCTGCGCGCCCGTCATGGCTTGTTACGGCTACCCCTGGCCCGAAATCCTGAACTGCAACAAGTTCCCTGCAGATCATGAACTGTGCATTGCAGCAGTCTCCATGGATGAAAATTCCTCAAGCAGGAGATGTAAGAGTTTTTTTCTTCTTGTATTTTCTCATATGTAACACTGAAAGCTCAAAAGGATGATCCTATGACTTGCTTCCATTCTGCATATTTCTGGGTTTAAGTTGTATTTAAAAAAAAAAAAAATTACAAATTCTAGTTTTGTTCTCTCTGGGAACTGTGTTTAGAAAATTAGCATAACATTGACTGTGGCTTGTTCCTCTCTCTGCTGTATTCATTAGCTCCCTGGGTGCCATCACACCCTGCAGGGTTTGGGGCAGGGGGAATGAAAGGCTGCAAAGCCTCCGGCCCAGGCACAGTGGGTGAGCTCATGGAGTGCAGACTCCCAGCAGCGAGATGTACTTCCACTGGAGCTAAGGAGCTGCAGCCCTGATCTTTCAGCTGTGTCTAGGGCTTAAAAACATGCAAAAAGAAATGTTTTGCAAGCCTTCTCTCTAAACATTAGAAACACCATGAAGGGACATGAGCCTCTGCAGACATGAGTTACACCGGAAAAAAGTCTGTCTGAAGGACTCAATTAACACCCAGATACTGATGAACACCGGGGGAGATTCAAGAGCAGTTAAGGGGAGAACAGACATTTCAACAACATCATTTCAGCATCACTGGATGGAGTCTGGCCATACCACTGTTTTTGCTGTTTCATCTAAATTAGGAGATCTTCATTAAGCATTTTCACTGCTGCTTTAACATGCAGCAACACACACAAGCCTGAACAAAGCACGACAAGCAGCGTCTGCCCCAGTCACAGGAAGGAGAGTCTAACATTTCCCACCCTGCCTGTCTGAGGTAACTCTCAACGGCCTGGGTAGCTCAGGAAGAAGCACCACTAAGAAACAGCCAGCCACCACTTGCAGATCTCAAAATTTCATTGTGCCTTTTCCATTGAAGAGAGACAGGGGTGTTACAACCTAACTTCTGTTGCAGCAGTGCCCCGAGCCAGCTGCAAGGACTGTGAGCTTGAAGAGGCCAGCACTGCCAGGGAGATCCTGGAAAGCTTCTGTGCCAATGATTTTGGTGAGTACCCTCCTTTTCCTCTCAATTGCTGCCATTCCCTCCAGCAGCCAAGCAGTGGCATAGACAAAAAATAGTTTTGCCATAACATACTGACTTAGAGAAACTGCAGCTTTTACAGCAGATTCCAGGGATTTTCAGTTTCCACCTTAGCTGTGAGGTAGCAGGAGGACCCAGCTCCTGGCAGCACTGGAAGTTAACACCCAGTTTATTTCTGTGGGCTCTGATCTGGTTTTGGTCTGTGACTGCTAAAAACAAACAGTACTCTGGTTTTCCCTTGCAGACAAACATTTCAATCAATGCCAGAAGAATCTTTAGCGAACTCCACACCAGCTATTTCAAACTTTAATATTGTTGTTCTAGTATTGTGACTCTCCCTCTCCTACAAGCAAGCAGCAGCACTGGCTCTGCTCAATCAGCTGGCAGGAAGTTTTAAAGATACTGTCCTGAATTCAGGCACACGTATAGAAAAATAAAGATATTTTTCAAGAAAAAAAAGAAGGTTATGAATCCTGAGCAGCAGTCAGTCATGTCACTTCCTGAAATCCCTGCTCAGAGAAAAGTAACTTGCACAAGACCAGGACTTAGATGCGTCTGCTTGCTTGTGCCCATGATTCCTCCAGGGTTTCTGCAGTGGCACTGATATATCTTTGCCACTCTTAGGAGGGAAATGGATTGAGAAGGAAAAAGAGGTCGTTTCTCCCACGTAACAAGGGGAAATGGCTTCAAGTTGCAATGGAGAGGTTCAGATTGGGTAATAGGAAAAATTTCTTCACCAAAAGAATTATCAAGCACTGGAACAGGCTACCCAGGGAAGGGCTTGAGTCACCATCCCTGAAGGTATTTGAAAGACATGTAGATGTGGCACTTGAGGACACGGTTTAGTGGTGAACTGGGCAGTGCTGAGTCAGTGGTTGAACTTGATCTTCGAGGTGTTTTTCAACCTAAATAATTCTGTGATTCTAAGAACAGTGTTCAGTATTGGAAACTAACCTCAAATGAGAACTTTTATAAGTTGCTATTACAAAAGCTTGGACAGATACCTCCTCACATTACAGAGACAGCATAGAAGCTTTGGGCTGGCTTTTTGTGTTGAAGTAGGTGAGAGCTATGAAGAGTAAACAGAACTCACAGCTCTTTTTCCAACCCCTGCAGCAGTGAAAATTCGAATCCTGAGGAAGAACACCACCACCACCACCATCTCGGACTTTGACCTGGACCCCTCCAAGGTGGAAGTGCTGAAGCATGGCCCACTCCTCAGAACTGAAATCCCTGCCAGGCTCCAGCAATGGCTGGACATAGATGCCACCTGTGCCCACAACATCATGCGAGGCACTCACGCAGGGGTCTTCGTTGTAAGTGGTGAGGTACAGAGTGACAAAGTGGTGGTGAACAAGGCCTATGCCTGGCAGAAGAGGAACAGGAACCTGCACCAGGCAGTACGGAGGTGGAAACATCACCGCTGCCCTGAACAGATGGGATGGAAGGTCTGAAAAATCTCAATTCCAGCAATAAGAAACTGCTCCCTTCCCTATGGCTAGAAAACTCCTTTCCCTGGCAGGTGGTATTTTGGAGATGTACAGTCATATTTCTAGGTGATTTGAAGCAGTCATAGTGCACAGATAGGGCTTCACTACAGATCCCTGTTTTACCAAGACAGAGCTTAAGGATGCAGGTTTAACGCGTTCCTCTCACAGGGCTCTGTAGATCCAGGACGTGCAATGTTCAGCTTTTTGTAGGATTCAACATCACATCAAGACTTAACTATGCAGGTGAGGACAAACTAGAAGAAACCTTTAAAAACAGTTCCTTCTAGTTCTCAATATCAGAGCTGGTATTTCAGATTCACTATTTGACCCTGAGACATTGATGCTGTCCAAGTGCCTGCTTGCTTTCTGTCCAGAGATTACATGAAAGTCTCCCTGACTGCAAAGTGATACTTTCTATGTAACAGAGCAAATACTTTAGTCTTGAACAGTCTGAGGTAAATTAACAGGGAGAGGAACCCACCCTGGCTATGCCCAGCCCCTTAAACACTGCATGCTGAACTCTGCTCTCGAGTCAGGCTGTCCCTTCAGCTTCCTGTGCTGAGACCTGATGAGCATCCACACACGCAAAAGGAAACAGCCATTCTCAAGCAGGAAAGGCACAGAGCAGATAGCTGAGGGCTTTGCATAACAGGGAAAACTATTTTTCAACATCAGAAATTCAGTGTGGATCAGAAGATTCTTGTAACTGGGGATATCACAAGGAACTTGAGAAAAGCAGAGCATGAGTGAGACATCAGCTGTTCAAAGCTCTGCTTTGGTGTGAACAGCAGGTTTACTCGGGACTGGGAGGCGAGTCCCAGCCCCAGCACAGTAGGATATTACAGTCCTGATATGGGAGCAGGGGAGAAACCTTCCACAGCTGCCTGGCCTTCCACCTGTACATAAGGAAGATAGAAAATATGGGAAAACTCAGTCTCACCAAGTTCTCTGCAGCTCACTCTCTCACTCAAGCAGGACTGTCACTCCCTGCAGGGGTACACACTGTGCTCCAGACCACAGAGCAGAAAACAGCAAATCCCCAAATGAGGAAACGAATCGGATTTTTACTGCCTAACAAAGCACTGTCCATGGAAAGTTTTCTATATTGGTTGAAACCTGCGGCTGAAATAAAAAAAACAAGGGGAAAAACCTTCGGGAGAAGTGCTTTCTGCCTTGTTGGTGATGCCTGCAGCGTTGGCCGTGCAGACAGGCAGCCTGCTGGAGACACATGGGTCTGCTGGAGACACATTGCCTCCCTGTGTTCGCAAGGCACACAACAACCCACGCTGCGGGCTCCTCCTCACACTGCTGCGGGCTGAAACGAGCACTCAGACACACACCCTGCAACTCAGCTGCACCCTGACATTTGTGCACTGATTACTTCTCTTCCCCGAGGCTCAGAAGAAAAACACAGTGAAATTTCCTATTTTTATTCCTCCTGACTGTCTTGTTTAGAAACTGCTGCCCAGTCCACAGACTCTGCTGTCAGGTGGTCCCTGCAACGGCTGTATCTTCTGACCAGACTGCGTTTGGAAAACAGAACACATAAAAGCTCTGAAGGTTGAAAAAGCTTTGTCTTATTTGTTTTCCATTAGTAGGGCTATTTGATTACTAGTGTTTCCCAACTGAAAACTGCACAGATGGTCTGACTTAGAAGCTTTACAAATGATGCCTTGTAGCCAGAGGGGGAAAAAAAATAGGGCAGGGATTTTTTCATAGCTTCATAAAATACGCTTGGGTTCCATGCAGATGTGACTTACCCACAATTAGAAAACAAACCTCAAGTTCCCCTACAGTGCCCAGCCCATGCTCTGAAGCCCAGAGAACACATTAAATCATTCATGAGTGTCTGCTGCTGTGGTCCCAGTGCAGCCTGCTCTGCTGAAAGCAGTCGACAGACCAGGCAGTTTCTTTAAACTGGCTCTTGTATGCTGCAGCACTTCATGCTAAATCCCCAGAAACTCAAGAGTCTTTGCTCAGGACCTCTGTATTTACCAAATACAACCAAGTTAACTACACTTCCACTAATTAAAACAATAGAGACGTATTCAATTAGTTTTTTTAAACCAGTTGAATTAGATTGGTACTGCTTGCATAGATAGAGAAGTCTCTGGAAGTCTTTTAAAGTCACAGCTGGCTCCTGGCAGGTTCATCCGGGAGATAAGAATTGACTTGCAACTTGCAGTTTCTAAATAAGGGACTCCTTATCGGAGGACAAAGGAGAACAGACTCGTGGCATCTCAAATGGTCAATGTCTGTCGCTGTCTGTGATGGCATCATCAGGGTGCAAAGCTTCCCTCAAAACCAATGGAGGTGCTGGAATAAGAAGCTAAAAACTGCAGGATTACTGCTGCCAGGACAAACCTGCCTTTTATCATCTTCAGCACCTTCCCTGCAGGCCAGGACCAACTGTTTCACTTCAGTGGTACTGGAAAGAGGGGGAAGAGGAAACAGGAATTTTCCTGAGTGAAAACCAGAGCAATTGCCTCAGACCGTGGTTCTGGTAAAGACAACAGTCTTGTGATGCTCTGGGGTTATCAGCTTCAGGCTGGTGTGTCTGTTTAGTGAATGTCAGACACAAATCCACTAAGAAATCCATGGTGAGATTTTCAGTGTATATGACCTATTTGGAATCAGAAAAAAACACCTCTATATTATTGAGAAAGCAACTGAAAGATCATCTATGCCGTCTTTTCAGAAACAACAGGTTTTCTCTGGCTTTGCAGTAGTAGGAACTTTGTAATGATTGATCCCTCCCCAAATTATTTAGCATATTGTCAGTGGCTTTCCAGAACAGAGTTCAATTATTGACATTTGACCAGTGACAGGAAAACATCACAGAAAGGTAAAGAAGATTTAAAAATATCTGAAAGTCAGATGTTGTGTGGTTGTGTATCAGAGAAGCCAAAAATAAACATAAATCTAGAACAGGACACAAAATGGTGGAAGATTTCAAATCTATCAATTCTCCTGTTACTCATTTCCTCAGTGCTGAAGCAACAGCACTAAATTGCTTTTTCATAATTTATTAACAAAAGTTTGGGTATCTCTTGTCCTTTCCTTATACTGAGCAGCTTCTTCAAGGTTCTTGCCAGTGATCTGCTGTCTATTCCCAGTATTATACAGAGAATCTGAAAAACCTGGAAAGGTTTATCTTCCAAATTCTTCGAAGTGGGCCATCCGGAATAAGTAACCTCCGCGAATTTTTCATCAAAATACCTTAAACCATACCACACTCTTTTCAAGGCAGCCCGAAGGAGCAGCAGCACAGGAAGGTGATGCCAACACACGGGATGTCATTTTCCCCCGAGTGGGTGTAAGACAGCGGCGGGTGTCAGACAGACGCGCACACACACACACACACCCCCCCGCTCCGCCGTCAGGGCGGAAACCTCCGGCTACCGGCGTGCCCGGGCCCGGCAGCAGCTGCCCCCGGCGGGGCCGGTACTCACCGAACAGGAGCGGCTTGAGGCTGAGGGTGCGCACGGCGTGGGCCCTGCCGGGCACCAGCTCCACCCGCTGCGTGTGGCCCACCTACGGGGAGAGCAGCGGTCAGTGGTCAGCACCCAGCGGCCCCGGCCCCGGCCCCCGGTCGCGGCCTTGCCTTGATGCCCTCGAGGCGCGGGAGGGCGCGGGCGGGCGGCGGCGGCGGCGGCGGGGGGGCGGCGGGCGGCCCGCCGGGCTCGCCGGCGCTCAGGTGCACGAAGAGCAGCAGCCCCAGGACGTTGAGGACGTAGAGGTGCGCGAAGACCATGAGGACGAGGAAGTAGGGCCGGGAGCAGACGGGCCGCGGGCGGCCCCCCGGCGGGCCGGGCAGCGGGGGCCCCTCGGCCCGCGCCTCCGCCGCCGCCATCGCCCCGGCCCGCCCGGCCCCGCGTCACCACGGCAACGGCCCGGCGGGCGCTGCGTCAGCGCGGGGCGGGGACAGCGGCCGCGGGCGGGGACAGCGGCACCAGCCCCCCCGCCCCTGCCCGTCCCACCGCTAAGAAGAGCCAGGACACCGCCCAAGTTAGAAAGTCACAATTTATTTCAAATAAAGCACGGGCACACCTCTGGCAACCGTCTCCCGGGCGGTTTCCGCCGCCCCCTGCCCCTCTCTGGTGCCTGCGAAGAAAAGCGACGGGTGGGAGCAGTCCTGTGCCCTCCCACACACCTCAAAGCTGTCCCACAACCCCAACCAGACCGGGGCTGAGAAAGGAATTCCCAGAACAAGTGCCTCATTTAAAAATAAAGTTCTATTTTTCACCTGCTTAAAAAGTCTAAAATTTAGAGTGCAAGACTATAGTACAGAAACCTCCTGCTGCCCCATCTGCGGGCAGGCACAGTGACTTCGCTGCCCAGGGCAGCAGTCATGCAGTTTATGGTGTCAGTAGAAAACGTTTTGTTACAGTCTGGGAAGCCTGAGGACGAATAGAGATGAGGCAGCCAATGCACTAACTCAAGCGAAGCCCAAATAAAAGATTACCAGATGCAAGGATGGAGAGGTGTCGGGCTGGCGCAGGAGCTGGAAACAAGTGCAAAAAAGAAAAAAGAGAGCAAACATTCCACGTCTGTAGCAGTAACGCATCAAAGGGAAATTTGTACCTCAGAATTAATGGCTGTGGAGCCAATTTTGTACTACCTACATCCATGTAACCTTACTAACTCAAAGAGGGCCGGGTACTTTAATTAGAGGGGGGAAAATGGCCTTTTCTTTTGGTGTTGAGAACCCCCATTTCCTTCCTGTCACCTGCCTTCTGAGCAGTGTCATTCACTTTAGAGCCAGCAGCCCCTCTGCCCTGCACATTTCATCTTCAAGTCCATGACTTTCTGTACAACACCAATACAGGAGTGGTCCTGCCTGGGTCCCAGAGCATGGCAATAGAATCTGTGGATGCAACCCAGGACTTTCACCACTTTCAGAAAGGGTGTTTTGCTTAAAAATAAATGGAACTGTTGACAAAGCTCTAGTCTCAGAAAATTTGAAAGAATTAGTGAGTGCACTGTGCAATCCTTATTATTGTTCCTCAGCCAAGCATCTCAGCAGACTGTTCAGTAAGCCTGGCCACAGCTGTATGTGCCTTGTCCACAAACAAGGATTCATAGCAAAATATTTTGTGGGGGCATAGAAGAGGGAGGAAGGGAGGGAGGGAAGGAAAGAGACAAAACCTCATTCTCATTTAGCTCACGGCTGGACCATTATGTAACAGAAGTGAAAATTCTTTGGGATTAAGAAACTCCACATACCTGTTCTGCAAAGGGATTAGGTGTTAAGATAGTTATATTTAGACAACAAGAACACCAGCTTTTATCCTAATCAGTACTTTGCACATTACATTTTTATAGAACAGTTTAAACATTGGTTCTATTCACTGCAAACTGCTGGGTCTCAGCAAACCTTCCCCCCTCCACTATCCCTTCCCATGGAAGCAGCATGCCAAGACAATCATTTGGGAAGGGGAGAGGAAGAGAGACTGACCTCTAGGATATATGATGAGGAGGGCACAGAGAGGCTGCTGCTGGGTGCAGAGTAAAGAATGAAGTCAAGAGACAGTGGCTGGAGCAAGGTCCAATCTCTCTGTGGCTCCAGCCTCGAGGGGAGCCAGAACAGGACAGAGCAGGAACATAAGGAGCCATGGCTATGGAGATCTCTTGCACAGCAAGCAGCGCTGCTCGCAGAAACCACAGAACCCTTCCCTGCCCTGCTCCCTGACTCCAGCAATCTCTTCACAAGCCTGCTCTACCCTCACAGCTGCTTCTGCTGTAATACTCACTCTACGGCCAGCAGCTCCTCGCAGTGCATTCCCTTGTTCCCTGAGGATAGATCCCACACCAGGGATGGGAAGGAGGAAGGAAAAGGCCTCTCCGTTTGAAATTTTCTGCTGTGTACAACAAGCACGGCCACAGGATTAGCTCCTATGACAGCTACTCCTTGTTTAAACTAATGCATCAGTCTTGATAAAATCTGTGAGCCCAATTACACCTGCTGCAGATACCTGGGTCACATGTCTCAGGTACATGAAAGAGGCTCCAACAGCAGAGTTAGCTTATTCTGACACGCAGGAATTTAGCACTTTTCCCCCCTCCAGTTTAATCTTTATCAAGTGACATTGCATAAGAACAATACAGGGATGCATCAAAGGCCAACACTTCCAAATTCAGCATAGAAGAGAATCCCATGAGTACCCCACAGAGGTGAAAATTTCCTCAGATCAGACTCCAGCTGCACCTTACTGGCTGCAAACAACAAGCTCCTGGTGCAAGTGACACAGATATCTGTGAAATCCTAATATGTGGCCTGCTTCCTGTAGCAAACAGGCAAGAATCAGCATTTAAGTAACCTTTCTCATGTTAACCCCTACTAAGATGAACTAGGTTTTCATATCTTTATTTTAGTGTATATTTTACATTAGAAAAGAGAATGTTAATAAAAAAGCTTCACATGCTCCTAACAATCAATTTTCTGATAAGTTCCCACCAGCATCAATACTAATATACAAATAAATTAATTTTGCTAGTTAATTTTCTGCCTGGCTTGGTGCAGGCTCTGCACTAGCAGTGCACCTGTATTCAAGTGCCCGTCCACATTGCCAACACGTGCCAGGGAGTGTGTTGTACATAATCTTTCCTCCTCATAATGTAGTGGTGTTTAGTTTTGTTTTGATGAATGAGATCTATTTTTCTCAGCCGTGCTACCCAGCAGGCACAAATAATCTTTATCAGGCTGCATGGCACTGTTATAACATGGATTCTTTCACTCTGCAAAAGCCCCAAGCCTTGATTAACAACTGTATGCTACTACTCCCTCATCACTCACTTTGGCAATACAACATCCTCCCCACAAAAACAAGTAAAGCAAAAATCTACATGGAAGACCTAAAATTCATCAAATGCAGAATCTGATTTCTCTCAATTTCTCTCAAACTCAAGGCATATCCCCCAGTGTTAACCTGGTCTGTCCCCTGCAATTCCTCTGTTTGTTTGTGTAGCTGGATTTTGCACACCTGATTTACAAGAAAAAGATGTCACGTGTGATCATACTGAATCATGGCCACTGCTGGTACTGCCAGGCCAGACACAGCAGCAGCCACCCTTAACACCAGCCACTCTCCTCATGCAATGCCAATGCTGCAATGCCCTGGTTAAAGGAGCATCAGAAAAATCTAGCTGAGATATTTTGTAACCTCCTTCAGTGACTAGGAGGATTTTTGGGTCAGAGGAAGGGAGAGGGAGAGGGGGAAAAGCCCATTAAATTTACAAGCAGATTAAGGAAAAACACTCCACTGCCAATTTATTTTTAAAAAGGGTTGTGTGTTATTCTAAGGTTTGTCTGTATAATTGTACAACCGTTGAAAATTACATAAACTGTAATTATCTAACACTATTAACAGCCATTCAGAAAAAAACTCCCTCCCCTTCTGAAACCATCAAGGGCAGGAGGGAAATGGCCCAGGAAATATGCCAATCTGAGCTCTGGCCTCTAGCCTGGCAGAAAGAGAAACAGAAAGATAAGAGAACAAACTGGACTAAGAGGTGGTGTTTGCATGTGTCTGACTTGCAAGGGGAGGGGTGGCTTTGTCCTTGGCCGTGTTCTCCCAGAGGCAGTGCCTGCTTATCCCAGTGAAGCTGCCATCACTTCACTCGCTGCTCTCACCCCTGCACTGTCACTTCCTCCTCTCTTATGTGTCATGGAAGTCTTTCAGCAGGGTCCTCCGTCTCTGCTCTGCTATGTGCATCTGATTCTCTAAGTCCTGGTAAAAAAGAAGGTACAAACTGTTAGCATACACTCCATGGAGAAGACCTCATTTTCCTTACAGAGACACTAAACTCCAGCCTGAGAAGCATCACACACTTCATGCACACTCTGGATTACAAGATCCCACATCCTCTTCCTTTCAATGTGGGCTCCCTCTGCAGTTATCTGGCATCTGCTCTGACTAAAATGCCACACACTTAAGAAACCTGCTTTTCACCAGAAGGCTGCAAGCAGTCTCCTCCAGAGCTCCGTGGGACTCGTTTCACTTAGCAGGAATCCCTGCAGCCCTCTCTCCTCTCCCACAAGGCAGTGAGCACTCTGCTTCTACATCATCTGCTAGCTAAAGGTGGTTTCTGGATCTAGTTTCTCAGAACCCTCACTTGACAGCCTTGGTGCTCCTGCAGAAGTGTTAAGCCCAACAAAAAAAATCTGGCCAACAGGCTCAAGCACGCAGAACACTCACCCCTCTGTCATAGCTGTCTGCTCGCTCCACCTTCCATGAGAGATTTTCAATTTCAGCTTCCAGCTGGGCCTGTTGGTATTCAAACTGCAAAGGGCAAAATAAGAGACATAAACAATAAACTATTTTAGTGGAGCAGTTTCATACCACACTTTACACTTGAGGAGCAGACAAATGTGTTCTGCTGGCAGAGTGGTTTGTGTCTCCTCCTTATCTACCTTCACCAAGATGGCATCAGCCCTTCTGAGCATTTCCTGTGTAAGCACTCCCCAACCTGCATCACTCAAAATTAACCCAGTCAGCCTAAAAACACAGGCACGTGACAAATATCTCCTAATTCAGCTTATTTTGCCATAAACAGGTAACAAAATGCTCTCATAAGCAGCTCTGCAGACAGAGTGGAGGGACTGTTAACCACTGCTGGGAGCAGCAACTTGTTCCACTGGCACATCTAGAAGAGAACATTGATCCACAGCCTTAGAGAACACATGATGCCATGAAGAAAGATTCTATAAGAGGTTTTACAGGACAGCTGACTCAAAGAAAAAACTCTTCACTGAATTCAAAGTTACTTTTATTACTTTTTCAGCCCATGAGATGCACCAAGACAGCAAGGAGCTTATAGCAGGAATGAAAAGCAAAGTTATACCCTAAACCAAGGAAAAGCTCTCCTCCAGCAGCTCTTCACAGGAAATATGGCCCACAGCATTGTGATAAATCTTACCAAGAAATAAATGCACACTTCCAGCCTCAAAATATTCTGGATAAATGGCTTGTTAGTGAAAGTGCAGTGAAGTCCCCTGGGAAAATAATGTAATGTATAAGAGGACAGCTGCTGGTCGACTTGAAGAGGGAAGGTGCAAACCCACCTATTTATCCTGTCCTTACCTCAAACTCAGAACTAATATTTCAGACACTGCCCAGCTCTGGGATTCAGCCCAGCATTCTGCCAGCTATACCCCAAAAAGTTACCAGCAAAAAAAAAAGCAGAACATCTTACCAGCTTCTTTCTGGGACCAGACTCCATGTAGTAGGCATATGGATATGTGTACTGCAGTGTGTAACGACACTGTCCAAGAGTGGGAGGAAGAGAGAGAGAAAAGGACAGGAGTGTCAGTCTTGGAAGTCAGCATAGTCACATTTATGCAATCACTACAGGCTAAGAGGCTACCTCCTGACAACTGGACACTTCCTGGTAGAATTTCCTACACCTTCCTTGGAAGAGCTTGTGCAGGTCTGTATATTGTGGAGTGTTACTTCACAGAGGTCACTTCCATAAGATTTTTGGTTAGCTCATGTCCTAGACCAGAGGTACTGTCCCACATAACCCCCAATCTTAAACTTCCTTCCTTACTTGGTGTGATGAATTCAGCATTCTGGTATGTATTCTCTTCTCTGTGCCAAACAAGACACAATTACCCACCTTTGCAAGTAGTTTTGCAGCATTCTGTAGGTATTGCCAATCTATCCATGTTCCCAAGTTGTTCATAACTCTTTCTTGGATTTTCTCCTGGATTCGTTGGTATGTCTGTGCCTCCAGCTGTAGGCTTTTATTGTGATTCTCCCACTGCAAGGGGTGGGGAGACAGGCAAAGGAAAAAACGGCATGAGAACAGAGTACTACTGCTGTAAAAGCACAAGCTCTAGCAAGCAGAAATTGGAGTGGGGCAGGAGTCCAGCAAGGCAAGACATGCTGTGGGAAAGAGTGGCAAGGCAGCACCTCCAGTAGCAAGTGGCGGAGGCTGTAGAAAACAGACTGACAGCAACAAGAGCAGGGAACAAACCCAGCTCCTCCGAGTGGGAATGCACTCTGGTCACACAGTGACCTTGTGTCTAACAAGGAGGAAAGTCATGGTGATTCCTCTACTTAAAGGATTTCTATAGGAAGGTCAAGAGTTTAAATTAACATTTGACATGAGCTCAGTGAACTCCAATATCCATGTGCACATCGTAAACATGGCTGTTTCCCAAAGCCTGTTGGTCTGGAGAGCCAGGAATGAAGACATTTATTTTATGACAGGACTTGGCTCATGCTGTGAAGAATAAACTCATTTTAACAGGGAAACTGAAACGCAGCAGTATTTAAACTCTACCATATTCTCTTCTGGAGATGCTGCTGTAGAGTTGCTCTGCATGGCCAGGTGCATGGAGCCTGCTGGACAGAGATGCTCTGATGGCAACTTTTAAAAATGTGATTACATGAAATTTTAGTAAAACTTTGCTACAGCCAATGGAGCTTAGAACATGGTAGAGTTTATTCAGTTTTTATCTGTATAAAGACGTACTGCAAGGAACTGAAGTTCCCCAGTCCTGAAAGGAAATGATTGGAGCAGTATCTATCTACTGCAGCAGCACTCAGCCTGCAGGTACATGGCACAGTGACACACAGGTAATACTGATTTTCTCTAGCACAAGGGAATATAGGAGTGAATACGATTTGCTTTGGGTATGACATCACTGGTTTGGATGGGACTTTCAGGGCAGGATTTTGAAAAACAACAGGGCCTGAAAATTCTGCACAGATTCTCTTTGGGCTGTTTCTTGCACGGAGATTGCTGGCAATGACCTTTGCACCAGGCAGGGAGCATTAAAAGGCTACAGCAGCTCTGGCCAAGGAGATGTCTCCTACCCTCTCAAAATAGAACAAGTACTTCTTAAGGGCCTCCCTGGCCTGTGCTTGCTGACTCTGGTTTACAATATCAGGATTCTCTTTGTACCGACTGCATTCGTAGTACTCGCTGCCGTGAGTCTTCCAGTCTCCCAGACACATCCAGCAGAAGTCTGCAGAGAACAGCAAAAAACCCACTGTGATGCACAGAAAAAACCTCTGAGAAAGAAAAGCTTCAGGAGACAGAGCCCATCTGTTTTCAGATATTTCTGCTAAGCCAAGAAACACACGCGTTTTGTATCATCTTGCAAAACAGAACTCAACAGTGAGCCAAAAATACCAGCCTGTCTTGAAGATTTTAATTGCACTGCCTCTCATTCAACTGTGGAAAGTAAATCTTGAAGTTCTGCGTCCTTGTACACCAAAACCACTGGCCAGAACTGCCCTTGTACGCTGCACACACAGTCACTCTGGGTTAGAGAAGAGGCTGCAAATCTCTTTTATGGGTTGCACCCTCCCCACCACGGGCACAGTGCCTCATGCAAACCTCTGTCTGAATAAAACACAAACAATCAGATCCAAAAGTGAACTAAGTGATGCAAAAGAAAGTCTGCCCTCAGTTGTCTCCAAGAGGGAACTACCCAGGTAACGCCACATGTCAGTGGTTTATGACACTTCGAGTTAGAAGCTGCTGAAACAGGAAGAAGGCAGAGTAAAGAGAGCAATAGTAAAGATAGCAAAACATGGCAATTTTCTGATTTCAGAGTGAGGCTGTGAGCGTTCTGTTGTGAAGGAAAAAAGATGGAGATTAAGTTGCTACAATAAGAATCCCTTCTGTGTTACTTATGATAATGAGACCAAAATCTGTATTTCTGAGTTGATCAGCCTTCTTGAGTGCTAAGTCACCAGGGCATCTTGGCACTTGCCTGTTCTCCCTTGTCACAGAGCTCCATCAAAGCACATCCAGTGCTGCTGGGAACCCCAAAGCAAAGGAAATGAGAGAGGACAGTCATCTTTAATCATCTTCCCAATAAGGTCCTGATATTACAATAGTTTCTAGTGGTACATTTAACTGAGAGGGCTGAATACAACTATCTCACTCCAAGGCAACAGAAATAAATTCTGCCATGAAAAGCTCAGTGCAGGAACAGGCTGTCATTTTGTAGGGCCACACAATGGGCCAAAGACACTCAGGCTACTAATTCCACAGGGGTGGACTGAGAAGTTCTACACCTGCTGTTACATATAACAATTCACAGCTCCTGCAGCTTCATCTGGGTTGAAGATCATTATTTCCATCACTAAGCAGAAGGACTTAAGCTGATCTGAGGAAATGGTTACATTTGACAGTATTTTCAGCTGATTACAAATACAACTACATGGAAAGCTCTCCTGTGAGATGGATTCCATTGTTAATATTCTGGAGACTTCCCTATCCAACAGACACGTCAGGGGGCAGGAGCCAAACCAGCACTGAATCAGAACGCAGCTGAGATTACAGCCAGTGGGGAAAAAAAGCTATCACACAGAAATCTGTAATTAATATCCTCTTCAGCTTTTACTAGGGGGAAAATATTTCAGCCTGTGTTCACAATTTGTCTTCATGTCACAAAAAAAGGAGAAGGGATCATCTCCACTGACAAACATTGCAGAGAAAACAGCTTCCAAACCCAACTTACCATGCTTGCATTTGGAACATTGCTGAAAAAGAAGAGACAAGAGGCACTTGGTTAGCAGAAAGTGTGGGAAAAAAATTCCACTTAGAACAAGGGAGGTTTGACGTGTTCAGGGAATTACTCACCATGTGATTGCAGCCTCCATTCTTTTCAATACAGATATTGCACTTGGGACACTGAAGAAACAGAAGCAATTGTTAGATCCAACTCTAGCAGCCTTCTGAAGAACGACAGCACTTGTGTGATTATTCCTCTCTGCCTTTTTTTTCTTTAAAATATGCATTCACACAGGAGAAATAGTCTCATATGAGAATATTAGCATTTATACCCTGCTTCCCACCAGTTCCTGACAGCTCTATTTAAAAGAAGGCAGAAAGGCAAAGTCAGGAAGTTACACTGCAGCACTGGAATGTTTGCTCAAGAAAACAAATTTACTGTTGTTACTCCTTGTAAAACTGAAGATCTTGCTGAGTTACCACACTACAGTTACCCAGGCACAGGGACACAATTAGTTCATGTGTGACAGTGTAACACAGCTGCTTTGACTACAGATAATTGTCACTATGTTCTACCTTCAGCAGCCACTAACAAATGACATCTCAGCTACCTGCAGAGTCTGCCTAACCACAGGAGAGCTGCACACCCCCACTCCACAGATACCCTGGAGTGTACAGATACATTTTTTGGGTTGCACAGGTAAAAAGACAGAAGTGAGTTTTGCTACTTTGTATAAATTTTCATGTCAGGCAAAATGTATGCCAGGACAATGCTCAATAAAATAGAATCTTATTTCTGCAAACAAGCATAGCAGAAACAATACCATCACATGCTGACACCTTCTCCAGAGAAGGAAGGGAATTTGAAATCTCTGGTCCATCCAAGTACCCCCTTTCCTAACATAACTGAAGCTTGCAACTTAATCAGCACTGCCACAATTGCCACTGGCCATGGTAGCACAAATGTAGCCAAGAACTGTTTTGAAGTCAGGACACAAAAAGCCCAAAAGACATGAAAAGTTCCAATCTCAGACTGCTAATTTAGAGAATAAAGATAGTATATTTATACAACAATTCTACAGGTAGGCTAGTGTGCACAATATGTAATACTATTTCTTTGTCTTGGGTCTAAATCTACAATAAATACTCCAGTATCTAATGTACAGACTTCAACTATGCCATTTTGCAGCCCTTGCCAAGTCACCCTCAGGTTCACAGTACTGCACAAAGTTGTTCAGGCTTAAACACCACTGGTGCCTTATTTGGTACTGACTTTGCACTTATGACACCCTCTCATTCCATTTTAAATACATCTCCACTGATCATTTCAAAGTAGCCACAATTCTTCTGCCTGTGGGAGGACAGCACACCTGGCTGTCAAAGACATTCACACCAGGTCTGGAATAAGGACCACCAGGTCATTACTGCAGGAGGGCAGCTGAGCTTCCCACACAAAGCATTCCCAAGGCATTCAGTGAGTTATATCACTGCCATAGGGACATAATTAGTTCACACATGCCAGTAGCTTCTGACAGAAGCTTCTTGGCAGTCCCTAGGGAGCTGTGAGAATTTGCAGTCTGTGAAAAGGAAGAACACAATGCTATGTGTGTATAGAATTATATCCAGCTTTTTGGGCAGGGCTAGAGGACAAGAAACAACATGCAGGTGCATGTCCTTACATCTTTAGTGTGAGCACTGATGTAGTTGGCTGTTTCAGAGTCATCCGCACACTTGGTGAGCCATTTCCGAATGGTAGCGCAGTCTGTGGGCGCGTGGTACATCTGCCGACACTTAAAGCTTAACGGGGGGAGAAAAAAAGAAAAAGACATATCAATTTCTAAGGAAATGACTCAAGAATTGAGGTTTTCCTGACCAAAATCTGGGGGGCCCAGTAAGGGATGGAAATGCTCTCGTGTATTAGTAGAGTGTGAAGACCAAAACTGAACTCCAATTCCTCCTTCTTCTTGTGTAAAAGCCAGTCAGGATGGAAGCGAACCCAGGCCTGACAAATCACGTGTCTGAGGGTTGACATGTCCCTTCCTAGAGCCCACCTATGTCTCTAACATGACTGCAGAGTTCTGGGCCAGACCAGTCACTTGCAAGTAGCCTGTTTCCAGTGGCAGATATCAGCCACCTGCGTTAGCATGACTTGACAGCCCCAAGTGAGTAAGGGCCATTTGCATGGAGATACCAGAAAGCTGGGTCTCTAAACTGGGAGTCAAATGTTTTTAATAAATTTAAAAACTCAATACCAGCAGATAGAAAGGAAGACTCAATGTTTACTACCAGAATCTATATCAATCACTGTGTCTGCAGGAAAATTTTTAATCTAGCCAAAATGTGAGAATGGTAGATTTGTAACCCCTTGGCTACTCAAGCTCTGTGTTCCCTGGTTGTCAGAACACCCAAGTTCCCAGGAGTTTAGAAAGCAAGGGGACGTCTGACCACCTGCAGAAGTCAGATCACAAGTGTCCAATTACTCAGGCTAACTCAAGTTACAAACAGCTCTAGCAAAATATTGCAGATACTTCTACACACCAAAACTGTTGGCAAGCAAAAGGAGTGGCTCTGAGGACAGCACACACTTTCCCTGTGATCTGTAACCTTCTCTGTTTCTTACCAGAAGACCTCATTGCAACGATTGCACTGCACTCGCCGGGCTTTTGGCTCTTGTACCTGTATGACCATAGGGCAATCTGCACCAGGGCACAGCTGCAGCTGGTAATGGCTCTGTGGACACACCAAGGGAGTAAGATCAGCAGTGGGTGCAGGAGAGCATTATCTGTTCAACTTTAACCACTCCTATCCTCAAAAACATACAAGGTAGTTATTTCTTATTAAGAAAGAGTGGAAAGTGTCACCAGGTCTTGGCCATCAGAGCAGATCCTCCATTTCCTAATATGGAAGAAGTTTGTTAGTTACTTACAGCTTCTGTAGAACAGGGAATTCAAATGGACAGTTATAGACTAAGTCAGCACACAAAGACATTAAAACTATTTAACTCCATTTGAGCTCTTTCCCCATCTTCTCCTTATGTCCCAGAAGCTATTCAGCTGCTCTCCTGTGGTGGCCATTCCTTCCCAAAGGGTCTCTTACTGAGAAGAGGTGACAGCACACTTTCATACTGCTTTGCTGCTTTTTGAGTGTTCCCCATCTGTTCCCAGTTACCAGAATACTCCTGCATATTTAACCTTAACAACTGCTGCTTTAATTTCAAGAAAGCTCACACAAAATGTAATTGAGCAAGCCAATTCAGCTGGGCTACCCTAAGTTGAGGGACCTATTTTTCTGAACCTAAAAATATTTATGTAAGAACAAGAAGGACTTGAATAATCAGATTGAAGTTTTGAATTCTCAGCTGCAACACTGAGAATTCTGAAGCACCAGCCAAGGAGTTAGCGGGTGACCTTACAGCAGAATTTACTTTGGCAACCTGCTAGAGCATTTTGTCAGTGAGGCTGTCCTACAGAAGCAGCCACATCATGCCTATTGAGGACAATTTTGCTGCAGTTACTGCAGTTCTAATCAAAAATGCAAGACACTTCAAAGAAAATTTCTGCAAGTCATTGGTGACTTGACCCAGGGTATTTTAAAGCTGAAAAAGTCTACTACCTCCACATAGTCCCTGAAGAGGTAGCGCCTGTATTTGTCTTTCAGCTCTTCACTAGGCAGCAATGGAAACACAAAGTCTTCTGGTGTCCGGAGTAGACAGTCCTGAGCCATGCAGGACACCCCTGAGAAGAGAAAGCAACATCTTAGCACAGTGCAGCTTATACTGAGGGGTGAATGCACAGGGAGTATTCAACACAGTTTCCCTGGTGCCATCTGTTGTTGTGGCAAGAGGGATACAACTGTGAAACAAATCAGGGCTGCTGAAAAGCTGAAGCCCAACTGTCTTCACCAAAAGATGACAGGGCACATGTGTATCCAGGACCAGTGAGTGCTTCAAACAGTATGCACAAGGTCAGATACTTAAATTAGAAAATTACATGTTACTGCCATGCCAACATGAAAGACAGGCTCAGAAAAGCCCAAAGCAACTCTGGCAGCTTCTGGCTTCTTCCCAGCACAAAGGGAACAGATGTTTGCATCCACAAGCACTCCAGGGGCATTACAACAATACATCATCATGGATGCAAATTCTACTCAACAGATTTGCAGTTTCTAACTTGTTACAGTCATGCTCTTGACTCATCAGAATGGCCAGTGGGGCAAATACAGACCCAGCACTGCATCCACCTTGAACTCACCGACTCCAACACCATCCTTGACGAGCACTGTACAGTGCTGCTCCCAGCAGCTGCGACAGAACTGGTGCTGACAAGCCAGGGAGAGCAAGTTCTCCTTCCGGACAAACTGCATGCACACTGCGCAGTGGTGGGAGGAATGTACCATTGCCTGGGAGAGAGACAAATCAGCAGTACAGTGAAAGCACCTCAGACCTCCCAGAGCATTTTCAGCTTATCCACAGACACCTGCACCACCCTCACTGTGACAATGGTCTCCAGGGAGCTCCAGGCCAGAACAGGTTCATAAGCCACTGGTGTGCTAAGGTGCTGCACTGCCCCAAATAGTCAGTCCTTCTCAAGAACCTCTAATCTCACAGAGCACAACAAGTTGACAGTCACTGAAGAGTTTTTGCCTCTCCTCTAGTGCTGCCCAGAACTCACCTTTACTTTACTGGTTCTTACTCTCACCTTGTTTGAAATACATCATTGTGTTAGTCCTTCCCTGGATTTACTAATATTCTTTGTTGGCTGGGCCACAGGCTCTGGAGAGCAGCTGTCGCTGCAAACAAACTTAGCAATGCCCTTTTACCAGACAATAATTTTGGGTAATGGAAGACACAATTGTAGAGTGTTTATACGGAGAGGAAAGGGAATTCACAAACTGTCACCTCCCATCTCTTATCTTCTGCCTATGTTGCATTTGGCAAAACAGGCATCATCCCTTCAGCTGAAAAAGATTAAGAGGGCTTGTTTCAAATCAGGCATAACTGCTATTGTTTCACCAAACCACTGAAAGTAGTCTGGTTTACCCCTATGTAGTGCAGAGCTGATCCCTAGACGACAGATCCAGCCTTCAACACATCTCCACTCACCCCTGAGACCGGCAGAACTAGGTCTAGCCCAGCATCATCAAAACCAAGGCTCTACAAAGCTGTTGGCTGCAGTTGATGTTCCAGTTTTTCCTTTCCCAGAGAAGTCATATAATCACTTTTCATCCCCTTTGCTACTCGTGGAGAAGCTGGTGTGAGTCTGCCATCAGTTTCCACGCTGATCTCTGCATGCCAGAGATGCAGAGCAGCAGCACCATGACATGCAGCTGCATGACTGACAGAGCTTGATTTATGGCATAGCCACACGAAAGAGGAAGTAATGCAAATTTGTTCTAAGTGGCCTCACTTACAGACCAGAACAAGATTCACTAAGTCTGTAATTGCACTGATTGCTTGGATCAGCTGCTCAGCCTGAACAGCACACGTGCTACCTCAACCCCTTGCAAGCTGCCTCTCTGAGCTCACCACCACAGCTTCTCCCAATGGGGTCAGTCCCTCTACAGACACTCCATATGAGCATCTGTCCTCAGAATCATTCTGCATTACAAGCTGAAGCACACAGCACCTTGCTCTAGCACACACAGACTCTAATGAATTGCCTAGCAAATCAAGTTTAAATTAATCTTTTAACCATAGTATCTTTCTTCCTAAAATCACCATTTGTAGAAGACTGCAGAAATGATTAATGGCTCAAAACAACTAAAGCGTGTTTGGATGGGGGCAGGACAAGTTCTGCAAAGGTGGGGTGGTCACTGCTCGACATCCCACCCACTGGAGCCTGGAGCCTCTGGTCCAGGCCCAAAGTGGACCAAGCCACTGGAACAGTGAAAGCCCAGCCTGTGGGGAGGGACCAGAACAGATAAAAGGCCATAATGATACTGTGCAGCCTTGATGAGTTCCATTGCCTTGGACCTTACAGCAGCTAATACTGCACTGAATTCAAGGTGGTGACTATTGATCTCTCTCCCTTTCTTTCTTCTTTCTTTCTTTCTTTCTCCTCCTAACTTCCTTTTCTTGAAATCTGGATGAATTAGAGTTTGCTAAGTCAATGCCCTGCCTTACTTTAATTGGATGTTGCTTTAATATTTGCCAAGTCCTTTATGGTCCAAATTTTGTTAAGTGAAAGTTTGCTATTCAACCTCCTGAGAAGTTTGTTGTCTTCTCCTGCACTCTGCCCAGGGGTATCAAAGTACCTGAGCCCCTTTCAAACACTCATTGAGAGAGCTCAGCGCATGACAATTTTTCAGGTGCAGCGAGCAGGGTGTTCTTGAGGGGGGTGAGGAGCTACTTTCTACTGAGACAACAGACAGAGTGCTGGATAAAGGAGAACTGTTATTCAGTCAAAGCCAAATTTTCCAGCAGAGAGATCATGGTAACCTGGGAAAAGTGCGATCTCAAATGCTACCTTCAGCTACACTTGCTAAAAGATTACAAAGCTTGTCCAGCTTTGAATGGACAGAGCTGGGCTGAGGAAAATTGGCATTCTCTGGCTGGTCTTGTGGAAAAAACACAGTATTTAGCAAAAAAGAATAAAACAATTGGTAAGGGCAAATCCATAGTCTGCACACTTTTGGGAGCTGCTTTAATAGCTGCTCAAAGAGATAAGCACAGAGCTAAGCAATGAGATAAGGTGGTAAATGGGTCTTTGACTGAATTGGCTAAAATATTGCAGGTGACCTTGGAGGCAGAACACAGTGCCCAGCAGAAAACACATAATGGGTTAAATGCTGAAAAGAGACTAACAGAAAACTTGCATATTTGACTAAAAGAATCCCTCATAAGAGAAAGAGGATTACACTTGCAGATTGCCTGCTTGAAGAGGGAAGATTTGGAGAATGAGATGGGGCCTTCCAGACTCACTAAAGAGGTGGACCTTACTGACAATGATGTCACCTGCCTTTATCCTTGAGAGCAGCTTGATACAGCAAAGCCAGACCCCCAACCTCTCCCTAAACTCTGCCCACTTATAAAGACTGACGCTGTTTGAGAGATGGAGTGTGAGGAGGCAGCACCCACTGCAACAACTAAACAAGTGCTCTATTCTGCAACTGAGCTGGCTCAGCTGCAAGAAAAATACAGCAGGCATGCAAAGGAAACTGAAACAGTATGTGTGGAGGATTTCACTGATGGAGGGAGATAGCATAAAGCTTTTGGAGGAGGAAGCACAAGGACCTTGGGGTCCCAGAATGCACAAAGACCTTAGGGTCCCAGAATGTCCTTCACAATGCATAAGGGCAGAGAGCCCTGGTCTCTGACTCAAAGGGCAGCCTACTGGGCAGGAGGATTAGACCCCTCAGAGAGGGGAGAACCCACTTCTATTCTCACTCCAGCATTGGGTAATCTCACCGAGAGTGTGCAATAGGCTGCTTGCCTCCAACTAATACACGACAGGGGTCTTGTAACCTGTCAGTCTTCTCCCATGCTTTCGTTTGCTGAGCCAGAGAGAATAAACCCCCCTGATGAAAGGACTACCTGAGTCATTGAAGCTTTAGGCAACTCAATTGCTTAGAGCTGTTCGTGGGGGTGGACTGCAGGCAGGACCCAGTCTTACGTGGGAGCAGGTGGTAACCTGGGCAGACAGGTAGGGTTTGTTGCAAATGAAGAGTCAGACTGCTATCCAAAGGGTGAAGCTCAGGGAATGCATGGGTAGCCACAGTTGCCCATGGCAGAGAACACAAAATTAACACCAGATGGAGAGCTCTTTCTTTTTAAACCCAGTTCAAGTGAGACTGGGTTTTCTTTTCTCTCTCCTCTTACAGGTATTTAATAAGAAGATGATTGGCCATGAGATGATGAAGTGGCAACAGGACTGAAGAATTACACTATTCTTCACTGCGTTGATTATTTGCATGCATTTTATCTCAGAAGTTTTGTAATGTTTATATTTGTAATGTTTTCTCTCAGTTTAGCAATACATACAGAAGTTTGCCTCAAGCATTATTTTGGGTTGCCACATTAGGTGAAGAAGACTCCTATACCACTTCCTACCTCCTTGGAGCAAAATATAAAATTACTGTAAATTAAAGTTGTGAAAGTGTTTGGTCCAAACCCAGGATCCTAACTGAAATGATGTGCTGGTGGTCTTCACCTTGCCTGCCAAGGAGGTTGGAATGGCCCATTGCAGGGGGAATATTCAAGTGACAGCTGATACAAGACTTGGATAAATCTTGGAATACATGGACTAATTTGCAGGTATGTCAAATTAGTAAGATTTTTTTTCTGGACTTCAGGCAGATAATTTGAGCCCATGAAGCTTACACTCCTGTCAGCTTAGCTTTTCCACTATCTGCTAGTTACAAGACAGCTCAGATACCAAATCAGGCTTTTAAGATCTCCCCTCCCCCACAACCCAGAGTGCTTCCCAGATGTAGTATTTTATCACTCAAAATCTGACACATGGCAATGTGCTCGTAGGGTAATTCTGCATTGTACCAAGACACCCACCGTGAATGAAATCTATAAACATGCAACAGGAAGTTTCTATTTAAAGGGGGGAAAAGCTTATCTGAAAATCTGTGTAGCCCTGGCTACAAAAAACAAGTTGTTGGTTCAAATATCAGCACTGACTGATTCAGCAGCAACACAACTCACTGGAAGATTTACCTTAAGCATCCCTGAGCTGAGTAGTGTAAACAGGCATCTCAGGTAAAAGAAAAGATAAAAAAAAATTTAAATCTGTTCCAGACACAGACAAACTCTGTTCACTCTGTGCAGACAGAACTTCCTTTCAGTGTCTTTTTACAGAGAACAGAACCAGAAAAGGTAGCCAAGCCCATGCACTCTCTTCCTTCAATTGTGTGCCATCACTCATACCAAAAAATGATCCTAAGTTTATTTAAGGGAGTAGTTATTGAACACTACCTGCAAACCAACAGCAAAGCTGCTATTTAAATATTAGAAACCTCTTGAATGCATTCTCATTTCAGAAGTAAACCCAGCAATGAATCAGGGTGTCAGGCCTGAGTTTGCAAAGGGTTAACATTGGACAGAGTATGCCATTAGTAATGCAATCCCCCATGAGGGGGTCAGAGGTGTCTGCCAAGGGAACAGACGGGATAGTTCACATACTTACATGTTTGGATGAGGTGGGCTGAACTCGTGCTTCTACTAGCAACTGGGCAGCATTAGACTTGTGCCTGAAAAGGCAATTGAAGAATGATCAATTTCTGAATACATTTTGCATTTTTAAATTGATCCTTCTTGCCTGAATAAATAGTTGGCTCTGTGCACATAGTAGGGTATGTTTCAACAAGGAAAGTGGAAAAGTCTCCTGTGTGAGGCTTCTTCATATAGAGAGCTGAGCTCCCATCAACAAAACTTTATGAGAGCTTATTCAGAACCAGAAACACTACTTCTGGTAATGGATTAACATTCCCCTTATACATCTTGATGAATATTTTTCTACAACTATCTCCCTCCCCTGAAAAATTATTTTTAAGCTAAGATTTTCTATCCACACACCTAGAGCAGTCCTAAGCCACTGTCCACAATAACACACACCTGACTGAGGTGAGGCTCCTGACTCTCTCCTATTCCTCTGTAAAATCAAGCTGTCCTGGTTAAGTCTCACTTTAATCCAAATTATTGTCTAGTTAAGTATTTACTCTGTGACAGATTATCACCCTTCAGGCATATGAAGCTGTCTATCAGCAGCCATAGAATTAAACACATATTGCTGTTTGTGATTTCCGTTGCGGACAAACGTTTGTATCTCACTGAATTCAGAAACAGCATCACTGTTGTGGCCTTGCTGTAAAAGTCCTTGCTCCTCACCAGCACTTCTTAGTTGTACTGGTGAGCTTTCTTTTGAGAACGTCATTTTTTTTGTACCTAGAGAGAAGTTGGAGGACTAGATCAATTGAAGAACAATTTGCAAATTCATCACTTTAGAAGTAAACTCTTCCCCAAACTTCCTCTTGTTTAAGTCTCATCAGTTAACCTGCAGGATCACCCTGAGCTGCTATGCAGGAATCTTACTCTCCTTGAATCCCAGAGAAAAGCTTTCACAGGACACAGGGTAACCAAGGAGGCAACAGCATCCATACATAGGATGCATTTTCCATATGTTCTCTGGATGAAGTTGCTGGCTACAAGGCCAAAAATGTCTGGGCAGAATGAGTCAAGCTGATATGTTCTCTATTTTCAGACAATGTTCAGTTCTGAGCCAGTATTTTGTGGAGGGGCTGCCAGCCAGCAGTGCCTCCCAATGCACTTCCCGCATATGTTTGGGCCGAGTCCGAACCCTCTTTTTGAAATCAGTTAGAGGGCTTTGTTATAGTAACACTGACCAAACAAGGGAGCTGCAGTGCTCAATTCTCTCACATTATCTTCTCCTGCTCTCCAAATGCTGGCCAGCTTGGGAAAAAACATCACTTAACGTCAAAAGGAACAAGAACTTCAACGTGAATGTACTACTGAAGACTACATCAGTATAGGGTCAGTGCTCCTTTATGATTTATGGCTCCTCTGTTCAAAGCAGAACATATGTTATCTTTATGCCTGTTAAATAAATATAGATGCAGCACTCTCAGTCAGTTATCTCAAAATTTAAGATAAATCTATCTAGAGGGTTCCTAGCATAACAGTAATTCCTAAACTGAAAGACATTTACCACTACCCTCCCTCTGTTTAAAAATGTCTTACAGGCAGTGTAGCTTCAACAAATCAGTAGTTTTCCTCTGCTCCCTAAAATGGACTGTGTGCCCTGCTTCCAGGTCCAAAGACACTTGCCAAAAAATACACCTATGGAGCACCCTGAGCAATTCTGCAAAGCCAGGGGGGAAAGCACTAAGCACAGCAGAGATAAGACTATTTACACTTACCTTTCCAAAATCTCTGAGATTTGCCAGTGGAAACTAACTAATACTAGCTTTGCAACAGCATGTGATACCTAGGTGGAAAAATAAAAGAAAAAAAAAGGTCAAACTTGGCACATTTTGAAGCCACACCTCTGCTTAGGAGTATGATTTTCATATAAAAATTGTATAAACTCAGCACAATATCCCAGTGATAATCAATGCACATTACATTGCTGGACACAATGCTCACAGCCAGTACATCTGCAATACAAAAGTTAGAATGAAGTATGGGTGTACCAAAAACTAACTCACATACTTCATTACAATAGCACAGAGAGGAAGGAATCAAGAATGCACTGGATTAGCTTAACTGCTCATGGAAGCCCCACATCCAGTCCTGACCATCATCACCACTCTGGAGGGCCAGGCTAGACTGGGATCAGGGTCTTCACTAAACGTGCAAAGTAGGAACCCCAGGGCAGACAGGTACCAGAACCCCAGGGCAGACTTGCTGGGGTGGAGAAGCAGCAACAGGCTGCAAATGCAAGCAAACTGAGACAGCAAAGGGTATGGGGAAAACACAAAACATTTTGCCAGCCCTTCACTGTAGAGAAGAAAGTTACACGCTGGAGTGGAGAGGAAGATAGAAAACTACTGTGACAGGGCCTGTTTCCATGCAGAGGTGCTTGCATTACGTGGACTCTTGGCAAACACTAGCACAATCCCTGCTAGCCTGAGCACCATCAGAGTACTGCAACATGACATTTAAAGTCATGCTACAAGGGTACAAGCAAACAAATTCTCCTTCATTTTATGTATTAATTTATTCCAGAAGAAAACAGACTTCTCCGCTTGCACAAAGACTCCTACCCACCAAGACAACAGACATATGTTGAGCTGATGGACCTTCACCCTGCTTCTTGACCCCTTCAGGTTCTAGAGTTCAAATAAAGCAGGTGTCCTCCAAAAAACAGACCTTTTCCAGGGGAATTCAGAGGGCTGACAATGCCTGTCTCCTCACTGCTACTTGTGCTAGGAAGCACCTGGGTAAGTTTGGTGTCTGCACATTCTGCATTCAAACACCCTCTGAAACTGAAGGGCTCTGCCTCCTGCATTCCAAGACGAGTTATCACCAAGGCACCTCTCTACTCTGCTCATAGAAAACAACTCCTTCTGTTCTAGCTGCAGGAAGAGTTGCTTTTTTTCCTCCTAGAGAAGCTGTCAGTCCCAATCATCGGCTGAAATGCCACAGGCCTTCTTGAATCCTGCTACAGGTGAGTCACAGGATGTGATGTAGTACAGACAGCACAGCAACACAATCCTGGAAGGAAAAACAATTAAATGGTCACTCCTACAAAAACAGTCAGGCTCTGCACACCTAGAAGCAGCATATTCATTACTCTTCTAAGTCAACCCTGCTGAAGAGGTGCAGTTTCACAACACAACTGACCTATTGCTGCCACATGATACTGCCCTGGCCCTGCACTGGCATTTTTCAGTGCTGGATGGTTGGGTCAGCAAATTAAACCAGGGCAGCACCAACACACAAAGCAGATGTGGTGTTTAATTGACTCTTACCCATCTCTACATTCTGATGTGCCCACATTGCTGGCCAATAAGAAATCCCAGTAATAAAAGAGCAATTTTCAATGCACAAATAACCCTTTTTCTAGGAGAACCAAAGCATTAGCTCTTGCTGTACAAGATCTGGCATGTCACCTTCCTCAACTTTACCAGTAATGTGATGTGGCCCTCTGAAAACAAAGGCTGCCAGGCAGCATTGCCCTCCCTCCCAGCACAGAAGCCTGTGATTAGATGGAGCGTGGCACACAGGGCTGCTGCTGCCAACACACACAGTCTGCATGGATGAAGTGACACTGCCAGCCTGGGATGGGTTGTTATCTTAAGCCCCCAGCCTGGCAGACCCAGACAGACACCTCTGACTTGTTTGTACAAGGAAAACATCTGCATTTGACTCTGTAAAACAAATGAGCATCAGGAATGTGGTCTCTACAAGCAGACTGGCTTCCTACAAATGCAAACCACATGCTAATGAATCATTCTTTAGTGGTAATGAAACTATTTCTCAGTAGCAGTAAGGAAGAGCTACCATCCTGACAGAAGAAAACAAACTGCTGGATTTAAATGGGAAGCTGATTTATAACACAGGAAAATGAGTATTTTTCAGTCAGATTTTCAGAGCCTGAGGTATAACATTTATTGCAGCATCACGATTCCATGGAGTTACTTGTTCCCTGAGGAGGAGCCAAGTACATTCAGGACAGAAGATGTACAGAAAAAGACAAATATCAGCAGACATTTCTGAAATCTAACAAACTATCCTAACACAATCAAATGCTTTTGAGCCAAATTATATGTGGGGCAAAATGTGGAATTAATGCTCCAGAAGGATGCCAGACTAACAGATCTAGAACGCTAACAAAGCTTCTGTGACTATTCCTATTTAACACCAACTACAAGCACCGGCTGGATCAGCTGCAGTGCTAATTTTAGTACTTTCATCATAAAAGCCCACAAGATTACAAAGCACACAAGAATACAAAAAATATAAATTTTCAATTCATAAAGCCTGATCCATGACATTAGACAGCTTTCATAAAAGCCCTGAAGGAGAAAAATTTTTGATACTACCTGATCGGAGCGCATGTGATCTTGCAAAACAGAAGTCCCAGAGTCAGACAGTTGCAGCAACACACACACAGTCTCCTTGGCACAGAAGTACCAGTTCTTACAGATTAAAGATAGGTAACATTCAAACTGTAAGAAAGAGGGATGGGAGAGGAGCAAACAACTGATGATGCTGGGGCTGTGCCTGCTGAGTGGAGTCTCACCACATGCTATGTCCTGCTCACCAACAGCAAGGCTGGGAATTCAGAAGACAAATGTAAATACCATCAGGGGCCAACACTACTGAGGAGCTTCCAGAAAACAAGCATGTTTTCTACTTCTAAGAAAAACAAATGTTTAACAAAAGCCCGCTTCTATTGATTAGCAGCGCTCCCCAGCCTCTCTTCAATGACTGTACACTCACAATGACTGAATGATTGTACCAAGTCAGCCAGTTCTTCCACAATAACACCCCAGAATAGTTGAAGTATTTCTTTGTAAGCAGGAGAAAAACATGCTGAACACAGAAAAAATACCATTGCAATCAGAAGTGTGGTCCATGCACATATAATGAATTATCTTACAGTACTGAAGAAGCAATGTACTGATACTGCCGGCACACTGTCCAATGAAGCATTTCCTGGACAGTCAGGAGTTTCACCCAATGAAGTATTTCAAACTTATAAAACACTTCAGAAAGAGCACTGATTCAGTCCCCTATCAGTCACTGGGTACCATAAGGATCTCAGGAACAGTAATGCTTTGTCTCAGACACAAAACACATTAAAAAAAAACCTATGCCTCTGATAAATTGTCTGCTTTGTTTAAACTTTCCTATTCTAATTTCAGATCCTAAGAACCAAAAAAGGCAGTAACACAGCCCACTTGCTGTCTTGCTGGCAGTAGCTTCTTTCAGTGAAATACTTCTACAGACTCCAGTGCAAAGGGGAATGCATATTCTATATATTGCACTATTTCAGTATTTGCCTGCTACCCATCAATTATATCAATGCTTCTACATAGCCTGACTTCTCCAGAACTCTCCTATCTGGGATTGAATTTATTAAAGTTGAGAAGCTGAAAGCAATAGTCATGCTATTTTTTTTTTCTTTTCCTCATTCTCATTTCTCCACCACCAGCTTAAAACTTTAATATCAAAGATCAGCTCAGTTCAAATCTGAACCAGGAAAATTTCTAACTGAAGACCAGACATCTTTATCCATGATGTGGCGGTAAAGTTGAACAGAAAGAATCTCATCTAATCTGCCATTTCCAGCTTTATTTTAAAACAGGAATTTTATCACCTCCAAAGCCTCTTCCAAACCTCCACCAGTTTAACTCTGACTTATGGAGGGCTGCTGATTGCCAGGAATGGGCACCAGATGTTGATCAGTGCACTGGAAAAAGGGAGCAGCACCTATGCACAGAACAGGGGTGCCAAGAGGAAGCTGCTCTGCATAAGGAAAAGACTCTATAGGAGTTGTAAAAAAAGTCTGAAGATTTTACATACTGCTGAACAGAATCAGATTCTGAAAGTGGAACACAATAATAATGCCACTGCATCAAACACAAATCTATCCATTTTCTGGAAGAGTGCACAGGATTTTTTTTTCATTATTATTTCCATCTCCATTTATCTCCTAGGTTCTTTAGTCTCCAAGATAAGCAAAATTCTCACACTTCTGAAGTGTGAGAGTCTGGCACTCTTTCTGATAAGACAATATCAAAAGAACTTGCAAAGAATCTCTGCAGGTACCTTGCTGTGTTCAGAGGGCTCTAAAACAATTGTCTCAACTTGCTTCCTTAGATAAGCCAAGGTGTCTGGAGAGCTGATGTTTCAACTCTTTACAGCAGAAAATCTTTTCAACCATGCCATCTTGACAGTTGCTAATTCAGACAGAAATGTTTTGTAAAAGCTAAAAAAACACCATCTTTTGTAGAGCTTATATTCAACAGAAATTGCTCATGCATATTTATGTCGCTTGCATATCTCATGAGTTCATTTCACTTTTCTCAAAGGGAAGGCCTATTTTTTGGAGGTGTATTTCAATCCTCATTTTTGCAGAGATATGGTATCAGGAATTTAAAACAATGATCCATCATGTGATTCTCAAAGAGATTCAATGCAGAACGAGTTGGTGATGATAGGGTCTGGTTGGAGCTGACATCCCATGGCTTTGCACCAAGCTGACAATTCCTGTTAGATCAGGATTGCACTGAAATGTCTGCCCAAGAAGAACACAAATCTGGCATTAAGAAATGTAGCTTCCATTTCTTTTATTTTCCCTAATCAAAGGTTTTTATACAAATAGATTTAAGCAAATACGATTAATCTTGAGAAGCATTTGTTTTAATCCACAAATAGTTTTTGCTAGTTCTACAATGAAAGGATGAACTTCAAAAGATACTAGTCTGTGCATTGCATCCAAACCTCTAAAAACACACTAAAATTCTTTACAACAGGAAAGCCACACAGAGCAAAAGCCTCTGAAATTGTTTCTGTTGGTGAGAAACTACGGCAAAATAGAGACTGAGCTGAGCTGGCAGTAGAGTAACACCTTAGAAAGAAACCATAATTTCTATTGAGTAATTTCACTGAAGAAAAAAATCCCTTCAGACATGCTTTACTTCAGGATGCTGAGGTAAGGAAAGTGACCCACAAAAGGAAAAAAATTCATTTTATACTTGTTTTTCTTGTGGAAAGTAGATCTGACTCCCTCCATGCCCCATCAGAAAAACTGTGTGACTGCCCTGTTTTTACTGGAGGGTTTCTCAGAAAACTGCAGAAATATCAGGAATTAAGAAAGGGCAACCAAAAGCTTTTTTTTTTGGACCACATTTTGTCCTTTTATCTACCTCGTTTAAGCAGACTTCCAATATGCAATCCTAATAGAAAACTCAGAAGGTTGCAGGGGTTTGAGATGCAATTCCTATCAACTGCCATAAACACCCCAAGTGTTTAAAGTCTTGTAGCAAAATCTTTCATATCTGTTACAGGTTTCTGAGCATAAGAAGACTGTTTTCAAAATTGAACTCAAATTATTTTCATCTAACAGGAAAACCAGACAGTCTTACAGCAAAATCATATATACTGCATTTCTTTCTTCTTGTGTTTAGTCAAATTAAAAAAAAAAAAGTGAGAAAAAGCCCTCCTCCTTTAGGTTTCACACAGAGGATTGATTACAATTTGTCTGACATTTCAGGCCCTCTCCTGATTACAGGCTGCAGCAGGTAAAGAAATGCCATTTAAGAGTAGCTGCACTCTCAATACCATGGAAAGGTTTTGTCAAACAGCACTATATGAGCTCTGCTTCATCACAGGGTTTTAATCTGTACCCCGTCACTCACCTTCTGGCATGCAGAGACCTGGTGTCAGTCTGCAAGATTAGAAGCATGTTTAGGAGGCAGAGTGCAGTTTAGCAATGACAAAAACTGCTGGTGTTATACCATGGTTGCAAAGCTGTCAGTGCATAACCTAGTTGGCCACATACTGAAGAAAGGGGATCTGGGGTTAAATTCTAGCTCTTTCCCCACATTTACACATTACTTTAATCCATTCGCTCTCCTACACAGGGACAGCAACAATTTCAGCTGCAGCTGCCAACAAACAGGATCAGTAGGACTCAGCTAGGAAATCTCAACATACGTATTTCTCAAGCTGTTAGGCTATTCTTCCTGAGGAAATTCAGAAATAAATATTAAAAGAACAGAAACATTTAAGCAAGCTGGTATGCCAGAAGGCATTATTACAAAACAGCTATGAGATCCCTTCTTTGAAAGATTTAGAGCGAAAGAAATGCAGCAAGAAAGCTGTAAGACAGCACATGGATAGAAGATTGACATGAGACTCCCCAGCTGTCCTCCCTGCAGTTATTCTTTCCAAAGCAACACAGAGTGAGAACAGCAGTACCCAGCACACGCTGCACTGTGCTCTCTGAATGCTTCCAACACCCAGCAACACACCCCACTGCATAGGTCCTGCCGAGCTGCTTCCCCAGCAAAACACAGGAAGAGTGGACAATGCCTTTTGGTTGACAGAGAGGATGATTCAGAAGGTGCACAGGGAAGAAGTGAAAGTCAGGTAATAACTTGAATCCATGCAGTTGTGACTAGTGGCTCAGAGCACTGGGAAACCAACGCAAACTGGGAGCACTGGTGTGTGCACACAGCCACAGTGGAGCAGGGCTTAGGTAACTTTGCACTGAGTAATCCTTGCTCAGTCTTAAATAACACAGTCCTTCACTCAACAACCCCAGCTCTAAGGGCATTTTACTTTTGTTATACAAAGATGAAGAGGAGGAACATCTGCTTTGCCAAAGTGTTTCACAGTGCACCACACAGCTTGTTTCTGCTGCACCATACTTAAGAGGCACAGCATAAATCTGACAAAGTGTTCAGCTGCTTCGTGCTGCTCCTGTGACCATGATGTCCAGCTGTAAGCTTGCAACATGAAACAGTTACTGAGAGATTGTTTTGGCATTTTTATTGACTTGTGTCTTGCCTCTACCTCCCACCACGATCACACTCATCAACAGCTGCGAACAGATTTTTTTGCTCACTGCAGAATCATACTGGCTGTAAGATACACTTAAGGTGTGAATCACAAAGAAGTGTGTGGGCTGTAATCACCCTCCACACTTGTGGCTCATTTTTCCAGTCAAATTGAGAATTTCAGCAGTCCTGGGCAATAAGTAACAAAATTGTTTTCTCTCCTCAAATGACTCCAGGAAGGTGTCACAAGGTTGCAAGGTCTGGGCTCTCCAGCCAGCTCTCTTATTCTGCTGACCGGAAGTTTACAAAAACTCAATACATTTTTAAAAAACAAAGATACTTTTATGAGCCAAAACAAAGTACACTGAAGATAGTTACACTGAAGTTAGACACACTCATGTCCTCTTGACACTACTGAAGTACAAGCATTGTGAACCTGTAGGCAAAATCACAAATTTTGCATTGCAGAACTTGCAGGATCTTTCTTTTGTTCAGGAACAAAATGCAGGTAAAGGACAAAGGTATGTCTCAAACCCAAGTGCTCCTAAGGGTTACAGCTTCAGACTGAGTGTCCCACATCATTTTGGCTTGGTGTTAAAATACAGAACACAGTATAAATATAAACCTGCATGTCCTGTCTCATCTAAGGGTTTGCGGGTACTTTGAAACAGTGTTATCTTTGCCAAACAGCACCACAGGGGTTCTGTGAAAAAGTCAAATTTGCCTATCAGGTTCTACCATTTATAAAAAAATATATTTAAATATTTACTGCTTACTAATACTTACCAATGCTGGTGCTTATGGACTTTAACTTTGAACATCAATTTTTGAAACACTGTTCTTATGTACATGCATTTCAATACTAAGGGGTTTTAATCCCTCTCCTGCACCTGAGGTACTCAGGCACTGTGAGGTTTTAACACTGCCATTTAGCATTGCATCAAGTTCCATGAAGTCATTATAGCATTGAAAGGATGACACTGCAGCACTGCAGGCTGCTTCAGATAAGCAGCACCCCACAGCACTTTCTGGGCCATGGTTTGAGCAGCAATACAGCGGGGCACACACACACCAGGGTCCCAACAAGCGGCTCTTTACAGCCGCTTTGTGATTGCAGGAACAGGCTCCTTCAGAAGGGGCTGCTCACACGGGCTGCCAGTCCCCACACACATGACCCTGGGTCTGCTGGAGATGGTATTTGCAAAGGAGCACTGCCAGCACTCACCAAGCTGCTCTACAAACTAACTGCTCTGTGTCAGCGCAATTTGAGTGTGTGGAGTAGTCTCAGAGGGCTGTGTTTTCATGAGTAAATACTAATCTGGCTCCATGAAAAGATGCAACATCAGAATGGTGAGCCAGAATTAATGAAAAACTGGTTTATCTCGGAAAGATCAGTAGTGATAACATGGATTAACAGATCAGAATTATGTCATGACATCTAATACTTTTCGCATCTACCAAGATTTACTCTTCAAGGGACAGGGCTAAAAAACCCCACATCACAAGCTTTTATTTCAGGAAGCACAGGAAGTAAGCTTTTTGCTCTCTGATAAATATTAGCAGATTACTCAAATTAGTGCAGTGAAGAGTGTAAGTTCTTCAGTCTTACAATTCCTTTGGTTTTAGTGGAAAGACATCAGTACCAATTGCCTGTAAAACAACACGACTATCTTCCCTTGTTACCTTGCATATGCAGAAATATCACAGCTTCCTCATGACTGACAATCAGCTAACAGCTAAAGTCAAGGTAAATTTTTTTTCATAAATTCTAACTGCAATTGTTTTATCTGGTGGTTTATAACAACAACAAAAAAGTAACACTAGAAAAAATCCACCTTATCACTGAAACAGAGAAACCACTGCCAGTTATTTGAAATATTACAGATACTCCAGATAAGTATAGAGACCCTCAGCAGAGCCAGGAAGTGTCATTAACAAAAACAAAAACAATATGACATCATCATACACTTAACTGCTTGCCAGTGACAGGCTCAGCTTTGTTTGTACAACTGCTGAGTATCACACTGTTTACATGTACTGATAAGCCACTCCAGGACCCACAACCACTCAATGACAACTGACAGAGTTATCTCAAAAGCAAAGTTACTACTGTACTGTTTTAATTCATTATTTTTGAAAGATACTGTATCTTACAATTATATTTATTTCTTAGAAAGAACTGTTGCAAATTCATTTGCTGGTCTGCAGGCAATACAGGCCACTCTGCTTTTGAGAGCACTGTCCTTTGCAAGTGTTGACTGCGGTCAAGTGACCTTGTGAGGAATTAAAAGTGACCTACTTCAATTCACAGGCCTTTTGGTCAGAGAAGCAATTTTAGTCAGGGTATTAACTGAACCTTCCTTAGATCTTCATATTAACAAATTAACATATTAACCAAGGAGCAAAGATTTCCTGTTCTTTTCCTTGAAAACGAATGTTCTTACTAAAACCAAAATTAAGAAGAAGCTTACAGAGTCACACTTATTAAATCTCTCTAGCTTCTGTATGGTTCTGGAATAACCACTAATGTAGTTGCAGGCCTGTCACACAGCACAGCTGGTTTAGTCTAGTGCTGCCTTGTTTGCACTAATGTTTCTATTCAGATTTCCCCATCTGACAAAAAGCAAGTCAGAAGAATTTGAGGCAAAGGTTTTCTACGACAGTAAGAAGTACAAGGACATACATCTACCTACATGCAGAGTCTTATGCTGTTATCAGACTTCAGATTTTAACTGAGTGTTGTTTCTAATTGGGGTAAACAAAACACAAGCATTTCGTTGAAGT
This sequence comes from Eopsaltria australis, assembly GCA_034509425.1. Lineage (NCBI taxonomy): Eukaryota > Metazoa > Chordata > Aves > Passeriformes > Petroicidae > Eopsaltria > Eopsaltria australis. The sequence continues at coordinate 1,765,483 of JAVTVJ010000180.1, forward strand.
TTCTCTTTCAATGCTGCATGCAATCTTTTAAAGATGTGCAGGATGTTCACACCTGACCTGACATTAACCAGCCAGTGCAAGGTTTGCTCAGTTCAGTGTCTTCAGCAAGAATGAGAACAAGGAAAGCTATAACTCATAGGGAATGCAAACAGCCAAGAAGGTTTCCAAAGACCACCCTTTAACACAATGCTTTAAAATAAAATAGGAATTTAACAATCAGTCTGAGCAACACCGTTTGAAAAACAAACGTTGAGGGTTAATGAGCAGAGCAAATGAAATACTATCTATTTAAACTGGTATCAGCCACTAACAGCACAGATTGCAAATATGAAGATGTAAAGCTCTGAAATTCTGTTTCTGGTCTTTAAAGTGTGGAGACAATATGTCACAGAGAAAAAACCCACTCAGTACACGTGTGTGTGTCCAGGAGCTTAGGCTTCACTTTAGAAAGTGAATCACCTAATGACAACAGACAGTGGCAGAACATTCCAACACAGCTTTGAACCCATTCATTGAATCTATTTTTTATTTGCTTTAGGGAATTGCATTAATTTATTAATTTCTTGTGACAGTAAATCATTCAGTTACCAAGTCATCCATTGCCTTCAACATCGTACCTCCTGAAGACAGTCTTGAATTTACCTTCACCTTTTCCTGCTGGGGCAATCCCTCTGTCTTAAATATGAGCTAATGCTGACAAAGCACCACATAATCAGTATCTATCATAAAGGAGTAAAGGAGATAAAGGAGATTAAATAAAAATTAACTAGATGCTCCAAAAGAACAATCATCACTATCCAAGGAAACCCAAGACATTGTGAAAGGTAGTTTTAAAAAGAAAAAGCACTTTTTACAGCTCAAGCAAACTCATAGAAAAGAAGTTAATACAATTGTTTAAAAAGTCTACCCCTGTTTACTCATATCCATTAAGTCCATGGAAAATTATGATAAATAGTTCAGCTTCATTCCATTTCCTTCTTCTCTATGCTTGCTAATTCAGTACTAATTCCTTCTATTCCATTTTGTCTCAGAAAACTAACAAAATCACAAGTTTCTGTGGTGGGGGAGAGAGGAGAAGGAAGAAAAGGTTGTTGAAGAATTGTAAGCAAGTATGCCAGGAAACAAAAAGCAAATGCTGCAGATACACAACAGATATCCAATAAAAGTGCAACTGTGGGACTATTGCTGCTGGAGAAAAGAGAGTTAATGTGGCACTTCAAGGGCTAAAGCCTGAGTGTGTGGCTTACAAGAACACATCTTTTCAAACTGCTGCTCAAATTCAATTTCATCTTCTTATGCACAAAATTCAATTTCATCTTCTTATACACAAAATTAAGTGTGTAGCACTTAATTTTAAAAGTAAATATGCAGGCATATTCTTGATACAAAAAAAAAAAAATCTAGATTTTCTCTCCTTGGGTCCTACTTGGGATGTGATTTGAGCTAGCAGGTTGGTATAGTCTGGGCAACTATAATACATGCTCAATGAGACCTTCAGAACTACTGAAAATTTTATTTTAACCCTGGAAGCCTGATTTTAAGGACTAAAAGTATTGCTTTCTGTAATTTAACTTAAGAGAATAATATGGCAGGGGTCACCTTTTAGGAGGGTGATCCATTTGAAGACAAACAATAAGGCACAGAAAAGCTGTTCTAAATCTTAATTGCTAAGAACCAAGAGCAACTAGCAGCTGGATCAGAAGTGCTGACCAACTATTCTCATTTGTACTTTTCTGTTGCCTCCTGTTTCTGACAGTCTGTAGGGAACTGCAGGCATTTAGAGCTCAGAATGCACATTTTGAAGCAATTACAGAGACAAGTTTAAGAGCAAGAAAAAGTAAAACTTGATTTTCTGAGGTGGTAAATGCTGGGAAGAAGCACAACAGATGGCAAAATCATCAAATTATGGGTGCCCTTTTAAGCCTGTTGTTTATGGTTCATAGTCCTCAGGCTTTATGGTTATACTGTATCTACAGGACATTGATGTGCAAATAAAGACCAAGAGATCCCTCTCATTTTAAAAATTAGATTTGATTCAGACTGAATGAATTGGAATCAAAACCTACCCAACACAGTATTTTTACATGCTGCAGCCATCACCTGTCCTGCTTTCAGGGGCTGTTCCAGAGCAGAGCAAGCACTAGAAGACCTGGCTTGTTACAAAGTAGATGAAGCAGCAATTTCAACCCAGCATCCACATCAAGAGCTTAGAAAACTTTGCTTTCCTCTGGCCTGCCTCCTCTTTTGACTGACCCTACAGTAATCAGCTATAGAAAGAGAAAAAAAACTTCATAAAAGTCTTATTGAGCATAACACCGTGGAGCTGACTCTGAGTGTGACATTTGTGATGAATTAAGTCACACTTTCCCCAAGAGGTGGCAAGTTCACTGTACTTTAATTGCTGTCACTGCAACAGTAGGGTTAATAACTGGCATGACAGCTGATCTGTCTTTGGAAGTCCATGATTACTCTCTCAGAACCAACCAAGAAAAGTGTTTTTGTTAGAATTACAGAGTTTTAGCATGTCTTCCTATTTGTCAGTTATCTTCTAAAACACAGGTGTACCAAACTGCACCACTTATGGTTTGATTTGTTTCTTATCTATATATCCTCTTTGCATTGTGTTAATGCAAAGAGTTATAACTCAGGAATTTTGGTCATGAAGCTCAGCTCTGTAAAACAAAAGAATCAACATCCAGTAAAGGAAGATTTTTCAGGCCCCAGAACCAGTATGCAACAATTGTAAACCTTTGAATCAGTTTCGAACAAGGGACCTTCAATAATGCTCCTCCAACCCCCCACAACAGCAATGTTGCCACAGCTTTCATTACAAACTGTATTCTCAGTGTTGGCCTGTTCAACCACACACTTGTCTTACACCTGTGTTAATGCAGAAACCTTTCCTCACCTTTAACGTGGCAGCCAAGCTGGCCATGTGTTCATTCAGAGTGCTCTCCGACTCCTTGTAAGTCAAGCAGGTGAACTGATATTCCTCTGGATCAAAGGCATCTGCTCCCTGCTGCTCCACGTCGTTAGCTACCCCATCATAATAATCCTCAATATCCCCAGGATCCTCATCCTCTTCCTCCTCCTCGCAATTAGGGTCATAATCCTCTTCATTGCTGTCAGAGCCCTGGCTGTTCATGTCCACGGACATCTTAATGCCCTGCCAAACTGCAGACCAGGAAAGCAAGCGCAGCTTCTTTTTTTTCCTCCAAACTTTATCGTTCTTTTGATTTCATCTGAGCTCTGTCTCCTAAGGGAGGAAAAACAATTTTTTCTGTGCCTAAGAAATTGTAAGAGGCGCCACGTCAACAACAAAAACGTGATCAAACAGCTGGGAATGGACCAACCCAACGGCCCAGTGAAGAGGATTCTGCTGTGCATGTCCCTGGTTTGGATCCATTGTGATTCCTACATCTCCAAAGGCAAGGCAGCTCTTACAGGACAGGTCCAAATCCTTGGAGATTGGGTTATTACACTGCATCCCAGCCCCCAGTGCAGGCCCCGAGATTTCCAACTTTTGGAAACTGGCTGCATAACCTTAACTACAGATCTTCTCAGAGATAAAACTGAATTTATGACAAAGTTTTTTATCAACAGCCTGAAGTGCTGAAGAACATAATCCTATCCATTTAATTAACAGGAAAAACACAAATCTCTTAACTATGACCATAATAGCTAGAAAGGCAACCAGTGATATCCTGTGCGACCTCTGATATTCTGTACAAATACATAATGCTTCAGAACCACAGACATTACGTGGGACTTAGGAAAATAAGACCAGCAAACAGATCTCTCACATGCACACAATTTAACAGTCTTCAACACCATCTCAAAAGAAATTGTGAAACTAGTTCATCCCTTTAATACTAGACATGATGTGGTTTGGGCCCTATATCTGAAGGGGGAAATAAAATTAATTCTACCACCTTATTGCCTTCTCAATATACACTTACTACCTTCTGAATGTAGAAATTTATGCTCAGGTGTTGACAGCTGTTATTGAAGAAGAATCAGAACCACTAACTTTTTTTTAAGATTCTCACTTGTTTTGGAAAATTCACATATCTAATACTTATCTGAACTACAAACCTGCTTGTGTAATTTGAGCTCTAAAGGTTTAGCAGTAAAGCACAAATCAACCTTGAATTATGGCCATCTCATATTTAGTTGAATATTTCCATTTAACCAAATTATTTAGTTTGGAGAGAATATATTAAATACAGAAGAGTTAAAACAATGCTGTAACCAAATTCTACACATAAAAACATATATTAAAATCAAAGCTCTGTTTTCCACCAGCAGCATGTATTTGGTCCCTTAAATACATTCCTATTCTGCATTACTATGTTGTCAGCTCTGCTACTCAAATATATTCCCTCAGTATTGCAATTTGTAGCTGCTGGGGAAACCATAACCAAGCTTTGAGAATCCTGACTTTAGAGTACAGGAAACCTCAAGCACAAATTTTCATTATTTTTCCTCAACTTTTTTTTTTTTTTTTTCTCTGTTTCCAGTCACCTGACCAGGCTGCAGATAATAACCAGAAGAGATGTGATGCACTATTAATTTGAGGGGCTTCAGTGATTTCAGGAGATACAAACCTCCAGAGAGGCTGAAGACTAGTACCTAATTGTATCACCCTCTGAATTCTGCTCTTCATTCCTTTCATTTGCCTCTTGGTTCCTTAGCTATCCACAGCATACATAGCACACAAATAATTTATAGCACTGCTTTCCACAGGACTTCAGAGGAAGTCTCTCCATACTGGAAGGAGACAGATGTGACATCTGATTTGGCAGACACAAGGCAAACCCTCATCCCTCCCTCCACCCTGCTTAGAGTCTGGGCTTAATCTGCATTGACACTGAACTGTTGCATGAAAGACGTAATAGATCTTTACCTGCTAAAACTTACGTTAAAAGAATGATTTATTTGAGCCTCTAACCCCAGTGTGCAACAGCTTTGCTCAGCCACCACAAAGTCTGAGCAAGTTTCACAGGCCAGGGAACTTCTCAAACTCACTCAGATCATTCCACACTCTAGAGAGAAAAAAACCATGAAAACACTGGGTCCTCTGCTATTCCAACACATGGCAAGTCACATCCAAGCAGTGAGATGTTGGTAGATATCCAGGTAGAATAATGGGCCTGCCCAGTACCTCCCAGTTACATACCAGTCACTAGGGAGGGGGTCAGAGGAGTGCAGAGATGTCTGTGTCACTACCACAGTTTTGTGAACAAACAGAGGAACTGTTTGCACGGGCAAATGGACATGTGGATTTATCTATCAGGAAACAGTCTGCAGGACCGGGTGACTTCTGTGACTCATATCCCAGCATTCTAGGAAAGAGCTCACTTCCAGCATAACTGGACACCCCACTGACACAAGTGAAGGGAGAGGAAGGATAAGGCACACAAAAGCAAAGGAGGGTACTTGGAAAACCAGGAACAAAACTCACCTCACCTATGCTCAGCCCAACATCCAAATCAAACTCTCTGAATACAAAGACAAGACAGAGCTACTACTTGACAGCACTAATTTTTAAGACAATAAAAAGATGTTAAGCTCAAAAGATAGGGTCCAAAAAAGCAAGGATTATTTAGATTAAATAATTCCCATAACTCCCAAGACCAAATTATAAAATTTTAAACCATACTTGGATCACTTTCCTATGCAAAGGAGGATGAGGTCCTTCTTTACCACCTTTATCCAAGATACTCCAGTATCTTCACTAACACTGATACAATTTAGTTACCTCTCTTGCTCCAGTCTCTTGCAGGAGCTCCTAAACACACCCACCCCTACCCTCTGATATCTATAACCTCCAACAGTGCCCTTTCCCTGACTGCTACTTTGCAACACAATTCTTAGCAAGGTCTTTTGAAACAAAATGCCTTCAAAATGCCTTCCATCCTGCCACCACATTATGTGAACCCATCTCATTTCTTGTCCCACTACATCCCTCTTTTCTTGTTTCTTGCCTACCCTTCTGTGCCTACCCTTGTGGGATTCCTCTAATAACTCTTTCGGTGGAGACTCCTCCAATTAGAGAATGCTCCTCCTCTTTTTCTGTTGATATTTCACAACCATTTCACACGTTTTTTTCTTCTTTCACCTTTATTTATCTGAAACAGAGAAAGTGCAACTTACATCTGCCTCCTGGACTCCTTATCCATGTAACCTTTAGACACATTAACACTCTCCCTTTTCCCTGGCACCATCCACAGCCTCAGCTCCACGCTGGCTATCAATGCTAATTGCACCTTCATCTATGTCACCCAAACCCATAATTTGTGGGTCATCCCCAACTGCCTCCTCACATATGCAGTGTACACCTCACCGTTCCTTCTCCACTGTTTTTTAGGTAGGATTTTGTTTATTCAAGACCGAGAGAGCAGAAGACGCCCTATCCTTTTCACCACAGATGACTCTGAGGGGATCTCTCTGCAGCCGCACCACACTCCCCGGGGAACATGCCTGCTTTCCTTCCTCTTGCCAGTCCTGGTTCACACTATCACGGCTGCCTTGTCCTTCCCAACTCACCTGATCCATTTCATTCCTGCCCTTTCTAACCTATTTAAACAAGTTATTTTACGGGCACCTACGTATTCCACGGCACCTCTGGGCTCGGGCAGAGCGATACCCAGCGCATTTAAATTACCTCGGCTCCATTCTTTTGGAATGCGTGCGAGAGCAGCCCCTGCGCTTGTCCCGCACAGCCAGAGCACCGCAGGACAGAAGCCGTGCGGGGAAAGCCCGGCCGGCGGCGGGGCGAGGAGGGGCCCCCGCACGGCCGCCTGGAGCCCGAGAGCTCCGGGCTGCGGCTTCTGCCGGGGCGGAGCGCCGAGCTCAGCAGCGGGCACGAATAAGCGGCTCCGCATCCCTCCCGCCGGGCTCGCCCCAGCCCCAGCACGGCCCCGCCGAGAACCCAGCACAGCACGGCCGGGCCCCGCACTTACCGGGCAGGCGGGCGGCGAGAGCGGCGCCCCGGGCTCCTCCTGCGCGCCGGAACCGCCGGGCCCGGTGCGTCACCTCCGCCGGGCGGGGCGGGGCCGGGCCGGGCCACGGCGCTGGGGCGGGGGGGAGCGGCTGAACCACTGCGGAGGCGCGGGGGGACGCGGCCCCGCGCCCTCAGGAGCGGCCCCCGGGCCGGGCCGGGCCGGTGACAGCACCCAGCGGCCGCGGGCGGTGGCAGCACCGGGAGCAGCTCCTCGCTCCGCCGCGGTCCCGGCCCGCCCCGCGCCCGCCTCCCGGCGTGCCCCGCACTGGGCTAAAGGTCGCGGCGCGGAGGGGGCGGCATTGCCTCGGCAGGGACGCAGCGCCCCGACCCCGGTCCCGGTCCCGCTTCTCACCCGCCGCCGCCGCCATGGCGAAGCAGCCGCAGCCCATCAGCCCCCTGAAGAACTTCTTCGCTGGCGGTTTCGGGGGCGTCTGCCTGGTGTTCGTGGGGCACCCGCTGGACACCATCAAGGTGAGGCGGCGCGGGGCGCCCGGGGACAAGGGGGGCGCCCGGGGACGAGGGGGGCAGCCGGTGCTCGGTGCGGTCCGGGGCACCGGGGCCTGGACTACAGGTCCCGGCAGGAACCGCGCGGGAACGGCGCGGGTCCCGGTGAGCGCAGTGGCAGAACTACAGCTCCCGGCAGGCACTGCGCGGGAGGCGGGGCTTCCGGTATGCGCCGCGGGGAGGCTGGGCCGCTGTAGTGCCGTAGGGCGCCCCCTGGCGGTGCGGCGGCCGGGAGTTTCCCTTTCCCGGTTTTCGTGAAAACTCGGGAAAAAAGTGTCGGTGTTCCCGGTGCTGGAAGGAGCTGGGAGCTGGGGTGCGCCCGCCAGCCCCGTCTCGCAGCGGGACCCCACGCCCCTGCGCCAGGGGGAGGCCAGGTGTGACCCTGTGGGGGCACTACTCAGCGCCCAGAGGGAGCTGGGGTCGTCATCCGGATGTCAGCCCAGCAATTAATTAGTTAAGTACATTAACTACTCATTACATTAAAATTCAGCCTGTTCTCTTCTGCAAAGGACTAAAATGATGTCAATATTTCTATCAATATCTTCAGATGCAGTCACAAAACGTACCCCGTAATAGCCAGAGGTGTTCTGTCAATCGAAGTTTAGATTGTAATATTTAATAAAATAATGTTTTCCTCTCCCTCTCACTAGGTCAGACTGCAAACCCAGCCTAAGCCACAGCCTGGCCAGCCCCCACTCTATTCTGGGACCTTTGACTGCTTCAGAAAGACTCTCGTGGGAGAGGTACTGTGACACCTGCCAGATGTATCAGTTGTTTCTGTAAGTTGTAGGAATGGAATCGTGTGCCCCCCAGAGATCACACAGTTCCTGGGTTATCAGTTAAATTGATTCTAATTAACATTTTTAAGCAGATTACAAAGCTTGGGGAGTACTTAGCATGCACGTGCTCCAGGTACGTGTCTCTTTGTTTTGCTAAGAAATGTTTTTGGTTCAAATTAGCAGGATATTAATGTCTGAAATTATAGACTGGAGTGAATGTTGGCAGTTGTTTTTTGGCCTTGTTGTAGTCAGTGAAATCTTGCTGGTATTTGGAGTCATCTCTGGAAATCCTAGAATGGGTAATGACTTTTGTTGAAACGAAGCAGTAATTTTACTTTCTTCTATAAGATGTTATGCCACCTATGAGAAGGCAGAGCAGCTTTAATTTATAGATTTGTTTTTCTCTTTTTCTTTTTTTGAGACCAGAGTGTCAATTATAGTAGTTGTTCAACCTTCTCTAGAAGGTGGACAGTGTTTTTTACTCCTTAATCATCCTGATCATGTTGTTGAGCTAGTCTGTTTTGTTTTCAGAAAGGCACACAACCTTGATTTAAAGTCTTTAAGTGACAGATACTCCAGTTTTCTGCTTTTCAAGTTTTCTCAGCAGCTATTTACCATTTGGAAATAATGGCTGTAAAGCCCAACTGTTTATCTGCTTGCCTGAAGTGTCATTTCTAACTGCTGGATCTCGTTAGGTAACTCCCTGTTGAATGGAAGATCTGCCTCAAATCTGAAATCTACTTCCATTGTGGCATGAACAGGTTGTTATATAACCAAAGCAAATCTTGTTTCCCTGGTCTCTCCCACAAAGGACTGGAATGCTGTGCCAGCTCTGAATGCCTGGCAGTTTTTAACACCCCTGCTGCAGCACGGACGTCAGAGCTGAGCCATAATAACAGCCTTGTGATGGGAAGTTCAAAAGCAGTGCTGCTTCTCTACTCCTACTCAATACCCATCCGTTTCTCTAAGGAAAACTATTAAACCTCTCTGCCCAGGCCTTTGCTTCCCATTGCTCATGGGGAGGTTGAGCAGCAGTGGCTGATCTCTCAGCCAGGTGCAATTTTGTGGCAGAGCCAGTTGTGCCTGTAAGACTTCAGCATGTACTGGGGTGGACTGGTCTATTGGGGCAGGGGGAAGAAAGGGGTGCAGAGACCAGCAAATATTTAATTTATATGTCTAGCCTTTATCTAGGAAGAGAATTCTTTTTATTGGAAAAAGTTCAATTTAAAGGCAAGAGAAATGAAATAAATACAGCTGTTGGGGTCTGCATTAGAATTTTTCCATATGTGTAGTCTATGAAAGGAAACATCAGGAATGTATAAAACATCAGGAATGTGATGTTGTGTGGGGAAAAAGTTTTTTGACATGGGGTAGGAAACAAAAAATAATTTGCTCTTGAACCGGTTCCAAAGTGAATTCATGTGGGGAGTGAAGGAATTCCAGTTGCTCTCCCTGGCTCTTGGTTTAGTTAAAGAGTGGATTAGTTTCAGCATTCCCGGGTTTTCAGTGTCAGGATTTTACACTACTGCATTTGACAAGTTACCAATAAAACACAGGTGCATTTCTGTGTGTAGCTGAGAGTGTTCTCTCTTGACATAATCTAAGACTCTTACCCAGGTGGCTTTTAACTTCAGTTCCTCATACTTGAGACGTACGTGCAGGTGATTGTATTGTTATAGAAGGGCATCAGTGGTGCTAGTGTTTCCCAGGAAGGATAACTTTCCTCTGCAGCAGTCCCTGAGCCTCAGCTAAACATGTACAACAGCAAATGAACAATAAACTCCTTTATTCCTCTGATCAATGTGACTGTTAGATGGATCCTATCCTGGATTGTCGCCTTTCTCTTCTCAACAAGTTGAAATGTGTGCAAAGTTTATGCCAAGCCAAGTAATTCCTGTGATGATGTTTCTTGCAGGGAGTCCGAGGCTTATACAGAGGGATGGCAGCTCCTATCATCGGAGTGACACCCATGTTTGCTGTGTGCTTCTTTGGATTTGGCTTGGGAAAAAGACTCCAGCAGAGAAAACCTGATGATGTTTTGACGTGAGTTCCTGCTTAATCAGACGGTTGGGAAAGGCATCCTGAGGCTGTTGCTGCATTGTCACACGTTGAGCTGTGGTGTAAATTTGTGTCTTCTCCTAGGTTATAAATATAGTTCTGAAAAATAAAACGCTCATGTTTTAATGCTGCTGGAAGCGTGGGACTGATAGCACAGGCTAAAAACAGACCCTGTGTGGGCATGTGCGATGCAATTCCCTTTCTACGCAAGAAGGAGCCATTAAGGAACAATTCCGGTTTAGATGAGTACAGGGAGAGTTATATAATGATTGCCTTGCTATTAACAAACTATGGCAGCAATAAATTCATGGTCAAGCAGTCTTGGCAACATTCACAGCCCTGATTCTCTTTTCCCTGTTAGTTATGAGTCTTCTCGTGTCCCTTCATTAGGATATGAAAACAGCCATAAAAATGTTTTATTATTATTTCTGAAAAGAGGTGTTTATGAGCAGCCCTCCTCTCAGGCTTGTCTGACCTTCAGCAATGGCAGCAGGAATCTGAGAAAACTTGGTGGGGCTTTCTACAAACCAACCTGTGCATGAAGAAAGCCCCCCACCCATAAAGTACTCCTGTAATGGGTTTGCCAAGCTGTGATTTACAGCTCTACAGGGACTGGGCTGTAGCTTAGCAACATTTTATCCCATTATTTGTGTGCTAGGTAGGAGCTCTGTCAGAAAGCAGGAGCCCATTGTGTGGAGCCAACTGTGATGGGGTGTTTTGGTTTCTGTTGGAGCCTTGCCTGCACAGGGCTGGTGTGAGCACACTTGGCCCTGCAACACAAGCTGCTGCCAACAAGACACCCATTGCTCAGAGGGAAGCAGTGCTGAGGTGCTGGGGAGCTGCTCCCTTGCCCCCTGTTATATCAGGGCAGTGTCCTCCTGCAGGCAAGCCTGAAGGGAAAGGCCAGGGGGGCAGTAGGGACCATGAACTTATTCCCAGCAGCCTGATCACTTCAGTGCCTTATGTTTTATACATATGGCACCAAGAGGAAGTTTTAAGGAGCAAGTTGGAGAAGGACAGCATAATTTTCTGAGTCTTTATGTAGAATTCCTCTCAAGCAGTGGAAAAGAACAAACAGTGTGTGTACTGTCACTGTTCCCAGCTGTGCTGTTGTGTGGCTGCTGACCTGACACAGTGAAGGTACAGTGTGCTTGGACATGAGACCCAAAAATAAAGATCAGGCTCCTCGTGCTGTGGTTATGGGTCTAGAGGCAGGCAGCATGGTTGTATTTCCCCTTGCTGATTTTGAAGGGAAGTTGTGGAAGGAGGAAGATGGAGAGAAACCTGAGGAGCCTATCCTGCCTTTTCTGGGGTTGAATAATCCCAAGGTGAGCTAAACACCTCAAAACTTAGTTTGAGCAGGAGGTGCTTGTGGAGTGGTGAGGGGGGACTGAATGGTCTGGAAGATATCATGGGAATTTGAGTAGAGAAAGGTGTAAGAATTGGAATAGAATGCCATCTCTTGGGCAAGTGGAGAGAAGCAGGAGGTGTGGAATTTGATTAAATTGAGATATTAGGTCATCTTACTGGGGAAGGTAGCAGGAGGCTGGATGTAAAGGTAATTTTGTGATGGAGAAGCTCAGCTTGTTTAAGGGATTTTTGTCATGGAGACTGCCACGTGAAAGCAGGTGCAGAATGTTTGGGATAATGGCAGGTTGGTAGGACAGACTCAGCTGTGGCAGAGATTGAAGGAGTGAGGGAGTGAGAGGTTATGGAAAGGAGGCTTCTGGCTGCACAAGCAGGAATATGTGTGGAATCTGGGGTCACTGAGAAGAGTATGGGAGACTGGAGGAGGAGGAGACTGTTGGGAGTGAAAATGGATGGGGAATGCTATAGCAAAAAATGCAAGTAGAAGGAATATTAGCAAATAGAATGGATATGAAGAGCTGAGTTGTGGTTGCTGTAGGAACCAGTGCTTTGAGTCCTAGAGATCTTAAATGTTTAACTCTGCATTAACAAGGCACTTCTGCACTGATAAAAGCAGTGGATGCATTTCAAGTTCCACTGCCATGTTTGTGTGGAACAGCATCATCTGGTGATGCAGGGGTCTTTCTGCCCTTCGTTTCCTGTGTGCTGTGTTGTGTTAGGGTCTTTTCTGTTTCCTTGGGGCAGATATCCTCAGCTGTTTGCTGCTGGCATGTTGTCAGGAGTGTTCACAACAGTAATCATGGCTCCAGGAGAGAGAATCAAGTGCCTTTTACAGGTAAGGCATTGGATGGTGGTGATGGGAGTTTAATTTTAGGGGTCTTGTCTTTCCATAGCAGGAGTTTCTTTAGTTGGTTTATTTACTCTGTTCTGTTTTTTGACAGGACTGAGATAACTGCCATTTAATGCAGCTGTGTCAGGAAGAAGCATTAAACAAACTCACCATGACAGTATAAGTACACACAGCATTAATTGCTCTATTCATTTTACAGAGCTCAAGCCTTATGCCATGGATGCCTCAGTCCATTTCAGAGTATGGAAAAGTCAATTTTTTCTGAATGAAACTTTTCCTAAAAAAAAAGTGTAAAGCTGCTAGATCACGAGACTCTTTCTGGTGTAAAGAAGTTCTGTTACCTTGACAGTTCCCCATGCAGAGCTAAGGAATGCATTTCAAAACAGTGTTCTGACATTTGGGTGGCTGTTAACTCTGCACCTCCTGCGGGGGTTTTAAAGCATTGTTGGAAAATGTAAACCTGAACAAATGAAATGCCATCTTTAGCAGATGTGGGAAGCTTTGCTTGTTTCAGACTGTGTTGAACTCTGTTAATACGGTGATGGGTGGTCACATGTTACTTCTGACAGACAGGAGATTATCATGGGAGCCTTTATACAGATACAAATGGTTTGAATTTCACTGAACTATTTGAAGACTACTTTTGTCAGTGTGGCATAACCTAAGTAGCTCGAGTTGTTTCAAACTTACACTGCAGAAAAATAAAGGAGAATCTCTCCTCTGCACAGAACAGTAGCCACAGCCTCAGCTTCAGTGTGAGAGCTGCTTGAGGAAGAGAGGCAGAGGTTCCCTAGGCAGGAGCATCTGCTCCTTCCTCTCTGGAAACACACGTGTGCCTTTCTAACCCTTGGCTGAACGATTCTGCATCGACCAGAAACCTTCACTGGTCAGAAACTCTCACTTTACTCCTGCAGATCCAGGCAGCTACAGGTGAAACCAAGTACAGTGGCTCCCTGGACTGTGCCAAGCAGCTGTACCACGAGGCCGGCATCCGGGGCGTGTACAAGGGCACGGTGCTGACCCTCATGAGAGGTGAGGGACGGGGCTGTCCTGGTCCTGCTGGGGGGGACTGTAGGATAAGAAGCCTGACACAGTATGGGAGATCTCACTGTCCCTTTAGCCAACTGGAGGGGCTGTGTCACCCATTTTCTTTTGTTGTTGTTTTGGTTTTTTTTTTCAGTTTGCAGAGCTACTCCAGTGTCTCAAAGGGCCTGAGAAATAAACAGGAGATTCTCAGTGAGTGAGGAAGAGATTAGATGACAAGGATCAGAGGGATATAGGAAGTAATTAAGATCTGAGAAGCCAAGAGGAATGAGAGACTTCAGGAGAGGAGCAGAGAGAACAAAGAGAAGAGAAAAATACAGAAGTGGGCTTTTTTAAAAAATTATTTTCTTATTTTTTTCTTTTCTTTTTCTTCTTGAGAGAAGGATTGTGCCTGTCTGTGGCTGTTGCTGTATAATACTGACTGCTTTAAAATATGTGGTGGCAGCAGTTATGCTTTCTACCCTTTTGAGGCTGGGTTATTTTGGACTGGGATGTCATGACCCCACTCTCAAATACAACAACAACAACTAAGTAATTGTGCCAGAGCCAGAATCCTTTATGTATTTCAGTAATTCCACTTTGAAAAACTGAAATTTCTGTATTTTGTTACTTCAGTTTAGGAATTTGTTCTATCCTCTGCTTCTCACACAAGTGTAGCAGCCTGCAGTGCAACTCTGGCAGTGTCCCTAGATAGGGGCTGGTTCTCCAGTTTAGATATGGGTTAAGAATAGGGTGTGGGAATAGCTAAAGAAAAAACCAAAACAAGACCCATCAACTACAGAAAAAATCCCCAGATAGAATCATTAGAACTAATAGTGTGCAAAATTCAAGAAGTTCCTGCACTGCTGTGATGTGTTGTGCAGAAATTTGGACAGTTTAGAGCTGTCTCATCATTAGTGCAATGTAACCAGGCTACAGTCTGGTTTGAAAGGCTGCTGACAGAAAAGCTATTTTCCCAGTTCTTGCCTTTAGCACCTGCTCTCCATGGGAAAGTTCAGACTCCTCTGTCTAGGGCAGCAGAAGATTTTTATTTTGTTTGTAGAAGAGGTTCAGAAAAGGAATCTGGATGTACTTAGTGGTGTTGCTGGGCTGGCATGGGGCTGGTGTGCCTCTGGGCTTCCTTTGGTTTCCCACTCCTCACAGCCTTTGTTGTTTACCCACCAGACGTCCCAGCCAGTGGAATGTACTTCATGACGTACGAGTGGTTGAAGAACATTCTGACCCCAGAGGGAAAGAGGTCAGTGAAATCTCACAGTCATCACTTTCTGGACTTCCCAGACACTGCTGATTAATCTCCCCAGTTACAAAGAGTAGAGCAGTATCATCAAAACAAATTTAAAAAAAAAAGAAAAATGGTTGCTCACCTTGTGAGTTGAGCTGTTTTGGTCTGGGGTTAACTGACAATTGAAGTAATATTCTGAGTTTCTCTCAGATTCCAATTTGGATTTTATTAGCCAAGTAAGGAATACTTAGAGTAGGTCTCTTCACTTTCAACCCTGTATGTGCACAAAATGCTGGGGGACTTTGTTGGATATTTTGTGGGAGTTTGGTTGGTTTTTTTTTTCCCCAGAGCATGTGTGTGTGCGCTGCTGAATAAGATTTGAATCTTTAGGGTAGAGTTGGTCCATCTTGGAAAGGTTGCTCAGATATTGCATTCTGTTTCTGCAGTCTTGTGCTGCCTCCTGGCTGCCAGCCAGGCTGTCTTTTGATTGTCACCTTAGTCACAATTATGAGTTTAACTTCTTTTCCTTTTTTAATATTTTTTTTAACTTTTTCCTCTCACCCCACTCTGATCCTGCCACAGTGTGAGTGACCTCAGTGTGCCTAGGATCCTCTTTGCTGGGGGCCTGGCTGGGATCTTCAACTGGGCAGTTGCCATTCCACCAGACGTGCTGAAATCCCGTTTCCAGACCGGTGAGTTGCATTCCAGTGTGTCATGGCCACACTTACTGTGGTGCTCCTGGGAATGGGCTGGGCAGTGGTGGAAGATGCCTTCTGGGAGGCAGCATGTCTTGAGCTCTGTTTGAGACAAGTGCATGAAAAACCCAAGGGTGTTCCTAACATTCTGGTTGGTTTCCTCACAAATTTTTGGCACATCAGGCTGCACTGCTCTGTTTCTGCCTCCCTGATAAAATAATGACCCTGATTTGAGGTACCTGATTTGAAACCTAAGCATAGAACTCATAATAACATGAGAATTGTCATAGCTGTTTTATTACAAATGTAATTCTTTGAGAGGTTTTGTTATTTCACTTCAGACGTAATTGTATAAATTGTAGCCTGTGCTATCTGCAGTTCATAGTAACAGGGTGTGACTTGCTGAGAGCATTGCTTTTGGACTCTGCTCTTTAATGTCTGTGGCCTAATTACAGTGAGGATGGCCCCAGGCCTTGTGCTTCAGCAGAGTTTGACAGGTTTTTTGTTGGTTTCTCTGCCAGTCCTGTCAATGAATATTTTTGTTAAGGCTCCCCATCGCCTCTGTGGACTCAACTCTCCACTGGACAGTGATCGTTTTTCTTGAGTCACAAGTCATGATAATCAGTGCAGGAAATCTCATTTCTTTTTCTCTGAGCAATGGCTGCTGTTGTTGTTTGTACCATACCAAGTGCCAAGAGGGAGACACATCAGAACTTTGATCCTGTTCCACTGAGCCTGTCCCCAGTGCTGCTGTGTGGATGACGTGGGTTCATGGAGGTTGTGTTTAACTGGGCTGATCTGTGGATTACTTCTTCAGAGGGCTGGCAGAGGCAGTATTTCCCAGGGCAGTGTCAGGAGAAGGAAGAAATTGTTTTTTGAGTAGAATAGCTTTTAAAAAACACCTCAGCAAATCCATGTATCAGCATTAGAACATCCTGTGCTTTTCATTTGAAGTCTTTTGCTGTTCTTGGCTGGAGCATGTGATAGGATCATTTTCTTATTAACCAGTTTCATCAGTTTTTATATCTGACATTCCTATCACCTAAGTGCAGCTCTTGGGAGAGCTGTGATCGGCAGTGCAAGTAACAGCTCAGACTTCCAACACTGACAAAAGTTATTCTCCTTTCTTCCCTGCCTGCAATGACTTGATGATGTAAATTCTTTGGTGATGGTGAGCACCTAACTTCTGTTCACTGAGCCTTTACTGAGCTGTCTTGTTTGTTTGCTGCAGCAGTGTGAACCTGTTGGAAATCCTGGGCTGTTACATGTGGCACATCCTTCAGCCCTTGTCACTACCACACACCTGGGCTAATGTATTGTGCATCCCTTTCAGCTCCTGCAGGAAAATACCCAAATGGCTTTAGAGATGTGCTGAGGGAACTCATCAGAGAGGAAGGAGTTGCATCTCTGTACAAGGGGTTCACAGCTGTGATGATCAGGGCCTTTCCTGCTAACGCGGTGAGTATGTTGTGATTCCAGACAGGTTTTGGGGACATGGCTGCTCACAGTGTTTGCAGTCTGGAGAGAACATGACTGCCCCTTCACTCTTGTATTTCAGTGGGGTTCTTGTCACTGCAGGTACTTTTGACTGTTGGTGTCCAGGTTCTAAAACTGTACTTTAATCTAGGAGCAACAAGTCAATCTTTCTTCAAAACTTTGCATGAAGGCTCTTTGTTGGCTTTCTCTGATAGTTTTTCTCTGCTGGTTGTACATCCAACTGTAGAAGATGGAGTAAGTTTGGAGGTGCTTCACCTTTGATAAATAATGAGCCTAACAGAGCCAAAGTTCTGCCTTTGTGTGGAGGGATACAGTAGAATTCTTGCCTCTGGTTCAAGACCTTTTTTGTCCTCTTCCTCCTTCCATATAAACCATATTAGGTGTTCATAGTGCAGCATTTCAAAAGCCTTGTTTGAAACAGATTTTTAGAATCCTTATTTGTTCTGTGTTCTCTTTTCCAGGCATGTTTTCTTGGTTTTGAAGTTGCTATGAAGTTTCTTAACTGGGTTGCACCTGGTCTATAAAGAGTAGGAAGTCTGGAAACGAGAGAGGAGCAGGAAGAGAGTGCAAGTCTGCCTCAAAGGAATAAATGAATGATCACTTAATGTTTCAGGAATGATTGTTTGCCTAATACCTTTTTGCCTTCCTCACATTCTTTAGGTGGTGCTATGTGCCAGTCAGAAATGCAAGCTGTAGCTCTGACTCAGAGTTGGTGAGGAGTTAGAGGTGACAAATCATCTGAGCCAACCACAGCAGTGACACTGCTAACAGACAGCTGTCACTATCACACACACTACCTTAAGTACTTCCTCATGGAAGGGAACACATCATAAAATGTAATTCTTTATTTACTGAAGAAACATGTAGCTATTAATGCTGAAAAACTTCCTTAAAATAATTTTTCAGCAGCATGTACTTAACTCTCAGGGCATAAGTCAGCAGCTGCATATGGTCGTGCCTGTAAGCAGTGACAGACAATGTTCTCACTTCCTGCAGTTTTTCAGTTGTGGCTGTTTCTGTGTTAACACTGATTTTAATCTCCTGTGCACCATATCAGGTACCTGCACACTGATCTTTTCTATGGAACTAGGACACAAAATGCATTATGTTTAACATTTGTACTAAGCTTTACTGAGGGAGCCAGTGGGGAAATGTGTTTGACTAACCTGAACTTTTCTCTCAAATTCCTTTCTGTCCCGCTGAAGAGAGCCCAAATGTGATTTCAAAAGTACAGCACAGCTCATAGCAATCTGTGATATATTTGATTCATCAAACACTGTGTCCTGGGATTCAATTCCTGACATTGATGTGAGAAAATTTAACAGCACTTCCAAGAACTGAATTTCTCTGACATGAGGGGGACACATGAAGAGGACACTGGCTCTGCTGTCTTGTCTAACTTTATTCTTTCTCCTGTTCATTGGTTTTCTCTTACTATTATTAAACATAATCACATATTTATTTGAGAAATAACTAATACTGAGAAGCAAAAAGCAACTTTTAATTTCCTTTGGTTGTGATGCAGTGTTACTGGAACTCAATAAAACTAGGTGCTGCTTGGCTAGAATGTGTGCCTTGGTTCATTTGCTTTTTGCATCATCATGCATGCTTCATTTTGCAAAAGTTTTCCAATTCTTAATTCTGAGATTGATTGGGAAATAAATTGTGCTGTGCTGTCTTTGATTGCTAACCCCTTGCCTTTTAGCTTTTCAGTTTCTGACATGAGCTGTGGAAAGGAATATTCTACACTTGGCATGTTTGTTGGACAAGTCCTGTTAGGTGCTGCATTGTGGATTCGAATTTTTAACTATAGAGCAAGACACTAAATAACAAATCTTGGAACAAATAACACATACTTTGTGGAAAGTACTTAGTGAGGTCTGTTGGCCTGTACCATGAGGACACAGCCTTCACCTCGACTCACCACAGGCAGGGGCAGCCCTAAAAACTTCCCACTCTGTGCTGCTGAGAAACCTTGAATTCTACTTTCCTTCACATTTCTTTGGGAAGACCAGAAGGGAACCTGCCTTCCCCAGAGTCCACCTCTTGTGTTTTACAGGGCAAGAGGGGTGGCCTCTGTTGTGGGAAGATCTTAGTCACGTGGAGCTGCCTCTGCATTCTCACTGCTGCCATACCCACCAAGAGCCTTCCCCATTCCTCACTGCTCAGCAGTGGCTGCTTTCCCTCAGATGTATGTTACACTCAGTGTGAACACTGAGTTAGTACTGGTTTGAAGAAGTGATTACAGGATATGAGCCTCTCAAATGGTTTTAAATGCAGTTCTGGGTTTACTGAGGCCATATCCCAGCTAGTTTCAAGCTGATCAGGTCTACTCTGTGCTGCCTCTCCACAAAATGCTGCTCTGTGCTGCTTCAGTGGCTGCTCTGGCCTCTTTCTGATTTCCATGCTGGAGCTGTGGTACCTGGAAGCAACTTCCAGCTTTAAGAAGTGTTATAAAGCTGAATTTTATTTTCAATTCTATTTATCTGCTCAGAAATACTGACACTTCTTGGGAGGGATATAAAATTCCAGACAGTGATGCTTAAAAAGCTGCCCATTCCAGCTGCCCTGTCAACTGCGTCCTGTTGACCTCCTAAGCTCCCAGGAAGCTGGGAAAAGCTGAAGCAGAGGAAGGCTGAGATCCCCAGGGCTTGGTCCTGAGCTGTGCACTGTGGTTACTGCTCCCTCCCACCCCAGTCCTATCAATCCTAAGTGCTGCAGACTGTGATAAACATAAAATATTGAAGACTAAATCAGGGACTAGTAATGCCCTAGACTGAGCAGCTGGGTTTAAAAGCATAGCTTCTGCATTTGAGCAGCAAGGAGCCCACTCCCAGTCTGTGTAGTGGCCTCTGGCTTGGTGCTCAGCACTTTTCCTTGGCTCTGCTGTCACCAGCTGTCACCAGCTGAGCCTTGCCAGTCTGTGGCCTTAAGCAGTACTTGCTTGGAAGACTGAAATATTCCCTTCACTCTCTACTACTGCAGTTGTTACTAGTAACTGTAGATTCTTTTCCTTCTGCCAAACTATCCCTTTTAACACTTTTTTCTTAAACATTTCAGATCCTGACTTATTCTAATTCTATATTCCCCCCACTCCAAGGTTTTTGCAGAGCTTTGTATTTTGCATGATAACATTCTTTTGTTTACCGTGCTTGATTTCATTTGGTGCTTTTAGCTTAGTAAAATATGGCAGAAGACAATCACGAATGAGGGGCTGCTTTCCAACAGCAGTGGCAGGAGAAGAACAGCTTTGCAAAGGCTCATCAGACACATCTGCTTGCTTATTCAAAAACTGAAACCCAGGCACCCTGGAAATATTTAAAAAGCTGCTCATGTCCCTAAAGATTCTGCCATACAAAATTTGCCAATTCCTTGCCTCTAATGTGTGCAGCCTCAGAAAGAGAGAAGGATTTTAACACAGGCATAATTTCCTATACCCTGAGGACTCTTTTGCTTTCAGAGGCCTAGATTTGCATTCAAATGTTATTTTCTAATTGCCCAGGTTCTTGTGGGAATTCAGTGTATCTGCAGTTTAAGGGCACACAGTAGCAGCTGGTACACTGATGCCAGCCAGTGATACCAATGATATTTTTCTTTATGCTCCTTGTGCTGATAACATCTGGGTTTGCTATATCAAAATCAGTGTAGAATGCCCCAAGACTCTTGTGCTGTTACATCCTCCTGGCCCCTTCTGCTTTGATGAAAGTGATTTTTTCCAGTGGTGATTCAAGGTGTCTGGAAGCATTCCAGAAGTAATCCATGATAGATAAATAATCTGTGCTTGCATTTCTCTGCCCATTGTCTGCAAGTGCCTTTTGTGCACACTCAGCATTGCTGTAGTGACAGAAAGGTCCTTGGAACACCCCTGACAAGTCAGTCTTGATCAAATTTGTCTAATTAAAGGAAGCTGCCTGTGGGAGACACAGATGGTACAGACCCTCCAATTTGGAAAAGGACATAGTAAGGTAGATCTTAAAAAGGGAGAGCAATGTCAAGAAGGTGGATTTACTCATCTTTCCCATGGGAGAAGACATACAGTGAGGAGATCAAGCAATATTTAAACAGAATGCAAAAAGAAAAAAAATCACAGAAGAGCAGTTCATCAAGATCTACTGAAAACTGATAGGGCTGCAGAGCCTTGGCACAGGATGTTCCTGAATTGCTGGTTGATGGGATTTGGACGCTGGGCTAGGGAAGGCACAATGAGTGTTTTATTTCTTGTGTTATTTCTGTAAGCTGCTGCTGGACACTGTTGGGCAGAGGAAGAGGCAGGCTTCACATCTGATCTTCATCAGTTTGGCTGGTGTCTTTACAAAATTATGGGCAAACCCTGACTAGTTCTGTGGTGTTTGCACAGAGGAGGGTGGACTGGCCAGGTACCTTCAAATGACAACATACACTAGGACACAGCACCACCTACAGCTTTGCATGTGCCCAGTTGGCCTCTAATGGTTCAGGTTTCCATTTCTATATTGTTCTTTTTATCTGCTGCCTCTTGGGTAAGAGGACTCCTATGTCAATATCCTGTTTGTGCTGGTGAGAGACCAGCCTTGTGTACAGCCTGAGTGAAGTGGTTTTCACCACCACGTAGTTCACAGGATGACAGAGCAGTTGAGGCTGGAAGGCATCTCTGGACACAGTCCAGTCCAGCCCTCCTCAAAGCAGGGCCCTCCAGCTGAGGTTGCCCAGGACTGTGTTCTGTTGGGTTCTTAGCATCTCCAAGGACAGGAACTTCACAGCTTCTTGGGGCAACCAGTTCCAGCTTCACAAAAAAGCAAGTTCTCTTATGTCTAAGAGGAACTTCATGTATTTCAGAGTCACTAGATCCCACTGAGAAGAGTCTGGCTCCATCTTCTAAACCTTCTCTGATCAGGGATCCGTACACATCAGTAAGATCCTCATGAAGCCTCCTCCAGGTTGAACAATTCCATCTCTCCTGGTCTCCTCGTATTGCAAATGCTCCAGTCCCTTCACCGTCTCTGCAGTGCTCACTGGACTGCTCCCGTAAGCCAATGCCTCTCCTGTAGCAGGGAGCCCAGGACTGGACCCTGCACTCCAGCTGTGGCCTCACCAGTGCTGAGAGCAGGGTAGGCTCATGTCCCCAGGCCTGGTGGCAGTGCTCTTCCTAAAGCAGCCCAGTAGGCTGGCAGCCTTCTTTGCCACCAGGGCGTACTGGTGGCCCATGTTCTTCTCCTCATGACATCCTGCTTCCAGCCGTAATGTGCGACCACGCTGCTGGCTTGCCCAGGCTCAGGCTAGAATGCCTGCTGAGTCAGTGGCATGAAGCCATGCATGCTGTGGCACTGTGACAGTGGCACTGAGTGTGCTCTGCACCGGAGGGTTTCAGTGGTGCTGCCCAGCTATCCTGGCTGAAAATAGCTCCGGCTGCCCTGGCAGCTGCATCCTGGGGGCTTTTGCTCCTGACTCAGATGATGGCAGGGAGATGCCTGCCTTGCAGCCGGGGGCTTCCCAGGAGGGTGGGTGCAGGGATTGCTGGGATTCCTGCCTCTCCTCTGCTCTCCAGGATGCCTTTTGGGTGATGGGATCACGGGTGGCTGTGCTCATTCACAATGTCAGGCTCTGGATGTGGGTCTGTCTGACCCCATTTTACACACTTGGTCTTTCTGCCCAGCAGACCCTGCCCTGAGAACAATGTCCAGTGAATGGGAGAAACAGGCTGCCTGATGCTGGATGCTTGAAATGGAAAACCATTTCTAATTTAGGGAGATTTGTGTATAAAACTGAAGACATTTTCCATTACGTCAATGTATTAGAATAGTTCTGCAAGTGTATCTCAAACCTGGTAAAAATGTAAACGTTAAGGAGACATTGGATGGGATTTTTTCTAACATCTGTCTCTGAATTCAGACACTAGTTTAAGTTCAGACAGTTCAGTTTAAGCTCAGACAGATCTGTTTCAGCAGTTTATGATGCACAGGCTGTCCCTGGGCTTACAAGAGGCATGGCCATAAAGATCAGTATCACAGTTTTAGCGATAGGCCATAGATGAACTCCACTTCCCTTTGCAGGTGACAGTTTGAGTGTCGATTTGCTGAAGGACACAGTGCTGTTGCTAACCCTTGGCACGGAGGGTGGAAGCCTGAGATGTTTGTCCGTGCAATGAGCTGACTTCCCTTCATCAGCGACCTGAGCTCAGGCTTCTCCCTCAGCGCTGCTGCTGCTGCTCTGGGCCTGAGAGAACTTGCACACAAGCTCTGGAAACTAAAGTAAATGCTGAGCTGCCTGGATATGGATTCCCCAAGGCTGAAAGCAGATCCCAGCAGCGACATTTCTCCTTGGTACTATTTCCTAATACTGTTTCCTAATAGTTATTTATTACTGTCAGCTGCTGGCTCCTTCCTCTCTCCACTCATGCCATCAAAAAATTCTAAACTGTGATTTAGCTTTGAATGTTCGTCCTGGAGATCAAAGGCAAGGAAATCAATTCCCTGTCCCTTCCCATCTTTAATCCCTACGCAGATTTCAGCGCAACCAGCTGAAATGCTGAAAAGGTGTAAAATTACAGCGAGTCCTCCTTCTCCTGGAGCTAAGCCCATGTGATTCAGAAAAGCTCCTGAATGCCTGCATAGACGAATCCTAAAAAAATACTTCCCTCTGAAACATAATCCTCCCGCTCATCCCCCGCCCCTCCCTGCCCGCTCACCCTTGACTCCCTATCACTCACTGCCAGGCAATTATCTGCTTCGTTTACTGCCTCCTGGCCGGAGCCAAAGTTCAGGATCTGGCAGTGGATGGCAGGAGATCACTGGGCGGAGGGAACTCGCTGTTCTCCCAGCCCCACCACCCGTTTCCCACCGGAGCAGGCACGGCCGGCTTCTGCGGGGGGAGCGAGCCCTGGCTGCGAGCAGAGCTGCTCCCGGGAAGGAGCCTGGAGCTGCGGTGGGCAGGAGGCCGGAGCGGGGTCTGCTCTTGCTCCGCCAGCATCCCAGGAAACCGGCCGGCATTTGCTGCTGCCGGGATGGGGAACGTGTGTGCGCAGAGCCCTGGGTACCCCTCCTGATCTCTGTCCTTGCCCACCGCCCGCCGCTCCAGGTGGAAGAAGCCGGGCTGTCCCTGATCCCTCCAGCCCGCCCCATGCAGCAAAACTCCATCGGACAACAAGTTCAGTTTTCCTGGGCTGTGGAGGCACCTGGGGGTGCTTTTGTGCCTGCCAGAGGTGATGGATGAGGCACGGTGACACGGCACCGGTGGGAAATGCCCGTCTCTCCCCACATGAGGAATTCCTTGCGATGTGGATGAATCTCTTGGGTGCTGATGACAAATTGTTGGGGGTTTCCCCATTTTCTTCCCAGTGGGTCCAGCTCAGAGGATGAAGCATCCACACACTGTTTGCCCCAAAAGCACAGACTGTTCTTGGCATTTCTCTCATTAATGCTCAAAAATTGCAGCATGCAGCTGTCCTGCTCTCCAGTGTGGGCATGTCCAGAGATGCCACAGCTGCCTTGGGAGAGCAGCCCTTCCCAGGAAGGCAGCCCTTCCCGAGGACAGGTCTGTGCTGACCTCTCCTCTCTCCCCCTGCTTCATTCCATGCTCCTGCTCCAGGCACAGGGTGGGTGGGAATGTCTGTAGAGAGCTGTCCCAAAGGGAACTGGGTTGTGGAGCATGGCTCCCTCCTCATACCCTCAGCAAACAGAATTCAATGCAGCTAAGGATTCTCTATCTGGAAAAGATAAAAGCAGGCTGTGTCACTGAGAAGGGGGTTTGGGCCTTAGCCTGAGGGTCTCTCAGCCTGCAGTGAGAAGAGCAGGGGGCACAAAGCACCCACCCAGCTGCACCTCCCCAGGGAGCTGCCACCAGCGCTGCCATCCACAGCCACAGACTGGGATTTACTGGGCTGGAGCTTGTATCCACACCCAGAGCTCTAGGCTTGGTTTTAAATATAATTACCTTCCAGATACCTTTCTGGGTATGGTCTCCTCAGTATCTGATGGCAGTGAGTGGCACTGTTTAATTATGTGCTGCTTTGTTTCAGATTGGCTGAATGGTTTCACTGACGTCGCTTAAATCTTGTGAGAAATAATAACAAAATGTTCCTCTTCGTCTTTCCTGAAATAGTTCTTAACTTTCTGGGCCCTTCTCCTTTGGGTTCTTTTCCAAGCTGATGTCTTATTTAGCCTATCCTTAAATAATGCCTTTCCCCCTATTTTGTATTTCTTCTAGATACCATTTTTTAATAAAAAGATAATAGCTTCTATCATCCATATTGATGTTTTCTATTTCATTCTCTATTATTTTCCTCTTGCACTGGCACATCTGGTTAACAAAATGGGTATTGATTTCTAAATGTGCTTAAAAGTTTCTTTATTGAGTAGCTGGCTGATAATCTGTCTTCTATAGGTTCTTCTATAATTAAATTTGACTGATCTGGAATAACCCCCCAACTTTTACTATATTCACAGAGCATTCTTTGCTGAAGGTGGTGTACACATTGGGAAAGGATGAGGGGTTTAATTTAATCCATATTGCTTAGCAACATTTACACCATCAATAAACAAGCACTGTTTTTCTGAACAAAAGACTGCCCGGCCTTTCTCCATCCATGGTGACAGCAAAACTGACAGCGTCCAGCCTGCTGCATTTAGGGTGTTTCCTTCTTGCTTTGTGTCCATTTTATCCACACTTCAACTCACCTACTACAGTTTTGCTCAGAATAATGGTAAGATCTTGAAGTGAGGTGTCCATGGAAGAGGCTTGTCTTGATCCTCATGCCTAGTTTTACTTGCTGACAGAGCTGGTAATCACATTAGTCACATGGCTGTTTTATGCTCCCTGAAACATGATTGCTAGGAGCCTTGAAAACTCTTAAATGTTTGCCCACGAGTGTTTTCTCAAGTAAGATCTTAGGCAATTGTGTGTCACTTCTGAAATTTCCTATGATTTAGCTTCCAAGGGAAAGATCTTTCCCAAGCCACTGGTATCCTGGGATGTGTGTGCTCAGGAATTGAGGGTGAACTGCAGTGCCAGCCCCATCTGGGTGACACGGTGATGAAAAACAGGAAATTCAGCTTTGTTACGTGCACAGATGATTTCAGTGGGACATGAAGAATAACTCTGAGATTCATAAACCCTTAGACCCACAGAACATTTGCTGAAGTGCTGCCAGCCAGTGACCCATTTTGCATCACTTAATGACAGAGAGGACGAGAAGGAAATTCCCTGGAGGGGACTCTGCCCACAAGCTCTGCCCGAGCCATTCAGAGCCTTTTCTGTGCCAAATGCCAGAAGCATCCCTTGGTGCTGTGGCTGCAGCCCTCCCTCCATGGGTGTGACCCCGCTCTGCAGGGCCAGCCTGGGCTCAGGGAGTTAAACCCAGATCACAGGCAGCAGCTCCCCTCAGCATCCAGCAGCGATATTCGTCTCTGGCAGGACACAGCACTTCCTAAGCCTCCCTAAAGGGCTACAAGTGAATGAGGCAGTGGTATATTTTGGGGGAAAAAAGACTCATTTATCATGTAAGCTTGTTGCACACAGGATGCCAACTCAAGGGTCCCTCAACATTTAAAATGCTTGGTGGAATCCAGTTGGGAAGGCACAATCCATAACCTCCCGTGCTCTTACGACATTCTAAATTTGTTTCTTTCTTATTTTCCTCTGAGATTTGTTATTCTTTGTACATTTAACTAATGTAACAGTTGATAAATTGTTACATCTTTTTTGTTTATGTCAAAATATCTCAAATATAAACTTTTATTGAGAAAGTAATCAACAGTAGTACACATTTTGCTACAATATGTAACTATCTTACTGAATACACTGGTGCTCTTCAGTGTTGTCACTAATGAGCCTTACCACTTGATTTCCATTTTCATAGGAGACCAGATTTTCTTGTCATATGCCATGAAGTTCGAATTAAATTAATTCTAAATATACTTTAAAATTCTGATTTGAAGAATTCTTGATTACTCTTACTTCTTTCTCTAAAAAAATAAGGACCTTCTTTGCCCTAAATATTGCTTAAGCAATTTGTCTTCATAAAAATAAATAAATAAGTAGGTTTCCATTTACTGAAAGCACGGAGCAGTCATCCTTAATTTCTATAACTTCTTCCAGTGACTGCACTATTCATTTCCAAGAGAATGTTCCCTAAGACTTCATCTGGCAAACAAATACTGCTGCTAAGGTTTGGTCTGGATTTTCCTCCTGTTCCAGTAGCTCTGGCCTAATCGGTTTGAATATGAATTTAGGGATGAATGAGAAATCTGTTATTCTATATATGTCAGAGGTAAAGTATAATCTCATTTCCCTGAGGGCAGTTTGTCTCAGCCGTCTGGGAGCCTGAATTGCTGATACAGTGAGTGTCTGCTGCCTCCTCTATTTTTGCTTCTTTATTGGGTCTTTTCCTGTAAAAATATATACTGCTCAGAATTCCAAAAAGAATTTGACCTTTCCCAAAGTACTGGCCTAGTTTAAATCATATTTTAAACTATTTGCTTTTGACTGTGAGCAGAATCTGAATCCTGTGACAGGGATAACTGGGCAAGCAACTGTGTCCTTTAACAAGAGATACCATCACTTCCTATTCTTACACACAGCTTCAGTCTGAAGGCCAGTGGAACAGTGCAGGTCCTTCCTCTGCTCGAGCTGCAGAAAACAGCAGCTGGAGCAGACCTTCCATGTCTGGCACTTGATCAAATACTTTCCTGAAGCAGAGTAACAGTTCTTCAGTTTTGTCATTTTTGCCTTCGTTGTTTATTCCTTTGATCTTCAAATATCTCAGTTTAAAGGTAACTAATAATTATTTGGGGCTTTTTAAAAGCTTCAGATGTGCTGCTTTGGATAGAGACAACCCCTGTGAGGGGAGGGGCTGCCTCATCCCTGGGGTGGGGTCCAAGGAGGTCTGAGCAGACAAGGAGGGCTGTGCCAATGTCAGGATGCTGAGCAGCAGAGCCTGGAGCAGCTCCCTGTGCATCCCTGCTGTGCTGGGCTCTGCCCTGCTGCCCCCAGCCACACCCCAGTCGTGCCCATGCCCTCTGCTTGTGCTTGGCTGCAGCAGGACACACTCCCACTGTGGGCACCCAGCACTGGCCCCTACTTCCATTTCATTTTATCCTTTCCCTTTTATTTCACTCATCTTTCCTGGACTCATCATGTCTTTGTTTCTCCACCATGGGAACAGCCTCTCCCCAGTTAAACCAACCTTCCTGCAGCTTTCCTTCCTGCCACCCTGCAACCTTCAGACTCACCAACTCCCAAGAAATCCTCCCATATAACCCTTTGTTTATTCCCCACATAGTCAAATCTCATGTTTTAGCTGCACTTCTGCTACTGCAAGAACATTTTCTATTGTTTAGTCCTTTTCCCCCCTTCACTTTACACTCCCATTGAGTCCCTCATTTGCTGTGTTTTTTTACAGCAGCTTCTCCCTCTGGACTAGTCTTTGTGTGTCTGAGATTTGGATTTTGATCCCAAGCAACTGGAATATATTTTCCCCTTATTTAAAGGGTCTCTGTAGGTAAAAACAGTTTTGCAAATTGAAACAAGATTTAAATCAGCATTTTTTCTGGAGCAGACTTTTCCCTTTTGAGCACTGCTTTGATTTCCACAGTATTTCTTCTAAAGTTCAGCAGCAAAGTCTTGAGAGAATAGCAGCTTATTGCTTCTGTGATAAACTCTTATCTTTTTTATAATTTAATAACCCTGCCACTAAGTGGAAACTTCTCTGTCAGTCTCTGTGCCTGTTACATAGCCTGGGAAGCAGCAATAACACCCTGTCAGCTCCTAGAACAGCTCAGAATAAACAACTTTGCAATTAAAGTGTTTACGTATTAGAGCCTCCTCCCTCCTTCCTCATTTCAGGCAATTCCATCAATCAACTGTCTTCTCACTGGCTATTTTTCTGTAGCTCTCTGGCAGGGCTCACTCAGGCTTGGGATGTTTCTCCCTGGTCTGGCTGAACACCATCCCTCCCCATCAGGATCCTGGACCACCTCCCTGTGCTGCCTGGGGCTGGGTGGGTCAGCTCATCCTTCCCTGCCCCTTCCAGCCATTTCTTGTCTTTGCTGATATGGTTTCGTTTCAGCCCAAGGCCAAACAAAATCGCAAGCTTGAAACACCCTTTTCAATGAGACATTTCCAATTTTCAGGATTCTTTGGCAGCAAATCTTTCGTAACCCTGTGCTGGGATTTAAAGGAGCTGGTAGATTTAGAGCATAAATGAAGTGAGTTTACCTTGAGATACAAAGCTAAAAAGACAATAAACAACTAAAATAGCTAAACAGGAAAAAAAGTCTATTTCTGAGCCAAGACCCCTTTTGATGCTGCATCCTGAAATCTCGTAGCTGCCTAAGGGTGTTTTCAGATAAAGAGAAATCAGCCAGCTATTGAGGGGGACAGTGAAGCAAGCTGGGCTGTCAAAGGTGCAAAGAAAACCAAGAGCTTCCAGCTTTGATCAGATTTTGGTACTTGTAATGCTGTTTCTAATGGCTGTGTTCCTTCATATAGGAAACTGCTCAGAGGGAAAACGTTGTCAACTGGAAACTGCAGAGTGATGAGGGCAGAATCACTCCTGATATGCTCTGGGCTGCACTTTGCTGTCAGAAAAAGCTCCATTTCCTTTATCTCAAAGGGTTGAAATACTCTGAGGCAGGGAGGAGATTGAGGGAGACAGGCCTTAATTACATTCTTCTTTCTTGTATGATTAAATATGAACAAAAGAACTACTGCACCACATATCCCCTGCACTGAGATCCTACTGCAAACGCAGAAACAGAGCCAAACTTTGCCAGCAACCTTCTCATTTCATCAACAAGCCTGCGTTCTGCACGTCAAAGTCT
The DNA here is from genome assembly GCA_034509425.1 of Eopsaltria australis. Taxonomy (NCBI): domain Eukaryota; kingdom Metazoa; phylum Chordata; class Aves; order Passeriformes; family Petroicidae; genus Eopsaltria; species Eopsaltria australis. The sequence continues at coordinate 1,795,300 of JAVTVJ010000180.1, forward strand.
GCTCAGGATGACAAGAGAAATAAACCCTACAAAATCCAAAGAAAGGCCTGACAGAGCTCAGCCAGACAGGGGGCTTGATTAAGAATTAAAAATAATACTTGGAACACTAAATGGTCTTTCATGTACCTCTGAGCCGTAGTATAAATCTAGACTGAATCTTTTCCAACAGGTTTGCATTAGCTGTGACTCAGAAAAACCAGTCCCCTTTAAAGAGGTGTGAAAGGAGAGAGGAAACAGGTTTTTTCCGTGCGTGTTGCCTACAGCTTCTTGCTGACTGCAGGTTCACCTCTAGGACCTGACATTGCTTATGTGTGTTTGAAAGGGAACTCCACTCACAACTGCAGATAACATCAGTGTGGGGACCCAGTGATCTGAGGTGACATCAGAACCTGAAATGTGTGGGTTTGGGGTACACTCCTGGCTGTCATTTTTTGCTTTCTCAATGTGCTGAAGCAAAAAAGAAAAAAGGTCTTTCTCAAGGCAGTTTGATTTTAAGTATAAGTGAAACACAGCAGATGAATCCCCTCAACAGGAGGGAGCTTGTGGTGCCATGCTGGTCTTTGTGTCCCAAACTTCCTTTGCAGATGTTTCTGGCGAGCTCTGCCCAGCTGTGGTTGGAGGTGTGGAAAAAATACTGACACATCTCTTCGATATGGTGTCAAAATGCTGTCAGAATTTTGGGGACAGTGCTGTCAGAACAAAATGCTGACAGACCTGACTGAAGATTGGTTGTAAAGGATTTTGAGGGAGAAGATAACAAATGTGTTTTATGCAGGAGAGGAGAAGAAAGACTGAGAACTTCATAGAAAAATAGAGTGGTGGAAATGATGACCCAGGAAAGTGGAAGAGTTTATTCTGCACAAGGGTGAAACAAGAAGCCAGAAAAACAGCTGGTGTGGTTGAGCCACAGAAAACAGGAGGGATTGGATATGTGATTCTGCTGAGAAAGGGTAAGGAAAGGTTGGATCTTTCCTAGATGTGAAAGGAAAATGTGGCTCCCAAGGCCACTGATGCAATTACCAGAGTCATTGAGAAAAAACCAACAAGAGGTCAGGGGAAGCAGCATCCTTTCAAGGCTAAATGATGCAAAACCGCACATTCTGAGAAACATTTCCCACAGTTCAGGAATTCTTTGTAAACACAATTAGCCATAGCTCTGATTGTGAGAAGAAAGACAGCTAATGTTGTGTGGAAAATGCACACAGAATGGCTCAGAGAGAGTAAGGCTAATGTCAGAAATACAAGGGTAGAGCAAGTGTAGGGTGTAGCTGCAAGTACAGACAATGTCTGCTTAAAGCCAGCTATGTTAACACCATTGAGACACAGTTCTGCAGCATATGGGAATGTTTCCAGAGGCAAAAAGTAACACCAGACTCCCTGGAGCAGGCTCTGCTCTTCTGCAATAATTAGTGTAAGGCTTAAAAAAAAGCAAAGCATTGCTAACTCACAAAATCAGGACAACAGAGCTTTGTGTTCCAGAGATGGTGTTTATTCAAGGGCTAATTACAGTAGGCAAGAGGCTTCTTAATGCAACAGTGTGAAGGGAGAAGAGATTCCTGTTACAAGGAATTTACCTGTTTTGTGCAAATTTCTCTGTCCTTTATCATGTTCCTGCTTCTCAAACTGCTCTCCAAGTGCTGTGGATAACTGATGTCCATAACTGGTGTCCATGCACTGAGCTTTGAACCCCCTCTTCTTACTGGCAGGTACACAGAGGGCTTCAGCGAAGTCCTCACAAGGTTTGGTGCAGATATCCAAAACCAACCTTCTGACAAAGGGTCTGGGGGCTCTTAAGATCGTGTCACTGCTTTCCTGTGGGCTGGAGCTGGTCGCTGGAGTGCCTGCAGGCACACAAGAGGGAGGCTCTGTGCTCACAGCGTTAACAGAGGCATTTGCCTATGTAAATTGACCCTTAATCTGCTGCCTACGTGGTGCTGGGTACTGGATGTGACACAGCGAAAAGCAGCACTGGACTACCCCAAAATCAATGTACAAGCTCACCTCCATTTACAGACGGATTTTGCAACAAGAGGCGATGACTTCTGATGTTGTGCTATGTTTGCAGGTCCTGATCACACGAACCAAGGACAGCAGCCCCAGCATTTTCTCCCTTCAGCAAAACCCCTCCCACTGACATTGGCTTTCCTGCCATCCATCTCATTTTGACACACTAGATGGTCTTGGGAAGCTCCTGTTGGCTGCAGCCTTGTCTCTCTGCCAGAAGGACCACACACATGGGTCACCCTCTCCTGGCCCAGACCCCGCTGTGGGTGCAGGGTCCCACATGTGCCAGGCCATGAACCTCTGGGCTCCCATGCTACCGGAGGCCAGAGCTGTCCTGCTTTTCAGGGGGCAGCTGCTCTGAGCCGATTTGATCCACCGGCATTGCCCGCCCGATGTCGCCGAGGCAACACGATCCCCAGGGAAGTGGGATGTGTTGCCATAGCAACACGATGCTCTTGGCTCCTGCCTCTTTCCATTGACGCCATGGAGGGAAAATCTGGGGCTGCTGGAAGCACTGAGTCCTACCGGGGATGAAAAGTTGGGGTGGCCAAAGGATCGTGGCAAAGACAGACATAAACACCTATTTGTAACCCTAATCATAAGCAGTTGCAATTAAAGGCTCCGGCTGCTGCAGCAGCTTTGCCAGTGCCTGCATTAATGCACTGCTCTGAATGAAATAATTTATGTCACATTCCTTTATTACTCACGATCACATGTTTTGCTTTATAGTTAAATTATGAATAATCTAAGCAGGATACATCTTAATGATGCTGTCATTCTTATTCTGGATGTATTGATTCAGCAGGTTCTTTCAAAACAGACTCTCTGACAGTTAATGCAATGAGCATTTTTAAATAACAGAACACTGAAAGGAGAAAGAGGGAAAATATGTGACTGTCCATAGAAACTGATGACTGCTCCTTTTCCAGAAATGGTGGAAAATACTAATTCACTCTCCTCTGACCTTCACAGGAGAAGTTCAAGGCTGTTCCAGCTCTTTTTCAGCGGGTTTCTTGCTGTTCCAAGGCAAAGATCTATTATTTTCACACTAGTAACTTCCACCAGCCGGCAAGGACAGGACCTTGCTATGTCACGCATCACCAATCCAAGAGGGAGCTCACCTAGGGCTTGTGAGATATTGAGGAAAGGCTGGAAAGGGATTAATCATAAAACACTGCCAAGAAGTGATGGAGTCCATGAGCCCTCTGGATGCACAGAGTCCATCACGGGCAGAAGCTGTGCCTGGTGTACATCCTTGAGCCAGCTGTCTTTTCCTGAAGCTGCAACACAAATATTAGGACAACACGTCTTGTTAAGCATTCACAACATAATTTATTTGGAATAACTGCCTTTGTGAACAGATAACAATGAAAGTGATCCAAGTATGAAAGTACAGGGAGTTTTCAGAGTAGGGAAGGACTTCACATCAGTCTGGGACCAAGCATGGTGTGACTGTGACTCTGCCCCTATGTGCACACCCCAACAGAAGCACTTCAGGCTGACTGGAGGATCAGGGGAAGTACTGCAAAGGAAGAGCTGCTCACAGAGCAAAGTGTACAGTAATGACATGATTAATTGCTCACTGCCATTGTTCAAGACTTTGCAAAAGCAGAACAACAAATTCTTTTAGAAAAACTTGGTATTTCTATAGTATAAATAAATGAGTATGAAAATAATTTTCACCATTTAAAGAATAAAGACACTTCTTTATAAAGTATCTTTCAGTGATAAAATGGAGTGTAAAAAAGATATTTCCATCATTGAAAAGACTCCTCCTTAATTAAATATAATTAAAATAATGCCCGACTACAAAGTACAGTACTTCATAAGATCTGTATTGAATATTCATTGGTTCACAATTGCTTGCATGTTCTGAGGAAAGAGACAGAGATTTAAAGTATTTTACAGGTATTTACAGAAACATTTAGAAAGGGATAATATTTTTGCACTGCAAAGCACTGCAAAGGATTCCTGGAGCCATTCAGAACATTGGCATACATGGATGTCTCTGATATCACTGTTAGGAGTAGGGAGATTGCTGTGTTTGCACCATCAGTCTCACCTACTGGCTGGCCTGCTGTGATCAATAAGAGCTCTTAATAACTACACAAGGAAAAAAAATCTTTAAAAATTTATAGATAAATATTTCCAGCACGGCTGTGGGGAATCTAAAGATCTTCCTGTACGGACACTAGATGTCAATGGAGAGACACTTCAAAGCAACTGCAACAAAAGGTAATGCTGCTGCATTCTCTAAAACCAGATTCTTCTTTTCCTCTTTTTCTAATGCAACTCTCCTGGGCTGATAGCCTTGGGAATTAAAGTCAGAAACCCCCTCAGGAGCAGCACTGTACATGGAACACCCATTCAATTAGTTTCCTATGCAGACGTGATTTAAGTCATAGTTGAAGGCAGGAAGCATTTCTCAGCTCTACAAACCAATCATTTTTTTTGCTGAGACTGACAAAGAGGGATCTGGTCATGGTGAGGTGGCCTTATAATCCTCTGCCTTGGATGATAAGACCACCTGTTTCCTTGAATGAAGGCATCCAAGCTGCAGTTAAACATCAAATACTTTTATAAAACTTAAGAACCTAAACTGAATTGGAAAACCAGCCTAGAAGTGAGAAGTTTCATATCTCCATTATCCTCCCCTGAGATACAGAATCCTCTATCAACATTTTCATAATGTACACCAAAGCACAGGATGTGAAGAATGACAGTAAAATATAATAGGAACTGCTTACTGATTTTCTCTGAAAACTGGTTAACTGTTCTTCAAGCTGCACTATGAGTTTAATTAAAACAAGTGCTAACAGCTGTTATGAAGACAATAAAAGGGTTTTCAGAGGGAAATATGAAAATTTGGGGATTTGGTGGATAAAGGTAATTTTTACTGTTGCAATTTACATTTAATACTGCGATTTCAGCACTTGGAATTAGTTAACACACCATGCTGACCTGCAAAATGAGCCCTTCATTGCAGTACTGCCCCGTGTTTGTGTACGGCACTTCTGTGCCCAGGATGGATCTGTGAGCACCAAAGGGCAGGGCACAAACACTGGGAACAGTGAAATGTGTCAATGGCTCCTGGTGGACATCAAAAACCATGGCCAAAGAGAAAAGGTGCTGTGGCTCCTGTCTCAGCGAGAGATCAGGCACTGCAAGAGGAGGGAGAGATTGAGGCTCAGCCTGGATGGAGGCTCAAGGTGCCCTCCCAGGGGGATGAGCAAGATGGGGTGAGGGATAGATTGTGGGTATAGGGTAAACCTTGGAGGTGAAGAGAAGGGCAATTGTTATTTGACAAGCATCTAGTGGAGACACACGACAAATGGGCAAATGCCAAGTGTGAGAAATGGTTAATAACATTCAATCTACAAAGGTGACAACAGATGTGAAAACAGGAGCTGTAGCAGCAGTGACAGAGCAATACATGTCTGGGTAGTGGCAGGTTGGGACTCAGTACAGAAATGCTGATAACCTGAACTTTGTCAGGTGGAAATGTGAAAAGATGGGGAGGGGACAAGTTTGTACATACAGCAAAAGACAATTCCAGGTTTGCAAGCAAAGGCTCAAGGAAGAAATAAATTTCAGAGGTCTTTGTATGAAAAACCCTTCAACATCAACAAACCAGTGTTTGAACAGGCTGTGCTGGAAAACAGCAATTGATAGTTTGGATTCAGATTAGTTTTTGAACAACTCACAGGGAGGTTAAATTTTTTTCTTCTCTTAAAACAAAACAATCTGAAAACCTTCTACCTTTATTTAGTAGCAATGTTTCTGTACTCTAAAGCCAACACAGCTACCCAGCAGGATCAGGGCTACCCAGTGAGTGACTGGCTACCACAGGACACGCACAAAGGTCTGTTCCCATCAGTTCCCTCTGCCCAGAATTCATACCAACCTCTGTGGAGAAGGTCTTAATGTTTTCAGTGCTGGGGCCAGAAACTGAAGTACAACCAAAATGGGTACAGCTTCCACTTAGTATGCAAGAGAACCAAGTGCTTAGCTTAGTCCTTATTTGAATATCCCCTGTTTACACAGCAGTGCCGTTGCTTAGGGCTTCTCTGACGTGGGAACCATAAACTCTACATCTGCTACGTAGTGTTGCTCAGGGTACTTTACACAACATGGTCATCCCACACGTCTTATGTCACAGATACTACTTTTATCTGGATTCAAACACGTGCCGTTTTACGTCACAAGTATGACACGACAGTCAGAGGTGTTTCTTTTCACATCTAGGTAACACCTAGGTCAAATGATTTACAAAATCAGGTATTTTAAAGTTGGTGTTTTCTACTGCCTGAAAAATTCTAATTGTTACCAACAAAATCAGTGCTTTCTGTGTTCATAAACTAAATGCCAATGAAAATCTGGACATTTATACAAGATGTTTCTCCCAACTTGATACTTTGACATTTATCAACAAATGCAGCAAGGTATCTTTCAAAGAATTATCCAAAATATTTTTGATGGGCTAAAGGTAGTGTCAAGGTAACAAATTTCAGCTGACACAAGTATTTATATGGATTTATTAAAAAATAAGGTTGATTTTTTTCTCCTGTCTTTGTACTATGGATAGACAGTCCCATATGGTTAATTGAAGTAAACAGTACTCAAGTTATTCACTCTAAAGGCTAACAAAAATACATACTAAACATTGCCTATTGTCACAAGCAAGCCAAGTGGTTAGAGCACCAAAGCTTGGTTTCTGAGGTTTAGCACTTTCCTGAGAAGGAACCAAAGAGAGGCAGGAGAAGCAGTTTCATCTTGCACAAGGTGTTCAAGGATTTCTGCATCCTGGTGGTTAAGCCCAGGATCACTTGTTTGTTACTATTACTCCTGGTAAAAAGCAAACTCAGAAGGTTTGTGTACATTATGCACAAAGTTATATGATGTTTATGCACATTTCCAGCAATGGGAGCAAGCAGTGTGTAAAAAAACACAGAAAACTTAAAATGCAAAACTCAGCACTTTTTTACAATGAGGGTGGTCAGCCACGGGAGAAACAGAGAAAGGGAAGTGAGAATTTTTTCATCCCTTTATATCTTAAAATGAAGACTGGATACATTCAGCTTATAACGATGTGGGAGCCAAAAGTCTAAGGAAGAGTGTTAGAGAACAAAGCAGACAGAATCATTTTTCTGCTGTGTAAAATCAAGGTGAGGCCACATTTTGGGATGTGGAGACCAGCACTGCACGCAGTGCTCATGAAAGGCACAAAGAAGTTGAGCAGCTACAGAAAGGAGCATTTACTTTGATCCTGGGGAAGTGGATGCTTTTGGAGCAGAGACTGGCAGGACTGTGAGACCTTAATTTTGAGAGGGCTGAAGCAGGGTAAGATCAAGGTTTACAAAACCACAAAGTAGCAAATACAACACAGGCATAAACAAAATCTGTCAAATCCTGCAATACCAGGAGTAGGGGGCATTTCGTAAATCTGGGGAGAGTGCTCCAGATATTAGGAAAAGAAGTGCTGCTTTATCTATCAGGTATTTAGCTTTGGGAACTTGTTGCTGTGAAAAACCTTGGTCAGCACCAGGGGGATGTGGAAAACGTGAGGCTGTGTCCACTAATAACTGTCATCAGAATATTTAGTGTTTTCTTGCATGATCCTTGTACGGAATTTGAAGGCAAGTGTAATTAATCCAAGATGTACATATGTTTATATAGTGTCTGAGCTCTGGCTGGCGCTGACAGGTTTATGAGAAGTGAATTATTACTTGTTATAAAAGGATTTATTTTACTTTTTAAGGAGCCGGTCGGGAGGTTTAATCTGATTATTTTTCCCCAGTGCAAGACTACACAGACTATTTTGCTTTTTCTGCTGGCAGCTTTGCTGCTCCTGCCTGAGCAGGACAAGCACTGAAGCTCCACCACAATTTCACTAATGTCACATCAAAGTCACATAGATCTGGGTAGAACAGGTAAAGGGAAGAGACTTCACCATTTGGGAGCACCGACACGAGGTATGTATGGGAATAGCTTCCAGCCACTAAGAAATTATTAGGAGAATTCTATATGGAAACATATCTATATTTTGATAGGAATACTGTGGGAATCAGCTTCATCAGCTACACAAGCCTTATCTAACTCCATACTGGGTGCTGAACATGCCATGAAGCCAGAGGAAAGAAAGTGCATTGGTCATGCTGCCTGAATTAAAAACATTATTATAAAGGGGATCAAATTAAGGCTGCAAGTGCATTTTCTAATTTATTTTCTACCATTCTTGTAACGTGAATGCTTATTACAGTAATAATTTTTAAAGTTATGCAAATTCAGGGAGAAATAAAGCATCTGATGAGCTCTATGTATGCACAGCAGGCACTATAACAATTAACTTGATCGCCGACAAGCTTCTTGCATATTTGTGCCTTCAGTTCTGGTGCTCACAGAAAAAAAAAGGTGTATAAAGAAACTGGATAAACTGTGGCGTAAATCAACTTGAAAATGCACTTTGTGTGACCTTGGATGCTTTTGATTTTGTCCGTTGACCTTCAGGAAGAGGATAAACAGAGCTCTGCTCTTTACTTTCCCCTGAAGCTGATTAGTAGTGTGTGGACATATAAATATCAGAAGGCCAATACAATGCAGTCCTTCAGAAACTTAACAATATTTACTGGTAACACATTTTTTTCAAATAAATAACCAGATTTATATTCACAGACACAAATGACATAAAATTATCAACAAACATGAAAAGCTAATACAAGAGCTGACTAATGCCAAAAGCAGGAAGCTCTCAGGTAGCTGGCTGTTGTGCAAAAAAGTGGGAAATAAAAGTAGAATTAGTCTTGGAAATAAACTTTCCCTTTCTTCCTTTGAACCTCCTTGCCAGTGCCTTTTACTGGTATTTTGTTTTACCATTTTTACAGAATTTTTAAAACTTCCTTTTTACCTCTTCACCACCAGCAATATCTTCAGCACCCAACCAGCAAAGGGAAGACCTCATCAGAAATCTTAATTTTGTGGGGGGGGACTAACCATCGCTTTCTCATTGATCAGAATCTTTCTGTGTACCAGTTCTGTCAGTAGCTAAAGTACATATATAGAGCAGTGAAATGTGCTCTTTCAGTGTTTGAGACCATTGGACAGATAATAATGGTAGGAATGGCAAATGAAAAATCAGTATTAATTATCTTCTGAAAAAGGAACTGTTGTTCCTGCTGTAGAAAAGAACAGAAATTAAGAGAAACAGCTTCATACAAGATCTTTGGACAAACTGATGAGATGTGGCACATCTACCTTCTGTGCTTTTTAAAGAAGTTCTTCACTTTGTATGGATACACAATGAAATCTTGTATGAAAATACGGGAGCTGTATTACAAAGAACACCTTTGTGTGCCATGAGATTTGCAACTGGCCTCCCTCGCTGAGAACAGTCAGTAAAAGCACTGGATGTGGTGTTCTGGGATCCGCTGCTGTGCCCTCCGTGCAGCAGCGATGAACAGGCTGCCTTTATCTGGGAGTGCAGTGAGAACCATATGCATGAGCCAGGGGACTCTTTGGCACACGAGCAAACAGAACCAAAACACACAGTACGCTGCCTCAGCCAATTCTGGGCTTCTAAGTGAAATTTTATATTTTGAGTACGAGTTGATTTCTGCTCTTTTATTGTTGAAACAAAAGAAGAATTAAATAAAAATATGTACACTGACAACAGGCAGCGGCGTCACAAAGCCAACATCCGTATTCCCCTTGAGTCATGTTTGTACAGGCCTATTTTCTCCCAAGACGAGCTTCCCAACAACGTCAAACCTTAAGGGCTCCACTCCATGCAGCCCCTGGGCATCTGCCAAACCTCCCTTGTACACACAGGTAACAGGTTTTGTACAACAAACCCAAGCAAAAATCTGAATAAAGCGCATTTAGCAGCGTATGAACAGGTATCTCCAAAGCTCATGCACATCAGCAATTATGAGGATGACGAGGCACTGGGTCTGAACAGGTTGTTCAGAGTTGTGGATGCCCCATGCCTGGAAGTGTTCGAGGCCAGATTGGATGAGACTTGGAGTAACCTGGTCTAGTGGAAAGGTGTTCCTGACCATGGCAGAGGGTTTGGAACTAGGTGACCTTTAGGGCTCCTTGCAACCCAAAACATTCTATGATTCTGTGTTTCATTTTTCTGAAATTCTTTATCTTTAATGCTTTATTATTATCAGATCAGTACTATTGCCACCGTTTCAGACTATATCATGGCTCTATTCAGCGTTTACCAAAAGGTGTGAAGACCGGAACTCTGCTTCTCTTGCACTGACCTAAGAATTGTTTTTTAACAACCTAATTCCGACAAGAACCCGGGGTCCTAAATCTAACTCCAACCAAGAACTGGATAGAAGTTCGATTGGATCTGACCAAGGTCAAAAAACCCTCATTCTCCTGCTCCTGGGGGAGCTTTGAAACACCCTCATAAGCTCCGTGAGGAAGGAGAACCTCTGTCCTTGGCACTGGTGCGGCCACACCTTGACTGCTGTGTCTGGTTCTGGGCCCCTCAATTCAGGAAGGACATTGAGGTGCTGGAGTGAGTCCCCAGAAGGGAATGGAGCTGAGGACGGGTCTGGAACACAAGTCTGATGAGGTGCAGCTGAGGGAGCTGGAGGTGTTTAGCCTGGAGAAAAGGAAGCTCAGGGCGATCTTACTGCTCTCTACATGTACCTGAAAGGAGAGTGTAGCCAGGGGGATCGGTCTCTTCTGCCACCCAAGGGACAATAGGACAAGAGGACGTGGCCTCAAGCTGTGCCAGGGGAGGTTCAGGTTGGCCATTAGGTGGAATTCTTTCACAGAAAGTGTGATTAGATATTGGAACAGGCTGCCCAGGGAGGGAGGTGGTGGAGTCACCGTCCCTGGTCGTGTTTAAGGAAAGACTGGACAGGATACTCAGTATCATGGTCTAGACATGATGGACTCGATGATCTCAGAGGTCTTTTCCAACCTAATTGTTCTGTGATTCTGACAAGAAACGAGTGTACGGGGTCACTGATGTGAAATCAGAGAAAAAGAAAAATGCAGCAGTGACGGTCAGGGCCTGCCTGACCTCCACCCCTCCCCACACCCCGCCGCCAGCTTCGCTCCGGACGTTTCCCGACACCGCTCACACCCGGCCCTACCCGCCGTGACCGGGCTTTAACGACTCCGGCGGGCGCCCATCAGTTTTCCAAAGAGCCGAACCACCTCGGCACGCACCCAGGGAACCGTGCCGGCTCCTGCCGAGCCTCCCCCGCCTCCCGTGCCCGGCTCCCGGTGCCGCTCCCCGCTCCCGCTGCCGCTCCCGCCCCGGCCCCGCCGCGCCCCGCGCTGACGCACGAGCCCCCCCCGCCCCACAGCCCCGCGCACGCGCGCCCGCAGCCCCGCGCCCGCTCCCGCGCCCGCTCCGCGCCTGCGCCCGGGGCCGCTCCCGCCCCGTCCCGTCCCTCCCCTCCGCGCCCTGCGGCTCGTGTGACCGGAGCGGCGGGAGTCGGTCCGCGCCCGTCTGGGAGGCCCCGAGCCCGCACCGCCACCGCCACCGGCACTGCCGGCCGCGGACGCGGGGGGGAACGGACGGACGGACGGACGGAGGGAGGGAGGCGAGGCGGCCTCCCGGCTGTCCGGCACCATGAGCATCGAGATCCCGCCGGGCCTCACCGAGCTGCTGCAGGGCTACACGGTGGAGGTGCTGCGGCACCGGCCGTCCGACCTGCTGGGCTTCGCAGCCGAGTACTTCGCCCGCCTGCGGGATGCCCGCGACCAGGAGGCGGGCGGTGGCCGCAGGGTTGTCAGCTTCGACGGGGAGCCCATGCAGACCGAGTCCAACGGCGACGAGGAGCCCGACCGCGGCGACGACGAGTCCGACTCCGACTTCGAGCGTAAGTGCCGGAGCTGCCGCGGAGGGGGCGCCGGCAGCGCGGGGTCCTGCCCGCGGTCGCAGCCCAGGGCCGCTGTTCGCTCCCCGCCGTGCCCGGTGCCGCGGCCGCCGCCGCTGGGCAGAGCGGGCAGCAAGGAGGGATTGAATGGGGAGAGGCTCCGCCGGCTCCCGCAGCCCCGCGGTGCCGCCGCTGCCGCCCCCCGGGCTCCCCGCGGGCTGCCGGCCGTGCCCTGCGAGCCCCGGATCGCCCCCACGCTCCGGCCGGAGCCCCGTCCCGGCGGTGTCCGGCGCTGCCCGGGGCGGCCGAAGTGCCCCGGGGTCTGACCGGGTATCGCCGGGCAGCGAGCGCGCTGCCAAGCATGTGATAGGGAAGATCATGTGTTATTGTGCAACCTCTTCTGTACTTATCTTTACATTTATGTCTTTAAATCATTGTGGACGAGTGCGGTTGGGTTTTTTTCGCTGTAACTGGGGTGGTTTATTGCCGCTGTTGTGTATTTAAAGTGGCTGTTATTAGGCACTGAAATAACTTTCGTTAATTAGCAACATATTAAATCCAAAGCCACCTGTATATTGGTGTTTATACTGCCAGTCTCGAAGATGGAAAAGCCTGAGCTGGACAATGAAGTGCCACTTGTGATACTGAAATTTTTATTCTGTCAGAATTGTACTGTGTGTGTTGGGCTATGCATAGTGTTTGTAATTTGGGCTGTAACTGAGCCTCAGTGTGTGAAGTTATTTAAAATGCCTGTGAATCGTGGTACTTGACACACCCAGAATTTTGGACCTGAAATCACTGAATACTTTCTCATTATCAGAAAGTAGCTTAAAGGGAAGAGAAAGGTGAGAAAAGGCGTGCTTTCCCTGAACTTTCAGAGCCCTCGTTTGAAGGTCTTGTGCCCTTGACCTATAACGTAAAGGTTTCTGACTTTTATTGGTAGAGGATCCTCTTTTAGACCAATTACTGGATGTCACCTTGTGGATGAGCTGTGCTTCTAACATCTACTCCCTGGTTAACAGTTTCAGAGAAACAGGAAGAAATTAGGCTATGGAACAAATAATTGTTTTTATTAAGGAAGCATTAAGACACCAGCTATTTTTGCAGTGCTTTTAGGCTGGGAACTTCACTAAGTAAAACACATCTTAAGCTCTTGAAAATAGATAAACAGGACATGGAATGTGCGAGAGGACAAGAGTGAAATGTACTCAGAATGAATTAAAAACCAGTTTGCAGTCAGTGTCTGGGTTTAGATGTTTTTTCTCATGAGAGAGCAGTTCTGTTCAGGGCATGAGGAAGAATAGATGAAAGGAGAAGGATAAGGATGTGGACACTGGTGGTGACTGAATTGAAGTTAAGGGAATGTTCAAGTATGAGCACAGATTTGTGAAAATTACAAGTGATTTTTTTGCCCTGCAACTAAGTCAGCAGTATTTTCAAACATCTCTAAATATGAAAGAAATTAGAGTTTCTTGCAGAATGTATTTTAAAATTAAACTCCCAAGTTGGAGAAATTGCGGTAGATAGTTGGATGTAATCCTTAAAAATGTGCAGTGTCTTTGTATTTAGTATTTTCCTTAAAGAAAAAAGGAACCCAAACCACAAAAAAACCCCAACTAACAAAACCAAACAAAAAACCCACTCCACCAGAATGTCTAATGTCTTTGAGTGCAATTTTGCTATTTTGTGATCAGTTTACCTAAATTTGGGGTTTGAAATACTATCTTCAGGGAAGTAAATGTAAAATTTTCTTCCTGAATGTTGTAACTGCAGCTGGAAGGATCTTCTGAAGTTAAATGTTTTCAGGTAAAAATGTAAAAATTTTGTGGGGGCATACAGCTTTTCAAATGCAGCTTTACATGGTGAGGGCTGTCCAGAGCAGAAGGGTGGGTCCTTTGCTTCATGTTTCTGCTTATCATCTTTCTATCTTAGTCAGAGAGAAAATTAAATTAACAAGGCTAGGCACTGTCACTTGTTGTAGTAGAACCCTTTGGGCAAGTGCCACTGTCAGTAATGCTGTTTCGCTTCTTATCTGAAAACACGTGCTGTTCCCTCCTTGTGGTTTCCCAGGAGCAGTGCCATGTTCTCTGTAGCAGCAGGTGAGGATCCCTCTGTAGGGTCAGGGAAATGATTCTTTCTTGCATTGTTTAACAGTGTGGGTGACAGGCAGCCATGGCTATGCGTTAATTAGGTTTCTGTTGAAACTGTTGTCTCTAGCAATGAAAAATGTTAAGTTAGAGGTTCTGATGCCTGGTGACTGTCATAGTTAGGACAATACTTGTGCCTTGTGGAAGACAAGATGCTGGGTGCTTATATCTGCTTAGTATTTAAAGAACATGTGGGGATAGGGAAAACACACACAACGAGAGACTCAGATAATCTCGTTGGACAGACCAAAGTATTGTTTGTTAAGGCTGCAGTTTTTCATCTTAGACAGTTTAGGAAAGACTTCAGTGAATTCCACTGTGCTTTCTTGGGTTATGCTTCGTTTCCTTTGAGTTGCTGTGACAGGTCAAATGGATGTTTTAAACATGTTCCCATGTCTGTTTATAAATAAAAAGATGAAATTGAGCAGTTGTTTTTGTAAAGTACTATGTTAAGGAAACTTTAAGCTAGTTCAAATAATTACCCTTATTGTATATGTTCGGAGTAGGAAAGATCTTCACAAATAATATGCTTGTCTTCATGTGTCTGCATCTGGCCCAGTATTAAATCTGGGTCTATCCCTAGGCTGCATCTGTACACTCAGACTGAGAGAATGTTTTAGATAAGTTACGTGGGGTTTTTTTGTATGCTCTGAGTGCATTTGGTGATAGAAGCAGGAATGAGTCAGGAGGTCTTGGCCTTTGGTGTAAACCATGTGGCAGATGTCTTGGAGTAGCCATAGTGATACCACAGTGACACTCCATCCATGTGGTGAATGGCACTGACACTAGCTAGGCTGCAAAAAAATACTTTTATTCTGTTAGGGTGATCACTCTTAGGCAATACTTAGGAAATTATTTCCAGGTATATGTTTCCTTTCTGACACCCCCCCCGGAGTTTCATCCTTCATTTATCTGTTTTTGTATATGTGATCAAAAGGACATCGGGATGTGGCTGTTCAGCAGAGTGCATTGAAAGGCACGTGTGGAAATAAAATGATGGTAGTTGTGGGGGAGTCTCCAGAGACATTTACCCACTGGGCTGAGGCAGAGAATTTTAAGAGATACAGAGCTTTCCTCAGAGCCTTTTTTGGATTGGTATCACGGCAAAATTGAGAAGTTGGGAGGGTTGGGAAAGGTGCAAAGCAAGACCTTCAAAAATCAGGCTGAGAATGTAACCAAGAACAGACAGGTATTCTTAAAGTGTGTCCTTAACCATGGCACTTACACTTTTAACAAGCAGGCTCTGAATGGATGCGTTAAGACTATGAAATTAAAGCCACAGAAATGGTCTGTTCACTGTTAGAGTGATGGCTTTGGGAAACCTCCTGTTGAGGAGCACACCTGAAGGAAGGCAGAGGCTCTGCTTCCCTGTTCCTTGAGGCATTTGCACAAAGGTGCAAAATGCTGCACGATTAACTTGCTGTTTTGTCTTATTTTTTGTAACAATAAAACCACCTGTATGTGCTCTTGGAAGTATTAAATATAACTGATAATGGGACTAAAATATTTTTGGCAATATACTAACTTGAACAACTCAGATGTTTGAACTAATTACAAATATTTTATTGCAAATAAAATTTTTCCTTCTCAGGATTTCACCTTGATATTGAAGGAAATGTGATGTGCTTTTCAGCTGCTCCTTGAGCAAAAGAGAACCCTTTCTTAGTATTCTGCTTTTGAAATAATCCTCTTCAGTATGCTCTCTTGTTTTGAAGGGAAATGGTGCATATGAATTTGGATGGACAGGTGAAAAGATTCTTTAGCTCTGCACTGAGCTGATCAATTAAAATTCGAGGATTTGCTAAATGTCGTCTTTAAAACATCAGTAGAATATCTGAGCAGAAGGGAGTAGAGAAATGCTCATTTACATGGTTAGATCTTGAATGTGATACAGAATAAGAGTTCAGTGCATCTTTGAAATATTTAACTTTTTAATTGTTAATGGAAACATGTGGTGTTAAATTAAACCAGTTTTATATTGCATATCTTCTTATTTTTAAGCATCTTTTGCTTATGCTTCCTTATTCTGAACTGATGTCCTGTGGAACTCCTCAGAAATCACTTGTGTTCTATCAATCACAAAGCATTTATGCTCTGCCTGCATCAATTCACAGGTCAAGTATAACTCCTTGCTGTTTCCCTGAAATAATTCAATGAAACTTATTGAATTATAGGAGTTGGATGATGTTAGGATTTTGCAGTATAGCGTAACAAGAATAGTGGTCCTTTTGAAAAATACTGTTCAGGTTTTCAGATGTAATTCAGATTTGTGGGATATTGCACATGTTGCTGTGAGATACCATCAGCTGTGAAATTAAAGTACTTTGAACTTCTTACTAGGGCTTCCACCTACCCACTTCGTACTTAACTATTAATTAACTAGGAATAAAACACAATAGTTCTCTCCTCAAATGTGCAATACAAATTCAGCCCAAAGAGTAGCTACTGTATATAAAATCTGGGTAGCACAGTGAGCACTCTCTTAATCTGATAATTACTAGTTCTGCATACTTTTTTTTAAAATAGTAGTTATAACAAAGGTGTTTTATGCTCTACTTAAGTGGTCTCTAGATTTTTAGGGATATGGAGGAAAAAGTTGTAGATCAATGCTGGGTTAAAGGTTGGGCTCAGCAATTTTAAAGGTCTTTTCCTCAAACAATTCTATAATATGACTACATTAAACCTTTGAATTTAGTAAACAAGAAAATAAATGCACATCCTTGCTTTATGTTTTAAAAGGTATGTTCAAACAAGCCTAGTGACCTGAAGGTATAGAAGAAGCTTTAGAGTTTTTATTATTCTTTGATCTTCATCGCTGATACGAAATCAGTTCTAAAGCAAAGTATTAGTGATGCATCTGTGTTTTAAGAGGAATATATTTTTGCATTTAATTTTCTAATTTTACTAATTTTTGGCAGCACGGTATCTTGGATGTGTTTAACGTAAAAAATATGAAGTGAAGGACTACTTTTGTGTAGCTGCTGTACTTACACACGTCTTTGCTTTTGCAGAGGCAGCTCTCCATGACTTAAATCTGAAGGATTAAGTAGTGTAACTGCTGTTAGTACTAATGGAAATTCACTCCCTATATTTATCTTGTTCTCATGGGGGAATTTTGAACATAAACTAAGTATGAAGGAGGACTGATTTTACTTCTTTTTAGTTGCTTGGACAGAACATGTAAATATTTTTTTTCCTGGAGGCCTTTTTGCTTCTGTATTTGTTTATTGCAATAAAATTGCTTTTCAGCATTTGTCCTTAAGGTTGCAATTACTGTATTGCAATATTAGACTAGGAATTTTTTGAACTAAGAAATGTACTTCTAAGGAAGCCACCAATTGTAGCTCGGTGGGGCTTGAAGGAATGTTTAATCAGTAATCCTCTGTACAAAGGAAGGTTAATCAGAATGTGTCTGTAATACGTCCTTACCTGAGATAGTAAAAGAACTAGAAGTATGAAGTAAAGGGATAAAAGGTGCTGACTGGCTGAGAAACAGAGAATTATAGATGGATTGACTGAAATTCAGATGTCCCTGGGTATTGCTAAATAGATATTGGTTTACATCAGGAAGGATGAACTTCTATGTTAATTATAAAAGCTAAATTTCTTGCAATTTTGACATAGTGCACTTAGAGTCATTTGTAACGTCTTGCCCTCAGCACTGTTAAGATTCCTGTAGCATCTATTAGATATTCCTTACAATCTCTTGAGAAAGATACCCTCTTATTTCAGTTTGCAGTTAGTGGCTTCACATAATTGTTCTACTTTAAGTGATCAGTGTGTCCTAAAATGTGAGGAAACACACAGTATTTTTTTTGTTTGTTTAAAATTTCATTTAAATTCGTATTTGTAGTCTGTTGCATACCGGTAACATTGCACACAACTCTTCAGGTTGTTATATTCTGAAAGAGCTTTAGATAGTTGTTGTACTGTACAGATAAATTCTTGACTGTTTCTGCTGTGTTGGTATCCTGCTGTTTCTCTGTGTGCTAGCCTCTAAAAGAGCATAACTATAAAGGAAGTGGGTAACTAGCCATTATAAATAATTGCTGAATTCTTAAAAGCTTGTGGTTCCATGTTGAAGAAGTTTATTGTAAGAAAAGTTGTATGAAACTTCTGAAATTGTATTCTTCTAGCTGGTTCTAAAATTAAGCTAAAGGAAAAGTATATATCACTACTAGATATTGTACTGAACATTAGCTTCTATATAGCTTTGCTATTTTTTGTTAATTTAGTAAACTTGGAATGCGGAGACAATTCTGTCAGTTTTCCCCTCGTGCTAATACTGAAGTTTTCATGTACCCTCTTACCTAAAATAGAACAATTGAGATCTCGGGGAAGAGGAGGAGACAGCAGAGAACAAGCTCACTTGAAGCTATTCACCAGTCAGTCATTAAAAACGTTAATGTCTGACAGAGCAGTTGCTCATTATTCAAATGAAGACTGGAAATGTAGCCAAGATGAGCTATGAATGTTTCCCACTGGCTTCAGTAACGTTTCAGCTTCATGAATGATCATTCATATTTTCTTGTGAAAGAAGAGGGAGACAGTAATAAATACAACTCACAAACGTACTGGTTCCTCTTTTAGAGGGATGTTATTCCTTCCTCTGTAATGGTCCTTTAGATTCCTTTAGTTATGCTTCTTTGTGTTCCATGCCTGTTTTTGCATCAGTACTTCTGTGGTATGTTACAATTGTTTGGTGGTTTTTCATACATCAAGGTTCTTTGATTCATGTAGATTTAATTTTTCTTCCTGAGGTGCTGTCAGTTCCACAGCAAATGATGTGTACTCTTCTCCAGTCTGGAGTTTTAATGTCTTTATATGTCACTGTCATATAAAATAGACAATGGAAATAATAAATCATAAAAACATTGGTTAGAAAAGCAACCTGGGGGGGAATTTGGGAAATCTGAGTGTGGACAAAATGCTCGTGTATAAAAGACTTGCACAGTCTTACTGTGCTAGTAATACTGTTAAAGGTTGTGTGCTTATGAGATCCTTTAATGCAAAACCATATTTTTCTTTTAAAAATATGGATCTGAAAGAGGGGCCATTGGATGGAAACTCCAGAAATCCATTGTGCAGAGGAAGCAGCTGTCTTGTGGTCACTGGTGTTTTTGCCTGTGAGAATTGTGGAGATGATGGCAGTGTTCTCTGCTGTAGTGGGAACGGTTCTTAGAAGAGAGAGGAGATTTAGAAGAAAGCACCCTGTCTTACAGTTTCCATACTGCTAGGATTTGGCCTCTGTTTCATAAATACACAATAAATAATGTATAATAAAGGCCAGCATTTAATTAGTAGCAGTTTTGCTGCTAGTCCTTTCCACAGAGGGGCATTTCTTTTCTGCGTAGAAATGGCAGATGATTGAGAGTGGCAGTTCTCTGTGCATAGACGTGGAAATTGCCTTTAGGGGAGAAAACATCTTTAGGGACAGCCTCTCTTCAAGGCATGAGGTAGGGACTTGCAGGTATTCCTTCTGTAGCATTGCTTTTATTGTCATTTAAAACCAACAATAACCTTGGGGTTTATTTTGTAAGAAATGTTAAGGCACTCTCTGTTCCCTCCTTTTATTTCCTGGTGGCTTGCAGAACAGCTTTGCTTCTGTTCAGAAATGGTCTCTAGCCTGCAGGGGCTGGCATGATGTCAGCTTTTGGTGTGAGGTCATCTTACAGAAGTCTGGAACCCTGCATTCCTTTTTGGGTATTAGTGAAGTCCAGACCCAGGTGGTCGGATCAGGGGCCTGACCAGCAGAACTGAGCAAATTGTCACAAAATCTCAGTCAAAACTGTTGAGTGAATACGGGTTAGGATTGCAGATTGGAGGGAAAGTCTATGTTCTCCCACCAGTCACTGTTCTGTCCTTCTGGATCTGAGCAGTTTTGTTGCAGAACATTGTAAAAATGTGTGGAGTTTGTGTGAGGAATGAAATGTGGTTTTTGGATGAGAGTTGAGAAACTGCTTTGTAGTTTTCCTCTGTATTTTTGAATCAACTGTAGTGCCAATTTCCTCATTCTTGGTGATTGCATATTGACTAACTGCTATAAAGCAGGATGTCACAATGGCTCTTCATTTCCATTTTGGTTCTTCCTCCCTTGGGACAGCATATTGTTTTCTGCTTCCTATTGAGAAAACTGTGTTCCATAGAAGAAATAAAAAAAAAAAAACAACCCACAAATATTTTTGTGTTATTTTTCCTGGTGAGGCTCCAGTAAACACTTATTTCTGTGCAACACTTGTGCTAATTATGATCTTTCAGGAAGAATTGCTTCCTCAAGGACATCTGTAGTAAAGGAGCTGGTCACTCTCTGGTTGTCATGGGTATGGGAGGTACCTCTCTCTGAAAGATGACTCCCATACAGCCCTGGAATGAAAATTCACAGATTGAGTTACCTCATTTTTAAAAAAAAAAATTTTTGACAGTAATTGTTCAGAAACAGTTTTTAAACTTTTTATGTTATCAGTGTTTCTGATTAAACTTTGTAAGTATTTGAAAGACTCACAGATTTCTCAGGTTAGTAAATTATGAAAGATGGCGTATTAGAATAGATTAACATTCTGTCTTTCACATCTTTGGGGAGGGGTGGGGGAAAGATTCCATGTGTATTTTTGTTATAAAATGCTAAAATTAATGTTTTTCAGAGTGGTGATATTTGGAGACCAATTTCTGTAGTGTCAAACATCACTGGATAAAATGTTTTTAATTCTAATCTTGAGATGGTATAACTTTGTGATAAAAAGCCATAAACACGACTTGTGTTTTTAAGAGCATCTCTTAAATCCCTGTGAAGTAATTTTAATTTCTTACTGCTGGAAACATTTAATTAGTAACTGCTTTACCAGTACTTTCACAGCACTATGAAATAACATAACTTTGCATGGTGTGTACTGATTTTGCTTGTGGTCTTAGGTTTTACATGCAGACACGTAGCTTTTCATAGCTGGAAGATCTGCAGTGTGTACATTAGTTGTGAAGCACTGTGTGTCTTGGGGGGAGTTATATCCTAGAAGTTCTGCTACTAAAAAGCAGTTCATCTGGAAGCTGAACCATGCAGCACTTGCCTCCTGCTGCAGCTCACTTTGGTCGAGGAATTTTTTATCATTACATCCAAATATTGTCAGAATAAATGTTATTTGTCCAAGCGTCTTGCCAAGACTTTGGACATCTATGAGCAGGTTTGGCGCCGTGCTCAGGGACCTGGCTCAGTGGTGGGTTTGTGGTTGGACTCAATCAATGATCTTAAAGGTCTTTTCCAACCTAAATGACTCTATAAAAGAGGATTTGCCCTGGTCTGGGTAGAACACACTGATATTTTATCCCTTCTTAGGATACAGAACATATGTCTGTCTTCAGCCTTCTTCTTTCCCAAAAATCCTCTTCCTGTGAAAGTGCACAGGATGCAATTACTGGGAGTGTGTGTGGGGGGCTGTCTTGTCAAAATATGTTTTCACATGGAGATGATTCTTCTTCAGCTGTGTGTTTTAAGTAACTGTTGAATGTTGATATAATGTTGTTAGAAGTGTAAACCTGAAGGAAGAAAAGCTATAAAGCTCTTTATTTTAAGATGCAGTACAGAAGTTGTTTTTGTTCATTAATTTGGTTGTGTACCACAACCTGAAGATTGACCAGATCAGAAGTTTAAACATGAATAAATTAAATATTAAAACATACATATTTATAATCCACTCAAATTTACTTACGCTTTATTTACTAAAAGGAGCTGTAACCAAATTATATCTCAATGAAACAAGGTTTGCTTCTGAATTATTGATGAATATATTGTACTGGCAATGAAGTAGTACTTCGTGTTGTACGCTTATAATGTCACGGAATTGCCAGAGATGTTAATGATGCTTCTGTAGAATCCCTCATACTCTTGTGTACATTCTCCCTGATCAGTTTGTGTCACCCCTCAGACCTCTGGCTGTCACCTTCCTGCACTGCTCAGGCTCTGCTGGCTGCTGGAGAGGCGTGGAAGCACTGGATGCAATTCACATTTTGTTGTCACTAGAAAAGCACCACACAAGAAAATTATCATGAACTGTAGAGTCAGTTGTGATCACACAGAGGATCCTGCACCTTAGAGATGAGAGAAAGCAAGGCAGAAAACCTGGTGGGCAGTGCTGTGACTCTGAAGCTCCCACTACAGCATAAAATCCTGTAAATGCAGTGTACCTCTTCTATCAGTACTGGAGATAAATCTATATATAGCAAGGGCACAAATTGTGGGTTGGTGTGGGCGGTTTGGTGTGTTGGTTTTTGTTTTACCTTTTTTTTCTTTAACTGGAAAGCAAATTACTTCAGTTCCAAGTATATGTAGAACTTACAAGCAACTGACCAATGTTTTCTGGTTTGGGTTATTAAAAAATGTGGTGTGATATATTGTACATTTTTTTTCTGCAATTTTTTTTAAAGATATCACATATGGGAGCACTAGTTCTTTGAATACATTTTTTATAATTTCATAGATCAACAGCACGCTGTCAGTCTTTTTAAGCACTTAATAAAAAACCCCCAAAACTATAAAAATCAGACTTCCAGAAGAATTGAGCCAGCTTTTAAAATCGTTGATCTTTTGATAAAGGCTGGTTTGAGAAAGGTAATTTACAAACTGTGCAGGCAAGAATGAGTCCTCAGAGGTGACTACGTGTGCAGGATAGAGTGCTAAATCCTAGAAAGCAGTGACGTTGTAGCTGATCAGCTGATAATAGATGCCTTTTGTGACACTGGCTAAGCTGGCTGATACTCCTGCTGAGGTTTGTCCAGGATGTGGGCGCTCCCTGACTTTCATGTGGCATTATTAGAATAAGAACTAGTTCTATACATTGCAGTAGTGTCAACACTGAACATTTTTAAAAAGAAAGTGCTCAGTTTGCAGTTACAAAGAATGTGCCCATAGTAAGAACCTGTAGAAGCCCAGACTGTTTCTCAGCCTCATTCTTCCTACCTTTCTTCCCCTCAAGAAAAAACCCCAGCCAAACAAATTAAACCCCAACAGCCCAAAATCTATGCAGTGGCCATGTCATCTGGAAAAAAGATGTCTGAAACTAGATGCATCTACCTGCAGATGAATTTTACTTCTGTTTGCCTTCTGGCCATTGGAATTTAAACTGGAAGCAAAGCATGAATTTTAATGAGCTGTTGAGAATCTTTGTGGAGTTACAGAATGGTTGCGTTTGGAAGGTGCCTCTGGAGGTCATCTTGCCTGACCCCTTTTGTGAAGCTGGTCTGCCTGGGGTGGTTGCCTGGGACCACGTCCAGATGGCTTTTACGTATCTCAGAGGATGGAGACTCCAGAAAACTCTGCAATTTATGCCAGTGCATGGTCACCCTCACAGTTAAGAAAGTGTTTCATCATGTTCAGGTGGACCCTTTCTGTATTTGTTTTTGTGGCCATTGGCTCTTGTCCTGTCTCTGGGTGCCAGTGAGGAGAAAACTGTCTCCTTTGTCCTTCAATGCCCTTCAGGTATTGATAAGAACTCCTCTGTGCCTTATCTTCTCTAGGCTGACAGTCACAACTCTTTCAGCCTGCCCTCACACAAGAGATGCTCCAGGTGCCCACATTGTCTTTATGGCTCTTTGCTGGACTCTGTCCAGTATGTCTGTGAGTCTTTTGTACTGAGGAGCATGGAACTGCACATGGAACTCCTCCAGGTGTGGCCTTATCAGGGCTGAGTAGAAGGGAAGGAGCACCTCTCTCGACACAGCAACGTTGCATCAAAAGCTGTCCAGAATACCCTGGAAGCAGCGTGCCTTGCCTGGCACATACAAGTGTGCTTATGCTTTGTGTTAAATGTGGATGTGTGACATTGAGCTCTGAATCAGCTTGAAGTGACACTTGATTGAAATTCCTTGTGCTCTTTTTTTCAGATCAAATCAGATGACAGCACAACCTATTGCAGTTTTGTCTTATGTAAAAACACACTGTGTTTCATCATTCAAATCAGTAATGTCAGCAGGAATTGGTAATGAAACGTGAAGTGACCCAGGCAAAGAACTGTGAGCTTTTATGTGCCTCTTTTACCCGTAGGATGCTATTCTTAAATTCTACCTAGATACCTATAATTAAACAATCTTGAACTCAGGTTGACCTGGCAGGTCTAGCTGTGTAACATGCCTGCTGGGTGTGTGAAACACCAGGCCCTCTCCATGTTGCTCATTGTTTCTTCTGAGTTTCAAATCTCCTGTTCCATATTTTTCTTCTAAATTGCTCTTTTGTAGAAGCAGTTCAGTTATAGTTGTTTCATACTGTCACATGAGATACACCTGACTGTGAGAGTGACTCCAGCCTGTTTTGTCTGAGACTAAACAGCTAAGAGGCGAAAGAAAAAGCTCCTTAAGCTCCATCTCATCCATAACTGCCTATGTTAATTTTTCTTTTCTGTTCTAGTCCAAACTTAAGCAGACCAGCTGCACATCACTGATGAAAAAGGCTAAGACCAGCCTTTTTTTCCCTTGGCATTGACACAGATGGGAAGTGCTGCTGCAATCAGTGGTCAGCGATAGGTTTGTTGTGTTCTCAGGTTTGGGACTGAAACCTAGCTCTGCCTTCTCAGTTTCTTTACTTTTCTACCCTTCCATCATAATGTGTTCTGAAATGGTGGCAGATCTGCAAGTACAGGCTTGAGGCTGAGCATGTATGTATGTCCTGAACACAAACAATTGCGTCTCCCTCTTCTGTGTAATTCCCTTATCTGTGCTGGGAGCTGCTCTGAAGCTAAGAGGATCCAGTAATCCAATTAGTCTGTTGGAGGAGGGCACTGGATCAGAATGACTCTCTGTTCTGATCTTGCCTCTGCTTGCGTAATTATTTTTGTGGCAGTAGAACTGTGTACCTTAACGGGTTGTGATCTTGAATTTTGGTTTGATTTGTGTTTGTTACGGTACAGTGGCAAAAGTGGTGGAATATAAATTCCCCAAGGAAACCTGTATTTCATGAAAGCAAGTGTTGCTGTTCTTAGAGTTCCTTTGTCAGTCTTACATACTGATTAGACTGAAATTTCTTGCGATGTATCTAAGATCAGTTTGTCAGTGTAACAACCAGCTGCTTGTGTTGGACAGAACTTTGGTTTGTGTGTATATACCTGCACACACACAGAGACAATTTTCTCTCTGTAGATTGCTGCTCAACTGCCCCATTTGTCAGAAACTTACAGCAGAGTACAAGCAGAAAATATGCAGGTAACTGGGAAAATGTAATTTTGTGTTACCATGGTTTGGCAAGAATTTGAAGCAAATGATAATGCTGTTGACTCAGGGTTGGGTTTTTTTATTCCAAGAAAAGGCAACTGTATTGTTCGTTCTAGAATAATTAGTCTGACATTGTAGGAAAGTATCTTAATTCACTGAGCGCACCTGTTAATTGAATTTTTATTCAGGTGCTGTTATGTCCTTAGCAATGCTTGAGTTTTAGATTTTTATAAATGCTTTGAGCTTCATTACACCATTTTGATTGCACTGAAGTTCAGTTGTCATTGTCCCCTTCTGTGTAGAAGTTAAATTTGCTTAAGTATCTATCATAGCGAGAGATGTGAGTGTTCAGTTGTATCAATTTGTTGTCTCCCTTTGAGAATTATGGCTAAATATCAACCATATTTTGCTTATAAGTAGTTTAGGGTGCCAGTAAATTATATTAGTTATGGATATGATAGTCAATATTTGATTTCTCAAGATAGCTTTTATATCCTGATACTGCATTATTTAAAGACACTATCAGTCTCAGTAGGACTTTATACTGAGCCTGCCAAGCAGCTGCCAAGTGCAGATAGCCAACATTTAAATTCAGTGTTGTGTGATGGTAGCTGTGACATGATTCCAATTAAAAGCTTGGTCTGCACACTGCAGATGTCTTCTGAATATTAATGTGCACTACAGACAGAGCAGATGGAATCTCTTTAAAATACAATGCAGTGAATGTAAAATTAAGGTTGTGTTTCTAGTGAAAACTAATAGGCAGTCAAAAATTTTCTTTTTTCTTTGTTTTTCATTGCTAACCCATAAGAATAGTTGTGCATCATCATCATCATTCTTTACATATAGGAGGAAATCGACTCTTCATTATGCATTCAAATAAAAATACAGCATTATGCCATATTGAAGTTTTCTCAAATGCCAGATGTACCTAGAAAAATATTAGGAACACATGCAACATTTACTGTGCCTTAAAATATGCCTCTGCCTAGAGGACAGTTAAAAGTTGAAATATAGGATGTCTATGAGTTATTTGAGGTGTTGCTCATTGGAAAAGGCTCTGTAAGAGTATTTATAGTATTTAACTGGGATTTGGAAGTGTTCTGTCTGGTGTATTAGGAAAAGTCCATCCTGCACAGGAGGGGTAGAACAGAACTGAGGAATGGAGAGAATGACAAGAACATCAGTGGTGCACTGCAACCCCCCAGTTAACTGTCAGAACAGAGCAGCAATCCAGCTGGGAAAGTGTGCATTAGCTGCTGAAATGTTCACCATGCTTCCATGGCAGTCCATGAGACACGAGGTAAAGCCTTGGTAGTAGGAATAGGTTAAAGGCCTTAAAAACAAACAGGGTAAGTGTGGTATCGAAACTGAAAGCAGAAGGGTTTCTATGGGAGTGTGAATTGTAAATCTCTTTGCAGTTTCGTTTGTCTTTTCCCCTGGGGCAGAATGGAGGTGTGTGAGGGGAGTGTACAGGGGGAAGAGGTTATAGAAAAGGCAGTGACAGGAGGTGTGAAATACATGGAGCCAGTGCACTGCTTCACTTGTGCCTTTACCATAGCTGTGACATGCTTGTCTTCCACTCCTTTCAAACTTAATTTTATAACTGCTTATACCTGAGGCTGTGTAAACACTAAAACCTGTGCCTGTGATAGCATTTTCCACTTCATCTGTATTACCTTATGAAGATTTCCCCCCAGATCTGCATTTGGATTATATTTGTCTACTACAGTTACATAGCCTGGCTAATACTTCTGTCCAAGTTACTGGCCAAGCTGTTAAGAAAAACTTCCTGGCTTCACTGACAGTATTTATTTGATACATGCCTGCTTT
Organism: Eopsaltria australis; assembly: GCA_034509425.1. Lineage (NCBI taxonomy): Eukaryota > Metazoa > Chordata > Aves > Passeriformes > Petroicidae > Eopsaltria > Eopsaltria australis. The sequence goes on from JAVTVJ010000180.1 coordinate 1,822,319, forward strand.
CAGAGAAGTTGACTGTGTGCTATTCCTGAGGATAATATTAATTTGTTAAGTGTTTTAAAGTCTAGGCCACATTGGGACTGAGAACAGAGTTGTGCATGCGGTTTGGGAGAGGATGACACTGTCAGGGTGAGAAAGAGCTGTGTCTGGAGCTCGCTGAAGATGGTTTTGGTGGTAATGTCCCAGGCTGCTGATGTGGGAACCACCTCACTTAGGGAGAAGTTTAGGAATTGCCTGGTGAGTCTAACCTCCTGTTGTGAGAGGCCTCCAGTGGGTTGTTGCTCTTGTTAGTTTTTACAATGTTTAATGCATTCGGATGTTCAGAATAATTGTGGGGCTTTTAATTAGGCTTCTGAAAATGGAAAAACAAGTCCCCTTGACTGATTCCAGTGGCAGATCAGGATTGATTGAGACTGTTCTCTTTGGAGCAATGGCTTATGTACCTTAGACTTGCACTTAGCAGTGGCTCTGTGCTGTGATTGAATGCAAATTTAATAATAGTGACATGTATAAAAAATCGGCAGCTACAAATTGTCTCGGGTTTATTGTGGGTTTTTTTTGTTTGTTATTTTTTTTGGCTTGTTCACATCTTTTGGCTTACGCAGAGTGCATTCACCTGTATGCAATTCATTATTTTGTTGAAAGAGATTTATGCAAGAGGCGCAGTTGGAAATAATAAAAATAGACTGATATGCCAGATATAGTTAAATGACGTTTTTTATGACTCATTTAGGAATTATTTCCAGGATTTCCAAGTATGTTTGGTGGAACTCAGCTTTCCAAATAACCCAAAAGAGGTTTAAATGTTGTTAGTTTGTACCATAGAGGAATGACTGCACCTTTCAACTAGGCACAGGATAAAAATCTGATCAAAAGTCTTTAGGGTTTGATGTTTTAAAAGGTACGAGGATGTGGAGTTAAGCCTTAGAAATCAAAACCATAGTAAAAAAACAGTTGAAATACAGGAAGTGTTGCTTTCAAAGAACTGTGTGTGTCAGAATCGAATGTTGCCTTAAACAGCACTTCCGAAGTTTCTAATGAAAAGATTCCAGACAAAATTTTGTCTTCATTATGTTTCAAAAATCGTGAGTACTCTGAGGTATTTATCCTCCTGCCTCATCCGGGTGGATGTCATCTGGTGGATGAGGAGACTGGTAAATAAAGAGGTGAGGTTTGAAAGCAGAGCTTGTAAGATAGGAAGAGTTAGTCAAGAGCCTTGGAAAAGGCTTTCTGTTCTCTGCCACTGCATCTGGACATGGGGTGAGTTGCCCATGTTTCTTACTGATTGGGAAATGCCTCATGGTTCCCTAGGTAACATCTTTTTCTGTATGAAGCATTTATTTTAAAGAAACTTGCAGTTATTTCTTCTTGATGGGATGTTTCTGTTTCTCTGTAGTCTCATTGTCATCTTTGACCCTTTGTGACTTTTCCATTGTCAGACAATCCCTGTGAAAGTCACATTCAAGTATGTTTAGGATCTTTTCTTCTTATCATCTACTTAATGTTGGGTTTGTAAGCTTAACTTTTCTGATACTACTAATGTGGCTCCTTAGCTTCCCTCTCTCTGAAATGCCTTCCTCTCTAAGCCTACTCCTAAAGCCCAAGCAAATTTCTCTTTTTCACTTGCTTTGCTGTACCCTCCAGTGTCTTGCCTCTTTTGACAATGCTTTGAAGATTTGTCAGCTGCTTCTTAATCTCCTGGTTTTTTGCAGCATCCTTCTTTCTCTGTGCGGTGCATAGATTTGTCTTTCTAATACCTGAAAACATTCCCAAGTCTTTCATTTCAGTCCCTGACAATCTCTGTTGTAATATCAGCATATGGTTATATCTTTAATCACTGTGAAATATGTACTTTTAGCTGAGATTGTACCTCAACACGGGGAGTTTTTCTAACTTCATGTCTGTAAATCAAGTGCAGGCCTTGTTGCTATCTCTTTGATCTTCATAACATAGATTACACTCATAAAAAATCAACACACAAAAAAAGTGCTGTGTTTGGCTTGATCTGAGTCGTTGTCAGCAAGAAATAGGAGAGGGTTGTGTGGGTCATGCCACTGCAATGTCAGATAATGTGAAGTGCTGCTTGATAGGTATTTGTTCTCCTGTACTTAGGCTTCAGTCAGGCTGTATGAACTCCTGAATCCTGAGAGCAGGCTTATGGTCCTTTTTTGTGAGAGTTAGTATCTGCTGAGAAACATAATGAAAATAGTACCATGTATGACTGTTCAGGTTCAGTTGTGGAAAGGGAATATTGAAATAGTGATACATTGGAAAAAAGGATTCTTGAGATAAAAACAAACAAACTCTTGAGGCCTTAGTTAAGAAGTGCCATCATAACCAGAGATTCACTCAGATTCCTTTCAGTTAGTCAAGCAATGATTTCTTTCTTGAATTTGTCAGCTGTTTAAAGTCTGTCCATTCCAGAGTGCATATTCATTTTTCTACTGTGTTTAAAAACTGAAAAAGAGTCAACTGAAATGCACAACAGCTTTCACTTCATAAACATCTTTCTTTCACTGACATAAATGCTTTGCTTGTTGACTCAACTTTTCCCTTCAGAAGTTATTACATTCTTTCTATCAGAGGGGTTCTAAAAAACTTGGAAAGCAGGGTCAGAGACTCTTCTAAAATGAGGCTTTCAGACAGTGTTTCTCCATTTTGTGTCAGTAATTTTTAAATCCGAATTTTAAAAAAATCAGTTAAATTGGTGACCAGGATATGTTGTGACTTTGGTTTTATGTTTTATTGTCTTGCTATTGATAACAGCTGTTTTTCAATACTGAGAAATCACAAGGTGTCTACATCTCTGTTACTTTTACAGCAGCAGAGTGAAGAACAGTGTTTAATAGCAATGTAATTTTTGTTATTGTTTTCCATCTTACGAGATGTAAAAGTCTCTTACTGAAGGGCAAAGCCTGTGTGTACCCAGTCGTGGATCATGGCTTTCATTTTCTGCCTTTTTTGTTTTTTTAATGTTCTATGCTCCCTCTGTTTGTTCTCTGAAAACTCACTTCTTCCCTACTGTTCCCTGACCTTTTGTCTTCCTCCAAATGTCTGGCATGCTTCAGCTGACACCATCAGGGTCTCTCCTGCCTGTCTAACCGGGTTCAGAGTTTCCATCCCCCTCTGGAGGGAGGGGGTGGGCAGAGGAATAGAAGGAAAGATAAAAGGGTGTCTGTAGAACACTCATCTGTTTGTTTGTTTTGCTTTTCTGAGAGAAGCCTTGAGGAGAACTCTTGGGTTTCAGAGCCACCTGTGAAAAAATCTAAGTAGTTTGTAGCCCCACCCATGGTTCCCACCTTATAAAGCAGAGGTGTGGAAGGGATAAGTGAGAATTTGCCACTGTCCAGCAAGGACATCCTGAAGGAAATCATGGATGTGCAACTATTACATTAGTAATAGTCACAGGGAACTCTGCTCTTTTACTTATTTATTGAAAAAAAATGATTCAGATTGGTATTTATTGAAGTACAGTTGCATTTCTGATGACGAAAGTTCTTCTTTCTGCTCTAGCGTTACTTTTTAATTGCCAGGAATCCTAAAATGCCAATACTTGAATCTATGAGTTTTCTCAGAGTTGTGATTGTTCCTATTTATGTAAGTCCATTAACATCTTGGTGTGTAGAAAAACAGTTTGACAGCTGTAGTCTGGCACTTCCTTATCGTAACTTGATATAACATTCCATAGAGACAGTCACGCCTCGGATTTATACTCTGCTCTGCTTCTGGTGTTTCAGCTTTAATGGTTTATAGTGTCAACTCATGTGTTTGGATAAACTTAATTGACTTGTTAAATTAGAACAGTTTACATTCCTGTTTCTCTTTTTGTCTCTCTTCACATAGGATGATTTTGTGCCATGATTCGATGGGAAACTACTCTGTAATAAAATCACTGATTTGTGCTACTTTGTTTTAATAGAGGTTCTATTTTATGCTTATGCTCTTTGAACTCTGAATACTATAGTAACTTTGTGCCACTTACTAAGAGCTTTGCTCCATCTTTCATCAGGAAACCTTCAAAAATTGTTGATTAGTTACACAGAAGATCTGTATTAAATATTTGTGTGCACAATAGTTTAGCTATAAATTGTATTCAGAATCACAAACAGTCATTTGGGAATTTTTTTACCCTAGTGTAATTAGGAAATGTTCACAGATCCTAGTAAAAAGCAAAGTGCTTTTGAAGAAAGAGAAGTAAGTTTTCAAGGTACATCCAGTACAGAGCAGTAACACCTAATACTCTACTGTCATGCCTGGAATGCCAGTCCTTTGTTTGTCCCTGATTTTTTTTTCCTGTGACCCTGAATTGATCCTTTGAGTTTTATTTGTCTTTTTCTGTAAGAATTTAATGTTCTTAGGATGTGTAAGAAGTGGGTAGCAGTAGCTGGGAGAATGATGGTTGTACTTCTGTTCATTTCAGGCTTGTGGGTAGTGTAGAGAAACAGCTTTCCCTGTTATGGTAGTAGTGTACATCTCAAAAAGCCTAATGGTGTTTCTTTGCCACTTTTCAAAGTCACTGACAGAGAAGGGAGCCCACGCACTGTAGGAAAAGCATGCTTTTAGGTCTGGTTGTAAAGAGTGGTTTTACTGTCACTTGTTTGCCTTAAATATTGTAATTGTTGGCTTGGTTTGAAAACGGAAAAAAAAAGTGATATCTGTGTCCATTTTTCACTTATGGGGCTGTATTTTATATCTGCTTATAACCATAGTCAGAACTCTTGTAAGTTAAACATAGTGAGCCACACATGAGCATCAGATATTTCAAAGTAAATCTCAATGTCAAAGCAAACTGAAAGGATACTGGAGAAATTCCTGTTTTGTCACTTATGGAAAGTATTAAAAAAATAATTAAAAATTCCAGTGTCTGATTTACACCCCTAATTTTTCAAGTGAGAAAACTAAATGAAATGGAGCCACTAGCAACTGGCAGTATAGTTAGTACTAGCCACTAACTGTGTGGCACTACTGCTGTTTGATGTGAGGTACATTTTTGAATTTACCTAATGGAATGTACAGTATTGATCTATTTATGCAATTTATTGAAGTATTTTTTATTAAATAAATGTAATGGCATACCTTTACTTTGAGGAAGAGTGGTTTTTCAGTCTGAAGCAGGCTGTTAAGTGTTCCTATCTAGTGCTTACTTCGGTGTGTGCCCCATCACAGTATGGAGAACACATACAGGTTGAACAGACATTTCTGATTTTTCTTGACCAGTGGAGTGGGATCATTGTCCTGAGTCAGTTCTGGCAAAAGTGTGGAATGCACAGCTTGATCTGCCTTTCCACTGCCAGGATCACTTGCCTTTGGCTGCCAGGGAGGAAATTGGGCCATTTTGCTCTCTTCTGGTACAATGATTTAATTTACCTCAGTTTTTGTTGTGTTTACCCAATTACTGTGTCTTGGTTCCCATGAGCCAAGTAAAAGCAGGAGCTGTGCCAAAGGTATGAGACATTTTGAACTTGAATATTGCTGCACCTGAGGTTTTGACATAACGGAGAGTTTACAATGCAATCATCTCACAACAAAATCTTTTAATCTCATTATAGTTTCTGCAATTAACGTATAATAACATTCATGAAATTACCAGAGACATGGCCCATTGTTCAGACTGAGCTGTGGCCCATTAGTGTGCATGGGAGGAAGGGGGAAGTTCTAACTGGAGATAAAAAAAAAATTGTTTCCTGTTTCAAAGCAGCAGTTTAATGTTGTTTTTGTAGATCCCAGATTGCTGAGTGATACCAGGTTGGTGTGCTGGATTCACTGGATCTTTGTCACAGTGTAGGCAGAGTTGTGCTCTGAGGGGTTGTTGCAGATGTGTCCCATCACTCTTGCTTTAAATGAGGTGCCCTTCAGTGCTCAGCCTAGGAAGTAGCCTATGTTAACAGTAAATTATTATTCCCTTCTGCCCCATCCAATTTTTTCGAATCTGTCCACAGACCAGTGTATGTGGGACCTTCAGGAGTTTTCTCTTACCACTGCTCAATGCCAGGCTTTTCCTTCATGTACTTCTAATGGCAAAACACAAGGATGCCATAGGGAGTGGCTCTACTGACTGTGCAATACTGAAAATAGTCATAGGCAAAGAGAGCTTTTTCATTGGTAAGCCAGAAGGAAAATTCCCCACTAATCTTCGCTACTAGGAAATGTCAGATTTTATCTCTTTAGCATAAAAATAGTTATCTGACAACACGTAAAAGTGAATTTTATACATGTTAGAACTGTCACTGGTGTAAGAGATACAAACTATCATTTTAATCTTAAAAGCTTTGTGGAGGCAGAATAATAGTACTCTCTTAACTGCCCTTAAAAGGATATGTGTTTTTCTCATTTTTAACACTGGAAAACTTGATGCAGTTTTGATGACACTGAACCCTGCTATGGGATAAAATAATCAAGATTCTAAAAGAAGCCATAGTTGTTGGATTTTTTTTCCTGTTAACCAGAGTATGCCAGAGCGTTCTATTAATTCTGTTCAAAGACATGAAAATGCTATTCTTAAACATGAGCAAAACATAGGTGTAGAAGTCATAAGGTGGAGAAGAAATTCTGTATGTGCAAGACAAGAGCCTGAAATAATGTATTTACTCACTAATGGTGTTGATTAAAAGTATCTGAATCCATACATGAGACCAGTTAAACATTTACTTAAAACTTATGACCTTGATGAGGTGCTTCTACAGCAAACGTATCAAATTGTGTTTTGAATTTAGTATTTTCTTTTGTAATAAATCACTTTGTTGTGGAAACTGAAATAATTGGTTTTGGTCCTCTCATTCTTCAACACCTTAGAGAACTGGTAGGCATTTGACTGGGCCTCTGGACAAAAGTAGTGAGTTTTCCTATTTCTTCAGGTCCAAATTGGCCAATTTTGAACTCAGTTAGACTAGAGATGAGAATGAATATACTGTTGCAGGGTAAATTACTGTCCAGAGCAGTTTTGTGTCACCACTGGAAGCCACAGGCAGACCCACGAGGAAAAGTTAAGAACAGGGCAAAACGTATGAACAGTTTCAGATCAGGAAGCTGGACGAGTTTGTTTAATAAACCTGAATGGATCTGTGTTCCCAATGCCTATTTCCTTTTAAGGTGAGGTAAACTTCTCACATCCACGGTGTCTTTGGGCAAGTGAGATACATCCTGCCCTTATTTGCAGGAAGGGTTGCTGCTGTCATAAATTGCTTAAAGGTTTGAAGAAAAAGTTCCTTGAATTCTCAGGTTTATTATTCAGTGTTTTTGAACCTCTCCAAGCTTGATGTATGAAACACGGTGTCAGTGTTATTTTTATAAGGATTATGTCATATTATAGAAGTTTAGATTTAAACTGTAAAATTCAGAATAATCTTGCTTTTAATCCTGAGCTTCTTTTGAGGCTTAGCATTGTCTTCCTGTTGATAGATTTGGCTGAAAACTCTGTGGAATTAGCCTGATTATTCCTTTCCCCTCCAACCTCTTCTGATTTCCTTTAAAAATACACAATAATTTTGATCTTATTTTTCTGGTATTATTCTCAGTTTTGTGTTTTCATGTAGATGGAGGGTGGTTGTAAGTGCTCCAAAGAAGCTAAGCTCTTCTGTCTTTGCTGAGAAGTCATTGTTCTCTGTATCCTGGTGGTGCTGAGATACTCAGAAGTTTCTAACTTCTAAGGAATGATGGGGTCATTAAGATTTTCGTGGCAGGTGTTTAATAAATCTGGCTCTGTGATGTGTGTGCTTTGATGGGGTATAAAGGCTCCTCTAATTCTTAAATATTTAAAGAATGGAATAGAAAAGTTACAGGGCTGTATCAGGAAAAACAGAATTACCTTTTGAAGGGAAGAAAAGCATGAAGCACTCAGAATAAAATGACGTTGGTTGTTAGAGGTGAAGGAGAGCAGAGTGCTTTGATTTTGTTCTGGGTGAAACTTTACAGGTTGATTGATTTTTTTTGGTATTGAGACCGAAGCAACTCTCAAGGATGGTACCTTGGGTACTGTGAAAGGGGGAAAGATGCTGCTTGCTGAAGGTTGTCTCAGTGTTGAAATGCATGTGAATAGTGGAAGTCAGGCAGGTCATCTCAATCCAAAGTTCAAGTACCTTGTATAGCTACAGCAGGAACAAAGAAGCAGTGGACCCTCCATCTCAGCCCTTTCCAATTTCAATGTGTGCCCTTGTGTGAGACAGCCGTGGTCAGGGATGGCTGAGTGAGGTCACAGTGGGAGCACTGCCTCAGCAGTGCCACAGCCTGTGCTGTGTGGGAGCACAGAATGGGCTGGCAGTGAGTTCCTTGCCTTTTGATCCACACTGAGTCGGTACAGCTGACCTGCAGTGCTGCAATGCTTTGCAGTAATGCTGAGTAAATGAGGCTGCTAACTGATGATAGGTTAGGAATGGATAGTCTGTGTAGAGATCTGTATTCTCAGAATTAGGTGTAAAAACGACCTCAAAGCTACCTACCATCCGTCTTAGCATATAATGGCCTTCAGGAATATGAAGCTGAATTTTGAATAAACACTTACTGGCTGGCAAGTAAATGGATGAAAGCTTTATACTGAAACATTTTTAAAAGAGATTTGTATGGGGTTTGTCTACTAAAAGTATATAATATATATAATATGTATAATCAATTCATTCATTATACTTTGTAGTAGTAGTTACAAATGTGTAATTTTGATTTATTTTTCTTTTTTTCCAGCTCCAGTTGTTAACCGATACAACAGAAGAGTATCAGGTATGTTTCTTTTTAAGAGTTTTAAGTATCTGAAGTAGTTTTGAAATGTGTATCTGACTAAAGGAGTTACATTAAAAATGACCTTACTCTTACTGCCTTATTTCTCATAATTCTTGCATTATTTTTATTTCAAATAATGAGAATTGTTTCTTAATTCTCTGTAGACGCCAATGGGAAAAACATTAAGAGTAGTTAGAAAACAGAAACATGGGGGGGTGCTGCCTTTTTGTATTGTTTTAGTCTCTTGCTTGTGCAACTGATAGTTATAGTTGTTGAATTAGTGGATGTTCACTTGTTCTAGAGACACAGATTATACGTATTTATTTATTTATTTGCTCTCTATCTCATCCAGTATGAAATGCTTTAATGAGAAACTGTTATTCCCAAAAAATTCCTTTTCAAGTTGATTTTGAAGAGTATCACATGAACAGAATGTTATGTGTAGATGAGAAGGTATTGCATTGTTTTTTCATCTGAGGTACAGTGAGTTGCTTTGCAATGTGGTACTTTTTTGTCTTCAAATATTTTGCTAACATTTAGCTGGTCTAGAAAGTTGTGGTTCAGGTTTGACAGATATTGTTATGAAAATGCCAGTGTATTCAGTATTTTCTCTCTAGCTTTGAGTTCAAGTCTACTCAGTTTTAATTCGTGTAGATGAGCTGACACATTCTTGGGTATGGTTAGTTATGGTATTGTTGATAATATATATATGTGGTATATAAATAAATGTAAGATAAATACATGTTTATGTACAAAATGTCCTTATACTCATGCACTTCATTTGCTTTTCTACTGGTTGCTTGGATATGATTAAGGTTGTGTATTTATGCCACTACAAACAAATAACCGAGTATAATGAGAATTTCATAACTCTTAAAAATTGACAGTGCTGTAGTTTTGAGATATGATTACATGAGAAATATGGGCAGGACACAATTGTATCTTGAATGGTGGAGTTTGATGCTCTGATAGTAAATATTGAAAGTCATCTATTGTAGAGTATCTTAATTTGGAGAGGCCCAAGACACTTCAATTTCTCTGCTAATTAAACTAATCCTTCCTGGACCCTACTGATGGAAAAAAATCTTAGAAATAAGGAGTGAATACATCTCAGATTTAAATTTTAAAAAAGGCTGAGTTATTCCCAAAGTTAAAAAAATCAAGCCTTAATCAGAAAGTATTTGTAATCTTTTTGACTTTGCAGTACTGAAATGCAGTGTTTGTGCTCACACAGTACTGAGCTGCTCTTAGTTGAAAAACAGGTTCTCTCATTTGTGGGGTCTAAAGGTTAATGGGAACAACTAAAAGGCAAATGTAAAATTGAATTGCTAACTTGTGCAATTAGATTAAGGAGGACTGTTTAGTTGCTTAATAATGCTCCCTGCTTCAGGAAGAGCTAGAATAATTCAGAGTTTAGAGTTCATGTTAGAATTGTCATGGAGACAAATAATAATAATAGAATATGTATATATTACTACAGTGTGTTAAATACTTTCCACAATAAAAAAATCCAGTTTCTCTCTGTATACACTGTATAGGTCATGATCAGTGTGGGATTTGTTAAAATGCAAAGGCGATGGAAACAGCATCCATGTGTATACAAAGAGATGCAGTTTTCCTTCTCTTGGCAGAAAAAGTAGAGACCCTGCTGGTTTGGGGTGGGGCTCAACCCCCTGCTGTCACAGGCAACCACATTTTACGATCCCTTGCATAAAATGAGTGACTGATGTGCTGGGTTTGCTGCTCTGGATTTGGTTTGACTTGTGTGTTAGATGCATTACATTTTAAGCAAGTTTTCATTCTGCACTTTTTGTAAGATAGGTTTTTTCTTTATAAACCAACAAATAACAGCAAACACCAAACCAATGTTGCCTTACGGATTACTCAGCATAGTAGCTAAATCCATAATTAATTAATATAATAATTAATAACCCATAGTTTCTGGATTTAACTAATAAAGTAAAGCAGAGCAAACCATGGAGAAGAAAAACTAGCACATAATTCTTTTTTGTAATTGCATTTAGTGTATTCTTGTGTGGTCTTCTCTTCAGAAGAGCTTTCTGCTAGTCTGTGTTGAACCTTGTCAGTCCCATCAGTATTTCTGTGTTTCCACTGCAGTGTGTGTTTGTAAGGGCTGTGAAGAGCAGAGATCAGTTGCTTACTGCTATCATCATTTGCATGCACAAAATTGCAGATTTACAGAGGAGAATTTAAAAGCCAACATGGGATGTATTGAAGGAAAATTCGAGCAAGAATTGTTCTTTTTAAGTATTTGGCTGCCTAGGGAATTACAGCATTGTTCACTAGACCAAAAATAAAAGAAAAAATATAGTTTTAATTAAAGGAAAAGTTGATAAAGTGATTGTCTACCTTACATACAGTTTATGACTGGCTAATAATTGTTCTAGTAAACCATTCAACCACAGATGTGTCCTTGGAGGCTAACAAGTGTTTATTATGCTCTCTTACACATAGCAGTTAAAACCTCTTTTAAGTTGCTCTATTAATTTATTAATATTAAACTTAGAGTGTTTTCTACTGGTCAGTTGGGATTAGTTGCCAATGGATAACAGGATGATCATGATTCCCTTGGTGCACTATTGCAAATTCTAGAGATACATAAACCCACAGAATAAATCTGTTCTAATGATTACTAAATTTTCATTTAGGTGTTTATTTCTAGTTTTGAAACATCTAAACTGTTTTGGCAAATACTGCCAATGTTGTAAATATTTAGCTGTCAGTCTCCAAGACTTACTCAAAATGGACTGTGCAGGAGGGTCATCCTGAAAGAGAGAGACTTATCTAATCATGTTCATGTAATTATTTATAGAAGTGCAGAGTGGTGGTGTTCTCATGAAGAGAAACAGCCTTTTCCACAGGGTGCTTGGAAGGAGGAGAAATGAGAGCTTGATGTTCCCATAGAAATGAATCTGGTGAATAGCTGGCTTGTGTGTGGCATGTTTGGCTGTGTAGCATGTTGAGATCCATGGTGAGCACACAGTTGGTCAGCTCTAATTTATATCTGAGCTGATGACTGACTTCATTAAAATAATCCTGTTTGTAAAAGCATAAGCTATATCTGTTGTAGAAACTAAAATGGAAAAAAAACCTCACTAGTTTGAAAACCCCCTAGCTCTAGGGTGCCAAAGGCTGTGGTGCAATTTCAGTGCTAATTACCCAGCAGAGCAGTTGTCTTGCTGCTGCTCTGAGTTAGCAAAGTCTGAGCCTTCTGCCAGTGCAACCTGTGTTACATGGATTGCTGACTGACTCCCTTTGCCCAGGCTTGGATTGAATGGCCTGAAACCCTTAGAAATTCCTTCTTCCCAAGAACTGGATTGGGTTGAGATTCATACTTGCTTCATTACATTCCTTGGTCTTCCTCCAAGCATAGGGGCTCCTGACAAACATAATTATGTTAGTCACTTCATTTTCTGTATCTCTGCCCTTGGTTGGGGACTGACTACATGGTGCAGCGAGGTGGCAGAAATCAGTGATACCTCCTTTCTCAATTATATCAAAGCTGTTTCAAAACTAGAGGAAGAGAGCATTGATATTTGTCCCACTATAACAACTGGTATGTAACATTGAGGAGAATTGTGCTCCTGGCAGGATATGAATGAAAAGTTAATTGTGTTCTTGGAATGATGAGTGTGACGCCCGCTAGAGTCTCACTTGTGCATAGTTTCTCCTCTTTCACTTGTAGCATATTTCAGAAAAGTTAAGTTTTTTGATGGATTTCTGTATTGCTGTTTCTAGACACCTTTGATTCATTCCACAGAACACCCACTCTCCAGCAGACTTGCTGATTTCTTCTTGGGATAGGAAAATCTGACAAAATGATACCCGTACCATACATATATCACAGAAGGTTTTCATCTTTTTTCTCTAATTATTTCTCTTTACCTCAGTGACCTGGTATATCTCTTTTGCATATGCCTGTACTCCTTCATGAGCCTTCCTTTGGCCTCAGTGGGATGAGATTACAGTTTTCACATTCAACAACTATAAGCAGAATATTTGTCCTGTATAATCTAGGGAAGCAATATATGGTAGTTATTTCCTGAGTAGTAACATGACTGTCAAGATCTGGGCATGTTTTCATGTTAATATAAAAAATAATCAAACGAACAAGGCCTGCCTCAGTTGGTCCCTTTGGTGGGGCAGCTTTCAGCAGAGACTCAGTGGAGTGAGAAGGATCAAGGCTGTTCCTGGAGCTAGGTGCTAAACCCTCCCCTAAGATGGTGTTGCTGAATAAAGGTTTCATATGTAGAGGTTAATTTTGTTTAAATGTTACTGAATCCTGTTTTCCTGTGTATAACAAACATCAGCATTGTGTGGGACCCTGACAGTTGCCAATTGTCAGTGTCCCCAGCAGATGCTGGGTTCACAATCAGTACTTCTGATGTTTCCCTTGTCTCTAGCAGTCTGATGTGACACTATGCCTTGGTGTTGAGGCATTTTTTTGGTTTTTTTTTCTTTTTTATTTGAGTAATTTTGTGTTTTGAATAATGTGTAAATCAATATTCCCTGACAATTTCTGCATTTTTCTTTCCTCATCACATAAGCTTCTGTAAGAGGCTTTGACTGTTGGTTCTTCCAACTCACTGAGTTTTCTCTATTTTGATGGTGGTGGGGACTCTTTACCTTGAGCTCTTCATTAATCTGGGTCCTGCCAAAGATGAGCAATCATCTCATAATGTACATATGTTGCTAAAGTCTGATATTCCTCTGTGCTTTCTAGTGCACTACAGCATTTTCTTCACACCCTGGCAAGCTGAGATGATAATATGACACATAGTAAACTCTCTTTAGTAGTTTCTAGTGTTTTAAAACGACAGCTTAACAAAAATCATTTTCTAATAAAGCTCTTCTGTTAATTATGGCCACACAGCATGTTAGTGTATGGTAAAAAATACTGTTTTGGGACCCTGTTAAATTAGGACATCTAAATAAAAGCAATGAAGCAAGAGGCAACACTTCCCTTGGGAGGTTGTTTTGAGTATTTTCTCTTGCAAAATACTATCTACTACTTCAGTGATAAAAATCTCATCACTTGAAATCATCAAAGGAGGAACGCTGAGTGATGACTGACTTTCTCTGTGCTGTTCTCTGCGCTGTGTATTTATCTGGTTATCAGAGGTTGACTTGAAAATCATGATCTGGTTTCTTCTCTTGAAGCTATTTAATGAATTTCTTTATCGATTATTCACCATCTTACAAAACTGGTGGCATAATAACTCCTGCTGGAAGATTTTCAGGCAGGTGATAAATGATAAGAGACTTCTGCATTCAAAAATGCACATTTGTACTAATGGCACAGTTTTCCTGTATCAACAACCTGAAGCTTCTATGATTTTTTGCTAGCCCTAATGATTGCAAAACTGATATCATAACTAGAGTGAAAAGAATTCATTTAAAAATGTTGATATGAGCAAAAGCCAAGCATGTGGGATGACAGATGAAAGTGGTGATAAATTGTGTGGGTGCTCTCCTGTAAGAAAGTGTCTGAATCATTATTCGTTAAACAAAAAAAGCTTGTTTTCTCTGTTTGCAATATTGGGACTTATTTAAAAATTCCTGGCATGTGATTGACATTCAGTGAATAATAAAAAGCTTATTTTTGGAAATTAATAGTCATGACTTCACAATTACTTGGATTTCACAGTGTTGTGAACAATTCTGCAGGATTTTTTTAATGACATAAAGAGAAATACAGAACTGTGAGCATCCTTGCTTAAAATTTAAGCCAGTGCAATACCTGGTCAGAAGAAATCTGATCACGTCTGCTTAATGCACATAGGTGCTACAGTGGAGTAGAATTAATTAATCTTTTGTCTTTTTTATTTATTCTTTCTTAATAATAGTTCATGGCTAGAGTGTTACATAAAAATTAGAAGTTGTTTGTCCAAAGTCAAGCGTTTTAACTGAAATTAGCCCTTATTAATTGGGAGCATAAGTATAACTATGTACATTTTTAAGCAAGTAATGCAGTATGGATCAGTTTTTCAAAAATATTCAGGTAGCAAAAGGTACAAGTGTATAACTTCCATTAATTGTTTTGCATTAAAGATCTTTAAAAAGCCTGCATAAATGCTGGCCTATATCTTTGTATACATAAATATTTTTGAAAATATCAAATCAGCCTTTGGCTGATTGTTTAAATAAAATTTAATTCTCCCTTTGATAGGTTGGAATTTAATTTTTCTCTTTCGTGTGATAGAGAATTGCTTTTTTTTTTCTTTTGGTTTGAACTCAGGATGGTTTTTAACATGGGAATTAAAGCCCAAATGAAAATATTCCAATGTGGTTTGTTGCACAAGAGACAGAAAGCAAACACACCTGAGGAAATATAAAAATGCCTGCCACGATACAGGCTAAAAAAGACAGTTTTATACTTTGTGCAAAACTTGTTGCTGTGATGTATCTTGAAAGTGACCTCAGAGTCAGATGTGATTTGCATTTTTCTTGTGAATATATGGGGCTGCACTTCATCCCTATTTTAATACGAAGTTTTAGACAAAGTCACAGATGTTGTTATGCTCCTATATTGATTGATACACTCAATCAAGTTTAGGTTGCTGTAACTTCAGTTTAAATGTCAAATAGGTCGAATAGCCCATGGAGAACAGAAAAGTTTAAACAGACTTGATTTAAATATGAAAGGATGCACTTTCAGAAACTTTACTCGGTTGCTTTTAACACCAGAACACCTTGCAGAGTCTGTGTGTACCCCAGAATTACAGAAAACTTAATAAGAATACTAAAAAACTCAGTGTAGGGAATATAATGGCAATATGAGAACTCGCTACAGGAAATCTTAAAGCAATCTCAGGAGCTGCTGTGAGCACTCATTTGAAGAGAGACTTGAATCAGGGCTTGACTTTGGGAGCAGGCTTGTGTGCCTGAAGCACTTACCTGGTTTGGTGTGTTTTTCCCATGTCTCCAAAATTTGGAAGAGGAAAGAGCGTAATTCTCTTAAGCTCACTAATCTTCTCTAATGAAAAAACACAAAACTGGTCATAAGTAAAACACACAACTTCCAACTGATGAAGTTCTATCCAAAATTAGTCTTTTGCCAGACCACTTCAGCTGTGTATTTCCTGCAAAGACAATCCATTTATTCAGTGAGGCACTGAAGCCCAGAGTTGGCTCATCCTGGAAATGAATGAATTGCATCCAGTGA
This sequence comes from Eopsaltria australis, assembly GCA_034509425.1. Taxonomy (NCBI): domain Eukaryota; kingdom Metazoa; phylum Chordata; class Aves; order Passeriformes; family Petroicidae; genus Eopsaltria; species Eopsaltria australis. Next base: position 1,838,211 of record JAVTVJ010000180.1, read on the forward strand.
AGGAGTTACACCTTTGCCATGGCTGGTGCTCACCAGTGCTTTGGAATTGCTCAGTAGCCACCAGGAATGGGGGGAGCTGCCAGGTTTTTCTTCAAGGAGTCTGACAGAAACTTCCCACATTTCCTGCTTTTCCGGTGTGCCAGGAAAGGAAGCAGTAGTTTCCAAGCACAGGGACTTGGGGGCTTCCACATCATTCCTCTGCACACAGTCCTTTTGTGTCAAGCCATGCTAATTTTTTTTTTGTTGTTCCCTGTTGCTACAGGTAAATAGGTGTTAGTTGTTCTATTCTGGGTAGTGTGTTTTTTAACATATTTGGACATTCTCTAGAAATCTTTAAAAATCATCATGTAATTGATTTCAGAAGTGCATTCTAATACTTGGACATCCTTTGGTTCTCTGTCATGATAGATGCCAGAAAAATGTGGGTAATCTTCATTGCTAAATGAAATTTTAAGGGAAAAAGTGCTTTACTGCACTTTTCTCAAGATGATTTTAAAATATTATTTGCCTTATTGCAGATTTAGCAGTTCATATGGCAGAATTGCAGGTATAAAACCAAAAAATGCTTTGATCTGTAAACTGAAAGAAAATTTCTTATTTCTGTACTAGAAAGACATTTTTCCTGTTTCATTCTAAATTCTCTCTTCTGTCTACAGTTTGCAACTAAAAGCCTTTTTGGGAGGAAGGTATATATTTGAGCCATTTCTTGGAACTTGTGCTGTTCTGATGTAAACTGAATGTAAAGTGAACGTTCTCTTTTCTGTTTTTAACTGAGAGAAAGTATCACTGTTTCAGGCACATAAAGCATTATTGGTGCTGAATTTCTGGTTTTCTCTGCCTTGCTTACATAACACATTTGGAACTGTGTTAAGATTTACGTGATGGGCTAAACCAGAAGATCATTAAAGCAGAAGGTTTACTTCCACAATTGAATCTGGGTGCTCTGAAATAGTAGTAGCATCATGTTTTCCAGGACACCTTTTTTATGGATGACTATCTCATCGGTAAGGCTCTCTTAGAAGGCTTGGACAAGGTCAGCAGCATGTTTATCCATGTCAGTCTTCTGATTTCTTAACTTGCAAGAATAAAGCTTGCTCCATTTGAATTTCCCAGGCTTCTGCACATGGAAGAATATGTAACTCCAAAATACCTTGCTACCATTTTAGATTTCTATTTAAATATAATAAAGGGAATTGGAAACAGAAGTAGCAAATAATAAATTACTGTTTTAAGAGTGAAAGGGCAGTATTTTGCTTTTGGTTGTTACAGTGTCAGAGCTGTTTACTCCAAAGATCAGCTGCATTGAAAACTCTCTTATTTTTGTTAGTCCTCTACCGTGATGAAGTATTTTTGTTGTTTTAATTTTCATGCAGACTTACCTCTTACTGCAAGTCCCAGAGCACACCATTGTCTGATGGGATGCTGGGCTCTCCTGTTGTGAATTGAGACATGGAAGCCCAAAGTGCAGGAGCCCCAGGTGTGGCTTAGTTAGCAGATGATTCTGTGAAATCAGGCAGTATTGTCCCTTGGCTCCTCCAGCTGTACAGGACAGATTTGCAGAGTGCTTATTTTATCACCAGAGTGCTTTCATCATAGGTCCTCTGGAAATTGTAAATTTTCAAGTTAACAAAAATTATAGTTTAGGAATTATAGCCTCATGAGTTTATCATTATTCTCCTGCAGCATGTGGCTTCAGTGAGGTGAGAGAGTATAACCCTTCAATGTGTGAGCATGCAGAGTGGAAGGATAAGCTAAATACGTAAGGGCATTAAGTAAAAGTTGTGCCTTGATATAATTAAATAAGCAACCATATGAAGCAAATACAATGATAAACAGCTGTTGGTTTACTTGCAAAAAATAAAAAAGGCAAATGTCATGTTCCTTTGGTTATGCCAAAGAGGTAGGAGAAGTGCTTAGGAGAATTCTCAGTCCTACATTGGCACAAGTTTTTTGTTTTAATTGCTCATGAGTAGGAGGAGGATTTAAATAAAGATATACAGGCTGAGGATTGTCTTCTGAAGTTTTGTTGCAGTTCAGTAAGACCCCCAACAAGTTGCTTCTTAGTTTGATGGGGAATGTCTTTTCCTAGCAGATCCCTGGAGCAGATTGCTGGGGTGCTGTGAAGCCTTTGGTCTGTGGTTTGTCTGGTGTTGTGTCCCTGAGTCACTGAACCTGGGGGTGGTTTCCACGCCTGATCCTGCAGGTTGCAGAAGGAGTTAAGCAAAACAAAACAAAAAACCAACTCGGAACAAAGTCTACCTAGGAGTAATAATTAAGTAGGAATGCATTGTGTCTTGTTAAAAGTGCTTTATGCTTGTCTTTAAAATCTAGTTGGAGCAGTATTGTCTGCTTGTAATGCTTTCATTTTATGTGTGTAAAGATATGAATCTAAAAGAGACTGTGATTATTTACTTTCCGTTTATTATTCTAGTTCTTTCATCATGAAAGTTCTCGTTTGCCCCTAGGGAAATGTGATTTTAAATACTTTGCCAAATCTTCCTGTAGTAGGGAAAAGAAAATTATTTTAATGGCTATTCTGCTGTAAGGCATTGTCTCAGTTGTTTTGCTGTACATTTACTGATGATAAAACCTTTTAAAGAAACACTTAAAATCTGATTTTAATTAATCTGTATGAATATAATAAGAATATTTGAAAACTGCATTATTCAGAATACATAAAACAAATGCACATATGGAAATAGTTGTCAACCAGTTATGCATCTTGGGAGAAAAGGTGTCTGTACGTGTAAAGTTGGATTTCCTGCAAAGAAAAAAACCCCATTATCATAAAAGGTGGCATTTATAATTGATTGTGCAGTCTGTTCTGAACTTGTTATTGAAAAGTAGTATGAAGTAGGAGTGGAGTGTGTGACAATGGTGTTCCAGTTTTGTCACAAGCCATTCTTGCCGGAACTGTTGCCTTTCTCTTTTGATGGAAAGAGAACAAGCTGGAGAAGTCTGATTTAGTTAATGCTATTGGAAAGTACATAATAATGGTGAGAAAATGGTTATCAAAGATTTCTAAAAGCAAAATTGGCAAGCACTGTAGCACATCATGCACTTCTCTTGGCAAAAGTGTTTATCCAACTGTGAGCTAGAGTGGGGTCTCTCCAAGCTCTACCTGAGACCTCAGTTTTGTTTCTCTGTTAAAGTAATGGGCCTTGAGGAGCATTGGTAATGTCCACATCAGAGATGGGCATATTCAGGTTGACTCTGGGCTGTAAGCAAGGCTTTGGGTAGCCAGGTGAACACTTCAGCCTGTTGTGCAAGAGAGGCAGCAGTGGCTTTCTGCAGAGCTGGATGAAACAGTGCAGGATTTTAGGGCCTTACAGGCTCCATCAGTGTCTCACAGGCTTCTTTGCCTGACAAAGTGATCTGTGCAGCTTTTCAACCTGAGCAGGCTTTGGGACCAAGTGTGGAGTGTGCCTGAACCTGCAATCCTGACTGGACAGAGCTGGTTTGGCACAGCCATGCTGTCTGAGTGCCTTTGTAGTTAATCTGTAACACAGAAGAACTCTGCCTCTGAAGAACATGATTTAGTTTCCTTTTAACTTTAAATGACATTTGAAGCTGTTCTAAGAACCAAAAATCCATTCTTTTCCTTTCCCCCTGAAATGAATTATTTCTAAATATATCTCCACTGAAAAGAAATCTTACACTTGATTTGACATATATGACCATGCAAGTGGTTGCATGTTTGATGTTTGACAAAGGTTTGATGGGGTATTGTTTGCTCAAGTCCTGGTCATTGTAAATCATGTCTCAGTTATGCCTCTATGAGAATTAAAAATGAAGTCAGGAGGTGGTACTGCTGTGGGCTGTCCTGGATCTGGAGATTGCCATGTGGCACATAAAATGAAAGACCAGTCTTTTAAGACCCGATATCTGAGTTTTGGGCTGATGCAACAATGATGGTTTTAACAAAAAAATTATCCTTGATTTCAGTCAGTTCTCATTAGTGAATTGAAGGCTGAAAGAACTGATTTCCCTGCACATATTAACTGTTCTTTGGGTTTCAGTGTTGCTTTTCTTTCCAACTGTCATAAATGTGAAAATGGTTCAGGTGGTGCAAATGGGTGCAGGTTCTGTTTCCCACTTGCTGGATCGAGGTATGAATCTGTCGTCTGCTATGACATGGTGAGATCCTTCACTTGAGAAACAAAGTGCAGTTTCTAAACCAAGAAGTACTGAGCTAACCAGGAACAGAAGTGAGAGGAAACTTGGAACTTGTTTTCTAAGTGTGGAAAATCACGTTTAGCTGTGCCAGCAAAGACCTGTGTATAAGTGCTGTTCAGGCTTCCTAATTCATCTGACTGCATCATTTTGAAGTGCAACTCAGCTGTCAGAGGGAATGACAAGCCACTGGAAGTGGTCATCTTTCCAGCTGGCATAGTGCTCCCAGAACAGGCTATGCATCTGTCCCTTGAGAGACAGACTTAAAATGCATGAAGCTTTGACAAACTCAAATGCAAAGAACACTGCCTTAAGCATAGTTTAAAATTACTCATCTGAATAAAGAACTGGAAAAATGGTTCTGCATGTACTGCTCTGGGTGGATTTTCATTAATGGGTCTGATAGGATGAATTGGAGGTGATGCATCCTCATAAGTAAGGAAGAGTGAATAGCGTTTCATTCTGCAGTACAGAAGGTGGCATCAAAATTGAAAAGAGAGTATAACAGGGCATCTATTTGCTACCTATTTCAGTAGCAACAGAAGTATTTATAAGGCATTCACCTTACATGAAACATGGAACTTAAATTTCTTTCTTTTGTGTGTGTTTGAAGGTTTTCAGCCGTCAGCCTCTTGGCTATTATTTTGAAAAAAACAGTGATCTCTCAGGGACAGGGATGGTGTGCATTTCTCTTGGAGGCTGCATTAACTTGCCAGAGCTAAATGCTCAACTGTTATTTGCATACAGATTTGCATAGAGTGCAAGGACTTTGATCTTGACAAAACACATATTTTGCAGAGCAATACTATCTTGAGAGTGATTAAAACTTGCATAAACAAAGGTGCTGTTTGTACTGGCAAACTTGTCTTGCTACTTCTTCTCTCCCCACCCCTTGCTTCCCCCTCACCCATCCACTGCTGATGTCATTGCTGCAGCTACAAAGATCTCAGTTGCTTTCAGATGCTGTCACCTGCATAACAAAGCAGCGATGGAGCTGTATCATTTCTGAGCCTTCAGAAGTGTTAACAGATGTTCTTGAAAGCCAAAGAAGGTGCAGCATGAGAGAAAGCTAAACTCGCTGTAGAAGCTGCAGAAGCTAAGAGAGACTAAATGTAGATGGTAGGATAAAAGCCTGAATTTCTTTTCATCTCAAAGCTTCATAAAATTGAAAACTGTTTTTTATGTTCCAAAGCTATTTGAACTATGTATGGGTGGATTTGGAAGGAAGCTTGGTCTGCATGGTGTGAGCGGATAGAGCTGTAGATGTGTCACGATGGTGCGTAACTTCCACTGATGGATTCTTGCTCAGCACTTGCTCAAGGGCAGAGTTGTGCTGAAAATCTCAGCTAGGCAAAGTGTGATTTCAGAAGTCACTTCAAATTATATGAAGATACTGGTGAGCTTTAGGTTGCACATTAAGAAAACATTTTCTCCAGGAAGGTGGTGGAACAGGTTAGCAGAGAGATGTGTGATCTTCGCCCCGGGAGGCTTCCAGGTCAGCCCCAAACTAACCCACAATTCCAAATAGCTCCCCTTGGAGGAGGAGGTTGGACTGGATGACCTTCAGAGAGAGATCCCTTCCAATTGTCATTTCAATGAGTCTGAAAAACACCACTTTCCAGGAGAATCTTGGGAGAACAAGCTTGCCTCAGAGTGTCTGTTCTGTTGGGACACTTAAATAGTTAATATGTGAGTCCAGTCACGTATCAAATAATGGGTCAAGGACGTTTTCACTCTGTCAAGATGAAAGATCAAATGTTTTTCATTAGGACTGGCTGTACTGTAACACACGAATAACCTTCAGGAGTCCTGAAATTCCCTAGATTTCTGACAGGGATTGGCAGAGTTTAGGGTAGTTATGGGGGGTCCTTTACAGCCAGAAGAATAGCTAAGCAGCACAGATAACATGAAACATTTTGAAGGTAAGACTGATACACAGGTCATATGTTCAACAGTACATATGATTTTCCCAAGTGATTTACCAATTAGAAGTAGTGGAAAGAAAAATTGGACATACTGCAACATAAAACATGGGATGGGTTTGATGTAATGTTGCTGGTTTTTTGCATTAGTAATGTTTTAAAGTCTTTGGAAAATAATGTTGGTTGTTGTGAGTAGGCTGAATAACTTTTTGTTGGCTTTCCAGCATATCACAATATTGATTAAGCTTGAGATCAGAAATAATAATTTTGTATCTCCCCTTTTTTAACCATACCATAACAGATATGTTACATTAAGTGTTGCAGCTCTGCCTGCAAATAAATAGAGTTCTGTCAATCAGAGCTGTCCAAAGTTGAAGTCAAAATGTCTGGTCTACTCTTCTCCATGGAAAAAGAAATCCCAGCAGGAGGTTGAAGAATGAAAAGTATAATGGGAAGGCATTCTATGTGACAGCATGGGAAGAAGTGGTATTTTGCCACATTTTTATTGTATTTCTGTGGTGCCCATTCATGGACATTACCGAAGTGATTTCCATCTGTAAGGGAAGGGCACTAAATCCTACTCTGTATCCTTGGTGGGCTTTGGGAGCTGTTTTCACCCATACTGGATAAGATGAAATAGGGGAAGCTTACATTTACAAACCTTAACCAAAGCCATTTCATACTGAAGTTATAGGTGATAGTATTGCTTTGATTGATGTGTGTTCTAAGATAAGGTTTTGCTCTGATGGTCTAGTTTTAGCTGTGGTAATAAACTTGTTTTCCCAAGGAAATCTTGAAGAGAATTTCCTGAATTCCAATGCATTTTTAGCAATAGCTTCCCCGCAGCTGAGGTGGGAACAAAATCAAATTTGCAGCTTAATACTAAAATTTGAATGATAGAATGGTATAGTGGTACAGTGATCTCTGAATCCATAGATGTGTGACTTGAACATGCTTATACACCAGGTACTTCCAGAAATGTACAGAAGTGCAATTATAGTATGTAATATTGTGCTTGATAGAGAATTGGACTCCAATTACTCATAAGATACACTGGTTGTAAAAAATGAAGAGAGTTTATTATCTCCAGTTTCACCATACTGTTTAAACCATGGAGCCTTTCTTCTTAGTAACTGTTCCTTATTAGAAAATCCAAAGCTTTCACAATAGACCTTGATCTTTACTGTAAAATGGAAGGAGGAGGAAAGCTTTCACACCAAAATGCTAATAATGTTCTCTTTGTTAGTGCCTTTGTATTGCATATTAAGTGGATCAGCCTATCAGTCCAAGTTCTGCAGCTTTGTAGGCATTCACGGTCCCATAAACCAGTCATCTTTGGACTCTGGCATGGACTATATTTTTTGCAGCTGGGGAAGAATGCTGTTTATCCTTTGTTGAGTATCTGCCCTAAGTGTGGGTGGCTCTGTTAAACTAGAAGCATGTGTGTGGTAGGTGCACTGTCAATACATTGTTTCTGTATTGTTGAACGGGTTTATTGTATGAGCAATACATTAGTCTGATGCCTAATGATTATATGATTGTGTTTTTACATTGTGGTTTGGTAAGCGGAATGCTTGTTGTTGTATTTGAGTCTCCTCAGTCTCTCCAGGAAAAAAAAGAGGAATTAAAGTCTAATTTCCTAGGAAAGAATTGTATCTTTTAGGTAGGGAGAAAAAAATACCAAATAAAAAAATCAAGACTCACATAACCAAACAAATCTTTCCTAGTAAATTATGCTAGAGTTTTGCATTTTTATAGTCCTGTTGAGTGCACGATGACAGGGTCAATAGGCATGTGTGCATTTTCAAATTATTTACAAGTTGCTGAATTCTAGAGTTCCTGGATTTTTTTTAATCTGCCTATTTTTATTTATACTTTCTCAGTCCATTCAGCGGTTAGATGTCATTGCAGTGAGCTTCTGGGCATTCTGCCAAGTCTTCACTATTGTCAGGATGCTGGAAAAAGTACAAAGGAAAATGCTTGCCTATGTTTCCTTGTAAAATTTTATAAGTAATGTATAAACTCAGAAGTGAGACCACCATTATTAAAGTAAGAACACAGCTAGATGAAAACAGGACTGACTCTCACTTTCCTTGCCAGTCTGTACAGGCAGTTAGAATGTGCAGATCCCTTCAACATGCAAGAACTGTAAATATCCATGAATTCATAATAAAATCTGAGCTAGAACTCTGGGCTTTTGGCAGCTGAATTGTCTGTATTTAGTACTGTAAAACCGTGTAAAAGTGTAAATGTTAAGATAACTGAAGATAAGCCTTTTCTGAAGAATTGAAACTGAACAAAAGCTGTTTGAAATTTCAGCAGCTCTGCATTATTCCAGTTGATCCTGTAGGTATAATGAAATGTTTGCAGAGCCTTGTCCCAGTGCACTACAGTGTGTGGTTTTCCACAACTGTTCTCAATCTTTTTTAAAAAATCACTCTGTGTAAATTTTAGAGTTGTTTTTTTATCACCAGTTGATGTTAATTTGGTTAAAATGTAGTAAGATAGAGGAACGTGTGGGGGATGGGACTAAATACTATTTTTTCATAGACTATACTATAGTGAAGCTGATTGTTAATTTTCCAGGTTAATTTCTGTGAAAACATGATTTCTCTGTATCAAAAAAACTCCCAAAATTTAGATACTCACTTGCAAATCAGAGTTGAGGTGGGTTGAGTGCCTCATCCTTCCTTGTGCTCCTTTTTTTCAGTGTTTTGCTCTGTACATTGCACTGCAAAGAACAAAGCAGTGCAGCAGCAGTATTTTTCCCCTGTATTTTAGAGAAGATGCTTGTAAATGAATCTGAATGGAGATTGTTATGCTTGATACCAGTTAAAAAGAAAATCTGTGTCCATGCTTCAGAGTACTTGCTAGGCAAGATTATTTAGTAAGTCATAGACTTTTTACATGAGAATCTGAGAACAGCCATGCTGTGCCTGCTCAGAGGACAGACAGGATTTGAGCCTCTGACACTATAATGACAAAATCTAAAGTGATTTTGTTTTTCCTGTAGGAAAATAAAGAAATGTATTTAAACTGATTTGTTTGCTGTTCTCATGTGATTACTTCTTTTTACTAATTTCCTCTCCCTTTTTCTTTCAAGTTTGTGCTGAAGCTTTCAATCCTGATGAAGAGGAAGAAGATACAGAGCAAAGGGTAAGAGTGAGGGAATCACTCCATGCATGGTTCTCTCTACAGATTGACAGGCAGATGTACATTGCCTTTTCTTACCACTTGTGCTTTTCATGCTGAGCGTGGTGTGGTGACACTGGCAAAGTGACATTGCTTGGAAATTTAGAGCCAATTTGTCTCATGGACTTTTAAAGTCACTACAGCTTCACTACAATTTTACTTCAAAGGACCTGAGAGCAGTGCTTAAGTCTTTAAAGTTTTGGCTATTTTCCTTAATTCTCTTAAAGGCTTGTTGAGGCAATTCCTAGATCGTCTATGCTGTTGAGAAGAATTAGTTAAGCTTTACCACAGCTGTTTCTTCATGGGTGCTTAAAATTCTTCACATGCTTTTTACTGTCTTTCTTGTCGGAGCAGTTCTGCCTGGGTAGGAGAAAAGCTTGGTTGAAATATTTTAAGTCTGCAGCCACCTGTTTTGTCTCTTGTTCTTGAAAGCTGGGAATTTCTAGGAATTGCAAACCCAGATACTGTAATTGTATTTCTTTAGAGATGGGTTTGTGTGAGCAAATCTTGTAGCCTGCTTGGTGAGAATCAGTGTTTTCTCCCTGGACTTCTGGTATTCCTTTCCAGATTCCATTGCAAGGATATTTACACTTCTGCAGTGAAAATCTAAGTCTAATTTAATGTCTCTTAAAAAAGAAGAGATACTTCATAAATATACTTCATAAACAATTTTTATATGCTATAATAAGAAAAAAATACTATGAGTGTATCTAGTTATCCAAATGTTTGTAAACTTGGACACATTTATTCCATCAAAAGTCTTAATTTTCTTGACTGATTATTCAGTATTCCATTTTCTTTTAAAATAAGGAACTGAGACCTGTTTAACTTTGGTAAATAACCTTTAAATGCCTCCTGATACAACTGTTTTTTGGAATCTTTGTTATTCCAAAAATAAGAAATGTTAAGGTGATGCATCTTGGGATTATAATTAATTTTTTACTACATTTTCATAATTAGCCCCCAACAAGCACATATATAAACAGTTTTATGATGCAGTGAGTATTGGTTCCTTTAACCTGATGTTTATAAATGGAAGGAAGTAACAAAATATCTCAAGCAACAAATCTTTCATTTAAGTAATTTTTGTTAGAAAAAACCATGCTTTTTCAATAACTACTTCTTATTGGATGGGCTGAGACTCCTATGTATCATAAAGATTATAAACTGCCTGTGTGCCAGCAGTAAGTAAACTGGGACTAATACTGCCAGAGCTGAGGTAGAAAACTGTTCACTTCTTCCTCTGTTTAATATGTTCAGGCTTTGACTGTGGCTGTGTTAGAAGGGAAAGGAATGGAATGGAAAAGGCATCCTCTTCTTTCTCGTCTTTCTTCACTGTTATTTTTCATACGTTTATTGTCAGCCTGTTTTTCTTATGAGTCTTTCATTCCGTCCTGCATTGTATGTTTATTTATAAATACTGTTTATGCAAACAACAAAAAAGGACTGTATACTTTTGACACTTAAATTGTGTTCTGCTTTTTCATGATGAAGTGAAGGTTTAGTCTGTAATCATGTTTCTTTGTTGTCATGACTGTTCTGTTCTACTTCATTTATAGGTAGTTCATCCAAAAACTGATGAACAGCGATGCAGACTGCAGGAAGCATGTAAAGATATCCTGCTCTTCAAAAACCTAGATCAGGTAATAGCATTTTAAGGAAATCTTAAACGGAGTTAATTTTTGGTTATGTACAGTTAATATGATCTAGAAGTCCAGACACAGTTTTTAAAGACAAGAAAATAGGATTTTGTTTAAAAGAGAAGGAGTATTTTCAGTGTAGTGGTGCCTAGAGACACTGCAATGATAATTCCCAACTTCAGGAGTGCAGTAAATATTTCAAGTGTATCAGCAGCATGAAGACTGGCTTGCGTGTTCGTGCAGTGTATTTTTAGAAACTCAGCTGTGATCTGCATCTTCAACTTTGAACATCTGGTCATTGAAAATGCAGCAAAAGTATATTGTTAATGGGCTTGGGAATAGCAAGGATGGTAAAGCAGGTCAGCATCAAGACAAGGCATTTATATGGTGTCATTTTTTTTGGCTTTCACAGTTTCCCTGGCTGTGCTGCCTGCAAAAAAAGCAAGTTTAATCATGGCTCAACTGGGAAATCCAGCTGGAGCCTGCTGTGCAGACCAGCATTATCCCATTTTCTATGTGGGCCTGCATCTGTACCTGTCCTGTCTCATCTGGGGCTGGAACTGCAGCTTCTCTAAGACACAGACTGTCTAGGGAAATAAGTCTGTGGAGAGTTGTTCAGTATAGTCCTGATCATGACCGGGGCTCTTAGCTGCTGATAGGACAGATAATTTACAGTGCCATTTCTAGACGTACATACAGTGAAATACATGTGCTGTTGATATGAATTGAGGTGTGTCCAGTGAAGCTGTGTCAGATTATACCAAATGTATGTGTGTGCTTTGACACTGAAATGGTGTGTGAAAATTGAGCCATTTGGACATAAATTTGAGATAATGGCTCTTCTGTGCTAGAAGTTTGGTTGTGTGTGTTACTGAACTTACATTAATAAGCTGGAGAGGAGTGAGCTGCTAGTGGAAATTAACATGTAATATCAGTATTACTTGTATTTTTGTACAGTAAAATTTACAAAAGGGTGGTGCATGTTCCAGTTCATTATCCAGACCAGGTGAAATGAACTCGCCCTTGTCCAGCAGTAATGCTAATCAGTGTTTTCTGATAGTTGGTTCCCCCATCCCTGTTTGTTTTCTAGGAGCAGCTGTCTCAGGTCCTTGATGCCATGTTTGAGAGGAAGGTGAAGCCTCAGGAGCATGTGATTGACCAAGGTGATGATGGAGATAACTTCTATGTCGTTGAGCGGTAAGCAGCTGTGCCTGTGAAATGTAGAGGATGGTTTTGTGCAGCTTCTTAGAAATGGCAGGAAGTGTTTACTACAGGGCGGTTTCTAAAGAAAAATTAGTTGTTCAGTTTAGTTTTTATGCCTATCAGCACAAACACAGCTTAAAACCAGCCATATTATGTGTTGTCTCTAGACCAGATTATATTTTTTTCTGAAGGAAGGAGGGGGGAAAAGCAGCAAAAAAGTAGCCCTGTGGTAAGGGGAAGGAGATTATTTTCAGAAAGGAGAATATAAGAAGTAAAAATCCATGGTAGTGGCTATCATGGAACAACCTGGACTTTTTCCAATTAGTTTTGATGACTGCCTCTGTTGGTCATGATTTGTATTTGCAGAGTTAAAGGTGCCATTTTGGAATTTCTTGCATCAAGCAAATTCACATCATAATTTTGGGGATCACGTATATGTGTAACAGGCATATAATAGATACATGTGTGCATGGACATTTTGAGTATCTTTTACCCTTTTGGAAAAAAAATCTGGCTAATGTTACTTTGAATAACCATATCTAAAGAGTAATTAAGAACATGGATTTATTTCCGTCTGCAAAACTGTAATATTAAACAGAATATTACTGAATGATTTATAAACATCTGTTGGAACATGATCTTAGCAAACTGCTTTTTTTGGTGCACTATTATCTTGCTTATCACTGAAATAATGGCACCATTAATATTACATGAAATGCTTTCAAAGCAGTCCTTCAAGACAGGTTGTTGCCTTTTGAATTGTTACTTATGCTGTGTTTAAGGAAATTGCAAAAGAATTCCTAGGTTAGAAATTGTTCGTTTGAAATGGTTGTTAGTTTTAAGGACATTCCCCTTTCTGATCAGTGAAATTACAGAACATAAGGCTGCATCAAATATTTTCCAACCATATGCCCATTCCCCTGTCCTCTGCCATACCAAACCATTAGCCTAAACCAGTGCCCCATTTCTACACTGTTACCCTTCCTCAACTGCTCTCCCTCAATCCAGTCCCATGTCTTTGGCTAGGCTGGCTGAGTTTGTTCTCTTGCTACATTCACCAGAGAGATTGGGCTGTTGAAGAAAAGAGTAAGGTTCTGCTGATCAGAACTTGTGGGAGCCAGAGCCACCATGTCTGCAAAGATGAGATCCATGCAGAGCAGTGGTTCCTGATTTTGAGGAAACTTACACTCGGTTTGGGAGCCTCTCAAAAATGTTAGATACCATCAGCCTGTCTTGATTTGTTTCTGTGCAAGGCTCTTATCCTGTTGATTATTAAAAGCTGTCTGCTATGAGTTTTAACCTAAAATGAAGAAGTGAAATGGAAACTTATCTCAGATAATCAGGTAAATGCTTTTATGGTCTCTGTTCTATGTAATGTTATTCGACAGCAGGTTTTTTCTGTCAAGAGATAGTTGTGTTGGAAGTTTTCAGGCTTTTAGGTTTTTGTTTTGTTTTATTCCCAAGTTAAAAGTATGTGGCAGAAAGGTTGTACAGTGAAGGAAATTAAACTTGGTGTTGTTTAGTGATATCATAGTAACCTTTGCTGTGCACAGTAACTTGGCTGCAACTCCTTTGTTGGCTGTTTGGTTATTAGGAATAACTTCTGCAGTTAGGAATTTTCAGTCCTTTCTCCCTTTCCAGTCTTCCTCCACCTCCCACCCACTTATTTTTTCATGCAAAAGAATAGCAGAATACTGGTCCTTATGGAAAACCACAATATTTCCACTTGTTTGCAAGTGCAAGTTCAGAGGACTCTAGCTCTTTGATGAGTAGGCATGTCTTGTTACTCCCAAGTAATGAATGCCTAAATATTCCTGAGGATTGGTTTCTTTCTGTCTGATTGAACAGTGTCTTTGTGTTCTGGCACAGGCCTTTTTTTCCTAAAGTCTTCTGCTTGCAATGCTTCCTCACCAGATGGCTTGTGTCTGAGTGTCTTTGACATGCACAGAGGGGCAGCAGGCAGGGCAGGTGCAACCTGAGGGTGCAGCAGGTGCTTGGTGCCCTGTGCATGGAGGGGAGAGCTCAGGGGGATGTGTTCCATGGCTGAACATGGGCTGCTCATCACTGCTGAGGAGGCACCTGCTAGGTCTGTGCTGATTGAGCAGTCATCACTCAGGAGGAGCAGCATTGGCCTCTGCTGCCTCTTGGCACAGACTGATCCACAGTCTTGCTGAGCTGCCCTCTTCTGCTTTTTTGCTTTTTTTTTTGCCTGAGGGTTTTATATTTTTTCCTGTCAGTACTTTTCACTTGAGTCCTTGGGCTCGTAACGATTACCAGCTCAATTACACTTCAGTCTGTTTTTATTCTTCTTATCTTGCAGGGCTTTAGCTCATGGACTCTCTCACAGCTCAGCAACAGTTTTCTCAATAAAGCTGAGCCAAGGTCACCCAGAGTTGCCTCACCAGTTTAGTCCTTGGGCCAAAGACAGCTGAATGCTTGACTGAAGGTTACGTGGCTATAGTTATTTGGAAGTAAATAGCACTAGTAAGTGACTTTCAGGCTGAAGGATGGGAAAAAGTTGTTGCTTTTGCTTAAGGTGTTCACATCTGGCTCTTCCAGATAAAAAAAAAACCTCTGAAGATTGTTGCCTCTCAGAGAATCATTAAATAATTATCAGACATTACAAGAATAAGTGACACTTCCATCAACACTAGTCCTTTTCTAGTTTACTTCTCGTATACTGCTGATTTCTTACTCTCTGAGGTGTGAGTAAGCAGTAGAGTGTAAGGTTTCTAGTGGGATTGTTAGGCAGTCTCATGTGCCTTCCTTGCTCACCTAGTACCATTTCTGGTCATTCTTTCTCTTTTTTTCTTATGTGCCTAGTGATGTTGTGGGATATAATACCATTTCTTCTGACAAAGATCTAAACTCATCAGGAAAATTACACATGTATTCAGCTGCTTAAAGCCAGGAAGGTGTTCCCTATCTGCTTTTCTCCTGTACACGATACATTTTGTATCTTGTCTTGAAGTGTCTCAGGCCAGTGGGTAGTCCCTGAATGATCTCTGTTGCCTTAGGTAAGAATTAATCAAGCCTACTCCAAGTGCATTTTTAAGTTATTCTTTGAAGTCCTAAGCATGACAGTCTGGAAGGTGTTACAGACACTGGTTTGACTTCCAAAGGGCTTCTTTTCTGTGCACAAGGCAGTTCCTGTGGTGCAGTTCGATGCAGATTTGTGTCTTGACTTCTGACTCGCTGTACTTGTACCTGCACTTCATCAGAGTAATCTTCTGATTCTTTGTAAATTCTGGAATACTGTTCTCTTAACTTGGTTATGGTGTAGGAAGTGTGCCTCATGGAGAACAGGGCAAGGGAGGCCTTTTGGATTTGAATAGCTTACAGCTGGGTATGAACAAAGTGCAGGGAGATTTCTGGTGGCTGGACATTTCCTTCTTGTTCTGTTCTTGGCTAGATATCAGTGGGTTTAGAGCATCTTGGGGTTATGATATACACATACCCTGAAGCTGGAGTTGAAACAAACCCATAGTAGCAGGTGAGCAGTTGGATTGAGTGTGTCCCAAAGGTCCTGCAGCAATGCTGTCACTGAGAAAATGGGTAGAGATGGATCTCAGTCACTCTAAAGAGGCCTCACTGGGTAACACACATGCTGTGAACTGTCACGGTTAAAGATGATGAAACTACTTCTCACCCTGGCCAGAACAGCAATGTCAAAATATTGTGCAGAGGAAACCAAATAGATACTGCCCATATATATCAGGAGTGAAATGCTTTAGTAAGAGACAATTATTGTAAAAATAGTGTAGATGGAAACAGCCGAGAATCAGGCAGTTGGAAAGCTCAAAAAGTTCCATCTCACACAGCAATAAAAGGACTATTTGTATAACAGCAAAAAGCTGTTTTCAAGATTTGTACTGGAATGTTGTCTAATAAAGTTTATTCTGTTGTTTTCCAGGGGATTGTATGATATTGTTGTAGCAAAAGACAACCAGTCTCGCTGTGTGGGCCGCTACGATAATCACGGCAGTTTTGGGGAACTGGCATTGATGTACAACACTCCCAGAGCTGCCACCATTGTTGCCACAACAGAAGGAGCCCTTTGGGGACTGGTAAGGAAAGCATGTTGCTCTCAAATGCGTAATATTTTAAGCAGTACCTCACCGTGTCCAGAGCTTCTCTTGGTATGGCTCCTCTGCTCATAGCTATTTTATCAGGATCTGCTGTCTCATCTCCTGGCTTGATAGATCCATTGTGCAAATCTTTTTGGCTGAGTTTCTGGAACAACTTGTCTGTAAAAACAATATCACTAGTTCTATCTGTCCCTTTATAGTTTTGCTTTTATTGTAATTGTGTCTTTTGTTAGGGGGTAAAAACCTCCTGGTTTTCTTTTCATCCTGCAGAGGAGAGTGGAGGCATTAATGCACTTTTTTTGGCAGGGGGAAATAGTATCTTAATGATGTTCTTTATTTTCAACTCACTTTCCTACCATTTTGTGTCTTAAGGGAATGGGAATGTGTTAAGTATCTTTTTGAGGGTATTAGTAATTTGAAGAGGTCAGAAAACTGCCCAAAGCTTTGTTTTCCTTCACAATAAACGGTCGGGTCGTGATGCTTCTGGTCCCTTTCTGTTACCTTGGAAGAGGTTCTCAGGTCAGCATGACCTATGAGATACCAAGCTAAATGATGGTGTTGCTTTGTCTCTAGCCCAGCGGTGCTGAATGTGAAGCTGTAGCCATTAGTTTCCTTTTTTAGTTCTTTTCTCTGCACTATTTGGATGGGATTATTTTCCCAGAGCTCTCTTACTCATCTGTGAGGGTTGGCATAATGAATGGATTGTGCGATCAACGGAGCCTTTGAAGCCACAAGTGCTGTGTGCTGTGTGTGTGCCCCGGGCTCCTCGGCAGCTATCGCTGGGGCTTGGCCGTGTGTTGTGACCTTGATTGTAGGACTGATAAGCTGCTACACATGGCTGTTTATGCAGTCTCAGCGCTTGCTGCGAGATCTGACTTCCCTTTTATTTGTGAGGTGAAAGAAAAGAGTTCGGTAAATCAACCAGGGAGTAATGTCAGAATCTCATTTCTGGAGGAAGACAGAACAAAGCAGCTAGCTACAAACGGAGCTCATTCATAAAAGGAAGAAAATGAGAAGATGATTCTTGGTTCCAGTATGCCTCTGAAAAGAACTGCACAAATTGGGTTAATTTTGGATTTAGTTTTTCTGTGATTATGTTAAATTAATTAGCAAGGTGTAAATGAACAGGGACCTCTTGCTAGTCATCTGTCCTGTGAACGTTTTATTAACTAAGGCTGCATTTCCCTCTCAAACTTCAGTTATTTCTTCCAGTTATTCTGTTTGTTGCCATGTTTTATTGTGGTATATTGTCCCTGATGTAATTTAAACATATTTTTATTGGTCTGCAGAAGTCATTGCTTTAGCTCCTTGGTTATCTGCCGTTTGGGAAGTGTGGATTAGTCCTGCTGCATTGCAGGCTTAGGCCGACAGAAAACTGGAAGGCTCAGGCACAAAGCAGATAACACAGCGGGTCCCTTCTGCAGGAGGGAAATGTCCTCAGTCTTTGCTGCTGAATGTGTCTGGGGGAAACCTCACGATCACACACGCTGCCTCCACAGCTCGGCTTTTTTTTGTTCTAATACTGCTGCTTCCCCTCCCTCACTGATACTCTCAAGGAAGTGAATTCTGATTTTTTTATGCTTTTACAATCCCCCCACTGTTTCTACATCTTTCTGCTTCTCCAAACACAAACATTTGAAGACACTTTTACCACTGAAAAATTCCTTTAAAAACAGAAAAATCCCTTGTGCTTTATCATCTCTTGTTCTCCTTTGGATAACATCAATACCACCCTGCCTTTCATCCTCCTCATCCTTCAACTTTAATGTTCCATTGGTATCACCTCTGTTAGTCCTTGTTACAAGTATTTGTAGCCTGCATGCCTTAAAAATGTCCACTTACTCGAAAATACCTCTTCACCTCAAAATGCTGCTGTTTAGGTATCTGCTGATGGTTTTGGGAACCGGAGGAATGGATCTTAGGATATTTCTGCTAATTGTAGCTTTAAAATTTTTTTCTTGTTTGGTTTTTTTTGGGGTTTTTTTTTTTGTTTTTTGTGCCATTTTCCTAACCAAATTTCTGCTCCTGTCCTCTTTCTGATTTTTACACATACGGCCCCACCTGTGCAAGGCAATCTGCAGCTCTGGCTGTGTCGGCGGATGCAAAGGGGGCAGGTGTCTGTTCCCCCCCCAGGCTGTGGGTGCCCTCGGTTGCGGCTGTCCCGGGGCCGCTCCGCTCGGTGCAGGCGGGCCCGGAGCGCGCTGTCCCCGCCGGGCCCGGGCCCGGTGCCGCGCCCGCAGCGCCGCCCGGTGGCCGCGGGGCGCAGAGCGGGCGCGGCGGGGCCGGGAGAGGGATTTTGATTTTGCCCCCTTTGCATTTGGGCTTCACGAACTCACCGAGCAGCTTTTCCTTAGGGAACGCGCTGACAGCTGGCAGTTAGGAAGCGATCCTTCCAGAAGCTGGCTCTTGGATCCTGCTGTTTGATATTCTGTTCCTGACCTGTTTGAGACCAATGTAAATCTTCAGCTTTTGAAATCTGTGACTCAGGTTGAGAGGAATCCAATTCAGACTTAGTTCTGCAATTGCCTTAACAAGTGCTGGAAAGGCCAGTTTTCACTGGCTTTGGCAGGAAGAGTGAAACTTCTTCCTTTAATGCAGAAGCATGAGAGACATATTAACAAATAGGCAAACAAAACCCCAAAACTCAACCCAGAAAAACAGTATAAGGTAGAATAAAAATTGAATCCCTGAATGGTTGTCTGAGAAGGATCAGGTCTTACAGCTCCCTGTTTTTTAATTTGTTATTGCCAGAAGTACTCTAACAGGAGCTGTTGCAGTCACTGTTATGGTGGATATGGTATCACTTTAGCAGCTGCTTTCTCAGCCCTGGCGTTTGCTGTAAATACTCATTCATGTTTGTCAGTTCTTTAAACAGGGAGCATTTCAGTGAAGAGGAATAATGTATTTCTCTGTGCTGTTTCTTGCAGGATCGAGTGACATTCAGAAGAATAATACTGAAAAACAACGCGAAGAAGAGGAAGACATATGAATTATTTATAGAGTCTGTGCCCCTTCTTAAATCCTTGGAGGTAAAACCTCTCAGAGACATCTACTTCAAATTCTTGCATTAGCAGTAGCTCCAGTCAGTGTTCCTGCTATATCAGAAATCTGTTGTTTTTGCTTAAAGCAAAATATTAAGTGCAGCTTTGCATTGCTGAAATTGTTTTGGATTTTTTTCCCCCAGATCCTTTATTCACAGTAGTGATTTGCTGATTTTTATCTCAGTCTGATATTTTTTAAAGTTCTTTACACGAAAAAACCCCACAAAACAAAAAACCACCTATATGTATGTCAGGGAGCAGGTATCAAGCTGCAGTTTGGAAGTCAGGGCTGTGGTTTCCTGTGAGGGTGTGATATTGAAGTAAGGATAGAGTCACTGGGATATTTGGCCTTTATCAGCCAGGAATGGTATTAAATGTGACACAAAGGTGTGGGCTGTGGTAGTCTTGCTTTAAGTTTAACTGGTATTCAGGAGTTAAACTGCTGAAGGGAAGCACTGCTGCCTGGGAACACAATGGCACTGTCCTGTTGGGGTGTGGGGTGCCTGACTTTAGGGACAGTGTGTAAATTGTCACTTCCATTGATTCACCCTGTATTGTCAGAGGGCTTTTGGAACTGACCAACCTGCTTTTGCATTAGTCTTTCTTTGCCTTAAACCATAATTTAACTTTTCTTTGTTTTCTTATCATAAAAATATCTTTTCCAGCGTTAATCTTTAGTATTTGAGCTCTTAATCCCTCAAAATTGCGAAATATCATTAGGTGTGAACAACAGCCTCTGCTTTGTATTATTTTGGACATACGCTGTAGCTGTGGAAGGGGTAAATTGCACAGCACCTTCTCTCTCAGTGCCTGGCTTAAACTGGTTCCATCAATGTCACTTTTTTTGAGCACAAAAATGACTCAAATATTTAAAGATACAGAAAAATAACTCATTAGCACTGAATGGCTTTTTGCATGACACATTGCAGTTGAATCATGCATGGACCAGAATTTGATTTCTCAAACATAGGCAAGATAAAGGTGCATTTGAGGAATAAATGGATTGATTACAACTGAATCATCTGCTGAATTTTAACTGTTAGGATTTTCTTCCTTTCTTGGTATGATTTTTGCGCTGCTCTGAAGCAACGAAATTGTTTTGTGAGGTACTGAATGGGTGGTGGGAAGCACTGGAGATAACTCTTATTCCTCCCTTCCTGTTTGTGAAGACTCAGGCGTGTTTCCTGGCATGCCAGGTGCTGCCTCCTGCCCTTGCTGCTGGGCGTCCCACAGCAGGGCCTGTTCACAGCCCTTGTCCTTGTCATGTCACCTTCCTCCTCACTCTAGCAATGAGTTTGTGGACACAATTCCTCCCACACACGTTTAAGTACATAGTGGTTAAAATATTTTTAAAATGTTTAGCTGGTATTTCTCATTAAAGTTTATTCTTAGGAAGTTGGTAACATTTTTCTGAGTGTTTTCTTCAAATTTCAACTCAATCTTAAAGAAAGTGATTATTTTCCCCTCCCCCTTTGCTCTAGAACAGCCAAATCAGATATTTTTTAACTTGGGGGGTAAGACAAGCACAGGGATGGGACACTGGACAATTTTATTTTCCTGTTGATTATGGTAGTCTTAAGACCTGTGTTGCAGTACTACGACAATGTCATTTTGGGGCTATATTTATAAATTGTATGTTTGTGTGTCTAGTCAATGCCTGTTCATTTCAGGAGGGGTCACAGAGATTCAGGAGAATTCATAGAGATGAACTATAATTGATTATTATTTTAAATTTTCCTCTTTGTTCCAGGCATCAGAGCGAATGAAGATAGTGGATGTTATAGGAGAGAAGGTGTATCAAGATGGGGAACGCATAATTTCTCAGGTACTTGAAATCTAAACTTCTCTTTATCATTCTCCTTTCTCTGCTTCCTTTTTTTCTGTTTGGAATTGACTTGCAGAGTTCTATTACTTGGACCAATTTGGCATTTATTCTTTTAGTATTTCTAATTTATTTAACCACTTCTTGAATGTTTGGGGAATGGACAATATGTATTTTGCTGCAAATTTATTCCATTACTTTAGCTTCTTGGTATTTCTTCTCTCATCTATGTTTTACAAGTAGTCTTTGCAAGGATTCAAGATAAGTGTGCCTTCAGAAGCTGAAATTTAATGTCTGTCCAGTTTTCCGTGAAATCTCCCATCAAGAGTTTTCCTAGGCCCCTATGACCAGATCAAACAAGGAGTCACTAGCTCTAAGAAACTGTCAGGCTTAACTAAAACCATTGTTTATCCTTGTGCTTTCCTGAGGTATTTTCAGTGGTCTGGCTTCAGCTGACATCCTTTGGTGGTTGGTGGATGTTTTGTCTGCTGCAGTAGATCAAGGCCAGGGTGGTGGAACATGAAGCTGGGTGAACTCAAGCTATAGCTGCCTGATTTTTTTTGGCTGTGACACAAATAACTTTTAGGAACACTGTTACAGACAAAACACTGGAATTTTGCATCAAATTTAGCTGTGGGTTGCTGTGTTGTAAAAGTGCTCTAGTTCAAGAAGTTAATGCAAGAATGGCTTACCTGATACCGAAGGCTTTTGGTTACAACGTTGTTCTTGGTGTATAGACAGAATATGGCTCCTTCATGGTGTCTTGAATAATTGATCTTAATTATCTTGAATGTCAGATTACTGAATATAGGAAACAAGTTTGCTGATAACTGGCAAATTACTTCACTCCAAAAATACCCTCAATTTTTAAAGTTGAAACTCTCGTTGCTTAAGACCCTGAGAAAACTGAACTCTCAGCAAAATCAGAGCTTATAAATCAGTCTCAAAACTGGGAATTCATACCATCAGTGATCCAATTACACAGTTGGTTTTAATCTTTTTTAATAACTGAATTAAAGACAAGGATGTAATTATCCTTAAAAGGAGGATTAAGTTTGGATAGGTCTGGGTGATGGTAGTACACTGCTAGAGACGATGAAATTCTGTACTTGGAAAAGATTTGATAACTCTTACATTACAGCAGTTGCATCAATACCAGGAACCTCTTCTCTCTTGTGAGTAATTTTACATTTTAATTACCTTTCTGGAATTTGACCCTTCAGTTAAGGGCAGTAAGCTTTAAAGCACTTGAAAATTGTTAGTAGTGTTATGAGGATGTCTTCCACTCAGTTTGTTTCCATTCTTTTTAAAAACAAAGTGCTCTTTCAGCAGTTACTCTTTCAGAAGTTAGCATGGAGCATTAGTTCATGCTGTATGGTTGGCAGTGCTGAATGAAAAGTTGGCACCGGATGGCTTACGACCATCCCCAGGAAGCTTAGCTAAAGGCCTAATTTCTTCTATAACTCCATGTTTAAATCTTACATCATCTTCTCCCAGCCCATGTTTCATACTCAAGTTACAACTATTTCTCTCCATCCTTCCCATCACATTCATCTCCTTGATCACTTGACTTAATGTCAGGTTTCTCTCCTCACTTTGTTTCAGGTTTTTCTGCTGAGCTGCTCCCATTCCCTTATCAGTTCCTTTTCCAGCCTTTGTCTCCCTTTGCTTTTGGTTTGTAGCAGGAGGCATGTTGAAGATCTCCACTCTGACTTCCAGCCCTATGCCAGGCTTGCAGGGGCAAATACAGAGAGGGAATGTCCTTTCTGTCACAGATAAAACTTTAAAATTATAAAGTGCTGGTGAAGCTCTCTAGAGCAGATGTAAACTGGGATCACTTGAAGATTTGAAATATGATGAGGTTGAGAGAGATGTGACAAATGTTCTAGAACCTAAGATGACAGAATAGTTGAGGTTGGAAGGGACCCCTGGAAGTCACCTTGTCCAACCCTTCTGCTCAAGCAGGGCCATGGAGAATTTAATGGAAACTTCTTCCTGCTGAAAGAAACACAGTCGCTAAATCCCTGTTTTATCAAAATCTGCTTCTGAAAATTGTAGGTTGTGCTTAGTTTCGCTAACTATTGCCATCAGTTACTTCCATCAGGATCAGAAGATTGGCATTTAAATGATTTTGCTATATATCATCAATCTCCTTTGTGTTTTCCTTTCCTCCTGCCCTCTTACTGAATGGTGTGCACTAATAGTTCCTTCCGTGTGGGCTCCTCTGGTGTATTACCCACCACTACCTTTTAATGTTAAGAATCTGAGTGTTTGTCAATTCTAGCAGA
Organism: Eopsaltria australis; assembly: GCA_034509425.1. Classification (NCBI taxonomy): domain Eukaryota; kingdom Metazoa; phylum Chordata; class Aves; order Passeriformes; family Petroicidae; genus Eopsaltria; species Eopsaltria australis. The sequence goes on from JAVTVJ010000180.1 coordinate 1,861,580, forward strand.
TTCCTGCAGAAGGCCTAGTTCAAAGTGAATGCATTAATACCATTTATACTTTCACAGTCAAGTGAAAAAGAATTCATTTTACCTTTTCTTCTTCCCAGGGTGACAAAGCAGACTGTTTTTACATTGTAGAATCCGGAGAAGTAAAAATCTTGATTAAAAGCAAGGTGAGTTCAAATTGAGTGATTAGGCTTTGTATTAATCAATCCCTGATTTGTCTGATTAATACTAGAGATGTGAAAAATCCCACCCTGAGTTATTTTAATATATTATTTTATTATATTGATCACCATTATTCATGTGATGTAGGTTGTAAACTCCCATACCTGTTCTGAAGCAGCCAGAAGTCATTTTACTAAAGTGCAAAGGTCTTTTGCTTCTGTCTGCTTCTCTGCAAACTAACCTGATACACTCTTCCTGGCCTTAAGGGTGGAGATGAAACTTTTCTTCCATGATTATAGAAGACTGCACATTACAAAATGTGGGGTCTGTTATCTTTAGTGACGTATTAGATGTTGACATTTGAACAGATCTCTGTACATTCAGAGCAGCCAGGTGAACAGCAGGTGGTGCATGATAAAGCCTGTGTTAGGCTATGGAACAGCATTCCCAAAGCTGTAGCAGTAGATACCTGCCAGTCTCAAAAACTTGTGGGCTGGCACACATTTTTCTTACCAAACTTCCTTCTGAACATGGTGTTGAGGTGTTCCACCATGACTTGGGAGTTGCTAGTTTAAAGACCTGAAACCAAGGAGCTGTTGCACAGGTGTAAAGTATCTGGGATTAACTGTAGCCTTGCACAAGGACAGAACTGTGTGCAAATGATGAAACTGCACTGTTTGACAGACTATGACGAGTAAAGAAGCCAATCAAGAAGTGGAGATTGCCCGGTGTCACAGAGGGCAGTATTTTGGAGAGCTTGCACTTGTTACCAACAAACCCAGAGCGGCCTCTGCCTATGCTGTTGGGGAGGTCAAATGTTTAGGTAAGCAGATGCTCTGTGTTTCTGGTCATCCTTTTCTGTTCTTTCTTTATTTCATGGATCATGCTTGAGCGAGCAGCCATTCAAACCCCAGCAACCTGTTGGTAACTGGCAGTCAGATTCCAGAAGCCAGGAGCATGGACTGGAGTGGAGCTCCAAGTGGGAGTTGGAGAAGCACTGCTGCTCCCTCATGGCAGATCCTCTATTTTCTGTGTGTGGCCTGTACTTGTTTGTCACAGCCTTCAGGTCATCTTTTAATACCACTGTGGGGTGTATTGGGCTTCTGTATTTATCTTTGAGATCAGGTTTGTATTTCATTAATCTTGTTTCTCCAAATAACAGTACAGAGGGAAATCAGAAACATGATTTCTGTTTCTGTGGTTTCTGTTGAAGCCTCAGCCCTAAGCGGGTTGAACTGAAGGTCTGTGTTCTGAGTTCAAAAGCAGATTGGTGTTTGGTATCCTTTTTCATGAACGGTCTTGTTTTCACCTCTGTTCCATTACAGTCATGGATGTGCAAGCATTTGAGAGGTTGCTTGGACCCTGCATGGACATTATGAAGAGGAATATAACACATTACGAGGAGCAGCTGGTGGCAATGTTTGGCTCTAGCATGGACCTGATGGATCCAGGGAATTAGGCACAGGGTACCTCAATGCCTTCTTAGTTCAAGACACAGAAAAGCCTCCTATCAGCAACACAACTCACAAGGACAACGGACACTACGGAACAGTTACTGCTGCTGTTTTCTTGGGCATTTTAGAAACCATAACAAGTCTCAGCACAGATGGATTGCTCACTCCTCCCTGCCTCCACTTTGCTGCTGATACTTCATTATTAGACCTAGATTAAAGATGATTCTAACCCTATGTTCACTTACTTGGTTCAGAATGGCGTCTGTCCAACAGTTCAAGTGCCTGATACGAAACCCAAAGTGTGCAAATATAGAAGCCTCCTTCCTTCTGGGTGTTACTGTTGGGATAAATTGTCCCATCAGATGCTGTAGTGGGAGGTTGCCTGTTATGCTGAGGCAGCCTGTGGAATACAAGGCTTTTATGGGCTGATAACCTTCACCTGATGCTTTCCTTACACAATGTCAGATTTGCTTTTAATTGTAACATCTGGGTTTGAAGTTGAAGTATCAATGGAGCCAGTGAATAAGATGGCACTGAAGTTTTGGTCCACCTGCTGAAAGCAGCAGGTAATAAATACAGAGAGCTCTTTAAACCAAGTAAACCGAGCTGGGGACATGGGAGAGTCTGCTTAGCTAGCAGATGCAGAAAACGTATTTTAAGTGTTTTCTGAGCAGCAAAGAAAATTGGTTTACTCTATGCTGTCCAACAAAGTGCAGTGGTTCAGATCAAATGGCCTGAAAGTGTCATAATTGTAATCTCCCCAAATTTGCTCCTTGCTCCTTGACACTGAGTACATTTTATGGTGGTGAGATCACAATATATGACCTTCTCTTGCTTACAGAGATCCTCTATACTGCTATATTTCCCAGGGTGCAGTTGTTGACTGGGTCAGTTTTAAAGCTTTTTAAGGAGGTGAATGTTTTGTAATTTAAATGAAGACTACTTCTGTACTTGTTTACAGGAGCTTCCCCTAGTCCTAACATTTCACAGTATTTTAACTACATTAGACACTTGAATGCTTCCAAATACCACGTTGATTTGCTAAACTTTTCAAAAGTTGGCAACATTTGACTTTGTAAAGCAAATGTCTTTGCTAACTACGCAGTTGGTGTGTTTGAGGAGTCTTTTTGGTTTAGGTGATAACTAAGCTAATGATGTTTATCTAAAATACCTGTTAAATTTGCAGCATTTATTAGGTAGATTCTGTTTCTATAGCTTTAAGGACCTTAATTGGCATATGGCTGAGATTTTATCAGGGTATTATCTAAATAAGAATCAGACCATAAGAAGGACGTTTTTATGGTGTACAAACAGAATATATATATTAAGACATGGAATTTGGAGGTAATAAATCTAGTGACCCTTGGAATTTGTATTCTTCCACAATTCATGCAAAACATACTGGTGTTTTATGGGGTTATAAAATTTTAATTGTGAATACTAGTGTAACAGAACTTGCTCTTTTTATTCATGGCCATGTAAGCAAGAATGGAAGGATGCTAATCTTGAATTCCTGCTTTTAGTTATCACAGTGGACATTTCTCTAAGTCATGAGATGCTTAGCAGCAACTCTGAGTTGATTTCTGGACAGTTTTTTCCCCATAGTGGATGAGCTCCTCCCATTTTCTGCAATACGAGTAAGATGGAAAGTTGATAAATTTGAATGACTGTTGTCCAGTTACTGTAATTGCAGTCATATTTTTATATAATGCAAATGATTTGTAATGGACACCACTGAACTTGGTGTTTCCATATGATTAAAGTCCTGGTCGTGATGTCTAGTGGCTGTTCTAACTGCATGTATTTTAGAACAGTGAATTTCCCTTGCTTTCCTGGGCTGTTTCTTTGTCATAAATTACAGCCACTTTTCACTCATGCTTCCAAGGTTTAACACCAAAGACAAAAATAATTGTTTTCATCACAGAATTAAAAAAACCAAACAAAACCATAACCAAACCAACAAAAAAAAAAAAAAAAAAGAAAAAATGAAAAAAAACCACTCATCAGCTCCTTGCAGTGATAGCAAATATAACTTTAAGATACTTTGGGCTCCATGACAGAGAGTGTTTCTGAAGTCAGCTTGCGACTGTCTTGTGAACCAAACATGAACTGGTCTCTGAACCAACCTGAGTTTCTGTGCTGCCTAAAGTGTCATGTGAGTTAAAGAGAAACTTGCTGTGAATAATCACCAGCTGGCCTTTGTTGCTCCCAGGCAGAATATCCTCTCCTTTATCCAGAGGAGCCTGGCAGTTTGGGCTGCCTTACAGATGGATTCTGGTTCTTAATGCCTTTGGTCCTGTGTAGGACAGACTGTAACCTCAGCACAGGCAAACACAGGCAGTTGTTCTGAAGCTTAACTGAAAACCATGCAAGGCTGATGTCAGATTCTTGAGCTGTTTCTGCCTGGAAGGCAGGATTTGATGGCTTCTAAAAGTCAAAGGAAAAGATGAGAACATAAAATCAAAAGATTGGGATCCCATGTGAACAAGAACAAGGTTTTGAAGTGTTAACCTTTCTCTGGGCTCCCTGGAGCAATGGCATACTGGGCAAGGCCATCCTGCACCCAGGGTCCATGCAGCAGCATTCTGTGGTGTAGAGAGGCAGCTGACTTTGAGCTCAAAGAGAATGAGCTGCTAAGAAGGCTCATCCATTTATGAACTATAATGTGCAATGTGCCTGATTAGTTTGGTCTAGTTTAACCAACCTGTTTGTACAGTTTTGAAGCATGAAGGTAGTGAAAGAAGCTCTAGTAAGATACTCAGTATTGCCAGGAATCTGGTTAGAGCACCAGCAGTGAGCAAAACTGGGCCATGTGTGAGTGCTGATACCAAGTCCAGGGAGTGAGTACAGCACCTGTTTGTGACCATCTGCCCCATCCCTGTATCTCAGCTTGTTCCTTTGCACTCTGTTCATTGCAGTTGCTGCAGAGAGTAAGCCCAGGTGTTTTGTTACTGCTCAGTGTTTCAGTAAATCTGCCACTGAGTCTCTGAAATTGGCACTAATGAGAGATTTAGTTTTTAATAAAACGACTCAGCAGCAAAGTGGGCACAGAGGATCATGTTTTCAAGGCCTAGAGGAAGACAAATCTCCTGTTTGTGATTCCCTGCTTGTGATTGTTGTGAAGTCAGTGAGAGGAACTTTCAGTGGTTAAAATACCCTGGCACTTGATATTTCTGTCTAATGTCACAGCACAGGTTTGACAATGTACAAGAACAAAAAAAGGGCGTAAGTGCTCTCTTCTTAGAAACAAAAGTGCAAAACTTAAAACTTTAAAATAAAACTTTAAAAACAAAGTGCAATTTTGCACAGAGGGCAAAAAAACCCCGAAACCCCTTTGAATATCACTTCCATTCTTTCTTTTCTGTTGGTTGAAAGGGGACTCTTGTTCTTGACTTGTATTTGTAAACTAGTCTTGCCAAAATACAAACACGTTGGGTTTTTTCACTTCAGGTAATTTTTGTTGTTACAGTCGTTGCTGATCATTTTAACATTTTTCAAACCATACATTTTATTTCAAGAGGCCTTCCCTGTGGATTTCCTCCTGGCACTCTGCAGCATTACACTGCTGTTTCAAGAGGCAAGAGAAAGTCACCTCACAGGAGACACTCAACGCAGCTTAGCTGGCTGGAGCTAATAATGCGCTACTAATTTTCCTCTGTGGGGCAGGAGGGGAATTAAATTCTGCATAAAGTTGCTACCTCAAGGCTCCAAGTGCTTTTAAAGGTCTTTCACTTGGGAGAATTTAATAAGACAGTTCTTAAAATTGGTCTGTTCTTTTGAGTTAAATATTTTTTTTTTAATTGATTCATTGAGGGACCCTTATTTTAATTCATTTTACTTTTACTACTTGATTCTCAAAGGATGAACAGCTGCGAAGTTTGGTTCTTGCACTGTAGTGTCGAACGTGAAAGAAAAATTTTTGCCGTATAAACATATGGTTTTAACAAGTTAAACCACTCTGGGGTTCAGCTTCACTTTTGGTTAATAAAAAACTGACCTGTCGTGTCCAGCCTTCCTGTACAGTCCTGTGTGTGCTCGTTATTGACTCGCTGCAGCTGACACAGCCCCCAGCCTTACAGCAGCTCCCTGGATACGCTTGGAATGCCCGAGTGAGTTCCTCTTGCCAGAGCCTCACGGAGAGCAGCACTTGCCCTACTGCAGTAACAAAAAGATTTTATACACCACCCACCTGACCTCCAAGTTTTGCTGCTTGGTGATGAAATTTTACTAATATCTTGAAAGTAATAGCAACTCCTGTAGGTATTGTTGGTCCCAATAAAACTGGCTGCTCTGGTAAGTCTGCTAAATTATCGTGGAACTGATTTATTGAGCATTGCAATAACTGGTTCTCAGTTCCCAGGAGAAACACAGTATTCCTGAAGATCTCTTGTTATCTTACACTTACACCTACTGAATTTTAAGTGTTAAGATGCCTTTTCTTTAACCTAAGTAACAGTCTAAAAATTACTTTGGTACACGTGAAATTATATTTGCTTTTGCTGAAGGTTTATTTCTGAACGTTCGGTGGTTTATGTACCACTTTTAAGTCAGCCCAGGAGTAAAGTTCAGGTGGATTGTGGTGCCAAGTGTGAGAAAGCTCTGCTGGAATAATACAGGACCTTTGCACAGGCTGAGCCCTGTGAAGGTGCAGCCAAAAGGTGTCCTGTGAGTTGGGCCTTGACTCAAGCATGTCGTGTACATTGGGCTACTGCAGGGTCAGGGTTTGGGTTAGTTAGGGTTAGAGTTAGGGGTTAGGGTCAGGGTTATGCTTAGGGATAGGTTTAGGGTGAGGGTTGGGGTTGGGGTTAGGGTTAAGGTTAGCGGTTACGGTTAGGATTAGGTTTAAGGGTAGGGGTTAGGGTTAGGTTTAGAGTTAAGGTTAGGGTTAGTGGGGTTGGGGTTGGGCTTAGGCATATGGTTAGGGTTTGGGTTAGGGTCAGTGTTACCCTTCTGGGGTCGATGCTAATTCCTGGATAAACCTTTTTGTTATAGAAGGAAGATTATGTCAAGTTCTTTGAGAATAATTAATTATTTCAGCAGAGCAAACATACTTCACCCTTTCTGCTGTTTCTGTGATAAGGATATATCTCATGCCAATCTTTAGAGCTGGTACAAGATACTAAAATTCTGTTATTTTATCATCTCAGTTAGCTGTTGACTGGTGAGGTGCAAAGACAGCCTGCCAGCCTCCTTCTGTGCACTGCTCAAATTTGTTTCAGTTCTGTGTCCTTGCAAAACCGAGGCTGGGGCAGCAGGGTCTTCTCAGTGTTTATAACCTGGTGCCAGACAGCACCTTCACCAGGAAATGCACCGGGACCGACACATTTGGAGGAGAAGCGAAGGAGCATCTCTGCGTGCCCGTCTCCAGCGGCGTGTTTGTGGTGCAGCGCTTCGTGTTTGCCTTCGTGAAGCTGAAAGCTTGCGTGCAGCGCTTGGGAGCACTGTCTGTGCCCGCCGCTTCCCCGAGATTCGTCTCACACTCAGATACTGCTGTCACTGTCTCTCTCCGCATACAGGACTGCGCTCGGCTGGCAGCTCCCGACCCGGGGCTGGGCGGAGCGGGGCCGCCTCGGGCCGGTGGGGCCGGGCCTGTGCCGGGCAGCCGCAGGAGGCGCCGCGCGGTTGCCGTGGCGACGCTGACCCCGCGCGGCCGCCGTAGAAGGGGCGGGCGCGCGGCCCGGCGGGGCCGGGAATGGCGGCGGCGGCGTTCGAGCGGCGCGTGCTGCGGCGCGCGGCCGAGCACCACTACCTGCGCGTGCGCCTGTGAGCGACACCCCCGTGCTGTCACCCCCGGGCCGGGACCCCGAGCCCACACAGAGCCCTCCTGACCCCTCCTGACCCCTCCTCACCGCTGTGCTCTCCTTCCCTCAGAGCCCTCCTGGCCCCTCCTCAGCGCTGTGCTCTCCTTCCCTCAGAGCCCTCCTGACCCCTCCTCAGCGCTGTGCTCTCCTTCCCTCAGAGCCCTCCTGACCCCTCCTCAGCGCTGTGCTCTCCTTCCCTCAGAGCCCTCCTGACCCTCCGTGCTCTCCTTCCCTCGGAGCCCTCCTGACCCTCCGTGCTCTCCTTCCCTCGGAGCCCTCCTGACCCTCCGTGCTCTCCTTCCCTCGGAGCCCTCCTGACCCTCCGTGCTCTCTTTCCCTCAGAGCCCTCCTGACCCTCCGTGCTCTCCTTCCCTCGGAGCCCTCCTGACCCTCCGTGCTCTCCTTCCCTCAGCGCCCTCCTGACCGCTGTGCTCTCATTCCCGCAGGGAGCTGCCCGACGGCGGGGCCCGGCCGAACGCCGCGCAGTTCAAGCAGCTCGTGGTGACAGCGCTGAGGGAGCTGCACGGAGAGGTGGGACCAGGACCGGGCTCTGTCCTCGGCTGGCGGCTCCGGGCTGGGCCGGGAGAACCTTGCCGGGAGCGGGCTGTTGTCCCCTGGCACAGCCGCTCTGGCTGCAGAGCAGTGTCCGGGCAGCGGGAGAGGGGCCGAAGGAGCAGTCGGGGCAGGGTAAATGAGCTGGGTTTGACCCTCCGGTGCCCGGTTACCTGCTCGCCAGCCCAAGGTCTGACTTGCTCCTAGTAAAGCTGCGCGGTTCAGTTCAGTGCCCGCGGTCAAGAGGCTTCAGCCATCCCTAGCAGTGCTCAAGGCCAGTTTGGAGCGGGCTTGGAGCAGCCTGGTCTAGTGGAAGGTGTCCCTGACCGTGGCAGTGGAGCTGGGACTGGATGAACTTTAAGGTCCCTTCTAGCGCAAACCGTTCTTTGATATTTGTTTTAGAATTTGTGGTAGTGATGCTTTTGCTATAGAGAGGCTTTAAAAAGAGAGCTGTGGGAAGGGAACAGCTTTGTGGATGGGAAAGTCCACAGTACTGTTTTTGCTCTGTTTACTCCATTGCTGGCTGACTTCAAGCAGGTCACATCACCTCTTGGTCTGTGTTTCTTCAGCTGTAATGTGGAAATAAAAGTGGCTTCTAAAGAACTCAGAGAGGAAGGGTGCCGTTTAAAATCCAGTGATGTTGTAACTGAAACACTTGTGTGATATTTGAGCTTAACTATAACACCTTTAATGATGTAACATGCTGGGGGTGAAATCAGTTGCTTATAAACCACGATAAGAACATAGAGTGATGCTTACTTAACATTTTTTTTATAGGTTGGAGCAGCTTTGCCTGTCGATGTCTTAACATATGAGGAAAAAACTCTGTCTGCAATATTAAGAGTTATTAGCAGGTAAGGTGCAGTCAGTATGTGCTTCCATGCCATGAAAGTATTTTTTTGTAAGAAAATAGAACTCTCAAACTAAGAATGGCCTTTGAAGAATTATGCTTAACTTTCTGATATTTACATACAGCATGCAGAAAATAATTACTGAATCTCGGTAAGTTTGTGCATCCATACATTATTCCTGCTTTAAACCAGAATGGTTTTTATGCTTTTAAGACAAGAAGTAAGCACTGTTGAAGTAGTGACTTTAAATCTCTTTCTGTAGTAAAGATGAGAACAGTTACTCTAAGTGCTGATGATAACTGCAGGTGATTTAGGTGAAGAACAAGCTTAAATGCACACAGAGAACAAGAACAGTGCTGGTAAAGTGAACTTGAGGTTACAGTACGTATCTCTGTGTCAAAGACAAGAGACTGCAGTCACTGCAATAATCCTTCAAGATACAGTTTTGTTACTACAGCTCTTCAGTGAAATTACCTGCTGTTGAACTGTTAAGATTTTGTTACTTATTGCATGCTGTGTTTTTTTATTTGAGATGTCTGTGCTGCAGAAAAACAGAAAACCCCAAATGTTATTAATATATTTAATTTTCTTTTTATTTAGTGGCCTTGTCAAGCTGTGGAGTGCTCTAACCTTGCTGGGCTTCTACCAGAACAGGAGGTGTGCCTTCCGGGTGCTGCAGGTAAAGCAGGGGCTGGGTGGCTTCCCCCAGATGTCAGCTCTGGCTCTAAGCTTGCCAGGCTGCCTAAGTCTGCTGCCTTTCATAGAAAGATGGCCTAGATGCAAAAATGCCTTGGTTTGGGAATGCAGTGCCTTTCAGTGCAGGCATGTGGGCCTGTGTTTGAGGAGTTCTCATCTTCAAATGAGTCTTGCACAGTGTAACAGTAGTGGCTGCCTCATTACTTTACGGTTTCAGTCCAGTGACTGATGTCATTAATACATCTACAAGAAAATAATTTCTGGTGAGTGTTGTTCATGACCCACATCTTGGTCCAGGTTTTATTTTTCCCTACCCTACTTTCTGCCTTTCTAATGGTTACTGTAATTGTTTAACCTGTCATTGACCTTGTTTAACAATGCATATATGAAAGTGCACTTCCAGAGCTTATTTTCTTCCAGAGGATGCTGCTTAATAAAATGAGTTCTGAGAATTCTTTGTTTCTGAAGCCATGGTAGACAAAAATCTGCTCATGCATTGCTCTAGGTTTTAAATCTATAATGTAAAAGGAAAATTGAAGTATTTTCAACTTTGAGTGCATTTGATGGTAGGGTTTTTTTAGGCTTTAGTTTCTCAGTTCTTGTTTGTTTTTTCTTTCCCCAAACTAGACATCTCCGTTTCTACTTGCGTTATCTGGCAACAGTAGAGAATTAGTCTTGGACTGAATGCAGTTGTTGGTTTGGCTGCATGAAAGAGAAGTTCCTGGAAATGTTGCGGCCCTTCAGGCATGGAATTTCTGGAGGGATTTTCCAACAAAGAGCCTTGACAAAGCTAACGTTTATCAACTCACTGCTTGGACATCCTGTATTTCAGAACTTACACATCAAAGTTGGAGACAAAGCTGAACTTAGCAAGGCTTTCACACAGGATGATATAGTTACTTTTTCTTATTTAACAGGTGACACAAATCCTTTGCATTTAAACGAAGAGTTTGCAAAGAAGTCTAGGTTTGGGAGAACTGTTGTCCATGGAGTTCTGATCAATGGGCTTATTTCTGCAGTTCTGGGTACCAAAATGCCTGGTCAAGGATGTATATTCCTTTCCCAGGAGATTCGGTTTCCAGCTCCTTTGTATGTTGGTGAAGAAGTCACAGCTGCAGCAGAAGTGAAACGACTGAAGGCTTCTGTTGCACACATTTCTGTATCATGTCAGGTCAGAGAAAGTGGGAAAACTGTTATGGAAGGGATGGTGAAAGTCATGGTGCCAGAGAGTTAGAGCTGTTCATCATGTGCAACTTCATAGTTGAAGTATAAAGGCCAGAATCAATGTACACTTGCTTTTGACTCTTTTTATGTGACATCACTTGAACCAGTAAATTTGCAACAAAAACCTTTCAAAATGTTTGAAAGTGCACAAACTTAACCTTACTAGAACTGCATTAAAATTAGAGCTTTTCCTTTTTTCACTCTGATGCGTTTCACTGCCAAGGTGAAACCAGCAGAAGTAGGCACTTGCTGTGACAAAGTGGCACATTTAGACAGGCCTTTGTGCTGCCACAGTGGGAAGTTTGGACTCGTGGGGCTCACACTGAGGCTGTTCCTTCTGGTAAAATTGCAGTCCACACCAGTAAAGTTCAGTTAAAACTTGTTTCTTCTGCACAAAGCAGCTGTATTGCCAACAAGCACCAGTGGAGGGGGCAGTCCTGTGTTTAAAAGCAGAGCAGAAGTGGAGGTACTGACACACGTGTTCTGCAAGATGTGGTGTAATCTGCATGGCAGCTCCAGCTGGTGTTTCCACTGAAACTTGCCTCCCAGAAAGAGTATGAAGGCTTTTAAAAAAATATATTGTCACAACTTGTACTTGCTGTACTTGTGCCCCCCAAGGGCAAGACAAGCAAGGGCAGATGATTTGAGTACTAACTATATGTCTTCTCTCTCCTTGCTTAAGTGTGTGAGCATGGATTTCCCTTTGTCCACTGAAAGTACTTCAGTAGAGTAGACTTCTGGCAAATTCATTACTAAATCATCTGGGTTAAATTATTTTAGTACCTGCATAAGATTATCATACACTAAGAAACTAGGAGTGATTGAGGCCATCAGGAATAAGGCCTCCAGTTGGTGGCTCATACAACTTTCTGACAAAGCATCTGTTATCCCCCCTTTCTGTGCAGCAGAAATGCATTTGAAGCTTTCCTTGACTGCAAATAACCTCAGAAGTTGTTGGCTCTGAAAAGAGAGTTTCTCCTCGACCTGTGATGAAAGCTACTGGTAGAACAGTTGCCCTGCCTGAGTGTGCTGCACTCTAACCCCAGGTGTTTGTCACACTGGAGCAGACAGAGGGGTAAAGTTTCAGGTGTTTGACTCATGCCTTCTCTTTGCAAAGCTTGGAGTTTGGCCTGTTTGCAGCCTGGAAGCAGTAACTAGGAAGAGGTTTCCTTATCTTGTCTGTAGGAGCTTCTTCACTTCCCGTTTCCCTTCCTTCTGCCTCGGGTCACTGGCTTTTGCTGGACAAAGCACTTCATTGAAGCAGGCCCCCTCCTTACCCTGCTCCTTATTCACCTGCCTCTCCAGCTGGGATGTTGTCTTGTTAAGGCCTGTTAACAGAATGAATCACATCTGTGCCTGACCTGGAGCACTGCAGGAGTAGTAGTTTGGGGAGTGGGGTTGCTCTTCCAGCCTGGTTGCTGAACCACAGCAACACAGCCCATTTTCCTCTCATTGTGGAGCTGCAAGACAGAGAGCTGAGTCTGTTCATGACACCTGCTTCAGGTGTAGGACAAACTCCAGCTCTGCAGTCTTACAACATCTTAGTGAGAGTAATTCCTGTGTATGGTGTCAAAAGAGGAAATGCAGGCAGGTGTCCAACTGAGTAGTATTCAAATAGAAAGTTTCTTTTGCTGCTGCAATCAGTCACGTTGTGGAACTCAGTTGTTAACAACTTTAAACCCATGTTTTGAAAAACGACCAAACCAAAAAACAACTCGGAACCCTAAATTCTAGAAATTGAATAGAATATACAGGATATTCTCATTATTTTATTAACTACACAGAACATCCCAAACGATCAAGAGCAGCAAGTGCACCAGCCCTTATAATTTTCCCGGTCTCTCTGGGAGGACTGGCAGTATATCGGGGCTGATCCCCCCGGGGCTGCAGCTACTACTGCCGCTGTCAGTGCCACCGGGAGCACCGGGCGCAGAAGGCTTGGGCGGCGGGGCGACTCGCCTGCACTCATGGCCTCCCCTCCAGCCCCTTTCCCGTTATTGACCGCGGAGACGAGCCTCCTCGTGTCCCCCATGCCGGCCGTGTGTCCCGTCCCGCCTCGTCCCCCGTTCCACTTTATCCCGCATCCCACCGTGTCCCGCATCCCGGCCATGTCCCCCATCCCTTCCTGTCCCACATCCCGCCCTGGCCCGCATCCTGTCTGTGTCCCCCGTCCCGCCGTGTCCCCCATTCCGTCCTGTCCCGCGCTGCCGGGGCGGGACCCGCGCGGAGCGGCGGCCGCTGCGCCCCCTGGCGGCGGGCGGTGGCAGCGGCGGGCGGCGGCGCTAAGGCCCCGCGGCGGCGGCGGCGCTGCCGTGTTGACAGCGGCGGCCGCGCCGGGAGGTGCCCCGGGAAGCGGCTTGGCGGCGCCGGTTCTCCGCTCCCAGCTCCGCTATGGCCTTCATGGAGAAGCCGCCGGCCGGCAAGGTGCTGCTGGACGACACGGTGCCGCTGACAGCGCAGATCGAGGCGAGCCAGAGCCTGCACTCGCACACGGTGAGTGGGGCAGGCCGGGCCGCGGGGGCAGGCGGGAGCGGCCGGGGCGGGGGGAGGGAATGGAGGGAGCCGGTAACGGGGGGCGCCGGGGGGTGCTCGGGGTCCGCGGGGCCGGCCGGGGCACGGCGGGAGCGGGGCTGGGCGGGGGCCTGAGCTGAGCCCGCGGCAGCGGGGCCGGGGGTGGCGGGGGGTGCGCGGGGTGGGCTGGGGGCGAGGAGAGCGGTGCGGGAGGCGGCGGGGCCGCGACCTCGCAGCGCGGGTTGCAGCGCCCCGGAGCCCCTCGGTGGGGTGCGACGGTGCCGCCGCCGCCTGGAGCCGAGGGTCGTTCGGCTCCTTCGCCCCCTCTCTGTCCGCGGGGTTCCCGGGGCGTCCGGCAGCACCCCCGGAGGCACCGCCGCGGGCTGCGGGGGCGGCCGCTGCGGGGTTCGCGCTGTGTCGCGTCCGTTCCGAGCGAGGCCCTGTGAGTTGCTGTAATTCCTGCTTTCCTCGGCGTGTTGCAGCCTTTGGAACGGAGATGGGCTCTGGCTGCCGCGTTTCAGTGGCTGTGATGAAGTTACACGTGAATGGGCTGCATTTGCCTCCGGGTCCTGCCGTGCGGCTGAGCGGAGGCTGTGGAGCTGCAGAGACCCCGCAGCCCCAGCCCCACTTCGCTGGGGGAGCGGTGGCACTCGGCAGAACAAGCCCTGCCGTGACTTGGGTATCACAGATTGATGTTTTTGGGATGCCTAGGACATACGCACACTGCTTCCATAAGAACTGTCTTTGAGCGTGCAGTAATAATTCAAATTCTATAATGCCCTGTTTGCAGTTATTTTCCACTTTAAAAACTGCGTTTCATTATGGTATGACCAAGCAGTAGTGTGAATCAGAGAACTCGCTGTCATTTCTGATTCCTGCTTCAGCTGAGAGCAGGGATGCTGGAGAGGAGGCCAGAGGTACCTCAGCAGCAGGTACGCTAGTGGGAAGCGTGCTTTAAATGGAGAGAGGGTTTCCTTGTGTCCCTTACACAGCTCTGATTCCTGCATTGTGGATCACTTCCTGGTTCCTTGCATCTGTTGCATACCCTTAATGTGAATGACAGTTACTATAGGTTCACCACGGGGTATACAGATTATCTTATTAAATACTCTTCATATAAATAATTCACACCTTAGAAGTGGGATATTTTTTGTCTGAGGAACTCACATTTACTGATGTTCCAGTCTTTCTCTGAGCAGAAGTTACCTATAAGAAATTGTCTAGAAGATCTTGTGAATCTAACAAGCTGTGGCTCTCAATTGCTGCAACTCCTCTTTTTATAAGTAATACTAAAGAGGTTTATTTCCTGGCAAGTGTGATGCTTTTTACCTGTTTCAGTAGCTGAAGGATGGATGTGCCAAGTCCTGTGAGAAGTTGTGTAACTCCTAATACTCCCCAGTTAGTAGACCAGATTAAGTTTCGTTGGTAACTTGTTTCCTTATTATGCTTTTTTGTAAGTGCAAATGACAATAGCTTTTTGTGTTCTTTCCTTTGGTTTGCATGATTCTGGTTAGAAAACAAAAAATCACAAAATTCTTTTAGAATGATCACTTGGAAGAACTTTTTCAATCCAGACTCTTCATGTGTCATCTTATCCGAGGGAGTGTGATAGCAAATGTTGCCTCCCCCCATCCCCTGTCTTTCATCTCTGTATTCTGTTACTAACGGGTGTGCAGAAAAAATTTTCTACTGTTTTTTCTGATCTTTTCTTAATAATGGAATGCTGGAGCACCAGACCTTTTGATTTAAAATCTGTCACTAAGATACGTCTATTAGTAATTGTTTGTTTTACTGCAGAAGCCCTGTTGATAGCTGAAAGATGGCTTGAAGTGTGTGTAGCACAGATGGTTTATATAGAGCCAGTGTGGGATAACAAAATACAGGAAGCCATTAACAGAGACTGGGTTTCTTATTTGATTTAAGTGGACTATTCTGTCATTTCAGATACTTCATCTTATGTCCCTGCTGTCTGAATAGTTTGTTTATTGGTGGATGATGCTGTCCCTGATTTGAACTTTCCTGATTCAAAATAAGCTGCACAAATAAATCCTTGTCTCTGAAGAAGTGTGTGAATGAAGCCCCTCTAAGAAATAAGGGTTGAAGTGTTTCTGTGGGGTCTGAAGACTGTATTTTACTTTCTTAAATTTTAGTTAGAAGAAAGTAGGTTGTCATTAACTGGATGCTTTTTAGTTTTGTTCCTCATTCCACCTCAAATCGGTATCTTCAAAATCTGTAGATCTCTAAAATCCTTTATCCCAAACTAATGCTTGGAGAACTAGGCCTGTTCTAAAGCCAAGGCAGCCATGAAAAAGTTTTCTATTCTTTTGTCAGCAGTAGATATGAAGATTTTATAATGTTGTTTAGTGTTGCAAGAGCTGTTTTAAACTTGGGTTTGTGTTTTTTTCTCTGTAGATCATAGCACTCATATGAAGATGGCTTAGGCTGAGTTTAGGTGCAGCTTTAACATGGCAACTGAACTAGTAATTATGTAAACCTTCTGTTGGTGCTGAAAATAGCCAGTCTTCTGAAAAAACAGCTAAGGAAAAGGTGAAGAATTTCAGGAAGAGCTCTGTAGACATGGTGAAGTATCACACAGAAGACCAAAGCTTGTGTCAAATGAATAGTTTGCTTGTGTATTGTTCTAAGCAGTTTCTGTTAATTTAAATTTAGTACAACAGACTGGGTAAGTGTAAACTTCATAGCATTGAATCAAGGGCTGTACTTGGCAGAGGCTGAGTTTCTGTTTCCTGAGGCTGAAGTGAATCTGAAAAAAACAAAACTGAAAGCAAAACCTGAAACTACTATGTTTTACCTGAATTCTCCAGAAACCCAAGAAGGGATTAAGCTACGATTGCAAATGTCCTTTTGAGGATTTGCACTTTTTGCCTAGTAAGAGTATGTCAACCCCTCATAAATGGAGTTTGTAGATTGTTAGGGAGCCAATTGCGAAATTATCTGATAGGCTCACGGGCTCAGCATGTTTCATTCAAGTCAGAAGAGCTCAGAAGTTCTTACTGGAGTTAGTACATCTGAGCTGGAACATAATCTCCATGTTTTTGCATTGCAACAAAGAAATTGTTCACTGAGGTTTTCTTTCTGTGTATTTATTTCCAGTAATAATTGGAAGAGGAAAATGATGCCTTTCTGTGTCTGTAAGTTGTTTCCCTGGTTGTGTTACAAGCAGTCTGAGTTTTGTTGAAATGCGCACTTACATACAATTAATTTTATAGTGTGGTGTTTATGGAGTCCTTTTCATTTTGAAAGCCAAAAAAGTACATATTGCAGATGCATTCCAATGGCATCTCACATAATAGATTTGAAATTACCAGAGCAAGCCCTGTCAGCTTCATTTTGTCTCCTGCTTTATGCTTCAGTCACTAGCACTGCGTCAGAGAGAAACTGTGTAACTTCCAGGGGTGTGTTGGGCACCTTTCCATAGCCATGAGTCAGTCCCTTTGTAGGTCTGTGTACCAAGCCTTTTGCAGAAAATGAAGTTTTGTTGCTATTGCATTCCTTGACTTCAATAGGAGCAGAATTACATCCAATATATTAAACCATTTGCAAGCGTCTCATCTTGATGCCAAATGTTGTATTCTGACAACAGAGGCAATTTCAGCACTAAAGCTATAATAAATTTTGGCTGTTAAACTTGCCTCATATTGCAATATTTCATCTGTGTGTTCACTATTTATAAGTGGCTTTCTTTCTAAGCCTTAAAATAGGATGCTATTTTCTTCCATGATATTGTAGACATTTTCCTTATTGAGAACTGCACATCTGTACCTGCAAGTCTTTTAGCAGTAAAACTACTGGTGAGTTGTACATTTTCTTCTGAACATTTCTTAATTATTTTCTGAAATGATTTTCCTTTTTCATGTGTCTCATATTTTGAAATTGAAGTAGTGAAACAGCCAGTTCTGCTACAGTGCATTGTTGTCTTAAAGGCATTTGGAAATGAACAGCTGAAATAAATCCCTCTCCTAATCTTTCCGAGTTTTTAGTTTTCCTTGAGCAATGATGGATGTTGACACTCATAGCTTTTAGATTAGAAAAACATTGAAAACGCATTTATATTGTTCCTGTATTGTTCCAAATAGAAAAATAGAAAATAGCAAAATGGAGCCACATATTTCTAGGACTGTAGGGTTTAGTTTAGAAGCTTGTAAAAGACTTTGCACACCTGCTTTACAAGGAATTCAGTCTTTTCAAGGTGGCATTCACTTTAGACAAAAACAAACATGAAGTCACTTCTAGACATGGCTTTACACAGGGAACTGTTACAGTTCATTTGTTTGAGGTTTCAGAAATGCAGTTCCTCCACTGGACATAGTCAGTAAGCTTGCATACCTCCCACCTCTCCTCCAGCCTGAGCTCACAAAAGATGGCTCTTTCATCACACCTAATTTTAAATATTCCAAACTTACAGTTTCTACTGGTGATTGTACTAAATTAGCATTGCATTTGTAGGTCCTGTGAAGATTGTAGTCAAAATATTAGTTTCCATATCGTACTTTAGTAAACCCTAATTAGAATATTTTTGTTGGCTACTGAGTATTTCCTGAAAAATAGTGAGTAATTTGCCTTTCTGGTGAAGGCCACAGTGATGCAGAGCACTGAAAATATGTGATTTCTCATTTCTCTCCAAAGCTTTTTGTGCTCACTAAATTTCATTACAGGTAAATGTGTGTCCTATTTTTCCCCTGCAGTTGTCCTATTTCATAGCTTTCACTTATTGAATGGCTGACTCATTACTACAGAGGGGATACAGTGTGTGAATGGTGCAGCAGACACACACACACACACACACCTGCATTGTTTGGAAAGCAGGGAAACACCAACCACTGCTGCTGCTCCTACCTCAGATGGGCTTAATGGCAGGTTGTGCAATAGCAAATAAATACTGGGCCCTGTAACAGAGAGGTCTCTCAGGCTGAGAAGCTTTCCTGATGTTGCTGCTACTTTTCACATGGGAGATTTTCTAAATAAACATTTAAAAGAGCTTCTTACTAGAAGTTGTTCCAATCCAGCCTACTTAAGCAAGGATTGTATTCATGCTTAATTAGGCTTTCCTCTCTTTAATGCTTATAAAATAAAGCCCTTTCAAACTTTTAGTTGATGTGACCTGAAGGTGACCTGAATCTTTATAATGGTTGGCTTTTCAAGCCTGTTGGATTAAACACATGTAAAGCAGAAATCTGTGGAAAAAGAGACTGGCTAGCCTGAGCTGGAAATTTAGAGACTATTTGCTTGGAGAAACAGAATGTATTACCCAATATTGTTGAGACTCTACGTTTTATTATAAGAATCTCTTAACTCACCACTTTTTTTCCCCTATTTTGTCTCTACAAAAGCCTTCTTTCCTGTTTGCTTCCTGTTTTAAAAACTAGGGATGGTGATAAAGAGCAATTGTTAAATATTTGGAGTGCTTTGCTGTGCAGTTTTCACCCAGGAATGTTAACGAAATTTTGCTGAGCAGCTCTGAGTTGCTGATGCTAAGGTTTTAATAAATGCTGGAATACCAGGGACTAATATTGGTGAATTTTGGGGAAAAAAAAACCCCAACACTGAAATCTTGTCTCTGTGTGAAAATGGGTAAATTCAGGATAACATTAATCCCACGCAGTGAGTGTGAAACTGTTACTGGCAAAGGATTGGAGAAATGCAGTGTGGTTGTCACTGATCCATGTGGCTATTTGGAAAATATTCCTTTTCAGAAACTCTATCCAGAGCTCTGTAGTGCTAGGAAGAAGATTTTAGGAAATGACAGTGTGCAACTGGGGTCATACAGCTTTCCCTGCTCCCGACCTCCTCCTCCCATCACCTGTTTCAGCTCTTTTTGACTAATTGGAGCAGCCAGAAAACAATCCCATAGGTAAAACTGCTTTCCTTGTCATCTTAAAAAATGTATTTTGGGCTGCTGCAGGAATATCAAGGTTGTGTCATGAGGTGGCTTGGCAGTACTGATAGGAAGAGCAGTGATGTACAAACCTTACCTGTGTGGAGGGACCCAGGGAGGCTGTTTTAGGAATGGTTTTGTGGCCTGTCTTGTTGGAGGCTCCTGCTGACAGTGACCTTGCTGCCTGTGGGCAAAGCAGAGCGGGAGGTTGTCTCTGTTCTGCAAGCTGAGACCTTTCTTTCCCAACCAGCAGCTGTTAGGGCTCCTTTGAAGTTATTTGGTAAACTGAGTCATAGGAAAAATTCTGAGCTATTCATGTAGGAGTGAAAGATGCCATGGGAATCTCTGCATGAGTGTAGCTAACCTAGACCTCTCCGGGCCTGGGTGTTGATGCCTAAAATTGTTTGCAGGAGTGAACTCTGGCAATTACTGTCTTTTTCTGAAGGCAATTCCACCCTGTCTTCCTACGTTAGATGATGCTGCTAAACAGAAATGATCCTGAGTGTGCCTCTGTTTTCCTTATGCTTTATTTCCTATGGGCACAGTCTCAGTCCCACTATCAGGCTGTCTCAGAAGAAGATTGTTGTAATTCAGGGTTTTTTTCCTAACTAAAACAGAATTTGGCAGAGTAATAAAGGCTTTTGTGCATTTAGACTTGAAGAGTTGAAAGCTCTTCTCTGGTCCTATGGGAAGCATATATCAGTGGTGCTAATTATAATCCCACGACAAGCTTGTTGCCACACGGAGGCAATAGGAAGTATCAACTTCTCACTCGAACTCAGCCTGCTGTGGTCTGCTGATTATGTGTAGCCATGGCAGATACTAGGAATGGGATTGTATTTCTTATCCTGGCTTTTCTACTATTGCTGTTCTTTGACTTTCAATCTCGTTATCACCTTTGGGAGAAAAAGCCCTCAACCAGTCCAGAAGACCATTTAGGCTTTTTCATTAATTGTATGGACAGGGTAGTGCTGAGTTGGACAATAATTCATTGTGGTCAGTGCTGATGGAGAGAGTGTGGTGGGGACTTGGCTTTTCTATACAGGCAGAACTAATGGCCACACCTGGAGAGTGTTTGCTCTTCTCTTTCCAGCTGCAAACCCTGTGACATAAAAAAGGGACTTGATTAGTGCATTAGGGCACACAAGCAGATATGGATGGGAAAATGCTCAAGTAAGCGTGGGGAAAAAGAGTTGAGGCCCAAATATATATTTTTAATATAGTCTAACTGTGAGAGTGAGCTCTGAGTTCTGAGTTGTTTATCATGAGGCTCTCCAGAAGGGCTGTGTTGTCCAGGGTGATTGTGTGCTATAAGATGCTTTGATGGTTGTTTAATGAATTTGTGTTCTGCCTGTCCTGGAGCATTTTCTCGAGGCATAATATAAAATGACAATCATTGGATAAAGAGCAAGTGCTACAAGGGATTGAGCAATAACTCTGCTTCTTTCAAAATCCTAGAAAAGATGAATGACTGCACGTGGTGAATCATCACTGGCGTGGTTTTTCAGAGAAACAGCCAGTGTTCCTTTGAGACTTGATGAATAAGCAGTTGCTGAAATTTTTTGTCCGTGTGTGAAGTAGCCTCTTCCCAAAATGCAGCAATGGTCACAAAACAAGAAAAGCCACGTTAGTGGCGAATATGGGTTTCCTGGTGTCCCATTAATTGACTTCTGTCACAGATTTTCCAAAGATAATTACACTGGTTGAGTGTCATCAGCTCTGTGGATTTATGTTACTATTTATGAGGATTTGGGCTTCTTGTTTTACAGGAAGATGCCATAATTATGATTTCAAATGGGTAAGAAGAAAGAATACGGAGGGAGCATGTCAGGCTGACTTTCTGAAAATAGACACTTTAATTTTAATTTAACAGTTATGTGTCTTGGTTTGTTACATCTTGAATTTGTATCATTTCCAGCTAAGCAGCTAGGATAAGAAGTGTTTTAAATCACTCTGGTTTTCATGCTCACTAGTCTTGTTTCTTCTCAAGGCTAAGTGGTTCCAACTTGCTACAGATATTTGAGAGCTCTGATAATAAAGGATATTTTAAGTGAATTTTAGAAAATAGAGTAGCATTTTTGCCTCAGCACGACTGGGTTTTGGAAGGAAATTTCAGTAAATAAAATCTGGATTAGGTAAGGTTGAATACACAAGGTTATGCCAGCTGGTAATTGTTGCCTTTGCCTCTTGTCTGGAACAGTCATAATTCTTGATTTACACTACTTACTTGGTAGATGTTAAATGAGAATTTAATTCTGTGGAGGGATTCTCTGATGCGCCTCACTTGTTTTGCATATAATGGTATATTTATGTTTTTCAGTGTAACAGCTTTTAGTTTAATTTCATTTGAAAGAGGGGAGTTAGTTCTATGAGATTCAGAAGGCAAATTCCAAAACCAGAAGACACTTGCCAGTACCTGAAAGAAGTTACTTATAACTGCATGTAGTGGATTTTAAACGGTGAACCTGAATTTGTAATACTTCATGAATTAAACATTCACTTAATTGAATTATCTGCTTGGTATGCAGGTACATGTCAGATAGAGTTATTGTTACCGAATGGACAAATTTGGCATTAAACACAAAGTGCTGGAAATATCTTTTTTTAAATTTGTAATTCTGTTATTGTTTATTCATGATCGTTTGGAATGCAGCATTAATTTTAATAGCTGAAAAAACCTGTAGGTAATGATCTGATCAGTCCTTTTTGTTTGTGTAAGACTCCTATTGATGTAATCAGCAAAATCTTGGTGGCATTTGAAATGGCAAAATCACTGAGCACTTCACATAAAGCTCGTTTGGTAGCTTGTCCCGGGGTGAGTGAAGTCACCTGAGCCGTGTGGCAGCGATGCTTCGTGTGCTGCTGCCCTGCAGCCAGGGCTGGTGGCACAAGTGCAGGGAGCCTCCTGCCTGTCCCAGCCTGGGAATGCTGTGCAGGGAATCTGTGTTTGGCTCAGGATTCCTCGTTCTCCCTTGGACTGCGGGGCTGCAGGTGCCTGGTGTGACCGGGTGTTCCCTGGGGGGCTGGTGGCACTCTGAGCCCCGGGGCAGGTCCTGCCACCCTGGCCGAGTGTGGCAGGGGATGGTGAATGTGCTCAAAGGGCACTGGGGACACGGCTTTCCCTGCAGCATCAGAGTGCTGCAATTACAATAAAGTGTAAAAGCACATCTTCTGGTGTGGCTACTTCCTCTCATCTGGCTCTGGGTACTCTCCAGCTCTCCTCACTGTTGAAGTTTTGTTTTCTCAGGCAGCACTGTACTTTTGGCTCTCCATTTTCATGTTTTTCAAGGTGACTTACGTGGCCATGGGATTATCTGTCTAATAAGACTTTATTACACAGATAAAAAGAGCTGCATTTGTAGAGTTTTATGTGTACTAATGACAAAGAAGTATCTATCGTGTGCTTAGCCCAGATTAATTTTATTTCCTTACTGATTAAACAATATCTAAAATGGAGATTATGGGATCCTATAGGATTATAGCACTCTATATAGCTATAGTCTAATCTATAGATGTAGTATAAACTATATTCTAGTATCTATAAATGATAGGATTCTATATATCTATCTATAGGATCCTGTAGGTCTATAGGATTTCCTTTTCCAGTAAAAGGACTTGCCTTGTTTATGATCTTTGAAATATCAGAAGTGTCTTCAAACTGAAACAGAGTAGGGGTAAGTAGGGTACTTCTTTGAAGTATGTCTGAGTAGGTGTAGGAAATACTTCATATCTATTTTTGAGATAACTGGATATATCTCAGATAATGATACTCTTGTATTGACCAAGTGTTTGTGACCAGGTATGAGTCTACAAAAAGTATAGTGGAACCTGAAATGAAGAGACTGAAAAGAATTGTGATTTATGAATGTAATTGTGGTGGGAGAAGAATTAGTTCTTAAAATTCAAAAGTGGCTCACTGAGATTTAGATATATCTGCATAGCTAATATATAAATATTTAACATTAAGCACGCTTTGTAAATGAAGAATTAACATCATGAGAAACAGATATGTTCTAGTTACTCAAGCACATTCCAAAGCTTTTGTGGTAACCTACCTAGTACAAAAATAATGAGAGGTTTTGCAGCTGTGGGTATTTACTGGTGTTTTACTTTGTTATGGTGGTGGCAATAATTCCTGGGGGTACTTGTTTGATATTGGAGGTGAAGAGGGAGAGGTTTCTTCAGCTGTTGTGGGTTAGAGATGTGTGCTGAGTATGCTTTTGCTGGCTTTTTCTGTAACTAAATTAAACTGCTCAAGTGCTCCACAGGTGTGCAAGCTCCTGGATCTCTCCTTGTCTTTTATGCTGGGAAAGCAGAGTGGAACAGCTGTTAGGGGTGGGTGTGAGCAACCCCAAGGTGCTGGATCTGGATTTTCTGTGTTTGAATGTTAGTTGTCATATTTGAAGAAGTACCCAATAACTTTCTTCAGCTCATTAGTTTTCATTTCTAATGACTTTTTCTTTTTATTAGGAATACATAATCCGTGTCCAGAGAGGAGTTTCAACAGAAAACAGTTGGCAGGTAATTTCTTAACTTGTAGTTCATGTAACCAGGATTTCTTTTTTTAGGAAGAGTTTGAAAATTGTCTATTCCTAGCCTTTAAAATCTGAGCTGGAAAGAGAAATGTTGATTTGGAATTGAGAACATGAAGTGCTTGAATTCTTTTGGTCAAAACTAAGAGGAAAAACAGTATTGCTGCCAGCTACAGAAGGCATGTTGTCTGCTGCTATTCTGAATATTCCAGGAAAAACGCCTGTCATGTGTTTCTACTGTGTGTTGGTACAACCATAATTTTAAAATCTCAAATGCCAGTTTGCCTTTCTCAGTGCTAAAATCACAGCTCTGCTGATATGAGACCAATGAAACCCAAAAGTAGCAATGAAGATGAGTAGGAAAAGTTATTACATGTAATATGGCAAAAGTGCCTTGTGTGCAGACAGCTTTGCTCCCAAGTACTGTTTTAAGATAATCTTTAGAAATGCATTTTCTGTCTGATCGAGTTGTGATTAAAAACTCTTTTTTGCTCTCTGGCAATGTGACATAAATCCAGCAGTTAGGCATTTGTACAAAAATTGCAAAAGAAGATGATTGCTAATGGGAATTACTTTTCTCTGATGAGATTTTGAGGAGTAAAACGCTAATGGAAAAAGTAATTTGTTTCCTGAACTTTGTCTTTTATTTTACAGATTGTGAGGCGATATAGTGACTTTGACTTGCTGAATAACAGCCTGCAGGTAATTTTCACTCTTCATATATGAATAGAAAATGTCATTAGAAGAAGATATTCAAAATGTCTTGTGTTATTTTTATATATTGTGGTGAAAAAAAATAAGAATTCACATAGCTCTAAAGAGAAACTGTGACTACAAATGTAACATGAATGTGTACTTTTTCAGCCTTTTCTCTTGCAAAATTTGAATTTTAGCATCAACAGGATCAATTTATACAGAAATGGAGGAAATTGGCAGATACTGAATCTTTCCCTTCAGTTCTGTGACTTGTTCCGGTTTTATGTGTTTTTATTTGTTCCTCCTTTGATTTGGAGAAAGCCAAGGCACATACCAACCTTATAAATTCAGCATTGAAGTGCTATGTGTCTCATTATTTATATTCGTCTAAAAGCACTACCAGATGCTGCTTCTCATGTGATGGCTTTCTGTGTCACTGAGGGGTGTTCCTTGGTCAGACACTGGACTTACTGTGTGTTTTCTTCTGCTTTTTAGGACAATTATTTCTTTTTAGTTTGTGTGGGAAAAAGCAGGGTATGTGAGTGTGTTTGGGAACAGGGGGGAAGCAGCAGTGGTTAACATCTACAAACTCATTACTTGAGATTTCCATACTGGGCAAACAAGATAAAAAGGGAATGACATGATTTGAGGATAGATTTTTGTGACTTTGAAATTTTTCTCTTGTTAAGTGTTGCATGAATTCAAGAGCTTAATACTGCTTCCACTTCCTCCCTCCTCCTCAAATCAAATCAACTATCTGCTTGATGAACCTCAGTGAGCAAAACCCTATAAGGGTGTTGATTTGTGTGCTCTGAGAGCCCACTGTAGCTGCTTCCTCTGCTGCAGGTGGATGGGGGCTTATCAGTCATAATTCAACAGATGTAGCATGGTTGCCTTGTGGAATTATTCTGTTAAATGTGCAGTAGCACGTAGGAACTTTGATCATGACCTAGAAACCTTCTCTGTGATGTGCTGAATAAATGCAATACAGAGGTGTCTCCTGCTCCAGAGACATCCAAGGTTTAAAATTAGACAAATACCAATGGGAACACAAGGAGTTGAGATGGTACTAGTCATCCATCAGAGTCCCTTGGGGTCAGTGTGGTTGTAACCAAAGTTTTGATAGAGATCACAGAGAAAGAATTTTGTGGAAGTTTTAAAAAGAAGCAAGAGTTCACTTTGCAGCCACCTCTTAACTGTGAGGGAATAGAATGTGTTAAGGCATGAAAAGGCTTTGTTGCCTTCTCATTTACCTTTCAAATGAGGCAGCTTTAGTAGAGAAGGCAATGGACCTTTACGACTTAAAATCCGGAAATGACAGGTACTGCAAAGTTAGGCCTATGTGCAAAGTCTATAAAATGAAGGTAAATAGGTTATGTATGATGGAGTTTAGAAAGGAAAAGCCTTTGTGTGAAAAATAGAGGTGAATGATAAAAGTGGAGGGTCCAGGGACTTATCTGACAGCAACTTGCAGAGTGGGAAAAAGGGGAAATTTGAAACAAGAGAAACTAAGATCCAGGACAAAAATGTCAGCTGCCTGGATGACTGGAAAACATTAAAAAGAATTATCACAATGTACCTCTAACTTTCATGGGAGGATATGAGAGGTGGCTAAATTAGCAGGCCATGTGCTTTAGCAGTTGGTCTCCTCCAATAGCTCTTTTCTCCCACTGTTTTGGAGTTTTTTATAAATTACTCTTTGTAATGCTGGAGCTGAACTTTCCTCATCCATTACGACAATGCAACACTCCTCAGATGTTTCCATCCAAAACTCTAAGCAGCAGTATTCCATCACAGTATTCAGGTCCCATCACATGTTTTTAAACTCTTTAAACTCTCGTCTTGTGTGTATTGAAATTAGAGTAAACAAACAAAACTCCAAACAAAGCAACCCTCCCAAAGCAAGGATCTATAAGAAGATACCAAAACCTAATATTTTTTCTTCAAAGCTAAAAGTCTGCTGGAAGAACTGCTGGATCTTCTTTTGGGTGTAAAGCCCAAGTTCTTCAAGTTCTTGTGGCATACTTGACCTCTCTGTATGCTTGTGTGGATGTGTCTGAGCACAGCTGCAGTTGAGTTGGAGTGCAAATTTTCTGTTGTTAATCTCGTGCTACCTATATGATAATAATAAGGATTGAGAATTTCAAAATTGTCTAGGCTGGGGAATGCAGTCCTGCCAAACACCTTGGAAAATAATGAGATGTTTATATGTGACCCTGATCTGTATGAGGAAGTTTCAAGACAGGTTCCCTGAACTCTCAGTTGTGGGATTGAAAAGCTTCCAGTCGGTTCTGCATTTCTTCCTCTTTACTTACTTGACAGAGATCAGTGGAGATTATTGTCTCTTCTGTTTTGTCAAGTGAAATGCTGGTACTGGCAGTACTGGAATTCACAGCAAGATATCTGGCTTTTGTGAAGCATTTTATTGCAGCTTTTGAACAGACATTCCTGAGCAGGCTGTGGTTTGAAGATAAGAATGTTAATTCCCAGGTTCTTCCGTGGCGAAGCCCATCCTGGCTCCAGTGGTGAGCTGGGGCCACTGAGAAGCAGTGTCTGAAAGCATGTGAGGTCTTTGCAAGGTCAGCCCCTCAGTGAAGTGTTCTTCTGTGGTGGAATACTCTTGCTGTGCTATGCTGTGTGTTTTGGCAGATTGCTACAGAAACTTGGGACTGAATGTTACCTTCTGCTGAAAAACAGCAGAAGTCTGATTTATAAGTTTTAAAACAAATAATAGTGGTTGGAAAATTTGTGAATTAGAGTAATTTGCTCTCTGATGGTAGGTAGCTGTCAGGTCAGGAAAGTAAAGGTGATGATGATGATTTGACATGCTTTTAACTGAGTAATACTAGAAAATAATTTAGTTTTTGTTTAGAAACTCAGTTTTGAATTGAAATAAGAGTGATCTGACAAAGGAGAGTTCTTTTTGCCACTAGTGTTAAAACTAATTTGGCGAATTACTGGCTCTAAGTGATATATGGTTGCTTTTGGGTTTATTCCTGGTTTTTATTAACAGCTTCTGTAATTCAGACATAGTTACAGTTCTTTTTCAGTCCGTAGTTAGGAGTCAGAAAACGAGAAGTAGAAGTGCTGAAGTTCGCAGGGAACAACTCCTGTGTTCAAATGAAGGAGGTAGAAAGGAAGGGGAATGCTACTTCTGCCCCAGTTTGTTGAACTAATCTGTTACTTTTTCCACTAGTCAGAACGAAAGTTGTTCAAACACCAAAAGTCCCAATCTTCTCCCTGGTGAACTGTTTGCTTTAGAAATGAGGTTATTGCATCTGGTGTAATTGATTCCTGCAACACACAATTCTTAAAGAGAACTCCCGTGGAGATTCAGCTTACCCAAGGCAGGTGCTTTGATCTGCAGGACAACGATGCGTTAACAACACAAAAAATGTATTCTGGCAATTCACATGACGTAATTTAATGTAAACACTAAAGATGATCTCTTTGATCTGATTTACACAAGGCTTTGATTTGTTTTTCACTGTCCTATTTTGAAGGATTTCTCTGATTTTTTTTTCCTGAAGTTTTGGACCTCTTATGTCAGTATAAAACAATTAGTGTACATCCCATGGTAGATTGCAGCTATTTCTGGATTGAAAGATGTATAGATGTTTTAAAATGTACAGGAACAATTCAGAAGATAAAATGGAAAAGCTGCACCATATTTGAAATGACAGATTTAAAATACTAACAGAAAGGGCTTTACATTACTTACAAATACATAGAGGCAGAGGAAGGTTACTAATCTGCACTTGATTAAATAAGAAAGCATAAATCTTACCCAGACAAAATGGTAAGGTGTGAATTGTTTTTGTGCTGTGGCAGAAGTACGTCACAGAAAGAATCTGGCTGAAAATTGTACCCATTTAGTATCTGAAAGTTTCGTGTAGTGATCTTAAATGTATGACTCACTAGCAAAAATTTATCTCCTTGTATTTTCAGTGTCATTCCACTTACTAATCTCTTCACAGTAGGATGTGAGCTGTCATCTGACTCTGATAACGGTGCTTAGGAAAAATATAAAAGTACAAAATGAGTTATCCAGTAATTAGCTTGCTGCTGGGAGACTTTTGCTTTCTGGGTTGCTAGTTTTATATCCTTGAGGCATTTTGAGAGCAAGGTTAGTAATTTTTCCTCTCTTTTTAAGATCTCAACTCTAAGTCTACCTCTTCCTCCAAAAAAGTTGATTGGAAATATGGAGCGTGAATTCATCGCTGAAAGACAGAAGGGACTCCAGGCCTATCTGGATGTAATCACTGCCCATCACATACTGTCCAACTGTGAACTGGTAAAGAAATTCTTGGACCCAAACAGCTATTCTGTAAATTACACTGGTAAGCAGGAAATACTAAACTGTGCTTCACTTTGGTTCAGCATGTGCTGTGTATCTTCTGTGAACACTGGCCAGGATCTGCACTGAAGCATGGGGGGAACAATCTTCAAAATTACCATACTGTGCATGTGATTATTTATGATAATGATTCTCCAGCTCTGTGCATGGATACTGCTGGAATTGTCAAATCTAAATATTTGAATTATTTCACAGAGGAGTGAAGAGGGTCAAGACCTGTATAAGCAGAACTTGGAGGAGGGGGGTTGGTGAGAGTAAAATCTACTTTTCACAATTAGTAATATTTCAAAAGAGTTGCTCTTGGAAAATAATTTGTCTGTCAGAGTGTAAGGTGGGGTTAAGTTTGTCAGCTTAGTGTTCTATTAAAGTAGCCCATTTTCTGAACACTGAATCTTTCAAGAATTGTGGTTATCTTGTCCAGCTCCTACCCTTGCTTTGAGATGTGAGACTTGTAGAACTAATTGTTTGAGCTAGGTTGAGTACTTTTTCAAGGCTATACTAAGCCAGATACCCTCTTCCCACAGATACTGGAAAATCACTGCATTCCTTAAAATGATATTCCAGTGATGAATTTCTTCATTACTAACTGTTTCTTCTTTGAATTTGTCTTACTTCAGCTTCAGCCATTGGAGATCATTAAACATTTGTCCTAAAAACTTCCTCTTAGTGGTGAAACCCACTCCACAAATTTAGTTCATGGGCAAACCAACTCTTTGCAAAATGCAAAGCTTGTTTTCTTAGAAGCAGAGCCGACTGAAGCAGGAACTCACTGCTTCCCTTTCACTTGTCTTTTTTTCTCTCCTTTTATGTAACATGCTTGTGTCTTCAGCTTCAAAGTGCAAAGAACATTTCCCGGATGTTTATGATAAGCTGTGCAGGAGTTGTACAGTATTACTAACTCTTTAAGGATGCAGTTTGTCTGGCTATGCTGAACAAGCAATTTAAATTCTCAAGGAGACATTGTGACTTCTGTGTTAATTCTGAGCACTTTCATCAAGATTGCCTTTCCTGCAAGTTGCTGGGAAGCTGGTGACACGTCATTGCCTATGGTCTTCAGAGACACCATCAGTTTGTTTATTTCTTAAATACTGGAGCAGAGAGATGATATTTATTACACTTTTTTTCTAGCATTTTTCTAAAGAAAGAAGATACAATGCAGAGAGATCAGCACATCCTTACCTTCTTGCTGTGTTTCTATGCCAAGACAAGCCGTGTTAGAGAAAATTCCTTGTTGGCATGATTCCCTTTCTCCCCCCCCCTACTTCTCATCGAAATTTCCCCTCAAGTCACTTCATGAATAAACCAGTTGTGTTCCCAGCTGTGGGAGAATTCACTAACCAGATGGGTGTCCTCCCCCTGGGCCCCCAAAATGTATGAAGACTCATGATAACTGGCCAAATCCCTCCGCCTGCTTGGAAAAGGGCACAATAACACATAGTGAAACAGAACTAATCAGTTTACATAAACTACACTTAGTGATAGCAACATAGGTGGATATTAAAGAGGTAAAAGCACTTTTATAGGCATAGCAGAAACACTTGATGTTCTAATGTTGTGTATTCCTGGTGTGAGAAATCTGAGCTGTGATTTAGACTTGAAAATGTAGATCCAGTACAGATAGAGTGGAGATGGGTAAGCTGTGTTTTCCAAGCAGTGCTTTCTGTGTTTTCTCTCTGGATTTGAGTTACCAGGTTAAAAATGCAAATGCCCTCTAACTGTGTTTTTATCTGATTTCCTTCTGAATTGATTTTTAGTCTGAATTCCTGAAGGCTTCCTTCTGGCATTGGACCTTACCTCATGTCTGGATAATTACATTATATGTGTCTTAATAGCATTTAAATTTATTTCTTCTTTTTCTCCCTCTTTGTCTCCTTTTTTCTTTCCAGAAATTGCCTTACAGCATGTTTCAATGTTCTTCCGATCAGAGCCAAAGTGGGAAGTAGTTGAACCGTTAAAAGATATAGGTAAGAAGGGCACGTGTGCATGAGAAATGATCTGTTTTTTTCCCAACTATATGAGTTGTCCTAAGATTCCAGTACTGTCTTTGCTTACAGACCTTGTCCTGCCTGTAAGCTGTGTGATTGAGCAGTATTTAATTAAAGCTGCTGATGACTTTTTTCTTTACTTTTTTTGTAGGTTGGCGAATACGTAAGAAGTATTTCTTAATGAAAATTAAGAATCAACCAAAGGAACGGCTAGTGTTAAGCTGGGTATCTACGCTTTCATTTCATGCTTAAGTCTTTCTCAATTTCACTCTAAGTTTGATTTTGACTACCATATATGAGTGATGAGGAGAGAGATTGAACAGCTCAGGCTTTGAGAGAGCTTTGGAAGTCCTTAGGTTGGGTGTGTGGTGTGGGAATTCCTTGTATTTCTTTCCTCTGGTGGCAAATCCAATTTGGAAGTTCCTGTGCCTGGTCATTTGTTCCCAAACCTGCACCTCAGGATTCTTTAGTTGTAATCATGTGGCTGTTGACCATAATATAAATTTGCTCACTAAAAATAATTAGATGAACCTTTTTAAAGTCATGGATCTTCCTATTTGGATCTTCAGTTGTACTGACAAACTAATAGGTGAGAGGGGCTTGAATTGCTCCCTTAACAGCAGTTGCTTTTGCTCCTGTGCTGAAATGTGTTGCCCTGTTAGTTGTATGAGCACAGCTGTTTGTGAGACCTCACTGGAGAGCAGAGGTCACTAAAGCCTGTGGGAAGAGGGAAGTTTTTCTTGCTGCAGAGGAAGAAGGTGCCTTATCAGTTCCTAATGTCTACAGTCCCCCAGTTTAGGGCTGGCAAAGTTCATTCAGTGGTAGTAATGCATGTCAGGTCCGTGGGAGGAAAGAGGCAGTAACACTCATTTATGGTCAGACTGTATTGAAAAACCATGGCCTTATTCAGCCTCTTCAGGTTTCATTTTGTAGGTGTAATTTCCTTGCTTGCTCTTCAAAAAATGCCTTCAAACATCTGTTCTAATTTGCCAGGGTAGAACATTGATCACATTTTCTGTATGGAATGCAACATGAATTATGATGCCATTCTTCTGTTTATTTCCAGGCTGATCTTGGCCCTGATAAATACTTGTCTGACAGAGACTTACAGTATGCTGTGAAACTTCTTTCTTCCTGTTCTGTGAGTACTGAAGATTTAAAATTGTGCTAGCACAAAAGTGCGTGTCAAGGGCTGATCTTGGAAAAGCACATGTAGCCCGGTTGATATAGTTTGTAATTTTAGAGTTGCTTTCATTAAAGGTTTGCAAACCTTTTAATTACATTTCCCATATACTATGAGGTAACATGTTCTTAGCACAAATAATAATCCAGCAGGATTATTACAGGAGTGTTGGTGTTGTGGTTAATTTGATTTTTTTCTTCTTGTGCAGTACTGTGAGATCATGAGCTTTTATTTCATCTCCTCAACACCTTTAGGCTGTTAGGATAGAGCTGTTTAGGTGTAATTGCTAACCCATGAGCTGGGATATTCTCAAGCAGCAGTGGATGAGGCAGTGGAACGAGTATCATTATTTTTTCAGTTCTTTGGACTCAAGGCAGTAGCATCTCAGTAGAGCTGCAGGAGGCTGTACGATTTAAGCTCCTGTGAAATGCCATATTATAAATTCAATAGGCATCTCTGCCTGAAAAACTGGCATTTGACTCCAAAAGGAGTCTCTGGAGTTTATCCTTAAGGGTGATGAGCATGTGAAAGACTGGCTGAAATGGATTTTTTTTGTTTTTAATTTATATGTAAATTGAATAATGTCTCTGTGAAGTTTTCTTTGCATTTGCTCCAGGTTAAGACTGAATAACTTGAGTTATTCCATGTCACTGACAGAATCCAATTTACTACTTTAAATACACAATTCAGGCTGATCTTTTCTTACTTGAGAATTGAAAACAAACGATTTAAAAAATCCATCATCTAAAATTTACCTACAGTTTCTTCTTTTGGTAGCATCCCTATATTTACAAAATCACTTTTGCCACTGCCAACGAATCTTCAGCGCTGGTTATTAGACCATTCAGTGAAAAAGGGACACTTAAGGACCTTATTTATAAGGTAATGTCTTCCTCCTACCCCCAACTCAAATGGCAGAACATATGCTGGAATGACCATACATGTTTTTTATAAAAGTGTTTGCCATCAATTGCTAAGCAAACTAAGACAAATACTGACTTTTCTGGGCATGATACTTGATATGTGTGTTTCTTTTAAAGGCAAAGCCAAAAGACCCGTTCCTGAAGAAGTATTGCAATCCTAAAAAAATTCAAGGTCTTGAACTTCAGCAAATAAAAACATATGGAAGGCAAATATTAGAGGTACTTCTTTTTTGCTTTATTTACCAGCTTTTTTGATTTATTTTTTTGGAGGCCAACTAGTCTAACTACAGAAAGTGGACAAACTTTTGAGCACACAGGCTTTATTTCAGCAGCAGACTTCAAAGCTAAATGTAAATTGAGATTTGCTGCTGAGTTGAATTTAGATATATATGTGTGAGACCATTTATGACCCCCCCAAAAAAATGCAGTTGGTGTGTGTGGAGCTTAAATGGGAGAGAGGTGATAATGTAGTGTGTTCCTCATGTATAAAAGGAAAGAATAACTGATAGCCTGCAGAACATGTGCCATAAATTCATGGTAGTTAGTGTGTTTAAAAATATTTTTTGACTCAAACGATCATATTCAGTAGAATTTTAAATTTTAGTTTCCAGATCTCTTTGGGAGGTGTCCATAAGCCTGCTTTGAGGATCAGCATCAAATATTTGTTTTGTGAAAAGTGCTACCAGTGAAATGGGAATGAATAGTCAGCCAAAAAGGATGTAGGTAGAAGATCAAGTTGAATGAGCATTCCAAATAGGGGCCTCATTTATTATGTGTCTGCTTTAGTATTGGAGCTTTTAAGCTGTTGATCTTACGATCTTTTGATCATCAGAGCATCTTGTGATAGTGCTTCTCTATTGGACTTTTTCAGGTATTGAAATTCTTGCATGAGAAAGGATTTCCATATGGCCATCTTCACTCTGCCAATGTGATGCTGGATGGGGATACCTGCAAGTTACTGGATCTAGAAAATTCCTTGTTGGGACTTCCATCATTTTATCGATCATACTTCTCACAGTTTCGGAAAATTAATGTAAGGTTCAGACAAGCAATTCATCTGACTCTTATGCTAATCTTTATTCTCAACCTTTGTTTGTAGAGAACTGACTAGAATGAAAGAACTGCTTTCAAGCCCCTTTTTCTTAACCTGAGCTTTGCTCCATCAAATCCCTTTTCTGTCTCCTTCAAATCACTGTCTGGCTGCACAGCAGTTTTGTTGCAGCACACTGGAGTGAGGCTGAGGCCAAAGGTAAGCAGGTAGAGGGGGAGTGCAGGTGAGTGCTTTTATGACAACAGTGCCAGCACAAATAGAGGTAAAGTGCAGTTGTTTTAAGATCTCTTTCCACCCTGTTCTGTATTTCATAGGAATGTGCTTATTATCTGCTACAGTTTCACTTGTATGTCTGTACAGTGAGCACAGCTATTCGCTTGTGCTTAGCTGGGAGCAGTAGTCAGCCTTGTCTTCAGTGGAGACTGTGAAAATTAATCAGATACTTGCAGATCTCTAGCTATTCAAAGGTTATTTTTATTTGTTTGAGGGATGTCTGTTTGACTGCAGGCTTGCAAAGCAAAATATTTACCTTACTGCAAAAATATGAAAACAAATTTGCCCTGTTGCAGCAACATCTTGCCCTGCCTTTAGGCTCTCATTGTAATAAATTCCATGCAGCATCACGAGATAGCTGCTTGCTGACCTTGCTAAACAAGTTCTACTGTGTAGTCAAAGAAACAATCACAAGTTCATAGTTAGTCCAAATCTGTTAGTGCCATCAAAGCCTCTTACAGTAAGAGGAGCCTCTTCTGTTTAAACATGATTCAGAAATCTTGGAAATATGCTGTCTGGGAGCTTAGCATGTATGTACAGTTTGCACAAACCTAAGGAGGAGCAGAAGAGACTCTCCTAGGTTTGTTTGGTATGCATTTTATGTCTTTTTATCTATTTCCCTGTAAAGTGACAGCTGGTCATTTTATGAATCTCGTTCTTTGCTGTTTGACTTAGCTAGTAAAATGTGCTTGGTTGGGATTTCTGTTGGTGTGTAGATCTCTAAACTGCTGTGTGAAGAGTTTACTACTTCACGCATTTTTACAGAACTTGACTACACTGCTCTCCCATTTGCACATCACGTACAGAAAGACAACAGAGGCTGCTTTAGCTTGTGGTATGAAGATTTCATCTGAGCTACAGTTATGCAGGGAAATGGTTGTGGTTAGGAACTGCCTTAATGGTTCCTCTTTTCTATCTTCACATGCAAGATCACTGAGTTAACCAGTTGT
This sequence comes from Eopsaltria australis, assembly GCA_034509425.1. Classification (NCBI taxonomy): domain Eukaryota; kingdom Metazoa; phylum Chordata; class Aves; order Passeriformes; family Petroicidae; genus Eopsaltria; species Eopsaltria australis. Next base: position 1,896,674 of record JAVTVJ010000180.1, read on the forward strand.
GAGAAACTAACAAGTTGTGGTTTTATTTTTTTGTTCCCCCACAGACTTTAGAGGGTGTTGATGTTCATTGCTTTGGACACTTACTGTATGAAATGACCTATGGAAGACCCCCAGACACAATTCCAGTGGAGAGCTTCCCCCCTGCTCCATCAGTGTTTGTTGGTTAGTATGGAGTGCTGAATGCCTCAGTCACAGCTGCCTGGGTACACTCTTAGACTTTACCTGCAGTGCTGTGAAACAGCAGCCTGAGATCTTTGCACCCCGTGACCAGAAAGAATTAGTAATTTGGTCAAATGTGTTCCTCATGAAATATATGTAGTATGTAAATAAAACTTTTTTTAGCTGAGTGATAAAGCAGTGTTTAGCAAGTAATGAGATGCCTGGATTCCCTTGCCTCGTGTCTAACATTCTTGAAAAGCTTCTATGTGTAATAGTAATGCTATAATAAAAACCACATGCCAGAGAGCTTCATCACTGCTTGGTTGATGCAATACTTCGGGGACAATCACACAGCAGTGCCAAACGTTCATTCTAAATCATTTGCTCTCCTGCTGTGCAAAAATGTGTTCATTCTTATTCTTTCTTTGGTAGTGTCAGTGTTGGAGTCCATTCTGACTTGTGAAGCTCTGAAGAATGGGATGCCAACTGTCTCACGGCTCTTACAGATGCCGTAAGTCCTGTTTGACTCGTTTTTTATTCATAGCAATGTTTTTAATTATTTTAGGAGGAAGAAACTTTCTGCTCTTGTTCCTCTTTAGAAAGGTTTGCTCCTTGTTCTGGGGGATGCCAAGTGAAGCCTGGCAGGCTTTATGGAGCCCATCCTGTGTTAATACGTGTGTTTAACATTTTGTCTCTTGGTGTGTTGGAGCTGTTATGTATGCACTTCATTTAGCATGGTTTAAATTAATCCAGACATTAAAGTAATGCAAGCATGATTGAGATAATTACAGATTGATTTAAAGGATTTAGAATAAGGAGTCTTTTTGCATGTCCCCTTCAGACCTACTTCAGTAGATTTTGCTATCAGTTCACTTAGGACTGATGAAATACATCTCTTGCTTTGTTCAGCAGTGATGTTTAGACCTGCTCTGTATGAAATGTAGTATGGAAATTCTGTCTGGTTTCTTGCAGGGCTGGCTTAGGGATTCTCTGAAGCATAGACAGAATAAATTTCCTTACAGGCTGCCCTCCCAGTATGCAGTGAAGGGGTGAGGGCAGGCATGGGGCAAGGCCAGGGTGCAGAGAGGGAGCACTGTCAGTGTGCTGCTGAGTGAGGCCCCACACCTGCAGTGCCACCCTGCCTGCAGTTAGGGCACAGCATTCCAGGGAAATTGCTGTCCCCATGCTGTGACATGTCACCAGCATGCTGAGCATGGAACCACAGTTCTGGTGGGAGGTTCTTTTATTATTCCTTAATGTGAGATGCTGTAGTTGGGGCCTTCTGAATGGCAGATTGTCCTTACCTAAATCTGGGTCTGATCTCACAGCACAGATTGCAGTGCATTTAGAGCCTGCTCTGAGGTTCAGATTTCCTGGTTGGGAAGAGTCGCTGCAACCTTGAATTCCTTCTTCTCCTCCCCTCCCCTGCTTTTTAAGGTGGGAGGTAGAGAGAACAATGTAAGCAGGGGAGAAATACTATAGGAAAACTCTGTGAATACAGAAATGTACAGGTGTTGAAAGATGTTGAATAAACAATCTATGCCCAGCTGCATTTGATATGTGAGATGTTATACTACATGCCCTTCATACCAATACTCTTTACAAAAGTGTTCTACATAGATATGCAATGCAATTAATGTAATTTAAAGCAATTAATATTATTTAAGTATGCACTTATTATAACCAAGAACATGTAATCTGAAAGGGTCAGAAAGTCCTGTAAACAAGGATGAACTTTCAGGGATTTTTTGAAGCATTTTAAAATTTCCTGTATTTCTGATTTTTTCATTCTCCTTGATTAACTTGATTAGAGATGTAAATTTGTTTTCTCTAGTATAAGCCTGTGATAATTTTCCACAGTGAACAGCAACTCAGAAATGTTTGTTTTGGAGCCAGGATTGAGATCTCTCTGTGTCAGTTTTCTAGTAGGTTCTCCAGGACAAAGTATCTTGAAAGGGACCAACCAGTTTATTTTCAGACTACCATTGCCCTCTAGTGTCTTGGTTTGGATGGAAAAGGTTTAATCATTTATGCTGTTCCTGCTGATACCATAGAGGGGAAAGCAAAAATATTACAATATTTGCTTTAGTTGCCTTTTGTAGAGGACAGGCAAGAATGCAGATGTTTTCAAAGGTTAAGTTCACTTGTCTTTCACATGTTCCTTGTTAATTCTAAGACAAGGGTTGTGCTAAGAGAAGTTTTGTTAACAAGAGCAATGATTTTGTTTAGGTGAAATTTAAAATAGAGTCCCTGGATTTTTCTTTTAAATAAAGAATCCGTATACTTTTAAGGAAAATGTTTTATGGGGAAACCCTTCTCTGCCTTTGATAGCTGTACCTGTTCTATCCACTTTCAAAATGTCTCACACAAACCATTTTTCTCAGCCATAAGTAGTGGCTAGTTTCTGAGGGTTGGGTGCTGCTAATTTTACAGCAATGCTTAGAAAATAAAAAGCAGTACATAGAAACCTGTGGCCAAGGGTTGAGGAAAGGGAAGCAAAAGGAGAAAGAGGGGTTTAAGTGAACAGTACCAGTAGTATTCTCATTCTGGTTTTGTCTGTCTCTTGGGAATAATATTCCTCTTTCTTTTTTTTTATCAACTCACAGATTATTCAGCGATGTCCTGCTAACAAACTCCGAGAAACCACAGTTTAAGGTAGAGTTGAACACTGATTTGCTGATGTTTGTGGGAGTGCCAGGATGTGGGTAGCTACATATTAATTGAGAGAGGGGGTTGAGGAGAGCTGGCTTTATTTGCCTCGATGGTTATTGCCATCAGTGTTCGGATTCCTTTGCCACATTGTACCTGGGAGAGTTGTGCCACCCCTTGGAGGTGACCCAGGAGTGTTCCAGAGCAGCTGCTGAGCTGGAGCCCATTTGTGTAATTGATGGTGATGCTTGGTCTGAGCAGAGGCTCTGAGCCACGTGGGTCCCTTGCAGTGAGAGGAAACACATTGCAAACACCTGTGGAAGCTCATTTTGCTACGTGAGACCATCAGCACCTTGCTGCCAGCTCCAGCACCGGGGCATTTCAGGGAACACATCTGGTCTCACTGGGGAGCTGCCCCAGGGCACTTCTCCTGGAGGATATGTGCCCTGTGTCTTGTGTTGTCAGGCTCATGGACATTTGGGGATGCGACTGGAGTCTCAAAGTAGTTATCTGTCCCTGCCTTTAGAGTATCCCTTCCAGGGTTTGGTGTTTCTTTGTCCCTGCTGATCTGTAGCTAGATTTGGAGTAGAAAAACACACATCTAGAGTCTTCTTTTCTGCTTCACTAAAGGAATAGTGTCACATCTTGGGGCTTTAGATGAGAAGTGTTATCAGATGAATGGTGAGTTTTTATCAGTGAAGTTGTGTTTTCCTTTATCACATTTTGTGCTATGATTTTGTTCCCCATTCTGTATTAGATTCCTACTAAGCTAAAAGAAGCATTGAAAATCTCCAAGGAATGCATAGAAAAGCGATTAACAGAAGAACAGAAATTGGTAATGTCTGCATTTCTTTATTTCCTACTGACATTTCATTTCCTCTTATCACTTTTACATGCAGAAAGTGAGTTTTTACTCAAAAGTGATTTTGAGTAATAAAGGCTTTCACCAACAGATTTGCTTTCCCAAAAATGCAACATGAGGAGTTGTAACAGCTGTTGACTGTATGGCATTTCACTACTTTAAGTGGTGCAGCTTCACAGGTAGTGGCTCCCAAGTTAGAGGATTATTTTAACTTCAGTATGAGTCTCCATCCTCTACCAGAAACAGTAAGGAAAAAACTAAAAGCTAAAAAAGAAGTCCAAACATGCAAAGTGACTACAGTGTGTTTTCTTTTGCCCCACACATGTTTTCAAACATTAAAGATCTTAATATGGTCTTTTTCTATTTTTTCCTTAATTTTGAAGATTCACCAGCACAGAAGGCTGACAAGAGCTCAATCTCATCATGGCTCTGAAGAAGAAAAAAAGAAAAGGAAGATCTTGGCACGAAAAGTAAGCAATCTTTAAATAGGTTTCTCCCACAGAAAAAGATGTGTATCTTTTTGTAATGTTTACCATGCACTGGTTTAGCCATAGGTACATGACTCCACTCTTTCCTGTGTTTTTCTGCACTACTTCCTGGTTGTTTTCACTTCTTTAGCTAAGGAATAGATTTACTGAAAAGTTTAAGTTACAGTGGTAGCTGACTTGCATATTGATGTAACCTGTTTGAGGTTGCAGTATGAAACCAGTCGTGGTTACAACTCATACCCAGATGAGCTGCTCTGCTCAGTCCCACTCTCTGGGGAGCTGTTGGAGCCTGTTTCACTCTGCTCCTGCAGCACTGTCTGTGTTGCTCTTCCTTTCTGAGGAAGAGAAGGGAGGGTGAGCCAGTTTTCTTCCTTTCCCTTGTGGTCAGAGGGCACTGGAGTTCCCTGGTGCCTGGCTGGAGATATTTGAGCACAGAACAGCCTTGCTGCTGTTGTAACCACGTCAGCTTGTGCTGGGATGGGGAGAGGGATGGTGAGCATTGAAAAACATTGTGTGATGCAGTGGATGGCTGTTTCAAATCTGTGTGCCAGTTCAGTCCTTATCATAGAAGGTGATTATTCATTCCCATCTTCTGTTTCCTCTGCTGCCTTTTAAAGAAGTCAAAACGCTCTGCCAATGAAAGCGGGGAAGAACACTCAGCCAAATACAGCAACTCAAATAACTCAGGTAACTACAGAGAGAGGAATTTGCCTCTCCACAGCTATGTCAGCTTTTTTGTTATTACTGTCATTTTCTGTCTGAAAAGATGTAGGATTACCAACATTTTACCTATTTGACTACCAAAGTCTGGTACCACTGCTTTGGGTATTTAATAATAGATAAATTGAGGGCTTAAAAATATTGTCAATGTTATATTTTCAGCTGCCTAATTTTAAGTAATGTCTCTTCTCTTCTGTGCCCCATTCCTCAAAAAAAAAAAAATATCAGTCTCTTCATTCTGTTTGATATTTGAGTTGGATAACAACAACATCCATTACTTGGGCCATTAAATAATGCAGTCCTCAGGGAGACTCTCTGGTGATCTGTATTACATAGGAAGGTGTTAAAATGGATGAGAAAATCATGTGTTAAATTGCTGCTTCAGTGCCAAATTTTAAAACAACAGAGCTCTTTGACAGGTCTTCATTTAGTTAAAAGGCATGGTTAGTACTATGGAACAGATTACCAGAGTTGATTTGCTTGGCTAAAATGTGTCCAAAAGCAGCTTGATGTGGAGTACAGCAACTGACTAAAAATCATCTCTTAGGAGAGATAGGGTGCCACCCATGCACTGGCACAACTCTTAAGGAGAACAGAATTTGTATGCTGAAATCCAACAGCCTAAGCAACAGAAATGTTTCCCATTGAGAAATATTGAGTGCATTTCCTGTGTGTTTGAGGCTTCTCTCATACTGTATTGTAAAGCCACTGTTGCTACAAATGGGAATCTTTCCCAAGATGTGGAAGCAGGATTGGATTTTCAGTCCATAAAGTTGGCGTGCTTGCAGCAATCTGTCTTGTCTGTGTTGGACTGCAGTGTCACAGCTGAAGTTACTTGACTGTTGTTTTATTTAGCAGGCTCTGGGGCGAGTTCCCCTTTAACATCTCCATCATCCCCCACTCCGCCCTCCACAGCAGGTATGTTCAAGAATCATTACAGTGTTTATCTTTTTTATATTGTTTTTTTATTCCCCTCTGCTCTTCTGTGGTGGCTGTTACTCCCAAGGATGATTAAGGGATGATGGTTTTCAAGGATGGAACATGGAGATGACAGTTACCTTGTGGCAACCTGAGTGTGGACATGTGCTCTCTTTTGAGGGTCATAGGGAACCTTTTCATAACTATAACCTTTCTTGAGATATACATTATATGATACCCAGGGTGTAGGTGCTTGCTTTGAAGTCTGTATTACTCCAGGCCTACCCACATTGCTGCTTTCCAGGCATTTTCTGGGCCTCATGTTGCAGTGTGCATTTGTTTTGGTGTTAATGGTCTGTTGACTCTGGAATAGTGCTTGTTCATCCCTTGATTCCTTGTATTCTCTTTTTATTCCTGTACTGCTGTGATGTATTTTCAGGGATTTTGGGTGTGACAAATTCAGTGGCTTAAGCTTCTTAAATCTCTCCAGTTCTGCCACAGCCCATTGATAACCCAGTAGAGTTGGTAGAAACAAGTCTAGGAACAAGACTGATTTAGGTTAAAAATAATGCCTTTTTTATTTTTGGCCAGTTCTGTTTTTCAGTTTGCTGGGTGGCTGTGCAGAGAGTTTTGCTTATGTTTAAGGGGTGGGAAGTGGTGAAGAACCTGCTTGAGTGAGCGATAGAAATGCTCTGAAAGTTTAATTACAGTAGTGGATGTGCTTCAGTCTGAAAGGCTGGAAGAGGAGCATTGGAAGATATTAATAATAAAGGATGTTAACAAAATACATTTCTAGAGGGGAAGCAGCCCATGGCGTTGCTGTTTTTATGGTGACTCTTGTCATAGGATTTCTACTCCCAGGAACTTTCTACACAGCTTTCTACAAAGCAATGCAATCAAATTTGTCTTTGCTATGAATAGTCTTCCAAAGGACACTGCAGTCTGTGTGATGTAATTCAAATCAGTCATGCTGAAATTCAAATTAGTAATTTCTCCTTCAAGTTGAGGGCATGAGAAGTGTGTATTGTAGGAACTAACTTATCCCAGTTAGCCGAAGCAAGATAATGGCTGTTACTGTGTTGCACAGTGACAGTGCTGTTCTCTGTGTGCACTGACTGTGATCTGGAGGGTTTGTTGCCAGTTCTGTGGGCTTTAATAAGGAAGTAGCTGAAATGTGCCTCCAAAATGGACAGATGTTTAGAAAGCATTTTTTCCTCAATGAAACTACTACTTTAGTTATATTTTGACTTGGACTTGTTGGAACTTGGTTAAAAGATTTTTCAAGTTTTAAGCATGGGATACAGGTTTGTGTGCAGATCTGGATGAAAATAGCTCAGGTTTGTGCTCAAAACTTGTCTCAGTTGAAACCATATTGTCACAGTGTGTTTGTTGGTCATCTTGTGCCAGTGTGCTCCTGGTGACTTGTGGTGATCAGCCCTGTCTGACGTGGTGCTTGTGGCCCTACCTGTCCTCACACTGGGAAGTGCCTTAGTGAGCCAGTGGCTGCTGTTTATGAGGTGTAAAGCCAAGTGTCACATTTTCAGGAATGCTTTTGTGAGTAGAATTCATAGAAGAAATTTCAGATATTAATTCTAAGAGAACACTAGATTTTTTCCACCGGCAGTGTTGTAGTTTTAGGTGCTCTAAGCAAGGATGCTGTTACTGCCTTGAGGAAAGACACACTGGTCCCATGGCAGGACTTTATTTGTGATAAGTGATGCATCTGTACCTTGCATTTCTCTCTTCTGGTTTCCTTGTACTTACTGAGGATATTTCCCTCTATACCAAAATTGCTCATGGGTGTCAGTGTGGTGAGATGATTCTCAAAAAGGCATTGAGGCTTTCAGTCTGTCTGTCTGGTTTGGTATGGCTGTGTTTGACCTGAGGCATCTCAAAGCATCCTGCTGATGCAGTACCATGGCAAAACTAAGGCTGATGAGGAAAAGTGTCCTCAAGAGAAGCTCTTGCTCTCCTCCTGGCCTTTAACCAGTCATGTATAGAGTGTGGGTGTGTGAAGAGTGAGAGACATTGACCAAAGGGGAATGGGCTCCAGGCTGACATGCCCTGGGGAAAGAACCTCATTCAGGGGGTTTCTCACATGTTGAGAGGTGCTTTGTCTCTGAACAAAGGCCTTGTGAGGCTTGGCTTGCAGCAGAGTGCTTGGGAGAGTCGATGGAAAACAGACTAAAGAATACAAGGATGGTTGGCTTCTGCTGTCTGCTGTCTGCTGGCAGCTGCGGGACTGAGAGCACGGCCTGTGCTGGGGGAAAGGTGCCTTCTGGAAACGTTGGCTCTCATGGGCTGTTCTCATTGGTGAGAATGTTCTGGGCTGGTGGTGTTGCAGGTACTTGGCTAAATACCATATTTGAAATACATTGTTAGATCATGCAAGTGTCTCTGCTGGAACATCCTGTGTTTTTGACATTCTCCCGGTGTGGTTCTTTTTTTCCCCCACCATTCTTTGCTTCTGCTGTGAAAATCTGTTCATTTTCTTTGTGGTTGTGAGCAGTGGCTAGCATCAGAAGGGATGCAGAACAGTGTGGTATGAGTTATTTAAAATTTCACTGACTATTTTCTAAATCAAATAAGCCCCTAACATACAGCAAGATCTCTTTCAACAGAGAAAAACTTGGAGGGTGTTGCTTTTGCTTCTCTGGGCTTCCCTGCAGGAATAGTGAAAGAGTTGTACTTAACAGTCTTTTTCTTTGCCAGTTGTTCTGTATCCTTCAGGATGACATAAGTTTCATTGGCACCCATATGGTGCATCTTTCCTGCCCCTCACCTTTCTGTAAAACAATTGAAATGCTTTAAGAAGTGCTTTTCCTGAGTGTCTCTGACCCATAAGTGTAAATACAGGTGTTAATACAGCAGGAAGTGTTTCTTGAACTGAATGGATTTCATCTTCTGTGGTTAATCTTCCTGCAGATTTCTTACTAAATCGCTCTAAATGCACTTTAATCCTGAAAAGCTTGAATTGTGGCATGTGCAACTGAAAGCATGTATGTTGTATTTGTTGATCAGGTATAATAATGCTTAGAGCATGGAAAATTGTGCATCATTTTTCAGAACTGGATGAAGTATTGTAAATGTAATATGAAATAGTCAATCTGCTGTCCTCATATTTGTCAGTGAATAAGACTGTATTGACTTCTGTACTAACTTTTCAGCTAAGAGTATCTGTTTTTCTTACTTTGACACGAGAACTGGATGATTAACTTGTGTCCTCTCTCTTTCTCTGCTGTCTTCAATAGAGCATGCATCATTTTGAACGTGAATTTTCGGAAAAGTAAGCTAATGCTGATTTATCTCTTTAAAGATGCTCTGTTTCTGAATGGGAAAGTTGGATGCAAATCTTGAAGTTGCTTAGTATTGGGAGGGAATAGAAGAAAAAAAATCTGAATGTTCTTACAGATTATTTTAATGAAATACAGCATCTTTAAAAACTATCACTAAAATTATTTTCTTTGTTCGCATCCCATTCTCAGCCAAGTTTTTAATGCTCTTTGCACAATTGCTGTCACTTTAAATTCATAATTAAGTTTTTGTTTCAATTCAGGCATCAAGTTTACAGCATCTGATTTACTTCCTATTCCTTTTAACACACTCTTTTAACAAAAATGTCCCTGTAAAAACCCTTGGTAAGTTCTTGTTTGAGTGTTTTATTCTTAAAACTGCATGAATGAATAAAATGTGTGTTTGCAGGGGCAATGTCCTTCAGCATATGTATTGGAAGGGCCCAGTGATAGCTAAGCACTTGTCTCAAATGTTTTTTTCTAGTAAATACAGGAAAGTATTTCACTGTAGGGCAGAACAATTTCATCTGTAGATGTAAATGTATATGAATACATGTGAGGAACTAAGATTTCTTTTGCACCACTTGTGTCACGAAGGGAAGGACAGCTTGGTGTTGATTGCCTAACTGAAATGAATGAAGATTTTTGAACCATGCTCTTAATGAACAGGTTCAATATGTAATGCTCATAGCTAGTCAGATACCATTCTGAACCCTGTGTGTGTTTATGTCTTAAGGCAGAGCTCAAGTGTAAGGATATCATTCTGTTATCAGTTTCCCAAGAGTTTAACTGCATGATGTTGTCAGCAGCTCAATTTCAATAATAGTGAGTCCTGAGGAATTTAACAATTTCCCAGGAAGAAAGGTGATCTCTGCCCCTACTTCTCTCTTTTTTCTACTCTTGTAAAATAACCAGACCAAAATTTGAAGATAACACGTGGAATCTTGACCTACTAATTCTTAGTGATCCAAGCATTTTGTGTCTTTTCTTCCTCCATGTGTCAAACATGTGCCTTCTTTCACCATATGTGTTACCATTGGGTTTGTATTCCCTGGCCACTGCTTTCATGGTCATTCCCTATTGCTACTACTTGCATAGTCTCTTTCAGCTTCACCTTGCAATTCCAGACAAAAATCTTGTCTTTGTTCTCTGCAGTTCTTGCATCTCTTTGAAGCCATTTCGTTTGTGATTAGCTGCTCTTGGTGCTTTTACAGCAGTGTACTTGATCTGTTTTGGGGGTAGGTTGGTGCACCAGTCCTGCAGGGTCCTGCTCTTACCACGTCAGCCACTAAATGGGTACTTGGACTGCTCTTGGTCTTGTTCTTCCTTTGGCCAAGTGCCAAGTTTTTCTTTCCTGGCAGTCCATCCGCAAGAGAAACAGGACTCTAACGCCGAGAATGTTTTTTCAGTATTTCTAATAATAAATTGATGTACATCTTTGACAAGTGTAAAAAGCAGATTTGGATAAGTCAGAAGACCCCAGTATGCAATTTATTTCAGTTTGTGCTGCCATTGTGTAAAGTTTTGGTTACTTCAGAAAGCAGTAGATCCACATGCAACAGGCAGGTTAAATTGTTTCAGTTGATCTCTGGTATTTCTATAGGAGTGTGTCCTCTGGAAGGGAAGAGCGAAGATGAGCTCAGTATGTACTTCCATGCTTTGTTTTCACAGAAGGCTTTCATGCCAATGAGAATTTTTCCTGAGGAGCTGGAAGTGGTACAATCGTGGCACATAATTAATGTACACTGGCAAAATTGGATGCTTTGTGTGATTACTCTGCCTTTTGAGCTTGCTCCCATATGGAAAAAATCATTCTTCAAAGACTGGTACAAATAGAAAATGAGGGAGTTTTGAATTATGTCTTTCTATATAACTGCTTGTTTTGGTAACAGCAGTTTGGTTTTACCTGTTACTTGTTAGTCTAAAAACAGTTGGTGAGGAATTGAGAGACAAATGGAGCACGGAGAACTTTTTTCTTTTTTCTGTAGCTGAGCTTTATCCTTCATCAAATCCCTTCTGAGTCTGAGTGGCATAATGTCACATAAGTGCTTGATATTTGCTCACTTCTAGCAAGCAGTTCTACTTCTGGAACAACAGTCTCTTGGTTGCCTTAATGTTGTTTAACCTTGCCCAGTATCACAATTCCTGCCACTTACCAGTATATTCCTCTCTGTAGGTCAGAGCTACGGAAGCAAGTGTTAATAGGTGCCATTTGTCTCTTCAGTCTTCCTATGGCATAACTCAGGATCTAGATGATGGAATTGAAATTCAGTGCTGAGATCCAAGATATCAATCATTATGCCCCTACTCCTTCCAGAATATGAGACAAGATAGGCCCGTTATTATTTTACTTGTGTAGCAATGATGTTGCAATGTGCAGCAGCGGAACTGCACAAGATCAGGGTGCTTGGGAGAGTGCCTGGGGCAAATAAGGCCACTTGCCTGGATCTGAACTGCCAGGAAACAGCTCCATGCAGGCCCTCACTGCTGGACCAGCTGTGTGTTCCACTGCAGGCTCTGGCTTTGCAGGGAGTCAGGATGTAGAGGCTGAGGTTGGATGAGGAGCACAAAGTGGATGTGGCTGGCGTAGAGAACAGGGGACGGAGTACAAAGGTGGCTGGTGGGAACAGGAGAAGCAGGCTGGAGGTGTGTGTGACTGTTGTGATTCATTCAGTCTGTCAAAACAACCATTTCTTACACCATGTTTGGAGAAAGTCAAACAGAACTGTGGAAGTGTAAAACACTTCCAGAAAACTCTATCTGCAGTTAGTACTTTAAAAATGAACTATAATCTGACCAAGCAAAATGGTCATCACAAATACTACAGTGATGTGGTCCTTCATAGGAATGACAAGAAGTGAGTTACAAGTAAGAACAGGTAGTAAAATTTGCTTCCAGTCTTTGTTACTGTTCATGTCCCAAAGAGCAAACTGCCTCACTAGGGACAAACAGGAGAAGCTGAATCTGGGAAGTCCTATTAAATGATCTCTATTTCCCTTGGTGCAAGATCACATATGAGTCATGTTTTGCATCTGAGTCCTGAGGCCCTTCAGGCTTCATTTCAGAGGTATCTCAGATGACACGACTCACCTGCAGATAGAGGGATTTGATCACTTTGGCATTTTCCATCTGTTCTGTTCTTCACGCTCCACTGGCATTCAAGGGATGACTTGACTAGTGCAGGACTGACCAAGCAGCTGCAGTCCTCTGTGGCAGGACATCCCTGGCATAATCAAACTCCTCCTTCTCTCTCCAACTTCACAGGAGCATCCTCCATACCCCCAGCACCGCCCCCGCCGCCCCTGCCACCAGCAGCTCCTCCCCCGAGCACAGAGGTGCCGGCGCCGCGGCCCGACGTCAGCGCAAGCCGAGGAGCCTTGCTCAGCTCCATTCAAAACTTTCGCAAAGGAACTCTGAAGAAAACACAGACGTGCGACTACAGTGCTCCCAGGATCAGCTGAGGCCGCTGGTCACTCCAGGATTCAATTCCCTCTCCCCCTCCTGTGCCGACCCTCCTGACCAGCAGCTGACCCACCAGCACAGAGCGGCTGCAGCTCCGTTCTCCCCGGTTTCAGCTTTCCTGAGTAGCAGCACTGCCCTGCCCCAATTGCTTTGCTGTGCTGAGTACTCCGGCCTTTACTTGGCTGCAAGAACTGTGTTCTCTAGCTACAGTTTCAGGGGTATAGCAACTTCTATATAGCTGAATAAAAAAAATCTGAAAATAGGAATGACCATGATGATGGTGAATGCATTTTTCCTAGCTCCATTCCACCCCTTTTTTCAAATTTCAGGAATGTAGTTTTAGTCTGCTCAGTTTTTCAGCTCTTTTCATGCACTTGTAATTCTTCTTAGTTCTTGCTGCATGGAGTCAACAAGTTTGTTTTACATAATCCCATCCTTAAAGCATACTGCACAGGTGAGGGAACTGGAGAATTAAATCTTATTCCCAACCATGTTTGCTGGTGGAGTTAAAATGCTCTCATTAAGCTTGTTTAAATGGACACCCTACCTGCAGCTCTAGGGGAAAAGTGTTTTTAAATGAGGAAGCAGTTGAAGTGGGAGGTAAAAGGGCACTGGGCTGTTACTATTGATTTAATTAAATGCAAAGTTACTTCAAGTTAATTCTACCATTTAAACTTTATTGAAAGATCCTTTTTGATTTAAAACCTTAAACAAATTGCACTTTAAAGGATTATAGATAATCCATTTTTTAAAATTCAAGTACATCAGTGTTTGTTACTATGCAGAGAATGTCTGTACAAAGTTTCATGTAACCTGTGATATTCAGTCATTTTTATTAAAATGTTAATGGAATTCCTTCAGCAGTGTGGAGTGGCTGTGTTCAGGTGGGATTCAACCCTCCAAGCCAGACTTCACAAGAACTGAACAGCACCTCTGCTCAAGGAAATACCCTGGGAGGTATTCCTGGCTCTTCAGAAACAGGGCCCAAGCTCTTCTGTCTGCTTACACAGGTACATCCTCTCCCCCTGTTTAGCTGAGGTGGAGAGCAGGCCCCGCTGCATGGGCTCCTCAAGGCAGCTCTCCCTCTGTACCAGAAACTGCTGAGGGAAGCCTGGCAGAGCTCCCTGGGATGCAGTGATCTACAAAAGGCTGCTCTGACTGCTTCCCAGCTTGTCACACACAATCCACACACCTGCTGCTTAGGCTCAGTGCAGCTGAATAAACGAACTCATTTTGTACTGCAAGAACAACAGCTGGAGTGTGCTGATGTCAGTCCAAGGTGGGGAGTTAAAAAAAAAGAAACCACGAAGAACTTGAACAGTAAAAGCAAAGCATCTGGGCACGTATTTTTTTTTATCACTGTTAAGTGGCAGCTAATAAAGAAAAATTAGGTAGTGCTTCCCATCGCAAAACTGAAAGATTCAGGATCTTTATTTCAGCTCTTGTATAGAAGCCCTTCTGCAGTGCAGAGTGCTCTTCAAATCAGACACAGCCACTATCTCTTAACCCACAGTCTTTGCTCAGAGCTGCACTGACAGGCTGGGCTTCACATGATCAGCCTGATCACTCCTCTTTAATGAGCCTTTGCTACCACAGGCTCCTGCAGCCCTACAGCACTCAGGGCCTGCTCTTGCTCTCTGCACTCAAGCACTGCTACAGCAGGTTCAGCACAGCTCCTCTGGTACTCACAAGCCAAGCAAAAATGGAGGATTTTTCCCTCACTCTGAATTTAGAACAGGATTTCTCCACAAACAGTAGCACTAACCCAGCTGTACTGTTAAACAAACAAGCATTACCACATTGTTGCATATATGAAGTGTGGCTTGGGGGGTAACCCCATATAAATATTTTGGGAAGTTGCTATACTTTCCCCACTGTACAAAAGTTCATGGAGCTTATACAACAGAAGTTATGCATACAACATGCCCAACACCAAGAATGCCTTGTAAAGCAGGACTTTAAAATATGTATTTACAGCTTATATATTCAAAGCTTTTTTCACTGCAAATACTATATCCTTCACTTGAGGTATGCAGTTATCCTCTAAGATTTTTGCGTAAGGCATGGGGACATCGGCACCGGTGACACGCACAGCTGGAGCATCCAAGTAGTTAAAGGCAGGTCCTGAAACAGAAGACAAGTGTCAGGCTGCCAAGTACTATGGTTTTGCCTTGATTCAATTTCTCAATCTTACTCTATTTAAACAATTTTCTTCCTGTAGCTCTAATATTCCAGAGTGGTGTTCCAGCTTGTTTGCATTCATTCACTCTGGGGTTTGTTCATCCACCCTGTGAAAACCTCTAGAGCAAGATAGCTCCAGCTTATCTGATGTAACCTCTAATTCTGCCTTTGCCTAGCTTCAGCAACAATAATCAGGATTTAGAATAGGGAATGAGACCAATGTACTGTGAAACTTGGTACCTTCCATGATCCTGGCACAGATTTCAGCTCCTACTCCAAACTGGGGCCAACCTCCTTCTACAGTTACCAGATGGTTTGTCTTGGCCACGCTGGCTTCCACCGTTTCAATGTCCATCGGTCGAATGGTTCTCAAGTTTATAACCTGGGGGGAAGGCAGAGCGTGAGCCTTGGTGTGATCTGAGCCTGGCAGTCACCACTGTTTGGGTACAGGGCCCTTCAGCACTTTCAGCTGTTCTCACTCCAAAGACAAGACTTAATAAAATTTCTAACTCAGAAACGTGAAATGTACACGCTGTTAAGGCACTTACAAATATTAAGACCCTTGTAGTTCATACACTGAAGTTTTGCAGAACCTGAACAAGAAGATGCTACATTTCCCCCCCCCCCAACTTCAGGGAAAGAGAAAAGTAACCCAAACCCCACTGACCTCACACTCTACACCTTCTTTAGAAAGGACACTAGCTGCTTCGATACAATGGCCAACAGGTCTTGAGTGTGCCACTAATGTAACATGAGTTCCTAGAACAGAAACAAGTGTTAGAAAAAACCTCCCAAGATTTAAAGCTTTCTTCTAGACCCCAGGCTCCTTTCAAGGTAGCATTAGGATTCACTTGCAAATTTAAGGTTCTTAAATTTATTTGAAATACTGAGCCCACAGTATGAAGAGAGGAAGGACCACGTTAAGTCACCAACTTTAGGCTTGAATTCAGGGAACTGAAGAGGTATTTAATATAGTTTTCAGATTATCCTCTTCAAACATTCACATAATTCAGAGGTAAATTATGAACAAGTGGGCTGAAACACTGCAGTGATCTCTTTTTGCATTTCTGACCAATATTACATACTTAGGTGAGGAAAAAACTGTTTCAGCCATCACCTACCCAATCCCTATGCTACAGAAGAAATCCTTTATGCAACCCTTTAGAAGGGAACAGTTTGAGCTGAGATATGGACAATCAGGTGGTATTTCCTTGTACAGGCAGCAGAACACGAAACCACACTACTGAAAAGAGCATTTGAACACTTAACATTTGAAATACTTTTCTGTGCCCCGTGACAGCAGTGCCCTGAATAGCCAAGAGGTTCAGAGAAGTCTCCAAGCACGTCAATTAATAAGGAAACAAACATATCTCAGCTTACCTTGCCTTTCTATTTTAGCTTTCCCAATGGGAATAACAAATTCCTTTGACTGTGCCTGTTCAGACATTTCAAAGGGAACACCATACAGCAATTCACTTTCCAGCATCACAACTAGAAGGAAACATATTTGGATTAATGTGTACATCTGCAAGCACAGGCCTGCACTGACCATTAACAGTCCTGCAGCTCAAGACAGTAAACCCATCCAGGCAACAAGGGAGTGAGGACTGTTTGCAGAAGCAATTACAAAAAAAAAGTAAATCTAAGTCTTCATTTCAATAATGAATTAGTTAAAAAACTTCTACAACTACTCTGAAATGAGGTCAAGTATTGTACTTTGAGGTACATGACAGTACAATCACTAGTTTTAGAAAGGTCTTGTATTTTTAATTACTGTTTGTGAAAAATAAAGACAAAGGTTGCCCTGCTCTTGAACAAGGACATTCTGAATTTATCATCTGAATTTCATGATCTGTAAAATTGAGTTACATAAGCACTATATATGCAGGAACTCCTCCTAACTCATCTTCACCCTTTTTAACCCCTTTATGACAGATTTATAAATGCTTCCAGGCTTCCTGGTTGATACCAAACTAGCACTAGAACTGTGCACCTGGCAGCAGCACAAGATCAGTCTACTGTCAGCACAGCAGAGGACTGTAGGGGAAAGCATGAATCCCTCTGTGGCTTTTTAAGTACCCTGAAACTGCAGTAAATCAACCTTGGGTGCTTTAGAGACATTCCTTAGGACCAAGTGCCAGGTATTGTCACGACCTGCCTGTGCCCACCTGGATTATCATCCCGGATTGATGATTTCAGCAGTCCTTTGGCATCTTCTGCACTCCAAGGACTGACGACTTTGAGGCCGGGGCAGTGGCCATACCAGGCTGCGAAGCACTGGGAGTGCTGGGCAGCCACGCCCGCTGAGGCCCCGTTGGGGCCGCGGAACACGATGGGAACGGCGATGGAGCCTGCAGACATGTAACAGGTCTTGGCAGCAGAGTTGATAACCTGATCAATCGCTTGCATGGAGAAGTTGAACGTCATGAATTCACACACCGGTCTCAACCCTGCCTGTTAAATATACTAAAATATATTAGCGTGTATAAAAACAGTTTAATTTATAAAACGAGAAGTAGAGGAATGCAAATGTACACACCATAGCAGCACCGACAGCGATTCCTGCAAAGCCCATCTGGAAGAGAAGGAAACCAAAGGGTAAGGACCAGGGAGCAGCTGATGGAGGGCTCACCAGGGCAGGAGACAAGGCAGCCTTACCTCGGATATCGGGGTGTCGATGACCCTTTTGTCCCCGTACTTCTTCCAGAGACCCCTGGAGATCTGCAGGGCAGGAGAAAGGAGTCAGGGCCCTCCTGAGGCCCTTTCCCCGGGCCCCTAACGTCTCCCACAGACCTTGTAGGCACCATCGTACTGTGCCACCTCCTCGCCCAGCAGGAAGACGCGCTCGTCCCGCTCCAGCTCCTCATCCAACGCCTGGTTCAGCGCGTCCCGCACCGTTACCTGCGAGACAGCGGCAGGCGGGCTGGGCGGGGGCGCGCTCCCCACACGCCGGGAGTCACCTCAGCCCGGGGGCGCAGTCACCTCACCGCCCGCCCGCCCCGGGGCCGGACCCTTCCCTGAGGGGCGCGAGCCCCTGTGCGGGGGCAGCCCTCCCCGCTACCTGAATGGCGACGGGCGCGGAGAGGCGGAGGCCCCTGCGCTGCTGGAGCCGCTGGAGCGGGGCCCCGGCGCTGCGGGCGAGCGGGGCGAGGCGGGCGCCCAGCGCCAGGTGCCGCAGAGCCGCCGCAGCCGCCGCCATCTTGCCCGTGTCCTCTCGCCCTGCGGCCGCTTGGCCCCGCCCCCCGGCTCTCGCGAGAACGGCCGCGGCGCGCGGGCACCGGCGGGAAGCGCGCGGCCTTTCTGCGCCACTTCCGGCACCGGGGCCGTGCGGAACCCCCGCGGGGCCGCGCGTGGCGCGCGCGCCCGAACGCCCCGCCCGCGGCCCCGGCCGGGCTCGCGCAGCCCCGCGGGGGCGCGCCCGCACCGCCCGGCGGCCCTGAGGGCGGCGGGAACGCGCGTCCCGGCCGCGCCCGCCCGCCCCGCCCCGTCACCGGCCGCCGGGGCGGGGCTCGCCAGGACACTCCCCCGCGCCGTCCCCGCCCGCGCCGGCGGCTCCGCTCTGGGCTCGGGCACAGTCCCCGCCGCTGCTGCCGCCGGGCTCCGCCTCAGCGCCGAGAGCTGCGCCCGTGAGTGCCGGGCCGGGCGGGGGGCGCGGGGCCGAGCCCCGGGGCTGCCCCGGCTCGGGGGCGGTGCGGGCCGGGGCCGCTGCCGCGGGGGGACGGGCGGGCAGCGGGGCAGGTGCCGGGCCGGGCTCCCGGGGCCGGGCCGGGCACGGGGAGCGGAGGCCCCGAGTTCGGGCGGGGATGGGACAGGTGTCGCGGGGATCCCGTTCCCGGGCGGGCGCAGGGAGGGCGCGGTGGCGATGCCCGGGTCGCAGCCGCGGTGCCCGGCGGTGGTTTCGGGCAGGGAGGGTCTGGCACCCATGGGCTTTGCTCCGGGCCGGCAGGGGAGCGGCTCCTGCTGCCCCACGGGGAGAGGAGGCGGAGCTGGGTCTCTGTTTTGGGGTGGGGGTGAGGCCGTGGACTCTTGGGTCACTTGCGGGGAGAGAGGCAGAACGGGTTCGTTTCCAGCATCTTTGCTGAATCACTGTGATCCGGGGGAAGAGTTCTTTTACCGCGAACTCGTTGGCTCCTCTGGGATGGAAACGGGCACTACCCGGCTCCTGCTGGAGCCCTGGACCCCCCTCTCTTTCAGGGGGGATTTCTGTCCCATGTTGCTGTCGCTCCTTGGTCCGTGTGTGTGCAGGGAGGCTCGGTGTTTCTGACACACCTGCCCACCGCCAAAACCGTTTAGAGGCGTGTTTCCTCATTGGAAAAACACTGGTTAATATCACAGAAGCAAAGTACATGGATGAACTCCAATTACTATCTCAGGTCCTGGAAGCCTGGGTGCCCTGGGTTGCTTCAGCACCAGGATATTAGATATGAGAGTCTTCCTTTGGGTCTCTGATAGGAGGGCCAGAGTCGTACTGGGATGTGGGCTCTTCCAACAAGAAGCAATTAAAATAAAGGTTTGGAAGCGGGACTTAAAACAGGATGTCATAAAGATCCTTGGGGAGGGAAGGAAACTTCAGGAGCTTGGAATTTATAGTGAAGCAATTAAACATAAAGGAGTGAAAACGTTGAGTGGCTGGTGTGAGTGTTTTTCCATCCTGCCTTGAGGTAAAGACTGGGTATTAGTAAAAACAACTCAAGAAAAGCAAGAACTAAGTTAACTTCTAATAAACTGCGTTAGTCATTATAAACTTGACATGTGTAGAAGGTGATAGGTGCTTTCTTTAGTGAAGCTGGTCTGCTGAACTGCCAGAAGGTTTGGTAACTGGCTGTTTTGAGAATGCTCCTCCTCCTCACTCCCCTGGTTAGGGTGGCACAGAGCTGGAGCTCAGGGGTTGCTCTGCAGACCTTCAGCTCGCTGTAGTTTGGTGGAGAACAGTCAGCACTGGTGCTGCTCAGTGTTTGTCAGTTCAGGTGAGTCACCAATAATTTACAGTAAGAACTTGCCTTTCAAATGTTCTGACTGGCTGGGAAAGAGAGAGGTTGTACAGCATAACTGTGCTGGGGGATGGAGTTTCTTCTCATCTTGTGAGATCTAAGTGTGAGAGGCAGGGAGCTCACGAAGGAGGTGAGTAGCTGAAATGCCAAGTGTATGTCAGAGTCTTACCTTGCTCTTTTTCAGTTTTAAGCTGCTAGAATCCCTTCCATCTCTCTGTTGACCTTAAAATCAAAGGTAACTCTTGAGGTTAAACAGCCCATGCTATAATATTGATACCAAACTGCCTATGAAAGACTATTGCCACAAGTAAATCCCTTTTTTCTTTCGTTGAAAAACTAGATGAAGAACATTCAGAGTGAATCAGGTGGTCTGTGCCTCTTGACTCACAACGGCTGGGTTTATTTCTGCTCCTCCTTTGCGTAACTGCATGTTACACCATTGCAGGGGTCTCCAGGAGTGGTGGTAGCCTGTAGTCCTAGCAGTGCAAATGCCTGGCAGTGCTAATGGCCTGGCCTGAGCTTGTGTGTCTGTGTCTGTGTGTGTATTTTCACAGATGCAGACGTTCATCTGACTTAAATGCTTTCTTTGAATTTCAACTTGCAAACTGGTTTGCAGCTCTGATCTGGGAGAAGCCCTGCTGAAGTTACTGGCACTACCTGTTGCAGCAGTGTTGCTGATAAACAGCCTTGTAATCCTCTGAGTCATAACATGTGAAATAAGAGAGAGCATTTTATAAATGCAGGTATCCAGTTTGGTGTGTCGAGTATAAAGTGATGACTTGAGTGCTTTTCTTGCTTCTCATTGTGCCGTTCCAGTTCTGGCTGTGCTGGGCTGTGGCGGGAGCCCCAGTGACTGTGTCACTGCTGTGTGTCCTCTCCCTGCCCGCAGAGCAGCGTCACGAAAGCAGGACTGTGGTTTGACACCATCCGTGCACTTCTGCTCCCATCAGAGAGGGACAGCCCGTTTGGCTTAACTGTGTCAGCAATTTGTCTGACTGAATTTCACTTTAAATATTTTTTGTGGTTATCAAACATAGGCTGCCTTGGGATATGAGTGCGTGTCGTCTGTAATTTGCTGTCTGGACAGGAGTAGCTGCGTTGGCAAGCCTGTCCCTGCGTGCAGTCCACTGGTGTGTGACACAAGGACAGAGCTGGCTTGAGGCTGCCTGTGCTGGGGGATGGACGGAGTGTGTGCCCACCCCCACTGATGATCGCTGTATTCCATTCAGGAGGGTTTAAAGCATCACTGAAAGGACACATGTCATGAAGGGCATCCATCCTCAACCTTGCTGTGATGAGTCCTTATCTCAGGTTGTACCCAAACTAAGCTACTTTCACCTGTGAAGTTGTCTAGAAATTCAGAGCTCCCAGGCTGATGAGGGAAGCAGGGAATAGTTGGGACCACACTGAGGCATTTTAGGATGGAATCATCCTTTTGTGTGGCACATCTTGCTCCAGTACTGATTTGCCAGGGAGGTCTGTGCCTGCCTTGTGGTTCTGGGTCCTTACACAGAGGTCACTGAGATTTTTCCATGCCCCTTCTATGTTGAGGGCTAGGTTTGTTTCAGATAATTTGTCTTGTAAATGATTCACTCCGGTGTTACACAGCAGTGCTGTGATCAAAGATTAAATCATGCCTTTGCACAGGCTTGCAGTGTCATCTCTTTCTTTGCCTGATGAAGTCTTGATTCATCTGTAGTGGACTTACATGCTGACCAAAATAACATCATATTCACCAGTTAAAATAACACTGATGGACATCTCTCTCTGTCTTTGAAATATTCTGGATGTGTAATTCAAGTTAATTTTATTAAGACTGCAGATCTCTTCTGTCATGATTACTGGCGAGGTTTCTGGCTGGCTGCATCATTTCACTTTCAAGTATCAGAAACATGCACTAGTCTCATGTGGTTTTAATGCATCTGCATGTTATCCATGTCTTGTACTTGACGAGAATAACACCTTCAAGTGCTGCAATTTAAAAGGTCTTGCCTATTGCTAAAAGTTTACGAACTGTACTTGAGTGACAATTAAAAAAGAAACAAACCCACAAAAGAAAACCCAAAAACAAACAAAGACAAAAACCCCCCAAAATCCTGAAATAATTCACTTATTGATTTGTGAGCAGTTAAAAAAATAATTACAAAGGTTGGCAAAAGAGCTGGTGTTCCAGGTTTATCTGCTGTCGGGGGGTGTGCTTTAATGTACTCTCCTGAGGCATGCTCTGTCTCTAATTTGTAAAAATAGGATCCTGGTATGACTTGTTCTGTATCTTAGTATTCCTCAGCCTTCTGTTGTCTGACCTCACTATTTTCATACACTGACTTTGTTTTTTTTACTCTTTAATCCACTCGAGATGCTGTTGGGTCCCAAAAGCCTGACCTGCTGCACACTGTTTTGTCCAGGCTGTGGATTTGGGCAGGGCAGCAGAGTTCAGAGAGGTGGGATGTACTGCCTTGTTCTGTGGTGAATGAAACCAACCTCATTTCCTAGGAATGACAAGAGCAAGTTATCTTTTTTTGGTTCGGAATTAACTGTGAACCTTGAGTTATTTTGTAATGTGGGGCTCTGGCTTGTGCTGCCTTTAGCTGGGGGGCTGTATATTGAAGTTTGTTAGTAAAGAGGATGGGACCAAAAGTCTTGGGAACTGTGTGGTCTTTTAAGATGTAAAAATAAACAAAGCTGAGAAGCTCTACCCTACTTAAAACAGGCTGACCTAAATTTTCAGCAATTCTAGCAGAGAGGCAGGCTCTGGGTAGGGATAAAGGCTTACTGATGACTGGCTTCCCTGTCCTTCCATCGCTTGACATGGTTGACAGCCACCTTTGGCAAATCAACACTGGTGGCTGAGGTCATTCACTTCCCCCTTCCCCCAGTTGCACAACCCGGCTGTGGATTTGCCTTGTGCTCATGTGGACAGTCCCCTTGTTATGCAAGTGAACAGTTCAGCATCTTCTGGGAAGTCACAGCATGAATCTCTTCTCAAATTGCTTTTGTTGGAGTGTGTTGACAACATGTTAGATGTCCTCTGGCTTGTCCCTACAGAGATTGCTTTTGAGAGTAGGTGCCTGGGAAGTCCATTCATACTCTTTGTCTGTAGATTAATGTTCTTGCTATCAGTTGCAGTTCTCCACTACTGAATTATTAATTCTCCAGTGAGAGTTTTTTTCTTCTTAGTGTTCATTGACTTTCATGCTTGATTTATTCTTCTGAGCAGTTTGAAACTGAGCGTGGGGATGTTGACTAATACTAACAGATCACATGTGTGACCTCAGAGGTGGCTAAATAAACTTTTTAAATTGGGAAAATAACATCTGTCTTTCAAAGTACTCACAGTTTCCCAGGTGAAAGGTTGCTTGTGAACATGTATTAGCCTCAGAGGCACATTGCTTGTTATTCAAGAAAACTGGGAAGTTCAGGCAACTGGTGGAGTGGTTACGTGTGGTCCAGAGAGTCCTGTGGGTAGCATGATGGGAGAAGGAGGGAAAAGAGGGTTTGCAGATTCTCCTGCTAATGTGACTTAGTAGCTGAATGCTTTCCTGGCAGAGAGTCTGCCTTTGATTGGAAAGCATTTCCCTTGGTGTTCTTGCAGGTACTGATGGTCTGCCATGTTTTGTTCTGTGTTTGTGTGTGCTTTTTCCTGCAGGGAGACAAGAGGAGGGGAATCGTGTATCCTTTCAGCAGCCTTCTGTTAAACTTGGAATACCACAGTTCAAGCACTTGAACAGATGGATAATGGAGACTGGGGATATATGGTGAGTGCAAGTGTGCTCTGTGTGCTACAGCTGGGCTTCCAAGGTCTTGCAGCAGGAGTCCTTCCACATCTGCCTTTTGTAGATCCAGAGCTTCAGTCATGAGAGGGGGAAAACTATGCCTGTCAAAAAACAGCTTTACAACAGCTTACTCACCTTCCCTGGAGAGCTGTACCTCCTGTGCAGTTTGTGGGGAGTGCCCAGGTTCACGTTTCCTAGGGACAATCAGCCAGGACTGAACTGATGCCTTGAGCTCAGTTACCGTTTTCCAAACACTAGAGCTGAAAATAGTTTGTGCTTTCTGCTTATCAATTTAAAGGACTT
The DNA here is from genome assembly GCA_034509425.1 of Eopsaltria australis. Taxonomy (NCBI): domain Eukaryota; kingdom Metazoa; phylum Chordata; class Aves; order Passeriformes; family Petroicidae; genus Eopsaltria; species Eopsaltria australis. The sequence goes on from JAVTVJ010000180.1 coordinate 1,920,473, forward strand.
TGTAATTTTATTTATCGAGAAAAGTATTTTTCCTTGCAAACCTTGTCTCAAACTAGACAAGCACATCTTATTTTTCTCCCCTTCTCATTCTGCTGCCATGCATATGTCTCTTTTCTCTGGCTGGCTGCAGTCCTGGTTGTTAGAGTTGGTGGCCAGATGGGATTTATGTTCCTTTCTCTCTTGCTTCCTCATGTGCTATCTGGAATCTGATGCAGACTGGTTTGTGTTCTCCCCCCGCCTCTTCTATGCAGCACGCTAATTTGTTAATAAATATTTCTTTTTAGAGTTAAAAGCTGAAAGTTCTTTTTTTCCCTTGCCTGTTTTAATGAAGCCTCTGAGCCAAAGCATGGATTATTTTGATTTTGAGCTATACACTGTATTCCTCTTTTGAGGGAGAAAAAGAGGCTTAACATTTGTTTGGGTGATTTTTTTTCTTTCCTTTTTTTTGGTTTTGGTTTTGTTCTAGAATGAGAGACAGATTGTGAAAGTAAGGAACATTGCTGGGCCTCATTCTGACTAACTTGTTCTTCAGGAAATTTCTCTGTTCTCATTTCCCCATCTGTAGAATAGGAAAAAACTTGCTGCCCAAATGCAAAACTTGCTCCTGTGACAGTAGCTCAGTTGTTAGGATTTCTAAAGCATTCTGGAAATGTGCGTTCTGCATGCTAAGTATCATCCTGTCTAGTTGCCAGTTGTGCCTTGTTGCTAGGTGGCTTGGATTTGTTCAGGTCTGAACAGCGCTTAGAGGCGTTGAACGGGAGAAGTGTGATTCCCTCCAGTTTGCCAGCAGTGTTTGCCGTGTGTGTCAGCGAGGTGATCGAATCTTCTTGTCGGGGCTTGATAAACTCTGCAATTTCTCTCTTTCTAGATGACTGATCCAGTCACGCTAAATGTGGGTGGACACATGTATACGACCTCCCTCACAACTCTAACGAGATATCCTGACTCAATGCTCGGGGCCATGTTCAGGGGAGACTTCCCCACTGCCAGGGACTCTCAGGGCAATTACTTTATTGACAGAGATGGACCACTTTTCCGTTATGTTCTTAACTTTTTAAGGACCTCAGAGCTCACTTTGCCACTGGACTTCAAGGAGTTTGACCTGCTCCGGAAGGAAGCGGACTTCTATCAGATTGAACCCTTAATTCAGTGTCTTAATGACCCCAAGCCGCTGTATCCCGTGGATACCTTTGAGGAGGTGGTGGAGCTGTCCAGCACCCGGAAGCTCTCCAAGTACTCCAACCCGGTGGCTGTGATCATCACGCAGCTCACCATCACGACGAAAGTCCACGCGCTGCTGGAAGGCATTTCAAACCACTTCACCAAGTGGAACAAGCACATGATGGACACCAGGGACTGCCAGGTGTCCTTCACCTTTGGGCCGTGCGATTACCACCAGGAAGTGTCGCTCCGAGTCCACCTCATGGAGTACATCACAAAGCAAGGCTTCACGATCAGGAACACCAGGGTGCATCACATGAGCGAGCGTGCCAATGAGAACACAGTGGAGCATAACTGGACTTTCTGCAGACTGGCACGGAAAACAGATGACTGATTCTGACTCCACAGGAGCCACTTCGGTGATTAGCAACTTAATTAGACAGTGAACCCAAGGGAGTCTGGATTTTGACTAAACCGACAATATGGGCTTTTTTTATACGACTATTTATTGTTTATCAGTGAGGACTGGAGGAACTTCATTCTCTAGCAGCTCTGTTCCTTTGTCCAGTTCAGAAAAAAAACCGTGCATGTGCCTGTTCAGTCAAGACACCTTTTTGTTTGAAAGAGGGAGTCCGAAGAATCAGTACAATAGGGTATTTTGTGTCGTTAACACAATTCTCTGACTCGACTCAAAGTGCTAAAATTACCTCTTGTTTAAATGGTTTCTAATCCATCTAATGCTATGACACTGGGAGCAAGAAACAAAAAAGATTTTAAAATGCAGTTGTGGAGAAGCTGCTATTGTGTAGACTAATTTAGTTTCTAAATCAATAAACAGTATTGTAATATTCTAGGAAAACAAATCCCACCCTTTAAAAGTACTTGATAAGTACAGTTTCTTACAGTTATGACAACTGTTTCTTTCTATGCATATAAATCAAGCAACCAAATATTATCTGTAGCCATGGAAATATGATTACAAATATTTATATTGGATTCTAAATGCAAAATGTCCGTGTGGTAGAATTCATATTTTTAATGCCTGGTGCAATATTATTCCCAAGTGTAATGCCTGCCAGAAGAAGCTAATAAAAATGTGAAATACAGAATACTGTTTTGTACTTTCCTTTTGTCTTTTAGAGCTCTCACACTTCAAAAACACCAAACCCAACCAACTGAAAAACCCCCACCCAAATCCTGTTTTTCTGTGCTGCAGAGTGGTTTGGGTGTTCTGGTAGGGCCCTGTTTTCTTCCATTAATGATGTAATTTGTTCCTTTTTATGTTAATCAGTTGATTCAAATGTCTTCATTATAGACAAAGCTCGTGTTCTGAAAACTGCTTTAGATTGATAGTAAGATGACAAATATTTGTTCTGGCTAAAGGGGTAGGGATGGAGGGAACACAGAGCCTAAATACTTGTAGCTGCTAATAGAGTTGCCTGGTTTGTCAGCACTTTATGTAGTGACTTTATATATATAAAATTTTAACTGCAGAATGCTTTTTCTGGTGATGTTCAAGTCAAGGCAGTCAAGTTCTGTGGCTTCACTCAATTTCATAGACACTTCTACTTATCCTGATCCCTTTGTCATAGTTATTAATAGAATTTCTGGTTATGCTGTGACTTGACTGCAGCTGGGAGTAAGGGAGTTGGTTTTTGTTTTGTGGAGTGGATCCTGTTCTCCCGTGAAGTTGTTGTCCCAAGTAGGTGGGAGCTCTCCATCCCATATCTGGCTCTAAAGGCCTGACTCAGGGGGTGTTTCTCTGTCATATTTTGTCTCTTCCTGTTCATACATTGCAGGTTTTTGACTTATGTAGTAAGAGGCAGCAGCGAGAGCTTTATTCTTGCTATCAAGGAGGGAAGAGAAGCAGAACTGATGAAGCTCAGGAAAAGTTGTTTCTTTCTTGCAACACGTGGTAAGAAATATCTGTGTTAACTGGCATTGAATTATAATCACAAGATGTTCTTTGCAACACTTCATTTACTAGCAAATTAATGACTGGCCTGGATCAGCCTGCCCTTTCCATAATTATATGAAGTATAATAATTAGAGAAGCAGTATTCCAAATAATACACTTTATTGGAGCTCACGATTTATAGAAAGACAGTATGAGCAGCTCTGTTAATGGGAAGGTAAATTCTGCAGACTGGAGCTGGCACCAGCTTTGTCTGCATCTTCATTAGGCAGGAATATTCCAGTACTGAGCAAATCAACAGCTATTTTAATTGTCAAAACAGATGTACTTTCTAATATACTTTCTGATCGAAGAGAACAACTTGTTCCTAAAAACAAAGGATCATAATTTCACCATGGATTTTTCAGTAAAGTTGGTTGTTTTGGTTTTTTTTGAAGGCACTGTATAGTTACAACACACTGAGAGAGGGTTCACAGTGTGGTGGTGGTTTTTTTTCCCTCAATCATCATATAGTGGATTTAGAAAAGAATAAGAAAGCCAGATGAGAGTTTTGATGCTGTCAAGACACTTCAGGATAGAAAACAGTGAACCCTGCACCATTCCTGATTAGATTGTCTCACAGCAGCGGGTGCCACTCAGCGCTGTTGGCATCTGTCTAATTGCAAATGGCTGGCTGAGAATCTTTCATACTTGTTGTAATTGCAAATAAGCAACTGATTATTAATTCTGATTAGTCATTACTGATGCTTCATAAATGTACTGCTGCACAAAGAACAGGAGGAAACGTGTACCCTTCACTTGGAACATGGTCTTCATAATTTCGATAGTGTGTTGTGGAGAAGTGGCTTCAAATACCTCTCGTAGGCTGGGCTCATCTGTTCAGAAAGAGAATGTGGAAGGGAATTAATGGCAATTAAGAAGGGAAAGGCTATAATTTTTTTCTTAAGAACAATCTCTGAAATACGGAAATCTGAACCACTAAAAAAAAACAAACCAACCAAACAACGAACAAACCACCGGCTACTTCAACTATGTGCAGGATATTTTTTATAATATGTGCTGTCCTTCATAACCAGCACACCATACTCATCCCAAAGGGGACAGCATACTATTTAACCTCAGAAAATATGCTTGGACTTGAATGTTTGCTGGAGGCAATTTTGTGTTCAGCTGTAGAATTTCAAAGGGATACCGCTTACCACAGTAAAAATCTCACTCAAGACCAAATGAGCAAACAGAGCAACACATATTTACATCACACAGAATTTTACATTACTCCACAGCATGGAAAAATTGAGAAAGCAAAGTGTTAAAGACCATGAAGGATCAAATTGCCTTGTTTAACACTTAAGCTCTTTCTGGCTAAACATATTAAAAACCTCAAGTTTTCCATTAGTGAAAGTATCAGTGTATAGAAAATACCCTGCATTTAGTGCTGTTCCATAATATGTAAATAGACTTTTATTTTAGCTTATTCTGTACAATGTGATACAAAGGGGAATTAAATCTTGTCTCTTATCTGTATTGCTTTTGTCAGAAGAAAAGCAGCTTCTGCCCTGGCTGCTGGGGAGGTTGCCCAGCTGAAATGCATCCCTACCTGGTTGGTGGGTGACTTCTGAGCCCACTCGTAGAGGCGCTGATAAACCTGCCCGTCGTAGCTGCCGAGCGCCGAGTTCAGGCAGCTGTCCGTGAAGTCAAAAGCATCCACGAGTGGAACAGCGTCCTTCCTGCAGAGCACAGGAGTGACATTCCTGTTACTGAGAGAGCACTGCTTTGCAAGATGGGAAAATAAATCAAAGAGAAACTTGGAAGTCAGTTGCCCAGGTTTCTTCTGGGAAGCTTGTGCCAGTTGTCCTCCTTGTCTTTACTGGGGGGAAAATCCTGCTTGTTTTGATTCCTCAGAGGCATCTCTAGGTAACCCTGTCTTGGCAGAGAGATTGGACTACATGATCTCCAGATGTCCCTTTCAACCCTAAAAATTTTGGGATTCTGAGATGTTATACTAATGCCCTGAAGTTGTCTGCACTGCTGAGTGGGTGTTTGCAGGGTCTTGTAATCACCTGGGCTATGTCCCTAATTCAGGACTCAATCTCACGTCAGAGTTTTTCTCAGTAGTCTCTCCCAGTTCGTTCTTTTGATTTTTGTCTGTCTCATTTTTCTTATGCTGTATGTGTTTGTCTTATAAAATAGAATAAGGTTCCTACTAGACTGATGTGAAGTTGCTTTGCTGATCTCCAACCTTCATCTACCTTTCAGTATTTCTGTTACCTCATCACGAGGTGTTGAGGTCTTCTATTCATGTCTGTAAGAGGAAAACAACCCTGACCCAAACAAGGGCCCATCTAGCCCAGGGGCCAGTCTGACAGCATGGAGAGCTAGAGCACAGGCAGCATCTCCTAAGCAGGAGATGGTTTCTTTTTTCTCATCCTCCCATCATCCTGGGTGTAGGAAGTTGTGCTGGCTGTACCTCACATCTGAAGTACCAGGATGCAAAGTGGTTTGCTCAGATGTCAGCATTTGCATTCCAATTCCTTTTGGGGAAGAGCTGTCTGAGGGTTTGGGAAAGGCTGGGTTTTTGCTACAGACCAGGATGTGGTTGGATCCTTTCTACTAACTGTAAATACGTAAATACTCCTTTCTTGAATCCTATTAACAAGGCATGGGCTAACACAGAAGTTGCAATGAATTCCAAAGACAACATGTTAGGCTTTTGAAAATGTTATGTTAAACTTAATCACGTAATTCAGATTCTGCTATCAGCTCTGAAAACCCTTGCTGTTTGGCTCAGCCCTGTCCAACCCTTGTTTATAGTGTGTTCTTCTTTCTCACCGGGTGGCTTAGGTAGAATTTAACATGCAGTAGCAACTCCTCTGCAACCTTAAGTTAATATGTTCTAAACAAACAGCACTGAGTTATGAAAGCTGAACCCTTTGTCAAAAAGCCTCTGTGAGTGTTGTGGTAAGTGAAAACCTTAACATAACTCAGAATTCACAGAGTTGGTGATAAATGGTGTTGAGCAGATGCATCTGAAGTAGCTGTAGGCAGGATTGTTTGGGTACCAGTTGCAGCTCAGCCATGGCAACAGAGTAGGCTGTATTAGCTGTGGCTTAAGCAGATTTTGCAATGTGTGATGGGTTGCTGTGGCTGCCTCCTGCCAGTGTGCTCTGACTACATATTTTCCTGCTTTCACTCTACTGCAGATGGTAGAAAGTGTTCATGACTTCTTCATTTATAATTTAAGATTTCATGTTACAGAACTTCAGAGATTGCAGAGGAGCTGGACACTTGGGTCTGTTTTGCCACGAAAACAAGCTCTGAGTAGATGTTTCAATCAATTTCTACTGCTGCCAGGCAATGAAAATAAAAACGGAATGAGGTGAATTGACTGTGGAGACGTTGCCATAGGTACAGCAGCACCCTTTTATATCTATCACAGGGATAAACTGGATAGCTGTGTGTGTCCTGCCAAAGCAGCTCACCGAATGACAGCCAGGAGGTCCAGGTAGGATGCTGTGACCATGTCCATTTGAGCTGCAGATGTGTATCCATCATGCAAGAAGGCTCCTGTATTTGAGAAGATCCCATGTAGTGCAAAGAGGTCACAGAGATGTTTCATAATCTTCTGGATGCCAGCCTTGGTCTCGAGTTTTTCCACAGTTTCTGCAAAGTTTTTCACTGCAATGTAGTGGCAGTGAGCCTGGAAAACAAATGCAATCAACAGTGAATGCACCTCAAACACTTTAGTAGGCCAAGTGACTCAAATGTTCTTGCAAAGAATATAAAACCTTTTCATTTCCCTGGCACTTGTCCAGTCTATATCCTTTGTTTGCTGGGTGACCAGGCCTTTTCCATTCATGGCTTACAGCGACAGCAGAAGACAGAATGTGTAAACAGTCAACACTGTGGTATTGTAAACTCCAGAAAACTGCTTCAGAAATCGTGGTAGTACTTACTCTACATAGTTCTGATGAATATCCCGAAGAGTTTATGTGAAGGAAACACATTGGAGTGTGCTTGTGTTGTAAGTGAATGTTGATTGTACTTCAACAGGAGAAAACTTTAGTTGAAGACCTTGGTCTCATGGTACTTTGGGATCAGTGTCTATGAGGCTTCAGCTCTGCAAACACCACTGTCACAGAAGAACAACCAAATTTACCTCCCACTTTTGTGGTTTTAAGTAAACTGGTAATTTCTGGGTCACACCAGTAGAGTGTCTGACCCAGAAATGACAGAAATATCAGCTGAGGTGCAGAGCAGATGAATTAGGCTGACCCCACCTGTCTGTGGGGTGACTCTTGCTATGTTGACAGTGCTGTGGGTGGTTGGTGGTGCTGGGATCTGTGTGGGTTAACTCCCCCACTGCACAGTTCCCCTCCAGCTGTAGGTGTAAGCATGGCACACCTGCACTGCAGCTTTTCCTGCTGGCATGGTGAAGCAGCAGAGGTGGAGGCCAGTGTGGACTGCAGAACCTGCCTGAGAAGCTGAGTGGCCCTGGGTGGCCACTCAAGCAATTAACCTGTGTAGTCTGCCCAGTGTCTGAGCCACTCAGCTGAGAACTGGCAGGTTCATAGAGTTGCCATGGCAGATGTGTGGGTGAATCTCCAGGGAAGGTATGGAATTAGAAGTAAACACAGAATTGCACCAAGAAGGCAGCAGTGTATCAAAATTTTAAAGTTACGGGGCAAACTCCAGGGGTTTGGGTGACGTTTCCTATCTCTGAAATATTTAAGAAACTTCGGAGGCCTGGATCCCATTTTCTGAAGAGTCTAGCAGCAGCACTGACAATACCACAGCCAGTCCTCTGCATATGTTGGGCTCTTCAGAAATAGTTAATGATGTTAAAATAAGTTGTGATCTGTTTCAAAATGGAAGGGAAGGGAAGGGAAGAAGAAGGAAGACCTTCACTACAACTGTAGAGGAATTGCACTTAATTGCATATTAAAAAAAGAATTTTGGTTTTTGGAGATACAGAACTATCAACAGATTTAGTTTTCATTAATATTTAGGGCTTTTCTCCCCTCTTGCTTTCTTTTCTGTTTAATTCTGTACTAATTCACCCTTGTTTTAGGGAACAAATGCTGCTGTCCCAATGTTACTTCAGCTGAAAGCATCTCTTATTAATTTGATTTATCTTTCAGCAGCAGTTAACACTGCACTTATCACTGGTTTTCACTCTTTTCCCTGCAGTTATCTTTCCAGTAGATGGAAGAAAGACCAGACATGTTTCACCCTCTGCTGAGACTCCACCAGCTTTCAGTGGAGTGGCTTTAGGAAGACTCCTCTGGGAGCCAGAAACACTGGATTCTTGTAACAAGATGAGTGTTGGCTGGAGATGGTGGGTTTTTGTTGCAGGGTATGGGAGGTCTCATTCTGCCAGTAGTGGCAGCATAACTGTGAATGTATTTTTTTCTCCCTTTCATTTCTCCTACTCTTTTTCTACATGGCGTATACAGCCAGCAAATTTTTCAGATCAGGAATTGCTTCTTATTACAACTTTTCCAGCATGCAGACCACAGTGACAGTCTTTGTGGTGTCTCTTAGATGCCAACAGGAAACAATAAACTGCACTGAGGCTTTAAGCTAATCATGCCATTTCTGTTGCATATTGTTTCATAAAGACAAACATCAGATAAGCAGATAAATTTTGCTAACCTTCGCAGCCTGCACCAGCTGCACTGTGCACTGGTTCCACGCATCATGCTTTTTGACTCCAGACTGAATCAAGTCCTGTAGTTTTGCTGCTGTGCTGCTTGTGAGCCTGGAAAATTGAAAAAGCATAAAGCATCTTGTATGTGCATCCCACATGCATGAATTTGCACTCGGGAGTTATGTGTGACTGAAGGGCAAACTGGCATTTCTGACATCTGGACTTATCTACACTCAGTATGAGTGAACTTAGATTATGCAAAATCTAAATATAAGTTGTGAGAAGAACCCAGGCCACCCTGGTACTGAAGGATTTCTGCCTTCTCAGCTTCCAGGGTAGTTTACCAGGAGTTTGGCTGAGCTTTTCTTGGGCTGTGTGTGTGTAAGGCGAGTTTGCAAAACAAACAGTAATACTGGACTGCTGTTACATGATGTTTCTCCTTTTCTACTCAGGGATTCAAATCCTGTTCCCATTGATGAAGCTTTTTGAAGAGTGGCTGTTTTTACAATGGTTTCAATGACAGCAGGGTTGTCTGTTTACCTTATTTTCAGAGATGACACCTATACAGCCCATAACTGTGTATATAATTCTGAGACCAATCATGGTACCATTTTTATTTGTGTCGAGTTGCTGAATGTGTAGTTGAAAGGCTACAGACAGAATGAGAGGCTCTGTTCTTGCTGTGGTGTAAACTGAAAAAAACACCACTTTCTCAGGTATGTGAAATTTTAACATTCTAATAGAATTGCTCAGGGTTCAATAAAGATTATACTGGATGGCAACTCAGTGATGTGATCTGGGATTTACTTTCATAGTGCCACCAACTCTGTGAAATGTAGTTGTTTGGCGGCACATGGCTTAAAAACTTCTGAGTGTGAAAGCTTCATGCTGAACATCTGACATGGCTGTTAATCCTGTGTAGCCTTCCTTTTCTTTTTCGGGAACAGATGGTGCCAATCCTTGTTTAACTTAAGTTATTTTACCTGCATTTAAAGCAAGGAAGAAGCTGAGCTCTCAACACATTTCTGATGTCAGAGAGAGAAATCCTGTCTCCCATCCTCTGTACTGACCTGACTGCCACGTGTTGATAGGCCTCAGTGTAAATATCTGGATTGAGAAAATCCAACTTGTTCTTGGCTGGACACTTCCCGTGTTTCACTGCAGCCAGATAAGTGACAGATGGTGGCACAGGCTGGCCAGCACTGGCTGCCATGAAGCACTTAATCAGGAACCTGGGAAGAGGGTAACAGTCAGAGCAGGATATGGTGGTGATCTCGCAGCAAACAGTCATGCAAAATGTAAAGTGGGTTCAGGTGAGGAGCAGCAAGGTGTGACCCATCCCATCAGTGGCCCAGAATGGACCTGAACAAGTAATGACCTTTTGTTTTGCATGTTACTCACAATAACCTGATCTGTGGTGGGTCTCAGGGGTGGCCTGTCTGCCTTACTTAATACTGCAGCAATCCACAATGAGAATTTTTTCAGCAGAAACTTGCTGTGGCTGTTAGCAATCTCAGCAGAGTGGTGATTAGATACATTATGAACTTTGCAGTCTGAGCCTCAATGCTCTGGAGCTTTAACAGTGATTTGGTCTTACCCTCTGTGATCCCCAACACACAGTCACATCATGTTAACACATGAGACCCTTGGAGAGAGTTTACAAGGAACATTCCCCACTCCCTTAGTTTTTTTGGTACCTCTGCTATGAGATAGATTGACCAGGTCTGGAATTAAAAGGGTACAGCATTTCTCTTGGCCTTGCTGTTGATCTTGCAAAAAGCAGTAATGAGTGCAGAAATGTCTGCATAGCAGCTCTGTGGTGGCTCTGACCCTGGGAAGGGCCCTGGTTTTCTCCTTCTAGTAAAAACATACATTATTAAAAGTTCAAGCAGCTGTTGTTTCTTTATCCTGCATTTCATCTACTCTTGATAATAATAAGTCTGCGTGTTCGGAGCAAAGTGATGTTCTTGGAGCATGACTCATCCACTTTCAGTATCCAACAACGTTGCTTCCTCTGAATCTACCCCACTTTTCCAATATTGTGTTACATTGTACCATTGTTACATTGGTTGCTTCAAAAATTAACCACAAAACTTTCACAGCAATACCTTTGCTGTGCTACCAGGCAAAGAGGAAAACGAGGTTATGCAGAACAGCACCTGCATACGTCCCCAAACCAAAAATAGAAGAGATAATCCAGTTCCCACACACTTCCATGCTTGTTAGACTGAAGACATGAATAGTTTATGTCCTGAGCTGTATTTTTAGAAGGTGCTGTGAGAAAGGAGTAGCTGGTTTTACTGGTTTTGGGGAAGAAGTGGTAAAGGCTGAATAAATGAGGGGGGCAGGCTTTTAGATGAACACATTTGAGTTGTTACCTGGCAGTCTGCAGGAGCAAAATGGTGTTTTCCCCTTCATAAATACAAGAGGCAAGTATTTTGGTATACAAGGAAGGAAGTCCACTCAGCAGGGAGTAGCCATGGCCCCCACAGGCCCGGAGACAGATCTCCACTCCTGCAGTGCAGTGCTGAGTGATCACGGCTTTAAAACCTGAAGATAATGCATGGAGCTGTTAAAAAAAAAAGAGAGAAAAGCAGAGTGTTACTGGTGGAATCCTCAGAATAAGTTCCTTTCTTAAATTTTGTGCAATATCTGGGCATGAAATCCCTGTCAGGTCCCCCTTTGCATGGTGGTAGCACCCAGTTCCCTGAGCCTGGCCTTTGGTGTGTGCCTGGGACGCTGCACGTGCTCCTGCTGGGCACACTGTGGGAAGTTTATGCATTTTTGGGTTTCTCTCAGCTAGTTCTGGCTTTGGCCACCTTTGTTCAGACCACGTTTTCATTTCAAGCACCCAATTGCAAAATACTCTGTTCTGTCTAAAAAGTGCCGTTTTTGGTTTTGGCTCAGATGCACGTGCATGTGCGTTGTAGATGCAGTTGTGTACCAACACTTTGTGCCACCAGCTACTTGGAATGAGGTTTTCAGCCAATGCACTTGCTTTTCAAGGACCTTTCACTTTGCAATGGTTCCCAAAACAAAACGTTTAGGGTGGTAGAGCTAATGCTGTTGCTGACTGGTTGTGGACCTGGAACACGTCATTTGAGCTCTTAGTGCTTCCTGTTTCTCCAGTTCTCTAGTGGTGAGAGGAATGCTTGTCCAGTGTGCTAAAATACTTTAACATTTAGAGAAGTGTTGTAGGAGCTAATCCTGCCACAGCTCACCTCTGGCAGCATGTCAAAGTTCTTCCTCTGGATCTCTCTGTATCCCCTGTTGAATAGCTCCTGCAGGTAATCATTGATGAAATGAAAGGCAAAGGCTGCTGCCAGCTGGGGCAGCAGTTTCTCTTGCTGAGTCTGGTAGTCAAGGATTTTTGCTTCCTGTTCCCTGTTGGAAGACAGCTGATGAAGCAGGGAAAGTGTGGACATGGGCATAGCTACTGTTACTTTACCTGCTGCTGAATCAAAATGGCTTTTTTCATTACCAAGAAGCAGTGTGTGAACAGGACTGAGCTGACAGTGTGGCAGCAAATCTGCCCAGCTTGCTGAGCTATTTGAGAAACAAACCCAAAAAAGCCTAACAGTGTAGAAAAGGCTCTGTGTGGTCAGTCAGTACAGAGGAGAATAGGCACTGCAGGAGAAGAGAATGAAGCTGTCGAGGACAAGTTGTTAGGTGTTCCAGGAAAGGCAGTGGCATTGCACCCTGATGAACTTTGGCTTTTTAAATGGAATCTTTGTGGCCTCGTGCGTAGAAATTTTCCCCTGAAAATATTTGAGTCTGAATTATTTAAAGTTTTCTGAGCTTTTCCTGGATGTTCTTTATCACTTCTGCTGTGGTTGGTAAATTTAGGGCTTGAATTGATGGAATTGGTTCTTACAATAATTCAGCTGCTCTGCTCTTCTGTTTGGTTTGTTTTTGAACCAAACCATGTTTTCACTAGGATCTTTCTGCTTTTGAAAGGAGATTTAAATGGAAATCTTTGTAATCCATTCAAATTAAAATATCTCTTCAAGAATAATGGGGATTCAACTCTGAATACAATCCAGTGCTTAAAGTGTGGATATTGGATTTCTGGATGTTAGAAGGTATTTTAATGTTGCATCCACTAGTAGGACACTATGGAATAAGAATTCAGCATGTCTGGATTCTGATGAGTTAGGGGATTACAGGGGAAGGCCAGTTATAAAAGAGTAAGTTGCCTGTGTGAGCCACTGACCTATTAAAAGTATAAAACTTATCTTGGAAAGAACTGTAAACATTCTCTTGTACTTTGACTGAAGCTCGTTAATGTAAATAATGGGCAAGCATGTTTATCATGCCCTGTCCGGGCCAGGAAATCAGCCAGTGATGGGCTGAAAGATAAGATGCAGAGAAGAAATACAAACTGGCGTGGGGGAACACAGTGTACAGTCCCCCCTCCCACAGGGATGATGGCATTACCCAGGCTTTAGCTTGGACTGCCGGCGAACCACGGAGTAGCGGATGGCGATGGTGCAAGCCTTCATCAGGGGTGTCAGAACCTCGTCTGAAATGAGCGAAATGCGCACGGTCGTCATTGTGAAATAATTGATCTTCTGTGACCCCTGCCTTACATAGGTGCCATCTGGTCGGACCTAGAGGAGAGAGAGGCTGTCAGATGCTGCTTTATTCAGTACTACTATGGTTGTGTAATCGCTGTGCATGGAATAAAATGGACATAAAAATCCTTCACAGAACTCAAACAAGGCTTTTATATATGATGGATGAAAGACATCCATTTGAAGAGACAAACTCTTACTGTTTCTGGCAGAGGTAGGTTCTGCCTGCCCCGTGATCTCCAGCTTCTGAAAGTGGTATTCTTGACACTGACTTTCATTTAGGATTCAGGTACCTTCTGCCCTTGATAAAACCTCAGAGACTTGCTGACACTCAAAGGAAGGTTTTTGTCCCAAATTTAAACAGGTCCCTGTTGTCTCTCTGGCTGTGGAATGAGAGCCTGACAGCGAGATTGTGATGTGAGTCCACACATACCTCACAAAACTTGCTCAGCATGTTCTCCCTGGGGACATGCACGTTCTTCAACAGGAGGTAGCCATTGTCAATGTGCTCAAAATTCATTTTGGGACCGATGTCTCCTGCAGTTACACCTGCAGCAGGAGAAAACACAGCCCGCTTACTTCCACTTGAGCTTTTTCCTCCCCATTTTGTATCAGGATGGGACAGGCATTGGAATGACTTGTAGGAGTTTGTTTCCATGACCCATTGACAGATGGATCTGTGCTGGCTGGGGTCAGAACTGAGGTGTTAATGCAGAGGTGCTCAGACCAACCCAGGCTTCTGCTTATGACAAGGGCTTGGTCTGAGGATATGTTAAATTTCCTTTCAGATCAAAAGGTTGGGTTAATGGTAACTACACCTTGTGTATCTCTCTTGGTTTGGTTTTGGCAATTATAACTCTTCCCTGGGCCCAATGTTTTAGAAAACATTTAAGGGCAAAACAGGCAGAGCACCTGCACAAGTGCTGCAGTGTCTGGGGTTGTTTACCTGGGCAGAGTGAATGGTCCTGAAGGCTGCGTATTTGCACGATGAAGGGATGGATGCCATAGCACTTCCCATGGATGTACAGCTGAGCAAAGACCACTGTGTGGGTTGCTGATCTTCCCACTGTGAGAAGAAAAACAGCCCCATTCCCTTAAGACAAGGTACAGCACAAAGGTACAGTTAAGAGAGGTCAGTACTAATCATGTGTTGGGTCTTAGGTATGGGTCAGCACAGCTGTGTGCTGGAAACCTAAATCAGCCTGCTCTTAGCTCTCAGAAGTTGCACCATCATTCTGCCTCTGTTGCTGCCCATGAGACTTGGATTAAGAGTTTTGTAACAGAATATGAGAAAAAATAAACAGTTTGAGCTAATGTAATACAAAGAGTGGGAAGTGCTGTGGCTGTTTAAGTGACTCCAGTTATTTTCTGTGAAATACCTTCCTGAAGGGAACCAAGAATTTCACACTTGAATCCTTTATGCTGAGCCTGATGACTCGAATCCTTTATACTGATGACCTCCCTGCAGTTTTTGGTTGTCTGAGTATTATTTACAAAGACAAGAAGATTTATTCCTGCAGAGGCAAGACCTTTCCTGAGTGAAGTTCTTCAGCCTGCAACCCAAGGGGTTCCTGTAGATGATGGTGGCTCCCTTGTGGCCTTTGAACTTGGACAACCCTCTTTCTCTTACTTGCTTGTCCATGTGAGTATCTCTCACTGAAGTCTTCTGCTAGCACCTGGGCTCTCAAACACAGAGCTTAACCAGGGTAGATGAAGTAACTGAAGGAGGCAAAACACAAAATATTTTGTGTGGTACTTACTGTCTCCAGGCCACCACTTCATGGCAGAGATCTTTGGTGTGTTCAGTATAAACTCCTGAGTAGCAGTATCAAAGACTGCTGTCGTTTCCAAACCCTGAAGATAAGTGCCTTTAAAAAAAGAAAAAAAAAATAAATCTGTGTATCTATGTCCTGGTATATCACAGGGATGGAGAGAGTGAAGGATCCCTGGGAGCTGGTTGTGGGTATTATCAGGATTTTGTGGTTTACCCTTCTGACGAGAACCATGAATGAGAACCCAACCACCCCCGTCCCAGTCAAGGATGGACAGTTTGGACTCAAGTTCCCATGGGAATTTGGGCTGCAGCCTTGTGTCATGCAGAAATGCTGTTTTCCCTGCAGCCTTACCGTGTCCCAGTTCAGTCTGTGCATAGCTCCCAATGAGCTTGTGCTGGGTGGCGAGAGGAATCCACTTGGCAGTTTGTTTGTCAGAGCCCAGCACTGAAATACTTCTCATGAAGACGCGGTGAAGGAGGAACGCCACATCTCCTGACAGTGCCCTGCAGAGAAGGCACAAGGGGTGTTTTCAAGGGGATGAAGTTCCAGGCATGTGATGAATGAGGCAGTGGCACTGCAGTGGTCACCAGACAGTACCACCTGCTGCCTTTTGATTTCTGCCTTGTCATACCTTGCCCAGCACCCAGCATCAGCACAGTGTTGCAGGAAAAGTGCCCTTCCAAGCTGCTTTTCTTTCTTCTTTCGTAACAGTTTGCTTATATGTTGCTCACTCATTATTTCACTTGGTCTTGGAGGAATTATCTGTTCTGAGTAGCAGATGCTGAGCTAAAAGTACAGCCCAGCTCCAAAGCTCCTCAGGCTCTGTGAGCATTTTGTATTTTTATTTTGCTTCATAGGATTTTTTTTCACTTGATTATTTAAGTCAGATTTTGAGGCTGAACTAAAAAGAAAAAACAAAACAGCACCCTACTTGAAAAACCCCAAACCCTAGCAATTCACTGTGGGGCATATTAGACTGAATTACACATGTGGGTATCTGGGACGTGGATCTCCTGAACCTTCCCATTCCCATTCTGGAATTTTTGCTTTGTTGCTGTACTTTTTGCTGTTTGTTTGCTGCCCATTGCTGTCAGTGAACAATACTGGGGTTCATGGAGATTTGGTCTGAATTGAGATGTTATTTTCTTGTGGAAAAATTCACATACATCCAAGCAACCCCTGGTTTATTGTCTGGTCAGGTCCTTCACCATCACCATCTGCATACATCCTAAAAAGCACTGTTCCAGAAGCTGTGTATGGGAACTTGGGTACAGTGATTTCCATGGCACGAATGAGAAATTTATTTAAGCTTTTTTTGTGTGTGATAAATAATAAGAAAACATGAGGAATAGGACTATATCCCTCTTCCTGGGATTCCTCAGAACATGGTTGAATCACCTCACAGATACAGGTACATGTACAAGAAAGTGGCTGTGCTGTTCTCAGTAGCTGAATGGCTGTTAGCACATTGCTTTATTGAAGTGCTCTAGAGAGCATCTCCTTTCGCATAGATACCTTCTATTGTTAACAAATTACTCTGACCTTTCTTTTATACTGGCCCTGAGAGAGAATTAATCATGCTGAAACAGTGTGTGGGGGGGAAATACGAACAAAGAAGTTAAAGGGAAATTGCTTTGATTAACAGAAAATGACTTAATGAATCCTTGGCAGCCTGACCAGAAGTTAACGTTCCTTTAGCTGCAATTTGAAAAGCTGGATTTTAAATTATGTGAGTGATTCACTGTGCCTGGCACTGGGAGCCAGGATTCTGTCACAAGAGCTTGGTGCTCACCTGGAGTTTCATCAGGCAAGAGCTGCCCTTCCAGAGAGCTCTGCTCCTTATCCAGCAAATGGGACAATGCAGGGCTGGCCCTGCTGCAGCCTTTGGCACCAGGAAGCCTGATAAAAGCACACCTGGGTGGGAGAAGGGGTGGGAATTTTTTTGTTCTGAGGGAGCAGTGGAGAGCTACTTTTTAATAGGAATATAAAAGGTCCAAGAGCTCTTGATGGCACATTTCCCCCTTCATTAGTTCCACTCACTGTAGGTGGTAAAGAGCTCAGCATAAAAAATTATCATCTTTCATACAATGGGGACAACTTTTTAGCAGGGCCTGTTACCACAGGGCAGGGGGTAATGGTTTTAAACTAAAAGAAGGTAGATTTAGACTAGACATAATGAAGAACTCATTTTTTATGAGTCTGGTGAAACAGTGGCACAGGTTGCCCGGAGAGCAGGTGAATGCCCCCTCCCAGCAAACATTCCAGGTCAGGCTGAACAGGGCTCTGAGCAACCTGATCTAGTTGAGGATGTCCTTGCTCATTGCAGAAGGCTAGACTAGATGACCTTTAAATGTCCTTTTCAACCCAAACTGTGCTATGAGCCTATGAAATGCCAGAAAGTGGCTCTGAGTGTCAGCAGTGCTGTGTAAGGGACAGGCATTGCCCTTCTGAGTGACACTTCTGAACTCGCACCCTCCTACTGGGTACGTGACCCCACCAAGCAGACAGTGTGCCCTGGGCAACAGCCAGCCAGGAATCGATTTAGCAAAGGAGGAAAAGAGGGGCAAGCAACTGAAATGTGGAGCTCAAACCCACACAAAGTGTTACGAAAACTTTTAAAGGAAAGGACTGTGAAAATATTTTATTCTCATTTACCTACAAGCTATGGTGAGTTTTTTCTTTTTTTCCCCCCCTTTATTAAAATATGCGTTTTCTAGATACACAAATTGTAATCTTTAATTTATTTACAAGTCAGTAATGTAACTGAAACAGCATCACTTCCAATTCTGGTT
This sequence comes from Eopsaltria australis, assembly GCA_034509425.1. Classification (NCBI taxonomy): domain Eukaryota; kingdom Metazoa; phylum Chordata; class Aves; order Passeriformes; family Petroicidae; genus Eopsaltria; species Eopsaltria australis. The sequence continues at coordinate 1,938,337 of JAVTVJ010000180.1, forward strand.
ATACATTTAAAAATGTCTAAGGGGTGCTATGAGAGCTGCAGCACAAGTAAGGAGGTTGTTGAAGTGGAAATATCATGTTGTGGCTGTGAACTGCTGGGATCTATCACGCTGTACCCATGTGCTGCTCTCTGAGAAGTTCCCGGTCGTGTACCACCATTTTCCCTTTTCCCAAGTGTGCTGCTAAAGTAAAAACCTGCAGCACATTTTAATCCAAACCTATTCTGTCAGCTGTTGGCCTTTCCCAAGCTTTGCTAAAGCTGATTCTTGTGTTGGCATACAAAGGTTTTAACAAAAAATTAGTTGTACATAAAGAAAAAAAAAAAAAAAGAAAAAGGAATCACCTGTAAATGTACTTATATTCAGGTCCATTCTCAGTCCATCCCATCTCATGCATTTTTCTCTGGAGGTGAACAGCCTTCCTGACTGCTGCTTCGTACCTCTCATTCTGGGTCTGGAAATACTGATTTTCTCTGCTAAATACAGGGTCGGATTCGATAGCTTCCTCTGCAAAGCAACACAGAACAGCTGGTTCTCCTGGGGCCAGGGAAGTGCAGGCAGTGCCTTGAGCCATGCTCGGGAAGAGCAGGCAGGACTGGGCTCACGGATACTGATGCTGTGATTTTTAGGGTGCCTGCAGGCAGGTTTTGTTTTGCCAGTTCTGGCTCCCACGGCTGTCACATCTAACTCTGAAAAGCAGCAGGTTTGAGGAGGCAGGAGGGGAACTCAGTGGGCCTGAGAGAGGGGTCTGTCCAGTGGAAATAGTGACCCTGAAGGGAAAGGCACCCTCCCTGGTCAGGGTGGGAGAGGTGACTTCTGGCAGAAGATGCCAAGGATCCCTCTGCCTCCAATTGCTGTGAGGACAGTAAGGGCTGTGGTGAGCTACATTTTGGCCAGGCTGTGGTGATCTGCATTTGCCAGAGGGTGGCTTATGGCTGGAGCATGCTGGGTGTCCTGCTCAGGATGTTCCACCCTATTGCACTGTTGTAAAACAACCCAGAGTCACTATTTCTGTGTCAGTCTGAACACACCCCTTGTCCATTTTGCCTTAAAACCCTGAGTCTATTCATTGGGGAAGTTATACTGAACTCCAGTGGCACTGTGAAAAGGGTGATCCCAGTGGCTGTGCTGTTTTCCTTTGGTTACTGTGTAATATGGATGCAGTTACAGAGACAACAGAGAGGGTTTTTTTCCTCAACAGAGAGGGTTTCTTCTGAGCAACAGTCATTTTTTGGCACACCCATCACAAATGAGAGCAGCTCAGCCTGGTTGAGCCAACCCACACAAGAAATTCCCCACCTGGATGAGCCCGACGTGCCAAGGAGGGAAGCTGGCTGAGGTTCACACGTGATGTGCATTTCTGCACTGCAGCACCAGCCCCTGCACGCATTCCCCTTGCACACGGATGCTCGACCCTCAGTTCTTATATTCCAGTTTAACCAGTCTTGCCAGAGACAGGGGATGGGAGCGGGGAGGAGGAAAAGCTTCAGACAGCAGGAGTGGCTGCGGAGGAGTCATTTTGATTTACATGAAGAGAAGACTCCAGCTCCACACTCCCACTTTTTAAAGAGACGGGATAAGCAAATGCCCAGGAGCACAAACCCCACTGTGCTGCAAAGGAGGAGCAGAGCAGCAGGACACAGGTATGGCCTGTGCCAGCCCCCCCAGGGCTCGTAAGGGTCACTCACCCACTGCCCTCCGTATCCGCGTCTGCTCTGCACCACCATCCAGCAGGGCCGTGAGCTTCTCCACGCTGAAGGAGGCAGTTTGCCTCTCGCTGCTGAGGTCGGGGTTCACGCTCCCAAGAGCTGAGCCCTGCGAGTACTTGCTGTTCTCCAGCAGAGCCATCCTGGAGGCTGCACTGCTCTGCAAAGGGATGGAGCTCCTCTGGCACTGGCACCCGTCAGTAGATGCCTGATGGAAGTGGCACAGCGAGGAGTGGTTTTGGTAGGTTGGCCAAGATACACCTGCACAAGGGTTGCATGAACATTTACACGCTATCCTGTCATTGCAGTGGACAGCGGAGATTTATGGTACTTTAAAGAACTCGAACTGCAGGTTTTATGACCTATTTTAAAACCTAAATATTTTTCTTTTCCCAATCTATCCCCAGTATTCTATGAGAAGTTCATGCTGGAATATCCCCCCTTTATGTGTTAATGTTTACAGGAGTTTCTGGCCCAGGGCTCACAGGCACTGGTGGCTCTGCCTGTGCTGCCTCTGTCCTTGGGGCTCAGCTTTGCATTAACCCCTTACCCCCTGTTAGTGAGAATTGTCACAGGACAGCAGCAAAAACAAAAGCTGCGGTGAGTAGAAAATAAATCAGATTTTTCCCTTGAAGAGGCTGCTGCCTTTCCAAACATCAGATTACTTTAAGAAATACAAACTCGGGAAACCACGGCTAATGTGTTATTAATTCCTGCTTTTTCTGATATTCAGGCCTTTAATCCGAGGTGTTTTGCCGGAGAGAGAACAGCCAGGGCCACACAGGGCTGGGTAACCCGGCACTGCCCTTGAGCCGCCACGGCCAGCGCGGGGCTGGGCGCCAGGGCCGCCTCGGCCTCAGCTTCCTCTTCCGTGAGGCTGCGTGTGGAAAATGCCATTCCCTTCTCTCCCTGCAAACGCAGCCCCCCACGTACCTCGTGTCAGGCGTCCTCCGTGGAGCCGTCCGGCTGCTGCCGCCCTGCCTGGCCGCGGCTCCCGAGCCCTGTGCGGGGACCTTGTCCCCGGGCCCGGCGCCGCGGCTGCTCCAGCGAGCGCTGACCTCTGCAGGCAGGAAAACCCCGCAGCCGCGGCGCTCCGAGGGCTCTGCGCCTCCAAACAGGGCTGCTTCTGATCCCTCACCCAAGTGACACCCTGCCCCTCTCCTGGTGTTTTTAATTTCGGTTTAGTGTTTTAGTGTTCCGGGTGGGGAGCAGCACCCTTGGGGCTGGCGCTGCTCCTCGCCCGGGGGTTTGAGGTGCTCAGGGTTTCCCCGGCTCTGTCACGGCACTGCCCTCAGCCCTTCCCGCAGTTCGGGTGCAGGTCCGGAATGCGGGGCTGCGCCGGGGCGCGGAGCGAGCCTGACACGGGGCATGTGCTGCCCTCACCTGCGGCGAACCTGTCCCTGTGGTGGGCAGGAGATGGGAGCTCACACCCCGCTCATCATCACAGCAGCATGAGCCTGACGGGAGGGGAATCCAGCAGAGGATCCCCCCTGCCCACAGCTCATCCATGGGTCTGTGCTGCCGCTGCAGACCCACGCTGGAAACTGCTTTGTCAGGGAATGAGCTGGAACGCGTGGGGTTCACATTACGGAAGGCTTGCTTTAACATGGGAAGTTAAAGAAGGGTTGGGAAATCAGATGTAGTTTTAGGCCACAATAATTTTAAGCCTGGAGCTAAGCTTATTGAACCAAGCCCAGCAGCCACAAGGAGCAGCAGTCAATGAGAGCAACTGACTGCAATGCAGCGAGTGGCTCACGGGCAGTGGAAGGTGTGTTTGGGATCACTCTGGTAGATTAAAGAAGCCAAATGGCTCCATCACACTCCCAGAGTGACAGGGTGTCCTATGGATGTGCCGTTCTCTGGTCCGTACAGTGCAGCATCGCATCCCACAGTGACTCAGGGTCATGAGTGGCTGGGAGGCAGTACATCCTTCTGAAGTGCTCTGTGGGATTTCTCCATTTGTTCTTACATTTCCTTCTGCTGGAGTCAGAAGTGCTTGGCCTTGTGCTTCTTGAGTGCTGTTTGCAATTCAGTGAGTGGGTTCCTGAAGGGAGGGTGAGGGATGACAGATTGGAACAAGCCTGTCCCTGAATCTCTTTGCAACCTGATGTTCATGCAGGTTTATATTTGGGCAGGCTCAGGTGCTGCCTGAGTAGCTCATTGCCAGTCAGTGTTAGTGAGCTCTGAGCTGGAGCTGCACACCCAACTCGGCTCTAAGATGTCCTGAGATCTCATGGGCTGTGATGAGAGCCAACAAAACCCACAAGAGCACCTGGTCATGGTGTGTTGGAACACACCCTCATTATTATGTTGCTGATGATTTCGCATTTTTGCCCATTTTCATTAGGCTGGATCTCATCAGTATCATGGCCAATTCAAGATTTTGTATAAAGCTTTCATCAAAACAAAACCGTTCAGTCTGTGGCAGTTTCAGATCATTTTGGGAAAGGATCTACCTATGGAGAAATACCTAGGATAAGCAGAGGTGAATTCCCGGGAAGGGGTGTTCAGCCAGGGCCAGTCTGAGGGTACCATGGGCTTGAGGAACAAAACTAGAAGTTGCCATTTCTGAGGCAGTCATGAGGAGTAAATCAGGCAATAAAATGTAAGTGTTTCTTGACAGGAAATTTCACTGCAGCAAATTATCTAGGAGCACTTCAGGAGTGAGTGCATAGGAGAAGAGATCTCAGCATGACCTGGATAAAGAGCAAAGCTGGTATTGAAAACTCTGGCAGTAAGAGAAATTCCAGGCAATGGAGCAGTTTGAGCATAGCTAAAAGGGTTTTATCTTTAAAGAGCAGAAGTGATTGGTTCTTACTCTCTTCCACAGAAGAGGAACTGTCACAATGAACAACTACCATTGGCACCCATGCATGGAAGGAGGTGTGTGATCACTGTCAGGAGATTTGGGGCACAGCCCATTGAAACCTCACTGCTTGGGGCTGGGGAAGGTTGATAAAGCATTTTACAAAGTCCTGTGTGAGTGCCCTGGTCTCATGTCTAACCAAAGGCTTAGAGAAGATTTGTCCCTTTGAAGGGTTTGTGTCAGGAAATGAAGTACCCAACCTGCCATGGTAGGGTAGCAAGGGAGCTGTTATTATAAGCATCAAAGAGGTGGGAAGATGTTTTGTAAACCTGGCCTGAAGAACAGGTTTAGCCAATGGATCTCACCCCCAGTGAGGAGCTGCCTGGCCACACCAGTGCCACAGGGTGTGGAGGGTCGGGAACACCTCCCAGTGTGGCAACCCCGGCTTACCTGGTGTCAGAGAAATGCATCCAAGCACCACCTCTGCCTTGTTCTGAGTGGGATGCTGGCATCTGTGCTGATAAGGATGTTGCTAATGAGACAAAGAAGTCCTTTTCATTTGCTTTGCTGCATTCAGTTTCAGTCCTGGCTCTCAGGAACCATGGTGTATGTGACCTGCATGTGTGAAGCATCATCTCTTTTTCTTACCTACTAAATCTGTGGTTTTGGTTGCTACTAAAGCAACTTTAAAAACGTTTAAAAACAATTAAATAAGCTTACTAGCGTGAGGGTTGCTTGTCAGTTCAAAAATGTGTTTTTAAGTTAAATCCAAGGATGTGTTTCCTTGGCTTTGTGTGGATTTTACCCTGCCAGGCAGGTGGGCATCCACAGTCAGTTAGAAATCAGACTGGAATTTCAGTGCACAAAGCCTGATTCACAATTTGTGTGCCCTTATACTTTCATCAAATTGAGGTGATGTCTGGGGATAAGCACTGGATGCAGTGCTGGGTGCAGATGATGAAAAGAGCTCATTGGTGAGCGAGTTAACACAACATTAACAAAGGAATTGGTGTCAGCCTTCACTGGTTTTTGTGTTCATTCAGTTTATTTGGCTGTTGTCTGTTTGTCTCCTTGGAGCTTTTTCAGTTCCTTGTGGAAAAGAGCAAAATATACAATCATCATGTAGTTTATTTCTTCAGGAGTGTCCACATTAAACAGTGAGTTAATTTGGTAGAGGTGCATGACATACAGTTTGATATAAATGTATAAGCACCAACACAGAATACAGACTATATACCACATAAGCAACATACACAGTGCTAAAGATTGTCTTCCATCAATACTCTGATAATCTCTATCTTCTGGATACACCAGTTTTATTCAGGAATGTGCTTTAGGGGCATAGAGAAAAAATTAATGCCAAAGAAGTAGAGACACAAAGACACCTCAAATCTTCCTGGTGATACCTACACAGATTTTTTTAGGGTGCCACCTTCTCACTACTGTTCCATGAAGCACAAGAGCATCAGTGAAAGTTGTACGGGCTCTGTGAGCCCAGCTGGGGGTTACCAGTTCAGAGGGGTGAGAAGAGCTGTGCTGGAAAATGCTGTGATATTTAAGCCAGTACTTCCACAGTAAAAGGATCATTTTCCATGTGCCATCTCTGAGGGCTGGAGCCCAGAGCTCTGGTCAGGGCTGAAGCTCTGTGTGCCCTGCTGTGTGCCCAGGATGCTGCCTGTGCTTGCTGCCCCTGCTGCTGGGTCCTGGCTCACAGCCTGTGGACTCTTGGTCTTGGGGCTTTCTGCTGTCTCTCCACTGCTGGAAGGATTTCTTGTGACTCTGCCAGCCCAGCCTAAGTTAGGACAGTGTGACCTGGCCCTCCCTTGCCCTTGGGGACACCTGCTGGAAATGACCCAGACACCCCTCAGCCACAATGGACTGCGTTGTGTGCAGCCCCCCTCTGTGCTTGGTGGACACCGCAACAAAGGGAGACACCTTGATTTATTTTTCCACTCCAGGTAATATCTGAATACTTAAGAAAAGCAGCAAAATCCTTTCTGCCTCTTCACTGCTGACCTTACTGGATGGCTTCCACCCAAGGACTTGCATAAATGCCCCTGTCCCAGCCCGGGTGAGCTGATAACAGGATTTCACTGGTGCATATGGAGTGACAGATTGCCTCTCCTGGAGTGCATTTCCATCTGTGGCAAAATAACAAATTAATTTGCTGAATTTTTTTGAGCTCTTTGATCAAGGTTACTTAATCTGTGCCATAACTCCTCACAAAACCTCAGCACAGTAATTCTGGCTTGTTCCTTACACCAGTGTTATCTGTGGAGTATCAAGCAGCATTCTTTACAGCTATATACAAGCATCCTTAGCAACACCTTTTTATCCTCGGAGAAATTTGGCTTTTTTTCCCCCATGAAAAAAATACTGGATGCTGCTTCTTCCTTGTGGTTTTAATCATAAAAAATATAAAAAGCTTCACAGCTGGAAAGGACGTAATAGATCCTTTCAAATCTTGTTTGACCCATAGTGACAATATGTACTGGATTTCTGAAATAAAATCATGGTTAGAATAAGCATATGAGGAAGGGCCTTAAAAACTACAGTAGAGACAGTGCCATGAGATGGGGTGCTCAAGGACTGAAGCTGAGTTAAGGGCTTTTGTAGTCCAGTCTGTCACAGAAGCTCCATACCTGTATCACTGCTCTTGACATGTGATGTGGCTCAGATGTTTTACTCAAGCTGCCAGGTCAAGCAACAGCCCTCTGAAATGAAACATCCCACTGGACCAGGAGACTGGAGAATGGATTAGTAACTTTTTTATAAATATATAAATGCCCAGTTTCCCTTAAGTTACATATAGATCCACTGAAGATGTGGATTTAAAAATGTTGATTAACCAGGTATTACCAGTCCAGCTGACAGGGTCTGCTGAGGCCATTCAAGAGCCAGTATCCAAAGGCAGTTGGTGAGTTATGCTGTTCAGGCTTTGTACCAGGGTTGATGTGAGAAGCAAAAAGCTGAGATATTCCTGAAAACACACTTCTAGCTCTAGATATGGATATCCCAGGGCATGGGTGCCCCATGAGTGTGACAGGCTCTGTCCATACATGGTGCAAATGCACCATCCACCTCAGCCTGGCTATACCAGCAGCAACAAGAGTTTTAGCTTTGCTAAGTGGCAACTGCAATGAGGCAGCTCTGACCTCTGGAAAAGGGGATGAGAAGCACTGATAAGTAGTTTTGCATCAGGACCTACATGCCCTGTACCCCCTGGTGCCTACAGGTACCAGCTGCGTGCAGGGTGGTGAACAGGACAGCCTGGCACTGGTGGGACACGACCACATGACCCCCTCTCCATCACAGGGCATTTCTTGTGGGTCCCTGTGGTAGCACATGTCCAGCTGCTGGGCGAGGGGATGAAGCTCAGTAGTGCAGGGGCAAGAAGCAGTTTGTTTGTCTGCTGTATCCACAGGGATCTGCTGCCTGGTCACTGCACACTTCCATGGACACCCGTGCTGGAACACCCAGCCTTTGCTTTCTGCACAGAGCATTTGCTTTCCACCTGGGTCGTTGATGGAACAGCCCAATGTATTTTCTGCCTGAGCATGGAACTGCCTAAAAAACCACTTTCAAACAGGGCTGAAATGCTATTTAAAGGTGCTTGTGAAGTGTGGCTGCACCTGCCTGTGCTGCACTGGTAAGGGCACACAGAGGTTGGCTTTTCTGATAGTACAGGTGTGCTGCTGAGACACACAGCCTCAGCCAGGCTTGACTGGCACACTGCTGCAAAGCCAGTGACCCTTGGGAAAGCCATTATGGTCACCTGGGCTGTTCTCAGTAATACACAGGTCGTCCCTTTTAGTTACCAGGTTTCTAGGAGGCTCTCCAGAGCTGCAGTTGCCCTCTTGTCCCCTTGTGCCTGGCAAACCTGCCTCCAGGAAGAAGCAGGAGTCCCCCAAGCTGTTCCTACACAGACTTCCCTGTTTTAAATATTCGCTGTGTCTCTAGAGTTAACCAAGAGTTAGCTGGTGGTTAGTGTGCACCCAGTCTGGGGGGAAAATAACACCATCCTCTCTGCATCCACTTGTGTGAGTACTTTGGTGAATACTGCACTTTTTCCACAGTGATTCCCTCCTGGTCTGGGAAAACCTTTTCTGTGCCTTCTACTGGAGCAAGTGTTAATAACTGCAGGTAGCCCCGATGGCGTGGCTGGGAATGTCCACCATGTACAGAGATTTCAGTGGGGGTGTTGGCGCTGGCCTTGGTAGGATCCCGCTGGGTTTTGGCAGAAGCTACGCTGCTTTCTCATCCCCTGTCACCGTTGATGTTCTTCTCAGGTTTTCCTTGACTTTAATGAATTCTGGTGCATGGTCTTCCTGCTTCTCTTGCTCTTTCTCCAGCTGTAAGAAAGAATTCATTGTGCGCATGAAAGGACAAAAGGACATCAGCTACATTAAAACTGAAGGCTTCATTACTGCTGGATCCAGTTATTATTGCCCAAAGCTGAATGAGTGTAGTGCATGTGTTGTGGCTCTCTTTTTACAAGGCATCACACCAGACCTATATTCACCCTCAGTCTCCTTCTGTCCTGCTGAAACATTAATTTCTTTCTTTCCTCCAGGGAGGAACATCTCCATCATAAAAGCAGGGTAGGACTTCACTTCAGACCTGGCATGGGAGAGGGAGGAAAAGGTTTGAATCCTTCCCAGTAAAGCAGGCCTGTGAGCCTGGGAAAGTTCTTGGCATTAGGTATTGTCTAAGGTGAGGCAAGTCATTGTACTGCCTAAATTTTATATGTGAAGTCTTCATATGTGATCTTCCCTAAACCACCTTGTTTCATGTTCCTTGTTCTCTGAGAGTGCCAGGCTTTGATTTTCAAGTGATCTCAGCTTGATGGACATTCTTGTTGTGCTCTTAATTAAACAAACTGGTTTCATCCATTTGCAGTGCAAATACTGGCAGGTAGCAGGGGCAGTGACTTTATTCTTGGGAGAATGAGCCACTACTTGCACTGGTTTGGGTAAGAGGGCAGGCACAGAGCACCCAGGGCATGGCTGTGCTGCTGCCAAGTGCACAGTGAGTATCGCTTTCCCCAGGCAGAATTTTGGCCAGGGTACATGCCAGGAAATGTTCCCCAAAGCAGTTTGGGTAAGATTGCAGCAATATTTCTTCCAGCATTTCTGCAGCCTCTCACCCCACACTGCAGGGTCCTGAGCCCTCCTGTGGTGGGTGCTGCAACAGCCCCCATGCAGTTTAGGGTGCTTTGAACTGGAAAAAAACACCCCAAGGACACTGTGTGGGACCCAGAGGAGACCCAGGGCCAGTGGTATGTAGTGGGGGTCCTGGGTGAAGTGGTATAAATATGGTGGATCCCACTGGGAGGATGAGAGTGCTGCAGCTGGTGGGGCAGCAGTGGAGGAGGTACTTTGGCTCCTGTTTCATGGAGGGGTAGCAGTGCTGTACCTTGGGTTGAGCCTCAGCCTGCCCATCTCCCCTGTGCCATGTGTCAGAATAACCCAAGGATGGCTGAAAGCTCAGTCCTACCTGATCCAGCCTCTGGTGCCTCTTTAATAGCTCTTTTTCAAAAGGAGACTGCAATTTCTTTGCCTCTTCCTCTTCCTTCTTCTGTTTGATGATCAGATCTCGCCGTCGGTGCTCGAGCACTCGTTGCAGCTCTGGCTTGCTGTCCACTCCCAATCCTCTGTGGATAAAAAGCAGATAAATGAGGGCCAGAGCATCTACACCTGGAGTGTAACCACTGCCAGCCTGGCAGCCCCAAAACTTGTTTTGGTCCTTAACGGAAGCACGGGAGACCTGATCCACGAAGCAGCCCTGACTCACAAATCCATCCACAAGGTTTGAGGGTGTTTGACGGTACCTTGGGCTGCCTGCTTGGGGTGGGCACAGGTTGCTGTTCGTGTATGGCACGTGTGGTGCTGGAAGTTCTGCTGATCCCGTGGCACCGGGGTACCACAGCTTTCTGTGTCGGGTGTGGAACGGGACCTTCCGTAGGCTCCTGCAGTGTCTGGTTTTAACGGTGTCAGGTGTAGATTTTGCGGCGTTGAGAACATGTGCTATAATAACGATTTTTTTCCCACCAGCAGGGGTAGTCATTGGGCTGCAGTAATTGTCCTGGCAGCTCCTTCCCTCCCCGCGCGTCCCATCTGAAGCTTTGAAGCTTTGCTTCATCTGAGGCTTTGCTTCGGAGCTCAGGGCCGGCGATCCCCCAGCTGACATGGATAGTTTGGATCAAGAGGCCAGAATGAACTGTCCTTTTCTCCTGGAAGCCGGAGGGTTTGCTGATGGCACAGGTGCCTGACTCTCCTCTGGCCGCCTGATGCATCTCAGGTGAACCCCTGTTCTGTGAGGGGTGGGATCCCAGGAGAGGAGACACAGCAGGGCCATGCAGGCAAGGCATAAACGTGTGGCAAAGAGATGGAAGGTGTTTACTGAACAAATTTCAGAAACCTCACACTTTGGATATTGCCATACCTGAAGTAGTTATGAGAGTAGTTATGGGAGGTGTTTGGTGTTCCTGTGGGTGTGGGTCTGTGTTGAGAGAGGAGGAGGGGGCCTCCCCATGCCTGTGCTAAGGACTTGCCCAGGGTGCAGGGGACTGGGAAGTGCTGTTCATGTAAAGCTCCTCCTCAGCACCTGGAGGACTCTGTTGACCAAAGGCTGGTTGGTTTTGGCCAAGGCTGTTTCAAAGTATCAAACCCTGTGAGCTATGGATGTCTTGGCAGGGTGGCAGGTGCTGAGGTGGCACCTCATATCCTGAGAAGCTGAACTGGCAGGCTGGAGATTGGAACCTTCCTCTTCAGATGCAGCAAACCTCTGCACTGCCACAGCATGGCTGGGGCCCAGTGCCTGCATCCTTCCAGCACCACTTTTAATGACACTTCCTAATGTAATTTTTTTTTTCTTTATGATAGGACAAAGTTCACAGCAACATCAGTGAAGGCAGCCATAGGCTTGGCCCCAGAGATTTCATGATGGTATTTGAAGCAGGAACAACTTGGATGCTACAAAATAGTTTTTCCCAAGGCCTGAGAGAAGGGGAACCTGCCTTGGCTTGCTGGAGACACAGCTTGCAATGTTGCCTGTAGATTTGTTACTATTCTTTGATTTAATCAGCCTGTGTTGTTAGTGCCCAGAGGTGTTGACTAAGATAAGGATTTTGTTACACAAGCTGCTGATTTCAGTTGCTTCTCCCTGCTGCTTGAGGGGGAAAAAACAACCAAAGCAGAAACAGGAGCAAGTCATTATTCCTTCTCTCTCCCCTTCTCCCCTCTCTCCCTCTATGGTACTATTTAGCAGGAAGCAAAACTGGTGGATTTGAGAGTGACAAGAAACCAGCAACAACAGATTACTTTTTGCAGTAGGGTTTGTTTCACATATTTGCTGAAAAATACTTGGGAGGTCAGAGCCAGAACAAGTTTAAACTGATATTGAGAGGGGCCACATGAGTGGGTGGTGCAGGATGTCTGTGGTGGAGCTGCCTCCTGCCAGTACCCAGTGGCACACGTGGATGTGACATGGTGGCAGGCACAGAACTGGAACACAAGGAGATGATGCACTTTGTGTTTGCCAGTGTGAAGTGCAGCTCTGATGCCGCAGGGTCTGCACCTCCTTCACTGCCATTCCTCTCTGCTGCTTCCATTGCAGGGGTTTTTTGTTCCTTTGTTCCATCATGCTTAGACTGCAATAATGTTCCATGAGATCAAAGGCAGAGCTGGTGGGTGACCCTTCAAACTGAGCAGTATCACTAGGGACGAGATGGTCACTCTCAAGCCAGAAACTTTTAAAAATATCTGGCTGGTACAGTGACATCTGCCTTGATGCCAGAGAAAGGTCCCTGTAATTCTTCTGATTCTGGGAAAATCAAATCAAACCCAAGCCCAGCCAGTGCCAGTATTGATTAATGCACCCTGCTGGCAGGCTTGATTGTTCACTGAATTAATATACGTGTCTGGTTCTTGTGATGACTGCAGTCCTTTAGAACAGAGGCTGTGCTCCTTTTAATTAGGCAGCCAAAGAGCTATTGTGTCAGGGTATTTCAGGGTGTTCAGAAAATGTCAATATGAAGCCAGCAGATTTCTTGCTGTGCTTAAAAGCCTCTGAGCAGAATATGATTTTATTGCACTGATTTTCAGACAGTTGCCACAAATGAATGATGTAGTTGTAGGTTCTTGACCATTGATACAGTTTTCCTGATGTTGTATCTGTACCCTCAAAGAGTTAAATTGGGGTGATGGGGTGGGAAGTCAGGAATATGAATTCTAGCCTGTCTTTACCCATTTGATATTTAGGGAGTTGGTGAGCAGCCTTCTTGTACAGATGATCTCACCCCAGTGCTACCTCAGCTTTCAGTGGCTGCATCCAGCCTGCGCCTCTTCCTGCCTCTGGGTTGACCTCCAAGTGCACAAGAATGCTGTACATTGCTGGGGGCTTGGCAGATCAATGATGGAGACAGAAAAACCAGAAACCTCCAAGGGACACCAAAAAGGGGCTGTAGGGATGCCTTACACCTTCCAGTGCTGGTGACTCTAAAAAGTGCCAGCCAGTCCTTCAGGATGGCAGAGCAGGGGCTTTTTGTTCTGCTTTAGTTGTTTAGAAGAAATAGTCACATCAGAGAAAAAGGAAAGGATACAGCAAAAGAGGACAGGATACTGTGTTTGTTTGCAAGTGAGGGGATTTATCGTGCTGTTCCAGCTTGCAGTCTGTCACTGGCACCTGTGCCTCAGCTCCTGAGCTCTGATGGCTCAGCACCTCTTGGACTGCTCCAGTGACAGGTTATGACCTCCCCTTACCTTTTGTGGTTCATCAGCAACTCCCTGTGCAGCTCTTGATGGCTCTTCGAGGCTTTTACAGGATTTAGGAGCTTTTTAGGTTTGATGAGGTCTGGGTTTCCATCTATGTAGTCTGGGTGAGTCAGGATATTCCCACCATCTGGTCGCTCCCGCTGTATTTCCGTGTACATCGATGCTGGAAGAAAAAACGAGGTGTTTACATGAAAAATCTCACCCTGCTTGGTGTGAGAACCCTGGGTAAGCCAGAGGAGAGGAGCTGCTGCTTGTCCTGGCTGCTCGACACCCGTGTCAGTGTCTGAGTGCACGTGCTGTCATGTGCTGGTGTGGGTTTTTTAGGGGTTTTAAAAAATACTCCCTTTGTGTTGTTGATGAGACACATATTAATTAGATCACTTAAATTACTTGCCAGCCACTCGCTTCAGTGGCTGCAGAATTTAGTGCCAAGGATTAATTAATGCAAGATAGGTCTAACTAAAACTGGAAGCAGACATGGATGTAGACTGTGTTGAGCTGCTGCTTTGGGCATTCTGGATGAGGCTGTTGGTCCCACAGCACAAGGGGATGCTGTGGGATTTAAGGGGCTTCTGAAACACTGGCCTGAAGAAGTGTCCTGCTGTATCTGAAACTTCTTGTCAAGGAAAGATTTTGCTGATATCCTGCTGACCTGCTCTTCAGGATCGAGTCCAGTGCCAAGAAAAGCATCCTTTGCCCACGCAGTCTGTGATCATGCTGCAATAATTTGTATGTTCTGGATGTAAGAACAAGAGCCCACTGTTTTGGAAGGGATGGCAGCTTGGATTTCAGGCAAACCACAGGGCATGTTCACTGTTGGTGTTTTCCAAGTCCTTTACATTTTCTCTTTACAAAAAACTCCTATACAAAGCGAGTGCAAAGCACAAGTTATAAGACAAACTGCATGTGGTGGGCTGTGTCTTTAAATGAGAAGCACAGTGGGTCTGCCTCCAATTATTCAGTGTATGGTCTAATCAGGGGCTCAGAAAGAGCAATTTATTCCTGACTATTCACTTGAACAATTTGGAAGTTTACCAGTAAGAACCAAAAAAGTCCCAGGAAAAGGGTGTAGGCAGCTTCTTGTCTTTTAAGTGTCTCATTATTGCAGTATTTTTTGAGGCCTACTGTGAAGTTATATGGGTTGATGGAGCTGGAAGAAAAACAGTTGTTCAGTAATGTTGCCTCTTTCTCTTATTTCAATCTCATGTATAAAAGGGATAAAACCTTTTTAAAAGAGAAATCAATATAAAAAGCCAAGAGAAAGCAGGCTAGGTCATTCTTTCATAGTCAGTAAGCACTTAAAAATGTGAAGTGGATTGCAATCAAACAGAATTATGTAAGGAATAATACTGCTGAAGAAAAGATTCAATATCAAACAACTTCTCATTGAATGTTAATGTGGCCAGTGCCCCACTGCTTTGGGAACAAAGGAAAACAAATCAGAGCCCATTACAGGAGTGTAATTGGGGTGAATAGTTCGGTACATATTTCAAGGGCGCTTGGAAGCTGGAACCAGTGATTTTTTTGTATCACATTATTTTCCTCTAGGATCACACATCACTGCTGGCAGAGGTGTGGTTTGATGTTTGGTGGCAAGTGCCAGGCTGACTCAAACCCTTGCAGGGCTGGACTCCCCAGGCTGAAACTGGGAGCTCAGCCTTGCCTTCCAGAGAGATGCAGGGACTGAACAACAGCCAAGGGTTAAGGCAGTGCAATTTTATGGCTAATTTTTGTTAGATGAAAGCCAGGTTTTGAACAATGAGAAAACATATCAAATTTTCACTGGGGTAAAATAGCTTCATTTTTTTCTTGTACTTTTTTTTTTCTTTCTTCACAGAAGAGGCAGAGAAAAGACAAGGAAGGAAGGTACAAAAGCAAAGGTTTGTTTTGGCATGAATGAAATGGCTGAATTCCTACTTCAAATGGCAAAGCTGTGTCTTCAGTTTTCAAACAAAAAGGTCTCTCCATGGAGTAACTTCAATAAAATGCCAGGTGTTTTTGATGGAAGCACTGTTTTTGGAAGCCATGTTGATACACTAGGCTCAGTGTCACCTGTCATCCCACTGCCCTTTCCTGCTGTCCCTGTTTATTCCAGAACTGCCTCCAGTGACACAGATGACCACACTTGTGTGTTGGCACCAAATCCTGATGCATCTCAGGAGAAGGGCTGGGACATGTCCACCTTGGATTTGCCTATCTTAAATCCACCTGCTGTGCTCTGCTAGGGGATGATGCAGTGAGTAGTGAGTGTGGAAGGATTATGCAGCCAACCAAGCCTGAAGGACCAACCTGAGTGTGTAAATGGCTGAAACTCAGGTGACTTTGGTATTTTTCTCTGGACCAATTAGCTCTTGGGTCCTGTTGCTAAACTGTGCTAGCTCTTGGGGCACTGGTGCAGCACTGTTATTTATTAAATACTGTTTCCCCCTGCCTCCATGATGTATGGTTTTCCTTTTGCAACTTAGGAGTGGGAGTCCATTCTTCCCTACCCCAAGACCCAGATCCTGGGAGATTTGCTTGGGCAGGCTTTCCCCACATCCACATAGGTCTAACACCCAGCAATGCACACCCCATGGAATGGTGTCATCCAGTCCTTCAGTCTGGGCTTGTGGTGTTTCCCCAGACACCCAGGATGATCAGGGAAGGGCCCCACTTCTGTTTTATGCAGCATTTTGAGGAAGCACCGTGGTGGACCTGGAGGTTTTGGATGGGTTAATGTGGTTATTTCCAGAATGCAGCAATCTGACATTGCATGACTGAGGCTTGCAAAGAAACAGCAATTTATCAACCTATTTACTGAAGGCAGATGGGGAACTTTCCCCTTAAACTAGTACAAATTAAGAAAAAAACTGGGAAGGAAGGAGTGGGAGGAACTGAAATGGACTGGAAGCTTTTCTGGCCCGGTTCTGTTAAACCAGCATGTGGAAGTCCTCATGAGGAGTGCAATTTGCCTCAATGAACTACAGGGGCCAGGACACAGCAGGTACCTCTGTGCTTGGTTTTCATGGCACTAGATGTGCCTAGGGGTTTGCAGGAACCCACCTCGAGGGTTTGGCTTCCCGTGGGTGTCTGTACTGCTGCCCTGGGGACAAAGTCAAAGCCCTGACTGGGACTGGAAGGAGCCTTGAACCTCTCTACAAGAACAGCACTTTAAACCTTCAGAAACCCTCAGCCTGGAACAATTCAAGGAATGTCTTCATTTGTACTGAGCAGAAAAAGAAAAAGAGAATGTAAAAATACTGGTGTGTGTGGAGCACAGCTCGGGGTTATGCTGGGGGTAAGGATGGGGCATCCTTTCTCCTGCAGGTTGGCAAATAGGACCCGGTGCAAAATGTTTGTTGGGGAGTAGATCTATCATCTCTGAGACCTAAGGTAATGCATGTCTGTGTAACGGAGACAGGGTGCTGTCAGGCTGCTTTTTGTCATTATTTATGGTGCTGGAGGTGTAAATCAAGCCAGGTCTCTGCAGTAGATTTACAGAAGGATGTCTGCTTTTGCATGACTCAGCTGCAGATCAATGAACAAGGCTCTGCTCTGGCACCTCCCTGGCCACCATCATAAATCAGCAAAAGGTGTTGGACATTTTTATTTTGTTCTTAGCAAGATGCAAACAAAAAAATACACGTGGATGTTAATACCCTCTGCTGTACAGAGGAAGACAGTGTGACCTTTTAAATAGGTCTGCTTTGGAGTGCTGCTTATAAAAAGTAACTCTGCTTCAACATACTCAGGCTTTTGCTTGCTTTTAGGTATTTTCCCTTTCTTCATTTTTGTAAGCTCAAGGCTTTCTAGGGAAGGTGTGTTTCCAGCTGCTTTTCTGTTAGTAAAAAGCAAGACTGCCAGGATGAGGATGCCAGGGCCCCTGGCAGGTACTTGGACATCACACATGGAGTTACCTCCTCTCTCAGCCATACAGTGAAATGAGCCTCCAGTCTCTCTTAATTTTCTAGGAGACCACACAGGGAATTTTCAGCATCTTTGAGGAGGCCCAGAGACCAGACACCCTCCTGCCCCAGGGTGTGGGACTGATTGGAGGAGAAAAGTGACATTTTAATATCTTGTTCTGTTCTGACCTAAAGCAAAGCCCGAATTTGTGCTCAAACCACCTAGAAATACTTATAAATCCCCCAGTTCCTGGGAAAGTTGCAATAAAATAATCACTCTGCAATCCTGGGCTAAATTGTTTCCACTTCTGATTATGCTCAGCCGCAATCTTTCTGGAAACCGTATCAGGCAGCTTTGGTGTAGCACTAAATGCTTTTGTGAAAGCATGAATGCTGCAAATATATATTAAATAAGCTCTACTAGGAGTGTAAAACAGGGTGTGCTGCTTGGGGTGCTGAGCGGTTTTTGTGCAGCGCCCCAGAACAAGGAGAAAGGTTTTAGCCTGCCCCTGGAGAGGAGGAGGAAGAGGAGGAGGGAGAGGACTGGCTCATGCCCAAGGACAGGCATCAGACATGAGGGTTTGGCCACGGTTGGAGCTGGGCTGTGCTTCTTTTGGCTGCTGCTGCTTTTTGGTTTTCCCTCACAAGGAGGAGATGCCCTTCACAGAGCATTTATTCAGGATTAAGCAACTTCTCTCCTGGTGGTGGATTGCCCTGTGAGCCCCTCTGCGTCAGGACTGTGCAGTGCTGCTGGCAGCCTGTGCTGCCATCCTGTCCTGTTGGGATGGAAATAATCCCCAGGAATGTGAAAGGGATTAACAGTCCTGGAAAGGGCAGGTAACCTGAGGGATGCAGCTCTGCTCTCGGCTGCCTACATGGCTACAACTGTTCTTTACAAGGGGAAAAACTAAACAGGTTGGAAATGAAGCTAATCCATGGCTGTTGGGTTTAGAAAGCTGTAGAGTGGAGGTCTGGGGTCCTGCCCAGCACCTGCCAACCTGCACCTGTACAGAGAATGGAAGGTGCAGCAGGACAGCAGCTGCTTTTTGCAGGTTTTTATGTGAAATGCCCAACTTGTGTTTTGCCAAAGTCTCCTTGACATCCTGCCCCCTGTGACATCTCATTTTCCCCCTGCACATCCCTCAGCCCTTTTCCATGCCACCTGCATCCTTAAACTGGAAAGCTGTCAATGCTGCCTTCTGCAGCACAGGTCAGTGTTCAACTTTAGCTGAAATCTAGAAAGCAAATGTAGTTCACAGTGTTTTATTTCTTCTGTCTGTGTCATTTGAGAACTGATTTTCCAACTAGAGCATCTCAGAAGAGTTTTGTCAATAGGGGCAGATGATGATCAGACTGCTTTTGTTAAAAATATTGTATTGGCATCCATTTCTGGGTAGATAATGGGTCTTTGTGAAATGCCACCCATGTAAAAAGAGTCAGAAGGCATCATTTTGAGAAAGCAGTGTCCTCTGAGTACAGATCCCTATCTGTAACCTCGTTACTTGGTAGAAGGGATAAGACTGGGCAAAAACCTCAGGATGTCCAGGGTCAGAGCCCTGGATCTGGGTTTGTGAAACCACTGACCCAAGAGACCACTTCCTGAGCAGAAATGATCACTTAAAACTGCAGTTACAGGGAAGAACCTCTGGTCTTCTGGAAGCCTGGGATTTATTCATGAATGTGTCTTTAAAAGAAGCAAGAGATTAATGAAGGGCTGCTGACAGCAGCTGGTCATACATGTCCTGCAAGTCTGGTGGCTGCAAAACCAACACATCAGTGAGGGCCAGCAGAGCAAGTTTAAAGCTATTTACACAAGTAACTTGAGCCTGGGAGGTAATGAGGGTTTCTGACACCTTTATGGGGGGAAACCATCCCTTTTCTGGGTTACAGACCCCAAAAATATCTGGTCTCTGGGGAGCTCTCCTTTCCTCTGGGTGACAGTACTGTCCCTCACCCTTCTTGGGAAGGCTCAGAGCAGCAGGGCCTGTCCTCACTCCCCACAAGAATTTGCATATGCAGGTGGAGGTGTGTGGGACCTTTAAACTGGCCTCTGTTACTTTTAAGCACTTTCATGCTTCTCCCTTTTAACTAGAATTTTTTTTTTTCATTTTAGAGAATGAACTTTCTGTCAATGCATTTCCAGTGTCTGAAGTGCAGCTGGAGTTTGCCTCTACAGCTCTTCTTGTGAGAGAGTAACAGCAGAAAAGGTCATGCTGTATGTTAAGTTCTACAAAGAATGAAGCTGAAAGTTTGTCTTTTGTTTCTGATTCTTCAATTGATGGCACTTGCTAATCTGCATGATTTTTCTAGTGCTAATTAACTGTATTTTAGAAACACAGAATAGCTGGGGTTGGCAAAATGGGAAATAATTGCATGTCAGTCTCCAAAAGCCCCAAAGCTTTGCCTGATGACTGCAGCTTTCAGGTGTGCAGCTGCATTGCAGAAGATCAGCTGCCAGGAGGACAAGAGGCTGGACCTCAAAGTCAGGCACTTGCTTTAGGAAGCCCCTTTCTGCATGGTCAGTGGGTTCAGGGCAGAGGGAGGCACCCAGGTGCCAGCTTTGGTGAGTCAGATGTGGGTGCTGCTTGATGGGGAGGCTCGCAGTGCCTGGACATCCTTTGGTGGGTGAGTCCCCACAGCTGAGCCCCCAAAATGTGCCTTATCACCCCAGTAATCCCTGTGCTGCTGTAACAACAACCTGGAACAAAATACCTGTAATTCACATTAGCCTAATGACTGCTGTGGCTTACTGCCCTGGCGATAGATGATGATGACGTTAATAATAATAATAATAATAATAATAATAATAATAATAATAATAATAATAATAATAATAATAATGATATTGTGAACCCAAAGATTGGCAGATACTAAACATTACCCTCCCTGGGTGAGATGGCACCAGCTCCCTCCCATCCTCACCGTGATTTTCCTCTCCTCTGGTTCCAGCTGTGCCAGCAGCTCGGGAGCACCTCATACCAATGGACCTGGCACGCTCCCCTGTGCTTGTCACCAGGCGACCGTACCTCTGATAAATGATATGTGTGCTCTGGGAAGGAGTCAAAGAGCCTTTGTCTGCTTTTAATCTATAGTTTTAAATAATTAAGCAAGGCTAATTCTGGTATTTATAATGCAATAGGGTGAGTGTAACTCGATGTGGCTGCTGTGGGAAGCAGTTCCCAGCTATCAAGTGGCTGCCTCAGGGCAGCAGGCACTCACACCCCAGGTCCCCTCGCCTTCACTCAACCCTGACGGTCAGAAATAAATCCCATGGGGTCACAAGGTCAGAAAGGCAGAGAAAACCCTAATGGAAATGTAAAACAGGGCTGGGGGACACATCCCTGCAGCTCCCAGCACTCCTGCCATGTGTCACCACTGTTTCTACCTTTGTGTCTCTGCTGAGAACATGCTGGGGATGGGGCTGCTCACATGTACAGCCAATGCTCCCCTCCAGTACACCCAGTGTTCTCTCACTGGTATAGCCAGTGTTCCCAGTCTGTCCAGTGTCCCCAGCCCTGCTGACCCTTGCTGAGCCCCGTGCCAGCGCTGCAGCCCCCAGGGCTGGTCCCCCATTTGCCCCAGCACTGCACCCACCTAAGGGAGCACAGAGCAGGTGCTGGGGTCAGCCCGGGCTGCTCACACATCACCTCTGCCATCACCCCAAAGGTAAAGGACTCTGGATGTCACCGTGGTCACCTCCTGAACTTTGCATTCATGCACATGCATTTAGAAGAGAGAAATCTCACCAGGTTTGAGGCTTGCTGAGCTGTCTGGGGTGTAGAAGTTACCAGCTGGAAATGCTTGTACCGTCAGACAGCAGCAAGTGCCTCTCTGCTGGCAGGCAGGACTGAGTGTGCTGGTTAATAATTTCATTTAATTACCTTGGACTGTGATAAGCAAAGATAGCAAGGCTGGGATCTTAGTCTGTTAGCAATCACCAAGATGTCCCATGCCTTTTACAAGCAGCATGGGGAGCACTGGTTTAGTTTTGTTAGACAGTGGCAGATGCTTAGCAGTCCTCCTTGACAATCATAAACTTAGTCTTAATATCTCACCAAATATTTGCTCTGCATATTTGCCTGCCAATGACAGAGATGCACATCAATCAGTAATGAATGCTTAAAGTTAGTTCAAAGGTATTTTTTAAACACAGAAACTATCCTCCCGTGTTGATTTGTAGGGATCGCATTAGCCCCCTCTCCAGCCCAGTGCCTCTCCAAGAAGAAGGTTTGAATGGCAGGGTGGGTATTCTAAGGGAATTTCTTGTGAGATATGGAAAGGTAGAAGCAGAAGGGCAGCTTCTCAACCAGCTACTGAACTATTAAAGTAACATGATAGCTCAAATAAAATTAAAGCCGGGTCCCAAGTCCCCTGTGTCCGCAGTGCAGAGCAGTCGCAGGGATGAAGCAGCCCGTCCCCGCAGCAGGGAGCCCCAGAGAAGCGGGGATCCCCGGGGCAGGGGTAAGGATCCCCGGGGGCCCTGGGCTTACCTGATTTCCGCAGCGAGGCCCTGGGGAGCCCGGGGGACAGGGGCTGCCCTGTGCCCCACGACATGGGGCTGTGGGGCCGAGGCTGCCGCTGCCGCCCGCGCCTCTGGGACTTTCGGCCGGTGCCACGGAGCCGCCCGGCTCCTGCCAGGTGCAGCGGTGGCAGCAGGGACCGGAGGTCACGTGGAGGTGGCTGCT
This sequence comes from Eopsaltria australis, assembly GCA_034509425.1. Lineage (NCBI taxonomy): Eukaryota > Metazoa > Chordata > Aves > Passeriformes > Petroicidae > Eopsaltria > Eopsaltria australis. The sequence goes on from JAVTVJ010000180.1 coordinate 1,960,189, forward strand.
CCCTCCCTGCTGCTCCTGCCACCCCACGGGGACCTCGCTCGGGGCCGGAGCCCGGCTGGCAGCAGCCGCTGGCCTTGCTCGCTCTTCAGCGCTGGTCCCTCCGCCGCCCTGAAAACTTCTTCCCTTTGCTCTTTGCTGCCTGGTGATGTTTGCCCAGGATAGATGAGGAAGCTGATGGCTTTTTCTCCCCAGAGCAAACAGCTCTGTGCGTGCCCAGGCACCCGAGCTGCCTGCTCGGCGCAGCCACCGCTGCTGGTGGAGAGGTCGCGTCCCTGCTCCACGGAGGAAGATTTCTCCTCAACGAGCCTTAACCAGGCTCCTGGAGAAATCAGATCGCCCCAGAGGAAGCCGCACGCCCACTCTCTTTAGCAACCACTGCAACAGCCAAGCCGGCACCAGGGCAACCGCTCGAGCTATCGTGATTATTCCCTGGCATGTTGCAACACCCTGTCATCCACCGGCTGCTGCACGGCCCGGGGTGAGGGCTGCGACAGGGACAAGCAGCCCATACACGGGGCCACGGGTGTCCTGGTGGCATCAGAGCTCGTGCGATGCCACAGCATCGCTGCCCCAGGTCTTCTGCTGCTGAGATGGACCCCCTGCTTCTTGTCCCCACCATCATTGTGGCTGGAAGGTGCCACGTTGGCTGTACCTGAATTGCCTCAGCCTGGGGAACCAAAGGCTGCAAAGGTGGGGGAGGAGAAGGGGTTAAACTGCTCCAGCAACTCCTTTAGGCTCTTCAGTGGGTTCCATGGTCCAGTTCTGCCCAGGTTGCCCAGTGCAGGTGCTCAGTGTTCCAATCCCAGGAGGGTCAGGGATGAAGCAAAACCATTTCCACACAGAGGAAGAGGACAGGGAAAGCTGGGGGGCACCAGTGGGGCCCAGTCCCCTCCACACTCTGCAGCACCCAGCCATGCACAGCCCAGACCATGTCCTGGCCTGACACTCCTGGCCCTGTGAAGGACTGGAGAAAGAAGCCAAGTTCTCATGGACATGGGGGTGCTCTTTCACTTACTTTCACCTTTCCACAGTTTGCACCTCTCCACATCCCAACCTTTTCCCCCCATCCTGGCCATGTTTCCCAGCCAAGGGCTCAGCAGCACCAGGTGTGAGCAGAAGCCCCAGTCCCTCCCAGTTCGCCTCCAAAGTTCTTTGAGGGTCAGCATGGGCTGCTGGCACTCACCTGAACTGCCACTCCCTGGCTTCTTGCTTCCATTTGGACCCTTGGACTGAAGGGAATATTCTTTCTGGAAGAAAAGACAAGAGAGAAATTGGAAAAGACTGTACAGGTACTGTTCTATTACAGGAGATGAAACATAGGAGAAGTTGCCAGTCCTTTGCTACTAGAGACTAACAAAATTATTATCATTTTTAACCTTCTGACCAGGAGGTGTTCAGTTTAATTGACATGGGGCCTCAGATGCAGGAGAGCAGAGGCTGGCTGGTCCCCATTCCAGTGTGTGTTGTGTGTGTCTGTGTGCTTGTGAGCATGGTCAGCCCGACCTGTCCAGCCCTGGGTTACTCACAGGCAGGGTTTGGAAGACCTCACACAGCTTTTGCACCTGAACGAAGGCTGGAACAAAGGACAGGCCTTTAAGTGGGGAGGCTGTGCAGTTTTTCTGCTCAAGCTGTGACCTCACAGTCCATGTGTGCCCCACAAGCTTTTCGTGGCCCAGCAGACTCCCCTCACATCACACATTGTCCCATGGCCTGGCTGCTCATTGCACATTCCAAAAATACCATTTGGCTCACTTTGAATGGAAAAGAAAATGGATGCACATCTGTGCTATTCCCCTTGGGTCACCTTTGAGCAAGTTTCAGGCCTGTGAGTTCATTGGAGACGTGTCAAAGGGGGAAAAGAGCATCGATCTAAACCTGTTTTGAGCTCCCAAGGAAGTGGGGAGTTATGGCTGGTGGATGTGGGAATGGAAAAGGGCTGTCATCCATCAACACCTGCTTTTGACTGAGTAAAATCAGAAGAAGGCCAGCTTAATTTTCTGGATATATTTCTGATGCACCCTGGTGCCTGACCAGCTGCACATCTGGGCTCCTCTCCTGCAGAGAGGAGGAGAAAGTGGGTTTGTGGGGTGCTGTCCTGAACCAAGGGACTTTTCATGGCAAAGCTCTTTTTCTGGGAGCTCCTTGCAGAGCAGTTCTCTTCGCTATCTAAATTAGTAAGCAGCCTCCCCCTGTGCTCCTGTGTCTTTGAGATTAACAAAAGCCTTTGTGTTGCCCCTGTAGCTCCCTGAAGGTTACTTTGTGAGGGTGGTTGATTGCTGGGTGAGATTTATCTGGAGTGGCCCCTGCAGACAAGGAGTTGCGTCACTCACCAGCTGCCTGGTGTGTCTTAGGAAGTGGCTTCGTGTCCTAGAAGGTGACATGGGGAGCTCATTCCAGCATCCCCCACTGCACCTCCTGTACACGGTGTGGCCCCATGGTGCTGTGAATGCTGCAGGGCTTGCAGGGGGGTCTTCTTTGGAGGCATCACCCCAGAGAAGTGAGCCCGGAGTGTCCCTGAGTCAGCAGCTGGCAGAAGACCCAGGCAGTTCTGGCATAGCTCTGGGATAGCTCTGGGATAGCTCTGGAACAGCTCTGGTACAGCTCTCTGACATGTGTGGCACAGAGGGCTCATCCCTTGGGACTTGGGGTCTGCTGTGATGGGGGAGTGGCATGGTTTTCTCATTCAGTGTGCATGTAAAGAGAAAATAATGCTGTACTGCATGTGCACCTGGACTGTCACTGGGGGGTGGCTGTATGGTTATTAATGAGTACTGGGAACAGGAGAATGGTTCTGGAGGAGCCCACAGCCGGGTTCTTGTTACCAGAGCTGTTCATTAGATGGGCTTTTAGCTGCTGAGTTACTGTCCTAGTGATGTTGGCTGCTGGCTGTCTTCTCTTTAGCCAATTGCTGTGGCACCAGGAGCTTTCTTGTGTGGACATGCCTCCTGTGAATTAGAACACCCCAGACATGTCAAACAAGTCCTCAGCACCAGCACTGGCTCTCCCTGGATGTGCAGTGCTGCCTGCTGACACCAGTGCAGTGGCAGTGAGATAGCCGAGGAGCCTGGGTGCAGCTGTGAGTGACAGAGCAGACAGCTCTGCCTGGCCTGCCTGCCTGGATCTTTATTGAATCTCCACTCTCAGCACGGGGTTGGGACGGCAGCATCACTGCCAGCCATGTCAGGCTCCCAATCTGCAGGCAAAAAACTTTACCCTGCTGAAGTCACCTAGGGCTGGACTCAAAGGCAGACACTGTTTCACCTCCTGCTGCAGGGAGGTCCTGGAGGCTGGTTAAACATTTGCTCTGCTGAGTTAATGCTTGATACGGGCTGAGGTGCTGCTTGTGGTGGTAGGGACTAGCTGTGCAGCCCAGCCTTCTCTCCCACCCCGTGGCACCAGCTCCCAGCACAAACTTGGTGCAATCCCAGTACAACCTCAGAAGTCATGCTGGTTGCACTGTGGTGGTGACCTTGGTGGTGGCAAAGCCAAAGGCAGGGGATGTGTAGGCTGGTCAGGCCGTGCTGGGTCCCTGGTACCTCTTGGCACAGTTTGGTTGGTAACACACCCCTGTTAATCTCCACTTGAGCCATTCGTGTATTTGCAGAGCAGGACAGCTTCTCCTTGCACCTCCCCAGCTCACCGGGGCAGTTAATAATTGCCCAGGTGATGGAGATGTTTGCCTGCTCCCTATGGGACAAAGCAGATTATGGCACTGTCCCCAGCCAGCAGGGGGACAGGTACTATAGGAGTCAGAGGGCTTAATTTGTCACATTGAGGGCTCACATGGGACTTTTGTGTTGCAGTAAATGGGCTCAAAATGCCTGCTATTTCCCAAACCCTTCTATTTCCACGTGAAAACCACTTCTGTGTGCAGTGTGACTGCATCTTGCCAGGAGTAAGAAGTAGTAATAAAATCTAGTATCAGATAGTAACACTGTGCCTCTCTGCAGCTGAGCAGGACAGTCCTGGAGACACTGCTGATGGGAGCAGGTGCCACTTCCAACCTGCAGGCAAGCTCCTCCTGCCTGGGATGCCCATCCTGCTGTGACCATGTCAGTGAGGACGCCCACTGCTTCAGCTGGAATTAGCCTGGTGATTAAGTGGGTTAAATCCCACAAAGTAACACAAGGTATAAATAGTAAGTAGTTCCATGCTTTACATGCACTGTTCTCTGCTACTCCCAAACATCCTGGGCATCACTTTGTCCTGGTAGGACTGTTCCTGGCCTTGACTTGGATGCACTGCAAAGAGCTCCTGCAGCAAATGTCTGGAGGCAGTATCCTGGGCATGGGCTGCTCTGAACCACCAGCTCTAACCACTGTCCTCTCCCCCTGTCCTCCTCCCTGGCTCCCCACTGGGGTGCTCCTACTGGAGCTTAAAGCCAGCCACCTTGTATAAACCATTATTCAGTGTTATTTGTCCCACGTGTGGGTGCTGTAATGTTTACTTGTAGCACAACTGACAGTAATTTTGGACTTTGTGCTCTGACGAAAGCAGGGAAAAGAGCCATCAGCATGGGCAGAGTGTGAGCCATGGAAAGGGTGACAAGAACAGCTTCAGGCAGGTTCAGATCAGTACAGGTGCCATGAAGGTACAGTCCCAGAGCATGTGAATTGCACTGTAGCCAAAGTCTGAGCTAATGAATTAGGTAAGAAATTGCTGCAATCAGATCAGGGTGATAAAGAGGTATAAAAGTAGGCAAAATGCCACTCAGGCTGATGTGACTCTCCCACAGGTCTGGTTTGGGAGGAAGACACCATTAGCAGGGTTAGAAGTTGCTCAACCTATTTAGGAGTAGATGGACTCAGAGAAAGGTACTTTGTCCCTAAGCTGCTGACATCGGTGTTCAGTGAATGAATACATCCATTGATTAAAAGAGTCTTATTGCTGAACCCAGAGACTTTGAAAGGAGTTGTCATGACCTGGAACAAGGTTCATTGATGGTTGGAAGATCGAAGCCAGCATTTCTGTGAGTGGTGGAGCCACAAAACACATGCTTTAGAGGTTGACTAAAGTGTTCTCTACCATTTCTTTTGGTTAGCCCCAAATACCTTTTGCAGTTCTCAGTGCTGTGTGAAAACATCTTGTATGTGCCCCTGGACGCTGAGATGCCATCTGAGCATCCCAAAACTCCTGTGTTATTGCTGAATTTTGGTCTATCTGTGCTCATTTACAGTGGCTGGGACTGATCCAGAGACATCAATGAAATCATCCACTGGAAGGAACTTTGGAGGATTAGTAAGACCTTTTCCCATCTGTGATGTCAGTGCACAAAAATCTGTCAGCTCGATTGTTTTGCTGCACAGTCCTGCCATGTGAGGTGTTGAGGCTTATTTGATTCAGCAAGCTGGGGCACATGTTTGCTGGGATGACACCGTGTTCTTGGTAAGGAGAAACACAGAGAAAATCAGCAGCACAACCTAGTGCCTCATACTGCTGCTAATTCCCTGAAGGCATTGGCCAAAGGAAGTGCTGCAGTTTGGATGAATTTCCAACATTTCTTGAGGGCTAGGAAAGGCAGTCTAACACCTTGCTCCCTCTGGAGCTGGCAGACTGGGCTCTGCCTTCCTGGTGGTGGTCACAGCAAAGCTGCTCTCAGGATTGTTGTGAGAAACTGCATGTTCCTGTCTCTTGCAGAGGCAGAGCAATGCCGGGTTTGGGAGGGTTACTCCTTGGCAGGGAGCTTGACTGTGCACATTCCTGTGCTCCCAGCTCACTGTGGGACACTGTTACATTGGCAGGTTTTGCAATCGGGACTGGCAGGCACCCAGGAGTCGGTGTCCAGGCACATCCCAGCATTCCTGGGCCAGCAGCTGTGAAATCTGCTGCCCTTGTCATGGGCAGGGGTCTCAGAGCCAGCCCAGCATCCAGTGTGTGCCTCAGCCCAGCATCCAGTGTGTGCCTCAGCCCAGCATCCAGTGTGTGCCTCAGCCCAGCCTCCAGTGTGTGCCTCAGCCCAGCCTCCAGTGTGTCCCTCAGCCCAGCCTCCAGTGAGTGCCTCAGCCCAGCCTCCAGTGTGTCCCTCAGCCCAGCATCCAGTGTGTCCCTCAGTCCAGCATCCAGTGTGTGCCTCAGCCCAGCATTCAGTGTGTCCCTCAGCCCAGCCTCCAGTGTGTCCCTCAGTCCAGCATCCAGTGTGTGCCTCAGTCCAGCATCCAGTGTGTCCCTCAGCCCAGCATCCAGTGTGTCCCTCAGTCCAGCATCCAGTGTGTCCCTCAGCCCAGCCTCCAGTGTGTGCCTCAGTCCAGCATCCAGTGTGTGCCTCAGCCCAGCCCCATCGCTCCCTGTCCTGCGCTCCGGCCGCTCGGACCCGTGTCCAGCCCTCCATGCACACCTGCCTGGAGAGAGCTGGGTTTCCAAATGAAGCTGAGCTTGTATTACTCCTGATCCCTGGCCACAACCAAAGCTGACTTCACTATCATGTTGCAAAGGACTCTAAGAAATATCAAGTTATTGGTGTAACATTTCATTGCTGGTCTTTTGACCTCTACAAGTCTGCAGCCTTTCTTGAGTTGAAGTGAGCTGAGGGCAGATGCATGTGGCCGCTCTCACTAGAGCAGCCAGCAGCCTCAAGGATATTTTGACCACAGGAATTTGTAAATTTAGGCTTACAGAAGGGGATCAGGCTCTTGGTCTGGCTATGGGGTCAGGCTGACACTCCTCGGCTCCTGTGCCAGTCTCTGCAGCCAGGTGGCCACTTCGCTGCCTAATTGAGTAGAAAAATGTAAATGCTTCAAATAGTGCTTGGTGTTATTTCATTCATAAAGAACACACAATTTGACACAGATGAGTGCTGTGCTGACCCCTGCCTGTCTTTGTCATCAATGTCCTTCTCCCTCCCAAATCCCCGTGGCCCCAGAAGGCAAGCACAGCCCTCCTGTGGTGTGAAAGCTGGCAAATCGAGTCCCATTTCACTGTCAACAAAAAAGGACAAAACCCTCAACTAAAGCAGGGAGGCAGTGGCATGGAGATAGAGGGTTGCTGGAGCTGCCAGCCCTGGGGCAGGGAGCCCCGTGGAACTTCCCACCAAGGCTGAGCAAACGCTGCTCCCTGGCTGCTCCCAGCGCACGGCTGGGGAGCTGGAGTGCGACACGCCAGACCTCAGCTGAAAATTTCCTGCAGATTAATGAGAGCAATCAGTGGCAGGGCTCAGCCCCACGGCAGCCTGTGCACAAGGCTCATTTGTCAGCATTCAAGCTGACTGTGAAGCCTGACATCCCACTGAGAAGGGCACGAAGAGGCTCTTGGCACAAAGCAGGGCAGTGCACAAGATGGACCTGCTGTTCTGCCTTGGTCCCTAAGGAAATCCTCGCTTGCAGTTCAGTGCTTTTTAATCTGGTCCCTTGCAAAGTGCAGAGCACACAACACCACTGCATAGCAGGGCAAAGCCAAATTGTAGCCCTGTTCACTGTTGGGAATACCTGTATCGCCCACCTCAATGTTCTCAGCAGCAGTTAAGTTGTTGCTATAATGGATAAACCATTTTTTACCTGTCTCAGGAGCTTATTCTTGCCCTGTGCTGGAGATGTGATACCACTGCTGATTTGAAAGACTGCTCTGCTATTTCTGGGGATGCTGCTGATTGCACAGGAAGAACATCAGTCACTGGCACAAAAGGGCTCCAACAGCTTTGGAGTGAATTGTTGTCATGCTGCAGAGAGACCATTAAGACACTCTAAAGTGCCTTAAAGAATGTTGTTTTGCGAAAAGTGAGGCTTATGCCACATGATTAATAGGGACAGTGTTTATTTCTGGCACAGTGTCATGCTGTCCTAGAGCTGCCAGGCTGCAGTGGCATCATCACTCCTTTTCACAGCTAGGGACCATATGTTAGGGGCCAAGGATAGAGCTGCCATCAGAAATTTGCTCTTATGACACTGCCCTGTTGGCTCTTTACGTGCCCAAGGTCACTAGAATTGGTCCTCACCTTGGAAAAATGGAGTTTGTGAAAAGCAAGGGCAGAAATGCCCCATCAGCCCCAGGCACTGCTGGTAGCAAGTGATCAAAGCAGAGCGGGATGGTCTGATGCCTGCAGGCAGCGGGTGCAGGCAGTGGGTGCGGAGGAGACCCCAAAGGAAGGGGCAGAAAGGGAGGAGGTTTGGCTCTGGTGGGGGATGAGATGCCACCTGCCAGGCTGCAAATGCCACCACGGGCTGCAAATGGAGGAGGCAGCAAAGGAAGACATGAAGCATCCCTGTTAATGCAGGGTTCAGGAGGAGGCAGCAGATGCCACTTAAGCCCCCCAGGAGCTGAGTGAACCAGCGAAGCCTTTAATTACTTTAATCCATTTTTATTTGAGGATTGCTGGTCCATCCTGGAGGCAGCAGCTGCAGCATTTCCCATGCATTGTTGTTCTTGGTCCCCCCATGAGCACATTGTGCACCTCCCTTCAGTCTGAGCCCCCTCCATGACTCTCTAGTGACCCCAGTGCTGCAGGCAGCATTGGCCAGTGCTGGATAACCTCTGTCCTTGCCCTCTGTGTCCTGCCCAGCACCCTCAGCCATGGATCAAACCCTTGTGCTGCTTGTCATGCATGAAGGCAGAGTTTCAGTCTGGGCTAGTTGTGTCCAGGTTAGTTCCCTGTCTCACTGAGCCCATTTGAGGTCTCTTAGGACCAAAATATCAGCCTGTTTGGAAGCAGGGAGTGGTTTGTGTGAGGTGTTGGTTTACTGGTGCTGTCTAGGTGCTTGTGATGGAGAAGTAAGAAATAAAGCTGCCATCTCATTCTAGGACCTAGAGCAGCCCCGCTGTAATGAGTTTGGCTTCTGTGGGCTGGGATGGTACAGCATGTTATTCACTTTAAAAGCTACAAAAGCCCAGAGCAGTGTCTCTACTTAGAGTCCCCATGTGTCACCACCCGTAGAACTTTAAAGGTTGAAGAAGAGGAAGGCAAGAGGCAGGATAAAGTCACCTTAGAGGGCTTCTGTGGAGGTTTTGGAACTAGCCCTGGCCCAGTTCTCCCACTCTGGGCTGTGCTGTGTCAGACAGATGAGAGGATTTAGAGATGTGTGCTGTTTCATGATGCAGAGCTGTTATTTTCTGCGTGTGAGTTATTTTTGCCCAGAAATGGGCTTTTTAGCACTAATATCCTCACTCCTGAGGCCCTTTGGTACTTTACTTTACTGTGCCTCTGCAGCTCTCATCCCTGCCCCTCTGAGCAGGGCTTGCTGCAGGCAGCACATGCAAGCCCTTCTCCCCAAAGAAGGGCAATGCTCAAGGACACTGAGACTCCGTGGTTCCTGGTTGCCATCTGATTTTTGGATTTTCTCCCGGGGCCAGTGTCACCAAATAGCCATTGACATTCTGTGATTGTTGGTGGGACTTGTTCTGCTCAGGGCCTTGGCACCTGCAGCCCCTCTTGCTGACAGTGGAGCAGCCCTGGAGCCCTGGCTGATGAGGGGGCACAGCCGGAGCTGCAGTGTCAGAGCAGGCAGGGTCCCTCGCAGTGATCTTGTGCTGCCTGGGCACAGGGACACTTTCAAAGAGCTGGCAGGGACACTGGCTACCAGCTTTCTGAAATACTTGTCAGGGGGAGCCAGGAAAATCCCACTGTGCCTGCTCCCTGCAGAGCATGATGGAGCAGAGTTGTCCCAGCTCACTGCCTTGGGATCATGTTTCCTTCTACGTGAGAGGGGCTGCTGGACCATGGGTCCTCCTGGGAGTGTTACAAGGTGCTGGCTGTTTCAGACCTCTTTTTCTTTCTGTGGCACAGGTAAAACACTTCTCTGGCCAGACTGTGGGGATCCCTCGCTAGTGAGGCAAGTTGTGCCTGTGGGGAGATCCCACCAGCAGCTCCCAGACATGCCTGTCCCATCCCACTCAGATGGAGGAGTTGTAAAGGATGTTCTCAAAGCCCTGTTTTCAGCATGGGCAGCCAGGTACTGTGGTTTGCCTGAACAAGCAGAGCCTCTCTCCCTGGCACTGGCGTGCTGCCTCTTGTTGTTCTAAACCAGGCACAGAGCAAAGCTCCCCGCTCAGCAGCAGGGCTAATCCAGGCTCATCTGACATTAGTGTAAACTGACACTCTTGGGAATTTGGGGACAGAGAACTTTCCCTGGGGAAACAGCCACTATGCAAACTCTGTGTGGAGAAAAGAAGTGGAGAGGTGCAGGTGCCTGGGAACAACCTCCTCCACTGCCAGAGGGTCTGGAGCATCTGCCCTGGCACCCTGGGGATCTGCTGCTGGCAAGGCTGTGCTTGCAGATTATTTGAAGGATGTTTGCTGAGGTTAGAGGGATGTCAGCCACACCAGTGGGGCTGAAGCCCTGCAGAGCACAGGAATCAGCAGGGGATCATCAGCAGCTCATCAGAGAATCAGCACCAGCTCTGCAGCATCCATGAACCAGCCTGTGGCAAAGTCCTTGCCTTCCCTTCAAGAGAAGGGCACCTCAGCAAGGGTCTGTGTCTTGCTGGAGCCCTGCTGTTGGCTTGGGCCCACAGAACTCTGATGATACCAGAACAGGTTTTCTGGGACTAGATGCAGTCTTTTAAAGTAAAAATGTCCTTGGAGCCATGCTGGCAGCCTTTCCAGTCCCTTTTGTTGTGGAGCTGGGATTGCCTTGCACTCCACAATCCACTACTGTAATCCCCTTGGAGTTCTGTTCTGGACTAAGCTTAAAAGAGGTGCAGCTGAGACTGCTAATGCAGGCAGTGCTGGCGAGGGGTGCTGAGCCCTGCTCTGTGCTCCCTGTGGCTCCTCTCTGGGCTGTTGCTGATAGATGGGTGCAGGCCTGGCAGGTCCCTGTGCCCGGAGCTGTGCCTCAGGTCTCTGAGGCCTGGTTCTGCAAGGGCTGGGGGAAGGGGAGCTTCCCTGCCTGTCTCATCATGCTCTTCAGGAGAGCTGGATCCTGCTGTTCATGCCCACCCTGGAAAGGCAGCAGAAAGAGTTGTCTTGTTTTCATCTCCCATCAGCATCAGCCTAAGGGTAAAGCAGTGACCCAGGATCGGCCAGTCAGACATCCCTGCTTGGTGCCAGCTGGGCAGTGGCACAGGCTTTTGTCAACCCAGGCAACACTCGGGAGGCTGAAATGGGAGTGACATCTCTGACCTTTTGGTACCCATGAAAGTAAAACTGTCTCCGCTTTTAGGAGCTGCCAGGAAGCTGGAGAGCCCAAGCTCCCGGCAGCGTTTCAAAGCCAGGCCATTCAGTGCCGGGCTGCGGTGGGATCGTGGTGTTTCAGAGAGAGGGAACACTGGGGAAAGCTGTCCAAAAGCACTCTGGTCTGGTGGTCAGGAGCCTGGCATGGGCTGCTTTGTATGCAGCGGGGCTTAACTGGGTGGCGCTGAGCCAAGCCTGACCTAACCAGCTTATTTCCCTGCTTCCAGTAATGCCTCTACAAATGCCTGAAGGTCAGGGCCACGTGAGCAGGGGCCTGGGGATTAGCTGTGGGCAGAGCATGGCTCCTCCTGGGTGTGTTGTAGCCCTGGGCCACAGGAACAGCCCCAGCTCCCGTGTGTGCTGGAGCCAGCGTGGTGTTGGTACCTGGGATGGGTGATGGGTGCTGGAGCAGCACCTCCTGTACCTGACACTTGTCAGAAGTCTAGAAAAATAGATAAATGTTTACTAGTCCCACTTCAGCTCTGATTTTCCTGCTGGGTGTTGGTCACACTGGCCAGTGGCTTGCTTTTTCACATGTTTGTGCTGCAAGAGTGCTTAGCTCTGGTTTTGGAAGAAAGTCCAACAAGTTTGGAAAATTCTGAAAGGCACTTGGTTAGAGGTGCCCACACCTCTGAAGGCCACAGTCATGCTCAGCTGTGCATGAAGGGATCCTGCTGGGGGAAAGGGTCACTGCTGGCCCCGTTCCAATGGAAGTTACTGATCTAGTGTGGTGCACAGGTGTGTTTCTCTTAGAGCTGGGAGATGAGCTGTGGAAGCCCAATTCCAGACAGGGCATTGCAACTGAGCAGGGATGATGCATCTCTAGGCACTGATGTCATCAGCCAATGGAAGCAAAATGACATCCAACAACATCCTCAGCACAACCACCTCCAGCCACCTCTGCAGGGCTCTGACTCCATAAAACTGTTTCTCTTTGGAGCTGTTTGACTGCTCTCCCCAGGGGATTTGGAGGAGTGGGATACATTTTGGTGCTATGGGACCTGACCCAGCTCCTCCCTGTGCTGGGAGGGAGCTGGCACCAATTCCCAGGCCAAGAAACACTCAGGTCTTGCTCTGCACTGCATCTACAGGAGACATCCCAGAGGCTGCCGGGTGCATTCAGAACAAATCTGACACTTCTCCCCAGAGAACCAAACTTTGTCTGTCCTACTGCAATGCTTGCAATGCTCTGATCCCCTCCTTGCTGTCCTGAAAGCCCCGGCAGGCCCCGATGCTGAGCCCATTAGACGGAATTACTTAATCCGGCCCTGATGAGTGGCACCCACACCCAGGAGCGGGTCCCTTCCCTCTAATCCCTGCTGCCATCAGCCGCCTTAGCACGCGCGGGGCAAAACAAGCACCACGTGAGCAGATGGTCCCTTCTGCATCGCATCTCGCCGCCGCAGCCCTGAGGAAACCCGCCCCGGTACCTTTTTCCCGTGAGACGCGCCCATGGTGGGGTGTGCTGGCTGCGCTCCGCTCCCCGGGCTGCGGCCCCGGCCGGCTCTCGGCGGTCACGGCCCCGTTACTCCCGGGGGCCCCGGCGGCCGCGCTGCTCCCAGCCCCTCGGCGGCTGCTGTGGGGAGACGAGGGTGAAATCCAGCCCGTCTGCGGCGGGGTCGGGTGGGAAAGCTTGCTTTTCCTCCCTTCTTCCAGCACGTGGAGAACTCATTTTCTTCATGCACCTAACGGCTGGCTCGCACCCAGGCTCTGCCCGGGCACAAAGGCAGCTTTCATGCTGTGGATGCCCGGTTTCTAAGCCGGGATCCGTATTTTGAGAGGCTGTGGAAGATTACAGTAATTGCACTTGACAGGGCAAGATGTCACAGGATGCGGATTCGCCCAGCTGCGGCCCGGCACCCGCAGGTCCTTGTTTGTGGCATCTTTCCTAGATACTCCTTTGGTGCTTTGCCCAAATGAACCCCCCAAAATAAAGGAAGATTATCCCTCTGCTGCCCGTCTGCATCCTGGCTCTTGGCTCCTGTTGCAGCACTGGATTTTGCAAACTTTGCTCCTGCAGGCACCCCAGGCTGCCCGTTTGCTGCTGCAGTGTTGGTGCCTACTCTGACCCCAGGTGAGCACAGGTTACCTGAAGCTGCATCCTGAGAGTCCAGGCAGGTCAGGCTTGTGTTTGGTGAAGACTCTGGGGATGTGGAACAGTGCAAACCAGCCAGGTAGGTGCCTGTCCCTACACTAATACAGCTTTCAAAATGCCAAGGCACTGCAAAACCTCATTTGGAGATTGCTGTCCCTGCACCCACTGTCCTTTTCAGATCCTTTTAAAGAAATTAGCAAGTTCAATTTGACTTATGAATCCATATTTATTCCCTGCCTCTCACTGTCTGGATATTTAAAAAACTCTGATTTATTTATCAGGACACGATGACTTTGACAGGAATGGCTCTTCAAAACACTTGCTGCTACTGAAGGTCCCTGCACAGGAGCTGCACTTTTAGCTCTCCCTGTTCCTTGAAAATAGTGATGTACCTTAGTAACTGCTCTGTGATGGATTCAGAGCTTGTTTTAAGTGCCTGTAGTGTGCTGAAACATAAATTTCCTTTATTTTGGCTTTGAACCAGATTTCTAATGTGCATTGCAAAGGGGTAGGAAGAGTTTCCTGCAGCTGAATGGGACTGGTTGTTTTCGGGGTTGTAGTTGATGCTGAGCTCTGGTTTACTCTGTGGAGCCACCTTTACAACTCTTGGGCTGTTTTCAGTTTGGTTTATGAGCGAATCTAGATCCTTTGAGGGGCTTAAAATAGTTGGCATATTTATGCTGGCAGCTCGGCGGGGCTGTTGTGTCTGCTCGTTTCTCGCTGCTGCCACGGGCAGGGATGATTCAGCGCTTGGGATTAACTGCTGTTGTTGCAGCAGATTTAGGGATCGATTTATGGCAGAGGTTTCCCTCAGTGCCATCAGGTGTGTGCTAAGAGCGTGGGAGGATAAGCTGGGATAAAATACTACACCTCTTCAGGGATTCCTCTGTGATGGCTGGTTTGGGGTTTTATTTCACTTCTGCCTTTGGAAGTTCTTACAGGTGTTACACAGTTTATGTGGGGATTTCTCCTTGTTTAGGGAAAACCAATTGATTGGTGGTGTTGAGTTTTGGATCCAGGGTTTCATCCTTCAGGTGGCCAGCACAGCTGTGTCCTTTCCTGGCCTTATCCTTCCCGTGCTCCTCACTTCTGCTCCCCTGGGGTGACCTGGGGGCTCGGATAACCGTGTGACCTGCCTGTTAGGAGCTGTGCAGGGCTGTTGGAAGCAGAGAAGGCTGTGCAGGACTGTCTCTTATCCCATGCAGCTCCAAATGCTCCAGGAGAAACACTACATCCTCCTGTTCTGCAAAACCGCTGGTCTGCTTCAGTGAATGAGGAAAAAACAGATACAATCATCGGAAATTAAAGTCTGTACATGATGCAAATTCATCCCTGTCTCTGATGACAGATAAGCTGTACAACTCATCTGATCCCAGCAGTGCGGGGGCTCAGGGAGGGGCTGGGAACAGGCAGTGCTTGGCTGATGCATCTGGACAGGAGCAGGGGGCAGATGCTCCCCAGGACCTGCTCTGGGTGTTGGGCAGCAGCGTAGGGACTGCTCTAGAAGGACTGTGGGGCTTTCCTGCCCCGCCTATGGGCAGGGATCTTTCCTCTCCCGGTGGTGTCGCTGGCCCCAGGCTGGAGTGCAGATCCCGGTGTGTGGCTGACCCCGGCGGGTGCCAGCCCGGGTGCAGCTCCAGAGTGATGCTGGCTCCAGCTCTACCAGTAAAAGGCTCCCACCTATTGGTTGTGCTGCACAACTTCAGCTGCCCGAGAAACCTGCACATCCATCCATCCATCCATCCATCCATCCATCCATCCATCCATCCCGGAGGGCAAAGCAAGGCTGGCACATCCCTGGCATTGTCCTGCCCTTTGATGTGTCACAGAGGATTTGGGTTGGATTTGACTCAGTGTAAGAACCTGATAATAAGGGAATGGCTTCAAAAAGTGCTCCGTCATTATGTCTGCTTGCCATAATTGCTCTTGATCACCTGAGAACCACGGGTGTGATGGACTGAGTAGCCCCCCTTGAGGCCCATAAAAAGGAAGGCAAAACTGGTGCAAAACGTGGAGAGGAAAGCGAGGGGCAGAATCCCTGACCTTTGCCTTTTCCCACCTGCCACCACCATCACCTGCTGCGAGACACCCTGAGGCCTCTTGGAGCCGGTGCCGCCCGCCTGGGGAGAGCCCCCCGATGCTGCTGCACCCCTGGACCGGAGTCCCGAGGGAGTTGTGGAACCCCTGCCCTGCTGCTGCGTGCCGTGGTGGGAGCACCGCGAGTGCACCCAGGTTCGGCCGCAGCAGCCACCGGGCACCGCTCCCGCAGCTCGGAGGAGGGGCCGCCGCATCCCCGCCAGACTGCTCCAGAGATCGGAGAGGGCAGGCAAGACTCTTCGAAGGGCAGAAAAAAAGGCAAAAACTGCTCCGCTCCCCCACCCCGTCTCAGCAGCAACAAAGGCAGCACAGTGTGGTGGTGACCTATCCTATGCTTCCTAAAGTAACCTGAGCCTTTTCTAACTTTTCTCTACTTTTCACTTTCTTTCTCTTTGCCTCTCTTACTATTAAATAAAAATATATCAACTTTTGGCATCAACATTCAATCTTGTTTGGTTTTTATCTCGTTTTTGGGAATATTTCAAACCTTCAAAGTTCTTCCTGTTCTATACACAGAGACTTAGTTTTCTTTGCTCTTCTGGCTTTAAACTGGTTCGTAACACCCAGGAACGATACCTTTGGTCTGCAAATATTAACCTACATTGCTGCATGCTACCCCTGTGGACTTCTGGCCTTACTGTGGCTGCAGGAGACCGTGGGGCATTGGCAAGAGCTCCAAGGGGAAGCCACCAAAGTCTGAGCATCCCCAGGGCTGACTTTACCCTGTGCTATGTGGGGAGGGGGAGCTCCTGTGTGCAGGGCTGTGGGATGGGCGATAGTGATGCTCGACTGGTGGCAGAGGAACTGGCATGCTGTGCCTGTAGGGGAAAGTGTGGATTGTGCTTGAAAATGGAAGTGAGAAGGTAGTGTTTTATAATTAGAAATCTCATTTAAGAAACTTGCAAAACATTCCACAAAGTTTTTAGCTTAAAGATAGAAAAATAAAATACCCTGAATTGACCCATAGATGAGGATGGCTTGGCTGCAACCTGGCCACGTGTTTGCTTAGGCTCTGCAGGCACTTGTACAGCTCTTCTCCAAGCCCTGCACAGTTCCTGCTGTGAATCAGCCAGTTCCCGTGAGCAGGCAGCAGCTGCTGGACTCTGTGACCTGGCACTGGAGAGGCTGGAGTCCCCAAGATGGGGCTGGTGTCCCTGTGTGACTGGAGAAGCTGCCCTCCATGGCAGGCTGGAGCTTGATGCTAGTCCATCTTCCTGGGGGCACAGCCCTCCATCTCCAACAGCTCAGGCCAGCCCTCGTATTTATTTGTCTCTTTATCATTTTTAATGTGCTGCAGGAAAAGAGAGAGAGAGAAGACGAATGAGAAGGTTGGAAGAGTGCAAGTTTGCAACGTGGCAAAAGTTGCAGCTCAGTTTGGTGTGGGGGACAATGCCCCTGGTGCAGACAGGTGGGTGAGATGTAGCTCAGGAGGAAGAGGATGGAGCCTGCAGAGCTCGTGGTAGGGGAGGGCCTTGTACCTTTTCAAAGGGGCTCTTGTTCATCAGCCCTTTTGCTCCCAAGAAGACCCAGTTGTCCCGGAAGCGCAGATTGCCCACGTGGCTGCTGCCCAGCTCCGTGAAATACGCCCGTACTTTGTCATTCATCCTGAAAGAGGGGAGGAAGGTGTCAGTGTGGTGCCAGGTGGGTGTCCCCTCTTTTACTTCTCTCTTGGTGGCAGCAGCATGTCCAGCTCCCCCAGCTGTGTGTTTTTGAGGAGCCTGGTGTCACTCCCATGGGCAAACTCACTTTGTGGCAGCATCATCGTAGCTTGCTGCCAGCACAAGGGTGCCACGCTTGATCCCTTGGAGGAAGGTCTGCAGCTTGGTAATGTCTGGGAGACAAGAGCATTAGGGAGAGAAAAAGGGATTTAGCAGGTACTTCTGCATGGTAGCTGAGGGAGCCTCCTCTGGGCTGGTGGGAAATAACCTGACTGTGCTGGTGCTAGCCAGGATTTGGGGGAAGGGTGGGCTCCCAAATGATGCATTCCCCATCCTGTGTTCCCACCTGGGCTCTCCTGCAGTGCCCAGGACTGATGTCCTCCTTTTGGTACAACTGCAGGGGGGAAATTCCTCCTAAACTTTGCTTGCTAACTCTGAAATCTAGTTGTGTGAATTTACTTCCCAACTCAAGGAATGACCTGCCCGGCCGCAGAGCTGCTTTCCCTGCCATCATGCCTCTGGCTGTACTGAGGGAATTATTCCTCATCCCGCATCTGTGGGATCCTTGAATCCAATGCCCCATCTAGTGGCACATGAGCTGACTGCTGCTTTCTTCCCAGTGCCTCTCCCACAGAGCATCTCACTCGTGAACTTGGCTGGAAATCTCATTGTATTAGTTGAGTCTCCTTAAAACTCCAGAGTTACCAAAAATAGGTTGCAAACCCAAGGAGTATAAAGGGAGATTGAGGGGGCTGTGTCTCCCTGAGCTCCTTCATTTATCCTGCTGTGAAAGACAGGGGAACAAGCTGCTGCTCAGCCACCAGCAGCATTCAAAATCTGAGTTACAGGTTGCAAAGTACCAGGATTAGTGTAACTGCCTGAACTCAGAAAGTACCTTTCTCAAGTCTCAAGGGCCTTGGTTTATTCAGGTTAGTGAAATCATGTTTTCCAGGCTATTACATGCATGTAAAAGGAGTGAGAAGCCAATCTTGGATGTGGAAGCATTGTGAGGACTCCAGGCTTGATGGCCTCAGGGAAAGCTGTGCTTTTACCACCCAAGCTGGCGAGTCTGGTCAAAGTCCACTCGACTTTATCATTAAATACATGACAGAGCAGCAGCTGAAGTAGCCAGCAGCCAGCAATGCTGGTGTGAGCCCTGGCTGGGAAGCACCAAGGAGCAGAGTGTCTGTGCTTACCTCCAGAGTACATGTCAAAGGAGTCGGTTGTCAGGAGCTGCCCAGTTGTTCCTGAAAGGTTAAAATTGAAAACAGAGCTCAGTGAGTTTGCACTGGGGTGGCTCTAGGCTTTGTCTGGCCATGAGCCTGTGTTCCTTGCAAAATGCTTTGCTCTTCCCTCAGTGTGTTGCATCTGCTGCAATGGTGACTGAGGTGCTTGGAGGAGTTTGTGAAGCTGGTTGTGCATGACCCGGCTGGGTTTGTTCCCTTCTCACTGCAGTGCTAGCAACCATAATTGTGCTGTGCTCCCCATGCAGCATCAGATGGATGTGCTTTGGGCTCACTGCCTGGAAGAGGTCTCCAGTGGCCTGTGCT
Source organism: Eopsaltria australis (assembly GCA_034509425.1). Classification (NCBI taxonomy): domain Eukaryota; kingdom Metazoa; phylum Chordata; class Aves; order Passeriformes; family Petroicidae; genus Eopsaltria; species Eopsaltria australis. The sequence goes on from JAVTVJ010000180.1 coordinate 1,978,687, forward strand.
CTCCTGGGGAAGGAAGGACCCCTGGCAGTGGGGAGAAGGGGGTCAGGGCCTGCCCCACTCACCATTCACCAGTGCAATGTTCAGGCCTCTGCCAATGTTGTTTTTCACACTGCTCATGAGGCTGGAAAGGAAAGCAGAGAGCACCAGTGAGTGCAGGGATGCCCTGGAGATGCTGATGCCAGTGAAACTGTGGTGGGATGAAAATGGCAAAATACCCAGAAGTGGTAGCAAAGAAATCCACTTAACATTTTTTTAACCACAAATACACTGTGATGGCCATTGATGTGCTTGGCAGAGGCCAAACTTGCCCTCTTGAAGGCCAGGCCAGCCACAGCTGCCTTGTCCCTGCCATGTGCTGCTTACACCAAGTCGTCAAAGCAGATCGAGGGTCCCACCACGTTTGCAGCACCACTGATGATCTTGAAGGCAAAATAATTCCTGGGGCAGCTCTTCTGGTTCCCACACTTGTGCCGAGGCAGCTTCTCACCTGCAAGGGAAGAGTGGAGCTGAAAGTCATGGCTTTGTTCCCATGGGGAGACACTGGCAGTGTCCCTGAGGGGCTGAGAGGGGCTGGCACTGGGGTACAGTGGCCCACTAAGGGGGCAACACCTGGACCAACTTCTTGCATGAAGGAGGCTTGTCCTGGGGCTGGGACCAGCTTCTTGTTGGAGGTTTATGGTGCCAAGGCCAGGTGCTGCTCCAGGTGTGACACATGGTGTGTGCTGGGAGCATTCGGAGCTGGTGTCCAAGGCAAGCCCCTTGGGGCTTTTCTGCCCAGAGTTTCCCCATTCTTGGCCAAGGCAGGGATCCACCAAAGACCCCATTGCTGTGTGCAGTAGCAAAATCCCCCGTGTTTGGGAGAGTGGGATTTTTGTCTCAGGGAAGGGGCTCTTGAAGGCAGCTCTTGTGCTTCCACCATCCCCCTGAGCCCTGGAGTGGAGTTGTGTGATGGAGATGAAGTTGAGAGCAATACTCACTGCTGGGCTTGTTTGTGGCACCTGTGGGCATCAAGCAGGAGGATTAGACACCCTGGAGAGTTGCTGGCTCTTCCCCAAGCCAGGAGCAGCTGTTGAGGCACCAGCTCTCCAGAACTGCTTCCCATGGTTGCAGGCATCCCTGGATTCACCCACCCCAGTGCAGCTTCCCCTCCCTGCCCCAGTGGTCAGAGCTGGTGGCCAAAGCCTCAGCCAGAGACTGCAAATACGAGTGGTCAGGGCAACCTTATCCAGCTCTATCTCACAATGGAGCCTCTCACCCTCCCTCGGGATCCCTCTGGATCCTGTTGGTGCTCACCGAGCCAGCTCCGCAGGCTGATGGCTTTCCAGCTGTGGTGGAAGTACGTCTGCATGAGGAACCACGTGCCCAGCAGGGTGATGAGCAGCACCACACACCGGATCACACCTGCAGGTGTGGGAGAGGAGCTGGGTGAGGGCAGCAGCTGCAGCTCAGGGCAGGATCATCCCTCTGGATTCTTGGGATTTGCTCCGTGTGCCCCAAGGTTAGCAGGCACAGGGTGACACCAGTGCTTGCACGGTGTGGGAAGGCAGCCACCCATCCCTCACTCTCCAAATGGATTCTGATCTCTTAATTACCACCTCTAGGGTATGTGGTGATGCTCAGATAGGCATTACTGCTCTACTGGGAGGCACTATTCATATTTCTCTCTATGTTAAAGTAAATCTGATAATTACTCAGAAGGCTATGTAAATCCAAATATTTCTTATGTTCCCAGTGCTGGGAAGGCTGCTATCCCCCAATTAGTCACTAGCTACAGCCGAGCAGCTGCTGATACAACTGTGATTGGCATTTGGCTCTAAAGCAGCGCTCATCAGAGCAAAACGTTCCAGTCCTGCATGGAAAGAGAGTAGAAAAATGTACTTTTATTGCAGCTGAATGGCTCTTATGGAACCAGGAATGTCTCAATAGCCATCTCTTCCCAGTCACAGAAGGTTTCCCTGGGAAAAATGCAACAGGCTGAAATCTACACAAATCTTGTAAAAACCTGATGCTTATACAAAGGCCCTTTCCCATGGTCCTGGCAGGGGGAGGGCAGGGTTTCTGAGCTTGGAAGGAATCATGTAAATGAGAAGGAGGCATAAAGAGCCATAAAAAAAGAGACAGAGAAAAGTAAATTTGTGTCCCTCCTTACCTGTTACCCGCATGGTGGTGGGCAGAGAGAGCACAGCTGGGAGGGACTGACAGTCACAGGTCACCCTGAGGAAAGAAGGCAATGCCTTAAAGAGTGCTTGTAACCCACAAAGCCAGGCAGATTCCAGATGAGAAGATAATTGCTATGTTTAGTCATGTTTGCAATAGCAAGGGCGTCATCAAAGATGTACAAATTCTTATAATGCAGAGCTGCTTGGTCCCACCCTGATTAAGTCCTGGAGCAGGCTGCACTGACAGAGCTTGCTTCCCTCTGGAGCCTCAGAACCCTGCTCCCTGTGCTCCTGGTTCATGCCTGTTCTGGGTAATGGAGCAGCTTTTTCTGTTCTGCTGATAGCAGTGAGGTGAACCCTTTCAATCACAGCTGTGCTGCATTTCCTTCTGGGATGATACAAAGTAAAATTCAAATATTAGGGACCACAAAATGCTGTCTGAGGACAAGCTGTGATCTGGCCTTACCCAGTCAGGGGAATCTCTGGGAACAACCTTGTCTTCCTCAAAATCAAAGGAGAAGGGAAGAAGGGCAGCACCACTGTGCTGGGGAAAGAGCTTTGCGGACTTAACCCACAAATATTTCCACTTGGCTAAATCCTGGAGTGTCTTCACCCGGTGGACAGGGCGTGGTTGTAATCTGGAGCACGAACTATTTCCTAATCGGGAGAGTCCATCTGCTGCCCTCTGTCCCTCTGCCACCCTGACCCATGGGACAGGCACTGCCACCCCACACACTGGGCTCCCCCAGGGGCTGGGACAACTCCTACCTTTGAAATTCGGGGCTGCAGTCTCTTGAACCTCTGTCCTGGGAGCCACGCCGGAGCCCTACGGCGAATTGTCCCTCGTGGGATGGGTGCTCAGAGTTAATGAGCCTGATGTTAACTAAAGCAGCCCTTTAGTAACGTTTGACAGAAAATTAGTGAAAGCTGTGCTGAGAGTTGCTTTTCCTGCTTGAAGGGTAAATAAGGAGCAGCGGGCTGTAGCAGGGCTGGGCTGAATGCTGATTTCAGGCTGCTGCGTCATGAGGAAGGAGAGAAGAGCTTTCCCTCCTGCCCAGCCCTGCTCCGGGTCCCCTCCCAGGGCTCGCTGTGTTATTGACCGTGGCCGTGGAGCAGCCTTGGGCCCTGGGCCGGATGGAGCTGTGACCCCCTTAGTGCCCTGAGGAGACGCTCCCGTGGCTTCCCCTACACCAGGGGTGGGTTGCAGCATCACTGTCCCGGGTTTTTAGGCAGCCCCGCAGTGAATTTTCAGCTGATGTTTCTGGAGCCCGGCACTCTCCCCATGAGCCCCTTCTGCTGTGCCTACAGCTGCTGTGGCACCGCAGCAAGGACCGCCTGCCAAAGCTGCTCCAGCACGGAGTTGCCAGCGTCCCACGGGAGACTGGCCCACCTGTACTTTAGAGGGAGCCTTGGGAGGTATTTGTGTCCCCCCGTGTACCCAGACAATGTGTTTTTGATAGTGTATCAGCTGAGCACGCTTTGCTTCCCAGCAGCATCTCCTCTCTCCGCAGCTATTCCTGGCTGTGAGCAGCAATCTGTCCCTGTGGGAGGTTGTAGGGGCTCTGTGAGATGCCCAAAGCCCTTGCCCACACCCCAGCCCTCAGCACAGTTACTCTGGAATGGATTTTAAAGCCTCTGTTAGAGTTGGCATGAACACACCCATTTCAGCGAGCTGGTTTAAGAGACACAGACCTGAAAAAGGACACTTTAAAGGCTTTGGAGGACAAACGTTGCCTGTGGCTGGATCTGGAGGGGCAGTACCAGGCTCTTCCCTTTTGCTCCTTTCAGCATGAAGTTTATAAGCACAGGGACCCTCTTCCCATTTCTGGCTCCCCATCCCAGTGCCTGATCTACGGTGGGATCAGAAAATGGGGCCAGTTCTCACAATCCCCCTTGGTAAATTGTGAAGACTTCAAAATTAGTATTGGTTTGCTTCGGGAACTTGCTGTCTTCCCCACAATGCCATGAGCAGAGCCTGGATCTGGTGAGGATTCAGACCTGGGGTGTGACTGGAATACAGTGAGTGGAGCAAAACTCCACTGGGTTTGCAAAACCTTCCCTGTTTGGTCCCCAGTGCCCCAGTGAATATTGGCCTCACTGGGGCCCATTGCACAGTCCTCCCCTCCACCAAAGTTGTGTTTTTTCTTTGCACATATTGATTTCATCGCAGAGAAAGAGAAATGGAAAAATAAACCAATAAATGCCAGTGCTTTAGGGAAGTAATATATTTCTTTGGGCTATTTATCTTCACCTTAATACCAGACAAAATGTATTGGATGAAGTCCCTGGGTGGTAAAATTCCTGGAACCTGATTGCATTCCAAGAGGGTGGCCCTGTCCTGGAATTTCTATTATATTATTTTTTAATTGTTTGCACTGATAATTTTTTTTCTTCCTAGGGTTGTGCCAGAATAAAGGCACCTGTGCTCTGGCTGCCAGAGAGCTGGCAGGAGAGGGAGAAAAGAAGGAAATGTGGTAGGTGTTAAACAGAGTTGTTTGTCTAATAAACCTGAAACTTGCTTGCTTAAAAAACATTCCAGGAACAAGAAAGTTCTTGGACAAATATTGCTAAAGAGGCTCATGGTGCTGTAAAGCAAAAGCTCCACCCAAGCCTGCTCTGGCCCGAAGCGCCGCTTGGAGGAGCTGAGTCACTGCTGCTGGGAGGAACAGACAGATCCCTGCCCTCCCAGGGAGGTTTTCCAGGATGCACCAGGAGAATGTTCCTGTTCTCCCTCAGTGCTGCAGGAAAACTTTACTTCTCTTCCCCACAAACTTCTGCCTTACCCCTCCCTTTTTTTTTCCTGCTTTTGAGCTCCACATGTCCCTCTCTCCCCAACAGGTCCCTGACTGTGAACAAAATAATTTTGGTACAGAGCGGGGATGTGACTCCAAAAAGGGTGACTGCCAGATGCCGGCAGCCACTGAGTCACCCGTCCAAAAGCCAGGGTTTTCCTGCACAGCTGGCTGCAGGGGTGCAGAGGAGGGACTGGCAGGGTGGGTGCACCCTGTGTTTAGGGTTTATCACCCAGGAGAATGGAGGATGCTGCAGTGCCATTTTCAGTCTCGCTGAGCTTTGCTGAGCTGCTCAATAGGACAGTGCTGTTTGCTAGAGAGTTTATAAATTTCTTTGCTTATAAAAATGCTTGGCCAGCTGCTGCATCCACCAAATGGCTGGAGAGGGCATTTTATGGCAAAACTGGCCCCGGCACAAGCCCACAGCTATCTGGGGTGTTGACCGGTGTTTGCTGCTTTCTACCAGAAAGTGCTTGGCACCTCGTGTCCTCCTACCCTTCTTCTAGTCTGGTTTCTCAAAACTCTGGATGATGCCATCAGTTTTCTAAAGGAAGTAATTCTGTCCCTACTGGCACTGTGTGGGCAGCAAGACCTGGTCCCTACACCATCTCTTTCAGCAGAGCAAGAGAAAACAGACGATATCCTGAGCAGCAGCTTGACCTTGGATAAGCCCCACACTTTGCACAGTGAACACCCTGCAAATTCATCCACAGCCATGGTGCTCTGCCCCCCACATCACAGAGCTGATTCCAGCACATCCCAGCTCCCCGTGGGCACAGGGAGTTCATTAGTTCTGCCCCCGACACCAGCACAGCTGCACAGAAAGGATGCCAACACCTGGGGCTTCCCCTTCACCTCCAGCCTACGAGGAGGAACAACTAAAACCTTCCCCATGCCACCCCCTAACCAGCCATTAAGTCAGAAGAAAAGTGCTGCAGGAGCACATTATTTGAGTCATGCTCTAGAAAACGCATTTCCCCGTTCGGGGATGGCCAAGCCCACGTACCACTCAGTGTCCCGGCCGTGCCGTCCCTCTCCGCGGGCCGTGCGGGCGCTGGAGCATCCCGGGCAGCTGGGGCTCCATGTGCTCGGCAGCGTGGCAGGGACAGCTGCCCAGCCTACCCAGCCCTCCGTGACTCACGGCACCTCCCCAAGCCTTATCTCCCTGCCTGGTGAGGGGCTGGGCACAGCCCACAGGGCACCGTGGCCGCAGCGCTTGGAGCAGCTCTCCCGAGGGAGGGAGAAAACACTCATTGCTGCGGCCACGAGCGCTGCTTTTGGAGGTTTTCCTTTTCTGAAGTGCCAAAAAGGCAAGGGTCAAAGTGAAGAAAACCTCTCCCAGGGTGGGCACCAGGCTGACTTTCTGCTCTTTCACCAAACCAGCACATTGGGCTGACACGGGGTTCTGCAATAGGAACAGGTGGGCATAAAGCCAGGAGTGGTGTTCCCCAAAGTAGGGTAAAACCAGAATAACCTGATCTGTCAGGATTTCCCCCAGCTATGCTGCATGTGTGTGGGCTGGTCCTGAGTCCTGTTTCCCTGCCTCTCATTTACAGGAAGCTGGAGGTTCCTTTTCCAAATAAGCATTTATTTATCCAGCAACAGTCTTGAACTCTACAGGAGTCCTGAGTTAACTTGAGATATAGATTTAGACTGTTTTCTTTTTAATAATTCATCATTGTTATTATTATGGTTCTGAAGTAAGAAATCACTCCTGAAGCTAGCACTAGGGGCTCTCTATTTTTTCCAAAGTTGAACCTCATTTACCTGGCAGCCAAGAACAAAAGTGTTCCCATTCCTTCTTTCCTTTTTTCTTTTCCATTCTTATCACTTAGAAGAACCAAATGGTTTCTCTTGGAGCTTTTAAAGCAATTTTCATCCAAGCACCAGTGGAGGAGACGTGAGGCTGGCAGCGACAGTGCTGCCTTTGGGACTGCAGCTTGCACGGGGCTGGAGCAGAGCCCCTGTGGGACCAATGCTGCTTCCTGATAATTGGTTTAATACCTGAGGGTGATCTCTGTATAAAGCTGTGCACTGAGCTTTTCTTGCTTCCCCCCAGCTCTGGTCCTCAGTGCTGGGCAAGAGGTGCAGGGGGTGCTGAGCACTGGGGAAATCACAACCTCTAAACCAAATGCTTCCAGGCAGGCAGGGAGCAGAAAAGCAAACACATGCCTGGGCTCTGCACTGGGATAATTATTGCCCTCGGAAGGAAATTTTAGCTGCGGTGAGAGTCTGAGCTTAAACAGCACAGTCTAAATCAAAAACCTTCTCCCTCTCTGGGGAAATATCCTTCCTATTAGTTTGTTTAGCTGCTGGCAATAACCGGCTCGGCACAATAACGAAGTGCCCCAAGCCCTGGAGTGCCACAGCTCTCGTCCCTGCTGTGTCCCCCTGCTTCCTTCCCCTGCAGGAGCAGGCCCACGGCATGGGGATTGCAACACCCTGGGGGAGGCCTGTTCCATGATGAGTTTTGCCTCCTGCTTCAAGGGACCTGAGGCCAAGCCCTCTATGGAGATGGAGGCAATTTCTGCTGCTTGCAGAGGAAATGAGCAAAAACCATCAGCAGGGCCAGGAGCCTCCAACAACGAAATCTTGTGTGAAATGCTTCTGTTGTCGGGAACTGAACATTTCATCCAAGATGTATCTCTGAGAGCAGAGGAAAGGATAGGGAGCTGTGGACTTTCCTTATGGCACACACTGGTGTAGGGAGCCCTTGTTTCCCATCTCTGCACCCTGTGGTAGCCCAGGTTTTGCCCATCCACTGTGGCACACTGCAGCAATGGGCTTTTAAATCCCACCAAACATTAGGGAATGTGTCAAGTGCTGGGAGTGGGGCATCAGTTTAGTCTTGACTCAGCAAATAAGTAACTGGTGCAGTGCAATGAAATGGCATCAAGTCTCATTTGCAGGCTCCCCAGGGGGTTCTGCATGATATAGAAAAAGAGAAATTAAGAAAAAAAAATAGAAGTAGTATCAAAAATCTGCCAGACTAGGGAATAATCAGTGGTGCAAACTCACTGTACTGTGATCAGCACTGTGGTAGATCAGCAGGAGTGAGCTGGTGAGTGAGGAGCTGCTCTCCTCCTCCTCCCTCCATGTGTCAACACTGGGTGTGTCGACCTTCAGCGAGTGGTGGGGAGCATTGGGACACTGGTGCCAAGAAAGTGGCTGCGGGACTGTCCCTCCCAGGATATGAAAGTTCAGCACTGGGAGGAGGGTTCCCCCAAAGATCCCTTGTTGGGCTCTGCAATGCCCAGGGCATGCTGCTTTCAGGAATGTGCTCACTGGGATAAACTCATGATAAATTCTCTTAGGAAAGGTATGGCCACTGATAAGCACTGTGGGTATATGGTTTCAGATTGCTCCTGCTGAATTACTGCAGATGTTAAGTGTAGCTCCTCTGAAAGGAAACGATCAGTAACTTCTGTGTTTGTCTTGTGTTAAACACCACCTGCACTTCCCGCATGACACATGTGAGGGCTGTCCCTGCAGCCCACATCTCCCACCTGTGCTGCTACGGGAGATTATTCACCCTCCACTAAACAATCCTGCTCCTGTACTCACCTCTCCTCCCCCACTTTTGCAGAGGTCAGTAATCAGCCCTGTTCCATTGGCCAAGGAGTGAATCATGCCAGCGAACCGATGACACGCCCCAAAAGTTTCACGGGTGACCGAGCATCCGGGTGAGACGCCGGCACAGTTACCTTGTGCTGCATGGGAAGAATTGTGTGAGGACAGAGTTTTATAGGAGGGCTGGTACAACAACAGCGGACAGAAAGGTGAGGCAGCAGTTCCACCAGAGAAGGCAGGTGCTGTTCAGCCGGGAGCTCTGTGTGCCGGCTATTGGGGGTGCTGTTGTGTAGCGCATCCTGCGCCCGCCGAGCTCCGCGCACCGCGGCTCTGCTGCTGGGAGGGGAGAAAAATAAACAGGGGAAGTCAGAGCCGCTTTTACAATTAAACGAGAAATTAGCTCGTGTGGTGCTAAGCCCCTGGTCTGCAGGCCCAGCACAACCAATCTGCTTTTATTGTTTTACAGGACTCTCTGCAACCGAACGATGACAAATACCAGGAATTAGCGCAGTGTAATTATTCCATATTAGCTGAATTCACAGTATAGACACAGATCATAAACAGCCATTGATTATTCCTAATTTCACATTTTTACCACTCTGAATTGCAGCAATTATGCCTGTCCGAGGGAATTAGCTTCTCTTTCAACCCTGCAGGTTTCCAGTCACTGCCCTTCCTTTCAGAGACTTTTTTTACTGCTGAAAAAAGGACATTCAACACAAATCCCTCCCTGCTTCTAAAATAAAATGCCCTCCCCTTCCCCCCTCTCCTCCTAATCCCTCTTTGCAGCCCAAAAGTTGCTCCTTTTGTTGTCAGCTGCCTCAAGATGCAGATGGGTGCTTGTTGTGTTCTGTAACAGCTGGGACACAGCTCATTTCACCCTGGGTTGTTGCAGGGACATCAGCAGCCCTGGCTCTTGGTGCAGGTTTTGCAAAAACGCCTGTGGGAAAGGGCCTGGGAAGCACCAAGGCTCAACATCCATCTCCTCTTGCCAGTTGGTTCATGCAAGCAGCGCTCCTGTTTAAGCATTGTCTCTTTTTTCAAATGGGCCAGGACATGATTTCCAAAAGCTAATTTGCACCTCTGGTGAAATTGTGTTGGGGGCCTCTTTCTCCAGCTGGGAATGCCTGCACCCTTCCCAGACAAGATCTGTGAGGCAGACCTCAGCCCCTCCTTGCTACAGACTGCAGACAGTATTAAAAAAATGAATGTAGATATAAACTATTAATATTTGCATGGGAAATTTCTAACCCTATTAGTATCATATAGTTAAATTAGTTTCTTGCGCACAGGCAGTGATTTCATTACAAAGGGTAGCAGAGCGGAATGCCAGCTCTGCTGTGCTGGCTTGGTCAATTAATGATGGAGGGGAAAGAATCTGTTGTTTGTCGATGGCCTTTGGGACTTTTCCTTTTGCTTTGTCCCAGTATACACTAAGGGATGGAGGGTGACTGCCACCGGGCACGTGCTGCACTCACAGATGTGCTGGGGTGTTAACTTGGAACTGAGGGGCTCAGCCCAGAGGGAAGGAGACTCAGGGAGATCCTTACTGCTCTCTACAGCTCCCTGACAGGACATTGTAGCCAGGTGGGGGTTGGTGTCTTCTCTCAAATAACAAGGGACAGGACAAGAGGAGGTGAACTCAAGCTGCATCAGGGGAGTTTCTAGATTGGATATGAGGAACAATTTCTTCACCAGAAGGGTTGTCAAACATTGGAACAGGCTGCCCAGGGAGGTGGATGAGTCACTGGAGGGATTTAAAAGATGTGTAGATGTGGCTCTTGGGTCATGGTTTAGTGGTGCACTGGGCTGTGCTGGCGGAACAGTTGGACTTGATGATCTTAGAGGTTTTTTTCCAACCTAAACAACCCTATGATTATAAAGTTCTATAAAGGGATGAAGGTCCGAAAAGCCTCTGGTCCAAAGCACTTCCCACTGCTGGCATCGGACAGGGAGTTATTTATTCCAGGCAGCGGCTGTGGCCATCGAGCAGCAGCAGCAGTTTTTTATTGCATCCATTCTAGGACACTGAAGAAAGATTATGCATGCTTGCACCATGCCAGCTTTTTATTAGATTGCAGGCAGGGGTTAAACTGATCCTTGTCAGCACAAATATAATGCCCAGGGTGATGGGAGCAGCATAAATTGAGGACAAGAGGTGGCCGCTTTTACCGCGGCTCTCAAGAATGCTCTGCTGTTTTACTGCATCGTTTGCTCTTTAATTGGGACATTTCCCTCTGGCCAAGGGATGTCTCTCCTTTTTTGCCAATGAGGTGCAATAAATAAATGGGCTGAGACACAGACTCTGAGGGGAGGTGAAGTACAGAGGGCAGACAAGTAACTGTACCAGAGCCCTTTGAATGTCCCCAGCTTGTGACAGTGGCACCTACTCTGGGACATCCTTCCCAAGCTGGGGACACAGGCAGGGGCTGGCCTGTGGTGCCAGGGGTTCTGCAGTACTGCAAACCACACAGGTACTCCATCTATTTGTCACCTCCATTTTTTTCAGAGTACTCACATCATGAGGTGACAGACCTTCGAGCTGGGTCAGTGAGGTGTTTGTTTGTGGCCAGTTCTGGTATGTCTGTGTCATTGAAAAGCAAATTTTAGAAGGAGCACATGACAGTCCTGCACACGGGGCTGGCCAGACCTGCTGATCGGTTAGAGCAGAGCAGGATATGGGGGCCTGGAACACGGCCACCCCAGTTTGGGGCTGCAGGGCAAATGGGGGGTAAATTAGGTCCTCATTCAGCTGTCCTGTTGTAATTTACCTGAAGTAGTAAATTAATTAGATGTCTTCCACCCCTGCTCCCCACCCTCCCTGTGCTGGCAGCAGAGGAAATCCTGCTTTTGTGCTGTAATGGACCTCACAGATCCAGTAAAACATTACAGTGCAGACAAAATGTCTCTTTAAAAGTGCAATAGAAATTCAAACTCTCCACTGAGAACAAAGCCAGTGGGGCTTTTTGCATCTCCTGTTTTTATTGTATTTTGTAACATTTGTAAAGTAGATCACTTTTATCGAGGGAGTCTATCTCCTCTCCCAAGCTGTAATTCCTAGACTTCTTAGAGAAGATTTCTGCTCACAAAGGAAATAAAATATAGAAATATGATGCTCTCTGACATTTGAACACACTACTGAGAATCTGAATTAAAAGGAACAAACTCAGAAAGTATCATTCATATAGCAATCAACTTTAAAAAGTCACCATCTGCTAAGAGTTACCACCCGGTGTAGCTGTGTCTTTATTGCCAGACAGAGAATAGGAAATAACTCAGGGAACTCTCCTGCACCTGCTGGGTTTTTCCTGGCGCCGTGCACGCTTCGAGCCGCGGTGGCTGGGGAACCACAGGGTGCCTATTGCAACTCTCCTTCTACTCCAGCTCACTACAGAATATAAATCTGAATACAGGTGCCATTAGCAGGGATGATTTGGGGTTGTTCAAGTTATTGCTTAGTATCAGCTTTTCAAAAAGTCTAAAGGGCAAGAGAAATGACCACAGCTGGAACAAGGGACCTGGGTGAGGTTTATATTTAGAAATCTGACTTTTTCCTTGCTGTCCCACACCCCAATGCCATTTCCTGGTTTCTCATAGCCCTTTCTACTTTTGTCGTCCTATTTCATCGTAATGGATGATAACATTACCAAATTCCTTGCCCTGTGCAATCTGTCTAGTGCTCACCTTGCAGTATTTTGCCTCATTTTGGTCTCCCACTCCTCATCATCTCCTAGAAAGGTTGTGAACTTCTTGATATAAAACTTTCCCATCAAATTTTATGTCTTCCACCAAGACCACTCTGTGTTCAGGTGATTCTTAGCACAATTTAATCCTCTGTGCTGCCACTGCTCAGTGTCACTCACTCTGTCTTGGTAATTGTGATGGTTTCCCTCTGACCTCTCCATGCACAAGACTCAGCTATGGCAACACAATTGCACGCACACCTTCAAGTATTTGGGGATTTTTGGAAGGAACATTCATGAGGTGTATCAGTGAAAAAGTGTGGAAAGGCTTGTGCAAGTTATTTCTGCATTGTCTGCCTTGAGTTTTATACAACAGCACCAAGTGCTGGGAAGCTGCCATGGTTTTTCCCCACCATGTTTCCCATTACCGTGCAATATTTATCACAGACTGCTTGGTTCAGATGCAAGGAAACAAGGCACAAGAAATAAGAAAAAAAAGTGTCCTAGCAAGTTTCTCTTGTGTCTGTGCCATCACTGAACCCCATCACTGCCAGGGCTGCTGAGGGGCATCATCACAATTATTTGAGCTGATGCAACAACACCTATCATGGCAGGCAATTGCTTTCCTCTCCCCTTTTAGGACTTTTAAGCCTCTTACCCCATCCCTCAGGAGGCCACTGTGTCCTGTCTCCTTTCCAAGGTCTTGTCTTGTTGCAGAGGCTGAGTAAGGGATTATAGAAAGTCATGTTACTTTGTGCCTGGTGGGGAAAGGTGCTTTTGTCCTCACCCTCAGTATCCATTCCTGTGTGTGTTTGTAACTTTGTGCTGGCTTTGGGAATTATAGTGCCTGCAGTCCTTGTTGACTTGCTTTAAGGGTTTTAATTGCATTTAATCACAAAGGTCTAATTAAAGTTTAGAGGCTTTATTTGAGGGCAGTTAATAGATAAATTAGTTAAATTAATTGTGGTTTGTTGTATACAGAGATACCCTTGGTTTGGCAGAAGGGCAGCCAACACATGCTGTGGTGACAAATATTTCCAGCCTGGCCTGTGGGTCTGGAGTGCCCAAAATCCTGGGGCTTGATGGTGTTACAGGATGTGGGGCTGTGAGTGTCTTCTGCTGGCTTTCTATCTTCATCTTAATCATCACTCATACAATCTAATTTATTGCAAAATTAAATAACTCTTCAAAAGCTGGATAGGAATCTGCTGTGAAGCACGTAAACAACCTGCACAGGGTTGCCTAAATGGTCTGTTCAAGGTTAAGTTTTACATTTTAAGCTTCTTTTAGGTAGAGGATAAACCTCAAGAAGATTCAGAAAGCAGGGTGATACTGCCTTGAAGGACACCAAATAACATCTCTATTTTTCCCTGTAAATCAGCTGCCTTAGGAACCCACACTCCCATGTCATTGGTGACCTGCTTTGGATTTATCACCAGGAAAAATCAACATGCGCTGAATTGTCTATAATCCTTCCTCAGATGGAGGGGGTTGAATGAGCTGGGATTTTGTTGCTTTGTTGAGATGAAATGTAATTACCTTATGGGCTTTGCATGGTGCGTTAAATTCTGCCAGTATTAAAGCGTGATACAAGCTATAGAACTGTGCCGCTTGCTGAAGATTTATGGAATAAAAGGTATAATTTCACACTTCACTGCATTTTATTTTGAAGTTGGATGTTGACGTGCTTTTCAGTTGTTTAGATGTGTTTATTTAGCCTTTACCCTTGGCTGAGGGATTTGATGAGTGAGAGGCTGGAGTTGCCTTCCTCACTTTCCAAAGGAGATGCCTGAGAGAAACTGAAACCCCGTGCTGGAGCCTGGACCCAGAGTCCCTTATGGTGACAATGCATCAGCACCTCAAGCATTATGGTTTTAGAGGGTGAAAGTCTTTCTTCTATCTGCTGTATTTCAACAGTTTATGTTTTCCTTTTCTATACCGAAGAGGATATTCAGCCACGATGCAGTTCACAGCCAGTTGGGCCCCAGAGCGAATGGCTGATGCTGCCAAAGGAAATGGTAAAATTTGCAAAAGTGCAAATTCCTCCAGAGCTTTTCAAGCCAGGCTGGCCAAACATGAGAAGCATTTGTGTAACACATCACAGAGATTCCCTCATGACTGAGGCAGTGCATGATGCTGTTCTCACATCAATACATGGCACTTCTAGAGCATCCAAAAACTCACCACTGGTGAGAGTCCTTACAGCTGGACTCCTGTGTTTGACTCAAGAGAACTGATAGCAGAACTAATGACTCCCTTTAATGAACACATACACACACATAACTGTACAGCTGAGCCAAACAGGGTGAAAACTCCTTGTGCTTTTGTCTGTCCTTCCTTGAAAACTGCATGGCTTTAATATCCATCAGCCTCTGTCTTCGTCAGCATGGTGACCAGTTCATTTTTAGGAATGATTCCACATGCCATCTGGTACCACTGGCTAATTGCCTGAAAAACTCTGTAAAGAAATTTTTTCATGCACCTCCCTGAATCCATCTATTTTTTTCCCCTTTTGTTCTCACGCCCAACAGTCACTGAGGATCCACCCAGGAGCTGCACAGAGGAGTGATGCAGTTTGTGAAGAGTCAGGGTGAAGGCAAGAGTCAAGGCCTTTGGGATGCCCAGGGTCCCTCACCACAGCTCTGCCATCCTTGGAAGGGGAAATTGTTAATCCAGGCTAAAGACACTCATATTTCTCCAGCCCATGAATCCCAAACCCCTCACACTGCCTGTACTGCAGTGAGCTGCTGTTCTGAACACCTCAGCAACTCCTTCCCAAATAACCTAATTTGAAGAGTCTCCAGCTGGTTGTCAGTAGCTGCTGCCCTGGCACACCAGAGATGTGTTCTGGGGAGAGGTGCTGCTTGCCCCGATGCTGCCGGACACACAACACGTGGAGCACCAGCTCCAGACCAAACCCGGGGCTCTTCAGTGCCTTTGTCCTTCGAGTGACTCTCCCAGATCCTGTGCTAAGCCTCTTGTCCAGGAGGAATACCTATTTCAGGAAAGACTTTCACTTTGGACAGGACTGACTAAAAATAGTCCAGATCCAAGCAGTTGTTGGTGAGCTTCCAGCGTGCCTCAGCTGAAAAGCTCCAACACGAGGGAACTGTTCCTGGAAGAGCCGTCTCGTAACGCGGCACTGGAGGAGAGTTACAGGAAAGGGCCACCCTGTCCCTGGCTCTGTGTCCACAGCAGCTTTAGGTGACAGTATGCATCTCCCTGGCCCTGCAAAAGCCTTTGCAGGGCATCTGGGTCTTTCTGCTGCCACCTGTCAGCTGCCACCCAGCCACCAACACCTCTGTGGTGCTGCATGTGCGGCCAAGCAGCTCCCAAAGCTCCCCCACCTGCACTCACACCCCCCCAGCTGTAGAGACACACACCTAGAGAGACTCTACTGGTAGTAAATACTGAATCTACTTCAGAAGAGAAGCCCCTGAGTAAATTCAGCACTGAATTGAAGCTGCTTTAGAGTCAGGCAGGGGAAGGGCTCCTATGGAATAGGTACCACAGCCATAGTGAGCTCTGTGCCTCTGCACTCCCTCATTAGGGTGTTTGGTGTCTTGTTACAGGTAATAAATGACTATTATTAATATAAATTTCATTTTTTCCCTAATAATTCCCTGAACTCATCAGCCTTTTCAGGTAATAAAACACCTCCCTTGTGCCCAGTTTCACCTGCTTTAATATTATTTCCTGGGAGTTGTTATCTCCTAGAAAACATTGCAGTGCACTGGAAAACTGTGGGATAGAGCTCTGTGGGGTATGTACAATACACAGCTCACAGCCCCCTTCAGCCAACCCACGCACAATGTGCTGATGCTGTGCTTCACAGCAGCATCTTGGTTTTAACTATTTAATAAAGGCTTACAACTGCTTTCTTAGAGAGCCTGAATTTATAATTATTTTCTTCATGAAGTAATTTTGGTTTCACAGGTAAACACCAATCTCAGCAATTTCCACTTTTAATACACAATGTGATTTAGGACTAAACATCCTCTGCCTGCTAAATAGGTATTTATTACAACCATGCCAGTCTGACACCCTTCCTCACCACCCAAGATCCTCCCCCCCACCCCCATAAAATAATTATGGTTGTGGGGGGAAAAAATATGTTACAACACATGCCTGAGGGGGGCATGTTTAACAAGGTTTAATTACAACATTAGCAGTGTGGGTGAGGCATACAAGTAAACAAGTCATAAATCAGCTCATAAAAGGAGCAAAATAACCCCCTTCCACCTACACTGACTGCAGATTGCACTGAACGAATGAGTGTCCTGGGTGTTGCTATTTGGGATACACAGGAGGGTTGCAGATTTGGGTGCCATCGAGGTGGTTACAGCCACAAACATCCCCAGGTGCTGGGTGTCAC
Source organism: Eopsaltria australis (assembly GCA_034509425.1). Lineage (NCBI taxonomy): Eukaryota > Metazoa > Chordata > Aves > Passeriformes > Petroicidae > Eopsaltria > Eopsaltria australis. Next base: position 1,995,266 of record JAVTVJ010000180.1, read on the forward strand.
CTCCTGTTCCCCCAGGACTGACCCTTGTGGGGAAGGGGTGCTCCTGCTCCCTCATCCCACACAAGTTGGAGCGTTTCCCATGAGCTTTCCCCACCAGGATCAAGGGGCTTCTCTCTGCTTGGCCATGGCTATTCCACTCATCAGCCTACTGCAATCGGTGTCATCTCTCCAGCTTGGTTTCCCTGTGCAAGCAGTGATGATCTGCAGCACCTGGATTTGGTTCTCAAGAGGAATTTGGGAATTTCCATGGTGATGTGGTAGCAGGTGTCACCCTGCCCATGTGAGGGGATTGGCATCAGATGCTCATCCAGAACCACTGTGGTCAATAATCCGTGAGTTAAGAAGGATTTACATGACAGTGTGAGAGAGCTCTTAAGAGCTGTTAGAGTGTGCTCAGTGATCCAGCTACAAAAATGTGCCAAGGTGCTTGATAAAAGACTTTAACTGCTTTAAAATATAGTTACAGGCTATTGCATAAAGGAGAAACAGTGTCTTAACTATTCACAGGCATTGAGTCTGCTTTACTTTATCATGTGTTACAGTGATTTATGCAAGATATAAAAAACAATTGTCAAAAATGTGGAAGAAAAATTCAAAGCCAAAAGCACAGCCATTTGTTCTGATAACATCTGGTAATGTGCTAATGCAGGGGAAGAGAAACATCAGTGCTGCAAATGCAAAGGGACCATTCAGCAAACTAGATAAACTAGACCATTCCCCTCTTCATTGGGAAAAGAATTCCACAGAATAATAATTATCCATTAGCTTTAAAATAACCTACAAGTTAATAGGTATTTTCCTAGCATATCACACGTTTTTCCAGGGAAAACAAGTCTATCACTAAGTGAATTTGCATTTCTTATGCTGTTTATATTCATGATTGGGTCAAAATAAAACCTTGCCGAAGACAGAAAAGAAGGTGCCTTAGAAGAATAAAGGGTTATAATTCAGTCAAGGTTTCATTATGGCACTGCATACCCACTGCAGTGAAGAGAGAGCCTTGAGACTGAATTAGTGCCTGAACATTTTGTGCAAAATCCTTCATTGTTACAGGGCCTTGCCAGTTCATATTTATGTGGTTTATAAGGTGTCACGTAGTTGTACATTTTAATCTCCTGGCACTGAGTTTATTGCTGAGAGGGCTGCAGAGCTGGAGGTGTCAGAGGACCAGGAAGGAAAAGCAAATTCATGAATTAGCACCCTTATCCTTATTTCACTGGGTTCTTTATGCAGGGCCTACAAATGTCTGTCACCAAGGTTTTCTGGGCTCTGGGGTGCACATGGGTGGGGTCTGAGCCAGCAGAGCCCAAGGAGGACAAATGCAGGTCCCAGGGAGTGGGGCTGGGTGCAGTTCCCTGGCACAAGCTATAGCAGCAGCTCTGTGGTTCAGCACCAGGACTCTGCCTGGCACTCAGTGCTACAACTTCAGCTGTAAATTTGACTGCAGATCTCTCATTCCCATTTAAACAATGCATCATTAACCTGTAACAGCGCAAAGTGTTCCCATGATTTCCTTCAATGTGATGAGTGCACAGAGTGATATCAAACCCCCTGTTTCACTTGGAGGAAGGTATAAATACCTTAAATACGTTCTATTTGTGTGTGTGCAGCTCTCAGGTGGCTCTGAAGGGGAAGTGGCAGAAGGAGATGGGATGATGGATCCATGTGAGCTGACACTTCTCTCGGGCTCCCAGCACTGCTGTGTGTTGGTTTGCTCATGAGCTGGAAGTTAAAAGAAGATATCAGTAAAAGATGAGTCCTTGGAGCACCTTACAGACTGATCAGACACTTTCTTCTATTGGCACATGAGGATTTATGGATCATATAAATGAGGTGTAATGCTCAGCCAGTGATCAGGGCACTGTAGTGTATCAATGGCAGGATGAGCTGCCAGGCCCTCACCACCTCAACTCCACTGCCATGCAGACACCCATGGGCAGATGAAGCTGTTTCAGACAGAGATGGAGGATTCTTCATGTTTTGCATTGGGCTGAGTGTAGAGTCCCAGCCTGGCTCTAAGTGTGCAGAGGGGAAAGGTCTCTTCCTTGTATAAAACATGTCCCTCATAATAGCATCTGTCATTGCTGACACGATGCCCTGGGCTCATATCTGGGGGTCTCACAGCAAATGTTTAGCTCTGGCCCCTTTGGTACACCCCAGAGAAGGCAGCACTGGGACTGGGCACCCTGGGACCATTGATGCACTGGGAGAACTGTGTAGCACTGCAGAAGAGCAGCAGTTCCATGAGGATGGCAGGAGCCCTTCATGGTGTCCACACTCTCCCACATGGCCCCTGTCCATCCCTGTTTTCTCTGCTCAATCCCAGCGGTGTGATGGGCAGCCCCATGCAAGGATATGTCTGCACATTGTTGGAATGACTCAATTTTACACTACTGACATTTCAGAGCATTGACACAATGGTATTCCTCCTCAGAGGTCCCTCTCAAGCCCCAGTGAGAAAACAGCAGCCTAATGTACAGGAAACTCTTGCATGGGATATTTCCTGAGCTTTATGTATTCATTAGAAAATTACTCAGTGCTGTAATAAATGCATCCAGAGCTTTGATATTTTGCACATCAGGTGGTAAAACAGTAGCTGTGAATAGATTGCCTGTATGAAGGTTTCTGCCTTCAGTGCTGTAGCAGCAGATGGTCTAATAAATATGCAGCGCTCTGAAACGACGTCAGTAATTTCTGTGACCTCAGGTTTTTTGGTCTCCCATGCAGATAAAATGCACAATCATCCAATAATGAACTTTTTCATTGAAAAACCCCCTAAGCAGTCTAATGTAAACATCTTTTGAAGTACACTAGCAGTTTGTACTGGGAGCCCAGTGGGGTTTCTTTATGAAAAGTGTTTTACTGTGGGTCTATGGGTCAGTGCAGAGGACCCACTATTGGCATAGCCTGAACCTCTTCTCTGGCAGTGGGCAGGCGAGTATAGCTGTGAGGTTTGGGATGAGAACACTGTGTCAGTGTCCAGAAGCACTCCAGCCACAATGCAAAAGTAAAATTGCATTTTATTTAATGGCTCTTGATAGCATTTTTCTTCGGTTTTGTAATCTCTTTCTGTAATCTTTCAAACCTGTCTGTTCTTCAAAACTCCTGGTGAAAGAACATGATAACAAATTAAACCCCCGAGATCTGCTGAAGATGCCACAGCTGCAGGGATGGATCACCAAATGCTCTGGCTTTAGCAGAATGTTCTGCCCCCCTGCAGCCCACTCTGGACCATCGTGCCCGATGGCTGGGAGCCAACAGCAGCTGTTCAGGTGTTGACATCTCCTTTCTCTTCCAGGGCTGAAGGGATTTCTGTGCAGAGATCTTGAAGGACACCAGTGCAGGGGCTGTGTAAGCAGAGGGACCTATCTGGGCCACGTTTTGACAGAACTAGAAAAACAGCCTTTATTACAGGCATAATTCTGGTGCCCTTAGAACAAAAGAAAGGTGAAACTGCTGGGGAGCCGTGCTCAGCTGGGACACCTGGTGTTTGCATTGGCCTTGTACTCACCTCTAAAAATGTCTCAGCTCCCCAGCATCCCCAGCCCGAGTCCACTCTCATCTGCCATGCAGACTGGATGGCACATACTTGGAAAGGGATTAAAAACATCACAACTCTGTTGATTCACCACTGATTTACCACAGGAACCTTCATAATCATTCTTACCATGTAGTTTAATGCCCACAGATTATATGTGTGCTTGAAAACTGTCAAACTTGGAAACAGAACTGCTTTTAGAGTGGTGTGATAAGAGCAAAATTCTGCTCAGATCTTTGCATCCTGGGCTGCTGCATGTGAGCCCTTGGGAGCTCATGGCTGTTCCTGGGTTTCATCCAGGACTTCTGCATTTGGTCTGGTGATGATGCCTGCAGCAGGATCCCTGAACATCACAGTCACAAATGCCTGTACACCTGCTAATGAGCAAGTTAAACACCAAATAAGAAATGACAAATATTGTTGTCACACTTACATATTCCCATGGGTATTGTGAAGCCAAGCTTTCAGTTTATCGGGGAACTCAATTTAAATAGTTTTTTTCAAGGTGCCAAAAAAGGTGGCAGATAAGGATGCCAAGTTTCTATAGTAACCATGAGAAAAGCAGTGATTATCAGCAATACCACATAGGAAAGACAGACTGGATTGTTTCTTCATTTTACACATAGCCCATTGCTTAAAAAATTAAGCCCTTTTTTGAAAAAAAAAAAAATACCATGGAAAAGAGAATTGAATAGGATATCATTATGCAAAATTATTTGTAGGGATTTTCCAGCCTGTGTATCCTTGCCACTTAACTCAGTGTTTAGAGGATGTGCCTTACAACAGGATGCTTTATGGCTGAAGAGTATGTGAATAACAAAGCATGGCTTTTCATATTTTCTCACCTAGTAACCCAGGCAGCAGAGGAGAAAAATCAATATTGATTTCTTACTGTAAGCTCCTTAGGACAGAGCGTGTTCTTTGTTTGGCATGAGGCTCAGGTACAGACAACACCTGGGTACAGCACTGCAAGATTATGAAGTCCTGGAGCTGCTTGGAGGAGTCCACGTGGGTGCACAAGGTACCAGGTGCTCAGTGACCTGCACCTCAATGCTGCTGTTCTCTACAGACATCTGAAGGCTGAAACCTGGTAATTTGGCTGGACTTTGGAGAACACCCTGGTAGATGGACCTAAGTCAAAAAGAATGAGAAATGAGGAGAATCATTTCAGCAACACAGAAACACACTGCTCTGGGCTGTGTTTTAAAGCAATAAAATGTGTTTTAAAGATTTCTTCTTCCTTCTGAACTATCTGAAAGCTGGTTGACTGTTTTTTTAGCAAGTAGAAGCAAAGCAGAGATATCAGTCACATCTCACATGCATAAGGAACGCAGAAAGGCCTGAGAGACCAATTGGTTGACTTGTGATCTGCTGACTCCAGCAGCTCTACCAAGCTAACTTCAATTCCTCTATTTCTAATGCAGATCCAAGGAACATTAATGAAGCCTTACTAAAATTTACTGCATTTCAAAATTTGTGTTCCCAAAAAATCATAACCGATGCTGGGTTTGTAGAAATAAATCCCTGCAGTTTCATTAACCTGAACCCTTATGCCCAGACACAGGTATTTTTACCTGTTGGAAAGCATGCTCTGGTGAGAACTGTGTGATTCTCATGGGCTCAAACATTGCACATGACTGCTAAGAGCAAATCTCTGTATTCCTCATCACTTGCCATAACTGCTGGCTTTGACAAATGGGCTCAACAAAGCACCTGCTGCGTGTCAGCAGTGCTTTAGTTTGAGGTTCACAGGATGATGATTAAGAAAAACATTGTGAGCAAAACTCAGAGCCCTTGTGAGCCTCTCGTGCTGCTCAAGCCAGAGGTGTTGTTCACAGCATCATGGCAATCAATCCCCACGGATGCTGAAGACATAAAACTACTAACTAGAACACAAAGGGCAAGGATCCCAAACTGCTGATTTTGAAAAGCAGGTTACAACTGCTTACCTATAAAATACTGCTGTGGTAATGACAAGAGAACAGATCCTATTTGTACTTGACTATGAACTGGGAAAAACAGACTCACCCTGAACCTGCTGTCGCTACTCACCTGACTCCTTATCTCAGTAAAGGTGGGGATAAGAGCGTAGAGTCTCCAAGGACTGCCTTTAGGCCAAGCTTTGGAGGCCTAGCTTTGGATGCTTACTGGTGCACTTCTGTGTGTGAAAGGTTGGTGACTGCCTGCCGTGAAGCCACGACAAGCACATCCACCAGACAGGCACTGGCAGACACTCCCTGTGACACCAGTGTGCAGCCAGTGTTTAGCTGGGCTCTTTTCTCCCAAGAGAGTGGCTATCTCAGATGCATCAGGGACCTGGTCTGGACTCACAGCGATGCCCTGGAACAGCCAGCCTCTCCTGTGAGACATGTGGCTATAAAAGAAAATTAATAATATATTTTAAATACCCTTGCCGCAGACAGAAGGAGTGTGGTCCTGATCACTACATGATGCTAAAATGGCTAGATATGCACAAGCATGTGCATAGTCAGCATCTGATTTTTGAAAGTCAAAATTATGATTTCATTGAACTTTTAAACTGATTATGGCATTAGCAAGATCAGGTACAAATCTTTCTGGTTAAGGTGGGGTAAGTAAATTATCTCAGTGCAGTATCTGTCTTCCTGTGGATTTCAGTGGTACTCTTCCTTGAATCAATTTGTGATGATATGTTTGTACCTGCCACAGAGCCAAATACACAATCTGATCTTATGCCAAGCGACCATTAACAACTGCATTTCCAATTGATTCTAGGATATTCATTAACTGGGATCCACAATTACACATAATTTACAGGCATATAATTTTAAATCACTTGCAGTGAGCTTACTAAGCTCACTTTCTGACATTCAAATACATTATTCTTAAAAATTCACTGAGTAGTCAGCTTGAAAATAATTACAGTGGGATAGCACTGGATATAATCAAGTAGAAACTTAGAACAAGAATCACCAGAATGCCTACAGATCACTTTTGCCATGTGACTTTCACATTCCCTTCAGCTGTCTCCAGGAAAGTGTTATAGACTGAACTGGTGGACTCCAAAGCTGTTCCACTGACTTGACTCCATTAAAACAAAACTCCTTGGACTTCTTGTGTCATGGACAACTCCTGAGTGACACCTTTTCTCCTATACCTGGCAGGTGATGTTTTAATGATTTATTTACCCTTTGGCAAGTGTCCTGTTGGTTGGGGGATGCTCTTGGCAAGCAGCTCTGCACTTGCTCTGGGGCTGGCAATGTCGGGCACAGTTCGGGGCCGAGCAGCAGCGAGAAACATCAGGGTCAGCTTCACTGGATTTTAAAGCAAAGCACAATACACAGGATCCATGCACAGCAATACATCCATGAATAAATCAAACAAATAAAATACATGCACAATATTTGATTAATTTTATATAATGATTTCATTTTCAAACGCTACATATGGTCTTTTATCTGTATTCTTTCCCTGTGATCAGCAGAGTTACTTTACATACCATAAAAGCAAAATGCACAGTGATGCAGGCAATTTGAAACTCCAAGCTGGAACTTTAGGACCCTCATTGAAGACTTCACTGAAACCCAATGCAGATGTGTTAAATGAATTGCAAGGTGTAATGGAGAAACTCATGCAAACATGTTGGAGCTGCCCTCTGAGCACAGCTTGCCACATGAACCACATCCACACCCCCTTGCTTTACCTGAAACAAGACTTGAGTTTTTGAGTGTTGGACCAATTCCTCACTGCTCTTCAGCCCTGGGTTGTTACAGCAGCAAAGCCATCAACATCTCAAACAAATTAAAAATACACAGTAAACAAGTAATTTTTTTTTTAGTAAAACCATGATTTACACATAAACACCACCAACCTTCTTGATTCAGCTTCATTTGTTTTCACATGGAAGATATGGATATTGGAAATAAATTTGACTAACAAATAACTGTCTTAGACACAAGAACTTTTATGCTATGTGATTTTCCACTTCATTACAATTTAATACAAAGCTATAAAAATAAGACACTGTTTGCCAAATATATTAATTTGGTCGCAAAACTATGGTTTAATTTAAGTTTTAAGTTAAATAATAAATTATATGGCTCAGTCAGATTTTGCAAGAAGTTAGAAGACACTATGAATACAAAATAATATCCTCTGATGTTCTGACTATGCCAATTTGTAGTATTTCCCAGAATTCGGGTCAAAGTAACAGTTCAGACATGGATCATATAAAAGAGTCAAAACTGCCTCATCTTCTTCAGCACTGAGGTGATCTTCACCTGTGTGAAGTGGAAAAAGTAAGAATAAATCACTCTTATGCCCTCAAACAATAACATGAAAATATTTTTCTGTCAGACGTGAGATTTTTTCTTTCAAATGTATAATCTTATGACTTCTGAATTGTTGCTTTCATGATAACAGCAAGTCACATTTTTATTATCTTTCTGAAGAGTTGTACTTAACTGTGGTGAAATGAGGTCAACTGGAGTTTGCTTAACAGCTGGAGTTTTCCAAGTCCAATGGAGCAGTTCAGCAAAAGTACCTTCAGTAATAGTGGATCAAAGTATTCTTAAGTGGTGTTTTCCTCAATAACCTTCTTAATAATTTTTTAGCTTGAATAAAGACATTTAGTGCATACTTAAGCCCTATAAGAATGAAAGAATTTGGATGTCTGGCATCCAATATGTCACCTAAATATCCAGGATGGGTAAATCTGTGCAAAAGATCTTTCAATATCATAGAGGAATAAAGATTCTTCTAGACAATAAAAATTTTAAATCTAGCTTGTCTAAAGTTACATAAAATGCAAGGAAGTTTTCAGGTAACAGAAATTAAACTTTAGTCTAAAATACACTGATAAAGCCCTACAGTCTTTTCTTACAAATGCTTTATATATTATAGCTTCTTTTCTGAACCTGTCTTTCATATAAGCTAAATCTAAGTCATATGATCTATGGCTTTTTGGTAGGAGATAATTCGCAGTTGAATGCAATCTGTATCTTGAATTTTATCATAAACGTTCATCCCATACTCAGCCTGCTAACCCTGAGTGCTTTGCATGCCCTAACACTCCATGATAAGTAATGGCCTGTTATGCAAACAGCAATGGTTTCACAATGCTGAGTCTATTTACAGCCAGCATCACACAGCAATATACAGGTTACATTATCCAGAGGCCAGAAAGCAGGCTGGTGCATTTGATGCATACAGAACTGAAAGAAACTGTCTTTCACTCTAACCAAAGATAGGAAGCTAAAGCCAAATTATTTCCCTCCCTGCTGTGGGTGTTTCATCAGGCCTAGGAAGCTAAATGAGGTTAACTGGGATATTTTTTTGGACAGCTCTTGGGGAAAGTGATGCAGTGAAGGAAGAAGGTGAAGAGCTGAATGTCTTTTTCTCCATTTCAGATCACAGTACACAAGCAAATGGTGTTCATGCCTCACTCCCTCACACAGCCTTACAATTTCACCTGAAACCATGCTGTTATTTCCACTGCATTCTTCCTTTTATTATTTTGCTTTTCAGTGCCTATGCTGTGCTTCAAAATTATTCTCTTTTCTCCCCTAAGCCTAAATGTCCACCCCTCTTTACCTCGGAACTAGCCACTCAGTATACTCCCTGATTTGAGCTAGGAATAAGAAATTCTTCAGACCTATCAGATGTATAACTCTTTCCCTGTGTGCTTTGAATTCATACCAAATCAGAATTACATTGCATCCAGGACTAGCTGGATTTATACCTTTATATCAATAATTCCCTGCATGTATTTTCATGTGACCAAAAGGAGAACTTAGTTTTCTTGACCTGTCTTGTTTTTAAAGCCAGGCTTCTTCCTTTTAGCAGCTCCCAAGACCCCCAAATGCATTATTAAGGCATTTCTAGGTGTTGCAACAAATTTCCAATGGCAGCATGGAGTATTCAGTTTTGAGCAGACATATGAAAACCTCATTGCTGTTCTTCCTAAATGGAAGTACTACTTAAATTAAATGACATTCTTCTAAAAGACTCCAATAGTATGTAATGGCTGTGTTAGAAGGTGCCTTTCTTGTTTCAAGTGGCACATTTTGGGCAACCTGACCATATATAGGAAAGAAGTACTTGTGGCCAAATTAACTGATCAATGGGTCACTTTCAAAGAAAATTTCCATAGTTGTTCATGTTGCCACCACCCACACTTTTGGGGTTGAAGCTGCTCAGGATTGCATGAAAAAAACGTCTTGGTAGTTTAATTTGCATCTCGTGGTGAAAGCAAAATCAAAGTTTTTGTTCTTAAATCACTAAAAAATTAAATGGCATTTTAGGTGAGAAAATAACTTGATTTAGAATGAAAACTGAGGTCTGTGATTTACATTACAGAGAGATGAGTGTTTTTCTGTTGAGCTGAAAGAAGACTGAAGGTAGCTAGTACCTGTAAATACCTGTTATATTAAATGAAATGCTGTCCCACTGAAATCAGGGCAGCTATTGTTTTTCTGGAAAAAGACTTGATCAAGATGTCTAAACCCAGGTAACAAAGAACAGGGCAGGCATGTGGCAGCTTTTTCTGAATTCGGAAATGAACGTACAGATAACTGTGTTGTTATTTGGATTATGTCAACAGTGTTTACATGGCCAACACAGTCTGGAGAACTAAAATAAATAATTTTCCTTTTCACAGAAATATATTTTACCATATTCTAGGTTTTAATATTAGAAAACATCTTGTAGCAAATCTCACTTTAAGATACATGGATCATATTCTGACACTGATGGAAGTCAAGTGCACTGGATCAGCTGTCAGCAGATGGAAAGTGTTGGAAAGGACACTGCTGGTATTTTCTCCAAGATGATCCTTCAACACTGAACTACAGAGCTCAAATCTATACTGCAATTATGTACTGCAGGGTTACCATATGGATGCTGTCAGCAGCTGTGGTCCAAAAAAGAAGACTGTGTGGATCCTAGAGTTTTTATAACCCTATCCCTTGGTCTTAAGACCAAGATATCATAAAGTAAGTTCCAAAGCATTTATTGCTCTGTCACTGTCACTTACTGCGGAGATTTTCTTGTTATGTCAAGATAAATGAAACTGTCTATACCTCAGAAATATCAGTGCCAAATAATGGGAAAATCTATGGAAATTTATTGTATTTAGGAGTTTAAATTTCCATCTTATTGTATTGGGAAACCTGTTGAATAGAAGACTACTTCTCATTGTATCTCACCATTTAACTTATGGATGGTGCAAATGTGAAGAAAGGAATCACAGAGTGAAATGCTTTCTTAGAAGGGAATCACCTTTTTCCCCAAAGTTGAGCCTCAACTTAAAGATTTTTTTAAAATATAAGCATTGAAAAATCTTTATTAATTCACCAATGCTATACTATTTTTCTTTAAGGATACTTTTAGATAAAATTCCTATCTTGAATGCATTATGACTCATTGCAGATTTTCAGTGCTGATAATATGCTTTTGTTACCCTGTGGTACTTGGAACACTGGAAAACTGCACAGACAGAGAAAATAATCTTGGGACACTTCCCAACATGAGAATTAAGTAATTTTCTAATGTGATATTAAAAAAATCAAAAAAAGGTGAGGCTAAGCAGGGCAGCAGAATTTTCTGGAATAGATTTGAGCAGTTTGTCGTTCAGATCTGGTATATAACTGTCAGTAATGAACCAGCTCTTTTGCCACACAAATAACTGAGAAAAGTGATTAAAGAAAAAAGTTTTTCCCAAAGTCTACAAGATATATCACAGGACACAATTTATTTAGCACCTCTTTCAAAACTAATACTCCAAACCCTCTATTTACCATGGACCATCAGGATTTTTTTAAAACCAAGGCATCTAGGAAAACACCCAGATTCTAATGTTTGTTGGGGACGATCTAATCTGACAGGCCTTTATCACACAGCACTGCAGCTTCTCTGCTACTTTCATAGACAGGAGTCCAGTAGCTCAGAAAAAATCCAAAGTGTCCTGTCCAGGGAGGGAAGGTCATGGAATGGCTTTGTTGTTCTCTCCTATTTCTTGGAGGAATGATCGCTTCATAACAGCAGCTTTTTTTGAGTATCTGGAGGTAGAAAAGTTTCTGTATGAAGTTATCAAAATTGCAAACATCCTACATATACACGAGTCAAAATTTGACTGAATGAAGGTACAAAAGTAAAAAGCCAAAATAAAAAGCTATGGTATATAGACAATTTCTCTTCAAATGTGCAATCACAGGCATGTGATGCAAAATATGATGTAAAATATTTCAGCTTAAAGGAAAATGAGTTTAGGAACAATTCACGAAACAGTTTGGAAATTCTAGTGTGGATAACAGGAGAAATACAAATTTTCCCAATATACTTATCTTTAAAAGCTTTTTAAAGATGACACAATTAAAAAAATTTACAAAAATTATAGATTTACTGCAACAAACCTTAGATTTCATAATACTAATGAAAAATGTTCTTTGGGACCTTTCATGAATTTTTATCCAAAGTGCCTATAGCTCAAGGATGACTGTTCAATTCTGTTTGGCTTATTTAGGACCCTTAACACAACATATTACTTGATTCTTCAAAGCAAGGTCCCTTCCTGACAGAAAAATTTTATTTTGCTGTCACAAACAATTACAAATCTACGTCTATGAAAATGTTCCCAATTTGAGGGCCATAATTTATTTTAGACAGTAAATCACTGAGACATCTTTACCCCTTGGACAGCCAGAATACAGGGGTCAGATTTATGAGAGCTCCCAATGGATTCCTGAGACCTGAAGAAAATGTAAATGTCTACCCTGGAAGTGTCCAAGGCCAGGCTGGATGGGGCCTTGAGCAGCCTGGTTGAGGGGAAGGTGTCCCTGTCCATGGCAGGGGGGGTTGGAACTGCACTCCAAGGTCCCTTTCAGCCCAAACCATTTTATGATACTCTATGATGATGATTTTACCTTGTTTCCTAAGATACCTGATAAGAAAAAAGGGCATTTGAGGAAAACAAGGTATTTTCTTTATTCTATTGTTGACTTTCCAGTTTCAGTTAAGGTCTTTACAATTCTCTAAGCAAACAGCATTAATAAGCAAAAGCCTGTAACTCTGGTGACAACAGTCCTCAGGAAATCACACTAAGATTTCATTTAAAGCTAAATCTGCAATTTTTCTTCATAAGAGAAATATCTCTTATGCAAGTATAATTGTGCCTCTGAATAAGAATGTTTAGCCTTTGTGTTCCTTCTTACGCAGGTTTGCCATCCCCATTAGCATAAATTCCTTATTTTTAACAAATAAGATGCATTTTTTATGTGTTAACCTGTATAGAGCCAGAACATCAGGAAACAGCAACTGCATGTTATTCTCCTAGCAGAGGCAAATAATATTCCATGAAAAACTCTGCTACCTTGAGCTGTGATTAATAAACAAGGGTACTTGAAACCAAAAAGTAGTAGGATAGAAAACTATGAGAAGGCAGTACCAGCACTACAGAGAGAACATTTAGAAATGTCTTTCTACCCAGGTTCTTTTCACTGTCTTCATAAGTTCCTACCTTGAGTCCTCTGTTTTGTTGAAGATTTAACGTGCTCTTCTAGTTGTTGGCTTCCAGGAAAAGCCGGGGGTCTGAATACATTTAAGCGGTGCCTGAAAAATACAAATCAAAATATCATTCATGAAAGCACAGTTTGTGTTCCTATTTTTTCTTATTCTTTTGATTATTTAAAAAAAATCAAAAGAAATCACAGATTGTCAAGTGTTCTGAAACAAAATCAAGCTGAATTTTACTATTATAAACTTTACAGTAAATATAATTCTTAAATGTTAAGGCTTTCTTCCTTCTTTAGCCTTTACAGTTGTCCTGTTCACATTAAAATCTGTGGTTTAAGTCAGGTTTGCTTTTCAGATTTCAGCTGGTGTGGCTCTTCCAGCACAGGGTGTACAGGAGGTGTGATCTGTAACACACAGAGTTATCCTTTGAAAGCCTCCAGGACTCATCAGTCTTTTTCTGAGGAATAAAGGCTTAGAATGAACAACCCGTGGGAGTCAATTTGATTTAAAATCCTTACCCCCTCTAAGGAAAGAGGCTCAAAGACAATCACAAGATGTGTTTGGTCTGGTTACCACTGACTTGGCAGTGCTTGGTACCCCTGAATAGGGTGACAGAACATGGTGTAACATTCCCTGTCTGGATGGGAGGTGAGTTAGAGCTGAGCTTAACAGGAAATGGATGACACTAAAAGTTTTCTGAAGAGGAAACATTGGATTGAGTCTGATTGTTGTTGTTGCTTTGGGGAAAAATAGTCTTAGGCAAATACATAATAAATAATTATTTCTCTCCATTTCCTGTTCCTATAAAATATTGTATGTAATAAATAAAAATTTGTTATTGAACATAACATGATTTTACCTACTGGCAAGACAATATAGAGGACTCTTACCACTGGTGTCCTGTATCTATTTTACTTCTGTAAAGAAAAAGATTTTGATGGGATCTTCATCATAGAGAAGAGAGTACTTTCTCCTATTCATGGACAAATTGTGTCTCTCCTGGACACTGGTGTGATAACTTCTAAAAATTATTTTCATGCTACCATAAATTGATGCAAAGTTCAATGTTCCTTTCACACACCCCACTTTATGAAACACTGTCTTGATAGTTACACCTTAGAGAAAGGAAAACAGAACAGCTGTTTTTATTGTTATTGCTGTCACAGTTTTTTATTGCAAACTGCAGTGCAGTGACAAAGTCACTCACATTACACTATCAATCAGAGAAAGACAGCCCTGGAAGGACACATCCATGTCACAAAGACATTCTTTGTTCAGGTGACCATGTCTTGTAATTCTTTTCACATGTGAAATTAATCTCTACACTGCATAGCTGATGTTTCCTTAAGTCCTCATCTCTCCTCTTCAGCAGTAAAGAGCTGTAACACATTGAAGCTTCCATACAATCATTAGCTAGACTGAAAAACTGCAAGTCAACACTTGAACACAGAATTTGAGGGACCTTATTTTGACAGAACCAGATCCATCATTTTTGACCAACCTATTTCACTGCAAGACAAGAAGTATGGAAGGGGTAAATTCTCATAGGTTTGCTTCATGATGATTGCAGCAGTGCAGCTCTAAAGAGTAAATTAAACTTGGTTTGGGATTGATTCAACTTGTCTGGCTGTTCCAACAGCTGGCATAAAAGCATTATGTGTGAACTTGTGCTACAGGTCAGGGAGATTAGCCAGAGCTGTAGAGGTAACTTCAACATCCATGACTTTGTCTAAAAGGGATAAATTTTTCCAAAGCTTGGCAGATTTCTTTACATTCCAGACTGTAATTGTCTCAACTTGATTGTCCAACACCAAGGAAACAGGTAACACACTTCTATTTTCTGAAAAGCCTTCATGATCTTATGTACAAGTTGCTTCTGTCAGAGAAATCTGGCAAGGCTCAGTCATCTGGTACAATTGCTAAAATATGCTTACTGCTTTTTTTTTTTTTGTTAGTTTTTCTGCTACTTCTGGACTTGTTATTGATTCTACATCATCTCCTCTTGGCATGTGTGCATAATCTGGGTTGAATCTGGGGACAACCACCTATCTGTTTGCAGTCAAAATGGAAAAAACTAATTTTCCGCCTCAGGAAACAGAACTGTTGGTGTAGAAATCCAGCAAGCAGTATGGCAGATTTAAAGGAAGAGATATTGAATTTTCCATCATGTCAAAATGTAAAAAACGTATTTTAAAATTTTCTTACAGCTTCATATTATTTTCACATATATGGCCAACTTCACAGCCAATCTTTCTCCTGCTGTTCAGCTAAGGCCAGTGGGAGTTGGTACAACCAATCCACACAGCCATGTGCTTGCCTGGAGTTCTCATTATTAGCTGTCATTGTCACCATATCTGCATTCCCTGAATGCAGCCAAAGGCTCTTTGTCTACACCAAAGCTTCAGCAGTTTTCAGGAATAACACTTAAATGCAGGCTGGTACCTGGTAGCATGGTAGAACATCTTTTCCATTCATGTCCCTTGCATGTGGGGTTTGATCTGCCTCAAAATCAGCCACCATAAATACGAGAATCTGACCACCCTCACAGGATGTGGGCTGACAGCATAGAGCAGCAGCACGAACCTGATTCTCTACAATTGCACTGAAACATAAAGTCAGCAAAGGCAAAGGTGATCTCTGCATCAAATTTAGGGGAGCTAAGGAAGTATTGTGAGTGCTAATCTACACTTCTGCTTCCCAAGCTACCTTTCCTTCCACATTCACCACAGCTTTTGCAAAAGGCAGCAAGTTTGAGAGACAGAGAAGAGCTAGAATATTTCTGCTGGGACAACTGCTGAAGCAAAAGTGAGAGAGAAAGACAGTGCTCACTTCTAAAGAGAATTATCTTAGTCAGACCAACAAACACAGTTACAAAACATAAAAATCTTTAGAGTACATATGCAGTTCTACTGGTCTGGCACAAACCAGAAGCATTTAAAGATTCATGTTTTTCATATAAAACATCTATCAGGCAATTCCTAAAGAAAATGTTACCTGCAAGGCAGAGAGGATGTTAGCAAGAAGGAAGGAAAGGTAGTAAGGTATTACCTCCAATGGAAAAGAAAGAGGCAATTCATTTAGAAAACAATGAGGGAATGAAGTAATATGTTGTAAAACGAGTGTTTGTGCTATATTAATAGCTTTTATTACTCAGGAAATTGATGAATTTTAGTTTGAAGTCTTTTATCTGGAAGATCTGCATGAAATATTAAGTCTGAGAAACAAGAGGTGGGATGATTTCTTGAGTAGCTGGGTGATTTTATCTTTGATTTTTGTCCTTCATTTATTGGAATCAAATCTTAAATAAAGGTGTTGTTCAGTTTCAAATTCATATTTATTTTGATGTATCTGACTCAGTAGATGAATAATTACTTTTTCTAGGATGTGCAAGTGCAAGATCTAATGATTTTGATGGTTCTAGAAGGAGGCAAAGAAGTTTTTATCAATGACAGAAGCAACAGAGATAACAGAGCAAACAGGAAAGTTTAATATTTCCTGTTAAGACAGTCTTGATTCAGTTCATGTTTTTTTCTCTCTCAATGTCCAAGAAAAACAAATAGTTTTGCTATTCAACCCCCTTCCACCAAGATAAGTAATCAAAACATTACAGTGTTAGGGTTTAATTGTTGACTTAGTATTACTTTCAAGGATAAAATATTTTACACAGTACATATTAAAAACTGGTTTACTACTTCTGTAAGTTAGTTAGCAAAGTCTAAATTAACCTCCTAAAATCTTGAAGAGAAATTAAAAAAAAATCTCATGAGTGCTGAAATCTTTCTGGTCAAATTCCAGTAGAGAGTAAGTGCTGGCAGCTGGTGGATAAACTTCTGAGGAGTGGGTTTACAGTGGGAATTCTGACAGATGCTGCAGCTGAGCAGTCACAACAAACTTTCCACAGTAAAACCTGCAGTTGCTTTTAGGAAGCAACTATAACATGTGTGTGTGTGTGTAGTTGTGGGACAGAAGGTTTCAGTGAATTTTAAGAAAGCATCCTGAAAAATGTGTTAGATCTTGACGAAGGTCAAGGACTCACATGGAGGCAACTGGAATATTCTGAGAAACACAGACTGTGGCCTGTTTATTGTGTTCCTGTTTATTGTGGTTTTATTCTGAGTGAATAAAGAATATGTATTTTTTGAGAACTTAATAAAGAAGCTAGTTTATCTCATTAAAACAAAAGCTAATCACACATTCTGACTAATTTAAAACACTCTATGCTATCAATGCCTCCAGCTGTAATCAATACAATCAATGTGCAATAAACTATCTAGAGCTTCCTGATAACAGTGTGGAATGCCAAATATTGTCTTTTGACATTGTGAGCTGCCTTACAGGAAGGCTCAGAATAGGTTACACACACTCAACAAGATCATGTACCCTTAGTGCCTGCACCAAAATTCTTAATTATTCTGAAAGCTATTCTCCATACCGAAATATAATGCAAATGTTATATAATCTTGTTTTATTTTTCTTAAAAATATTACTTAAAAATTCTCTAAAATACTTTTAGATAATAGGGATCATATAGTGAAATATCATATGACAGATGACCTGTGATGGAAAGCAGAAGAATCTTTTGGACTTATGAACATAATTTTCAGCTTCATGACAGTATGTTAAATTTTGCAGAAAAAAGGCCACCATCAGCAAAGTCTGTTGAGAAAATTCGTGATGCTTTATTAAGTAGCACTTATCAATGACAATGTATTAAAATTATTACAATCAACAGAAATCCTTAGAATCAGAAGTTTTTCACTGAAACCTTAATGAACACCTTTGCTACTTTGATTTTTTCACAGATACTTTTGCAGACTGGGAGACAGAGCAAATGTCAAATCACTTAGTATAAAGATTTTTAATATTGCACTGACTTGAGATAGCATACTTTATTGTATTTCTTTTGGATCATATTTAATTTGTATTACTTAAATCAATGGGATCATTTAATCTACTTTATTAAAAAATTGAAATGCTTCAAAGTCTTAGTATGGTTTTGTCCAACAATCTATACTAAAATTGAAAGGACTATTTGTTCAGCCTTGTAGCATATTGCAAAAGTGCAAGGCAAGGGTTCCATTATATCAAATCAGGGAATGAAAAACCAGCATTAGTTTTGTATCATTACAAACACATCAGACTGACAGTCTATTCAGCACCTGAAGGGTACAATCACTAAAAACACAAAAGCTCGTATTTAACTGCATCTGCTTAGGGAATTTTTATGAACTTGAGAGGAGAATGGACTTGAGCCTGGGTGAAGTAAGAGGAGCACATTTGCTGAACTGTGTTTTTACAGTGGATTATTTGACTAACTGTGGAGGGCCAGAAAATGTCAATGTATGAATCAAGTGTAAAAATATCTTAACAAAAAAAGGGCCGATTCCTGACATCTTGTGCAGCTATCAACTTAAATCTCAGTGCATACTTCTGCTGTATTAGCAATATTTAATACCACGTGAAGCAAAACCTGCTGCAAATGCTCCAAGTGCTTAAGTGATATTTTACCATGATGCACTGAATGCAGAGTGCCAGCTCACACCTAAAGTATAGTTCAGTTCTGCTAAGATAAAGACTTAATTTCCTCCTGTTTTTAATTTTAATTATATCTATTTAAGAAAGTTTAGTAGAGACTATCTCAGTTCTTAGATAAATTAATAAAAAGTCACCTGGCTTTGTAAGACACTTATCTATTCCTGATAAAATTTTTTTGGGGCATGAGTTGCTGGTTAGGCTCCTCTAGATTAAAAGATGTGAGTTTTCAATTATTTCCATATCTGGTTAGCTTCAGGCACTTGTGTAACTTCATTAACTTAAGTCAAATTACCTACATGCACCTGTTTTGTTTCTGCTTTGTCATATGTTAATCCTGTATGCATAACGGGAGGTTTGGGTTTATTTTTTAATAGAATTACCTCCATAAAAATAAACTCTTCATTAATAGCTTCAGTAGTGAAGCAAGGACTTTTTTAGGCTATTAATAAGGAGATTTGTTTGACATATGTACAAAATGCAATTATTATTTGAAAATACGTTGCAACTAATTTAAGGTCCCTGCCACTACATATGATTGTAATAATTATGAAATCACCTGCTCTTTAAGTTGTCCATTATTGTACCTGAAATGCTTTAAACAACTGAAGTTCTTGAAAATTTGTTTTTACATAAAAATTCCATAAACTAAGACAAATTCAGTATTAATTTATCCATCAATAACTGTTTACTGCTACTTCTTCCAGGTGGAGAAACTAGCATTTTTTAAATGAAAAACTGAGTGAGTTCACAGAAGCAGAAGATATACTACCAAAAGAATACAGAGTTTACTTATACATAAAAATCAAGGATTTTTGAATGCATATTTTAACAAAAATCTTGAAAAATAACATAAATATATATCTTCCTATGACTTTGCATGAATTGAAAGTTCTATTTTGAGAAGTGTTTAAGGGCAATCTGGCAATACATTGATAATTTAAAAAAAAAGCAAGCCATGAGCTAAAATTGTGTTATTTTCCTGGAGTGCTACTGTAGTTTCAAGATATCATTAAATCAGCACAAAGCAACACTTATCATTTCCTGCACATTTTTCACAGTGAGCTGCATTCTGACTATGAGTAATCTGTTAATCTGTTCTTTGCCTCCCAATCCGTCAAAGTGACAGATTCATTCCATCCCTAATACATAATATCTTCATTTACTGTATGCCTTACTGGAACTTTCTTTTTTTCCTAGCACTAAGATTGAGAAAATCACAAGCATATTCAGAAAATGCCTTTTCCCTTCCTCCAAACCACTTCAGCAAGTCCACTTTGCCAAACACTGCACTTCTAATGGAAGCTGGGACCTCCTTAAAAGCTAAATAATTTAATTGTCCGTGAGTTAGTAACATGAGATCATAAAAAGGACAAGTGCAACTGTGCAGGAACACTTGAATCTGCTCTTAAAGTCTTAAATCTCTAAATGAACTATCTTAGGGATGCTAGATTGGATTCAGGGATAACAAAGGAGATGTGAATTCTACTTACTAAACAAGGTATTTAAATAAAGTTAGGTGCTACTACAGGTATGTACACTATAATCATGCTGACTGGTATTTGCTGCAAATCTGACCTGTCAATGTTTTCCAGTTTTCCTTTCATTATCAAGGTTGAAATGATAACTTTGTGCAGGTTATTAAAACCATACACAGTCATCTATATAAAAAAATATGAATGATCTGAATTAGGAGGTTTAACAGCTTAGTAATTAATATATTTTGCTATTTGGTTGATGTTTTGTAGTTAAATACATGAAATTTTTATCATAGCTTCTATTAAACAGAAGGAGCATTTAATTTTACTTAAAGACTGAACCCTTAGATCATCACCATGTTAGCTTGCTAGCTAGATTATAGTCTTGATATTCACTACCAACATAAATGGCACTAGTAGAGAAAACCAGCGTTTTTACATTCAATATAAGTAAAGTACTTGCTCTTTCTCCCTTGCTAGTTGTGATTCATTTATCAGAAGATCAGCTTTATAAATTGGAAGCAATGAATTTGCAAAGGTGTGTCAAAATTCCTTTGTTTTAATGTAATCTAAGCAAGTAAATTCTAGTAACTACATTAGATACTCATTGATCAGTGAATCAAATGGATTTGCACATTTAATGAAGTATCTGTTAGGTAGGATGTACTTACTTTTTAACATTTTTAACAATTAAATAATAAAAAAATTGTATTTTACTCTTCTACTTGTTCAGGAAGAACCTGAGTCTAGTGACTAAGAAGTTGTTGCAATTAAAAGTAATTAAAGTAATTTCTTTTTCCAGAATCTGCCACCAACAGCATCTGACTGTTCTGTGCAGTTCCCAAGGCTCTCAGAATTTTCAGAAGATAGACCAAGACCTTGGCTGCTGGCTTGTGGCTGGACCAAAGCAACCTGTCATCCATAAACACTGGAGATGCCCTGGAAAAAGCCACATAGGTAAAGGGCCATAGCAACAGTTCAGCTGAGTATGGAAAGAGAGATTGTTACAGTCTGGAAACAGGGATCTTGTCCTTTCAATCTGACATATATGAGAGGTAAAATCTTTTACTGCCTATTCTCCATCTTTACACGTAAGCATGGCCTTTGTTCGAATAACCCAGGAATACCCAGGAAAAGTGTGTGACCAATAAAATCATTCTCAGTAAGTCCCGAAGCTTAAAAAAAAGGAGAAAAAAGAAAAAAAAAGAGACAGACTACCTTACATTGACATGGATGTAACAACATGTTTGAAAGGATTTGCCATGTTCTATATTTAAATTCTTAGTGCATATGCTGCTACGTTTCGATGTCCTTAGATTCCCATACAAGGGAAAGCCATGTTTGGATTAACAAGCTTTAACGTGTTAACCACTTGGTTCTCCATAACCTTTCTGCAGCTAAGCTTTTTAGCATCATGATTAAAAAATGTAACCTGTTCAATTAGATGATTCCTGTGCCATTTGCTTCTTTTGTCATGTTCTTTTTCATGCACATTACTGCCTGACAAATGCAGCAGAATTTCGCTAATTCAGATTAACGACTGGGAGATCTACTGCAAATTACTCTATTTTGTGGGTAAGTAACTGAACAAGTAAAATAAAAACCAAAGTACATTTTGTGATACATCGTTCTTGTTCAGTTACTTTGACAACTGTTGTGTAATTTTATACTACTTCATAATGTAATATTGTCTGTTTTGCAGAAGTAAGGGGGTTGTATGACCTTGCTCTTATAATGAATCATAAGAATAAATATGCTTCTTTGAAAAACTCAGTCTTTAAATGTGCTTCTTAACTAAGGTATTCTGCTATTCAAACCTTTGCATGGAAATACAAAGGCCTCTTGTGCCTGCATTTCACACGCTGCATGAGGAAGAGGTTCTGGTGTAGTGCAAATAAATGTTATAGCCACAATCCCTCTTTTACTGCACCATTTTGTAGGTGAGTTTAATTTCACAGAATCTCTCAATGGTATAATAATAACACATGCACCAGCTATTGGAATGTTTAGTTTTCATCTGGGATGGATGAGAGTACATGAATGGTAGTCTTACAGCTGAAGATACTTCTAATATTTGAAAGTTTACAGCTGATGTATTTTTATGCTGGAATCACTGACATTATGCAAATTATGCAAATTTCAGGTACCATGATAATGGCAATATATATGGTAACAATAGGGTCTAAAAAAAGACTTATCTAGAAGAAAATTTCAGAGAAAGATAAATAAATAATTTATTCCCTAAAATCAATAGAGTGGTCAAAATGCACAGAAAAAGGTGTTCATTAAATTTACATATAATTTATATTTATAACTAACATACCTAAATTTTACCAGTCACCAAGTTTGAATATAATTTTAAAATACTTTTAGTTAAAGGTACATTTATGCATTTCATGATTCATTACCTGAAGTGCTGTGCATGCATATCATTACAAAAATAAGAAAATCACACTGTTGGATAAAATATCAACTGAGGATTTGGGTTCTGTCTTTTTCCTTAAGGTATAACCAACAACCTTTTTTTAAAAGTTATTGTTCTCCTCAAACATGTCACTCTCCCTATTGATGAAACATTCTGTGGTGACAGATCTCAAATCTATAACATTTTACCATAAAAGGGATGAAAATATTATTTACTTTTCTTTGGGTCGATTGTGTTGTTTAGTTTTTTGGGATTTTTTGATTGTAGAGGAAAGAATAACGATGGCATCCCAATCAGTCTAAATTAACAAACGTGGGTTACAACGACAAGACAACCTGCTTTAGTCAGCTCATACCAAGCCCACATGAAAGGAAGTCAGTGGCTCTTAATCGGAGGCTGCGGGCCTTATCAGCTGATTTTAGATAAAAGAAACTGGAAAAGAAACATCCAGGTAAAACCTAATTGAAAATTTGGCCATGCACATTTGGCATGAAATTATTTAAGTAAAATACACTTCTTGTAAATGATACTCAATTAAATGCTGAAATATCTGTGCCCTACTTTAGTGCAGTTTCTGGGGAACAACTGTTTGAACAAAATTTTATTTGATCATTTGGGAAGAGTTGAGTAGGATGCCAAGACAGGATCTAGTGAGGCAATGTTTATAGAAGTAGGGTTTTTCTAGTAAGTCGAAACCTTTCTCTGAGGCAGAAAAACCAGCTTTTATCAGAAATAAATTTTCTGGAGAACATCTGTAGAAGTTTAAAAAAGTCTATTAATAAATTAGGTTCAAGTGATCCTTTTCAGAGAGCAGCTCTGCATTTCACAGTTCAGTATGGCTGAAATTCTAGAACACTTACTATCTTCCAGGATTTCCTTTAGTGAAACTTCCAAACCTTCCATGACACACAAAAAGTTTGG
This sequence comes from Eopsaltria australis, assembly GCA_034509425.1. NCBI lineage: Eukaryota > Metazoa > Chordata > Aves > Passeriformes > Petroicidae > Eopsaltria > Eopsaltria australis. The sequence continues at coordinate 2,018,649 of JAVTVJ010000180.1, forward strand.
AGGACAAAGTCTTACTAAGCAGATGCTGGTTACACAGCAAATTTTAGTCTTTGCACTGGAGGAAGAAGCAGCACAGATAGTTACAGCTCCCTGTTTGCAGAGAAGAAAGCAATTCCCGAGTTCTGCCAGGACCACATCAGTTGTGGGAATTGCATGGCCAGGGCCAGAATTCCACACATCACCTCCCTTCTGCCTCTGCAGCCTCTGCACTCAGCTGTCTCCTCTCATTAACTGGTTCTGTGCCTTGCAGAGCAGCACCAGCTGGGGTGATTGGTATGGCAGGCGCAATTTCTTGGCAGACTTAGGACCTTTACCCAGCAGAACCAATGGACAGTGAGTTGAGCTGAGTCTTTTTATTGACTGAATTTCCATTACCTCCACAGGCTTTCTTTCCTTTTATCTTATTATGGACAGAACCTACATTTACTGGACAATAGCTTCCACGTTGGTCTCTTTTCATTTCCCAGAAAATATCACTACTACACTTTTTAAAATTACTCAAGACCTGTTCTTCACCCCTCTCTACAACAAACTATTTGTCCATTCAGTAAATGCACCATGTAACTGTCTTCATACCATAGCATTTACACCCACACACCTAAAGGGGCTGTGTCAATTTTTCAAATATTCCATGTGTTCCCTACATAGCTATAGTAGGCTTACAAAGTTTTAGAGATTTTCTAGTTGCTTATACAAGATTTGCCTTTAAAAACGTTTTAGAAACCAAGCTGTAGAATTAAATTAATTTTATTTCCCCCTTATTTAGGTGTACATCCTCAGTGAAAAGTGTTACTTTCTGTTAAAAATGTTAAAAAATGTTTTCTGTTATAAATGAAAAGTAACGATGTGAATAATGGTATTCAAGTCGCATCGTCTCCAGTTTTTATATCATGATGCAAACTGACCTCATAATTTTGTCATCTTCTGTATTTACAGCCCAATAATGCTTTTCTGGCAGTTCACAGGGGCTACTGAATTTACGAGGCACTTGCAAGTCAGGTATTTTATGAATACCACCTGCATTTCTCGAAAATGATTTCTAGGGAAATGTAAGTCTACTGTGTGTACTGGATTAAAATAGCATAAGAACTAAGTCATAAATTATACTATTTTGTTTTAAATTTTATTATATGAAAATACAAGTTTTCATTGTTGATCATATTAACTTGATATGATGAAACACTTTATTTTTACAGATAATGGTGTTTATTTGTTTTTTCAGTATATAAAATGTACCAAGTACCAAATTGCTTTAGCACACGCACAAAAATAACTTAATAAAACCTGACTTAACCAGTGTACGGGCAAAAAGAAGACAAACAATGCAGCTTGCACTGAAACACAGGCAATTCTAATGTCATCAGAACTATAAAATCAATTTTGGAATAAAGAGTCCAAAGTTCTGTCTCAAGGTACCTCCTGTAGTATTGTGGATTATAATCAGTTATCTCTGTCTACTTCATCCATAAGGAAATGGTTCCTTGGACAATCATCCCTGAAGGCAGAGAGTTCTTCTAGACAAACACAAGTACCTTGATTTACATATGAAAGGGAACAGGAATCCAGGATTATTCTTTAACTCCAGTCATATATTGGAAATATATGGCTCTGTGTTGCAATAACTGGTGCATCTGGGTGAACTTGCACGGACAGTTTCATTTCGTTCACTTCATAAAAATCTAATCAGAAGATTTTGAATCAATAAAAATATTGATGGCAAATGAGACAAGTAGCTGAAAACATCTGTGTGAGGAGAAATACATATTTTCCTGCATAACTGACTGACAGTGAGCTCTCATAAAACATTTCAGACTGTTGGTAAAATACAAAGAAGTTGTATCTGAAATGTCCTCTCCTCCTACCCGTGCCCCTCAACACACATACATCATCCAGTTAAAACCTGGACAAGCAAAATCCACATTAATGACAGCAAGTGAAAGTGAAATAGGACTGCTTTTAAAAATTAGTACACCTCTTGTTCAGGCGGTTAAAAAATTGACAAAGTGATGTTAAGGTTTCGCAGGTACAAAGCAGGTCTGAAACTGGACAATTAATCTTGATTGTCTCAACAGTCTCAATGTGATTAATTTTCCCGAGCCACCTTCTCCCCTTGTCATCTCACCTTACATTAAAGTCACAGGGATTTTGTTGCTGATTCCAAACAAAACAGATCAAGCTAAAAACCTGACAGGAAAAATATGCTGTAGACAGGATCCCGTTGCTCTATCCCAGGGTGTTGTAAGCCCCTCTCCTAACTGGGCTATCTATTGAAAAAAACCCCTTTCTTAATAAGTAACATTAAAATCTTTTGGAACAAATTGATTCCCTGACACCTACAGTCACATACAGAATTCTAGTTCTAAGCCTTCAAAGCAGAGAGGGAGAGAGGGAGAAAGAAATAGATGAGAGTGTATGTATGTGAGATGAGGACGATTTGCTGAATCACACATCAAAGCAGATGTAGGAGCAGGGCCTGTGTCAGAGACTTTAAATACACAGTGGTACATCCAAAACATGCAGAATTCAGTTCTGTGTTCCCGGACAGCTCAGACATACTGTAGACAATGACTAAAATGAGCAATAAAGCCCTCTGAGAGGAGGTTGCAATTGAAAAGAGATTGAAGATTAAATCAAAGAGTGTCACATTTAATATTCAGAGCACTCTAACTGAATCCTTACTGCCTCGGCTATAAATGGAATCTTACCATAGGTTGGAATGAAAAAGTGGGCTCATTTCTTTCTGGTAGTGATGCTCCTGACTGACAGGCTGTGGAAAACAAAAATAATAGATTGTTCAGAAGTATGTCAGAGATCTGGCATGAGCATATACATTTGCAGCTTCTGATATTAGAATTTTACAGTCTTTTATCTGTGGAATTAAAAATGGATATTCTGGTTCTAACTGCACAAAAGTACGACTTTAAAGATAATTCTTGTCTGGGTGGAAATACATATGAATTAAGGAATTGATCACACCGTCATTTCTCTGCTGCCTGTCAGACTGTTGGGATAGTCAGGAAACTTCAGAGATGGAGGGCGGTAAAGTCTTGTCTGACAGAAGAGTCTGGATTGAACGTGTGTATACAGCAGGAGGAAGGAACTCTTGGTAGGATCTGTGCAGAACAAACCATTTTAAAGAGTAGAAAACACCAAGGGAGAGGTGAGAGGGCTGGCAGGCCAGGTTAGAAGCACCAATAACAGTAATTTTAGCAGTCCCAAGTGAAGGTTACTGAAGCACATATGATTCTCCATGCCACTGCAGCTTTGAAGCCTGGATTAAGCTCTTCATGAATAGCTAACAGTGGATTGTATGAATATTCATACAAAATATGATAATTTTCCAGCCAAATCCTACCTACCCATGGTAAGTACATCTCCAAAAGTTTCAAACTACATTGAGTTTATGGCATTAAAAAGAGTTATTTGCAAGAAAGATCAATATTCATAAACGGATGTACAAATTCAAGAATTCTAAAATCCATAAATACATTTTCTCCTAGAATACACGTAGTTCTACCAGAGGAGACTCTCCCTGCCATTACCACACACCTCAAAAGCAGTTCTGGACAAATCATTGAAGGAAATGCAAAAGAAGTGAAAATGTAACCATACATTAATAATACTTGTACAGTTTAGTACATGACATTCTAAAATAATAAAAAGTGTTACGAAATTATTTTTTTAAACAAAAATCAGTATAAAAAAGAGTATGTTCTCATGGTTTCAGAAAATAGAAAGGGCTGTTGTAAGATATATGTTCAAGATGAATGACATCCTAATTACTACCAACCATGACTCACTGTCTGGTGGTGGATGGTGCAATTCCCAGACGATAGCTAGTGGAAGATTGAGGACAAGGCAGAGAGTGAATTAGTCAGTCTATGAACCAGAATATCTGTCTAAATAATTTTTACTCTCATTTCACAGTAAAGAATACTCTGCCTCAGTTTTGCAATTTGACTTGATGTGAACAGATCCCTCCAGGGGTTGTCAAACTGAGCTCACAGTTGGCATAATTCTGGGTTTAAATAACACTCCTCTTGTCTGTCAGACTTCAGTTCTGCCAGACCATTTTTGTGTTAAGTGGTTTTCTTTTCTGAAAACGCACAAAAGAGGCCAGAAGACCTTCCACACATTAGGTATGAACCTGGAAGTACTCTTTCAAATATTTTTCAGATCAAGATTCATGTGACAGAATTTATATTTAGGATGTTGCTTGTGGAACAAGTAATCTTCCTTCTCTGTGAGTACTCCTTACTTGAAAGACACCTTTAGTGGTGGGCATAATTTGGATTCTGCTAATGCAGTTTTATATCACTGTTAAACCACTACAAGCTTCCAGGATGTATCAGTGAGCAATTAGGAGAATCTTCCTTCTGCTTTGCATTTCTGACTGAGGAACAGGGGCCATACGCAGTTAAGATATTCTGAATTCTCCTATAGATGATCTTTCTCCAGTATGTTTTTGTTGTATCTGAATTGGTGTCTGAAGTGTGGAAACAACTATCTAAGAAGCTGAATAGGCCAGTTCTCGGACAGGGCAAGAAAGTCTTACAGGATCTTTAGAATAAAGCAAGGCATTTAAGCAGAAATGTTTTGTAAGCTTTGCAAATTTTCTTGGATAATGTATATATGTATGGGTATAAACTCCACATTAAACTCTGCAATACATAGAACTGTGTCTTTCATAGTGCTGCAAATCTAGCATGGATTTTCATAGGCTTTAAGATTTAAGGAAACATTCAGGTAAGACATGGTCAAATAAAATATTTTAAAATATTTAGCTCTACATACACATATTATTGAATTGAAACTATGCTCCACACACATTTTACAAGGGTTTACAATTCTCTTTCAAAGTAAACCCGTTTTAAAGTAGAAGTTTTTCATATTTATAACTGAAAGCTATGCTGGGTAGTGTATAATATTCAAAGTGATTTTATTCCTTTTTGGCTGTCATAGTTTACAGCAGCAGGTAAACCACTTACATTTCAACATTTTCTCCTGACAGCATATATTCAGTTCTTGATAAACCATCATAGAATATAAACCCACAATTTTAGTGTATGTGTTTTGTAGTTGTTTAAGGATATTTGTTCAACCTGCAACTCAGTAATATGATTGATCTATGTGCCTTTACATTCACAAGGGTTTCTCAGATTCATTAAAGTCAGTAACATGATACTTTCCAATGACTCTGGAAATCAGGCTAAAAAGGGTTAAGTGTTTAAAATAATAAAACTCACTTAGAATGTGCTTTATATATAAAATATTACTTTGATACATAAATTCATTATCTAACATGATTATACCCTGCCCTGCCTTGCAAAACATCAAAGGTATTTCAAAATTAAAGATACACAAAAAGCTGCCTTCTGGTGGTGCTGTTGCCATAGATTCCACCTAAAGGACACAAATGTATAAAATGAAGAAAAATTTGTAAGAAAATACTCCTTATTTATCTCTGAAAAACATAAGAGAAAGCTATTGATACTACTGATTTAAAGAATCAGAAAGATACAACCTGGGAACACATGTAAGCATGAAAATTTAATCATGACAAGAATGTCAAGCTGTCCTTAATTTCTCAAATTCCAATATGAGGATTATTTCTATTTCTTTTCATATACTACACTGCTAAAATAATTTACCTATGCAACTGGAGGATGGCTACAGACCTACATCTCTATATATATATATATATATCTCTATAAACTTTTCTGCAGTTTGTACATTTGCTTTTGGAAGGATTGAGCATTTGAAAATTCTCTTAAATGATGGAGGTACTAAAGATCAGGGGCATAAAAACCAATCTGCTTTTATTCTACACATATATTTTTTACACAATAAATATATATAAGTAATAGACATACATATAAGGAACACTTCTTTATAAAAACTGGAAGCTGAAGAAATGATGGGTTTACTAGTACTGGGGATGAAGGGATTGAGAGCAGCCTTGTGGAGAAGGACCTGGGAGTGTTGGGAGATGAAGAGCTACATGTGACCTGCCAGACCAGAATGCCAACTGTATTCTGGGCTGCATCCAAAGGAAGCACTGGCAGCAGGTTCAGGGAGGGAATTCTGCCCCTCTGAGACCCCACCTGGGCTACTGTGTCCAGCTCTGGGGTCCTCAGCACAGGAAAGACATGGACCTGCTGGAGTCCAGCGTGGGGCTGCAAACATAATCAGAGGATGGAAGACCTCTCCTGTGGAGACAGGCTGAGAGAGCTCGGGTTTTCAGCATGGAGAAGAGAAGGCTCTCAAAGTCTTACTGCAGCCATTCAGTATCTAAAGGAGGCTTTACAAGAAAGATGGGGACAGAGTTCTTTAGCAGGGCCTGTCATGGTAGGACAAAGGGCAACAGTTTTAAACTAAAAAGGTTTAGTAGATTTAGACCAGATGTCAGGAAGATTTTTTTTTACAATGCGGGTGGTGAGGCATTGGAACGGGTTGCTCAAAGAAGCTGTGACTGCCCATCCCTAATAATGTTCAAGGCCACGTTGGATGGGGACCTGAGCAGTTGGGTCTTCTGGAAGGTGTCCTTGCTCAGTGGTAGGAGAGATGGATTGGAGGACCTTTAAAGGTCCCTTCCAAACCAAACTATTCTATAATTCCATTATTTTAGGTCTTACAGAAAGAGAATGCATGACTAAAGACTTTTTCACTTCAGCTAACGATTTGAATACTGGTACAGCATTGCTCCTTCTCAAGTCTTCTGAAACACTGTAAGCATATCAAAATATTCTGACATTTAACATCAGCATACTAAAAATTCCCCCAACTACTCTTTTAAAAGCTTCTGTGTTAAAAGAATGCGGGGTGATTAAATAATCACCTCCATTAACAAATGTTGTTAACAGCCTTCTTAGATACCAAAGGTCTACAAAGTGAATTATCACCCTCACATAGATACTCTGCATTTTCCAAATGCTGGAACAGAATTACATCAAGCAGTATTAAACACTCTAGTCCATAGTCAAAAAACTTCCATCATATCTATAAATAGTTGGTGCTCTGGCTGATATCTCAGCAAGGAAAATATAAAGTGAAACAGGAGATTCTGGGGACTGACTGACATTGTACTGATAGAGTTGCTGTCCATAAAGGCAGTAAATGGGCAGAGAAGACCTGGAAAGCTAAATTTCTTTGTTTCTATGAGGGACTAAGTGGTTAATCTTCATCTGAGAAAGATTAGGTTTCTTTCCTAAGTTATCCCTCCTTGGAAATGAGGTTTTTGGCATCTAATCTTATACCCTCAATATCTACCTTGCAAAATGCAGAGGAGAAACCTGACAAGGCTGAATGTGTAAGGCACACCAAACTTCAGTCAGCTGTATGAAATGTGAAAAACTCTCTCAAAGACAAAATCTTGTCTTTCATACTTGAATTATGTAGAGAAAGATGGACATAAAGGGCTGCTATGAAAAACTACAGCTATATTAAATTGCAATTTATATTACTAACGTATTATATCTAAACACTTTTTTTAGATTGAAGCTACAGAAGTTGATCAAGGCAGTAAGATCAAAGAATAGTCTTTGCAATCACATTGTGCTTCACTGAATACTGCAGCAGTACATTTTACTTTAAAAGTTCGTTTTGTTTTAGTCATGTAATTTGTATTAACCAAACCTGACGTGGCTAAATATTCTTATCAATTTCCTTATAATTAAACTGCTAAAAAATTAATGAGACTGCTATTCTCTAATTGAGTTCCATTTGTCTGGCCTTGCAGATTTGTACCATGTTTGAGCCTATTTAATAAGTACGGAGAAAACACATTGGAAATATTAAATTAACAAAATGTGTAATGGAGATGTATATCAAACAGTTAATACCAACTAATGTTTCTCTGATGTCCTGCAAAATATTACTCTGTAAATCGAGTTCTTATTTGTACAATTACCCACCTATCAATACATTTCTTCTCATTTGAAACCTTCCTTTAACAGGGTACTCCCAAGTTCCAGCACTGTGTTGATCATTCACTATGGAAAGTTGCTGCTACAGGCCTCTACTTGGACCCTGTAGAACCTTGAAGGTAATTTGCACCTAACATTTTAGAGCTTTTACTCTGCAATAGTTTATATTGGGGCAACACAGCTGAGTTTACTCTTCTAACGTCGTATTTGCCTCAGAGTTGTGCTTTACTTAAGCCACATTCATTGTTTATTATTGCTTCAACTGTAATAAAATAACAGCTATATTGCTGATACATAAATGGAATATGAGGTTATCTAGTTTTACAGCAGCTCCTGCTATACAGTTCCTGAAATGCTATTCTGTGCTTTCATACATTCAATACTTTTTGGTGGACTGCAACAAATACTCTGCTTCTTATAGCAGTACTGGCACATAGTGCAGCTGTGTGTGATTCTGTACCACTTTGTAGCAGGACAAATAATGATCCAAGGTGTAAAATACATAATGATCACATACTAAGTGCTCAGAACTACTGCAGCTTTTTGCTGCTTTCTCCTGCTTCAGTTCTTTAAACATTTAGCTTTTCAGTAATGAGACTTTATCATTGTAAGAAGCAATTATTTTCCATTACTCACACTGTAATGCAGCTGCTGACTGGTATATCTGGGTTTCATTCTTTTTGGAACTATTTTTAAGTACTATATCACACACCTGCAGGTTGTCAGCCACTATTGTGACAAACTGTACAGCCTACACGATTATTCAGGATTCTAGGAAGGAATATATATAATAGATTTGCTCTTTATCCATGGTGGTACTAGAGAACATGCTGGAAGTGTGTGTTGGTTAAATGTTTTACTTGGTAAGTTCTAAGAGCCTTTGGTAATGATACCTTAAATTTCAACTCTACTCAAAGAAAATTTAATGTTCAAGACCCCTGAGAAAATACTGTGGGTTTAGACTTACTGGTGAGAAACAAGAGTTCCAGACTGCTGTATCATCATCACTGCCTATACTTGTGTTGACATTGCAATTGATCTGTGAGGCGCTCAGCCCATGGGAGATCCCAGCATCCTGTAATTCTTCATTTCGTTGTCTCTTCATGCTGGCCAGCATCTGTAGTTCAGATGAACTCAGTCTATCTGACTGGTACTTTTTCCTGTCATACTCCTGTGAAATAAAGTGGGAAAGTCAACAATACAGACAGGATCACCAAACAGAATAGATGAATGAAACCCAGAGAGACCTTGGAGAATCTCTTAGAGAATCTTCAAAAAGCTTCAATACTGAAAGAGAAACAAAACGTTTACTAGAAAAAATTACTTAGCAGATTTCTGTTCAGCTATGAAGATCAAGCATATTTGCACACAATTACAGACAGGAAGAACACCACAAACAGTGTAATGAACTGCAGCTTTGATCCAGGGTGTTTGGTGAAGTTGCTGTTCCACTGCAACTAAAACAGAAGATAAGAGCAGGCTTTAAGAAGTTCAAACATCCATCACCTATTAAATGCAGATATGGAATTAAACCAATCCCACAGTTATCACAGTATCATCAACACCATTCACATAACATTTAGTTATTGGTCAAGCACAGCATAAAATTTCTCTGGAAAGCCATGTCAACACTAAATTTCAAAGGTTGCTCTGGCAATTTGCTAGTGTATGAATTTTCAAGTAAACTTCAATGTCTTTTCACTTTTCTTCAAATCCATTGGTTGAATTATTAATGTAACCCTAATAGTTATATCAAACTTGATCCACAGGCCAAAAGCTGCAAACACATACTATCCATTTTAGAGTTGGTACTTAAGCCTTGCTCAAAACCTTATGATAGGATAGTTTAAACTCACCCAGCCTGCTGTTAACACTATCTTTGTTTAAAGAACTCCTTTAAGAAAAGTTTTCCCTTTTTTAAAGGGTCCACATAGATTGCTCTTTCACAAAGGAACAAGTCTAATATAGTCTAGTTTTGGTTCTAAATGTAAGTACAAAGCATTTCTCCTTGAAAAGTGAATGCAGGCAGTGACCAGGACTGGAATGGATTTAGACCACTGGAATATTTGCCAGTGGGCAGTGAGACACTATATAACAGTATCCCAAAGAGGAACAGAGCTTTGATTCTAGTGAAGAGAATGGAGCTTTTAGACCAGGAGAGTATCATATTTCTGGCAGAAGGGAGGATCTCTCAGTCTCTTTTGCTGTGAGAAGGCACTGGGTAACTGAAGACCTGAAGAACATGCACAAATCAGCAGTACAAGTGATGTGAACACTGACAGCTTTTCTTGCTATGAAATGCAGGGTATAATGTTTTAGCGTGTCTTTGAGGGGTACAAGAGTCACCTCACTATCAGAATTCATACTGAAATTATGATTATAACTCCTTTGAGTCCTTCCTATGTATATAAGATACAAGGTACAAGATGACAGAAGATACCAAGCATAAGATGACAGAAGCAGTTTCCACAGTTACCATTCCTTTTTTACCCCTGGCTAATGAGGGCCAAGCTTCATTCCTGAATATTGTGATTACTACTATCATTTTTAGTCATAAAACAAAATGAGATGTTTTCTCTAGACCCTTTCTGAATGCCTGTTACTAGCTCAGTGACTATTAGTCATTTGCTCACCTCACCTGAAGCTCGCTTGGTTACACTTGGGGAGCCTGCTTTGCTCTGATGGGTCAGTATTCTACCAGATCTGTAGCTACTATAACTTTTATTGATCTTACTGAACATGCTGATTTCCTGTTAATTTTCCTATATATAACCCTTCTGCAGTTATTTGATTATTATGAGAGGAGCTTTGGCTAATCTTTCTTCCCTCATATAATTGGTATGCAGTCATTAAACCGACAGAATGAACTGGTGCTCTGCAGAATAAAGCACTAACTTTTCTTCTCATTCCCCTTTTAATAGTAGCACAAAGATTGCCCAAACTTGCTGGTCTTTTCCTTTACATCTATGAAGAAAGATGTATAGGTTTTTGGAATTATTACAGAATAATTCTAAACATCTGCTGTTCCTCCACCTCCTCCCCAGCTTATTTCAAATTGTCATTGTTTTCTTTTCCTGTAATGGTCTCACTCTGAAAATAAATACTATATTCAGGAAGGAGAAGAGATGCTATGACCATTTTCTGTGTTAAACATCCCCTACAATAAACTAATGAAGGAGAAATAGCTTGGATTATTTATTCTTCAACTTCAGATGACTACTACAAAAAAGCTTCTTCAAAAATTTTATATTGTCTTTGTTGATTTTCAAAGAGAGAATTTGAAAACTGAATTTGAAATTAGGTTAACTCTTTTGATGTAAGAAGTAATTTTGCAATACTTGTAAATTTGTCTACAATTAATATTTCATTTAGTAATTAAAAGCTTATCTTGTCTATTTGCATATTCTTCCCTTACAATAAAGTATTTTTATTAAGCACTTAAAACTTTTGCTAGATTGACAAAACCTGTTGTTTAAAGGATTTTTTTCATACATAATGACATTTGCATTCTTCTAGGTTCAAATGATTTATTCAGAATTGTGTGAATGTAGTTATACGTGTGGAAAACTTTAATTACCAGCTATCTACATGCTTGCAATATTACCCAGAGGGCTATACTTCTTTCTTAATTAAAAATATTTGAACTTAATAATAGAGAACTCTATTAAAACATGAATAAAACATTGCAAGAAACCCGGTCCTTAAAGCATATTAAGCAGCAGGCAAATCAATTGCAGAAGACTTGGTTAAGCATTTTTTCTCTTTACTAGTCCTCTGTATGAGCAAAAAAAGAAGTGTCAAAGAACTCCTAGGAAGGGCTTCTGTAAAATTTTAAGATTTGATCGAATCAAGTATAATGCCGAGATCTGCCAGATATTTTAATCTTATGTTTTGTAGCAATAAAACAAAATCTGTAGCTAATGAGTTTCTATACATTAATAATATGATTGGTTCTTGAAAAAAAAATGCTTACAAGCAACAAATCACATGTGCAATACATTTACAGCTAACGTGCAGTATGGTAATAACCTTATTGTCTAAATTAGTAATCAGCTACTGCAATCCACCAAGAGAGTTTACATTTAGCTGTGTTCTACAGGACAAAGTTGATGACTGCATTAAACACTGATAATATCTTTCAGGAAAGTAATACAAGTTTAATTTCATTTATTATGGACAAATAGGTTACAGTTATGATAAGTAATAAACATAGTTGAATTTTAAGTGGAACAGTTTTCTAAAGCTTGAAAGTATCAGGAACCAAGGAATACATTTAATTGCAAAGATGTAAGCAGCTACTGGAAAACAGAAAAATTAAATTCCTATAAACTATAATAGGAAGGAAAGGGAATGCAAAATAAACAAATTTTATCATACACATTCGCTGCATATTACCATCTCTAAGAAAAAGAGAATCAGATTATTTGTATCAACTGGGACTTTTCCTGTCATTGAAAATTACAGAAACATTATCTTCCTTCCAGATAGAAATGAACCCATGCATTGCTTTCTTCCACATTTTCTACATCACTAGTGGCAATTCTAATGTCTTTTCCAGATCATAAATACATTGAACATATGCTGCTCTTTGTAGGATTGTCTTTGCTTTTTAATTTTTTTGCTTTTCATAGTCTTTAAAATCACCAGACACTGATATTCCTCATGATCATAAAGTCTCAGCAGTCTTTCTCATTTTCACTTGCACTATTGTGTTTCATTCCCCTTGCTTCTCCCTAATCTACTTCCTTCCCAAAGGAAACCAGTCTCCACAACCTTCATGGAAAAGGATGTTCTGTTTTTATCTGGAATAACACAGGGCCTTCACCAATCCAATAAGCTCCTTGCAGGATACAGGAAGAGACTTTCAGAATCTCCAGAGGTTCCAGAGACCTCACAGCAGTGTGAGACACAAAACCCAGCCCCTGCACCTGTACTAAAAGAGACTCATTCCACAAAAAGCACTGAAGTGGCAGGGCAGGATGAGCATTTCCCCATCACAGACACACAGAAAAGCTGAACACATGCTTTGCTAGACACTATTCTTTAATCTGGTGCCCAGTTGCTCCTCCTGATTGCTCCTCCAGGCTCCATGCCTGGATTTCCATACCCACAGTTCACTGCAGGGCTGCCCATCCTCAGCAGCCACAGCAGCTCCAGGCAGGCAGGTAGAACCTTTCAGGGGGATGGCCCTCCCCCAGCAGCAGCAGCAGCAGCCATGTCCCACACAAGTCATCGCTCCTGCTTCCCCTTTCACAGAGGCTGTCAAATTGGGTAACTAAAATTAACTATATCAACAGGTCACAGAAATGTCACAGATCAAAATTCCCTCAGCAGAATGACAGCATTCTCCCTTTCCTACAGCAGATGAGACAAACTACAAGGATACAAAAAATACAGATATCCAAGACATTAAAGTAGAAAAAGTTTTCCAAACAATGTATAACTACTTCACAGAGCCCCCCAAAAAGAGAAGTGCCTATTCTTTTGGTCCCCAGAGGTGTGCAATACCTGGGGATCAGTGATATAAGAAATTCAAGGTGTTAGAAAACAAACACCACACTTACGATAATGATCATGCAGTAGATCAATTCAGTATCCCTGGGTAAAATTATTCAAAAAATTTCACAAAACAGCAATCCTAGCACTAAATACTATAAAACCCCTAGACCTGTAAAAGAGACACCTGCAAGGGAATATGATACATAGCCATGAAGTAGGAAGTGGCACAGGTAAGAATATTAATTAGAAAAAAAGATTATCAATTGTTTTTTATAACAAACAGAAGAATAAGAAAGCACCAGGAATGAGACAATGCATTCAAAACAAAAAAAATGAAGATGTATATTTTCCCCCACAAACAGCAATTAAAGTTTGAAATTCACTGTCACAAGGCAAAGGCCATATAGATGCAAAAAGCAAACACACCAATCTGTGGAAAAGAATTCCACCACCAGTTATTTACCACAGACACCACCTTTCCTGAAGAAAGGGCCAAGCTAAGGACTGCTAGAAGGAGGCCTGCAGGGCCCTGCTGCTGAAGCACCCCCAGGTGCTTTCTCTGTCCTTGCCCTGTCATTGTCCCCAGCCATCCATGGCTGACTGCTGGACAGGAGCTGCCTCACTGCTGGCTCTCAGTCACATAATTTATCATTGCTCAGGGCTGACACAGAGAGACCATGAAGTACCCACATTAACACTCCTTCCGTGCTCATTCGTTAATACAGCAATTTAAAATCTGCCAATTTTCCTCTGTAACCTTTCAGCCCCAAACTATTTTCTAACTCATATATTTCCAAAATGTGAGTTGCTCAATGACACATCTTTTTATCTACAAACCTTTGTGATTTCTGTTATATTTGGAGTAGTATTTTGTGTGCTACAAACCCGTCCAAAATCAACTTCCAACAGACTGAGCACAGTAAATGCTGTTATGATGAAGCCAGAATATATCTGAATGAAAGATGTACTATTAATCACTTCATGCAAATGGGTATATCTAATATAGCTTCTCTATACAATCTAGTAATTTAATTTCAAAGTAAAAATCACTTACACAAGCCTGTGCTGTCAGACATGAATTTCCATTTGAGACTTTCTTGAGAAATGTTTTACTGACAGATCTTCCTAATTGATCTGAAACTCCTTCGTATCTTTCACTTTCTTCAGATACATTTCTAATTACTCTAAAGGATTTGGATTTACTTTGAACTGGAGAAAGAGAAAGGATAGGCTTTAAACTTCTCTGAAAGCTAATAGATTCTGTTTTTCTCATGGTGGAACTCTGTGGGTTTGCTAAGACAGTCTCTTCGAAGTTATATTTGCTGTGTTCCTTATTCTCCCAGTATTCATTTCTCTGTGACATCTTATTTAATGGGATCTCTTCAGAAACTGCTGAATCAGGTGTTCCTTGTCTACTGTGGCTGTTCTCAATGTTCTCAGTACCCTGGATGAGTTCACTGTTGTCGTCCTAAATTTAGGAAACAAAGCAAGAGTGGTTGGTTCCCTCTCATGCAATTCAGTTTTACATAACCTTAACACTTCAAAATCTCTTTCATCTCTGCTTCCTGTTTCTAAATTTACAAGGATTCTGAAAAACAGCTGCTTTTCCTGGCAAATACACTGACTACACCATAAACATATTCTTACATCTGAAGCTGGTTACTCTCTTCAAAATTTCAGGCCAAATTTTGAATGCTGATAACCTCTCAAACCTGTGTCTTACCCGACAATCATAATTACAACAGAAGTTATTATAACTGTAAACCAAAACTAAGTAAAGAGTGCATGACAATGATGTCTTTCCACTGAATTATTAATATTCCATATTTTCACAGGGCATCTTCAACCTAAATGTAGAAGAAATAACTCCTGCTAATATCACTTTGCTCTGCTCTGGTAATCAGATGATACAGGATATCATATGCATTACCATTTGAATACAATTTAAGAATTTTAGAGGTTAGTTTATTAACCTTATATCCATTCTTCTAACAATGTCTCTGCAAAATATCCCACGAATCAAGTGTATGATGTTCACTCATACCCATCTCAACAACAATCAGCAGTTCTGAACAGATGGAAAGAGAAATAATGCAGGAGTGCATCTAGTGTTTGCCTCAGTGTTCTTATTCTCAAGAAAGAAAGGATGAGAGCAGCCTCATCTGCACCTCGTGGTGCTGCTCCTCTGCCAAGTGTTCCCACACAGGATGTAAGGCAGTACCACCTGCAGTGTGCCTCTCACAGCTGAGGTGCAATCCTGCTGCACATGAAAGTGATCCAAGATTGTTACTGACTTCAGTGAGTCCAGGATTACACAGCATGAAATGTACATTCAAAAAGATAATCCCTCAGTTTTATTAATGGTACACATTTTGGAAATTTATGGTTTTATTCTCGCAGTTATTTTGTAAAACAGTTAAATTCAGTCCATCTTGCTATTATGCAACTCAGTTACATTTTATTTCTCTGCTGTGAGCTACAGATTCAAATACTAAGGAACAGATTTTATAGTTAAAGTGAAATATACTAGAATGTCCATAAATGTAGGAACTTTAGCAGTTGCTGCAATGACATAATGAAATTATTGCATGCATTGACAATTCAGTGAATTTCTATATAGTATCAGATGATTCTAGATAGATATACTAAAAAATTGTTTATTTTCTTTCATTAATTTCATTGCTGGAAGATTTCCACATTGCAAAAGAATTAAAGCTGGTGATGCTCAGACAGGATATACAGCAGAAATACCAATAATCAAGTGATATTCAAAAGCTGGAATTTTGTAATTCACTTTCAACGATGTCAATGAGCAAAACCAGTCTCCATTTATAGTTTTAAAAGACACAATGAAGTCTTATTTACTGAACTCTTGAGCAACCATAAAGGACTTGTATCTCACTGTGATCACTATGATGCAGGCTTTCCTAAAATTTTTTCTGTAGTAATGATGCACATTTCTGGAATCTCTCTGTTAGCATGGGGGCTGGCAGAGTTAGGTTTCTTTTGTCAACCTATTACACAGGGTACACCTGCATTGAGTCCTGTATCCAGCTAGACACAGCAACCTGACAGAGACAAATCTACCTGTTGGTATATGGGGAAAAGATGATTTATCCTCCCCATCTGGCTTGAAGACAGAATCTCATCCTAGGAGTTTTCGGATGAGGACTGCTTTTTATCAAGTTACATGTACAAAGGGGCCTACCTCCTCACTGCTGTCAGTTCCTTCGCAGTTCTCTTCAGTTTCAGTTTCCTCTTGTTCTCCATTACTGTCTGGCTCCAAATCCAATGGGACAACGTAGCTTTCTGGTGATACAGTTGGAGACTTTCCGTAAGGAGCCGATCGAGGTTTCGATGCAAATATGAAAACCTCTTCATTATTCCTGTAATGATCAGCTGTTTCCCTGCTGTGAGGTTCAACAGAGACATTCTGGGCTGAGGGTAAATTACAGCAGGCTGAACTTTCAGTAGCTCCGAGGCGCTCCTTCCTGTCCAACACAATACTCTCAAGGGCCTGCTTTGGAAAATCCCCTTTATCTGGAACATACAATTTCAGTGTCAAATATGTAAATTGTGAGCTACTCTGATCATTCTCATTTTCTCAGAAAGTAGTACGGCAAAGTCAGTTTTTCTAATACAGAAATATTTTGCCTCTCAAAAAAGAATAAGAGTGATGAGGATGCAATGAAAAAGATCAGGTTGCTTTCAAAGTGCAGCAAGGTTAATCAAAACATTTCTAATCAGAGCTCAAAAAGTTTGCAGGCTTTGGTACAGGACATGCAAGCCTGCCATTTGCAAACCTGAAACTATTTAGCTGTCAAGATTTGAAACCCACAACTGAATTTTATTCTAGGAAAGCATAATTTTATTAACTATGGCCATTGATCTTTTTCTAGTTGCATTTTTTGCATCTGACATTTAAAAAATAATCACACATTGGTGGAAAGATTGTAATATTACAATCTGCTTCTTTATTGCTGAAATTCCACACTTTTACATTCAGATCTTATGGTTTAAATCTCAATTTCAAACTACTGTTCTGATAAAAAAGTGTGACATGAAAAATTTGTAAAGATATCTGTTTCACCAGCTTTCCCTGAATATAGCCACAACAAATCTGACAATTTTAAAACAAACAATAAACTACAGAAATGGATTTAAAGATTGAGTGCACCAGATACACATGAAAAAACCATTTTTATATTCTTATTGTTAACTTATATTTTACTGTTTGGAATGATGGTATAGAAAAAAATGTCAATTTGATTGATTACAACCAATCTCAAATAGCATCTAAGAAAAGGAGAATTGCTCAAGTATGCAATACTCCCTTATCTTCATTAAAGGTAGTGTGGTGTGGATTATTCACTGGATATTGAAACTTTCCAGCTCCATAAAACAAAGTTACCATCAACCATATTAAAAAAACTCAATAAAAATACTAAAAATGTAATAATAAAGTAGCATTGCAATAATAAAATGCTTGCCATCACAGAAGACAGTAGGTTTAGTGTGGTATTTTGTGCTTTACTGTGATATTTTACTTCTAGTTTTGTTAGAATTACCACTCCAGGCACATTGAGCAGCCTGGGTGGGTGGGAGGAAGTCTGAATCACCAGAAAGGAAGGCAAAAGAAAGAAGAATGAGATGCCAGGAGAAACAGCTATCTTCTTACTGGGTTGCTGTGATTTTTCCAGTTTACTGAAGACAGCTTGTAAAGCTACCAAAGTCCAGTTAATATCCAGGAACCAGTGAAAAGTAGGGACTTGATGTATCTTGTATGATCCTGGCTTGCACCTTGTTTGAGAAAAGACCATTTTTCAATCTCTATGTGAAGACCACCTTGAATAAGAACCCTCAAGGCTTTTCAAGTAAACTCTTGTTACGTTAGAAAATCATTCTGGTTTAAAACAATGCAGTAGATTGTGCTTTTAAGTATTATAAGCCTTGACAGCTGAACATGCAAGTGATTCCATTTATTTTATAAATATTTTAGACTAGTTTTTCAAAGAGGGTCAAGAAATGAGTGAGACTACTCCAAACTTTCAGGAAACACCCATCATTGAGTAAACCACATGACTTTTAGATCTGATCTATAACTACAGGGTCTTCAAAGGAGGATATTGGAGCAGAATTCTCCAGTCTACTATCATTCAAGATTGTGTCACACTCCTCTGATAATATCTTTTTCATAGACAATTAGAATTACATGTGAAGGGTGGTACATGAATAAAACAACAGAAATCATAAGGGAAAACACAGTCATGAACATTTCACAGACTTTATGCTTTTGCTATACTTTACTATCCATATAAGCTGCCTTTATTAAGCAACTATTTTTCCTATAAAAATGAAATAAGAAGAGGGATCTTTTCATGGACTTTTCAAGTGAAGCTGAACACAGTATTTGGATGTTCAAGAACAAAGACTCAGGAACTGTTTTTTCCCCAACTGATTCTGAGACCTAACATGATTTAAAAACTTTGTCACACTAAATCAGCATTTTCAATTACTCAGTTATTTATCCTGTAGGAATCTGGCCCTCCAAGACTGAGATTGTTTTGAAAATCTTTGTCCCTGGAGACGCTGACTTGTTCACAACTGCAGAAAGAGCTATGCAAAAATGCCACAAAAATATTGCTTATCCTTAAACTTCAACTGGACAACTCTTCTGGATGTAAAGAACCTTTTTCCCAGCTGTTTTGGTTGTGAAGTCTAAAACGCTGTTTACCTTTTTTCCTAAGGCAATGATATTAGTTTTTAACATGATGCGTTTTTCAAAACAAAACAAAAAAAAACTTCAAAAGTTACCTAGCTAAGAAACTTTTTGTATTTTTTCTTACCTCAGCACTTTGCAGTCTTCTTTCCAGTCTGGCACTGACCCTTCCAGTTTAATCTAAACACATTTTATTAGGTTTCCCTGGCAGTGTCTTGACTAACACCAAAATACATAAGATTCACTCCTTTAGTATTCAGAAGGTTTTTCCCCCATCACAAAATTAGATTGGACATGTCTCATGCTGTCTTTGTGGTTTACAAATACGCACTAACAGCTCAGACCACTGCAAAGAGCCCTCTAGGGTACGGTTATACACTTAGTGTACAACCCACTTCAAGAGAATTCGCTAATTCTTATGCACAAAGGACAGGGAAGGAGTAGAGAGGAGTGGCTTACTTTGTCTATTGACTTAGTAACAACCCACTATATTGCAGTCTTACCTGTTCCATTCTCATTCTAGAACAATTTCCAATGCAGTTGTTGCTGTTTAATTTGTAGAGGGTATTACAGATAAAATTTTGTAATGAATTCTGAAGGAAACAACACGATGAATCACTTGCTTTTTAAGATTTTAACTCAATTTTGAATGAAGTATCAAAACATGGAAAAGAAATCTTAGAGTAACAGTTTTTGTCAAGTGTTTAGAAAACACAAGGCAATTAGAACCTTAAACACCTGACTTCTACTCCTGGCTCTGCCTCAGACATCCAGAAATTTCTTTCACTTTAGTCACCATTGTAACGTCTTGCCCAGACCAAAAGGAGTTCAGAAATATAAAGAACTACTTTAAAATAATTAGTATCTATATACTTTAAAATAATTAGTGTCTATATTATGTTAGCCTGAATATTCTGCCTTTTTAGCCTAAGCCTCCCTGTAAAGAACTACATTTATTTCCAGAGTTGTTGAAGAAATATACTTGAGTAAGAAAAAGCCAAACCCAAAAACTCATTCGCATGGCACAATACTTATTCTTAATGAAATATCCAGGGGGAAGACAGCAAAGTCTGTATGATTTGAAGATGACATTTTATGCTGGTTACAGAGTTCAGCAACTTCTGTAACCTATAGTCAGTGCTACACTTTCTTAATAGTCCACAAGTGAAAGATACAGGGAGTTTTGGACCAAACAAAATCCCATTACCTCTCCAACAAAAACGATACTAGAATTTCTTTTTAACTCATAATTTCCATGTCAATGGTAGTGAATAATTTGGAGTACATTCTTAGCAAAATATGCAAACTACTATGTAATCACAACATTGCAGCAAACAACATAAATGCAAGAATGATCACCTTAACACCTAATTAGCTCATCTACACAGTCAGACTTATGCTAAAGCTTCTAATTGCAGCCTAACATTTTAATGAAGGTTTCAGCATTGAGTAAATAAGATTGGCATAAACAATGTTCGCTCATTTTATTTCTTCTCTCAGGTCAAGTTTACCCCACTTTAGAAGAAGTCCAGAACAAAGCCTAGAGGAGGACTTTTCTTGATGAAGAAATTGCTTATAGGGAGTTCCTTGGAAAAAATAAATCCAGTACTAATGGATAAAGAAATCATTAAGTCATCTACATACAGTTAGATAACTTCATGTATTGAAAAGAAACTGAAATCTGCAGACTGAGCTCACAGTGAGAAGCAATGAAAATACACAGAAAAAAGTTTGTAGAATTGTACCTTATAAACTCACATAATGCATTTATCTGTCTGTACACACAATTAAGATTATAAAGAAACAGTTTTCATTCTTGCAAACACAAACAGCAAAAAAGCAGAGTATATACACAGCTTTCTTCCTCAGTTCTCTGCCCCTCAATTTATGAGAGGGCATTTAGACAGGTCAGTCTACTGCCCTAAGGCTGTCTTTTCATATCACTTATATTTACATAAAATAACAAGTGTTGATTAATTTTTCTAAAATTCCAGCACTAGGTAGAGGTCCTGGTGTTCTAGATGAAAAACAAGTTAAGACAGTGATTCCTGCTCCAGAGTTCTCAAAATTTGGGTAAATAGAAAGGAATTAAAAAATTCTCTGGAAAAATTCTCTATTTGCCTGAACAACTTGCAACTCTTTCAGTCAAATTATGGAACCCATAATAGCAATTATGGATTACTGAAACTGCTGTAGTATATAATCACTTCTAAATATCCCCAAAGAATAAACACAATGGAAATCAGTCACAATATGAAGGAAAATCTCATTGATCAATTCTGAGCATATTTGAGTAGTCCAACCACTTTTCAAATTGGTGGCTATGCCTTCTAATAAAAAGCAACACTACTTTTTCAGAGAGACAAAGGGTACTTTTGCCACAATAATGCAATTCCCAGACTCATGCAAAGGAAGTTGATTGACCCTGTATGACAAAAAAATCTCCACGTTTTGGCAGACAGGTGAGAAAGGGAAAAAAACCAAAGCATAAGCTGTCTGTGAATAAGAAAATAAATAAATCACCACTGAACTCTATAAACAAAACAATCCTTACCCCGTCCTTTTCTCCCCTCCCCCCCAATATTACAGAGGTACTGTAGTTAATATTCTAAACTCTTATCTGGGACAAGTAAAATTTCTTGTACATTTCATATTTGGAGTCTTCAGTGTTAAATTTATTAGGGATGTAAAAAATAATTTATTTTTAGTTCTTTTCCTTTAATCACGAGAGCATGGAATTTTTCTTTTGATATTCATTCACTGCTCTGGTACTCTGCTTAATCCTGCAAATCTTTATCAATGCTCAAAAGCAATTCTGTTGCAGGGTGCTTGATTTCCATAATCCCCCACAACACAGACATTTATTTTTTCTGTGAACTGCATTTGGGTCCTTTGAAATTTACAACAGATAGTCCCTCACACCACATAGAACTGAAATGTAAAATAATATAAAATGAGTACCATACCACTGGTTATCTCCTGCATGGGTGAGGATGCATGTTTTAGAGATAATCTGCTATCACTGTTCTTGTCTGGTGATGGTACTTGTGGTGAGGTGAGCTGAAAATCTGCTTCTCCACCCACAGATGTTTTCTGAGTCTGAATTTCAGGATCTGAAAAGCAATGCAGAAATGAACTGCCTGTGAAGACTCATATTGTGCATATGGGGCATTGTATTGGGATGCAAACATCTAAATAGCGTGGGAATCCTGCAGGGCAGCAGAAACAGGGCAGCCACAAGAAGTAAAAATTGAACACTAGGTATGGAAGAAGGGCAAACCATAGTAATTATAAAAGACAGGCTTGCAAAACTCTGCAAAACAATAAAGAATCACTGCAGCAGCTCTGTTATTTTCACAGCATGAGGAAAGAGGAGCATGTGTATAAATTGTGGCTACTGCCAGCAGGTGATGATCCCTGGTTCAATCACGCACAATACAAATAGCTGCAGAGAGAATGAGCATTTATTCACCCTCATACAGGAGAATAAGTCATGATTTAATGAATATGTCTTCAGTAATTAATTAGGTAGATAAAGAATTAGAAAAACAAAGACTAAAGTCCTAGATTCAAAAGGCACAATCATGCAAAAATCTGGCAGTTTGAGAACTCTACATATCCTTTGCTTTATGCTCTTACCATTTTGATATTCATTTGCAGTTGTTTGGAGAATATTTCTTTTGCCTCCTTGATCTAAAATATCATTATATGGCCAGGGGGATAGCTCCAGTCTCTCAGTATCTGGTATGGATTCAGTTGGCATTCCTGAATTTTGAAGCTGGCATGGTGTTTTGCTACCCAAGGTCTTTGTTACCTTGAAAGACATTATTTCTTGATGAAAGACAAAAATATAACAGCTTTCAAAATACTCAAAGGTAAACACACATTATGAATTACACTTTTTTTTCAAATATATATTTCCAAATATTTTTTAAAATCTATCTTTTTAGACAACTTCATGGTAGGCTCTATTCAGTGTGGTATCTTCAACTTTTACAGTCAAGTAGCAGGCAGAGCTTTTTTTTCACTGAGTGAATGGAACAACACAAAGAAAAGGGAAAAAAATTAAAATTCACTATCAATAAAAAGACTAAAACTTGTAGTTATTCTAGACCTCAGAAGTCTTTTCATCTTCGGAGAAAGGAATATCATTTTACAACTTGACTTTCAAGTGACTTCCTACACAAGAGTCTACTTCCTTTGGCTGGATCCTTTCTTCTCAGTGTTAAACTGAGAACAGTAGTCCTGATCAGATTCCAAAAACCTGCATGTTTGTTGCTGGCAGACTGGGACCAGGTGTTTTCCCTGGCACTGTAATTGACAGCATCACATGAGCTACTGTAAGGCTGACTATCAGAGCATCCTGAAATGTAACTTCTGCTCTGCATTACAACTCTCATCATAAGGAAGAATATTTACACACACAGACACACAAACACACAGAAATTTCAGCAGTCTAGAACAAAAAATTCAGAAAAATAAGAATTATAAGGAATCACAGAGTAATTTCAGCAGATAGAGGCATCTTTATGTGTGATGCTGAAATTAGATCAGCCTATTTCATCCAAGTTTTGATGTCTTCAGAAGTTTTGAAATTCTCCAATCTCTTGTGACTCTGTTGCAGTACTGAACCACTTCTTTGTTATATTTACTCAGAGCAATTAGGGCCCGTTGCCCTTGGCCTTTCAGGGCACCTCTTAGAAGAGGCCTGGCTTCTCTACAGCCCTGCATTCATTGAAAATAGCAACTAGATTTCCCCTCAGCCTTCTCTCCTGTGGGCTCAACAAACCCATGCCCTGTGCTGGAGCCACCCATGCATTTTCCCTGCCCTCCTCTGGATGTTACAGGATCTCTGGCACTGGAGGTCTATGACTTAACACAGGTCTCTGGAGGCAGCCTCTGAAATAAACCTTTAGTTTAACTCCTTTGCTTAGCAATATCTTCCTTAGCAAAAGTGCCAACAGTGTTGCTGGAATTTAGCCCTTCTTACCTTTCCAGGTACCTTTATATTGGTTCTTCTGTTAGAAGATGGAGGTGGCCCAAGGATCTTTGACCCAAATGCAATATGTGACACATCTTGAGTTTTACCATTGCATATGTTGCCTTGGCCTCTATTAACCAAGATACCTAAGGTAAGAAAAATAATAGTTTAAAAAAAATTACAGTACTTGCAAACAATAAAATGTAGTATTTTTTTAGAATCAACTAAAAGAAAAGAATTATGAATACTAAACATATATAAAAATTTAACTTTGAAGTGCACTCCCTAGAAATATAGGAATAGCAAATGCACATTTTATAAAAGTGTGTCAACATTTCAGCAAGAAACTTTTGGTCTATTATAGAGACATATTTCTAATCTTCTCACTTTAAAGATTTATTTAAAAGTGGGTTATTTATAAATGAAAAAAATTGGTTTGCAGATTTTCTTTAGAACTTCAATGAAGACCTAACTTCTGACAGGAAGAAAAAAAGAACTTTAATTAATAAATAACAGAATAAATAAATAATAACACAAAAAAAATGGAGGCAAGACTGTCAAGGTATCAGTCACAGCTTGGAGAACTATTTACACATGGCTTGCTTTTTGAACTTACTGAATCTACAGTATTACCAGGTGTGAGCCCTAATATTGCAAATGCACTCTATTGCTGCTAAAATATTCTACCCTTTTCACTATTTTTTTTTTTTTTACTACTCAAACTGCATATTTATTTCTATAAATGTTTTAAGGCACAGAAATTGCCAACCAGTCTTCAAGACAAAAAGTAAACATGGAATGCAGGTGAATGTTCCCAAAAAAATTTAAAAAGGAAGGATAGTAAAATGGTTACACATTAATTTTAACATCAGGGTTTCAGAGCTGTATGTACTATCTCTTTTCCTCTTCTATAATTCCCCAAGATCGTCAGTGAATTCTCCTTTCCAGAACTGATAAAAATGGTATATTCACATTCATTTGTATTTAATATTTACAATGTCCAAAGATATTTTCTTGCTAGAACTTGTGTTAAATTGCTGTCTCACTAGAGAGATTTGACACCTTCATAAAGCAATAAAGTAGAAACAAAATATTCTGCCAATTCCCCTGAGCATTTTTCATAACCTTATTTCAAGATCAGCTTTTTTTACAGTGTCACCAAGAAAATTAAAAACAGATCATGCATTAGCCACCAGTATCATCATTTGCTGTACTAATAAGCACAGGAGAAACTCCTTACTGTCATTATCTGACTCCCCTTCTCCTGATGTGACATTTGGTTGCTGTTAACAGCTGCCATTTCACAAGATCAGATGACCTGTCTTGGTTGAACATCAATTTCCTTTTGCTGGCTACCTTGGGATGTTGTTAGCTCCAATTAGAAAAGCTGATTTGCATTAAAATCTCTCTTAATGACCACATTAATTGACTGCAATTAATTACCTACACCTACACATAACAGTGTGTTGATGATATAATGAAATAATATGTGTAATTAAAAGTGGATGATACTAAAAATAATTTGGGCTTTTGATTATCAAATAAACAAAAAGTTAAGTGAATTAAAAGAACATTTTCCAATTAAAATGTACCTAAACATACCAAAGCTTTCAATTTCAAGTGGGCCAACTTCTGAAATTTGAAAAACATGTCTGGAAGGACACATACTATGTTCATAAGGTGGGATTAAAAAAAGGATTCAACCTCAGACTGAAGACATTTCATCTTCATGCAGGTGAGGGATGTTATCATTAATTATTTTACCATATATTCCTCAGGGCTATGTATCTTTGTAGTCCAGGTGGTAAAATCTGAGTCTTGTTTTAAATGAACATTCATTTTTTTCTGCTTAGACGCATCATTCGGATTATTGTTCTTATTTAAATGTTACAGTCCCTCATATTTTGACAATCCAGCCAAGAAGTTTGTTTTTTTTTAAATATAGTCACTAAGAAATTGGATTAGAGAGTTTCCTCTGCTATTCCAAAGGCATATTTATAATCCAACTTTACAACAGAACTCTGGCTAGACTACTTGTAGGGCAGCAATACCCTAAAAGTATTATTTTCCCTTTAATATTATAAAAATGGTACTTGCATGTAAAAAGAAAAGCTGAACGTAATTTAAATAAGTAAATATATGAAGGGTCTTACTCTAAGCAAAAATTCAAAACCCCTACTATTAATTTCAGCTGCTGTAGGACAAAGATTGCCTTTGCTAATGAGGAATATTGAGGGAGAGCAAAAGTTAACAACTGGAAAAAGCACCAGCATAGGCAGCTTAGTGTGGGTGACGAGATCTTTATGACTTGGTCTTTTCATATACTGGTTAAAGCAGAAAAAAAGAAGTTTAAAAAGTAGTTTTAAAAAACTTTTGATATTATCAAGGTTGTTCTCAAAGTTTATTTTTCTTTAGAGCTTCATGAGATGGTGTAGTCCTAAACTTAACAAGTAGTTATCATTCTCTCTAACCTTATTCCTTTGGTCAATATTTTGCACTTGTTTCTTCAGAGCATTTTAACAGAAATGGTGGAAATGATTATTCACTGAATTCAGATACTAAGGACAAGAATCCTCAAGGCTGAGAAAGTTCAAAAGCCAGTGGAATAAAAATCTATCTTCCTAACCTACAGCACCACTTCTAATATTGCCTATACTGATGAAGATGTGTTGGAAATGGGTTCTTTAGATAATTTGCTTGCTCAGACCCACTTTGAAGCTACTTCAGCCCTATTTCCTCCTCAGAAGCTGTTCTACCACCCTGCTGTAGTATGTTCATATGGCTCATAGAAGGGGGTACAGAGGAAGGGGAAAATGAAATGTTTTAGGAAGACATTGCAACTGTTCTATGAGTTAAACCAAAGCTTCAGCTTTGTGTCTTGTTCAGAAGCCAATAACAACATAACAAAAGAGTAGAGGAAAGAAGGTGCCTACACAGAGATTTCACCTGTGCATTTTCCTAAATTCCAGCAATAAGAAGTTCAGGTACTTCTCCAGATTAAGATGAAAATAACAATCAAACCAACATTTTAAGAAGGGTGAAATTATCAGTTCTCCATGAAGGACATGAATCAGAGCACCTCATTCAAAATCCATTATAACGCTCATTTTTAAGAAGGGCTTGCACATATTCCAGGATATTTACTATTGCAAATGGATTTACAGAATAACTTTTCTTTTTAAAAAAGTGTACAGATCAGTTATGTGTACATGCAACTGAATTTACAAACCCAGTATTATCCTGGGCATAAGAAAATTACATTTTTGATGTGTTTACAATTCTAATCAATGAAATTTAGTGACGTGGTGAAAAATATCACTTTTTTTCTATATTGATTTATTCCCTCATTAGAATTGCATCTGATGTCTTCAAAACTCAAGAAACTGATTAAAACCCCCCCTTATTATCTTCAACTGCAAAGAAACTTATCAATAGCTGAAAATTTTATTTCATTCTTTACATGGTTTCATGAAGACCACTACTGCTTATGAATAATTATACAACTCCAGATTTCCAATAATGAACATAAATAATCCCTGTTTCTCTCTACTGCTGTTCTTTAATGATGATCTATTTCTTTACAAAATTGTTTTAAAGACATAATCAGTATTTTGAATCAAGAAAATAAAGACAATATCATATAAATATATTTGTATTGGTGAAATTCTGCTGTTGACTTTACTGCAGGTAGGAAGCAATACACAGTTTTAAAAAAAAATAGCAGCTTTACTAAAAAGCTCTCCATTGTCTGACCCAAGTCTATTTAAGCAATTTCACATCTTGGCATTTTTATCTACAATTCAGTTGCTGCTGATTCTTGGCTTACAGATTTTATTTAAGCAGACATGCCAACTTAAACATGAAAACACAGGAAATGCTAGTCTAGAACAGGCCAATAATCTCTCTACATTCAGTTCCAAAAGGCCAACCCCAATGCTTCAGAAATACCACAAGATAATTCAGTATGGATTTTTGAAATCATCTGCCTTCAACACAGTTCTTAGATTAAGGCTGGAAAAACTTGGAAATACAAAATTGAATTTTCCCTTCACATTTTTACTGCTGCTAAGTACATTACTTTTACCCACATAAATTGCCAACTGAGTTTGGAATCATACCAATTTCTTTACCAGCTTCTTTTAGCAGTAGATTCCATATTTTAATCCTATTCTGTGTATCATGGCATTTTCTTTTATGAGTTTTTAATTTTCAACTGCATCATCCCATCAAATGACGTCTTGTTTTTGTGCCATGAGATAAGAAAAGCAGCTTTTATTGAACTTCCTTTGTATCACTGGTTACTTCATAAATGCCCTTATGTAAATTTTTAATGTTTTCAGCATATCTTGTGTGAGAGATTTTCATTCATGTTGCTTCTCCCTGAATCACTTCTTGGTCTGTAAGGTATTTTCTGAGATGGTTTAACTGCTAATGTATAAAGTATTTCAGATAATAATGCAAAAATGATTTAAAGGTTTGATACCTTTTTCATTTCCTATGAATTTGAATTTCCTGCTGCTTAGTTTTAAAAAACATATTAAAATCTGAAAATTCTACTGAGCTATATCTATGGTGATGATAACCTTCCTGCCTTGAGTAATTTAATTTTGATCCTTTAAAGCTTAACTGTAGTTATTATTCCTCCCCATTGTACAATCCTTTGCATTTAGCAAAGCTAGAATTTATGTGATGTCATGTTCCACATTTACCCCATACACTGCTCCCTAGACCAGAATTTTTCAACACAGTGGTCACAAGACATAAAACCAGTAAACTGAAAGCCTTGCTTTGAAAATGGTGATATTTCCTGCATGTTAACTGCTCTGTTTTTCAGGAAAAAGTAAATATGGGATTGCCCATCTCACGAGCTTAAAACTCTCTGAAGTCCCACTCTTTATTAAACCAGTATCTGTATAACAACAGAATTTTGCTCCCCTGTTATTCACTTCTCTGTTGAGATTATTCATAACTATAATAAGCAATACAGAGACCAGAACAAAAACTTTTGAGGTCTCCTGCTGTTAGCCTTCAACTGGAACAATAATTTTAAATTTAATCCTCTCTTTGCTTTCTCTTAGCTTTTATCCAAGTCAATAGCTTGTATTGTAGCACACGACTGCCCAGCTTCTTTAATAAATCTCTTCTATGTAATGTTGCCAAAGTCTAAATTATATGGTTTATTATTTTGTAGCTTACAGAAACATTCAAATAACTCCAAGACACCAATAACACAAGATTTTCCTTTTCAATGTATAAGCTGAGGACACTGCATAGTCATGTTGCCAGAAAAGTTTCATTGATGTGAACATACTTTAAAAAGAAATGTAGTAACTTCACTGTACAATGCTTCAATGTACATTCATATGACGTCTCAAATATTGTTATAAATCTCATGCTTGAATCAGAATTGTTCAGGTTCCACACAGATCTCAAACTATAGAACAGACATGTGTCTATGTGCTTGTAGCCCTACAGGTGTGCAGGAGTTATCATGTTTCATTTTAAGACGCTGGAACTCTTAACATGAACATTTACAAAACAATCAATTGTCTGCACATACACAATTTGTACTGATTGTATTCACAGTATTTTAAAACAACAGAATACCTGTTTCTTGCACTGCATTTTCCCTACATTTCATTTCTAGCTTTTGAATTGCAGCTAGATCCAGCACTTGTGTAACTTGTGGGACATCAGAGTTGAGCTGGCAGGTTGGAGGAATGGAATCTGAGGACTCATATGGCCCAGATGGAACAACATATGTACCTAGAATCAAAAGACATGGGCTTTACTTCACTCATGACACAATGGAATTCTATTCGACTTATATTATTTGGTAGATTACATATACTTTAGTTCATGTGGCTATAAAAATTGAATAGATTACATAATTTGATAAATTTGCTGCAATTGCTCACTTTTTATTGCAAATTTTAGAATTATATTACGCATACTTTTAGGCCCAAAATTCTGAATTTAAGAATTAAAGAAATATACACTAATGGCTGGAATAGCCATAGAAAATCAACTTATTTGATTTGTCAAGAGAGCAAACAAAACAATCAAGAAATACATTTTGTTAATTTTTATTACAACTTTAATTTTAACACTGATACAGTGATTTTCAGATTAAATGAACAGCTAAATAAGGTATTCATATCTGTGGGACTGAACCAGCAAAGAAGTCCCATATATGCAAGTAAATAATCTAACAAGCTTTAATTCCAAACTTTGGGCACAATTACCCTTTCATGATAAACTAAAAAGCTGTCAACCTATGTATTCTTGTGACACCAGGCAATGGTAGAATGTGAGCTGATTATCTCTGCTTTCCCTTTGATAACCAGTATAGACTGAGTTTATGAAAGCTGCTCTCTACAAAGAAAGGAATCCATGTCAGAACCAATCCTGATGTTACAATGCAAATTCATTCCAAAGTTTAGAAGACTTTTAGAATATAATAAGCTAATGAATTAGCCTATTTTCCAAAGAAAAGAAGAGGAAAACACAACCTGAAACCCAAACACGAATAAGGGATCAAGTATTGAGATTTGAATAAAAAAATTCAAGTGTCCCATGTTGTATTCCACTAATGGACATATTTTTTCAACCATTTTTTTGCCAACCAGTACATTATTTATCACTGTTGTGCAATACTTAGTGATAAAAACAATACATAAGTTCTGCATCACTATGGAAACAAGAAACAAGGTATAGTTTAAGCTTGTATGCTTCAGTATCATGAGGCAGAAAAGATTAATTATTTCCTCTTCTATCTCAGTGATCTCATACAGAAATAGTTTCTTCGTATATGTGGTTTCTCCTTTGCATTTACTATAATTTTAAAAATTCAAAACATACTGTATACTTGCTACTTGAAATGAGTAACACACAATGCTCCTTGAAATCACTACTTCCACCACACCAAGGAGGTTGAAGCAAAGAACTCGACCCTTGGCCTGTTTTCTGCTGGGAAAGATTTAATTTTCTTCCCAGTAGCTGGTAGAGTGCTGTGTGTTGGATTTGGCATGTGACAGTGCTGATAATACATTGATGTGCCAGTTGTTCAGCTCCCCAAGCTGCTCTGTCAGTGAGCAGATGTGGGGCAGCACAAGTTGCTGGGAAGGGACACAGCCAGGACAGTTGACCCCAACTGACCCAAGGGATATTTCAGATCACATGGCAATGTTCTCAGCACATCAGCTAAAGGGAAAGCTGACTGGGGGGGCTGCTGGTGGTAAACAAATTACGCAAACAAAAACCAATTGTCCTTCTTGGGTTTTATTAATATTTTTTCTTTTTTTTTTCCTTGTCATTACAGTTTAGTATTATTAAGGTGTTATTGTCTCAACCCATACATTTTCCTACTTTTACCCTTCTGATTCTTTCCCCCATCTCACTGAGGGAAGTGGCTGTGTGGTGCTCAGTTGCTGGCCGAGGTTAAAGCATGATAACTCTCAATACAAGCTGCAATGTCACTGCATTCAGTGGAGCTCAACTAACCAGTCCAGTCATTCCGAGAGGGAAAAGCTTTATCAAAGAGTAATTGTTACCTGAAACTTAATAATAACAAAAAACCTCACTATTGTTTTTCTGTAATTGGGTAGGAAGTATAGAATAATTTTAATTCAGCCAAACCTTCAGCTGTAGTGAAAATTTAGGATGGGTCTAGAGAACAAGTTTAGAGGAGTAACTGAGAGAACAGGGGTTGCTTAGTCTGGAGAAAAGGAGGCTGAAGGGAGACCTTGTAGAGAGAAGGGTGTTGGTGTCTTCTCCCAGGTAACAAGCAGCAACACAAGAGGAAACAACCCCAAGTTGTGCCAGAGGAGGTTTAGATTGGACACTAGAAACAATTTCTCCATTGAAAGAGTTGTCAAGTGCTGGAACAGGGAATCCTGCCTAGGGTGGTGGTGGAGTCACCATTCCTGGTGGTATTTAAAAGCCACGTGGGTGGGGTTCTTAGGGACATGAGTTAGTGGGGGCCTTGGCAGGGCTGGCTTAACAGTTGGACTCAAAAGACCTTAATGGTCTTTTCCAACCTAAACAATTCCATGATTCTGATTCTATGAATTGCCTAGATAAGGAAATTCAAAAGCAGGCAGAAAGTACTAATGCCCACCAGCTGTGTAATAATCATAGAACTGATAATGAAGTAATTAAAGTGTAATATTTTACTATGCATACAGTTTATTAAAGCTGGTGACTCATTATGTTAACTACATTTTAGAATTTTGGAACTCATTTAGAATATTTAAGCACATTTCAGAAGCTGTTTAGAATGGAGGGGAAAAAACAATGCACCCGTGGAATTAAATTAAATGAATGCCAGTGAGAGCTCAAACTGCAGTTTCCTGCTGAGAATTTACCATATTCTCTCTGTAGACACTTTTTAATTAATATTTTTTCCAATCTTACCAACAAAAAATCAGAGGAGTAATCACAAAGTTTGCCTACTCTCCCCTATTGGTTTAGTGTTTCCAAATGGAAAATACATTTTGCTACACTTACAATACTGTTAACTATCCCTCCTTCTGAAACAATGTTTTTTCAGGTATGTTCCTTAAAAACCACAAAATGAAAATTTGAATGAAATTGAAGCTGAGCTATTCCTAGGGGTGCCTTTAAAATAAGAAAGTGCCAGCTGTGCTTTTGAAATGTCTTCTCTATTACTGCAAATACCAGCGAGGAATGAAGTACTCTCCTTGGAAAATGATGATTCAGGATTATGATGTGAGTCTGGAGACTGGTAAGCTTTGACCAATATCCTGATCTATTACACAAAAACCTCTCGTTTTCCAGCTCACCACCAATACTACTTTCCCAATAAACAAGGCCACATTAGGATAACTGGACATAAGATCTGAGGTGTTTATTATGGTTTCATAGCTCAGTTTCATACAATGTTTTGTTACGATTTTGTCTGCATTATTTTAGAAAGAAATCTTTCATTAACTGCTAAGGTCCAAAATTAAGAAAACAAACAGCAAATGTTGCTGTTTTAAGTATTTCTCTTTCCTTTCAAATACTCTGTTCTTGGCCAAAACCTGATTTCTATCAGCATAAGACACCCTCATTAAAAGAAGCTCTCTACTTGATAAATCTTGCCAGAATTTCTTCAATAAAATACTTCTAAGAAATTCAGTGTTTAAAACACAGGAGTACACACATATTTTATTAGTTGCCTTACGTCCAACACTAGCAGACTTAATATGCTGTACTACCACTTTAATTTTTATGAAATCATGTAATCCTTCAAACTGCCAATCTGATGAATAAGAACCTTTTGATTTTATAACACAGTTACGATTAAGACTAGATAGTAATTAAAACACACCACCTTCCCCAGCTGTATCTTGTGGCTTGAATCTTAAAGTGAAGATCTTTCTTAGCTTACAGTTGGCTGAAATAATAATTCCATCCAAAGACTGGAAGAAAGCTCCTCTGAATATTTCACTGGTAAACACTACCAAGTCAATACACATATTGCACCACTAGAAAAGAGAAACAACAATCTTTATTGAAATGCATGAGCCGAGGCTAGCACACCTTCTATACAAATAAACAAGATGGCCTTGAGGAGAAATGCAGCAATTTTCATTCAATTTGCAGAACAAATATATTTTATTTGATTACTTCACATGTGTAAGGTTTATTTGAAACTTTACATGTGTAAAGTTTAGCTGATCAATAGTTGAAGTTTTAAGTGAAAAGAAAAGTAAAAACATAATGATTGTACATGTCTAATTTCCTTATAAAGTCAAGGAAGAAATATTAGATTCTAATTGCCAAATAGCAAATATTTTTGAGAAAAAAATTTAGCTGCATACATTACTGTTCAGATCTTAAATCTGAAATTTTGGAAGGAAAGTAGTACTTGTTTTGAGGACACCAAGCAATGGACTGAAAAATCAAGTCTTTAATTATAACTGATATTTCTACTGCTGAGGTTGAAAAATATAATCATTTGTAGGAACACAATACAGAAAGCTAGCATATGAAAATATAAACTATGTTTTGCTGATGAAACAAGCAACTTATTATAGATCCTGATTCACAACCCCTCATGCTGATAATAACAATCAGCTTGTGTATACAGTAAGTTGAACTATCAGAGCCATGTAAAAGATCTATCTAATCGCTGAAAGCACCATGCTCCCTCCTGTAAGCAAAAGCAACGATAAAAAGGCAGATAACCATTTAAGGGAGACAGATATGTATTCAGACACCCTAAGGAATATAGATCTACTTTTTAAGGTCAGTCAAGCATTAAGGTTATTAAAATATTTTGTCATTATAACTG
Source organism: Eopsaltria australis (assembly GCA_034509425.1). NCBI lineage: Eukaryota > Metazoa > Chordata > Aves > Passeriformes > Petroicidae > Eopsaltria > Eopsaltria australis. The sequence continues at coordinate 2,053,073 of JAVTVJ010000180.1, forward strand.
ATCAGAGCATCTAGACGTATCTGATTCATGCTTTATTACCTAAATTAAAATACATAACTGAAGTTCATCTTCTGCTTGAATTTAACTTGGTGTATATTAATGCACACTTTAATCCTGAAATACTTGTACTAGTCTGACACCAACTAACTGAAATTGCACTAAAGAAAAATAATTTAATTTCATTGGATTTTGAATTAACAGCAACTTCAGGGGTATGATCTGACGCATTCTTTAAAAAAAATCCAACTACTTCTTCCCACAAAGCATAAAACTCCTTAATTTTAAGTTACCACAGTTGCTCTCACTTACCTATCTCAAAAAAGTCATAAATTCAGAGATTTTTGTAAAATATTCTCTCATGTCTAGCCTTAAATGCACAACTGCTTAATATACTATTACCTAGTTTTCTTCATGCAAATATACATTTTAAAATATTTGAAATCTAACTATTGTCATATCAAGTTTATTTTCTAAAGCAGTATTTGAGACTCCCCTCCTTATATGGTTATACAGTAACCATCAGGCTTTGTACACTGTCAGCTATAACCAAATGTTGTGGCTGGGCATGGGAGAGGGGAATGAGGAGAAGATAATGGTAATTGCTTTGCTTTCATCAGTTTGACACATAGATCGTTCTATATGTGCCAGAATCTGGAAGAACCTGAAGAATGTGAAAACAGCCATCAGCTACAGTCTACCTGCAGCAACAGTGAATGTCATCAAAGATGCCTGCAGGAGAAGGAACATGTGAGCAGGAGCACTATCATGAAGAAGTATCAGGGACACAGAGAATTTTTATAGAGGCTGGATCAACAGGAGAAGTAAAGCAACATCAAAACCAGCAATAATTATGTAAAATGAGAATGAATTCCTAACATAAAAAGAAGGATAGAAGAGGTGCAGCAGTAAGTGGTTCTGCTGCCATCTGGTAAAGGGGACGTACACAAGTATCTTCAATCAGTAGGAGCAGAGTTCTAAACCAAACAATAATTTCAAGAAGTTCAAAATATACACAAAACATTTCTGATTAGAAAACATGTTCAACCTCAGCCCAGGGACTATTCCCAAGGTACCTACTATTTTGCGCTTGATCATAAACAGAGGAATTTTTGCATGCAGAGGGGTTACAGACAACTCCTTGTGGACCGTCGACAAATACAATCTTCTTTTAATATTGTCAAAATCAGTTATCCTATAAAAGAAAAGGCAGGAGAGAATGGAACAGATCTTTGTCAATTCAATAATCCAGTATCTTTGGGAAATCACAAAAAAAACTGTTCATGTGCAGAACCTTTATGTCAGTGATAGCAAATATGGAATTTAAAAATTCTTTTACAAGATGAGTAATGAGATTTCTTTCTCCAATTCTAACTTCATGGCTATATCCCTGCATATATAAAATCACTTTACATGCTAATTTCATTTCAATGGTCTACACTCTTTGCTGGATTTCCACAGCCCTTCAGACTATGAAAGAATTCAATTTGTATGAACTGAGAACCCAGTAGCCTTTAATAATCCCACCTGTTTTGGCCCCTCAAGCTTGTGTTACCTTGGGGTCTGCTAACTAGAAAAACATCATTTGCTTTCTTTTCCTAAAAATGCCTCTGTCACTGCATATAGAGTCTTTTCAGCTTAAAGGTAAACACAATACATTGTCTGTCTGTTTTACTTCATGAGGACATATCTTCAAAGGTGAATTATAATGCAGAAGTTTATTGCTTACTATTCAGGTCATCTCACAATGATACCAAGGACACTGAATTTCAACATTTCTAATAAACTCAGACCACAGCCATGGTCACAAAAAAAAAAAAAAAAAATTATGTTTCCTTTAAACTGATAAAGAGGGTCATTTTAATGTCCTTCAAGTCTTGTTAGCAGCTGTACTGGTGTTGGCTGGGACCCAGTTAAATTTCTTCAGAGTAGCTTGGAGAGTGCTATGCTCTGGGTTTGTGCTGGAAGCAGTGCTGGTAACTCAAAGATGTTTTCAGGGCTGCTGGGCACTGCTTCCACAGAGTAAAGGCCCTTTCTGCTGCTCACTTCATCTCACCAGCCAGGAGGTTGGAGATGTATGAGGAGCTGGGAGGGGACAGTCAGGACAGCTGATGCCCACTGACCCAAGGGATGTTTCAGACAACACAGTGCCATGTCAGCAGAAAGAACTGGGGAAGGAGAAGGAATGGGGAGAACTCAGAGCTACATTGTTTTCCCGCACAGACATTACACAGGATGAAGGCCTGAGCTCCTGGAGATGGCTGAACATCTCCAGGCCCATGGGCAGGAGCTGATGCCTTGTTTAGATTTTGATTGCATGTGCAGCTTTTGCTCTCCCTATTAAACTGTCTTTATCTCAATGTCTTTATCTTTCTGCACCTTGTGTATTCTCTTCTCCAGGAGAGAGAGAGGCTGCTGTGGTTCAGCTGCCTCCTGGGGTTAAACCACAACAGCAGCACAACCTTGACTTTCCCCAACAGTCCTCCCCTAACACTCCAGAGCACAGATATTACTTTAAAGGCTGCAACCTGGGAGAATATGCTTAATGTATGGGGAAACAATGATTAATTTACCTATTATCTTTGAACAAGCCTATTTCTAACAGATGGGTAATTAGCAGCCCCTCTGAGAAGATGACAAATAATTATAATAAACAACTTTTTGTCACTACTTAGTGTTGCTAAAGGTAATTACTCATAATCATTCAAATGCTGGGTTTTATTTTAAAATAGTGAGACTGCCCTGTAGATTTGTTTTTTTAAAAATTTATTACTGAAAATACTTTTTCATTAGTAAGGACTACCTGTAGCTTAATGAATGAAATGTCACCACCCAAAATTTGCAGACAAACACCCTAAAACATTCATTCAAAGGTTTCCTTAGGTCAGCTTAGGAGGACATTAACTCTGGGGCAAATTACATAATTAAGTTATTTTTGCCAATTTGAGAGTTTAATCAAGGACAGTACAATATATACTGCAAGTGTGTAAATATCAAAAGGTTCTACCAGTACAGGAATACAAATACATAAGCACCTTCTCGTTCCCCCATAGTCATTAAGACCATCATCCAAAGCAAACTGTTCACCAGCTTTCCAGAACTTGCTGATTCTTTCCTCTCCCTTGCAGATAAACTGACCTTTAATCTATTCATCCTCATAACAAGGGTGGGCAAGTCAAAACGAAGTGGAAGACTCTGCTATCTGTTTCATTTTGAAAGACTGGCAGCTCCTCTTATAAATCACATGCACTTGAAAAGCAGAAATTCCACTACTGTGCCAAGAAAAAAACATATCCTCACTATTGCTATTGTTTGACATGAGAGATTCCAGAATCAGCTGCACATACTTTTATGAATGGACAAATAATGCCAAGTCCTTGAAAAGTGATTTCATCAGAAAACCTCCAAGTGTCTTATAGTGCTGGTACCTGGGCTTGATCTTACTTTTGAAGAAATTTGAGCAAGATGTGAAATAATTCCCTTAAGATGACCAGCAAATGGGCCACACAGCTAAGCCTTTGTCCCAGATTAAGGCATAGTTGCATCCATCACTTCCCATATAGCCTTTGGTGAAAAACCCTTGGACCTAATTTCCAGAAACTCTTCACTCTAAATCTTGGGTGTTCAGAAGTGCTAAGAAATTGATGCACCAAAGAGCTCCAAAGTATTGGAACAATGGTTGCTTGAAGCTCCCTGGATATCCTGGTTATGTGTAGAGCTGAGCAATTGTACTGAGAAACCAGGCAGTTGTAATAACCTGAGTATTGAGAAACAAAAATACTATCCCTGTTGAACCTCAAATTGCTTAATTCTCAATAGAGAATGTTGCTTTAAACGAGGCTATAACAGAGCAGTAGGAGCCTAGAATTAAGTCATGCATATCTCCAAACAACTGTCAATAAAAACCTAAGTTCACTTTATACTATCAGTTCAATATGTTTAAATTTTATTATTTATTTCTTATATGAATAGGTTTATCGCTCTCCTTCATGAAAATAAATAACTACCTTGGTTATAGAAAGACCATTGGTAAATAAACAGCTCAGTTACATTCCAAAATGTAACACTGCACACATTTGTTTAGATCAAAAGACATACATTTATATCAGACTCTGTCATATAAGTCTAAAATAAGACTGTTTTTATGATGTTAGATGTGCCATAAGGAAGGGGCCAACCTAAGATGCATAGATATAATCACTCCTAAAGAAGTGTAATTTATTTCTGTAAATACATTTAAAACAATAAAAACACTTACATTCCACAGACAAAAGTAGGTGAAACATACAAACAGGCAAATGAAAAAAAAGAAGATGACCTTAAAATTATGTAAAATTATTTACATCTCAGGAGGAGGAAGATAATCATTTAAGAGTTCATGTAACTTTCAGACTTTTCAATTACATTGCTTATTGGAAAATAAAAATAAAGGGAGGATCTGGAGAAACTCTTTTCTGAAATAATTCAGACAATGGGAGCTAGAATATCAGATCTCACAGTTGCAAAACGACTCCAGAGTACTTCCGGAGAAACTCAACTTTTTTTTCCTGCTGTCCAAAAACAGAACTTATGGTAAACCTACAATGGCAAGAAACATCTGCAGCACACATCTTGATTTTCAAAGATGAATTAAAAAAATCTATATGGGAGTTAATGTATTTTTATTATGTCTGTGCTTGAGTATTTATATCTAAGGGTCAGACGTGATAGAAAAGTAATGAGACCATGTTGAGAAAAATGAGGTAGTCAACAAGAAAATCAACCTCATTTATAATAATATTCCTGTGATCAGCAGGTGCATAACTCTTCCAGCTATGGTCATTAACTGCATTCATTTCACACTTAACATCTACATTTGCAAACCATTTGAAAGTAAAATTACCTTCCAATTAAATTTTCAATTTTATTTTACATCTTCAAATTTGATTGACTATTTTCCTCACAATGGTAACTATAGTGAGATTGCAAGCAAATGCTAGCAACTACCCAAGAGCACAGACTCATCTGCTCAGATTGCCTATTCACTTTGCTTCTGTATGGATAATAATTTATAACCATTTGTTAATGGTCAATTCAAGGCTAAAAATGAACTTAGAAAAAAACAATACTGAGCTGTTGAAGGGATGCTTCATTTGTCAGGATCGCTTGGTCTTCAAATGAAAGTGTTTTTCTCTTTGTAAATGATGTAACCTGGAAGTTTACCAAACATGAAAGCAGGAATTTCATCGATGTTGCTAAGATAAGAGCAACTCCCATGCAATTTAAGACTAACAGAAATCTCTTTGTATCCTGCTCAAAATCCAGAGAGAATCATCTGCCAATGCTTCACTATTGGTACATCAGTATATTACGGCTTAACAATTGTAGTGCCATTTTCTCCATAAAAGGCATGTGCTTCCTGAACATTAGACAATAGCATCATCATCATCATCTCAATTTTTAAGACAGAAAACAAGGGAATAGCAATTGTCAGCTGATTTGCCATGCTTTCAGATTCTCAAGTTTCCTTATTCAGGAGCACCCTGTGCTTCATATACATTTTATTTTATGTGCTACTTTTAAATTGGTCTTGTAGGAGATTCTGCATTACTGAAGTGGCTGCCTGATGAGCTGAAACCCAGAGCACTGTATCCTGCCCTCATAAAAACAGATGTAGTTACCTTGAAAGTCAATCAAATCTCTACAAAGTAAGAGATGTGGAAGACTGATATGTCACCTAGACCTAGAGAACAAGTTGTATTATGTACTGGAATTTCCTATTGATAGTGATTTTTCTGGAGAGTATTAAGAAAAAACCCCAAAAAAGTGCCCTTAACCAGTATCTGTAAAGAGGGATTAACAAAAGTGGCAGGCACAAAACAAGAATCATCAAATCTGGTTGTTAGAAATCTTTCAAAATATGAGCAGTTATGAAGAAATGGTGAATCCTGACTTCTCCCTACAAGATACTGACATATCTGCAATCAATTCTCCAAGCAAAAAAACGACCTGGTATTTTTGCTGACCAAGAATAACTTAGTGCGAAAGTTTAATTACTCTTACAACTCCACATGTTTCACAAATCATTCTGGAAGTGCTCACAAATATTAATAACATATATTTTAGAAGCTTCTAGCAATATTTTAATGCCCTTGGTTTGAAATCAGCTCATCTTTCTCTTATTTTCAAGTATTTAGTAAATTCCATTTTATGGCACAATGCTATGTTCCTCTGAAGCATGGCTAACTTTCCCAAATCATTTAGAAAACTGTTTTCTAGAAAATACTTTTCAACTTTTCAGTACAAAGTACTATAATGAGTATTAATACATAGAAAGTTTGGTGCTGACTTCTTTTCCAGAATCTAAACAAGGTACCTCTATAATGCCTGCAGCTGGCTTTTTAAGTTCATTGGCTGTTATTTTTTTTGCTTTGTTACTCTTTCCATGAATTTTCTGTTCTAAAGAGACAATCCATCTGTTCATCCATCCTCTTCAGACAAAGGAAAGGATATGTTTGCACTTGCTAATGTAACAGCTCCCTTAAACACAGCCATATTTCTCGTATTTAAACCATTTATTCTAATTACTAAGAATTACTATGAAGTCTTCCCTTTAGAAAGACAAAATTAACTTTCTTGCTAGCAAAATTTACTTTATTTGGCATATGAAAATCCTGACTAACAAACTCTACCAACCAAATATAAACAGGATTCTGTTTACTTCATGTTACTTACATTGATCCACCAACCAAAATATAAATAATTAGTACTTTCCATTTAAGTTCTAGAATATGTGATGACTGGGAGAGTTATTAAAATTTTTTTACTTTCAAATACATGAGTTAAAATCTGCTTTGTAAGTTATATGGTTAACATATCCTAATACTTCTAAGAATGTTTCTGTATTTCACTCCTGCTTCACAAAAAAATCAAGGAACACGTCTCATGCTACTAAATACCATAATTTCAAATAATCTCTCAATTTCAAATAATCTCTCAGCTAAATCTATTCAATAAAGTTTACCTCCAGTCTCTATCTAAAATCTTCTAATAATTTCAGATGTACATGACAGAATTAGCATCTGTGTCTTGGTTTGAATTTTAAGAGGCTGGTCTAAGTTTTGCAAGACTAACCAAGATTCATATTGTTCTGTATCTGAAAACATGATTGGTGTTTAGGTTAACATGAATAATTTATGATATCTTTGTCAGAAAAGTTAAAATGATGACTGATTATGATAACATCTAATTCACATAAATTCAAACTGTTATGGTGTCTATGAATAAATTAGCTATGCCTGTAAAACATACTATGTTGTGGTTATTAAAAATCTCAAAGTAATAAACTTATATTTATAGAAACAACTGTTTGAAAACAGGAAATATGGTACCAAAATATATATCCTACTGTTCACAGGCCTTGTAATAAGATTTCTTATCAGCAAGCACTACTACTTCAGGAATAAAGAGATTTTAACCCCTTTTTCCCTGCAGATTCCTCCATACATAACTAGCTTCAACGGAAGACTTCTCAGGTATGTTCCAGAGTTTGAAAGTCTCACAGATTTTGCATTAATTCAGAATATAACAAGAGCTGATGCCTTCTGGAGCTGGTGAAGGCTAGTGGCAAGCAAAGCTAGTTTGATTATGAACAGTGGGATAGTAGCTGAGCAAACCTGTTGAGACGTGCTTTGCCAGCTGAGCAAAGGTTGAAAGGTTGAGATTGAAACACCAGGAAGAACTAAAAAAATAAGAGAAAGAGGTACCATTGGAGTGAATGAGCAATCATGTTGTGATCTTTAGTGCATTCTGGCAGGAAAGATGATCTGTAAGATACAGTGTGATTCTAGGAAGTGGTGACAGAGCAGAGCCCCATGGCATGTTAATACCGAGCACCAAGTCTGGGCTTGGGGACAGGACTCAGCTGAGCAGCAGTTGTCACTGACAATGGGCATATTTGCTCTGCAGGTTTCATGTCAGAGGTGAGGAGATCCCTTAACGGAACTCAGACCTTCCCAGATACAAGCTGTGCCACATGTGATTTACAGCTGTTTACCCTGCAAAGACTTAAACAAGTTTGAAGCACCATGAACTGGCCACCATTAAGAGAAGCAGTGTGACTTCAGAGCTGCAGCAATGCATGAGTACCATGCCTGAACTGGGAAAAAAAAGGCTGAGCAATACACAGGGACTCATACAAGATCAAAAAATATTCCAGTACATAACCAGGAACTGAGCATCTCATCCTTGTTTTTACATCAGACCAGTCTACTCTTTTTTTTTTTTTTCCCTATGCTATGGTACAATTCCAAGGTCTGTTTCCTCACATCGACTGCTCTACTCATTTGCTGTAAAACTTTCCAATACAAGATGTGTTAATTTCATGGGATACCCACCACTGAGAAAAACTATATAAGAAACAAAGTATGACCATGACTGGCATTACAGTTCTTTAAGAATAAATGCTTGAGTGCTTAACAAAATGCCAAGCAGAAGTACTAACACCCACATGTCCATGTATTGGGAATTTAAGCAAAAATAACAACACAAGCCAGATGCTGTTTTCTCTTACATGAAAATGTTTTATCAAACATTGAGTTACCTCTGCTTTTTCAAAAAAGTAGCAAAATCCATAACACTCAAGATTTAACAACTGGTTACTGCATTTGCAGCAGACAGCTATATTCAGCATTACTAATAGCTTTGCTATTGTTTGCTCCAAAGAAGCTGCATAAATTACATGCTCCTCTACCTTAGTTGTGATTTTATTATGCTTCATCAAATTTTTCATCCACAATCTATTTTACACATTTTTATTCAGATCAATACATTGACTGTTAATGTGGTGGTATTCATCTAATCACGCCATGTAAAAAAGTATCTAAAATTCTACTTAGATTTCCTCCAAAGAAAAGATAAAGCAGCTAATATCAATAGTAGTTTGCACATTTCAGTATTTATGGCAGGAATCTTGCATGACTGGTTGACAGCAGCAAGTTAGGAAGTTTAGCTCAGCTGATGCCAGCAGTGATGGATGGCCTTGAAGAAATTCTTGTTTGCTGACCAAATCAATCACTGAACAGAATGCAAAAGAGGATGAAGCTCAAACTAAATTCCTATTTCCATCTCTCTGCAGAATGGGAGAGCAATGTAACATAAAGCTTCATGCCCAGCTACTGCAAAACTTGTCAGTGTTTTTTACATAAAGTAAATTTCATAGCTTGGTCTGCTATCAATTTTCACCTGAAGCTGCTCAAAGATTCAGCACTAAGTAGCCAGGTTGTGTAAGAAACCATCTTTGAACATTAAACTTCAGGAAGCAACACCACCATCAACATTCTGTCTGCAAACAAGCAAGAGATTTCTTTCAAAACATCTGAAATGAAGGGAACTGAATGGCAGTCACATGAAGCAAGAAGGACTTGTCTTTATGATTTACTGGATTATCTAGTCTGCGAGGATAAAATAATGCATTGACTATTCTGCAAGTCTTGCAGGACTTTATGGGTACAAGTAAGTTATAGTAGATTTCAAATACAAAACTTAGTATTAAAACTATTTTTAAAGAAGTTTTATTAACTTTTTCATATATTTGCACTAAGTGGGGAACTACTGATAATGTACTCCTAAGACAAACACCTTCATTCAAAGTAATTGGAGTTACAGCGAAAATATACAGTTAATATAGTTTATATTATAGATATTATTTAGCAATATAGTATATGTTACATAAAATATACATATAGCAAATACAAAATACATATATCTAAATCTATACAAGTGCCTAAGAATATTATAAGAACATATATTTGCTTTCATAAGAGGGACATAGTAAAGATGTGAATAGGAAGTAGAAAGAAAAGATGAAGAAAATGTAGCCTAAATATAAGCTGGAAAGAGAAAAGGCAAAATAAGAGTGGGAGAGGTGATAGAAAATGTTTTTATCATGAATAAAAAGCAAGCAATGAGAGAAATAAAATTAGTAGAAGTAGAAAAGAGGTTCTTGTTAAGAAGGTGGCAAATACCCAAAAGAATTAAACGCAACATGACACTACAGAAAAATCTGAATTCCTGCACCTGTCATTAAATCTCTGCCCCTGCCTATAGAATGTCCATGAGAAGCATATTTTGGTTTTGGTTTTGGTACTTGGTATTTGGTCTCTGTGTGCTGCATGACACATCCTGTTTGTTTTGTCCCTTTGTTCCTTTAAATGCAAACTTACAGAAAGTCAAACAAAAATGAAATCCTTCTTTCACTTTACATCATTTAATTGCATATAATTGCAGCTTTTCTTGCATGGCTTCTAATGGCCTAATATTTCTTTTGTTAATCCAATCTCAGATATTCTATGGGCTACAAAGCTGAGTGAGTTGTGCTGTTTATATATAAACAGATGGTGTCACTAGGGGAGAAATGTTGTCCAAAGCCTGACAACTGCCCAAGTTTAAAACTCTATTAAATCATTTCACACCTAACTAATAAAAAAGTCTGTTTCTGTGGTATCTCTCTTCACAGTGTGGAAATAATTATACCAATCAAGCACTCCATTTGTTGTTCTAGCCTTTTAGCATTTGTTTGGTTGTGTTTTTCTCCCCAGACATTAGAATATGTATTTCTTTTTGCCCTGAACCAAAGTGCCCTCTCTTATGACTTATAAGTCTCTTATGAATTTTCAGGCAGTACTTATGAACCAGTATTTTCATTTGTTTGATAAATTTGTGTCCCATTTCTTCAGATTTTTTATCATCTTCATTCAGGATTTTTTAGAGTTTGTTCTGTCTTCAAAGAAGTGTCAGCATTTAGAACATCTAAGAAAAATTGATCTCATTATCTTAATTACTTTTTATTGACTTGACAAGTCACCATGCTTTAATGCAAAATATGCCACCACAATTAATGACTGCAATCAAGAATCCACTTCAAGTATTCAAGGAAATTTTATGCATCTTACAGTAACTCCGTGGAGAAGTCTTTTCCCAATGGCACAAAAATCTGAAGTGTCAGAAATTGCTGCACCAGTCCCACTAGAAACAGGAAAAAAAAAAAAAGAAAAAAAAAAGTGCTGTGTGCATGCAGATGCACATTTCACCATCCAGCATTTCAATTTTGCACCATATGCTATGCTCCTGCAACACTATTTCCCAAGGTTCACACAACATATGAACACGAGAAAAACCTGAAGAAATCCAATTCAAACTGCAATAAAAGTATTGTTTTTAAAGTCCCATCTGTGGCTTTGGTGGAATTCTCATGAAAGCAAAAGGAACCCTTTTTTTAGATTATAATTTTTATGTCCCAAGAGCATGAAAACAATAAATATCCTGTAAGAATTATAAAATGAAGTAATACTTTCCTATCAAGATTATCTTACAGTCACGTTAAACTTGAACTCATGCTGGTGACAATGTACACCTTGCTAAACAATTTCAAAAAACTCTTGGGTAAGGATGCAATTCATATCATGACAACACTGCTCAGAGGAGGCAGAATCAAAAGATTTTTAGAACAATAGCAAAGGAGCTTGACTGAGGGAACAAATAAAAAAATTTAGGTAGCTCCCTATCAAGGGAAAACAGTACAAAGCTGTCTGAATTGAACCATATATTGTTTTCTTAGATATTCTATCAGGGAGGATACAGGCTGCTTTTCATTGACCTCACAAGACTGAAAAGCAACACTGGCTCCTCTTCTAAAGAATGACAAATCAGAACTTTCTTCCTTTGAGGGCCAAATGACATCTTAAAATTTCAAATTACATTTGCATATATAGTATCTTTTATTCTGAAAGAGTATACAAAGTTCCAGTGCAACTGGGAGACTGTATACTTGATAAATAAAATATCTGAGGTACAGACACCTCAACAGAGGAAGACACTAAGACAGAAGGAAACAGAATGGTAACAGATGGAAACCTGACTGCAGTATTGCAGCACCAGCTAAAGTAAATTTAAAACCAAACTATTTTTAGCAGTGATTACCCACAAAATTAATTCTTAATCCTCATTTTAATGTTCAGCAACAGTTAGCAATTTTTTAATTGTTTACTGTTATTTGCTATAGTAGTTTATTACACCATTGAAAATAAATCAGTTTGATTGCTCAAAAATATACATTGCATTAATATTCATTTTAATGAAGATAACAGCCAATTCCTTTTATGAAAATCAGACTAAACTTTGAGGTCTTACTGCATGACCAGCCCAAAGAATTTATTCTTTTTATTTTGGTGTTTGTTGGAAAAAGCTTATGTCTTACTGGATTCCCTACGTGAGAAGTATACTAGAAGATTCCATTTGTTTAAAATCACCATCTCAATTTTTCTTCAAAAGCAAGCAGTTAATTCTAAACCAGCTCAATTCACTCCTCTGAGCCTTATAAGGTACAACACTGTCATGGAGTTTAAGGCCCATGATGATTGCTGTGTGGCAGACTGCTTGGATTCTGGTTTACTGAGGTGCAATAGATGCCCTGGGAAAACACACTGCCCTTAGACACTGATTACATAAATGCAGCAGAAATTTAGGCATAACTTTCCTGTACTGCTAGTGCTTATTTGGTACAAAAGTAAAAATGTTTTAAAAAGTAAAATAAGAAGGGGGACAGGAACCTATTCATTAATGCCAGCAGAATTACTGAGTTTAGGAAGTGCTGAACGGAGTCAGAGGTTATTTATCAGACATTGGTCTCTAGCAGTATCAGGTGCAGAAGTGAACCTGGCAGCACCAGGACATGTGAGATCTTCCCTTCAGCACTTACTCTAACATGGGATTTCTGTAAGTTTTACTTATTTGTAGCTGACCTGCTAAAAAGTTAATGAAAGAAACACTTTTCCTTTGCTGAATTAGGCCTCAACTAAGGGAAATAATGTAAGTTCTACACTCCCATATAAGACTGATGTAATAATCACAGACATTTAATTCTTTGATACTCACACCTTTGACTAGTTTGCCTTGGTAGCTTCATTTTGTTGATCAGACTGTTTCCTTCCAGTACAAAAACAAATCCTTTTAGGTCTTTGTCATATTCCTACAAAAAGGAACAACAAACATAAGCATCCTGACAGAATACTCCTCCTGACAACCAACCATGCTACAAACATGCAAAGCTATGTTTTTTTAAAATCAGAAAGTGCAGGTGGCACTGCAAGTATGACTGGTTCAAATTTGATGGCAAAAATATAATCCATACAAATACGTCCTTTACTTGCATGTTTTATGAACATGTTGACAAACAGGATTCACGATTCAGTAAGCAAAGCTCAATTCACTGGTTACCAGAGTACCAAAATTACTTTCTAAATATTTAAACTGTAAAATTACACTGTGACCAACTCAGTCTGCAAGCAGGCATATAGAACTAATTTAAGAAGTCATTTAGTCTGTCATAATGACAGAACTGCAAGTGACAACTCCACTGTCAGGTCAAAGCCCTCATTATCTTCTAATTTTAAGCTTCATTCACATTTTTCTGGTTTATACCCTAGATTTTATAGATTTCTTTAAAAACTTACCTTTGATATAGCTGATGGGTTGCCAAAAATTTTCCATTTTGCTCCTGGGTCCTTGCCTTGAGCACTGAATATTTCAACAAACCGGCCACCCTATGATGAAATGGTTTAAGGACACATCATCCAGCCAAAAGTTCAGCACTAAATTATCAATGGTCAAGATGAGAACCTAAGAATCCCTCTGTATCATGCTGTTACCACAGCCAATATTTCTGATCAGTCAGACAGCAGAATATCAATAACATCTTCTAGACTAGTATAATATCAATTAATGTAGTCAATACTCGGCTTTACTAGAGGATCAGAAGATAAAATTGAAGGAATACCATGGAGTATTTTTAATTATTTTATCTATAATGTCATTCTCTAAAAAGCAAAATCATTGTAAATATTCTAAAACCATGCAGGAGATGAGTAATTTATATTTAGATAAGATTTATTTCTACAATGTGCCAAATGAAGTGAGTTTTACAACATGCTGCTAGAAAATAAAAGGTGTTGCAGATTGGATGTTTTGTCTGGTCTCCAATGGAAATGAAGTTTACACCATTTGTCTACACGTGCGAATGGCTCTGCCTACATATTTTGCAGTAACTTTTCTACTAGTTACCAAATTCCAGCCTGACTTGACCAAACAAAAATTTACTAACTTATCTGGGCCAACTTAAGCAGCCTGGCAGTAGATCTATTCCAATCAGTATCACCATGAAAAGGTGATAGAAGGCTACAGCCTTCATGAGGCAATGGAGAATTATTACTGGAAAAAGATTATTATGGATGTCCCCGTCAGGTGAAAACTCCTGACACAGAGCATGTGCCCTATTGGACACCAAGGAATCTAAACACAGGCTCTTGGGGAGGTTGGCTTTATCACCTCTGCTTAGGGAATTACTTGCTTCTAGATTTTTGCCATTTGATGTCACATGTTTTGTTGATGCACTCAACCTGCAGTTTGCTAAGCATTTTTCACAGCACGGTTGACCTAATCAATCATTACAACTCTGCCATTCCCTTCTCATTTCTAGTTGCCTGCACTCCCCAATTCTCTTTATGCTCAGCTGCCCAAGCAATTGCCTGAAAGTCACAATGAGCAAGAGGGGCAAGCAAAAGAAATGCTCCTCAGATTAGTTTTTCAGAGAACATCAACTCTGCACTGTATATGAACTAGGTATTTTCCTCTGCCCACACACACCTGGCAGCTCCAGCCACACGGCTGATCCCAGTGACTGGACTTAGTAAGTTCTAAGGAAATTCAAAACAGCATTCCATAGACTGCACTCAAAATATTTTTTAAACTTACAATGGATGAATTCTTTTAATATGGTATACTACCAATTTTCAAGTTACCTGATTTATTTAAGGACTACAAGATCATGCTCTCAAAAATTTAAAAAAGACGTTTAACTGCCAAGCTGTATGTGCTTGCAGCAAATCTTATACAAGTGGCTTTTTCTTCCATCTTTACAAATACATTTTGTTAATAGCACAGCCCTTGAGTTGGCCTTGATTTGAGATTAAACTGAACAGGACATGGAAAAAATACCAGACATGACATGAGAAAATGTCAAACAAACACTGACGCAAGAAGCTGACAAAAGTTACTTGGTGCTGTGGAGGATGGTTGGGTCTCACAGGGGGCCCAGTGAAGTTAGGCAAGAAACTGCCAAACTCCACGATCAACTGGAGGGGAGTATGGGGCATCTTTGGGGAGCACAATCCTGCAAAGCCAGAGGCAGCCAGGCATCAGAAATTCCATGAAAAGCTGAGACAACTGAGGGAACAGCATCAGAAATACCAATTCTGGGTACAGAAGTAGCACATTGGGACCAGCAGAGAAAATGTAGCTGGGGGGGGGGTTGTTCTCTCGGAATGGGATTAGTGCAGAGAAAGGGAGGCAAAGTGTGCTGAAAAAGAGAGGCCAGGAAAGAGTAAAAGGGATAATGAAGTTTCAAATGGTGTGACTGCTGTTGTCACAAGCTTGTGCTGGACCAAGAGAATAAACCTTTTCTGACTACATCTTAAGAGCTGGGACGCTTCCATGACTGCATGGCAGCATATGTGCCTTCCCTGGCCCATGAAGGTAAAGAACAAAAGCCATTGGCAAACTCACCTTGGTACCCATTCTAGACCTGATAGCAGCACAGCTACCCACTATTTCATTACACTTCTATAAAAATACTGAATAATGAAGCACTCCAAAACACTCCTGCAGCTCGACATTTTACCTCTCAGGATAAGCTATTTTAATTGAGCTCTCTCAGAGAATAAATGAAAATGGGTAAAAATTAGAATTATTTCTGTTTTACCTGATAGTGGTTTCTGAACATTTGTCTAGCTTTCAGATGCAGAAAATAATTTTAGCTTCTCAATCAGCAAACACACTTGCAAGCTATGCTGAAAAGCAAACAAACAAACAAACAAACAACTTTATATAGGATTTGAAAAAAATCCTGTAATGACACTCCCGGCATATTTTAAAATACATGAATACTATGATAAAGTACTTTTCTGAGTAGAAATGTATATCAACTGCATCCAGAGTGCTACTGCAAAAGAATTAACACCAAAATAATATTAATATTGACACTGTCTTGGAAAATACTCTCTTTGTGCATCAAGTACTCCGGGCTACCTTTCTTATATTCCAAGTAAAACCAGTAATTTTAAGTCAGTCCTTATTTTTAATCAACAAAGACTTTCTCATTCTTTAAAAATGCTTAAAAATCATCTTTAATACATATTTTTTATTATTCTTTGTTATGAAGTGCCCACTGGAAAACATTAGAATCCATTAAAGAGGAGCTTAACGCTCAATACAGCAAAGTAAAAACACGGAACAGCTGCAACAGAAATCTCTCCATCTAGAGGTATTTGGCAGAGACTTCAGAGACAAGTTATCCTCTCACATCCAGCACTCTTCTTTGAGGGTGATTACTGTAAGACTCAAACTTCAGTTATCTGAGGCCTGCTCAAGTCACTGTGAATTAAGAGATGTCTGCAGTTACAGAATCGGAACAGTGGAAAGGGAAGGGATTGGTACTGGAAGCCTCCCATGTTCCTCTTTGATCACACTGAGTGTCTGCGGGATCACTTGGCACCAAGAGAAAGTGAAGAGAGCCTGAACATGAAAGGAAGTTGTCACTCTGCAAAGACAGGGAGAACCAGCCACAAGAGACAACAAGAACCTTCACTGAGAACTGAAAGTGCTCCTCAACTCACAGAAGAATCCTTTCACAAGAGTCTGCCTCACTTTGATTTACTTTGTTCTGTTCATGTTCAGGTTGAGTAAAAACAATGTAACAATTAAATGATTTTTAATTACTGGATATTTTTTCAGACTGCAAACAGTTTCTTAACAAATAGAAACAATATGCTGAGTAGGGGATTATAAATACTCACAATGAACATAAGATTCTCATAATGAACAGTTCAGCTCTCACAACCAAAAGTAACAAAGTTAAAAAAAGTTGTGAAAATATATATGACTAAAAGTGAACTAGAAATTCAGTAACAATATGCATGAGTTCATGAAGAATTAATTAATCTAAAAGATTGGGGCAGTATTCTATTTGAAAAAGTAAATAACCATTCATTTTTGAAAACTTGATGAAATCTATTGATATTTATCCCCAATTATTTTAATCAGCAACAATGAAATCCTTAAATTGTCTGTAAATAAAGTAAAAATGGAAAAACGATCACATATTGTAAATTTATCCCATGCTGTTGCCAGAAATATTAGTTAACTTTAAATTTTTTGATCATAAGGAAAATGAGATTTAAACACCACAGCATTTGTAACAGGCTTATCAAAACTTGTAATTTTGATCAAATTTAACTAATGTTGTCACAGCACTTCGAAAACACCTGTTGCATTACTCTATGTTTTAGACCATTTTCTATACAGATTTTCCACTTGTTGGCAATTTTTTAAAATTACTACATTAATAGTTATATTGAACTACCTAATTATGAACTAGAAATTTTCAAAATACCTTTTAAAGAATGCACTTCTAATGCAAGTGTATTAGACTCTTCCTTCCCTGTAAATATTCACTTAACATAAAGATCACTTATTTCTAAAATCAGTTTTCTGTCTGCAGCCCTATCTTTGTTATTATCTACAGCCTTTAAACAAGCCAGAACTACTCAAAACTGTAAGATTCATGTCTTAGTGAGAAGTAGTGGCACCATGAAACTAATCTCAGTGACCTACTGCTTTGATTCCCTTTGCCAGAGCAGAATGTGAAGGACCTGAAGTGAATGAGAGACAGGAGCCAAGTCCTCCTGCAGGACATATTTACGACGAGTGCATCCCTGTAACTCACACTCAGAGGCACTTGTCATTCTAGGACTGAGGATTTCACCATCGCCCAGTTTTTATTTATTATTAATTTTAAGTGAAGGAGATGCAAAGGAACACACTGCTTTTTCCTTGGGTCAAAGCACTAACTTTTGCTTTAAAGATCAGTTTCAGACTTGCCAAGCACCATGCACCCAGCACAGCCCTCACATATTCTGCAGTCCTATGCCTTATTGTTTATGCCTTATTATAAGTTTATGCCTTATTATAAGTTTATGCCTTATTGCATCTCGGGAAATTATTAGGACTAAATAAATATGTGGAATTCTGATCTAAAAGCCACTTATAAAAAGTTTTAAGTTCTGAGACAGAAAAAAGTAACTCATCTCTTTCAGGCACTACTACCAGTATTCTGGCTTAAAATTTGTCATCAATGCAGTTGTATTTTAGAATGATATACATATAAACAAGGTAGGTTATCTGCTAATTTGCAGAACATATTTTATGCAGACTCAGAAAACTGATGACTGTTTAGGTACCAAATACATAACCAGGTGGCTCCTCCTAAACTTCAGAGGAAGGTAAACTAGACCCAAAGTTTATAAGCATTTGAGGTCGGACAAGTCATTCAGCTACAAAGCTGACCACTGTGAAATCAGCAAAATATCAGTTTGTTTTTCATAATGGCAGGAAAAATACTGCAAGTGACACTGCAATACATCTTTGTTCTATATTGCTTAATTACAACTTATCAAATTTCATTACTACAAATGGAGACTAGAAATTACCTTTGTTATTAAGATTGGTAGCCACTAAAAACATTAAGTGAACAACATATTTGTCATGTAATTACTGAGGTAATGTTTAAAAGTGCTTTCATTATGCATCAAGTATAATTGTCTTTAATTATAGAAAGCTATTCTTAAAAGAGAGAAAGGACTGGATAATTGATAGTTGCAGTATTTTTCCTCTTTTCACCCTTCCTCTTCCCAGTCCCTCCAGAAAGTCTAAAAATCAAGAGTACTTAAAATGCAGAGGGACTATTTAAAAAAAAAATCAACAGCAATTCGAAATGCAAGTCCTCAATTTTTTGCATAGTTATCAAATAAATATTTTATTTATATGACATCTTTTATAACATCTTTGTAGAATGCCATAAACTAGTAGCATTCTCATTTTTTAGTCACAGAGCAAACTTATTTTTTTATTGCCCTGAACCATGTACTTTAGTATGTCTGTCCAACTGGAAATACAGGCCTGAAGTATCAGTCAATGGCAAACAAACAAGAATGTAATTTATAAAGTTAAGCAACAATGAAAGATACTTATCTTTGAGTAGATTCCTATCTGGATTTACCTTGTGATGTCTTTGTTTGTGCAGTGACTTTGATCATTAGTTTCACCATGTTTCTTATATAGACAATAAAGCAGCCGAGTCCAAAGTGCCCCTTATTCCTTCCACTCACACAAGCCACTTAAGACTCTGCAAAAATACCTTAATTCTATCACAGCTTCTTATGTATATTTCAATAATATTCGAAATATTATTGGATATTGGATTATTGGAATCCCAGGATTCCAACAATTGGTCCTTTCAAAGTAACAAGAAAAAAGACTATTTCACTAACAGCAAATGCAAACAGATCTTCATGCTTTCTTAATCTAATTAGTACTAAGTACTGTTCTAAACCAGGAGAGACAGGGATGGACAGACTCACACAGACCTAAAATCCTTCATACTCATGGTTAGTCCCTTGTCTTAAAAAGCACTATTTACATAAATAAATGAATACATGTTTCTAATCAATATCCCAGTGCTGGAAAAGCTGTGTTTAGTGAAGCTATTTTATCCCAAAGTCAAATCTGTGAAGCAAAATGAAGTGAATTTGCACATACTACTAATTTGCATTGAAAAATGACACAAATACACTGTTTTTGGCAGGGCACACAGGCTTAGACCCAAGACTGTTCATACATATAACTCACCATCATGGGCCTAAAGCCAGAGCTGATTTATGGTGGCTGGGACATGCCAGGGAAAGCAGTTCATCACCGATGAAGGGTTTTAGTATCTCCCAGACAAA
The DNA here is from genome assembly GCA_034509425.1 of Eopsaltria australis. Lineage (NCBI taxonomy): Eukaryota > Metazoa > Chordata > Aves > Passeriformes > Petroicidae > Eopsaltria > Eopsaltria australis. The sequence continues at coordinate 2,072,944 of JAVTVJ010000180.1, forward strand.
TGAATTCCACATATTAAATATTTAAAGCCGAGTTTGTAACACCGCTATATATTTTCTCAAAATACAAGTTAGCATAATAAATGGGCAGAAAGACCATTAATAAGCTATTGCAAGACTTCTGGTGCTCCAAAGCGCGAAGCAGCGCAGCTTTTATGCACAACGTGCAGAATTAAGGGGGAAAATAACTTAAAATCGAGACTTTCGCTTTATAAAAATTGGACCGCAAAACGCTTTGACGCAAGACCGACGACCAGCTGCGGTCCCCCCTTCCCTGCGCGGCTACAGCGGCACAGCCGCGGGCTCCCCGCTCCTCCGCCGGGGCTGGGAGCAGGATGGGAACCGGGGCCGGGGTCGGGATGGGGTCAGGATAGGGATGGGGATGGGGATGGGGATGGGGATGGGGATGGGGACGGGGATGGGGATGGGGATGGGGACGGGGATGGGGATGGGGATGGGGATGGGGATGGGGATGGGGATGGGGATAGGGATGGGGATGGGGATGGGGTCGGGGTCGGGGTCGGCCGTCCCCGCCGGGTCCCACCTGTGTGAGGGCGGCGGGGCTGTTGAAGATGGCGGCGCGGGCGGCGCGGGGCGGCCCCTGAGGGCCGGTACCAGCTCGGGGTCACCGGCGGCGGCCCCTCAGGGGTGCGGGCGGTGCCGGTGTCCGGCCGGGGCTGTGCTGCCCGCGGTCCCGGCCCCGCACCGTCACTCACACCTGGCCGAGGCTGTCGCAGAGCCTCTGCTGGCCCCTCACAGGTGCCCCAAGCGCGTGTGCAATGACGCCGTGTCACCCAGGGCCCGTGCAGGTGCCTCAAGTGTAACTGTCGTTGACATGCCAAATCATGAAATATATTTGCCCTTTCCCCTTTAAGGCTTCATTCTCTAATTTTTTTTTTTTTGGTTTTTTTTTTTTGTTTTTTCGTTTTTGTTTTTTTTTTTTTTTTTTTGTTAGGGGAATGAAGGATGAGCTACAGCAGCCACATCAAAGTCCTTGGTTTTTAAGGAATTACACTGGCCTTGGAGGCCTGGCATTTTTCCCTACGAGAAGGAAGCAAGAAGGACGGCCCCATTAGTTTAACATCACTGGCAAGTGCAAGCAAACACCTCCCGATGGCTTCAAAAACCTCTGGGAACAAGGTGTGGAGAAACAACTTGATCTGGGGTTTTATAATGAGATATTAGTCAAAGAAAATCTTCCCTTGAAGTGAGTGCTTTTTGATCACAGCATTTCTTTGTGAAACTTTGTAGCCTTTTCACAGAGAAGTACTGGAATATCATTTTCCTTCCTCAAAGCGTGTCTTAATGTTTCTACAAAAAGCAATTATTAAGAACCTTGTAACCCATCACGGCATAATGAAACACATGAACTGGAAAGGCTGAGCCACCGATGGGACCTGCTGTGCCCAGCCCACTATCACTCTGCTCACCTTCCTCGCTTCTCCTCCTGAATGTACCATCCTGATTTTGCCAGGGAAGGGAACAAGTTAAATCAGTTTTAGGATGTATTTAGCTCTCTCTTTTTACCTTAGGATTTTCAAAGAAATCCAGTGTTGTTTTATCATACCCTGGATTACACTGATTAGAGTTATTGGGTATTGGAGATAAGGAAAAGAATAATACTAAAGCAGAGCTACAGGTTATTAAATAAAAACAGTTAATAGAACAAGGACAGAAGAGAGACGATGATAGCAAAAGAAAGGTTAAAAAACTATTGTGGAGTTCTGTAGCCAACAGGAACTACATAGTTCATTACACACAGTTTAACCTGAAGTCATTTTGAAATTAGTTACACATAATACTGCATCTAAAAACCCTGCACCCTTTGTGACAGGAGTTATGCTAAGGCCTGAGTAGTTTAGAAATTCCAGTTAAAACCTGAGATTCGGGCTGAAGAATCTAAAGTTGAAATGGAATATGAAGCAGCCATCTGTGAGTGTCAGGTGTAAGGAGCTACCTGCCTGATGGGGAGAAAACTGGACTGCCCAAGTACACTTTGCCAGCTGCCACAGGAAACTGGCTTTAGACATACTGTGAGGAGAATTTTTTCCCTTTTTTTCCAGTTTTACAGAAAAAACCTCATTTCTTAGGACTCAAAAATTGCAGGTAATATAAGACTAGTAAGGAATCTTGTGTCATTAAATTTGGTCCATCCGTAATCTGATCACATCATGCTTTCATAGTCTGTTTTGGAATTATGGTGATGTGGGAAACACTGTAAAACTAATGACAAGACAATCAAGGTGTTTGTTATGATGAATTCTTTAAGATTGCACCTGTAGGTTGGCTGCTGTTGGTACCTGAGCTGCTGGGTTATGCACTTTTCTGTGGCTGAATATTTGAAGCCTCTGTGCAGTGTACATGTATAAAGCCCTGAAAAGCCTGATGAGTGTTGGGTAATAATTTGGGAAAAACTGTGAGAACATCATATACATTTATCCTCACCCCTTACATGTCAGAACATATTTCAGTGAAGAGATTTCTATTGTGTCTTGGACTAGGAAAATGGAACACATGAACATCTCTTGTTCTTATAAATAACCTAAGCATAAGGTATGGTTAGGTCTCCTGTCTTAAATTAAAATACTGAGAAGTTAGGAGCATCATGCTGGGAAATGAATTGATTTAATTTAGGAGAGTATTCAATGTGCACTAGATATCTGATGTGTGATATTAAACCCAGCCATTTTCAAAGGACCCCCACTGACACAGCTTGGGTTTATATCCATAGGAATAGTTCTGTAATTTCCTTCATCCTCTCCTGACTTTGCCCTATTACATTCCATTGCTCATACTTGGAGCAGTCTCCCTTCCCTCTGTGTAAAGCTCCATTTCAGCTCTAATGACCATTTGCCAGTCTGTTCTGTACAGTATTGCTCTGAATTGGTTTGGTTTGTGCTTTTAAAGACTGTCAGTTCATGTAGTCTGGAGATCTCTTTCTAGTTCATACTGTATTTTGTAAAATGCTGTGTTATTTCTGGAGATCTGTATTATAAATGCTAGTTAAGCTAAAAGAGAAGACACCCAGTCATCCTATGAAATTTTCTGTAGATCCCTCTCACCATTCTTGATGTGCAGGGAAGGGAGACACCATGTGAGTTGCTGCCTGCTTAGCCTTCACTTGGGAACAGCTGCCACAGAGCCAAGGCATACTTGCCCCAGTGCCAGGCCACTCTGCATTTCCTCTGAACATTCCTGCTCAGTCAGTGACCTTCCTAGGTGTGGGTTTGCCAAGATTACATCATGCAGGGTAATTTAAATGTGTAGTCACCATTGTATCCACTACTATTTGTGGATCTCTTAACAATTTCCAGCAGAATGCTCCCTCCTTCTTCAGGCACGTACATGAGCTCTGAATTTTTTCTCGTTCTTATTTTCACCTTGGTCTTTGGATAGAAATAATGTTCAAATAAATATAAAAGTGAAAAATCATTAATTAGCATGACTGTCTGTTTGATCTTCTAGAACAAAATAAATTCTGTGAGAGATGCATATAATCTCTCCATCAGCTTAAGGCTTTGCTTTTAGAAGGATTGAGTAACACCTTTGATTCAGAAAACAGAAGTTTTCAGAAGACTGTTCTTGGGTAAATATGTTAGAATTGAGAATCAGTCCACAACCTATTTTCCAAAGCCCCACAAATATTTAATCAATAGACATTCTGTAAGAATCTGTATTTGAGGCTTGTGGATAGTTATGACAAAACACAGTTGGGCCAATTTCTGTGGTGTGTACTTCCAAGATTATATTTTCATGAAGTTTCCTCTCACTGATGTGTAGTCCTGGTGCTCAACCATGGAAGGGGACTCCAGAAGGGTCGTGGTCAAAGGGACTGCCAAGGGGATAGACACGGCTGCAGCAGGGATGGAAAAGTTGTGGAGACATTCCCTCTGCATTTCTCTATTCTTTATACCTCACTTGACAGTGGTGAGTTGAGAGCAAATACAACTCTCCATCACTAGACCAATTCTGTTGATAATGCACGAAAAAAATGGTAGTATTTCTGTCAAATAAACATGTTGCGCCACTTTAGAAATCATTGAGTCCTCAGACAGTAATACTTGAGATGGGAAAATTGGCTGCTTATGTCTTGTCAGGCTTTATAGCGATCCACCCATGTGACCAGTTGGCCACATTGCAGTTCAGAGCAGGGATTTAAACCCTTAAAATTGTGAAGATGTATTTAATGAGGATGCCTCACTAGTTAGCCAGAATTCATGGATGTAGAAAGACAACCAGCACAGGGATAAAAAGATTATTAATTTGTTCCTCTTTTTTCTCTGTTTGGCTTATTTTGAGGCAACTGGTGTCTGTTTACAGATAAAATAAATGTGGTATCACCTGAAAAAAGGCGGTGAATTTCTTTAACTGAAAAATCCATCGATTTTATGCAATGTATGTGCTAATGCCCTTTGTTCCTTCAGGATAGTTCATTAAAGCTATGTAATAACAATGAAAGTGTACAGGAAAAGAGAAAACCTGCCATGGTTTGCCTTAGTACTGAAGCAACCTGTGCTTAAGTTCGGCAAGTTATGTTAGAATGAAAAATGTTCTCTTTGCACCTGCTGCTGTGTTTTACAGGAGTTACAGTCTTCAAACACCTCAAACTGTACCAGGTTATTGGTTGTTTCTTTTCAGCTTTGCAATGAAGAAGGATATTTTGTCTAATGCCTTTTGCAGTTTGGTCATGCTTCTTTGATTCAGAGAATTTTTGAATAGGATTAAAGAAAAACAGCCTCTGGATGACTGGTGGGAACTTTAAATATCATAGCCACTCTTCTCTGTCCAGTAAATCCATTAAATGATAAACTATTGATTTTTATAACACAATTAAGGTGCCAATGATTTCTTAAGAAATCATTGAACATTTTCTGTATTATGCACTCAGCACATTATCTATTGTAAATCGGAGGAGAGTGTTCTCAGTCTGGAATGAAACCATCTCCGTGCTGTTCTCAGGGTGAAACAATCCCCACACCAGTCCAGTGCTGCAGAGAGATTTGCCCCTGAAATGTACTGATAGTCTTTATCCCATTGATAGTAGTGTTTATATACAAAAAAAATTTAACCACTGTAATTTAGTAGTAAATATTGGAACCTTCTTAAGGCAGATAGTTTATAGTACCTAAAACGTTTTAGTACCTTGCCCAGACAAGAATAAATATTGGAATTTCACAAGCAGCCTCATGATCCAGTGTTAAAATGGATGGCTGGCTGGACTCACAGGGGAATTTCTTCATCTCTCCATCACACAGTTTGTACAATGGATGAGAATGCCATCAAGTATTTCCTTTGAAGCAGCATAAAATGTTAGAAAGAAAGATATTGGTTGCAATGGGTCAAAATGGACTCTTCTATTCTGACATTTCCTATGTTCTTTTGTGCTGAGAGGGGATAAACAGAGCTTTTATTTGTTCTGATAACTGTGGGGCTTATTTTCCTTTCCACTTTTGATTTTATTTTTACAGACAAGATAGAAAAAGAAGTCAATATATAGTTTGATGTTGCTCATTCAACTTGTCAGATTTTTGTTTAGTGTTTTGATACTGCTTTTTCATTCAATTATTGTTTGCATTGTTAAGGTTCAAGGTTTCTCACAGTATGCACTGTATATAAATGCCTCTGTAGTGTTATCTTTTAAATTAATCTTTTAAAATTAACGTTTTTTCAGAAATACAAGAACTTTCAAATAAAATTCTTTGTACATTTGGAGTGTAAATAAACCTTCAAACACAAATACAAATTTTGAGAAATAAAGAGCATCTGCAGTTTTCAATGAATTTCTTTGGACTGAGTCACTGGCTTCCATGCAGTGTTCTTCATTTTGGCTCTTACAAAATCGTTCTCTGAAAAAAAGTCTTTGCAAAGACAAATATCACACAGATTTGTGCCCTGGGTTCCTCCTGTCTAACAACCTCAACTTCCTCTGTCTCTTGTGACTCCCTTAAAACAACAGTCCCACTTTTTTTTCCCTTTTTCTTCTATAATATTTTCACATTTCTACATCCCTGGTCATTTATCTTATATCTTGACCAGTTTCTGCTTTCCTAAAACTCTTCTGCAGTGCAGTGTTCCCAGATGTCCAAACTCCTTTCTGTGCTTTTTCTGCTCAGCAGCCAGAAAAGAGTCTGTGCTGTGGTGAGTCCAACAGTAGCTGTGCTGAATGGACAGCCAGGGAGTGCATGTCAGCCTGGCTGCTGCCAAAGCAAATGAGTAGTGACTTAATTTCTTCCCACCTTTCACTAACGGCAGCATCAATAACATCTGTTCTGCACCCTGCTGTTGATTCTCATAAACCTTTCAGGAGCTTAATGTCTTAGGATATTCCATATGAAGTAAGACTGAAAAATGTCACCAATTTCGAGAGGAAGATTTGGAGTACTTGACCTAATGTCTTACATTTCTGTGTAATACAGTGTATTCTATTGACTGTCTTTGGTCTTTTGTTCATATCTTTGATCTGAAATGTAAATCAATATTTACTGTTTTATGACTGAGTAGCTACTTGTCAAAACCTCCAGTGATGGCAGAGGTTAAAGCTGTGCTCCTCTTTCAGATACATCCAGCTTTTATTTTCTGTTGTAAGCAGACTGAAAAGGATGGGAGCCATGTCTTAGATAATTTCTTATTAGGTTAATTTTAAACAAGTTAAAACAAATGTTTCTAAATATTTCTTAGAGGGAGCTGACAAGTTCTTCTGTCATGAGGGGAGCATGAACAAATTTAAACCTACCAAAATGAATGTGATATTCCTTTTATACGTTTATATGCTTGCTTGCAAAGACTTTGCAGAAGGCAATGTGACATAAATACATTGCTCCCTTCCAAAGCATGAATTCTGTATGACTTTAACTGATTCCTCTTAAAGGATAAAACTTGAATTACTCTGACTTTTATTTTAAATTAAGGAACCAAGTTCTGGGAATTGCCTGTGGAGCAGCAGCCACCCTCAGAGAGGATAGTTTGTGGAGTGGTACATTTATTTATTTCTCACCAGGATGTATTGCTAAGGTGAAAGCACATGATGCTTTTGTGTGCACTGATGAACTGAGCTTTCACAGAACTCTGCTAAGATAGTTTGAATGCTTTCATCGTTGGGTCTTTTGAATAAAGCCAGATGCAAAGTAACTGTGGAATTGCTAAAATAGAAAAAGTTTTTCAGTCTCTTCAATTTCTGTTGTATTACCCTCCGCTTCTGGAGAAGTTTGGGATGCAAATCAAACTGGCATAATTCAGGAGTCCTGCACACCAGTGCCACCATGATGATGTGAAACTGTGTTTATTGGCTCAGTTTTTCATCAGTGTTATGGATGTCATGAATCTGGGAGCTGAGATCACATTTTTGCCTTGTCTCTTCCCTGACCAAACTTTCTGTTCTTTTTGGAGCTTACTGCTAGAGGTGTAACTTTTACTGCAGGCTACTGTAGATTATACTGCACCTTGATACAACATGAATCTGAAGACAGGGAGGTTCTGTGCCCTGGGATAGCTGCTGAGATAAATAGGGATACTCAGGTCCCAGTGATAATGGAATTTGGTTCAGCTGCTCAGGGGCAAACATTGGCACTGGTGTCACATTAGCCACTAACAGAGGTTTGGGTTATGAGCAATGAAGGTGAACTGTGATGGATAAAATATACAGCACCTGGCACATTTGCAAACAATCTTTCAGCAACTTGTCCTTTTGGCCACTGCTCAGCACTGATTTGATGGAATATATTGAGGATAAATCTATAGGGACCTTGTTGATAAGATAACTCATTTTCTATATAGGAAAATGCAATTGGACTCCTCTAGCTGGACTGCAGTTCTGTGTGTGATCTGGCATCTCCTAGGGAAATTATGGATAATGTTCATCAGAAATAAAGTTGCAAAGCAAGTGAAGAATGATGTAAGCATTTAAGAACTACAGGAGACAGTGGAAAATTTTTATTGAAGGACTAGGTTACAGTACAATTTTTAAGGGCTTGTCTTCTGACTAATTTTTTTATGTTTTTGTTCATATAATTTTCCCAAAAAGGAGATGTGTATGTGTGAAATATACAGATGAAAGAACTCTGAACAGGAGCAGCCCATCAGCTAGAAAGAAGTGAATGAACTTAAGGCCTGGAGTAGTGAAAATCAGATGAAATTCACTGCTGTGTGGTGCAAGGTCATGCATTTGGAGACTAGTAAGTTGCAAGCTTGTGTATGGGAAATGACTGAGGAAGCAAAAGAAGTGCTGAAGCTAAAGAGCAGTGTTGGCAAAAGGACAAATGAGCATAAAGCAATCATAAATACAATTAAATTTGGAAACCAGAAGGACATTTTTAGTAGTCGATGAAGTAAAATTCTGGAACAGTTTTCCCATGAGAGGTGTAGGGGCAAAGAAAAATTAAATTAAAAGAGGGGAGATTTAGATAAGATGTTAGGAAAAAGTTCTTTATTCAGAAGGTGGTGAGACACTGGAACAGGTTACCCAGAGAAATTGTGGATACCCCAACCCTGGAAGTGTTCAAGACCAGGTTGGATGAACACCTGAGCAACCTGATCTGGTTGCTCCTCCATTGGTCCCCATGGCAGGGGAGGTGGATCAAGATTTTTAAGGTCCGTTCCAACCCAAACCATTCTATGATTCTGTGATACCAAGTTCTGCTTATTCCTCAAACCTTACACATAGCTTCTTCTGCTAATTCTTTATTTAATATAAGTTTTCACAAAGGCACCCTGAGACATGCAGTGACAAGTTCGTTGGACATCTGTTTGGTCTGATGAAGAGTTGGATATTTGAAAGTAATTGATTAAGGGATTCATAGTGTTTCTTGTAGTTGTGCCACCACTTCAAAATGAGAGTGTTGGAACAAAAAATGCTTTGCATCTGTCAAGGCCAGCCTGCCAATGTGCAGAGATCACAGCAGGGAGAACAGGACTAGCCAGTATAAAATGCTTCTTTGCTCATGTATCCTTTTAAAAGATTCTTTTCATGTTTCAGTCCTGTGCAAGGAGCCAGACCCTCATTTGTGGCTATATATGAAGGTGACTTAAAGGCTGTCTTTTCTGCCACAAGTACCCTGCAGCCATCCAGCTTCTGCTGCAATTCCTGGTGAAACTCATCTTCCCTCATTTCTTTGCCAGTGCCTGTAGAGGCTGTGCTGGCAGCTTGGGGCTGCAGCACACTTGGGGTACTTTGGAAATGTCCTATTTCTTGCCAGTGAGTGGCTAATGGACTTTAGGCTTCTTGAAGCCATTAGAATAGTGAATAGCAGCTGGTGAGCAAAGCAGGATCAAGCTTAGTAGGGGAGAGGGATCTTTTTCTATAGCCTTGGGTGATTGAGAGGAGAATGAGTCCTCTGTCTCCTGTGGCTTCTGTGCAAGGTCCTGCAAATCCTGTCAGCATTTTCCCATAAGGATGAGTAGGAATGCTTTGGAGGAATACTCTGAAGTTCAGGTAACAAAGTCAATTGTCTTTCAGGCCATATTTTGGTTATGTGGGGACATTGGCACTGAGCTGAAATGTGAAAGAGATTCCTGTGAAGAGTTAAAGAAATGAGGCATTTTGCACTGGCTTTTCCTGCTTTTCCTGCTGTGATCCCTATACTCTGTCACTCCAGCCATGGCAGATGCATGGCATTTTTATTCCCTCATTTTCACTCTGTGTCTGTGATATCCACTGTATCAGACACTGAGTACCTACTATGAACACTCTCAAATCCAGTCTGTTCTTTCTCTCAGTAAATATGTTGTACAGATTCTGGCTTCTTTGGGATATTTTTTTTGTTTCTTGGTATATAAATTTATATTCAGGATATCCACCTTTTTATTGTTTTAATTACTGACAAACTGATCTACAACTTCACACGCTATTTTTATTCACTTCTGTGGTACGTGTTATGTGTTCCATGGTGTCCCCTCCAATCTGCTCAGGGTGACTATCAGAGATCTGTGACCTTCTGGATGTACTGGGGAGGATCCTTCACACTCTGATCCGCAGCAGAGAAGGACTCAAAGTAAATGGGAGTTTGTGAGGGTCTGCCTGTGTTCTGTGTCACTAGCTGCTGATTTGCTTACTGTATTTCCCAAATTCTCCTCTCAGCATCACTTACAAGCTACTTCATTGTTTCAATACATGCCCCTACTATTATCCTAGAGCTCATGCCATAATTATGTTAATTGTATATAGTTGTTTGTCTTTTAAAGTCCAAAACAACTAATTATTTTCCTATTTATACATAATAATGATTTTAAACAAACAAACAAACTTTTCTTCTTTTCTAAGTATTATTTCCATTTTTGAATCTTAACTTGCAAAGGTAACAGGTAGATGCAGTGAAAGTTTGGTACTTAAAAAGCCCCCTCATAGTCCACCTTTAGAGGATTGTTGCCATCACTTGTTTTGCAGATGTATGCTGATGATTTGCAGATGCCTCAGTTTTCATGGCTGCTACATCTGACTGGGTATCAGTACATGAATTATTCATTTTATGTTGTGGTGATGTATTAATTTCACACTAGAATCTGTAAAGATATTATATTTACAGATAAAGCATAATTTCTCACACTTCCAGGAATGAACATTAATTCTTTTCACTTCAGAAAGAATCTGAATGGATTTGTTGCATTTGATAAGAATAAATATAAATCTGGCTCCTATTTAGAAGATCTAGTCCATTAACATACCAGTATAGTTTTACAATTTTTTTTATGATTCTATATTAATATAGAACTCTGCAATGTGAATTTTTTCTCTACAGAAATATGGGATGTATTTACTTAAGGAAATCCTGTCCCAGAGCCCTCCACTGTTTCACATCATCCCTTTGGATTGGGTTCTTCCAGGTGATAATAATTGCGTAACTGTAAAATATTCTGATATTTGATCATTTGTCTCAAGTTGAAGATGAACTGTAATTCTTCTTGTTTGATGAGAAGTTTTATGATAAGGATGCATTTACATAAATATGCCATTGCCATTTCACTACTTCCTGCTAGGTTTTTCCTTTTCTTAGACAATGAGCTGAAGTGACAAAAGTGATACACATATAGACTAGCATCCCGTGATAGCACATGACACATTTCTGACACTTGAATCCTTTCTTATAAGACACTCATCATATCATCTAAGTGTGTGACTGAGTACTGGTCAAATGGCTTCCCCAGTGCTCTGCATCTTTAAAGCTTTGAGATTTTGATTTCTGCTTTTAGGCAGCTCTTCTCTCCAGTGTAAAAAGTAGCACTCATTGCCCTGTTAAGCTGGTATAGCTAATCAACTATTAACAAGAGTGATTTTAAGTTATTTTGGTAGAGTAGAAGCTTTAAGTTTGATTTATATTAATTTTTTGGGGCATAAAATTCCCAATGTGTGCTCTCTGAGCAGTTCCCAGAAGTCTCCGAATTTCCACTTTAATTGAAAATCTAAAAATATTAATTTAAGTACAAATTGAAAGCACCCAAATGTTCAGAATAGACCTGTTGGTTTGCTGTTTATCACTTTCCACCTTGAACAATCTGTTTAGGGATCACAACAGCCATGATACCTTATAATTTAAGTGGTCAGTGACCTCGGTGGATAACCAGTAAAGTGTTCCTGGGGTGGGCAAGTTGCAATGGTCTAGACCAACAACCGATTTTTTTTTTTGTAAAATGGTGACTATGGTAATGAGGACTGGCTTGTCAAAGAAAAGACTTTGTGCTCATGGCCAAATTTATTTGTAAAACTATCTCCCTTGCAAACAGGTAAATTCATCTCTAGCTTGGCTGGCTGTGATACTCCATTGCAGAAAGCATCCATCATATCTTTGCTACAGCCAGCAGTGTGTGCTTCTTTGAATGGTAGACTAAGCCCATTAGACCTTTATACTTTTTCTTTGGCTAATTTACCCAGCAAATTTCATTATCAAATATACATTGCAGTAATACCTCCTGGAAACTATTACCTTCTTGTCGCTTGTTGACACATTTATAAGTGCATAAAGACCTTTCAGTAAGTCAGAATCTTTTCAGGGAAATGGAATTTACTTAATGTGATGGTTATACGAGCATGGAGATAGAGAGCTCCATGTATTAATCAGTTCATTGCTGCTGTTGCTTCAAAAATAATTAATCTGTCAGATGAATGTTTTCTACTCACGAAATCAAATCCTCCGTGTTTCTTTCTTTTTCTTTTTCCTGAGGTATCTGCCCCTAGTATAAACATAGATATCATTTTCTGCAATACTTGACAAGGCAACCTTCATCCTGTTCATGCGCGTCTGGTATATCACTTATTAGATATTTGCACTTGCTTTTTGGTTTGATGAAATCATACTCCTTAAACTTCATTTCTCTCAGCAAAAGCTTTAAGATAAAGGTCTATTCTACCCACATCTCTTACAAAGATGTTGCACTTTGTGCAGAAAGTTGTTTCAAATACAGAACAACTTTCTTGGCCCTGATGATTTTAAGGTATGTGTCTTTCCACACCAGAAAAGCTGCCCATATGGATTTCCAGAAGCTCTGGTGATGATTCTATAGTTAGGGTCTGCACTTGAGTTTAAGTGAAGACTTCAGCATTTATCTTCTACAGAAAATGCAGTAGATCTTCTAGTGTGAAAATTTATGTGGATACCCATTAAAATAAATCCATCATTATTTTGGGAATTACCATGAAATGAAAATGGATTTTAAATAAAATTTAGTGCCTAGTTTCAGACTTTTTTTGCCAGGCAGAATACTCTGAACTTCTCAAGCTGCATAAAGGTAACAATTTTATACTTCTTCGATACATTTGAATTTTTGTTTAGAATAAATGGTGATTTTCCACTTGTTGAAAAATGATTTGCACTTGTTCTTGTTGAAATGTAAATGTGTTGAGGATATTATTCTGTAATACCCTCTTCTATAAAGAAGCTCCATCTTTGCTCATGGCTGGTGACCTACTGCTCTTGTTAGTATTAAAGTAGGAGGTGACTCTCAGCTGGTGTTTTGAGGAGGAAGGGTTTACATGAAGAGTGGTAGTTGGAGGACTGGTGAAGAAGGCATGGTTGTCCCTTAAATATAAGGAAAAAATCCAGCTAAAAATGTCTTTTGTAGATATGTGGTGTGGAGACTCTGGAAAAGCTGACTAAAGCTTCTCCAGAGAAGAGGGGTACAGCTGAAAAAGAATTCAAAAATCTGTTAATTGAGTAGGTGTTAAATCAAGACAAAGCAGATATTTCTTCGCATACTTTTGTGTTTCTAATGACATAGACACAGAGTGATCTTCTGGAGGTGTCTCACAGTAAGAAAAACATACATTAATCCCCATCAGAAAAGGTGGTGTCTGAGTGAAGACATGCACCTACAGAAGTAGGTTAAGGAAATGAAACTTATGTCTGCTGTTAGGGATTTTTATTTTCACTGGAGGGATTTAACATTGGGATATTGTGTAAACCATCCTCTATGTATGTGTTTAACTTGTGCAAATAAAAAATCACTTATATGAAATGAAACAAAAATAACCTACATTTTTTTAAAGCCAACAAACTTTCTCTTATCATGTACTTTAAAAACACCTGTGACCTACAGCATATTTAATATTCAATACTGTTCGAATACTAGCATTAATAATTCTATCACTACTCTGTGTGAAATAATGTTAGGGTTCTCATTTAATTTATATTAATAACACTAATTGTATTAGTGTAAATGTATATATTAAAATGATTCATGAGTCTGTGTTGAGATGAGTGGGTTTTTGTTGGATTAAGTTAAAAAGGGCTATAGAATTAATTTCATTGGAGTAAGGTCATGGCACTGTCATTATAAAACTGCTTAAGAAAACTAATTGCTGGGTGATACCTAGGTGAAGTTATGAACAGTTTTGAGGAAAATAATGTCCTCAAAATCTCACTGAGGGTCCACAGTATTTACAGAACATAAGCCCTGTGAGAGGACCGTGGCTCTGATGGTGGGCAAAGCTTTGTTCACATTTTAGACTGATAAGTTACACATGCATGAATCCAATCCCACCAGCCCAGGAATGCTGTTTCACACAGTGCACATGCAGTTCTCTATGGGCTTTTCTTCCTTCCCTGCTCAAAGCACTGTCCCTCTGGGGGAGTGTTGCCTCAACACGTCTTGACTTTGACTCAAAACAGCTGTTTTATGTAGCTAAAAATCTGGTTCCAGAGATCATTTGTTCAACTGGCTTGGCTTACCAGCCTGTTTTTCCTTCTTGAGTGTTTAAAAAGAGGCAGAGGAGGGAACCTGACATTACTGGCAGCTTTACTGGCTGTGTGTGACAGGAATGGCAATCGCCTATGTCTGTGCCAGTCCTCCCTGGCATCAGCTCTTTGGTCACCACATTCTCGGGGCTGTTTGTGGGCACTTAGTCAAACAGAACTTTGAGTAATTAATAAAATGAAGAATGCAAATATTCTCTATAATTCAGGATCCAGTCTTGCTTCCGTAACTATCAATGGGAAATTTCCTGCTGAAACGAAAATAGCTGATTGTACGTGAAACATTTTCTGTACTCTGGAAATGCTGAGCATTAATGAGAATTGTTTTTATAAATCCTGGCTGCTTTTTTTCTTACTGATTTCTAAATGTAGAAAATAGATATTTTTGCCTCACATAGCCCAAAGAGTGTGAGAGTGTGGAGAAGTATTCGAAAACACACTTTCCACCGCTTTCATTTACCACTACTAGGGCTTTGTAATGGGATGTAATTTTACATTTTTATTCAATGTGTTTTTATTCTATATTTTTAAAAATCTCAAAGTGAATACATAAATCAGTCAGATCCTGTAATCCATTCATGTGCAACTGCTATGCTCAGTGAAGGTCTTGGCAAAATTGAATCACTTTATTCAACATTCAATCCCACATTAGATATTAGTAATTCCAGAATGTTTTACTCCCTTAAATTGTCCTCTTAGCACGGTGTGTTTGTCATTCTCACTCTTTTTGTGGTGTCACCAAACCATGCACCTCTACAATCCCATATTTGAAAATAATAGATGACATAAAATGTGTAAAGGATTGTTTCTGTCAGTTATTATTTTTGCAGATTGGGTTGCCTGTAATGGTTTGCAGAAGAACTTCATGATTTTTCTCCTATAATTCTGCTCTTTGAGCAATCCAACATAGAATCTCCAGTTTCTCACATGCGGCCATTTGCAGATTGCTTTATCAGCAATCTTCCTGCCTGCTCCATTGCCTCCCAACTGATCCTCAAGTTGTTCCAAGCCTTTCTCTCTGAAGATGGAAAGCTGAAGTGAGTACAAGTGGGTCTGGCAGGAAGTCATATCACATCTTGCTGGGGCAGGGCAATTCTCATAAGAAAAAATTTGCATTTGGATATTGGCTAATTGACACATGGTACAGCTGCAGAGCTGTGGGGTCTACCTGGCTGTCAGGGAGAAGAAGAGGAGAGCAGCTGACACCTCTAGAGCTTTATTCAAGCTGTCCACATATGCTGACAGGCAGCAGTGACATATGCTTTTTTGCTGTCAAAATTCAGGCTTAGCTCTACAATCATAATGCTAAAAAATATCTATTATACATTCAGGTTCTGGGTGCCAATTCTGTGATTCAGTGTGGTGAATGCGAGGTGAAGATCAATAAGAGTTTGGCTTTTGTTTATTATCATTTCTACAGGAGAAAATGATTTATTTAAATGTCAGAAACTCAAATTTACGCATGTCTTTAGAGATGAAAAATGGAACCAAACTACATGTCCTCTTTGCTCTCCTAGAAATTGATGAAAAAAATTGCAAAACAGCCCTCATCACCAGCAGAGAAATTATTAATAACTGGTTAGGCCAAGAGCAGAGATGTGATTGGATGGCAAGGAGTTCAAATTTTGTTCTCAGGCTCCAGAGTTAACATTAATTCATTAGGGTTGCATATTTTTACTGAAATTTGGGAGTTCTGACACTGCTAACAGTTTAAATAGTTTTTTACTCATTACTACTGTAACTTTAATATACTTTCATTAATTGAATTGCTAAATGCAATGGTACTAATTCCTCATGACACCTGTTCTGTAGAAACTGAAATTAAAGTTAACATCAGAAAAGTGTGAGTAGGTTTAATTCTTATTAAAGTACCACCCATAGAAATAGGGATGGATGGGGCTGAAATGAGGGGTTGTAGAGCTGGAGCTAAAGGACAGTAACACAAGATGATATTCTTAGCTGCTGTGGGGAGGCAAATGGTCCTGGCTGAAGACTTTCAAAAAGGGCATGAAGTTATTCCTGTCACCCAGACCTCAGTCCTTGTTCCACTAGGCAATTGCTGGCACTCTCAAGTAGCTAAGAAAATCTTACTGCACTGAAACTTTTCCTGTCTTTCTCTAGCCACAAGATCTGTGCTTACAATGCAGAGACAAAAAATCTTGCTGCATTTTCTCCAATTTATTAACTGGAGTGGCCTTCTAGGGAACTTTACACACCTTGCAGTAGCTGTAATCAGGAGCCATTCCAGCAGGACAGGCTGTTCTAGTACTTCTTTTTTCATAATAATAATTTTTGTGATTATTAATGACAATGAATTCATAGTAATGAAACTACTTCTGTAAGCCTGCACAATGGGACGAGCGTTCTGAGCAAAAGCTGAATTGCTGTATGGTCATTCATCCTGCTTTGGTGTCCCCCACAGGGACAGTCAACAGTCTGCTTGCAATCCAGCACATGCCCTGTGAGGTGTACCATGCCTTCTGGAGAAGGTTTCTGTAGAAGAGAGAACAGTGATTGGCTATTCACAGCTTTTGACATTAGGGTTTTCCATTTTGTTTTTCCACACTAACCTGGATAGTTGCTTAGCTGCTCTGGTGCAGTATCCAGAAGGCTCTTTGTGGAGTAGTTTTGTACTGTGTGGTGTTGAGGAATTCATTCCATGCAGGTAGCTTGGTGTGCAGCTGCAGGTTGAGCTCTGGGTGACAGGAGCCTCAGGTAGGAGGCTGGGAACTGTGACTGGACACTCAGAGACAGGACAGGAGCTGATGACCCCAGACTTTTGTGTGCTTAGACTGTGAGAGTATAAACCCCACGGCTTCCTTTGTTCGGGGTCCCTCCTTGGAGACACCCAGCTTGAGCTCGAGGTGTTCTTTTGTTGTTGCACCATGATTAAATGATTTTAAAGATTGAGATATCTGAGGCTCTTCTATGGGAATTTTGGGTTGAGCAGGAAAGGAAAACTTGTCTGACTATGTGAGTGCAGGGTGTGTAGCTCTGAAGGGAACTCAGTCCTGGCTCAGGTGGTGTGAATGTGGCTGTCAGAGTGGCTCCTGGACTGGCAGACAGGGAAGTTTCTTTCACAGTGGTTCACCCCCTGTCAGTCAGAAGCATATATTGATTCAAACCCTTCCAGTGCTCAGTGATCTACCTGCCAGTCTCTCATAGACAAAGTTGTAGATGCATGCAAGAAAACTTGAACTTAGTTACTGAGACATGGCTCTGATGATTTTTAATTTCATGCCTGATACACAGAGCAAAAAGTAAACTGTTTTGGCTGAAAATCACTTTTTCTATGTCTGCTCTCTGTGCAAGGTCAGAGAGTTGTTCCATCTCATGTGCGCATTTACATCTCTCAGACTGAGAATGTGAGAGTTGGGGAATATGTAGGAAATGTTGGTTGGCATTGGGTCAGATGGTGATACAACTCCAGTCCTATCGTTTGCCTTGCACATGTCCACCGATATAACATAAAACAATGGTAGCCAGAAAAAGTGGACTTGAAATAACTCAAATGGAGAGAAGATACAGGAATGTGTGTAAGATACATAATGCAAGAAATAATTCTTTTGTGGTGAAATGTAAGTGTTCACTATGTTCACTACAATTAAACTAGCACATACACACATGCATACTGTGTATAGCTATGCTTGCATATGTGTGTGTCTATGTGTAGTAATAGAAGGAGAAAAATAATGTGGAGCTTGCAAGTGAGTAAATAGATGGATGCATGGATTTCAGCTTGGATTTTAGGGAAGTACATAGCACCTGCTAAAAGAGAACTGGGAAAATCTAGATGGAGAGATATTAGAGGGTATAGGCAAGATTCTGTTGCCTTAATACAAATCTCCAACTGGCCAGTGTTAGTGTGTGCCTGAATACTTAAGAATACTTATAAAAATGGTGATTTTAGTTATTTTCCGGCTAGTTCTCTGTTCTCTTCCCTCTTTGGAATTTGGGAGAAGGTGCATATACATGAAGCAGTCATCTGTGTCCCCGAAGACCGTGCATTTCAGTCAAAACTGCATGTTCTGCAAAGACAGCCTTGGCAATAACAGGTTCCTTGGCCAAGCCCTTTTGCCTTTGGTAGGTTTACACCAAGATCACGCAGCTGTTTTCCTCATCCAGCGGAGTTTCAATCATTGGTGCTACAGGGGAAGTAGACCCCTCTTTGCTCCTGGCACTTCTCTGCTTTGGGCAGCTGGTGGTGATGTAGTGGTATTTGGATATTTGTGAATAGCAACAAATATTGGAGAGGAGTTAAAAGTAGCAACCATGCTCAACTCTAAAACCCCCTTTTGCTGTCATTAAGATGTAACTATGGTAACTTTTTGCTACAGTGCCTCCGCCTGGGTGATAAAGATAGACAAATTTTGGGCACCTCATTCCATTTTAGAGATGATTTGCAGAGTCCAATGCAGAACCACTGAGTCATTAAAAAATCATTGAGAGGGTGTTCTAGTTTTGCATCAGCAGTGGGCTTTCAGGCTGTAACATTCAAGCTTGTCACTCTAGCTTCTAGAGCCATTACTGATTGATCCCTGTATCATTTCTCCCTGGAGTTTGTGATTCACTTTTTAGTTACAGAGGAGATTTTATTAAGGGCTGTTTTTCTTGCTGAGGAGTTTTTATTAAAGGTTGTTTTTCTTGCTCCCTCTAAAGGAAAGTCCTTCCAAAGACAAGATTGTTGGCACATATGAATTGTCTAATGCTGAACTGATAGATGAGCTGTCATCAGGGTACAAACCTGTGACTGTTAGAACAAAGGTTGGCAAATTCAAATGGGAAATAAAGTTATTTTTTTTTAAAGCAAGGGAAATTAATAATTGAAACAACTCACCTATGGATCCAGTCAGGAACAGATGTCTTCCTAAAAGCTGGGCCCCAGTTCAACAAGATGTTATTGAGCTCCATGCAGGAATCCACTGGTGAAATTCTCTGGGATACATTTGGCAGAGGTCAAGAGCAGAGGGGCCAATGTATCTGCTGAATCAATAAAGCAAAACCAAACTGCCTCTGAAGGAGTAGCAAACAGCTTTTCTCTGTAGATTAGGTGTTAAAGCAGAGAAATGTAGCATTTGACAAGTGTGCTGTATACAGTAATTAAATAGCATCTATGCTTATTTACAGCTTTCTACTTCCTCTTCTCAACTGCATTTTTTATCCTATATTTTCTCCCTTCATTTTCTTTCTCCTTTTATCACTTTCTATTCCAAAGCCTTCAAATTGGAGCTGAACTTTTGAACCATACATGGAGTTTGTTTGTCTTTAATCACCAAGACACACTGTAGTGCTCCACCACATGACAATTTTAGAGCAGACATCCCAAAATTGCAATATAAGGAGGGAATGGACAACCTTTAGGATTAAAGTGGTTTAAAATGTCTCAGAAAAAGAAATTATGGCAACAAATCATAATGATTTAACTCATTTACTGGTGGCAGCCAAGGGCATGTGCAAGCAATTGCAGCATTTGTATCAAAGGAAAGTGGGCTGAGTTTGAACTGCTGGCAGCAGTTCAGATGAATTTCACCTTATGGGTGAGGTCCTCTCTTCCTGCAGGGAATGGGCACTGTTACCTTCTGCTGGAGCCTTGGCTTCTACTGACCAAAACACAATTCATCCTGCACAACTGTAGACTAATGCAGGTGCTCAAGCTGTAGGACCTCATTTACATGTTGCTGTTGTCTGGTGTGAACTTAGCAACAAACTTGGGGGATCTCTGCAGGCCATTCTGCCATGAGCTTTATGCATTGCCAGAGTGTTTTCTCCTTTTTGTTTGTATCCATTCTTCTGTTGTCTCATATGACAAACCAGTCTGTAAGCTTCTCACAGTAGGTGCTGTCTTTATGCTCTTTCTAATACACACGACTTGTAATGCCTGACTGTGTGTCCTAAGTGTTATGATGGTAATTTCAATAACACTTCAGTTACTTTGGCAGTAATTAACTATGTCAGGCTATTGATACCAAGTTAATCATATTTGCATCCTAAATCTTTTAAACAGCAAGTTGCAGCACAATGGCCTGAAATCTCCCCATCTGAAAATAATTTATCAGTATTGAATATATATTTAAATTAAATGTGATAATTTCTTTCAGTCACTCAAAAGACTTCTGATCACCCAGTTATAAAATTTGTTGCTCTATTTTTATGTATATCATAATTATTTATGAGATATTATATATAATAAATTTATTTATTTTTTATGGCAATCAGAGCACCATAGATCCCATCTTATTATACAGCCCTTATACCACTGGCATGGGGATGTACATAGTTCTCAAATGAAAGCAGGCATTGCTGTCACCTAATCAACGCACCAGTAACACATTCCTCAGTCATTCTAAGAGGAATTCCCAGCTTGCTTGTTGGTGGCATTCACATTCATGCAGGATTTACCTCTGCTCATCTGGCCAATTGGTAAGCACTGTTTTGCCTGCCTACATTGAAGTCTAAGGTGTTAAACATTGCTTCAAGGATAAATTCTTTTTCTGTAATACTTAAGTGTACCTGGAAACGTTAGAGGTCTCTGTCTGGCTCTTAATGCTCTAGTAGCATCATCTCTCCTACCTGTATGCTCCCAACACTCACAATGGAAATGTCAGCACTTACCTGCAGCAAAGAGCTGCTGCAAAGTTGGTGGTGGTCACAACTCAGCAAAATCATGTAGGTTCCTAACTCTGCCATTAGCCTTGAGAGTCATTAGCCTCGGGATGCAGCTGGTGGGAGTAAGTGCTTTCTAAATGAAGTGTTCTTGGTATGGATGTGCAAGAGTCTCACAATCTGGCCAACAGCCAGGACCCAGAGACCAGGGAGCCAGAAGAGTTTGCTTCCAACATCTGTTTCCAGGGCGTCTACCTAACTCTCAATTTATCAACCCTTCACATTGTCAAGTTAAAAAAATGCATAAAATAATTGGATTGTATATTAAGACTCTTGAGAGAGTTGCTTATTGACCTTCTTCTACTCCAGTGAATTTAACTGTGAAAAATTGGGTAAAAAGCAGGGCCTTGCTGAAAGCGAGATATTACATCTGAGCAGTGCACTCTTGGATAAGCAGAAATTACTGTGTAAATAACAAAATGCAAAGAAATAAGATCCAAATTGAAGTGTGGAAATTGTGGGGTGTAGAAGTGATTGCTTTTATAAATACTTTTAAATGCATATTTGCACTCTGAGTTTCACTATAAATTGTAATGAATTGCCTTTAAGTTCAGATGTGAATAAGGCCAAATGTTATTTGGGAAAAAAGCCCAACCTTTGAGAAAACAATCTTCCAAGTGAAAATAACTGTGTTTTACCTCTCTAAACATAGCAGGTTTGGTTCTGAATATCACAGAATATCACAGCTGTCTTTTTCTTGTGCTAAGCATTTGTTTTAACCTTTTGGACCTTCCTTGTCATTCATGCTTGATATAAACTAAAGCTACACAAAAAATAGTGGGTTTAAAAAATCTCATACATTCTGTCTGTAATTATCCTCGTGGCATGGTGTGACCTGCTGATTCAATTCTTATTGAGATGAATATGAGCTGTTAGTAGACCAAGGTTCAGTGAATACATTAAATCTTGAGGCCTCAATCAATTACCTGCTTCCTCATGGTAGTGTCTAGGATGACTGGAAAATAAGAAGTATCAGAGATGATTAGAAAATACCTCCTTGGATGTAAAATGTCTCTGAAAAGTTTAATATCAATTTTAGATGCACTTTTCCTGGTGACTTATTAAGTTTAGCTTGTTTTTCTCTATTACAAGAGAAAGCAGAATGTTGCACTGTTTTCCATTGTCAGTGTGCTAAGGAGGGACTGGCTAAGCTGTGCCACTGATACAACCTGCTTTGTTGGCTGTAGAGGGTTACCAGCACACAGCAGCCTTGTCCAAATAGGGGCAGAACACTTCTTTCTTTTCCTGCCAGAATCCACTTTGTGAGTGGGGCCCGGGATGAGGGTGAGGAAGCTGTCACTTCTCAGCAAGCAGCTTCAGAATAGAGAGACAGAAAAGGAAGAGCAGTCACTTTGGTCTAAATTTAAAAGGCAATGCTTTAACCCTCCCACAGAATTGGTCAAGTGGCTCTTGAACTATTTCCTCCCTCAGCAGTCTGACCCAATGGTAGAAAGGGATTTTTAAGTATGTAAATATGTTCCCACCATGAAAATGGCAATGACCATCATTTGATCCTTTTAGGGAGCAGAGGGGCACACAGCAACCTATGGAGTGGTTCTGCTTGTATTGTCCTTGTCTTGTTTCAGTCATTTCACTAATTTTTTTTTCACATCTGTTTCTTCCTGTGTACTTTTCTCTATATGTATAGTACATGAAGTCTTTCTCACTCACACCTACTTTTTCTTCTTTCCTGGTGGGAGCTGTTCTGCTAATGATACAATCAGGGAATACTGTGGAGAGACAAAGGATGAAATTCACATCATCTACTGAGCCTGTTAAACTCTAGATGTTCCATCTCATTAATTCTGTATGGCTGTGCTGGAAGAGCAAAGGGCTATTCCCATACCCAGGGACCTACTCACCTCCTAGTAAGGTCTTTAGTTGGCATATACTGGAAAATTTCTAGCTCTAATGTGGATGCCAGCCTGCAAATGCACGTGGAAGTAGACCAATTGGACTTAGAGTTGTGGGTTTTATTTGTGAGAGTTTGTGTGTTTTGCTAACTGGAGTGTGTAATTATATCTAATTATTTGGGCAATTCACTAATTCTTCAAGTGCCAAGGTTCCTTTTATTTTTTGATCTCACTAAACTTTGCAGATTTTTATGGCTTGTGGACCTTAAAAGAAAGAAGTCATAGAAGTCTATTGCTATATTGTGAAGACCATGATATTATAACAGGACAAGTGTCTTGTCTGGGATCACTTGTCTGAACTGGGAACAGAATTTGCCTTCTGCCTTTCAGCAAGATGCTCCATCCCTCACTGCCTCTGCAAGAACAGTTAACTGGATAGATGAGACCTGAATTCCTGCTTCTCAGGCCTTTACCTCAGTGCACCTTCTCAGAATCTAATGGGAATTTTGATAAATAGTCAAATAATTATCTGATTTTATAAGAAAAACAAAATATATACAATAAGATGGGGAAGCTATTCTTATATGTAATGATTTCATTAGAAATATTTACATTTTGAAAGTGACTTCTTGTTCAGTTTTCAGTGTATAATATATAAAGATGCAACTAAACTGCCTTTCCTCTGGAAAAGAGTTTATCTGGCTGCTCTACACTAATATGATCAATCATATGCTGTACATCTCTTCTCTTCCTACAGATAAATTATTCAGAACCACTATAGCAAAAACTGTGAGTAGATGATTTTATTTCTGTCTTCTGAAATGCTAGAAAGGATTTGGTTTAAAATGAAAGGGATGACATCCTTGTGAGGAAAGCAGGAGTCAATTGTGACTGGCAGGCTTACTCCTGGAGAAATGGAAAAAATGGTTAAAAAGATCTCTTTTAGTTAAAAATATTAGCAGACTTCATACAAAATATTTAAGCCTTTAGAACTTCTTATCAAATGTAACAATGAGCACATCAAAGTTTATGGAACATTTTCCTAAGATAACTCTATGCCAACTCCCTTACCTGGGATGCTGTTAATGTGGCTTTGTAGAATAAATTTAACCTCTTCAATAACCCAAAGATTTAGGTCTTTTCACCTGAAAACACTTGATTTAGTTTTCTGTAATCAAGGGATTAATGACTTCTCTTGCATGCAAATACACAATTCTGTGAACTCACAGTCTGTAATTCCCTCAGATCCACAGGCTTTGTCACTTAACTACCCTGAACTGCACTTCCCAGGAGCTCCTGGGCTGAGGAGCAGATATCACTCGAGTGCCTTCAGGTGTTTTGAGGCTGTGGAGGAGTCGGGCTCTTTGTGCCCCGGGATGAAGTTTGAAGCTATCGGTGTTGGGCTGCTTTGTGAAAGTTTTCCCCTTTGTTCCTGTCCAACACAAGGTTAAGGAAGGTTTAACCTCTTACTTATGTTTTCTTCCAAACCATCTACAGAAGGCTTTACCATCTTTTACACAGAAAACCAGTCCTTTTCTTTGACACAAATTCAATTTTTGCACCTTGTAGCTCCCATACAGTGCTTGCTTTCTAGGGCTCTTTGCCCACTGGATGAATAGAGCTCTACAGAGCTACAGACCATTTTATCTTGATTCAGCTGCATGATCTGGACTGCAAAACATGCAATTTTTTGTTTTAGTGGCCCTGAGGAAGTCCAGTAACTGTAGAATGCGTCTGTGATTCCTGTTTTGACCCTGAGGCATAAGCTTTGCCCTCCATGAGGGGTTTTATGCTCTTAATGTGAACCATGGTGGTGTGGCCAGTGGTGTTATTCCCAAATACTACACTAAATACCACATACTTAATGTTTTCTAGATAAATGATCTCTAAGATCCCTTTCAACTCAAACCATTCACTAATTCTATGACAAGGTTTTGTGCTTTATGCCAAGTGTTTTATAGGAAATGGTGGTGATACAGTCAGAGAGAAATGAGATGGGTATGTTGTTTTGTAGTGCTGATTTGAACAACTTTGAGTTGGCATTCGCCAAGCCAGCAAGGAGCAGCCTGTGAACTTTAGGAAGAGTATTAAATAAAATCTAGTAGCTCAGGCCTGTGATACTGTAGGATACCGTCTTAACCAGTGATGGTCCTGGTCATAAAGTCTGTGTTTGGATTCAGTACAGCTTGGACTTCAGACACGATTCATTTTCATGTGAATCCAAATATTTTTGACTACTTGGGGCACTTGCAGAATCATGAATTGGTGTAATTTTCAAATTATTTTTGTTCTTTCTCTTAAAGTCTAAATCCAAGTGTTTTTTCCTTTGCCTCTTCTTTGTATGCATTTATGCTGAGAACAGAAGTGCTGTTTCTGGCAAAAATCTCAAGTTATTACGAAGTTGTATCTGTAAGAACTTTCTTCCTGTTATTTTGTTTAGTGCAAAGAAAGGAATTAATTCTGTGGTGACATATAATTTGTCCTCATTAGCAGGAAACAGAATTTATATGACTCAAAAGCTATTTGCTAGTCTAACATACCAGCCTAAAATTTTAGCCACCACTGATTGTGCATTGTTGACTTGACAGCAGAAGTAACCATAACTTAGACTTAATGAATGCTTTCATGCAGTATGCACAGTCCTCCAAGAGTCCTTATTTCATACTATTTAATGCTGTGCTGAACAGTTGAGTTTGATAAAGGCTGAAACAGTCAGAATTATGCTTCCATTTGAATTTTAATTTTTAAAGGGGGAAGGCAGATGGTATTGTTTTACAGAGAGAATAGCCCAGCATGTCCTGCCATACTAAAAGTCTCTTTGAGCCCATCTGATACTGGTCTCTGAGTTTTTTCTCTGCTGGTTTCCTTAGCTTGTGCATTGTCTTCAAATTGCATATATTAGTTTCCTATCAGAATAACTTGCAGGCATGGAAATCGGCCATGTCCTGTGAAGGTCACTGAAAAATTCATTCCCAAATAGGCAGCTTTTGTACAGAATTGATGCTCTTCTTGGTGCCAAAGCCCTAACTTTACAAATGGACGTGAGTTCAAAGGCAAATGCTAATTCAAAGCAGCAGCATGTCTTTGGAAGAACAGTCTCCCTGTCTAGTATCCAGGAAGAAATTATATTTAAATCATTCTCACTCAAGGGATAACTTGTCTGACCAAAAGTTAAAGCATGTTTCCTAAGGCCATTGTCCAAATGCTCCTTTAACACTGACAGGCTTGGGGCATCAACCGCCTTTCTTGGAAAACTGTCCCAGTGTTTGACCACCCTCTTGGCAAAGAAATAAACATGCTCAAGTAAAAGAGTATGATCCAATAATTTTCTTTTTTTGGACAACTTCCCCATTTTTTTCCCTCATGTCATCTGCCAGTAAGGCTGCTTGCTGTAGAGTTTGTAATGGATACCAGTCTGCCTCTTACAGATCTCTCAAGAATTCCTTTAGCCTTCATAAGAAGATGCCATCTGACTCTCCCCACCTGTGGTTTCCTGGCTCAAACACCTGTTTTAAAAGCTGTTGTAATCTCAGTATAGATTTACCTCAAAAGAGACCCAACTCCTCTCTCATAAATCTTTCCTGATGCTTCCACATCCTTGCTTTTTCCCAAAAGCTTAGGCAGCAATATCTGTTATTTGCTCAGCTCAACCTCCTAGATAAAAGTTCAAAGCTTTTGATGTTGGCACAAATCGGTTTAAATGATATGATTTAAAAACCCCCCAACAAACAAAACCCCCCCAAAACCCTTCAAAAAAATCACCAAGAAAAAGTATTTTGTTTCATTTGGTGAATTCCATGCAAGTAGATAGAAAAAAAAGAAAAAACCCAGACAAAACAGACAACACAATACTAAACCCTAGATCTGATTCAAAGCGTTGGCTGCCATCATTGGCTGTGCAGCAAAAAGGCAGCGATTGAAAGTCTCATTCCTTGCAATACTGGCAAAAGTGATAAAGAATCAATCCTTTGAAACTGAAGTCCCATTTCAAAACTTATAGTGAAGAGTGGATGGACAGAGGTGGACCCTGCTGTGTTGTGGGAAGTGGAGAGGGAGTAGGCAGTAACTTATTCTGTCATGAGTGACAGTGGAAGTGGGTGAGTGGGGGAGATCTAGGAAAACAAGGCTGGAGCCTAGAGAAAAGCTTTCTGCCATCAAGACAAATTCATAACTGCAATGCACATTGCTGGGAGGTGCTTGGTGATCTTAAGGAGCAGACTAGAGCGTGATGGATGCCATCACAGTAGAAATGCCAAAACAGTAGAAAATTTGTGTTCCTGACTGCTAGAAGGCTTCTCATGATGTTTAACTTTTCCTTGGTGTAGAACTACAAATCAGTGCCTCTCATCAGGGATCTTCTAGTGGTGGGAATATTTATGATAGAGGGTTCTAAGGCCAAGGACCTGGGCTGCAGCTAACCCAGAAAAAATACAAGGGCAGGAGAAGAGAATGGAGTTGAATTACTATACTCAGATTTCTTCCCCTGTTAGCTCCAGTAGACCTGCTGGTGCTCACATAAAGGGGAGGACCAATTTCAGTACAATAAAGTAACAAGCAGTATAAGGAAAAGTATTAGGTACTCATTTTTTTAGATATCTGTTTTTTTATAACTGCCACTCGATATTGTGAGCATTCTCAATGTGAAGGTATACACCTCAGGAATTTTTGTGAGTGGACTCCCTGTTGAAAGCAGAGTAATATGGATGATGCCTCTCTTCAAAGTGATGTGAGATGTATTTAAATGTTCAGCTGGTTCCTGAAACAGAAATGGTCTCAAAGTTAAATGCATCATGTCCCCCAGTGTTTCCAATGTACACCTTGACTTCTGCTTTAACTGCTGACTCCTGTGAGAGAGATTAAAGTGGAGAGAGAGCCTCCTACACTTTGGAAGAGCTGTCCTTTTTTTCCTGCTCCCCAGAAAGAAACTTCGCTGGAAAACCTAACAAAGGCATAATCCATCTCCATATCAAAAAGTATGCCTATCCTGTAGAAGTGTTAAATTATGTGTAACAGTGCCACCTGCTGAATCCCAGCCTAACACCTTTCTTCTCAAAGGGAATATGAGTCTTAATGAAATGGTGATGGTTTTGATTAAGGCACATACCCTGCCTGTTTCTTATGTAAAACACAGGGTACAACATGGTTTAAAAAAATCAAATTAAATATTCAACTTTGGAGCATAAGATTGGTTTCATTAAGTGTATCATAAGGCAAAGCTCTTGGAAATTATACCAAAAATGAGTTTGCTGTTAAATTGGCCTGATGCATTTTTCACTATTATTAGCACTGAGATGTAAAAAGAAATAAAATGTGAATTTCAGTGCTAGTAGTAACTTGTCTAGAAGATGCCAGTGTTCTCAAGTTTCAGACAAAGAGAGATTCCCTGCTGAATTTCTAAATTTAGAAATATTTGATTCTACCAAGAGCGCTGTCAAATGAGTCTAAACTGACTGAGACAGGCAGTCATTTTGTGGAAGTGAGAGAATGCTTTCACTGCATTCAGCATTTCGATAGAAGAACCCCCATGCTGCCTAAAATCACTTAACTTTTTTAAAGCTAATATAGGCTGAATTCTACCCACCATATTAATAATTAATATGTCTTTAAATGTTCCTGGTTATTTTAATGGGATGCTGATGCAGGCCAATGCTGCTGAGAGTCTGTGTAGCTGAAATGAGCTCCTGCTCCCAAGGCACATCCTGGGTGATGTCAGACACTGGTGAGTTTGAGTAACCTCAATGACACCACCTGGTATATGCAGTCCAGCCCCACCTGCATGTTATCAGGTTGTTTTAAGCATCATATCTTATATAGAAAGGGCTTTCTGTTGTGTTTAGATCCTATCCATGCCCTTGCCTTACCCCTTTTCAACCTGGTGCAGCGTCTCCCTGAAGTGGCTGGTTTGTTTGATGACCATCCTCTGCTATGTGCACAGCTTTGCAAATGCCAAGACCAGTGTCCACTCTGGTCACAAGTATAGCTCTGACACCTTTGGGAGCTAAACCCAACACGTAGAACTGTAACATACTGTGTAATTCTGGTATTAGCTGGCAGGAAATGTTATGCCAAAGAGCTTGCTGTGAAGCTGTCTTAATTGGGAAAGTAGAAGAGAACAAAATGTAGTGGACAGGACTCATGTAAAAGCTTATATAAGTAAAATCCCTATACATGCCTTCCCATTTCCACAACCCTACGTCACTCTGAAGAACAGCAAGAAAAAGAAAAATAAAATGCTCTCAGCACATGGCAAATACAGCTTTGTTTCATTAGAAAACCAAACATGCATATTTTGCTCATCAAATTCAGAAATGTGAGACTTTATGTGGCTATCATACGTAAGATGCATGGGTATTTTTCTTCTTGCTGCTCCTGGCTCTGACATTACAGCTGTGAGTGTATAAATATAGAGAGAGATGCATTCTTGTGCTTCCATTTGCAGTGTGAGCTCTGTGTTATTTGCCTCAGTGTTTCTAAGCAAGGAAAAAGGGATGTTAACAGCCATGTAAATGAAACTGGACACATGCTTAACAAAATACGACAGCAAAGTAAAGCCACTGACTTTGTTCCATCAAAAGATACAAATTTCCCATACTCCAGCAGAACATTCAAAGCGCCAGCATTCTCAGAGCTGTTTTCACTCTGTGATGTGCTCTAACAGTCAATTTGTTTAAAGGGGGGAAAGGATGGCATTGCAAATGCAGCAAATAAAACCTAGAAATGCTGCAGCATGAAATTCTAGCAGATATCCTACTGCTGGAGTCAGACTTCCAAAAAAACAGCCATTCATCCTGGCTCTGGATGGCAGCAGTGGCACAGAGCAGAGAACCTCTTTTCTTCCATCGGGGAGTGCAGAGATGGGAGCACTCTTGTATTTTGTCACCTGTGCTCAATACCTGTGTGCTGAAATATCTGATAAAAGCTTCAGAGGCATCTTGAGAACCGTGTACCATGAAATAGATACTGTTGGCTTCAGCTTGGGCTCAGCTCAAAACCCTAGATGAACACAAAGGATTTCTATATGTTTGTTATAATAAAGATGGTCTGTAGCAGCTCTACATTTTCAGCTGCAAGGCAACTATAAGCTTCTGTGCATTTAATAGTGACATGGGCATGTTAAACTACTTTCTTAAACCCAGACTGATTCTAGTGACTTCCTGAATCAAACCTTTAGCCTAAATATCTCCCAAAAGGAGCTCTGGAGTCTGTACTGAGCAGTAGCTGTGTTAATCAAACTGCTGAAAGCAATACAAGAACCATTGCTTATCTAAAGAACAGGGCAACACGGTTTCTGTACCTTTTTTCAGCCTGAGTGAGAACTGGAGAGTAGGACTGAGTAGCAGATTAGCACAGCACACTCCAGATTTAATTGTAAGGACAAGAATTTTCTAGGGGTACATTGAGGTTGTTCATGCTTGGGAGCTTCTGCCTGTTTGCTGTGAGTGAGGATGAGGTATCACAGAATGGTTTGAGTTGAGAGATGCTTTAAAGATCTTTTAGTTCTAAACCCCTGCCATGGGCAGGCAGATCTTCCACTAGACGAGCTTGCTCAAAGCCCCATCCAACCTGGCCTTGAACACTGCCAGGGATGGGATATCCACAGCTTCTCTGGACAAGCTGTGCT
The DNA here is from genome assembly GCA_034509425.1 of Eopsaltria australis. NCBI lineage: Eukaryota > Metazoa > Chordata > Aves > Passeriformes > Petroicidae > Eopsaltria > Eopsaltria australis. The sequence goes on from JAVTVJ010000180.1 coordinate 2,103,255, forward strand.
AGTCCCTTGGAGGGTGCTGCTCCCTTGACAGGAGAAATGAGTGGTGAGAAGGTCTTGGATAAAGCCTGAGGAATAACAAGCCAAAGGCACAGGTGGCCTTGTTTCTGAGATACCAATAAAACCACCCTCTGGGAGAAAGGTTAGCACAAACATTTGTTAAGACATCCATGATCTGAGGTAGTAGACCTAAGGAAACTATTTACAATGGCAAAACCTGTCCTCAACCTATGAGAAAAAGCATTTGAGATATTGCTGTTGTTTGGCAATTTCCGTTGGAAGCAGGAAGAGAAAACCACTCCTGTTTGATGAATTTGAAATGTGTGTGGTGCAGAATGAATGACTGTAATCCACTGTAATTTTCAGTAGTGCTGCCATGAGTCCAAATGCACAGGGCCCAGTGGGAGAATAAAACCCCTTAAAAATTATTTCAGATCTCTTTTCTAGGCACACTTTTCTTGGGAACACTTATGGAAGAAGGAAATGCTATGCTTCTCAGAGTAAAAAGCTGAAATTCTTCCCTTTTTGCTGCTGAACATTTCCTTCTTCTGTCTCTGCTCAGTCATTAGGTGTTGGGTCTTAAATTTATCTTGTCTCCTGAGAGGAAAAAATATCCATGTTCTGCAGAGAGAAAGACTTACTTCTTTGATAGGTTTACTTTAAAAAGGGATGAGGGAGAGACTTGCAACAGATTTGAAGCGTTAAAAATAGCTATGGACAGGATGTAGGTGATGTCAGTTATGTAGCTTTTCTTAATACAAGTACAGAGCTGAGAGGGATAAGATGGCACAGGAACACGGTGCAATGGAGGTGATCATGAAGCTGAGAGTGTGTTTTCTAGCCTCACCATTTGAGCTGTTTGACATTTGGCTTGACCTTGAGTACTTTGTCTGCAAAGCTGATATCAGGTTTGGAATTGGACAATATTTTGTGGACTTGGTAAGTGTACTTGACGAAAATGGAACTTATGGTGACAAAGACTTTGGAATTTGAAAATCCATCAGTTTTTATTGAAAGAATTTTTTTTTAATGGGGAAAATAAAATAAAATAAAATTTTGTGTGGTTGTGAATATTTCTCTTGCAATTAGAAAAATCTAATCTTTAAGAAAATTGCTAAGAAAATCAGTGAAAAATTACTATTACCACAATGTAGAGAAAAATTCTCTATTCTGTCAAAAGAAATCACTGCTTGTTTTGATTTTGTTTAGATTCATTGCACAAGAATATGGAACGGGGGTCCTATCTGAACCCATGACCCCTGGGATGGAGTGCTGGGGATGTGTGTGCTGGAAGACTGTTCCTTCCCAGGGGAACTCCTGATCTTGCCAGGGTGGATCTTTTTCAGCTGTGCAGACCTAGACAGAGGAGGCAGAGTTGTTGAACAGGCAAATACTTCAGGGGAACAGCTAAGCCTTGGGACAGAGAGTGGGTTTGATGAACCTGGAGCCTTTTCCAGCCCTTTCTTGTGCCATTTTTAGTTTGGGGCTTTCAGGGCTTCCGTAACACAGATTGTAGATAGGGATGAAATTTTCTATTGGTTTGTTGTTCTCATGTTGTTTAGCAGTTTCTGGGATTTTCATAATTGAGAGGGAAGCTTTCTAAAGGCACCAGCAGTGCTGCCTCTGAGTTATTCTAGGCTTTTTGCACATAGACTGTGATTTGTATTTGTTCTCTTTACAACCTATGGGGGTAACCCAGAGCAGCCAGAGAGATGTGCTGGTCATTCACCTTTTTGATCTTTTGTCAAAATACATTTAGTGAGAACAGTGGGGTGTGAGGAGAACATTAGGAGTCTTCCAGCAGGTCAGTGTCAAAGGGGAGAGAGACCATTGTTAGAGTCCTCTGTCATAGTCAGTGGAAAAGGGAGAAAGAACAGCCTACCAAGAAACTGTCATGTTAGACCTCAAGAGATGAGCTCTGAGACTGCAAAATTCTCTTACTGAATTGATAAAATAGTAAATGAAAGGGGAAGCAAAATTTTATTGAAATTAACATGAAGTCCCTTTAATCATCAAGCTTAATCCTCAGTAGAAAAGGACTCCAAAACTGATTTAAAATCTCAGTACAACCATCCTCTCTAATGTGAAACAGAGATTCAAGTAAATGAATGATTTGCTTAAAAAATTCTGACTAATCTTGAGAACATTAAAATTAATATAAATGTGTGATCTCAAGTTCTATCCATTTTTGGATCCCATTTCAGTAAGTGTGTATAATTTGGAATGGGACCTAAGCCATTTTGTGTGTAAGTGTACAGGGAATGCCTTCCAGTGCCTTTAATCAGAATGTCAAAGGGAGATCAGCTAAGCTGTTTCACTTAAGGTATGGAAATATCACCTGAGATGAACTGGAATAAAAGGAAAACATACTTTAGAATGGAAATACAACAGTTTTTTTCAGGGTGTTGGATCATTTATTCAGCTATTTCCACAGGGTAAACAGCACAAGAAAGGTTGTGAGAGCTCCTGGCTGTGTGTGTTCATATTGTAACACTAAAGTATTGCATAAAGTCTGAAGTTCAATCAAGGACTATGCTACAGATTCCAGGATCCTCTGGGATAAGACAGCCCATCTCCCTGTATTCTTGGCTTTGTGGAGGAATGTTTTCTGCCTTCCTCCCTCCAATGATTGGCTCTTTGGACAATTCATTGCTTCTGCTGAGGTTTTTTTGAGAAAGGCAATCTGAGCCATAATCTTAAGTGTTGTATAACATTCAAAGTTCAATTTATTTTATATTCTGTAAGAAAAAGTGAATTAATTGCTCAGTTTAGAGATTACATTCTCTAAATGTAATTAGAGAATGTAATCTCTAATTTTCTGCTGAGCATCAAGAGGAATTTGCTGTGTGTACTTGTTAAGATACTGTCATCACAGGGTTAAAGGTGACATGAGGACACTGAATGATCTTAAATATTAAGTAAATTTTGTGTAACAGAGATCATTGCCTCTCACAGATGCCTGCTCTGTCAGCCCAGTGCTTTTAGTTAGACTGATGTATTTAGCCTTTGGAAAAAGCAGATGTGTGTCACAGGCAGAGAAGCAGGAATATGCCTCCCTCCTGTGCCTGCAGCACCCAGGAACACATGGGTGCTCTGATGCTTTAGGGCTGGAGGTGCAGAAATCTAAAGAACTCAAATACATCTGCTCAACAGGGAGAGAAATAAATTCTTCGTTAGCTCTGGGAGATGGTCAGGCCCTGAAATGGAAGAGCTGATTACAATAATTTTTCAAAAGTTGAGCTGAGTACTGAGGGAAATAAAGGGCTGCTGTTGCTTCTTGTGCCTTGTGGATAAAGGGCCTGCCCAGAGACATTCCTGGATTTGCTCCTTCTCTTCCCTTCCATTTCCAGGTCGAGTGGTGGGTTCAAACCCTGTTCTTTAGTTAGGTGATGGTTTCTCTGATGGTTTATGATGCCAGCAATGGTGACTTTATTGCTTCCCTGGATGCTGGAGTTGTACTGGTCCTACCATGGCTTCTCCCCTCTGCCTGCATCCTGCCAGACATCTGAGACCAAAACTGCCCTGTTATCTACAAACTCACACCACACCATGCAGACTTCCTGTAGCTGACATTCTCCTGTGTATTTCTGTGCTTTGGGAGGTAGATGAGAAGCACAATAAATAAAGCAGGAAGCACTTCTTTTTACAGAATTAACTCTTTCTCTTTGCATTTGTACTTTGTTGAAAACAGCATACATATTAACATAAACTGCTGTCAGCTGAACTGAAATCACTGCAGTTTGTAAGGATTTTACACATCTTTCTGCAAGTCTAAGAAATAGACATCTGCTAGGATGAGGGTCAGAGAAAGCGATACTAAATACTAAGTTGCAGAATTTGGGGAAAGCCTGGAAGATGATGCTGGGGGCTTCTGAGTTCTGAGGTTGCTCCTCTGAGGAGCAGAGAGGGGATTTAAAATGGTTGTCTCTTCATCTGTCCAGGCTGCCAGATGTGGACAGGTTCCTTTGAAGAAGACAAGTGAGTGTTTGTCACAGACTTTTCAGTGGACTCGTGCAGGTTGTGGAGAGTGAATATGCCAGGTGCTAGGCCAAAAATCTGGGGGAATAGGATATCCTTTCTTTGTTGCACAGACACAGCAGAGCTGTTGCAATGCCAGCTTTCCCATAATACCCAGTGACCAATTATATTGCTGCTAAACCAAGCTACAGTAAAATCTGTGTCATGCTTAAATTGCTGTAACAAAAATGTGCGGTCAACTGTATCAGAAACCTTTGCTAGATCAATAAATAAGGCTCCATAAATGTGGACAATATCCAGAGAAATCATAGTATCATTCCCAATGCATACAGCTATACTGCAGTAGTTAGTCTGAGCATGGTCCTGCATCCAGAATGAACAGCAGTTGCTTAACTGGTGTATAAATCTCCTGTGAACACATGCCTGTGTGGGTGACACTTAAATGAAGAATGGCCAGGGTAGATGTGACCTTTTGTGTAATTTTGTGAACCTGGAGGATAACTGCTTGTCATGTAGCTTCTTTCTGTTTCAGTCTGAGGGTGGAATTTGTGCTTTCGTGACTGATCAGATGCAGAGTGTGACTGTCACATATGAAGGGTTCACAGGCAGCAGGTGCCTGTTTGTCAGAACCAACTCACCCATGCCAGACCAGCAAGATTTTTCCAGTATTGTGTCTTTTCTGAATTGTTATTTTCTGCCCCTTAAATTACTTGCTCTAATACTTCAGATGATTTTGACTCACTTTAATTGTAGAGATTGAAGTTAAATAATATTATACTGGTGTTGGCTGTGCCAGGGTTAATTTTCTTCCCAGTGGCTGTCGGGCAGTGTTTTGGATTTGTGCTGAATACAGTGATGATGATAACAGAGGTGGTTTTGTTACTGCTGAGCAGGGCTTACACAGAGCCAAGGCCTTTTCTGCTTTCCACACTGCCAATGAAGATGGAGTGTATGGGAGGTTAGGGGGAGACACAGCCAGGACAGGTGACTCCAAATGACCAAAAGAATATTCCAGACCACATGACATCCTGTTCAATATATAGAGTGGGGGGAAGAAGGAGGAAAAGGGTGATGTTTGGAGTGAGGGTGTTTGTCTTCCCAAGTCATTGTTACGTGTGTTGGGGGTCCCTGCTCTCCTGGAGATGGATGAACTCCTGCCTGCCCATGGGAAGCAGTGAATTAATTCTTTGTTTTGCTTTTTTTGTGTGCATGGTTTTTGCTCTCCCTATTGAACTGTCTTTATCTCAATCCATGAGTTTTCTGGTTTTTACCTTCCCAGTTCTCTGCCAGTCCTACTGTTGGGGGAGTGAGTGAGGGGCTGCATAGTGTTTGGCTGCTGGCTGGGGTTAAACCATGACAAAATGACTGGAAGTCAGGCTGAGTTGTTTATCAGACACATTTATAATCCTGTTTTCATTAAGCTTTTTCATTACTGGGTAACTTTTGGAGGAGGGAGGGTTTGGTGATTAATCATTATTATGAAGAAACTAGAAGTGATGTGTACCAGTTGTAATTCGGACTTTGTAAAATCAGCTATGAGTGCCAGACTAAGACGGAGTCCTGCTGTAGGTAATGACAGTTGCATATCCTCCATTGATTTTATGAACTTTGGGCTCTGCTGAAGGGATCTCATCTGGTATTTTCTGTGTTTGGGAACTTTCAGCAGTGTATTCCCTCCATTTCCTCATGCCTGTGCCTGATTCACGTTGCACAGGCATTGGTCATAGCTGCAGTTATAATGTGAATCTTCCCCATCAAAATCCATGGATGTATGTCCCCATATCTAATACTTGTGTTGGCCTGAATGACACGTGTTCTTTATTGAGCTGGGGATTCTGGAACTCCCCATCCTGACTGTTGTATCCTCCTCACGGTGTACAAGTTCCTGGTCATTGCATACCTGGTATAAACTGCAGCTCTCTGGGCATTGTGTAACAGCAAGGGACACAGGTAAATTCCACAAAATACAAATGTGATGTGAAGTGAATTTTACACCACCAGCATTTCTTAATGCTGACACTTTCTACCTGATAATACGTATTTGGATCTGGGAGAAACAACATCTCACCTAGTGTATTCTAACTCCAGAACATGGATCAAAGGGCAGACAGAGTCAAGATCAACAGCTGGAGCTGAGATTGTGCATGTGATAGTTAACCTTCAAATGAGTGGCAAGGGCTGGGGTATATGGTGACAGAAAATGGGTGAGTGGTAAATCCAGTAAATGGATTTAGTATATATGTGGAAAATGTTTGTATGGGTGATTTAACACTACAGTTACCCAAATTTGTCCTGGCCAGGGGCTTGCCACTGAGACAATTAATTGAATGAGATGGGCATGGTAACATGAATCCTTACTGTTCTTAGCTAAGGCTGTGTATGTATGTGTGACAAATAAATTGCTGGTGACTGGCAGGGATTGTAGTAAAAGGTGGCATGCCCCTTAGCCAGAGGCAGGCTTTGGAGGCAATTAATCAAATGAGTTGGGCAAAGATATGTGACACCTGTCGCAGATAGCTCTGCAAATACACATGCAATTAATGATCTTGATGAAAGAAAGAAGAGATAATTTAAAGTAAGGTGTTCTCTAAAAAGCTAGAAACTCTTACTAGAAAATTTGTGCCTTAGCTTCAAAGGACTCCCAACATTTTCCAAGCATCTGATTTCCAGGTAATTCAGTGTATGCACATATGAATAGGAAACACAAAGAATTTTCAGTGTCCTGAAATTCCCTCAGCATGAAAGCTGCTTGCACAAACAATGTGCCTGCATGTCCTCAAGTATTGTAGCTCAACTGCCACATTTAACGTAAAGATAACAAAAATTCCCAAACATTGTAGAGTGCTCTTTTAAACATTTTTGCATCAGGTACTGGATAATGTAACCTAAGAGTTTGCAAATGTACTTTGCTTTATTGACAGCAGGTGTTTTAGAGCTTTTTAGGTCGTGACACCTTTTTACAATCTAAAGGAATATTGATCTAACCATAGTCTTCACCAAATTTATGCTGTATTGCACCTCTGCATGGCAAGCATTAATTTCTAATGGTGATCTTCAGATTTAAAGAAAAAATTAAAGATTATAGCAATAATTTTTTTTTCCATGGAGATTTAGGTCATCAGCTGTTTTTAGCACTTGTTCCTTCTTGCTCCCTGCCCTTTTCCTGAAGAAAATCAGTTTTTCCACCTTGAAACTACTTCTCCATTATAAGAATATCCTTGAGGCACTACTGGCTTAACCAGAAGCCTTCCAATGCAAACTGTTAACTATGAAGGCTGATGATGTGTTGAGTTTTGCCTGCATATCCTAACACAAAGTCAGGTCTCTGTTCTTTTAGGATTTCCACCTAAAGGTGATGATTCTCATACAAAACTTTGACAATCTTCACTTGTCCGTTTCTTTTTCATACTGGAAAACGAGTCTGTCCCTCTCATATAACTTTGTTCAGCAGTGGATGTACAATTTGGGTTTTGATCCTACCTGTCAAAATGAGTTATTTGGGAATGTTGTCCTTAAGGTTATCTTCTACTGCTGTAGGATTTCTCCCCAGTGAGAGTATCTCTGATGCAAACTTCCGGAGGCTTCCTTAGCTCTTCTTTTGTAGCCGGATTTTGTGTGAAGTCTGCAGAGCTCTTTTCCAAAATATCTCTACCTTGCCGAAACGGACAGGAATTGATACTTAGCCTTTATTAACCCAAGCTTAACATGACATCAATTATCTGAAGATGCATTTAAGATTTTTTTTCCAGATTTGTCATGGCAACTCATGGACTTTTAACATAAAGCAAAAAGATAATGTTAGCTTAAATGATGGGCAAACTGGTTGACAAGCATGATGGGAGAGGATCTTTAGTATGTACATTAATAACTTACCATTTCAGAGAACTCCTTTTAGTTGAATAAAGTGGCACTTTTGTTCTCTCTGCAGTTTCATTCCCACAGCAGGGAGAATACAAGAAAAGGAAGAGCAGGACCCTACAAAGGACAGTCTGATCAGTTAATTTCAACAGCAACTGAAAAGGAATCTTTTCATCTCCTCATAAGCCTCTGTCCATTGCTTGCAGGGTCCCAAAGAAAGGAAGAGAGCAAGAGAGCAGGGTACCCTGAGGCCCCCACCACTCCCACAAGGTCAAACTCGTTACCTGCTCTATTGCCACTTCTAAACTGTGCCTGTCAAGAAAAGATTAACAGAGATCTGTTAATTTTTTTTCTTCCCACCCTAAGTGAAACATAAAAGCAGCAGTACAAAAGTCTTAAGGAGAACCTTAAGATCTTAATGATACAGAGATTCTTTAGCACAGAAGAGAAACAGTCTATATTTAATGTGTTCACAGACCTAGAAATTCTTTGCAGGCTGGTTATCAATCTATCCAACAGTCTGCTGGAACCTGGAGATACGAGGTAGCTGCTGGAGTTGTCAGTGTTTTGAGTTAAAGAAGAATGAATGCATTGCTGTCAAATGATTTTTCTTCATTTTTATTTTTTTAACCCTGCTTTGTTATTCATGTCCAAGCAAAAGAAGAGGACAAGTGGATGGGAATGAGAAATTAACAACAACAACAAAAAATCTTCTGGCTGAAACATAGAGACTTAGTCAATAGAGCAGGGTTGTCTTTTTCTGGTGAGCAGTTTGAAGAGAAGATTCAGATGGGGATCACATTTCATATTTTTTGTAGGTTTCTCACTAAGCCTGTTCTGTATATCTTTCAATATGCAGGTGTTAATGAAATCAGTTTAATTCCATTCATTACATCTCTATCGGAATTGGTCCAATATACTCTAATAACCCTCAACCTGCTAATTGTTTCCCAGTGAAAATAGAGATGGGTCAGTCTGAACCGAAAGGACTTTATTATTGATTACCTGGAAGCTAGATTGATGGTCTTTGCTCAGTTCTTAATGAATTAATCTGCATTAGTGATGAGGAGAAGTAGAAATAGTTTTGATTTTGGTCCTACTGAAGCTGGGGACATGTCTTAAATTTCACAAATCAGCAATGGATAAATGAGAAGTCTCCAGCTCAGTAGAGTTCACCACAGGCTTCAGAATACTAATTTTGTTCTTTGTTTTGCTTTTGCTTAGAATGGAACCTGAGTCTACAAGCACTTGTTTTTCTTTCTCATCTAACCTTAAAATGGCTCAATATCAGTTTTGTGGTAAAGGACAAGTCAAAACTGGATTTTGGGCTTCCCCCTTGAAAACCATATTTACGTTTGCTGTAAATCCACTTGACTGCTTGGTTGCCAATGAGGTAGGATTTTTGTGCCAACCTAATGTGCCCTGGTAGAAGATGACATAAATAAAATAGAGTTCTCAGAAGTGTACCTTTAGGGAAAAAAATATTCTCCCTAAAATTTAGAAACTCCTAATTCACAATGCTGGTTCTTTTCCTTTAAAGAGGGACAATACTTCTCACTTGTGCAATTCTGTACCAGTAATTATAAGGGCTAATCTTAAACGCAATTTCATGGTATGGACATATATGCGTGCACAAGCACATATATGTATATCTGTGTGCACAAACAGCTAGATTTTGAATTTAGCTTTTAGAGATTTATTAAAGTGACATGTGCTGTTGCCTCCCGCTTTATAGGAGCCCTTAGTTGAAAAGATATGAGGGTAGTGATTGTAAAACCATCATGTTACAAACATTAGTTAATGCTTCTGTCAGTCAGTTCTCTCTGGTGTGCAGTAGTCTCACATCAGAAGGCATTAATCTTACACTGGCTGATAGACAGAAATGCAGCATTGCTCTTCTGTTAAATCAAAATGTAGAAATGTGTTCCACTCCTGCCAGTAAGAGGCTCTGCTCTTTTGGCAACATGCTGTGTTCTTGCCTTCTCGTAAAAGATTGTGACTTTTTGCTAATGTACATAAATCTTTGGCTTTCAATGCTGGAAAATAGTGCAGGTCACTCTAGACCTAAAAGGACCCAAAATCTCTTATATTAGTCCCCCGAACCAGAAGGACTTGAGGGAATCTAGCTGTACTAATCAGTAAAAAGCAACAGTAAAAGCCGCAATTTGGTGCTGAAAGTCCAGTTCTATTCTTGCTTCCCTTCACTGTCCTCGGCCGCAGCCTCTGTGAGCTCACGCCTCTGCTTCATCTCCAGGGAAGTCTCATCCTTCTGTTTATATATCTCAGTATGCACATGAGTCTGTGTATGCATGCCTATATCTTCTTGTATGTTCGAGCTCTTGTTTTTAAAACCTTTTTTACCTCTTTTTTGCAAGACTTTCCGAGGAGGTTTCTTTAGGTTGCTTATTGCCAACCTTGGTTGCTTCCATGGCTTCTCACTGCCAGATCGTTGTTTGGTTTCCAATTTTTGTTTGTCTTTGTTCTCTGGACTGTTTCCCTGTGGATCCTTAAGCATGTTTGCCATTAGGCTTTTATCTTCTTGAAATGTCAAACCCAATGCATCATGTACTTTCTATTTTGTAAGGCCTTTGAGGTGTGTGTGGGGGGGTGATATTTATTCTGTTTACGTGGTACCTTGTACAAGGTTACCAGCATGATCGGCCTCTAAGCAGCATTATGTTCTCTGTCATATTTAATGTTAAAATATCATTATATGTAAGTCATTGGCTTGCAAATTACCTTTTTGTTTTTGAGATGTATAAGTTTTGCTGTGTTGTTTCTCCAGGACTGATAAAGGCTTTGACCAACTATAAATGTATATGCAGGAAGTAAGCTCAGTTTCTTCCTCCACAGTGCTGTTGTGCCCTATTTATTAATTGGGTTCCTGTACAAAACCAGATCGCAACACAATGCACTTCTTCCTCTTTCCAAATTGAACCCATCTATTGCTAATCATTGAACTTAGATGTAGCACTGAGCTTGTTTCCTGTCTATGAATTGTGCCATCGTTGCTTATTAGTCTTTATATACTAGTGTTATACAGTACAGTCTAAAAAGCATTCCTGGACCTTTTATTTCCAGTACCTTGTATTTCTACTTTCAGTCCCAACAGCTTTTCAATGCTGTGCTCACAGAAGTTTTGCTGAGCATGACCTCCCCTTTAAAAGTCTTCTTGGACCCTTTGCTATGCAGCCTGTCTGAACAGTCTTATGTTCTTTGCCTTATCACTGAGTTTAGGATCTTTGCCTGTGCTACAGCTCTGTAGTTTTCCAGTTTGGCTCTTAATTCTGTTTTAAGTGTGGATGCGATGTAAGCTATCCTCAAATGCTTGGCCCTATTGAAAAATAATTGCAGTTTTTCTAGGGCAGTGTACAAACCAGTGCTCTTAAGAATAGTGATGTTACAAAGGCTTTGAGCTATATAATGCTATGGATTTTTTTCAGAGTTCTTTTCACCGAGGGTCCCACCCCAAGCTGAGCTTTCTGCAGTTCAGTGTGAGAGAAGAGCTCATGGTTCTGTGATATTCAGAGGGATTTGAGCTACTGCTGCTTTTGAAAGAGAAAGTACCGAAAAGGGGTGCAATAGAAACACTAAAGCACATAAAACCTCTTCCACAGTGTTTGTTGTTTTTTTTTTTTGTCTCTCCTTGCTTTACTATTCTGGATACAGAATATCCTTTGTGAATTCTCTTGGACTGAATTCTTCTTTTTTGACTGCTCTGATACTGTCCTCAGTTGCAAAAATAAGGTGTGTTGCCCCAGCAGTAGAAGCATATTTTGTTCCTGTGCAGTTTTCTCTTCCTCCCTGCTGTTCATGAGCATAAAGGGATAGGTTTTCAACTCTCACAGTACTAATTATGTCTCCTGATCAGTCTTTTTAAAACCTACAGCCCTTCCCAAGAACAGTCCTGCCTAGGCAGGCTTATATTGATCCTTCCGTATTTGGACTGTTTTAAATTCTTGCACTTTTCAGACTTATCCGAGCCATCTCTTGGTGTCTTGGGGAAGTAAAACCCTCCCCCCACCCCCCCAAACCATTTGTATTGTCCTTGCACTTTTGGCATATGCCTTGTTGCTTTAGGTCTCATGGATATGAAACATTCCAGTAGCTGAAAACGATGGAAAAGCAGTACTTTAGGCCTTCTGTGGAAAGCTGATGTAGGAATGTGGAGCAGGAGAATATTGGGAAAATACTTTATTAAATTCCAACCAAATGTTAACTATCCCTTGTATTGATTTGACGCTGTTGGTGCTCTCTTTCCCTGCTGTGTTCTCTTGCTTCTTGTCCTCTGAGAGGTGGAATTTATCACCTTGCAGGCAGATGGGGCATTTGGCAGAAGCAGGATCCAGATGTAAGGCTTTGGAAAGTTCCCAACAGCAGCATCTGGGCTTGGCTCTGGCTTACTGCCTGAATTCTTTGTGAACTCGGAACAGCTGGCTGTGAAACTGCCTCTGAGGTTATCTCGGGGGTGGTTGCTACAGATCTGGCTGTGAAATCATATTCTCCTGACAGACCTCTCCACTCGGAGGAAATGTACCCATACGTTTACATGTAGAAATCTTTTTGTAGCTCAAACTTCAAATGTACTGTATAAAATACGAGCATGTATCTTTTTGTACCCACAAGATCTGGAAACTGCATGAGGAATAAGCTTGTGTGAGTGGATTCATATCAATGCATTTCTGTGTGAGAATATGGGTAATTGTTAGCAGATTCTGTAGTACTATGGCTGCTTTGACTCCAAGTCCATGGGCACATGCCAGCAGAATATTTGGCTAAGTATCTTTTCTTTTCATGTAGCAGCAGAACACTGTAGGTTTTGGGCATGTTGCCTTCTGTCCATTTTACTTAAAACACAGCCTTGCGCAGTTGAATCATGTTGCCTTCATTATGTGAAACTTAGTTCTGTGCACAGGTCTGATAAAGACTAATTTTTCAGACTTGAATGGCTCCTAATTCAGTGTCAGACCCTCTTTGCTGTGGGGATATTCACTACTAGATAGATTTCAGTGCGGTCAAAACAAAACAAATGTGCATTGAGTCAGTATTTTATAATGTTCGCCACAGCTGTCTACATCATAAATGGAAAATAGTCTGTCTTCTATTTATGGTAAATCACTGATTAGAATACACTTGAAATATTGGGTTGAAAATACATATATGTCATCTATGCAGCTATATTTCAAATATTTATCCCTCTGTGTGTAGTGTGGAATACATTTAAAATGAAATGATCCGACTTGTGAATTTTGGTGTTTCAGGATACAAAAAGAAATCTCTTTTTTGATATATGTGGGTCTTTTTTTATAAAATTGTCTTAAACATTTATTTGGAATGACTTCCACTGGATAGATTACTTATTGATAAGTAAGAAAGAAAGGTCTAATATTGAATTTAACTACTTCAATGTGTATCTTTGAGTGCATCCGTGCTGTTTTTATGCATACTTTCATGGAAAAGTAGTCGAATGGGATAAGTTTAGGGTGAAAAGTGTTTGAAAATGGTAGAAATTTTACTACTGATTTCTACTAAGTTATAGGCAGGTATTTTTAATTGTTATTTCTACTGAAAGTTTACTTAAGACTGGTTGAGTCTTACAAGGTCAACTGGTCCATCTGACTCACTCTGCACTCGTAACCCACTGGGAATTTAGTCACTGTTTTCCTCTATGATAAATTGAAATATACAAATAATTAAGGCTGTAAAAGAAATGTTGCTTTTTGGCATGTTTTTTTTTTTCCTTGGATCAAATTTTGAATACAAGAACAGGGAGCAGTTTAATTTCTTGAGGTCCTCTCTGCTAAAGCGCCTGTCTTGTTGTTTTAGTGCTGCAAGTGCTGGGTAAATGCTGTCCATGGAGACATTCTGTCTTTGACATCATAGGGGAAGTCTGTACAGTTGCTTGCAGTGCAGATTCCCTGCCATCATCTCCTTTCCACAGCTCAGCTGTTAGCAGAGAATTTTTGCAATTGGGGGAACACATCTGTTCTTCTCTCTCCTTTTAACATTGAAGGTTCTGCTCTCACCAACTCTCGCTGTTCTGGGGGAGTTTTTTGAGAAAAGTCAGAGGCATCAGGCAGCACTGGAGTTGTACCTTGTGCATGACCTCTGCCAGTCAGGTCAGGTTAGCAATTGCTGCATTAGACACAGCAAGCACTGATTCCCCTGTTGTGACTTCCTCTCTTCGTAATTACTGAGATCCATCTCTTTCCATTACCTAATGCTGAAAGTGCAGTACACACGGGAAGGTATTTCTGTCATGTGGAAAAGAGGTAATGGGGGAATCATAAAGGAGAGCAGTATTTTCTCTACTTTAGACAACTTTTCAGCAATTTTTATATTTCTTTAGGTATAAAAACGTAATAGTATTTACTTCTTAAATTTCAGAACTGTAGCAGGTGGTGGGAAAAGACAGGATGATATAAAGCATTTCACTTCTCATGATGGAGTCTGGGGCCATATTATGTTCACTGCTTTCAAGTTTCCATGACATGATTTACTCCCACAGAACTACTGTCCCTGAAAGGGTGATTGCTGCACTGATTTACTGAAATCTACAACTGCTTGGTATAGTTTAGGACAGGTGCTGAATAGTAAGTCCTGTTGTTGTGCTGACCACCAAAAACTTCCTAAAATTAGCTGGAAGTTGAGAAAACATGTTAAAATTTTAAAACCAGCAGTCTTACATGCATATCTAAGTAGTCTTGACTTATCAGCATTAAGGTCTAAGACGTACAGAGCAGAAATTGGTTGAATACATCTAAAAGCCAAAGTACTAGCTGGACCTGCTTGGTTTCTCACTCTCTGTTGTCAGAAAAGTGGGTTTTTGGGAGAAAATGGTAGAATTTATAGCAAAATCCTCTGCCTCTTTAGCTCAAATAGTGAATCTGTTAGCAAGCATGGTGTGTGAGCTGCTATCACATAGAGCTGCAACTAAACTGGGGTTTAAGCTAAAAAGAATGATTTTCATATTATAATGACATTTAGTCTGTCACTTGCAATCTGCCTTTTAAGAGCAGTTCTAAGTGACCATCTTGTTCTTAACTTACAGTTTCAGAATGACCATGGAATTTTTGCATAAAACCCTCTTGAATAAGGCAAGAGCTGTCTGTTCAGTTTCCTGGTTGCAGCAGGAATATATGATTACTAAAAAGATATTAAGAAAATGGTAGAAAAAAGGTCTTTCGGAGAGTGTAGTAGTGCTTTTAAAAGGAACTTCTCCCTTTAACAGTAATTTGGTTTTGGTGTACTCTGAATAATAGAAATTCACTTTTCCAGTGTCCCAAACGACAGGGAAAACTGTTTAATCAGCATTATATCTTCAAAACTGCATTTAGCAAACAAAAGTGTGGTGGGATTTAAATATAAGTAAGACCCATCCCTTGGATCTTCTTTTAACTGCAAACCTTCAAAGAAATTATATTTTTACTCCCAGCAAATTACCTAGGAGAAAAAAATGACAAGAGTAATCTATTTTTTTCACAGCTGGTCGGTTGGCCAGAGTTTCTCATCAAGGAGTACATGCTGTTTGCTCCCCAGATGGACAGGCTGTATGAGTAACAAATCCACAGAGCCTGGGACACAAGGTAGAAATTATACTGCCTGAGCTTTTAATCTTGCACAGCTCTGCTCATTGGTAATTGCAGGTGGCCCATATCCAAATGAGACTCCATTGGGACAATATCCTATATCTTGTCAAAACAAGTCCCATTAAAGCCTCAACTGGAATTAGGCCAAAATACTGAAATAATTATGCGAAACTTATTTTAAAAAAGTTGAAGCCCCATAATGGTGACAATTAGACACTTAAGCACCATCAACTGTAACTGCATTTTTAGTTTCTTCTAAAACTTTGTTCATTTTGTCTGTCTGGCTCAGCACTGCAATGAGAGGTACTGAGCAAAAATACATGAGAATGTGACTGTGAACACTTGTTCTGTATAGTGCTGGAGCAGCCGTGCTTGAACAGTGCCTCGTGAATTCCCTGAGGCTTGGACAAGAATTGCTGCCTGTACACTGGCACACTGATATTTGGGTCACATCTTGCTCATCTTGCTTTCCCTTTAATTTAAAGCATGTTTGCTGCTGTCCTCATTCTGCCCAGGGGTACTCCTACTATATCAGTCAAAAGGCATGGAGATTTCAGAGCCTTTTTTGTGAGAGTCTTATTAGAAAGTCTGAATTACAAAGTGATTCCATACATAAGCCCTGAATTGTTTCCTTGGGGACACCAACCTCCCCCTCTCCTCATACAGTCTAGAAGTTGAAGACCTGCATTTTCTTCTTCCTGTGCTTTTGAGATGCCATACCAGACCTGAAACATCTCAAAGGTATACTAAAATGCTATTGGGCATGTTTGAAAGTGATATGTCTAATTTCTAAAGAAAGCCTCGAAGCAAAATGCTTTTCTTTTACTCTGATGTAATCCTGCTGAGTCCTAAATCATTATACTTTTAAACCAGGCATGTAAACAGCACAATCCAGACTCATTAGTGTAAGACTTGGAGGGCTGCTGTCTGGGATGTCATGGTAACTGGAGTTCTCTGCCTTCCCCACCATTTCATGAGAGCTGTGGGGCTGGAGCAGAGCAGAGGCCAGTCCAGTCTGGTGCTCATTTCCTCCAGGGACTGCACAGAGAGAGTTCTGATCTTTCAGCTTGGCTCAGTGTGCCTATTGAAAGCAGATGTGCTCTCTTGGTCCTTTTTAAAACTCACATCTGTAAATCATGCTGGTGTGTGAACTTGGTGCTGACTGCATGGATTAGAAGTGAGATACTTCTGGTTATTGTAGGTGAAACCTCCTCAGACATCTTTGCATCTGCTCTCCCTTTCTGGATGGTCTGGCCCTGATGTATGTGTGGGGAAGATGTGTGGACATGGGTAGGAAATGTAATCAAATTAATTGTTTTAGTTTTTATGTCTTCTACTGAATAGAGATATTGCAATGTATCCTTGAGACAAATCCAAGAAGGGATTATCCTCCAGTAGCTGTTTTATCTGGTGTCTGAAAATCTGTTGGTATGGACACCCACTGGGCTCGTGCAGGATCCTTGAGACACAACTAGGACCAGAAGGAATCTCTCTGCCCAGCCCTTTATTTTCCTTCATAATGGCCAAAGCAGAATTCCTGCTGTGACATTACTTCAGGATCCCGTGTCCACTCCTGTCCTCTTTTCTCTTTCTAGCTATCCTACAGAATTAAGCAAGATAAGGTGGATACAGCCCTTTCCCCCTGTAAATAATGGGCCATTGGCAGCATTCCTTGGTGATATTTGATAGAGCAGTTACAGAGTATGTAAGTCCTGGGCCATCAGACTGCAATCTGTCTTGGAACAGTTTTGCTGATAGCTCCACAGCAGATGCGTGTGTGGGCTGACTTCTTGTAAGCCCTGTAGACTACTTTATCTTCAGCAACCTCCTCAAACCTCAAGGTAATTTAGATAAAGCATTTGTGCCCTTGCTCAGCTTCATGATCAATATTTAACTGCTTTGCTATTATAAAGATACCTTGCTAACGAGCACCCGGCACACACCGTCTGCTGGAGTGCACATTTGTTGGTAATTTTTCTCCTCCGTAAGAAAGTAACATAAGACTGTGTGCAAACAACGGCCTCAGTAAGCAGCATGTTTACATCAATGTGGGCAGAAAGGCTAAATCTGAACAAGCTACAGATAAAAAATACGGCGTAGTTCTTGTGTAGCTGAAAAACTAGTGAAAGGTGGTTTGATTTTTCTTTTTCCATGTGTGTTGCTGTTTTTCTTTTTTTCCTTTTTTTTTTTTTTTTCTCTTACTTTGGTGGGAGACAAGAAATATCTTCCTAAACAAGTCACATTTCCTGAAATAATACACCTCTGAACCACAGGCATAATACCTGTATGCTTAAACTTTTAATTTGGAAAATAGTTGCTGAAGATCAACAGCCTTTTGTTTGGTTTGTGTCTGCTCTGTCCTGGTTTTGGCAGCAGCAAGTGTAAATGTTTTTAGTCCTCTAGGGTCTAGAATGACAAGGCCAGCTGGAGTTCTGGAATGCCAGGTGACTCTCCTGTACTGCTGATTTATCAGAAGGAAACTGAGAGCTAAGAATTTGGACAGTAACAATTCATGCTCCTTTATGCTGTAAGAAGGAGATGAGAAGAAGCCAAATAAAGTTTGCTGAAGGGACAGGTTTGTTACTGACCTTAGTAAGTGCAGAGTGAAATATATTCCAAAATAGGTAAACTTCTATTTTTGCTGTCATTCTGAGCAGAGGAAAAGCTCAACTGAAGCCTGGAGAGTTGTTTGATGCACACCACAGCAGCTCAATGCTCCCCGTGGCTGTGCATGAATGGTTTTAGAAGTCTGTCTTTCTGTCTGCCAAAAAAAAAAAACAAAACAAATTTGGCCATTCTCTTCTTTCAGGCTGGTTTTGAGCAGTGGTTTCTTATGGTTATTCCAGCAGCCCTGCATGCAGATCCACTCTCAGCATTATCCAGTCATCAGCTTCCAAAAGAAATTGTAAACTGTTCACAACAAACGGGTTTCAGAGCCTTGAAAAGGATGTGACTCATGGGTTTGTGGCACCTACCCCACAGACATCCTGATGGGCCTACAGCATGTCAGCATTTTCCCATTGTTCAAAACCACATGCCAGCAAGTGCCCAGAGAGATTTCTTCTTCCACTGGGTCATTTCTTTTGTCATCCTAGGCTGCAGTAATCGGGTCAGACCAAGTTGAACTTTGAGCATTTGCGTGAGAGAGAGAGAGGAACCTTTACTGTGTCATTTCAGTATTATTTGAAAGTTGATTTAATTAGCCCTTTTCATTTTTAGCTCATGCAGGAAGCATTCTTTTTTCTTACTCACTTAGCCAGAAACATCATAGGCAGTTTTATGGGCTTGCTACAAAAAATATCTGAGCAGCAGGCCTGAACATTCTGTGACAACAGTGTCTGTGGCACGTCTATGCAGCTACACCTACCAAGGCATCCATCTGTGTCCTGGGAGAATTAGGGTCAGACACTGCCCCCTCCTAATGATGAGCAAAAAGGGGTTTCAATGTGAACATATTTGGGCTGAGATATTAAACAAGGAAACAAGCTGTGTATTGGTTGTAGCATATTCCAAAGGTGTGAGAAAAATAATTGCAGCTTAATTCATTGGGATATTGATACATCTGGTGGGGATAGTGAAAAGCAGAGAATTGTCCCTGGTGTGTAATCAGCCACACTGGAAGCCAAATGCTGGTAAAGGCTCAAGCAAAATGTGATGGAATCAAGATTTGCATCTTGGATCCCATGACAAAGCCATGGCCTGATCCAGAATTCAATGCCAAACTTCTTTGGCTTCAAGAAAGTTGGAATCCGAAGGCTGGAAATTAACAGAATATTTACATAAGGCTGGCCTTCAGTTTTCCATCAAAAATGCAGCATGAGAGAATTGGGAGGCTGATGAAAAGATGAATCATGAAATGCAAAAATTAGGTAGCACCTTGGCCATGGCAAAAATGTCTTAAATTTGTGCATGACTATACATGGAAATACACATTGGAGTCATCTCCAAGACAGGAGTGCAATAGTAATTGCAACTTATTTATGTTAATGCTGTTATTCATTGAACAGTGGTGCATTTTATCCAAAGCAAATCTTTCGTCTTCTAAGCCAGTTTTAGCAAGAAAGGGATGTTGCTTCAGCTGTCAAAAAGCTATAGGCAGAACAATTTCAGGACATGCTGGACTCCTTAAACACAATGCTTTTCTTTGCAACTCTGTTTCTCTTGAGCTTAAGTTGACATTTTTCTTTCAAGAGCCTCGGCTTCCTCAAAGGCTTGTTCCACCTGAGGAGAGATGTCCCTGTCTTAGTGTCAGCTTTGATTCAGAAGGTAATACTGCATGGATCCAGGAATCCATGGCCTTTCCCACCAGCTGGCCATCTATCATTTCATTACAGTAAGGTTACCAAATTGATGTGTCCTGGCCAATTCTCCTAAAGCAGCTGTAGAGCTGTCCAGTATCTCACCAGGAAACGGTGCCTGCTGTCTCGGTTGATAACACTCTGTGATAGCATTAGCAGATGGCAGAACATGGCCTACCCGTGAAATCTGACCCACAAGGATCTTCCAACAGTGCCTGTTTTCTCAGGGAATTTCTCCATACATCCTCTTATCTTTCTGGTCCAGCATGCAACTGTGTTTAATTTTTCATAGAAATAAAGGAAGGTATCCCACTGCTGGAATCTGGCCTTGTAACTGCTCATGACTAGCTAAGAAATGAAGATTTGCTGTTAATATTAATTCCTACCATTTCTTCAAATGAGGCAGTAATGAAATTTGATATATAATTTTTTTAAGTACCAGCACAGGAGGTATTTTAGATTTAACAACTGCAGTATCTTTGCTTCTTATATTTTTCATTAATCTTGATGTGCTTAATTAGTTGCTGTTCCTCAGTGGAAATGTTTGACTAGAGTAGAATGAGACTAATGAAATCTCTTGGGCTGCTATTGCTGAAAAGGGCTAACTGCTAGAAGGACACCAAGCCAGGCTAAATACAGTGTTTGTTCATAGGTTAGCCCTATGTGGCAATGTTTGCACATGTTAAAAAACAAAATAAAAATGCTTGAAGATAAAAGCAGAAAACAACATGTTTTCATAATTTTCTGGTGTCCCATTCCACAGGATATGGTTCTCTAATTGTGACCCTTAGTTTCTAGGGCAGGTATAGGGAACCTATGTGCAGACTGGAAGTCTGTGCATAAAAAGAGCCAATGGGACAAGTTAATCTCTGTTTTGAAAGCCCAGCATGGAGCTTTGCAAATTCCAAGCATACCAAGACCAAAATGTGTAAATCCCAACCCTAGAACAAGCAAAATAGGCTACAGTATTTAAATTAGAAACAAACAAGATAGAATTATGTTTGAGGCATAATTCCATTACTGGGTAATATCTGAACTTGAGGAAAAACAACCTCTGTTCCTAGCAGTGAGATCACCCACATTTGCAGTGGGATTTGGACTAGGTCCTATGTTTCCTTACTTTTACCAAGAACAGTATTTAAAATTTTAAATTTGCTTGTGCAGAAGTCTGCATCCTTGGCTTTCTTAATGTTCGGCCAGATTATGGCAGTTATCAGGGTACAGTATACGGACTTACACTGAATATTGGCTTGTTTGAGACCAGATTCAACCTCTCTGTTCGTTGTTTGGAAGGAAGAAATAGCATTTATCTTCTCCCCAGCACTCGGCATTAGTGGTCACTATTGCAGAACTCCTTCCATGCTGTGATAACAGTATAACAGATAGCATCATCTGTATGTCTTCAGAAGAATAGGAAATAATGAGCCAGATTCGCTTCTGTTCCGGTTCCATTGAAGTTGGAGAAATTATATCAGCAGGAAGTTTGGCCTCCTGCATGTTAATTGAGCTCTTTTCAGTTCAGTGCTTTGTCTTAGTTTAATTTTTAAATTATACCCATAAATTGTGCCTAACAATGCTATATCAAGACCTGCACTACTGCCAAGCACAGCCTTTCAGATCCAGTTCTTGTTGCAGCAGTGAGGTTGTGAGGCACCTTTGGACTGGTTTCTAAATAAAACACAGCATTTTCAACCAGCAGTTACCTGCTGCCTCAGTGTGCCACGTTTCAGTGCCTGATGAGACTTGTACCTCTTAAATTAAGAGTAATGTGGCAGAAGAACGGGGAGCATATGTCTGCCTAGGGAGGCCCAGGACTTGTCACAGCGTGAAGACTTCGTGTCTTCGGGCAGGTGTCTTCAAGTGAGATTCATTGCCACAAGGGACCTGGTAAACAGATGCAGAGAGGTTTGGTTTGGATTGGTTTCTCCAGAGATAGCTGCCAACCTGGGCTGATCTGTCTATCTTTGTCTGTTTTCCTTTCCCCACATGTAAGAGGAACAGCTGGGAAGGAAAAAGGGAGATGGCAGTGCTAGAGGCTCCCAGGTATGGAGCAGCTGCTGTGAGATGTTGGCAGTAATGGGGGAAAAGTGGCTCACTGAATTAGATATGAACTTTGGTGCCTGACATTCAACCCAATGCTTTAGAAATTCTCTACATGGATGCAATAAGCCTCATTTCTTCTGTCTGTGTTTGGGAAAGTGTCTGTGTGTCTAATTTATCTGGTTTTAATTTTACCTAACTTCATCTAATCAATCTTATATTACTGTGTTCTCTGTCTCTAAGTGACCTCTCTTCTACCAGATTGCTCACTATTTTTACTGTACGTATGGCCTGAAAGCTGAAATAGATGATATCACAGTAATTGTTTTTTAGGTTTGTAATAATTCATGAGCATTACCTACAAAGCAGATTTTGGATGGTCTTCAGGGGTAAACACATTAAAACCAGGTACTTGTAAAATCTTTTACAACATATTAGCATAATAACATCCTGTAAAATAAGCATCCTCATAATCTAAGAACATCTGATATTGGTCCATTAACTGCCTCCCTCTTTGGCTCGAACCACCAGTGGTCTCCATATCCAGCCATCATTTAGTGTTATAGCCAAGGAATTGCCTGCTGTTTTATAGAAGTGACCAAGTTTAAATAATGTACTAGGGGTTTAGATACTTTTCCTTTAAAAATACATTATCCCCCATGTCAATTGGAAATCATCTTGAGAAATGTTCCTGTATGCAAAAACCTAATAGAATTACATCTTGAAACTCTTAATTTTGTCATTAGCAATTGTTATTTCCTTTTACACCAAGTAATTAGTAGTACATGAGAAAAATAGAATTCTTCATTTATTTATGGAAGTATCAAGGGTTACATTTGGGAATGGTATTGTGGTACACATCTGTGTCTATTCAAATTAGGAAGGTTTTAATGATACCTCAAGAATTAGAAAAGCAATTGCTTAACTAAACTGAGGGAATTCCTACAAATGAAGGCATTATGTTTATACAAGATTTGTTTAATCTGTGAATTGTTGCATAATTAGTTACATTATGCAGAAAAAAATAGATATCCTTGTTTCCAACTCTTTGTTGGTATGCTGTCATCAAGCTACAAAGAGCTCTGACTAACTGCTCTTCATTGAATATCATAATTACTGTTTTGTAGGTAATGTCCTGCTCTGGCAATGTGTGAAATTACTGTCCTGAGACAATCTGAAAGCTTAAAATGTGCATGTGTTAAAAAGTACAGCCCAAGTATTCATTTAAAATCGAGAGTTTTTAAGACTCAGTTTCCTATTCTGTAGTTTTAATTACTGATACCTAAACCATGTTATGCATAACGTGGAGGGAGCAATCTGACAGTTCCTGACTGCTTTTTTTTGGTGTTTTGGTACAAGCTTTCCTTGTTGGCTTTATTATATGGAAATACAATCATTACCTTATGAAGAGATGTTAGTTTCCCATATGGCTCATGTCCCTGTACCTGGCAATTGGTATTATATTCTAAGGGTATCATTACATTTGTTAAGAAGGGTGAAGGTTCAGAAGGTCTTTCTGTCTTCTTCAGTGTTGGTTCTTCCCTACATTTGCCAGCCATGCTAAAAGAGAAGACCACCATGGTTCAGGAAACCTCCTATTGTAGCTCATCTGCCAGAACTACGGTTCTGGAAGGAGCTAAGGTAAAAATTAATGTTTCCAAAGCTGTAAGTTGTGAGATGTTAGGACATCAACCATGAAAATAAACTCGTTCAAAACCATCGAAAAGTCAACATTTCCACACAGTGTGAGGTGAGACCGTGGGAGTTTCCTAGATTTTAGATCTGCTGCTGTAACTGGGTGCTAGTCCAGGATTCTGACAATGAAATAAAAATGGTATACACGTGTGGTTCCATGTTTTGGCTTTTTAAAGTGTCTTCCATCTCAAAGATAGCAGGGAGATGTTAGGAGAGTGTTTTTTTTTTTTTTTTTTTTTTTTTTTTTTTTTTTTTTTTTTTTTTTTGACACCTGTGTGCCCCTTTTGGAAAAATGTTCATTCTCTACTTTAAAGAACTGTTCTGAGAATTTGTGATGAGAGAGTCCAGGAAATGTGATTGCTGGGCAGAGAGCTGACCTGCTGAAATGGCTGCTCACAAGAGGCTGGTGCTTTTCAAGTACGTTGACATCAGTGAAGGTCTGGGCTCTTGGCAATGTAGACTCTTTGCCTTTAAGTAAATGCATTTGAGAATAGATTAGTTTGCAAGCACTTGAATTGATTTAATATGTGTTTACTCTTCAGATATTCACTGTGGCTGTTTACCTCTGCAAGATAAATATTTAAAATTGCATTTGAACCTCACATTAACATTTATGTTCGTGTCATTATAGTTTCCTTTTGTGAATGAGATTTACCTATCAGTCTTAAAGCTGTAATAAGAACGAGTCTATTTTTGTAATTTTCAGCTTCTCACAATAATCTGCCATAGGGTTGAATTAATTTTGTGGTATGTTTACTGCTCATTCATCATCAGAGTCACTGCAATGAAGCAGTCATCAGGGGAGAAAAGCATTGTTATTTTGTGAGCAGCGCAGGATGACAAGCCTTGCAGTGGAAATCCACCTACAGCACAGTGCAGCCACCTATTCCTAGGCAGTGAACATGTGTCAGGGAA
Source organism: Eopsaltria australis (assembly GCA_034509425.1). Taxonomy (NCBI): domain Eukaryota; kingdom Metazoa; phylum Chordata; class Aves; order Passeriformes; family Petroicidae; genus Eopsaltria; species Eopsaltria australis. The sequence continues at coordinate 2,127,625 of JAVTVJ010000180.1, forward strand.
CTGAATGAAGGGTCTCCAGGGCCAAAATCATGACAGCTGAACAAGAAACTGGTTACAGGCATTTATTTCATTCTGGAGCTTGTTGCTATAAGGGAAAGGACTCAGCTTATGGCCACAGTTTTCAGTCTCCAGTAACACATTTGCCAGGAGCAGAGTGCAGAATTTCTCTGTTTCACCCATGCTGCCTGAGGAGCAGCTTTGTCATGGCTCTTATGTGCACCAGGTTTGTGTCAGTGACTTAGGAGTGAAGGGGTTCCTTTGCTGTCTCTGTGTTTGCTGATGTCTGAAAATAGTGCCACTACCAGGAGTAATAAAACGGCTTCTTTCCAAGAAGGGATTATCCTCCAGGAGCTGTTTTTTCAACTTTGCATTATGTTCAGGAGTCCATCTACAGGAGCTGGGGCCCTGCAGAATTTAGGTTTTTCCAGATTCTGTCTTACTGAAGAAATCTGAAATTCCCTTGTGTCCAAATTAGATTTTTCTTCCTCTGTTCTCTGAGGGCTGATATGAATTCATATTTGGTTGGACTTAGGAGTTTATGATAAAATGCTTAAGTATAATTCTGAATTTCTGTACTTGGTGGAGAGTTTTCTCAAGTGTTTCAGAACTTTTCCACTGCATAGGCAGTTAATAGCATCATTATGGAAATTTTAGATTTCGTAGTTCATGTAGTGCTAAATTCTATCAAGGGAGCAGCATGGATGTGTAATGGCATGTGTTTCATTAGTGGGAGCTCTGTGCTTACAGAAATATTGTACTGGAAGTCAAATACCAAGGTATGCAGTCAAGGCTCTTCTGGTTTTGTAAAGGATAAAGACTTTCATCTTTCTTCCTAATTTCCCATTTAATAATGGAAAATTATTTAATGGATAACTGCAAATACATTTTTCCCCCTCCTAAGAATTAAGAATGTAATTATGTAGCTGAAACAGTCTGAGCCTATAAAGAAGCAGATACCAGCTAGAACACGTAACATGGCAGGCAGTGTACTGGTGTGGCTGGAAATCAGTGCAGGATGTCATCAGCTTCCAAATATTCCTTATTTGGGTTTGTACTCTTAGATACACAAACTAAATAATATTCTATGTTTTCTCCAGCAAAGAGTGCTTCTCTGGTGTCTTGTAAAGGATAGCAAGCAGTGATGGCAGAGATTTCTGTGTGAAGTACTTTTCGTGTTGAGCTTTGTATCACCTGTGTGATACAATCTAAATGTGCTGTTGTGCCTCTTTGCAGCATGGATCAAACACTGTATGGTGAGTAAGGACAGATAATTGGTGACCCTTCTTGGGAGACAGAAGATGGTTTAAAGCCAGACTTCTTGCATCAGAGAGATCACTTGTATAACCAGGTTTTATTTTTTATTGCTCTTTTTCTGAAAGGCTATGGAAATGATACACCTTGATCAAAAAGCTGATTGCCCACAGATTTTTTAGGTCGGAGATAACCCTCATTTTACTCTATGTTTCTTACTTCATAAAAGACATAAGATATGCAGAACAGTAGACAAAGATATATTTACAAGAAGAGATACTGTTTGGACCAAGTATTATGATCTTGTTTGATCTTTATTTTGGAGTGTGAAACTTCTGGATGTGGCTGTCTGTTCCAGCACAGATTGCAGGACAGAGAACTGTCATAATTCCCTTTGCTGCTGCTTCTGTGGGAAGGGGCTGCCTGTGTGAGGAGGAACTTGTCAGTGGAGGTGGAGTTGGTAGGATCAGGCTGTGTGGCTGTCAGAAGTCTGGGCATTGTCCTGCCCATACTGTGCAGATGGCTCAGGTGACCCTCCCTGACATTGCTGAAAAAGGGATCTGGAGTTGGTCCATCAAATCTGTGCATATGAATCTTAACAACTGACAAAAAGACATTACTCTGGAAAGCATCTGCACCCAGGCAACAATCACATCCAGGATGAGAGCAACAACATGATTAAAGTTAAGTGTGTGCTTATGATGTTACTGTGAACAAAGCCAGAGCTGAACGCCGCTGCACTGCCTTCCTGGGTTTAAACCAGAGGAAATAAACAGCAGATGAAGCGTCAGCCACATTCCACTTCTGGGTTTTTAGTGGGTCATTACATCCTACTTGTCCATGTTGTCCTGCTTTATACATACAATTTTACTGGTATGATGGTAAGGAAAGAGAAAACAAAGATGTGAAGAGAGCTGTTACCTCCTGTAACTGGTTTGCCTGCTAGCTCAGGATGATGCTTCAGTGTAGACTGTTTGATATTTTGGTGATATTTGGAGAATGATGGGTAAAGTTTTGCAACCACAGAACTAGCCAGGAGCACTCTTGTCCTCCACAGATAAGAAATAATCCTAGTCAGATCAAAATCAATTGCAGTAGATAGAAGTGCAGCAAATATTACTGCATCCATAACATTTGCAGTAATGTGTATTGTGGCTCACAAATTCTGAATTATGTTTAGTCCTCAATTTCTTGAAAAACTAAAGCAAAGTTTGTAAGAAATGCCAATGTCTTGCAATGAATAAGCACTGAATTTTAATTCTTTACTGGGAGTATTCATTAAAGTTCCTGTAAGCCAAGTACTTTGTAAAACAATTTTTTTATTTTATTGTTTTGCTCCCCAGATATATAACATTTTGATTGTCTGCAAAACATGTTCAGAAGAAGTTACTACGTCTGGACTTAACCATATTTAGATTCTTTGCTCATCTGTCTTGCAGAAAAATCCACATAAAAGTTAATTTTAGAATAATACTATAATATTCATGGGGTTACTGTAGGAACTTTGAATAATACAAACTATGCACACTCTAGTTGCAGAATAGAAATATAGAAACTTTGCATGGAATACAAAAGTAACTTTGAATATTGATTTTAGCTACAAAGACCTGTATTGTAATAATATGGTGGGCTGTTGTGAAAATGAATATAAAATCTAGCCCAATTATTCAGATATACAGCACTGAAGAATCTGGCTAAAGGGCTAAGAGAACAAATGGTAAAATTTATCTTGAAGTGTACCAATATAACATCACAGACGATGTCTGTGTCAAATGGAGAGAGGCACTGACAAGTAAAATATTTTCATGGCAGTGTGTATTGGAAAAGAATGCCAAATTAAATTGTGTTCTGACTCCACTGGTAATACATTTTATAGTTTCTAGACCTTTGCTTCCCAGCTGATACACCATGTTCAGTGAGATGATTTTTGTGCCGACCTTTCAACAAATAGAATTCTGCTAAAAGTCACATTTTATGCAATACAAACCTGCATTTATTGCTATTAATTCTTTAAAATGTGTATAGAGAATATGAAAAATATTAACTCTACTCTGGGTGAAATGAGAGAAATCACACAGACAAGGCTGGAGTGGTTGTTACTTTATGTCACAAGATTTATTGTACTGTTCTCAATGCAGTATATGTTAAACAAAATTAGTATTAGTGAATCAGTGGTGGCAGGCAAATGTGGCATAATTATGAACTGCAAATGGTAGCACAGCCCTTTGTTACTTATGCATTTAAGTCATTGATAATAAAAGTCATTCACTGAGATGTGGGCGCTGAAAGTACTTTAGGAAATTATAGAACATAATTACATCTCTGCTTTTGGGTACTTTTTTTTCCTGCCTGGTTTGAATGTTCTATTAGTTTTAGCTCTTTACAGACCTTAAATATTTGTAGTGTTTTGATCCTTAGCCAGATCGTGTAAACTAGAGTGGTCTAGATCCTCCATTCATGACAACTGGAGCAACATCATGGATTTTCAGCATCTTTCCTATCCTACGGGACTGTGTTGCTTTGTATCTGCTGAGTAGCTGCCAGCAGACTTGCTATTGAGCTGGAGCTGGAAAAAATATTGAACTTTGTGAGTTTTGTAATTTCTAAGCAGTCCGTGGTAGAAGTGACTGTGTGGGAAATGTTAATACTCTCGGGAAGACACCACAGGGCAGGGATTTGTCATTTTGCATTTTCATTCCTGAGCTGGAGACAGCAGAAGGTGACCTGGAGGGTTGCCTGGGGGAAGGTGTCCCTTGATGTAAAGCCGACATGACAGACTGGGGTTACTCAGGCATACTCTCTTTCCTGCCCTGTGTTTTTTGGTTGGATTGTGTCCTTGCAGGGCAGGTGACAGCCTTCCGTGGTGGCACAGGCACCTCTGCGTTCCTTAGCCAGGTGACCATCCAACTCGAGAGGGGTTTTGAACTGTAGAGTGGGGAAGGGACTCTCAGCTGTGTGTGAGGAGAAAGTGTGGTGCAGAGAGGAGGCTGAGTGAGTCGTGGATATGCAGGCATGGTGACTGCCAGCTGTGGGAGCTGTGACCTGTGACAGCAATGCCTCTGTGCCCTCGGTGCATCATTGGGGAGGCAGAAGTGATAAACAAATGTCCTGTTACTGTATGTGACAGCTGAACCTAGAGGTGGAAAGGGAGTGAGGAGATGATTATAACCCCCATGTTGTGCTGAACAGAAACAGAACATATTACAAGGGCCAAAAGCACTTGGATGAGATAGAGATAACATAAAATAATGACACCCAATAGATGTGTTGCTGAGTTGATGTGCAGGGGGTTGCCGAAGGGCCAGGTCAGCATGAGCAATGTGTGAAGTTGCTGATCTATTTGGACAAATGCTCTCCTTGAGGTTCACTGGAGGTTCAGAATGACTTCTGACTGAAGGGCAATGTCCTCACTTAGTGAAGCCAGTGGCAAAACTCCATTTTTCCAAATGTCTCTCTAGATATCTAAACAACCAGAAAAAAGTACTTCAGGCTTCAGTTCTCTGCTTCAGCCACAAGTTACTTGGTGAAGATGATCTGGAAGTGATATATTTTTTCCTCTACCTGACATGCCCTCAGTCTACAGGACTGCTAGAGAGAAGCTGCTTCAGCTGCTGTGCAAAGTTCAGCCAGTTTCGGGCTGGTGATGTGGAGCATAAGAACACGATTTTTGGTTGAGTATTCCTGGCACATCCCTTTCATCCTGCTCATGCACAGTTGCACAACTGAAATGTGGCCTTAAGAGGAATGCAGTGAGGGACAGTTGCCATGTGAGAAAAACAGTAACACTAAGACCCACATGCTTTTTATTTTATTTTAATAGATTTAAATTTTCAATGAAGAATTGTTCACAGTAATGACTTAAGATTCAATTCCATATAGCTCTTCTCCTTGGCTCCATGAACTTTTCAGTCTGAACAGCTTTGTCCAGTCTGCAAAGCAATTGTCTTTTCTTCTGAGATCTGCTTTAAGTAACGTTTATTTTGTACTAATTTAACATTTCCTTACTGATTAGTTGGCACAATTTTATTAACTTACACTGCATGGGTTTTAAATGCAAATGAAATAGTTTAGCAAAATTACCAAACAACCAAATTACATCAGAATTAGGCTAGATAAATGAGAAGAGTAAATGGATGGAAAGATCATCACCTGTAAAATAATAAATTAACAGAGCATCAAAACCTACTTTGATTGTTGTATAACAATTAGATAATGACAGTTTATTGTTCAGGTAAAACCTTTAGCTCATTCCAAAGTGCTTCTGTATGTTCTCCAAAATAGGATGTGAATTGCTAGCACAGGGAGCTGAGTACAGCACATGAATCTGTCAGGATACAAACATGTGATAAAAAGTTAATTTGTGCACTGAGAGATTCTTTACAATTTCCTGCTGTCGGTTTTGAAACAGGTTAATTTTCCAGGAGCTCCCAATTAGAACAGTGCCAAGAGTCTTCAAATCTTTAAACTGACCTTGGGAGCTGGTACCAAATCCTACACGTTCAGGCCTTGATCCTGCTTTCATGTCGCTTTTTATTTGGATTACTGTCCAAGTATAGAGGTCACTTGGAACTACAGGTCGCTTGTGACCGTGAGGACTGGAACTCATATATCCCATCACAGGGAATAATTAGACATGAAAGGATAATTTAACTATGTGGAGGTTAGTCTAGGTTAACCAATGTGGTCTAGGGAATAATCAGTATAATGGGTGGATCCTAATGTCAAATAACATTTTTCAGATAACCTTAACACTGAAAAGTAATAATTAAGTTTAACTGGTAGGTAGTTTTAAGGAAGAGAACTGTAAGAGTACTGAGAAGTATACACTGTGTGATGTGGGCCCTCTGTGCAGAGAGATAAAGCAACAAAGGTATTGACTAGAGCCTGCAGACAAAGTGGTGCAACACTTTGAGGAGGTAGTGGTGCAACAATTTTCATTTGAAAATGAGATATTGGATATATACAAAAAGACCTCAGTCTGCACTGAAGAAATGATCTCTTACCTTCTAGCCAAAGATAATAGAATGGAATACTTTGAAGTACTATTAAAATGAATAAAAAAAAAAATAAAATCATAAAGCCCCAGCATAACTGGAAGTCATTTTTACTGATTGGGATGTCCATTGGATGGACTGGATAGACTGAGGATTAGCACAGTTATGTCCTGTTACAGTGATGGGACATAGAGTGTATGTATGTAAAAGTTATTTATAAATATATGTATATGCAGATTTTTTCCATATTATGCTAGAAGGACAGATCTTTAATTACCCTGGAAAGCCAAAGTGTCCAGGACCTTTGAAAGCACTTGATCTGAGAACTTGTTGATGCTCTTAATACCTGAATCACCAGACTGGAAAAAAGAGTCATCTCAGTAAGCTTTGGAGTTCAGAAAACTGGGGCAGTTCTGATCTATTTTCAGACATAGCAGGAGATACAGCAAGGACTGCTATAAGGAAGCATAATGAAGAGATTAATATTTTGCCACATTTTACTTCATTTTAAAATACAGTATAATAAAAGCTGCTCCCTGTGAAAGAAGAATGCAAATGAGTTTGGAGTGCATTAGCACACTGCTTTGCATACTAGGGGGCTATATTATTTATATGGACTGAATTCACCCAAAGATTTTTTTGAATGTACATAGGAATGGAACTACAGCACAGCCCAACTAAATTGAAACCTGGGAGGGCAGTAACCCTGTTGGAAGATTACATTACCCTTCACTAAACCTCAAAGACCAAAACAAAGAAACCCTTCCAAAGATATGCTGGTCATAGGGATAAAGTGCTTAAGCAAGGCATCCAATGTGCAAGCTTGAGATTAGCAGGTCTTTATCTTTGTCTGAAATTATTTCATAGAGGGAATCCCAGCCCAGAGCGAGAGCTGGAAGCGCTGTGTGCCAGCCCGGGGGCAGGATCGTCATTAGCCATGGTCCTTATCTGGGCTCTGCTGGTAGTGTCCAAGTCCAGAGGTCAGCCTTTCCCTTGGAATTTAAGGATTCCATTTTAATTAGGTTTAATCTTTTTTGCTACTGTAGATCCAGCTGTATAAATTATTTAAAAAGCAGAAGGCTTTTTTCTCAGTAATTAATGACAGGTTTGTTAGCTGCCGTAACAGCCTGAGGCTTCACTTTCCTTGCGCGGTTCTGTAACCGTCTCATGATTACCTAATGTAATAACCAGCCTCTATGGCATTATAAAATTATAATCGATGGTTTGTACCAGCAGCACTTGAAGGGGTGATACAGCAGTAGGGCTGGATGTATTTACTGTCACAGAGAAAATAGCCTGGGGAGGAGAGAGCAGCTGCCTGTTGAGATTTCACTGCTCAGGAAATGTTGAGAGTTGCTAAGATCATCGAGGCTAACCAATTTTATGTCCAGTGTTAGTCAGTGTTTCACCACACCTGAGAGATCACAGAGATAGTTCGAGCAGACAGAACACCCAGGTAGTAGTGGTAATAAAGAGTCTTACACAAAAGCTTTCACCTTCTTTCTTCCTTTGTCTGCTTGGTAAGGGAATACTGCTCCATTAAGTGTCCTGTGGCTGTTCCTGTGGAGGACTTGCTGTCCTCCTAAATCATCATAATACCAGAGGTCAGATCCTTAACCAAAGCCTTCTCCATCAGGTGTTAGGGAGTCTCTTGTGGGGTCTAATCGAAGGATCTCAGGTTTCTGAAATGTTAGAGAAATGCAGTTCATCTCTCAAAGCTCAGCAGTGAAAGTTACACTGCAGCAGCCCATGTGTGTTTGAACATTGTACCAGGTATTTGATGTCTCTACATCTTGGTCTAAGTTAGCTTTTTAATTGCAGCTGAACTGGAGCCTGTTCCCTAGAAGCTTCTTCCTTCCACACTTGCTGGCAATACTAAAATGATGCCCAGACTTCCAGGAGCTTGTAATTAACAGCTTTTGGCTCATTTCAGAATAAATGATAATGAATTCTTGCATTTTAATATCTTACTTTGAGTAGTAGAAAAATCAAAGTTCTTTTGTGCCTGTGTCCAAGCATACCATGATAGAAGCAGCAGAAGGGCAGTTTGTGGCTATGCAGTCTTGAGGCTTTTTGTAACCCTTTGCACTGAAGGGCTAAAGACTAAGATTATCTCAGTGCTTTCTGGGAATCCTAAGGCAGAGCTGTCATCTATGGAGATCAAAGATGGAATATCAAGAAAGGAAAGGAATGTGAATGAGGTTGTCATCTCTCAAAGTTAATATAAAAAGTTCAGCCTGATGTGACATCAGTGAATTTTGTGTGGGAATTTTTTGTTGTGTTGCACCTCATCCCATGTTGCACAGGAAGCATTGGGAGGAAGCTGGGTAGGGCTTTGCTGAGATACTGCATTGTGTGGTGACAGAATCACACTTTCTGCTGGTCTTGTGATGCCGTTGGTGATGACTTTACATTTGAACGGAAAAAAGAAAAAAAAAATCTGCCAAGATCTCTTCTATAAATAGATCCTTCAGGCTTGATTTTTTAAAATCTCACTGGCAGAAGAGAGGTATCTGATCTTATGTATGTTTGTAGATGTTTCATAAACGTGAAAAGCAAGAAAAAGTTAAAAGTGGAACCCAGTGTTAATACTGTGATTCTGCAGTGTGCAGAGCATGTTTTAAGTGTCTTTGCCTACACAGTTGTAAAATTTGGGTTTAGGGGTCTGTTTGTGGAGACTGCCAAAGTTGTCTTGTAGTTTTCTGCTTTGTGTGGAGATCTGATGTATCAGTTCTACATTGCAAAGACACTGGAGAGTTGAAGATGTATAGGATCCATAAAATGCTGTGATCTGTTGGTTACAATGGGAGGAATTACTGTTTTGGCAGCCTGCTCTGTGACCCCTGAGGCACCGAGGAACGGGTGTAGCTGCACATTGCTTCATGCCATTAAGTGAATTAGAGAGAAGATTTGAAAAGGTGAAAAACCTGAGCCTGGGGAGGCTTTGCCATCTGCATTTTCCTCCTGCCCCTGCTGCGAGCTGGGATGCAGGTACATAGGCACAGCCAGGGGCCTGACCTTCCTTTGCTCACGGGCGCTGGGAATGAATGTGAATGACTCAGTGTCTGTCTGAGAAAACGAATCCCACTCCCACGGTTTCAGCTGAAAGTTATGCTTTTAAAAACTTGATGGCCCTTAAAGAGCAACTCCTTTCACATTTAAATTTTGCCACCCCGTGCATCTTACTTTCAGGATGATTCAGTCTTCTTCAGGAGTAAATGAGGGGTGCGTGAGAACAAGCCATAAGAATTATGTTATCCTGATCTTTTGCTCCTGACAACCTTGCTGATGTGCAGTGAAATATAAAGGCTTTAGAGCATAATTCACTGTTAGATGTTAAAGAGAAAAAGTTCAGCTATTCATAAATTAATATTAAATCTGTTTTCTGCAGCCAGTGTAAGGCTGGTGATGACTCACTTGCCTGTACTTAGTAAAGAGCAATGCTCTCTAAAGAATCACATCCCATCATTTCTGCTGACAGCTATTAAGAAAAATATTTAAAATACCTCTTAAAATTGTATATGTAATTCTTAGTGAAGTGACATTACATTCTTTTTGTTCAGTCATCACCCTGTGCTAGGACTGGAGTTTGTGACACACTAATTAGCTCTGATTTAGCACAACCATTATTTTTTGAGTTAATGGTTAGCAAACGTTGTCTAATATTATTATATAACCATTAATATGACTAAAGTAAAAAATGAGTTAAGTAAAAATGGGAGGAAAGTTAACATGACAGTTTGGAAATACAAATAGGATTTTGAGTTTCCCAGCACTAAGTCAAATAAAACATCTACACCATCCATCTTTAGAAAATAAAGCATGAAGATGGACAATTTCTGATGTATTAAAAGGTTCAGTTAAGGGTGAAATCCATTCATTTGCAGATGGACAGCTCCAACTCTGTGCATGGTGCATGCTTTGTACTGCCCTAGTCCTGGGTGTTCTGTAGGATGTAGGAGGGAATTTTTCCAAAGAGTTTGAGCCCTGAAAGTCAACGCTTTCAGGGAAGGGAGGATCTGCTCTGCCTCCTCTGAGGAGTCTGTTGTGCACTCTTCTGTCTTGGGACAGTTTAAGCAGTACTGGGTATCAACTGAGCAGTTTCTCCAGCCTCCAGACTGATGTGAAGAGGTGCTGCTGAGTCCTGTCAGGGCTCCTGGATGAAACAAAGGTCTGTTTGAAGCAATGACTTTGATTTTCTTTCTTTTACCTTTTGCTGCCCAGTGTTCCTGAGACCTTCTCTGGGAACATTGTGATTTCTGCCCTTCCTGTCTGGAGCAGGGAGAGGAAGGGCAGATATTCTATGGACACTGGGTCACTATGGGCAGAACTATGGAGGGCAGGAGAAAAGGTCCTTACAGGGAGCCAAAAGACTGGTGCTAGGCAGGGAGGGAATAGGCAAAATGCTAAGACCAAATCTGGTACATAAAAATTGAGTCCAGATCCCCCAAACTGGTTTTCTCATTTTTCCTAATATGCAGGGAATTGTCTGAGACCTGAAGCCAGGACATGGAAAATTGGCTCTCTCCTATGGCCTTCACCTATACAGCCTGCAACTTAAAGAGCAGAAAAAATCAGCCAGCCTGAGCCAAATACCCCCTGTCCCTATCAGATCACCACAGCAGAGTAGGACAGCATGGAATAAAGGGGGCACTCTCACCAGAAAGATCCAATAATGCTTCGGGGCAAAAGGATTTAAAATGTTCTTTTAATAGTATGTTTTGGTGATTGCTTTGTTCTCTATTTATGAAGGATATTTTGCCTGCAGGGAAGCTCTTTGCTTGTCTGAGTTTATCTAAGAAGATTAAGCTCCAAAAGTTCATGACTAAAATCCTCATCTGTGTTCATCTGTATTCCTCACCTTGAACATGTAATCTGACGAGTGGTTTCGATATAAATATAGAGATGGGTTTTGACTTGGCTGAACTAAGCTCAAGACTTATCTCCAATGAGCAGGAGGTGGAAACTCTGCTGGGGTGGTGTGTTTGTCAGCAGGAGATGTAAACTATTTGTGTGCCAGCACACTGACATTCTGTAGAGTTTGTCTGCCAGGTCTGTGCAGAGGAGGAGAACAATGCTCCTGTAACAGGACCCACTCAGGAAAGCCTTTGGTGGATACACTGACAGTTCAGCTCAAGAAGAAGATGGCAAAGGGATTTCTGAGAGCTACCACCTCACATGCCTGATGTCAGCTCCCTGCCCCACTGTTCTTGTGCTGTCTGGGCATGGAACAGGGAATAAGAATTATTTGCAAGGAGACAGCTGCACTTGCTGATTTGGCAGTGCATGTTGGGATGTGTCTCGGTGCGAGGCTGCAGGATTTCCTTGTGGGGTGTCAGCTCAGTTCTGTTCTCCCCGTGCATCGCTGCTGGTGCAGGGGGTTAATCCAGGCTGGCCACATACCCCTGCCTGCTCAAGCTGCTTTGTTTTCCCTGTGGAATCCCTGTTTCCTGGTCACTGAGTGCTCAGGTGTTACCTTTCCCTGTACCTGCCTTTTGAGGACTTGCAAAAATGAGCGAAGGGAAGGAGAGAGGAAGTTTCTTACTCTACCCCCGTGCAGGTTCTTCACTATGCAATGGTACAGACCTGAAAAGCTGTGAGGCACAATTAACTGTGTTTAAAATGTTACCCAGCATCAATTCCTAAAGGCTCTATGATCCAAAAGGGATATGTGCATTCTGGGTTCCAGCAGTGATCTAATTTTCTGTGTAAATATTCAAACAGGTTTGTTACAAAAAATTTATCCCTAAAAATACTGGTAAAATTTTGATTACTATGAAGCTTTACAAGGGATTTTGAGTTAACCACCCAAATTAATTAAGTGAAATTTTCCTAATTTGTTTATTATGTTAATGATCTGAATTAATTTATAGTAATTTAGCATGTATTACTAAAGATTTATTATGTTTCCCACCAAATGACTTAAGAGCTATAAATCCCATGGTTAACTGTAATTACTAGAGACATATTTATCGAAAGGGATAATTACATCTGATAAAAGTTCTTCAGTTAGGCTTAATTAAAACAGATTATTCCCCCATAAATGAAAAGTAAATATGGTAATTACTGGATAGATATTCATTGCAAAAATGAATATCTCAGCTTTTCATTTTCTAAAGGGGTGGGTAACTCAACTAAATAACTGATTGTTTCTCAATAAAGTGTAATTAACAATCCCTAGGAAATGGATATTTTTATAGGAGTAAACATTTTGCTAGCTAATGACTAAAGAGTAGACAGTAGTCAGAAAAATCAACCATTAACTTTTTTTTTTGAGTGGACTGTTGCTGCTTTAAACTAATGAAGAGCATGCTAGGAAAATTATATTTTCTTTACAATAAGACTGCTCCCAGTTTATATAAGTAGCGGGACGAGGAAAAACCACAACTTTTGCTGTTGATAGTTTCTTAAGCATGCACCAAATTTACAGTGGTTTCTGATGTTAACAATTTATTTAATACACATCACTGCACACGAGGAGATTAGGTTGTAAATCTGCTTTTTCATAATTTATTAGTACATTGTGTTAAAAGCACTTTCTGCAGGGTTGTCACTTGTAAATCAGATTCAAAAGAGGGGTCAGAGCTGAGAGTAGCAAAAATGTAAACATGCAAAACCAGATCCTTTTCTTGGCTGAAATTACTTATTAAAAATACTTGGAGACATGGGGGAATAAGTGGGCTCTAACTCCTTGATTCACAGTTGCCCAGGTATAAATGAGTGGTAAGAGAGACATTTAAACTCAGATCATTGCCACAGAGTGTGGCTTTCTACTAAAGAATTAGGACATTGTTCTGGCTGGAGGAAGTGTTGGTTTTCCAACCCTTTAGTACTTAAATTTTCCAACGTTATTGATATGCTATATGAATTGGCTTCAATTTGGCATGAGAGCTGCTGCTGTGTCTCCTGGGATTTGTAATTGTGGTGGTACACACCACAAATTTTGGGAGTGTTTATATGAAGTACTTCTAAAGGTTTTGTGGATGGAAATACATGGGTAAGCTCAAGTAGCTGACAAATTTGGTTGCCCAATTTCTCTGGGGGCACACTCCAAGGTTTAGCAGGGAGGTATCCCAGGAAGATGCTGATGAGCAGAGTGGCTGGGGAGGAGTGGGGGTTCACTGGGATGCAAAACTGCAGAGTGAAAACTTTTCCAGGTGTGTCTTGAGGGTTTGGAAGGAACTGGTGCTATTTTGGTGAAGAGTGTGTATGCAAAGAAATGAAGATTTTGGTTGTGTGATGTGCACCATTTATAAATTTAGATTTCTCTAAATTCTCTCAGTAACTCAAAATAAAACAGGAACTGAAACTTAGAATATGTCAAAGCTCTCTTTCACAGGTGCCCTCTCTCCTCCTGCAGGCACTGCCAAGCCCATGATGGGGGCTCAGATCTGAGATGTGGCAGGAGCCTCACCCCACTGCAGCATCCTCATGTACTCTTCCCCATAGTAATCAAATGAAACATTTCACTTTGGCATCGTACAGCCACGCTGCATCAGGGAACACTTTTCAACCTGTTGTTACAAAGAAGCATTTCCCATGAAAAAGTGTGACCTGAATTTCAAGGTTGAAAAGAAAAAATAAATTAAATGATCTATATAGTGAAACCAGGATTATTTTCTTTTGGTCAAATGAAATGCTCTGGATCAATCCAAAATGAATTTTGCAGAAATCCCCCAACAAGTATTTCAGGTTGAGCAAGACAAGTCCCTTCCATCTCCTTAACATGTTTTTCATTGATCACTTCCACACAGACAGCACAGGGTGAAAGTCAAGACTGGGGTCAAAAGGTTTGCCTTGAAGTCGTAGGAAGGAAGGAAACAAACAGGTTGGGCTCATTTACTGAAAGGAGCTGATTTCTACAGCTGCTATTTAAGAACAGATTTTGGTTTTTGCAAAAACAATCCCTGTACACAGGAGGAGGTAGAAATATTTGAAATCTCAGCGCAATAAAAGGCTTTTTCCATTTTGAAATTAAATTAACTGAGGAAAAATATTAAATTAGACTAATATGCTGTATTCTTGGCAAATATAATTGCACAGACCTTGTGTTTATTTGCTTTTTAGACAATTCATGATGTATGTACCTGTAACAATTTGACATAAAGCTGACAGTCAGGGATAAACATAATTAATGGTAAAAGATGAAGAGATGTGTAATCCAAATGGAGTAAAACTCCAGCATACATTCATTGTTACTTGCCACTTGAATTAGGAGGATTTCAGCACATTTGTGTAACATAGCACAACTTGTACTGCTTGAAAACCCTGAAAATGCAAATGGAAAGCTTTGTGCTTCTGCTTTTGCATCTAGAAGAGAGTAAGAGGAAACAGTTTGCCTGGACTGCTCCAGTCATCTTTCCTAACTTGTGGGAAATTATTTAAGAGGGTATTTTTCAGGTAATATATCTTGGTTTTGCTATGGATTGCAGATCATTGCAAGGAACTCAGGACCTTTTGAAATGCTGGTTTTGAAGCTCCCTTTGGTGAATTGAGCTTGGGCACTCAAAACAGTACTTCAATTCCAGTGCTGTTGGAAAGGCTGTGATATGAATGTCAAGACTGAATTATGATTGTGTATTCTAGGTTTGCTCATTGTCCTTAGAGATCATCAAGATTAGCAGCTCTTCCAGCAGGGATGCACTGTACCCCTGCTGCTCCACATCACTCCTGGTCCTTGGGAGCTCAGTAGATTTTGTTCTATGGTATTTGATTCCCTGTTCATGTAAGAACTACTCTGTAGTACAAAGTGAAGGAAAAATCACAGGTTGAAGACACCAAACTTGACTGTGTCTCTCAAACAAGTCTCTCAAAACAGAGCCTGGGCTGAGACTGAAAAAGGCTGTACAATGGAGGCTGTGATTTCTCCAGAGCAAAGAGAGCTGGTGCTTGCTGTATGAAGCAGCTGAAGAACCAGATTGTCATAATTCAGTGTTGGTGGGTTCTTGGAGTTTAATTTCAAATAAACCATCGTAGGATCTGGTTGCCTTTAACTTGTAAGGAAGAGTTTGTATCTTCAGTTTGACAGGCTGTTTTCTGTGTTTTCTCTGCTGTGTGACCTGGATGATGAACACACACAAATGAATTTAATTTTTTTTCAAAATCAGAAGATTTTGTTTATCATTCTTTCATTTTTCCCATATTGAATGGCAAAGACAAGACAGTTCAGAATGGTGAGTTGGAGATAACCAATATGTTTGTATAGTTTTGTGTATAGAAAATACAAGCATTTGTGTTTTCTCTTAAAGGCTTTCCTGTCTTGACATTGAGTTTCATATGCCATTATACCACCCCGTTGTTTCATGTGTGAGATACTCAGAACCCAAA
The DNA here is from genome assembly GCA_034509425.1 of Eopsaltria australis. Taxonomy (NCBI): domain Eukaryota; kingdom Metazoa; phylum Chordata; class Aves; order Passeriformes; family Petroicidae; genus Eopsaltria; species Eopsaltria australis. The sequence continues at coordinate 2,143,197 of JAVTVJ010000180.1, forward strand.
TTGCCTGTGAGGTATCTGGACCAGTTTTGTATATTCAGTAAAACTGAAGGGGTTCCCATCAGTTTTCCTGTAACCTGTGAATGCAGAGAGCAGATCCCATGGGACAGATGGCTCCTTCCTGTGCTGGGTTTGTGGCCTCTGGCCCTGTTAATGGGCTCAGGAATAACACCATGTCTTATCCCAGGACACCTGAAGCTCTTCTTGAGCTTTTCATGACCAACTTTGGGTCAGCTTTTCTGAAGTGGAGGTAAAATAGTTCTCCTAGGTCATTCCTCCAGTTTATTTGTGAGCCTCGATTTCTTTCAACAGCCATATTGGTGCATTCTCACAGCATTGTATTTATTTAAGTGCCTGCTAATTCTTTTCTTTGTTGCAGTTTTAGCCAACCAGTCAGATTTAATGGACCCAGCTCTTTCAGTCTTCTGAAAAGCCTGTTAAAAACTGCTGTCATTTTTTTCATTTCTTCCCATCTTTAATAGTGAACTGAACATAAGCGAGAGGGTACATGGCACAGTAAGTGCTCTGGCAATTTCATATCCAGTTCTGTGTTGGTGCTGGTAACTTGTTACTAGTAATTTTATTCATTTATTCTGAAATGTCTCTTGCTGACATTTCAGTTTGACACAATTTCTCAGACATATTTCCTGTGCAGAAAAGGAAAAAAAACCTCTGACAAAACCCCTCAAAAACCCACTCTGATATCAGAACATCCTTAATCTCTTCCATCAAGAAAGCTGATGCAAAAAATGTAGTTATGGCTGGATTTTTCTGCCTTCTTTTTTTTTTTTTTTTTTTTCTTAAATTCTTGCAATGGTTTTATCTTCTTTCAGTCTTTCTTTATAGCTCAATTTCTTATCAGCCCTGCAGATTCTTTGGTTGGATCCCTTTTTGAGTTGTGGATTGAAAAATTTTTTGCTATTTACTTTCTATGTCTTTGGCATGTTGATTTGCCCTTGCTTTTTTGATGCATTTTTGCTTTTTCTTAAATTTCCTATCTAATGTTTCTGACTTGAACTTTTAAACAAGGACCTCTTATTAGACTTTTTTCTTTATTTTTTATCCTGTTTGACCACATCACCAATTTATTTGATCTTTTTGAAAGAATAAGTAGCAAGTATTTCTTCTGAACATCTCCTATGGTTTCTTAAATAGTTCCCATGCCTCCTGTATAAATGCATGGCCTTTTTATCTGCAATTTCTTAGTTTCCTAATAATAATAATCATTTTTAGGCAGCTCTTGTTCTTAGAGTTAAGCATTATTGCAGCTCTAATCTTCCTTATGGCATCACTCTGTTAAATTGTAAAGAATATTGCTGCTGATCCTCCCACACATGTTCGTCTTCTCAGCTCAGAGGAATTTTCTAGAATAAATACTTCCATTGCAAGTATTTTCTCAACTACACGTTGGCTGTTTGCTCTCTCTTAGCTTGCATCAAGGACAAGCAGCTTCTCCGGGGTCTCCAGCATCCTGTCTCCTTGTAGGTTTAGTTTTGCCTCCTGGACTTACCTCCTGTCCCTCTTGGTCTTGCTGATACCCCAACACTTCTTCAAGAGTCTGCTGATGTTCCCACACCCAGCTACAGGATGTATTTATTGCCATTTATTGCTTTAGTACTGTGTGCTTATATCATTCACCTTTTACCAAAAAGTAGGGAATGTTTGAAATTTATCTTGGAGAGGAGAGCCAAAGGTGTACAGGCTGCTTCTTGTGTGGAGAAATCTGGGAGGTGCTAGGAATGGTGTTTTCTTTAGAATTCTATTTAAAAGCACACAAAGCTTGGGCTTTTATCTAAGAAAAGGAAAGAAAGCTCTTCTTTTCCTGAGCAACTCTACTTGTAAATGAAAAGAGCTTACCCTAATCCCTGAAGCAAGCGGTGATGAAAACCAAGAAATCTAACAAGAAAAGGCCTTTTTCTGCAGCAGCACAAGAATCCTTGGGCCACTTAATTATTCCTTTCTTCTGCAGCTTAAGTTACAAAATCTCCTGAATATTCTTGACCTATAGTGGAAGAATATGACTACTCATCCTCAGTATTACATTTCCTTATGGAATGCCCCATCCTCTGACAGTGAAAGGGTCATTGTAAGAGACTTAATAGTGCCTGAAGGTTTAATAACCTCCGAGGGGAAAAACAGCTTGAAGACAATGATTGCTAAAAGCCAGAGCATTTTCTTTGATATATTACGCCAGGCAAGACTGGACTATGGCTGTTATTGAATTCCTGCTATGTAGGAAGTAGCAATGAATTGATCTTGTGAGTTTATTTTTCAGAAAATGTTTTAATTTCAGCATGTGTGTTCCATCCTGTTTGGTACAAAGAAAAGCTTTCTGAAGATTTCTTGGAACTGTAAGTTAAAATACCATTTTAGAAATTGAGGGGATGTTGGAACTTTTTATTTCTCTTGTGATGTGTCAGTAATAATTCATAATATGGCATGCATAATATTGTCCTACAAAATATCTTACTCCTTTTAATTAGGACTGTTTAATTCTTTAATTATTCTGTGAGATATCAGAACTGATTTAATTTTGGGAAGACTGTCCAGACATGCCTGATCAATGTGAATATTTCCCTCCTTTCAAGGCAATGCTTTGTGTTTGTGAATTTGTTCTTTGCACACTTCATGAACAGTGGTAGCTCGAAGTTTAAGTATTGACTATTGAACAGAGTGTTTTGGGTTGTAATGCCAACAATCAGAGAAACAATATTTTCTATAGGTGTTTTTTTGGTGGTTGTGGAAGCCATGGGATTGCCTCAGAATGTGTGCTCAACCTCATAAGTCACTTCTGGCAACCTTGGTCTCACTCAAGTTACACTAATCTGGCTTCAGGACAGAAATCAATCTAAATGCAAATCTTATTTCTTTAAGCTGTGTTTCCCTCATTAATTTCCTTCTTCCCTTTGCTTTTGCACACACACCTGCTCCTTTGCACACATGCAGATGATAGTCTAGTACATGCAGCTAAAGTATAATCCAATCAATCTCTGTGCCTGGAGGAAAATAGAGAGATTGTTTATTTCCATACATAATTACTCATTATTAAAGGAGCAACAGAACTTTTGGCAGGACAAATTATTTTCTTGCGTAAGTAATAAGAGAAAGTGACAGGCACACACAGGGGATGAATGGGAACACAGCACAAACACTTCAGTGAAGAGGATAGGAAGTTTTTGTGTTGTTTTCTTTTCTACAGAGATATAGGTGATCCTGCCCATGTTCAAGGGATAGAAAAGGGATGTAGCATAAGCCCCTATAAGCAAGAAAACTCTTCCATATCATGGTGATAATACCATGGGGAAATCCTGCATACCAAAACGAACAGAGCAATCAGTTAATGCCCACTCCAGGCTGGTGTATGCTGGAATGCAGAGGGACATTCAAGACCCAGGTTGATAGCACTGAGATGCTCCAAGCTGGACAGGATCAAAGACACAGTGTATATATCCACAGGAGTACAAAGTCCTACTGTAAATAGGTAATGCTGTCCCTGCAAGGACAAGAGCTGAAATAGAGTGGCTGAATACAGGGAAATACCTTCACTGCCCAGCAGCTGTGAGCAGAGGGAGGAGGCTCTGAGTCTTTACCAAAGAACTGAACAGCAGAGCCAGGAGCTGAGCATTGCATTCCTGTGTGTTCAGGCCGTGCCCACTGAGCCATTCCCCCTCTCTGACCCAGAGATCCAGTGGTGCCAGCCTGTCTTAAGAAAATGACTAACCCAACTCTGCAGAAATTGCAGCTAGATGAATGAGGACTCAAAAGAATGAACCACTTTCCCCCTCATTTTTCTAAGAACCAAGAGCACTGAAAATGTCAGTTTTGCTAAGCTGATTTAAGAGAAATCTTGAATTCTTTGTCTGACAAATAACAAGCAAACTGAGATAAAGTCAGAGAGCAGGTAGGGAATGCATAACAGAACACATTACAGAAATGCAGGAACAAACAGTGATTTACTGAGGGCTGTTACAATAAAGTGACTTACCAATTCATAAATTCACAGTAAGCTTGCTTTTGTATTATCTCTGCTATCACCAGTCCTTAGGACTGATAAGGCACAGCACAAGTAATCTCTAGTCCTTTCAGTCTTTCTCACCTGAGTCACAGAGTTCCCTTCTTTATGCTCATGCTTCCCTTTTCCCTGCAGATGTTTGTTGTCTTTCTGTCCATCCTTGCAGCACTGGGCTGAGCATGGGAAAAACAGGAAAGGCCTGGAAGCAGCTCCTGCAGCTCAGTGTAGTCCCCAGCCCCTCTTTCCTCACCTGATGGCTCTGGCTGAGGGCAGCACCATGCACACAGATGGGGACAGGACATTTGCCCTCCAGATCATGCTGAAGTGCTGCCAAGACAGTGCCTTCCCTCTGATTTTACCTGTCAGGCCTTGCAAGCACTCCTGAGTCACAAAGTGCAGTGTGAACTTCCTCTGCTGGTTCACACAAAATCAATTTTTTAAAGCAGACCAATTACAGGAATGTTTACAGCATTTCTCCACTGCAGCTGATATTGAACATTTAAGAGCTCTCCTCATGAGCCAGACTGGAATCCAGTCCTGGACATGCTGATAGGGGTCACTGCCACATGCTAAAGTGGTCCTTCAGGAATCAGTGCAGAGCAAGCTGTGGGAATGCTGGAAGCCCTGCCAGGAGCTACAGCCTGCTGATCATGGGAGCCAGGACTCCCTGAGGATGCACAAGAGAGTGCAAAAGCTCATTAAGAACCCAAGCCATGTTCTGGCTGCCTCCATGCTCTGCCTGGAATGACCTGTGGAGAGAGGCATGGGCAATTGCTTAACACAATAAAATAGCTGCCATTGTGTGAACTGTCTTGTGCTCTCCTCTTGTGTGGCTGGGAATGAATGTGTGATGTGCTGAGGACTTCTGTATTTTTTTTTATGTGTTGGTCATGACAGAGAGTGCCTGTACCATGAGGCTTAAAAGCAAAGTGTGTGTGCGGCACTATCCTGTGGAAAGGGGAGCAGTGCTGCTCAGTGTCCCTGAGACTGGCTGGAACTGGATAGAAGCTGCACCTATCCAGCACCTATGACACCTTAGACCTTTCCTGGGTAAAGTTTAGCACCTGAAATGCTGAGTCACCAGAGAAGGGAATGAATTAGGGCCAAAGGAATGAAAGTCACATCTGCTTTGCTGTCTCTGGTGTCACCATGAATCTGCAGGCTAATTTATCTTCTAGCTTGTTAACCTGCTTGGAGAATACTCACAGTGCAGCTGTACTGACCCAGGGCCAAGGGGAACAGGGGCTGGGGAGGTGCTGTGTGCAGGTAGCCCCTGCTCAGCTCTGCAGGGCTGCCTGGCTGGATGCAGGCTGAGGAATTGGGGGGAGCTGGTGCCAGCAATGCTGGGATAAAGATCTGAGTCTGAGCTCTCCAAGGTATTTAGCTGATTCCCCCTGAGCGTCAGGAGTGAGGCTACACCTGGGAAGAATCATTACTGAGGCACGGTTTGGCTTTTTCTTGGTGGCAAACCCAAATCTGAGGGATAGGCATAGGGCAGCATTCAGCTCCTATATTAAAGGTGTTACGCTGCTCTGGTTTCACTGACACTGAAATAATTGCTAAAATTATAAATCAACCCTTTTATAATTCCAAGCTGATTATTTGCACTGTGCCAAGACAAGTCTTTCTCTTAAATTCTCATGCTGCTTTGGAGTAAGATGAATCTTTCCTTCTGTTTGCATGAGATGGCAAAAGCAAACACATCATCACCTTTAATTCAGAACAGACAGGTTTAGTCATAGGTGAATTTTACACCAGTGCAATTTTATAAATTTCCACCAGTTACTGAAGATTTGTACCTGCTGGAATGGAAAAATGCCTGCTTGATGTGTAGATTAAGGCTTGGGAGCAAGGAGCACAGAAATGTGAAGCAGAAGCTGTTCCATGGGAAAGGAATAGAAATGAGGAAGAAGAAGAATTATCCTGCTTTAACCTACTGTTGTTAATCTGTATTGCCCATTATAATCTCGAGTGTCCTGCTTAGTGAAGTATGCAATCTCTAGTGCTGCTTCCTGCACAAGCAGTGTATCTAATATAAAGGACTGGCTCAACATCCATCATCATAATTACTGTGTCATAATTTTCTGCCCTTCCTACCTCTGTTGCAAAGAGATAGAAGAGGCCTTTCAAGTGTTTCAGAATTTTTGCTAAAAATTTCTCATTTCATTTTTTAATATGGAAATCTGTATTTCTGCCCTATTTATTTTGCAGGTTTGACCTGAAATAATGAAATATACTTCACTGGGGGATGTAGAAACTTAATTTGAATATCTGAAAGCGTGTCTATTTAATTTAATATCTGAATTTGCTCTGCTGCACTGAATGGGAGCATAGGCATATCAGAGGTTTCATTTGAAAAATGCTTCCCCCAAAAATCCTTAATTCAATGATCCACAAGTTCAGAGACTGCTTAACTCTAAAATTATATATGAAGAGGTTACACATGATCACTGCAGTTCAGAGTAGTTAAAATTTCATCTCTCTTTAAGTGTTTTGTATCAAAGGAGATGAAGCAATGAGCACTCCCCCATGTGTGAGACAGCACCACTCAAAGCTGGTGTTTTGGGCCCAAACTCATGCATATGTGCTTGCACCACCTTCTTGGTTTGATATTTTAATTTACATTGTTAATTCTCATAGCTATGAAATAGAGCTGGGAAGTGTGATGTGCATGAAACCAGCCTGATCAACATGCACAGGACTGCAGCTGCACTCGGGCAGGAAGGGCCGTGCAGCAGCTCCTGCCAAGCACATCCACCCTCTTCCATTGCACCAGGCAAGGCGTGTCTGTGGGGGCAGCACAGGGGTTGAACAGGGCTGCCCCTGTTTCTGCAGGAACAGCTGATGCCCAGGCCCTCTGCATTGGTGCTTTGTTTTTTGTGTGTTTTTCTACAACAGCCCCCAAGGGCATTTTTAATGTCACTGATAAGTGATGTCAGTGATAAGTGATACTTTGCTCTGTGATGTTTAGGGACATCATCACAATTAATGAGTGTTGTTACAGGACAGACACTGCAGTCTGCAAAACAATGATTTCTGTCTGTCTTTGGGATGTCTCAGTGAAGCCCAAAACCAGTGGGTGTGACCTGAGCCGGGACACAGGACAGTACATTCAAAGGCCCTAAACTGTATCAAAATCGAGTGATACCTTTAGGAGATTAAAAAGGCTTGCACTTTAGTGCTTCAGTAAGGGAAGTCCACATAAAGGCTTTTATTACAGAAAAATATAATTCCATCACTGAAAAGCAATAAAGATTTCTGTGTAAATGTACCGTAGTAAGTGTTACTGAAGAAAATACAAAATCTCTGTTCCACAAAGGGATCCACTTGACAGAAAATGTAATTGGGATCAAGACCTGAACTGACCTGTTCTGTACTCTAGTTGTGTGGTTGGTTTTGTTTATACATCTTGGTTTTATTTTTAATTATAGAAACATTTTCTGCCTCCAGGTGTTTTTAAAATTGCAGCTTTTTGATGTGTGGATGCAGAAGAAACAAAGAATATCTTTGGACTGTGCTTAGGAAACACAGCTAACGTGCTCAGCTGTTGAAAGAAAACAAAAATAGTGGAGAGTGATGTAAGCACCAAATCTTTCCATTAAGTCTGTGCAGTTTACTGATAATTTCTTTGGTTTTGGGAATTGTCATCTTTTGCTTGTGCACTTTTTTTTTTTTTTTTTTTTTGTGTGTGTGTGTGTGTATGCTGTTGGATGCAAGAGCTCTGGAAACTATGCCTGTGTACCCACCTTTGTGCATGTGAGTTTTCTTACCAAGAGCTGAGTAGAGCCTGGGTACAGTTTCATTTTTCTCTTAAGTCTTTAAATGTTGGGTGGTTGTGTGAGGACCATGTGCCTGCCCAGACAGAATTCTGTCCTTGCACAAAGTGTAGCATAAAAATAGCATTATCTTTCATTTCTCTTAGCTACACTAACCTTAACATGTGAAAAAAAATCAAACATGAATGTGATGTTTAAATTGATGACATCTCTCTTAAAGATATAAAAACTGATAAGCCTGGATATGAGCCCTGAAGATCCCACTGTGGGATGAGCTGCCATCCCCCAACACAACCTGGGAGAGGTTTTTCTACCAGAGGAAAATTCAGCAACCTCTGTATCAAACGTTGAGCTCAGCTGCAGCTGTCATTAAGACTAAATTTTTGTACATCTGAATATTGAAAACCTTTTAAACTCACCTAATATTATTCTATTACTGGAACACATCTAACAGTAAATTGGAAAAAAAAATTGGTACCTTCTAAAAAATATGCCTTCCCCATCCATTTTCAGCTTCGGCATTATGTAAAGATGACAGTTATCAGCTATGTAGAAGAGCAGCTATATTAAATGTTAAATAACCTTTAACAGCACCAAATATTTAATCATAAAAATTAAATTGACAGTGGTGTGGTTCACCTAGTATCCCCTCGAAAGCCTGACAGCATCATTTCTCATATATATTGATAAGTACAAGACATCCATAAAATCGTAGGCTCTGTAGCTGCCTATTTATGAGAGGCTATCTAAAACTCATTCATTGCAGGTAATATCAGTAAGTCAATTCAGCTTAGTCTGATAGCTCATAACTTTTCAGACTCTTGTATTTACTGAGCCATGGACTATCCTTTCTTCAAGTGTACTTGAGAAAATGACTTGTACTATAAGACTATTTCTTCTCAAAGTATAATTAAGTGCTTTAAAATGAACTCCAAAACTGCAAATTCAAAACAGTATTTGGCCTAGGTAATAATATAAAAAATATTGCTTTAATAATGCTTTGAAAGTTGCACTGAGTATTGGCAGTATTTTTCTATCTGTAGTAACCCACCCAGAAAATCATCAGTGGGGGCTTGGTGCCAGGCAGATTTCACAGGGTGGCAGAAGTCCCTGTAACAGAGCTAATAAAGCTCCAGATATAAATGGAAGATATTCCTCACAAGGTGATGTACATGACTGTAGGTGGAGAATCAGCTTTTACAGGGATCAGGAGCAGGGACAGACCACTCCACTTGGTGGATGTGAAAATTCCAGGCCAAATTCAGGCCTCCCAAGAGGTGAAAGCACATCTTTTGGTGGTGTTGACTGCCTGTTTCAGCTGCTGATTTGTAGGACTTGTTGCAGAGTTTGGTCCTGTCAAAGCAGAAGTAAAATGTTGTGTTTCTAGAGGAATCCCTTACTATGGGAAACTCTCATTTCACGTCTGATGTTCTGTCAGCAGAGCAGAGCTGCACACAATAGAAATTCTCAAGTAAAACTGTCCTGTAAATGTTCTGGTGGTGCTTTATTGAAATTGGCTTGGACAGATTGTTTTTATTTGCAATTAAGGAATAGGATTAAAAGCTCATAGAAAATCTCCCTTTGACTTTAATAAGCTTTTCGCTTAGGATAAGAGCTATGTATAGAATTTACCAGTAAATAAACAGAATTGACAGGAGATTTGTAAATATTAGCAATTATTAAAGGGAGTCAAAATCAAAAATGCCCAGAAGTAAAGATTGAAACCAAGGCAGAATTTGGGCGATGTTGTTCCTAGCTAGGGAATCTTCCCTTTGCTCTGCTGTATTGCTTTTCCCCTTGTTCACCTGAATTTTCTGGTGCTGTCAGGGGCTGAAGGTAAAACTAGAGAGAGGCTTTATTTCCCTTTCTGTTAGCAGTGGTCAGATTTGCTCAGCAATCACTTCTGTCCATAATTCAAGTGGTGAATTGCTGTTTTGGAGGACTTCAGGGTGGAGAATTGTGTTACCAAGCTGTTTCATTATTTTTAAATTTCTGTTTCACTGCTTTCTGGCTTCTGATGTTTAGACAGAATTAGGTTTTAGTACTGAAAACATTTCCCCTGGAGCCTGAGCTGCAAAGGAGAAGCTGCCTGCCCCAGCTTCATGTGCAGGGAGAGGGGAAGCCTCCAGCTATGGGGGGCCAGGCTCTCCTTTGGGCTGTGTGAGTGAGTGGCAGAACGTGTGTCACCGATGTCCCTGACAACTGAAGGGCTGCTGAATTCCCTGCTCTCAAGGGACTGAGAGCTGGGGCTGGGGACAAAAGCTCTTTACAAACATGAGGAAAATAGCAGGTGGTAGGTTAAGGAAATAGAGAGAGAGAGAGAGGTGGTGAAGAATATCAGAGAGAATACTTGTGATTCTGCCCAGAGCAGGAAGGGTGTGCAGTCTGGAAGAGGGGTACTGGTCTGGCCAGGGAATTGTCACTAATTCAGATGTGAGAGCAGCAATCAGAAGATGGAGCAGTGCTTTTAGCCATGAAACTACAGCCCAGCAGACTCCTTCAGAGACGAGTTGGACTGCTCAGGAATGACTCACTTCTCTTACAAGAAGGAGTGGATTTGGAGTGTGGATGGGTTTTCAGGGTGGATTTTTTTGTCCCTGGCATAGAGGCATTGGTGGCAGCGAACTTGTTATCTGAGAACAAGGGTGTTTACAGCAGCACAGCAGCCTTGGCTAGCTCAGTGTGTCTGGAGCCATAGCCTTGCCCCCCTTGCAGAGCCAGCATCTGACAGATAAGGTCCAGCAGTGGCTGCTCTGCCAGAGATCACGGATGGGTGCTCAGACATGAGGCCTCTGTCAACCTGACAAGGACCAGGACTGAATGGTGTCATCATCTGCCACATGCCATAAAACTCTAGCAGGAGTAATTGCCACCCCAAAAGCAGGGGGAAAAAAAGAAGATGTCCTGGAGTGGAAGGTCAGAAGAAGGCAGACAAATACAAGAAATTTTGATGCCCAGATGTGTACAGGGGCTGTGACAGCCTGGACCAGAGCAGATGGAAGATGTTCTGTGCACTGGTTCCTCACTGGAAGCGGTCAAAGGGGGATATCAGGTTTTCTGCTGGGAAAGTTCAATGTGAATTGGCTTCAAGTCAGGCAAATTTGACAAAGAAATTTTATTATTTTCTGGCTATGACACCAAGGGCTGTCAGAGGATCCCGCAGCTGGAGCTGGGGCCCCCATAGGTGTCCCTTTGCCCAGGTTGTTGCTCCTGTGACTGCTGGAGGGACTTGTTGCTGTGTGGTACAGGAACCTACAGGCAGAACCTGTGCTGTGGAGCCCAAGAGGGGAAGAGGATGCCCACATTTGATATATTGTATTGTCTTGATTGAGTACAAAATTGTGATTTCTGAAATTTTTCACAGCATCACTGCCTTCATTTGGAGTTAGAGTTGTGGCATAATACACTGTATAATAAACTTGAGTTCTCATATCATGCTCATCATGATCCCCAAATGCTTTGCTGAAGAGGAAGGCTACTGATTCTATCCCCATTTTCTAGATGTAGAGATGATGACAAAGAGAGATGAATTGATTTAATCTGCAGATAAATTGATTTAGGGAGACTGAGCTATAAATGGTCACAGTCCCATTGTCTCTGCAAACTTGAAAGCACAATACACCAGAGGAGCAAGAGCCAGGTCTTTGCCTACCACGCCCACCAAACACTTGACGTTTGTCTTTCTCTGGGGCAGGGATGTCGCTTGCTGACACTGCTAGCAACACACACAGGTGTCTCTCATAGCCCTGAGCTGAGTCTGTGGTATTTTGTCCTGGGTATTGCTGTACAACAGCCTCCCCGCCTCACATTTTGATGGCTCCTGTGCTTTGTACGAGATGTTATCTTCCAAAGCAAGCTGTGTTTTGGGTTGCAGGTGCCCTCTGCACTGTGTGGCTGGTGAGTGGTCAGCTCTGACAGCAGTGTGGAAGCCGGCCAGGGCATGCTGCTAATGCTGCTGCCTGAGTGTAAAGTGTTCGGGGATCTCTCCTGGCCCTGGGGCTGAGATCTTGTTTACATCCTCTGAAAGGCAGTAGCTTGGTCAGGGTGAGCTCAGGCAGACCTGTGTCATCCAAATTGTCACCCTGAGACCTGTCTTCAGCTCCACATACAGAACAACCTTTTTCTGTTAACAGGTCAGTGGAAGTGAGAGACACTTGGATTCGAAATGACTGAGTTTAGGAAAAAATACTGCTATTGACAACTGTAGATGTGTTAGAATGATAATGGGTAGCAGGAATGTGCTCAGTTCAGGGAGGGCTTCTCCAGGGAGGGGATGTTGGAGCTCCTGCTTGTAGCTGATGGTCTGGCAGGTGAGTGTAACCCAAACACGTCATGTTTTGTGTAAACATCCAGCCTTTGGGAAGTCAAAATATCTGCAGCAGTGCTGTGCATGAGGTGAAGTATTCCCACATCCTGGAACTAATTTTTTTTTAATTTGAGTCCTTCTGCATAGTTAACCTTGGTGCTGTTACTGCTTCTGCAGCAAGCATGTTCCAAACAGTAATAGGATTAATTGTTTTCTAAGATGGTAGCACATCTCTGAACGTATGCAGGAAGCAGGCAATAAATAACCAAAAGAAACCCATGGAGCAGTGGCTCCCACTGAGGATTTTACTGAGCACGTAGAGAAATTGATTCTGTTAAACTTTGCTTGCTGAAGTGGAAAGTTAAAGAAGAGAGAAAAAAATGCTAAGAAATAGAGTAGTGCACAAGACTGCCATCTTCATTTTAGGATTCTCTCTATAAAATATGCGCATCAGAGGCTTGAAAAGGCTTCCTAAGGAAAAGGAGTTTTGGTACAATGTCTCAGGGGCAGAGGGAACCACAGCACTTGACATGCTGTTTAAGAGGCTGAGGGAAATGCTTTAAAAAAAAAAATTGCTGTCTGTTCCAGATTCTGGTTCAGGGTCCACGTGCAGCCTTTTCTCAGTTAACACTTCTGATGAAATCAGCAGGATGCCAAATGGAAAATGAAATGTCTGCAGGCTGTGAAATTTGGCCCTCGCTAGACTGAGGCACTGATCTGGAGACTGGCAGTGCTTGGGCAGATGGTTGTCCCCACAGACACCTCATCGTCTCCAGCAGAGCCCTGGCAAGCTCTGGGAAAATCCCCTGACTTTTCACATGGGAGAATGAGTGAGAGGACCAGAATGATCCTTAATGGCCTGAAAATCAATTATTCAAAGCACTAATCTTTCAGTTGCTTCTTTCCAAGGGTGCTCCCTTCTCCTTTTCTAATGAGAGCTATTACAAACAGGTTTTTATCCAATATGTAGTTCATGCTCTTCGTGTGCCTCTTGACCCTCTAAAGGGGACACCTCTGCAAGGTACAGGCTTTGATGCATGGAGTGTGTGCCAGAATCATGGCCGGCCATTTGCAGGTGTATTTTAAGGATGTAGAGCAAATTAATCTCAACCTGAGCCATCCTAAATAGAAAAAATATGCTGTTTATTTTTTCTTACTGTGTTTTTAAAGTGGGTAATAATAGCAGTCATTCACAGCTATAATATGTTCATGGAGCTGCCAGAAGGGCTTTTCTACTAAGATGAAAAGCAGTGAAATGGAAGATCCCCCGCTGCAAACACATGCATAATTTGCTGTGCTCAAATGGCTGATCCCCTTGATTTCCTGGGCCCTGTTCCCGGCTCTTGGATGGAAGGAGCACCCTTTAAAGGCTCTCTCTTCCTCCTCTTCCCTGAAGTATTGCCTTGCAGTTAGTGGGCCTAAGTTGTGGCTTATCAGATGAAGGATGGAGTTGGAAGGGACCCATCAGGACCATCGAGTCCAACTCCTGGGCCTGCACAGGACCATCCCCAGGGATCCCATCGTGTGCCTGAGAGCATTGTCCAAATGCTTCTTGAACTCTGTCAGACTTGGAGCTGCATCCACTTCCCTGAGGAGCCTGTTCAGTGCCCAACCACTCTTTTTCTATTCTCTAACCCAAACCTCCCCTGTCACAAATTCAGGCCATTTCCTCGAGTCCTGATGATCTTGTGAACTGACTATTCACACTCCAGTCTAGTTCACCCCTCCACTGCTAATGGCTGGGTGGCATGATCAGGGCATGTCCCTGACCAAGATCCATGCCCCTGCAAACCTGTCCCCAGGGCTGCAGACAGACCTGTGCCCTCTGTCAGTCCATGTCCCTACAAACCTGTCCCCATGTCTGCAGACAGACCTGTGCCCTCTGTCAGTCCATGTCCCTGCAAACCTGTCCCCAGGGCTGCAGACAGACCTGTGCCCTCTGTCAGTCCATGTCCCTACAAACCTGTCCCCATGGCTGCAGACAGACCTGTGCCCTCTGCACGCTGGCTGGCTGCTCATGAGGGAGCCACTGGCACGGGGCTGTGCCATGGAAAAGGGCTCTGCTGAGCAGCTGGGCATGGCCCAAGCACAGCAGCCTGCTCATGGCTTCCAGACCCAAGCAGATCCACAGGCCAGCACAGGCAGGGGATCATGTGTCTGCCTGCACCTACCCGTGTAGGCTGGACCCTTAATCTCCCTGTGTCTCAGTTCTGTCAAAGGGGTCTAATAGCCCACTGCATCATGGAGGTAGTATGGGATAAAAACCTATTAATCATTGCACAGTGCTGAGACAGATGGGTTTCATTCCCAGAAGAAGTACATATATAGACCATGATCACATACAGCTAACAATAACACATTGATGTCTGTGATTTACATAAACTGGTCCCTGGAAGCACAGTTGGATGGTGGTACAGAAGAGTTTCTGGGCTATTAAGTGTTTAATTTGGTAGATACAATTCAGTCATGAAATGATCAGCTCTCCTGAAGTGGCAAAATTGGAGGGTTTGCGTTGCTTGGTGTGTAGTACAGGAACGGGAAGGGTTACTGGTAAAAATAAATGGGGTCTCTGAGTGGAGAGGTGTCTGAAAGGTCTCCTAAATGCAGGAAGCTTTGGCTGCTTTAATCTAAGATCTGCTAATTTCTAGGAATATCCTCCCCTTGCTACAGAACATACTGGAAAATTGTGTCTCACATTGTAAAGGAAGAGATTTATCTTGGAAAGGTATTAAAAGCTTCTGTTCCACAGTTGTCATCTGGGAAGATACAGTATTGATTGACCCTGGAGTTGGGTTTGATAGGTTGCATTGGTGATTACAGTATTGATTTGTTTCACATGCTGTGTTTGCTCTGTGCACAGCTCTCTTGCAGCAAGAATTAGTCTGACTTGCCACTTGCTGCATGTTTTTCAGGAGAGGAATCAGGCAGGATTCATTTTTCACCAGGCAGTCTTACAGAGTAATTAACTGAAAGGAGGCTGGTGAGAATTCCTGAATTACCCAGGGAACACAGCAGTCAGACTTTTTTTTCAGGCATGTGTAAATAAAGAAATTTGCGTTCTCCAAATATTTAAGTCAAATACTGTATTTGAAGGGAAATGTGTAATTTTAAAAAGCACAGAAATATAATAACAGCTGCAAGCAGTTTCAAAGACAGCTAAGGCAGAAGGGAAATCGGCGGCGTGGCTGCTGGGCTGCCCCTTGGAGCATGGTGAGGGAGGAAGAGGAGGCTGACTGTAATGTCCCACGGCAATTCACACCCTGGCCTGAGATTCGCAAACGGCTTGTCTTGCCTTGTCTTGGTCTGCCTTTCTCAGCACTATTGCCCAGGGTCTGAAGAGCCGATGTTCAATGCAGGGATGTGCAAAGGGGTTGCTCTGAACCCAGAAGTAATTCTTTTCATGTTGTGCAATGCATTCAAGTTGCACATGGAATGCAGAATCCAAGTGAAGGATCCACTGCTAGAAGGTGAGGGCCATGAAGATGATCCCAGGGCTGGAGCACTGCTCCTGTGGAGACAGTGAGAGGGCTGGGAGTGTTCAGCATGAAGAAGAGAAGGCTGCAGGGAGACCTTATAGCACCTTCCAGTACCTGAAAGGGCTACAAGAGAGCCAGAGAGGGACTTGTAAAAACAATATGGAGTAATAGGACGAGGGGGTAAAGGCTTTAGTGGATTTAGATTAGATATAAGGAAGAAATCATTATGAGGGTGATGAGGCTGGCACAGGTTGCTCAGAAAAGTTGTGGATGTCCCATTCCTGGAACTGTTCAAGGCCAGGTTGGCTGGGAGATCCTTGAGCAACCCTGTCCCTTGAATGGCAGCCCTGCCCATGGCAGGGGCTTGAAACCAGGTGATCTTTTAAAATCCTTTCTAACCCAAACCACTCTATGACTTTATGATGATTCTGTGAAGGTCCTGAACATTGTCTGGAGATCACAAGAGTTGTTTCTGTAGTGACCATTTATGTCCTGGAAGGGACGACTGCTGTCCCATGATTGGGGCGGGGCCTGTGTCACTAAATGACATCATAGGCTTCTGCAGAAGTGAAGTTTTGCACATGAATTTTAAACTCAGGCTCTTAGTCATCCCATCTGGTATGATGCTAATTTAAAAAGTGAGACATTTCTAGGCCTACATGTGTAATTTGGGAAGAAATAAACTTAGAGTGTGAGGCAGCGTCGCATGGTGTTGCTGTTGCACTGAACCAAATTTTCATTGGTAGAGGACACCACAATTAATTGCTATGCTAATTGTTATACTCCAGAGCACATCTAGAGTCCTTGGGTTTTCTCCCACTGTAGAACTAAAGGTGAAAATGACTTATCCTCACTTGCTTGACTTTTTCCTGCTTGTAAATAATTAAGAACAAGAAATGAGAACCTCAGAGGTGAAAGTCTCACTTTGAACAAAGTAATGTAGAAAGAGGTAAAGAAAATAGTCAAAGGAAGTGTTGCTTTTCAGTGCTTAAAGTGTATGGTGTGTGTATGTGTATGTAGGCATAATCTGGGGAGTTGGAAGGCATTAAAAATGTCTAAAGTTCAGCAAAATGAGGAAAAAATCCCTTCAGTTTTAAAGAACTTTCTCCCCTTTAACAGCTGACAAGATGAATTGGACAGGAAAATAATTCAGTTGTTAACTTTCATCACAAATATTTCTGTGCCCAAATTAAAACAATTGTGCCTTTTATGCAGGGATTAGTATTAAATTTAAGACATAGGTTATAATTATCAGTCCATTGCAACGTAATTTTTTGACTTCCGTGTTCGAAATATAACGCTTTCTGTGAATTTTTAAAGGAGTCATACTGTAAATTCATAATGAAGATTGTTAACATCAATAAAGGGCTGCTTTCCTCTGTGTTTGCTAATTCTAGTTAGAAGCAGGCTGGGATTAAGGAGTCCCCAAATGTTGAAGGTGTTGCTGGAGGGTCATGGGAAATTTGCTTCTGTGCCAGATGGATCTGTACGTGCTGGGAAACAGAACTCATCAGTGGTGTCTAGTTTTCCCTATGGAAATTGCTATTTTTTTAATAACAAATATTCTACACTTTGCTGAAACAGTAAAATTGCAAATAGACATCTGAAATCTGGAGGTGTTTATTTGTCTGCAAAGACTGAGTGTTTTCAGATCAGCTGGGGAAAAAACCAACAAACCCAAACAAAAAAACCAGAGTTGTGATTGGATACCTGAGAAAAATAAACACAAATTCATTAAAGAAGGAGGAACCATCACTGAGAATTTTAATGTCAAATCCTCTACTTCTTTCTGAAAGAAATTTTGCTCAATGTCCTGAAATGCAGCGTGGCTGAGACAGCAGCATTGTCTCACTGCAGGGAGCCCAGCATCTGAGTGAGGGCTGTCCTGGTGTCCAGTGGGGATGTGGATATAGGTCATGTCCACTTTTCCAGAGAGACTCTGTAGTTCCCAGTGTCCATAAAAGAATTTTACTCCCAAGATGCAAATGTTCCCAGTGCAGGAGGTGTCTGTCTGCCTATACAGACCTATACAGATTGTTTTCCTGTAGAAAACTTTTATAGAAGGAGGGAAAGGTCTCACAATTTTATATAAACCCGTTTGCTACAGCACAGCCTTTGGGTGCATCCCTGCACTCAATATATTGACCACGTTCACAATTAGGTGTTCAAGCCCCAGCTACCAGGACAAACGCCCGATTTATGGACAGACACAGATATTGCATCTCACTATCCATGACAATGTGCTTCATAGGAGAGAGCTTTTATTGTTCTGACAAAGGAACTGTATTTTAATGAAGGTCACCCCTATGCAAGGTGAAACTGCTGAGCAGCATTACACCATCCCAGAAATCAATTCATACTGCTGCTTTCCAGGGCAGTGGCAGCTTTGGCTTGAAATTCATTCTCCAAATCTTCCAATCAGGCTTTCCTGATCATTCTTATACATGGATATCTGCTGTGTCATGGCTGTGTGATCATTAAATTGGGGGAAAAAACGCTACTGCATGTAGGTTGACAAGCGATTTATTCATTGCAAAATAGTGAAGCATTGAGTATCCATTCCGTGTCAGTTGGAGGGCACTGTGCTATATTTGTTGCCATCATCATTATAAAGGTTACAAATGATCCACCTGGAGCTCAGCATATATCTTCTAGGAGGAAGTGTCAACACAAAGATAATGGGGGTGAATTTAGAATACAGTTTTAGGTACTCTTGATGCTTTTCTCTGTGACTCAATAGGAGTTGGTTGGAAACTGCACAAGAAGAAAGTAGTGGAAGCAAAGTCTGTGTCAGTAATCTCTCTTTGAGCATTTTTTTGTTTGGAGGCTGATTGTTTGCCCTGCCTGATGCTGACAGCAGCTAAGTACAGTAAAAGTGATTTTTAATTTTTTTTTATAGTCAAGAATCTTTTTTGGTCCAAATCTTCTTTTGTGTTGTTGTCATGAGGAAGTACATGGAAGGAATAATCAGGAGACCAGATGGCATTTTCAATAGTAGGCCTATTCAGATGTTTTCAAACCTCTAATTGGTCATTGGTTTTAAATGTTAATATGCTTCACTGGTAAATCATTTATGTTCTCTTTTTTTTTTTATGTTTGCAAAGAATTATGAAAGAATTAGATATATTATAAAGAATGGTACCAAAAAATCAGCATTCAGGCAATGGTTCTGAGTAGTGGCTGTGAGCTCCAGCAAATCTGAATGGGATGATTGTCATTCAAACTGATTAAAAAGTGACAGGCTGAAAAGAATGAAGGGATGTATTTTGTTTTGTTATAAACTGGCAAAACTATGGGTGAAATGATGCTGATTAACACCAGCAGAGAATGCAGTTTGATATCTGTCATCGTATCCTTGCTTCGCATGACACTGCTGGCTTGGAGGAGAATCCACCTGGAGCATCCCCTGCTGCACAGCACAAGGGAACTTGGACAAAAGGGTTTGGTCACAAGGAATACATCTGAACTTTCAAAAGACATGCATGGTATTAGTTGGTTGATGAAATGCTGTGATTTTTTAGTCACTGAACATGCTGAGCTCAGCGGGAAGGCACAGTGAGAAGGCCAGTCAGGATATATTCCTGAGAGGTGCTCCCTTGATGTGTTACCTGACCATAGATCATGTGGTGGCAGCCATCAGGTTCATCCTCATTTAAAACGTTACAGGTGCTGGAGGAGGAGGTGGTGCCACAGAGCAGGACACTGGCCTTGCTGAGATACATTTCTGCTGGAGAGAAAGTAGCAGACATGAAGCTGTGCTCCCCTGGAAAGACAAAAGTGAGGAAGAAAAATAAGCCAACCAAAGAGTGACAAGGGAAATCAATGACACATCACTGAGGAAAATAGCTCAAAGTTGCTGTTCCTTTCTAGGAATATACTGGGGAACTTTTCGGTTAAATTCTGTGTCTGTATCATGCTGAAGACTTCTGTAAAGAACCATTTAGTAATGTTTCTGTCTATGAACATTACAATACACAAAAGAAGGAGTTAAAGAAAGTGAGAGAAAAAAGGCCTTGGAAAAGGAATAGGGAGAGGTGCTATACCAGGGTACAGAGTGCAGTAGGGTCTGCACGTGGCACTTGGTGCTATGAATTGGTTGGCATGACGGTGTTTGACCAAAGGTTGAACTTAATGATCTCAGAGGCCTTTTTCAACCTTAATGATTCTATGATTCTGAGTCAAGTAAAATACCAAACGTCAAATTGGTAACTGTATGTTTAAAATAGACACCCACATTCACATTTGAATGTGGTGAGAAATACCTGCAGTACCTCTGAGAAGGGTGGTGGGTGCTAACATTGCCCTCAATGAGCAGGTTAATGGGAATAGCATTAACACAGCTCTGAGGGGATGCAACAGATCCAGGCTTAAGTTACAGTTTACAGCTGAGGGAAAATGAAGGAGGGGAAGACCAGGCAGGAGTTTGTCGAACTTACCTTGCCAGAGCACTGTCTTTGAGTTTGATATGTGTGTCCATCACTGAGGCCTCTCACTGCTGGCTATTCCAGACATGTTTGGACAGCAAGGTCCTCAGTGAACTTTGGAAAAGCTTTGGCACTTGGTAGGTGTACAAGAGGGATGGATTTTCTTGGAGGGGTGTAAGTGGTGGGTATGTAGTAAAGGGGAGATGGCCAGGGAGAAGGTGCTGCCTGTACAGCAAGGACAATAAATCTTTGTGAGCACTTGCATTTTTCAGCTTCTTTTCTTCATCAAGAAACCCTTGTCTTGTGCTGGCCACAGCAACCTCCAGTCAGTCACTGCCAAGGTGTATAGAGCACTTTGGTGTCCAGGCTGAACATTTCTGCACATTTAAATGTTACTGAGTATGAGTTAACAATGTAGTTGCCTTAAAGAAGCAGAAATATGTTGTATGTTCTTGTTAAAGCAGCTTGTTCAGAGACATTTGGATCCACAGGGGTTCTTTGCACTTTTCATGATGCGGTTGACAAAATAAGATCAAGCTATACTAAGAAACAGCATCAACTCTGAAAAAAACATCATCACTATATGTGAAGCACAGATGGTGCTTTTGGTACTTGGTATTATAGCTGTTTTTAAGTTTATTGGAGAAAAATATGGATTTTAAAATCTTACACCTGCATGCTGAGGGGAAGCATATGTAGAGACTCACTGAATCCCTTGGTGTATTCTGAGTGGATCGTTACATACTTGGAGATGGAATCTTCTGTTCTCCCTCACCATGAGCAGCATTTAATTCTGCAATGGTTCTGCTCAAGTCAGGCACAGGATGATGGAAAGGGCATATGGTTTCTGTCCTGTGTTACTGGTGTGGTTGCAAAGATAAAAGGCATGTACAGGATTTTTTCTTTCATGTGCCCTATGCATATCCTTGTGCATGCACACACATACCTGCACCCAAATGTGCATGGCTGTATTTGATGCATTTTTTGTACAGAGGTGTCAGCAGGGTAAACAGAGCAGCTTACAGGGATTAGATCAGAAAGACTCCTAAGAACAGCTTCTTTGCAAGAGTAGCAGATCAAAGCTCGCTGGATGTTTAAATGAAACTTCATGCAAATATCAGGGAGTTACTGTCCCATCACTGCCTCTGTGCCTTCTGTCAGTATTTTCCATGCTGCTGAGCCAAACTGGTACCTTACCTCATTTTCTGCGATCATGTATGCTTTCCTTTGATACATGTTTCTAGGGAAGCTGTGTCCCTAGTTTGTTGCTGGTCCTCTCAGACACTTTTGGAATGAAATGCTTTTATTTCCATTTTGTTGTATTTCTTTGCCTGTTTCTATGTGTCTTTCCAGACCTTGGTGTGTTCTGGAATGCCCTTATGTTTCATGGAAGGGAAGCTCAGAGTTGTACTCTGCACCCCAAAAGTCAGATCTTCTTAGGCAAGGCCTCACTTTTTGCATGCAGAGAGGTGTGTACTTTTGTATTGTAATTTAGGTGTGAAATCATCCAAGAGGCTGGATGGGTGTGTACACATAACTTTGTTAGGGTACTCTCTTCTCTCTTTCTACTCTTACCAGACTTCCTCTAGGATGCCTGGATAGCTAAGCTAACTCAGAGCTGGGGTCAGCTCTCTGATCCACCAAAATCTTCTCGGGGCTTCCTCTGTCATTGCTCCCAGATGGAGAATAAGTCACTTTTTTAACTCCTTGAAGTTCTGCAAGAATAAACTCACTGAATCTCATGCTCCTGTGCTGGGGAGAGTCCCATGAGTACAGTCATGCAGGCAGGTTGCTCACTAGAGTCCTGTCTGCATGAAAACTTCTTTCCTGTTCCTTGATATTCTTGCTGCGATCGTACCAGAGCCTGTGAAGAAAACCTGTGATTCTCTCTCACAGCTGGTCCTCCTCAGCCTTGCTTGTAATGTGAAAAGTGCATTTTGGAAACTTGATTTTATCTACAATAAGGAAAAAATTCTTATTTTGAGCCACAGCAAATACTCTGGCTTCACCCACCACCAATATAATGCAAAAGAATGAAAGATTCTCCTTTCACCAACAAGTACCTGCTCCTTGTGACATGTGCAGTTTTCAGTTTCCCTTTTTAAGAATGCAGTGGGAGGCCAAAGCAGATTTTTCTTTTCAGGTTTTTACCTGTTTTGTGACCTCTTAGATGTCTTTTTGACACCGTGAACTAAAGGGCAGAAATATCAAACAATAGCTCTTCCCTCATGCTAGAATGTCACATTCTTTCCTCCTTGGGCTATGCAATCTGCAGGCAGGGTGTTTGCATAGCAAGTGCCACATCAAGTCAAGGTTAAAACTGGATTATTTATTCCTTTTTCCAACTCAGGATCAAAGTACAGTGCACATGGTATGGAAATCATATTAGAAACAGCTGAGTTCAATTACCTTCTCAAACAATTGTCAGAAACATGCAGCTGCTTTTGAGGTGAAGGGTATTGCTTACAGTAAAACCTGACCTTGGACATACTCCCAAGGCCCTCTGATTTCAATGCATGGCTCTTCAGGCAGAATGAAAATCCTGCTGAGGGTCAAATCCAAACTGCTGAGTAGCAGCATCAGTCAGTCATGGGCCAGATACTGCCAGCTGATCAGGCAACACGCCACTGGGATCTTGGAGAAAAGGACTTGTGCCAAGCATGCCTGGGTGTTGTTTGCCTGCTGTATTTTGGCTTGTATGTACTGGCCAGGATATATCCTGGGTATGGCAGACCAGCTCTGCTGATTCCCAAGCTCCTTGTGAGGGCAGTGAATATTTTCAAGCTTTGGCCATGGTGCTGACATCAAGGGGAGTATGCCTGCAGGACCCCTGCTAGCATTGCTGAAGAGGCATTGCTGGTGCCTCTGGGTTTCTATCTCAGTTCCAGAATTGCACTTCTCTATTTGTTCCTGCCAACGACTACTTTTAAACTTCCCTGATGCCAGTTCCAAGTGGGTAGAGAGGTGGCAAAAGAACCTGCTTTGATTTAAGTGAGTGAGGGGGCAGTGCTACTCTGTCTGCCTGATTATTTATCTCCCTAGTTACACACAGCACTTGCTTTCTCTGGAGTGATTCAAGCATATCATAACCTCTTGCTTTAGCTCTTTTATCATGCTGGTTTGCTGCTACAGTGTAGTCAGAAATCTGTCTTGGCCTCTGCAGAGCAGAGGATGTCATCTCATTTTATTGCACTTTGATGTGCCTCCCCCATGTTTTTTTTAAGTTCCCCGTTTATCAAGTGGAAGGTTCTAAGAACTGCACTGGATGCTTTTGGGCTGGGCAGAATAGGCTCTGACAGTAGTAAAAGTCTCCCACCAATGTCATATGGAGATAAATGGGTATGAGGACAGGTGGTCAGCAGGGCTTGCTGCGTCCTGGAGAGCGCTGTCTGAGAATGCAAAGAGCATCTCACTGTGCTTAGGGATCCTCAGAGAGGTTTCAATCAAAACACCCATGGATTTCAGCATGGAGAGTAGCAGACTCCTGCTTTTTCTCCAGTCCCCTGCTATGCAATGGATGCATTCACACATACAAATTCTCAAAGTGATGCATGTAAGATCTGAGCCCAGATTCTGGGCCAGTGGGAGTCCTGGAGTCAGTTGCAATCTGAATTTTGCACTGTGACAATGAAGCCCATTTACTTCTCTCCTTCTCAGGAGACAATTACATTTCCATACCTGGTACCTCTTGCTACTCCCCAACAAAATTTGCCGTGTGTAGGAGATTGCCTCAACACCTCCTCTGAGTATATTTGGAATTGCCTGAAGGAATGGGGAATTTTATCTCCTGGAAGGTCCTTTTTGGAGATGAATGTATGATGTACAAAGTAAAAGAAAGAACACGTGGGTTAGGCTGTGGTTGAATTTTTGGGAGTAAGTCAAGAACATAAAGAGGGGAGGATCCCCTAAGTGTCTGGTCAGCAGGAGTTTAGGCAGCATTTGTGTGTGTGTGGAGAGGAACAGCCAGCAGAGGTACTGAGTGCTCACATGGTGTGGCAATTCCACCCAGAGACAAAGTACCCAGAGCTGGAGTTTCACTGCAGCTCCCAAGATGAGGGCTGAGAAGAGTTGTTTTCTCTCTCTTTCTGCATCTCAAACTTTAAGGAGAAGAATTGATTTAATTTCATCTCATCTGATCCTGATTAATGAAAAGTCATTTCTGCTAGTTGTGGGCAGAAAAAATAATCTTTGACTATTTTGTAACTTTTCAGATGTATGTAGGTGTGTGCCTGGAAGTTCTATAATTCTAGAAATTATGACAAGGCATCCATAAAGATGAGGCTGAAACCCTATGCAGCAGCATTGTAGCTTAAAGGAGTGTTATTTAATACCTATTAATGGAACTACTGAAGCATAAATACTCTCAGCTCAAACTGATTTTGTTAACTCCTTTGTGCTGGCAGTTTTGGAGTGGGATGGCAGATGATTCACCACTGTCTGGCAGGGTGGTTTTCTCTCCATTCAGTACAAGAATTGGTGCCATGGGGGTGAGAGCCAGACTGCCAGGAGGAGGAGGAGGAATTGCAGGAGTGCATGAGCAGGCAGGAACCTTTTGCAAGCTAAGTCCTGGTGTCCCTGGGGCTGCAGAGAAACTGCACTTACAGCTGTGATTGCAACAGAGATTTCCCAGTCTTTGTTCATCATATTTTAGGGAAGGACTTCAGCCTTCCTGTGAGGAATGCTGGGGGTGTGGGCACTGCAGGCCCTGCCCTGACTCCCCCTTTGGCAGAGGGAGCAGAGCAGGATCATTCCTTTGCATGCACAGAGGTTGGATTTGTCAAGCTGAATGGTCAGCCTTTGACAGGGTACTCCTGGGCTTTCCAAGGAGGCTCTGGAGAGAGAGGTACCATCAAGGGGTGTTCCAGTATGGTCAAGATCAGGACCACTTCTTGGTGTTCCTGAATCTTCTCAGGTGTTTTGAAGATTATAGAGCTAACAGCTCAATCAGCTGTCTCACTTAAGTGTCCCTGAAGTACTTTTATTCTTGTTTCATTCTGCATACTCATGGGTTCAAAGATCTGGAGTACAGCTCCTGCACAGCATGGGACTGGCATATAAACAACTGCTATTTAAAAGGAAGAAAAATGCATATTGGATAATTTGCATGCAATTTTTTTAGTAGTTATGGGACCCAAGGATATCTTTTTATGTCATCCTTTGAAACACAGGATTAAAAGAAATATGTAAATATTCCTAGACAATAACATGATTCCAGAAGTTAAGACTTGAAGAAGAATTGTTAACATGAAATTGATAATAAATGAGAGTGAGAAATTTTATAATCCATTTGCTTCTCAGTTATGCCTACACAAGGAAAGTAGTCAAATTGTTCTGGAGACTGATTTAATTGAAATTGGTACAAAATCCCTGTGTGGACTCTGAGATGGGTTAAGTTTGCATTGTGCTGTGAAATGTGATTCTTTAGTATGTATAGACAGGGCACAGATTGCTAATTATAATAAGAGAGGAAGCTGCAGCAGATCAGGTTTCTGCCATGCAGTGTGGATTGCCCGAGCTCATAAGGCATACACCAAAATCTGTGCTCTGTCCCCTGCCACCAAAGCAGCCACTTGAGTGTAGGAGTCACACTTCAATGATCTTTAAGAATCACTGAAATAAAACCAGTGACAAAGAGCAGCTAAAATATGTTCATAATGGAATTAGGGCTTGCTGTAGGACCAGACCTTCAGCTTTGTCAGTGGCAGCTCGGCAGAGTTTTCACATCATGCTGCAGCCAAATAGGAACTTTGTTTATCTCTCACGTCTGCTCATTCACACTTTTAATTAGTCACCAGCTCTCCTCATGGTGAGGAGTTAGTGCCTGATGTTACTGAGGTTCTTATTAGAGCGTTCATGTTTATGCACAGGCATTCTTTTTGTATTGGCTTTCATGCAGACAAAAGCCACAGTAAGGAATTAAATGTCATGTTAAGAAGAAGTGTGACCAATTGATCCAGAGGTGCTGTCCCAGCAGGCTATCCTGGCTCTGGATCTGAACCCCAGACAGGTGAGGATACGTCCTGTTATACTGAAAAAGAAGATTTTAGCAAAGCCTCAATTCACTCAGCAACTTCCTACCTGCTCCCTCATGGCAGCAGTGCTGCAGCTGGGTCTGCCATCATTCCGCACCCATGGCAGAGAACAGGGCAGGACCAAAGAATGACTAACAAATTTAAAATTCATCTTGATATAATCAAGGAATTTATTTTTAACGGAAGACTAGAGACAATGATAAGGAACAAGCAAGACACAATCTATTTCCCCCTTTAAACTTGTCCCACATAAGGGAGCTGATCTTCCCACGATGTAAATCAGCACAGCTCCACTGGCTGGAGAGAACAGTTGTAATTTATCCTGCCTGAAGGTCTGCACAGAAAGTGCTTGAAGTTTCTTGCAATTCATTGGAAACTTGTGACATTGAGAGCAGGCGTTTGACTCCACTGTCCTCTGAAGCGAGTGGCAGCACAGGCAACTTATAATTACAAATACTTGATAAATCTCCTTCAGAGAAACTGAGGAGCTTGGTAAGATCTTTGAGTCAGTGATGGCTGATTTCAGTTCTTGTGAGAAAGCTGTATTGGTGCAATTTCAATCTCAGCACAAAGGCACCATGCAGCAACCCCGTGGAAGAGGTTCTTGGGGTTCAGCCATGCCTTCAAGTATTTTCAAGGATCATCTTTACCTTGTGGAGATCAGTGGGTCCCTTTCCAGAGAGCACAAAAGCCTTGGAGAAACAAAAGGAACCTATTTCAAGCCATTTTTGTGAACACAATGCCTCTCCACAACACCTGACACCTTATGCAGCTGGTAAATACCATTCCCTATCAGCTACCTAATCTTTTTTTATGGGTATTTGGCCACCTACACCTGACCACCGAATTTCCACTCTGTTTGCCTCTGCTGACATTTATATAACAAAGAACTTCGAACTGTTCATTTATCAGCACAAGAAAGTTGAGCACAGGAGGAGACAAATATGATGGGCACCATACAGCAGCACTCAGAGCACTGCTGCTACCTGTGTATCCAGAATCTGTAATAGTTATGTTGAGCCATTGCTCAGAAAAAAAATGCTGCCAGGTGCTTGGAATGGTTTAACTCTCTCTTTCCTGGACAAAAGTGGATGTCGTTATAGACTAACTCCATTCTCTGCTGCATGTCTCATTATTGTTAGAGATTTCATAATACTGTGATATGAAGGGAACAGAGAGCTTTGGGCATGGTCTTTTCTGTGAGGCACATCTAGGGATCACTTGCATTGTCCTGTAATTAGCAACCAGTGAGCACAGGAATGGAGCTGACAGTCTCTTCATTCTCATCATTCCACCTCCAGTCCATGGGTAGGGATTTCTGAGCAGGAGAGGGGGAAGAGGAGAAGGTCCTGCCTGCAAAGTTCAGCATGTGAGTACAGCTTTCTGGACTTCTCCCTGTTCATCATTCTGCCCTCCAGAGTCCAAGTTCCCCAGGCAGCAGCTGTGTGCATGCACGTCCTGCTGGTTGGTGTGCTCCACTGGGAATGGTGTCTGATTGTGGGCTTCAGTTGTTCTGCTCATGGGTCTGTGTGAAGTCTTGCATTAACATTGATCTGATCCTCCTGGGTACCTGAGAGCCACATTGAGGAAAAGTGCCGTGGTAATTTCTCACTTGATGTCTTCTAGCACTGGAATGTGGCTTTTGATTGGAGGTCCTGCCAGCTTCAAGTAGGTAAAGAATTTAAGGTATTTGAACAAATACTGCTACCCCTTGGGAACAGAGCTGTCTGAGAGCCAGCTGACACTGAAGGATTCAATTGTGATTTCAATATCTACAGAATCATGGGGTCTTTCTGAGTTTCTAAATCTGGAAAGTGGTCAACATGATTACCTTGCATTTTTCACTTGTGATGAAGAGCAAGGCATTATAATGACACATCCATGCCTAGTTTGAGCTGATGTTTATTAAAGATGAATATAATTTGACTAAGAGGTTGTTAGTGCAAAATGCATAAGAAAAAAAAAATTACTGCAAACAATAACAAGGTCCCTGAACTGTCTTGAACTGTGCAACTGAGATTTTCAAGTACTGTCAAATCATTTCTGCATAAGGCTGAACTGCTGACATTTGTTTAATTACAATATATTTAGGAAATGGAGCAACATCCCTAATTGCTTGTGTATGCTTGTGTTATGTCTTTTGTACAATATCTTTATTCAATTTGAATAAATTTTCATTAAAATGGTGAGAAAATTATTTATTTTGCAAAAATTGGACACAGAGATTGCACTGTGCTTATGCCTTACACAGGATTTTGGAGAATTTGCTGCTCACTTTCTTGTAGTAAAAAATTGTTTCTGAGAAGAAGCTATTTTTCTGGTAATAGAAGACCTGCAGAAGCACCCTGAAATTGTAGTTGAGCTAAGATAATGCATTTCAGTCACCTCAAGGCTTCCCGCACTGTAGCAAATCAACTTTTCCAGGCTCTGATGTTTGAAGGTTGTGTTAGGATTTCCTGTATTGTTTTCAGGGTGTTTTTCTAGTTATCCATGATTAAAAATTTAGCAGACTTGCCTAGCTGTGGGTTAGTGAAGTCTGAACATTTTATATAGCTTTTTTAGAAGCTGAGGTGTACTAGAAATTCTGTTTCTCTGAGCTCCTGAAGCAGGAGCATTTTTTGAGAATTCCAGTTTCCTAAGGGTGTAGCACAGTTTCTCAGGTATGACAGGCAAAGTGAGACAGGTGTGAGTGAAGTGATTTCAGCATTGTTGCAGTCAGTGATCACTCTGCAAACGCTCAGGAAAGATGGGGAATGGAATGTGGATTGTGCTGGTGAGTGAGTGGCAGAGTGTGGCTGTGCCTCTGTAGGAAACAAAGATCAGAACAAGCAGTGAAAGCTAATCCATAAGATGATTCATGCGATAAGAACTTATCAGGATGATGAAGTATGTGAGGTCTGTGTGGTCTGTTGCAATTAAGGCTCTCTGAATAAGCACAGCAGATTCTGCCTGTTGGTATTCACACTGTGCTCTGTGGCGCACGTGTGTCAGAACTACTGGCAGCCTGGAGATTTCAGCAATAATCAATAGCTTCCAATTGGTTGGCCCCAAGCATTAGCACTTGGTGAGCCAGAATGCCTTCTAAATAATTAAAAGGATTTGAAAACAGGCATCATAGAACCACGAGATTTGTTCTTCAGGATCACGATGTTGCTGCATGTCTGGATAGTTTATCAGGTTGTGGACATTGGATTTTACATACCTGTACCATCCTTCACATTCCCTACTGGGAAGTCCTGCACATTTTAACACATTTGCCAACAGACTGGAAGGAACAAACTCAAGGCCATTCCAGGCAGACCTCTGAGATACTACAAGTTGAAATTGCGGTTCAGAGCTGGGAAAGAGCAAATAGTTTTGCAGTAAAATACTGATTCTGCAGAGAATTCTAAAAGCAGGGTTTGGAAACTGCAGCAGCTAAGAGGATTTTTTTTCCAAACAGCAATAAAGTACTTGGAGTACCTGTGTAACTTTTGTGAGGAAAATCTGTCCCTGGAAGCTGCTGCAGTTGTCTTTGAATGAGTTATTGTCTCTTAGCAAGCTTTAGGGTGTTGTTGAGGTCCTTCCTTGCAAGGATTGAAGGATGAAGACAACAGTTTTAAAGATTGCACTGCAATCATCCTTACAAGATCTGGCACTGGGGAACAGGAGGGCAGTGACAGTCTGTGTTTTTTGGGTCCATAACTGTTGTCCTTGTTTCCTATAATTTCAAACATAATGAGCATCTTAGTGTCAGGTAAGTTTTAAAAAGAGATGCTCTATTAAAAACAAATAGTCACTACCAGCAGGGATGCAAGCTGGGACTACTAAAAGATGATCTGATGAGGATAGTTAACTGCAAATGGGATGTGGATTTCACTCTAATAGTTTATCAACAGGAGCTTTCTGAAAAGCTCTTAAGTGTGCTGCCAAATCCAGCTTCCAAAGCAAGGAAAGTAATACAAGTCCAATGTTGTTAATGTCAGTGGTTTCTAATTAATTATATGTTACCTGAAAAAATCACTAGAAACTGCAAAGCATTATTTAAGCCTTGCCTTGTGTTTCTTTATTCAGATGCCCTTTTTGTTATAAATATATTTTCCTCTTCAAAACCCTCAAGCTCTCGTAACAGACTCTATAGGATGCATTATTCTATTCATACTTCCAGGAGATATTCTGCTGTTAAAAGAAAAATACAATTTCAAAAGGTATATGTGTGCCTGGGTTTGTACGTCCTGAAAGAAGAGAAAAACCTATAAGGAAAACAATAATCGCTTATGTTGCTCAAGCAATTATTTTGTCTGCCTTCTGTTTTATTTTGAACTCCCTTTTAAGCAGCCCTATAAGTCTTCTAGCACTGATATCTACTCTTTGGTCATAATGTTTCCCTGCTGCCTAGTTAAAATAAGGAGAAAAGAAGCCTCATGTTCCATATGTTTATTGAGGGAATTTTTTGTGTGTGCAGTTCACATAAAATTGCATCCATTTGGCTCAGGATCCACAGTGTAATTCCATTAACAAAGCAGCACTCTACCTTTTGTGTATGCTGTTATCCTTAAAGCCCATTCCTGTCATTGTGTCTCCCATAAAAATAGAAGTTTTGCAGGTGATTTAGTTCAGTTCATTTCCAGTTCTGTTCTATTTCCTTTCTTTGTAGACCAAATAACTTTTCAGAAAATATTTGATAGAATCATTTTCATTTTTCCATTCAAGATAAAACTTGTACTGAAAGTAAAATGCATTCATTTGGTCAAAAATTTTCCCTTATATGAAGTGTGAAGTTGTTTTTTTTTTCTGCTTTATTCCACTGTGTTCCTCCCTCCACCTTTGAGGGCTGAGATATTCTTTTCTGTAAAATGTGAGGAACACACATGGCATTGTGGGCCATTTCTGTGCAGCACTGAGGGCTCCCTGTGCATCTGGGGAGCATAAAACTCTTGATTCAGCCCAAAATCGTGTATTCTTCCAAAAGAGGGACAAAATATGACCTAGCTCAAAACTTCTAAGACAGGACCAGTTTTCCTAAGTGCCTCAGTATCAGCAGTTCTTCTGAACCCAGTGGCTGCTGCTCCTGGCAGAGCTTGTTGAGCTTAACGTGGTGACACTGTTGTTGCTTCACGAGGACATGCCTGAGGAAGCCCTCTAGAATTTGGGATATCTAGAAATTACATATTCAAGGTAAATAATTCCTCCTTAGCAGGTGTACCTCAGCAAGATTCCTACAAGGGCACTCTACAGGACTGTTGAGGTTTGAAAAATAGGACTGAGTTCTCTGATTCAATGCCTTGACCAGAGACCTCAGAGTAAGGCAAACTTGTTTACCCTCTGGTTTACAGAAAGCCTGTCAGGAGCAAGGCTGTTTATTGCCAGATGTACTGGTAAAAATGGTCTTGTGGCTTCCACATACTCTCCAGCCATCTGCCCACAGCCCTCTGGCATCTCCCTGGTGGCACAAGGCCATCCTTTCTTCCTGTGCTTTCCACAGCCCCTCACACGGTGAGGTCTCAGACCATGGGAAAGCAGGAGTCATATAAACAATAGCAATAAGCTGCCTCACTGAACCTGCCTGCTTGTGCTCTCCATCATAAAGCTTGTGGTTTTTTAGGGGCAAGGAGGAAACTGGAGGGAAACAAAGGGAGGTTAAAAAAAAAAAAGGTTTTACTGCCCTGAAGTGTAAATATGAGAATATATGCATGGAAACACATGCAGACATCTAAATGAGACTCTTTAGTGCGATGAAAGCAGCTCACCAGCCCTCATGAATTGCACATACACTTGTTTTTTTGAGTGAAACTGGAAATGAGTGACTGCTTTTTCCCCTCCAAGTTAAACAGACTGCTGGGCTTGTGCTTCACTGCTGGCCCGGGAAGGTCATGAGAGACTCTTTGTTCACCCTTTCCATGTGCTGCTGTATTACTCACTCTGGCATGGTGGAGAGAGTGCCCCTTTTTAGAAACTGCATCACTGGACATTTGCTAAGGCATTTTGCCAGACTTAATAATTGATGGGCAGGAGAAGATCCTGCGTCCCTGTCTTCTGACCTCACGGAACATTGAAATATGGCAAATAGCAATGCACACATGACCCCATGGAGGTGATTGGTGCCATTTTCCATTTTCTCCCTCTCTCTTCCCCTTTTCCTCTTTCTCTAACCTTTCCAAACCCATTTTTTTTCTGCTCAGGATGTTTGTGCATCTCTTCACCTGGCTTTTAGAGTATATAACCTCAGATTTAGGATATATTAATATTTCCAGGTACATAATTAAGATACTGCTGTGTGTCATCACAGATAATGATATAATAGTAGATCCCTTTGTCTGAAATGTGCTTTTAGGTATTACCTTGGTCAGTAATTTAATTGAATTGGATAGTGACAACACACTGACATTGTTAAGGTTAATGACCCAATGATTTACAAGACAAGGCACATTTACCGGCAAATGGATTTTAGTAATTGTTCTACTGAACAATGAGTATAACAATCTGTACATTGATCCACAAAGTCCTACAGCAAAGCCTCCATCCTTACTTTGCCAGTGCCCCTGTCCATAAATTCAGTGCTGCTCAGAGAATGTTTTCTTGGCCCTGCTGTATTTTAACTGCATTGAACTGGATATCAAATTATTTCCTTTAATGTGATCCCCAGCTTTTTTTGTCTGTATGGGGCAGTGCTGGGTGTGAGGTGGTAAGAATGGGAGACGGTGACCTGTCCAGGCAGGGCAGTGTTTGTCTTGGCTGGGTTGGCCCAAGGGTTTCTCCAGAAAGTGTCTGCATCTCTCTGACACATGCTTAGTGTCTCTTTCAGTAGATTTGGATGGTTCTGTTTTCTCTGCCAAAATGATGTGGAAGGCAGTGCCAAATGGGGCAGGAGAAATCTGGTTTAGTCAGAGCTATGATCTGTATTAAATAACTGTAATCTTACGCAACACAAAGCAAAAGTGTTTGTTCTTCTTGAACTTCTGCTTAGAGCATGCTCAAAATACTTTCTATTAATTTGTTAGCTAAATTGCAGATTTCTTTTTTCTTTCTTCTTTTTTTTTTTTTTTTTTTGGTAAATTTTTAAATTTTGGTTTCTTGCTTTGAAACCAAAAACCAATTCATTAATTTTCCTTAAATATTTTAAATACCAAGAGTAACTTTACTGGAGCCTGGAATTTTGTAAATGTTCAAGATCAACTGGAAAAGGTCAAAAGAAGTCTTCAGCCAGAGGCTTTAAGCTCCTTGATATAAATTTTCTGTATTGCTCATTAAAGATGTTGATTGTAAAAGATGGTGCTCAACATCTTTGTTAATTAATTATTACTGGAAAATGCAGTATTTAATCATCACTGATCTGTTGTATGGCTCCATCACTGGCATTAGCTGAAACACAGAACAGAAGTGTTTATTGAACATGGTTGTCTTTCTTACAGTATTATTGACAATGTTATAATTTCCATAGTGGTAATGGACCAGTAGCTGTTGGTTAGACACTCTTTGTTACAACACAGTTTATAAACTTCATTTTATTGTCCTTAGTTTTATTGACTATTGATTTCTTCAGTTGTCCTTTTTCTTCTCTTATTAATTTTGTGTCATTCCCGGCTTCTAGTGTTTTGCTGCCAACTTTCCCTCTTTTGCATTTGACATTTATTGGCATTTTCCCCATTTTTAACTACTTTCACTCCCCCATCATGTCACAATGAGATGGTTTGTTCAAGGTATTATTGCAGTTATCGGCCCTGCATTCTTCAGTGCGCTGCATGTTCTTCACCCAAGAAAGATTGCAAGACTTCTGACCTTCAGCACAATGTTCAGTAGTGCTTAGGTCTCAGGCCTCTCTCTGTTGGTCTTAGCAATGTTTTCAAAAAAGCAAATACCTCTGGTTCTATCATCAATAGTGAAAAGAGAAAATGAAGAAGAAAATGTCACTTTATCCCGTGACAGTGTGAACTAAATGGAAATAACTGGATTCTTTTAGTTTCAGGAACAACGTGCCTCCTATAGTTATCCAGTATAGTGACAGTGGTGCTGTGCTGGTGAGTTTTTTGACAGGTCCATAGGTTATTCATTTCTCTCAGTGGGCCCACAGCCTGCAGTTCAAGAGATGGGAGGATTGCAAAGGTTGGATGGGGATTATTTCCTTGGTTGCTAAACTGCTGTCTGTAATTTCAAACAGATCATAGAGACCTTTCAAGGTAACAAAGGAGTGGGAAGAATGCCACACTGGAAAATACATTCTGTCCCTTGTCAAACTGATACTTTTGGGTTTAGTCCTTAGTAAAATAAATAAACAAATAGTATGACAGAAACAGCTGTAGATATTAAGAGAGTATCAGAGTGATGAATAAGGACTTTGACCTTTTAAAGAACCATAGAAAGTCATAGAGAGGTCAATGAAGACTGAAAATATGTAAGAAATTGAAACTGTTTACAAACTAGAAAAGGAAATGACACCAAAAAAAAGCTTAAGAAGAGAATAAACACTGAAAAGAGAAGCTGGAAGGATATATTAACACGTGTGTCAAGTGTTTGGCTTACTCTGCAGTAAGAAGCTGCACTGTATGTAAAACTCCTACAGATTGCCTCATTTTCTATGGCACAGGCAGGTGAAATATTCAATGAAACCATCTATAACTTCTCTGATTGCATTTTAAACATTTATGTTGCTGGCCTCTATATCTAATAAACCTGAGACTTTAAATGGAGCATGGCTTATTAAATAATATCTTTTCCATCAGTCTCATCAGTGGAGGGGTACTGCTAATATTAACATTGAATGGGACCCAACCAGCATTGCATTCCCTTTCGTGCTGAGCCCCAGTCCTTCTGCCTTGATGGATGGTTATTTGGTGTCTCGTTTTTTCAGTTGTTTTCATACAGAAATTATATGGTCATTAGTTTCCACTCTTGTTTTTCCAACAGTCTTAGTGAAAACCGTGGGTTAAAGGCCTTATCCAGAGGTGCAAACAATAAGTTGTACATGTGGTTATTGCTATAATTATCTGCCCAAACTTTTATAAGAGGATCTGTTACCATCTGAACCTTAGATTGGAGGGTATGGTGAGTGTTTTACAATGCCTGCTTGCCAATCTAAAATAAAACTACTGGAAAAAAAATTAAGAATGTTTTAAACTGAAGGAAAGAATGAAAGGTATAAAATTTCATATAAATTTTCATAATTGATGGGCATTAAAAAGCTTGAAGGAATACAGGAATAAGTACACAGATTCTTTTCAATTCAAAGTCTTCATACTAGTTTTCAGATCACTATAAGCAAATATTTGTCTTAACAGAATCGCAGGGAAATGAAAACTGGGCTAAGTGTTATGGCAACAATGTAAAAGCAGAACTTAATCAACCATGTTAATTTACTTGCAGCTGGGTTGTTTACACTTCTGAATTTCAGGCTATTTTAAAGTAAAATTAGGCATAGCATAGAAGGTAAAGCAAATTCAACCTGGTCCTGCATCTGGATTGTGAGCAATCCTACTGGTTTAGAGTGGTCCACCCTGGTGAGTGAAAGAAACTCTCCACTTTTCTTCCTCTGAAATTCTGCATAAAATTTTAGCCAATATGGACTGTCTTGTGAAGATTTGATACAAAGCCATATATGGTATCATGTTTTTGCTCAAACTATATTAATGTTCCTTTTAGGTTCAGTAACACTGTAGTGTTTTTCTTCTCCTTGTAGCACTGGTGTCAGAGACCACCACAGAAGCCCAGGGATTGTTTTCAGCAGGTGGGATATGGCAGAAATGAGGCATTTGGAGCTACATTTCTTTAAGGACTTTTTACAAAGTGTCAGGAAGGATGAAGTGACAAGGTCTCCACACAGCCTGGCCAGGACTGTATCAGGGGCTAATGGCTAAATAGAAAAGTAGAATATCTGTGTAGAAGGCAAGTGCAGGCAATAGCATCAGAGCAGTAGAATGCTTCAGGAAGCTGCAGATGGAGAGCAAATCCCCAGGTCTGGTCAGCAGAGATTTCAGAGAGGGTGATTTCAGAGGAGTCTGTGTTTGCTTTGGATAAGAAGAAGAGGAAGATAAGGTCAAATCTGAGGCAGTCCCTGAAGGAAAAAGCAGAAAGGTTAGAGAGCGGCATCACCATTGGCTCTGCTTAGCAGGAAATGATGTGCCCATGGGATAAACTAGGCAGAGGCACTGTAGGAAGGGTGGAAAGTGAGGCAAGAAATGGTGTTGACATCTTTTGCCTTTTTGCTTCGTAGAAATTGGTCAGCAAGAACAGGTGAGTTACATGCAGGGCATGGGCTGGAGCTTTGCTGCTGGTGGTCTGCTGAGCAAAATGCAGTTGCTGTTAACGCAGCTGTGTGTGCTGGTGGGAAACAGGCTGGAGAAGGATGCAGAGCTAGGGGAGGTTTTGTGAACATGATACCACACTCAGGAGTGTGGAGCAGGCCTGGATTTTGTGCAGCTCTTACAAAACCTGAGTGCAATGAGGGGGGGTTGCTGCTACTGTTCTTGGAGTCTGCTGAGTTCTCCCTTCACAGACACAAACCAGTTTCATTCTTCCTGCTTGATAATTTTCTCTCTTTGCCCCAATAATCAGTTCACTGTTTCCATTGCTGCTTTCCTGGTCTTGTCAGCAAGAAGTGCAAATCAAGAGGTCTGCACTAGGTCGATTTTGAATTAGTGAGTTTGACAAATGTTTTCATTTGAGAAGACATGCTGCCTCATTGGGCTTGACTTAGCAGGAAAACATTAGAGTGACAATGCTGGATTTAACTTCAGTTATCAATACTTTCAGCCTACATTGGTCTAAGTAATTGTCCTGTTTATATGCTGACAGGTTAAAATAATGTATTCTAGAATGAGAGTGCTTCCAGAGAAGATGAAAAGCAGCCTAAGAGGGTTATCAACCGTTACTATCTGTGACAAGCAGGGCGAGCTAGATGTATGGATAAATTGCTATTGCTCCAGAGGTAATTCCTATTACCAGGAGACATATAAGAACCCCTAACAAGGCATTAATATAGTACAGCTACTAGAAAAGCTCATCTGTCCTATCCAAGCTCTCAACTAATGGCACATTCCAGTGTTTTCTTGATGTTGCACTGACAGGTGGTGATAGACCTTTAAATTAAAAAGAAACCCTACTAGGCTTTTGGAAAGTCAGGCAACTATGAGGATTTAAAAGCTAATCTTTAAGAAAATAAATAAATAAGCATCTTTATCTGAGATCTAAACACTATTAGGAATGATGATTCTGGAATCCTCTTTATTAAGGATCAAATAATGTCGTGCAGATGGGAACTTGGCAAAGTGGGCAACTGCTGATAAAATTTTCTGTCCAGAGAAAAAAGATTTGTTTTTTATTTTTTCAGTAAGTATTCTTGGAATCAAATAAAGCAATTATTTAAATATTAATTCTTAAGTTTCTTTTCCATCTAGTGGTACTGAATTACTGAGAAATGAAACTCAATGGAACTTAAAGGAATTGAGCAACTGCTGTGGGCTTGGTGCAAGGGGGCTTCCACAGTCTTTGGACTCTTCATGTCATTCAGTGGGTTACTTAACTAGTGTCAATGCAGTTTAACAGGAAATTTTTAGAGGGGCTTGGCTCACTCACAGGTTAGTTCATCTATGAAAGAAATAGTGTAGAAATGTCTTTGGCAACAGAAACCCCACGCTTCTCTGGAGTCATGCAGAGGAATAGCAATTGCATGTGCAGAAAAGATGGGAATTTTTTCTGTTACTTTCTAGGAGAAGCTATGTGGGACTTTATTTACCTTACTTGTGCTTCTGCTTGTTCCCCAACATCATAGGCATCATTTTCAGCAGTGCTCAGTGTGAGCAAGTAAACAAGGGATGGGAGTGTGCATTTTCCATACCAGATGCAATGATGGAAGTTAAATATTGATGGGCTAATTTCAAATGGGAGTTGTGTGTGATAATAAGAAAGCTAAAGCTGAAGAAAAGATTGCTGCAGGCCTCTCGGTTCTCCCAGAGGGAACTGGGATTGAGAACTGAAAAGCTCTGCCAAGTAGAAGAGGGCAGGGCCGTGTTAAGAGCAGAAACACAAGCTGGGAACTTCATGAGGGCTCATAACAGGCACAGAAAGACTGGAGATCTGAGAAGGAAAGGGGAAAGAGGAGATTATATAAATACAGAAACAACTACGGCTCATAAACAAAGGGGAAAACAGCCCTAAAATGGGGAATAATGCTGAATAGCCAAATAAGTAGAAAGTATGGAACCACACCTTTTGGGAGCAGTGCTGTAGCTTTATCCAGTTGCTGAACCAGTCCCTTAGTGTAAGGAAAATATTTCCACATCAGCTCATGCACTCATCTTCCAGAAGAGAGAACCTATTTAGTTTGATTATTGCTGGAGTCCTGCTTTGCAGCAATTAAAATACAAAGCTCTTTCCCTGCTGTAAACTGTCTGCCTTTCTGACACCTTTACAACAAAGGGACCTTATCTATGTAATTGTGTGATTATTTTGACATCTTTGCAAATGGCCTTACTGTGGGTGAAATGCTAGGGAAGAGAGGGTCCTTGGACAGAAGCAGAGCTGATGCACCTGCTTCCCAGTGCATGGGGTAATCCTAAACTGCAGAAGAATAAAAATGGTAAATGGTGAAAAGAACATCAGTAGACAACATAATTTTGCATTCTTCCTTTTTTCCTTCTTTTAAACTTGAAATAAAAATGTAGAAGAGAGTACAATCTTTGCTTTGGGGAGGAAGGGTTACTGCTGACCAGGGCTGCTCAGCAGCTTTGCCTCATCTGGGAAGCTGAGCAGTGAAAAAACACCTGGAAAGCTGAGAGTGCTTTGAACCCATGTTCACTAAGACAGGGATGTGCTCAGGCCATGGTGGTTAGAGGGTTGCCTTCCCCTTCAAATTAGAGCTTCCACGCTGAAGAAATCAGCCTGCAAAGACCAGGAGGAGAGAAGGATGCCACACCAGTGCTTGCTCACACACTGAATTGGGAGCTGGCAGAGGTGGGATGTGTTTACCAAGGCTTACAGACAACGTGCTCATTTTATTTGTGCATTTTTAATATGTGACTTGGATCGTAACATTTTGCAATGCAAGGCTTGGCCTTGTTTGTTACATACTGCCAAGATGGGCCTACTTAAGAATGTTTGCTGGCAAACACAAAAAACCTGGGTCAGGTATCAGGATCAGTGTTGATTTTAAATGGCTGTCATGGGGAACCAGGTGTTGGAGAGGGGGAGGAGTGTGAATAGGTCAGCTACACCCTGCATTCTGCTTGGAAGCTGCTCGTTGTTAGCCTAGTGTTTATTCATGAGGAGACCAGCATTTCTAGGAGCAGGGGTTATAAATATTTAGCACTGTCAGTGGAGAAGGAAAATATTGTTGAAACAATGTCTTCATTTGTCAGAGGAAAAACAGGGACTAATTTTTTTGAGAGAGATCATAGTTAATGGCTCTCTGTGAACTGTTTCTCTAAAGATTTTGGACAGATGGATGCTCATGCAGCCAAAGGACTGAATGCCAATTGAGAGGAACACACTTCCATTTATAAAGGCAGGGAAATCATTCTGTCAGGCAGGATATAGGTACACAAATTAGGCAGGTATCAAAATTATATCTTGTCTTCAATGGCAACTGACTCTCAAAAACAGACTCTGGACAGGAATAGCTAAAGATCTCACAGGCTGTAATTTAACTCAGACAGGCAGCTACAGTAGTAGTCACCTGGTAATAATAATGGCAGGCAGATTTACCCTACTGCCCTTCAAATTCCCTTCTGTGCTGTCACTGGAAAATTCCAGCCTGCAATTCCTCTGCACAGAAACCTCCCACAGAATCCCTGAACCATCAATGAGAAGATAGGGGAATGGCTGCGGGGCTCTGCCACATGGAAGAGGCTTCTTGGCCCACAGAAATCACCTTATTTCAAAGTAAATGCCAGGATAGACTCTTTGAAGTGAAGTCTGCAGTTGCCAAAATAAATTTTCATGCAGAGAAGAGCAGATAACATAAATACTCCAGATAGATGAGGCAGGGGATGGGAGGCAGTGGTGAACACGTGGTCATACTCGCTTTGGAGCAAATCCAGGAGAATTCTGCTCTTTGTGCCCAGCCTGCTGCCTTCCTTGGTGCCCACCCAGGGGTGTCACAGTGCAGCCCTGAGCTACTGAGCCTCCTGCTTTGCTCTGAACTTATCCCTACACCCTCTATAATCAAAAACATTGTGTTATTTCCAAAGCAAATGGGACTGGACTTAAAAGCATGATAAATGAAAAATATTTCTCAAAATATTTTGAAGTCAAAAGCCTGATATTGAGTAATATCAAAAACTGTGATCGTAAGCATTTGCTCTCTTTCAAAATTCTCAGTTTCACATTGGAAGATGAAAAGTCTGTGCTCAAAAACTATTTTGTACTTAGTATTCCTGGCCCAGGTTTTTGGCTTTTGACATTTGGAAGTAAAGTTGAAAGTCACTGATGAAAATTTAACTTATTGCCCTCTAACTTTTGACAGCATTTTCCACAGACCCTGCTATGCCCATACTATTTTCTACACAGTCTGTTCTTTGAAATTCAGTCACTTTTGCTTTTTTCCTCATAAACATGTATGAGTCTATGTCTGGCCTTTGGTAAAATAAGAGTAAGACCTATTCCCAGCTTAAATCTTCCTAACATCCAAATTTCTTACTAAGCTTCTACTGCTGCTGAATTTAATCTACTGTGAATTATCAGAGTTCAGCTTCTAGTAAAAAGTAGGTTTGACCTCTGGCTGTGCAATTTTCTTTATTATCATTTTCACGTGTTTGTTCGTGGACTTTTTATTGTCCAAAAATTCTTGGTGGCTGGATTAGGATCTCTCACCTTATAAGCAATGGTTGCTGGCAATTGAAAGGTCTGAACAGCTTATTACTTTCCAATTAAATAAAATTAATTTAATTTAAATACTTACTATTTTCTTTTTTATGAAATTCTCATTTTCCTGGAAAATACTGGAGCTGTAGGGAAATGGGTTGGAAGTTTGTGTTCTTGCATTGTCCTTTCTCTAACCTCTGCTGAACTGCTGTTTTGTAACTTTTAACAAGTACAGTAAATGACAAATGATATCCCTCGAGGTTTATTCATTCCTATTCTCATATACCACCATTTAACTTGACTGATTTCAGCACAGTCTTCAGCTCCTGGAAATGCTCCCCACCTGAGTCCTCAAGGAAAACAGACACCCTGCAGGACTTTTTCAGTGCTACAGTTCACAAGACAGGCCCCATCACCAGGGCTTCAGGCACAGCTTAAGTAGGCAGTAGCCTAAGGTAGGGACCTGTCTGGGAAATAAAATGGGGATCAAGTGATGGCTGTGGCTGGCCATCTTTATGCTCAGCTGGGTTTTTGTGCCAGTCCCTGCCTTCTCCCTGCTCGGTGAGTGCAGGTCCCCCCTCTTGCAGCCCCTTTCTCAGATGCCTTCTTACTCCATCCCCTCTGTAGCAGAACCATCCCTTTGAGGATGATTTCTCATGGTGCAACTGTGGCAATGCAGAGAATAGGGAATAAAGAAGCAAGAATTGGGTTTTCCATGGGAAGGTGTAGAGTGGAACTATTCAAATTGCAGTTTTTCCATCCTGACCGGGTCTCATCAGGCTCCCACACCCATGATCCTGCAGGGAGTCCTCCCTTCCTGCCATTCCCCCAGTTCCTGAGAAGTAGCACAGGTCCCACTGCACCCCTGGAACTGCCTCTGGTTTAAGACCATAGTAGTAAAATTGCCTGCAGGATGCACAAAAAAAGATTGAGTTTGAAAGGAACCCTTTTGTAGCTGCAATGTCCTGGGCCATAATAGGAGAATGTTTTATGGACTCTGCTGATGTGGGTTATATGGCTGTAGGATGGGAATGGTGCTTTTTTAAGAGGGGTGAGCCTTGGGCTTCCATCATTTTATAGACTGCTTTGCTGCTTTGAAAAAAGCCCTTGCATCTTCAATGGGATACAAAAAGCAAATGTGAATTTTTTATCTTAGAGTTATATTGTTCAGTAGACCCTCTGTGATTTCTTGTTCTGTCACTCTTCAACCCCAGTGTTTGCAGTATTTCTGCAGTCACCCTGAGCATGCTCAGGGAAGGATTTGGAAGAAGGTGCTGGAGGGGTAATGTTTGCTTTGGAAGAAACATGTATTTTCCAAATAAGTTTCTCTCCCTGATTTTAAGACTTCTAAATAATTATTTCCTTTCACACCTACCCACCCACATACCCTCCACTCCCTGTAGCATTCCTGCTTTAATTTATTTTCTGTGAAAGAGAGAGAGAGACTTTCCAGGTCCAAGAATATTGCCTTGGAAATTGGTACATTTGCAGTTAGGACTAAAGAGATTATTGTGACTTTTCAAAACCTCATTCTCAGGAAAATTCTGTCCTTTGCAGAGATGGAGCTATGGCTCATTGTGCCACCATCCCCCTCTGCAGGGAAGCCTTCAGCTTTAGGAACTCATCCAGCCTGACCTTTGAAGCTTGGATTTGGAGTGAAGGTCCCAGCATGAGGCTGATGCCTGTCTCCAGACAGATTTCAGCCCCTACTCTCTTTGTAATCAGAGTTTCCCTGGTGCACTGTGGGTCTGAGTGCAGGAAAGTTTCCAACAGCAATGCCACAACCATCTCTCTGTTCCCTGCCTTTCCAAACATAATCTGCTCTCTTTTGGCACTAAGAGGGAAAGAATTTGAGAAGACAGAGGGGAAACCAGCAGACAGG
Organism: Eopsaltria australis; assembly: GCA_034509425.1. Taxonomy (NCBI): domain Eukaryota; kingdom Metazoa; phylum Chordata; class Aves; order Passeriformes; family Petroicidae; genus Eopsaltria; species Eopsaltria australis. The sequence goes on from JAVTVJ010000180.1 coordinate 2,185,874, forward strand.
TGCCTCATCAGATAACCAAGCTGCAGTGAGATCTCTTTTCTGAGAGCTGGAAAACACATTGAAAATACTTTATCACCCCAACTATTACCTCTGAATGCAGGGATTGACATGGTGAGAGTTTGCCAAGGAGTGACAATCCTTCACCCTGTATTCCTGAGAGGCAGCAGGCTACTGGATAATCCAAGTGTTTAAAAGACTTGGGATGTTCCAAAGGCTTTGAGAGGCTGTGCAAATGAGCAATGCCCTTCCATGCCCTCCTAAAAGCATGTGATATAAAAATATATATATAAAACCTCATAATGTATAAAACTGTATTGAATTAATGGAAACTGTGATCATTGTTCCAATGTTTGTTCTTTAAAAGATATTCAGAGAGCAATTTAAAAAAAAATAATTTGTGCCTTAAAAAATTTCACTTACCTGGTTAGTAGACTGAGTCTTATTTCACAGTGGAGAATAGAAAAAAGCATCAAAGTTTGCATTGGAAATAAGATTCATTTTTTAAACTATGAGTGTAATTAATAATTGAAACACCTTGAAGGAAGATGTGGCAGATTTTCCACCAGTGGGTTGTTTGAATCAATAGGGGATGTCTCATAAAGACTCACAAAGTGAAATTCCAGTCCTTGTTCTGTTAGAAAGAAAATCAGAGAACAAAAGTCAAGTATCTCTTATGTCCTTGATCCTCTATAAGGTCTATAAACATCTGCTTCCTCAATCCTGCATAAATTTGCAGAACAGTGTAAACTTTTTGTAAAAAAAATTGTAAAATATTATAGTTCTGTGTTAACTCAAAGATTCCAGAGTTTCAAAAGCATTTTCTCTGCATCTTCCCTACTTATGTATATTTTCCCCTTACACAGAATTCTTTTTATAACTGAGTCTTTTATATTGTTCTTTTGTGCCCTTTCTACACTGTAATCATTTCTTCATCATCATTCTTTCGTTGCTATGTGATGTTCCATTCACCGTGTGTTTTTCTTTGCTGTAGCTCTTAGCATCATTTTAACTCTTCATTTTCTGCACTTGCCAGTGCTTTTTCAGTAAATATGTATCAGTGAAAATAGACTGGAGTTTCTGAAACAACAAGAAGGATTTATTGGTAAATACCGAATGAATTGCAATTGCACTTGGAGCTGCAAAGAACAACTGAGGTCACAGGAACAATTTAATTTGCTTTAACTCAGTCACTCCTTTCTAAAACAGCTGCTTTCCTCTCAAATGGCTGCAGTGCTCTGCTCCATCAGAATTAGAGAAGGAATTACTTGGGTCAGCTTAGACAAGGCTGGTGATGGCACACTGGCAGCAGGGCTTTGACTTTGCATTTCAGAATTCACTCTGTGAAATGCATTCAGCAAAATATGATGATATCAGACGCTTATTACTTGGAAAAGCCAATGAAGTGGTAAATTTTCAGCTGCACGGCTTGATCTGTGAGTTGCAACTGGGTTAAACCCCTTATTCCTGAGAAAGTTTTGGAGAAACTCAGTTTGAATTTTCTAGTCATTGAAGAATTTGCAGAGGAAGCAGCCCTCCTAGCAGGCTCGGGGTGGCTGCAGCTGTGGGGTGCTCACAGCCAGGACCTTTCACTGCACAGTCCTTTTCCGTGCAGGGACTCGGGGACTGCCATCGCATCCCTTGCCAATCCCACTGCAGCTGTCCACCCAAAGCTGATTTAACAGCCACAATGTACATTAAGTAGCTTGCATGTATTCCTTCCCTATTTGTCTCCCTGGAATAGCCTCATTGTTTTCTACACCAGTTGGGAGCAAGGAGCAAGTCAGACTCACTCTCAGCTCTGTGCTTGTCCCCTTCCTTGTTTGGAAAAGGATGCCACCCTAGGGCCTCACAGTTTTAGCCCCTCTGCTTTGCACTCCTGATGTACTCTCAAATGTGTTCAATTTTCACAGGCCAGGTAGAGCTTACAAAATCAAACCTGCAGTCAGAGAAGCCTGCAAAGGAATATAATTCAAAATGTTGGGGCTACTTAAGATATAGTTGAATTCCTAAAGGAAAAAATCAAAAGCCAGCATCAGCCTATGCATTTCTGAAAGCCTGCTCACCATGTGTCCTTTTCCAGTAGATTTCTCAGCTCAGAAAACTCTCCTGGAGTTGCAATTGTGACAGAAAAACTGCCTGTCCTTAAGAGCATCCTCCAAACATCCACTGTATCAGCTTTACACCAATTGCTTTACTGATGCCCACTTAGGCTAATGAATGCTAAATATTGCAAAGCAGTCCTGGTGCTCTCAGAACATTGGATTGAAAAACTGTGCCTTGGAAATGGAGTGCAGCATGCACCTGCCTTGCCTGCAGGAGCACAGCACCAGCTGTGCCCAGGAGGTATCTGAGGCTTCTTGTGTCCTGCCAAGGCATTGGAGGCACTGGAGAATTTTAGAAACCCTAAAACACTTGTGACATTGCACTCCATTGGAAACACAGCCTAGAAAAGACAGTGCTGAGGACATGAAGAGAGTGGAGCACTTGGGACACACCCAGAGGGACCTGCACTGACCAGCAAGTCTGTGATCAGTCAGGCAATGAGGAATCAAATGGTCTGTGATGCTGAGAGCCATTTTATTAGCTAATTATCAGCTGCTTATTTATCAGCTGTGTTTGAGGAGGGGCAGATCACACCCCACTCACCTATGGCAAATATTTTATTGTGAAAAACAGCCCTGTGCTCAGCTCCTGCTGGGTCAGGACGGGCCCTATGCAGAGTATTATCCGTTTCATTTAGTTGCTTAAAAGAAGACCTAAGCTCTTCTAACAGCATGGGTCATCCCTATTCAAACAGCACCTCTTTGACTTGCTAGTCCTTTTTTAACTCTCCCCCTGCAGGGCATCCTTTTTCTTGGAGTCTTTTTTCCTAGTTTGCTTTTTCCAGGGCTTGCTTTTTATATGTGGGAGAGCAGCCTAGCAGATGCTGTTTTATAACTGGCTGTGGTCTGTCTCTTCAGCTGGTGAGTGCTGCTGAGCTTCATTCTTGCTGTTACAGGGAGTCAATGCAAGCTTTGAGCAGTTGCTTCTGCTTGGAAAACAGAGAATACCATGTTGTTTTTACAAGCATGAGAACACTTCGGCATTCCTCTATAATCCCATCATCTTGCAGCTTGTCTTCTGTGTACAGAGACTGCATGAGGAGTGGGTGACCTCAGACCTGTGTGTCTGCTGCTGATAATGTACCTTCACTTTGCTTGTTTAGTGTGAATTACCAGGGAATAATTGGCCCGGTGGTTGCTTGGCAGTGAAAGTGCCTGTTTTTGCAGGACTCCTTCAGTAAACTGGCAGCACCAGAGCTGTGCTGCAAATCATCCCACTGCCACTGAATTACTTGTATGAATGCTCTGTGTTCTGCATTGCTCTGCTCTGTTAAAATAGCTGCAGAAGTGTGCTCTGGATTTGTCCATCTCTTCAAGTCCCTTCTTTCCATGCATTCATTCACAGAGAGGCTTCTGAAGGTGCTGGATGTTGGACTCACAGGTCAGGCCATATGTCCCAGACAGCTGCTTCATGCTCACCTTACAAAGGTCACAGTAGTTCTGAGCACTTCTGAACAGCTTAATCAATGTACATGTGAGCCTGTATGGGAAACATTTTGCGTTTAATTGATGAGCAGGTTCTGGGAGTCACACGTGGCTCTTATGGTTATTTCTTTGCAAGTCAAATTTCTTTGTTAAAAAATGATTTTAAATTTCAGGTTCCCAAGAATGTTTGTTTGCAGTAATTTCCCTCAAATATTTATTGTCCCAGCCCCAACTGTATTTCTTATGTTCAGAAACAGTGCTGAAAGTGAAGATACGAACACTGCCATAGAGCAGGGCAGCACAGAGAGATGGCTGAGGCTAACAGAGGGTCCCAGTGAATGGACACGGCTAATGTACCAGAACAGGTCAAATTAGGCCTCCTCTGTGTTTAAATACAACTTGCAATATTTCCCCACCATTTTAAGGCATTATTAGCACTTGCTGTATAAAGTATTAAACAAGCACTCTCCATTTATCCACATTAATGATTCAGTGCAAACTCCTGCCTTCCCATTAATATCCACTAACCTCATTCAGTGATAAAACTTGATTTAGTCTCCAAATTACCTCAGCACAAAATTTCTTGGAGCAGCAATGCCTAATAGTTCAGGGCTACGCGAGTTGTTGTGATAGCCAAATAACAACAGTGGCAGCATCTTTTTTTGAGACTCGGCGGAAAAAAGAATCAATCCAGAACATAAAGAGAGACACAAATAAATTGCCAAACAGTATAATCCAATGATACCATACATCTCAGAAATGAGTGCCTCAAAAATCAATAAAAACTGAAAAGGGAAGAATTGTAGTTGTCCAGGTGCAGGTATGTCAAAGACGTTGCAGGTGAAGGTGCCAGCAAGGCAAAAGCCAGCTCTGGGAATGGGGAGAGCGGCTCTGGAAAACAGGGAACACAGTGCTAGGGCACAGTACAGCAAGAAAAAGGTGATACTGTCTGCACTGAAGGGGGTTGTGGATAGAATAGGAGAGGGAATTGAGTGCTCTAGGATTTGAGGGGCACTGCTGTACCACTGCTTTTGTATTTTGATTGCCTTCTTCCACTTGGACACAGAGGTGGGAACAGCACAGGCTGCTCAGTGCCTTGGCTCTTGTCTGGGCTTTGCTCGGATGGGAGGGTGAAGCTGGATTTGGGGCATCTCTGACTACAAACATTCACGTTGCTGTGCCTTGGCTCCAGCTGTAGTGCTGTGGATCCTTTGCTTCCAGAGATAACTCCTTGGGCACTGCTTCCATGTGCCTCTGCTGGAGCTGGCATGGGGCAGGTGTGAGCTTTGGATTACTTGGATGATGCTGGAGGTCACTTCTTCGTGGGCTTGTTGTCAACAGCCTGACTTTCCTGCCTTCACAATGCACTGATCCAGCTCTCCAAGGACAAGCTAATATAATGTGGTTTTTGTTTTTCTCCCTTGACTCTTCTTCCCTGGACTTTCTTGTGGGCTGTTGGGTGCGGGTTTTGTTGCTATGACTTCTGAGTGGTGAGCACTCAGGGATCCATCAGACTTTAACTTTATTCTGGTTGTGCATTTTTAAAAAAACACCTTTAAATTCGCAGTCTTTCTACAGAGCAGGAGCAGATCCAAGCTGCTCTGCTTGCTCGCTCAGATCTGTTTTCTACCCTGCATGCTCCTCTTATTGCTCCCTTTGGAGTCTGCTGGCAGCAGATCAAGCATGGCCTGTCCCCTTGGTTTGCAGCAGCCTGCTGTCTCCAAAGGTTTGTGAGAACAGTAGGGCCCTTGCCTCTCTCTGGTAGCCATTACTCTGTGTATCCTGCTAGAGCTGCATGTATTTTAAAAGAATAATGGGAAAAAAAAAAAGAGAATAAAGAAAAGAGAGAAAAAGGCAGAAATAAGCAGACAAAGAAAGGCAAGGTAAACACATGCCAGTCAGCTGGCAAGGGAAGGAAGAACCAAATAATCCAGGGAGTGACTTCAACAGTCTGAGCCCAGTGATCCTGCTGAATTGAGTCTCCTGTCTCCCAAATGGCATAATTTAAAATCATTTGCTGCAGTTTTAGGCAAGAATTATTAAATGAATATTAATCAGTCATTAAATTCTGTGAAACTGCTTCTTCATTCTGGGCTGAATGAGGCCATTTAGACGAGGTGTATTCAGCATGCTAATGTCTCTGTGAGTGGCTCCTTCCCCCACAGCCAGTGCTGTTCTCAGCTCCGCTCACCGTGGCAGTTTCTTGCACCAGGTGGGTGCCCCTGGGGCTGGACACTGGCTGTTCTCTCAATTCCTACAAGCAATTGAATGACTGAATGAAATATCAGCCCAGTCTCAACTCCAAGTCTGTCCCTACCTGAACTGAAATCAGTACAAACCTTCTAATTAGGAAGGTTTGATTAAAATACTTTCCTTCTTCCCCTTCCATATGTCCCAGTCCAGTGTATATCTTACCTTGCTCCTTGTGCATTCAGTTCCCAGTCTTAATTCCTGTGGCAGAAAAAAACCACCTTTACCATGAGAGACATGCAGAAGTTGAGATATTGAGGGGGAAACTGCAGACATCTCAATGGTGGCTATATTTTTGCTGCCAAGACCCCGAAGCCATGAATCATGAAGGAGCCAATGGTAATGGTTGTTTGGAAAATAATCCCTTTAGAAGAAGAACATCTCTCTGGCATGACCTGTGCCCTCTGCATTTGAGCCATCCAGCACCATGTCTGCTCTCTCCTTTTGCAGGAGGTCACATGTGAGTGGCACAGGCTGGGTAGTGCTGGCCGTGACCCCACATCAACAGGCTGCCCACCTAAAGCCCTCTGACCTTTCCCTTTGCAACTTCTGGTAATTTCTTGACCCTGGAGAAACATGAGAGGCCTCAGCTATTCAGAGGACAGCACTGATTGACTGGTGACAACCAAATTCATTGCCTTTCCTGAGCTGCTACAATCCTCTAATTCTTCTTTTTTTGTGCATAACATCTCCTTTTCTCATATATAACAGCAAAGTAAGGGGGAAAAGGGAGACCTTGGATGAATTCTTCCAACCCTCATTCTCTCTCCAGGCTCTGGCAATTGTGGGTAAGCAGCAAATACTAGTTAAAATCCAGTGAGGTGTGCAGATCTAGAACAAGCTGTGGAAGAGCCTGATTGCACAGATCATTACAGAACTCACCCAGTGTTAACTGGTTCTCTCAGAAGGCGTGTGTTGGTGGAATTGGGTGGCTTGGTTTTTTTCTTGCTCTTTTATAATAAGCAGGAGAAGGAACAGGCTCAGAACTTTCTAGCATATGTCAAATGCATATGCATGCACGTGAATTTTATCTAAGTGTAGAGTGGTGAGTTTTCACTAGCCTAATATTCCTGGCTCTCCAAGAATTTCCAGGTGTTTTGCATGGAGAACTGTTATCCTTGTAATTGTCTGCCATTATAAAAGGTAGAATGCTGATAGTATTTTTTTAAACTAAAGAAATCTCTTTTTAGTACGTGCCACTGAGTTTTTTTTTTCTTATCAGCCCTTGCTTTTAATGATACATAGAGTGAATAAACCAGAAGGAAATCACTGAGCCTATGCAGGCAAAAAAATGAACACATTCTCTTGCTCTCGGGTCTAAAAAATAATGAATCATTAAATCTTGAAGTCACATTGACATTACAAAATGGGTTTGAAATCGGCTTGGACCTAAGAAGCTATAGAAAACCTGCCAAGTGACAAACGGATACTGATGGTGATGTAAGAAATTGGAAACATCTATTAAACAGGTGCAGATTTCCATTTCCTAAAAGTTATTGGTTGGAGCAGTGCAGCGCTTCCCCTGCCTGGCACCTGCTTCAGGGGGAACGACCACAGGCTAAACTTACTCAACTGGAAACATCACAATCAGTGAAAGCACCATGGTTTCCACTGCTCCTGGTTTTTAACCTTTATTTTGTTGCAGCAGCAGAAGGTATTGGTTCAGTATCAAATCACCTTCTGGGTGGGGAGAGGGATACAGGAACCAGCTTTGGATGTGTGCTGAAGTTTGTGACAATGCTCAGCTTACTTCAGCTTGGACCAAGTGCTGTGTGGTGTCACACTGGGCACTGACCGGCCCTGTGGTCAGTACCTGGACAAAGCAGACTTTTTGTGTTGTGCCTTCTAGCCAGGAGCAAGGAAGGAGTTGTTTTCATTTTAGTCCTTGCTCTTGCCAAATTGCTGAGTACCAGCATTTGTTACTTAGGGGCTTTGTTGAAGCTCAGCCTCTGATACAGGGGTGCCTTAATCATTGGAGAGGGTGCTCCAAGCCAAGGGAGGACTGCCATGCCTGTGTCTTTCATGCAGATGAGGTGGAGTTTTCACCTGGCTTGAGTGTCCCTGTACTGTGGTGTGGTTTGTGCCTGGATGCTCAATGCCATTTCGTGCACTTCTCTGGGGCCCTGCAGCTGTGGCAGTGTCCTGTGAGCAGGTTCAAGGACAGGTGGCCTCAGTGCCTGCCAGGCAGGTGTCTCTGTGTGGTTGTTCTGCTCCGTGGTGTAGTTTTAAGAAAAACAGCTGGAGTCCTTCTCCTGGGTGATGCGTTTGCATGAGATTCTCTGCATCACTTAAAAGTAGAACCACACTGGGGCTGGGTCTGATGGAGGATGACCTCAGTGATGTGCTTTCCATGCTCCATCCCCTGGGATGGTCTGCCAGGTGTGAGCTCCTGCAGTGAGCACATTGGACGTGCTGCTCTGCTGGCTGCAGCTATTAAAGCCTTCTTGTGGCAGCCCACAGCTCTTCATGTGAGATAGTCTAGTCTGACCTTCTCTTTTTGGAAGCTGATTGCCAGGTTAGTTGTCCTTTTCTGCCCATTTGAGAGGGTAATGTGAGAAATGAGAACTGACAGTGCATTTTAAGTGCAAGCCCTGACAAGAAATTGGGTATCTACAAATCTTTGTGGAACAGTTCCAGCTCGGAGCAGAAAGAGGAGCTCTGCTATAATACTGACCTGGCTCCTGGGCTCTGATTCTCAGAGGGAAATATACTGCACCAGAAAGTTAAGTCAGCAAAGCTTCTTATGACCCAAATTCTAAAGGGAAAACCTGAGGCAAATGATTGCTGGGAAAAGAGGTTCATCAAAGGCAGAGAAATACAATATTCTCTGTAAGAAAACCTATGTAAAATATAATAGAGGAAACATTTTGCTGATTCTGGTCCCTAGGCAGTGGAACATTAGCTGCCAGGCTCCAGCTCGTGTGCTCCTGCTGTGCTGGAAGAATGTTCCCTTGAGTAAAGCAATAAATGATCCCTTTTCAGAGGAGAGTGCTGTCTGGCCATATCCTGCTGGATCCTGGAATCCAGGTGCTGAAGTGTATTGAAAGGCATTAAAAATACATGAAATACTCTCCTTTATGCTCTTTTTCTCCACATAACTCCAGTGGCTGTTGAAGAGATGCTATGTGATACTAAATGCACTAAGAAATAGGAGAGGGTACCTACATGTAACTTCTTTTTTCTTTTGAAATTTAAAATTGACTCCAATTACAAAATGGATTGACTTGGAAAACATTTGAGCAATACCCTCATAACTTACGAGCACAGGGTATAATATGTGCTCATAAGGTTTTAGGAAACATCTCTTGCTGAAAGTTCTTTGCTGAAGGCTGCCAGAACGTTTTTTTTTCACTGATCTAGATATGATTTCATTTGTTTTCTTCCCTGACCTCTGCTGGCTGCCAATCCAATAATTGATCACTGTTTTCCTTTCTTTTTCACTGTGCTGGTTTGGCCTGGAGTGGAGTGAATTTTCTCCATAGTAGCTGATATGAGGTTGTGTTTCAGATCAGTGCTGGCAGCAGTGTTGGTAACTCAGGGATGTTTCTGTTATTGCTGGGCAGACCTTACCCAGAGCCAAGGCCTTTTCTGCTCCTCACCTCACCTGTGGGGAGGTTGAGGAGTGACTGGCTGGGGTTAAACCATGACAGGCCCTAAGGCAATACCAGACATGATTTTGTCCTGCTGGTTAGTTACATCCTATTTAAGCTGTTTAAACACCATGTGTTTTGTGCTCATCAGTAGACTTGGCCAATGGCATTTTTCCCATCTGGTCCAACCTGTGACTTCAGATTTTTCTTCTCGCCCTTTTGTGTGCTAGAGGACAGAAACAGGTGAATTATGGACTATGAGCTGAAGATACACTCACTTTTGGGGAAATTTGAAGACATTAACATTCTTTCCATTACATGCCACCCCTTTTAAAATAAAAGCTAGGTGTTTTTCTTTAGGAAAGCACATAGCACTTTAGCACCTCCTAAAATATTTTTTTTTTGGTGAAGCAATGTGGTTCAGAGAAACTGGACTTTTCTTATGTAAAACTTCTTCTCTTGGTAATGCCAGCCATTGTGTTTGTGCAGTATTTATGACTGACCACTGTGTTTTCTGAGGACATTCTCTTGAACTCCTTTATCACCTTTGCTTATCCTGCACTAAGATGCACAGGAGAGTGAAGGGCAGAAACATTTATCAAGTTCTTCTTTATAACTTTGCAAGATTTATTGATTTAATACAGAAATAGGCTTTGATCATTATCTTTCTAAAGCAAGTGAATTTGCTTTATTCCAGCTTGGGAATATGGTTTAAATTTACTTGTCTTTCTCCTATCATACACTGTGTGTCTTCTGGAGCATGCTTTCAGGTTTTAAAGTTTGATTTATTGTAATTTATTATCTAGAAGGTGTTCTTAAATTACTGCTTCAATAATATAATCTACTAAAAACTCTGTGGTTTTATCACATCATACCTGTATTTGACAGCAAATTGATCTGACAGTATTATTACATGTTTTTGACAGGCTTATTTGAGATCCTCAAATCCCAGTTCCCTCTTTGTTTCATTACTGTAACATCACTGACATAGCCTTGTGATCAATTATCCACTTAGGAAGACCCAAACGTCTGCCACTTTGGTTTCCAGAGAGGTATTCCCTTCAACATCTGTTAAATATGTTCATTTTTTCACAGTTTAAAAGAAGATTTCTTGCCCTGTTCTGGCTGGTGAGTGTCACAGTGATGCTCTGACTGGCTTTTGCTGGGACCCTCCCTCTGGGCAGGTCTGGTGGCAGTGGGGACCCTGCAAGGGACACAGAGATCTCTCCTCTTGCCAGAATATTAATTTTTTAAAATGGAAACTGCAGAAAGGGCCACTTGCCCAGCACTGCTCTGGCTTCTGGAGAAAGCAGCAGAAGTTTGCTTGCATTTGGTTCTGCCTACACTCAGTTTGGGAAAAAGACTTGGTGCTCCCCTTGGAACCTGGGCACCGTGGTGTGGCTGATGTCCCTGGAGGAAGGGGTTGGGTTTTGTGGCAGTGGGATCTCTCTGTCCTAGGAATGGGATGCAAAACTGTGCCTTGGAAATGGAGCGCAGCATGCACCTGCCTTGCCTGCAGGAGCACAGCACCAGCTGTGCCCAGGAGGTATCTGAGGCTTCTTGTGTCCTGCCAAGGCATTGGAGGCACTGGAGAATTTCAGAAACTCTAAAACAATTGTGACATTGCACTCCATTGGAAACACAGCCTAGAAAAGACAGTGCTGAGGACATGAAGAGAGTGGAGCACTTGGGACACACCCAGAGGGACCTGCACTGACCAGCAAGTCTGTGATCAGTCAGGCAATGAGGAATCAAATGGTCTGTGATGCTGAGAGCCATTTTATTAGCTAATTATCAGCTGCTTATTTATCAGCTGTGTTTGAGGAGGGGCAGATCACACCCCACTCACCTATGGCAAATATTTTATTATGAAAAACAGCCCTGTGCTCAGTTCCTGCTGGGTCAGGAGGGGCCCTATTCAGAGTATTATCCATTTCATTTAGCTGTTTAGTCGTGCTAGGAATGAGGAGCACCTCCAGCCCTCTGCCAGGGTGCCCATGCCATGTTATCTGCCTGGCCAGGCTGGGGCTTGGTCTCTCCCTGTCTCTTGAGCTGCTCCCTGCCTGCCTTCTGCCCAGCCCTCTCTGGGGTAGGAGCTTGGATTAAAACTGAAATATCTGGGATGTCTGTTTTGGTGAAGCACGGGTGTGGATTCAGATACCAGCTCTGCCCTGTTGCAGTCAGTGCCTACACCAGGCTGAAGCACCTTGTGGTGTTGTCTCTCCACATGGATTACACAGGCAGGACTTTGTTGGCAAGGATGTGCTCGTTGTTATTAATAATTCATTTTTAGGGTATGAAAAATGTAAATTTTTCACAAATAGCTATCTCACAAAAGGGATAATAAGCTACTTTATCACTGCTAGGTAGTCTCAGGGGCTATATAACTATTTTGATAGTTGAACTTTTCTCCTGGTGTTTTTGCCTATGTCATTAATTTGCACAGATAGCTTGTGTACAGGGTTATGCTCTTGTTCATGATGCTCACATTGTTGGATCATTATTATACACTTTTAATGTAATAAGGAAAAATCTTTCAGCCATAAAAGAAAAAATCTTATGAAGTGAGTTGCCTTCCAGTGAGAAACATGCTGTTGGCAACATATTTAATGTAGCACCTAGAGAGTTTGATAATCACTGTGTGTCTGTGATATTAGCATTCACATTGCTTATGGCATTTGGATCAACAACAGGGAAAAGACTATCTTTTCTCAGACTAAAAGTTTAAAAACTTAGAGTTTTACTTAAAACAATCAAGTTGGGGCCCTCTTGTTATGTTGCAGCATTCTCTGAGTTTTTTGAGCTCCATATTGGCCTTTTAGCTCCTGAAGCAGCTTGTGTGGCATGTTGTATTTGGATTTATACCACACAGATAAGTATGGCAAATGGCCAGGTGGGCTAACAAATGGAAGAGCAAAGCCTCCAGAGGAGGAGTGCAACCAGAGTGTTCAGTCAAGAGGAGAAAGTTGCTTTAACAAACACAGAGGCTTCTCTACTGATGCAATGTTAGCACAGTTCTTGGCTGTGGAGTCATCTAGAGATCATCTGTATCCAGAGTAAGGTGCTTGAAATGAAATGAGGATTTGACCCAAGAAATGTGGCATGTGTTTTACCAGCCCTACTGTGCTGAGTTGGGTTGATTAGTCAGAATTCTTCCTAGTAGCTGGTATGGAGGTAGGTTTTAGATGTGTGCTGGGAAGTGTGTTGGTAATTTGGGGTGTTTGCTGGGCAGTGCTAACAGAGAGTCAAGGCCTTGCTGCTCCCCTCCCCACCCCACCAGTGAGAAGGCTGGAGGTGCACAAAGAGCTGTGAGGGGACACAGCTGGAACAACTGATCCCACCTCACCCAAAGGATAGTCCAGGCCACATGGCATCATGGTCAGCATGTAGAGCTGGTGGAAGAAAAAGGAGGGGCATGAGGTTCAGATGTCTTCCAAATCACCATTTCACTTTGCAGTCCTGCTTTCCTGGGGATGGATGAACACCTGCCTGACCATGGGAAGTGGGTCACAAATGCTTTGTTTTGCTTTTCTCTTGTGAAGCTTCTGCTTGACCCATTAAACTGTCTTTAACACAACACAAGAATTTTCTTTTACCCTTCTGATTCTCTCCCTGTGCCACTAAGGAGAGGAGAGTGAGCAGCTGTGTGGGGCTGAGCTCCTGGCTGGTGTTAAACCACGATACTTGTTAATGTGGAAGATGAAACATGTTTTATTTTAGTTTGAAGCTAAATCCAGCTTCACATCCTAAAGGGTGCTTCCATCAGATTGCATTTGCCAGCAGAGCCTGACTTGAAGGTTTGTGTGAAGAGAGTGGCGAGCACCACACACCCCACGGCGTGGTATAATGACATGTGACTTCAGCTTGTGCTTCTCTTTAGGGGATGACTAACGAGTCTTTGTCTCATAGAAGACATTAAAATACAATTACATTATGTTAGATCAGCTCTCACAACTGCTAAATTACAGAGTGGTAGGCAGTGGATTTCCTGCAGTGGATTCCAGTCAAACTCCTCCTGACACAAATGTATGTGATAATTCACCGTGTGGACAGAAATGTATGCACTATTGTATTTTACAAGGCAGATTTTTCTTACGTTTTTACAGGTTTTTCTAGCTCTGGTAAAGTCTCTAATGAAATTCCAGTCCAGTAGTTGACTCATTAAGCTTTCCCTCAATCCATCACTGTAAAACTGATTATCAAGATGTTGTCTTTTGGTGTTATCAATCTTGAGGGACTTTTTTGGAGATTGATGCACATCCGTTCTTATGACTGGCTGAGATGATATCTGCTATTTATCTTGATCTCCTTTTATTTAGTGTTTTAACTTAGAAGGTTATACTGCCTTTTTTGATTGAATTTTAATGATGAGGTCTTGACTACAAGACAGACCTTCCACAGCTTTCAGACACATTTTACAAAATAGTGTCCTCAGGCTTTCCTTGCTGACACATTTCTAGATTGTCTTTTTCATGCAGTCCCAAAGGGGGGTTTGCTCCACTCTGTGTCTGTTTCTGCTCAGGTGGATGTGCTGCAGTGGTACAGCCAGCTTTAAAGAAAATTTGGGATAGGGAATTACTCACGGTATAAAACAATTATTTGCCATCTTCCCTGTGGCTGTTAATGGGTCTGCAAGGGGCAAATTCAAGTTAAAAGGAAAGTAGACGAAGCAAGACAGGGTTCTATCAGCAATATAATTGTAAACAGACCAACATGTCAGTGAAATGCCAGGTCAGTTGTGGCCAGTAAAGTCATGCTCTGGTTAAGCACAGACAAAACCAAGCAAAGAAAAGTGAGGAGAAAGAGAAATAGGGGAGAAAAAAAGCTTTGGAATGGTATTGGCAGCAGCATCAACTCTGGTGATGGGATAATTTAGGGCACAGCTGAAGCCAGACCAGCTAGGGGATGTTTTTGAGGATGGTCTCTGAAAACCCTTTGAGGGGCAGTTCAGAAAATCTTGGCATTAAGGGATGGAAGTGTTTTGTCCCTTAGTGTGTTCTTCACCATGTGTATCTGACCTGTTACACATCCCTTTCAGGTCCATTCATTTTTAGGACCTATAGCTCTTGTATTTGAAAGCACTGTAATCCAGTCTCTGTCTTACACAACTTAAGGACAGTTTTCTAATTGGAATAATTAAAACTTTGAATTTACCCCCCCTCCCGTTTTTTTTTTTTTTTTTTTTTTTTCCAGCAGTAGCTTGCACCTTGGGTAGCTGAGGATGGTGCTGTGCCCTGGAATAAAGCTGCCAGTCTCTTTCAGGAGAGCCATACTGATGCAATCCTGGACTTCATGGTGGCTTCTATTCCTGCTAGTCTGGGGTCAGATAGCTGCCTGTGGTGCAGGGGAGCTGTGTCTGGCATACAGCAGTCTTGGGAGATGATATTTTTGTGTGCATCATTCTTTCTCTTGAATCCTGGGGTTTCCTGTTCTTCCCCAGGAAGTCAAACTACACCATGGAGGGTTTGGGAATTGATCACTGCTTGCTTGTGTGCTATAGAATACCATGAGGGCTGTATCTTCATAAATGGACCCTTCTGCATTTATTCAGGCTCATGGCAGAGCCCTTACAATGGGCAGGAAGTGAGCTGTGTTTAGGTCAGTATTTGACAGGCACTCAAAGCCTGTGCCCATCTTTGCCCCCTGCCCTGCCCTGCACACAGCTACACGTGCAGTCATTTGTGACTTGCTTCCATGGTACTGCATTCAGATCTCTGCCTGCTCCCAGCTGCACTTCAGTATCCGACAGGGACTGTGAATCAGATGATGCATTTTAATGTAGTATAATAGATTTCTGGTGAAGAAAGAGCTTTCTTCTCTGTGCCTCCTTGGTGGAATTATTTGCATTTTTTCACTGTGTCTGCATGTGCACCAGTAGTTCTGGAGATTAACCTTAATCTCTGATTGAAAGCAAAGCAAAGTGACATTAGCTTGTAAAATGGATTCTGTGAGAGATACATTTAATGATTTTCTTTTTTTTTTCTCTCAGTAGTCAAAGGTAAACTGCTGCTAGCAATGTTATTGGACCCAGATTTCCTTCTTATTTCCTTTTTTTTCCTTCCCTCTTAAAGGCTTTAGCATTCAAAGACACGAAGTTTTAGAGAGCTTTTGGATCTAATTCACAGATGGTGTGTAGTTCCCAAGTGCATCCTTTATGATAAGGAATCAATTGTTTGGAAGTATTTTCTCAATAAGCAGGTTCAATTGATTCTCTGTGGCTGCTGCCCAAGCTGAGAAACTGCTTCTTGTTGGAGATGAGGAAGAAGAAAACATGTAATAGAGAAGCTGGGTACTTTGTGGCATCTGTTTGTCCAGAGATAGTGAGTTTCTTGGAAAACCTCATATCCTGCCAGGTCACATAATTGTGTAGCTCTTTTGGGTGATTCGTAAGTTCTAAATGTGTCTTTTGCTCTTAAAATGAGAATCATATTATTTCTCCCACTTCTTTCTTCTTTCAATTGCTGTGTGGGCAGATGTACAGCATCTTGCCCTCTGTTAGTCTCCCTCCTTGGGGATGACTCCATCAGACCTGTGGGACAAACTCCACTTGTGCTATAATGTTTAATTCCAGAGCATTAAAACCAGCCTCTGTATCACACAAACTGTGCTCTGTTCTCATGACAGCCATCCCTGCAGGGCAGCTGGAGCACTCCATCTCAGCTCTTGGCCTTGCAGTGCCATGAGAGCAGGAGATGGATCTGTTGGGTCAGAGGGATTCTTTGCCAGGTGCAGATGTGCTCAAGCAGATCCTCACTGGCCAGGCAGTCACTCTGCAAGCTGACATAAAGTGCTAATTCCAGTGGAAGTTATTTCTTCAGCAGAGTTATAAAAAAATAAAGCTCAAGGCAACATTTAATCTGCCAAATACTTACTGGAGGACTGTTAGTTCATGTTTCTGTTACACTCTGACAGTGCCCAGCTACTGAAAAAAGGCATCTACTCGAGCAGAGGTGGGGAGGGGATGTTGTCACCAGGGCCTGTCCACTTCTGCTGTGTGTTATCAAAGCACTAAAGGGGAGTGTTTGCAGCTTTTAGTGCAAATGAAAAGCCCTACTAAATTGTCTTGGCAACAGGACTATCACTGGCCAGCCAGGAGCTCCTTCTCCTTGGAGGATATTGGCAGTGCCTGGTCCCAAGATGCAGCTCAGCCATAAAGCCACTGAAGCAATTTGAGGAAAACTGGTTTTAGTTGCCTGACGATCCTGACCCCATATTTGGGTAAATGCTTTTGGTGGCTGGTGTAGGTAGGACTGTGCTGTGTTTTTGCTCCCAGTACTGTCTTTTCAGGATGGTCCAGTTCTATTGACACCTGCAGCTCAGACTGCAGTATTCACTGCTACGGTGGAACTGTCCTCTTACTCTCATTGTTCTCTCCATATCTTGCTTTTCCAGCTGTTTTTCAGAGGGCAGATGTTTCCCCTTAGCTTGCAACGATGTTCAGAACATGCAGAAATTCCACCTTTAAGTTTTGTGGCCAGTCTGGTATCTGTATTTTATAATTTCCTCCTTTTATTGTTGCCTGCTTCCAAATGTCATTGGAAACAGCCTTTAGTGCCTCTTTCCATGGCCTATCCTTATAAAGATCTCCCATTAAATTTAGTGTCAGTTCAAGAGGAGGAAGGAAGGTGGCCTTACCTTAGCCATGTGCTATAAACATTTGTTATGTGCCTGCTGCAGTTCACCTCCTTGTCCAGCCTGTGCTTTCCTTGGCTTTCTAGTTACTTAAATGAGTGTGGTTTGGGGACCTTGTGCTGCCCCATGCCTGTTACTGTCATGGTGAATTACACTGGCTGCTGGTGCACTCGCAATGACAGCCTCTGACAGCCATCCTGGAGGTACCATTTGTCAGAGGCTGTGGTGATGTGTCTTAGGAAAGGGCCTGGCACTTGACAGAACAGTTGCCTCTCTCTCTCTCTCCAGCACAAATGCTTTGGAGCCCCAGAGCTGTCTGTAGCAGACTGTGGCAGTGGCTCCTGCCTGTTTTTGGGGATGTCATCACTGCTGCAGTAAACATTTTTTCATAGCATTCCTTGTAAGGATCTTCAGCTTTCTAAGGCAGAGTCCTATTTTCTAAAGTTCTTTGAATGAAGAATTCACTGCTTTGCTTGTATTACCCCATTGTTGCCTTCCATCCTCCCCCACTTTCTTTTTCTCCTTTTCCACCCACCCCCCCTTTAACTTCACTCTATCTAAACAAATTCAGTGAAAAATCTGTATCAACTGTTTAATGTTGCTTACAAGCTGACAGGATTAGAAAGCTGCTTCTCACCTACTCACCCCAATACTTTCAGGAGCCCCTGCACCCATGATCCAGTGCTGCCTCAGTGCTGCAGAGGAGGTGATCCAACCCCATGAGCACAATCTCAGCTTCTTTCTGCTCAGTGTCTGGGTGCAGCAAGTACTGTGGTTTATTAGACACCATTATGTGCAGAGAAACTTCAAGTACTCCAACTTTCCCCAGACTCACAGTTTTGAGAGCATTCTTGAAACTTCCCATGCGGGTCAGTTTGATCTTGAAGGAGAGAGATGAATGCTGTTCATCTTGGTTTACTTCCCCTAACGAATGGTTCATTGATCCATGCTGGAAACAGTCAGCCTTGTTGACTACAGGGAGCAGAGTACAGATGGGAGCTGTGTTTCCCTCTCTCTGTGAGCCGGATGGCATTGATTGCCTTAGAAACAGTACATTTTCATTAGGCTCATTTTATTTCTCGGATTTTTGTCATTCACAGTGTTTATGAAAGGAAGAAATTAATGGCCCTTGCTAAATAGTGCAGAGAAGAACTGGGAAAGCTTCCCAGGATTTTGGTCTGATCCTTACTTTCTTGCATTACATCCTAGGGCTTTTGCATGGTGGCAAGGGCTGGGGACTGGTGTCACTCACAGAGCCTGACTGCGGGGCTCCTGCGCCCCCTCTGTGCCACCTCCTCTGCTCCTGTGTGTGCTGGAGGTGGGGAAGGTCTTCAGGGGACAGAAATACATGAATTTTCCCCTTATAGGCACAGTGCAGACAGGGATGTTTGGGCTGTTGACATGAGCAGTCCCAGAGGGGATCCCAAGGCAATGCTGCCCTTCTCTGCTCTGATGCTGCTCTCTGCAATGCTGGAAGCTGCAAGGTTGAGATCAAAGGGGTGCCTCTGCTCCCAGCTAGAGTGGAGAGGCTGCCTGGGTCCTGTCCTGTCCTGTCCTGTATGGAGCTCTGTACTGTCTGAAGGGGCAGGAGACCCTCAAGTTGCAGAGGAAGCAAGGGCTGGCCAGGGTTTGTCTATAGGATGTTTAGTATCAAAGCCTGCTGGTGTTCCAGTGGTTGTGCATGTCTGAGTCCTGTCTGAGACCACAACTCTGGTCAGGGTCTTCTGAAGACTGGAAGCTGGGGAAAGCAAAACAGACTCCAACAAGGTAATGCCCATGTCTATGGGCTGGGAACAGGAGGCCTGCCTGAGCTGTGCTCACGTGTGGCTGCTGCAGAGCATGTGAGCCCTTCGTTTCCCACACCTTGGGAATCCCTGCTTGCCTCAGTTTCTTTCCTATTGCATTTCACTCACCATCTGTCAGCAGCAGCTTTCCTCAGCAGCTCTTCTCCCTCCCACCTCTTGCACCCATCAACCCTAAAGGAAAGCCAGCACCTCGTGTGGCACCCAGGGCATGGGGCTGCTGCCATGGCAGGGTGTGATGCCAGTGACCACTGCTTGGATCCACCCCCTCTGCCCTCGGGCTTTGCAGCCAAACAGAGGCTTAAAACCAGAAAACAAAACAAATCTGTCAGAAAGCCTGGTATTTGTGTTGTTTCCCTGAAGGCAGAGTGCCACAGCAGGCAGCTGGGCAGTGGTGGTCCCTCTGGAGAGCTGGATAGAGACTGTTTCTCTCGTAGGGGTTTGGATTTTATCATGTGCTTCTTATTCTGCAGGTTTCCTAGTCTAGATGTATTTACTACATGGTTTCTTGGCTAATTATTTCTAGCATGGCACTGATTGAGCTGTTAATAAAGTGTGAAGGTGCCTCGCAGGCACTTTTTGAGTCTTAAAGAAATGATCTACATCTAAATTGCAAATAGTAAAATTTCCTTACCCACCAATATTAAGGTGATAGCATCTCCACTATTGTAAAATTAATCAAACTTCTCCTGGTGACAGAAATGTTAATTTAAATTTTTCGTCACAATTACAGAGAGAGTTATTGCAGCCTCTGACTTGTAATTAATTTCTCTTTCTTTTCATCACTGTGTTACATCCCTTTGTAATAGTGATAAATGGAGTATCTACCTGACCTTTTTTTCTTATATTATATAAATTGCTTTTAGGTTTAAATAAAAATACTTCTGGTTAATCAGTACTTTTCCATAAATAGGAGGATAGGAGAGAATAGCTTGGGGTTGTTTCAAATAAGCATCTCAGCAGTTAATATGATATGCAGCAAGAGATGAGATTGGGAGTAGCAGGGACCAAATACAATGTTAGCCACTGTCCCCAAGTCATGTCCCAGTGGAGCCATATGTGCAGGAAACAGACAGTGAGGAGAGGTTTGCTGCTGCTGAGGAAGGATTGAAAATAGGATTGGCAGAGGATGGTGGTGCATCAAACCACTGCCATGAGCAAGAACTGGGAGAGGTTGAGGGATAATTGTCATAAGAAGAAAATTATTGGGTTAATCAGTCAAATGTCTTGGGTATGTCAGCACCAGGAATATAAAGGAGGAACTTCAGGTCTCGTGTGTAATCAATGTTATAATTTAAAGGCTGTAGCAGAGGCTTGGTAGAAAATGCCCATGATAGAGTCCTGATAGAAGAGTTACAACTCATTCAGGGAGGACTTGGCCTTGGGGGAGCAGCTGAAGTTATGGGGTGTCTGCTGCAAGGCTCCTGGTGTGGGTTTTTGGAACAGGAGTTCTGCCAGGGACAGTCAGCTCTGGACCACCAAAGAGAGGGGGTGAATGAGGCTGCTGCTGAGCATCTGGCACATCAATCCCCTGGTGGGTTGTGGGCAAGGTAAGGAGCTGAAGCAGAGCTGTAGGAGAGCCACCTGCCTTGCAGGACAGGTGGGCATTGCTGTGTGGAGAGATGGGGGAGATGGACTTGCTTTGTGTGAGGTAATGGGAATCAGAGTGGGATCAAGTGACAGCTTTGAAACTCTGCAAACGACTGCAGCAAGAGAGAAAGTAAGTGAACTATTCCCAGATCCTGGTGTGGCTTGGAAAAGGGAGGTTGACTGTTCAAATGGATTTGTTTGAGGCTTGTCCAGGGGTATGGTAAACTGTTTTAGTAAAATCACCTGGGTATCACATGTCACAAGTGGCTGTGAGTCCAGCAGTTGATAGCATTAATCCCTAATTACAGACTATCTCATCTAAATTACTCCATGACATTCAGTGATCTGTGTTACAGGGGAGAACAGAATAAATTATGAGAATACTGCCTCGGGCTGTACAACCTCATAGATCAGTAAATATCAAATTTTGTGTATATCTTTGACAAGCATCCACTTTTTTTGATGTTTCTTTGAAACATGTTCCCTTTATGTTTAAGTTTCCCACCTGTAAAATTTGTGTGCCTGTGCTGTGGTCTCTGGGTTTCACCCAGGCAAGTCTCCTGTTAGAGGCATTTGGCCACCACCCAATTTGCCAGGCAAACTACATTTTTCACTCAAATGTAGTTAATGACCCAAACGAAATGAAATGCTTGTTACGGGTTGATTTAAACAATGTGGTCTAATGACAATGTTCTCTCCTTTCTGCCCACTCTCAATTACAGTTCCACTTTATTTCAACTAGGCAAAAAGAAAATGAGCTTTTTAAACAAGACTCAGGAACGTGTCTGTTGGCTGGAGGGAAGTGAGGAGGGGGGACCATTTAGCTGGAGATTTTTACTTTGAAATTTCCTGACAAAAATTAATTAGAAGAATCATGTAATTACAATAAATGTGTCTCATTGGTCCCTAGTGGCTTGTTTCTAAACACTGAAGGATTATTTAGGCATTCGTGACAGCAACAAAAAGTAACAAATAAATGTAATGGGATCTTTTTATATACAATAAAAATGACAGAGTAGCTGCGTGTTTTACTAATTTTGCTACAGGATCTTAAAGAGGTGGGATGGTTGTGCAGTTGGTTCAATTTTTGCTGTGGATGCAGAGGTTGGATTTAGGATGAGATGCTGACCAGTGTTCCTGCTGGTGTCCCACAAGACACTTGGGAAGAGGGGTACCCCAGCACCCAGAAATGTGGATATCTCCACTTGTTGTGTTGTACAAATTGCATGTTCCTCCCATGAGATGGGAGGTGTAAATACTCCCTGCAGCTGAATCTGAGCTCTGTGGCTGTTGTGGGACATGGTGGCTTGATTTTCATCATGCCTGTGATGAAGTCTCTGTCATTGGTGAAAATGGGTAAACCCTTCCTGGGGCACTTTCACCCCAAAGCTCAGCGAGGCAGGAGTGGGGTACCTGTGGAGTTGGAGAACACTGGGAAAATCCACCTCCACTGCTTTTCTCTGCTTGTTATGGGGCTTGCATCTACAGAAACCTGAGCATTGTGATGTGATTTAGCCTTATAAATGCCTTCAGTTCAGGTCTTTTCACTTATTCTTGTTTCACTGTTTTGCCAGGGTAAGTGAAGCTTGAAGGGAAAATCTCACTAATATATCATGCAAGTTGGATTTAACCAGTTACAAACATACAGATAAGGTGGACATGTATCATCTTAAGATACCCCCTCCCCTTCTAAATTATGTTGCTTCCAGGGTAGAGGTCTCTCTAGTCTGTCCTGTGCTGTTCTATCTTGCTGAACATCTACAGCTTTGTCAGATAAATATGTGACTTGATCCTGGTTTGGATTCATCAAGTAGATGGTTGAACTATGTGGAAAGATTCTCAATCTGGACATGCCTCTTCTTTTTTTGTTTTCTATAGAAGAACAGCCCCTATAGCAAAGCTGGCCTGGCTTTGGAATGTTGGTTAGGTGAGGTGAATCCCACCCTCTAATAGTGTTTGTATCTTAAAGGCTGGGTATAAGAGCCATTGGTGGAGACATATGAACACTGTAAATCATTTTACTGCATGTACCAACCATAAAGAGAAGTGATCTTCAAATGACATCATCAACACAAAGGGCACTAGGAGAAGTTCCAGTTTATGACACAGTAAATCATCAGACAGTCTAGTAATGAACATTGAGCCTGGACAGTTTTGCAGAGTGAGTTCCCATATAGAATGGTATTGTGCATTGAAATGTGGGCTCCAAACCTGCTTAGCTAGTACCACTTAAGCTGCTTTAGTGAGACCATTTTGGATTTCCACAGTCGACCAATCTTCCCAAATTGCTCAGTGTCTAATGTAATCCCAGATGTATTTACCATACTTCATTGTATTTATAGAGGTGACTAGGCCATGAAGACATGGCTTTTTTCCAGGGACAAGAAGTCCGGGCTCTTCAGTGTATTTTCCTCTAAAGGCAATGCTGTGGCACTCTTGGAGTGTGCGGTGAACACATTTGTCTTTGCTCGGTGACAATGGTTGATCATTAGCAAAATGTATTTCAGTATTTATGGTTACAGGCATATTGACCTTAATGCTCCATACAGCAGTGATGGGATCACAGCCAGCCCCTACAGGGGAGGTCCCACGTTCCTGTGCACAGCTCCCCCTGAGCAGAGAAAATGCCTCCAAGCATGGCAGCTGTGAAGGGCAGTATATAAGAGGAGCAAGTCCTTGGTTCAAGTATGATAAACTGGCTGCTACCAGCCTGTTCCTTTTCCTCTCCACTGGTTCTTGCCCTCTCTTAGCTCACAGGCTCCTCTGGGGCTCTTCTGCAGAGCTGCCCTGCAGTGAAGGGATTACATTAATCGGTACCAGTGTGAGGATGTGGCCCATGGATGTGACTGCTGGGGATGCTGCCAGAACTCGTGCTTGAGGGGTGTTCTGCCCAGCAGAACTGTAGCTTTGTCACGTCACTACCAGTGGAGTTACATCTGCATATTCCTTTATTCTTGGAAGTGCCTAAGTCAAGTTATGTTTGCAAGACAAATATATGATGTCCTGAAGCATAATTGGTAATTTGCTGTAGGTTCAGTGTGATTCCTGGTGAGGCAAAAGGCAGGATTCTCTGTTGAGCAACATGACAGTCTTGTGACATAATGAATTACACACATCTGTTTTTTCTCTGGCTTAGGAATTTTGTTTCGTTATTACTGTATCTGTCCAATTTCTTAATATTCTTGAATCTCGATTCTGCTTGCAGGCATATCGGATTATTCATATGCTAGAGTGAAATATGGTATGGAGAGGAGCATAGAATGTGCTTTATTTGTGGGTAACTGCATATGTAATGGTGTATAAAGACTCAGGAGCAGCTACTTAGATGCAATGCCTCTTCTGCTTTCTCATTCATCATGGTCATTTGTAAGCTTCCTCTCCTAGCACCGCTTCTCTTCTTCACCTCACTTTGCTAAAGTTCTTTCTAAGCTAACAGCCTTTTAGACAGTTGACAGTGGTAATTAAATAAAACAGACTTCAAGGGGATGGCTGACGTGCCTTGTGTTCAGCTGCACAATGTTAACAAGGCTGGGCCTTTGGGATTGGATCTAAAACCTCCACAAGAGTTTGTGGGACACACTGAACTCTCACTGACTTTATAAGAAACTGAGAAGCCATTTAGTACAGGAAAGGGCTTTGGGGAGTGCTTTTCCTGGCCTGCTCTGGAATGAAATGAAGGCTCTTGGAATGGAAACCTCAGAGGACAGAATACCAGCATTTACTCCCCAAACCAGTCAAAGACATAGGGGTTAGAGACATACAGGGGACAGATTTAAGATCTCACTCCATGCCTCAAATATCAGGTTTTTACATGTGAGGCCAGGTTAATCTTAAGTATAATGTTAGTCTTATGGAGAAAAGACTGAGCTGAAAGTCTCAGCTATGGCAAAGTAGGGATGTATGATGGATGATATGAAATACCTTGTCAGAAAGTGTAAGTTGGTCTATTTTGCTAGTGTATTAGTAATGATCACTTCTGACTCTTCTTAATGAAAAGCATAAGGAACAATGACTTAACTCTTTGGGTGCTTCCATTGGTCAGTCACATTCCCTAATTTTATGTCTAATTGTATCAAATGTCAGTTTCCAATTGCCAATGCCCTAGAATTTTCTAAGTGTTATTTTGTTGAAGAAAAAGCATCTTTACCTTAACGTTTTACTGCACCTCCAGCAGCACTGATGAGAAACTCCCTTTTGCGTTTTGTTAGTGCTTCTGTCCAACTCCAATTACACATATCTTAATAAAATACTGTGCAGTTTGCTACCAAATCCAATGTGCCTACAGGTTTCCATTTAGGTAATAGGGAATGCCCAGCTTGGCAGGGTACGGGGGGACCACTTGACTCTTGCTGTAACAGGCTCAGTCTGTGTCAGATTTCTCTGGAGAGCAGTGCTGTGATTTATTAGCAGGTCTACAGTTCCGTGAATTATATCCAGGGAATTGTTCAAGAGGGGTGATAACACAAATGGGTTACTTGGGCTAACTCAAGCCACTCTCTTGAGCACACTAGATCAATTTCCTAATGGATCCAAGTGGGTGTGTTTTGGAAAACTGCTGGCACATGTGTATGTGCACTCCCATGCTGCATCACATAACAAAACCAATTCCAAATTCTGTTCTATTTTCGTCTGATCACATTTCATCTGTATTTGAGACTTTTGAAGTTGAGTGAAGCACTGGAGATTGTGCTAAATGGAGTGACCTGGGACAGGTGAGTGAGTGGTCTAAATGTTCACTTCCTATCCCTTCAGTGTTGTGAAGTTTACATTATGGGGACAGAAAATACTGGTGAAACAGAGTCCATAGCTTGAATTGCAACTCTTGCTGCCCTCTAGCCTGGTGCTAACACCAAGCAAGGGAAATGCATGCAGTTAGATGTCTGGATATTTACCCTAAGCCTTTTTTCTTTAGGATCATTTTCCTCTGCTTGATTCATCAAGTTGGAGAAAAGCCTTAGCATAAATCCATAGTTTGTTATCAAATAAAGTTAAAACAAAACCTCTCCTTACTGCATAAAATTCAACAATTTTTTCATCCCTTTACTAAGTGCATCTTGCTTGTGTAAGCTCAAACATGGAGGTGAGACCTGTGGACACCCTGACATGTAGAGATGGAGCAGAGACAAAACCCAGGGAGTGACATTGGTTTTACATGTTTGTCCATTTAAGTGCACAAGAACCTGGTGTGTGTTTTTTGCCCCAAAGAGACATAAAATGTTGTTATTATAGAACCTCAGTTAAACATAAATTCATCTTTTTTTCCCTTGGTTTTTGGTACTGCATTGTCTCTATTTTTTGCGGAGTTTTTTGAATATGTGTAACTTGCTGAATTAATGTGAAGAATTTTTTTATCTCCCGTACTGGGAGTTTTTTGGCCAGGTGAAAGAGGGGTTTATTAATGAGTGTGATATAAAGTTAAAATTGTTTCTGTTTGTGGTCAAAACCTGCAGTTTTATGTGTAAAATGTTTTGTGAGAATGAGTGTGGGTCTTAGCCAAGTGTGCTGCTCTTCTGTCCAGGTTTGGGTTGTGCAGACCCCTCACTACTTGACATCAGAGAGCGGAGAACCCATTAAAGGGTGCCCACTCTCTGGCTATTTTGGGAAGATAGGTCTCCAAGTCTATTCCTCTCAAGAGCCAAGTACCAAAGGAAGTTGACAAAGTTGCTGGTGAACGCTTTCTAGTCTTTCAGTGTAATCATTGAAACGGGGGATACAAAGGAGGTGACGTATCAGGGGCACTTATGTTTCAAGTGAAGTCTGGGGATGGGAGAGTGTCCTGGGTTGATTTCTGTGCTGCTTCAGGAGTGCTGAGTGAAACTGGCTTACACATTTGATATGGCATGCTACTCTTTTTTCTTTATTATTATTTTGCATAACTAGTTTAGTTGACAGCAGACTGGTTTTGCTCTTTTGATCTCTGCTCGGTTTGACTGTATTTTCAATAGCTACTTAGTATAAAAATAAAATGTGCAGGCCGCATCAAATAAACTAATTAAAGATTAGAATGAAAAAGTGTCAAAATCCGAGACCTCGCTGAGGCAGATTAGTCACTGCATATGAGACACAATCGAATAACTAATGGGTTGCTGTAGTAACGGGGGAATCGATACCCCTCGGCTGGCCGGGGAGTTGACAGTAATTTCTGCTGGGTCATAGATTCTGGAAAATGAAGTGCCACCTTCTACAGCACAAGTAATCTCTGTGGACTTTTTGACAACAGAGCATCCTACAAAGTTTATATCAAAGAAAACATTAATCCCTCAAGTCTGCTTGTTTACCTCTGCAGGGCTTATCTGATATTGTTACAGCCACAGACAATTAAGTTTAGCCTCCTATGTGGGCTCTTGATGGGTTAGCTCTGCAAACAAGCCTTCAGTTTTGCTTCTGAAGGGATGGGTTCGTAGGACATGGCAGTACCAGGATGCTGGACTGTGGGAAGGGGGACCCGGAACAGTCCAGTCTGCTGTACCAAATCAGCTCCTCTTACATTGAAGAAAAATCCTGCTGAAGTCAAGAGAAGTTCAGCTTGAGTGGAGAGGAGGAAGTGCTTGGGTACTTATAGGGTGGTTTGTAACCCAACTGTGAAGCCAGGGTTGCTGTAGGCTGCATGTATTTGTGCCTTGGAACCCAGAATTTCTAAGATATTTCCTTATTTTCTCTGCATTGATTGCAAACCCTGTGGGATGGGATCACTCTCGTGTCTGGGCAGCACCTAAAGCCATGTCAGCTGTGTATCCTGACTGCTGATGGGTGCCAAAATTGGACTCTGTGGTGGGACAGGCAGCACAGCTCTTCAGCCAGGAGTGGGAGCTACAACTGCTCAGAGCAAAGACTCAAGAAGGAAATCAGCAAGGAGAGGACTCCGGCAGGATTTCCCAGCTGCAGACAGGGAGAGAAAGTCCTGTGAAGCACAAGGAGTTAATGTTAGGCTGAGAACTACAGGGGGATAGTAAGTCCTTCCAAACGTTTGGGGGGATGATAGCGCTGAAGGGAAAGTAGGCCACTCCTTAATGAGGGGAGTGGTGGTGTTAATTACGTCTGGAAATGGCCTGAGATCCTGAACTCCTGAAATTCATCTTCAGCACCAAACGATCAGGAAAATAAGATCAGGCAATTAGGAAATGGTGGTGGGGGGGAACTGTGTAAAAACAGGCTGGATAATTAGGAGCGGATAAGGGACCATCCAAGTATTGGCAACCAGTGCACAGAGAGGCTCCTGCCTTTGCTCTGCTTCCCCATCTCAGGGCTGCAGGCCGGGAGCCCTTGCTGGCACAGAGGATAAGCAGGGGCTTCCCAGCTCCAGCGCTGCCCGTGCCGATGGCTCAGCTGTGCCAGGGCTGCTGGGTGCCCGGGACACTTCCCATCCCTCGAAGCTCGCTCAGGCAGTGCCCCTGCCTCCCCTGCGCTCCAAAATCCGTGGGAATTGGCCAGGCTGGGGCTGCAAAAGGCATTGCCATGGAGCAGCTACAGCTACACGGGGTCAGCGGGGAATAAACACAGCCCTGACTCTTCCAGGTGAGCCGTGCTGGGGAAAGGCAGAGCTGTTTGCCCTCCCTGCATTCTCCTGCTGTGGTACTGGCTGTGAGGGTGCCTGTGTCCTGCTCGGCACAGGGTGGGAATGGGGAGCAGCTCCTCCTTCACCTGTCCCCAGTTTGTGGGACCAGTGTGTACTGGGGAAAAGCCCGGCTCTAACTCTGATATTCAGCCACAGTTCTGCAGCTGCTGCTGGTGTTCGTGCTGGTTAGTACATAATGTCGGTGAATAATAATACCTGACCCAGGAGAACAAGAACTCTTTTATCAAACACATTTAAAGAAAAATGACAGTCCGTGTAGCATGTAATAGAATGGATGATAAATCACAAAATGGGGAAAAACAATTGTTACTCCTGCTGGTATGAGTTCCTGATCAGAAGGTCCATAAGTTATGTTTTTGATGACATAAATTTAATGAAGTTCTCTGGAAATGCTGACCAGAAGTCAATATACAACTCAGTCCCAAGAAGTTTTCTAATACTTTTGTTTGTTTTAGGTAATAGATCTGTTCATGTGAATCTCTCCTATTAAGTGCTGTGATATGATACCATGATGAAGTTACAATATGGAGCTCGACTAAAACGGCATTATCAGAAATGTCACCCCCTAACAAATTAGCAGTTGTGATGCTTGCCCTCTGGTTACAAAACCTTGTTCCTTTTGTCTTTTGCTATAACTTATAATAACAAAGCCTGTGATGTAAATGTCTTCAGGGTATGTTTCCAGTAGCAAAGTGTGAAACGTGTTTCAGTGGGGATATGGGGGTGGAACAGACTTCTTTAAAATTCAAGACAAAGGATTTTTTGCCTTGGGCATTCCAGCTGCAGCTGCTGTTGATACCCACATATCTGGTTATGTAATCCGCAATCTTTAAAATGGACAAACAAAACAAAAAATCTCCTCAGAAATGTAGTTGCTAATTTCTCCGGAGATTGATTTATGATGGAGAGGTTGCAGATTTCAAATGAGTGAGGTGCTGTTTTGTATTTACAGCTTTAGAGCCTGAGGATCAAGCAAGAAAATGGAATGAGGTTTGGATTTTTTTTTTTAACTGAAAATAGAAATTCACAGGTCTTACTCCAAAGCCAGTGCAAAGACATCCATTGGGTCTTATGTTTTTCCATCAACAGGGCATAGGAAAAATTGCAAATTTAAAAAGAAATTTAGAAAAAAAACCCCCAGGCCTCAAAGCTGGGGCTAATCCCAGCTCTGCTTGTGTTGAATCAGGTCAAGGGGGAGCTCCTGTCCCTGGCTTACCAAGGGAGGCAAATTCCTGAGATGCTGTGCCCAAACCTCTGCCAGTGACAGCAGGGCAGGCATCGTCTCACTCCAAAGTCCACCTGGCTCCAGTTCTCTTGCCCTTGTTGGGCTGCTCTGTGCAGGTGGGAAAAATCTTGATGGGAACGTCTCCCTGTCCTTTGCCAGTGTTCCCAAAGGAGTCAGTAAAGGGTCAGGAGCCAGCCTGGGTGTGCAGGGCTATGGGCAGGGATCTGCCTTTTGGGAGGTGCAGATCAGGTGGGACACGAGAGGCCACGAGCCCTGGATATCCAGGAGCAGGTGGGAAAAAGAGATGGTGAGCATGATGAGCCGTGATCAGCACATGCATGAGTTAGTGTGCATGGCTGTGCAAGCCTGCTGTGTGGAAGGGTTTGGGGCTGGGCTTCTCTGCCAGGGGGTTTTGTTTTACAAAGTCCAGCACATCCATGGTTAATAATCTTTGCCATCACCCTCCTCGGAATCAAAGAATGAGCTGACTTGTGCTCCTCAGGAGCAGTACCTGCCTTCATTTCAACAAAGGAAACAGTCTGAGAAAGACAGTCTTTGGTTAGATATAACTGAGTGTTGCTTTTTATTTTTAAGATGCCACAGAGAAAACTTAGAGTGTAGAAGCTTAATCCATAATGGTGACACTTCACTTATCCAGGCAACTGGGAAGTGCTTAAATAGTGAAGCCTGTGGCTTAATTATTTACCTGTGGCTTAATTGGGTGTAATTTCACTGAAGAGTCTGTTTATTTTCCTATGGAGAGGCTCTAAGATGCCTCTAAATGAAAATGTTACTGGTCTCTACCTGTGTGCCCCTTGACTTGAGTAGCACAGAGCTCATTTAAGCATGCAGAAACCTGTAAAAAACATGTTTTCTCTGGTGCAATCAGCCTGTGTTTTCCTCTGGTTCTGCAGCTGGGAATGTGTATTGGGAGGTGAGAAATCCCTCCCATATTTCTGCACACATTTCTCTGCTCAAACTTGGCACAAGAGCTATTGCTGATGATGTGCAGTGGAAGAGAGGCTCCCCAGAGGGGAGCCCCCTGGAGCTGTCTCTAGAGTGATCCCACACTGGCACCCTACATCTGAGCCCAAAGGTCTTAGGAGTAAGTCTAGCTGGGCTTAGGGAGGCTCATGCTCTTCCCTTGTTGGTACTGCACATGCTTTTCATCCATTGCAAATTCCATGTAATTATTCCTGTCTCAGAGCTGGGAAGGATCATTTCTGCAGGATCAGATACTCAAAGTTATTCTCATATTTGTGTGTCTGTGGATATTTGCTGTTTATATTCCAGGCACAAATCCCTGGTGAATAAAGGCAGACCAGGGGCTCTACCCTGGCCACTCATCCTTATTTAGATGGTGCTTTTGACTTCAGTGTGTTATTCCTGCATGCCTAAGAATAGTTTTCCTGTGTGAGAGGTTAGAGGATTGAACACCAGGGCTTTCCATTTGCATATCCTGGTTAGAGGCTAAACTGTCGCTTGCATCCAAGTGTGTGGAAAATCTCTTCCTACTGTTCTGCCAATGTAAAGTCCCAGGAAAGATTTTTATCTTGAATATCCATTTAATTCAACCTAAATTTGCTCATATACATTCTGGCTAGGTTTTCAATTCAGAAAGCTGATTTTTCTTCTCCCTATTCCCCCTCCTTCACACAGAGGCTCATACCAAGATCCTCCTTTTGAATATCTGTAGGCAATTTCCTTACAGTACTTGGACTTCCAAGCTTCGTTGGACTGCTACAACAACAGAAGCTTTATATCATTGGATTTTCACCCCAAAATGCTTAGTTTCTATTAAAAACCTTACAAAAGGGCAGTGTATTACTAGGTGGTGATCCTAATGATAAATGAAGCACATTATATGTGAAGTAAAGGCTCTATTTATCCTTGCTGTTTTTTTTCTTTTTTCCTGAAGTCCCAGCAGGTTTAATGTGAGTAGCTTTTGATGACCTTCATAATGAATCAAGACTAAACCTCAGTGCATTCTCACAAAGGTGGACAGCATCGCAGACATTTTTTAAATTGAAATAACAATAACAGCAATGAGCTCTATTAGTAGTATTTGATAATGCAAAAAAAGTTAATGTTCACTGAAAGCCAGGTGCCAGCGCTGTTTGATTGTTTACCAACACAGTCATAAAGAAACAGAGTTATTAAAGGATCTGAAATCACTCAGTAGTTCAGCTGCTGACGTTGATGGATGGGACTTGGCTGTTTCTCTTTGCTAAAGCTGCTGACTGGATAAATGTTTTATTCATGAAGCCCAGGGCAGGAAGGGATGCCAAAGGTTTAAGAATATTTTAAGAAACTCTTTGAGATGTCAAGCAAGTTAGCAGGTGTTGTTAAGCAAAGGAGCTGAAGTACTACATTTAAACATAACTGAGCTCTCAACATATACAACAACAATACATCAAAAGCCAGGATGCAATTCTTGTCTCGAGCAGTATATGGAATGATGAGCTGGGAATACAAGTCCTTTTATTTCCTGCACCTTTGTACCTTCAGTCATCTCACAGCCTTGTCTCTTTGAGCATTGTTATACCAAAGGGAATTTTCACACATCACGCTGTGAATTTAGGCTTGGAAACAAATAAATATTTAGATAGTAAGCCCTACAAGGTCACATATTTATATCAAAGACAAAATAAATTATATGATGACAGAAAAATTGCAGCCAGGAGCAAACAATTTGGGTCAGAATAAGAGGACTCTGCCTGACTGCTCAGTGGGAGAAGTTGTTCAAAATGGTAATTATTGAACGAGGCTAATATCAAAATACAGAGTAATGAGGAATTTCCCTTTATCCTCTTCACCCTGCACCTGCCTTCTCTTTGTCCAAGGGCAATGTCTGCCAGCAGCAAGTCTAGAACTTCTCATCTCTTTGGTGGAGCTTTGCAGCAGTGAAGGACTGGCTTGTGATGTAAGTAAATCTTTCAAACGCCTTGATTTTGTTCTATAAGAATTCAGATCTGAATCCATTGTTGAATTTTGTAAAAAAATTATTTTAATTGGAAGATGTGTTTTGCATAAAGAATTTTAATGAAGAGGTCCTTAGCCCCACAATCTCCTGCATGGGCAAGTGTTTGAATATTTCATAATCAATATTAATAACTTCTTTGAAGTTGCTGCAGTCTCATAAGAGCAGAAGAGATGAGCTCTTGATGGAACTGAACTGTCAGTCTGAACACTGTGACATTAGGAAATAGCTCCATTTCCAAGTCTAGCTGTGTAAAATGTCCTGTCTTGCCAAGGGAGCAGCAAAGTATAGTTTAAATGTGCCTTATTATGACATCTCATGAGTATAAAAATTGGGAAGGGTATTAAAAATGAATAATTAAAACTGGAGACTGATAGATAATGGCAAATAAAAAGCATGTAAGTACTGTGCTCCCACTGCCCTTTTGATTTGCAGAGATTCAGTGCTAAGGACCAAAAGCATATTTCTCATGGGCCCCAGCTAAAATTCAAATCCAATAGACTGACAGTGAAAAATACTGTCAAAAAAAAGCTGTCAAGTTGTATCAAAATAAGTCACTATATTACCTCCCTTTATCTGTCAAAGGCATTGATTATTTTCAATAGAGGAGCCCTCTGACAGTTGTTGAAACTGAAAAACCCTGTGTTGGAACGTTTTGGTTGACACATGTCACTATTTCTTAAACAGATAAGTCAAATATGTTATTGTTGACTCTCTGTAGGAGCAAGTGTGTTTATGTAGTATTTTATGAAAGATAAATAATGCAGAAGGAAAGAAACATGCATTAGCACTGCATTTTCTCAGCTAGTTGTATCAGTGGGGTTTTTTGTTGCATCTTTCAAAAATGTTCCTTGCATAAAATCATGTGCTCCTTTGGTGGCTGTGATCCATTGCGGGGATTTGCTAAGATACCCTGAAGTAATTCAGATAATCAGTGAACCATATTGGTGCTGTTCTTGATTGCAGCTGTCAGTTTGCTGTTGACTACGCTGAACTTCTGTTTCCCACCAGCCACACGTCCGTAGCAGTGATTCAGACATTCATGTCCTGCCAAATGCCCGCTTGCATTGCACATGGACAAATAGAAGGGCAGAATAAGGACTGCATCTGGGGCTTGCTGCCAGTTTTTGGAGTGAAACTGGGGCTGAGCCTCTTCCCAAACTCTTTCTGTGCCTGTCAGTTTTCACGTGGTGGATTTGGACAGCCCCGGTTTACAGGTGTTGGCTTTGCAGTCCTGCAGGGCATGTTTAGCAGAAGGGAAAGGCTGTTTCCCAGCTCAATTCTTATGTCTGGAAATAGGGATGTCTTTCCAGCTGAAACCTTAGCAAATGGAGAATGTTTCCAGTGTGGTCCCTGGGGAGGGGGCTGTGGAGTGGCAGAGCCATTGTGACTTGCTAGCACTATTAAGAAGGTGAGAACTGGCTGAAGCAGCAGCAGCAGCCAGAGACAGGCTAACACCCTTGTAGACAGTCTTTATTATTCATTAGCACATATTGTACTTCCTCCTAAATATAAGTCAGGCTACACTTGTATCACATTAAGATAACACTAAATCTTTCTGTAATTTGAAGGAAATACTACTCCCAGCTGTTGTTGCAGAAGTGAACTAAACAAAATCCGAAGAGGTGCTAAAGGAACAACCATAAAACTCCAACTGCATTTGGCACACATCTCCTTTGGTGCTGTTTATCACAGAAGGGGTTGGAAGCGAAACTCTGTGCTTGTGAACATGAAGATTTTGTGCTCCTGGCATCTCACACCTTGGGAATTACTCTGTCAAAATGAAACAAGCTCTGACCCCTCAGGTACTTGAGCACTTTGCTTCTTGTGGGGGAGTGGGGTGACTGATGAACTGAGCAATCAAGTTCCTGGAGCAGGTTGTCACGAGGGACACAACAGTTTGATAATTTGACTGCTGGTGAAAATGAGGTGCACAGGGACTGAACTTCAGAGACATCTGGGTGCCTAATTCTGTCTCAGTGTAACAGAAGTGAGGTCCTAAACTCCAGGGATGAGCTGGCCCGTGCGCCATGGCTCTGCCTACCCCAACTCAACCTGAATGAAGGCCAGCATTTAAACAGCTTCTCTGTTGCAAGCTTGTCCTAAGGCTGTAAGCTCTTGTCATTTTGCTTTGCATTTTTACAGCATTTAGTGGGATAAGGTCCTTACCCATGTGGCTGCTCAGGGGCTGTCAAGATGAATTACTATTAATGGTAACAATAATAAAAATAAACAAGTGTAAATAGGGATAGTGGCACGCTCAGAGTTCTGACAGACGTGGAAAGCTTTGATCTAGTGTTGGTAGAGATCAGGATGTGCTGCCTCCCCAGATGACAGGCTTGGATGGAGGAAAGAAAAAAGAGCTATAAACATTGCCTGTAAATTGTGCCTCCATCGTCCTCCTCAGACTTCCTCCCCCATTAGCTCTGATGATTTACGAAGAGTGTGTGTCACTTCAGAGCAAAAAACCAACTCTGAAATTAACCCCAGCAAACTTACAGTCACACACCTGACCCCAGAAGTGAGCAGTGCTGGTCATCCAAGTGGTAATGGATAGCTTGGTGCAAAGCAGAGGAGAAATTTGCCAATAAAAGGGAAGCAGGGACTGAGCTGCTGAGTGGTGACAGCTGTGAAAAGACACAAACCAACGTGGGGTTCTGACAGTGTCTTGTGTTCAGAAGACAGAGAGGAAAAAGGGCTGTCTCTGTACATGTGGCCAAAAAGGAATTGCAGCATAAGCCAGAAATTACAGCGTGTGGATGGGCTGCCTGTCAGGGAGGGAAGCATCAGCCTTTGGGGGCTGGCACTGGCCAAAAGCCCCCTGGATAAAGGGAAAGTGCTGCCAGAGTTTGAGGGAGGATCTGTCCGGCAGCAGGTGCTACCCATTGTCCAGGAAATGAACTGAGGACAGGGAAGGAGCCTAATTTACAGGCAAGTGGCAGACTGTGATTTTTGTCTAAGTGCAGATTTGGTTTCTGAGCAAATCAGATTTATGCTTCCTTCAGACAATTTTGCTAATAAGCCAATGACTCAGAGCCCACAGCAGATGGGATTCTTTAGCTGAGGTAGAAACTATTGCTTTTGTCCTAAAAAGAAAGTTGCTATTTTTCCTTTCTAGAAAACTGATCTCTGGAAAATGTGATGATTTTTCCTTCCCATCAGAAACACAGCTTTTTCAAATAACACCCAGCTATATTTGTGGACTTTTATCTAATATGCAGAAATTCTCATTAGAAAAAAGTTACTTGTGACAACTTAGTATGTCATATGCTGGGGAAAATATTTTTTCAAAATCAATCACTCTAATTAATTATATCCCAGAAGCCACTGCCACCAGCCACGACACTGACTGGTGATTTGTGGCATCTGAACAGCAAGATGCCTCCTGCAGGTGGCTGCTGCCAGGAACTTGGGAATATTTGTCTTGTAGGAAGAGGGTTATCTATCTACTTCCATGTTTTTGGTCACTGACTTGATACTCAAGTGGAAACCAGTGATGAGTGGAATTTCTTGGAGGTTGGTGTTGAGACCACTGCTGTTCAATATTCCTGTTGGCTGTACCTCTCCTATGGAGGCAGGCTGAGATAGCTGGGCTTGCTCAGCCCGGAGAACAGAAGGTTTTGGGAAGATTTTAGAGCACCTTCCAGTACCCAAAGGATCTACGAGTGAGTGGAGGGGGAGTTGTTACAAGGATGTGTAGTGATAGGACAAGAGGAAATGGATTTAAACTGAGAGTAGGTTTATATTAGCCATTAGGAAGAAGTTCTTTGCTGTGAGGGTGGTGAGGTATAGGCACAGAAACTCTGGATACCCCATCCCTGGAAGTGTTCAAGACCATACTGCATGGGTGAAAGGTGTCCCTGCCCATGGCAGGGGATTTGGAATTAGATGATCTTAAAGGTCCCTTCCAACCCAAACCATTCTATGATGAAATCCTTGGAAAGGGGGCATCCATCTAGATGAGAAACTGCCGAAGATTCCCTTCACTTCTCTTCTTGCCCCTGTAGATGTTCAAAAACTTGATTCCCTCTAAAGTAATTCAGAATCTTTTTTTCTTTTTTGATAGAAAAGCATCCTCTCTATAGGAAGTTTCTGATGGATGGCAGTGAGCATGAATATATCATTATAAAAAGACATTCTGAATTCAAAAACCTTATGTGGTCTGAATTTCACTGGGAGGGGTATTTCTTTTCACAGGCTATAGCAGACTGTGGTACATGGTGTGGAGAAACCTTTCCTGACATTGTTTTGTTTAAATCCCTTTGAAGATTGTCATGTTCACCTTTCTTGAAAATTGTGTTACAGCAGCCAGAGGAGGCGGGTTTGTTTGGCTTGGTGATGTGCTTGTGAATGCACCCTGGGAAGTGACAGAGGCCACTTCACTGCTTCCCTCTTTGTAGATTTGTGGTGCAGGTGCAGAAAGTTGAAGTAGAGGTTTGAGATTTGAAAATGCTTTAAAGATAAATTAGGTTTTATTTATGTTATGATAGATGCATTCTTTGAAAATCATGTCTCTGTGGAGAGCTTCAGTAATTACATATAAAGACATTTGTATGGCAGGCACCCCTTGAGTCTGTACTCAGTATTTTATGGTAATCTGAAAAAGTAAGTAGCAAATTGCTGAAATCTGATGCTCCAAAATTTAATCAAATCTAAGTGTGACTAAGAATTTCCTTTGAATTTACCAAAGCTGTATTAATCAAAATACTGGCAATAAAATGCAATGTGACTAAAAGGAAGTTACTATTAATTGGATGGAACAGTTGACTGTCTAATGGGGTGAGCTTCAAAACAAAAAAATATCTCAAAGAGCTCAATGGAAAACATCTGATGAGGTCTGAGCAGTGATCAGGAAAGCATAAATATAAAATGGCATGACATTAATTTGTTGAATAGAGGACAACACTGAAAATATGACAGTGTTGTTCTAGAGATGGTGATGTGGCCTCACCTTGAGAAGCATGTTTGGTTTGGTTACCCTAATTAAAAAATGATAGAGCAAGAAATAGAAGAGGTTCAGTGAAGGGCAGCAAACCTAATCAGAAGCATAGAAAATACTTTAGAGCGAAGATCTGCATGCAGCAGAGACTGCAAAGGTTAGGTCTGTTTATTTTAGGGAGAACAATGCATGGGAAGTGCCACTGAGAGACAGGCCGTGGTGGATTTAAATAGCACACCAGTACCATGGCTTTTTCCTCTCTTGCATAAGAAAGTGAGATGTGAAATTAAATTTGAAATCAATGCATTGAACAGCTTTAATAGGAAGCACTCTTAACCTAAGTTTTAATTAGCCTATGGGACTCATTGCCACAAGGTGGAATATTGAGACTGACAGATTGGCATCGTTTGATCAGCAATATCATCTCCAGCTGGGTGGGATGCAGCTCCATCCTTTGCACTTTGGGCCGTGTGCTACACACAGCTTATCCCTCAGGCATGCTGGTGTACAATTCTCCTTTATGAGATTTTACAGGGCCTTTTGAAGCAGCTGGCACAGGTTGGTCTCTAGGCTGTTGCTTGACTCCAGCACTTTGAATTTTGTGTTAGTGACAAGGACTGGGTAATAATTCCTGGATTAAAAAAAATAACTGCAGAAGTTTGGATTGTTGTGGTTTGGCCTCACCCCACCTCTTGGACTTCCCTGTGAGCTGACTGTGAGTACATCAGCTCTGAGGAGAGGTTTTGGCTTCCCAAGGAAGGTGTCCATTTGCCCATTCTGGATCGATTTATTTTACTTGCTTTGTCCTCATAATAGCTTGCATCCCTTACAGTCTTTAATTATTGCACATTTTGGACTTTTTCACTCCAAACCAGCTGCCATCAATAAACTGGTCCAGTAATTATTTCTCTGGCTTCAGAAAATGGCTATCGTGAAGTCAGGGGCAGTAGGAACAGGTGGGCTGCAGAATGCCTGTTTGATTTGGTAAACAGCATTAAAAAACTGGCACTTTGACTTCGTCCCTGTAACAGACCAGTTCCACAGCTTTTGTTGATCACATGCTGCATGCTTTCCAATGTCACAGCATACGTTCTTTGCCATTGCAAGACATTCATTGCTTTTTTTGTTTTCTTTTGAAAATATAGAAAGTTAAAAACACATATGAAATATCCACAGGATAGAAATCCTTCAAATGTACATTGGTGTTTGGTTGGGGAGAGCCCTTTGGGAAAAGGGGAGGGTACAGATGGATGGACAAAGCCAGAGCAGGCTGAGCCTGGGGTAGAGCCCCAGCACAGATGCTCTGCTCTGTGCAGTTCCGACTCCATGCCCAAAAACTGTGCTCTGAGGCACTTTATGCTTGTAGGACAGTTTAGCCTAATGTAGAGCTGGTAGCTTGGCATGCAGGAGTCCTGTGGTCTGTTCTTGGCTCTGCTCGGGCCTCCTGGGTGAGCTTCAGGAAGGGACTGCAGAAACCTCAGTTCTCTCCAGAATAGGGATTGTGAACCTCCAGTCCCACAAAAGGGCTCAGTGAGCTGCTGGGGAGCCGTGAGACTGAATTTGGGGTGAGCTGGTTCCTGCTCCTCCTGAGGATGGGGCTGTGCATGGGGCCATGTCGGGGTGCAGACACCCCCAGCAGCCCCCAGTGCTGTGAGCTGATGACTTTCCTGCCCCTCACAGCATCACAATGCAGCTTCAGCACCAAGTAACACATCTGGGCTTCCCTGTTCCTCCGTTTTTCCTGTAATCTCAGATTTTATCCCATGTTCCCCTCAACAGTCACATTTGGAAGTGCTGTTTTCCACTGAGGCTGTCTGTAACCAGGTCCTGCAGGAAGGGCTTTGTGAGGCAGCTGATACTGAGGGGCTCAGAGGAGGCCATGGCTAATGACAGAAACAGTCCTGTCCCTAAAAAAGATCTAGAGAACTTCAGTTTCCTTGCTATCCTCTCCACATTGCCTGGAGAGCAAACTTCATCCCTTTGGGAGAGGAGGCAGCTGCTGCTCCTCCCGGGAGCGCTGTGCAAAATTCATTCTCCACTGCAGGTCACAAAGGAGCAAGTAAATAGATTCTTCTGTTATTCTCCCCCAGGAGTGGCTGAAAAGTGGTGGCAGTGGATTTGTTCCTCCTGCCACTGCTTAGCATTGGGGCACATATGTGGGGACCCTAGGCCATGAAGGATGAAGAAAGGGCAGAGAAACTCTTGGGGGCTCTCCCTGCCCCACAGGTGAGAGATTTGCTTCTTCCTAGCACAGCAATATGGTGATTCTTCATCCTAAGGGCAAGCTGGATGAGAAAAGGGGGCCAATACCAGCTTTGTGTGAAACCTGGTGGATTTTAAACAGAAGAGAGCAGTGTCCCTGCACACATGGACATCTAAAGATCCTGGTGTTCTGCTTCCCATGCTAGCAGGGCAGCTGTTAAAGCTCTGGAACAGTTTTGGACAAAGAGTACAATGTTCCTGGGAGACTTTAAAAATGAATTAATAGAACATTGATTTAACTTACTGACTTTTTGTAATTCCTTTGTTTCCAGGCAGTAAAAGTGTACTTGCCAGTTGTCCAGCCAGAAGCCAGTATCTGGAGTTTGTGGAGGGCCTTAGTTAATTAAGATATGCACTATCATCTCTGCTTTGGGCTGCTTGTGAGAGAATGTAAAAAGCACAACTTGACAACTGTCTTTTCCTCCTGTTTTGAGACTCTTTCTTGATCCCACTGTGATTGCCAGCAGCAGACAAGGAACAGAGCCAGAAGAGTGAAAATTAATAGTGGTGGCATCTGAAATCTCCATCAGTGAGCTTAAAAACATGCCTGCTTTAGACTGGGCCTGTATTTGCAGAGGGCAACAGCTCATTCCCCTAGTCTGAGTGCTGGAAAATTTAAAAATAGAGTGTGAAGACCCCTGCTGCCATTGTGCACAAAGCTTCAGACAGCACGTGGACTTCTTTGTGTCCAAAAGGGATATGTCCTGTCATCTATGTAACTGTCTGTTCAGGCAGATGCATTGTACAGAGTGGTTCTGTTCTAATAGTTAAGGGTAAAATGGTATCCTGAGGAGTTTCTCCTCAAGTATTACAGGTGTTTGGTTCTTGGCACACAGTTTTAGTGAATGAGAAAGCAGCAGTGCTTTGTTCTCAGTCTCCATCTTCCCCTTTGCCACCTTTCTTCTCTCACAGGCACTCTGCTTCCCTCCCTCTGGCTGATTTGCACTAGGGCATAATCCATCCTTGTCCATCCCACAGGGACTTTCCCTGCCTGCACTGCCCAAAACCTCAGAGTGCCTGGGAAAGCCCCAGTGTGCACGTTTTACATTCTTCATGATGCAAAAGTGATTGGAAGCCACCTGGCCTGGGAACTCAGCAAGCCCCAAGCTTCAGCACCTTGAGTGTACTCTTTGGAGATGAATGTATCTGGAAAGGTCTCCTTGGATATGGGCATGTGGTTCCAGTAAGATGCTCACTCCCTCTTTCCTAGACCATCAAAACTTGTCTGGTTTCTTCAACCTGCTATGGTTGATTTGTGTTTGACCTAAAAAGGGGTGAGGGAGGGCTCTGAATGCAGTCAGCAGCTTCCAGAGCCAACTATTCCCCAGGGAAGAAGGAAAGCTCCTAAGCCCTTAGATAAAACGCTCATCACTTAGACAAATGTGCCGAGATCCTCAAATCCTCCCTAGAAATAGGGGATTGCAATATTAAACATAATTATGAAATGTCTATAGAGCTGCAGCTACAGATGGAGCTTTACGAGTGGTTTGAAGTAACGCTGCACCAGCATCAATTATCCCCAGCAACTGCACAAGGATATTTTTAGGGTGATATTTTCATTTTACAGCAGCACTCGGTCACTTGCAGCCACCAGCCAGGTGCCACCTCGCCATTTGCACCCCAAGCATGCAGTGATCTCTCAGCAAAGCATGGCCTGTCCTGTTCTCTTGCCTCAATAATCAACAGCTCAGATGAACATTCTCCCCTATCTTGGCACCTCTGCTGTCAAAATTTCTGTGAATGAGGGAGTCAGCCTCTCTTTTCCTGCAGCTGTGAATATTAGCTACAGAGTAGCACTAAATCTTGTTTAAGCTACAGTAATTCCATCCAGTGATGAATGTCACTACCTGAATAATTTGGGTAATTTCCTGCAGCTCTAGTGTACTAGCAGAGAAATGAATGTTAATTTACTGCTAATTTAGTATACTAACCCTTAATTAGCAATGAGCAAGCTATGAAATATTTGATTCTGAAAGCTCATCAAACTTTTACCAGAAAAAAAAAATTCTCCCCTCCCAGCTGAACTCTTCACTCTATTTGAGGTTATTAGCAAAATGCTATGGGTGTGCCGTTCATTACCTCTCACTAGGATATATGTAGCTGGGAACACCCCCATTTTCCACTCCTGCTGCAGAAATCCATTAAGAAGATCCTTGCTCTTATGCAATATATTCAGCTGTTGTAGGGTATTGCTGTGTGCAGAGATGCTGTAGCTTTACTGACAGGCAGGATTAATCACAGAATCATTTAGGTTGGAAAAGACCTTTAAGATCATTGAGTCCAACCGTAAGCCTTGCACTAATTGCAGAGATTATCAATGGCTGGTGTCTAAAGAGGTGAGAGAAGGGCAGAGTGTGTCTAATGGGCTGGGCTGCTGCTGCAGGAGGCAGCTCATGGCTCTGGGGATGCGACATGACAGGATCATCTCCCGCTTTCCTCTCTGGGCTGTTTTGCTCTTTTTCAGTCGGGTCTGGTGTACCCTACTCAATACTTCTATCGATTGTAATTTTATTCTTTCTGTGTGATAATTTGCAGAATAAGGCACAGCACAGCCTGAACGGGGGCCTGTGTGAGCAGAGCACAGCCCTTCCTGTGAATGGAGAGTGTGTGCATGGGGGTGAGCAGTGATGGAAAGTGGTGAGGCAGGAGGAGAAGGAACTCGGGAAAGGAAGTGAAAGAAAGATGTGTGTGTCAGCTGAACTGCTGAAGCCAAGCCAAGCACTAAGCTGGGCAATGGGCCAGGACATGACTTATCTGTGCTTCTGTGTTGGTACTGGAGGATTTTTGCAGAGGAAAGACCGAACTGTCAGGTGAATTTTGCTATTGTTGGAGATGAAGTCAAGCAAAGCTCCATAATGCTGGCGTGCCCTGCTAATTGTCCAGCAGAAATTTCCCCTGCTGTGCAGGATTATTCAGGTGTCATCCGACTCAAAAGCTCAGTGATGAGTGGAAGAGATTTCAATGGTGAAGAAAGACACTGTGTGCTTTTCCTGTCCCCAGAAAAGGTGGAACTGCCTCAGAGGGGAGAGAGGGTGGGAACTGCTCATCGTGTGTTTTTTATGCCCTGACTGGGGACAGGTTACCCAGCACCCATCACTGCAATTTGATTTCCTACAGCAAAAACTGAACTTTCCTGTTTCAAACAACACAGATTTATCCTTCCAAAGTACATTCTTGGTGTGGGCTGCTTTGATGTTTCCGCCTGGGACCTCAGTATTTACCTGATATTTATCAGTCCCCCTTGTTCTGCTTTCCATCTTGCCTCTTAGGCTCCTCTTCTGTCCCATTGGTCACCTGGATGAGTGACAAGGACTGAATTTCCAGTGCTGGGGATTATCAAAAATGTCCTCTGTAATACAGGACTCACTGAACAGCTTCAGTCAAATCTTTCAAGAAGTTAATGCCAAGGTCTTCTCCTGGAAATGACCAGTGCTGGGTATTCAGAGAAGTGGCAATGGCAGCTAAGCTCCAGTTTGGGCCGTGGGGGTGCTGTGAGATTGTGTCTGCAAATTGAAGCCTGTCCAGCTGGACCAGGACTGATGCAGCTCCAGATGGGCCCAAAACCACCAAACTTCAGTGTTTCACAGCCTTGCCCTGCTGCCAGCATCTGGGCAGCCTCTGGGAGCACACAGCTCCTTGTCCTGTTCCAGATCCTCCCCCCTGCCATGAGACCAACCCCAGCTTAGGTTCCTGGACAGGAATTCACAGTCAGACAAGTGCAAAAGAGCTGTGCTGAGAAAGGAGCCCTTTCTAAGCTGTTGGGTGACAAAGTGATTTAAAATGGAGGCCAACCCTTTACTGGCCATGTCCCTCTTCCCTTCTCTCCCTCTCTTTCCCACTGTGCCTGTTGCCCCTCCTCAGGTCCCATTAAATTTCTCTGCAGCTGATGAACAACACAACAGAAAATGCAACACTTTTCTTACCCTGTAAATGTAAATGCCCCCACACAGTGCCAGAGGACACATTTCACACCAAACCTGACACCAGTACATGGGTGACTCTCTTACTCTCAGTCCTTCATAGAAGTGCATCTTCAGGAGCTGAGACATACACGAATTTATGCAAATTCTACCTCTTCCTCTCAGCAGTTCTCACCACTTTCTTTGCAGCTCCTGTAGCTGCTTGGCAGGGTAAACACCCAAATGCCTGGTGTAATCCATCAGCATGACAGGCACACCTCTTCCATTTCATTTTTCTTAGATGTTCTCTGTTTTTAGGAGATCAGCATTGCTCCATTAGTTCTCCTCTGCTCCTGCCAGGAGAAGTGGGGAACTGTTTTATTTGCATATTAGGAAAAACAGATGAAAAATGGCTCTGTGTGCCTTCCATTCAGCTTTCTCTTTAAAAGTTCTTTTGATTTGTTGAGCCTTTCCTTCACAGAATATAGTTTTTTCAAGGAAATTTTGTCATTGCTAAATGAGCCATTCCACAAAATAGAGAAGAGAGATGTTACTAGACTGTGATCTTCTCCTGCACCTCTAGGCAGAAAATGACTGTGATGTTCATGTTAAAGGTGAGATGGATACGTTCTCCACCCCACTTGGTGCTGCTGACCTTTTTGGAGAACCAAACAACCATCTCTGTGTGCTTCTTCTTGGGAGGGGCAGATTCTACCTGGCTATTCTTTACAAGGGCTGAGATGG
Organism: Eopsaltria australis; assembly: GCA_034509425.1. Lineage (NCBI taxonomy): Eukaryota > Metazoa > Chordata > Aves > Passeriformes > Petroicidae > Eopsaltria > Eopsaltria australis. The sequence continues at coordinate 2,229,890 of JAVTVJ010000180.1, forward strand.
GACAACTCCTCACTTACTCTTGTCTAGTTAGAGGCATGCAAGAGCAGCATCTGACATCAAAATTAGCACTTAAAATACATTATTTAGAGAAGTATGCACTTCCATATTTATGTGATGGGTGTTTTACTGCTGGAATACTTTAATAAGGGCATACATATTATGCTTTTCTTATCTGCACTGTTTTATTTAGACTCAAAGGCTGAGACTCACCTAACCTGATGTGATGTAGTTTGGACATGTAGTTTCTACTACAGCCAGTGAAAGGAAACTGTTACTTCAGAGATGTCATTTATCATCCAAAAAAATAGATGTGTAAGAGCAGTGAGATAAATCCTAAAAGCACCTTTTTCACTCTGTTCATCACAAAAGACATTTTGGGTTCTGGGTCTTGAAGGGTCAAGCCTGCAGTAAGGTGAGTACTGCCCACACCAGAGTCTTCTGCAGAACTCCAGGAAAGAAAGGGCCCTGGTGAAGTCAGGAAGAGAAGACTTGAGTTTAATATGTGAAAACTCTTGTGTGTGTGCTATCTTAGCTTCTGTTTCAAGTAACAGATAACTTTAGGATCTGTTTTACCGCAGCCAAAGAGGGATCAGTAGTCAAGTTTATAGAGTGAGAATTCCTAACCCTGGAAACAGTGATTAAAGTAAAATTTAGAGCACAAGTTGGATAATCTGTGGGATGGGAGAAAGTCTAATGCAGTGCTGTGGTCAGAAGTTACAGAGCAGATAATTGTGTATGTTAACAGGACTCTCAGTAAAATGGTGCTGCCCTAATATCTGTCACTGGGTGCAACTACATCCTGAGCTTGAAAAGGATGGAATAGCCTCAGAGGGCCATGAGGAAGTTCATGGCCTGTTTTCATTTCCATTTAATTGAGAAAGTCTGGAAGATCACAGCCCTAGTAATGAAAACTCACTCACCATCTGTAAGTTCTTGTACAGGGAGCAAGGGCTTGCCAAATTGCCCTTGATCCAGCAGAAGGGAAGGCCAGCAGTGGGTGGAGCATGGAACTGAACAAATCAGAGGTGGAAGGGAGCAGGGCTTTCAGTGGGAACCCCTGGTACAGCACACCCCCATGACACTGGCTTCTGATTCACTGCCAGCTTTATAATCAGGATGGGGTGTTTTTCTAAAAGAGCTGCTGTAGTTCAAAGAGGGATTAATTCAGGGAAGTTTGTGCTGTGCAGTAGGTCAATATAGCTGATCACAACAGACTCCATGGGAAAAAAAGACTTTGTCTCCATAAATCATGGCTGTGGTTTTGTCCAAATGGTTTGGAAGCGGGCTCTTGTTTACTAAGCTGTAAAGTCTTTAAGCAGAAATTTAAATTTTCTTTCTGGAAGCTCTTTAAAATTGATTCCCACAGTAAACCCAGCTTCAGGAAATCCAGGACAATGCCAGTTAATTAATTAAGGCGATTAACAAGTAAACTGGTGCTTCCTTTGACTGTGGGCAAGCAGTTGGCATTTTAGCAAACTTCTCCTCATAATAATAGTAATACTTCTTGGGGCTGTCACACTGTCCTCCCCCACCTCCACCCTTTCCCAATTATAATTCTCTTCTTTTGATCCTAGAAATGTTTTTTATTTTTTTTTAAATCCAAAATATGCTGCTTGGAGATGACATTTTGTGAAATGTTCATTTTAATTATACAGGGATGGTTATCACTGCAGGGATGTTGGCACTGGCTTTCGATGCAAAATCCTTCTTTTCTGCTGATTATATCGAGAAAGCTCTGCGAGCCTTAGGCACCTGAAAATTGTAATGCATCATTGTTCACTACTGAGAGCGGCAGGGAACAGAAATTAAAGCTGAAGTGGGAGGGCAACGTGGTGGCATCTAAACCAGCAGTCTGTGAGGACAGTGGGGAGGCTGGCATGCAGGTGTGCTGCTCCTGGCCCCAGCAGGAGCCTGGGGCTGTGTCCTGTGCACACACCAAGGGACCAGGGTGATGGCAGTGCCCACCCTTAGAGGCCAGAGCCATGTGTCCCTCCTGCTTTGTTGGCTGCTAAAAGTGAGGCAGGAGTGGAGTCATGAAGGTTTTCCAGCTGGAGGAGCATGAACAGTGCCCAAGGGAATGACTGTCAGAGCCCATGGCTGTCTGTGGCTGTTTTGGCAGGGGGCTACCCAAGCCTTGGGGTGCAGCACCAGGTCTCCACAGAGCTGCAGTGCACACCCCTGTGGCCCAGATGTGTGTGAGGATGGCAGGCCTGCATGCTCTGCTCGGTGCTGCCATCAGCCCCTCTGACACGCCGTGGCAGAGATTTGCCTTGCCAGCAGCAGAGCTGGTGCTGGATAATGGAGTGACCCTCTCAGGTGCAGCAATAGAGGTTTCCTCTTCAAAAGATGCACTAGTGGCAGTGGTGTTTACTCTGGGCCAGGCTGCTCCCTCCTGCATATCTAATGCTTCTTGAGGCTTTTATCCACCTCAGTGGGACTGCCCGAACAGCAAAGTGCTCCTTGATACAGGTAGGGGTGGTATAATCCAAGCACACAGTAGTAACACCCCTCAGCTTGCTGCTTTCATGAGGAGATATGAAAAACCTGTAACAAATGAGACTGGAGCAGTTTTTTGTGTACCATGCCTGGGGCAGACGTGTGAGCCCTGCCCTGGGACCCAGGCAGGCAGCTGTGGCTTTCACCCATCCTGCTGGATGCAAAACATGAACTGTGGCCATCCTAGGCAGGACTTCAAAACAACATTATTGCAGCTCTGAGAGATCCCTCCTGTCTTCAGATAAACTTCCTTGGTGTCATTCCCTGGGTTTAAATTTGGCCCAGGGTACCCACATTAGCATTTCTGCTTTAGTGCACAGCCTGTCTAATGGGTCCCACAGCCACAGGGAGTTCTCCTTACACACTCTGCAATATGGGCTCCCAGGGAACTGAGACCTAAACCTAATGCTGAACAAACATGTGACTAATGGCAGGTCCTTCCCTAAGGACTTTATATTAAATAGATTCCTCCTCAGATTATTAAAACTTCTGGTTTGCTGCTGTAGGTGAAGATGGAGCTGAGTAAATCGTGGATGTTTTGGCTCTGTAGTAAAAATGAAAAATTGGTGAGGTAGAATAAGCAGCCATAGTTGAGTGGCCAAAAAGAAATACTCTGTGCTTTAAAAAAGTACTTAGTTTAGTTCTAGTGCTTTAATTTTTAAAACTGTCCTGTCTTTTAAAAACCTAGCTCAATATTTAATTTTAAAATGGCATTTTAAAAATTAATGGTGCTGACACTTTGTTTCCTTTTTGGGGCAAGACGAAAGGGAAGAGAGCGACAGAAACAACTCATTACAAGTCTTTTTTGTCCTTTCATTTCTGCTCTTTGAGAAATTTCATATTCAGAAAAATTAATAGATCTCCACTGGAATAATAACATAAAATGAGGCCTGTCTGTCTAATGCCACACCACTGTTTTACTACCATGGAAAAGAAATACTGAGTTTCATTCATAAATGTAGGAAGTGACTGTAAGTGCTTGGTGGACGCCACTGCTGTTGCATCAGGCAGCACAGGCAAACTCAGCTATTAACTGAGATAAAGCTGCACTGAAGGAGGGATCATTAGAAGATCAGCTGAGACTCCTTTATTATTAATGAAAACTACTTCTAAGTGTTAAAAGACTCCAAACATCTTTTAAAGAATGAAGCATGTCTCACTTGGAGAAGAAAGCTCAGAAGTGAAAAGATAATTCTAAAAGCTTTTTGTCCTAATGCAAAACCCTCTCAATTTCTTGTGCAATAGGATGTTTTGCCTGATTGACATATTAGAGTGGGAGTGCAGTGGGCAGTGAGGGAGCTGCCATCACACCACAGTTCCAGCTGGGCTTGCAGGACAAACAGGTTTGCAGAAAGGTTCAGGATGGCAGAGTGTAGCTCCACAGGCCTGAGTGTGAAGGGCAGTGGGGAGGATGCTACTGCCCTGAGCAGGGGATTACAGGATCCCTTTGTACTCCAGGGCAGCATCAAGGGCTGGTGGGGGAAGAAGAGCTGGTGCAGTCCAGGGCCTCATCGTGAAGCCCATGGTGTCAGTGGGAGCTGCAGAAGAAGGGCAGAGCTGCCTGACAGCCCTTTCCTGGTGCAGTGCCCTTTCCTGCAGCTCCACAGCTCCTATGACTCTGCTTTGTTATAAAATTGAACAGAACTATTACCTGGAAAACTAATTAACCTATTGGAGCACAAATCTTGGCTTTACTGTTAATCTCATTCAAGGATTCCTTCTGTCCTGTTTGGCCTGGAGCTTAACACCAGGAGCAGCATGAGCTGGAAGTGTTCAGCACCTTGGGGAAAGAGACCACATGCAGGTGGCCTGCATTAAGGGATGCTGGGATATAATCCCCTAGCACATTAGCTCATGGATGTGTGTGTTGGCAGAGATCAAGCCAGCACTTCATGCTGAGCATCTGAATTCACAACAAAACCCAAGTTCTGTAAAATTATGCTGGCTTTTTTTAATCCATATTTATTTCCTGCTTTCAGGTGCTTACACAGGTATTGATCTGATCAATGCGAGTACCCTTTTGGACAAACAGGCTTCTTAAAATGCCTTAAAAGCTTCATTATTAGGATAATGGAACCAAAGTTAAAAACAAATCAAACAATGCACGTGTAAAAGGTTTCCCCCAGACAGCTTGAAAATAAATTGAAAACAAATTCAATTAAAATAACAATCAACCTTTTTGTTCCTTCAGTGGTATGATTTCTCTGAGGCAGGTACACAATGATAAGAGATTTCTTTGAAATGCTCAAGATAGCAAACCCATAGGCAGAACTATGACAGATCAAAGCAGTATTTGTGCTAAAGAACAGCCTGCTACTATTAAGTTTAAGGGCTGAAATGTTTCTGGTTTTTTTTTCCTTCTAATTTTTTTTCCTTTTCGGTCCCAGATGCTTTTGCATCTGTTACTGTTCTTTCCTCATGGCTTTTACTTCACTAAGCCAGGTCCTAGATCTTGACCCCAAGGAAATATCTTGTCAAAATTTCTTTTTACATGTTGCACTGTGTTTTCTGTGCTCTATATGACCGAAGTTGTCTTTTTCCCTACTTACTTTGATACCCTTGGCCTGGGATTTCTTTGTGCCATTAATCTTTTACACCCCAGCTGTAATGGAAGTGGGGCTGTGCTTGGGACAGTGTTGGGAAGCAGTGTTGCCAGAGGCTGGGCTGCACAGCAGAGACTGAGCCTGCCTGGTCCAGCAGTGGTGCCAGCAGTGCCAGCAGCTCTGGGGCACTGAAAACAGGCTTCCAGTTCCTGTCATGGTCCCCTTGAGGAGGTTTTGCTGTTGCAAATAGAATTACAAGCGGGCTGAGGTTTTTGCTTCTCTGTTATTTGGCGTCGCGCTTGCGACCCCACATCTGCAGCACTGTGTGCAAAGGTGAAAGTAATGAAGGCAGCTACTGATGAGCTGGTTTTTTTGCAAATGGTTGTGCTGTATTTGCTCAGAGCAGTAAGGACATCCAGTTATTTACTGTTTTGTATGTGCTACAAAGCACCTTGGCCTTGCAGCCATTCTGGAAAAAATACATTTTCTGTTTTAACCAAGATCTGGCACTGCAAGAACCATCCTTGTATTATCCAATGATTAGGTGCCCCTTGGGGTTGCCCATGTAGTGTGTTCCTGCAAAATAGGAGCCTCTCAGCCAGGCTAGTGATGCTCTGAGAAAATTACAGTGCTATCTACAGAGAGCATGTGATGCTGTTTGAGGGGGAAACTCGCTGGTTTTGTTCACGCTTTTTGTTGCAAATTTGCTTGATGGCTACTCTTCTCTGCCAAAATACCTTTTAGTCTTGAAGAAGTTGATGGGCTTTCTGTTTTGAAGATCCACTAAAATGAGGTATGAAATACTCCTCCATTATCTAGTGTGTGTTGGGACATCATGTTCCCGGTGCTGTAACCAGAATGGGTTTGGATTGGTACTCTACAAGAGGTGAGTGTTCAGTTCCCTGTATTGTCAGTGCATTGATTGGCAAGTAAGGGCCCATTACACTCTTTTAGCAGAAGCAAACAGAGGATTAGAAGGGTTGAGGTCCATATCTTCATCTCCTTGGTGCTGCAGAAATATAGCCTGCTCCAGGAGCACGTGTCAGACACTGCAGGAAAATGCTAATTGGGACAGTCTTGGATGTTAAAGCAGAGCTCTGTAGTTCCATGAAAGTCAGGCAAGCAGTTGGTTTTGCAGCACTGATTTCAGCAAGCATTTTTAATTCTTCAGGAAAGGTGTTTCACCTGATAATTCCATGTAGTGTCCGGGTTTGGAGCTACCTCTTGTTTGGCTTGAGCAATGTGTGGTTGTGGCCAAAGGAAGAGACTTTCTTGTTCTGAATGCAAAGTGCATTCCTTGTTATTCCAGGAACAGCCACTTCCACAATCACAGGTTGTCTTTTGAGCCATCAGAATTGATTTTTATGCCCACTAATTACTGCCATGTCTGTTCCTTGGAAACCATGGGCAGTGAAGGCACAGTTCATGGGCATTGAACTAGCATAGTTTATATTGAAATGAGTTAATATCTGGGAGAATATTTGATTTTAAATTGCTGAAGAGGTCTTGCAAGGTTGCTTGCTTCTTTGGAAAATACTATGGTTGCAGTTACTATTCTGCAACTTTGCTGTTTCCTTCTTCTTCTCTACATGATCCAACCAAACTGCAAATCAGCTGGCACCATTTGCATATTACAGCAGCTTTGTGTTTTACTAGTTTTACTGAGGACTCCCAATAAAATGGGATGATGTTTCCTTTCTGTCAACTCTTGTCAGCAGGCCAGCCAGAATAAATGGGCTGGTGATGGGTTTAGAACTGTACTTGGATATATCAAAGAAGAGCCAGAATACGGCACTAGTAGGGGTAAAAAAGGTCACTGTGCTGCATTCTTCTGTAAAAGCAGCCAAATCTGCAAGATATTCTAGAGTGCCAGAATAAGTTCTGGTAATAGGAAGATCTTGGTAATTAAACTGGTTGTACTGGGTGAGAATCCAATGGGGATATTATGTGGGTGAGATACATGGTGGGGATATCTGGTGGCAATATCTGTTTCATGGAAGCAAAACAGGTATTGTGTTTATTCTGCTTTCAAACAAATTTGATTTTTCCTAAGACTCTATTTCCACACCTTCTGGAACATTATGCTACTTCCAGTGATTATCAAACCTTTCTTTTTGAACATGCAGAACACAGATTTATATGAAATTGATGGGAGCACTTGTGATTAAGAGATAAACCCAGGCAAGCCAGCCCTTAACAGAGTCTTCTCTTTGGTTAACCCAAATCTTCGAACAAGTTTGAAATCTGAATCTGAATCTAAATTTCATAAATAACCTTTACTTTTCAAGTGGCTGAGCCAATGTTCCAGGTCCTGCAAGCACTGGCTCTGAATATCTTAGCTTGACCCCATCTACGATGATGAAAGCGAATCAGGTTATCCTTCTGCAGAGTGCAGCCATTCCTGGGTGAAATGGCTGGAAGCTCTTTTTAACAGCATAAAGCACAATTTTAGGTGGAGAGCAAATTATTTCAAAGCCTACTCTGAAAGTAATTAACAGAAACAGGGTGTAAACAACCGGCTTCTGTGCTCTCTGAAGTAAACAAAATAAGAATTTATGCTATTGACCTTGTTAAGTAACTAACATTTTTCCTCCTCTGCATTAGCTTTTGCTTTCTCCCACAGTTCAAACCCCCCCGAGCCTGAGGCCGCTTGCTACACCAAAATGTTCAATCCCACATTTGAATAAGCTGAATAAATCCAGCCATACTGCTAAACATATGGTAAGTAATAGCATCATTAACAATAGCATAGTGCACATTTGACAACTGAAGGGATTTGGCTGCTTTGTGCCAGAGGAGTGACAGCAGAGGAGCAGTCCTGGCTGCTCCTGCTGTCCTGTCCTGTCCCTCCCTTTGCCCCTGCCTTCACCTGCTTGAAAATTTGAAAAGCTGCCCATCCTCTTACCAGTGATTTGGGCTCTTATCTTACACTGTGTCAGCTCTGCAAGGCTCCATTTCACCTTAAATGTTGCTGTTTACTCTGCACAGGTGGGGATGAGAGTGTGGAGGGGAACAAATAAATGCCCTCAGCATCTGGTCAGGGCAATTGCTCCAGGGTATGCCTTGGCCTTGACTGTCCATCCATGGCTGAGCGCTTTTTGTGGCATTCAAACAGACTGTGACACACCAGGGAAGTTAGAAAGTCCAGCTACTGCAGCATGGTCATGAGGATAGAGAATTGGCTCATGATGTGTTCTGAGCTCTGAACTAAGAGAATGGCAGCCTGGGGCATGTGGGGGGGTTGTTGGAGTGGTGTGTGTTAATTTTGAACTGGTTCAGGGAAAAGCACATCACTCTTCCTCCATACCCTCCCTGACCTGTCCTGAAGGCACAGGGGCTGTTGTGGCAGTTCTGCCCTAGAGGATGTGCACAAGATCCTGCCCGTCCTCTGCCAGAAGTGCTCCTGGTGGCACCCTGCTGCAGGATGCAGCCTTGCTCACAGGTCTGGGGGATGTCTTGGCCCCCAGCACCTCAGGTGTCAGAATGGCTTGGCAGCCACTCTTTGTTGGCTTGTTCCTGTTCTTGCTGCAGTCACTGGTAGCACCTCATAACCCCTGTCCCCTGCCTTCCCTGATGCCCTTCTTTCCTGCCCTGCTTTGCTTCACCTCTAAGATGTCCTTGACTTGCTGTCTCTCATTTCCCCTTCTCTCCTTATCAGATTTGAAGTTCATAAATGTATCAGTCCCAATCCCTGCCCATCTCAGGTGACCCTAGGAGTGACCTCAGTTCTCACAGAAAGACTAGACTGCTGCCTTCTGCACCTCAAAGGGCAGCTGACACTGGCAAATGTCACTCCCCATCACCCTGGCACCTCAGCAGCAGTGAGCCTTGTGCATTTGTTTCAGAAATGGTTTAATTTTGTACCTTCATGTTGTTGCTGGTCTGGCGCCTCATGAAAGCACCCACAGCCATATAAAACCTCTCCCTTTTTGATAGCCAGCTTTGCAAATTCTTTTAGACTCCTACCCCTGGAAACAGCAGATGGCTTCTGACCAAAAAGTCACTCCATCAATATAATGCTTAATGCTAGGGGATAAGACTGCTGCTTTTCTATGCATCCTGGGTGCACGAACCCAGTTCACTCCATCATCTCTGAGCTCCCTTCACTTGCCACCTGTTATCCTGCTCCTGTGGATCAGTGTGCTCCCAGATATTCTCTGTTTCCCAGTGGTGTGATGGGCACTGCTCACTGCTTACCTGCAGCCTGAGCTGCCTTAAGGTGAGTGGCAGAGGCTTCTGCAAATGCTTCCTGCTACTAGAGGTTCTGCCCAAAACTTTGTCTGGCAATATTCATATCCCAAACTTCTGAATTTAAAACCATTCCTGAGTGTTACCAGCTCACCCAGTCCCTCTGTTCTGGTACTGTTCTCAACCTCTGCTGGCTGCTGAGTTAATAAAAACACCTCCATAAATTACATTCTTTTGCTTCTTTATTTTCAGCAGAACATTTTTTGTATAAATGAACATCACCTTGCAACATTTGCAATCCAGATGTTGGTGCTTTTTGTTAATGAAAAAGGAGCCCGAAGGTAAATGACTGTAAGGTGATGATATGTGGAAAAGTAAAAACAAAGCCCAGAAGTCAGTTCCTGTATTTTGCACTGGCTGAGCTCTTAGAAATGCAGGAAGAGAATAAAGCACAATAAAAAGAGAAGTTAAATGCAAATGTCTATTTTTTTTACTTGAATCATTGCATATGCTCTGAATAATAATCAAGAGCAGAACTTTTTTTTTTTTTTTTTTTTTTTAAATAAGAGGTTTTAAACAGATTGTTTCAATGCAAAGCCATGCTATGTTGCAGAGGAAAGACACCATTCTATTCATCTAGCTCACACTTTTTTCTGAAGGAGTATGAGTGTGGAGGGGACAGAGAAAGACACTGCCCACCTGCATTTGGAAGACTGAGCACTGGAAGATGTGTTTGGATGTGCCTCAGGTCTGTTTTGTCTGTGCAATTTACTGTGTGTGTATATGAGGAACCAGAACAGAGAGCAGGTAGTGGAAGAGGCTCACTAGTAATAGTTGAGAGCTATCGATGCTGTGGGCTGAAAATAAAACCAAGATTCATGTGGCACCAAGAAACAAAGCTTTATCCAAAGGGGATGCTCAGAGCAGGGCTTGTTGCAGAGGGGTTGTGATTCTCAGCCAGGAATCTGGAACCTGCATCAGCAAAGGTGTGTGAGCTTACAGGGACATCATGTAGGGGTTGTTGGGAAGGGTGATGTGTGTGAGTGTTTGTGTGCAGTCACTCCTGTCCGTGCAGCCGTGCTTTGCATCCCAGCACTGCCAAAGGGACCGCGCTTGCTTTGGGAAGGCACACGCCACACACTCGCTGCGCTTCGCTTTGGCTGACTCGATGAGTTTAATGGCAGTGTCAATGTGCCTCGGATTTGTCGCTCGCACTGAATGTTCCTTCAGCCCTCCCCCTGTCCTTGTCCTGGTGCGGGAGCCCAGCAGATGGAGCAGTGTTCCTGTGCTCAGGGATGCTGGGGGGTGGATGTGGCTCAGCTCGGGGGGAGCACTCGGAGCAGCGTTATGAAAGTCAATGGAGTTGAGCTGATTGGCCCCTGTGCATCTATAAAATGCAGAATAGAAGCTTCAGTATATAAAAAAAATATAAGTGAGTTTCCCATTTTCTGTGAGGGGAGTGCTCTGTAATATATATATATATATCTGATTAACAGAAGAGTTTGTACAGAAATACATTATAATTTCCAAACTTTATATACTCTACTGTAGATTGTTTTTACCTGAGCTCTAATTTACAGTTGAAACTTAGACAAGGGCATAACAGAATAATCCTTTTGGTATTTTATGATAACAATATACTTTATTATTTTTAATAAAACACTAGTAGCTACTGTTAGCAGTATTCCCACAGCAGCAGCCATGAGCACTGGCACAAACAAGAACAGAGAACCCTTCTCCATCTCTTTTTTTTCTTAGTAAATAATTGAAGGAGAAACTGAGAAAAATATGGTGTAGGATCCAAACAATAAACAAAAACCAGGGTCGGAAAGCAGGGCACATGCTTTCTTCTCCTTTAAACCTAACTACCCATATTTTTTTCCTTGCTGTGACAGAGAAATGTACTCAGCTCTTTTTGTAGTGAATTGTATCTTCAAAAAATATTTTTATATATGGCAGTGCTGAGCAGCATAACAGGTCTGATGGCACATTTTCATCTGTGTTACCGAGACAGCTCTCCTGCCACGCAAAGCACAGCCCTGCTCCAATTATGTCTCGTGGCTGTGCCTGCCCTGAACTACCTGCTGCTCATCAGAATGGTTGTTGCACCCAGGTAAGTTTGGAATAAAAGAGGTCAGCATTTGGCCCCTGCAAGCTAGTGGGAATCTGGCCCTTTGTAGGTTTTCTCATTTCTCTCTTAACTTCACTGATGGGGCAATGTCTCATGTTCCAGCTGCCTCTGGGCACTGTGCCTTGCTGTGTCTGGGCATCTCCTGACTTCCCCGGCTTCCTTGCTCCAGTGCATGTCCTTTGGACATTTCCTGATTTTCCCCTCTGACACTGCACTGTTGTGATCTCCCTCTACAGCTTCTTGCTGTCCCTGGGTACAAGATACCCAGTGTTCAGTGTTAATTCTGCTGCATTTCAAAAGCTTTAGAAGTTTTTTAGCTGCTAAGCAGACCTAACAGGAACGTAAATAGCTTCCTCTGAACATAGGTATTTTACATTAGCAAGGCATGTCTGTTTGGCAGGCTTCCCTCCATTTCAGGAGGGCTAAATTTGGCTTCTTTTCAACCATCCTACCTGGTTACACAAGGTAAGCAGTAGAACTGAGCTTTGGATTGTCGTGTTAACCATCCTATATGCATTTCATCTGCCTGGTGTCTGTATTTCTAGTTTGTGCCTGTAGCAGGAAAAAAACAGGGGTCCCTATCACGTAATTTCAACTCCCTTTAAAAACTAATGGGAACTGCTACAAAATCTTAGCTAACAAATAGATTTAAACTTCAGTTTGACCTCCTTAGCCAAGAAAAACAAAAGCTGTGAAGGGATTAGTTTTCTGTGAGCACACCAAGGGGCAAAAGCACAAGCAGGTGGGGAAGAGCTGTTTCGGCTGAGGATAATACTAGCAGGAGAACAAAGAGGGCTAGACTCGTCCTGAATTAATTTAGGATGCTAGAAGCTCCTTCATGTCTGATCAGGGCAGTTCTGGGATGATGGCTCAGTAGGAACATCAGGCAAAAACCAAAGCTGGCTTTTTAAAGGAGGATCCTCAGGCTGTGAAAGGGATTATGGGGGTGAGTGCTGCAGAAGCCCAGACTCACTGCCCAAGGAGTCCTTCACAGTCCACTCGTGCTTATTCCTGTGTTAAAACCATTTAATGCTCCATTTGGAATTACTTTGAGGTACAGAAAAAGCATTTCTTGTGGTTGCATTCTTGGGAAGAGCTACTGCAGAGCTGGGAGGAGTTACCAGCAGCTCCCAGGCTCTCTCCCTGCTGCTGTTTCAAGGCTCTTGGCAGGTAGGTTGAGCTCATGTTTCTGCTGCATCTGGTTCAACCCACTGCCTGCTCTGAGCCCTTTTTTGCCTTTCCATCAGGCCAATGCTTCTGACTTTGAAAGTCACTCTATACTGTCCCTGCCTCCCTCTCTGGAAATCTTACCCCATATTTTTCTACTACTCCAGCCTCTCAAACTCACCCACACCCCCAGCTGCCTGTCATCTTCCCAGGAGCCATGGTCTGTATCTGCCATCTTCAGAGGTCTCCTTTGGAGCCACAGCTCCATTCTTTAGCACCTGCTCCTCCTCAGAGTCTCACCCAGTCCACACAAATGCTGCACACCTGGAATGACTCCATTGCCTTTCTCCCCCTGAGCTCTGGGCCTGCCTCTGCATCTCCTGTCCCTGTGTTAGAACCTGCTCTCAATGGGGTTTTGCAGACATTACAGCCAAATTTCCAATGTTTCTGGTGAACTGGAACATTTTGACATGGTGTGAACTTGGGTCAGTGTTGACGACACTTGCTCAGAGCTGCTTTGCTGAATACAGCCCTAGCATTCAATTTTATTATTGAGTGCTGTGTTTGAAGTTGGGTACAGGGAAGGAACTTAAATTAGTGGAATTCTGGGTGTGATGGATGTATTTTCTGTGAGAGATGATCCAGTTAGAGTATCAGATGTTTCTCTGAGTATCTGTCTTTGATATTTTATCAACTGTGCCAGCAGTTGGAAGCCCTGAGAACAGATGAGGCTTGGTTCAGAGCACTTCTTAGTGACTGATATGGGCTTCTGTGAAAGTGATGCTTCTGCCTGGTTTCCCGTGACTCTGCCAGTGCCCATCAGAATGAATCTGCCTGTGAGAGTCTGGAGGTCAGCAGTACCCCGGGACAGACCCATGGATCACCAGCCCATGGAGCTGTGGTGCCACCATGCAGGGCAGAGGGGGACTGCTGTGCACTGCAGCAATCCAGCATGCATGGCAGCAATGTATTCCAGCTTTGTACTGCTGAAATGGGGGCCAATCTATCTGATCTGTCTGCTGTCAAATTAATGTCCAAAGCTGTCTTTTGAATTCAGGTCTTTCACAAGGAGCAGCCTGAGTGACAGCTACGGGAAAGAATACAGAGATGTGAATTTCCTGCACTATAACTCTTGAAGACTAAAATAGTTGGTATTCATAGTTGAGCTTAGCTTTGGCAGGATGCTCTGAAATCATAAGTTACACAAAGGAGAAACCATGTGTGCTTGGATACACTAGATCTTTTTTTATTGTTATTGTACTAACTCTTCATTTCTAAGTAGCTGCATGCCAGGTGCATGCCATTTCCCATCCCACCTTACAACAGAATATTAAATTATGAAAACATTTTTCGTCTGAACTTTGGCTAAAGGACATCTAAAGCTCCATGAGTATTGCTGGTCTCCCAGAGACAGAGTCAATAAACTTCAAGCCCTTTGCAAGTACCACAAGATAATATTTTACATGATTATAAAGTCTGTGCACCTTGCATTAGTAGTACTAATACCTCAGAGAAACAAAAGAACATTTTTAGCATTTCATTTGCATAAGGGCTGAATTTTTTACCTGTTGAATAGGTACCCTGGGGGTCCTTTGATTTGCTCTGGAGCTCTGTATGGCATGGAAATAGCACAGGAATCAGTAGCATCAGTGGAGTTTGGATATTTTCTGGCTTGTCAGAGTCCTGCCACTCAAAGCCCATTAACTTGCCCCCTGCAGATTAGGTGGCTTTGTGAGTTTTTTATACTGTTGCTGATTAGCCAGCCACTAAGTGCAGGGAGAAACCCCTGATTTCAAGGTGAGTTTCAAGGAAGGCTGTGGACAACAGTGCATTTGGGAGCAGGGTGCTGAGCCCAGATTGGATGGGCATTCAGCAGGTGAAAAGAAGTATTTTGTGAGCCTCTCTTAGAGCACACTGAGGACCAGGGAGAGAGTTTCTCCATCCTGCAAGGCAGCACAGCAAGAGAGTGAGCCCTGGAGCCAGGAGCCCTTTAGCAGAGCTGTCAGTGCAGGGTCCCAGCGAGGATGATGTTGATGGCCTGGGCATGTTCCTCAGCTCTCACACACCCACTGGGGCTGTCCAGTATGACAGAGAGATCTTTTGCTGGAAATGTGACTCTCAAAACACTCTTCTATTGCTCAGTGCAATAAGCTAACCACAAAACCATCCTTACCCTACAACTTGTGTTAACAACAACCTGTTCTAGCATGGAAACAGTGGGCCCAATTTGTTCAGCCATGTGCCAAAAAAAGTTTCCATAAATTCATTAAAGAATCTTTGCTACATAAAGGAATGCAATATCTGAATAATTAATTTTTAGTATTACATGTGTAGTTTGACACTTGCAAGCCTATAAACAGAGGAATGTGTTGTGGTGATATAAAAGGGAATTCATGAAAATTGAGTAGATACACACATTTAAAGAGTTAGTTAAACTGCATTTAACCTGAGTGTGAACAATCATTCAGAATTAGCAAACTCTTCATTTGCAGTAATTTACTTTGAAAGTACATGAAGGTAAATTGAATTAAGGCCTCTTTAATTTTAAATAGATGCATCTACTTAGTGATGCAATTAAACTAATATGTTCTGAGGGTTAATTTGAATAGCAGATCCAGACCAATGAAAAGGGCTATGGGGCAGTTGCTTAGTTTGGAGATTAAGATGGGCACTGGAAAGTACTAACTCATTTCAGAGATACAGGAAAATGTCCTTGGAACAGGTTCCCCCTGTTCTGAGCCATGTAAGGACTCTTGGACATCATCTGAAAAACCTTTCCAAGCAACTTGTGCCCCTCAAGCTGTGGATCCTCTGTAGCTGTCTGAGCTGTTTGACTCTGGGCTCCTTCCCTCAGTGAGAAGAACACAGCAGTGGCTGGTCATGGGGCTGTAACACCAGAAGCAAATAGAAACTCAGAGAAGGTGGTTGGTCAGGGTTATTTCAAACTTTCACCAAATTCTGATTGACTGAACATGTAAAGTGATTATTGTTATCCTTCTCTGGTTCCAGAGCACAGAGTAAATGTTTGCTTTTTTTAGCCAAACTTTTCTCTGTATTCCAGTCCAAGAAGGAACACACAGGTGCAGTGTCTACACTGCTGTAGACTGATAGATTCTTTCTTTTCCCCCCCAAAGACTACACTTGTCTTAATTTCCTCTCAATTACACTCAGGCATTAACTAATGCTGACTAACTATGGCCCAAAATAATTATTGCTATCTGTTCCCTTTGTAAATATAACTCCAGTGTTGAGCTAGAAGAATAATGGCATATTTACAGAAGGCAGCTAATTAAATTGAGCTTCAATTGCTTTCAGTTTGCCAGAAGGAGCCATTTTCACAGCAAAAAATGTGTGCAAGCCTGCATGCTTACCAGGAACAACTTGGTATAACATAATTCAGAGTTCCCAAGACAAAAATTCAGTTCAAGACAAATTTACACTGGCAATAAAAATCTCATTAAGGAAGATATGAAGATCTCTCTACTACACCACGACAGTTAAAAGAGGTTATCATTTTTTCAGTTTATTTAAGGAACAGTATATATTTCATTGTTCCAGAGCAGCTGTAATTGCAAGTGTCTTTCAAACACTGCTTGCAGTGATGCATTTGTCTTATGACTGTAACTTCAGAACCAGCCTGTTGATGCATCTTCATTAGGACAGGAGAAGATGCTGTAGTTTCCAAATTCTTCAATGCTCTGGTTCAATTTTTCCCTATTTTTCTGACCCTGAGTCCTGGCAAGTCTCTGTCCCTTTTATTATTCAGCCACCTGCAGAAACTTCCAGTGGTCACAACTTGTCTCCAAGTGTCTGCACTCTCTTTTGTTCCTTTGAGATGTTTAGTGAAAACCATTCATGATAATTACAGAGCAGCAGTCCTTTTGCAAATCAGAGTTTGAAAGAACCATTCTTGCTGAAGCCTGTTGTTACCAGTCCCCAGGACCTTTTCTGTTTCTGCAAAAACAAAAACAAGGGGATTGTTTCAGAGTGTTTTTTTTCCTCTCCAACAAAGAATATGTTCCTCTTGTCCCGGGATTCAGATGCTGAAGTCTGGCCCACTGATTGTTATTTACAGTCTCCCTTGCAATAGTTCACTGCATTGCTGGATGGAAAGCTAATTTTCTTCTCCTGTCTGCTTATCATTCCTCAATTTGTTTTTAGCTGTTGGAAATAACAATTTGGCAGACACCAGCATTTTTCCCATGTTTAATTAATTCATTAAATTTTGTGGCAAGTGAGAATAATGGGGCTTAATTTTGCTATTTATGTATTGATTGATAAGTATGGAGATTGCAGGAGATTGCTTTTCAAACCAAAATTAAGTGACCTCTCCATGAGGATGATTTGGCACACGTCCTTCACTCAGTGCATGGACATGGAGATGGCACGGAACGGAACGTGGCTACGTTCAGGTTACAGGAAGATGAAATGTGAAAATTTGTAGTGATAAACTCTATTATATGAATGGAAATTCATATTATATGAGTGGGAAACACAACTTGCTGGCCAGAGACTGCTCTGACCAGCTCCCCTTCTGATACAGCAGTGCTTTCCTTTATTTAACAGGAGATGGGCACTGATGTGCCTCAGAGGGCAAAGGAGCACTGGGGAATTCAGATAAATGGGTTGTAGGGAGTGTCTGAGCTTGAAGCTGGGGCTGAGGATAACTGGCTTTACTTTCTGCTTCTATTTTTGAACCACAGGAGACTTCTGTGCAATTTAGCAAGTTCTGTGGGTTTTTTATCTGTCTATAGTGCTGCATTTATAATATTTTTGGTCTACCTTGCCTATTTTGAGTGTCAATTCTTTGTGAAAGGATTTATCATTAAAAGGGTGTAGCAGAGGCAGTCCTGGCTTCCTTTGGAGCTCTTGAAACAGAGATGGCAATTAACACCACAAGACTTGCACCAGCAGCTGGTGGCTGGAGGTTGTCTCTGGTGACCCAGGACGTGGTGGGATGGAGGTGTGGTAGGTGAGACCTCACCATCCTGCCTCTGCTGGTGAGTTGGCTTGGAAGAAATGTGGAGTTTGGTTTGCACATTGAGCAAACATGGACTGAACTGCACCTTCCTCTCAGGGTGGCTCTGCTGTTGCTGCTGGGAGTTTGCAGTGCTGGCTTGGCCTCCCTGGCTGCTGCTGCTGGCCCCACACCGATGGTCAGCTGGGCCAAGGCGCTGGGTGAGACACAGTGGCCTGAGCCCAACAAGAGAGAAGAGCCTTTGTTACCCTCTGCCAGAAGCACTGCGTGTGTTTGAGGGACTGGGAAAAGCCACACGATCTTCTTTGAATTTAACCTCAAAATCTAATTTCAAAGGTAACCGCTTGCAAATTTCCAACTGTCTTTTAGTCTTAGTATTGAAAGCCCCTTGCATTCCCCCAGTGGCAATGCTCAGCAGCCCTTGAAATTATTTCCAGCATGTATTTTAAGTTTCCAAAGAAGAAAGCACAGGGAAAAAAAAAGAAATCTAGATTCTCCTCAGTGATGTTGCATCAATACTTGGCTGATCTGTGTAATGCGAAGCACAGCAGAGCAGAGCTGAGCCACCAGTTGCTCGCTAACGAGAGGATTAGATTCGCCTGCAGATGGGCTGGCATAACTTAAGCAAGAGAGCAAAAGTGGAGTAAAGTCAAACTTGGACTCTGGGTGAAGGTGATACAGCTTTTCCTCTGAGGAGCATCTGCTGCACGAACAGTGGGCAGGAAAGCAAAGCAAAAGCAGTTGTTTGGCCAGGGCTTGAAGAGCATTCGGCACTGAGTCAGTGCAGCTTTGCTTAATTTTTTTTACTACTGCTAATTGTATTTATGTTCCTGGCCAGCCCAAGTGAAGTGCTCTGAGGTTTAGATGTGGTAGTCTAATCCAATCAAAATATGCTCACTCTCTCAAGCAGGATCAGTTTAGCAAACAGCATCCTCTGAGGTGGGCTGGAGAACAGGGAAACCAAACTGACAGTAAAGTTTTGAAAGCCAAGAAATAACCTAGCAGTGCCTTTTCTCAGTGATCTGGGGAAGGGTAGGGATGAGCCCCCAGCCTGTGGATGTAGGGGGGGGTAAGTGCTGTGGTCACCCTGTAAGACCTGCTCAGTACGGGGGTGGTCCTGAATTTCTTGGGGTTTCTTTGAGGCTTCCTCACTGAATGCAGACGATTCAAAAAAATGTGGCTGTTCCAGGGGGATCTTTGTCAATTATTTTGATAGCCTGCAGAGCAAATTATTCAATCTCATACTTAAATGTTTAAATTTAATATCTATGTAAAATCTGTTACTGTTGAAATAGAAATTGTTGCCATGTCTCTGTAAAAGATGAACAAATTTTCCACCATTTTAAATACAGAACAGAAATGTTTGCAGTTTATTTCTGCATTTCCTGCATGATGTCTGACAATTTTCCATCCTCATCTGTAATGAAATTTGCAACCTGGCTAGGGTTTAATATCATGCTATTATATTAAATTTACATATTTTTATTATTCTATGAGTTTTAGAATTTACATTGGTACCTTTAGGTTCCTTTTTCATATTGTCTGCTCTTCCTTGTTGCTGATCTATGCTCCTTGAGATCATAGCCATGACTTTTCCATTTGTAATTGAGTTTAAAATCATTTTTACAGCTTTCATTTTAATTGGTTATTTCTCCTTTTTAACTAAAGAAACCTTCTTTCATGGTTGAAAGGTTGTTTGTTTGTTTGTTTGTTTGTTTTTCTTGCCTTCTGATTGTTATTCACTCTGTTTATTTGCCTGAAAAGCATTTTCAGTTTCTATTTTGCCTTGCTGGTTTTCTAGAGTACCAGCAGTCAGCATTAATGGTCAAGCTGGTATCTGCAGAGCAGAATGAAATGTGGCCATGATTACTAGTAGTGAATCCATGATGAATATTTAGGTTGGTGATTCGTTCTCTTCGTCTGTGTTTTTATCCACGGAGATTGACTGCTGAACCACCTCACTGCAACCACTGCATTTTTTTTCTGTTAGAAAGATATCAGTTTCCAAAGTGCTTCCTGAAGCTGAGCCCCTTTGGTAATGTAACTTTTTCCTCATATCATGGTAGATGTATTTCAGTAGGTCTGGAAGGGTCTCAGAGGGACAGCTCTTAATGCACCACGGTAGCATCCTACACTAACTGGGTCTTACATTTAAAGAAAACCCTCTAATTCTGTTTTCTTTATGTTGAGGAAGCAATACAGCTGTTTGAGTCAGGACAGAGCAGGAATTACAGCCATGGGTGATAAAGAGGTAAAAGGTGCAAATTCAGTAAAGGACCAATGAAAGCTGTTGACTCAGGAAAGGCCAGCGGCTGAAATTAGCTGCATTATCCAGCTAAATAAATTATCTGGACAATCCATCTGAATTAGCTCAAGTTGAGCCACTGTCTGATATGGGGGCAAATCACTCTCATGGGCTGGCAGGTGGAAGATGGACATTTCAGAGACCATCAGCCCTCGTGGAGGAATGAGCAGAGGCTGAAGCTTCAAGCACCCAAACAATTACACTGAGACTGAGGATGGGGCTGCTCGGGGGTCAGGGTTTGGCTGTGGGGGGCAGAGCTGGCAGCTCAGTGCTGCTCTCCCTCCTCTGGGAGCAGTGAGGAGGCTGAGATCCAAGGACTGCTCCATGGGGCTCTGCAGGCTGGGTCGGGCAGGGCAGGGATCGGTCAGCTGTGAGAGCTCTCAGGGGTAGAAATGAGAGAGGAAATCATAATTGCAAATAGCAGGTGAAAGCAGCTGAAATTAATTAGTACTGCAGCATGAGGTGAAGTTGCAGAAAGCTGCACACAGTGCTGTGTGTAACTACCTGCTGATTATCACAATTTCTTTGTTCGTCCACAATTCCTCGAGGCAAATCGTAGCCCCTTCACTTGAGGACTTGGAGGAACAATTGAATTTTGGCCTCAGAGAGAAATTCTTGTTAACTCAAGCAAGTAAAACATCCATGCTTCTTATTCAATGCTTTTCATGTGCTCACTGGCTGTTAGTTTAGCATTTTACAAGTGAAGCCAAGAAGAGATGGCATTATTTTTTATTTTCACTATTTTTTTTTCTATAAATTTATTCTTCATGTCTCTGCAGAAACCAAGTTTCCCCCCTATTGTTCTTGTTATTGGCATTATACATAGATAAAGCAATTTCAGAGAGTATTTCTCCTAGTTAGGCGGAGCAGAGTTCCAATATACCACGGGCACATCTGTCAACATGATGCCCCTGCCTGTCTTTATTTTCTCAGTTTGCTTGTGGTCCATTTAAAATTAGATTACGACTGATTGGTTCCTGCATTCAAACTGCTTTGAACAACGCTCCATCCATGGGCATATAAAACAAAACTGAGGCGACTGGAAAGCCTGAGGGATCAATTGCAAATATCACTCTGTAATAAAAACTGTATTTCCTTAATTTTTTTATTGATTCAGCACTCATTCTCCTGTAATGTTGCACTAGTAACATTAAAACTCAGTGACTGACATTGGCATTCCATAGAAGTAATTTAAATAGCAGTACCAGGAAAGAAAGCAGGCTTTGCTTTTGCATCAATTTTGCTCAAACTGGCACAGAGGAACTCCCCTGGATGGAGGGAATAGACTGGGCACCTTTTTCCTTTGAAATGTGTCATCTGTTTTTCTCCCAGCCCTGTACTATGCCTGTGAAGCCAACAGGATACCTGCTGTTGGCACTGCTGGGTGCAGCCTTTGAAAGCAGGTATGAATATTTGGGTTGTAGGTGGGAACAGGTTATTTGTGTAGGGCACAGAGCTGCTGTCTGTTCAAACAAGCCCCAGCCTCTTCTTGCAACCCATGATACAAAGCAAATGAAAAGAGCATTCCTGTGAAATTGAAGACATTTGGATAATTAATAATCACAAAAGGTGTGCCTCTTAAGGTGGGGATTTCAAAGGACTTCATGAGGTTTGGGTTCACAGAGCCAGTCAGTGAAGTGGGAGCTCGACATGAGCCCTTCAAAATGCCTGGGATTCCTTGCTTGCCCATGGAAAATAGGATGGAGATTTTTTTACATGCTGTGAACCTCCAAGGTCTGCAACACTGCACTGCTGAGAGGTGTTTCTCAGTCTCTGCTGCCCGCGAGGTGCTTGCTGGGGGAAGCGAGGTATTCCCAGCACTCCAGCTTGGGCTTCTGCTTCCTGTGGACACACACAAGTAAAGGAGACTGCTAAAAATGAAATAAAACTTGAAAGTAGATATATGGGAGCTCCAGAGGCTGCTGGATGGTTTCTCTGTCAAGACAAGTTAGTTACCAATCTGCTGCCATTAAGTGTCCCAGAACCATAAAAATGACGTGTCCAGAGTCTGTTTCTGGACTGGGAAAATTTTAATGGAAATAGCCTCCTGCAGGAAGTCCCCAGGGTCTGGCAGAGACAATATTTCATGTTGGATTAGGCATGCATCTCCAAGACGTTCACAGTCCACAACCTGGAAACAAAAACCAGAAAAGTTTGATCAAAACTGTCCAGTTGAGATGTGCAAAACTGATTAATGGGTGTGTTTGAAATAACCCAAACCCATTCGGTGACAATTTGTGGAAGAGGACTGTGACAAAGTGTTTGCTGGACTGGGTGCTAGGAGCAAAGCCAAAGGCCTTCTCCCTTGGCTCAGCCTGATTAAAAAGCGAATCAAACCCACCCCTGAGCAAACAAGAAGCTGAGGTCGGGTCCAAAATCAGCATCTCTGCACACAAGAGGGGAAGTAACACCTGCTTTGACACTAAGTGGCTGTTTCATTGCTCTGCAAACTGTGCTTGTTGTTGATATGAGATGCCAATTAAGAGTGGAAAAAACATGGCTCAGACAGTGACTGAGAGGCATGAACATCCCCTTGAGCTGTGCAGGAGCACGGGCAGCTTTGCCTTGGTGCAGGACAGGAGGGACTGAGCAGTGCCACACGCTCAGCTGACAGAGGGGGACACAGCCCACTCCCTTGTACCACACCAGGGAAGTCTCTCACCCTGGGTCCAGCAAGGGGGGAGTGCCCTGCCCCATCACTGCTTCCCAAAGTGGAGGGCTGTTTCCTCAGGACTTGTTTGCTGTTGACTGAAGTCAGGCTGTGGTTTTGTTCTGGTGCGATGCTGAACGAATATTGAGTGTGCCTCTAAGATAAAGTCATTATTTAGGAGCTCATTAAAGTACTGGCCTTGAAAAAATTTCCCTCTGCTAATATCCTCTTCCATCACTGTGTCAGGGTTTGGAGCTGTTTAGAGAAAGTGCTCTGTGCTCCACAGCCGTCTCCCACCTCTTACTCGAGGGCCACCAGGACCAGGGCTGGGATAAAACTTTTCTAAGCCTAGAGCTAAGAAAGGGCCAAGTGTTAACGTGAGCTGTAAATTGCTAAGTAACCCTGGCAAAGCCCCTCAGCACCTTCATTTCCAGAAAAGATCCTGAGGCTGTTTTCTCTCCACTCCTCCCTTTAGTGAGCTGGGGCACTGCTCTGTGCTGTGAAAGCACACTCCTCCCTCTTGCTTTTCTCCCCCACTCCCAACTTTTCCTCCTCATGCTCCTGAAATTCACCTCTTGCTGAACCTGCCATTCCCACACATTGCTGTGCTGTGTGCTGGGAGAGAACTGGAGCCCCAGGGGACACATCTGCCTGTGGGGCCACATCTGAGCCTGCAGCTTGGGAAGCAGCTTGGGGCTTGAAAGGAACTCCAGAAAGGTCACAAATGAGTTGCTGAACTTCACACTCAAGAGATCCTCCCTCATAACCCCAGTGTGGTTTCCTAGGTGGACACTGGCAGCGTTATTGCTGTGTTGGCAGATCCCAACTCACTGCAGTGGGATTCAGGAGAACATCAAGTGTCCGAGCTGGAGAGCCTGTCCGCAGCCCACCTTTCCTCCAGGCAGTGTGCAAAGGCCTGCGGGAGCTGAAATAAATACTAATTTGCAGTAATGATATTTAATTATCTTCAAACCATAATTTACAGTATCAGATTATTATCATAATATCTTATCTACAGTTCCTAATGCTTTATTGTTATCCCATTACAGGGAGTTCTGCTGCCAGTGCATATTGTCTATTTCTCTTACAAATGTTCTACAGAAACCTTATTAATTATTAGTCTCATAAAACACCTGTTAATGTTACCATTTTAATAAATCTCCTCCTTAATTAAATTAGGTTGTTCTGATAGTAATCCTCTAATGTCCACTGCCTTTCTGTTCTCATCACAGTCTGATTGTAGAGTGGGAAGCAGCATTCAATTATAATTGATGTAGGTCATAATTCAGAACCAAATTATAACATATAAAGCCATATGATCATTGAGGAATATAATAGATCTCTACACTAAAGTGTCATTTGGATTGATTAGTACTGTTTCTAGAGCCTTGTTAGAGGTGAGAAAAGGCTTAATTTGAAAGGATCTTTTTTTTTGCTTTTCTTGTTCTCTCTTTTTATCTTGAATTTGTGTACTTTATTTTCTCCTTGATAGGCAGCATCTACTTCAGTTGCTCTGGGACAGTGCTCACGACTGCTTTCCCACTCTTTCCCACTGGTGTTTCAGTTCTAAGGCTGAGCTTTATTCCATTGTTTTGTAAAGGCAGACCACGTGATGATTTTATTTAATGATTAAATAAAACCTTTCCTCCTGAGATTAGATGCAAGAAATCTTGATGGTGATCTATTACTGCTGCTACCCAAGCATGAAAGTACAGTTACATATGATACAGTTATATATGCTACATTAATGCTAAAGATATAAGCAAATAACTAAAAGTATACCAGAATGAAGACTACAAGCTTCATTTGGATGATGCCAAAATGAAATATTTTACCTTTTAAAATGAAACATTTTGGTGTGTTAGGATTATTTGCCTTGTGTTTTCCAACAATGGAAGTATTTTATGAATTTTTATTCCACCTTTGCTTGTAGCTTTCTGTAATTGTGTTATTTAGATTCCTTCTGCAGTATTGGATTTGGTTGCTCATTTGATCAGTTCCAGATCAATCAGTTTTGAGGTTTCCATTCCTGCCCCATGTGTTTTCCACAATATTTAAGATGTGGATACAGAAGATGAGTACTGCAATCACAAGTCATTGAGAACAAAAAATAAGTGGCAAACTATGAAAAGGAGCTGTGGAATTTTGACTGTTAAGGGGTAGCTGTGACACAAGTAACTTGCAAGTGATTGCAAAGCCCCACGAGCAAATTAAGGTGTTGGTTTGGTACCTCTGACCGAATTACAAGTCACCCTCTGGCATTATTCTATGGCCTGAACTGCAGCCATTGCCTGCTACAGGCCTGCAGGAATTTTTAAGAAGCAGATTCTGTGGCAGAGGCTTGCAATGAGGCACTGGCTCCTGGAGTGCAGGGTGGATCTTCCTGTGGGAAAGAGATGGTGCCTCTTCCTCTGTCCCCTCCCGGGCACCCGAGCAGAAGATCCCTCATTCACTCGTGCACAATGTGATAATTGAGAGGGAGTTTCCTGGAGCTGAATGCTGCCTGCCCAGGGTCAGCAGCTGCTCTTCCATCTTGCCTTCCTTTGACATCCCACATGAACCCCCAGCATGGAGCTGGAGGGAGCCCTCTGAGCTGATGAGCCTTTTTGTTGCTAAGAGACGACTTCTGGAAGAGCAACAGTCATCAGCTTGTTGGGAGTGGATAAGGAACTGTGAGTTAGGGTGGTTTGGAAACACTTCTACTTCTATACATTAGCTAGAAACAGAGGGAAAATATCCTGAAGTATGGGGTATTCTGGTTGCTCTTGGACCACAGAGGTGTTTAAGCCATGCAAAGTGTGGCAGAGCCCAGCATCTGCTGGGTCCTGTCTCTGCTCTCCACCCGTCACACAGAGACACGCAGAGACCATTAACAGGTCAATGTGGTGCTGCTCAGAAGCTGTGTGGGGCCCAGCCTTACTGAACTTTGGTAGATGAAGCGTGTCTGCTGAGTTATAGTCCTACTAGAGAGAGATTCATCGCTCCTGCTAGGAGATAATGCATTTCAGGGTATATTTTGGAATGTCACACATCTCTGCTGGGAGAGTGGAGGCAGGGCATGGAGTCACTCATCCCAAGCGCACTGCACTTTGTGCCTCACCCTCCCCAAATAATTCTTTGGACCATTTAACATCAAAAAAATCATGCCTGTGAGCCCTTTGCAAGAAACAGCACGGGATTTGTGCCTTGTGAGGCCTCATCCTGCCCAGGAACACCTTCCTGGCTGGTGGGAAGCCCCTTGGTCAATGCAGCTTCTTCTCTCTCCTTCATCCCCGTGGTGTTTTAGCAGTTCAGGAGGGGCTGTCTCCAAATGATCAGTGGGGCAGCACTGCCATCCCTTCTGCTCTGGCCCAGGGCAGCACAGAGCACAGCACAGAGCTCAGCACAGAGCTCAGCACAGAGCTCAGCACGGAGCACAGCACAGAGCACAGCACAGAGCACAGCATAGAGCACAGCTGTGCTTTGCAGCGTCCTGCACAGTCACTTGCTGCACATTAGTGGGACATGGTGGAAAATTTATGTACGATTTCTCTGCCTTCAGATGGAACAGAAATACCATTCTGTCAGAGAAGTGGGCTTCGACAGAGCTGAATGGCTCAAAGAATGGCTCCTATCAAGGCTGATAATCTTCCCTGGCGATAACGCAGTGGATTATACAGCGATTGGATGTTGAGAGTACGCTGACCCTAATCTCCCTTAACTTTGGTTTTCTTTCCCATCTGATAATAATGGAGAAAGTACAACAAGTGCCATAGAAGATTACACACATCCTGCCACACTTTGCAGATGGCTGATACAAAAATCAGAGACAATGCTAAAATAATTTAAAAGCCCACAAAAAATGAAACAGTGTACTCAGCTCCTTTTGTGAGGCTGTGGCTAAGGAAACAGCCAGTCAGCCTGAAATGGACAATATAAATGTAAGTAGATCTTATTAAGATTCTGTGTGGCTGTTAAATCATCCTCAGCCGTTGCTTCCAGCTTAGCGTCACTGCTAATGGTGAAGAGAGGAAGAGATTAGTTTAGGCTACTTTGAGACATCACAGATATACGTGGGAGGCATCCTCTGTTTCTTGAACTTGTATTTCACTGACCTGCTATGTGACGAGTGGAGTGCCAAAAATACAGAAGAGTTGGCACATAAAATCCGTGTCTACTCTATCTACTCTGTCAAGGCTAAAAAAAAAAAAAAAGTCCTGAATGAGCCTTGGAGAGTCAACAAATCACTAAAATAGCAGCTAAAAGAGGAAGTTCAGCATGAGTTCAAGTCATTAAAATTCCCTCTAATGTATGCTCTTGCAGACCAGTGGGCTGAGCGTGATCCCAGGGAGCGGAAGGATGTGTGTGGACTTGTGTGCAAGGAGAAAATGGACAAGGTTGATGTTGCTGACCTTCAGCGTGGAAGCCTGATCATTCCTGTCACTTGAGATAGCTGTGTGGGAAGAAAAGGTCAGTGGAGCAGCTCTGAGCTGGAAATGGGGAAAAATGAGCTTTTGCATGGCAAATCCCCACCTGTGTGCAGAGTGTGGCACATTTGTGTCTCAGACTTTTGCTGGTACTTGCACAAGGTCTCAAGGGGGAGGCAACCAGGCAAGGGAATGGCTGTGGTGGAGTATAAACATAGATTCTTCCTTTAGGAAATGCTCTTTCCTAATGGTAATATTTGGCTAAAGAGCAGACAAGGCCTATTAACTGTGAATGTGTTCTTTTTATGTTCTTCCACACAGACAATGTGGGGGGAAAAAAGGAGACTTCCACCTGCATTATCCGTGTTAGCCACATTTCTCTTTGCCTCCAAGGGGAGTTCTGTTCAAGAAGTGCAAAGCAGGCCTGGTAAATATATTTCCATTTATTCAATAGTTCTGAGATTGAAAATGATAGAGACTGGGCAAAATAAATACCTGGGGTATCTCATATCGATGTGTTGCTTCATTAAACATCTGAAAACAGCAATGAAAAAGCAGAGATTGCAGAATGGGATTACCAGGGAGCAGGATGATAACATGAAAGCCTCTGTCCTCTGCTTGTACAATACACATGTGGTCAGAAAAATAAAAGCAGCAAACTATCTTACTATATAATAGACAAGGATTTTCATAGCTGTTATTTGGGATGCATGGAAAGTAGAAAATGGCTTTACACAAGAGAGTCACTTGTTAACTTTGGATATGTGATATGTGAATGTATAACTGAGATAAAAAAATCATCTGGTTTCATCCTTCTTGTCAGGCAGTATTTGCATTCAGAAGCTCCAGAAGTAACATTGAGTAGCTAAGGAATATATGACAGAATATTGTAAAGCCAACTGACATTGTGCACAAGAAAATTAGTTTCCTTTTATTGCTGTTTTAAATAGAATAGATTTGATCAGTCTTGGCCCTCTCAATAGGCAAAAAAAAGGTGACTAGACCACAAATGCCTGTGAAGCTGCCTGAAGGCATGACAGCTGCTGGAGAAGGGGTTCCTCTTTTGTACTTGCAGAGGTGTCTCTGCCACAGGAGAGCAGTGTGTAACAGCAGCATCTTGGGACCACGCTTTGAGAACTGGGGTTTAAACCAGTTGCCCATGATCCTTGCCAGTGCAGTGCTGGCACCATCCCTGGAGCAGAAATCCCCTCCCTGTGGCACACTCATCCCCTGCCCCTTGCTGCAAACTCCCGTGAAGCTCCAAAAGCTGCATCACCTCGGGAGCAGGGGCAGGAGCAGGAGTTGGACCTGTTGTGGTGAAGGGATCCTGTGTGTGGGTGACTTGTCCTTCAGCTCAGCTCAACCTCCCAGCCCCCAGCACTGCCCTGATGGTTCCTAAACCAGCCCTGCTGTGGTGGAGATTCTCCAAAAGCCTTTTCTAACAAGGGAAAATTTGTAATGTAAACTCCTACTTGAGCATCACTTTTTTTTTTTTCGGTTTGTTTTTCTTTAGGAACAAAGGGGTATATGCTTTGGCTTGTACTTGTTTGTGTCATTAGGTCCTTAGGCAGACAATGAAAGCTGTAATTCCTGCTGTGTGATCTGCTGCCATCCATCCACCTCACACCCCTGGTACCAAATCTCCTGAGACAAAGCATCTCCTTAACCAAATTCAAGCCCAGCTCACTCTCTGGGAAAGAGCTGCCCCTGACCTCCTGCCATCCTTTTGTGTCCCCCTGAGGAGCTGAGCTGCCAAACCAAAGGAAGCAGACAGGGCAGGAGGAGCTCAGCCAGCACTGGCAGGTCAGGTGTTTGGTCACCCAGTCCTCACCTGCTGTCCAGGCGGGCTGCTGCTAATGCTGGGGCTTGTCCTCATTAGCTCCCACGTGCTCTTCACTAATTGTCATCAAGGGCTTTGCCTTTTCATTCTGACTGTTTAAAGGGCCTTTTTAAATTAGGTTTTTGATGCATTTGTGTCTGTACAACATTTCACAAGTTGTAGTGGTTTCCTGCACCCCTTTGTCTTTTGTTGTAATTCTGTGACTACAGTGATGAAGAGGGATTCTCCAGGAGCTGCCAGCCTTGCCAGCGTGTCCCTGCTGGTGGCACCAGACTGTGGGCTCTGGGCACGTGGTGACACGGGGTGAGAGCAGGAAGGTGAAGATGAGTATCTTGATTCTTGCACTACCATCCAACCTAAAAGCAGGCTGGGAAGTGGCACATATCCCAGTGACAGTGAAGCCTGCAGCCTCTGGAGTCCAGATGCATTAGAGCCTAAAGAGAGCTGAGCTCCCTAATGGACACACGCCGTGTTTTTGAGCATCCTGCATCTTCTGCTGATTGTCTGCTGTCGAGCCCTCGTTTCCAGCAGTGCTGGGCTTTCCACTGCACGCCAGCAGCAGCCCTTCCAAACTTCCTTGATTGTGTCTGTGCCTGTTGCTTGGTGCTTGAGTGATGAAATGGAAGGCAGCAAGAGTGACAAAGATTAAATGAGCACTGAGAGGAACCTGAGCTGAATTTTGGGAGAGTAATTAGTGGTGCCAGTGGCTCCAAGCAGAATAAGGGGGTTTGCTTTCTGCTGTTATCCGTGTGGCACTGGGGAAACGCCAGGCAACTCCCTCCTGATTCTTCTCTAATTAAAAGGTTTTTTTGTGTAAGGTCTGTAATAGATGAGGAAGTGATAAATTAAACGTCATGAGTTCCCCACTCGGTGCTTGTGCTGCAGCAGGAAATGGATTCTGCATCTCACAGTGAGGCCAGTGAAGAAACTGCTCCTTTCCCATTGCAAACAGGAGCCTGTGGCACTTCCAGCCTGGAGACACCCTGCCAGGTGTGCTGTGCCTGGGGACACTGGCCAGTGTGAGCCAACTGGCCATGGGATGTAGGAGCCACCCCCTGGGTAAAGGCAGAATAGATGCTCTGAGTGTGGTAGAGCTCTGCTGGCATCAGTCCAGGAGGGGAAAGCAAAGGAATTGCCTTCTTCCAGCAGTGAAAAAGCAACAGTAGAGCTGCTTCAAGCAGTTGCTGCAGCCCCTGGGCTGCACTGGCCTCTTTCCCAGGACACAGGGGGGAAATGCAGCTGCTCCGTGCAACTGCAGCAGCTCTGGCCTCTTCCTGATGGCTCCCCCACCACATCCCTTGTGGTGGGCTCGGGAGCTGGGAGGAAACTGGCAGCCCAGAGGAAGGAATTGCATCCATCTGTCCCCCAGGGTATGGAATCCGTGCTGGGACAGCTCCAGGAGACCATCCAGGGGCTAGAACCAGGGGATATCACCCTCTGCTCCGAGCATCATCCTGAGCACTGGGAAAATAACTCATGCACTAAAGCAAAATGCACACAGACAAAAAAGGAAATGCTTCAAGATGATCCTAGAGGATTTTTTTGGAAGCTTTCTTTGAAACATCAATGCTTTTATATGTTTTTAAAGGCTTGGTTAGATTAAAAGGAAAAAGGAGGTTGTTTTCCTGTGTCTTGGAGTCAGAGTTTAAAAAAATATAGATGTAGGTGAAAAATAATTGCAAAATAAAATTAAAATCTGCTCCTCAATGGCAAAAGAATGCCAAAATGTAACTTTTTAGGTTTTAAGACCAGGTTTTAAGCCTGACCAAAACAACCCAACAGTTCAGTATCGTTTTGAAATACTTGAGTGAATCCAAATCTGTGTGTTCTAGAGAAAAAGCTTTCTTTCCAAAAAAGTTCATTAAGCTCTCCATAAGCATCACCTCGTGGCCTGTCCTTGCAGTAGAAGGAATGGTTTGTTGCTATCCTTCTGAAGGATTTATTTTTATTTTAATAGGTAAAACTCATGCACAGTGTAAACACACCAAAAAGCACACACCCTATTGAATTTTCAGAGGCAAGTATTTTAAATCCAGCCTTTTCAAAAACTGCAGACATGCATTATTTACACTAGAGAATAATAATGTAACAAAGCTGTATTAGATTAAAATTGTTCCATAAAATATTATGATTATCATTTTTTGTAGCTTGACTTAAGGTGAACAATTTATATAAAAATGTGAATTATTTTCTGTTACAAAAAAATTATTCAGTGTGGGCTCTGTGTATTACAGTTATTAATCTTTCTATTTAAATGCAAATTTTTCCTTTCAACTGAAAGCTAAAGATACTTTTTATACAACTAATAAAACACAATTCTGATCTTCTGATCCCTCACAAGGGAGATGGCTTTCTCAGCTGTGTTTGGGATGTCTCTGCTGAAACATGGTGTTCCTTTACACCAAGGATGCTCTCTTCAGAAATACTTTGAGAGTTACCTGCTCAAAATGAAATACTCATTTGTACAGCAAGGTGTGACTTGGACAATCCTTAGTTGCTCTGTTTTTGTAAGAAGAGAAAAGAGCTAAGGAGAGCAGTGACCTTTGTGTGGCCATGTGCTATGCCTGCAATCTATCAGGGTCATTTATCCTTGGAAAATCTTGGTTTGCATCCTAGTGGGTTTGCTGCTATGAGAAACCTGAAACTGAGTTTTCTTTGAGGGGCTGGAGCCAGCTCAGGGGGGAGCTCAGGTGGCTCTGGGAGGGGAGTTGGACAGAGTGTCAGAGGTGTTTCAGTCCCCTGTGAAGCAGCTGTTGAAGGTCTGTCAGGCTTTACAATCACCACGGTGTTTGTGCTGTTCAGAAACTCCAGAATGCCTTGTGTCATCCCCAGATTTCCAGATACCCCCAGTGCCAACACAAACTCCAGGGGCGTGGGCGCAGTTTGCTCTGCACAAGTGTCAGAGGTTCAGTCTGAATGGTTGCTCTTGCCATGTGCAGAAGGGAGTGGAAGTTGTCTCGTTGGACCAGGAGGAGACTTCCAGTGTCTGACCCCAGGGAGCTGCAATCAGCTGAGGTTTCTGCAGCTCTTGCCATGCAGGCATGAATGTGACAAGGAGAGTGGTAACTCCTATCTGGCAGCTCATGTCCTGAAGCAGAAATCAAAGTTGTTTATGTGATTTCAGGCTAATTTCTGCCAATTTTTCACCTGACAAAGTGCTTCTATTACCCTGAGCAACTCCAAGGACAGCTTCCTTAATAATGTTTATATTGTTCGAATTTAGTTACCAGTATTAGCAAAGGAAGTTGAAAACAACTCTGCATCTCCATCTTTCATCCTTGCATGATCACGAACTTCCCATTCCACCTCTCAAGAAATGCTGTTCTCTGCTGGTGGAGAGCTTTGTGATGGTTTTCCAGGTTCTGCATGGTCTGGCAGAGCGTGCTGTCCTCTGGCCACCCCTTGGTCTCCCTTGTTAGAGGTGCCCTGACTCACCCTGGGGGGAGCCTGGCTGCTCCAGCCGGTGGGAACGCGGGTAATTGAAAAGGCTGAAGTAGTGAGTGCTGTTATAATTAACTGTCTGTATTAGGCATTTTACAGTTCTGACACCTCGCAAGAGTGGAAGCTTAATGAGAATGGAGAGAGGCTCAAAAGCAATCCATTTTCCCAGTAAAGATTGTAGTGAAGGTGTGTAATGATGCACAGCTAACTAAACCTGTCTGTAATAGGCTCTCTGTTATAATGTAGTGATCTGACACTTTGGAAAAACAATACAGTGTTTATGTATGTATATATATAGATAAATATATATAATATATATATCATTTATATATAATATCTATCTATCTATCTGTCTGTCTGTCTGCCTGTCTTTCCTTGCAGCACTAATGTAATGTATCCTGCAGCTTGACTGGGTGTGCCATGTGTAGGCCAGGTGCCAAAATGTGTAAAGAACTGATTGTTGACAAAAAATGCTCATTTGCTCTGTAAAGACGAATGCAGCCCAAGGAATGTCCCAGAAAATGTCCCAGAGAGGACATTCAGGTGGAGCACAAGGGGCTGTGAATGCCTGGGTCAGCTGTGACACAGCACAAAGGACTTCTGTGACCCATTTGCACCAGCAGAGCCTCCTCGCTGAACTCCTGTCATGAGTTCCTTAGGATCTGCCCTGGAGGGGCAGGAAGAGCAAAGGTGGTTTCTCACTATTGCTTCAGAATAGGCTCAGTCTCTGGCTATCAGTTTAAAATCCAACAGCAGCAACAGTAAACAGAGTACTTCCCTCAGCAAAACCCTGTAGTCTTCACTGCCATTGCATTTCTCTGCCTTCTCTTGCAGGGAATGCATCAGGTCCGGGTGGGTGCGGTGGGACTGGGAACGAAGATGGCACCCATCACGTGGCTTCTGGTGGCACTTGGGAGTCAGTGGCTCTCAGGATATTTCTGGAAATGGATGCTTTCTTCTGGGATCTTGTGTCTCCAGATTTGATCTTCATGGGTTTTTATGGCCCACCCCTGGAGGGTTTCATGCAGCTGGAGAGGAGCTGAGTACAGGTTGAGCCTTGTGCCCTGCTGGGGCAGGTGCCCCTCTGCACACCCAGAGAGTGTGTGATGTACGGTCAGGAGGTCATTTCTGCCCACAAACTGGCCCAAAGCTGTCCCCAGCATGGAGCACTGAGGGCTGCTCCACATGCATGCACTCTCATGCATGTTTCCTTTTTAGAGGGTAAATTTGTTTGTTTACCCGGGGGCCATTTGTCACCATTGTCACCTTTGCTCTCAGGTGACAAGGCACAGCCCGCTCTCAGCTCTCAGCATCCTCACCTAGTGGGAACAGGAGTGTGCTGCCACCTCTGTGTTTCCAGCCAGGCTGAGGGGGCTGAGGGCCAGATCTCTGGGAGCTCACAGGTCTTGTATTTGCCATGCTGGATGCAGACAGGCATGAAGGGCCACTGCCATTCTGCACAGCTCTTGCTCTAGTTTGATGCCAAGGAGCTTTTCCTGGCTGACCTGAATTACATTTTCCTTTTTTAAATATATAATTTCTATGACTGATATAAATGTCAGGCACATAGATGAAGAATAAAAATGGAGATAAACACCTTGTTAATTGCAATCATTATGTAAATACCTGAGCCCATAAATTTCAATAATTAGTTTTACTTTCTTTTTTTTCCCCTCCTTGTCAGGATTTGCATGAATATGACTGAGCTTTCTCATAGCTGCTCACAGGATAGAGCCTTGATTGCTACACTACATGAATTTTGTTTGTGGCATATGGTGAGGTCTCATGAAACATAATTGTGGAGCACTAATGCTCAGCTCTCCTGTGGGGAGTATTACATCCTGAAGGGTGACTCCTTTCAGTAATATCAAGATCCTATAGGAAGAGAGCTTCTTTTAAAGATCTCAGCCATGTGATTTATGGTAAATAACACTTGTATTCACATATTACGTGTTTCTGCTCTTGAGGTTTGCCCTTGTTGGTGCTCAAATTTGTTTTTGTTTAGCATGTCACAGGACTTGGAGCAATACAGTTTTGGCAAAAAGCGTGGGAAGGCTATGTAAACACCATCCAAGCTTTCTCTATGCTCTCTGCATCCTCTCCAGTATGTCTAATTGTTCCAGCTATGCAGCTAAAGTACACCCACTAATACAAGTTAATGCAAAGACATGGTTATATAATGGAAGCACTTTAGTTAGATTTTTATAAAGAGAACAAGAGGATCCCCTGAGATATTGTTGTACAAATAACAAAAGACAGAAGCTCAATTAGTCAAAGCCTGGAAGTGAAAAGTGAGACAAAAATAATGTAGAGTAAAATTCAGTAGGTATATTAGTTTGCAAAGTATACTTTCTTATACATTAAAGGGCTGCATTGAGGAATGAATTACCTGCTTTCCCTATGACAGTTTTCTAAACTGAGGTTGTCAGAATTTTTTTGCAGTATTCTGACTCAAGATAGGAAAAGTCAATTCCTTAATTCTACTAGATGGAGGTGTCACGTTGATACTTCCATTTACTTTTTTCATTACAGGAGAGCAGAAGTTGTCCAGAATTACTTTTTTTTCCATTTTGTATTCCCATGAGACTCCAACAATAACCAGCAATATTTTTTTTGTCCATATTATTTTAGATTAATATTTTCCAAACAGCAATATATAGAAACGTGAGCCTCGACGGTTGGCCAGCAAGCAAAGCAGGAAACCATTTGGTTTGCAGAAATAAATTCAATCCCTATTATTTTTCCTCAGAAGCTGAGAGTGTGTTTCCAGCAAGGTGAGACTACATAACAAAATGCTGCACTCTGGCCCGTGCCTGCAGAGCTCTTTGGTAATGTGACTTCTGAAGCCCTTCATGCCTTTCCTAGAACAAAGCCGTGGTTTCCTGTGTGATCTCCTGAGAGAGCCCAGGAGCCAGCAGGGCTGCCTGCAGCATGTGCAATATGCACTTTGCACTGAGTTCAGACACTCCACAGCCTGATTTCATGCAGCTTCACATGCTTTAATCCTGCTCTCATGGCACTTCTCTCTCTGGGACTGCCAAGTGTCCATTCCAGCCACTGGCCCATGGGGAAAGTCCATTTGTGCAGAACCCTGGAAAATATGGCTGCTAAGAAAAAATAAAATTATCAGTCTAAAGCGTTTCCCAATTAGTGGGTTCAAAATGATTGGTTTTGGTAACCTTCTTCTGTCAATCACTGGCCCCATGTATTTACATAGGGCTTAGTGATGAAACTACTTGGAAACATGTGTGAAATTATGTATTTTGCAACTTAAATCACCCTTCACCAGCTAAAAAGGAAAACCAAGGAGAATACTGACACTGGGAGAAAGAGGATTTTTAAAGGAACTTTTCCAGGGTGAAGCTGGAGCTGTCAGGACCAGCTCCTGGTCTGGGGGAATGCATGGGGCAATGAGATTCAATCCAGTTTTGTGGCATTTGGCTGCAGCCTCCACCTCTGTGGGCTGCTACCCTGGAAAGAGAAAAGATATTTTCAGAGCAAATGTTGTCTTTGTAAAGCACCTTGGAAGAATGTATAAATGCTTCTTTTTTCTGAAATGGCAGTTTGTTTCTGTATTACTTTTTTGTTTTTATTTGGAATTAGAAATTATACAATTCATTTGACTCCTTAAGTCATTATATTATTAAATGTTTCAGAACTTGAGTTGCTACTTTGCCTGTCATCAAAAATTGACAGCTCATTGCCCCCACTACAAAGATGCTGTGAGCCAGGGCTTGGTATGGGCTTGTTTCGATTAGGGTTGATATCAGATTTTAGGGGTTTTATCAGTATTTTGCCAGTGTTATGATTGGATTTGCATGCATGAAAACACAGTCCTGTTCTGTTTCTGAGCAATGACAACGCTGGTTCCCTGTGCAGGAGACCCAGAAAGCAGTCTTGAAATTTTCTTTCCAAATATGATGCACTGCCTGGCTGCTGACAGTGCCCAGAAGTGAAGCAATCTGAGCAGCATTGCTTCATTTCATAGCATGAGATCCCCACAATGTGTTTCAGTTTACATTATTCTGGAGATAAGAATCTTTAAATACTGAAGGAGCATACAGTGTACAAGCATTGTATTGACATTTTTCTATGCTATCATAACCACAGATTCATCTGCTTGTCCTTATGTTAGCAATTTAATTTTAATCCAGGGCAATAATGAAAAAGTGCATTACTGGGGAAAAACAAACTCTTCGTGGCCTGTGTTCCTGATATTTTTAGGGAATTGAATTGCATTTTCTGTTGACAATGCTAGGCTATCTTTAGGCCTTCTGTGAACATCCTCGAACAACAAAAATGTGTCTGCTAATGTATTGTCAGCCAGAGGAAAATAAACTATCTGTAGCTCTTGTATTGGGGGGCGGGTCTGGAGCCCCGTCAGTGCCCTGTGGCACTTTTACTCTGCAATTTCCTGTGAGGAATTGGAGCAGCTTGTGGGGTGTGGGGAGGCACTTCTGCATCTGCTGAGCCTGAGCTGGGAGCCTGCCCTGCTCTCGAGGGGTCCCTGCCAGCTCTGGATGGGTGATGGAGCAGGGCTGGGCCGAGCTGCCCCAGGCTCGTGTGAAGATGAGGGTCAGGGTTGAAGTGCCCGGGCAGGGGTGGCTGTTTCTGCTCAAATGGGTCAAAATTCCCCACATCTCTGGGGGGAGATTTTAACTGACAACAGCAAGAGTCCCTTCTGATGCTGAAAACTAGATTTTTTTTTTCCCCCTTTTTAGGACAGTTTGGTGGTACAGGCTTTTGCTGTGCACGGTACAGGTGACCAAACCTGTGACAAACACTGGCTGTTCAGGCACGGGTTTTCCTTGCCACAACCCTAGCCACATATTTGTACATAAACTGGGAGCAATCAAGTGCTCAGGAGTGTTCTAGGAGCAGAATAATTTGGATTCGGTTTTTTTAATCATTTAATGTCTTTTTATATAGAGAGACAGAGGACTCAAAAATCCTACAAGAAGGAGCACAATATGATATTTATTTCCCAAAGTTGTTTTTTTTTCAAACTCTTGCCAAGAATCTTCTACTACAATTTTGAGCTTTATTAAAAAAACCCTAGGAGAAATGTGTACCATTCTTTATCAAACTACTTAGGACATATTCCTAAGAGTCACTCACACTCCCACGCACACCTTTCCACAAGTGAGATAAATTGAGAATGTCACTATCTTTAATGTTAGAAGTATTTCCATCTTCCACTGCAAATATGCAGTGATGCATCTAGAATAGCACTGTCAGGGGAAGAAATCTTCACATGAACAGAATTTAGCTATTTGTGTTCTCTTTCTACTTGCACTCAGTGTTTTTTCTTCAGAGGGATCATGTTGGCTGCAGGGAAATGGAGAAAGAAAAGTGCTTCTTTAGATATGAGACTGTTCTGAGTCCTGCCCCTTGGCCAGTCTCTGACAGCCTGCACCCAGTCCCGAGCCTCACAAAGCTGTGGGAGATGCTGACTGAAGGGCATTGCACTTGCTGACAGCAAGGTGGGTGCAGGGAAATTGGTTTGACACGTGCTGGTGGTGCTGAGCGTGGCCTTCACCTCCTGGGTCTGCACAAAACTGCTGGCTCCAGTGGGGAAGCAGATGGGAGTGAGGACTTGAGAACTAATCTCCTGTCTGTGCTTCTGCCTCTGTGACTAATTGCTCTCAAATTTGCACATGTAACAGCTTTCGCTTTTCCTAATACCTCTTACTAGGTTAGCATTTTAAAAAGATGTATTTTCTTGTCATTAACAGCACTAGATGCAAATGGGGAAGCAGATAGATATGCATTGCTTATTAATTAAAATAGGAGCACAAATTTCGGGGAGTGCAGTCAGGCTCCAAGGAGTACCTGATCCCATGTCCAAGGCAGGGTACACAGCAAGAAATGCATCCCCTGCACCACTCCTCTCTGGGGATGCACAAATTAGAAATTTCAAGGGCTGTTGAACACTGTGAATTTTCACTGGGGATCAGCACAAAGTTATTTGGCATGGGAGGTTCTGTAACTGTGATACATTGGGAAAGTTCATATTGTGCAATGGCCCTAAAACTCACCCATCCTCCTCTAGTATGCAGAGACCCAGTGCTAAGATGTGTTTAATATAAAACAGGTAGGATATGAGCTGACTGGAGCAGTTTTTCTGTCTCTTGTTGCCTTTACATTATTCATCTTAGGATCATCTCCTGTGCTATTTTTATTCAGCATAAATAATAATTAAACCAGAGGACAGAGGTGTGGTGTGAATGTGAAGGAAAAACTCCACGTCCCTGATGTTGCAAAGTTGGAAAGCTGGCCAGGGCTGGGGAGTCCTTGGTCTGAGGAAGGGTGGTGTGTTGGAAATGCCTGCTTCCTACAGGAAAGCATTAACATGCAAGCACTACTCTTAAGTGGCCAGAATGTAGTGATTAAAGTGCTCTTGCTGTGTGATCTTGGGCCTCTTGCCCTTTATGTTCCTTAATTAATTTCCTCTATCATTTATGTATTAATAAAAACAAATTACCTGCTTCATGGGAGGTGAGAGGTTTTATTCATTTATGTTTGCAAACAGTGTTGAGATCCAAGGAAGGAAGGAAGGAAGAGGCTGCAGAAGTGAGACTGCTGTATTTAGTGCATGAATGATGTATGACAACGTTTTATTCCTTGGCAGTCTGATAATTTGACATAGCAGTCAGACTTTTTCCTTTCTACTGTTTAACTTTCTTTTTCTGACATAGTTTAACTTTCTTTTTCTGCTACTGTCCTGTAAGGCACTACCTTCACCTGTAGTGTGATATGTAGATGAGTGGATGTATGGACAGTTTGATTTTGGGTTGATCACTACCTTTGTTTCAGCCCTCTTTCTGTCATGATCATTTATGGAGAAGGGCACTGCCCAGTGGCTGTGGAGTCATCTGCCAGCTGGTCATGTATTTGAAAATAATGTTGGGATTAAAAGTTGTTTCCATGTCCCATTCTCATGGAATAAACACAAATTTATCTCCTGGAACAATGCTGTGTTTTCTGCTATTACCAATAGGGTAGCAGCTGTGTGGGCTCTCCTGCATGGGACAGAGGTGCACAGGCAGGACAGTTCCAGCTAGATATGGAGAGCTGGTTCTTATCTGCTGACACAAATTGCTCTACAACTGGGATTTTTAATGTCTTCCTCTGAAAATGAATTAATTCCAGCTCTTACAGTCTATATGCAACATGCACTAGCTCTGGCCAGATGCTGCCTGTGAGCTTAGCTGGTGGAGTTCAGCAAAGGCTGATGCATGTCCATGAAAGACAGAAACGTGCTATCAATGGATGCTCCTGATATCTTTACTCCTGGTGAGTAATGCAAACAAACACAACGTTTCTTCCTACCTCTGCACACCAGTCTCAGGATGGAAGCAACATGAAAAGCCAGCATCTCTTCTCTTGTAATGTCTAATAGCAACGTCTAATTCTGGATTTTCAAAGCTGTTGCCTGAAGGTGCTGCTGTGATACGGAGCATGTTTGTGCCCAGGCACTGCCGTGAGAGCAGCTCAGCGCAATTCTGTATGCAGAGAGCTCCTGGGCTGGGCTCCCCTTGGAGCTCCTCAGCAGGCACTAAGGATGTGTCATCCTTTGAGTTATCTCTTACTTTTAACTCAGCTTTCCTCCATGAAAGCTGTTTTGGTTTTGACTCCAAAACACTACATAAAATACTGCATTTCACAGTGCTTTGCCACAGAGTTTTGCCAGGGGAGCGGTGGAGAGGGTGAGGAGGTGCGAGCTGCCTTTGGGGCTGTGCCTGCCTTCACCCCTCAAGTGTGTCATGCCTTTTTCATCAGCGTTTTCTTTGTGCCACTCCCAAGTTTGCTTCTCCCAGGGATTTTAAGAAATAGCCACTGCCCTCTTGGACTGAGCTGTGTGGGAGAGGGAGCTCAAGTTGCTCTTGGCTGTTTGCAGTTTGCCCCTTAAATCTCTCCTGGGAGGATGCTGCTTGCACTGTCTCCCATCTTGCATTGAAGCTGAAGTGTTCTGTTACCTTTCCCCTCCTGGATGTACAGGCTTTATGTTTCTTTTGTACTTGTGACCGAGGTTCACACTGGGGCAGAAACCTTTGTGGGGCAGGGAGAAACAGAACTCTGTTTTGCAGTGTGAGAGTGCTCCCAGCCCTCCCACAGCAGCTTCCTCTCATTTTTGGGAAGATTTCCCAAAAATCAGCGTAGTCTCAGCTGCTGGCATTGAAACCCTCCTGGAGACTCTGGCTGAGGTGCAGCCCAGCTCCCCAAAGGCAGCAGGAGTCCTGCACACCCCTGCCAAGCTCTCAGGGCCAGGACCCTGGGCAGCCCAAAGTGGTGGGTTCGTGTCACCCAGCCCTGCAGAGCTGAGTCCTGTTAATGATGTATGGAAAGAGCTCACGCTGCTGAGGCCATGGTGCTGCTCCAGAAATGCTGAGCTAATTGCATGAAAGGTGAAGCTCCAGTACAGCAGCGATTGATTCAGCCTCAGGCCCTACACAGCAGAAAGCAGCTCATGGAAACCAAAGAGTGAGCAGGTGATTGCAGACCCTTAATCCAACTAAAATACCATGATGCCTGACCTCATTAGAAAAAAGTCACAAAACTCATCTCCCTGGATTGTTCCTTGCTATGTCCAGTGAAATAGTGGGAGCTCAGCCAAGCAGCCAGGTATTCTTCCCTCTCCTGCAGAGTACTGTGTTTTCCTCTCTGCCTGGGAAACACTGGGAGATCCAGACTGAACTCCTGTAAGCTCATGGGGAGGAAAACTTATAAATTACTAATTAATACAAAGACATAAAGTGATTGCAGCCACAATGCTAAAAGCTGATACTGGGTGTGAAGGGTGAGGGAGAGAAAGGCAAACAAGCAGGGCACATACAGTGTCTTATTAGGGACCAGGAGAATTTGTGAGGGTTAGGGTTAGATTCTAATATAATAGGGAGGTTAATGCACTGCCAGTGCACAATTGCAGGCTTCCAGCTCATAGTCTGGGATAGTCCCTGGCACAATTCTCCCACCCCTGCTGAACCTGGTGCACTTCAGAGCATCAGTTTGGGTTGCACATAGACTGGGATGGACTTTGCAGGTGGCAATGCCATGCCTTTGCTTTCAATGCCTATCAGCTTCCCTAGCACAGACAAGTCCCTGCTGCTAACACCAGACAGCTCTTACTCCAGCCTGGCTGTTTGGATGCTGAGGTCTCTTTGGATGCTGAGATATTTGAAATTCATGTGTGGGAAATGAGGAGGAATACTGGCATTTCCATGCATGTAGCTGAGTTCTTTACAGTGGTTTTCTGCAGCCCATGAATCATGGATGAAGTATTCCTACAAGGCAGCTTGGTCTCTGCAGAGGTACCTTTGCAGTGGAGAGAGCAGGGTGCTGAGCACCAGCACTGTGGTTTTGCTCTCTCAGTTCAGCACAGGGAGGTGGTCCTGGCAGTGCAGAGTAATCTTCCCTCTCACAGCTGCACTGCAGGCAGGGGATCGAGGGGACGAGGGATTTGGCTGGCATTTGTGGACTAAGGATGACTAATGGTTCCCTGTCACTGACACATCACCACTTGCATCAAGCAGGATCGTGCAGCAGCTCAGTGCAAACTGGCCGAGCGTTGGCGGTGATTTGTCGTGGTCATTAGCGCAGCGTGAGGCACGGTGGCCACGGGCTCCTGCTGGGCTGTGGCACTGTGGGGTGCTGCCTGCAGGGCTGCAGACCCCTCTGGGACACCCCAGGCAGCAGCTCCCATCTGCACTGCCCACTGAATGTCAGTGTGAGCCTGGGAGGGAGGCTGGGGGGCACGGATGGTGGCGCAGCGGGCAGTGACAGCTCGTACGCTGGAGAATGATTGATTTACTTATTTAGGGCTCTGCTCAGCAAAGATTCAGATCCGTGGGACTTGGGCTTAATAAGAGTTGGGGAGATGAGGCTATTACAGCAGCAGAGGAAGCCACCAGTGCTTCAGGCCTTTCACAGCATGACACTGAGGCATGTATTTAACCTGCAGCACAGCAGTGGGGCCAGCCCTGCTGCCAGCAGGGAGCTCTTTGCCCTGCCACCAGGTTCAGCCACTGTGAGAGTTTCAGGTGCTGAATGGAGAGGGGTCTGGAAAGTTCAGATTTGGAAGCTCTGGTCTGAAGCCTTACAGCAAGCCTTACAGCAGCACTGCTGCCTTACAACAGCCCCTCACTGCAGCAGCTTCTCAGTTATGCTTCAGCTTTTGCTTTGCTGCAATGCACTGAAGGAAGAAGAGTTGTGTCACAGGCTTTGTGAATGAGGAGGACCATCCTGGGAGTAGGGTGGCCCTGGGGCCACCCTGCCAGTCACCCTAACAACTTAGTAATTTGGGAGACCTCATGAAATGCCTGTTAGCATGCTCCAACACTAACTTGGACAGAGAGACTCCAGCTGATCACCCTGCAAAGCTCTGCTATGACGTAGCCCAAACTCCATGTCCAGGCTTTGCTATGGACCTTCTGGATCCAGAGTACTTGTCTGCCCTGGCCCAGTTTGGTAGGAATTGCCAGGCCTAATCAAACCTAATCAAGACTCTCGGGCTCTGAGAGAGGGAGATGCCCTGCTGAGGGAGCTGTGGAAGGGCCCCGGCAAACAGCCAAATGAAATCCCTGGGGAGTTGTCACTTCCTGGCAGCAGTGTTTGGCCTGGAGCATCAGCTTTGTCTCAAGCAAAAATACTGTAAATGACAGTCATAAAGCAGAGAAATTGTTAGAAGGTCTTGAAAATGTCCCTTTTTAAAGCACTACCCAAGGAGAGCAGCTGCTCTTCCTTTCAGCTGACTTTCCTGCAAGAAGGTTGGAGCCATCTCTGTTCTTCTCTAGACAGGTCCTTGCCTGGCAGCAGCAGCTTTGATGGGACTGCCTGGCTCTCCTATGTGTCTCTAGTCTGTCAGGACACCCTTTAGTTTAATTACCTCCTCTGTGCCCATTTACACCAAACCTTTTGGGATGGTTTCTTGGCTACAGCTGTCAATCTGAATTCTCACCGGGAAAACCAAATGAACCCAAGAGAAAGAAAACCAAATGAAACCAAACCAAACCAAACCAACCAAACCAAACCAAACCAAACCAAACATCTATTAGAAGTAGCCAAGTTGCTAATACAGACAGATCAGGTGGGGAGTGCATCACCTGAAGGCTCAGTAGGAGGAAGATCTTCACTACTTAAGATGGGGATATAAAACTGCGGGGGTGAGCTGGAAGGCAGCTGTGGAAAAGAGACCTTCATCTGGGGGATTCTCTATCTACCTGTGAGAGGTGTCTGCAGCTCTTCCTAGTCTGAAAATATCCCACTTATTGGGTGGGTAGGAGAATAGAAAAATGAGTGGGAATAAATCAGAAAAGCTGGAAATGTAGGGTGTTATCTGCAAAGTGCAGGTGGAAGAAATGTGTTCTCTCTTAAAGACTTCCCACAGATTTAATTCCCTTGTGTCTTTTCTTTTAATGTCAGTGCTTAAAAATAGGACTGAAGAAGGAATATAACATTTTTGCTAGTGTTAAGCTGGCAGCTAGTTAGTGCTGGCTACTTATTGTATAGGCCAAATTGCTCAGATGAGACCTGCTTTATGGAGGTGCAAAATGGCTGCTGCTCTCAGGAAGCAGGAAAATTTAGAATCTTTTATCTTTTTTACTTCTTAGGAGGCACAGTGATCCGCAATGCCTTAGCTTAGAGTAATGAGTCTCTTGTATCTGTGCTTACCCACCAGATAACAGCAGGTCATCTGGGTAGAGTTGGGGAGGCTTAAATAAGGACAAGCAATTCCTCTAATGATCTCTGCTGCCCTCCTGGGGGAGGCTCACCTAGGATAATGCCATCCCCTGCTGAGTGACCACTATCATCCTTTATTTCCAAATCTGCTTCTTGCACTTCTGTGGTTAAGAAGGATTTAAGACCATTAGCAAAAGGCACTGTGCTGTCTGGGAGAGGTTTGGCCCTGTGATGTGCTTCCTCCTGGGGGCTGCTCTGAGCTCTGTGCTCCTGGAATACCCAAACACACGTTTGAGAACCTCTGTGGGAAAGGACTCTGCATTTAGCAGCTGCTTGGTTTAGCTCCTTGCTGGAGCAGTTTGCTCATCACTTCCGAGGTGCTGTGCTGGGCTGGGCTGGCTGGAGCCTGAACACGCTGCTGCTTTTGCTGTGCATCTGATTGTAAGTTCAAAAGTTACTGGTTTGGGGGAGTGATGTAACTGGGTGGTTTAGTGATGGACAAGGGGAGCAGGAGAGCAGCTGGGGTTCAGTAGTGGATGTGGAGCCAGGTGAACCTGGGTTCAGACTCACTGGCTGAGCTGAGTGAGTTAA
Organism: Eopsaltria australis; assembly: GCA_034509425.1. NCBI lineage: Eukaryota > Metazoa > Chordata > Aves > Passeriformes > Petroicidae > Eopsaltria > Eopsaltria australis. Next base: position 2,274,305 of record JAVTVJ010000180.1, read on the forward strand.
AGGCAAGGAAAGAGGTGACATGAGTGCAGGTGGAGAAAATGGGGACACTGTGCCTCTCAGGGACTCCCACCCCTTCCACCACCAGTGAGTGTATTGGGTACACTGGTTCTTCCAACCTGGTACCTTCTTCCATGTGATAGGGAACACTGAGTGACCTGCTTCCCTGTGAAGGCGTGTTCTCTGCAGTGACTGCAGCTCAGTGACCCAAGGAGAGAGGTAACAGAGGAACAAATCCTTGATGGGTATGCAGTGCATCCCTTCAAGGACACACAGCCCCCTCCTGTCAAAACCTTTGGAGAATTAATTTGATTTTTATTTAAAATGCACTTAAAAACCTCAGTGTGGCAAGATGGGATTCCTCTTTTCAGCTACCTGCAAACCAGCTCTTCCTATCACCTCTGGCTTCTTTCCCATAGCCAGCTTGTCAGCACAGATATGCTGCAGAGCACAGATCCCAGTGGCTGTGGGAGAGGCAGACAGAGCTTGTCTGCACGGTCCTTGCTCTCTGCACAGTCTCCTCAGGCCAGTTCTGGGCCAGCAAGCAGCTCTTTTCACTGATAGCATCAGAGGATGCCTTTGGCTCCTGCAGGCCAGGCACTGGCAACACCCCATTGGCACAAGCAGCTGCTGGCACTGCCAGTTCAGGGGTGCAGAAAGTGCATTTGTGGTGCCTCAAGAAAATACACCCCTCTTTCTGAAAGCTATATGGGATGGAGCAGCACCTTCTGTTTGTGCTCCCTCCTGCCAGGCTTTTTAGCATTATTTATTAGCAGCTGGAGAAGAGCTCACCAGCCAGCAGCACCTTCCCTTGGAGCCCTGGTCCATGCTGTCCCTCACCGTGGCAGGCTGCCCGCTTGCTGAGTGTGTTTGCCTTGCTGTTCAGCTGTTTTAAGGCCCCGCTCACCAGCTAGGATTTGGAGAGATTAATAATGTCTCTTTTCTGTACGATGTCCTTGACAAGCCAGAAATCCACCCATTTGCTGTTTTGAGCAATTAAAATGATGACATGGACATCCACCCCCACGCAACCAGTTGGCGGAAGCGCTCCGTGGTGAAACTCCAGGGCTCGGAGAGTGAATTTGTGTGTAGTTTGGCACAGAACAGCCCTGCTGACTTCCCTGGCCCACACTGCTTTGTTACTCAAACACAAACATCTAAAGCCAGCTCTGGCACTGCCAAGGCTGGCTGCTGCTGTTGGGTAATAAACCAGCACGTTGGGGTTTGCTGCTCTCATTGGGCAGCCAGGAACCTCGACGGGTGGCAGGGCTTATTTATTGATTGCCCTTCAGATCAGAAACTGGATGGCACCACAGGGAGCTGGTAAGGGAGGAAAACAATTCTAAATACACTGTAAGTGCCCCTTTGCAGGATTGATGAGCAGGAAATGGTAATGTGTGTTTACAGGATGCACAGAAAAGCAAAAGCTGGTAAACTTGCTTGGGTTCCCCTTCCAAAAAAGAAATTCTGCTTCAGCAGAGATGGGGAAAATCTTGCTCTAATAAATGTTGCTTTATTGCTGGGGTCTTACAGCAGTAAAGAATCTATGGTCTTATAGCAGAAAAGAATCTATATTCTTACGCAGAAGTTTTGGGAAAATTGGCAAGTGTTTAAAAATATGAGGGGAAACAATAAACAAAAAAGGATGATGAGGAGTTGGAATTGGCAGAAGTGGAAACCTTTCCTGTTGGCTACTTCTTGCCTCAGGGCTAGTTTGCAAAAGGCATGAAATGAAAGCTCTGCTCTTATTTCCTGCATAGCTGGGAGGGATTCACCAAGCCAAATGGCTGAAAGTGTCCAGAAGGGACAGGTTCCCATCTCTGTAGTGGCCACAGCACCGTGAAGCATCCCCCTGAGTCACCTCTCACTGTGCCACACATTCCCATCCTCAGCAGCTGGTCTGATTGGTGTGAGAGAGCAGAGCAGGCTGTGATCCCATTTATCACTTTGCTGAGTGTTTGGAACTTCACTCCAAGGTTTTGTGTGGCTCTGGTGTACTTTCAAAATGCCTGGGAGAGTGGCTGAGACACTGATGCACAGATGTGCAATGAAAGTATAAAAGCCTGTGCTGTCGTTTTAGAAACGTGTGCTGTTCCCTTGGTTTCCCAAACTCTTACAATTATCGTGACACCTGCAGCTTTCCTGCAATCCAATCCAACCCTGGATGCTTTTTTGCTGCTTGCTCAGCTCGTTTCTAGCTGCCTGTCACCTGGGAGATGCCCTCTCCAGCACTGCGGTTATCGCTCCTGGAGCAGCTCCTGCGAGCAGGGTGGGCAGCAGGAGGGGAGCTGGAATTACTCCCTGCTTCCCTGGGGCATTTGGTGATCCTGGCTGAAGGACACCAGTGACAGGCACAGCCAGGGATTAGTATGTAGAGATCATGAATTTTAGGTAGGCCTAATATCTTTGTAGTGACCCAATTCCTTGTAGAATTGTGAGTGAAATATTAGGAATGTTAAGGAAACTGGAAAGATGGTGGAATTTCACAGTGTAAGGGGCTTGTGTTGGAAGGGCAATAAACCCATCTGCAAAGCCTGTTTTGTTTTATGTGATATCACCATCTGCTTGCTTCCCCTTTGCATTTGTCCACCTGACACATTCAGTCAGAAACACAAGCAGCTTGGAAAGGGGATGTTTTCCTTTGTGTTTGCAAAGCCTGGAGATCTTGGGCTGTGGCATCCAAAAAAGCCTGATCTGGTGGAGATAGAGCTGACCCTAAAGTGAAGGATTATCCCTGAGTTTAATGAGTCATACTCAGACCTTTACCATGCTGTGACTTTTAAAACAGATTTGTCAGCATTTTCTGGGAGATCTCCTGGCCCAGCCACACGTGGGTGTCTCCTGGGCCATCCAGCTGGAGGCAGCTGCCCCAAAACCATCCTGTGCTCTGAGCTGTGCTTTCAGGACTTCTTGGCAGGCCTGAATGCCATGGGCTGGGCTGTCTCCATGGGGCTGGAATGCTCTGGTGTGGACATGACCACTTCATTGCCAGAGCCACCAGTTCAGCACTGCTTGAGGGAACTGGCCTTGAGAGATCTCCACTCAGGCTTAGACCACCAACCACTTCTGCAAATGAGGGGCTCTGTTTTTGTTATCCAATCCTTCTTTGTGGAACATGAGTGATTTCTTATGCACACAGAGGTTTGTGATGCAAGTCCAGGTTATCCACCCTACTTTGTTTCGAATGAATCATAAAATAAACTTAATGTAACAAAGCACACAAAAGTAGAGGGATATTTGGATTGGCTTGACTGGGCTTGATGTTTTCTTTCCTTTTTTCTTTCTTTCTTTTTTTTTTTTTTTTTCAGTTTGGCAAGTACTCTAAGGTTTTTATCCAGCTTTGTTCCCTTCATGTTATCCCTTTAGTTTTACACAGATCACTCCAAAGTACAGAAGAATCACGTAAAACAAGAGAGAAACAGACAACACAGAGATGAAAATAGACCAAGTATAGCAGGGTGTTTTCTTCCAGCCACAGTCTTTTGGACCCATTTGGGGTCTTCTTGACAAAGAAGTTTAATTTCTACGTTCGTGGTTGCTATTTTCAGGGGTTTCCCCTCTGCAGAATGCTTTGTTTTGACTGAAGAATATGCAACTCTTGGGCCACTACCTATGGAAGGCCCTGGCATGGGGCGCTCTCCTAGGGCACATCCAGAGCCTCTGATGCCTTCTGGTGGGCCCAAACTTTTATTTTCTTGTTGAGAAGCCTCCCAAGGGGGCACAAGAGGGGACTGTCTTGCTGGGTGGAGAGAAGCACACATAAAAGATACAAGAAAAAGGAATGGAGAGTTGTTTTCAGGTCAAGTCCACACTAGACCAAATATTTGTGTTCTCTTAAAAATCAAAAACTCACTGGAATCAGTCCTCTGGCAGTAGACAGCCTGCTTTGGTGAGGCTTTCTTTCTGGTTACCTCAGCAGAACAAATATACTCAGGGCATATCTCATTCCATGGACCAGGTAACAAGCCAATAAAACCAATCAGCCCATTTCCAGGTGGCTTTTGATGCCTTTTAGCAGCAACCTGCCTGCCAGGAGCATTGCTGCTGCCCCGCTGAGAGCTGAAGTGCTGAGTGCCTGGTGCAGGCACAGCTCTGCAGTGCTGTGGTGTGTCTGTCCTCTAGCAGTGCAAAGGCTTGCAATCATGTAGTAATTCAGGCTGGCAGGGGTGCTGAGGGCTCTCAGCACACTTGAGGCTTCAGGAGGTCTCAGTCCCAATCCTAAGCACTTGGAACCCTGTGTGTTGGAGGCCAAGCTCACTGCCCTCGAGATGGGTGCCAAAGGCAGCACTGATTTCAGAGGACAACTGTGGTTGTGTTTGCTGCTGGCTCGGGTCCATCTGGGATCCAGGTGATAAAGCCTGGCTCCAGCGTGTCCTAGGTGGCTGCTTTGCAGGCAGGGCATTAGTCTGGTGAAGCTAAACCTTGAGGGTCAAACCCTCAGCAGACAGGAACAGATGCAGTTGTTAGTGCTCGTGGAAAAGCTGGGCCATTAATTATGAATGGAGCATGTGTACTTCCTGCTTCCAGGGGACACGGAGCATAAGGGCCTCTGCCTTTGTACAAGATGTGCATGGGCCCACAGTGAAATACAGCCACAGTTAAATGGTAATGCTCAGGATCTGATTTTTGGCTGTCTTCCTGCATTTCTGTTTGCAGATGTGAAAGGTTTTTTTGTGTGGTTTTATTATTTTTTTTTTTTTAATTAGAAGAGAATTCCTGAAGAATAAAGAGCTTGAGAGCCTTCTGTGTAAGATCTGAAAGCTCTCCTAATCAGAAAGGAGGGGGGAATAATTTAAAAGCTAGCCAAATAAAACTCAGGTGCCTATTACAAAGCAAACAACCTTCCAGTGACATTCAGAGTGGTCTCTTGCTGCTGCAGAGGGAACAGCATCTGTGTAAACCTTGCAACACAGACATTTGGGAGTCACTTTTGTTGACATTGACCCAATGATGCAGGTCATTTGATTTGTTATAATTATAATGAGACTTTGATTAGTCCTTCTTGGTGCATCATAGTGAAGTCATGAGTCTTCTGGACTGCCTACAATGGTACTTGGCTGCAATACTGTGATTATTGGATGGCTAATTGCACCCTAATACCATCCATTTAGAGTTGCTTAAAGGAAATTAAAGCCTGGGCAATCAGTGAAATAAGCCTTTTATCTACTCAGAGCAATGTAATGTTAGGTTTTTTTATGACCTAACAAGAAATACACCAAAATCCATAGAAAATATAAATTGTTTTATTGCCCAGGCAGTTGTTTGACAACTTGTGGAGCAGCACTGAGGTCACACAGTCCTGTTGTCTGTGGATGGACACTGGCAGAGAGCAAGAGCATATTCAACATGTGCCTGTGGCCATGGGAGAGCGAGGCAGGGGAAAGCCCAGGTCATGGAGACGCTGCTGGAGCCCACGCAGGCTGTGTGTGCCCTGAGGAGGAGCCTGTGCTGCCCTGCAGGATCCCAGCACAGAGTGGGGGCTCCTCAGTGGGACCTGGGCTTCAGCTGGGGCTCATGGGCCTCAGTGCTGTCAGTGGGCTGCCAGGGGGCCTTGGGATTTTCCAGTTGTCTTTGTGGAGTTAGGAATCTGCCAGGCAGCCTCATTAATTGTGGATTAAGCAGGAAGTTACTTTTCCAGAGCTTGGTGTTCGTGGTTCTTTTGCCCCTTGTTTGGATGCCCCTGTGTGTGATAGATCTCTTAGGTAAAGGGGATGTTGTGCCTGTCCAGCCAGGTTTTAATCCCCCCTGTCTGTGTGTATGTGATATGCTCCTTCTTCTTTTGTTTTTTAGGCTTCTTTTTTATTTTTCTTAGTATTACTGAATTGATGTATTTATGTAATTTTATAATCAGAAGTGTCTGGAGTATTAATTACTAGAAAACCACATGAGAAAGTTGGGCTTTTGTCCCAAGATTCTTATGCTAATGTAGCAAAAATAATCGTATTTAAACATCACTAACTCTAAAACACATTTAAATTTGGACCATAGAAATTCACCTCCTATTTGTGTCAAGGGCTCCAAAACATGTCTTTTCTAAAATACAAGAAGTAACATAAAAGCCTAAGGCTTCTAATAAGTCATCTCTTGAAAAATAATCTGGATTTCAGCTGGATGTTGGTAGAGATGCAGTGAACCTTTCAGCAATAAGCTAAGCAACCCTGAAAATTAGGTTTATAGTACTTGTATCAACAGATTTGCTATAGAAGTTCAACTCCATTATCCTGGCAACATTTTACAAATAAGTGGTGGAGCAGAACAGAGAAGCTGAGGTTGTGCAGTCCCACAGATGAGCTGGAAGTGGCTGGTGAGCACCCAGGGAGTGGAAACCCCAGCCCAGCACGACAGGTTATGGTTTGGGTAGCTCACAGCCCTGGGTGGGAGTGGCAGCCCTGGCACACAGAGGGGCCATGCTCAGCCTCCATCCCTGAGCAGATGCTCTTCTGCTGCCCTGCTCTTGTTGAGCAGCAAAGGGGCAGAGAGCAGGACACATGGGGGACATCTCATGAGATGCATGATATTCTCCAGATCATTCTCACTTCTCTGTGCTATTACTTCTGTATTTGTGTCTCATACAGCAACATCTGGCTGCTACTGTTGTCTGTCTTCCAAAGATGTCCAGTTCTGGACTAGCCATGCAGAAGAAGCCCCCAAGAGCTCACACCAACAATTATTCCCGCAAGACTTCACCTTCAGTCTTCAAAACCCAGATGATCTGGAGGAGTACAGATGTCCCACAAAGGTCCAACCTAAAGAGCTGAAGTGACAGAGAATCTGTCTCATCCTCAGGAAAATTGTTCCACTGAATAACCTTAATTGTTCTGCACCAAGAACAATTTTATTTCTCTGTAGAAATTCCTTTGGTTTCCAGCCACTGGGTCTCAAGATGCCTTTGTCTGCCAGATTATTGCTCCTCTCTGCAAAGGCATTTGCTGACCACTCTTGAGTCACCTCTGAACCTTCCCAGGGACACATTAAATGGATTGAATATCTGTAGTTCCCCACCATAATGAAGGTTTATCAGCCTCCCATTCTTCTTGTTTTGCCTGCAGAAACCACTCCAATTTGTTCTTGTCCTCTTTTCCAGCTGGGTGCAGCAGGGGCTTGTGCAGTCTTTCATGTCTTCTAGCACAGCTAAAGAGCTTCTGGCCATCCACTGAGCCTTGCCCTGCTCTGTGCATGCCAGGGCTGGGCTTGTCCTCAGCTGCTGCTGTGTCCAGAGTGAAGCTGAGCCCTTAATCCCTCTCTGGTGTCTGCAGGAAAAGGGGATGGACAGCATGGAGAGGCCAGCCCTGAGCTGGGTTTCAGCCTGTAATGACTGCAGGGTTTTTCTGCCTCTAACTCGGAATCTGCCCTGGCTCTGCAAGAAGGAAAGAGAAGTCCTGAGACAGGCAGCTGTGCTGGGCTGGGAAGGAGGGACAGGGGAGCTGGGGAGCTTGGCTGTGTCTGGAGTCTGCTCACATCAAAGTTCACCAGCTGCAAGTGAGTGTAATTGCAGAGACAAAGTAGGAGCAGCCTGAAAATCACAGGTATGGCAAAACATCCTGCCCAGGAGAAAAGGTCCTGATCCAGTGTCCGTGTGTGCTGTGCTGCTGTGTGATGTGTGAGCACTCAGCCACTCTGCTGCCAGTTAGAAATGAGAAATTTCAAGGGCTATTGAGCACTCTGTGAATTTTCACAGTGGCTCAGCGCAAAGTTATTTAGCACAGGTGTTTTGGTAATTGTGATGCATTGGGAAAATTCACAGTGTTCAATGGCCCTCAAACTTCCACCTGCTTGGTGTGGTGGTTAAGTATTAGTGCAGTGGATTATAGGATAAAATATGCAGGAGATACTTGCTGGCTGCAGGACTTTTCTAGTGCTGGTTGTACTTATTCTACGATGGGTTTGTTTGTCTGATGTGTATTAGAGGACAGAAAGTCGGCTTCAGTGGCTCTAAAAGTTGAGTGTTTTACACCTGATGGATCTACATCCCCTTGTAGCCCAGGTGAGAGTTCTGGGGAGAGGAGAGGGGTCTCTGGACCTCACCCCTGGCTGTGCTCAGCAGCACTCTGGAGATCCAATCTGGGGCTGCATCACTTCTGAGAAAACCCAAACATGACGCCTGGGAAAGGGAAGAGGGAAGTAGAGGGGCCTCTGCCCACACTTTTCTAAATGTGTGCAGCTGTACAGGAGCTACAAGTCCTGGGTAAGTTCTCTTTTAATTGTCACTTTCCAGGTCACCTCTCTGCCCTTTGGGAAGGATGCTCTATCTGTCACTTCATGCACAAATGAGGCATCTTTGCAAGGATGTGATATGACCAAGTACAAAGGATCAGAAGAAAAACCTTAATTTTACTTCATCTCTGAAATACTCAGGAGACACAAATGCTGAAATGATGACACAGGCCATTATTACAAAATAATTAAATGCAGAAAATATTGTTTTCTGCTGTCTCCTAAGCTGAATTGTTGGACTGATCCTGCAAGCTTTGCTGGTTTTGCTGTGCCATGGATGGGCAACTAAAGCAAAATGACCTGTGACAATGTAGGATGGCTGAGGCTGTTGGCTGCTGCCATTTGTACTGCAAACTGATTTTTCATTTTTTAGTTTTTGAATTAGCAATCTGATTCCTCCTCTCCCCCAACTCTCCTTTCATGTAAACACACAGAGCTGACTGGCTTGGCTCCTCCCAATTCTCTCCATATATCCACCCCAAGCCCAGTTATCATGGGAATGTGCCTGCATATAACCATTCAATTGAAGATTTCAAAATCTTGCCACCTTCAAGAGTTTCCAGAAGATTAAAAGCTGGTGTGCAACTAGAGAGTCTGGACATGAAATGCAAGTAGGCTTAATGGATGAGTTAATTGAAAGATTTCAAAATTCTCATTTCTGACAAGGTTTCAAATGGAAGTTGCCTCCCCACTTTCTCCTCAGTCTCCTCTCTCCCTCTCACACCATGGTTTTTAGTGTTATTAACATGTAAATTAAGCTCATTTATATAAAGTAACATCTTGACAGGCTGACAAGTGTTGCATGTGGCACGAGTTTGGACTGAGAGGCGTTTCTGTTTCCACAATCGCTGTTATTCCCTGGAATGGAAACACAGCCATGTGCAGCAGTGCCTGGGATGCTTCTGCTGCATTTTAGCCCCAGCTCCCTTGGCACTGAGCAGCTGGGACACCGTGCTGTGTGCAGCCAGCAGTGTCTGTGCAGGGTCACTCCAGGTCCTATAAAAGCCACCAGAGGATCTGCTCAGTTGCTGCTGCTGGAATCATGTTTGGACCTGTGGGTTGCATAGCAACCCTAAATTATTAGAAGAACCCTCAAAAGGCTATTAATGCTACTTATGCATAAATGCAGTCAGTCTTGCTCCCGTTTATGAATTGTTTTTATGCTGTTTCTCAGCCAAGTGAAGGCTTTCATCTTCCTGAACAATGAAACTCAATTTGTTTCCAGAAGGCTGGTGGCTCTCACTCACTGGTCTTTTCTAGGGGAAACTCCTTGGGTTTCGTTATAAGCAGGACTTTAACTTGTTCCTTATTCCTCACTGCTGACCTTAGCTCCCACTCTGAAATGGGTTTCCTGACAAGCATTACGAGAGGCTGTGTTTCAGGTGTGGAAGTTTCCTGTGTGGATCCTCATTCTCAGATAGAAAGCACTTACAGCTCGTCTGTCTTCACTTCTTCCAGGAAAAATCATCCCTGAAAGCAAGAGATGTATTTTGCCTTTTTCTCCTACACTTTGAAAACTGTCAGTACTAATTTAATTAGTTGATGCATAATCACAGGTTATAATTTCCAAGTCTAATGTATTATAATGTTGTTTGTACTGATTTGATGATTAAAGGCCTTGTCAGAGACTTTGTTTCTTTTCAGAAAGAAAAGGTATTTATCAACCTTAAAAAAGAAAAAAACAACAAAGGCTTTGTTGTTATGCAAATGAGACATACCAGATTAGGGAGGTTTATTTTACCTGAACAGGTATTTATGGTTATTTTCTGTATTCTTGCTGTCATTTTTATTGTCTGCAGAGCCCTTGACTTGCTCTGCAAGATGAATTCAGCTCTGTCATGCAGCCTGTGGCTCTGCCCAGCCTAGGCCCATGCTCATGTCCACCCACAGCCTCTTGTGCTTTATCTGGGAGCCTCACCCATGCCCAGGAGGGCTCTCCCTGGCTCTGAGCCTGCTAATGGGGTCTCTCAGAGCTTCTGCAGTGTGACCCTCTTTTGCACAGGGCTGTTTCTCGGGGCTGCTCCCCATGCACTGGTCCAGCTGCGGGTTCCAGGGATGCTCAGTGCAGGTACAAGGGGACTGTGGGACTCAGTGCAGTGGGTCAGCCTGTGCCTGGATGTAAATCAGTGTGTCCAGGGGCAACAGGCCCAGTTTGGAGGCTGAGAGAGCCCCTTGATGATGCAGGAAGTGTCGGTGGATGGCAGAGAGGTTCTGGCATTCCTGAGCTGATGGGTTTCCCCAGCTGCCCTTCCCAGGCACCACGGAGCCCCCATCAGCATTTTACCAAAGCCCACTTTATTTCTCCATTCTCCTAGCAAGAAGGAGCATTTTCACTCTGCATCAGAGTTGGACTGAAGATCCAGCCAGGTGGAATGGAAGCAAGCAGCAAGGGACAGGAGGCCTCTGTACTCTGAGCAGGATTCTGTGTAAACCCTTCTGTTTTGGGGAGGGCTCTGCTTTATTTTGCATGTGGTGTCCTCCAAGAGATGTCCATGGTTGCAGGCTGTGTGTCTGTTCCCTGTAAAAGCAATATATTTCTCCACCTTCCTGCTGGAGCCTCCACTGTCAGTTTTCTGCAGCTGGGTGAATGACTGTGTGTGTCTGTCATCAATTCCACAGTCTGTTATTTAAATTACAAAGCTCATTCTTTGCATCAGCATATGCACAGCAAGTTAGCAATCTATGCATAAAGTCCCAGCAGGCAATGATTGTCTCCTAAGGAAGGCAGAAGCAAAGGCAGCCCACTGGATTGACAGAAATAACACTGAATTCAGATTTGCTCCTGGAACAATTTGGTTTTCTTTCTAAGGAAGTTGGCATTAACACGGTTGTGACTGAGCATAGGTGAGCACAGTGTTGAAAATTAGGCTGCCACCACAATTACAATGTGGTGTAAAAAACCCCCAGTGTTATCAGCTTGTTTATGACCTCAGTAAAAACAAACCCCAGACCTGAACAATTATGCTAATTCTGCCTTGATTTACTGCAATGATAACCAGCAATGTGCTGCCAGAGCTGCCTGATGCGTGTGCCCAGGGAGCCTGCATGGATCTCATGGGGCTTTCTGCAATGTTTTTCCTTAATGGTTCATTAAGATTTGGGTTCTGGTTAGCATAACTCCCACTTTGGGTATCTCCTCCAGCCGTGGGTAGTGTGAGCTCACTGACTCATCATTACTAGTGGGGAGAATGTGGGTGTGGAGAGCTGCACCCTGTGAAATGGGGTATCAGTGTTCTAGGTGAGCTGGCAAAAAAATGTTATTTTCTTTAATTGCAAGCCATAGCAGGGCTGTTCTCTCCTTAGCTTGGACAGTGGCCAGGCAGGGAGGCAGAGGAGACTCTTTGAGCCCATTTTGCCTCTGTGGTGTGGCAGGACACTGCCAGCAGACAAGTTTAAGCTGTGCTGGCCTTTCCTCAAAGCTCTGAGACCAGTCCCCTGCCCCACCCACATGCCTGGGAGTGTGGTGGAGACAGGAAGAGCAGCTCCACTCCTGCAGAGGTGCTGAGCCCCCTGGATCTGGGTGCTTTCTGTGCATAAAAGGGCTCTTTTCACAGCAATCACTATTTGCACTTAAAACTGCTAAAAAGGAGTTACAATTCAAAACTAACTGAGCCCTCCCAGACCTTTTCTAGGTATCCTCCCAACAGGGACTTTTGAGGTCTGGCTGATTAAGCTGTCAGGGGCTGAGGTGTGTGTAGCTCTCTTTTCTGTCAGTACACACACTCGTGTGCTTGCACGGGCAGGGAGAGGCTGTGGGGGCCTGAGCTCTCTCTGGGTGCTCAGGGAAGGCTGCCCAGGGCTCCAGACTGGGCTGGGGCTCTGGTGAGTAAATCCCTCCAGCAGTGCCTCCTCAGGGCACCCCAGCTAAAGCTTCCTGTGCCTTCTTGCCCAGTGCTGAATTTGCAGTGCTGCCCTAACCCCTGTCCATGGTCACTTGCCTCTGTGGGGTTCAGCTGTATTTGCTCTTGCTCAAATAAATCAGAGGAAGCAGCTCCTGCCCTGGAGATCCCCCCATGGCCCTGCATGGGGAGCATTGTCCCCTGGCCAGGCTGGTGCAGCAGAGCCCACTCACCCACCTGCACACCCCAGGGAGTGCTGAGGATGTGAGCAAACCCACCCTTAATATGTTGTGAGTAATTCCAACCCTTGGAACAATTTCTGGATCCCTGGTAATGGTCTGTCTCCTTGCAGCACAACGATTTGGGAAAGGCTGCCCTTCATTCTCAGGCTTTCAAAGGACCTTTTTTTCCCCTCTGACAGAAGGACAAAATAACAAAAATTAGTGCGATAGCTTTTGTGATTTGGGGGTTTATGATGCAATATATATTGGCTGGTGTGAAAATTCCCCTTCCTGGGTGTAGCTCCTGTGTGCTTTGCCAAGCAGTCTCTGAGCCATAGTGTTATGATGGCACAACTTAATCTAATGAGTTTAAGCAAAAACAGTTATTATTTCTAAAGAAACACATGCTATTAAGTGCTATCAAACTTCTCTAGATATTATTATAACATTGGATGAGAAGCATTAGAAAAGGCTGAACTCTCACCTGTGAAGAAGCACATGATGCAAATCAACAGAGCTGCATTTCTTTACCACTTTATTGACTCACAAACATGCAGCTTGTAGGAGTCCTTCAGGGTACCCCTCTGTTCACAACTCTGTTTTATTTCCAAACACCACTAAAGGAACAGTTTTTTCCCTCAAGGTAATTGCATAACTTCCTTCTGTTTCACACTAAAAAAGCACCATGCACATCAGTGGACTGCAGAGCCTGTTTAGATATCTGTTACCCTTCACTAATGATGTTCAGTAGATCAATCAGGGGGAGAGAGTAATTTATTTTTTTTCTTCCTTATAGAGAATCTTGATCTTTCTCTGAGGGGAATGACCTTGACTTGATAATGCAGCTAAACTGGGAAAGCTGTTTTGCTATTCAAACTGAATTTAGACTAGCTAAATAAATGGCAGGCAAAAGAACAAATCTTTTCCCTTAAATAAATGTAAGATATTAAGACCTGGCTTTGCAATGATTATAGTCTAATACACAGCTTGCTGAGAGGCGGTATTTTGCCCGTGTCTCTAACCTTGAATTTTCCATTCATCTCTGTGGAAATGCTTCCTTTTTACTATACATTTTGTGCATACAAAGAACAATTTAAAACTTACATGGCATGGTCAATCAGAGATACCTAACTGGCTCTTTGGAAAACATGAATTGTGCATTTTTATTTTTTTTTTTTGTTAATACAAACACAAAACAAGGCAGTGGCACCACATTAATCATTCAAGCCGATTGGAAAGCCTCCAAGCACCAGCTGAGTTAGAAAAAAAACCCAACAACTAAACAAAAACCCCACACACTTTGATAAGAGCCAACTGGGAATGAGATTCTATTTTTCCTTTAAGTTTCAAAAAGAACAACAAGAAAAAAAAACAATTCGAAGAATTGGCAAGCAAACAAATTGAACTATCATGGCCAGTTGTAAGGGCCATGCTTTGGCTCTGGAGAAACAATTCATAAATATTCATTAGCCTGGGGAAACATGAAAAACAGGATTAGACTTGTTCGTGGGAGTTCATCTTTAGGGTCAATGCTAGGGTGAAAGAGCCAAGACAGGCAAATTGCAGTTTTATAACGTATTTCCCGGGACAGACAAGATCTTCAGTCTTCTCTCTTAAAAACAAAAGAAAGAAAAAAACCTCACAAGACAGCAAAAAAGCCTTTTCACTTCCTTACACAGCAGAGATGCTGTCTCAGCTCAGGCACACCTGGTGCTCTCCCCAGGTGCTGTGGGGCAGTGCTGGCTCTGGCTGTGTGTCCCCAGGGCTCTGTGTGGCCTGTCCCCACAGTCCATGGCACTGCTGCCGTGCTGTGTTTGACACTCCCGAGGTTGCCTCATCCCATATTCATTGCTGGCATGTGGGATCTTCCTGGGGTTTAGTGCCTGTGGTGTGTTGTAGCTCTGCACAGAAATTGGGGTTTTACTGAAGGAAAATATGCCACGGTTTTGGGGCTGGCAGGGTCGCTCCTGAAGTCCTTCCACACAAAGTCAGTGCACAGCAGAGAGCTAATGAGCTCAGGAGGCACAGAGGATGGGAAGAGTCCACAACACTTCCAGGAACCACTCCCAGCCTGCCAGGGGAATAGGAAGCTGTGACCTCTGGCAGGACAGCCAGGAGCATGAAGGTGTCCATATGCCACCTGTCCCAGGCACAGGCTGAGATGAAGAGAAGTGGATCTCAGGGAAACTCGGCCAGGTCCAGATGATAACCCAGTGCTGTGGGACTTGGAGCCACTGCCTTCCTCTGCTTCCAGGGAAAGGGCTGCTCTTCTGTTTGCTCCTGCATGCCTTGGTTGCCTGTTTGGAAGGTGACACTGGTATTGCCTGTTGCCAAATGTGTGTGTGATTCCTTAGCAATTGCTCTCCACTGCTGGGATGGATGGCTGTGTGCTGCCATCAGACACACACTGGCATGAGTGGCAGCACTGTGGAATCTGTGAGTGAGCCCCTGTGCTCATAGGGAAAGAAAAATACAGCATGACTAGAACCAATGAAAAATCAGCCCCTCCACTTTTCCCTCCACTGCAGCACACAAAGTTAATCGTGTTTTAATGCCTCTAAAGTGACTGGAAAAGGGATTTTAGTGGCTTTATCCATCATCAGTTCAGGACAGATACATCATTTGTGATTTCTACACTTAGAATCTTACAAACATGCAATCGTATCAGGTTTGCATGTCAAGGGTTTGGTAGAAGGGGTCTACAAGGGTGGCTTCTGTGAGAAGCTGCCAGAAGCTTTCCCAGTGTCTGACAGCCAGGACAGACCTGCCACTGGCCAAGGCTGAGCCCATCAGTGGTGGTGGATGGTGGCAGTGCCTCTGGGATAAAAAGTTTAATAAGGGCAGAAAAAATCAAACCTCTGCACAATTGCAGCTGGAGTGAGGAGTGAGGATCTGGGAGAGAAACAGCTCTGCAGGCAGCAAGGTCAGGGAACAAGGAAGGGGAGGAGGTGCTCCAGGCACCAGAGCAGAGATTCCCAAGCTCCAGTTATCCAGCCTAACACCCACCCAGCCCAGCTTGAGGAAATTTCATCTCGTTGCTTTTTACTTGGGAGAAGAGAAGGATCCCTACCTGGTTACAACCTCCTTTCAGAGAGGGATAAAATCTCACCTAAGCCTCTTCTTCTCCAGGCTAAAAACCCCCAGTTCCCTCAGTTGCTCCTCATCAGGCTTGTGCTCCAGACCCTTATATTGCACAGGAATATGATCCTTAAAACCTGGTAGCTGGAACAAGGTGTGGGAGCCTCTCTGCCATTGAACCAGGGCTAGGAACTGCAAAACACCTCACAAAGTGTGGGTGAGGAAGTACAGTCTACGAGTCTTGCCAGAAATTGCACCTGTTGTGTTGACAAATAGGGGAAGGATGAAGCTGAATTTAGGAAAACTGTAGCTATTAATATTTTCTGTTTTGCTATAAGTAACAAAACCATGGAAGTAAATTGGTTAGTCTGCAGGATCCAGCTGTTAAATATCAGCTTTCCCAGTTCCAGTGGGAAATGCTTTGCCCTGTGGTACCCAGGATACTGTAATATTGCCTTGCATTTTTTTTCTCTTCTATGTCTGCAGTCATTTCCTCCATCTTTGCAGTTACTTCTGTCATCTCTGGTGCCTTTTAATATTCCACAGTAACTCTCAGCAGAAGCACCAGAGGCTGAGGGGAGATTGGGCTTTCTCCACCAGAGCCCCTTTGTGCAGGGCTTTCTGTTTGCTGATTATTATCTTGAACAAGCAGAATCCTGACAAATGAAGGGGGGGGAAGGGGCTGCTCCCGTTGAGCTTTTGTACCTTTTCCAGGTTGTTTTCCTCTGCTTGCTGGGTTACAGAGATACAATCACAAAGCTTTAATACTCTTGCTTTGGGGTGAAGGATTTCTAGCTCTGCAAGGTGGATTTCACTGAGCTTGATGATGTGGGAAGGCAGAGGCTTCAGGACAGGCAGTGCAGTGCTGCAGCTCTTCCCCATTTCGATTAGAGCTCATCACATGCTGGGCGAGGATAACACTGTAAGGAGTGACCAGCCACAGCATGGCAATGCCAAACAACCAATTGCACTTTTATTAGAGAGAGAGGATTTAAAAAGCTCCTCTGCAGTGGGTCATTCTGAGTCTGGGTCTTATCCCAGTCCAGGTGTCCCACAGGTATTTGGGTACAAGAGTCATGGGAACAGCACCCCGACTCAGCCTGATGGGAGCTGCTGGTTTTGAAGGACGTCTGGCTGCTGTTTTCCCTTCATGCATGGTCAGGCGTTCCCAGCAACAAACAGGGAGTCTGAGCCCCATCCCTCCCTGCTCTGTGCTTGCTTTAGTCTCCTGCTGTTTTCTTTTTCTTGCCCTGCATTGATACTTCCTTCACACTTCTGCTGGTCCTCCATTACCAGCAGCCGGGGCATTGCAACTGTCTACATTTTAACTTAAAGTGAGTGGCATCTTTTCTCCTGGCAACAGGCTGCTTTGCTTTCTTCCCCTCTCCTTCAATAAAAAGTGACAAGTGCTCCTTCACAGAGCAGTGCAATCAAAGGAGCTGCTCACGGAGAGCTGACAGTAAGTTGTGCACTCGCTGCAAACTGTTTCACCGTGGGACCGCTTAAATAGAGTTCACATCCTTCCCATCTCTCTCCCTCGTGTGACAGTGCCTTGCACCCCTTCTGATGATATCAGAGCTTATCTCATCGTGGCTTATCTGAATAATCAGCTCCAGGTTTTTGAAACCATCTCAGAGGGGGTTTTGTGGCTCTGCAAAGCTCTACGATGTGGTAGATGCAGCTGGGAGCTGTACAGAGGGCTCTGCTCCCTGTTCTGACATCAGCTGCCTGCTAATTGCTGGGTCAATGTATAAGGAGCTTTTCTAACCATTTCAGGATGCACTGATGTGCGTCTTCAACAGCAGTTCAGGCAATCACAGGCGCTCTTTGGATGGAGGATCTCATCTTGCTGAGTGCCAGCGCTGCCTAGCAGCAAGGGAGCCTCTCAGCAACGCTGCAAATCAAGTTCTCCTCCAAATTCCCTGGAGCCTGGGAGTTTACCCTGTCCCATCTTCATCTCCAGCAGTGTTCCTCAGCACTTATGGGCATCTGTTACCCACTGTCTCTGTGCCAAGCTTTTGCCCGTGTGTGTTGGGGGCATCTTGGTTGAAAATGCAGCTGTTTCTGGTCAGAGTTTGCAGAGGATCTGTGTTACCCAGGGCAGCCCCACTCTCAAAGGCAGTGTTTGTCAGGCTGCTTTTGGGCAGCAGTGGCAGCTTTTGCAGCATGGCAGTGGGTTCAGCAGAGACCACTGCTGGTGGATATGGCTGTGCCCCTTTGCTCACCATGGTGGATATGGGCAGGGCACAGATGGGGCATAAGCTTTGCATTAAATGCACGAGTAGCTTCCACCCAAGGTAAGGCTGCCTTTTGTAACCTGGCCTTGCAATTAGGAGGGGAAAGGACTGCCACAGCCATGTGTGCTGGCACAAACCAATTCCTGGCGTGGAGATGTTGGCAGGAGAGATTGGCACTATTGCTGATGGAGCAATGCAAGGATGGAGAGTTCAGGGATGGCTTTTTGACTCACGCTTACACCTGAGTCTGGGTAATTCTCACTAAAATTAATTTGAATTTGTTTGGAACAAGTGCATTTTAAGATGAAATTTAGAGTTCAAAACTAGTCACGAAGTCTCCCACCTTTATATGAGCAGCCATTTCATTTTGATCAGTGTTCCTAGAGATGACCCAATAGTGTGCACTGGAATCCAGCATGTCTAGGAAGGCATTGCTCTCGAAATTTCTTTATTTTGTTTTCTTTTCTTATTTGTAAAAACAGCATTGGCATAGTTCAATCCCACCTGGCAACTGAGAACCACACAAGCACTTGTTCACTCTCTGCCCTCCCAGGTGTGATGGGGAGGAGAACAGGAAAAAAGGTAAAACTCACGTTGGGATAAGAACAGCTTAATGATGGAAATAAGGTATAATAGTGATATTAACAACAATAATAACATGTTGTTGTTGTTGTTGTTGTTGTTGTTGTTGTGAAAAGAAAATAGAGAGTGGAATAAAAACCATGATGATTTTATTCCAAGTGGTGCACAGCACAACTTCTCATCACCCACAGATGGATGTGCAGCAATCAGTGGCTCCCCCCAGTTCATACCCTGAGCATTTGGAGCATCCCTTTGCCCAGGTCAGCACAGCTGTCCCAGCCATGCTCCCTCCCAGCTCCTCATGCACCTGCTCACTGCCAGAGCATGGGACACTGAAAAGCCCCTGATTCAGAGTAAGCACTGCTTGGCAACAGTCAAACATCAGCGTGTTATTGACATTATTCTCCTCTGAAATCAAAAACACAGCCCTGCACCAGCTACTGAGAAGAAAATTGATTCTCTACCAGCTGAAACCAGGACAAGTATGTTTCAATGAATTATTACCTTCATTGTTAGGTTATTTTTTTTATGCTGCTAATTTCAATGAATATTGCTTTATCGAGTATAGATGTACATTGGTATGAGCAGTAGGAAGCTCAGAAAACTACTTTGCAAGGATTCTCCTTCTGCTGCTGTGCTAATGAAACTGAAACACTCTTCCTTGCAGCAGTCTATGCAAGATAACTGGACTTTTTACATTTTGTAATTAGTTTCTAGATGATTATCTATTAATATTTCATGCTTGATTCCATGCCAATGTCTGCTTTTGGCCAAGGTCTCTTTGGACCATCTTATTTTGCATATTAGTACTAAGCTTCTGAAGAAAACACTGCTTTTGCTGAAATCTGGGAGACTGCACTTGCTGAGCAGACTGGGGTAGCAATTTGGGAACTTCCATAATTAGTCCTTCATTCCCAAAAGTCTGCTTATACAGCACATAAATGTGAACTAACCTTTAGGAATCCTCTGTAGCTCTGACACCTAATATCAAACTTATACTTTGCAACAGGACAGAGAATGTATAATTTATGAGCTAGTGAAGTATCTTTAATTAAACCAGTATTTTCTAAATTTTGACTGAATTTAATTCTAATCTAACAGAAAGAAGCAGTCCGAGTCCAGCTGAGGTTTTCCTTAAATACCACCCTTGTTATCTGGAAGACTTTGAATCAAGTAAGATAGATGGTTTTAATTTCCATGTTCTCAGTGTAACACTTGGGGTCAATGTTTGCATACTTATCATAGGCAGTTTACCACTGACAACCACTGTAATTGTTCAACTTTTCCTTGGTGAAGACCTGATTGACTATTATGCACTGTATTTATTTTGTCTCACACTAAAATATAGATGATTGATTATTCCATTATTCTATTGACCAAGGCTATAACAAGGTGTGACAAATAAGTGCCATTACAGTCCATAACCAGCTGTAGAAGGTGGTGCAGTCAGGTAGGATAATTTTAATGCACACGACTCCCTGGAAAGCCTTAGCAAACTTTCAGGACACTGTATTTAAAAGATGTTACCTGAATTAATGGTCTTCCTTTCTGCTAGGTACTTTCTAAGGATGAAAAAAGAAGATAACAGGTCCTGCTCTGAAAAGCTTAGAATATGATTGAGAGTCCACAGGAGTCAAGGGAAATTCTTCCAATGAGTTGCTGGGCTTTGGCAGGGTCCTGAGGGTAATCCTTCTGTTTACTGCACTGAGAGTTGTGTCAGCTGTGAAAAAAATCTCCATTTGTTAACTGCATTAAAATGTGCAGAGGAAGAAGTGTCTTCTGTCACTGATGCTGCACATTAATGTGAATTATATGCACATATCGAGGGGACTTACTGTTGGAAAGAGAAAAATCCTGTATTTTTAAGCTCTTTATCTGCAACTTGGTATTTGAAATGCGTAATTTAATTATCTTTGAACTTCTTTGTTCCTTCTTAAAATAAATCATATTTAATTTTCCTTTTAAATATCATGCATTGATGGACACAGCACTGGGGATTGTGGCAACAAAATGGTGTTGAACCAGCCACTGGAAATTAGTATTAATAAACAATGCATTTGCTACTAGTCTGTCATATTAATTAGTCTTCAGAATGTGTCAGTGCTTTTCATTTGTATTTAACATTGCCTGAGCTTACTGCCAATTAAATACAATGTTGTTATCAACCCAACTCGCACGTGATTACATTGGATTAATGTGGTTCTTTTCTTTGATCCACTATAATTAAAAATCAGAGTTGTGACTTTAAACCAGTGTAAAAATATAATCAGTTTGTATATGCTGCTGCCTTTTTCTTCTATCACACTTTAATAACATTCACCTCCAATTAACAGCTGTGGAAGCCCTGGGCCCTATTCAGCAGCTCAGAGGAGGCTGCAGCATTTTGGAAGTGCTGGAAGGAGCCCCATGCCTGTCCCTGTCCTTGATGTTTTGGATGATGTTTTGGAGCAGGTCCTGTGACCCTTCAGCCCCCAAATCCTCCATGAGAACTCATCAGATGCAAGCTGAAAGCAAATACTGCCTTCAAGCTCCATACTGTTTCCCTTGAAGCCCGATGGCTGCTCCATGCCTAAATCCTGGGAAAGCTCTGATGGCTGGGAGCACCACAGGGGGATGGGCTGTGCATCCTCCTTGTCCTGCCCCCCAGCAGCCACAGAGCCCAGGGGCATGTGGAGACACTGGCTGGTGTGAAATGGGCCACTGTGACTATTGGGAAGATGTGAACACTTCTGTGATGGCCCCAGAATAACCAGTCTACCCAGTCTCAACTTTTGAGGCTCCAGTGTTTTACTGAGCTCGATTTTGGAGCCTGCCACCCAGGAGGGGTAAGGAACAGAGAAAAAATGCCACTGCTCAAAGCAGAAGGATGCTGTTTCCCATCACTTCCCACTTCTCTGCTGCTGACAGACAGGGCTCACCCAGCGGAAAGGCTGGAGGAGGCTGCTCTTCTGCTGGAGCAGATAGAAGTAATTAGTCAAATCACTGTGGCGCAGAGAGAGAAGCTGGCCCATCTCCTCTGCGCCGCAAATGACTCATTGCATAACTACTCCAGTAAAGGGGGATATTTTCCCTCTTCTATTTCGAGCAGGGAAACAGAGAGATGAGTTTTTCAAAAGGCCACCAAGGCTTTGTTTGAGAGCTTTGCCTTCCAGGTCTCTTAGGACCACTGAGAAAGTCATGACCTGAATAAATGTCATCAGCAGTCCCTCTGGGAGGGACAGAGACCAAGAGCATTGCTGCCTCTTGAAGGAGCGTAGCCATGACCTGGTGAGCAGCTGGCAGAGAGCTGGGGACTTGTTATTCACCAGCCTGAGGGACCCATTTATATCACATACTCCCCAGTGGTGCTGGATCCTGTGGGAATAGGGCAGCCACTCCCTTGTCCATACCAGCCATGTGGGGAGTGCACAGCAAGGGCATGCAGCTCCTGGAAAAGCACTGCTGGCTGGAAGAACATTTTCCCAGCAAGCAGAAACAAAGAGAGGCTTGCTCTCTTAACTTTTGCCTCACCTCCCAGGCAGTGAAGAGCAGGCAGCACAGTGTCTGCTGAAACTTGCTCAGTTCAGCTGAGTCTCGCCCACTGCCGTGCTCCATCGGCTGCCAGTGCAAAGAGGCAGAGTTTGCCTGTCCCACCATTCTCAGAGTTCCCCTCATGCCCTTCCTCACCCATTCCCAAAGCATAGGTGGGGTAACTGTGCAAAGAACTGAGGTTGAATGAGTGGAAGGTAGTGAAACATGAGCCAGCCCTGCTGGCCCCTCGGTGAGTAACACACCGTGTTCTGCTGAGGTAGTGCTCTCTGTGCACATAATAAGTAGCGTTCCAGTGAGATGAAACCTCAGGCTCCTGATTCAGCTGATATTTCTGGCAAATTGTTGACCTATTGCAGTTTATTCAGGATTTTTCTTGTCCTGGTAGAGTGGCTCTAACAGTGACAGATTTGTCATTCTGTTTCTAACAAATATGCAGCTTTTGTGACTCTGAAACTTGTACCTTGAAGCATCCCAGATAATAATTGCTTCTGTGCTCCACAGTAACACTCTGTGTTTATAGGCAAGGAAAAAATTAATTTAATATTAATTAATGAGATTTAATATAGCCAGTGCTAGCTTGTGTCATAGAATAACTCATAGGGACAATTTTAATTTCACCTGACGTGTATATTGATGGTTTCTCTCCTGGGCTGGAACAAGAGGACGGTGTGGCTGCACCCTGGGCAGTGACAAGGGCAGCCCTGCTAACAAGAAGTGGCTGTGGGGAAAGGGTTCAGGAGAGCCACTTGTCACCTGGAAAAATTTTAAAGGAGAAAGCAGGAAAATGGCCCTTCTTTCAGTTCACCTTGGGAAGGAACAACTGCAGAAGCAGTCTCCTTGCCTGGGTGTGATGCAGTGGGTTTGATGGATTAAATGCTGCTCTTTTAGAGTTTTCCCTGCTTTACTGCAGAATGGGCAAGAACACATTTCTTATGCCACTTCAAAGAGGGGATGTGTCAAATCATAGAGCACCAGGCTGGAAGTGACCTCAAGGATCACCTGGTCCAACATTTCTTGGCAAAAGCAGTGTCAGACAAGATGCTCCAGTTCAATGTCAGGGAATCCACCACTTCCCTGGGGAGATTATTCCACTGGCTGATTGTTCCCACTGTGAAAAATTTTCTTCTTGTGTCTATTTGAAGTCTTCCCAGAAGTCATTTGTACCCATTATCCCTCCCTTTTCCTTGTGACTCCTGTGAAAGGGGAGTCTCCATCCTCTTTGTAGCCACCCTCTAAACAGTGGAGCATGGCTTTAAAGGCCTTCCCTAAGGCTTCTTTTCTCAAGGCTGAACAAACACAGTTCTCTCAGCCTTTCCCCACATGGCAGCCCATCCCAGACCTTGGCTCATCTTTGCAGCCTTTCTCTGGGCTCTCTCTGCTTGTTCACTTCCTTTTTGTGTCACAAGCCCAGAACTGAGCACAGTATTCTGGGTGTGGGCCATCCAGTTCTGAATAGAGTGGGATAATGACTCCTTTATCTCTACTGGTGATGCTCTTGTTGATCCCAGCACCAGCACCTGCAGTGTCCCTTTGGTGCAGCCATGCACTGTTCACTCACACTGAGCTTGCAGTGCAGTGACAAACCCAATGTTTGTACTCTGCCACCTGTTAAACCCAGCAAGAGGCTCTGATCAAACCCCTTCTCTGAGAGCTGCTAGAAGGCTTTTTATTAGCAGCAAGATGCAGCCTGTGGGGACTTGTCACACTGATGTTTCCCTGACAGGGGTCAGAGATCAGACAAACTTCCTCAGTGACGTACATCCAAGTTGTCTTTCAATATCCTTTGGCCTCATGTTTCATGACATATTAAGGTTTTTCCAAAATACTTGTGTTTAAGATGAAACTCAGGCTGGAGCTTGTACCAGCCCAGAGGTGCGTGCTGGCTATTTTGGGGTGTTTGCCCAGAAGTCAGGCAGTGCATGGCTCATCCTTGGCTGCCATGGGCTGGATCTCCAGTGCAGCTCAGCCTGCATGAGTGAAGATGCTGCAGACCGTCGTGGTCTTGGGAATTGCTAATGAAAGCAACTGCTCTGCCAGCAAACTATCCTGGGTCCCCCACTGGCTGTGTAATTAAAATGGGGGCTGGATGGGTGTGAAGTTAATGCTGTATACATAATGTATCTGTCCCAAGGTGAGCCTTCACATCTGTTCTCTGTAAAAGTGTAAGTGCAGGATATAATTAAGCGAGTGAGAAATAGTTTGAGTGGAAAGCAGTGCTGTCCACCAGCAGCTCAGCCCATGCCTCGCTGCAGAGAGCAGTGAGTCTAACCAGAGCCAGAGTTAGAGCAGGCATAAAAACAGGCTGGAGGCGCTCCTGGTTAAAGACATTCATGGCTTAGTTTTTAAATTTTTCCCCTTTATTTTGTCATTGAGGACAAGGAGAAACTTCAGCTTGTAAATGCTACCGGTTCTCCTTTTCACACTGACGTTCCCAGGGACAGCAGAACTGCCTGTAAAGTGTCTGTCACCTAATGAAAATTGGAAAAAAAAAATCTTCCAGGTTTCTGCACACCCCTGTCACTCGTAAATAAAATGTTACTTAACCCTTGCCTGCGCACTTCCTTCTGCTGCTGGAGCTGAAAATGGTGACAAACTTTCTTCAACACCTCTGCTCTTCTGGGTGCGGGAGAACTGCTGCAGTTCAGGGAGAGCTACTAATGAGAGGGAAAAGAGGGGGAAATACCTGTCCTGGCATTTTAGGACTGGAAGTGTCTGGAAGTGCATTTGTGGAGTCAGAAAGGCTCACCCAAAAGATTTGCAGCCATAGACAAAATCTGAACTACCTACCCAGGCTTTTCTTCCCGCCTCACCTAATTTTTTTTTTTTTTTTCTTTTTTTTGCTAAATGTCAGTTTGCTTGTCAGCCTCTGGCTGGGGTTTTCATGTTATTCCCTCACTTCTTTCAGTAGGATCCCTTTGGCAGAGAAGGAGAGAAATGTCATGGCATGACAGCTCCTCTGTCCCAGCTGCAGGTGTGAGTGGGGGCCTCTGGCAGCAGCCAGCACATGGCACCTGGACAGACAGACAGACAGACAGCACAGCTCCTGATGGGGGGCAGCAGGAACAGAAAGGTGTAAGGGCACCTGTCACGCCCAAATGCAGCAGCCAGTGGATTCAAAAGTAAAATGTGCAAATTTGGTGTCTGTACTTGGGTGTTTCTCCCTGGCACAAAGTGGGATGGTGCCAGATGCATCCTGGCCTCTTTCTCTCCCCCTCCATCACACCCCAGCACTGACTCCTCAGTAGTCTGAGATGCATGATAATATTAGGTAACTTAATGGTGTATAGTACATGTATATATAATCATATTTATTGCTCATAATAATTTTATGTAGTATATTTATATATGCATGTAAATATATACATCCACATATAGCCCTTTAAAAGACCTTTATATACTTAGATTTATATGAGATATTTAATACATATGTAATTATAATATAATATATATGTGTACACATATTTAGAAATATATGTGTATACATATATTTAGAAAGGTGTTATGCATGCATATGTATGTGTGTATATATAAAAACTTTTTTAAAGGTCTTTCTATGTATATATACAAGCAGCATATATATATATGCACATAAATATACATATATGCACACATTTTAAACATTAAAAAACATTGGGGTTTAGATATGTAAATACCTTTGTATATAAATACCTGAACACTTCCTATATCTATATATCATCTGTATCTAGTGAAGAAGAGCATCTTGCAGAGGGCTGTGGCTCTGGTGCTTGGCTCAGCTGTGCTCAGCAGTGCCCACCTCACCTGCCCAGAGGCTCTGGGGGAAATCCCCAACTCTGTGGGCTGCTGCTGCTGCTGCTGCTGCCCCCTGTCCAGGGAACTGTGAATAAGTGCCCAAAACACCTCTGGCTGAGCTTGTGCCTGAACATTTGTATTTGTTTCTCTGCCCCTGGATGCCACTCTATAAACAATGAGATTTCAATTCCCCCTCTGCCACCTCTCTGAGCATTTCCTGGCATCTGCCTGTGTTTAGACTTGATAAACATGGAGTGTGCTGCAGTCTGTCCTGTGGGAGATGCACAGGTGTGCACACTCCCAGGGCTTGCTGTCTCACCACTGTTCATTTTCCCTCTTGTTTTACTGACAGTGTCTCAGCCTAGTCCAAATGTGGCTCTGGAGAGTGGCTGAGG
Organism: Eopsaltria australis; assembly: GCA_034509425.1. Lineage (NCBI taxonomy): Eukaryota > Metazoa > Chordata > Aves > Passeriformes > Petroicidae > Eopsaltria > Eopsaltria australis. The sequence goes on from JAVTVJ010000180.1 coordinate 2,300,170, forward strand.
ACAGGACAGAGCCAGGTCCCTGCTGCAGGGTCAGCAGCAATGGCTGGGTCTTTAGAGAAGAGACCCAGGGGTGGAAAGGGATCCTTTACTTCTCAGCTGCTGGATTTGACTCGAAATCTTCTGTTTAGTGTCTATGGAACAGATACTGGTGGTTTGTTTATCATCTGCAGCCTGGTTTACATCAGGAGAGGCTTGGGATTCAGTGTTTCCTTCCCTTCTGGTTATGGGACTCAGTGGGGCATGCAAGAGCTGCTGGAGTAGCCTGAGGATGGGCAGTACCTGGAGCACTCAGCTGGGGCACACACACCTGGGCAGTGCAACATTCTTGCTTACACGCAGCCAGCCAAAGCTGTTATGCTGATTTTGTGCTCCCTGGAAAGACTTTTTTTTGGCCATTTTTTTGTGTATGTCTGGCTCAAAATTTATAAAGCGCTTGACCACCCAAGGAGCTTTGCAGCTCCACCATCTGCATCGTCACACACCTGCTTCAGATCAGTTTAGAGGGAAAAAACTTCTAGGAAGGAACTGGATGGAACTTTCTTAAAAAGACCAAGAATTAGCAGAGGCTCAGTGGCATAATGAAAGAAGCTTTGGCAATAAAGCAAGCTGTGTGAATAGGTCAGGAAGGGAAGGATGTGGGAACACTTGCTTAGATTTAGACCTTGGAAAGACCATTCAAATGCACAACTTCTACAAACACAGGGCATGAGAAAGACCAAGGAGAGGAGACTGGAGGGCTGCTGGCTCAAAGCACAGGGCAGGAATATATGGACAGGTTATGTGCCCTGTTCCTTAAAGCAGGAAGAATACCTGGCTTTTGGATGGAGGAATATTTGGAGCATGGGCTAAAGGCAGCATGGGAAAAGTGGAGATTAAGAAAGATGTGCAGAAATGAAATCCCAAACACATGAGCCCATGTTGAGCTAGGTTTTATGGCTTCTGATCAACCAGTAGGAACTTGCAACAGGGCATTTTTGGGGTTTTTACATAGTTTGCTGGGTTTGTTGGGCACCTAAGGAGTAGGTTTGGGTTCCCAACAGCAGAGAGTGGGCAGTCTTGCTCCTGCAGTTTTAAAGGTGGGTGCTTGACCATTTTATCAGCTCAGGGGTGGGGTTGTATACAAGGAGTGTGTCTGATGTCAGGTTTTTAAGAAGGGCTTGTTGAGTGATTGGGGTCCAGTACTCAGATCTTGGTCACATTTTTCTGAGAGAAAGACCATTTACAGAGACACGAAGGCAAATGGGATAAAATGCAACATGATTTATCAAGCAAGATTAACCTGAAATCCCTAACTGATCTTGTAGATAAAGGAAATCCAACAGTTCTCCTCCTCCAGGATTTCAGTGAATCCCCTGCCTTTGTGCTCTGAATATCTAACAGTGTAAGTCATGCAGGAGAATATGGGGATTAATTAAATAACTCAGAAATAGGTGAGGAATTGGCTAATAGGGCCCAGTAATGGCAAGAGAGCTTTTTCAAGGTCTGGGCTGCAGCTTACTTTGATCACTCTCTGTCTGCTTTAAAGGCCTCAGCAGAGGAACAGGGGAGTTTGCTGAGGGAGCCTGGTGGGGAGGATGGCAAACACATAAGGAGCTTTGGGATAGTTTAATGAAAGGACCTGGAAGACCATGAACACACAGGAGGTCAAAACCAACTGGTCCAGCAGGGTGAGAGGCACTCTACTGTCCCCCACAGCCCCATGGCAAGAGGGAGCACACTCAGTTTATCCCACGTGGTGCACCAAGGCTCTGAATTTCCTCATGTCCTGCTCCATCCCTGTGCCTGGAGGCTTCTGCAGCTGCGTGTTGGATGCTGTCAGATGCAAAAAGCTGTGACATAATCCAGCAATGGTGGTGGTATCACGCCTGGCTCAGCACCCTTGTTCACAGCTACCAGGGAAACCTCTCACAACCCCGCTCTGGTTTTCTTGCTATACTTCTCCCTGCTGTCACCCATCTCTCTGCATGCCTGATTTCTGACTAATGTAAATACACACCCCCTTCTTTAGCATAATTGAATACTAATTCCTTAATATGTGTTATTTTTCACTGTATCTCCATTTCCCTGCTATCCGTCTTAAGAGTGCCAACAATTGCTATCACTGTTTGACTGCTGTGTGTATATAATTAGAACAGTTGGCTCAGGTAATTTCTTTTTGCTTCCTTCAGTTCCTTCCTCTGCTTCCCTCTAGTCTGCCTTTTGGGGTTTTTCTTCATTTCAGGCTTTTTGGAGGAAGTTTTCAAGGCAGGATGTGTGGCTTTTAACTCTTCCACCCATTGAATTGGAGGCTACCAGCTGCTAAACCCTCTAAAATCTCTGAGTTTGTTAAACTCTCCCGAGCAGCCAGCTCCTCTCATTCTCCATTTCTTATCCCTGAGGCTCTAAGTGGAATTTTGTAAATGATGTTTCTGCAAGTGAATTGCCTGGTTGAGGAAATTGCCTGGCTGGTTTTATTCCCCCACAGTTGCCAAGCATCCAGCACTGCTGGTTCTCAGCTCAGCCCCAGTGTGCCCAGGGAAGGAACATGCCAGGACCTGGATCTGGCCAGCCCATCACCTCCAAGCCATCCTTGCTCCAGCAACAGGGACAGGAAAACACCCAGTGGCTGAGGGATTCATGTGGAGACACAAGGCAAACCCACACTGGAGATCTGGGAAATTCCCACTCTCCTCTCTCCCCATGTCAGAATTTGTCTTGAAAGATTTCCTTTCACAGGGAAGTACCTGTTTAATTACAGCTATTGCAAAGACAGTTAATAGCTGATGAACACAGCAGTATATTTTAATTGAATATATTGAGCACACTGAACAAAAAGCTCAGCTCTTGACCTTTCTCATGAGTGAAATGTTAGAACAAGCTTCTCTACATTCTGAGCCCATGGAGAGCATGGAGGGGATCACCCATTGCTGTTAATGGAGCCACCCATATAAATCCCTTTATGACAGCTCAACAATGGGCTGCTGAACATGCAATTAGTTTCAATTCATGCAGTTATTGTTCATGTTGGAGGGTAAAAAAGTGGGAGGGATGCTCTGGCTAAAGCAGAATGCTCCAGGTTGCTGTCTCTGGCCACTCCAGCCTCAGCCATCCCACAATAACACTTTCGTCCATACCTGGAAGACTTTGGGTGATTCAATGCTGGTGGCTACAGTTTGTCATTGCAACAGGACAGATCTGTGAACCAACCACCATGTCCTGCCCTCTGGGATCAGACAAAGCCAGATTTATTCAGGATGCCAGAACTATTGCCCTGATGCCCACCTGGGTGCAGGAGCTGCAGAGATGTGGGACCCACCCCCCTCCCTGTCCCCTCACCCCAGCCAGCTTCTGTCTTTATTGATTTCTAAGCTTGTGATTAAAGTTTGCTCGTGCTGTACCTTTCTGAATTGGCACTTGGGTCCTTACTCCAGCAAAAACTCGCATTGATCCGTGCTGGAGCACAGGCTGAGTGAGCCCTCGGGGACCAGCTGGATATTTGCAGTGTGGTGCTCTTCAGGCACATGACAATTTCAGTGCAATTTTGTAACATTAAAACAGCATTACTGGTGTGTCTTTAACTGGCCATAAATAGGAGCCTTGACTTGTCTACAGTGGTTTGATATTCCAAGCTAGACAAGAACATTTAGTCCTGGCTTGCAAGCCATTTTACCACCAAAAAGAAATTTTGTAGGCTAGGTCAGTCAAGAGCTTATTCCTGCAAAACTTCAGCCCGTGTCTGTGAGCTGCAGTGAAACTGCATCTAATATTCAAGTGCAGGAAAAAAAGGAAAGGCACTTTTTAAGGCTCATTAGTGATGGCAAAAAGATACAAAAAGACCAACGCCATTTTACACTTGTAAAAATACCCCTAGTAGATTCATATTTTTTAATCTTCAGTACAAAAGCTCCATAACTACAGCAAGGCATTAGCTTTCAATGACTAGCTAACCTTTTTTTCTATAGCCTCTGGCATTAAAACTCTCAGTGAAAAGACACTTTAGAGCTAGTTCGGGCAGTTCATTTTCTGTCAATCAACTCTTAGGCTGGAAATATAAAGGCAGCAACATGACAAGATTTCTATTTTAACATCTTTACTCTTGATAAGATAATCCTAGAGGAACGGTGGTGATCAAATATTTACAGGCAGTGCTCACTGACACAGTCTATTGTAAAATTAAATACATAAAATTATGTGGGGATAATGTTAATGTTGTGATAGCAGGACAAAAGGCAGCGTGCTTGAAATGAAGGTTGATTCTTCTTAATATATCCTCTGAGGCAGAGACCAGCGCTGCCAGCACGGGGAACAGAAGAGCTGCTTTCTTTTCACATTTTGTGACCTTTCTCTGCTTTTCAGTCGCTTGTTTGCTATTTAAACACATTTGCTTACTTAATGATCTTGATTTTTAAGTATGCATTTGTGTGTGTGTGCTGGGTGTCTCTCTGGATGCACTGCATGGCTGACGAGGCCTGGGACAGAGCAGGGTTTTGCACCAAGCCCAGGTTTGGTGCCAGCCCTGCTTTGGGCTGTGCAGAACAGAGGGCACAGCCTGGGGGCATGGGGAGGTCTTTGCCCTCTCACTGCATCAGTCAGGGTGAGCAGTTACCTCTGGGGAGCTCTTCCTGTGCATCCTGCTGACATACACGTACCCCAGGGTGGATGGAAGTGCCCAGTTTCCTGGTTTTACTGGCCATGAAACTGAGCAAATACACTCAGGGAGAAACCTTTGCAAATACGTTTTTTTGTCTTCACCTTCTCTCTCTGCATTCTTGGTGGGATGTGAGGTGACCTGAAGGCCCTGTCCCTGCCTCAGCCATCCCAGAGGAGCACTGGCAGCACCCAACACCCCAAAGCCCCTCTGCCACTGCTCTTTAATGACACTCCAGTGATGCTCCGCCAGAGCATGGGGAAAATGAAGTGCTGATTTAGGCTGAAAAGCCAGTGCTAGCTAATATGGGAAATTACTCCAGCAATCATCACTCTTTTCCTGTCACTATGGTGACAAAAGAAATGACAAAAGCCTGAGCAGAAAGATACGGTGACACAAGTAGAGAGGGACAGAGCAAATGCTTGGCAGCTGCAGCGGGGTCGAGGCAGATCCAAGAGGGGATGGGCAGGACAGGAAACCTGTGCTGGAGCCCCTGCTCACTGGTGGATGCAGTTGTGTCCCACACAGGGGTTTGCAAGGTGACACAAGTCCTAAACCCACGTTGCACCGAGTGCTGCAGTCGCTGCAGCTACCACAGACCTAAAAAATACAATAATCTCAGTTTTACAAGGCTGCCATGCCACAGTTTTAATCCTAAAGCACTAACCATTGATTTTTGCACCACCTTCCTCTATGGACTTGTTTGCCACCTGCCCTAAGGGGGTCTTCAGCCAGCCCAGCCTCCTCCCCACAGTGTCAACAGCTGAGCATCGTTAAGGGACACAGAGAGGAACTCTGCCCTTCCCAGCTAGAGCAATGATCACCTGGGACTTGGAAACAGGTGTCCAAATTGAGTGGGAAAGCACAGGGAGATGTGCCTGGAGGCAGCCCAGGACTGTGAGGAGCAGCTGAAGTGACTTTGGCTGCTCAGACCCTTGTCTCTGCAGCACTGCTGGTCAGGGCTCCCTGAGGCCCTTCCAGCATCCCCCATCTCACCATGCACAGAGCCAAGGTCACCAGCTCCCACATGCCCAAACAGCAGGATGCTGAGCTGCTCAAGGAGAGAAATCTAGAGAAATCTAACTCAAGAATATCTTCTCAAGAAACTCCAAAGGAGAAACTCAGGAGTTGCAGCGAAATGTGCAGGTTCAAGGACAACTTGCTCAGGAGTCTCAGGCGGAGAAGGTGCCTAGCCCTGGGGGCCAGGAGGAGTCACCAGCAGATCAAACAGCATCCAACGTCTTTGCCACTTTAGGCTGAATTTTTATTTTCTTGGAGTCACCTTCTAAAGGAGGAAAAAGGGTGAGGTGCAGTGGGGGAACAGAAGAGGATTCGGGAGAGAGAAGTGGGGAAAATCTGCATCCTGAAATGCCAAGTCAAACACACCCTCTGCCCCACCTTATCTTTTTTCTTTTTTTTCAGGAGGAAAAACTGTATTTTCCAGCCAGCTCTACTCATGAGTGATTGTGCAGAGCTCTGCTAATGGGCTCTGCCAAGCTGTGGTCACCCTATGGAGCTATTGGCAGGAGAGGTGGCAAGTTGGAAAGGACTACAAGGGAACTCTGCATGATATTTTTTGATGAGCTGATTATTCAGAAATTTCACAAGAGCTGAAATATATCACTCTGTTCTGAAACTCACAGCCCTGCCAACACACAGGACAGCTTACATGAGCAGCAGCATTTTCTCCTTCACAGAGTTGCTGGCCTGCACGTCAGGAGCCAGATGCGGGAATCGGACAAGGCTTTTCAGCAGCCATCGACCACAGTGACAGTGAGAGGTGGGGAGTGGATAGGAGGACACAGAAAGCTGACACAGAAATTATTTTGGTACTTTCATGGCTGTCACTATGTGTATATTTGGGCTTGAGAGTTTTTCATTAGCTCTGTGGGTACTTGGGCATTAAGGTTTTTATTGCTTTACAGCTGGGTATGAGATGACCCCGATCCCACATGAATTCAGGTATTTTTATTTCAGGAGTGCTCAGTCCCTGGCCACATTACAGGGTACTGTCACAGGCCAGGAGCTGACCTTGACTCCCCCCATTGCAGCCAGGACCTGCTGTCTTAGCATTGGCCTGAGTCTGCAGCCGAGTCAGGGTCCCACAGAGACCAGCAGAACATTTTCCCTTCTCTCCAACATTAATTAAAAACAAAACACTGGCTTATCTGAGCACAGAATCAAAAGAAAGCCTGATACCCGGGGACTGGGTGAATGTGTGCTGGGGGAGAAGCAGCACGGATTTCTGAATTGACACACAAAGTCTTCAAGGAGCTGATATGGCCCATCCCCAGCCCATTGATCTGTCAGCACACAACTATTCTGAGCTGCCTGGGGTGGCATCAGCTGTCCCATGGAGAACCTGGAGCTGGTACATCTGCATCTGGAGCAAGAACAATGCTGAATTGCTGAAAGACAAAAAACAAACGGCCTCATGCTGCACTCACAGTCTTTGCTGAGAGCACTTGAGCTGCTTGGCATGGCAGGAAGTGGATGCATGGGCTGATGTGTCCCTGCCAGATGTGTGCTCTCAATAACCTGTCTGTTCCCCTGTGTGTGTGTCCTGAGACACCTCTTCTGCAATTTCTGTTCCAGGGCAGTCAGGGGACCTGTGGAGCTCCCAGCCTGCTCCTACAAGTCAGTGAAGAGAACTGTGGCTGAACCATATCTGGTTTACTCATGGAAAAAGAGGCACACAGGCATAGCCTTTCAGAGGAACTGCTGCTTCAGGAAAAACTCTCAGGAATTGAAAATGTCTGGGAAGTTTCCTTCTGTGTAAGGACAGGGGACGAGGGTGTGAGCTCTGTCCTGTTGGGAAGCCACCTCATCAGGACCACTCCTCTTGTGCCATGTCCATCTGAGCCCCTGCACAGGTGATTTTTCCCGTGTTTCCTGCTCTACATGAGGGAGTTCAGCACTGCAGCATTCCCCAGCCTAAAGGCATGACCCCCCTGAGGGTGAGAGATGAAGGTTGAAAAGGACAAGGATGGTTACAAAGGTCATCAGTGTCTTTAGCACAGCACCTCCCCACATTTCCAGCAATGGCATCTCTGCATACAGCTCCTGCCTGTGGAAAATTAAGCCTGTAAGAAGTATAAAAATGATCCAGACACCATCTTGAAGGTCCATGTCTTAAAAAAACCGTGAGGGCTTACTCCACATACTGCTGCAGGATGTCATGTACTTCATGATCTGCCTTTTCTAATCTCTCCTTATCTCTCACTCCAATCCTTTCTCATGTCCCTCATCTATTGCAAATTCCCTTTTTAAGCTGGAGCGAAGCACATAAATATTTTCATGCTGCATAAATAGGTTGTTTTGTGCATAATGTCACAGGAGGCTTTTTTTTAAAACCAGGACCTTTAGTGCTGTGATAACGGCCTCCTCATTTACACAAATGAAATCTTCCATGGAGCTCAGCACTCATCTGCTCTGCAGCCCCCGTGCAGAATGGTTGGCGCAGCGCCCGCTCATCACAGGCTACAGAATTAATACAGAATATTCCATAATAAATAGGAAGCCATTCAGCACCAGGTTTGAAAATGCCCTGCAAATGTAACTGATGCTGAGGTTTTTCTTTTAGTGTTCCCCAGCAGCACAACCATTGTCTTCCTTCTATGCGAAATCGCTGCTACTTGAAATGCTGAAGTGCAAAAGGACAACCATTTGTGTTGGCCCATTTGCCAGCATCTTGGACCATTCTGTCTGCTCACCTTACCTTCTCTGTTGCTTCTTGCTCCCTGACCTTCATTTCCTGTTTATTCAGCCCTTGCTCAGGGTCTAAAAAGTGCGGACACCATCAAAATGGACTTTTCATTCACTCTGCACAGAAAAAGAAATAGTGTTACAATCTGTACAGTTTTTAAAATGGCTAATGGAAGATATTGGGGGCCACACTGGGTCATGGTAAGTCTTTGAATCAAAGTGGTTTTCAGGAGCAATATTTAAATAGCATCACAGTAAAAACTGGAATCAGACATCAGTGATTTTGCTCTAGCATTTCTATTTATATTTGGCAAGCATAAAGACTTCAAGCCAGTGGACTGAATGGCTCTGCAGTACAGAGCAGAGAGAGAGTTGGGGAAAATTATGAGAGTTCATCCATTGTGCATTTTCATACTTCTCAGGTTGGGCTGTAACCCTCCAGGCCAGACTATCATGGAGCAGTTTAGTTTGTTCTGAACATGATCACACTGTGCTGCCAGGCAGGCAGAGCTCTACCAGGCTCTGCTTTGGACCTGACCGTGACCTCCTCAAGCCCCCAGGTAGACTCTGCACTCTATGGCCTCCCTCAGCATGACTCTTATTGAAAGACTTAGAGGCATTTTGTTTTTCATCCTGAGTTTGGGGGACACAGAAAGCTTTGGTTGTTTGCTTCCCTGCAGTTCCAGAGGGGGATTATGGGTGCTCTTTTCATGCAAATCTTGCAGACAAATTTCTTCTCTCTTCCATCTGTTGTTTGACTTCTTTTCCTCTGTTATGTGTTAGCAATCAACAACTAACCCATCGTGGGTTTCTTCCTGTGCAGGGTTCTGAACACAGCATTTCTTGCTGAGAGGTTGTTCCACGTGGGTGGCTCCCACTCGTTGTTTGTGGCTGGGAGCAGCCATTTGTGCCAGTCTAACCCTAATGTGATTGCTATCCTGTGAGCAACTTCACATATTAACTGTTTTATAGAAGTGTTTTATATTGCTTAAAGCTCCAGAAGCCTTGTCATAATGCATTAAAAGAACAGAGAAACAAAAAGATCTCAGGAAGCTTAATACTTCTTATTATAGAACTCATCTGAAGAAAAAACAGCTCTCCAAGTTTATCTTGGCTAGTCTGTAACAAAGTCTTGGTTTGTATGAATTGCCACACTGCTAAAAGATCTAATTTTTCTATGATAAAATAGCCTACATACAATAACTGAATCAAAGAGCACAACATGGAGTAAACACTTTATAATGTACCTAAACGCAGTAGCTACCTGATTTTCCTGGCACTTTATTTCTATTTAGGCCAAGGGACAATTTAAAAAGATTCATTCCCAAGTACACAATTCAGAAAAATATGTGTTACAATTCAGAGCAATATTTTGAACCAGTGCTGTTTAGTTGTCTTAGCTGGAATTCAACCTTGATGATATCCAAAGGTCCAATAAAATTTTTCACAGAAGAATCCCATATTTGTAGAACACAATAAAATTGTCGAGCTGCAGCTCCAGGGCCACTGAGAACTGGAGAACGAGGTCGTTCTTTCTGGGGACTTTCTTGTGTCATGGGATGTGTTCCAAACAGTTTGTTACCTGAGAAATATCAAACATAACAGATCATTACATATAATAGCAGCTTTGATCTTTGTTAGTAAGACAAAATGTGAGGCTGTTTATTACTAACGACTTAGGTGCTCATTAGTGTGCTCTGACAGGAGTCACTGGCAGCAATAGGCAAAAGGAAATGTTCAGTGTTAAGCCCCCACACAGCACATTGCAGCTCCTACTACAGAGAAAGGAGAAAAGCCTTGCACACAAATATTTAAAAATTATTTACCAGAGCAAGAAAGAAATTTGTCTGATTTATTATTTGCTTTTTCAATAAACTGCACTTCTGAATAATACTAATGCCTGCCTTTCACAATGTGTTTTTCATTCCTAACTCACAAAGCACCCTTGGACAGAGGTCAGGATCATTTTACAAAAAATAAACATGAAGTGAGGCCACCTCTCTGATGTCCCTGAGTAAGACAGCACAGTCCCCAGCTCTGTTGACCGCTGCTCATAGGAACAAAGGATTAGAAAGGGCATCTTGTGTCAGCAAATCCAGCTTCTTACTCTTCAAATCTATTTTGCTATAATAACCTCATGTAAGACTCTTTGTGGCTCATGATCTCTTATATAAGCTAAGCTCCTACAAATAATCTTTCCAGACTATCATCTCTTGTATATCCTCACTCATCCTGACCCTGTGGTGGGACTCTACCTAATGCCAAGGAATTGCACACCAGTGATTTGGGACCATCACCCTGAAAATGCTCCCAGCCTCACGCTGGAGAATGAATGGGGCATTTCTTGCCATGTCTGCTCCAATTTTATGCATCTCTTGGTGGTCCATCCTAGTAAAAGACCTACAATAGGTGCCATGACAGATGTGGAAGGTGTTCCTAAAGCAGAGAAATTGAAATGCTGAGAGCCTGACAGCCATGGAAGCTGTGTGTGAAATCCCTGCACAAACTCACGGCACAGTTGCTACTGCAGTGGTAGCTGGAGGCTTGCAGTAACCCCAGGTGCTGACACAAATGGGGCATTTGAGTTTTCCCTGCAATACCTCTGCTTTTGTGTAGAGATTGACATCCTGGCAAACAACAGAGCCTCAAGTACACTCAGTCCAACATATTTCCAACATCCATCACCCCCTTCCTTTCTCAAATAACTACTTACTGGAGGAGTTATTAATGCCTTTCCACCTACACAACCTAGATACCGACACTCACACAAAGGCAGTGCTCAAGCTTTGAGGTCATGTTCGAGTTGCTGCTTCCAATCTCTCTCTGGGCAGTTCTATTGTGCAGCGGCTACAGCAACAGGATACCACCATACAAACCTTTGCTAATAATTGAGCGTGAAATGGGCTTTTGGCTTGGTGTCTTCAGTTTTGTACCTTCACTTCAGAACATGTTTAGATCTGGCTTCAATACTGGGGAAATTATCTCAGCTTATTAAACACAAAGCTGTTACCCAAGTGTTAGACGAGGGCACGGCCCCCGAACTCGCTCCCCGGGGCTGCGCGCGAGGCTCGGATCTTGCTGCTGCTGTGGCTGCAATTCCCCAGCCACCCACTTCTTTGTTTGATTGTCTTTTCTCACTGAAACATATGTTTTCCATTCCCACGGCATTTTGAGCAACAGTTTCCATTGTAAACCCCTCCTGACTGACAGCTCGATGGCAGCCTGTGAATCACTTGGCACGTGTTTGTGAATCTGCTTCAAGGAGGGTCTGGCTGCTCAATGAGAGCATCCTCTGGCAGCTTGGGGGGCAAGAGATTAGCACCATCATAGCACAGGTTTGGGTGTAAAAATACCTAGCCACAGTTGATATCATCCCTATTTGAAGCTCAGCACTGTCCTGCACCTCAGCTCTTTTACCCCAGGTCCTGTGACAAAGGTCCATCACTTATGCTCGGCTTTGCCCATTTTCCTCTCTTACAGTGTGACACACAAAGCCAATGGTGAATCAAGAACTGATCACACTGACAGTATTTGGTTTTGACAGGCAGCCCAGGTGGGCATTCAGGCTGCTGGATGTGCAGGTTAAGAGAACATTTGGCTGTCAGATTTTGTCACCAACAGTAACGCATTTGCTGCTTTGCATTTGTGCTGTGTCTCTGGCCCTGCTGTTTCTACTGTAGCTATAATTACAGGATCCAAGCAGTGCTGTGTGGAATTCATGTACTGGACAGCTGAATTAAATGGACACCTATAGGGAAATGAAAGTCCAGAGAATGAGGTGTATAACTTTCAGGCCAGTACTACTACCAGCCTCCAAACAGAGCCCTGGAATGGGTGTGAGAGGGACATTATTGCCTCCCACAAGAGGATGACATTTCATTTATAACTCTAGCTAGCTCTCCTGTAGCTCTGTTTTCATAAGAAATAATCACATGCTTCAACCAGAAAAATAATCAACCTCGACACTGAGGCTGCTGTGCATTAGCACACCACATTTATTTTGGGAAGCCTTTTGCCCTGAGCTTTCCAGTCTGGGTGTCACTGCTGTACAGTCCCTGCACCACTTCTGGCTGTTTATACCTTCCCTTAAAGAGCTAATGTAATTCCTGTCTGCAAACCTTCTCCCTGCTGCAGAGTTGGAGCATCTGGATATTTTACACTTAAAAATACCAGCAAGGGCCAGATTATATTTGTTGGATTTGTGTTGATAATTAACTTTCCTTGCATCCTATTGAAATGACAAAAACATTACTTTGTATGTACTTACTGCAGGAAAAAGAGAATTTTGGGGGAAAAGCACAGACCCTGTGATCTGATCCATCTTCTCTTTGCTATTTCCAGCTACTTAAAGCATAATGTCACACTGAAATGCACACTTGGAATGCTGCATTCTCTTCTGACAGATTGTTATGGTATTTTTCAAGGTGACCTTCATAAAACGTGTTTCTTCTGAAGTTTATACTTCATTCTCAGGTCATAGCAGTTTCACACAGACAAGCAAACTGCCAGCTCCTGCTTTCTAATTAATGCTTCTTGGAGGCTTCTGAGTGGGGGATATAATTAATAGCACTTAAGTCTGAAGTGCAGAGAAATCTATAGCAGATTACTGGGATATGTATTTACTTCAGGATCACACACAAACAGCTCCTAGACCTTGCCCTCTGGGAATTGCCCAGGCCCTGGCACCACTTTGACTCCAGTGTGAGCACTCAAAAGGTTGCCCTGCTTTATAAAGTGAGACTCTGAAATTACTGAGGGTCTCTGCTTGCTGCAGCCCCTGTCCCTGCTCCCATTTCCCATAGCACAGCATGTTGTGCTTTTCACAAGTGCCTGGTGACTCTACTTTGCCAACAGGCAGCACCCAGTGCAGGAAATATCTCTGGCCATGCCTGTGTTGTCACTGTGGTGCCCACCCAGGGGACAACCTGCTCTGTGCCCACAGTGCGGCCACAGCATCTTCTGGGGCAGACTGTGCCCTCACTGCCTCCCAGATCCACTCTGTGGATCACAGGCACAGCCATTACTTTGTGGGTTTATGCAGTTTAAAGTACCAGAAATGATAGGAGTGTTTTTCTTACAGTAAAACAAGCAAAGATGGGTGTTGCAAGTCATTTTGTCATACTTGCCTAAATTTAAGGAAAGCGATGGGATTGCTCTGGTGTTCACTCTCATGCATGCAGCATGGATTGTCACACTCCAGAGGTGCTGGAGCAAAATCAGATGCAAGTCAAATTGCCAGTTTAAATTCCCCCTGGCCAGCTGCTGCTATCAGTGGTAATTTCCCTGCTGAAGTCAATAGAACAGCATTTTTCCACACATTCAGAGATCTTGGTGCAGAACAGGCAGCTGTGAGGCAGGATGAGTGCTCTCAAAGAATGAGTGGGGGGAAAAAAAGAATAAAATTTATACTCTGGAAAAGCTAGAAAGACTATATTATCCAGAAACATTGCCAGACTGGGGACAAGGGGGAGAATTGACATCAGAAATCCTGCAAGACTGTGCAGGACACATTATTTGGAGGGATTTTTACAAGAATTTGGCATGTTGCAGGACACAAAATATCAGGTGGTTAAGTAATTAAAAGCTATCAAATATTTGTAACTCCAAGCACTTGGCAACAGAGTATCACTGTCAACTTCTTTATGCAAAGGGACATTTTGACATAGTACTTAAGACAGACTACTTTTCTAATGGCATAGAAGTATCACTTCAGTTGTGCATAAAATAGGAAAACTTCTACTGAAACTTGTGCAGCCTGGTTCTTTCTTCAGAAACAACAACACAGAGTGAAGCTGCCTTTGAAGAGAAACATTTTTCACGCACTATCTGAAGGTTAGTAAGTCCTTTAATCTTTAGCCTTTTTGCTGGCATGTGCAATTTAAAATGCACAAAAGAGACTATCAAAACACCCAGCTATACATAGTTAGAAAATTCAAAAGGCGCATCCAAAAATAGGCTTGGAAATTAGGGTGCTGCATCAAATCCTGCTCTTTGAGTAAGGACCTTTTCCCTGTGGATCCACCTCAAAAAGCAACCAAGTTTTCAAACTCAGCTGACAAGAGGACAGCCAACACAGAATGAGAAACAGCTCCCAGAGGTTCTAAACAGGTAAAATCTTGGTGCTACTAAGCAAGAGAGTGACTAACTGAGGAAATTCTGTATTAAATATCCGCTTCCCAGAAAGTTTTTCTTTCCTTTTCTTTCTCTCTTTTGGAATGCCATGAAATTCTCCTGAACTTTAGCTCTGCAGACAGAGCTCTGTGAGCAGAGCCTGCACTTGCTGGGGCTGCTCAAGAAGTGACAAGTCCTTCTAATGAGGTGGGATACGGTGGCATGGGGCACCCAGGGGAAGAGCAAAACACAGGCAAAACACAAATTCACTCACTGGTATTGCACACACAGATCAAATATTTAAAGATAAGCACTTTCTCAAGGGTGGAAACTTAGCAAGGCTAAATGGGTTTGTTTCTTTAAGCAAGTGGGTGGATGCTTTGGGTCGTTTGGGGGCTGATGTAGAAGCACTTAACTGTAGTTAGTCAGCCAGCCAAGAGGGATCAGCACCAGCAAATGAAGCAGGGAGAGAACCAAGAGCTTTCTTGCCTTATTCAAGTATTTCTTAGGAAAAAGAAAAGTTACTTGCAAGTCCTTCTTGACCAGATAGTCTCTAAATACAGGTAAAAGGTGCTACTGTACCAGTCCAGTCGTATAGAGCTGGGGCAGGTGGTGAAGGACTTGTGATAAATGTAAAGGTAGCTGGAAACCCTAAAACACGGCTTGGTCTGCCCAGGCTAACCTAGCTAAGCTGGGCTTCTTTAAACAAACTAATGAAGTACAAAAATAATGCATGAGGCTTTAAAAATTGCTACTCCTTGGCTGCAGAACACCCACATTCAGCTCTTTCTGACTTTCTCTGTGCTGCACGAAAAAAACTCAAGTCAGGTGTCATTCAGGTAAACCTACAAATGGCAAAAGAAATCCTTTGTAGGTGAAATTCAAAAATAGCTTCAAAGAAGGATGCATATAACCTTGTTAATTTGCCAAAAGTTTTCAATCTTCATCACTTTAGAAACAAGGTTAAGAGAGTAGATAAAGGCTGAGAAATGCAGAAGGTGCAGAGATATACCCTTATCTCAGGTTCAGAGCCTTAAACCTCAGAAGCAAAATAATGTCAGGGAGAAGAGATTGACAGTGATGCCTGGTGTTGGGAATCAAGGTTTGGAAGGACTGCCTGCACTAGGCACTCTCATGACAATGATGCCAGGAAGATTTAATTTACCAGTTTGTTCTAGGAAAGGTAATGACCTTAATATCATGGGAAATGTATCAAGAGGTCATCCATGCAGACACACGCTGATTCATTTTCATAATAAATGGAAATAGATGTCCAGCCACACGAATTTGCTTGCAGGAAAGGATTTATACCATTTATCCAGCTTCGTGTTTAGTATCAGAAGAGATAAAGAACATTTTATTGATATGTGGGGATTTAATTCCAACACCTTTGAGAATCTCTAGGAAAAAATGCATTTCCAATTCATTTCTGACCAGACCAAAAAGAAAACTCCCCCCAAAACCTATCAAATCAATAAAGGGAAACAATATCACACTGGAATAGGGATGTGCCATTTCCCCCTAAGTACTGTTCATTAGTTGCTGGGCCATAGATGAAGCACCACATAATGCCTTACACATGCATTGCCAAGGATATGCTCTTCCTGGCTGAGTAATTCACTTTTGAGCAGCATATTTCTGAGAAGGTGAGAAGTGGGTGTCTAAATGCAACTCCAGCAGCCAGTGCAGAAATGTGACTGTGTAGCCCAAACCCTGCTGCTCCAAACCCTGGAGGTCCCAGATGCTGGGGAGAAATTTCCTTCACAGATGGGAATTACATGTGTTACATGGCTTTTTCTGTGCCCATCCACAGAAGGGCTGGCACAGCTACTTTGGCTGGAGAAGACAAGAGCATGGTCATGATGAGAGAAAAAATGGAAGGGGGAGTCTGATGAACTCCAAATGGAGTCATCCAAAATGCCATCTGAGTGGCAGAATGGCACAGGAGCTGAGAGCTGCCACCTAAGTGTGCCACCCATACAGTGCACAGTTTAGATCAAGATTTCTCAAGCTGGGCTGCATGCAGTGAGTCACACAGAGAGAGGAGGGTTATTTATGGGATTTTGGTTCTTCAGAGGAAAAACATGAAACAGCCAGAAATGACAGAGAAGTGAGAGTGCTGGATGATGGCAAACACCATATGGGGAGCAGGGGAGGGGGAGCTTTTGGCATCCTTGCTGCAGTGTTACATCCCAGCCTAACTCACATTGATCTCCAGGGGCCAGTTCATTTCTGCTGGAAGAATCTGGCTCCTGGGACTCCAGGTACAAAATGAAAAACTCTCAATTTCTAGAGCACCAATGTTAGTGTTTGCCAAGTGTTTTCTCTTTTCTATTCCTCTCTGCAAATCTTTTTTTTTTTTTTTTTTTTTTTTTAGGGCCAGTGGAAAATCTATCAGAACAGGCAGTTTTCCAGCAGTAGTTTTGGAGGTTGAGCTGATCAAACCATTTAATACTTGACAGGTGAAGTTAGTATTTGCTTATTCACTCCATAGTCTGGATTCTGATGCAATTTTCTGTGTATAGGTGCACATGCATATGTGATTGTACACAGACACACCAGTTTTAGCTTCCTGTAGAAATACCAGGGCTATTTTCTGTCCTAAAAACAGAGGGAGGATATGTTAGGTTAAAGACTCCTCTTAAGTAAATGCTGATGGTTGTAATTTCTAGATACATTCTTATTTTTGCTGTCCGGAAACAAGATGCTCTAGGATGGTGCTGATTTGTTCAAGAAGGAGCATGTTATTTCAGCCACTGTTGGAGTGCTGTGTCCTTTTGGAAACAACACAAACCTAAGAGCTTTGGTTTCTTTTGTTCCATTCTAGATATTTTCCGTGTTGTCCTCAAGAAGCCTCTGGAGGCTTGAGCAGAGTTTTGGGTGTTGCAGGAATAAGTCAATGTTGAAGTCATTACCTCTAATTTTCTTGGAAATACTTCTTCAGTATTTCTGCTTCAGCTGCCATTTCTTCCTCTGTCCTCCACTTGTCAGGGGAATCATCTTTGTCATGTCGTTGCAACTTTTTGAGGGAGAAAAGAAAAAAAAAGCAGTTTATTTTTTCAGTTTTAATGTCAAATTAAAAAATCAATCTAACTACTCCATGTGTCTTCAGGATGGACAGACTTGGTGATGAAGAGGGGAAGGGTGAAGGTTGCTGGGTTGGAGTGGTGGCAGTGTTTAACTGGCTCTGCTGCATTTACAAGGACAACACCAGGTGCCAGGTGAGTGGCAGGCAGTGACAGGCTCAGCTTCGTGGGCTGATGGTCACATACCTTGAGAGTGTTTGATGCAAAGCTGGCAGGTAAAACAACAGGAAAACACTCAGGTACTTTGAAGCACCCACCACTCCAGTGGAGTGAGCTGGACACCTTGTCACTATTTCCTGTAAATTTTTCTCTCTGTCTTTTCCTCTGCCCATGGGGCCACCTTTCCTATCAAAGACCTACTGTGATAACAAGGCCCTGTTGCAACTGTTTCCCACCAGCAGTTTATTTATTTTTTTTTCACTCCCTCTCTGTGTGCAAGTTATTAATCCTTCCCTGCCATTGTTGAAAGCAAGACACATCACTGGTCTGGAAACAAAACCTGTTATTTTAAGCATAATTATATTTCCCTGATTTCTTGGGGGAAAAAAGTATATGAAACAAGTAATTTTTGTGTCCAACTTGCACACTATGTCCACAAAAATTTGCTCTATCCCATATGCAGTAACTATTACATGATATTGTCCCAGACATGATAATTTCTTCCTATACCACTCAAGAAGGGAGAAGCTGGTGGCTTTGCTGCTTTCCTGAAGAGGGGAGTTCCATATTATGGTAAATATTGGCACTTGAGTGAGTATTTGTGCATATGTCCATTCAAAGAACGCCTGACACTTGTCAAGTGAGGGCAGCATTTACACCAGACAGCAGAAACATTTACTTAACAGATTAAGAGATTCCAGTGGTTCTCCAGGTTTAGAGCACAGCACAGACTGCATTAACAGCACCAGTGCTTCTAAGGAACTTCATAGTATCAACTTCTTGTTAATGTCACAAACAAATTGAAAACTAATGAATTTACACGTTTTATTCAAATGTGTAAATAGTATAAAAGATGAAGTGGTGAAAAATCAAAGATGAAGCCATCATGAACCTGCCAAGCAAAGTGCATTACTGTGTATGGAATGTTTAGCAATAAACTAGGATTGTTAGCATACCTCCAGCTCACAAATACTTTTGTTTGTGCTATGTTTCTCCTACTCTGGATTTTGCTGCCAGCTATAGTCCTAGGTAGTTTTACACTCTGCAGCACAGATTTCTCCCTGCTCAGCAGATGAAGCTGCATTAGAAAGCCATTTCCTTTCATGCCAATACAATGCAGTAGCTGTAGGCAAATTAAAGTGTATTACTGTTCGACTCAGAGAAGACTAATCTTCATTGTTATGTTAGCACTAAGTATGTTATAAATCCATCTTGTAATAATGCCACAGAATTAGAGAGAAAGATTTAAAAGCCAGGGACTGGCAGAGTGTACACACTATCAGCACATGCCCTGTGTCCACGTGTCTGCTCTCACCCTCTGCACACACCCACAAGATGTGTAGGTACCACAGCTGACCTGGCAATGAGTTTTTGGAAAGAGTAACCATCATCCTGTACTTTCTATGCACTGCGGATGCACCAGGACAAGGCAAGTGAAGGTAAATCTGAGTGAGGTGTGAGCTGTTTTCTGAAAAAAAAAACAGTGTCTTGCTCATTCAACCTAACACTGGTAGGAGATACAGCAGGCAAAAGCTGGAAGGCAAGGGAGAGCTGCTCCTGTTCCTCAAGGTTTCCTTGTTTAACCCACAAGAATTACTTTTAGTGACTTGATTTGTCTGCTGTTCTCCCTTGCTGTCTTGTTTCTGCACGATCCATGTGAGAGCTGGCTCCATGTGGAGACTGGTAAAGGTGGGGTGTGACTGGGAGGTCGTGATTTTTTTTCCTGTTCAAAGAAACTGAAGTGAGTAGCAATAAGGAGGGTTAACCTGCAGTGGCTGCTGTTGTTGTCTAAATTAAAACTGTGCAGTTACAGAGACCACAGTGACTTCTCAAAGCTGGCAAAGGCGAGGGTTTATTCTGCTACATAACAGCTAACCTTTAAAAATAATCAATCTTTGACTTGAGGTTAAAACAGACGTATGGGGAGCAGCAGTGAATCCTAAAACTTGCCTGGAAGGCCAGCAGCAATGGCTGTGAGTGCACAGCCCCCGGGACACAGAGCAGCCCCAGCCTGGGTGGGAGCTCAGTGCAGGCATCTCGAGCCTCTCACACTGAAAAGGTGCCTCCACGTTTTGTGGGCACACTGAGAATGTCAAAGAACAGCCTGAGGTGTCAAATCACTGCCACAGCCAAGGCACTCATTGTTCAACTGACTTACAGATGACTATTGTTTCAGTATAAAATTGCTGCATCTAGCCCCAAACAGGATCCCAGGATCTGTGCTCAGAGCTCTTACTGTGCCAGTCACTGCTGAGGTGCAATCAGCAATTATCACCCCAGTGATATCACCAAACCAACACTGGAGATACTGGGAAAACCACCTCTGGTGGCTGCCTACCCTTCTCTGACACCTCCATCCTGCAGCTCCAGTACAAGCCAAACCATAGAAACAGACACTTCGATGCAAAATCGTTAAATTATGGATAACCTTGCTAGATGAGGAGTCCAGAGGAGGCCAAGAGCTTTATAAGAGGACTGGAGCACCTTCTCTATGAACACAGGCTGAAAAATTAGGGCTGTTCAGCCTGGAGAAGAGGAGGTTGCATGGAGACCTCACAGCACCTTTCAGTATCTGAAGAAGGCCCACAGGGCAGGGAGAGGGACTCTTCGTTAGGAATTGCAGTGATAGGACAAGGAGGAATGGGTAAAAACTGAAATAGGGGGAAATTCAGGTTGGATATAGGAAGAACATTTTTACTGTGAGGGTGGTGAGATGCTGGCACAGGTTGCCCAGGGAAGTTGTGGATGCCCCAGCCCTGGCAGTGTTCAAAGCCACACTGGATAAGGCCTTGAGCAGCCCAGTCCAGTGGGAGCTGTTCCTGCCCATGGCAGAAGAGGTTTGGGACTAGGTGATCTTTAAGGTCCACTCCAACCCCACAACATTTCATGGTGTTATACATTTTGCAGGTTCAAGGTCAACAGTACCAACAAACAGGTGACAAAATAAAGGTTGCTGATGCCAACTCGAGCTCAGGGCTTGCACATACCACAAATCCATGGAAGCTGAAAAGCACAATGCAGGTCCACCTGTGCACCTTCCTGTTCTTCTAATCTCCTGGATCTGCTAGGGATCCCTAATGGTGATAAGGTAATGTGATCATGGATGGGTTTGGTCTCACCTGGTTATTTGATGTGTTCTTGTGTAAAGTACATTTCAACTGAGTTCAGTTGAACACTCCAAGGTTCTGCTCAAACTAAAGGGAAAAAAAGTGCCTCTCTTTGCTAGATATCCTTCCATAAAAATAATGATTTATCCATCTTTCCTGCCCCTGTCAGACAGTAAAAGTTGGATAAGTTGAGCTGACACTCTTACTCAGTTATCCAAACACAGGCCAACTTGAAGTCTGTGATGCTTTCTATACAAAAATTCTACTTGTGCAAACTCAGTGCACACCAAGGCAAGGTGAGTCTATAAAACCTTTTCTGTAGGGCTCCAAACCAGTTACCATTTCAAAGCAGCTGGTACTTGGCCTGTTTTCATAAGAGAAAGGTGATGTAAAAGCATTGCACCAGGTGGACAAAATGTTTTACTGCAAAATTCAGAAAGCCTCAAATTCTCTAACACCAAACCTGTTTGTAGACACTCACTACAGGAATGTCTCTGAATCCTGAGCATCAACAGCAAGGTGAGCAAACCCCTCAGCATAGCTTGCATAACTCCAAAAGGAGGGAACAGGATGAGAGAGCATGAGCAGCTCTTTTAGACAATCCCTATTATGCTAAATTTTTCTTTTAATATTCTGAACAAGCACCAAGACTCACATTAGTCAATTCTCTAATCGCAGTTGCCCAGCAAATTACACACTGTATCTGCTCAACATTCTTCAAGCACCAAGACTCGTGTTTATAACTCTGAACATCTTCTTGCCTTGCAGTACAAATAAATGCACTGTTTCTAAGATATGCCCTTCTTCAAGCAGATCATTACTGATGTCTGACTTCTTGGGCTTCCTGATAAATTATCCTCTTCTTTCACCTCAAGCAGAAAATGCTCCTCCACCGATAATCTATGACTGTCAGTCTTGATTACATGTAAACAGTGGGGCTCTTTGAATATTTCTGCTTGTGAAAAGTGTTCATTTTCTCACTCATGTCTCCCAGTGTGAGATGCTGGCAGACCTGACAGCTGTGCTTTATGTTATTTTATTAAAGTTGCTAGTGCTGCAGAATGGTCTATGTTTTTATCACTGCAATTCTTAAGGGAAACACAATATTGTTTTATAGCACTTTCACATTGGGGCACCTCTCCTTCTTGCCCTTTGTGAAGGAGCCCAGAATTCTCAGCACAGCAGAATACAGGGGACCTGTGCCTGTGACTGGCTGTTGCTTGAAGTGATATGTATATTGTGGTTTTTTTTTTCTACTTACACCATAACACCACCACAAAAGCAACCTGTGTAAATATAGAGCACTAGCCAAAACTATGGGGAAAAAGCTTTTATGGTAGTTAGAACTATTCTCACTCCCCATGAATATTTATAGTTGATAGTTAAGAGTTTATAACCTCCAATGCATTTAACTAAAAGAAAAATTATAGTGATGGAGAGTAATTACACAAAACTGCAGCAACATAACAAAACTCAGCTGCTTCAGCAGTTATAAAATATAGTATTATCAAAACCAGCAGCTACCAAAAAAAAGAGAATGAAGTTTTGCCAGTGGCTTGGATCAGAGATTAGGTATTACCCAGCTGCTGGTGTATTATTACCAATACACCTTGGGATACCCAGGCATCTTTTCTATACTTAAATCCTACACTGAGGTGAAATATTCAGAGTGATATCTCAACATCAGATTAACACATGAACCATGAGGAGGCTGAAAATCTAATTTCTTCTCACCAGCAGCAACCCTTTTCCAGAGGCTGGAGACAAACCAGATCCTAGGGCTGCTACGCCTTGATTCCCCCAGCTCCTTCATGGCAGCAGAGTTGTGTGACCAACAGAGTCCAGAGCACATCCTGCTCCTCTTCTTGCACTGCAGCTCTGGTGCATGGGGCATCCCCACCATGGGAGACAAACTCCAGGGCTGAGCTGCCTGCAGCTCCTCAGCCCTTTGGTAATGCTGGGAGCCTCCTGGTCCTGGTGATGACTTCCAGCCATCTAAGCCTCCTCTGGTACTGCTTTTACAATTTAACTCCTGAATTGCTTCCTTTGCCCTGTTCTCCCTGGTCTTGACCTCCTTGCACTTTTCCCCCAGTGCTTTCTCTCCTTTCACTTCTCTTTGTATTTCGCTTATAACCTCCTAGTAAGACTTCATTTCCACCCCACCCCACAATGTAAATGCAGCATCTACTGCTATTATCTGTACCTCCTGCTATGCTCCAGCCTTTCCTCACTCTCTGCTGTCTTGCTGAAAGGAGTGTGAGCTTTTTTGGTGGGTGCCCTCCTCTGCCAGTCTGAGCCTCCTGCTTCCATCCCATTTGTGGCTCAAGTCTTGACTTGACTTGCAATATAAAATGAAAGAATAATGGATGAAACACAGAGGTTTCACGAAAGAGCTTCTCAGGGGTGCTGGAATCACACAGCCTTACACATCCTGTTCTACCTGCCTGGAGGAAATCATTGCAGCAGCTCCCAGCCCTGGGCTTGTCTCCCAGCTGAGCATCACCCCTGTTCTGCTCAGGGCTCAGGAAAGGAAAACCAAGGCAGAGAGCAGCAGGCTCCCTCTTTACCACACAGGAGACCTACCAGACTTTGTGTTAATACAGTGCTGGAGGCCTCTGTGCCCCCATCAGCTGCTGTGGGATCAGGAACTATTTCCAAACCCCTTTTCCACTGCTCCCCCTCACAGCCTGAGCAGCTCAGGCAGTTCAGTGCTTTCTGCATCTCTGGGCTCATCTCCATATTTAATTACAGCTACAAAACTGCTGTAATTTAATTGCTCTAATTTACAGTGAACACTGCAGAAAAAACCCACATCCTATAATTTTCTCATCTGCTGACTTTGCTTATGATTCTATATCATACAGATATCTGCGTTTGCATGAATCAGAAATCCCTGATTTTGGGGTGGGTTTTACTTGCTGCATTAAATCTGAATTATTTAAGGAGATGGGAAAAAAGCCTAAATTATCTGCAATTTATATGAGACAATTTTTCAAGTATCTACTGGAAAATCCTTCTCCAATTGTTTTACTGCTTCTGCATGAAATATGCTGCTACCTCACAGCTGCTGATATTGCTGCAAAGCATATATTCCATTGGAAACCTCAGTTTATCAAAGCTGTGCTTTAGAGAGTGGTGGTTCTTTCCCCTCCTGTCGACACTTTGTCATAGTGACTGCAAATATTTTTTCAGTTTTATTGTTGTGCTTTGGGGAAAGACTTGAACCTCACACTTCACATGGACATATGAACAACTGAACCCTATTTAGCACTTCGAGGAAGAGAATTTTGTGAAAACACATAAAGGTTGAGTAAAACCCTTAAGCATACGTGTTTAAGTGCTTTCCTAAAATAAACTCTGCAAACCCCAGTTTCTAACAATTCTGATTGTAAAAAAAGGACTAAATATAAAAGGAATCTTAAGAAATTTGCTTTTGAAAATATAAGAGACAAGTAAGCCCACAAGCAGAACGACAGTTGCATAGAAAACACGATTGCCATTCGGTGAAATATGTAGATTGCACTCTGAAGATCTCAGATCTTGACAGGCTTCCAGTTTGGCTCTAACTGAGATAAAATTCTTGGAAAGTGAGCACATTATAAAGAAGATACTTGAAGGAATATCCACTGGGGTAAGAAGTCCTGCCAAAGACTTGGGGAACTGCTATTTACAACCTGATTTGAATCCAGGCAAGAATCTATAAAAGTGTTTGGATACATTTTCACCGTACTCATTATCCTCCTAATTAGCAGATAATGTTAGAAACACCTCTGTAGTCTTCCTCACCTGGGAAGAGAAGGTGGATTTTTGTGGGGAGCTTTCTAATGGCCTTGGCTACAGAGGGCTGTCTACACAAGAGAAACGTGTCACACAGAGATCTGGTTAAGAAATGGCAATGTCACCAGTGATAATGTTGGAGGAAACCTTATCCTGCGTGCACAGCCTGCCATGCAACATTACTCATTTGGGAAAAGGCTATTTCTAATCAAGGAAAAGCACTTTAATCAAGGATAGAGTCAGTGATTCAAAAATTTCATGCAGGTGCATGTATTACTTGACTGAAAGCCTCTTCCCAAAAGGTCAGAGCTGCAGAGGGATCTGCATGTCCCACTCCAAGAGCAGAGATAACCTCGAGGTGCCTGTATCAGGGTGATGTATTCTGGCTCCTGCTGCAGTGAGTTTCAAAGTCAGAACTTCCCTCAGTAATCTTCTTAACTTTAGACAAATATTTGCCATACCCTGAGCACACTCAATAAGATTCATGACATGCCAAGGAAAACACATGTGTGTTAAGGAGGTTGCTTTGGTTTATTTGCTTTGTCTTTTTCTGACAGCACAAAGGATATCAGCTGCAGGTCCTATGGCATTGGCACAGAGCCAGTTTATCACACAGAGGAATAGGAGCATGCCCTCATCTCTGGGGGGAAGTTCCACCTCTCTCACCACATCTCTGGGATGTGCAGGAAGGGTCCACAGTGGTCAGAGGGTATTTCTTCTTCTCTGGGGAATTAGCTTATTCCTATTTAAAAAAAAAAAATCCTCACCCTCAGCAACACTTTCTGAAATTAAGATGAAAATATTCCATCAATGTGTTCTGGAGTAACTCATGCTCTGAGTCACTCCCTCCACTGACTGTAGGAGGATTTCAAGGAGATTTCAGTGTCTGAAATGACACATAACCACCTATTTGAGGTGAACCACAGGGGCTTCAAAGCCTGCTTTTGTGTGTGCTTCTCAGGGGACCCCTCACTCACCAGCAGACCTTCCCAGGATGAGCCTGTCTGCTTTCCCCACAGTGCTCAGGATCACAGCACTCCCAGATAAAGCCAAATCCCTGGGACAGCCTTTTCCCCCAGGCATCCCTCAAATACTTCTTTAGCTTTCAGCCTTTCAGCACATGCAAGGCTACTTCACCACTGAGATTGCCTCCCTGGGATTTAGGCAGCCCATACCCTCTAGTAAGTTGGTAGTAAAATAGGTTGAGGAATAAATTGCTCTCATTTAACATTCACTCAAAAAATATGGCTGCATTTATTATGCAGCATATTGTTTTATATACTGTTTTGTTATAATAAGTCATGTTTAAAATGTCATGACATTTAAATCAACAGCAGTAAGGGGGAAATGCTGAAAAAGAGCACGATGATCAAAAAGCATCTGAAAAATCCTGGTGAGACATTGTGGCCAAACACACTCATTACAGTAAAAAATAGTCACAAAAGAACTTAAAACTCACCCTGAGAAACCCAGTGTAGAGAAACCCTCCCTGCCCAGGTCTCTGTGTCCTTGTGGTGTCCCCAGGTCTGTGACAGCTGGGTGGTAGCTGGCTGTGGCCAAGGGACTTAGGCACGTGCTGCCAATTCCTCCTGGTGCTCTGCATCCCCTTGCAGGTTCATCCTTTCCCTGTGCTGCCCTTTGCCACTGAGCCACTGCAATGCCTTGGAAAGCTGCACACACACCCTTGGAACTTGTTAATGCCATTTGGCTCAGTGAGGAGCTGGGTTCAATGTCTGTGCTGTCATATAAATGAACTTTACAAATAATATAAAAGGCTTCTTTAATGTGGCCTCATAGACTTTGAGGAGACCCAGAGCCTACCACATCTACTACTGATGAGCCACATGTATAAAGGCAGATTTTCACCAGAAGGACTTTTAATGTTAAAAAAGAAAAGAGTGTAGTTCAAAGGAGCTACTCTGCTCCTGCAGATCTACTGCTCTTTTCCATCAGGCCTGGACCCATATGCCAGCATCCCTCACTGCTGCCTCCATGCTCCCTCACCCCCCTCCAAGGGAGAAAACAACAACAACAACTGCAACAACAAAACAGATGGTGATGCAACGAAACATTAAACCTGAGCCCAATACCTGAATATTTCACTTAGGCATGGGGTAGAAAAGACAACAAAATGACCTTTTCTACCATCTTAAGGGATATCTAACCTTGTAATTGCTATAGACACACTGAAGAAACATGAGAGAGACAAAGATTATTTAGAAGAAGTTGTGTATATTTTAAAAAACTACTATCTCAGTGTTCCCATTACAACCTGCCAATATGAATGACACTTACTTTTGCTCTGAGAAATGAAAGAAACTCTAAAAGACAGACTGCATTAAGAATCTATTGATATTCCACTGACCTAGTGGGATAAGAACCAAACAAGTTTTGTCAAGGGCAAATGCCCCAGAATCGGTAAATTCATCACTTAAAGTCGCAGCAGTAAATGGGAAGAAAATCTTCAATATCTAGAACATTTTTTAAACCCAGTGGGGGCTCACATATCTCAATGTTCCAGTGGCAGTGGTTGGCACCAGACCCATAGATGGGAGCAGAATTGGAGATTTCAGATGGTCAGTCACCTCCTCCAGTTTTTCCAGCCCATTAATATTGCTGTAAAACTTATGCAGGAAGTTGTCTCATTAAGAGACATCACAGGAGGTTTTGCCCATATAATTTTTTTCCCTATTGTACAAACTACACAAAGATGTATTACCCATAGTAAATATGGTCCTAGATTCTGTTTGGGATGGATGGATGGATGCAGGAGGTGTAAGAGGGAAAGTGAAGAACAGTTTGGCATTGTACAAGCAGACTCCTTCACCCCTCAGGTGAACCTCTGAACTCATACATGAAATCAAATGATAAAAATAAGTCACAGATAATGGGCTTAATACAGGAGCCCTTATTTACTCAGTGAAACTCAGACTGGGATAGCAGTGGCTTTTCAGGGGGTGGAGTGGCACAGGTTGCCTTCACTTTGAGGAGGAGGAATCTTGTTCCTCTTCCAAGCTGCAGTGTTGGCCTGTTGAAATGCTTTTTGTGGGGAATAAGTTGTACCTGCAAAATGCCCATGCAGAAATATAAGAATGGCATTTTAGCCATGGAATAGAATATTCTGAAATTAATTTAAGTGAAGGGACTGTGAATTTGGGGAGAATTAATTTTAGCTGGATAGACTGGCAGTTAATTAAGGCTGATATCTTCTACTAGTAGAAAGGTGTTTTTGATGAAAATATATTGAAAATATTATTAAACTGCCTAGGAAAAAACAGTTGCTATTGCCCACGCTAAAACCTCCCAGACAGACCATGTTTCTATATAGAAATCACAAGCTGATAGCATTTGCATAACAATTATTATTTAATATGTAGACTTCAGTATCATTGCTTTTGGACAGAATTAATATTAAAACCATTGAGCACAGATATTTTAGAAATACTCATCTGAAAAGTCACAGGAAGTTTTTTAGTTTGCAATATTTTTGCAGGTTGTGTTCTGGTGATGATTCCCCGGCAGCAGATCAGCACCCTCTCTTTGCATAATCCACAGGACATGCTCCAGAGCTACAGAAAATCCCACACTGCTTGGAGCAGGGGAGCACATGACCATGCAGGATGAAAGGTAGGAAAGGTACAAAGACAACCTAAAGCAACCCAAACACTCCCAATTTTCAGAGACAAAAAGTAATTTTGTATGCTTTCAGTTCAATCAGTTTGTTCACGCCTTAGGAAACAATGAGATCAACGGAAATGAAAGCAATTTCCAGCAGATATGAATAAAACTCGTGGCTCTGCTGAGAAGAAGTTGAGCGTTACTCCAGAAGTGCAGTCACAAACTTGTGGATTAAATGCTGTGAGAATGGATCACGCATGGACTTGCTTCATCTGAATTTACCAGACCTGGTTTGCAGCTTTCTCACTGCTCCTTCAGGAGGGAGTTGATTGGGGAATCAGTTGTACAGTCACACACTTTGTGGAGAACTTGCAAAATAATTTTATTTATTTAGACACATTTTGGAGTTGCAATCAGAACTTTTTTCACAGGTCTGTTGTTACATTTCTCTCCTTTCTTTAGGTCTTTTTTCTTTAAACTATTCTTCAAGCAAAACTTTTAAAAGAAAAAAAAAAATCATGTTCTCAGTGTGTTTCAGGGTTTTCCTGTGCACATAATGCGTGGTACAAAGGCACACAAGCTCTCCCCATTCATCCTGACCCATAGTCATTATTAAACTTAATTGCAGAAGACACTGTCTTCACAGCTTTATTTCTCGTATGACATCTTGTGAATTGCTTTTAAGAAAAGCCATTTACACAACTTCTATATATATGTAAACTAGTACTCTAATGTCACATTCTTGTTTGCACATACCCTGGTATTCGTGTCAGCTAGTCCTAATGCAAAAGCAAGTGGCCCTTCATGTATTGCAGTTAGGAAACAGTAGCATGGATTTTCACAAAACAAAAGTTTGACTGATACTATGCAAAATCTGTTCCACTGAAAAATTGGCATCTTGCCCATCATCTTCCACAAAGTTCAGTATCTTTGTCGGTGCTCATCTACTTGACTTCTTAATTGTCTGTGTTCAGTGGCTGTATCAAATGGAGTTTTCTTTTTGCTTTTGCTCGCTGCATATTACATCTTTTAATCGGTATATATAATTACTTACCACAATCTGCCATGCCAGATTTTCTAAGCATTAGTCTAATTAACTTAAGCTTGATAATTACGTTTCAGATATCATAACAGTATGCACAGAACTTGCAGATTATGCTGTTGGTTTAGCTGTTTCTGATAACACTTTTCTCCTATTCTTACTTTTTCCTTTTGCTTTTTCTCTTTCTGTACAGGGTGGGAGCACAAACAGAAAGAGGAACTGGAGGAACTGTTTTTCTTTTTAAAGGACTCCAAGGTTCTCCAAAAGCAAAAGCTGACTGTTTTAAATAAGAAGCCATCAAAAGTAAGTCAACACAAATGAGAATAGATCCATAATGCAAGGATTTCCTCTTTTTATAAGAATAAAAGATAAATATGGCATTGAAGAAAGAAACTTGAGCTTCTGATAGCGGAAATTGTAGAGCATTCTAGCACAGACAGCATTTATGGGCCAATTATGAAAGCACTCAGACTTTCCACAGGCCTCCAGCCTGAGCCATTCTAATTATCCGCCTGTTGGCGACAGCCTGTCGCCAGGGAGGCCATAAATAAGAGATAACATGCGTGGGACCTGGCACAGGCACCTCTCCAGCACAGAGATCATCCTTCACACAGCCCATCTGGGCAAATGAAATATGCAAGCCTGAGACCCCAGGTAAGAGTAAATAGATGCAGAGGACACTTATGTCACACTCATAAATAAAGGAAAGAAAAAAAGAAAATCCGTGACAGGCCATGGGCTTGTATTTGGCTTTCTGGTGTAAATCAGCATTTCTCTTATTCCTGACAACTCACCTTGGTATTCTGCTCTTACTGTGGAGAATATATCCTGCATGATTTGCTTTGTCTTTCTCCTGGATGAAGGCATGGATGCTGTGTCCCTCCACTCTGAATGGCCCTGCCCAGGGGACAGAGGCAGGAACACCAGACCTCCTGTCCCTGCTGCCAGAGACCAGGGGTCTGCCTTGTCAACTGGGGTGCAACAAGTCCTGTCAGGTCCCAAAGGCACCCAGGCCACAGTTTGGGTTCTTCGGCTGCAAACCCACTCATGCCCATGCCAAGAGACTGTTTGTTGGAATTTTGGGTGCAGTGGTGCTGTCAATCCCCCACAGAGAACCACACCAAAGGCATTGCACTTACTCTGGAGTTACTGGTGAGGATTTAATCAGCTATGAAACACTGAAAGACTGCTCAGCTGCTCCTGTATTTGAACAGACTCCAAGGGTAGAGACAGGGACAGGCAGCTCTTGCTGAAGCTCCCCTCATTCAAGCCCTTATTTTCAGATGATTGAAGGGCTGTCACCCTTGACAGAAAATATTATCAGCAGTCAAGGAAGTAATCAGGGTGGCAAATACATAAATAAGCATAGCATGAATCTGAATATTGGTAATTAGCATTTGATTCAATCAGATTAAAAGTGTTAGACCACTGTAGCAGCGATTCCTAATAGAAAACTATTTAACATTCCAATTATCTTTAATGAATAAACCTCAAAGTATGGCAGAGGTGCAACACCCTAAGAATCCTTTTGCTCATCTACAGTCCACTTGCAACTAATTTCACTTCACAAGCCTACCTCAATTAATATTTTTCTGTATTTCACACATCAGTAACTGCAGTACTGAAATATGCACTCCTTTCCCAAATTTAATGGCTGAGATACTTTCATTTTTTTGATTCTACAAATGAAGGAAAATAATTTCCTGCTACTATCTCAAACCAATTAAAATTCTTTTAATATTGGCTTTGCATCTCTTCGATATATATATGAACCAAAAAGTCCTACATTTTTCACATAATAATTACTTGGAATTGATCTGCTGTGCTGCACTCCAAAGACAAAGGGATTTACAATTAGCAAATTTTAAAGTTTAGTTTACATTTTTCATCTCTAGAGTTTTTAAAGAATGCTTTTTGGTTGAAGGTTTTATATTAGGAAAGAAAACTCAATCAGTACAACTCAATTTTAATTTAAAAAGAAAAAAAGTGGAAAAAGCACAGATTTATCAATAGATCTGGAAGGAGAACACAGTGCCTTTTAGGCCACTGTGGAACTACAATTACACAAAAAGCTATGGCAAAATAAAGAAAACTTTTGTATAGTACAGCCTGTTCATGGTGTGGCACTGGAGAAAGGACAGATTTCTAACTGAGATCTCCCAGAGTTACCAAATGTCTCTGAGACAGGGAAGCCACTGACCAGTCTCAGTAGCAGGGCAACTGCTGGGCCTTGTGGCTCTTTCCTTCTACTGTCCTTGTTTTTCCTGGTGAATTTTATAAAAAGTTGGTGTCATTTAATATAATTTCCGCTTTAATGGGGAAACGTGGTGAGGAAGCTCTTCCTCTGCATCACGGTTGTGGTAAAAGGAGCAGCATTTGTGAACAGATTATAAATCTGACGTTATTTTCCTTTTCACTCCATGTTTGCAGCATTATTTTAGAATTAAGAAAAATGAACACACATGTAGGATAACAGCATCCACGCAGCAATATGG
This sequence comes from Eopsaltria australis, assembly GCA_034509425.1. NCBI lineage: Eukaryota > Metazoa > Chordata > Aves > Passeriformes > Petroicidae > Eopsaltria > Eopsaltria australis. The sequence goes on from JAVTVJ010000180.1 coordinate 2,331,897, forward strand.
CATGGCTGTTATTCCTCTTACAGGCATCCAATTTAATTTTATCATCAAATACCACACAGCACCAATTCCTGTGTTCTATTCTGTACTGATTTTAACCCCAGTGAAGAGCTAAGAATTTTGTGCTGTGCACGTCATCCAGAGCTCACTGTGAGGAAGAGCACTGCCAGCAGAGAGACATGTGGGGACACAGCTCATGGCTCCTTCTCCTGTCAGGACTGTTGGATTTTCCTTCTCCAGCTGAAGCACCCACATGATGCCACAGAGCTTCACTGCCATTCCTTCTCTGAGCTGCTGAGCACTGCTATAATTAAGTTATGCAGATAGGACACAGGCATAATGCAGCTTGCCCACATGGATACATAGAGTTTGTTTTGTATATTAATTTTTATAATAAATAGGGGCATGCATGGCCTATTTGGTTACACGAGCAAATCCGTGCCCTGAAAGATGATGTTCTCATTAAGAGAAGCTGCAAGCCCAAATCTTATCTAAAGTGCTGTTTACTTTGCTGGCAGAACAGCCAGCATGCTGCAGAGCCTGTATCTTTCACTGTGCCACTCAAAATGAGAGTACCCCATAATAAATCCGTAAAGCTTAAAAAAAAAAAAAAAAGCCAGAAAGAGGAGAACATATATTAAAAATCAATAACTGCTTAATTTAGCTAACATTACAAACTAACATTTTTAGATGGAGTACGTTTTTTCTTATCACATTACCACACAATACCATTTCTCTCTGGTATTTTATCTACTCTCAGAGAACACTGAATTTTTTAACATTTTGCCCTTACCTGAATTTTACCAGCCCTTGGCTTTTATCACATACAACACTTTAGAAAGTCTAAATAGTAGTTAAAAATAAACTCTCTGCTAACATTCTATTTCCACTTCTTCCATTTATAACCAACACCACACTGCATTTATGCATGAATCTGTTCTTATGTCAAACCTGTTTCAAGGCTGATTTTACTCATACTCTTTGACAAGAGTCTCTGGGCTCCTGGAGTGGCTCTGATCCCCTCAGCCAAAGGGGATCCTCCCTCTGGGCAGAAATTCTTTACATGAGCTGGGCACTTTTATCCCTGAGCAAGTGTTCCGGACCAAACCTTTGTGTGGTGCTCACCCTGAGCAAATGCAGCCTCAGATTCCTTCCCACACCTTCTCCTGCCTTTGGTGCCCAGCCAGGGCCATCCTGCTCCCAGGAAAGCACTGACAGGACTCTCAGCTGCCTTAGGGCCAGAGAGAACCCACAGGGTAGCAATTCACTGCCTCCTATCACAGCTTACTGGCACTATCTGAGCTGATAATTTCATATTTGTTTCCTTAAAAGTTTGCTGCACATGAGAGTGCCCAGCAACTGGAGACATTTCAGGAGATAGCCTGGAGAACATTAGGAAAGCTGTAAATTCTGTGTTAGGGATTATTTCAGTGGCACAGATCAAGTCAAGAGTTTTGATCCTTTCAACTCATCTCTGGGGTTTTGGAACATCCATAAAAATTCAGAAAAATCTGCTACTGGAAAAAAAAATCCCACTTCATACCTAAAAAGCCTCCTGAAAATTAATATTGATAAATATCTCATGTTCATTCTTTAATAAAGGGAGTGGGAAAGGCTGACAATAAGCTAAAGAAAGCAAAATAGTGTGTGTCAATTTGCAGTTTATGATATGAAGACAGATCTTGTTCTGATTTTGGCGCCAGTAGGAAAAGGAAAATCTCCAACTCATCTAATAAGATCCTAGGTAGAAAGGACATTCTCTCTAGACAAATTCGCCAGTAAATCTGAAGTTGATTCACATCCCCATCCAGCAGGGCATGTAAGGTTCCTTTCAATGCTTAAGAGCTGTTTGAACTCACTTAAGCTGATCACTTGCTCAAATGCTAAAATGAGATTGCACTGAATACCAGTAGGCACATCTATAATTAAAATAAACCCTTCTGAGCCTAACAAGCAATAGCTGGCTCTGTTACTCATTGTCCACATCTGAGGGTAAGGACTCCTGCTTTAATTAAAGTGATTGAGTGAAGACATCTGAATGCTCACAGAGAAAGAAATTAAGTCATCATGTGAGTCAGAAAATTGCACATAGGGCTGGATTAGCACTAGGGAAAAAATACGAGCAATTAGATGAAATTCTTCATGAAAATGTTATCTGTTAGTTCAAACCCAAACATTCTGACAAATTTTAGGAAAACAACATTTCTTCCATTCTTAATGTCTCTTCTCTTGCATCTTCAGAAGCTTCTCTTATTATCACACTTCACATTGTCATGTTTCAGTTGTTGCTAATGAACATTTGATATTTTTTAAAGTAAAAAAGATAGGAAATAAGCATGGTGCTTAAGGGGTAAAAAGAGCCCTAGCAAGGAATGACCACATCCTGCAGTGTTTACTCACAAGCATTTCAATAGCATGACCTTTGACCTGCAGTGATAATTGGGGTCTGCAGGTCTTCCATAATTGTTTCCCTCAGCACAGGGAAATGGGAGGTTTGACACAACAATCTGGAAAACTGAAACAATCACTGCCAATGAAAACAGCACAGAAAGGGAGGAGCCTGCATTCATCCAAACAAGACAGCTTTGTATATAAACTCAGTATTGTGATTAACACAGGATAAATTAGTGGATCATAATTGGCTCTTCCACAATTACATTAATTTTGTGAAAATTACGGTGAATAATACGACTCTAGTGTTTCCATCTCATTTTGGAGCTTCAAAGAGGAAGAGTGAGAACAAAAGGGCTGAAGCAGGCTCCAGAGGAAGTGAGGAGAGTGTTCCTTTCTGCTCCAGATGTGTCAGTCACAACTGCACTGAGGCCAGCATATTTGTAAGACCATAACTGCTGCTCTTGAAGGAGATCCACCACTACCCCGGCCATCCTTCCCTTCCTTTGTCTATTTTTCCATCCTCCATTATGTTTTTCTTTTTCTCTCTCTTTCAGTTTCATCTGATGCCCAAGCAGATGCTGTGCAGCACCCAGCACAAGGTACCTAATCCAGCAGTGATGAGAGGAAAGCCATGAGGGTGTCTGGGATTTTCAATGCAGGAAGCAAGAACGGAGAACCACCAATTCCCAGTCATGTTTGGTGTCCATGGCATTGTTTCCTCTTGTTTCAAAAAGCACGTTCTAGTTAAACCCCATACCCTATTTACCACTGATGTCAGAATGACACGTGCAGCTAATTCGATGCATCTGTCTGGGAGAAAAGGTGTATTGCTTCCATTTCTATCTGCCACAATAAAGCTGCCCTGCAAGCTGAGATGAACAATCCCTGCTGTTTCTGCATGCCTACAAAGTGCCCAATACCCACAGCTCTTTTCTTTAAGGACACATTTTCAGCACGGATCGAGTGAAAGAAATGACACATTTGCATATTTCCCCCCAGCAAGCATTAGATCAGCCCTTGGCTGCCTTGGCAAGGAGTGAAATCATGGCAGGGCTGGGGGAAAGCAAACAGAGCCCATCCTGCCAGGCAGCTGCCACTGCTCACGTCGGAGCCGCCAGCGGAGACCGGGGTCCGTGCTGTTGGTTATTCTGCATTATCCAGGGTAAGCCCTGGAGCCAGCCTGGTGACTCTGGATTTGCAGAGCTGTAATGGGGCTCTGACCTCAAGTCACAACAGGAGAGCCAGGCCCCATCAGCAGCAGAATTTGACCCAAGCAGGGTCTGCTGCGTTCTGTGGAAAAACATCCACTGGCTTCACTGGGAGCTCGTTCAGTGCTTCAGCGCCAGCAGGGAAACAAAGCTCAAAAGGTCATGCAGGGAAAACATAAAGGGGAAATTGTCTCAAGGCACAAGGAGCTGCTTCAATGTTTTGTTCAAGCTGGTCTATCAGTTTGATTTTCAGCAGAGCACTGTGCCTTACCAAGCAACCTCCCCTAACTAACTAGGCAGGAGCATGGTCAGCTTTAAAGAAAATCGTGGGGTTTTCTGCAGACAACTCAATATTTCTTTGCATCAGGCCCTGTTCTCATACTATTTTTTATTGATCAGAATACCTCAGGCTATTAAGTTTATTAATTAAATGATAATTTTTTTTTTCCTGGTGAGTATACAAGGAGATAAATGTCTTACACATAAACTCAGAGCTTGCAGGCTGAGTCATGTGGTGATTTAGAAGTCATTTATCTTTTTCTCTCCCCCTCAGCAAAAAGTAATCATTGTCACAATACTCTGCAAGTCTAATGTGGCTGTGAAATGTGCAACATAAAGAGATATTTTTTCATTGCCAGCACAATTATACCAAGCTTTTATGTTATACTAATTTGTAATTGCAATGCTAACAAGAGGGTATGGATAGCTGCTAATCCATTTAAGCACAAACTGCCACCCTGGTGAAGCAGGGAGGGATCAGACCCCATTGGCTGAACCCAACCTCTGTAGAGGCTGAATTTAGATTCAATGTCTCTGTTCTTAAAAAAAAAAACCCTATTTGTATATGCCTGAATTTTCACTGCTATTTTGAGCCAGGCCTGAGGTTCTCAGGTGATGCTCTAAAGCTGAGACACCGTAGCTCCCTGAAGAACTTTCCTCCAGAGCTGTTTTTCCCTGGCTGAATCACTTCAGAGCATTTGGATGGGAAACAAGTGCCTTTTACCCCATCACCTGCCCCACAGCAAGCAGAGAAGTTGATGAGGTGCCTACTAAACATGAAAATATCACATTTTTTGGACCAAAGCGTTAAGAATACTGTGGCTGCCCATTGACAGCAAATACAAGGGTCAAGTAAGAGCAGAGCAGAAACTCATTAATTAAAACTAATGATTTTTCCACTTTTTGTTCTAAAAATTGAAGCTTTCTATTTTAGAATATGTTAGGATATTCTTAGAAAGTGAGATGTATTGTACAACACAGAAAGGGACACGGCAGAACAAAAGAAATGGAAAAAAATGGTAAACTCTTGAGTAAAAGGCAGACTCCAGACTGGATTTTTCTTCCCAGGCCCTTTTTTCCTCTGATATGGTTTTTCCCAAGTAAAGGAAGACTAAAAAGTCTTCAAGATTTGGCCCATACATTTGAATACAAAATACTAACTATTAGTTTCTTTCATTTAGGATTTACTAATCTCTTAAAAATCACAGCATTGCTTCTCGCTGATGATACCCATGGTTTTGGGAAGGCTGAACTAGTTTGGTCTAAGATGGTTTTGAATGAGACTTTGCAAATCAGCCTAACACAAGAAGAGCCACATTCTCCTATGTTTGCAGCGTTGCTCTACCAGTTTGAAATGGTGCTTTGCAGAAAGAGACAGAGGCAGCAAAGGCAATGTTCACAGAAGCACACTTTAAAATAAATGGCACATCAACACAGGGAAAGTCTCTGATTTTTCATCCTTCCTTCTGCAAGCAAGCAGCTGCCAGAGCACCAGCCCACCGGTGGTTAAAGTACATCTGCAGCTTCTTGGGGAGGAAAGTGGCTGTGGCTCCAATAACTGCAAGCTCCAGCGACCTCACTGACATTTTCCAGCTGGAAAGCAGGGCATGGTGTTAGCAGCCTACACTTGTGCACCACATACAAGAGCTTTGGCCTGGAGCACAGACACCACACTCTGCACAAACCCACAGCCATCACACAGGTCAGGCTGCTCCATGCACTCCAAACCAGCCTGCTTCCCTCGAAGCACCTCAGGGGAATTTCTGCAGCATCCCATCCTGCTCTCCAGAGCTGTTGACTTACTGTTCCGAGTCAACATCTGATACAGATTAAAGAACCATAAAGTGTTTAAAGAAATCAAGATCGTGCATGTCCTGTGACAGCTTCACTGAGAAGCAGTGATGCTGCACTGAGTGCTAGTTTGTCAACCTTTGCTACTTACACAATTCACAGCCAATTTAATTAAAAATATAACAGATCTGAAAGCTGCTAAAATGCTTGCAATGACTATCAGTCATTTGATAATGGTATGAAAGAGCCATTAGAAGTGAACTGTAAGCAAACTTCTTCAAGATTGAATAACAAGGGCATTACAGCTCCAGCAATTAATGTCATGCTTTAAAAAAAATTAGCTGTCCATCTTGCCTTAAAAACCAAGCATTTTTATCTCCCACACATTTACAATCAAAATATGCTTATAAAAGGTACAGTAAATTTCATGTTTATGAGCTGCACATTTTGCATTCTGAACACTAAAACAGCCTCCACTGACTCACTTCATCGTTTAGTTGATTTAGTACAAAAGCCTTCCTCCCCCCCCTTTTCTGCTTGTTGCTAAGATGAATACTCTGTATTCATTAGTAATCAAATACAATGGCAAATGTAATATTGTTGCACAGATGAACTCTTTTTATTACCGACACTCTCATGTTTAAATTATTTTCCTTAAATAGTTGTCCCTTGTTATTCTAGTTCAGCTTATCAAGTTCTGACAAACAACAGCTTGGACAAAGGATGCAAAATTAAATAAGTGAAGAAAAAAACCCCCAGAATCAACACATATTGGTTACATCATTAAAACAGTAATGTTTAGCCATACCCAAAAGCCTTTGGGATTGCCACTGTGGGATAGTCCTGGGATGACCAGGAACAGGATTCTCTGAGGACAAACCATGCTCAACTGCTTTTGTTCCCCCAACATTTAATTGCTGATTGCCTTTACTTTGGGGCATTTATTGGTCCCAGCAAACCTGCTCAGCCCTGCAGGGCCCCCTGCCAGCAGAAGGTGCTCACTAGATCAAAGCCAAGCATCCACGAGTTGTGCAATCCTGAGGGTGCTGGAAAACCTTGGAGCTTTCAGAGGTTTGAAGAGGTGGAGACTTTCAGCCCTGGGAATGCACAACTGGGAGGTCAGAACAGCTTTAGTGCTGTTATTTGACTGATGAGATTTCTGAAAATCAAATTTTGAATTTAATTCTCACTTGGACAAACAAAGCCACAGGTATTTGTTTTATGAGGTACATTTCTCAAATCTGTCTTCTGACTTGAGGAATTCAGATTACCTGCAAAGAGAGGCAAGCAGGTTCAGAGCAGCTCAGCTCTTGTGCCCACAGCAAACTCCAGCACAGAAGTGCAGCTGTAAAAGGCAGCCTGCACTCCTGGGAGCCAGGACAGTCAGATGGAGAGCTCTCCTGGTGAAAGCTTCAATTTTCAAAATTGTCAAAAAAATGAACCAAAGGAAAAAAGAAGAAAGCAATGGCTTCCTCTGATCCCAGAGCTCCAAGAATAGAGATTTTTAACAATACTGCATTATGTATAAAATATATATGTATATAAAATATATATATGTACACACAAATATATGTACAAATATACATTTAAATATATTATATAAAAGTATATATTAGTACATATTATACGCATGAAAAACAGAAGTTAACAAACCTTGTCCTTGACCCCTGTTCTCAAAGGTCTCAAATTCTGTTGTGAAATTCATTTTATACTTCTTAGCACCTAATAATTTTTCTGCTTAAAGCTAGCCCAACTTATTTGCTTTGTTGAAGTAGTGCAAAGTTAGAGTATTTATATGTACAGCAGCAGATGCTGCTGTCTCTCTCACAATATAATACAACTTTACAACTTATACTGCCTTTCATACCAACTGCATTCCCAGATGGACAGCATTAAATACAAGGAAGAAATGAATTCAGGCAGTACACAGTAGATGTGTGTATTGTGATACAGTGATGTAAAGTGTTGTCAAGACATTGTTTGATGAATAAATTAAGGCATTGAGCAACAAGGCCAATAAAAGAGTGAGGGAAAAAAATGAAAACAGAGGCATACGCAGATGAGAAACTCTACTTAAGAAAAGAAGACAAAAGTTGAAAAGATGAGGAGTTGATGAGGCAGAAAAATAAACAGAGGCTGCTCCAGATGGCAGAAACAACAGCAAAGGTTCCTAAGCGAGTGTGGCAAGACTGCACAAAGGAGCATGGCGTGGTTGCAGAGTCTGCAAAAAGACAAGCAAAGGCTGCATGCATTGCTGAGAGGAATCACTGCTTTTGGATATGAGGGACCTTGGAAACACTGCAGATTTCATTCTCAGCATGGTCAGATTGCTTAAAGGCACCTGATACTCTGGTTGTGAAGGGCTCCTTTAGTTCTGAGGCTTGAGGAGCCTCCATTGCCCTGTCAGGGAAGGGAGCATCTTATTACACAGCCTGACAGCCACTGATTAACAGCTGGGACACACAGACATCTCCATGAGCCACACAAGGAGGACACACACACACAAGGAATCACCCATCAACCACACAAACACTGTATCAAAACTTTGCCCAAATGCAGAGCTGACCTGACCTCTCTGCAGTGCACATTACAAACGTGTGTTAGATTTGCCTTATGGGCTCCCTGTATTTTACATACAGTGCAGAGAAGTCAATCCCTAAAAATACCCTGCTACCTGAGGAGTTTTTAGCACAGACTGAAATGATGCATGAGTATCACCATATTGTTTTAGATTTTGAAAAGTCAAACATAACTGTGCTATGCTACACTGTTTTAAAAATATTAATAAACAAACACTAAACAATCTCAAATTTAGCTCTTGGGCCTGAAGCTATGATACATGAGTGGCAAAGTGGCATAGATGTGTTGGCCAGAAATTACTCAGTTCTAGCTAAGTGGCAAGAGTGCTGCTTGAAATCACCAAACATACGCATCCGTGGATCCCTTTCACTCTCAAGTTGTCAGTGTGAGAACAGTGCTGAAAATAAACATCCCTCCCTTGACCTCCGCTAACAAGTCTCCACAACCTTTAGGCTTTCAGACTAGCAAGGTCTAGTGCTCACACATAGCTTCCACAGTGGCATTTTCAAGCAGAGAACGACACCAGTGACAAATTTAAACCTTGTTCTTTTCCATATCCAGCTTTGTTTCCTTGCCCATCATCTGTAGTCTCTGCCAGCCCACTCCCAAGAAGATCCTGGTATACCAAAACAGGATTTAGCTACAGTGCTTGTACATGTAGTCTTGCTCACCTCAGAGCACCCAAATGTGTAAATGCTGTGCTTAACATTCATCAGACAGATCCAATAAAGCTGTAAATGAAAAGAAATTGAAGCAACTTTGTGCCCAGGTATAAAGCTAAATTAAGTAGCAAGTGTTTAAGAGATCAGGACCTAAACTACTAGTTCCTACAACATGGAATCAGTCACACTGGCACATCTGGGCATTCAGTGGCCAGAAATGAGCTTGATTCTTATGCAGAAACCCAGTAAATAACCTACAGGTAATTGAAAAGCCCTCAAGAGGGCACTCAGGAAAAGCCCAAGTCACTTACTGAATTACTGGTGGGACTCTGTACGGTGGCTAAACATTCATCTCTGTGGTGTCAGCTCTGGGAGGCAGTAAATGTAATCTATCCAGTGCACCCAAACAAAACAGCATGCAAAGGATTGATAGCAATATAGGTTCACTTTTCTGGCTACCTCTTGTTTCATGCTCGGATTTGTGGATGATGGGTCATTACAAAGGACTTGCATTTCACAAATAATCTATGATGTGCTACTGGCTCATACTCATATGAACATGACAGTCCAGAATATGAAATGCAATGTGGATGGATTCACTGAAAAACAACAAATTAAACCTAAATCATCAGTCTTCATGTTGAAGACAAGACAGTGCTGTTTCATAAGAAATAGCCCTTGGAAAAAAAGTTAGATTGTTCATCTATAACCTACCTAACACAGCCTTTAAATAAGCTTAAGTTAACTATTAACTCAGACATCATTAATATGTTTTGCTTTTACTTTTCAAGTAAAATTCACATTAATGGACCACTGGATTGACTGATTAGTGGCACACTGCTTTAAAGAGCATGCAAATGTCATGCGTGTCCAATGCCTGTGCAATGGAAATACAGAGCATCCCCAGGACCAGAAGAATTGTATGTTTTCATAATGAATTTGGGATACTGTCAGTCATGATCCTTTGCTTGGAACACCATGCTGGGATGCCAGCTGAGATCCCCAGACTGAGCAGGGGCTGGGGCTGTCAGAGCAGACCAGATCTGAACTCTTGGAAAAGGATTAGCTCTTCCTCGGAGTCACGGGCAGGAACTCAGCACAATCCCTCAGGAAAGCAGAGCAACCTCTGTCCAAGACTACAGGAAAAACAATGTCTGTCAGAAATAGAAGCAAGATGCAAACAACCATGGCTAAGTGCATGCACAATTTGGTAAAAAGGAATCAACCACCACTGTAGGTAACCCAGCTGCATTTATTCAATCTGATTGAGCAGAAAGAGCATTATTAAAAGAATTAACACATCCCATCCTGAGATTTATTTGTATGGAACCAACTCGTGGGTGAGATCATGTAAGAATTGATTTTTCTGCCTGACTTAAAAAATAAGGTTATGGAGAGATGAAAAATCATTATCTGAGGTGTCCAGAAAGTCTTAAGCAAAACTAAATCATACCTAAAATTCACCCAGTGCATGTATATGTGTTATCAAGGGGTGGCAAAAGTTGTTGTAATGGATAAATTATTAAATACTTTTTTTAAACTTTATTTTTTTAAAGTATATCACATATTTTGAAGACACTGGGACTAACACTAATTCATTTACTAACTAGGTCAATAAAAATTGCTGTAGCCAAGAGCTCTATTAAAAGTCCATAATGTTATCTTAATGGAGGAAAACTAATAGAGTTCTTTTGGAAGTTTTCCATAAAATTAATATTGTAGAATTTCAGTAGATGTCTTAAATAGTTTAAATAGGCATTTTTATTAACAGACTTAATAATAGAATTAAAACAAATTAAAATAATTACTTTCTCTAAGAGGAAGTATTTACATTCCAAGCATCTTAATGGAATTTATTCTTGAAAGAATTCTGAAACAATGCTCATTATTCAACATTGTGAAGTGGGAATTGGCTATTTGGCATCCACACATAGAAGATCTGCCAATTTGCAACTACTATAGCACTTAGTGGGAGCCTCTCTGTCTAAACCACTTTGCATGGCAGCTGTCCAGAAGCTCGACCTGCAATACAATCCCCCTCCTTGTCAAGAGCCTTTCTTTCTGGAAAGTGTTAAACTCACCTGGGAACTGAGCAACAAAAATATAGCAATTAAAAATAAATAGAAACCTGGGTACTACACAAGGCAAATAATGGAGGAAGTTATTGTATCAATTATCTGCTCATACCCTGTTTCCTCTTGGCTTTTCAGCACTTACAAGTATCCCTTTGGTTTATCTCAGGTTATCCTGTGTTCCTTATTTCTGTGGCTACCTGCTTATTGAAGATCTGTGTACATCTTCAGCTGACTGAAATCTTCCTGTTTCAATTGCACTTACTACCTGCCAATAGGGTTAAAACACCCACCAGGCAATGCAGATGAGCCGTGTGACCCTTGGGGGGCTGTTGAGGTTTAAGGGCAGCATCCACAGTGCTGGAAATGAAACATCCCACAGAACCAAGCACAGCACTGGAGGCAAGGTTTTGGCAAAGGGAGGGTACAGGAAGTGCTGTGCACTTGTACAGCTGGAGGAAACCCAGGCTCAGGGGCAAAGTTGAACTGGTCACCATCCTTAACTCCTGGTGGTGAGCAGAGAGCATTAATTGTGCTACAGCTACTGTGGCCAAAAGCAGCCATGCAGCCTGGAACTAAAACCCACAGAACCACAGAAAAAAATTACTTTGAACTCATGCAGGCATTTCTCAGGGAGTTCATGGAGAAAAGGGAAGCCCTGACCTGACAGAAGGGTACTGAAGAAATTTACCTTCCCACTGAACTCAGTAGATTTCCAGTTCTGTTCCTAAATGAATGAACTCATGAATTTCTGCTGAAATCACTATATTTAATATCCAAGTACTGTACACAGGCAATTGAAACCAATGCTTTTGGAGTTCTATTCACCTATGAACATTATCACTGCTCTTGGGTTAGAAGAATCTATTTTCCTGACATGCCAGAGTTGATCATAAAAGGCACCACCAGCTCCAGTTTCAGACACCAGGGTAACACAGGCTTCTAAAGTGATAAAAAATTCATGTCCCACCCAAACCCTCCTCAGCTTCCCATCAGTCAGGGGAGAGGGGGAGGTCACCATGAGAGCCCTGCAAGCACAGCCTGCACGAGAGCCAGCACAGCCCCCAGCCCAGGCACCTGCGCTGGAAATTTCTAACAGGAGCACATCTCCTTTGTGCAAGTTGTGTCATCTGAACGCTGACTTACTGCCATGAAAACAGGATTGTACAGGAGTTATTTGTCACTGTGTAATCAGTAGAGATAACCAGGCTTTGCCTCTTGTTATCGATGTTAGGCTGGAATAGACACGGGTAGGAGGTGTAATATTGCATTGGAATTGCTCCTAACACTGCAACATTCTCCTCCTTCCCTGCAATGGCTTGCCAGAGAGTTAAAGCCCTTCCACAGAAATTGGCAGCATTGTGACATTCCGGGAACAGGCCAGAACACTGAAACTATTTCAACCATTACCTTACCAGACACATTAAAGGACCAGGTCCAAAGGCCATAAAAGTTCCAGGAAAGTTTTTGTAGTCTATAATGAGGTTTGTATCAGGCTCCAGGTCCCAATCAGCCTTCCCTAGTTTTGGTATTCATGTTTGCTAAAATTACAAAATGTCCTTTCATTCCAGAGAATCTTATCAGAAAATTGATCTCTTTATATATAAAGTCTTCAGCCAAAGTAAAGTCCTTTCAGGAGTTTTATGGTTTCCTATCATTCTTTTCAAAACCCTCTGGAAACTAGAAAATATGCTGATACTGTTTCCATGTTAAAAAGAATGGTTAAATAAAACAGAAATATAGTTCTCAAGTATTTGCAAATATCCAGTCTTTTATAATTTCTTTGGCAAAAATGGCAAAGGTTAATAGCAAACAGGTAAAAAAAATCAGAATTAATTCAGAATGACACAATTATTTACAGAAGTACCTATTTGAACATTATCTCATTTTCTTGCTTATAAGACCTACAACTGTGCTCTCTCTATGTTTTTAAATTAAATTATCTAATGCAAATGTTATATATGAACAGCTCAGCAAGACACTGTATTCTATCAACACACCTTATTCTATGTAAAAGCAGGTTGCCAGTTCTGGGATTCTAAAGGTGTCAGACAATAATTTTACAGCTTTGCAGGTAGCAGAACCCCCAGTGTTCTTGTTCCCAAATGGTGATTGAGTGATAGCTTTTAATAATGTCTAATGATCACAAACATGTGGAGTCTTGTGTTAACATCTGGTTTATGGGTAAAGTCGCACACAAAACTGCTCACAAAACAAATAACCCCCTGCCCTCCAAAAGGTAGAATTAATAGAACAAGAACATGTTCTTTTATTACTGAAGAAGAAGTAGCAGGGCATGCTGCAAACATTTATAGGTATGGTTTATGTAGTGCAACTAACTGAACAAATCACTTTGTTCAAAAATTTCTTAGAAGTCACAAGCTCTAAGGAGGGGAACACAGTTTGTCAGGAACATTGGAGGAAGAAATAACCGCAGAACCAAATCTCATAATTCTGAGCATGGAAAAGCTTTCACTGCAGACAAGGAGAGCTTTGCCTAAGGGCAGCCTTAGCCAGTACCATGTGATGTCCAGGCAAGCTCAAGAACTTCTGAAGGTAAAAATAAAAACCCCGTGCCAGTTGTTCCATCCTTATGGCTCATTTTTTTTATCAGTGAGCACCACATAACAAATAAAGCCTCAAGGACTATTATAAATCACCTTACTTGGTCACAGCTACTACAATTTTACTTACAGATCTTCTACAAAAGTGTATTAAACAGGCTCCACCGTGGACTTTACAGTCTTACCACATTTATTTCAATATCTCAGAAACTGCACTACCATACATTTTCGCCTTAAATGATTTTACTTTGTTCTAGCCCAATTCTTTTGTCTGGCTGGACATTTTCTTAGGTACCTTGATCTTTCCAGATGTGAGTTCACAGCCCAGAGCCCCATCATGGTATGGCTTCCATAGGAGTCACGTTGCCTGCAAGACTTCTGCTCAGGGCTTGGAGTGTACGAGAACAAGCCCCTCACACTCCTCTCACAAACCTCAGGCCCACCTGCACCTCTTGCTGGGCTCTTCTGGGAGGGACAGGAAATACCTCAGCCCTGGGGGAGCAGAAACAGCTGCACTGCAGAGATGCAGAGGATGTAGAGGGATTTGTTGTGATTGTTTAAGGACATTGTGGCCATTTTGCAGGCATTTATAGGGAACCATCTTGTGTTCAGAAGGCTTGGGAAATCCAGCCTGCAAATCTTCTGCTCTTAGCACTGAGATAGAGAGAATGAAATCCCCTGAGCAGAGAGTATTCACAGGGGATCCCTATGCCCCAGAGGTCTCACACCTGGTTTGGCAACACTCTCAGACCTGGGGCCCAGGTGCATTGCAAGGATCCACCAAAGCCAGCTTAGGTACCAGTGCAAACTTGGCTACACTCTGCAGGAAGGTGCAGGTTCTTCCAGTCCTCAAAGCATCACTTTCAGACAAGTTTCAGAAGAAAAAAAAATAGTATGGAGAATGCTCTGGATAACCCAGAGAACAATCTTCAGCACCACTGGAACAGTCACCACCCAACCCTTTACCTGGAACAGCAGGGCACCACTGCTCCCCCACCTCGGCAGCAAGCAGCCCTTACTGTGCTCTGTGGAGAGTGGTTTTTCAAAATCCAAAAATTCCATAGCTGAGATTTGGATGAGACTCAGAATCTCTGTCCTCTAGACCCTAACATATGCATATATTCCCTTTCACGCTCTCACCCCTACAATTAATTGAAGAGTCATATATTTTAACAAACCGGTTAATTGAACACAGCTAAGTTGCAAAATTTAAAAATTTGCCACATTTACATACATAGTAATGAGATCAATTACTTTCAGCTCATGTAGACATATTGAGAACTAATGAGGTACTTAAAACGTGTATGGAGAAAGTCTACTTTCTATTTCCATGCTGTAACTTAGAGCTTGTTAGGGATTTAGCTCTTTATCAGTTTGAGCTATGGCACTTACACTGATAGAAGGCCTGTTAGCTGTGGCTCCCGACTGCATTAAAAAGCCCTTTAATGCAGTTTTGTAGTGGCATACATCTCATTACAGTGCAAAAATGGGCAAACACTGAAGACCACGTTGTTGGAAAATACTTTGTCTGAGAACACAGCAAGCAGAAAGCTTGTCCTTTGAAGGATAACATCCACCTCGCTCATAATTTAGATAAGTAATCCAGAGACCTTTACAATAAGAAATCCTTTATCATAATTTAAATCTATTGAAAAAGACCCACAAAGGTAAAGTGCCACATTCTGGAACTGTTATCTTTATGGGTCACTTATAACAACAGAACACTCTTTCACCCAACACAAAACACAGTGGTAATTTATTTCTTCAAAGAAATTGCACTGAGAGAACATCTGCAACACAGTACACTTCATACACTGAGCTCTGGGTTATTACATAGGAAGCCAATTTTCAGGCAGTGGTTTCAACATCTGAGCACAGCCTTGGATACAGCTTCAGGCACATCCGAAGTTTCTCATTAAGTTAGACAAGCGATGAAAATGTTGGAAGTTGTTTAAGGGTGAGGAGAAAATGGACACCAATATTATAAAGGTACAAGAGAAAACAGAAACAAGCAGAGGAACCTTTGACTCTGGCATGGAGAGTTACAGGTGAAGTCAGCCCAGGGGGGTTTCAGCAGGTCCCTGTGGCTGCTTCCTGCACAAGTGTGCAACCCACAGCACAGCTTTAAATCTTGCTGCCTGCCAGATGGAACCAGCTGCTTTTTAAACATAATTCTGACCATGTTTTCTGCCTATCAAACCCTCTAGATATTTTATTTCCCTGGCCCAGATAGTAAATCACACCCTGTGTATGCAATTGCCCTCAGCCATTAGGCTGAGGTCAGTACAATGCCTTTCCCCAGGGGACAGGGGCTCCTTATCCATGGAGGAGATACTCCTGCACACATATCTCAGCCTGGCTCCCTGGGGTCACTCAGGTTATTAGGGACACCTCTGCAGCATGGCACTGAGCTTCAGGTTTCCAAGTGATGCACAGAACAGCTTTCTACAGCTTTATCAATCTGAAGTCTCCCTTTCCCTCTTTCAGTTAAAATGTCTCAACAACTTAATTTTACTCCTGCATTTGTTCTCATTTGAAATGCCCATTTAAAACATGACAACTTCCAGCAGGACAGTACCCCTTCAAATGCCAACTGAAGCCTGGGTGTGAGGCTGAGGGCAGGAGCCACAGGGATCACCTGCACTTTGAGCGGAGTTTTTCAGATCCAGCCTTCAACTGCTGAGGGAAGGAGAGCAACCACGTACCCAGCCATGGCTGAGTGAAACAAGCCCTAGACAACAGGAGAGAACAGCAAAACCTAAAGCTGCCAAAGGAGGAGTTAAACAGCTGTCTCCATTTGCAGCTGTGATCCCGCTGGGGTCACCTGCCTCCAGCACAAACTCCATCACCATGCTGAGTGAAAACCTGACCCCCTGGCACCAGGGCTGCTGTTGTGAGGCAGCAAAGCAGCTCATCCCTGATTCACTGCAGCTCTGGATGTGTCCCAGGCTGGTGCTCCCCAGCTGTGCCACAACTGCCCTTGCCTTTCATCACTCACCTCTGCCCCTATCAGGCCAAATCAGCTCTGTGGGATTTTGTGGGTTGAGAGCTGGGCATCAGGCCTGGCTCCCAGTTCACAGGGAGAACTGGGAGCAGGTATGGGGGTCCACGAACTCCTCCTCCCCACAAGAGATGAGAACCTGCAGAATGGAGGAGACAGCCACAGGCTACACATGGTTGTGGATTTCCTTACACTCAGTATGCACGTGCTCATGTGCAGTATGTTCAGCCTGAATATACTGCTTTCTGTACCACTGATCATACATTTGCTTGTCATTACAGTGCCTACAAGTAAATATAGAGAAATAAATAAGAATACTTAGCACTTTAAGCCCATTAAAGCATTGGCAAAGTTTCACATGAGATGGTCTTTAAAGCTTGATGTATGGCAATAAAATTAGTTCAGAAAGAGACAGCTGCATAAAAACAATGTATGCCTCCACATAAAACTACGAAAAATATTTTGACTGGCACAGATTTTAAGGTAGGCTTATTTATTGGAGCTGTGCTTCAGTAATTTAGAAAGTATGAGAACAAAAGGAGTGTTGGATGCTCGCAGAGGGGCAGTTCCAAGGAGCACTCATTGCAGCTGATGAGACTGAAATCACACCGGGCTGATATCAAAGATTTGTACCCAATGTTGGGCAATGATCACACTTTAGAGAAAACTAAGAGCTAATTAAGTAAAATTAAAAATAAGTGGAGTAGTGGGTTGAAAAGATTATCTAAAAATATAATATGAAAGGAATATCTGATAACTAAAGAGTAATTATTTTTTTAAAAAATCTGGGAGCATCAAGTTTGAATTAAAATTAATACATATTAGTTTTAATGTTTTTAAATTGTGCTTCTGGACTACATGTGTCAGAAAAAAACCCCATCCAATCTGTGTCTTTGATCCAGTTACCAGTAATAGAAAACATTTTCCCAGAGAGATACAAAAGAAAAACAGATTCATGAGAGCCTCTACTTCTTATTTATAGCTTTATGCAATTTTTATCTCATATCCTTCTTCCTGTCCTTTAATTGAAAAGCAAAATTTATACCTAAGAGCAACAGTGCAATGAGAGATGGTGCCTGCAGATTGGATTTGAGTCTCTGAAGTGAACAGAGTTACATTAATGATGCAGTGTTCTAGTTTTGGTGTGCTCTTTGCTATCTGTTAATGATATCGTGAGACAAAGACACAGGACCAGCAGCAGTAGGCTTAGGTAGCTCTTTCTTACCCTGTTTTAAAATGAGGACTGTAGTGGACTCAATTCACACAGGCCAAGGAAAATAGGACATCCTACTCTTTGGAAAATGTAAAATGAGACAGAAAATTCCTATTTTTAAACAAATATTAAAGGTTTATTCCTTTTGACAAGAACTTGGGCTTAAGAAAATAGATTGCTTTGCCTTTTCATATCAGATAAAAAGTTTCAAATAGTCAATGACAATTTGTGCTGGTTCTCCACTTATGCCTGGACTACCACCGAGCCTGTCTCGCATGAGCAAGGTCCTATTCATGTATTCTCTCAGTTGTCATACAATGAATTCTCATTACCAGTTGAAGCCTGTGCAGCCACATTAAAGTCCATTTATGTTCTGATATGTACATAGGCATTAATTCAGATTATATCCCTCTAATTGCACAAATTAATTGCTCTCTGATGAATTTTACAGCACCTCATTTCTGAGGGTTTCTCCTGGAAGTAGAGTGAAAAGGTCAACAACACGATCAAACACTACCCTGTTCAACATGCTTTGAAGATTATAATTATATCCAATTAGAAGTTTTTGCAATTATCACATATTGTAAGTTTTACATTCTAAGAACTAATAAGATCCTTTTGTATTTATTTACCCTGCCAAATACGTGTGCACACACCACCCAACTGCGATTTTTGATGGATTGTTTCAGCTCTCTGGGGACAATGGGATGTCATGGTTATTTGCTGCTTTTCTCAGGCAAAGATCTCCTTCTGCCTGGAAGTTTACCCCCAATGTCTGCAGCCTGACCAGGACTCTTGGGACAGAAGAAGAATACAAATGAGCTGATATTTAATGTCATAAATATTAGTAGTACTTTATGCCTGTGTGCAATGTTTTCAGGGAAACATGCTAATGTAAGGAGAAACTCCCCAGGTATCAGGTTCTCCGTGGTGACCACTGTACACAGCCTCTAAGCAAAGGAGAGGCACGAAACCAATGCATTTCCCAGTCTGCCAGGAGGCACATTTTTATCATTCAGAAGGGTACAGATAACAGATTAGTATTCCAGGTACTAGTTGATTTTCAGCTCTTCTCGGAAAGCTACACATGCACTCGTACCCTAGAGAGCAATATAAGAGCAAGACTGTCAAACTTCATCTTTGCTGCAGACTAATTACAAAACCTAGGAGCCTAGTTTGCAAAACTGGGCTTCCTTTGCTGCCTATCCATGCTATTTTATGTAACTTAACAGTATGGTGTTATTTTATTATGGTAACAGATATGCTCAGCTTCTGGGTCTCTTCAAAACAGCAAAACAGACCAGTGCCAGCAGGAGGAAAAGCTGGCAACATGCTAATGTTTCCTCAAATTAATTACCTGCTGAAATCACAACAACAATTAGTTTGTTGATTTGAGTGTTACCCACAATACAAACACAAAAAGAAGAAGAGATTAAAAAAGCAAAGAGCAGTAATGGTGAAATGGAGGTTTGGTTGTCAACTCTTGAGACAGGATCTCCCTCTAACGCCCCAGCACAAACACACATGGCTGTGATTGAAAGCCCATTGCTCTCAGGAAGATTTGATTACTTTCCAAACGCAGGAAGGAAGCATCATTCCTCAAAAGCCTGTCTTCCACACTATACCTGGGGCTTTCACATCACCATTAATTTAGGGTAGCAACTCTCAACACAGCCTGTCCCATGGCAGCTTCATATCCAACTTCATTTGGAGAATGGCTTGTCTCTAAGTTTCTCTGCTGGTCGAGGCTGCCCCAAACTGCCCAAAAAACTAAAGACTAATTTAATGAACAGATTTTAATATTCCTGAGATGCCACCACATCAGCTTTTTCACTGGACTGGATTCACACATTCCCTACAGAGCCATTTCTATATCTACTTGTACCTACTCAGGCACGCTCTGAGCCGATTTGCTCACTGTCCTGGATGTAATATCTCTTTGGAGCACAAAGAACTCATTATAAATATCAATAACAATAAAGAGCCTTTTAACTCTCAAGGCAAATTTTCTTTGAACCTACATACATTTAGCATTTATGTCAGTTCCACATCTCAGTTTCAAGAATTACAAATGTATTTATTGAGTGTTGGCAAAACTCTTCAGATTGGTTTATACTCTTAACATGCACAGAATGAAATCTCCTTTTGTGGGATCTATCTTCCTCACCATCAAAGGAAAGATGAGACAGGTCTCTCATCAGAATTCTTTCATTAAATCCTTCCTTTTCTCCCAGAAAATTCAGGAAAAAGTGAAATTTCATCCATTGCTTGGCTTCAACCAACTGTGACATAACTTCTAATTGACCTTGATACTTGAGAACTTCACAAGATGGCAAATTACTAAGAGGACCAAAAAGTCAGGCAGGTTAAGAGAAGTCGAACAGTGAATAGCAAGAAGAGCAACAGATCCAACTGTATGTAAATTAGGAATTGTATCTAAGCCAACATATTGCATTATGCATGAAAAGGTGAGTAATAGCAAATAGTTTAAGAGATCTGTCTACAATTAATGAATCCTAAATAGCTTTATTAACGTAGGTCAAATTCCATCTTCTTGTGGGAATTTGACATTTACTAATATGCCTCTCTGAATTATTCAAAGATATATTTCATATATATACGAAATTGTATTGAGTATGCTCTTCACAAAGGCTGCATTATATTTGTATTAAACAACCTATAGGGACTACCTAATTCCTAATCCACTAATCATTAAATAAATAATATTTAAATCATACTCTAATACATTTAAATCCAAATGTTATACAGAAGTCTGCAAAATATTGTTTTATTTGTGGCAGAATGTCATCACCCATCACAGAGCAGGTACTCAACCTCTGGTTTTCGTTCCTCTAAAATATAAACCTAGTATCAATTCCCATTGTGAAGAAAAACTGTGATTAGTAATTAAATTACAGTGCATTAAATTTACTTAACTTAAGTTCACCAGCTGGGAAAATTCTATGCCTCTGGGCTTAACAATAACTCCTAATCTTGCTGTTGCCTGTACCTAATTTTTTAACTCATATTATAATTTTCTTTATTGGAATTTCATTAAAAATGGTAATGTCATTACTCCTGTTAATGCTCAAGACCAACACCATAATCCTGAATTTTAATTAGTAATTATAATTAATCATTATTCATTAATGAAATGTTTAGTTGCTAATTGTCTTTGAGCACCCCAGTCCCTAGGCTTATATGCATTTCACAACACATTTAATTTCTCACAGTTTGTGTTTAAGTGGAAGCATCAACCTGACTCACTTTTAACACTTTCGTGTGGTGCAGTGCTTGAGGTCTTTTATCCCCTCCTTGCACTGCTCAGATGGATGGCTCAGAGTCCTGATTAGTGTTCCATTAGGGAGACACAAATGCCTCAGGTATGCAGCAGGAGAGACACAGGTACCTGGGAGGCAAAATTAGCCCATCCAGGGCTCTTTGCACTCACTTTGCTGTAACTGAAGCTGTAGATCTCAATTTGCCAAACAGGTCTGGGTTCATCCACCTGACATTTGGCAACACAGGGAGTGGGATGAGCTGGAATGAGCATCAGAGGGACAGTGGATGCTTGAGGGTCACAGGGTCTCCATGGGCACGGGCAGCTGCACCCCTGCCTGCAGGAGTGGGGTGTCTGGGATGAGGTGGGGGAATCTCAGGGGGCTCTGGTGAGGTGCAGAGCTGTGCAGACACAGTGGAGATGTGATCTGCTCTCACAAAACCTGGCTTGATCCTAGAGTGACTGTGGGGAGAAATGTGCCAGGGTGGCATCTGGGATCCACACACCTTGAATTTGGGGACAGAGAACACAATGTGCAAAATTTTTAAACATGTAAATTATTGAACTACTCCTATAAAAACATGTACCAGCTCCCTTTTGGGATTAATTAAAAACAGACACTGGCTAGCCAATGGCTGGGATAACAAACAGTCTTTTGATGTTTTCAGGTGGTTGGAGGGTACCAGTACCAAAGAATTTAAATGAAATTATTTAGTTTACATCTGTATGCTTTAAGAAAACTAACCTCTCACTGGCCACACTGAATTTGGACAAATCCACAGGGGAATGGTCCACAAATCCCTTCAGCCCTGTCTCCATGAGTGAATGGTATTGGGTCCCAAGAAAAGCATAAAAGAACAGGTTGTGCATATGTTGATACTTCCCCAAACTCTTCTCCCACCCTGAATTTCCTGCATCAGGCTGCTTTTATGAGTTACTCCCAAAAGCCTAGAAACGGTTAATAGTTATTATATGTATACTAGAGACACGAATATAATGCATTTGACATGGTCCTAAATACAACAGAAGAAAGCCTTAGAGATGATAATGATAATTATTTTTTGAAGCTGTGGGGCTGTATAGCAACTGGCTCCCTGATGAACAGATATATCACTGCTAACAGTAATATATTAACCTTTAATTTATAAATGGAACTCTGTATGGAGTGTAGCCAATTTGATCTGCAAAAGGGGCCCTGAATCTTACAGGGAATGACTGATATTCTCTGTCACCATTTCCTGAGTTAAGGTTCACAGGTTACTGACAGCCTGTGCAGCCCTTGCTGGAAACCTCATCTGGCCCACAGAGACATAACACCCTTCGGGTATTTTAAATTTAGTGCTCCTTGATGAGTCTGCATGCTTTCTCTAAGAAATTATGGGCACTGACAAATGGATGCTGGCCCAAAAGGCTGGAAAGCCAGAGCTGTGGGTTTATGCTGGCATTGGAGAGTATGCCCAGCCAACATTCAACTCCTTGGAAAGTCAAAATCAGAAGTAATCCAAAGTTATGGTGAAAATCTGATACTTTCATTTCTGCACAGATCTTATTCCAGAAGACAACAAAAAAACAACAGAAATAAATACCTAACATTTTTAAACCCACGTATTTTACAATAATAAAATAATATTTCCTTAAATTAACCATGTTAAATATCTGCTTATCTTGTGAATCCACACAGAGCATTCTCAGTGGGGGCATACGTAATTTTTTTTGTTTATTTTACACTAACTGTTCATAATCATTTGCAGACTGTTACAATGAAGTACAAATGACATATTTTCTCCTTTTCAGAGCACAATTTTAGATATTTGATGGCTAGCCATGAGAGGGTCAGCAAAAGTGTCTACAAATATGGAGGGATTTATATATAAAGAAGTGCTGGAATTTGAAAGAGGCACATTGTGCTCGGGGAGGCAGCTCACTCAGTTTGTCTTCAATTCCATCGGCACAAGTTGAAGTTGGAATGTTTGTCTTCGGGATGAAGGTTTAGAACGGAAATCTCAGCCCCAATGCACTCAGGGACAAAAACTTTATGAAGTACAGTATCAAAAACTAGACTTCCTACTGGTTCACCATCTGGATATTATCTAATTATTAATTAGGAGGCAGAGGACACAAAGGAGGCTCACTGTCTGCAAGGTGTGCTCTCCCCCCAGGAATACCTGACAACACTTCCAAACCCATGATGTTAGCAGACAAGGGCATCTACTTGAGATTTACACAAAATTTTCTTGTCTGCACAGAAAATAAACCTGCAGAAAGCCAAGAGCGGGTTTCTGTGCTCTGGTGGCTGAAGGGTGACACAAGAACATTTCTACTTGCTGCACCTCTAAGAGCAACTGGGAAGCTGTGCTCTGTATAATGTTATGTTACTAATGTAGTACTTGATTCAGTGAGAGAAATTCTTAAAAGATAATTTTGAGGCAGATGGGGGATCAATAGTTTCCTGTACAGTCTGTACTCTCTATAGACCAAATAGTATTCATACATCTGAAGTTTAGCAGATGGTGTTTTTGCATTAATTTTCCAAACTACCAACTGTAGGATACTCTGTTTTCAGAAAACCAGTTGCCTTAAGGCTTGAATTTTTTAAAGTATTTCAAATGTTTTCATGTGTTGTAGGCACACCTCTTTCTCAGGTTCTCTCTCCCAAAGGTGCTGTTCTGATTTTGGATCTCAAAAAAATGAATTGGCAACAGGCTCAGAGGTGCAGGTTCACACCATGTTTGCAACAAACCATGGAATACGACAGCAGCATCTCACTGGAGGGCATTTGCTCCTCTCTGTCTGGACACAGAACCATCCCCTCTGCTCTTGCAGCACTTTGCTGCTTACATGGAAAGAAACCAAACTGGTGGGTGGAAAGTACAATAAAACCATTCAACATTCTCACAAGATGCCAAAGACCATTTGCTTCTGTTTCAAATCAGTCCCCAAGGCCCACTCCACACATGGAGCACCTGTTTTCATCTATCTGCATTTCTTTCCTGATTTAAATTATTTATGTAAACAAACAAAAAAAAAAGAAATTGAGGAATTATGAGAAGGCGTAGTGCCTCTGAATATTTTAAAGAGAATGAATTCTTCTTTTTTGGCCAGCTGTTGCAAGCAACAGGGTTGAAAATTTGACTAGAGGGGTACATATATCAGGGCAGAAAAAGTTGCATAGGAGTCACCATGTCATGGATTTTGAGTTCCCAAAGAACCCCCCAAAACTGAGATGCCTTTGATCCACACTGAAGAGGGAGTAAAAGAAAACTTCAAAGAATGAAAATCCTCCTACTTTGCACCTGCTTTAGCTGCAGCCAGTGTGTATTATTTATCATCCTCACCTCACTTCTGCATTGCTCTAAGCATGCTGAAGTCATTTAATTTAGCTTTCCAGTTTGGTCAGCCTGCCAGGAAGGAGTAATCTTGCCTTCACCTTCCCCAGCCCTCTTCTGAACGCAAATATAGTGTGACTGCTAATTTGTTGATTTATATAAGGTTTAATCCACTAGAGTCATAAAATATTAAAGGAATCTTTCTTCGGTAAATTTACAGCTAAATAAAATTGTAGCTCTCAAGACTTGCTAGAAACTAGAGTGACATTTTATTTGCTTGAAATCCATTTTCTGATTCAGTGAGGTGGACTGACATGGGCAGCCTGCTCATTTAAACCACAGCATGTGCAGGATGCTTGGGTGGAGTCTTTCTCAGAAAGGAAATGTGTTTTCTTATTTCACAGAGTAATGCATCTAATGCACTTATCTTTTATTGTTACTATTAAATAAGTGTGATGAAAGACTGGCTACGTTCTGATACAATTGGTGCAAAATAATTAAGAGAAAACCCTGTGTTAGGGCAAGATGGAAGCTTGCCTGACATTGGTTGAAAATACTCCCCCAAGCAGCCTGGAAAAACTTGAAACAAGATCTCTCCCTCCTCCTCCCAATTAACAACTAATGGAGTCAGTATCCATGTTAACTCCAAAGTGAGGACAATGATGGAAATACCCAAAAGACCAGATAAAGGTGATTAAGTTTCCTAGAGTGCACCTTCAAACACTGTTTCTATATATAATTTTGCATAATATATATATAATTTCTGTGTATAATTTTGCAACCAGCCACAATCTGGGCAGCACATCATGAAGCCAGGAAAAAAAGTTACCATATTTCAGATTGGAGGGATGTCAGAAAAGGCATAGGAAAAATATTTTTATTTTACAACCCTCAATTTAATCTCAAGTGTTACCCTGCCCATTTTTATTTCCATGGTTTTAGGCTATTCCATTTTGCTTTCCTGAGCACGTTACAGGAGGTCAAACAGAGCATTTTCATCTGTTAGCTCCTAACACTGGAATTCCATTACACAGGGTTATGCACAGCCCTGTTTAAAGGGAAAGGAAATAAATATTGGTGTACATTTCCTTTTTTTGACTAACAGAGGATGGGGAAATGCCCTCTGGATTTTAATTTCCCAATAACAAGTTGGACCATAGGATGTCACTTGTGAACTCCAGAAAGTCTCCTATCTAAGTGCTCTGCACATTCTTTGCAATTTTTCCCCTGGAAACCTGCTTAGGCACTTGTGAGCTCTTTCAGGCAGCAAAAATTCTGGGTAATAGGCATTTATGGAGATTCAGTCCCTTACTTAAATGCCTAAAAATAATATTAAAGAATGCCAAGTACCTATATTAGATTTGTTGCAACAGATTACTCAAGAGTATCAGAAAAATACTAGAGAATGAACACTTAAATATGCAGTTTATCAACGGGAAAATGAACAGCTTTCATTTTTAAAGATATTTATTCAACAGTCCATTAAAAAATTATTATTTTCAATTAAATATGGTATTCATATTAGAATAAAATCTTTTTGCAGAAAGTAGGTTTTAGTTTGAAATCAGAATTGATCCTTAGCATGGTTTGGAGGCCCTTATTGACAAAGTTAAAAAGAATTAAACATTTTAAATCTCTATGTGTGATAGTGCGGCTTTGCTGATTTTCAGCCTACAAGGCAGAACACCCAGTCCTTGCAGAAGACCAATTAACAAACAAACCCTAAAATCCTGTATTTTCTCTGCAATTTTCAGAATCTGTTAGTTTCTGAACCCCCAAACTTTGCTGCAGTATTGGGGTAGATCTATTCAAAGTAAATCTGTGTTGCTCAAGATAATCTCTTTGATATAACAATACCACAGCAGAAAACAAAAAAAAAGGTCTGTTTTCTCTGAAGTTTTCTGGAAAGGGGATTAAAAAATTACCATCTTTAGCTGCTCTTCTAATAGCAAGCCTGCATGAGAAGGAATAATCTCCCTTGCCTCCTCATCACAGAAACAAGAATGTTTCCTTGAGGATACAGCGCTGTGGGTATAATCTGATTTACAGAGGAGATCACTCCAAGCTTTACTGTAAGCTTTCAGAACTTGCTGCAGGTGCATGCAAAGTGCATTTCCACACTTCTGCAGGCACGGAAAGCCCCAGCACTGTCCCTGTGCAGCTCAAGTGCAGCATTCCCAGGAGTGTCCCTGCTGCCGCACTGCGGGGCACACGGACACTGCCCACGACATCGGGCACTGGGGGGCATTTCTGCACTCTCTCATCTCTCAGGCAGAATTGGCATGGTTTAATGAAAATCCACTTCATTTTACACTCCATATTTATTTTTTAATAAAATTTTTATTTCAACTTATTTTATTGACCTTAGAGATAATCCAGTCCACCCCCTGCCATGGGCAGGGATAATTTCCACTCTCCCAGGTTGCTCGGAGCCCCATCCAACCTGGCCTTGGAGACTTCCAGGGATGGAGCATCCACAGCTTTCTCTGGGCAACCTGTTCCAGTGTCTCACCACCCTCACAGTAAATAATTTCTTCCTTAATATCTAGTTGAATTCCTCTTGCAGTTTAAGGCCATTCCCCCTTGTGCTATCACTCCAAGCCCTTGTAAGAAGTCCATCTTCATCTCTCTTGTGGCCCCTTTAGGTACTGAAAGGTTGCTTGAAGATCTCCTCAGAGCCTTCTCCAGGCTCACCAGATATCTGGGGTTCATACAAATGTTTACACACAGCATTTAAAGCTCCTTGTTTCCTTCCATCTTGAGATTTTTCTGTTTCCTTCCTGCACTCTGATGCTCCTGTGGATATTCCATGGGGAGCTAAATCAGCTGCAGCAATTCTTAAAACTGAGTTTCTCACTGCATTTTCTTCTAGTTTGTCTATAAAAATCTGCACTGTTTTAGCAGTCATCCTCCTGTAGGTCTGCATGCAGGCAGCTCCACTGCCCTTCATACCAGGCTCAGTTTCACCACTCATTTCCTCCTCAGACCTTGCCTTTTTCCAGAACCAATGTGCCTATAATCTCTCTTATTTCATTCCCCTAATCCTGCACAGGATTTTGCCATAATTTCTGCAAACCTCAGCATGACATGTGGTGTAGCTTTGAATTCAGCTGCTGGCTAAACTCTGCCTTTTTGAGCCAAAAGCCCTGGGCCAGTGCCCCCCTGCTCTGTCACTGATGAACCATTGCAGCCTGCTGCAGCTCCAGGTAACACCAATTCCATCCCTACACGATCCCACACTCCTCCCAAAATTAAGTCTTTCCCTAGTCCTAAACTCACCTTCAGTTAATGAAATGCTGGTTCCTCCCTGAGAGACTCCAGCCCCAGCTCTGCATGCAGGGGATGGTGCCTCGTTCCATCAGACACTTCAGCTCTCCACACGGGTCTGCCACGTGGCAAAGAATTGCCAATACATATTTTCAGCAGTGCTCAGCTGCTGAGGATCCTGAAACTCCTTAAAAATTTCAGGAATTCATTTGCAAATTGACATGTCCTCCAAGCACTGCTCTCAGTGCTTCCATTGTGCTTTTCATTCCAACTGTGATTTATTTTTTCTCTCAGAGCCTTCCTCTCCTACTACTGGAGTCTCAGCTTGGGCTGACACCATTTCCATCATGCTGCCCATCACCTATTTACAAACAATATTGCAGTAAAGGTTGTTGGAACACCCAGCATTTGAGTGTTCTTGCAATGGAATTTATCCACCAAGAGAAAAACCTGATTTATATGTTGCAGCCTTTACACTTTCAGTTCTGCTTTGGCATTGCCTTCATACATTTAATATTCATTCCTTTCACTCTTATCCTGGCAGTTGTAGAGTTTATAAATCCTAATCTGTCTCTCTGGGATGGTAAGGTTGTATTGCACCTTGTGTGATTCTCTGTCTCTCTCAAGATTGGTATGATTTATTAACTGTTTGCAAAAACATGAGATTGGAGAAAAGCTTTAATGCAGGGCCATGGATTAATCATGGTTATCAAAGCTCCTTTTTAAAATGGATAGCAACAAAGCATATACACACAGACTGCACTTAAAATTGAAACTACATTACAAAATTCCTTTTTCCATTTATATATAAATTATGCATCTAAACAGAAGTGTTAATAATTTATTAAGTTGCTCAGCTAAATTCAGATCTTAATTAGCCTTTAGAATATCTGCAAAGTAAAAATATGTTGATTAGAACATGTAAATTTATTATTTGCTTTTTCAGCTCTTAGTATCAAGTGAAAATTTGTGGTTTTTTGGGGAGAGAGTTTTGGTACCTCATTCACCATGCACACTTGATATTTTGTTGTTATTTTCTCTTACAGGCTACAAACAGGAAAGAATAAAAATATTTGAACAAATTCAGAATTTTATTAGTAACAGGTTTTGGACGTGCTTGGGACTTTCCGTGTGAAACACACTCTGAGTGAATAAAGATTTACTGCCATGGAACTGGCTGTGAGGAAATAGTCTGGGCCAAAACAATGCAGTTGTATCAGAAGGACCCCAGGTTCGGCAACACTGGGGAAAGAAAGATGATAGCAAAAAAGGCACTGAGCTGAAAACTGGAGAAGTGTTTTGCAAGTTACTTCCCTTGTCTCCACAAACTCAGTTAACCCAACAGTCCCAGGCTCCTTCTTTGCTTTCTGACCAGCAAGAGATGCCTTGGCTGCTTGCAGTAGACCTTCTTTTATTCACATATCCCATATTTCTAACAGGTCCTTATTCAGCTTTGAGTTTTATTTGAGGGTGGAGAGGGCATTAATGTAAATCCAAATTCACAAATGTTATGCTTTGAAAGAACTAAGGCATGGTTCAATAAGCAAAGTTGAGAGCAGGCCTGCTCTTCTTCAGGTCAGAAAGTTGAGCACAGAGGTATTGACTGCATGTCACCGCAATGTCACATCCTGGGAGCCCCAGCCACACCCTGCAGGACAGTGATGTGGCATCCAGAGGTACCAGAGAGGTCTGGGGACACATGGAGATGATGGAGCACCTCAGGAGTGTTGTGGGTGGGCACAGCTGGCCCTGTCATCCTTGGAAAGTCAGCGGCTGAGCTGTGACATTGGTGATGTTGAGTGGCTCTAGTGAAATGGCTCAGCCAGGGGAGGCACTGGAGCCTGATCCTGCATCCCAGCAGACACAGTCTAGTCCTGGATTCATTTTGAATTTTCATGTTGGCTCAGCTGGACCAGGTCCTTTCTGCTCCCCTTCCAAGTGGGATTTTGGCTCTGGGAGCCTCAAGTCCATTTTCTGTTTTTCTCTTTGCAGTCAGTCCTGCAAGTCTTCCCCTCTTGGAAGCAGCTTCTCTCACAACATCCAGAAATACATGTGAGGTTTTGTTGTTTTTTTCTTTAACTTTGTACATCTAAGACTTTTGTGTGGACTTGTGAGTTGTGTTCTTCAGTACAAAGGAAGTCCTTCTTGGTGAGCTGTAGGAGCTTTTGTCTCCCAGCCTTTCTTCACCCACTACTGGTACTGCTGCACTTTCAGAGATTAATTTTTCATCCTCTGCTTTCAGTACTTTTTTCCCACAAGTTTTTGAAAAGACATAACTATGGAAAGATTATAAATACTGCTCTGCCAGTTTAAAGATATATTTCATCTCTTTAGTGCCTGACTTTCTTCCCAAGATGTGAAAGTTAGAGAAACACCCCCCACACCCCTCAATAACTGTGTTTCGCTGTTGAAGAATATGTATGTGTACACAAATACATCTGGAAGTGAGGAAACGAGCTGCACTCATCGTGTGTGAAGATGAAGTTTTCTAAACTAAATTCTCTTTGACAGAAGAAGTCCTGATTCAGAGAAAAAAAAAGTAATACTAACTGTTAACACAAAGCTGTCAGGATTTCCATGCAAATTATGAAAGTGGAAGAGCAACCATTAGCATCCAAATGAGAGAAAACTGACAGCCTTCATCATCTAGAGACAAACTTTTAAACTTGAAGATTTTGCTAGGAAGTTTCCAAAAAACAAGTACATCCCTTTGTCAGTGCCCACCTTTGTTCATCATGTCCAGCTTCATGAATAAAGATTCTGAAGCCATGAGATAGCAATCATCCACTGAGCAGAGTCCTGTGACTTTGCTGAGCTCCCCCATTACAGTGAAATTCAGATGCAGTCTAACACTTGAGGACCTCAGCCCTCAGGAAAAAAAAAGTACATTTCTTCTCCCAAATTACAGCAAAGATAGGATATCTGCCTCATCAAACAGCACAGAGATCCTAGAGGCTGAGTTATTGCAGTTAATGAGGCAGTCTCAGAGTGAGTACCCTAACCTAAGAGGTCAGAAAATGAAAATGTGCCTGTAATTTGCAAAGTTTTTAATTTAATGTTTCAATTAAAACCCCTCCCTTGCACATCTCTTGCAGATCAGGGCACTTTGATCCCCTCAGAGGACAAACACGTGGCACCTCTGTTGTACATGAGCAGGTCCCTCGTGTGGCACTGGCCGTGCCAGCCTGGAAACCTGGACCTGGGAAAAACAACTGCAGACACGTTCTTGAAAAAACCAGGGGCTGTCCTTGCCAGCACTGACAAATGTCTCACTTGAAAGTTCCCTCGGGAGGCTGCTTTGCTCCTTCTCCCAGGCTTAATGAAGGTTATTAACAAAAGTGGGTTTTGTGGCTTTTGTACCCGGGTTTAACCCTTTGCTTCCCTGACAGCACTCGTTATCCAAGGGTCAGGGCCCTCCCCCCAAGCCCAGTCACAAAGCCTCTGCCACAGAGCAATCCTAAATGAGCAGACAGCATTTTGGGAACCAGTCTGTAATTTGGGGGGCTCCTTTTCTTGCTCTCTAAAGCTGAAGGTGAGAGAGGACCCAGTGTGGCCATCCCCAGCACTCTGCCAAAGCTGGTCAGCTCCTCAGGGTGACAAATGTGAGCCCTCACCAAGGTGGGAGTCACAGCCACCCTCCACTGCCACTGCAGAGCCAGGAGATCCAGCACATCCCCAAAACCGCTCCCACCTTCACAGCTCCATAATGCATCACCTAATTCTCCCATTTGTATCAAATACACTGCTTCAGAATTTCACCACATGTCCTGTCCTGCCCTTTCTTCAGAGGAACAGTGAATAACCATGTCCTACTCACCCTCTCCAAGCTGTCCTGTGATTTTTAGAGATCTATTCCTTTCTTATTCTCTTTTCCAGCCAGAGGACCTTAACCTGTTCAGTCTGCCTTCCCAGGGCAGATTCTCCTGAAGCTTCACTGAAATTTCCCTAAATTCAAAAAATTCAACTCTGTACTGAGTCCAAATATAAGAAATGCCATATGCCCAAGAGGAAGCTTTGTTCATAAAAAAACTGTGAGTTCTGGGAAGGAAAGGGAAAGAAGATTAAGGATGGATGCTGCATTTCAACATGTCAAAAATGTCTCTGGTTTCTTCTGCAATTTCCCATCTTTGTTGTGTGTCCCAACCTCAGCACAGTAATTCTCAGTTCTTCTATAGTTCAAATTAATATCTCCACAGGCCTTTTTTAATTAGCACGAATAATTTTTTTGAAAACTATTACATTTTAAAAGGTTACAGCGAACTTAGCACTTGTGCAACTATCAACTCACCAAAATAAATGCTCTGAAGAGAAACTATGCTTTAGCTAAAGACAGAATCTCATTTGCAATCCTGGTTTGGGACAGGGCAGTTATATTTTAAACCACTTCTGATTAAAAGTTCTTGCTAGATTTAGATGATGAAAAAATCATACATTTTTAAAATTAATTTGGAAAGACGGAACAGCTAAGATTAAAATTCAGGGTTAGGCACATACCTATGACTGACTATAATTTACACCTCCAAATTGTTTTAATAAATATGTAATGCAAAAAGAGGGATACTGTTGCTGGGTATTTAATTTTTATATATATTGAGTAAGTTATTTAAATCATTTGCCTTAATTTTTAGCAGCTCAGCTATATCTTGTTCACACATTCTTTCAAATCTCAATCTTTTATAAGGAAAACTAAAGATTCTGGAGACATCCACATAAAAAATCAGGGACATGAGGAGGTTTGAGGACAGCAAATCTGATTTTAGGCATCTAATTCAAGTGACATTCAGCACCCCTTCCCTTGCCATCAGGACAAGCTGAGGTCCCTGTGACTGAGGAGGGCACGCACCCACCTTGGACAGATTTGCATGGGTTAATACAAATATAACACATCACTGAGCCCCGTGAAACACTCTGAGACAAATAAATGAGAAACGAGTGCAAGGATGAAACTGAGCCCCTCATTTTGTTAATTAATCTTTTGCTTTGCAGTGGTGCCAGCTCTTCCTTCCCACCGGAGCTTGGAGTGAGCACACCCCACACTGTGCTCCAGGGAAACCAGGGAGAGACAACCTCAGAGCCAGATCCTCCAGGCAGGACCCCACTGCCACAGGAATTGCTGCACCTTCAGAATGATTTCACAAGTGCTTTAAGAGAGCTCATTTTACCTTGGAGCTCTATTAGGAGGTTACGACGCCGTTGACTTCGTTTGCTGGGGAGAGTGGATTAATCGCCTTTGTTATCACTACTGAGGAAAAAAATTACTCTCACTGGGAGCATTTCCCCCAGGCACCACCAAGTTATCTGACAATCTCTTAGCTTGTTCATTTACTGGTAGAAACTTCATCATTTTCCCCTAATTTATATACACCCATAGATATTATATATACATATATATATATATATATTCTGAACCCATGACAGGTACCTTGTCCAACATCTTGCAGCCCATCAGGGTTAGTAACAGGAGCTTTAAGCCATGGAAAACTACAAATCTCATTTTCCCAGTGGAATATGGCTTTATTTCTAGCCTTGAAAGGCCATGAAATGATAGGCTATAAATTGCATGTTTTAATATCTATTTATAGGCACTTCTGTGGTTCACATCTATGTATAAAAAAACTTTCTGATTTCTAAAGTTCTAAAATATATTACTGTCCTCTACTTTCAAGGTCCTTTTTGAGGAAGTCACAGATTAAAGGAGTCATGGTTTGCGAATGGCAGGGATCCATATATCATGGATAAATTAATGCCAAAGTACCAAACTGCTGCCTCTGGACACTACATTCTCTTACAGACATTATCCACACCAGCATCATTTTCAGATTAATTATCCCATTAATATCCAAGGAAGCATTTCATGGCAGGCTGTGTCTCTGCATCTCCAGCAAACCCCGTTGGCTCCAGCTTTGTACACACAGCAGTGACCCATGGTAGGGAGGGCTCCAGATACCAACCAAAACACTGAGCAAACTTTCTTCCTGAAATCAGTATTTGTGCTGTGTCTCAGGAGTTTCTTTTGGACTGGGGATCATGGAAGGCAGAGTGGAGCTGGAGAAGCAGAAATTGTGTGGGTATTGTCAGAGCTGTGAGGAGCAGGCAGTTCCTCCTGGCAGGAGTTGCCTTCAAGCCCCTTCTTGCAGCCCAGGAGTCCTGCTGCCCATGGTGAGAGCTTTTCCTGAGTCCCAAGGCTGGAGAACCAGGGATGAGCAATGTGGAGCCTGCAGAGATGGAGCACCAGCCCAGCTGGGCTGCACGTTCCCACCTCCATCCCCTGGGGCAGCACCAGCAGCAGCAACCCCAAAACAGAAACCATTGCATTCCCAGAGAGGGGAGCTCCAGGGGGCCACACCAGCCTTTGCAGGAAGTCTGAAAGCCACTAAAAATGAGGTTGGCTCTAATGCCAGCTGGTGAGAACTGGGGACTGGGCTGATCCCTCTTTGCCTCACCAAGAGAGCTGTTCCAGACCTGTGATTGTGCCCAAAGCAAGGGGCAGTGGCCGTGCTTGGCAGGACCAGGCACACAAGACAACGACAGATGCAGAGTAGATATCAGAACTTCAGCTATCATATTTTCCTCCATTTTTTTTAGGTTGACACAGGCCTGAGCAGAATGCTTAATGCTGGTACACACAGCTACCACAGCATAGGATTTATGATTATTTTCATAACACAGGCCTTGTCAGGGATTTTTGATTTGATTTTGGTTGGATTATCTATTGCAATGCCAATAACGTTTCACAGGTTTTTAGGATGCAATGCAGTCAAGGCTGGTGGAAAGCAGGGACAGATCCACTCAAATACAATTTGTTAGCATCCTCAGTTCTAGGAGCTGCTCCCCAGGGGCAGCAAAGTTTGCAATGCTCTACAAAGGAATTTCTTAATATCTTTTTTTCGTAGACAACTACTTCCATTAATTATTTGAATAAGATTTAAGTGAGATGAAAGGCTGTGCTCTGCCTTTGATGTGAACACATAACTTTCATTAACATTTTATTTTTAACGGGAGCTGGGCACACACAGAAGGAAGAATAGATCCCCTCTTATTTTAAGCTGAAGCTTTGCCTCTTTCCTCCACTGTTTCTTTTACCTCTAATAACTAACCCAGGGCTGGAACAGCTGGACAGATGCCTCAGTCATGGTGACAGCCACAACACACCCTTGCAGTGATGGGAAGCATTTGCCAGCCCCCAGCACAAAGGTGGCAGAGTGACTTCCACTGAAGTTTCAGCTCTTGAGTTTCCTCATGAACTTACTGTGGGGATCACATTTTGCCTGGCTGACCCCTGCCCCACTATATACCCCTTGCTGGAAAGTTTAGGTGTTCATTTGGCTGTTATTTTTGCATTCTAGAACCACAAAACAACAACAACAACAACAACAACAACAAACAACCCCCAGGCTTTTTCTTCTGGAGATCTCTTAGTTAAAGTCAGGCACAAGCTGCCCATCTGAGCCCATTAGGAAGCATTTATCCCTTGTGAAGACCTTACCCACAGGAGGATATTGGACTATGAACACAACAGGGAAATTTTCTGTATGAGAAAGCAACTTAAAAAAAATATTTAGGCTAGAAAAAGATACATTGCAATGGTATAATTATGGCAATGCAAGTGTTTTACCACACTACTGCTGACAGACCCACAGGTGTGGACAGGCTTTGGATCTGAGACATGTATAAGGTTCTAGGGAAAAATTAAAGGGTATAAGAACTGGAAAAATTACAATAACTGCATAAGTAGGGCTGCCAACCCAGGAGTTTGGTCAAGCCTTTAGCAAGATCCAGCTTCCTCCTAACAAAAATACATTTTCTCATTCCATATCTATTCTTCTGGTTTAGATAAGGAGATTGTGCTTCTTTCACTGAAATGCCATGTGAGCAAATTAATGAAGCTACCAGAAACTTAACTTTTTCATTTCCAGACTATATCATTTTAACTGTCCTGATTTTATGGTGCATTAATGTTGTTGTTGGCATTTATATGGCATATTAATTACATTCACTCAGTTATTTTCTCTGCTAAACTTAAAAGGTCATATCCTTTGTGTATACTTTTCTATATGGAAATTTGATTTCTTTAGCACACCAAATAGAAACTAAATCAACGAAATAATGTATTTTCTATGAAACGAGTAAATAGTATTCTGTGAAAGGACAGTTAATCTACAGGCTTGTTGTGAATGTGTGAGCAATGGAATTAATGTTTGATTCTATTTCCTGCAGCAGAGGAGCTGTGCAGCTCCTGTACACCACACACAATCTGCCAGTGCCAAGAATGGTTATTCCTGAAAGAGAAAAAATTGGGGGAGTGTATACAGCTTTCTATGTGCATAGTTTAATGCACAGTATAGAAATACTTTCCCCAAGAAGATGGCAGCACAGAAGACATCTGATATACTGCAGGCTATTAAGTTGTCACTACGTCTACCCTGTATATCTTCCCTCGAGTACAATTCTTGGATGTTTACCTTTTTCAAAAAAAATGATTATATTTTACCCCCAAAAAATTTCCAGCAAAAATGAAGATCAATGGGGTGAATGGAGAAGTGTAAATATCATCTGGTGGAAAAAGCAGTCAATGCATAAAAGTTTCTGACAACAGCTTGGGCAATACAGTGATTTTGCTCAGAGAAGCGGCCACTTCATCATGAAAAGTTTTTATACCAGGAAAATATTCATTGTGCTAGGGACCTGCTGTACAGTATTTCTCACAGATCTCCTTTGTCCCACAAGCTGACATGTAGGGCACTACTATGAATTGCAATGTTAATGTACTTTTTGATTTTTAAATTTCAGAAGATGCATGATCAAAAGTGCTCCTGTGCTTGGGTTTCTGTAGGGAGCTCTCATGAGGGCAGAGGCCCTGGGGTCTGGGTGCTATGTCCTGGGAGGAATAGCCCCCTGAAATCCATGAAATTGTGTCTGAGGGAGGCAAGATGAGGGCTGCTGACAACTCCTCTAGGGTGTCAGACCTGTCTGCCCAGGTCAGGGGATTTGTGTGTGCCCCCATTTCTACAGCTACAGAAATTGCTCTCATCTACACAGGGAGGCTTTACATCTCAGTCATAAAATGAACAAGAACATGAGAGAAAAGCACGGAACAACAGCAGCACGGCCAGGGGATAGCGTGCAGGGCTGTGATGGGACAGTGCCAGCACCTCCTGCAGGGCCAGGCTGCCTCTGCCTCCCTGCCCTTCCTAAGGACACTGACATTCCCCTCCAGGAGCTGGGAGCTGCCCTACCACAAATTAACAACACTGCATCACAAACCAGTTACACCACAGTGTAAGAACAGGACTGATGCTCTAAGGGAAGCTGAGCCTAAGACCTAAGTAAGGTACCCAGAGACCTGATCCACCAACTGCAACAAAATTTTGCACTGTTTAGGGGTCTGACTTGAGACAATGTCTGAAACACATTTCTTCTGGCTTCTCAGTGGCTGAATTTCCACCAGCCATAAATTACCCTGGTGCTTTGCACAAGGCCCTGTACTGCTCCCACTTACAGCTATTGCTTCTACTGCATTTGTGCACTGCTCAGTGCAGCTCCTGGGTCTCACTGGGACGTGCTCAGTACAAAAGCCATCAAGAGAGGTTCCCCAGAGCTGTTTGTTGGGTGCCCATTCCCCACCATACACTATTTTTAGGCAGTTTCAGCTCCCAGCACTGTCACACTGTGAGGGGCAGGTACACATGGAGGGGTGTCTAAGGCTGGAGAATTAAGGTCTTTACATTTTAGCTCCTTTTTTGGTTTTGTTTTTTTTTCTTTTTGGAGGGGTGGGAAGACCCATATTCCTGTCAAAATAGCACCCATCCTGCAAGGCAGCAAATTGCACCTTTTCACCCCAAAGATGGAGAAGTCAGGCAGGAAAGATTAATACCACAAACTTATGTTTCCTCAGGTCACATCTGTTTTCCTTCTTATGACAGGCTGAGTGATTTTTTTTTATTCCTGCTAAAATAAAGAGAGATTTAAAGCTGCAATTAAACCCCAAATATGAATTAGAAAAGCAACTAGAAAATAATGACATATATACTAAAACCTAGGCAAGCACACTGAGCTACAACATTCCTTCAGCATCTTGGGCTTTTTAAATATATATCTTTCAGAGAGGGTGGTTCCATACTATCACAACAAATATCTTGAAGGGCAGGGAACTGCCAGCAGTGGCAACAGCAATATATGAAATTGCTTCTCAATTCTTCGTATCTCCAGTATGCCAGCAACTGTAAATCTAGCAATATAAAAGCAGCCTGAACCTGCTGGGCTCCAGTTGTGCTTATTGTGGTGTGGAATGGCCAGAAAGTTGAAGTGAATGTATAACCCAGTGACTGTGCTTGTGCCAGGCTCCTCCACTGCAGGTAACTGGGGCCCTCAGAAAAATTTGGGGAAAACATGATTGCCTGTAATGGATCCATTTGCTCCTTTTCATTCACTTTGCACTAGGAATTTGTGTTTTGTTGTGAGGCCAGCTGTTCCTCCAGAACGCACGGATGAGGGAGGAGAGGTCTAAAACCTTCTGTTGCTAAGGGCTGGGGTGTGTGATGGGAATTTCAGGAGGCAGGACTCCCTCTGGGCAATGCACTTGGTGTTCTAGGGTTGACCCTGTTTTTACCCCACATTTTGGCCATGGGGCAGCAACATGAGGGCTGTCACATCCATTGGCTGAGTGGAAGCAGCCACCAGAAGCATCTCCCATTCTTTTCCAATTCATCTAGTCCTCATGCACCCTCCAAGGATGCTCCAGAGGATTATTACATTATTCCTTCAGCTGAGGAAGAGGAAAAGCAGATGGTAGAAGATGGCAGGGAGAGAACAGCTTTCTCCTGGCTGTTAAACAGGGCTGTGACATTGAGGGGAGATGGAGGACAGGAAAGGGATCAGCTCCCCCAGCCCACAGTGCTCTGTCCCTCCTCTGGGTGCAGCCCATGCTGCAGGGGCTGTGATCTGCACTGGGATGAGCACTGTGGCCTGTCTGCAGCAGGCAAGGCTGGGCTCTAAATGCACAGGGACTAACTAGGTCAGCAAGGCACATGCTTGTGCTCACACACATTTAGGAATGGGCTGGAGCCCTGCTGGATGCAATGAGACTTGAGCACAAGAGCTCAAAGCTGCATCAGCAAAGAAAGGCAGGCTCAGGGTCTTGCCCAGGCCCCCACTGTGCCCCCAGGCAGCTCTGTCTAGAGTCATCACACACACCAGTCCCTGCTCTGAACCCAGCCAGCCCCACATAGCAGCCTCCCAGGATTTCAACTTCCTCAAAGAAATAAAGAAGAGATGATGAAATTAGAAATGACATTTCTCTTCACAGTTCTAGTGGCTTATCAACACTAGAAACTTAAAATAAATTAATAATACTAGATTAATACCACAATGGAAAAATTAATTCAATCTTTATTTTTTTAAAAATCTTTTATGCTGTTGGTGTCACTGTGATATGAACAGTGCTGAAGCATAAATCCTTCCCTCCATGAAGCCAGCATAATTGCATGCTGCGTGCTAGCTATTCTATCCACATCGGAAATGCATCCTTAAAACATTTCAGCTTAAGCCTTGTCAGTGCTAATCCTAATGCCTGATGCTGAGATGTGTATTTTATTACTGTGTATAAATGAAAATGGAAAACCTTCATGGAGGATTACAGGGAGCAGTAATGACCTCCACAGCATCACGGCAGGAAGATTCCCAGGCACCAAATGGGACTCTGGGATAAAAGTGACATGTGTCTGTATAACCTTGGCACACGCTCCTGGTACACATGTACCTACCAGCTGTGGGATTGTAAACATATGTCCTTTCTAGTGAACTGAATTTTCATTTCTGAAGAGGCTAAAAGCAAGGAGTGAGCAGGGGAAGTGGATTTCAGCTGAGGCAGCTGATGGGCTCCAGCTTCCCCCCAGCCAGGGAAAAAACTGCTGTTGTTCTGTGCTGTCATGAGAGTGTGGGCTGAGGGATGGCAGAGAAAACAAGAAGAAATGGCAGGAGAATGAACAAAACAGAGGAGAAAGAAGCAGGAGTGGTAGGAGAGAGGAGGGGAGAAGGAAGTAAAGGAGGGTGAAGGACGAGGAGAGGAAGCAGGAAAATGCTGGGGAAGGGAGGATGCACCTCCCTGCTTTCATGTCCCACCTCTCCAAGAGGACAGTCCCTCCTGTGCATCTTAGGGGTGCTTTGGAGAGGAGCTGTGACTGATCCAGCCTGTGCTGGGTTGATCCAGCCTGTGCTGGGTTACTCCAGCCCAGGGATGGCTGCGCCAGGGATTACTCCAAAAGAAGAGGAGGAAGCACATGCAGGGAAATGGAGACAGGGAAGCATGGAAAGAGGCAAAGCTGGCATCTGTGCTCTCTAAAAACAGCCCTCACTGCCTTTTCCAACTGCAGTGAAATGGAAGTGAGATGCTTTGAAACCTCATTTTATTTGGCCCAGTTTTACTCTAATCTACCCTGGGGCCAGAAACACAGCTTTTCAATCTGCCAGAAAGTTGTTCTGCTGACCCTGAAATGTCAAACTGTTATAGGGGGCTGAATCCAAAATTGATTACTTCAGAGATCAGACAATAGCCAGTTTTAGAGTATTTTTTTTAAAGTCTTTCCTATGAACCTTAAAAAAAAAAAAAAGAGAGAAAGAGCCACTTTTGAAATAAGAGAAAGTAACCACCAGCTTTCTGAGACACCAGCAGTGGTTCTTTGCAGAGGAGTGGAGGAAGCACAGACCACCCCAACGTCTGCTGCCACAGGGCAGGAGCAGCATCCCAGGGATACAGCACACGGGGCACGTGTTTAACCCAGCACTGGCACACAAACACTGCTCAGGGGTGGATGGATGCCTTGGCTGACCTGCCAGTCTGTTTCCATCATAAACACAGAGACACCTGTGCCTTTTCCCTCCAGCCCACGGCAATTCCCAGCTTTGGGATCCATCCTGTGAGATGCACTGCTGCAGCAGCCACTGCTGAGCTCATGGGGAGAGCCCCAGCCCTCTGCCAAAGCCCCTCATTCCAGCTGCCCCTGAGCAATGAGAAATGCCCTCAGGAAGTGTTTCGATTCCTGTCTGCAGCTATTAGCCCATCACAAACACCGTAATCTCGATGTTTGTACTGGAGTAAACAAGTGCTCTTGCTAAATCTCAGCAATTATAAGTGCTTCATCCTTTTCTTTAGCCAGCCAGCAATAGAAATACATTTAATTAGTTAACACCCCCTGCCAATTACAACATCTGAGGAAAGTATTGCTGAGATCGTTGGTCCTAATTATTTTAATATTCAGGAGAACCACTTTAACATAACAAGATAATTACTCATGGATAAGAGTTGTGAGAGCTGCAATCCTTTTCTTTATTTTCTACAATGCAAGTCTGGGCCTAGTTAAATTTCTGGACACATTTTCAATTTAAGATTAAAAATTGCAATTTGTGAGAAATCATCAAAGCGCCACATGCTGGAAGAAAAATAACTATGTGCAATCTCTGTTAACACTATAGTAAAATAAATACACAGTGTATTACATGCAATTAATGGTGGAATCTAAGGGAACTGGTGTGTTACTGTTTAAAAAGATCTTTTCACATGTACTGAATTGATCAGCCACTCAGTTAGGAGAAAACCCCTGACTGTTCCTCATTTCAGACAAAATGTGAGTTGCCCTTTACTAATCCAGCCTGCATCCTTTTGTAGCTGTGGGAACCCTCCTTGCCTGCTCACAGTCAATGGGAAAGCTGAGCTCCACTGCACATCTGAGAAACCCTTGGCTCCCATTTCTGTTGTTTGCAGTGTGACCACCAATGGAGGAGTTTTTCAGTCGAGAAAATGTTGGTCTTTGGTACCTGTTATATTTTAACACTATATCAAACCCAAAGAGATATCCCACAAGGGTTTTCCACATGCCAAATCCCAGAAATATATGCATGTGCTCATCGAGAAAGAGTTTGGCCAGGGCTGTTGAACAATAAACTGTGTGCTGTTCCTTTCATGCACATTCAGAAAAAAGCCTTTCTTCCACATCCCTAAAGACAGCTTCAATATATAGCCAGTGAAAGATTTCAGGGTTTCTGGTTCTGTATTTGTACTCATGGAAGTACAGCCTGTTCACAGTGGAAGCCCATTTTCAAAGGAAATTTTGCTTTAAGAAAGTAATTTGCCCATAAGTCCCACATTATGGATTTGCTTGGTCCCTTTACAATGCACTGGTGGGGAAAATGGAAAGATGAGAGATGAGCACCCCCAAGAAATGTCTCCATTTGCTCTGTGCATAAAGAAAGCACCTGATGGCACAGTTCTTGCTCATGAGGACAGACTGTGCTGGCTTTTGGGTTATGCCCACCCAGCCATTTTAAAATATACTCCAGAGATCAATAGCCAGGCACCAACTAAAAATACAAGCTAATAATGAGTCTGCTCCTTTCCCCACTGCCAC
This sequence comes from Eopsaltria australis, assembly GCA_034509425.1. Taxonomy (NCBI): domain Eukaryota; kingdom Metazoa; phylum Chordata; class Aves; order Passeriformes; family Petroicidae; genus Eopsaltria; species Eopsaltria australis. The sequence goes on from JAVTVJ010000180.1 coordinate 2,373,933, forward strand.
CACCAAACTTTAGAGCTAACCTCAGGTAAAAGAAGTTGGCTGCTAATTAGGTGTTTAAATATTGAGATATTTTTAAAATTTGACAAAAAGAAAAATAAATGCCAGCACTACCCATTAATTTTATTCTATAATCAAAATAATTTCAATTTATTTACTAGAATATTTGCCAATTTTACAGCCAACTACCAAAGCACACAGAGAAAAAATCCCTGTCCAAGTAAATATATAATAACAGAGAGGGAAGAGAAATCCTCTTGATTTAGTGAAGCAAAGTTTGCCTGTAGCCCAACAATTGTGCTTTAATTCAGTTGTAAGGCTTATAAAAACAATGCATATCTAAACAGTGGTGATAAATTAGTGAAATTAATCCAAATAATAGGCAAATGTAAGGAGCAACATATGTAGAATGACTGCAAAGTTAGATTAATTTAAAATAAAACCCTGGAGTTATGTAAGCAATTACAAAAATTGCATTTAGCTGTTAAAGAGCAATTAAAACAAAAAAAAAATGCCCTAACCCCAGACATTATGTGCTGGGGACAGGACAGGGCTCATAGAGAACTTGGAGATGAGCTGGAAAAGCAATTGAACAGAAAGTTTGTCTGGTTTTACTCTGTTATGGAATCAACGTGCTCGGATATGGCCTCATAATACACAGATGAAAGGCTCATTTCTCCCCAGATGGGGCTCAGTAATCAGATATAGAAACAGCTATTTTTAATGAAGACCTGCAAAATCATAAAGGCTTAGATGTTGCTGGCTGGAATAAAGCAATGGGAGGCAGACAAGGCAATTCACTAATCTGCCTGGTGGCACAAAACCAAGCCTGATCAACACATTTTTCACAGCAAATCACATTCCTTCAGTAAGGCTGGCCCAGAAAGGCAGCCATGCCAAGCCAGAGGGGAGCCTGGTGCCAACTGGCACACACGTCCCTCAGGTGGGAGAGCCCAACTGCATTACACAGCCTTGTACATTAAAAGGCAGAAAATACCTGCTGCATTTTTCAGTCCATCATCCTGACAAAATGCTCCCATCAGTTCAACTTTTTTTTCTTTTCCCATTTATCCAGCCCAGTCTATTTAAAATCTTTCCAATTGGGGGTATTCATTGGGTATGCAGGCAGCCATCCCAGTAATTGCAGCAAAAGTGAACATCTCCGACTTAACCCCTTGTTTTCCTTGTACACACTTCATGTCCTTTGCATCCAACATGCAAAGCCCTCACTGCTTTTTAAAATTGAGTACTATATCCTAAATATTTTGAAAAATGGTGGCAGAGAAGATTGACTTTGCAGCACACTAGAATGCCAACCAAGGGCCACCACACCAAAGAAACAAGCACCAAATTCCTAATAAAAATCTTAGTGAAATAAACACAGCCTCAAGAAAATCCAATAAATAATTTAAAATGTGAAAAAATTGCGTATTTCCACACTAAGCAAACTTCTGCTTCAATTACTGTCCAAACCAAGTTGAAGTTTTACATGAAAGGACCAGCAGGTTCTCTGTGGCACCTACAGACACAGCTTATGCACTGGGCACCTGAGATCCACCACTGTCCCACACCTGCTGTAAAAACACTTTGGTAAAAACTCTGCAATAAAGAAGTGCTGTCAGATTTCTGGCAAAACAAAGACAGGCTGGGCCTGCCAGGATAGAAATAAAAGCAAGAGATCCTGGCAAGGCAAAGATGGAAATAGGACTCCTATTCTGAGGAAAAAAACTCCAAAATGCAGAAAAAACCCTGAAAAACGCACCCCCTGCAAAATCAAAGACAAGCAAACAAAAAACCAAACCCTAAAGCAACAGGAACTTTACATAATTCTTGGCAATGAAAGTATATTCTGTGAATTTGATTTCCTGACAAGACAATCTGGCATTTGCAGACAAATAACACCCTACAGACATGGGCAGCCACTCTGCTCATGCTACCGAGTTGCCAGACCACCACAAAGCAAAAAAGCAAACATAGACCCCACAGGAGTTCCATAAAACCCTTTTTGGTTCTTTGCAAATCCTGCCTAAGTTATTTATCTCATGCCCACAACAACCCAAGTCCAATGGAAGGTTTGCTCAGGAGTGGAAAATCAGAAGTGGAGGGGGAAATCCATCACATCCTCATTTCAGCAGTGCCATGAGTATAACATCCCCGTAACAGAGAAATTAAGAAACACAACTACATTTCATAGGAATGTTAAGCACTATTAGCAAGAAGTCAATGTATGGACTTCACAGCCAAAGTGACCTCAGATCCATTAAAAACTAAACTCATGGCTATGAGAGGTCCAGGACATTACCACACGTCCATTAGCAAGGGCCAGTGAACTGTGCTAAGTGGGCTGTCGAGCTTGCAATGAGCAAAACTCAATATTTGTCTATAACCTCATTTGAGTTCAGAGCTCTCCTGACCCACCTGGGTAAAAGTCTGGCTCTTGGAGACCCTGTTCAGCCTTTTTCTGCTTCAGATTAAAACCTCCCTACTGACAGTGGATGCTAGAAATAAAAAATTAAAACCTGCATACAAAAACATTGTTTTGATGATGGTCTGTCTCACTGTTGGCGAGATGTAGTGTTTTAACACCTGCTACTGCTTCCTTGTCAGGTATCTATGAACAAGGCTGAAGATGTGTGAAGGAGGAGAAATCACAGAAATCATGTTACTTGCAGCTTTGTACTGAAATGATATTTACCTTTCAATCCTTGGTAAAACAAATAAAATAAAAAGGAGGTCATTTCAGTCCTACAATACAGATGATTAAATGAAATCAGCCTTCACCGTGAAATAAATGTTGAAGTAGCAGAAGCAGGGAGGGAGTGCTGTCAGCCAGGAAGCCCAGAAAACTGAGCTGAAGTCAAAGAACTGTGTTGTGGCTGATCTCACCTTGCTGCCTGGAAATGCCAGCAGGGCTACCCTGCCAGACCCCCCAGCTCCCTCTCCCTTTTATCTTGTACACACCCTCAAGGTGGGAGGGCGAGGAGAAACACCAGTGCTGCAGACATGGAACTGGACTGGGAAACTGAGAGGCACTCAAACAGATTTATTAAAAGAGCAGTGTTTAATGTAAAGAAAACTCCTAGCAAATGCAGAGATCTCAGTAAGGAGCCTCCTTACTGGTTCTCTAAAGTCTCTGAGATATTGATCTGTGCTTCCCAAGGTGGGCTGTGGCTCAGCTCTATGCACATCAAAACTGCAAGACACTGCAGCTGCTATTTTGGGTCATCACAGGATGGAGCCCTCACTCTAAGTCTCTTGACAGGTTTTCCAGGCCACCAGCAAGCAGTTATCCAAAGCCATCAAAAGCCACAGAAGTTTATTAAACAACACCTTCTTCCTTGATGCTTCAGTGGTGCTGGTTTATTTGGTTTGGGTTTTGGTTTTATGACAGTGAAATGAAATGCAATAGCAATGAAAGCCTTCCTTAATGCAAATTGGAGGACAAAAATGTTTATTCCTTGCAAACACAAACAAGTTGGCCTGACTAAAAAATTCTGTTTTAGAAACAGGTAAAACCTAAATGATTGAACAAAACTCCTAAGAGAGTCACAAGTAGCAATTTTCCAGCTCATAACACACAGTCTGAGAAAACACTCCTCTGCCAAGAACCAGCAAAACCCATGACCTGATGAAGTAGAGTCCTCAGGCCCAGGAAATTCTTCTGTGTCAATAACAGCAAAAGAGAGATGCCAACAGCCCAAGAGTAGGAGTTCTGCCACTTAGGTGAAGAGGAAAGAGAGGGTTCTGCTATGTTACATGTACTCAATGGAGAATTTGTAATTCAAGAGCCCAGCCTAATGCTAATCAAGCTTAATATATCTTCACACTGGTTTAAACAGGAATGGGTTTGGGCTCCAAGCAGCCTGTGTGAGCACACGTGCTCCCAGCCACTGAACAGGAGCTGATGGTCTGCTTTCCCACCATCAGGCACTAAACACCCCCATATGCTATCTCCATCAGAAGTGTTGAGCACCTTCAGAGTTCAGCATTAACTCCTGATACAGCCATAAATGAGTTCCCAGCAATAATCTGCTCTTCTTTCTTCTTTTTCTTTAATCTTGCTCTAATTATTAAGGAGCAAAACACTGATGAACAACACTGATTGCATAGTCTAAAAAAAAAAAGTACCACCCTCCAGCTGCTCTGCTGGTGAATCCCCTTCTTGCTGCTTGTTGGGATTTGCTTTCAGCCCTTTGCATCTGAAACTAATTACTGTTACACCATCCTCAACATTAATTCCCTGCTCCTCTCTGGAATCGGAAGCAATATGGTACATTCAAAGATAATTTTTCATCTCTCTTCCTAAAGGAAAGATCTCAGCTGTTCAATGAAGATAATGGCAAATGAGTCACCAATTTCAGAAGGTGAAACTTTCTGACATCCCTTTATCAGAAACCATTGTCTGAAATTTCAGCTGGTGATTTAGGAAACTTTTTTTATATGAATGTCACCAAGACCTAGCAAAATCTGTCAGCTTTCTGTGTGATCCTAAAGACAAATTGCAGCAATATCTTGTCAACCAGCTCTGTTAAACTTGCTTCACTGTGTATTCTCCTTGCCCCTGTTTCACTATTAGCTTTTCTCTCAGAAAATGTTTTACCCAACTTTCTTCAGCAATACTTGCTGGAATTTTCATATTTTTCTTAATTTTTAATTTAGTCCCTTTGTTTTCAGTAAGAAGAAGCACTTACTATGTGACCAGGGTTTTCAGGAAATTGCAATTATGGTGCTGCAGTGTTAAATAGAAAGATTGTGGCATCAGGTCCAATATATCTGTGAGATGCCCTGTCAGAGTTGGTTTCAGGAAGTAAAGCCACCCCTTGCCCCTCTCCAGAGCTTACTGCTGTCTCCCATCACCTCATCATCCCCATTCCTGCCTCTGTCTGGTCTCTGCAGTTTGGTGCAGCTGCACCTCTGATGCTCCTTAGTGTCCCCCTGCTAAAGTCCTCAACTCACAATTCAGCAAACAGCAAATGTGCTGCTGCCCACCTGCTCCCCTGGGCCAGGCACCTGAGGAGGGGCTTTGTAAGAGGCACAGCCTTTAGTCCAAGAGATACTGCTATAGAAAATGTAGAAAATATAGAAGATATAGAAGATATAGAAAATATAGAAGATATAGAAGATATAGAAAATATAGAAAATATAGGAAATACTTGTACATTTTCTGCTATTCAATGGGATGCTGAAAATAACAGGAAAGGAAAAATCAGTAATTCATTCAACAAGCAGATGCAACTTGTGCCCTTCCACATAGACTTCCCTATGCTAAATATTAATCATAACAATTAGACTTTCCAGAAGATGACATTGTGCTTTCTCAAACTGATGCAGAACACTGACTCGCTCCTTGAGTTCTCTGATGCCTGAACTATTGAATTGCTGTGCATAACATTAGAAGAATGAAACAATTCCAAGCTATACTGTTATGACCAAAATGACACAACTGAAGCAGTGTTCGGTTTCTGTGTGTGCTCTCTGAATACAATCTGAGCCTTTGTTCACAGCATTTACACCCTGACAATACACTATAAAGAAAGTTAGAAAAGCAGCAACAAGATAAAACCAAACCCAGCTGAGGATCAGATCTCCCAGTCATTTAGGTGAAGATGAGAATGAAAAGCTGTATCATTTCAACTAAACTTTCATCCAAGTACTCTCAAGATCTACCTAGTCTGTATGTTTTAATCTGTCAGGTTAAAATGAAGAACTGTTTGACCCCTGGGTTTTGTTTTTTTTTCATCATATGACTGAGAGCTTACATTTGGCACTTGCCATTTGAAATAATGCAGCTGAATTTTCACTGGATAAAACTGAAAAAAACAATGGAATGAAGGAAACTTCCATGCAAGTCCTGAAGTAAGGGCTATTTGTGTAGGGCTTATTCTGGTTTGCTCCTGAACAGAAGCTTGAGTCAAACACACATCCTCTGTCTAGGCTTATTTAGATTGGATATTAAGAAAAATTTCTCCACTGAAAATGTTGTCAAGCACTGAACAGGCTGCCCAGGGAAGTGGTTGAGTCACCATCCCTGGAGGTGTGTAAAGGATGTGTAGAGGTGGAAATCAGGGACATGGTTTGGCAATGCTGGGTTCATGGTTGGATTCAATGGTCTTAGAAATCTTTTCCAACCTAATTGATTCTTTGATTCTATGTTTTTGTGTTAGTGTTGCCACGTTCAATCCCTTGCATGGACAAGCCCTTATTAAGGCTATGGACAGAGATGGCAAACAGCTCTATTTCTCCAAAGGCAACATCCCACTCCTTTTCTTGCCCCCTTCCCCATGTTTGTGGGCTGTCAGATGAGTCACTGGCTCTTTGAGGAGACTCTGTTTCATCAGGGGCTGTAATTTCCCCCACCTGTTTTGAGCACAGTTTTCATGCCCACGCTTTGGAGTGGAAGAGCTGCAGAGCCGACAGCCCAGCTGAGAAAAAGCTTTGAGTGTGAGGATTAGAAGAAATTTGCAACGTTGTGTGTGTAGTATTTTGTACTCCACTGTTCCCAGAGATAATGCCTTCACTTTTACATGCAAGATCTTTGTGTTCCTCACTACAATCAAGAAGAGGAAATCTGACTGTGAACCTTTTTGTTCTATATTATCATTTCATGTTGGTTTGGTGTGTTAATCAATGTGTCAGTAATGGCTGCAAGGAGAACTCATTCAATCCTCAAATGAAGAGAAATCTGAGCTTTCTAATGCTGGCACATTTTCTAGTGGATAAGCCTTTTCACAGAGTAATTATTTCATTTTCCAGAAAGATTACTGATTACATCACATTGGAAAAAACTGAGAGAGGGGCCCTTTATCTTCCCCATGTTTCTGCAATTCCTGTACAAACTTATACTTGTTACCAGGAAAAATGACAAATTTGCCATCTGATCAAAATGTTAACAAGGTAAGTGTCAGTGAGATGGATCACTGACTGTCACTGCAAGCCAGAACATGAGGATACATTGATATTTCTCAATATATTCACTGCTTCCCCAATGTTCGCTAACAACATTTCTACTGCGAGTGTAATAAATCACACAGAAATAACAAGCTGCATAGGATCTCTAGGATATGATAGATTTGTCGTAATAGCAGCATCTGCAAGGTAGAAAACAATTGGTAATGATCTATAGAAAGACCTAATCAACTGTCATTTGCTATAATGTGGCAGACGAAGCAAAGATATGAAATCCATAACACTTCTTTACCCACTGCCCTCCCCATACACAGACACACGCGTCAAGTGGGGAATAGTAAAAAGAATTAATGAGCTTTGGGGTCGCAGAAGTAGAAAAGAAAGTTAATAGCATGCCCTGGATGCAATCATTAAATTATACACCGCTGAACAAGGCAAGGGATAATCACAGAAGCTGCACAGTCCTGTGACAGCAGTAAAGGCTTTTAGCAAGTCTGTGCCTCCTCCTTTGCTTTATTTATTTTACATCTATTTCATTATTTTAAAAACTACTTTATGTCAAAGTGGGGCTGGATAAGCAAAGGAAAAGCATATTGTAAGTTCACAAGGGGTCTCAGAGGACCAAAGTCTGCATGTGCCAAGACTCTCTAGGTATTTTCTGCAGCACAGGAGACCAAAATCAAATGTCTGTTTTGCACTGGGCTGTGCCAGGTCCCAAAGTGGCTTTCATGTTCCTTTGCCCGCTCCCATATGGGAGGGAAACACGCACCTTCCAGAACACACGTGCAACATGTGCAGCTTCAGTTTCCTGAAACACGAAAATCTAACAGAACCACCTTCCTGGGAGCTCCAGTGCTGCCTAGGGTTAAAGCCTGAAGTCATGAATTTTAGATACTGAAATATCCTCTCTGCATCACATCCTCCATTGCCACCTGCCTACAATACCTTTCAGGTGAAAAATTAACACTCACCTAGAAAGCCAGAGGCTTCCAAGGTTACACAGACTGTTAGAGACTTGCTAGCCACACCAGGAAAGGCTCTCTGGAGAACAAGGCAGTGTAGTGCATGCAAGGGAATCATGGATCTAAAATTTCAAAAGGAAAATTCAATCCATTTTTATAAGGTTCAAATCAATCTTTTCCTTCTTTTCCCTCCTGTTTGTCTTGGGTGGTTTTTTTGGTTGCTTTTTTGGGTATTTTATTCCCCAGAAAGGTTGGTAGAAGAATAATAGCTGCTTTGTGCTACTTTGCTTACAAATCACATTTTGCTAAGTGAGTGCATTTCTGAGAACACAGGAATTGCCTTGCTGCCTCAGCACAGCAGTGCTCTGCCCCAGCATCCTGCCTGGCAGCTGCTGCAGGAGAATGTGCAGGAAACCTCCTAGTGGGCAATTATGGGAAAACCTGTTCAGATCCAAAATTTTCTTCCAGCCCCTCTATCAGTCAATAAAATTGGCACATCTTGAAACGTGGAGGTTTTTCTCTTTGCAAGCATTTGTTTCATGTCCTTCCCAATGTTTGGAATTTAGTATTTTTCCATATCAGAGAGCTTGCTAAAAGCTGCATTTTCGAAAGTCCTTATCTTCCAGCCTGGCACTGAGCAAAGCTGGATAGATTTTGGAAAGGACTCAGCTCCTTGGTGAAAGGGAACTGCTGAGTTCTTTTGCAAATCTGTCCTTAAAGGGTCACAACAGGAGCTGCTCTGTGTACAGCACTTTGAAAATCTGTCCTCAGTGGGAGGTGCTAAGCCTTCAGAAAGCTGGTGCTCAACACTTTTGATAATCTGGCCCCAAGTTAACTATCAGGGGCCAAATTAAGTGATTTAGAGGCAGAAATACCCTACTGACAGCAGTGGAAATTTCCACTTGCCAATGAGTGGCTCAATAGGATTCTGGAATAATAGAGGCATGAAAAGTGGATAATGCAACAAATAAACATCAAAGGGTAAGACTTTCCTTTTCAATCATGTCTGCTTGCACTCTGCATAAAAGGACTGAAATATTCTGACATGAAAGAGGGAGAAGGAATCGTTAAATGCACAGCCATGCCTTTCTTTCTGAGGTGAACATAGCATTTCTTAGGAGCAGTGATTTCTTAGTATTCGTATGACGTAGTTGTTAATGATGATACACGTCTTACATGATATGTAAGACACTAGTCGTACTTAACTAATATCCTGGATTAGCCTCCTCTTCCTATCATAGAATTATAGAATGGTTTGAGTTGGAAGGGACCTTAAAATCATCTAGTCCAACTCCTCTGTCAATGGCAAGGGCACCTTCCACTAGATGAGGTTGTTCCAAGCCTCATCCAATGTGGCCTTGAAAAATTCCAGGGATGGAGACATGCACCAAAGAAAGAACAGCCTTATATTTCTCCTATTCTTTCCCACTCTGGGAGTGAAGCTTTGCCAGTCAAGCTATTTTGCTTAGGAACAAATGATTTCCCTCTCCCTTAGATATTTTCAACATTCAGCCACTCCCATCCACGATTTCGATCAAAAGTGAAGTTTGCACACAACTATCTTATGAGTGCATTTTTGAGGGCATTTTTACAAAGGATTTCAGAGGAACTTACTGGTACTCAAATTAACTTGGCCACCACAGAGCTTGAACCTTGGGCTATTTCCCCACATTCCCATGGCAATTTTGGCTGTCCTTACTAGCATGATTAAGACTTTCGTCCTTTGCTTCTGATGGAACACCCCGTTAATGAAGGTTTTCTGCACGTTTAGAGGAGAAGGCTTGAGCATGAAGCTAAGGAGGCTGTTTGTGTTGTGGGCTGGATCTTTATGTAGGGCTGGATGTTTCCTTCATGGTTCAAGTCTCTTCCAAAGCCCTGGACAGAATACTGGAATTTGCAGCTCCCTCTAACACTCCTGCAGGGGTATACAGGTTTTCTGGGGCTGTAGGAACAGCCTGTTCACAGAAGCTGAAGACATCACGTTAGGATGACAGCAGGAAGGTGTCAGGGTAGCTCATCAAGAAAGAAAATTGGGCATCAGACTGACTGGTTATTTAGCAAGTGTTAACGTCAGCTTTCTGTTGCAGAAATTACTTGTCTTGGGGAAGCCATGAGGTAAGAAAGAAGAGACTAAAACTGAACGCTCCCTCCTGCAAAGGGAGAGAGCAAGGCAGAGGATGAACATTTTCATTTCACCAGAGGAAATCTGGTTATCAAGATGTAATCTGTTAATAAATGCTGTTCCATGTAATTAAGAGAAAACAACAACAACAACAAAAAGCCACAAAATGACTGTGGACCAGCAGGAAACAAGAAACTCTCCATGGAGAGTGACAATTCAGAGAACACCCACCACGTGGCCCACCTTCCCTATTCCCCCTCTAGAAATAGACCATTTTATACATGGTGATTAAGGCACTAAAGCAAAAAGTATTAACATGATTCACATGTAGAAAACAAGGTTATTAGAAGTAGGGATCATTTCAGCATATTGTTCTCCCTAATAAGCATAGCAATGAGTAATTGAGTTTCAGGCAATCTCCAAGGTGGCGCTTCGTAGAGAAAACGGAACTTGGCATGATGTCTACTTTTCCTTTAATTACATTGCCCTAATGAGCAACTTTCTTTACTCTCAGCAAATTTATTTCTTGAGAAGAAGCAACAGTAATAAACACGTTAAAAGATCACCAGGTAGCACCTGAGAAGAAACATCAGCAGCTTAAAATGACAAGAGGTTGCTAAAAGTGGTGGAAAAACACCAGATTGTTCTCATCTTCATTATGCTTATCACTCTTGAAAGCAAAGTAAAGGATGTCAGTGGAGCACATTATCTAACCTGGGAAATGTCCTTGTTCCACTGCTATTTCCCTTTTGCACATGTTCCTGAGAACAACCCAGAAACACGAAGTGCTGATACATCAATCCACAACTCCTCTGCTCACACAGCAGCAGAGGGCAATTCTGCCTCATGCCCTTGTGCAAGATGAAGGGAGAAAATCACATGCCAATAACATCCTACTGAGTGTCAATATTGCCACTGTAACCTAATACGGAGGATAAAGGACTGGCTTTTCCAGTCTTTAAGGCATTTAGACACCTCACTCTTGTTGAAAGTCAATGGCTGTTTTGCTTATCTTTTTTTTAGAAAACCACTTGAGAATCCACTTGTGGCAAAGGACTCCCTGAATCTGCCTTTCTGGAGACAAAAATCTGGGACATTTCAGACATGTTTATTTTCCTAACTTTTTCCCCTAAGCATTTGCCAGGAGACACCATACCAGTGAAGATAGACCCCCTTTTCTACAGCTAGGTGAACATGTCACCTCTTGTTAAAATACCTGAGGTGTTCACCTTCAGAGAGCAGCAATTGCTGCTGCTCACAGGCCTTGGCTGAATAAAGCCAGTGCACTACCAGGTGACAATCTGACTTTTTAAATGCCAGTAGTATTATTCTTCAGGAAAAAAAAAAAAAAAACAAAAATAGAAGCAAAGTTCTCGAGAGTCATTCCAGTTTTCAATGTTGCTCAAAGCTGGGAAGCACATTCTGGAATATCTACCAGCTGCCTTAGGAGCACACCTTCCTATAGGGAAGCATGGGCTTCATATGTTGTATTACTCCATGTAGCTGTAGATGGGTGATCAATTCACCTTTTGCTTGTTCAGGGATTCATGGATGTATCTGCACTCAGCAGTTTTGCCCTGACTCACTCCAGAACTTCACAAGGTCCCTTCAGCTCTCTGCATCAGACCTGCAAGTACTGTTACTTAATACACCCACAGAGGCAGGAGGAAACTTCATTTACATGTATAAATAAAATACTCTGAGGTCTTAAAAAACAGGCACCTGATAATGAAATTATCTTCAAATAGAAAATCTGAAAGTGCCAATGGCAGCTGACACTGATGACCTTAAATGTTTATGCAGCTTTATGTATTGTTATTTCTTCAGTAAGCCTGCCATGGAAATGGCAGGGGTATGGGAAGAAAGTTAGCACTTACATTCTACTCATAAATACATTAAATGCAACTATTTTACTGAGTAAAAAAAGCAGGAGGAGAGCAGAGGCTCATCTCCTGGGGAGCTAATCTCAATTACTGCTCCCAATCATGCTTCAGCTGAAGAGAACCCTGCATAGAGCCTGTGCTGTACGTGACCTGGCAGTTGTGTGCATTTGCCCCTTCAAAGACACTCATGTAATGAATGAGAATAGACTTTTTCCTCACTAAAAGAAAGAAAAAAGTGATCGTTCAAGGAAAAGAGAAATTCTAAAACAGGCCTTCCATTAAAACTCTATTTATTGCAATACCTTCCCACTTTCACAGAGATTTCAATCCCTAGAAGCAAGATACCAGCACACAGAAGTAATTTACATAGGAAAAAGGGAGACACAAATGTTTAGTTGGATGTGCTTATATGTTTACCACAAGCTTATGGTCAATTTTTGCAATTAAATGCAGGAAGGGATTCTTTGACAACCTCGTACACAATGCTGCAGCTACCTGGGCAAAGTGGAACAAAGGCTGCCTTACTTCCCTGTTTTGTTTTTTTTTTTAGAATACCTGCACTTGGATAGCTATAATTAGGCTGTAACTCAGCCAAGCAGGATTTTGAAGCTTTCTTTTCCTTGGAGCAGTAAATACCACTGCTCAATGTGGGCACCAGTTGTCACTTTCTCCAATTTGCAGGATGCAAAAGCTGAAATGGGAAAATTGCTGCACTGCGCTACTTGAAACCCTTTCATGGGCTCCCTGCAGCATGGGGAGGCACAGGCAGCCAAAAGAAGTTGCAAGCACACTTTGCTAGCTGCAGCTCTTAGTTGTCAGAAAGATAAAAGTTTCCTGCACACGCAAAATAGCAGCATGAGCTGTTTTTGAAAACAGATCGTACATTTCTGGTAATTAATTGAATTTTGGAGATGTTTCATTTCTTCCCCCCGCAAGGAAATGCTGTTAGCTGCACTCTTGTGAGCATCCTGTGTGTTTTAAAACACACACTTAATTCCACAGAGAATATTCCATCAGGGATATCAGTATCTCAGAACTCTCTGAGGAGACATCACCCAGTGTGCAGTCCCAGCTCTTTACTCCCCAGCCCCGACAGGTACCTGTGGTTCAAATCTGGGCTTTTGGTCTCTGTGGTCACCCCACCTGCTCCTACAGCACCACAGAAACTCTGAGCAGGGCTACAAATGCTATCCAATAAATTTGAGGGCTGGAGAACAGTAGGAGAGAGGGGAGCAGATTCTCACATCATCAGGAGGGAAATAGGCTTTTAAAAAGCCAGTTGTGTCTGTGCACAACAATGAAGCTTTATGTCTATATAAACTGACAAGTCAAATTGTCCTCCTGGGCCCAATTCTCAACATCAGTGCCATTTGACGGCGATCGCTGCCTCCTGCCTCTGCAGCCGAATGGCTCTGGCTGCCAGCAAGGGCAGGCAAGATGATTAAAATAAGCATTAACAGAATGGTTGGTGATTAGCTTCTCCCTCTCTCTTTTTTTTTCTCTTCATTTTCTCTTTTTTTTTCTCTTAGCTTTCTCTTTTTTTTTTTTTTTTACACATAGTTCGGGTCGCCAAAGATCGCTAAAGCCTTTTCTTCATTAGCAGTGCACTTAACAAGTGTGAATTTAAAGTATTCATTTTCTTAAGGCCAAGGATTAAAGCAATTAAGGAAAACTGCTGCAACCTAGAACCAAAGTAAATCCTTAACATGGAAAAGAAACAATGGTGGTTAACATATTTAAATAAAACCAAATTGTGCACAATTATGCCAACACTCTGTTAAACTAAATTCTCACTCTCCTGCAATGTTTTATTATAATTTCCTTTCTGAAACTGAAATAACACTTTCTTTGCCCCCAGTAGGGCAACAGGTCTATGGTCACTTTGCATTGCTTCCCTGGCAAAACCATTGCAACAAAGGTAACATCCACTCCCATTCTGCCCTCATTTTTTTTACCATCAGCTTCTCTTCTCAAATAGGCTTAGTCCCTTGCCAGGTCTGCACTGGATTTCAGTGTGATTTGGTTTGTGCTTACCAGCTACCTGCTCCAATATCCTGAACCTTAAAGAGAGCACAGGGGAGCATTTCATTTGAAGTTTAAGGCAGTGTTTTAATTTGCCAAAGGAAAATCTCTCTTTAGAAAATGGCAACTCCCTGGTAGGCTTGTTTGCTTTCCATATCACCAATTCCGAAAAGCTGAGTGGCTACGATACTGATGGGGCATGTTCTCCCCACCAGCATGAATTCAGCTTACACTGCCTCAAAGGATAAGCAGAGATCTGAAGGCAGTTTTACCTCAGGACTGGGAATACACTGGAAGCATCCAAGCATCTGATCAAGTCCAAGCACTGACAGAAGCAAAGAGGCCTCAGAGACCAGGTTCACTTTAATCCTCTTATCAGCAAGTTGTCCTTGGTTGAAGGCTTTTTGTCACCAAGTCACTTGTCAATGAAGTACCATCAAGGACACAAAAGAGCAAATACTCCAGGAGCTAAACACAATAAATATCCCACACAAGGAGCCAAGAGATCCTTTGCAGTGGTCACAAAAATTGCATCTACTATATTATAGATGTAATGTAAGTGATTCCTGGAAGCCAGTATCTTCTAACCTGGGAGGACAATGATTGTAAGACCCCAGAGGCAGGAAAGGGTAAGAAGCACCAAGAGCAGTGATGGAATGCAGAGACAGCCAGAGTAGAAGGTAATGAGGCTTCTTGATGGCAAGTGAAATGCCAAATGTACACTGCCTTCCACACAAAGCCCAGGTGTAAAGGGCAGGTGTGTCACCATGAGGGATGGCTGCCTTAATGGGAAACCCTCAACCACATCTAATTCCTTTCTATATCTGAGCTGATTCCATTTCTCTAGATCCTATGGAAGATATCACAATGAATGAAATGCCTCCTAATCAGATCAGGTTATGATATCCTGCTATCTTAAAGTAAGTGCAGCAACACAGCACAGAGGAAAGTCTCAGAGATTTCAGGTGTCAAATTAATACCTCATAGGGTTGGAAAGGGCAGAAAATACCACAAACATTGGAGTTTTCATCTAGGGATATAAATGTGACCATAGAATGTCTCCCAGTATTGCTACTGGGCTGTACTGACAAATTTGTCAGTTTTGCCTTATGTAGGTTGAGGACATGGAATAAGCTTGCAGGGCATGCCAGCATTATCCAAGGGGGTTCCAATCCTAATCAGGCAAAATATTGTGGCCCAGAAAGTAAATTATCCTGTTTAAAACAAAAAGGAAATTCATTTGATGGGAAAAAACATTGTTTCAGGTTAACTAAAAATTGGCTTCTTGTCCATCCATCTACGACATCAAAACCCTAATTATTGGCACAGTTCTAGGTTATACTGCAATACTGTCAGCTGGAAATATTCACACACAGTTCACCTGCCCTGCCCTGCTGGAGTTGCTAAAATCTCACAAGACTCAGGAAGCAACTGGGAAAGGCTCATACTCCTTGGCTAGGAGAACGTCCTCTGATGCTTGCAGTCAGAAAAAGCAACATTGGCAAGACCAGGGTAAAATCCAGAGCCTACTGGGAAGAATTTATTTGCTGCTGCATCAGGAGATTGGGAAATTAACTTTTACCTGGGAAAACCAGAGCTTTAAAAAACACCCCACAAAACTACTTAATTCTGTGCTGCCTCAGTCCTTTTCTATGGGTTTAACCACGCCGAGTGCAGAGAGAGCAGGGTCTGGCCCCAAGAGAGTTCAGATGCAGCAGACTGATCTCCCAGCAGGCTACAATATGTTCCCAGAAGGTACAATATCATTCTGAGGCCAAGGAACAGCCTATTAGCTCTGCATGCCATTAATTTTCATGAATAGTTCAATCTGATGCCCACAGGAGCCGTTGGGCATCTTTCCATTTTGTCTCGCAGGACCTGGATGAGGGCTTATTTATCTTTTTGCTTCATGTCTTACCTTTAAGCCTAAGCAGTTGAGTGCAGCTGTGCAGGTTTCCCTCTGCCAGGCTCAGTGCCCAGCAGCAGGCAGGATGCTGTCTGCAGGTCGGAGTGATGGCATGTCACAGTCAAAGCTATTCAGGGAGAATTAAACTTCATGCTTGTTTGACTAAACTTCTGAATTCACCACAGTTCCCCTGTTTTGCCAGCCTGAAGAAACAGCCCAGCAGGTTCTTGACTCATATGCCAAAATGCCTCCTTCATCCTCCCTGGAACTGGAAATGATTACTAATAGGTATTCCTGCTGAAATGATTTAACATAATGTGCTGAATGAGATCACTAAGTCTAAGTATCTTTTCCTGAGTGACTCTCTCACTGCTTGCCTGAATGCCAGAGGGGAAGGAGGATAGCATGAAGTGAATTCTTTTGCTGGCTTTTTACAAAATCTCATAAATTACTGAGGAGCTCTCACTAGGAAGTTTCACCCAGGTTCATTACAGGAGATCCATGATGCAGGTCTGGCAGGCATAGGAGGATGGAGACACAGGGATTTGGGTTAACCTCTCACTTTCATGCTTTCCCCCTTTCCAGTGCTCTCCAGTCTAGGCTGGGAATGGAAGGCAGGCAGTGAAATGAGGTGGGCATGAGAGCAAGGCTGGTGAGGGGTTGGGCACTCTTTGCCCTGAATGTGCATTGCAGTGGCATCTGCATCTCTTATAGAAGGCTGCAGGCACCAAGGGAAACACAGAATTTGGGGAGGAACATGGTGTTCACCACAAAACACACCTCAGCATGCCAGGGATGCTCAGGGTTTCACTGAGAGGCCAGGCTGCCCTTACCCATCCGAGCCTGTCAGCCTCAAATTAACTTATTGAGGTCAGCACTCATAACAGGAGGGAGGAGTTTTGATTGAGTCTTCCTTCCTGAGAAAGCCCCGTCGTCTCTGGCCCAGTACAGCTATTACCTGCCAGCCTAAAGGATGATGAATGTTATTTATATTGCAGTAATGGCTAACCACTCAGTGGAGACCAGGGACAGGCTGTGCTATGGACTTTTCAAACACCCACTGAATGAGGGCTGCCCACAGACACCTGGAAGTGCTGAGACTTTTCAGGATAATGTTCTTGAATGTCTTGGACACGATGACCTCCAACAACTGCAGTACTTGTGCTGACTGCACAAGGGGCTGCTCTACAGTGAAGATGTTTGTTCCTACCAAATTCTTATCAGTCACTGTGACATGCCCTTATAATAGCAAAGAACTCATCCTCTTCAAAGCAAGCAAGTACTTGATGAGAAGCTTTTAGGTACCTTAATTAATAAATGTGAAATATAATCTCTTTCAAACCAAACAGAAAACACAAAGGTATAAAGAGTTATTCTAAAGGAAAGCTTTCCTAGTATTTAGCTGCTATTGTTCTGCTGTCCAAGAAATAAAGTGAATCAATGAATAAGGACTACTCAAGATGAAGATGAGAAAATCTAGCAATAGTAAAAGATGAAGGGTCTGATTCTATAAAAAACCCTGTAAGACCAATTTAACTTTGGCATGTGCACACTTGCAGGATTAGGCTTCAAATAATTGCAGAGGAATGTAAGATCTGATAAACTATAGCTTTAGCTTTCCACTACAGTGAGCCCAGAGAGTGGATAGCTAACACTTCCCAGGAAATACCCTTCCAAGAAATAGCCCTGCAAAGATGCAGAGGAAATACATCTAAAACATTCAATTCAAATGGTTTTTTACTATTAATGATTCTCTTTGTGCCTTGGAAAAATCACACAGTGACTTCTTTCATATGCACTGAGGTACAAAAACCTAAAATATGAAGTGACACATTCTACCAAGAAATGCCTTGGAGACAGTGCTGTGAAATAAGTGTCAACCCCTCTTTTATCCCTTCTACAATTAATCTTCCACTACTACAGTACTAAAAATATATCCAGAAATCAGCAGACATTTGTGTCCAGCAGATTATCTGATTAAAATACAAGTGCTAAGAAACACCTTTCCTTTAATTATACTCTTTACACTTAAAAGCTGCTTTAGACAGGGCTGTGTCAGAGCTTCATAGCCAAAAGCCTGAAGATCTCAGAGCCCAGCAAACAGCCTAAGCAGGGAACAGCCTGGTATGCTTTCTTCTGCCTTTTCCATCAGATGAGAGGTCACTCCAAAACGGAATGGGAGAAATTAAACACAGAGAGACTGCAAGTACTTTCTGGCTGTCTCAACTCTAGAAGTCTCCTAAGAGGACTGATGTCTCAGCATCTGGGCATTCCTTTCACTGTCAGACACTGAGAGCAGTGGGATTTATCAGCAATCTGCTGAGCATATACAGATGACAACTGCAGAGCTTGGAGAGCTCAAAGGCATTTACAGATAGAAAGGGGTTTGCAAAAGACGTGTTGAGCCAGAGCTGAGATCTGGAGTTGTTGAAAATTGCTCCCAACTGCTGTTAAACCTTCAGCTGTGGTAGTTAAACCAGGCACTGCAATATGCACATTTTATCCTAGGTGTGCTTTACAATTGCACAGACTGTTTGAGGGAAGCTGAGCAGCCTCCATGTCACATTTTACAAGGAAAAAGCTGTTGGGATGATTTTGGAAGGTCTCCGCAACTCCATCTATCACTCAAATACATGGAAATGAAGTGTCGTTTACGAACAGGTTTTGGATTTTTAAAGTACAAATTTCATGAAAAATAGATTTAAAGCTCTCTCTGGCACCCACATCTCACATAATGGCACTTTATCCCTCGTCGATTCCAGCCTGTTGCCCCACCATGATCTACGTATCCTCCTAAATCTTTTAAAGTATCTTCTTGTCAAAAGGATATGACTTGCTGACATCACACAGAGATGCATTATATCAAAATCTGTTTGCTGTACTGACATAAGCTCCAAATAATTCCCAAAGTCAGCTGTATTTTCAATAATTTTTCCCTCTTTCATTTTTCAAAATAGCTTTATTCACTTAAGATAGCAAATTGCTTAAGTCCCTCCATCCTCAATCCAGTGATAGAACTTGGCACCAAACTTTTCATAGCAGCAAATGTGGTTTTGTTTCCCTGGCCTAAAAATCCTAAAAAAATTTAAATCTTTCTTCAGCTGCAGTTTGTACAAAAGCACGTTAGCTCTGTGGTGTTCAAGAACAGCTAGATAGACTCTGAGGCTGTACATTCTTCTGCTGAAAGACACATTATCACATCTATGTCTAAATATTTATGCTTCCTGTTTGCTAAAAAGCAACACCTACAATTGCTATAATTGGAAATAACAAAATAAAAAAGAAAATTTTCACCAATTTCCCACCCTTTTGCATTTCACAATAATAAATATATAGCCTAGTTCATTAGAATTTTGCCTGTTTCTGTTTAGCTATGACAAGGGAGAAATAATTGTGTTAAAAAAGAAGCAAATGGAATTGTAAATATGACAGAAATGGAAAGAGATTTGATGGGTTGATGCAGCATCTGAAACACCTCAACACATGTGAAAAGAAAAAGATATAGAACTATACAATCATTTAGGTGGAAAACACCTGTAACATCACTGAATCCAACCATCAACCCAGCACTGCCAAGCCCATCACTACCCCATGTCCCTGAGAGCCCCATCTGCCCATGTCTGAAATACCCCCAGGGATGGTGACTCCACCACCCCAGCAGCCTTTTCCAATGCCTGGCAACCCCTTTGGTGTTAACTTTTGTCTCATCCAACTGCTTTTAACCACCACACCAGCAAGGACTGCCATCATTTATTTCCATTGGATCTCCTTGCTCAGCAGCCTCATTAAGGTTTCACCCTTATTAGTGGGATTTTCAGGCACTACACTTCATCTAACTTGTCAGTAATACTCTTTCTTCTCCATTTTTGCATATTTAAGTAATTGAGAAACTTTAAAACACATCACCATTTTTTTGGTGAGTGGGGACTTGTCATCATGTAGATATCACAAAGGAAAAAATACAAAAGC
Organism: Eopsaltria australis; assembly: GCA_034509425.1. NCBI lineage: Eukaryota > Metazoa > Chordata > Aves > Passeriformes > Petroicidae > Eopsaltria > Eopsaltria australis. Next base: position 2,393,700 of record JAVTVJ010000180.1, read on the forward strand.
AGAAAATGTCATGATGTCTCTTTCAAGCAGATGGTATTGCAGTAGCACTGAACAAGTTTATATTAATTACTCTCAGGAAGAGAAGGAGATGTCATATTTCAGATAGAGGATCCTACCACATGCACGAAGAACAAGCCATAAATTTAACAATAGTGAGATTTTTTCATAGAATCATTGTGACAGCTGTCAAACTGGGGAAAACTTTTTGTTAATGCCAGTACAATTGTTCATTTAAACAAAAGCCAGTGATTCAGTCACACTGGAACAGCTCATGAGCCAAGCTCTGCCACACAATCTGCACACATGCAGATATTCCATCTATATGCAGAGTTGCTCTTTTATTTCCATCTTTGGGGCTACAATGTGATTTGTCAAGAGCTGAGTAGAGCCCTACAAAAAACCAGGCCAGAAGGCAATTTGTGATTGAGTTGTAACAAGCTGCCTGTGTTTCCTCTGGTTGGGAGGGGGAGGTTTGGCACCCCAGGCGAGCAGCCGGTGTAGGACACCCTCCCTGCTTGCCAGGCTGACCATGTGGTGACCCCTTCTCCCTGTGCCCTCAAAACAAAAGAACACAACTATTGGTAGAGATGCACCATGTGTGCAGTGACAGACCTAAGTACCAAAGGTGTCAGCTGCATCCTCCCTCAGAGAGAGAGCTCACAAGGAAACTCCAGTTTAGATCTTGGTGCTATCACAGTATCTTTGCAAGCAATAAAAATACAGAGATCCCATTGACTACCTCCCTACCCATGGGAGGGCCTGGACCATTAAAGTGATTTACTAACAGCAAAACCAGCTCTGAAGAAATGGAGTGTAACTCCTACCTCCTCGTAGACATCATCATTCCTGCTGAAGTCTCCAGCCCTCCTTGGAAGCACATGGACATGAACATGCTGAAAACGTGAAACAAAATAATGGTCATTATCAAGTTCATGACTTTCTTTTCTGAACTGTCAGCATTATTCTCAACACACACAAGTAACTGTGCACGGGCTCCCACAGCATTATTTTCAGAGGAAAATACATTAACCTGTTCCATAAATGTATCTCAACTCTTTGGAGAATATAAAAGATGAAAAACATGAGAGAGCAGCCCTGGTGTATTATATGAGCTTCAGAGTGAAATGCCTGGAAGTTTAGGGGCTCTGTGGAATTATTCATAGTTGTCAGTCAGAGACATATTTAGCCACAGCTTTGAAATAACAATGTCCCTTGGAGCTGAGTGTTGTTTCTTTGGAATAAATGGGAATAAGAAGGTGCTGGAGATGGGATGCAGTGGAGAGCTGGTATGGGCTCAGGGCTCAGGGCTCACTGTCTGGGGACAGAGGAGCTGCTGTCACAGCATGGACAGCACGGGGTAGAAACAATGACGGAAGAGGACAACACCTCTCACAAGGTTAAAAAGACTTTAATGTTTCCTTTCCTCCCCAGAGGCTGTAGCCCAAATATAACAAATGGAAGCCCCTGGGGTACAAGAGTCATGCAGGGACAGAGTGCCAGGCAGCCCAAAACCTGTGAGGCACAAGGATTAGAAGCCCAGTTTGGCAGAGCCTGACGTGTGTCCCTCTCCTGGCAGGGCCATTGCCCACGGGGTAGCAGACTGAGGAGTGAGCTGCACAGGCAGCTTTGAGTTACCCACTCAAAGGAAGGATGTGAATGTGATGCACTTTTGTCAAAAGTGCTGATGTGATCTGGGGAAAACAAGCAAAACTATGGCAAGAACACAAATAAATGACTTGGCACCTTGATGTTGTGTTATTACTATTACCATTTTTTTTCCTGACACTGTCTTCATATCATAAAGGAAGGGTAATTCAAGATCCTCAAGACACAAACTCTACTGGGAAAAGTACTTTTCTGCAGTAAGTTCAGCCACTAACAACATTGCAAAGCATTCTTTTGTCTTTTTCCCTTTGTCTTTCACTCTTGAGTAAAGAAAAACAACAACTGAGAATAATTCTTCAGGGGAAGAAACCCCCAACACCTCAATGAAGAGAGGCAGAAAATAATCTGAGTAGCAGATCACATTTATGCATCTTCACATCTTTTTAGATGGTGCCTAAATCCTTTAAAAAAAAAAAAAAAAGACTGCATCAGAAACAGCACCAAATGGTTTGCATAGAATTTAGACAGCTTGCACCTGATTCAATTTGATGAGGTAGAAATCAGCTCAAGCTCCTGCACCTCATCGAAACATTCTCAAAACACGACTTAAGTCTATAATGAAATATGAAATCAAAAAAGGTTTTCTTAGGCTATTTGTAAGAAAATTCAAACACACATATATTGTGTTAGCTTCTATCCATAATAACATTTGCTCAGTGAATAAAATGAAAACACAAGGATGTTTCAGTTAATGAAATATTCCGAATACCATGCTATTTTTTTCCCTCAGCTTTACCCTAGAGAAACCGAATATGTGATTCTTTATTCTTATCATTATCCACAGCTTTCAGTGTATTCGACTAGAGATGAGGGTGAATCTTGAGGGTCAAAAACTGTGTTTTTGAGTAATATATCAGTGATAGTGTTCTGATAGTGTATTATACTAATATATCATAAGAGCGAAAGTGTTCCTGTGATGTATTAGTGCAATGTATCATCTGAACATCACTGCTGGTATGATGTATTGCTCAAAATCACAAAGCAACTTTAAAGACGCTCTTCAGTAGCCCTAGGCCTGAAATTTTGCTTTTGGACAGACTTTCAAGAAAAATAAAAGTGTAGATTAAAGTTTGCAGGGACGCTGTAAAATTTCACCACTGTCTCACGCCTGTTGTTCTCATTAGATTTTAAATTTATTCATAAGAATAGAGTCAGTTCCTCTGCCAGTCAGTTTCCTTCTCTTCCACTACAAGGAATGGTAGTTTTGCTACAAGTATCAATTTACAGGAATTTCCCTTGATGATACATACAAAATCTAATATCAGCTATCAACAACTGCATTCCCCAGAAGTTTAGCCACCTTTAAGCTCAGTTTTTATCTCTGGTGCAGAGTGCTCCAGGATGCACCCAGGAGAAGATCTGCATACCCGTGACAGAGGATTTGGAATATCAGAAAGCACACAGGGATGTAGTCCAAAGCTCAGTGCAGAGATGCTGCACTGCAGATGCACAGACCAGCACAGCAGGTAATGAAAAGCCTAATGTGATCTTCTACCCAAAACGGGCTCTTATGATCAGTGTGAAAAAACAAGAAGAAAAAGGGTTTATGACAGCATATGGGCCACTTGGCATCACTGGGGATGTTCTCAGGGGATGGCCACCTTTACTACATGCATTATGTTCTCACACACTGCCAGGCTGCATAGCAGAAACCATCAGCTGTAGCACAAAACAAATGAATATTTGCAAGGTTTGAGATAACAACAATCAATTCAAAAGAAAGTAATTTTTTCCAGCCATCCTTTCTTTTTTTTAGTTCCATGTATGGAAGATAAATAAATATCAGGATTCTCCCCACTGTTTGTATAACAGAAACAAACAGGATCAGCTACAGTGCCTCACGTATTTTCCTTCTCTTCAGTTTTACCAAGAAGTACAAGCAGCACAGAGCTGTGGCTACCACGTACTCAGAAACACTGAACAGGGAGATTTCACACCTTCTCTAATCTGCCTTTCAGCTTCTGGCCTTCTCAACTCGGAGTGGCTGATACTTTGATTCATTAGGAGATCTTTAATTGATCATTTTTGCTCCTTAGTACTATTTGTTACTGCTAAAGCCTCAATCCACCAAGGCACTTAAGCAGCAGCTCAATTTCCAACCTGTGAATTGGTTCAGTGGGAATATTCACATCCCAGATGTTTTGTTTATGTCTCAGTGTTTTGCATCCACTGCTGGCTACAGGGAGGTCTCCCTAAATTACAGCAGCAAAAATGACTTTAGGTGCCCACAAATTAAAGTTGCTTCCTTCCATTTGTTTTCCAAGCAAAAGAAAAACCTGCATAACAAAAAAAAAAACTCCTATATTCAATTGACTGAAATATGCCAGATGCAAACAGAACACTGGGATGCTTTCTTTTTTTTTAACCAAACAAATTGATTTAGGCAAATCTTCCATCAAAACACTGCTTGAACAGAAAACATCTAAACATCTACCAAAATTGTCAAAATAAAGCATTTCAATTTTTTCCCCCAGTTATTGTGGGGATCCTCGTGCCTGGTGGGTGGCAGACATTCCATCACAGTCCAGCAGGCTGTATTCAATCACTGTTGATGGTATTTCATTTTTTTCCTAAAAAATTGCTTTCCCCTCATTTTGCATTATTTTGATTAATAAGCAAGGAAAGCAACACACAACAGCCAAGGCATTTACATTAATGGATCAATCAATATCACCCACATCAGGGCAGAAAAATGCAGGCACACGCTTGCATTGCTTAGCTCCATTCCCTGCTCGTAGGCACTGATGGAGGAAGCAGGACATTGACACTGGCTGTGACAACAGTGACAAGGTCAGGATGCAGCAGAAGTCCCAAGGTGGGGGGCACTGTGTGAGTTAAAGATGCGTGAGCCCTGCTAGTTGCTTCTGATACTGGGAGCAAGATTTCCAGTCAGGGATATGTAGAACAGCAGTGGCTGGAAGGAGGCTGTGGGAGCTGGATTTTATAGGACCTTAAAAATTAAAATTATTAGACTGATAGTTTCCTAGAGTAGGGACTGCAGCTACCTCTGCTTCACATTGTAAATAAAATCTCAGTTTGAGAAACTCCTAATGGTGAGAATTATCAGGTGATGCAAAATCACTCGTAAGAGAAGTTTTTTCAAGACCTTTATACCTGGAATGGCACGAGCATCACAAAATGTACTGCAAGGAACAAATCTGTAGTGCCAGGGGAACTAATGAGCCAGAGCCAGGGTGTGATGCCCCTGGCCTCCCACTGCAGCAAGAGGATGCTCTGATGAGCTCCATGGCAATCCATGGACTGTGGGAGCACAGGGCTGCTCATGGGCACTCTGGAGCACTCTCATCCCACGACTGCCAAAATCTGGCCACATCACAGGCATTTGTGGGGTTACACAACGAAGTTGCTCATCACTGAATCAGGGCTGCAAAATGCCCAGAATTCTCAGCCAAAAGACCTGGAGCATGTGTTGTTGGAGAAACAAGCATTCAGGTCAGGTGAGTTTTACTTCAGCACTCAAGGCCATGCAGAAAGCAATGTTCCTGGTTACGGCTGGGTTTATATACTGAATTATGGTCAAATAACCAATGTGTCACCACTGCACTGGATTTAAAGTGAAAATACTGGACAAAAATAGGCACTGAAAGAGATTTCCCAGGTAGACCAGAATAGTGAAGAGCAGATGACCCTGCCATACACCACTGGGGAGGACATGGACGTTGCCTGCAGTAATTCATGAACATTATGTTGTGTTCACTCAGCTGCTGTGCTGGTTTGTAGAGCAACAAAGCTCAGCTTCCAGTTGAAAGGGAGATAATAGTCTGTACATGAGCTCCTCAGCATCCAGGTCTATTAGCAATAAATGTTTTTACAGGATGAAATCATAAAAGCTGGCAAAGGGTCACGCAACCCTGAGGACGTGGGGGCTGCCAAAACGTTGGCAGAGGAAAGGCTGTTCCCCTAAAACAGCAAAAGCAGAACATGGCTGAGCTGTGCCTTCACACAGCAAAACCAGGAGCCTTTTAGCAGCTTAATCCTTTCCCTTGGTTCTTTTCATTCTTTCTACAGTCAAAGCCTGGCAGTTGTGGGTTTCCATGGTCTCACAGTGCAGCAGGACAGCAAAAGCCGTGGTTTTTTTTGGATCTGCTGTGGTTGTGGCCAGGCAGGAGGAAGGGCAAGAAGGGAATTAGCAGCCCCAAGCAGCAAGACCAGCTGGCCAGGAGACCTCCACCAGCCAGTGCACTGGGAAAAAGGATGGTTGTTTTCAGATAAGACCTCACTCGCTTCAAAGTGCCCTGCTCATTGCAGAGACAGGGGCTTCCTATGGGAGGCTGTGATAATGCTTCTTCTAAACCACCAGATTAACTGTAGAAATTCCAAACTAATAACCATGCTCCAAGTAAGACTGTTAGTGGGTGATAAAGAAAATCAACCATAATACAGAGATAGCCACATGAAAAATAGGGCAATTTTATCCTCTCTGTAAACTGGGCTTCCATGGAGCCCTTGTTTGCTATTCTTGATTAACTGCTCAATTATCCCTGTTACAAAGTTATTCCATGGAAAGCCCTGCCTGTATATCCACGGCTCATTAGCAGAAAGCACTCCCTCTGCTGTCCCCGAAAATCCAGCATGTCACCAGCCACAGGCACACCAGGTACAACTGCTCTTCCTA